>OY743107.1:15015000-20015000 GCA_963555685.1 Acrobasis consociella
CTATTGTTTAATGACAGTTTTCTTTATATTCAGAAATTAATGCATAGGTAGTTGCCTAGATTTGTTGAATAAACTTCATTTGTATTAACTAAAAAAAGCATTTATTTTGAAGTTTTCATAGTGTGCATTCCAACCAACACGTAAATTAATATTTACTTAGGTATTTTATTTATTTATTTGCCTGAAGTTGCAAATGGTAGTTGGTGTGTCTTTGGACACAAAGGCCTTCTACAGCTTCTTCTACGCTTCTCTAAATTTTGCTGTTAACATAATTTTTATTCTAAATCATGTACAAGTGATCTAATAGTTTTTGTATAATACTCATGTTTGGACCACATAACTAGGCAACTTATTATGATTCCTACAGGTATACATATGAACAAGAAAAAAAAATATAACCTACCTGGATTGAAATTGTTTTCAAACAAGTCACTAAAACTAAACAAAATGGATAAGTCCAATGTGGCATCCATAAATTTACTATTGCACCAAGACAAGGAGAATGCATAATAAAATCTAGAACATTCCTTGAGCCAAAATTGTAATTTGAAAGAGTGAGGGGTAATGTATGGATTTTATTTGAATAAAAAGTTATTTTTTAAACAAAACTATATTTTACTTGTAAAAAACAACAAAATTCACAGAAAAAGGGCACATAACTACTGTAAAATTTAATGGTAAAGCATACGCATTGTGAAGAACGAATAGACTACACCTACACATAATATTATATTACTAGTAAGATTTACCTATTACAATTTCAATTTTTGAATATATTTCAAATGGTTTATAATAATCTGTATAGCGAAAACTTATGATTATTTAGAACACCAGCGCAAAGAAATGGGTGAAAATTGCCTGTAAGGAGGCCATGAATAAGATTTTCAATTATTGCTCAATTACCTGATCATGCACACTCTACTTATAGTCAAAACAAAGCCCTAGCAAATGGGCAACATAAATATCACAAAATCATAACATTTTACTCAATATAAAGCTAAAAATTATCGAAAAAAGACTTACGAAAAGATATTAACGCCAATATGGCGGACGAACTAAAAATACGATGTTGGGAAGAAGGAAGAGTACCTTCTTCAAAGCAAATTGTATTGATTTGCTCAGATTTCTTTCACACTCCACAAAAAATTAGAGTTCGTAATTAATTCAAGTCCCATTGTTTTCATTGTCCTACAACAATTAAAACCACTATCTTTTTGAAACAATACAGAATAGCACAACACGAATTACAAAGACGCAGTCGAACTTCAGACATGGCGGCCAAGCTTGGTGTACAGTCAGTGGAAAGCGTCTGTAGACATATTGCACTTAATTTCCTCTGGAAAAGAAAATACTATAAAATTTGAATGGGAAATTGGATAAAACATGTCTATTTTAGATTTTCATTACAAGATGACCTAAGTTTTCATAAATATCATTGGATTCATTATGAGCAATCTATTTTGCTTGAACGAAATTCGAAAACTGTTTTTTTGTTCAGTTGGTATCCTTGCGTCGAATCGATAAATATAAAAATATGTATGTATCGACTCGATACAATCGATATCCAGGTTCTTGAACAGACAATCGAAACAAATATAACCGATCAAGTGCGTATCGGTTCCGTAGTTGCAAATGCCGATTTTACCTAAGTTTACATCTCTAGGTTCAACGACTAACGTCTAAAAACTAATTTCCTATTTCCTATTGAATTTGTTCTAAGAATATCTTGTACGTACGTTTAAACGAGCAATTCTTGTATATTTATTCATATATTTCTGTGATCTCGAAAACGGCTCTAACGATTTCGCTGAAAATTAGTATATGGGGGTTTTCGGGGGTAAGCAATCGATCTAGATTAGTCTTGTGTTTGGGATAACGCGTATTTTCGATGTTTGAGATGTTGTAACCGAGCAAAGCTCGGTCGCCCAGGTACTAAATGAAAAAATTAGTTAGATCGCTTTGAAAAATAACATTTTAGACCATCATTAATCAAAAAGTATATTACATATTATATATTACGTGTTGCAGTAAGTTTATAAGTAATTTGAATGAAATAATCCTAGGATTACAATAGGATTTATATTTTATTGTGTAGACTAAGCACTATAAAAAAAAACTTAGTTTTTCTACGTTAGGAAACAGCAGTGAAGAGATAGTAGAGTCATCCATTCTATTCAATGTATGGGATGGGTGGGAATATACCTAAGCAATGTATTTTTCATACATTTTTCTTTCTTTACCACTTACTATCAGTCCACTGATGGACTGAAGCATAGCTTTTACCCTTGTCAAAACGACAATGAAGAATCACGCTCCGTCTTAAATAAATAAAATAAATATATAGGGACAAATAACACTGATTGAGCTAGCCCCAAAGTAAATTCGAGACTTGCGCTATGGAATACTAACACAACGATACTTTATTTTATAACAAATACATATGTAGATAAACGCCCAAGAACCAGGTCAATTTGAAAAAGGCCATTTTGCAACTTGCCCTGACCGGGGACCGAACCCGGGACCTTTGGGTAGCGGACTAGCATGGTGACCACTACGCCACGGAGATTGCCAAATTAAAAATACGATGTCTTTGACGGAACTGGTGAAAGAAATGATTTAAAGGAATTTATTCTTCTTTAGTAATCATGCTCTTCATTATGGAATCCTAAAGACAACAATTATTTAAATACGGTAAAAAAGAATGAAGACCTCAACAAGTTGTTGCTTTATGCACATGCAAGTACTATTGCTTATTCACGTCTTTATCCCCATTAGGGATAAAGACGTGATAGTATGTATGTATGTAAGTACTATTGCTATAGCAGCCTTTATCAAATATCGCATTATGCAGAAAACATCGATAATTTGTTTATGCTTTTCTAAAAATTCAAACATGAATAAAAAAGCAACGTGAAATGGAACGGATTTCCCATGATTGGTTTCGATGACATATCTACGCTACAAATGTCAAAATTACGAGTGGTCAAGACTACTCGTTGCAAATCCTTCGCAAACCAGCGATTCAAAAATGCGCCCGTTTGGAAACGCTTGCGCAAACCCTTCGTAATGTGACAAGTGATTTCAAAAATACGTCTCCGCGTTTGAAAAATCGCACCACTGTGGTGCGATTTTTCAAACGCACGATTACGAACTAACCAGTCTTTCCCAAAGTGGGCGATAACGCCCTCTTGTGGGCGCTGCAGGTCTCAAGGGGGGCGGTAAGAGACCCAGAAAGAAAATGTTTTTTTTTTTGCTAGGAGCTTTATTTAGCTAGGAGGCCTCTTAAACAACGACTGCAAGAGCTCTCGACTCTCAACAACAACTTGTGAACATCAACTAATATGAATTAAAAGATTGCTCGGTTCTATATTTCTCTCCGCGTAGTTCATATATCTGTCCTATTTTATTGAATATAGAAAAAAAAAAAAACATGTCAATCGGTCGCTCCGTTTCGTAATGAAAGTAGACACAAACAAACAAATAAAAAGGCAACAGACACACTTTCGCATTTTAATAGTTAGTACCTGGGCGACCGAGCTTTGCTCGGTTACATCTCAAACATTAACTAATTTTTTTTAACTTGTCTAAAAACAATGCAAAATAAAAAAATATATATAAACTTAAACATAAAAAAAACAAAAGTAAGTCACCGAGTGGGATTCGAACCCGTAACACTCTTTCTAGCGGTCGCTATCCTTAACCACTGAGCTAAATCAAGGCGGTCGCGGCGCGACGAAATTAGAGTCTGTGCGGAAAAAGAACCGTCGTGGCGTAAAATCAAACTAACAAAATCTTTTTTATATGACAACCCAACACCCATCTGTCAAATGACAAACTTTACGTCATCTTTGTTTACAGTGTTGTTTTAACGTGATTTTTATTTTAAATCATTTCAAAAATGGGAAATCCTTTACCCAGTCCTACAAGGGAAATAATATTTAATATTATTATAGGTTTTTCCAAAAAGAAAAAGCGGCCAAACACAATTATCGACTTAAACAAAGTCATGGAACGTGTGGCGGCGATGTGCGGTATGTAGAAAGTTATTTTAAATGTTTTAGATTTCCTAGGTAACCCCCAGACACCGACATTTTATATTATGTATAAATTAAAAAGAATTCGCATAAATATATAAAAATATTTGTTTATTTTGTTTGAATCAAAGTTTTTGATAGCAGGTATAAAGAGTGTTGATACTTTTAATTTATTATGCGTTTAGATAAATTTGCCCTATTTTTTTCAGGTTTGAGTAAAGATACAGTATCTAAAATAAAAAAGAAGGTTCCTTAAATAACGGCGTGTGGTGCAAGAATTTATTATAAATAACTGTAACAGATTCGAGCAAATCAAGTTCAGAAGAAGAAAATTCTTTGGATCTCTATAGTCTATCCGATGATAGTTCAAACATGTCCGGCATTGAATATTTAGAATAAGACTTTGATTATGGTTCTGATCAATAAATTAATAAATATATTATTGTTTTAAATTTATTTTTTATGTCTACCTAACCTAAAGGCTAACGATGAAGATAGCATCTGAAAACATATAAAAATATATTTTCATTTACAGCCATTACATGTAATGTAAATAATATATAAAAATATAATTTATCTATTAGCATCCAATAGCCGTCATAGTTTCAAAATATCAAGAACTTTATAGTCGCACTATAAGACAACAACAGTGTTGTCAACATAACAAATACGGATATTAAACACAACTGCGCCCTCAAATCCTACGACGGTTCTCTTTCCGTACAGACTCTAGCGACCATATTCTGCGTGGAAAGAAAAACGCATGAAAACTCGAAAACACGCGTTTTTCCAAACATAAAACTAATCTAGATCGATTGTTTACCCCCGAAAACCCTCATATACAAATTTTCAGCGAAATCGTTAGAGCCGTTTTCGAGATCACAGAAATTTATAAATAAATATATATATATACATACATACATACAAGAATTGCTCGTTTAAAGGTATAAGATTAGTACTCGTAGATATCTATCATGTTTTAACTAGTAGTTCGCCACGAACGTAGACCTCCCGATTATTATTTCAGAATAATGTACGTGATTTGGATGAATTATCGGTGCAGGTTTACCGATATGCGGATTCATGGTTGTGACCAAATTGCCAAAATAGTTGCCAATCACAGCCCTTTCTTCAAATGACTTTCGATCAAGATCTGAAATGTCAGGAGCACCTTCCAACCATACAATCCCATGGATATGAAGTCTACCGTGATGCTGAAATTCAGTTCTGTACCAGTAGTCTTTCACCGAAAAATGACCCATCATTTTTCAAATGACAAAGTCAGCTCGTTGTTGGAAAAACCAGAAACTTATTAATGGGTTTTCGTTAAAATGTTTATTTGTATTGCCATGGTTCTATGCCGCTGCTCGTTAGTTTTTTTACTCTCTTCGTAAAGCTACTTCGCGTGCTTTGGTTGCTGTTGATCTCTTGTTAGTTCGTAGCATAATTACTAAACTACTACAGAAGCACAGGCAAGCAGCGATAGCGATTGAACGAAAGTTCGCTCAACAAAATTGCTAAATTTAATAAACAAACCAACAATCAATAAAAATAAGCAAAAACTGAAAAAAAACCTTATAGTAAAATAAGCAGAACCCTTTTTTTTAAAGTCGGTTAAATATGATAAAATTTATAGAACTACTTATGAAACTACAAAACAAAAACAACAAAATAATAACCACCCCAGTAACCTCGTGAAGCCCAGGGTGTATGTATTTTTAAGAAAGTTGTTCAGTAACCCGGACTGAATCCACTCTTAAATAGTTTTTGTTTCATTTGTAAGAAGATTTGTATTGTATATCCGTCACGGCTCAGTCAGCTAGACTTCGCGAGTCACCCTAAACCCGTTCAAGTATAACGTATAAAAAAGTTGTTCAGACAAAAAAGTTGTTCAAATAAAAAAATATCGTTTTTATAATGGCAACAAAAAAGTCTAATGACATTTTTGAAAATATTTTAAAATGGCGGATATATGACAGTTTTAAAATTTTAAACCCCCATATTGCCGCCATTTTTAAAAATTTTGAAAAACTGGCGAGAAGCTACTAGGCGAGAACAGACAGACAGACAGACAGACAGACAGACAGACAGACGGACAAAAGAATTTTTGGCTAATCTCGAAACTGAGACGCTTCGCTCGCTTCGCTCGCTCGGTCAACAAGTTTTTGTTAAATAAACCGAATTGTGCATTCCTGTATCAGTTGGCTGATTCATTGAATACTTGTTCGGACTTGTTGAGTACGATTGAGCGTCGAATGAGATAAACGAGTTTATGCATGTTTGTTTTATTCCTGTCGGTGCGTGCTGCTTAAGCATTCCTATATAAACAATGTAATATTTATTTTATTTTCAATTTGTGGTTTCGCGCGCAATAGATGAGCAGTACTTACGCCTCCTCTACACTACTCGCGAAGTTGAACGTATTTCTCAAAGCAAAACAATGTCGAAAGTAAAAAAGAAGAGACGGCAATACTGTGCGGAATATATTAAATTCGGATTTATTGAAAATCCCACAAACCCATCCTCGCCTTTGTGTCTTCTATGTCTAAAAAAAATTTTCGAATAAAGCAATGAAGCCTTCAAGGCTGCAAGATCATTTGAATAAAATGCATCCAGATAAGAAAGACAAGAATGTAGCATATTTTCAAGACCTAGAGAAGAAGCATAATACTCAGCCAAGTGTAGCAAAACTATTTTCGGCGGCTGCTAAGCAAGATGACGACGGACTTCGAGCTTCGTACAATATCTCTTTGTTAATTGCTCAAAAAGGCAAACCACATAACATCGGAGAAGAGTTAATATTGCCAGCAATAAATGAAGTAATAACTACTGTGCTTCATAAACCGACCGCAGATATTATCCGAAAAATTCCTTTGAGTAATAATTCTGTGCAAAGACGAATTGATGAAATGGCTGAAAACATTGAAGAATCATTGTGCGATCACCTAAGGACAAGTCAATTCTCAATTCAGCTCGATGAGTCCACTTTACCAACTAATGAAGCATTGTTGTTGTCTTACGTGAGGTTTATTAAAGATGAGAAAATATGTGAAGAACTATTATTTGATAGAAATTTAGAGACCGATACAATAGGGGAAACCATATTCAATAAATTGGAAAAGTTTTGGAATATTATTTTAGTTGCTACAGATGGCGCTCCGGCTATGACAGGGTGCCATAAAGGCTTCATAGCGTACTTAAAAAATAAAATTCCAGATGTCCTTGGTGTACATTGCGTTATTCATAGACAACATTTAGTTGCTAGAAACTTAAGTGAAAAACTATTTCAATCACTGCAATATGTTATCAAAGCAGTCAATAAAATCCGCAACAGCTCTTTGAATGATAGACTATTTCATCAGCTTTGTGTTACTTATGACGAGGATTTCAACCGTTTGTTGTTTCATACTGAAGTTCGTTGGCTATCAAGAGGCAATTGTCTGACTCGATTTTACAACCTGTTTGACTCTGTTATAGAGTTCTTGGAAACTAAAGATACAGAATTGCACGACAAGCTCATAACATCAAAGAATGATATAGCTTACATGACAGACCTGTATAAATTGTTCAACGACATGAATCTCCAACTGCAAGGCGATAAACTAAATTTAATTAAAACAAAAAACGTCGTTGCTGCTTTCGCAGCCAAACTGCTTCTACACAAAAAGAATCTGGGCAGACGTGAGTTTCACAATTTTCCAAATTTATCAGTATCATGCAGTAACGACGAATTGTTTGCCTACTGCCAACATTTGGAAAACCTCCATATTGACTTCACCGAACGATACCAGGACATTTTGAACTTGGAAATACCAGACTGGGTGTTGGATCCGTTTTCAAATGTCAACACAGTAATGTCACCTCAGCTGGAAGAAGAACTTATAGAATTGACAACAAACGAGGAAATAAAAATCAAGTTCAAAAATGGTTACCAAGAATTTTGGCTACAAAAACCGATCCCGCAATTGTACCCTGGATTGTGGTCAGTCGTTCAACGATTCTTGATAGCATTCCCATCGTCATATTTGTGTGAACGTGGATTTAGTGCTGTGACAACTCTGCTTACTAAAAATAGAAATCGTTTGCTTGTTATCGAACGTGGCGACTTGCGACTGTTCTTGAGTAAATTGGAACCTGATATCAACAAACTTATTAAACAGCATCAGATTCATCCTTCACATTAGTTTTTTGACCGAGCGAGCGAAGCGAGCGAAGCGTCTCAGTTTCGAGACTAGCCAAAAATTCTTTTGTCCGTCAGTCTGTCTGTCTGTCTGTCTGTCTGTCTGTTCTCGCCTACAGGTCGCATTTCTTAACCGATTCTCATGAAATTTTGTAAGCAGGTTCAGCAACTACATAGAATTTTTTTGCCGAGCCAGATTTTCGAAATTTTTAAAAATGGCGGCAATATGGGGGTTTAAAATTTTAAAACTGTCATATATCCGCCATTTCAAAATATTTTCAAAAATGTCATTAGACTTTTTTGTTGCCATTATAAAAACGATATTTTTTTATTTGAACAACTTTTTTGTCTGAACAACTTTTTTATACGTTATACTTGAACGGGTTTAGGGTGACTCGCGAAGTCTAGCTGACTGAGCCGTGACGGATATACAATACAAATCTTCTTACAAATGATACAAAAACTATTTAAGGGTGAATTCAGTCCGGGTTACTGAACAACTTTCTTAAAAATACATACACCCTGGGCTCCACGAGGTTACTGGGGTAGTTATTATTTTGAGTTTCATAAGTAGTTCTATAAATTTTATCATATTTAACCGACTTAAAAAAAAAGGGTTTTGCTTATTTTACTATTAGTTTTTTTTCATGTTTTGCTTATTTTGATTGATTGTTGGCTTGTTTATTAAATTTAGCAATTTCGTTGAGCGAACTTTCGTTCAATCGCTATCGCTGCTTGTCTGTGCTTCTGTAGTAGTATTAGTAATTATGCTACGAACTAACAAGAGATCAACAGCAACCAAAGCACGCTAAGTAGCTTTACGAAGAGAGTAAGAAGCTAATGAGCAGCGGCATAGAGCCATGGCAATACAAATGAACATTTAACCCTTTGAATGTCGGACGCCCGGAGCGGGCGTCTGATGTATTGTTTTACTATTGTGTCTGCTATGACGACGTTATAAGGTTTCTGGTTTTTCCAACAACGAGCTGACTTTGTCATTTGAAAAATGATGGGTCATTTTTCGGTGAAGGACTACTGGTACAGAACTGAATTTAAGCATCACGGTAGAGCTCATATCCATGGGATTGTATGGTTGGATTTCAGAGCTAGATCGAAAGTCATTTGAAGGAAGGGCTGTGATTGGCAACTGTTTTGGAAATTTGGTCACAAACATGAATCCGCATATCAGTAAACCGATAATTCATCCAAATCAGGTACATTATTCTGAAATAATAATCGCGAGGTCTACGTTCGTGTCGAACTACTAGTTTTTATATAAGGATTGATTATTTTAGTTATATTTTTAATAAAAGATACTCTGTTTTAATACTATAAAGTTGAGTTTCAATAATCATTCTTATTGGCAGGTGGAGCCCGTAAGAGTTAACTTGAGACCTAAGCGCCGTTGTATGTTACCTACTGCGCTCAGGTTTCAAGTTGCGGGTTATAGTAAAAGTTTCGTTTAGAATTCTCCGTTAATATACATATATAGGTCACAATAATTAATTAATTTAATTTGAAGTTATAGTGGTTTTTAAATAGGTGAAAAAATAGGGACGCTAAAAAAATATTTATTCTCAAAGTGGGCAGTAGACAAAATAAGTTTGGGAACCACTGAACTAAACGAACGATTTTTGTATGGAAAAACCATTCGTTTAGGTGACTCCGCGTTTTAAAAATAGCACTTACCTTTTTCAAAATTACTTGACAACCCAATTAAGGGAAAGGTCACTATCGATTGAACAAAACTATCAATGGTATCAATGCTATCAATTGTTGTTTCAATATTTAGTGGCAATAGAAACGATACTATCGATAATATCGATATTAAATTGAATATTGAGTTTCGATACGATACTATCGATAGTATTGATCTGGTGTGTGCAGAGCAGAGACGTATTTTTGAAATCACTTGTCACATTACGAAGGGTTTGCGCGAGCGTTTCCAAACGGGCGCATTTTTGAATCGGTAGTTTGCGAAGGATTTGCAACGAGTGGTCTTGCTTGAGTCAAGCAAGACCACTCGTTGCAAATCCTTCGCCGTACCGCTTGACCACTCGTAATTTTGACATTTGTAGCGTAGATATGTCATCGAAACCAATCATGGGAAATCCGTTCCATTTCACGTTGCTTTTTTATTCATGTTCGAATTTTTAGAAAAGCATAATACAAATTATCGATGTTTTCTGCGTAAAACAATATTGTTTTTCGCTGACACGACGGTTTCAAAAATACGATCAATTTGTATTTTTCGCGAGCGGTGAGTTGCAAAACTGCAAGTTTTGTGTTTCGCTGAGTCCCTCAATGAAAAATAGCACTCCTGATGTGCTATTTTTGAAACGCGGAGTCACCTAAACGAATGGTTTTTCCATACATAAAATCGTTCGTTTAGTGACTCCGCGTTTGAAAAATCGCACCACTGGTTTGTGGGTGTGTGCTTGCTGCTTGCTGTTCAGCAGATTTCTTTTAAGGGTCCCCCGACCCTAGACCAAAATACAACTTTCCATACAAACGTAGTCTACGTTTTATTTCAAAACGACATGTCCGATTTAGGCAAAATTTTGTAATTTCAAAGATATTGCAATTATCTAGGTTTATATTTAGTTTCCGACGTGAGTGTTTTATATCATTTTTGACCATTAGTATGGGAAACTTCTAAATCGTTATATTTTCTTTCCAGTTCATAATTTTACCATAGGAAACCCAATATAACCCTAGATAATTGCAATTTCTTTACAATTACCAATTTTTACCGGAATCTGACATGTGGTTTCAAAATTAAACGTGTACTACGTTTGCAAAGAAAATAATACTCTCTGACGAGAGACCATACGTTTGTATGGAGAAGTCTAGGGTCGCCGGACTCTTAAATAATTTTTTTACGGCTCTGGATACAGGTCCTTTTTCTGCGTCGTCAGCGTCGTGCACGTGAATACGCTCGCTGTACACGTGAATATGGCGCTTTAAATTATTATATTCTATTTATATTAAATAGAATATGAATCAAAGAAAATAATAGGTACATACTCAAAATAACCGGCCAAGTCTTTAGTCTATGTTTGGTCTATGAAGTCCTACTTGACGTTGACGTAACTCGACACATGACAATGACAAGTTGTCAAATTTCTTTATCTCAACACACTCTAGATATACCTACCTACCTCCTACTACTTTTCGTTTTGTGTATCTACATTACTGATAAAATATGAATTTTGTTTTTATTTATCGAAGTAAATTAATAGCATTCTTCTAAGGTTATATGAAGAACTGAATTAGATATTTGACTTCACGTAACGTGTAGTAGAGTTTACATCAATACTTAGTCGCCACGTTATTCCAGATCTGACTGACTCCTTTACACAGTAAGTGAATGTCATTATGTAAACTGTTGCATATTGGTTAAATAGATTTACGTTACGTTGCAATTAATCTGTGCTTATGCGCCTTATCTAACTAAACGCCTGCCTGAAGGAAATTGTTTAAGGTAACCACTCATAAAGTTCTGATGCTGGTGGATTACAATAAATTTAGAAGTTTAAACCTATACAACTGCATTATCTCCAGAAGTTATTAATTTATCGGTACGGTAAGATGAAGAATGATTTGATACATAGTTATTACAATGTAAACATATGAATTGCCACACTAAACCTGACAATGAAAATTTTAACAGAATTGATATAAATTTAAACTAAAATTTATGCCAAAAACTTTGTATGGGATACTCCCATGGTCCGTTGGTGATGGGGGAGGTAAACTATGCGGAGTGGCATGAAGTGCGAATGACAGTAGTGCAAATTTTTGTGTTCTTTGGGGGAACTTCATCTGCCTTCTCACATTCCTGGTGTTAATTCGTGTTGTTTTGAATGAGTTTATTATTGTCATGCATTGAAAGAAAGAAAGGAAAATACTTTATTTGGTTGCAATAAATTATATATATCTAGCTGTAACCCGCGACTTCATCCGCGTAGAAGTTGAAAATGGTTGTAATAGGATTTTTAATTGTTTTTTCGTTATCAATTTTGTTATAGTATATGAATTATTATGTTAAAATGTTTTAGTATAGTGTAGAGATTTATGGGAATAATTAAAATTTTCCCTTTCCCAACAACTTGACTGAGCGACGGAACGCTTCAACATAGCCTAGGTAGTAGGTCACCCCATTTCATCTCTCTAGGGGTTGAATTTTGTAAATCCTGAAACACGTACTTACTAATTTACCACCAGAAAACTCCTCTAAAGTTTCGCATAAAATAGTTCCATTCTTCCATACTTACTTTGGACCCCATTTCACCCCCTTAAGGAATGAGTTTTGAAAAATCCTTTCTCAGTGCACCCTTAGATTTTATAAAAAATCTATGTGCCAAATTTGGAGTCCCTAGACCTAGTGGTTTGGGCTGTGTGTTGATATATCAGTCAGTTTCTTATTCCCGTTCTCGTTCACGTTCGCGTTCCCGCTCCTGAGTCCGTTTCTGTTCTCATTTAAGTTTCCATTATTTGCTAGAGCGTGAGAGAGAGCGACGAAACGCTTCAGCATGGCCTAGGTAGGTTTTCATCCCATTAGAGCCCTGTTTCACCCCCTTAAGGAATAAGTTTTGAAAAATCCTTTCTCAGTGCACCTTTGGACCCAGTGGTTTATGCTGTGCATTGATATGTCAGTCAGTTACCAATCAGTTAGTTTATTTTTTCCCATTCCCGTTACCGTCCCCGTTCCCGTTCCGTTCCCATTCCCGTATTCCTATCCCAGTTCCCGTTTCCGTTCCCGTTGTTGATACCGTTCCCGTTCTCGTTCTCATTTAAGTTCCCATCATTTGCTAGAGCGTGAGAGAGAGCGACGGGACGCTCCAGCATGACCTAGGTAGTAGGTCACCCCATTTCATCCCTCTAGGGGTTGTCTTTAGAAAATCCTGAAACACGTATTTACTCATTTACCGCCAGAAGTACTCCTGCGAAGTTTTGAATAAAATGGTCTCACTAATCTTGGTTCTCTACACAAACATTGGACTCCCGTTTCACCCCCGTAGGAAGTGAAATTTTTTAAAAATCCTTTCTTAGTGCACCTCTAGACTTCATAAGGAACCTATGTGCCAAATTTGGAGTCTCTAGACCCAGCGGATTTTACTGTGAGTTCATATTTCAGTCAGTTACCAATAAGTAAGTTTCTATTTTTCCCGTTCCCATTCCCGTTCCCGTTCCCATTCTAATTTTGTTTCTCCATACAAACTTTGGACCCCCTTTCACCCTCCTCCCTTCCTCCCTTTCATACTCCAAGCCATTTTAGTCTTATTATTATGTGTGATAGATGACACAACAATTTCCACTAATTTCAACCAACTACATTAATTGACTAGGCACTTAAGTTCTTCTCCAGCTGTATTTTATAAGAAAGCGTCGTTTGGTTGGCTAGAGTTTTTAGTATTTCGTTAATTTTGCTGACGTTTCCTTTGGAAGCCTTGCACACTAGTATTACATACAGTACAGGAACTTGAATTGAACAATGGATTGGTCTGTATTGTGTTTTTGTGATTCATGAGTAGACTGTTTTGATCGAGTTTTGGCCAATAGACAATACCAAGACGTCTGTCTAGTAGGTTTAGTTGCATTTACGGCTGTTGCAGGAATTTCAGAGCTGTGTACAAGCGTTAGGTCATTCAGGTAATTCTATACGATTAACTCGACGATATTATCGCGGCGAGTAGATTCTCGTAGGCAACGCTTAATGACTGCAACTCGTACCAAATATCATTACAAAGATGGTTGTATGTAGAAGGTACATATTTGATAAAAATGTTAATATACCGGCCATATAAATAATTAGGAAACCGTGTGGTGTCCGCTGTCCACTTTATTAAGTAGACTACGCAAAAGCACGCGCTATAATTTAAATTTTTAGTTGAATTAGGTTTGTGTAATTTCTATTTATTTTACAATAATAACAAAAATATATTTGATATCCTCGTAACGATCATTTTCATTTGATATATAATGAGTAGGTATTATGACATTTATGACACAGTAATGTTTGCAAAAACATTATCTAGGCGCACGGTAGTGCGCAGGCCAAGTTCCAGCAACAGGCCGCGCGCATGCCGTGCACTATTTACACATACCGTTTCACCCCCTTTTGACCCCCCTGTAGCTTAGTGCCTTTTGCAAGTACAGAGATAAAATTGTAGCTACGTAATTTTATACTAGTACTAAAGCAGTATGCCAAATTTCATAGATATAGCTTCAGTAGATCCTGAAATCTTATACCTTTAAACGAGCAATTCTTGTATATTTATTTATATATATATTTATTTATAAATTTCTGTGATCTCGAAAACGGCTCTAACGATTTTGCTGAAAATTGGTATATGGGGGTTTTTGGGGGTAAACAATCGATCTAGATTAGTCTTATGTTTGGGAAAACGCGTGTTTTTGAGTTTTCATTCGTTTTTCTTTCCACGCAGAATATGGTCGCTAATTTCCGCGCGCCCGCCGCCATCCGCTTAGCTCAGTTGTTAAGGATGCTGACCGCTATAAAGAGTGTTACGGGTACGAATCCCACTCGGTGACTTACTTTTGTTTTTTTTAATGTTCAAGTTTATATATTTATTTTTTAATTTGTACTGTTTTTAGACAAGTTTAAAAAAATGTAGTTAATGTTTGAGATGTAACCGACCCAGCAAAGCTCGGTTAACCAGGTACTATGACCCTATATAAATAGCTAATTTTGGCACTGACTCACTGATCGGTAATCAAAACCTTCAGGTCACTTCCAATTGTCCTAGCGTTATGAAATTTGGCACACAGGTCGCGTGTTATATGTAGATTAACAAAAAATTAAGAAATTTAAGAAATCGGTCAAGCGTGAGTTGGCTCAATCTAATATCGAATTTTTAATAAAAATATTTATGAACCAGTGATACAATGAGAATACGAAGAGGAGGGGAGGGGGTATAAAATATGTCATAAGAAATTTAAGAAATCGGTCAAGCGTAAGTTGGCTTAATCGAATACCGAATTTTCGATAAAAATATTTATGAACCAGTGATACAATTAGGTACGATTTCTAGAAAAAAGTATTGAAATCCCACCAAAAACATACCTGTTAAACAGGGGCCAAGTTCCTAGCGGCTAATTGTTCGCCTAAAAAAGAGTTGAAATCGAATCCATTGCCAAGTTTAGATGCACTTTAAAATCGATCGTAATCATCTTCATCAACATCTAATGAACTTGGCAGGTTTATTTAATATACCTGTTAAAAAAGCGTACAAGTTCCTATCGGATAACTAAAAGCAACCTGCTAAGTTCAAATTTAGATGTTGATAAAAATGATTACGATCGATTTTTATGTGCATCTAAACTTGGCAATGAATTGGATTTCAACTCTTTTTTAGGCGAATTATTAGCCGATAGCAACTTGGCCCTTGTTTAACAGGTATGTTTTTGGTGGTTTTAATTTCCTAATTCGTCTCCCGAAAATGACGCTTATTTAAATAAAAACCGGCCAAGTGCGAATAGGATTCGCGCACTAAGGGTTCCGTACCATTATCAACAAAAAATCACGTTTGTTGTATGGGAGCCCCCCTTAAATATTTATTTTATTTTGTTTTTAGTATTTGTTGTTATAGCAGCAACATAAATACATAATTTGTGAAAATTTCAACTATCTACTTATCGCGGTTCTTGCGATACAGCCTGGTGACAGACAGACGGACAGACATCGAAGTCTTAGTAATAGGGTCCCGTTTTTTACCCTTTGGGTACGGAACCCTAAAAATTACTTACTAGACAATTTTCGCTGGTAGTTTTCATGGTAATGAACATCATATATTTTTTTTAGTTTTATCATTCTCTTATTTTAGAAGTTACGGGGGACACACACTCTTTTTTCCACTTTAAAACCTTAACGCGGTTCACATAATACATGTACTTACCTAGTTTCAACAGTATAGGTCTTACAGTTTCGGAAAAAGTGGCTGTGACATACGGACGGACAGACATGACGAACCCATAAGGGTTCTGTGTTTGCCATTTGGCTACGGAACGGAATAAAAGACGGTATTTAAATCGAGGGCCATAGTTGAATCACGAATAAGTGAAGGATTCTAACGTTTGTATCACGACCACAGGGAGTGATTCAGGATTCTAATTTACGGCCCTCGATATAAATCCGTTTTATTCAAGAGTTGCATACTGTAATTTATACCATGACTACGAAAAAAAGAAAGATTTAAGCGAAAATAGAAATTTAATGAAGAAACAACCAATCAAGTGCGAGTCGGATTGATATTTTATTTTTTTTAGAAGTTACAGAAACACATTTTACCACTTTGGAAGTGTCTCTTGCGCAAACTTTAGAAAAAAGTTTAGAAAAAAATGATATTAGAAACCTCAATATCATTTTTGAAGACCTATCCATAGATACCTCACACGTACGGGTTTGATTAAAAAAATTGAGTTTCATTTCTAAGTATGGGGAACTCTCAAAATTTATTGGTTTTTTTTTCTATTTTTGTGTGAAAATCTTAATGAGGTTCACAGAATACATCTACTTACCAAGTTTCAACAGTATAGTTCTTAAAGTTTCGGAAAAAAGTTGCTGTGACATACGGACGGACAGACAGACAGACAGACATGACGAATGCATAAGGGTTCCGTTTGTGCCATTTTTTTTTTCAATTTTTTCACGGAACCCTAAAATATTTTAAGAAAAGTTTTTTCTTTATCCATGAATTAATCAACCTAGAGTTTTTGCAAACAAGAAAGCTTTGTCAATTTGAGCGAAAATGAAGAATAATGGGAGGCTGCATGACGAGAAAAAAATCGAAACTAAATTTAACATGGGACCGCAAATAACACAGATGACATAATCGAAAAATATATATTTACTCCCACTTTACATATACCTACACTAAAAAATATTATTCATATTTCGACATATGTTCCTTAGGGAAAGTTGGTCAGTATCATGAACTGAATTCACCCTTTAAAATAGTTTAGTATATTTTGTTAGACCATAAATATTCGTACCAAATTACAGCTTTCTAGTACTAATAGTTTCTGAGTGAAACCGCGGATGGAAAGACAGACAGACAAGGCAAAAATATAAGGTTTCCTTTTCATTCTCATATTTCCTCATTTAATAAAATATCATATATATCTATACATATAAGAAAACAGTAAAAAAAGTGTGTCTGTACATTAAATATATTTCCAAAAAAAATATTGGGGGCGATGGAGACGTAGTAATAGAGTAAGAATTTAAAAAAAAATGTCTGTCTGTTTGTCTGTTTGTCTGTTTGTCTGTATGTCTGTTTGTCTGTTTGTACACGCTAATCTCCGGAAATACTGGACGGATTTGAATAAAACTTTTTTTGTTATATAGCTATTAAGCCTGGGCAACATATAGGGTATAAATGATTTTGGAAAATGGAACGCCTGATGCAGAACCATAATGGTCCAGCTAAACTATAAGAGATATAAAAATGCCGCCTTAGTAAAAGTTGTTCAGTCTGATGAGCATTTTCCAGAGACATAAAGTCCACGCGAACGAAGTCGCGGGCTTCGGCTAGTTATGAAATAAGTAGCTTTCTATTTCTATATGTAAAATAATTTTTTATTCGATTCTGAAATTTTTGAGTTTATCCATTATGTTACAAACAAAAAATCAAAATTTTTTCGCTTTATCATATTTGTATAGGTAGGTTATCTGTTTAGTAATAACTAAATTCTATGGGTTGATGCAGGCCGCTCTACATCGTTTTGAAAATCCTTGGGAGAGTGGACGTTATGCGGTTGAAATGATGATGATGATTGGTTGATACGTCAAACGCCTTTAGACAATTCGAAAAATCTAACACTTGTGAAAGAAAGAAAGATTGGTTGTTTGTTATTATCAGAGTCTCGTTGCGCGTCAATAGATCATAATCTTGTTTCTGGTTTCTCTAATAGTAATAGCAGAGTAAGCATCGATAAATAACTGCTTCTAGTAAAACAGCATTCTACACATTTAACATAGAAGAATTATTCATGTCACGCCAATTTATTATGATAAATAATCAGACGCTACGTACAATTTTATAACCGAGAAATGAAAACTGATACACATAAGCAACCTACCTACAAAAACAGCGATTGATATATACTTTTCATTAACCTTTAAAAAGATGATTTATTCGTATTTCAATTAAGTAAGTACCTACAAGATCTAGTACCTAGAAATTTTCTATAACAACATATAAAATGATGGAAAGTAAAGTCCCAATTCCCATTCACAATGTGGCATGGCATGACACGCAGCATATTATCTCTTGCATTCTTGAAAAAGCCTAGGAATGTAACAGATGATTCTGCACCTTCACAGATCGCAGAACTGGACACTCTGTCTTAAATTCAGTGTCTGATTTCATTTAATTAAGTAGGTAAGTAAATGTTAACTTATATTACTTAGATAACATTCTTATTGTTCTTTATAAAACAAGCAATGGCTTGTTTTATAAAGATCAATCAGAGTGTTGTCATTATGAAACCGTTTATGTAATTATTATGTAATCAGATAAATACAACTTAAGATCAGTGCAGTCCAGCGAATCTAGCATAACAAGGAATTACCGGGAATAGGAATTCTCATAGTAGTGCAAGGGCGCTGGCAACTTGTCAACTGATTCCTCTAAGCGTGGTAATTATTTAGATCGCGCGGTTTTTGGTTTAGCTCTATTTATCGTTCGAGACAATAGAAACTAGGCATTGTTTTAGATCAAAATCTAAAGACGTTTGAATTCACAAATCATGATCATAATAAAAGAAAGAAAAAATAACAACCATTAGGTATCTTGCAAAAAGTAAAGTGAGGCAATTGAACTTGCGATGAAATAGTAGTTCGGTCAATCAGTGCTTAAAAAGGGCATGTGGATGGAAAAGTCAAGAATTTTATCAGCTCTCATAATGTAGTACAACAAAATTTAGTACAACGCACCGATTTCGAGATGTAAGCAAAAAACCAAAAAACGGGACCTTCTTGGTGCCCTCCCCCCGCGGGCTCACCTTGGAGGGGTAAGGACTTTTATTATATTTATGACCTAACTAGTCCTAACAAAGTTGCCGAGTAAAAATGTCTGCTTTCGACTTTTCCATCCACAATTATTCGTTGACTGTACTATAGTTGCCTCGAACCGCGCCGTCCACCGCAGCGGGTCGCCCCACTCGGCAAAACCATTTAGATTAGGAGGTCACGACAAATTTGGTAACGATAAGGGATATGGCTGACTCTGGTTTTATAGGATAAAGAGCACCTCTCTGATGCTAAATATGTTGGTCTGCCTGCGTGGAGTGGTTGCGTTACTTAGATATGGCGCCTGAAAAGTTGGTTATCGTGACCAAAAAAAAATGATAAGGGATATGGCTGACTCTTGTTTCACAGGATTAAGAGCATCTCTCTGATACCAAATATGTCGGTCTGCCTGCGTGAAGTGGTTGCGTTACTTAGATATGGCGCCTGAAAAGTTGGTTATCGTGACCAAAAAAAAATGATAAGGGATATGGCTGACTCTTGTTTCACAGGATGAAGAGCACCTCTCTGATGCTAAATATGTTGGTCTGCCTGCGTGAAGTGGTTGCGTTACTTAGATATGGCGCCTGAAAAGTTGGTTAGCGTGACCAATAAATGATAAGGTAAATGGCTGATTCTGGTTTCACATAATGAAGAGAACCTCTCTGATGCTAAATATGTCGATCTGCCTGCGTGAAGTGGTTGCGTTACTTAGATAGGGCGCCTGAAAAGTTAGTTACCTGGACAAAAAAAGAAAATTATAAGTTAAATGGCTGACTCTTGTTTCACAGAATGAAGAGCACCTCTCTGATGCTAAATATGTTGGTCTGCCTGCGTGAAGTGGTTGCGTAACTTAGATATGTCGCTTGAAAAGTTGGTTATTGTGAACAAAAGAAAAAAATAATAACGTAAATAGCTGACTCTCGTGTCACAGAACAAAGAGTACCTCTCTGATACAAAATTTGTCGGTCTGCCAGCGAAAATTGGTTGTTTTGTGAAACTTAGATATGATGCCAAAAAATTTGGTTATCGTGCGTGATGAAAAAATAATGATAAGGTAAATGGCTGACTCTAGTTTCATAGGGTGAAGAGTACTTCTCTGATGCTAAATATGTCAATCTGACTGTGTGAAGTGGTTGCGTTACTTAGATACAGTAGCGTGCGTTCATACAAACACATGAAATTGTCTACCCAGTGTCACCCCAATATTGATGCCGTAGTTCACAAATGTACTAACTACAAAATTTTCTATTTTTACTTTTTTAGTACCAGATAAATTAACTCTTTCTACCAAAAACATAGTGTTACAGTTGTACTTTTTAAGATTCCGGCGTTAACGGAATTATATTTTTATAAATTCAGTCTTTAAGTATTGACTGATTTTAACAAAATTTCAAAGTCTGGCGTATCATACGCATTTATAACATTTACACACGTGTTAAAGTTATGCAAGTGCATAATTTGTTACCGATTATTTGAAGGTGCCTTCACCGATTTGGAAAATTCTTTTATCGAAATCGGTTGTGTAGTTTAGGGGTGAAGTGTTTTTTAGTTTTGAAAATTTTTAATTATTTGCCTGTTAACATAATGAGGTTTAGTGCACAAATCGACTAAAATTTATTTTACTATTTTTTAAATTAGACAACTATAATACCACAATTTTTGGATATAATGCGCAGTCAAAGGAACTCTTGAATAGACGTGAAATTATGTAATATACCATACCATACCCATATCTAAGTAACACTAGCACTTCACGTAGGCAGTCCGACAAAACAAACAAGACTTCACCGACAAATTTTGTATTAGAGAGGTACTCTTTGTTCTGTGACACCAGAGTCAGCTATTTACGTTATTATTTTTTCTTTTGTTTACGATAATCAACTTTTCAAGCGACATATCTAAGTAACGCAACCACTTCACGCAGGCAGACCAACATATTTAGCATCAGAGAGGTGCTCTTCATCCTGTGAAACCAGAATCAGCCATTTACCTTATAATTTTCTTTTTTTGTCAAGGTAACTAACTTTTCAGGCACCCTACCTAAGTAACGCAATTACTTCACGCAGACAGATTGACATATATTTGGCATCAGAGCGGTGCTCTGCATTCTGTAAACCCAGAGTCAGCCATTTGCATTACCATTTTTTTGGTCACAATAACCAACATTTCAGGCATCATATCTAAGTTACGTAACCATTTCACGTAGGCAGACTGACATATTTAATCACAAAGGTGCTTTTCATCCTGTGAAACTAGAGTTAGTCAATTACGGTATAATTTTTTTATTCACGATAACCAACTTTTCAAGCGACATATCTAAGTTACGCAACCACTTCACGCAGGCAGACCAACATATTTAGCATCAGAGAGGTGCTCTTCATTCTGTGAAACCAGAATCAGCCATTTACCTTATAATTTTCTTTTTTGTCCAGGTAACTAACTTTTCAGGCGCCCTATCTAAGTAACGCAACCACTTCACGCAGGCAGATTGACATATTTAGCATCAGAGAGGTGCTCCTCATTATGTGAAATCAGAATCAGCCATTTACCTTATCATTTATTGGTCACGCTAACCAACTTTTCAGGCGCCATATCTAAGTAACGCAACCACTTCACGCAGGCAGACCAACATATTTAGCATCAGAGAGGTGCTCTTTATCCTGTGAAACAAGAGTCAGCCATATCCCTTATCATTTTTTTTTGGTCACGATAACCAACTTTTCAGGCGCCATATCTAAGTAACGCAACCACTTCACGCAGGCAGACCGACATATTTGGCATCAGAGAGATGCTCTTAATCCTGTGAAACAAGAGTCAGCCATATCCCTTATCATTTTTTTTTGGTCACGATAACCAACTTTTCAGGCGCCATATCTAAGTAACGCAACCACTCCACGCAGGCAGACCAACATATTTAGCATCAGAGAGGTGCTCTTTATTCTATAAAACCAGAGTCAGCCATATCCCTTATCGTTACCAAATTTGTCGTGACCTCCCGTTCTAATTCATTACAGTCTCTGTTGACCGGCGAAGGCTGGCGTGATTTCGTCTGCGAACGTGAGTGTAGCATAACAGACCTGTGTTTGGTTGTACAAAAAATGTTTTATAAACTTGGGTTGATTGTTCTCTGTGCCGGCTTTTGATACTTAACCAGCGCAACTGGCGACTCTGAAAGGTATATTTGTAAATCAAGGTCTTCTTTAATTTAACTTATAAATTATTTGTAATCATAAAGTGCCCTCAAATGTTCGTTTAATGGTGTGTCGGTGCTCGTGCGGCGATCCAGTGACCTTTCCTCTATAGTGTAAGAATGCTGTTTTGTAAGCGTGCAAGAAGTATTTACATTCCACGTTTTTTCACAGACGCGATTTTTATATACTATGGAGGACCACATGGCGCATATGGACCACTCAAACCATGGGGAAATGCAACATATGAATCACAATAATATGGATCACAATATGCATAACATGGGTTTTGACGTAAACGTAAGTGAAATTTTTAATTTAAGAGGGAGCGCGCACTTGTTCGTACAAAATAGGTTTTTTTACTACTGAATGTTATCTGATCTCATGATTTTATAGTATGTTATTTACATAAAAAAGAATAGGATTATAGGTTTTCCTTTTTAAAAAAAATTGCTACACTAAAATAAACGTGTTTGCTGATTTTGAAACAAAAAAACCTATAAAACTTTTAAACCGTCTGTTTTTTTTTTTGTATGGACAGAGTGCGTGCTACTTGCTCACTTATCTCAACTTTATTAATTCTTTAGCTTTGGTTTGGCCTTGATTTGCGACACAAACTTTTACTGATACATATCTAAAAGTAATAGGATATTGCATAATGAATGGCTTAACCAGTCATTCCGAGCGTTTACTACTTACTTGTCTTACCAAGCTCTTGTACCTACCTGCTCAACGTTAAAATTGAGTAGGTTTTGTTTTAAGATAAATTGAGTTCATTTAAGATATTATAAGTACGTGGTCCTATAATAAATTGGCCTAACCAGGATGTGGAAGTAGAATTGAAACAAGGCCCGCATTACTTTTTCAATATAGTCTCCTTAATTAACAACATACGTGTTTCATTGCTGAACCAATATTTCCGCCACAAAGTAATCCAAATTGTTGTCTTTAAAGTGGGGTAAAACAGCTGATTGCAACTCTTCATCATTAGTAAATTTTCTTCTACTTAGATCTTCAAATTTGGAAATTTGGAGTCGCTCGGGACCAAGTCCGGGCTGTAAAGTGGATATTCAAGTTCTGTGAACCCACAGTCCCGAATGGCAGCCTTCGAAATAGCAGCCGTGTGCACAGCGTGCATTATCGTGCATTATCGTGCAACAGAAGGACACGTTTATGCAATTTAATTTTATGTTTTACTTTAATTTAAAAAAAAAAACAAAATAGTTTATTCAATTTTAATACTGTCCCTCACTCAACTTAATGCATAAGAGTAGCATAATTTACAACAGTCTTTCGTTCCATGAAATCAACCATCAGCAAACCTTGTGAATCCTAAAAAACCGTGCTCTTTTTCGTACATTTTTAGTGGACTGTTGCACTCTTGTCTTTTTCGACGGCTTTTCTCCCTTATAGCGCCATGGACTTACGTCTCCTCTCAGTATCATAATAAAGCACCATCGTTTCATCACCAGTAACCGGTTAATCGTTTGTTCAGGGTTTTCGCCATACAGTTCCAAAAATGCAGAAGCGCATTGCACTTTCCTCTCTTTGAACAGCCGAGAGAAGTTTCGGCATCCATCTTGCGCTCATCTTACTTATACGTATGGTCGTGAATTGCACAATGAACAGTACTCTCCGAAAGCCCCACCCAACCTTACTGCAATTTCCCCGATTTTTTAACGGCGATCTTCTACGAATCTCTTATTTTTGATCGATCGCGTAGAGAAACACCGAGCATAACCTCCTTATGAGACCCGTAGTAAGGAACCACATTTCAGAGCCATAAGTCATCACTGGTACACATTGATAAAAAAAACTTTCGCCTTGAGGCACTGATTTATTTAAGACGATAAAATACTTGTTATTTTCCGAACGCTGTCCAGCCTATTCGAATTCGTCGAAATGTCTTCCTCGAAGCTGGAACATCCTGCCTTGATCAATTGACCCAGGTAGACATACTGGTCTACAATTTCTAGGGTGGAGCCCCCAAAAAAAACATGTGAAGGCGTAACGTGCATATTTGACATGACCTACATCTTGTTAATATTTTTTAGGCCGACCTGTTGGGAAAATCGTACCTGTCTGTCTACTGATGTTGTATTGAAGTGATGAAGTGATATTGATTTATCTTTATATTTCAGTTTATGAATAATGTAACCGATGATATTATCAGTTTGGGACAGACAGACGTCTTAAGACAAGGTGGCGGCGACCATGCTGGCCATGGCGGACAGGGTGGCCATGGTAGCCATGGTAGCCATGGCAGCCATGGCAGTCATGGCAGTCATGGCTCCGGCGCTCACAGTGGACATTCAATGGCTATGACAGTAAGTACAATTACAAATGTATTATTCCTACAGAATATTAAGAAAGTAGCTACCTACTTTAATATACAACGTGGAAGGGACATTCCCGTAATAAATCGAACCACGGACTGTACTAGATCACTATTAGTATAATAATGATATTAAAATAACAGTAAAAAATTAAAACAAAATATAGGCGTTTCCGTACGAAAGTTTGCAGCCGCCCGGGCAATTTGTATGGGATGACGATTATTTTTTGTTAACGATTAATTATGTTTTGTTGTCTTTTATTTTATTGTCATTATACTATAGTGATCTAGTACAGTCCGTGGTTCGATTTATTACGGGTATGTCCTTTCCACATTGTATTATTACAACTCTTGGTTGATTTAATTTGAATTGATGAGAAGTTTGCATGTGGTTGAGCCATCAAATTTTCCTTATTTCTTAGTGATAGAGTAGACAGCTGTTACTGAGATAGAAAGTAGGTATTCTTATCACATTGAAGTCAGTGCATCATTATAACTATATACAAATACAAACATAAATCTTTCTTTGCTTTTTGTGTAAGTGGCAAACACTGCGGACAAATTTTTCAAGCTTTAAGCGCATCTCTCATACCTTGATGACAGCCAAATCAACGACTTGTCACACCTTCTAAAGCACGAAGAACGGCTGTGGACTACATGTTTTATTTTAATTTGTTAAAACCTATTCAAAGTAGTAAATTTTTGTTTCCAACCAAAACCTGTATCTTTTCTAATTTCTTTTTTAGTTTCACGGAGGATGCAAGGAAGTTATCCTTTTTTCATGGTGGAAAGTTGAAGATGTCGGTGAATTTGTTGGATCTTTCTTTGCAATATTCATTATGGCCTTACTGTATGAAGGGTAATAATTTTGTCTTATTTACCTAGCTTACCATGTAGAATATACATACATAATAATATACTTACCTGCCAATGCCGGGGCGGGCCGTTAGTAATGTATTTAAAAAGTCTTTAGCTTATAGGCTGACCCTCAAAATGATAAAAATTAACAGAGACGTTTGCTAAACCTATTTTAGTTAAAACGTGTTTTGACCATTTCCCTCTTTTGAATATGTGACATTGAAAGAACGAGACAAAACATATTTTAACTATGATAGGTTTAGCAAAGCTTTGTATTTTTTTATGAATAAGGGGGAAAGTCAGGGCAGGGCAGGGCATAATAATGTCCTTGAGTGCGAGGAATACGTATCGATGATTTACGTTTTATTTTGTTACTGACGTCGAATAAATTTCTTGATAAAATTAATAAGTATACCTATCTAATGCCTAGTATACACTTTCATTTGTAATTAGTGCAAATGTCTTGTTTAGTGTGTAGTAAAAAAAACACATTCGAACAAGTATCTACAGTATTTATTAGCGCTATCTTTTTTTCTGCGAGTAGCTTCTCCCGCACGCCCCACCTTCACCCCTCACTTGCTTCTAAACAACTAAAAACCTGGCCAGAACTGTTAAGTGTTTAGTTTATATGAACAAAGCCTCGTGTTCGTTTTTCCAACTCTATTTCTTCTCGAATAAGTAACACAAGCACGTTCACTATTTATTTAATTACATTTCGAATGCGATTATCTATATTTACTTTTTGTCAAAAAAAATATTAAATGAACTAAACATCACACACTTAACAGTATGGGACATCACTAATCACTATACACACTAAACACTTTTAAATAATCAAGTGTATACTAGGCATAAGGTTATTAGTAGGTACAGTGGGCCAACGAGATACCTTTCTTTCTTTCTTTCTTGGGCCAGCCCTCTACCTATAACTTGAATTTTCTCGTGAACTCAAAAGTATAATGTATGTATATTCAGAAATATTTTAACGAAACATTTTCATGTTATTATTATTTTGAGTTTAAAAGAAAATTCAAGATGTAGATAGAGGGCCGACCCAGGTTGGCCCACTGTACGAGTATTGTGAGCCCTACATAATGTTAAAAAATAAAGAGATAGGTACCTGTTTTTAATTTTAATACACAGTACATGTATATTGAGTCCAGTGCACAATTTTTCATAGCGAGCATATTAACGATTAAAATAATGATATAGTATATGGTTGCAATATCTACGATGGCTAGAAATGTTTAGTAAATGTAAATAAATCAAACAAATGCTCGTATCAGGGACCAATTAAGTACTTACGATAGTGCATTTATCTATTGTTTGTTTGTTTTTAAGTACAATCTTTCATTCTTCCATAATAATAACATGAATGTAACCTTATGATTGATTGACTCTGTACTTATTATAAAACGACGAATTCCTTTGGCGTGTATCGTTTATCTGAATGTAACCGATAAAGGCCCAACGCAGACGACACACTAATCCGTGCCGCACTTTTTGCGCGTCGTGTGCGTTACTGCATATGATTCCATGGGTTCTATTTTCACAGATTAAAAAGTGCGTCACGGATAGTCTGCGTTGGGCCAAACTCTAAAACTAATGAGCCGATTTTGAATTGAATAAATTGATTCACCTGGATTGTTAAGTTTATTGTTAATTTACAATTAATATATTTTTTTAGGCTCAAGTACTACAGGAAGCATTTGTTATGGAAAACATACACTGGTCTTCAGTACTGTGCCGTTTCACCCCCCGATAAACGCACAAACATATGCGCGACGGACGAGCCACAGGTCATACAGTAAGTGAATCAAGCTGTCATATTGTTATACTTACCTATAGATATAGAGATTTCATGGGCAGGCAATGGGAGATTTCATATTTAGGTTGCATCAAATTGACGTCCTCCATGGCGTAACGGTTTAATTACAACAACCCGCAAAAGGAATTTTCATACAAATTCAATAGAAAATTAGATTTTAGATGTTTTTAGTGGCATTCGCAACTCCGGAACCCTACACTGCGCGTGGCTTGACGCACTTGGCCAATTATTTTAATGCAACGCCATATTTTCGCCATTTGTGAACTGATTTAGACTTTATTTTTATTGAAAAGCCTTTAAAGTTGTTCCCATATTATTTGGTTACGTTAAGAATATTAAAACGGTTGATTTTTTCGTTGTCAAAAATTTTACAATGCGAAAATCATGAATGTGGGATTTGCCGCAGCAAAAACAGTGTTTTGTTTTGTGTTTATCCTACTGATTGGTGAAAGAGTATTGGTTATTAGTTACATAAGAGCCTTTGTTAAATACTGACACTTATGTTCATATAGCTTTGTGTTATACTGGGTCAGTTACATTAACAGATGTGGCCTCGGGCGTTGTCATATTGAAACTGATTTCATTGCTGCCTCCGCTGGCGAGAAATATGCGGTCATAAGATTGTCGATAATGGACTAGAAGGCAATTTAAACAAAAGATAGACGCGCTGTTACACTTGTTAGTAACACTGATGTAGTTATAACGATCTTATTTAAAGCAAATAGGTTCATTTTCCGCAAATATTTACTTCTTTGTCCTAAAAATTGGTCAAAGATACCAAAATATACAACGTGGAAGGGATATGTCCCTTCCACGTAATAAATCAAACCACAGGCTATACTAGATCACTAAAGTATAATAAAATTTATTATAAATTCACTAGAGGGGACCCAACTCGTTTTGTAGGTACGTAGATACATGTAAATCTCCTTGAAGAAATGGCCTACATATAGGCAAATAAGTGGCCAAGTGCCTGACGGGCCACGCGCAGTGTAGGGTTGCTTAGAAAAGTTGTTCGAAATGATAGACAGAATCACCCCTTAAAATATTTGTACTTAATAAAAAAAGGACGTTGGGCGTATATGGGCGTGGTAGTACTTGTGTAAGTATTCATTTTAAAAAATCACTGGCATTAGCATGTTAGGTTCAAATGTATGTATAATAATAACTATCTTGTTGGTGATGTATTGGTAATAATATCTAAATGTTTCTGGCTCGCTTATCGGTCAATAATTTTCGTGTAAACATTTCATTACATTGTTAAGATAAAAGTTATAGGTACTCAACTCAACTAATTGACGTTTAGAAAATGTATGGTTATTAACTAAAAACCACATCTAAACTAATTACCTTAACCGTGTATTTATAAAACACTAAGTTAATTGTAAGGTTTAAAACTTTAAACCACGCATTGTCCAACCAAATTGGGTACTCAACTAAAATATATAAAAGTGTTAAAGGTGCCTTTAATCAAAAATATAGACAATTTTAAGAAACTAATTTAAATAAAAAGAATCTACGTTTTATCAGGATTTTTTTCTTTAATTTTAAACATTACACCGGAAGTGACGACACACATCAATCGAAATTTACATTTTTCCTATACCTGCAGTAAAAAAACAATGACATCTGTCAACTGTCAATGTCGACTGTTTAAATTACCGTCGTTATGTTGGTTTTTGTCATGTTGTTGTCAAGTTGTTGTGTTGGTAGATGACAAGACAATGACAATGACATATAATACAGTGGTGCCATTTTTGAAACGTGAAGTCATTAAACGAACGGTTTTTTATGGAAAAACCAATCGTTCAGGTGACACCGCGCTTAAAAAATGTCGCTTCAGTACAGTACTGAAAGTGGAAATTGCCAACATTACTCCAAAAATCTTCATCGTGACGTCATTTCCTCAAATAAGCTTGACCTTGCTTGAAAATGAAGGTCAATGGGATTTTTGCAAATATCTAAATAAGTAAGACCTTATTTTAAAATCTGATGATTAGAGAAAGCTTCTCCTAGAGGCTATTCCTCGAAAAGGATTGCAAATCAGATCTTTTTAAAAATTACTTGACAACCCAATTAATATTTATAAATAAATAAATATGTAGGGACAAATTATACTGATTGAGCTAGCCCCAAAGTAAGTTCGAGACTTGTGTTTTAGGATACTAACTCAACGATACTATATTTTATAACAAATACTTATTATATAGAAAAACATCCAAGACTCAAAACAATTTGAAAAAGGCCATTTTCCAACTTGCCCTTACCGGGGATTGAACCCGGAACCTCTGGGTGGCGGACTAGCCTCGTGACCACTACGCCAGGAGGTATATTTAAAGATAAAAAAGCGTCACTTTTATAGATGTGGACTGAACTGGACTTTATAGACATGCCTGTTTAACACAAGCCCCTTCTATATGGCTTGCATTGCACTTTAGCCGCCACTATAACTCCATTTGGAATTATTTAAATAAATGTTAACAATCTTGACATGTCTTTAACACAAAGAAGTATTACAAAGTAATTTTGTTATAAATTACATAATTACTTTCTAATTAGCAAAATAATTGATTTATAAAGTGTATATTTCAATAAACAGACATGTCAAGATTGTTTACATTTATTTAAATACCTAACCAATTATGGAGTTTATAGATGTGTAGAAACATTTTTTTGGAATTATTGTTCTCATATTTCATCGAGCTTTAGCTATAAGCATTTGCCTTGAAACAATCGATTGCATTTTTTAAATTTTGCGTCGGAACTTCGAAAGGCTTCCCTCTTTGCCTCGGGCACCTATTTTACAATGCCCTATATGCTAAAATTAACTAAATATGATTGTCAATTTTTTGCGTACGTTTTTAACATTGTTCCTTTTTGTTTCAGGCCAGTACCTCACGTTCTTGAAAGAAATGTGTAAGTAAGAGTATTTTTATATTTATTACCCATCACTTCATTCATGCTCGACTGGGAGAAAAGAAAAACAGAGTGTATCAGCCGCTTCTCTTCCCGCGCAGATTGTAAAAGCCGATCAAGGGAATGGGTAAAAATCTAAATCATAACATTGCAGCTATTGTTTTATTATTAGAGCCTTTATGTGTCCCACTGATGAGCAAAGGACCCTTCCATTTATTTTCATTGAGTCCTATATGGTATTCTAGACTGTCTTGTTCGAATCTCTAGAGAGAGATCATTTTCGATTTTTTTATCGTACACAAATTTGGATTACATATATTTATAGAGGAATTTATTTACGATACAACTATATATTTTTCTGAAAAGTCATTGTGTAACAGGTTCTTTTTCTTTTTCAGGCCAACCATGTTGAGCACTCCACACGCGTGGCAAACTGTACTCCACGGTCTGCAAGTGCTGGTCAGCTACATGCTGATGTTGGTGTTTATGACGTACAACACCTGGCTCTGTGCAGCGGTTGTACTCGGCTCGGCCACGGGCTACTTCCTCTTCGGTTGGCGAGAATCTGTAGTTGTTGACTTTACAGAACATTGTCACTGATATATACCTGTGATCGTGATTAGACTAGTTTACTAGGCAACTATTGTATAACCTCGCTATTTGAGAAGCTCAAAATGAATTACAAATATCATGGTATTACAATGTTATAAGTGGACAGCCTTTTGTGTAAGTACTTTTGGGCAAAAAATATTTATACCAGTTATATACTTTTTAGGAAATATTATTTAGGTTACTAATAAATGCTTTAAATGAAAAAGAAAACTTTTATTTTATCATTGTATGTGCTAAAACGAAGTGATTATATGTATACTCTTTTGGCGGGTGCCGCAACCGACACAGCTCCTAATAAATTGAGGGAATTGATTCTGCTAAGTTTCTAGTGAACTTTTAGGGTTGTGCTTCATCTCTCAGCTCGGAACAGCACTTCTTCATTTCCTTTTCACATTCTTTTCTGTCGGTCAGAACTGTTATTTGCCAGAGCGAAAGAAAGCGACGGAACGCTATTGCACGGCAGGTGCTATAGTTTTCCGACGCTCTCTCGCGCTCTTGCAAATATCAAGGACAAACAAAAATGTTCATTACAATAAAAGCTTGTCCAAAAAAGAATGTTTTTTCAATAAACTTATTCAAATTCATTTTCGTCTGTGAGGCGCGAGACCCTTAGCACTGCGACGCCTTACGCCGCCTGTGTACATAGTATTTTTAAGACATTCAATAATTTTATATTTGGTTAAACATAATTTTTTTTAATTATGCTGAATTTGAAACATATTTTCATGATGGAAAATTCATGAAATACTAAGGTTGGGACTGAAGTCATTATGAGCAATTCCTAATATGACCATGAACTCATAAATGAATGCAAGAAAAACAAAAGGAAACATGGAGTTCACAAAATTTGTTTATTCTTAATACATGGAGATATTTTTCACTTATAATAAAAGTGTCGACTTTTGCAATGCTTCTTTAAATTGGAGCTACTATTACATCTGTAATTGCAATACATGCAGATAAATGGTCTCTCATCAGTGTGGATTCTTTTATGAACCTTCAAGGAGTTTACAAAATTTGATCTGAATGGACATTGGTCACAAAGGTAGGGCTTTTCTGAAGTATGTATCCGTTTGTGTCTTGACAGATTACAAGAAAATTTCGATGTGTAAGCACAGTTTGGAAAATCACATGCAAATTGTTTATCCTCCTTGTGCATTTTTTCATGCTTTTTGTGTTCCCTTATGGTCTTGCTTCTGAAAAGAGAATTTAAAATTTAAACAATACTATTACTTTTATTTGTTAAATTGGGAGACATTATATTATGGGTTGGCAATGTAAAATAAATCCAGCTAACCTGTGGGAGCAATCCTGGCACAAAATATAGTTATCTTCCTGTTGAATGTCTACTACTTCGTCATCATTACTAGCTGATTCCAATGACTCTTCAGATTCAGTTTGTATTTGGTTCGAAGAGCATTCAACATCCACATCATAGGTCTCTATATGATATTCTGCGTCTTTGAGTTTTATAAGTAGTCTAGATACAAGAGATAATGGCTGTTGACTGAATTTAATAATAGTGTTTTTAGTGGGTCTGCCACTCTTATTGGAAGCCATATCCTTAACGCTGTGCGAGTCCCTTGGCAATTAAGTCAGTACTCCGCAATTTTGGATTATTTAAAAACATAAAATGGACATAGTTATCCTTCGAAATATGCACGTAATTAATACCTACCTTTTTATTTTAATTTTTAAAGGATAATATTATTCAATTAAACATTATTTATATTATTAGGAAATGTGTACATACTTAAATAATTAAAACTATATGAAGAACGTAATAAAATTTAAACTATTATTATATATCATTGGTTTTATTTAGCGTTGTTTGTAGCGAATAGATAGAATTGAAATTTTAATAGAATATGGTTATTAATCTAAAAATTCACTTGGTCGTATTGTTTGTTTTGTTGTGCACAATATTGTTGATCTGCAAAACTGACAAAATCTGTCTGACATTGACAGCAGATGCAGATGTCACACTGCTGCCAACTCGTCAGGGTTTTGGGCTAATTATAGAATTATAATAAGCGGCCAAGTGCGAGTCGGACTCGCCCATGAAGGGTTTCGTAGTAGCAAATAACATAATATAAAAGTCTTGTAGTATGTTTTTTTTACTTATGACATATTAAAAAAAAACAACTTACTAGATCTTGTTCAAATCAATTTTCGCTGGTAGTTTTCATGGTAATAAACATCATATATTTTTTTTAGTTTTATCATTCTCTTATTTTAGAAGTTACGGGGGGGGGGGGGGGACACACTTTTTCACTTTGGAAGTGTTTCTCGCGCAAAGTATTCGGTTTAGTATAAAATGATATTAGAAACCTAAATATTATTTCTGAAGACCTATCCATAGATACTCTACACGTATGGGTTTGATGAAAAATATTTTTTTGAGTTTCAGTATGGGGAACTCCCAAAAATTTTTTTTTCTATTTTTGTGTCAAATCCTTAATGCGGTTCACATAATACATCTACTTACCAAGTTTCGACATTATAGGTCTTATAGTTTCGGAAAAAAGTGACTGTGACATACGGACGGACAGACAGACAGACAGACATGACGAATCTATAAGGGTTCCGTTTTTGCCATTTAGCTACGGAACCCTAAAAAGGGATGCGAATGTTGCGATAAATTGCGATAAAAAATACTATTAGTATTTTTTTTAATTTATCTTCCATGTACAGACAGCGATGGGTTACGAATAGAGATGGGCGGTGGGTATATACCCAATCTACCCATTTGGGAATATACCCGGTAGATTGGGTAAATACCCGGTAAATACCCGTATCTACCCATTTGGTGGGTAGATTGAATTTTATGAGTAATTAATTCGCAATTCGTATCCGAAAGTGTGTACAAGCGCTGTAATTTGCTTAAAATGCAGGTAGACGTCAAATCTGACATTAAATTATATGAAACCACCATAGAGTCTGTACGGAAAGAGAACCGTCGTAGGATTTGAGGGCGCAGATGTGTTTAATATCCGTATTTGTTATGTTGACAACACTGTTGTGTCAATATAGTGCGACTATAAAGTTCTTGATATTTTGAAACTATGACGGCTATTGGATGCTAATGGATAAATTATATTTTTATATATTATTTACATAACATGTAATGGCTGTAAATGAAAATATATTTTTATATGTTTTCAGATGCTATCTTCATCGTTAGCCTTTAGGTTAGGTAGACATAAAAAATAAATTTAAAACAATAATATATTTATTAATTTATTGATCAGAACCATAATCAAAGTCTTATTCTAAATATTCAATGCCGGACATGTTTGAACTATCATCGGATAGACTATAGAGATCCAAAGAATTTTCTTCTTCTGAACTTGATTTGCTCGAATCTGTTACAGTTATTTATAAAAAATTCTTGCACCACACGCCGTTATTTAAGGAACCTTCTTTTTTATTTTAGATATTTTCTTTCTTTACTCAAACCTGAAAAAAATAGGGCAAATTTATCTAAACGCATAATAAATTAAAAGTATCAACACTCTTTATACCTGCTATCAAAAACTTTGATTCAAACCAAATAAACAAATATTTTTATATATTTATGCGAATTCTTTTTAATTTATACATAATATAAAATGTCGGTGTCTGGGGTTTACCTAGGAAATCTAAAACATTTAAAATAACTTTCTACATACCGCACATCGCCGCCACACGTTCCATGACTTTGTTTAAGTCGATAATTGTGTTTGGCCGCTTTTTCTTTTTGGAAAAACCTATAATAATATTAAATATTATTTCCCTTGTAGGACTGGGTAAAAGATTTCCCATTTTTGAAATGATTTAAAATAAAAATCACGTTAAAACAACACGGTAAACAAAGATGACGTAAAGTTTGTCATTTGACAGATGGGTGTTGGGTTGTCATATAAAAAAGATTTTGTTAGTTTGATTTTACGCCACGACGGTTCTCTTTCCGCACAGACTCTACTAATCATACTTTGAAAGTAGCCTCTTTGATTTATTATCATTTTTTTGCTGGGAGGTGCGCAAAGACATACTTATAAGTGTTTCAATGAGCAATCTGACATCAAATGCGATGTCAATATATGAACACCCTCATACATATATAGAGAGTACGTATCTTTGCTTGCTCATACAAGAGTCAAAACTAAGGATGTCGGGGTTGGTCGCAGAGCAAAAGATATTCGTATCGATGAGTTCTTCGATCCCCCATCAACTTTTTATAACATTTCACGCAAAATAGTATGCCGGGTATTTACCCGTATCTACCCGTTGTATGGGAACATACAAATTGACAGGTCTAAGTTCATATTTTTTGCTGGCAAATGTTTGTAGACCTAATTATATAGAAAAATGATCATCATCATCATCATCATATCAGCCACAGGAAGTCCACTGCTGGACATAGGCCTCCCCCAAGGATTTCCAAAACGACCGATCGGAAGCGGCCTGCATCCAGCGCCTTCCTGCAACATTACGTAGGTCGTCTGACCATCTAGCAGGTGGGTGTCCTACACTGCGCTTGCCGGTACGTGGCCGCCATTCGAGAACCTTTCTGCCCCATCGGCCATCGGATCTTCGCGCTATGTGCCCCGCCCACTGCCACTTTAATGAGCTAATCCGCTTGACTATGTCAGTGACCTTCGTTCTTCTACGAATCTCCTCATTTCTGATTCGATCACGTAGAGAAACACCGAGCATAGTCCTCTCCATAGCCCGTTGAGCGACCTTGAGCTTTCTTATGAGACCCATAGTAAGGGACCACGTTTCAGAGCCATAAGTCATCACTGGTAACACACATTGATTAAACACTTTCGTCTTGAGGCACTGAGGTATTCTAGACGATAAAACACTGCGCAATTTTCCGAACGCTGCCCAGCCTAGTCGAATTCGTCGAAAGACCTCTTCCTCGAAGCTGGAACTTTCTGCCTGGATCAATTGACCCAGGTAGATATACTGGTCTACAACTTCTAGGGTGGAGCTCCCAACAGAAACAAGTGAAGGCGTAACGTGCCTATTTGACATGACCTTCGTCTTGTCAATATTCATTTTTAGGCCTACCTGTTGGGAAACTCGATTTAGGTCTTCAAGCATCGTACTTAAGTCCTCCATCGATTCTGCCATGACAACGATATCGTCGGCAAATCGAAGGTGAGTGATATACTCGCCATTGATGTTAATGCCCAGTCCTTCCCATTCCAGGAGCTTAAAGGCATCTTCCAGAGCGGCGGTAAACAGTTTTGGAGATATGACATCTCCCTGTCTTACGCCTCTTTGCAATGGAATATCCTTCGTACTGTGCTCCTGTACTCGGACCGACATAGTGGCTTTGTTGTATAGGCACTTCAACACCTCGATATACCTACAGTCAATTCGGCACCGCTGGAGAGACTGAAGCACGGCCCACGTTTCGATCGAATCGAAGGCTTTTTCGTAGTCCACGAACCCTAAACACAACGGCCGATTATACTCCCTCGTCTTCTCTATAACCTGCCGCAATGTATGGATGTGGTCCATGGTACTATAGCCTTTTCGGAATCCGGCTTGTTCGGGAGGTTGGAAGGCATCAAATCTGTTAGTGAGACGGTTCGTGATAACCCTCGAAAACAACTTATAGACATGACTAAGAAGCGTGATGGGCCTATAGTTCTTCAAGAGAGTATTGTCACCCTTTTTGAAGAAAAGGACCACCACGCCCCTGTTCCACGCTTCTGGCGTTACGCCCTCGAGCAGAACGGAATTAAAGAGCCTCTGAAGGACTTTCAGTACCGGCGTTCCGCCCGCTTTCAGAAGCTCTGCTGTGATTCCGTCCTCACCCGGCGCCTTGTTGTTTTTTAACTGTTTGAGGGCCATTCTAATCTCGTAAAGACTGATGTCCGGGATATCCTCGGTATAGTGTCGGGTGAGCTTGGCTCTTGGATCTGTAGCCATATTCACAGGATTTGCAACGGATGTATATAACTGCCCATAAAACCTCTCGATCTCTGCCAGCACCCCATCCTTTGTCGAAACCATGTTACCGCCCTCCGTCTTCAGCTTAGTCAGCCTGCTTTGCCCAGTAGACATGATCCTTGCAAACACTTTGGAACCTTTGTTTCGTTCTATTGTCTCCTCAATACATTTAGTATTAAAGGAGCGAATGTCGTGTCGCAAGGACCTTTGTATTCGTCTATTGAGCCGCCGATACGACTCAGCATCTTCGGAGGTTTGCAGCGTCATGGATCGTCGTTCTGCCATCAAGTTAAGGGTCTGAGCAGATATTTTTTGAGGTTTCCTTTTAGGGCGGGATTTAAAAAACTTAGATCCCGTTGCTTGGACAGTTTCAACAAGCCCGTTGTTTAACTCGTCCACTGAAACGCAATCCTTGAGACCTTCGAAGCGATTGGAGAGTTCTATTTGAAAGCTCTCGGGGTTTTGGATCTGACTCTGCGATGGTCGTAGCGCAGACTTCATCAGCTTGGACCTTTCGAGTCGGAGACTGATATTCATGATGCCTCTCAAAATTCGGTGATCGCTGCCGGTTTTAATCCTGTTGATCACGGAGACATCATTGAATATCTGCCTCTTCGTCGTCAGGAAGAAGTCTATCTCGTTCTTGACAGGGGGCTGGTCGTTTTTACTAGGACCTATCCAGGTCCACTTTCTCTGTGGCGGCTTTTTGAAGAAAGAGTTCATCGCAAAGAGTCCCTCTTCCTCCAGAAAATCAGCCAGCCTATGTCCCCTGTCGTTACGCTCGCCATATCCAAATTGCCCCACCCTGGTCTCTCCATCGCGTCCCTTGCCCAGTTTTGCGTTAAAGTCCCCCATAATAACCGTAAACTGGGTTTTCGAGGCATGTATGGCCCTACTAATGTCCTCATACACGACCTCAACCTCTGCATCTGAGTGTTTTCCGGTTGGCATATACACCTGTATAACCTTCAGCGAGTATCTTTTCGATACTCTGAGTATCAGGTATATTACCCTGCTGGAAACACTATCGATGGTAACTAAGTTATTTACGAGGGACCTGTGGACGAGAAACCCGACACCATGCTGAGACTTTATTTCGTCTCCTTCCCGGTGATAGAGTAGGTTACCGGACTCCAGGGTCGTCGTGCCCTCGCCCTCTCTTCGGACTTCAGACAACCCTACAATATCCCAACGTAACCTACTCATTTCCTCTTCTACCTCAGCCAGTTTTTCATCCAGCCTCAAAGTGCGGACGTTGTGCGTTACCAGGGCCAATTTTCGCCGTGGGTGGTAGCCCGATCTCATCCGGAGATTCTTAGCACCCCCTGCCCCGCCGTTACCATGACCGCTACCGGAGCCAGGAATAGCGGGGCCGCCGGGTACTGGGGGCCTGGTCTTTTTTTGTTCCTCCATTAGGGGGTTTTGCCATACTCGCCACGCTTGGCAGGCGGGTTGGCGAGCGCAGTGTTGTGTCACTATCAAGCTTCCGACGCTGCTGCCCGTCAGAAGCCTGTTTCGAGAAAAATGATCAATCAGACATCAAATGCGATGCCAATATACGAGCACCCTCATACATATATAGAGAGTATGTATCTTTGATTGCTCATACAAGAGCCAAAACTACTGATTTCGGGGTTGGTCGCGAAACAAAACATATTCGTATCAACGTGTTCTTTCATCCCCCATCAACTTATTATAACATTTCCCACAAAATAGTATGCCGCGTATTTACCCGTATCTACCCGTTGTATGGGAACATATAAATTGACAGGTCTAAGTTCATATTTTTTGCTGGCAAATGTTTGTAGACCTAATTATATAGAAAAATGATCAATCAGACATCAAATGCGATGCCAATATACGAGCACCCTCATACATATATAGAGAGTAGGTATCTTTGATTGCTCATACAAGAGCCAAAACTACTGATTTCGGGGTTGGTCGCGAAACAAAACATATTCGTATCAACGTGTTCTTTCATCCCCCATCAACTTATTATAACATTTCCCGCAATATAGTATGCCGGGTATTTACCCGTATCTACCCGTTGTATGGAAACATACAAATTAACAGGTCTAAGATTACACTTTTTGCTGGCAAACGTAAGTAGACCTAATAAGATGTTAAAATGAGCAATCAGAGATCAAATGCGATGTCAATATACGAGCACCCTCATACATGTATAGAGATTAGGTATCTTTGACTGCTAATTTAAGAGCCAAAACTACTGATTTCGGGGTTGTTCTCGGAACAAAAGATATTCGTTTAGACAAGTTCTTCGATCCCCCATCAACTTGTCATAACATTTCCCACAAAATAGTATGCCGGGTATTTACCCGTATCTACCCGTTGTATGGGAACATACAAATTGACAATTCTAACTTTATATTTTTTGCTGGCAAATATTTGTAGACCTAACTAGATGTTAAAATGTGCAATCAGACATCAAATGCGATGTCAATATACGAGCAACCTCATACATGTATAGAGATTAGGTATATTTGACTGCTAATTTAAGAGCCAAAACTACTGATTTCGGGGTTGGTCTCGGAACAAAAGATATTTGTTTAGACGAGTTCTTCGATACCCCATTAACTTGCCATAACATTTCCCACGAAATAGTATGCCGGGTATTTACCCGTATCTACCCGTTGTATGGGATCATACAAATTGACAGGTCTAACTTTATATTTTTTGCTGGCAAATATTTGTAGACCTAACTAGATTTTAAAATGTGCAATCAGACATCAAATGCGATGTCAATATACGAGCACCCTCATACATGTATAGAGATTAGGTATGTTTGACTGCTAATTTAAGAGCCAAAACTACTGATTTCGGGGTTGTTCTCGGAACAAAAGATATTCGTTTAGACGAGTTCTTCGATCCCCCATCAACTTGTCATAACATTTCCCACGAAATAGTGTGCCGGGTATTTACCCGTATCTACCCGTTGTATGGGAACATACAAATTGACAATTCTAACTTTATATTTTTTGCTGGCAAATATTTGTAGACCTAACAAGATGTTAAAATGTGCAATCAGACATCAAATGCGATGTCAATATACGAGCAACCTCATACATGTATAGAGATTAGGTATCTTTGACTGCTAATTTAAGAGCCAAAACTACTGATTTCGGGGTTGGTCTCGGAACAAAAATTATTCGTTTAGACGAGTTCTTCGATCCCCCATCAACTTGTCATAACATTTCCCACGAAATAGTATGCCGGGTATTTACCCGTATCTACCCGTTGTATGGAAACATATAAATTAACAGGTCTAAGATTACACTTTATGCTGGCAAACGTAAGTAGACCTAATAAGATGTTAAAATGAGCAATCAGAGATCAAATGCGATGTCAATATACGAGCACCCTCATACATGTATAGAGATTAGGTATCTTTGCCTGCTAATTTAAGAGCCAAAACTACTGATTTCGGGGTTGGTCTCGGAACAAAAGATATTCATTTAGACGAGTTCTTCGATCCCCCATCAACTTGTCATAACATTTCCCACAAAATAGTATGCTGGGTATTTACCCGTATCTACCCGTTGTATGGGAACATACAAATTTACAGGTCTAACTTTATATTTTTTGCTGGCAAATATTTGTAGACCTAACTAGATGTTAAAATGTGCAATCAGACATCAAATGCGATGTCAATATACGAGCACCCTCATACATGTATAGAGATTAAGTATTTTTGACTGCTAATTTAAGAGCCAAAACTACTGATTTCGGGGTTGGTCTCGGAACAAAAGATATTCGTTTAGACGAGTTCTTCGATACCCCATTAACTTGCCATAACATTTCCCACGAAATAGTATGCCGGGTATTTACCCGTATCTACCCGTTGTATGGGAACATATAAATTGACAGGTCTAACTTTATATTTTTTGCTGGCAAATATTTGTAGACCTAACTAGATGTTAAAATGTGCAATCAGACATCAAATGCGATGTCAATATACGAGCACCCTCAAACATGTATAGAGATTAGGTATGTTTGACTGCTAATTTAAGAGCCAAAACTACTGATTTCGGGGTTGGTCTCGAAACAAAAGATATTCATTTAGACGAGTTCTTCGATCCCCCATCAACTTGTCATAACATTTCCCACAAAATAGTATGCTGGGTATTTACCCGTATCTACCCGTTGTATGGGAACATACAAATTGACAGGTCTAACTTTATATTTTTTGCTGGCAAATATTTGTAGACCTAACTAGATGTTAAAATGTGCAATCAGACATCAAATGCGATGTCAATATACGAGCACCCTCATACATGTATAGAGATTAGGTATTTTTGACTGCTAATTTAAGAGCCAAAACTACTGATTTCGGGGTTGGTCTCGGAACAAAAGATATTTGTTTAGACGAGTTCTTCGATACCCCATTAACTTGCCATAACATTTCCCACGAAATATTATGCCGGGTATTTACCCGTATCTACCCGTTGTATGGGAACATACAAATTGACAGGTCTAACTTTATAGTTTTTGCTGGCAAATATTTGTAGACCTAACTAGATTTTAAAATGTGCAATCAGACATCAAATGCGATGTCAATATACGAGCACCCTCATACATGTATAGAGATTAGGTATGTTTGACTGCTAATTTAAGAGCCAAAACTACTGATTTCGGGGTTGGTCTCGGAACAAAAGTTATTCGTTTAGATGAGTTCTTCGATCCCCCATCAACTTGTCATAACATTTCCCACGAAATAGTATGCCGGGTATTTACCCGTATCTACCCGTTGTATGGGAACATACATATTGACAGGTCTAACTTTATATTTTTTGCTGGCAAATATTTGTAGACCTAACTAGATGTTAAAATGTGCAATCAGACATCAAATGCGATGTCAATATACGAGCACCCTCATACATGTATAGAGATTAGGTATTTTTGACTGCTAATTTAAGAGCCAAAACTACTGATTTCGGGGTTGGTCTCGGAACAAAAGATATTCGTTTAGCCGAATTCTTCGATCCCCATCAACTTGTCATAACATTTCCCACGAAATAGTATGCCGGGTATTTACCCGTATCTACCCGTTGTATAGGAACATACAAATTGACAGGTCTAACTTTATATTTTTTGCCGGCAAATATTTGTAGACCTAACTAGATGTTAAAATGTGCAATCAGACATCAAATGCGATGTCAATATACGAGCACCCTCATACATGTATAGAGATTAGGTATCTTTGACTGCTAATTTAAGAGCCAAAACTACTGATTTCGGGGTTGGTCTCGGAACAAAAGATATTCGTTAAGACGAATTCTTCGATCCCCATCAACTTGTCATAACATTTCCCACGAAATAGTATGCCGGGTATTTACCCGTATCTACCCGTTGTATAGGAACATACAAATTGACAGGTCTAACTTTGTATTTTTTGCTGGCAAATATTTGTAGACCTAACTAGATGTTAAAATGTGCAATCAGACATCAAATGCGATGTCAATATACGAGCACCCTCATACATGTATAGAGATTAGGTATCTTTGACTGCTAATTTAAGAGCCAAAACTACTGATTTCGGGGTTGGTCTCGGAACAAAAGTTATTCGTTTAGACGAGTTCTTCGATCCCCCATCAACTTGTCATAACATTTCCCACGAAATAGTATGCCGGGTATTTACCCGTATCTACCCGTTGTATGGGAACATACAAATTGACAGGTCTAACTTTATATTTTTTGCTGGCAAATATTTGTAGACCTAACTAGATGTTAAAATGTGCAATCAGACATCAAATGCGATGTCAATATACGAGCACCCTCAAACATGTATAGAGATTAGGTATGTTTGACTGCTAATTTAAGAGCCAAAACTACTGATTTCGGGGTTGGTCTCGAAACAAAAGATATTCATTTAGACGAGTTCTTCGATCCCCCATCAACTTGTCATAACATTTCCCACAAAATAGTATGCTGGGTATTTACCCGTATCTACCCGTTGTATGGGAACATACAAATTGACAGGTCTAACTTTATATTTTTTGCTGGCAAATATTTGTAGACCTAACTAGATGTTAAAATGTGCAATCAGACATCAAATGCGATGTCAATATACGAGCACCCTCATACATGTATAGAGATTAGGTATTTTTGACTGCTAATTTAAGAGCCAAAACTACTGATTTCGGGGTTGGTCTCGGAACAAAAGATATTTGTTTAGACGAGTTCTTCGATACCCCATTAACTTGCCATAACATTTCCCACGAAATATTATGCCGGGTATTTACCCGTATCTACCCGTTGTATGGGAACATACAAATTGACAGGTCTAACTTTATAGTTTTTGCTGGCAAATATTTGTAGACCTAACTAGATTTTAAAATGTGCAATCAGACATCAAATGCGATGTCAATATACGAGCACCCTCATACATGTATAGAGATTAGGTATGTTTGACTGCTAATTTAAGAGCCAAAACTACTGATTTCGGGGTTGGTCTCGGAACAAAAGTTATTCGTTTAGATGAGTTCTTCGATCCCCCATCAACTTGTCATAACATTTCCCACGAAATAGTATGCCGGGTATTTACCCGTATCTACCCGTTGTATGGGAACATACAAATTGACAGGTCTAACTTTATATTTTTTGCTGGCAAATATTTGTAGACCTAACTAGATGTTAAAATGTGCAATCAGACATCAAATGCGATGTCAATATACGAGCACCCTCATACATGTATAGAGATTAGGTATTTTTGACTGCTAATTTAAGAGCCAAAACTACTGATTTCGGGGTTGGTCTCGGAACAAAAGATATTCGTTTAGCCGAATTCTTCGATCCCCATCAACTTGTCATAACATTTCCCACGAAATAGTATGCCGGGTATTTACCCGTATCTACCCGTTGTATAGGAACATACAAATTGACAGGTCTAACTTTATATTTTTTGCCGGCAAATATTTGTAGACCTAACTAGATGTTAAAATGTGCAATCAGACATCAAATGCGATGTCAATATACGAGCACCCTCATACATGTATAGAGATTAGGTATCTTTGACTGCTAATTTAAGAGCCAAAACTACTGATTTCGGGGTTGGTCTCGGAACAAAAGATATTCGTTAAGACGAATTCTTCGATCCCCATCAACTTGTCATAACATTTCCCACGAAATAGTATGCCGGGTATTTACCCGTATCTACCCGTTGTATAGGAACATACAAATTGACAGGTCTAACTTTGTATTTTTTGCTGGCAAATATTTGTAGACCTAACTAGATGTTAAAATGTGCAATCAGACATCAAATGCGATGTCAATATACGAGCACCCTCATACATGTATAGAGATTAGGTATCTTTGACTGCTAATTTAAGAGCCAAAACTACTGATTTCGGGGTTGGTCTCGGAACAAAAGTTATTCGTTTAGACGAGTTCTTCGATCCCCCATCAACTTGTCATAACATTTCCCACGAAATAGTATGCCGGGTATTTACCCGTATCTACCCGTTGTATGGGAACATACAAATTGACAGGTCTAACTTTATATTTTTTGCTGGCAAATATTTGTAGACCTAACTAGATGTTAAAATGTGCAATCAGACATCAAATGCGATGTCAATATACGAGCACCCTCATACATGTATAGAGATTAGGTATCTTTGACTGCTAATTTAAGAGCCAAAACTACTGATTTCGGGGTTGGTCTCGGAACAAAAGATATTCGTTTAGACGAGTTCTTCGATCCCCCATCAACTTGTCATAACATTTCCGACAAAATAGTATGCCGGGTATTTACCCGTATCTACCCGTTGTATGGAAACATACAAATTAACAGGTCTAAGATTACACTTTTTGCTGGCAGACGTAAGTATACCTAATAAGATGTTAAAATGAGCAATCAGAGATCAAATGCGATGTCAATATACGAGCACCCTCATACATGTATAGAAATTAGGTATCTTTGACTGCTAATTTAAGAGCCAAAACTACTGATTTCGGGGTTGGTCTCGGAACAAAAGTTATTCGTTTAGACGAGTTCTTCGATCCCCCATCAACTTGTCATAACATTTCCCACGAAATAGTATACCGGGTATTTACCCGTATCTACCCGTTGTATGGGAACATACAAATTGACAGGTCTAACTTTATATTTTTTGCTGGCAAATATTTGTCGACCTAACTAGATGTTAAAATGTGCAATCAGACATCAAATGCGATGTAAATATACGAGGACCCTCATACATGTATAGAGATTAGGTATCTTTGACTGCTAATTTAAGAGCCAAAACTACTGATTTCGGGGTTGGTCTCGGAACAAAAGATATTCGTTTAGACAAGTTCTTCGATCCCCCATCAACTCGTCATACCATTTCGCACAAAATAGTATGCTGGGTATTTACCCGTAACTACCCGTTGTATGGGAACATACAAATTGACAGGTCTAATTTTATTTTTTTTGCTGGCAAATATTTTTAGACCTAACTAAATGTTAAAATGTGCAATCAGACATCAAATGCGATGTCAATATACGAGCACCCTCATACATGTATAGAGATTAGGTATCTTTGACTGCTAATTTAAGAGCCAAAACTACTGATTTCGGGGTTGGTCTCGGAACAAAAGATATTCGTTTAGACGAGTTCTTCGATCCCCCATCAACTTGTCATAACATTTCCCACAAAATAGTATGCCGGGTATTTTCCCGTATCTACCCGTTGTATGGAAACATACAAATTAACAGGTCTAAGATTACACTTTATGCTGGCAAACGTAAGTAGACCTAATAAGATGTGAAAATGAGCAATCAGAGATCAAATGCGATGTCAATATACGAGCACCCTCATACATGCATAGAGAGTAGGTATCTTTAACTGCTTATCCAAGAGCCAAAACTACTGATTTCGGGGTTGGTCTCGGATTAAAAGTTATTCGTATAGATGAATTCTTCGATCCCCCATTAACTTGTCATAACATTTCCCACAAAATAGTATGCCGGGTATTTACCCATATCTACCCGTTGTATGGAAACATACAAATTAACAGGTCTAAGATTACATTTTTTGCTGGCAAACATAAGTAGACCTAATAAGAAGTTAAAATGAGCAATCAGAGATCAAATGCGATGTCAATATACGAGCACCCTCATACATGTTTAGAGAGTAGGTATCTTTGACTGCTTATCCAAGAGCCAAAACTACTGATTTCGGGGTTGGTCTCGGAACAAAAGATATTCGTATAGATGAGTTTTTTGATCCCCCATCAACTTGTTATAACATTTTCCACAAAATAGTATGCCGGGTATTTACCCGTATCTACCCGTTGTATGGAAACATACAAATTGACCGGTCTATGTTTACATTTTTTGCTGGCAAACGTAAGTAGACCTAATTATATGTTAAAATAAGTAATCAGATAACAAATAAGATGGCATCTGTATATTTTATATGGAAAGCATCAGTGATTTTAATCTTTGATATTTTTTCTTTTAGAGATATTCATTGTTTTATACATTATATAACCTTTTTGTACATTTCTACACATAAATAGTGGACTCACACAAATTTTTAAATAAATATTCCAATCTACCCACCCAAACGGGTAGATACGGGTATATACCCGGTGCATATCGGGTAAATACCCAAGCGTGGGTAAATACCCGGGTAGATGCCCATCTCTAGTTACGAATGTTACGATTTTATGATATGTATTGATTTTGATTTGCAAAAATCCCATAAGCAAGCTCAAGCTTAAAGCCGGGTCTCCTGCACTTATATTTTCGAAACATTACACAAAAACATGCAAACAAAGGGGCGTTGTATAGCCACGCCCCTTTGTTTGCATGTTTTTGTGTAATGTTTCGAAAATTTAGGTGCAGGAGACCCGCCTTAATGTTTTGAGAATTCTGGCGCAGGAGACCCGCCTTTATTTGAGGAAGTGATGTCACAATGAAGATTTTTTTGAGTAATGTTGGCCTTGGCAGTTTCCACTTTCAGTACTGTACTGAAGCGCCATTTTTGAAACACGGTGTCACCTAAACGAGTGCTTTTTCCATACAAAAACCGTTCGTTTAGTGACTCCACGTTTCAAAAATAGCACCACCACCACCAGCATAATGTCACTGTCACTAGTGATGTATGTACAAGACTCGAGTCCTTCAGTTCTAATTTTGAAGACTCGAGTCGGTTTTGCAGGGCTCTATGAGCTCAATAGGCTTGGAGTTGCGAGCCGAGGCGAGCGCGAGTTCTCTGAGCAACGACTCGAGCAGTCCTTGAAAGCTTACAAGACTCGAGTCGTGATCACGCAAACATTCTTTTAAATATTGTATGTAATGTAACCAATCATATTTTATTCCATATTGGCAGATAATTTTTTTAATTATAAATTATTGCTTTTGAATGGACTCGAAAAACAACCCTCCCTCTTCGCAGGCGGGATAAAAGACTCGAGCGCAGAAAAAGGCTCGGGTTCAGAAACAGAATCGAGCTCTAGTTTCACGCTCCGAGTCTCACTTATGCTCGCAGTCGTCGAGCCTTCCGTTAACTGAGTCGAGCTCTCTAAACGACTCCCAGTCCTACGTAAGAGGACTTGGAGGACTCGAGTCTTGTACATCACTAACTGTCACTGTCATCTACCAACACAACAACTTGACAACCAGATGTAATTGTTTTTTTTTACTGCAGGCATAGGAAAAATGTAATTTTCGATTGATGTGTGTCGTCCGTCACTTCCGGTGTAATGTTTAAAATTAAACAAAAAAATCCTGATAACATGTAGTTTTTTTTTTACAAATTAGTTTCATGAAATGGTCTATATTTTCGATTTGCACCTTTAACACTTTTATATATTTTAGTTGACTAAAATCTATTCTTTGAAAAACTTTTCTTGAAGTACCTACCTAATTTATTATTTTACTTCCCGATTTTTTTTACTAGTTTGACTTTAAAAACTGTCAATGTCAAAAATTGATATTGGAGTATTTGCACGGCGATGCGGTCGACATGCAAAAGTTTGATTTTAATAATTTTATATTGTTAAAATGTCGCAACCGGAGATATCTTGTGGTTTAGAATTCAATGTAACACCAGATCTACAAGCATGTCTTACAGAAGCTCTACATTGCAATTATTCGTTCATAGTCGCGCCGATAGTTCACCCACGTTTTCGCAGACAGTACATAGTGGGTACCAGCAAAACCGGCGGTTTTACTCGTTCGGATATGATCTTATCACCGCAGGATTGGACTATCAGACTGGTCGGAAAATTGTCTCCTTATTTAAATGTAGATTCCCCGTCGCCGATCGTGAGACAAAAACATGAAGACTGCTTGAATGAGGAGCTGTCGTACTGCCGAGGGCTTGGAGTCCCGGCAATCATGTTTACATTGCATGGACGGCAAAGCAATAACCTGGCAAGAATTCTTCAGTCATATTATGAAACTAGGTTATATTTCTTTTTATTTAAGTTGTTTAATAATATTGAACTTAAATTTAACTGATGTACTTTGATTTCTAGTTACCATCTATCCCTGACATGGGCGCGTGTTCCCATGGTTTGTAACAGAACACTGAGAGACTCTTCATGCAGCAGCATTGATGATGAAGATGCAGCCTGGAATGAGCCTTGGCATTGGTGGTCTAAATTCCATGAGCGAATGGATTGGGACAAGCGTGTTGGCGTGGTACTGGAACTGTCAGCTGACTTACCATCCCAGGAATTAATTAAAAGATGGCTGGGGGAGCCAGTCAAAGCCATAATTGTGCCTACAAGTATATTCCACAATAATAAAAAAGGGTATGTTGTTTTGTTTGACATTTACTGTTGACTCGTACATGTTTCCTGCCTCAAACGCCTGCTTAAAATATAAGTAAGCCAACCTCATTCCATCTGTGCATAAAAGTGATTTTATAGAAAATTGGTCCAGCCATTTGTGTATAAAGAAGTAGCAAACATAAACACACTATTAACCGCAGGTAACACCTTAAGGCGCAGCTAGTTATAACTAAGTATATATAAGTTGACAACCTCCATGGCGTAGTGGTCACCATGCTAGTCCGCCACCCAGAGGTTCCGGGTTCGATTCCCGGTCAGGGCAAGTTGGAAAATGGCCTTTTTCAAATTGTCCTGGGTCTTGGATTTTTATCTATATATGTATATTTAGTATAAAATATAGTATTGTTGAGTTAGTATCCCATAACACAAGTCTCGAACTTACTTTGGGGCTAGCTCAATCTGTGTAATTTGTCCCTATATATTTATTATTTTATTTTTTATTTATAAGTCCTTTATTTTCAGATTTCCTGTGCTATCTCGGGCCCATCAGCAAGTAGTAGTGAGCATGATAGAGCGAGAAGCCCAGGTTATTGTAAGTGGTGCTCGGAGATCCAACGTTCAATTCTATTTACAATATTTGTACAGATTATGGAAGAGAAGACCTAACCCTTCTGATGATCCCATGCTTAGTTATGCTAAGGGGTAATGTATACATATTTTATTTTATATGAGGATTCAGTTTAAGAATGATATATTAAAAGGAAACAATTTACTAATTAGTTACAGCTATTAAACTGCACAATTGACTCGTCATGTAATTTAAAAAAATCGAATTTGCTAATCATTTTGAGGAATAGCTTCTAGGAAAAGGTTTCTCTATTCAGTTTTTTAAATAAGGTCTTATTTAGATATTTGCAAAAATCCCAATGACCTTCATTTTCAAGATTCACATGATCACAATGAAGATTCTTTGAGTTGGCAATTTCCACTATTAGTACCATGGAATTTTATGTAGTACTGTATTGGATTGACATTGTTACTGTCACCTTCCAACCCAACAATTTAGTTACTCATTGAAGATATGTACCATATTACCATAGTTCTTTTTTAAATATGATTAATTATTTTATTTTTTTATATTCGAATTTTTTGTTCTTCTTTTATATTCAATTTTATAAAATTAAAATGAATAAAATAAGTGTGTAAACATGACAAAATGCTGACTCGCATCTTGCACTGTATGCCAATAATTAAAAGTTTATTTTCGAAGGTCATTTAAAAATCCTCTCCACTGCGCTCCTCACTGTCTGAACTAACCCTTAATAACATCACCTTTTCAGTTGGGAGGATTACTTGCAAACACCACTGCAACCTCTGGCAGACAACCTAGATACCCACACATACAATGTATTTGAAAAGGATCCTGTCAAGTATGACCAATACCAGAAAGCAATAGCATATGCTCTCATTGATCTGAAGACAGCTGATTTGCAGCAGCATATAACAGATGTATGTAGCTTTTCAGAAATAAACCTATAGTCAGGCCAACAAACTGATCCTGAAATACAGCTGGCAAATAAAAAATACACATATGTGAAAGTACATTACAAATACAATTTTAATTAATAAGAAGTAGAAAATATAGCAACGTATTGATAACCTCCTATAAAGTTATAGAGTGAAAAAGTTTAAAAAATCTGTGAATGGATTTTATAATTTGCCAGTTTTTCAGGATTACTTTTCATTGGCCAAACTAGTATTCAATGAATTTTATATCCTTTATCAGCCTATAACAGTTCACAGCTAAACGAAAGGCCTCTCTCGATAAAGCAAGGATTTGCCCATTAATCACCTCTGGGCCGATGAATTGGTAATTGCAGCAGATGGTGATTCTTCTCAGTCCGTACCCTGTTACCTGTACCTTCCATAGTTGCCTCTTGTACCCTGTTACCTATACCTTCCATAGTTGCCTTTTGGAAGAGGAAAAGGGTTGTGATTTCCCACACAGCAAAGCCCTTTTTATTCTAGAATGTAGTAATTTTTATTCTTCTGTTCATAGGAACAGCATTTTTACATCACCAATTAACTTGATTCAGATCATGGGATTAACATGATACAGTTAATAGGTAATGCGGGTCTTTTACGACCCTAAACTCTGTTTACCACATTAGATAGAGATGTGATAGTGTATCCAGTTACTTTCCCTACTTTCACTTTCGGTTGCTTTTTTAACGTTATATATTATTTGTTTTTAGAATTTGTCAAAAGACATGACAGTATCAGAAAACCAGACTAATGAAATAGGTCAAGGGGATTACGACAAAAGTTCAAGGGTGTATACGGTCATGGTGCTTGGAGCTGGGCGAGGGCCACTAGTCAGGGCGACTTTGAACGCTGCTGATGTCACCAAAACTAAAGTGAAGGTAATTTTAATAAGGCAAATTCCCTATAATGTTTTAAGGTTTCAATCATGGTAATCATTACAATTATTTTTATTTAAAAGTATATCATCATCATCATCATTTGGTCTTCTTAGTCTCCACTGCCGTTGCACGACCCTCTCTGTACTACTAAAGCCATATTTGATCAGAGGAGCCAGATGATTTGGCCTGTTGAGAGTAATGCAAAGCCTCAACATTTTGATGTTTTTAAGTTTTTTTTAAATACTTGCATACAAATTACACTGATTGAGCTGGCCCCAAAGTAAGTTACAAACTTGTGTTATGGGACACTAATTCAACATACTAGATTTTATAACAAATACAAATGTATATAAACATCCAAGACCCAGGACAATTTAAAAAATACCATTTTCCAATTTGCCCTGACTGGGGATCGAACCCTAAACCTCTGAGCATCGGATTAGCATTAGCATCAGCAACAATATTATTGTTCTTAATTTCAGGTTGTAGCTGTAGAAAAAAACCCGTGTGCTGTGGTGGTGTTGGCGGCGCAGGTCCGCGAGGTGTGGCGCGGCCGCGACGTGGTGGTGGTGCCGGGCGACATGCGGCAGCTCAGCCTATCGCCCAAAGCGGACATCATTGTTTCCGAATTACTGGGTTTGTGCTTGACAATTCGGTATTTTCCTAAGACAAAAATAAGAGCGCTATTTGACTTTAAAAAACTATGATGTCATCTGCCTGTATTTCATACAATATCCCATAGAAACAGCTTATTTTGACTTTTAGGAAAAAGTATCTGATTTGACTTGTTGGAAAATAGCGTATTCAGTGTCTCTACATATTGGCGGCTCCGTAAATCATCTGCAGGAGCATAACCCTCTTTATAATATCAGAGCCATACTGGGCCAGAGCAGCCAGAGGAATTTAGCTTTCACTCTCCACGCTGGCCAGACAGGTTGGAGATGTCTTATTGATGTTTATAAACTTTGCTTAGCTTGTATTTCCTAAGTCGTCTTCTATGACATCCACGGGATGACTTGGAATGGCCCTATTCTACATATTAGTATTTTACTATTAGTAATGGGGCAGACAGAGCATTTTGGGTCTTTAAAGCTCTCAGCAGACAGACAGAGCCCAGGGCCGCAAGACTCAAAGGTCACAAAAAAAATCGCCTATTAACATGATTCGCATTTTCGCCCTATCCGATCGGCTTCTATGATCTGTTCGGGAAGACAAGAAGCCGGTGTACATTCTTAATTTTTTCTTTTCTCCCAGAACAGCATTTATAATTAAATAAAAGTACTGGCTTTTCGTAATTAATAATTCTCAGGTCTATTAGGTCAGGCTTTTTGTATCTAGACGCAAGTGTGTGTATAACATTTGTAGTTTTATACCGAGCTCCATACTCCAAACTACAAACTCTTATGATTGCTAGGAAGTTAATACTGATTTATTTTTATATTTAAACTATGAGAAGGTAAATTTTAATAGGCAATTATCCTACAATGAAAATATAAATCAAAATGTTGTTAGCTTATCAGAAAACATTTTTTTAAACCAATTTAACCAACTTCTTATTTAAAAATATGTATGATTTTTATAATAAATCATAAATAAAATAATTATATTTTCACGTTTGACCACGTGACTGAAAACGCAAGGGATTGGCTGAAGCAAACGTGACGTCACCTGCTTGTAAACAGTAATGTCAGTCAAAGATTTGTACGGAGTTTTAGCGTTTTTATTCGTTTCTAACAGTTTTCCTACCTATTAGAGACTAAAATAAAGAAATTACCTTAAATAATATAAGATGGAGACCAACTTCGTCAAAGCTGATAGTGGAAACCTCCCTAGAATAGACGCGATCACGGTCGGATTGTTTTTTTAAAACAATCCTGATTTTTACGCTGCCGAATTAAAAAACGTTAGAACAGAAAATTATGTATTACACTAAATGTTACAAAATATCCTTTTCAAGTAATTAAATGTATAAGAAGGTTGTTCTGTATTGTAAACATTTTAGGTTATGTTGATAAATTGACCATTCGATTCTGTAAGTTATTAGTTACAATCTAAAGCTAAAACGAAAATGAAAAAAAGGGAGATGTCTTGGTCGATCTAGTTGGGACTGTGTAAGGAGAAAGGGAAAATGTCTTTTGTAGTTGTTTTTGTATGTATTGCTTTACTTCTATAAAACACATTGAAAGTGGCTTGGACTTGTTTTTCCACACTAACAATAGGTTCGGTTGACATTCCTTTCTCAGAGTATGTTTGTAATGGTTCTGAAAAGACAAAATATTTATTACTTTTTACACAATCAACCAACTTACACAAATCAGATACTATAAGATTTGTTTTGCAAAAATTGTACTTTCTAAGTATATAAGTACATTATGTGTGTGTAAATTAATCCCTAAACTACTTTACATACCTATGATATCCACAGCGGTTTCAGGCATAACATTTTCATCTTTTAATGTGCTGGTTCTGAGCATTTCTGCTCCAGCTTGACTTTCTTGAGCAATTTTTAAACGTTTTATATAGGCTGTTCGGAACAAGGTAGTGTTTGACAGTCTGTTTCTTCGATCTTCCTGGCAAATAAAAAGCTTAGATAGTAAAGCTCCTTTAACCATGAGTATAGTCTGGCTCATCCCATTTTATATTGTATATAGTTTGCCATGTCTTGTTCCATCTCCAAAAACATATTTGTCTTATCAAAATATAGTACTTGGGCGACCGAGCTTTGCTCGGTTACATCTTCAAACTTGTCTAAAAACAACACAAAATAAAAAAATATATATAAACTTGAATATAAAAAAACATAAAAGTAAGTCACCGAGTAGAACTTGAACCCGTAACACACTTTCTAGCGGTCCGCATCCTAAACTGCTGAGCCAAAACGGATAGCGGCCGGCGCGATGAAATTAGCGACCATATTCTGCGTGGAAAGAAAAACGCATGAAAACTCGAAAACACGCGTTTTTCCAAACATAAAACTAATCTAGATCTATTGTTTACCCCCAAAAACCCCTATATACCAATTTTTAGCGAAATCGTTAAAGCCGTTTTCAAGATCACAGAAATTTATAAATATATAAATATACAAGAATTGCTCGTTTAAAGGTATAAGATAGGTACCTAACTCACATGGATTAAAACATTACAGATTTATTCTTTTAACTTTTCTTTTATTATAACAAAGTACTTTAAAATTACAAAGACAATACATACAATCCAATTTATTTCATACTAGCCGAAGCCCGCGACTTCGTTCGCGTGGACTTTATGTCTCTGGAAAATGCTCATCAGGCTGAACAACTTTTACTAAGGCGGCATTTTTATTTTTCTTATAGTTTGGCTGGACCATTATGGTTCTGCATCAGGCGTTCCATTTTCCAAAATCATTTATACCCTAAATGTTGCCCAGGCTTAATAGCTATATAACAAAAAAAGTTTCATTCGAATCCGTCCAGTATTTCCGGAGATTAGCGTGTACAAACAGACAAACAGAAAAACAGACATACAGACAAACAGACAGACATTTTTTTTTTAATTCTTACTCTATTACTACGTCTCCATCGCCCCCAATATTTTTTTTGGAAATATATTTAATGTACAGACACACTTTTTTTACTGTTTTATTATATGTATAGATTATATGTATAGATAAAATCAACCACTATGTAAGTACCTACCATACGACATTATCTAACCTCAAAATATAATGCAAGGAAGGATTATTACGAAAAAACGAAATCGTAAATTGTGTAGGAAATATATGTAGGGTAGGATAATATAATTTTATACTTACGTTAAAGTGATCACACATGAAAACATTAGTACTTGCTGCTATGCGCGAGTAATAACGAGTGTTAACCACTTCTTCCGCATCTTAGCGTCCTTTGGAATGCTCACAAACATTTTCTCCGGTGTTTTGATAGATGTATTAAAACATTGTGGCACTATGCACCATATAAAAGCCATTTTGAAATAGTAAAATCTCAAAAGTTAATAACCAAGCGTAGCAACTACAACGTTTTTACAGGCAGGTGACGTCATGACAACAAGTGACATTCATTTATGGAGTCTATAACGTTTTGGCGGCTGTATTTTTTTTTTAAACTTTTATGCTGATTTGCAAACAAAAGAAAGAAAATCAAAAAGAAATATTTGGATTGCAAATGTATTATGTTATTATGAACAATTTGACATATTTTTCAAAAACTTGGAAAATTGCCTATTGTATTTATACCTATTTCCATCCTCAGGTTCATGGGGTGACAACGAGTTATCACCAGAATGTTTGGACGGCGCTGCAGGTCTGCTAAAACCTGGTGGCATATCAATACCTACTAGATATAACTCATATGTGGCCCCAATATCTTCGCCGAGGCTGTGGGCTGCGGCTAAGGTGGCCTCCACGGGTACCACTACTACAAAAGACAAGAATCTCGAAACACTATGGGTTGTTTACATGCAGAATAAACACGACATCGCAGAAACAAAGGTATGATACTAGAGGTATTTATTATTATGAGGACTATTAAATGTTCTTATTTTTAACCTTAATACATTGCCTGTTTTGAAACAATCAAACAGAAGCTTAACTTTACAAAACCGGGAATGTAAATTTAAGCACGAGTATGAGTAATAATTAGAAAATTAAACTCTTTTATTACTATTATTTACATAAAGTTGTACTGTAATTAATTAAATGACTTAAATAAAATTTAATAAATATTTTTAAAGTATATTCAACACTTCGTTACTTTTTTGCAAACGATGTGTGCTGCCATCTCTGTGAGCCTACACCGCAACTCCAGTTTTGCCTATTTACGGGCCCTTCAATCGTTTCTATGGAGTTGGGTATCTGTTACGTTAGTAATTATATTATGTTTGTAATAATAACCTTGTTACAGTTGGTGTTTACTTTTGACCACCCTGCTAATGGTGTAAAAGGCAGTGAAGGCCAAGAGATATCCGATTTCCGAGGATTGCCATTGACAGACAATAGAAGATCAGCCACCCTAAGCTGGGAAGTCAAGCAGGATAATGTGATGCACGGCTTTGGTGGCTATTTTGATTGTTTGCTGTATGGAAATGAAATGATTAGCATTGTGCCCACTACACACAGCCCGGGAATGATATCCTGGTTTCCAGTGTTCATTCCCATCAAGGTGAGAGTTTCATGACTGACTTTTTGTTCTCACTAGCAGCCCGTTCTGGCTTAGCAGAACTGTAAACCTTACGGTAAAGTGTTACCTATTGACAAATTTGAAACCTACATCAAAATGGGCCCAGCAGTATGATTCTGTACAGAAAGATATACGCCGGGGACTTTAACTAATAATATACTAGCTGTGATTTCTAAACAAGAAAGCAACTCTTTTATTTCAATATCGGTGGAGTGAAATAAACAAAAAAAAAACAAAATTCCTATACAAGTACGAAGCTTTCGTATTTCTGTAATGATTTTATATAGCCCGATTTATTAAGGGTATGTCCCATCCACTAAAAACAAAATATTCCTCGGAAGATTCGATAAATCATAAAAATTACCCCATCTGGATATGTGTTTGCTTGTTCAACTGAACTGTAAAAATATGTAGTTGTTAATGATATCTTTACTTTTTATTACAGACACCCCTACGAGTTGAAAAAGGACAAGTGATAACTGCCACATTCTGGCGGTGTGTGGATTCTCGAAGAGTATGGTATGAGTGGGTTGTAGAAGTTGGTAATCAAACCACACCATTACACAACCCTAATGGCCGCAGTTCTCAAATGTTGTTATGATTCAAATTTACTTATAGAAAATACCATGTAATATACTGACACAAGACACAATAAAGTTGTGTATAAACATTGATTTATGTTTTTCTGCATTTCTTGGGTTAAATTTAATGATTTTGTTTCTTTAGTTCAATGGTTCCTAACCAGTGGTCTGCGGTATGCGGTATATAGTAAAATATTCTTCGCGAACGATTTAAAATTTCAATACATGGTGAGTGGCGATAGTGCAGGCGGCGCGGGAGACTTAAAGTCCGCCAGACGTGAAATTTGTTTACTTGCATTTGAGCATTCTTATTTTAAAACCAAGTAAAAACAAAGTGGAATACCTTGAAAGTAAGTGATGATTTGCATGTAAGAGTAATAGTGTAAGTCTAGTCTCTAGGATTACCAAACTTGTGCAAAAGATACAAGCTCAAAAATCACACACATTAATGTTAAAAATTGATTTGATTTCCACAAAATATCCCACTTGGTATTGTGTGCGTTACTCTACCAAGAAAGTAGCTCCTAGAGAGATATGAGTGGAAGTTATAATTAGTACCCAATATGCTGTATATGTGCCCGGCATAAATAATTTTCGGGGGTTGTCGTTTTGGAAAAAAATGGAAAAAACGGTTCCTGCTAGGGTAACGTTGTTGCAGCAGGAAAATTCTAAACTACTTATTGGAGGGAGTGACAATATGCATGGTCAGATAGCTTATGTATGTGGAAGTATGTGCGGCGAATATGGAATATGTGACGGTTCAGGTTTTTAAGATATCGAGTTTCCTGCTAGAGTAACGTTAAACGAAATCGGTGTGCTCTAAAACTGTTACATGTGCGGATTTAGGATAATTTTACATTTCAGAGCTACGAATTTTTTTCTTGTTTTCAAAAAAGCGCTATTACTCGAAAATTATAAGTACTTTCTTAAATCTAATTATGTGTGCCATGCGCACAAATTAAGAGCTATTCATGTAAAATTATGCTAAATCCGCACATGTAACAGTTTTAGAGCACACCGATTTCGCTTAACGTTACTCCAGCAGGAAACTCGCTAACTTAAAAACCTAAACCATCACATATTCCATATTCGCCGCACATACTTCCACATACATAAGCTATCTGACCATGCATATTGTCACTCCCTCCAATAAGTAGTTTAGAATTTTCCTGCTGGAACAACGTTACCCTAGCAGGAACCGTTTTTTCAATTTTTTTCCAAAACGACAACCCCCACAATTTATTTATGCCGGGCACATTTACAGCATATTGGGTACTAATTATAACTTTCAATCATATCTCTCTAGGAGCTACTTTCTTGGTAGAGTAACGCACACCTTGGTATTGGAATAATGTTAATGCAAAGTCAATGTAACAGTTTTTGATTAAAGTTTACTTTCGGGTAGATTTAGTTTATTTTTCTTGTTCTATACCTTGGTCATTTGACTCCGGAAGGACATATTGTTCCCTGGTCAAGTAAAGGTTGGGAAACACTGCTTCAGTCCGTTATATATATATTTTAATAAGTATTATTTGATGTCCATAGTAGGATAGACCATATTACCTACTTCTTTTTTCTAGTTTTTCGAAATAAAAGTCCATATAATTATAAAATATCTAATTCAAAATAATTTCACTATTTACATATTGCACATTGTTGTAACTGAAGTAAATTAAAATGATGTGAGGCTTCAAACCAGCCTAACTATGTTCATTTCCCTGTGAAAGTCATCTATATTTTGATCCCATCTTTTTTCATAGTAGATTCCTGAAAGACATATAGTTATTATTATTACTTACATATTAAAGCGAGAATACCTCCACTGCCTCCTAAAAATATCACTATTGGAAACCAGCGGTTATAATGCCGGCAGCCGAGATTTAAAAAATCGGCTGCCGGCGCCAGCACTCAAAATTTGCCGTGAAGGTTAGGTTTTTTATGTTCCCTGGGACCAAACACGAGCCAGCGAGCAAGCCAGCGACTCAAGCTAAGGGTTAAAGTAACACAGGCACCGATCGTGTTATATTAGCGCCGGCAGCCAATTCGGCAACCAGCGCCAGCAGCGGAGGCACTCCCTAAAACTTTAATGTCTTGTTGAAACACACAACTTTATGGCATAGTGTACAAAACACAAAAAAGTGAATTCAGTCCATGATAGTGAACTAATTTCTCCAAGGAACATACCATGTCCAAAGATAAATAATTTTTGGCTTTCTATACAAACTTGGATCAGCTGATCGGTCAACTTGTATGGGAGGCAAAAATTTACTTTTCATATTTCAATATGTGTTCCTTAGGAAAAGTTGTTCAGTATCATGGACTGAATATACCCTTAAAATAGTTGCAATATATTTCGTTTGACCATATACATATATAGGTTTATTGATTTGTTTGAACTTTCATTTGAACACTGTATAACAAACAAGTGCAATCAATCCAACAAAAACTCTGGGATGCACCTTTAGTGCAGAGAACTGTTCTCAATTTGGCTCTAAATCTTAGCGACATCAACAGCGCTCGGCTCCAAGCAGTTTCTTCAAAAGAGTCCAGTCATTGGCTCCATGCGATCCCATCGTACAATATAGGTACATTTTTAGATAACAATAGTTTCAGAATAGCTGTCGGGCTCCGGCTGGGAACACCCGTTTGTACTCCTCATCGTTGCCCATGTGGCAGCGACGTAGATCAGTTTGGGCTTCACGGTCTCCACTGCCAACTCAGCGCTGGTGGAATTGGCTCTCTTAATGACATAAGGGCTCTGGTCACCATTCACGTACCTTGCACCCTCGAACCTCGGGGTATAGTACGTGATGATGGCAAGAGGCCTGATGGAATGTCGCTAATCCCCTGGGAACGCGGCAGGGCGTTAGTGTGGGATGCCACATGCGTTGACACACTGGCACTCTCCCATCTCAGGGGATCAGTCTCGAGAGCCGGTTCGGCTGCTGAAAACGCTGAGATCGCCAAGCGGCGCAAATATAGTTCTTTAAATGACTATATTTTTGTGCCGTTTGGCGTGGAAACTTTCGGACCTTGGGGCCCCGGTGCTAGGGGTCTCCCCAAGACTGATCTGCGCCGCTGGTGACAAGAGGGCTGGCTGTTTTTTCGCACAACGAATCAGTAATGCGATCCAACGCGGAAATGCGGCCAGCGTTCTTGGCACTATGCCACATGGGCAAGATTTTTTAGACTAAATTTGTAGTTAACTTTTTTCTGTATGTATATTTGTAAATATGTATTTTTTTTTATCCTTCTTATTTCCTTAAATAAATTATACTTTACAAACAAGAAGTTACTTAATTTTTCAGGTAGCATCAAATAAAATCTAAACTTGGATGAATACATTTTCAAAAAATAATCATGATACAAAAAAATATTTACTTACCTTGCATGAATTTTGCAGTGTTTCCAGTTTTTATAGCCCATGGTAGGTAATACTTCAAGTAGAGTTTGCGGTGTTTGGGTTTCAGTCTGCCTGCTCCCCAGATACCACCATTTATACACATTGGGAGTTTTGTTTGTATCCCCTCAACCCATTTTACAGTAACCTGTAAATTACAAGATTGATATAAAGCAATGGGGGATGTTTTTGTTATTAAAATTTACATGTCTCGAATAAGAGAAAAATTTACCTCCCCAAGCATAGTAGTTTTCATAAACAATGTGGCATGAACTAGGTCATGGACCTCTCTGTAGCGTTGCATAACATAGGCCAGTTCAGGATCGCCTATAAATTGGACCAGTAGGCGGGAATCAGCTGTAATATTATTGTCACGCATGAAATCTGCATAAACACGGCCGACAGTGTTCACCGGCATTTGTGAAAGAGCCTCAAAGGACACTGTCGACGAATTTATGCGAGGCATTTCTTTTAGTATTTCAGCACCCTCTGGAGTCTCCAACATTTTCTCTCGCATATATTTAATTGCACTTTCTCCCGTGACTTCACCCAAACAAGCTATCATATCACCTCTGTGAGGATCTAACAACGAAACCAGCGCAGACCCACATGATAATATTGTTCTTTGGAAAGTACTTGTTGGGATGTAATTCTTTTGCATTTCTTCAACGAAATTAGAGGATTTTGGAGCAGAAGCGGAAAATCTTCTTATTAATACTTTGAAAGGTAGCATTTTGATTGGAAATATGTGAAATAACGCATGTAATTAAATCACAACAATATTTTTGTTTTGATAGAGGCATTCACATTTGACAATTGGGATTGACATTCATTGCCAAAAGTCAAAAGCAGCTGATGAAAAAATACCAAGAGCATAGGTACACATATGCGCAAGGTCCGTACATGTTGAACAGGGGCGCCATTTTTGAAACGCTTAGTAAAAATTGCACTTTGCTGGTTTTGTATAGTACATTGCTTGATTTGTGTTGAGTAAAGTTGACCAATCAAAATATTGGATTTGTTACAAAAACAAAAGCTACTTATGTATGTATTGTATTTCCCAGCAGCACTGACTGAAGTCAAAGAGCATATAATCAATACGTTTTAACTAAAATGCCATAGAAAGTGGAAAATTATGGCGGGTCTGAAGTACCATTTTTAAAACGTATACAAATAACAATACAAAAACCGTTCGTTTAGTGACTCCGCGTTTGAAAAATAGCACCTCTGAACGGTCTGAAGGACTAGTATCCAAAGCCGTAAAATATAAATAATGAAAATACCTACCTAGATCACAAATTAATAAACCTATTTTATATGTAAAAAACCTACCTACGTAAACTAGAAATACCTACCTAGATCACAAATTAATAAACCTATTGTTACTTACGCGTGTATTATGTGCATACCATGAAGGTTTAATTTCTATGTCACTGGCAACTTATAAAAAAAAAGAAGAAGAAAAATGTTATATTTGATTTTGGATTTCGCGGCCGAAAAAACAGCTAGACGACCTTTTGTTTTTTGCAATTACTAGCAAAAAATTTATGTAAAATTCTATTTTGGTTGTGTTTATTAAACCCAGGCTTACAAACGTCTTGTTTACTTATCATTTTAATACGCGCACGGTTAATTAACACCTATTTTATATGTAAAAAGCCGTACCTAGGTACATTATTTAAAATTAAAAATAATGACAAAATGACACTGACAACTTGTTGACAATGACAACACATGTCACATAGTACAGAATTACAGATGCATTGTTGTGTTGACTGACTGAGTTATTGAGGTTATATTTTGGTTTTACGTTACGCATGTGGAGAAAAGTATAATTCTACTTTACTCGCAAGTAGTGATTATTTGTTTGTTACGTAGCCACTCGCTAAATATCGCGGTATCGCGGCGATCCGACTGGAGTTCGTAAAAGCTAATGCCCGATATCAGTATGTCGGCCCCTAAAAAAACATTTAAAAATAAACAAATTAAAGCAGAATTGGCTAAAGAATTAGCTTTCGTTAAAAATGTGTTTTCTCTGTTATCTATACCTGTAAGAGGTAAGTAAAAATGGCATTATTATTCGAGCAAGTAAAAACTTTAATTGGGTCTACGTAACAGATTGTTTTATTTCTTTATGTTCCTACTATTGATGATTATTATGAGGAACCACACATACGAGAAAGTATGGAATGGAAGTCTAACTTTTTCTGTCTAATTAATATAATTGGAAATGTCCAAACATAGTAGTGCCCAATGAGTATCTATATATTATCTTTCTCATCATTTCAGCTGTATATCGTCCACTGCTAGACATAGGTCTCTCTCGATTTCCAAAATGACCGATCTGAAGCGGCCTGTATTCAGGCTTTCCAGTGATCTTGGTCATGTCATCAGAGTGGCTGTCCTACACTTCACTTGCCAGTATATGGTTGCATGCAAATTCGAAAACCTTTTTGTCCCATCAGCCATTATTGCCTACAATGTATTTATTCTAAAATGTAATATCATTTACTTAGTATAATATAAGAGAAGAGCTTGGTTGGTTGCATAAGACATTTTTCATGTTAGACATGTTTCGCATTGGACAATTTTCATAATGGGTGCTTATAATTTATGACATTAGAAGTTATTAAATTTATTACTATACAGCCATGTATTAGCTATTACCTAATAGGTAAAACTTTATTGTTCTTATTTCAGCTGACAATGAAGAAAATGCAGATTATGAAATGGTGGCAGATTCTCAACAAAGTACAGAGGATAACAAAGCAGCAAAAAGAGCACGGAACATTGCAGAACTTGAGGAAAAATTACAAAAACTAAAGTCCCAGAACAAATTCACTCTAAAAAATAAATTAGTGAAAAAGAGCCTGAGCAGTAAGCTCAGCAAGAAGATAAAGAAAAGGGAGAGAACAAATAAAAATCACATAAAACCATTTGGGGATGTTAAAAAAACTGAGAAGAAACAAGTGGACGATAAGAGTAAAGCAAATGTAGCAAAGCCAGTATTCAATAATGATGGAAAATTGGTATTTTCCAAATTTGATTTTGCAAATGATAATCGTAAAGGTTAGTATTTTCTGTTATTTGTTGTGTCTTGTTCCCAAGTATTAATACTAGACGTGTTCAAAATGAACCATGAAATTCTCAAATGTATGAGTATACAAAAATTGTGGTTTTCCTGGCCTAGAGTGATGTGTGTATGGAGTCTAATATATAGGTTTTCATTATGCACTGGTCACTATATTGCAAAAACTCTTTCAATTTTAACAGAAAGAAACCACAAGTCCGGAGAGAAAGATCCAAGAAAAATTTTGGATAATTTGAAACAACAACAAGAGAAAATACATCAACTAGAAGAAACTGATGGTGGTAAAGCTAAGGAGATCAAAGAAAAGGTTGCTTGGAAGACTGTATTGCAAAAAGCAGAGGGGCAAAAAGTGAAGGATGATCCAACATTGTTGAAGAAATCCATCAAGAGAATGGTAAATTTTGTGTATTATACATTTATATTTACATATGTGTACGCTTACCCGAACAGTTACAGACCAGTAGTTCTTCTTAACTGTAAAGATCTTATTAGCAAGAGTTAATGGGATAGTCACTCTAATAATGTCTGTGTCTCACGTTAGTCATAATTATACATTCTTATTAAGAGCCCCCTTATCCTAGACCAAACTGCACATTTTCATATAAACATAGGTCTACATGATATTTTAATACAACATGCCCGATGTCGGCAAAATTTTGTAATTTTAAAGATATTGCATATTACTAAGCATATAACTTAATACCAATATGAACTTAAAATAGAATATAGTGTCTTATGTACATAATTTTTGACCATCTGTATTGGAAACTTCTACATTTTTATATTTCGTTTCCAGTTCATAATTTTACTATAGGAAACCAACTATAACCCTAGACTAGATAATAGCAATTTCTTCAAAATTACAAATTTTTACTGAAATTTGACATGCTGTTTTAATAAAACATACATTATGCTTGTATGTAAAAGTCTAAGGTAAACGGTCTTAACTATTAACATTTCATTGGTTTTATCTCCCATGCTGGTCTGGGAGAAATAAAAAAAAAACTTAGAATGTACCAGCTGCTTCTCTTCCCACGCAGATCGTAAAAGCCGATCGAGGGAATGGGCAAAAATGCAAATCATGTTAACAGGCGATGCAGCTAGCAACCCATCACTGTATTGATTGCTTTTCCATCTTCTCGCCCACCATGACGCTAAAAGTGGCTTTTAGGTCTTGCGGCCCTGGGCTCTGCATAGAACCGCAAGACCCAAAATGCTCTGTCTGCCCCGTTAGGGATAAAGACGTGATAGTATGTATGTATGTATTATATTACATAGTATAATTATCTTTATGGAATGACTAGTAATTACACTATCATATCTTTATATTTCATAAGGGACAGAGCTAAGGATCACAGGATCCATCCCCTCCCATTCCATCAATTACAGTTAGCAAGATAAGAGTTACTAGCTATCATATACAATGTCCTTTTTAATTAAGTACAAATATTTTAAGGGGTGGTTCAGTCCATCATTTTGAACAACTTTTCCCCAAGAATATATATCGAAATACGAAAAAAAAAATTTAGGTTTTCATGCAAATCGAAGTAGTCACGTGATATCATTAACTATCGAAAATGAATTTTTTTTTCGTATTTCGATATACATTTATTGGGAATAGTTGTTCGAAATGATGGACTGAATCACCCCTTAAAATATTTGTACTTAATTAAAAAGGACATTGTATAAAAGGTTGCTAGCTAGCATATATAAAATTACCGGCCAAGAGCCATTCGGACTTGCGCACGAAGGATTCCATACCATTATCGATAAAAAATTACGTTTTTTGTGTGGGAGCCCTACTTAAATACTTATTTTATTCTGTTTTTAGTACTTATTTATTGTCATAGCGGCAACATAAATACATCTGTGAAAACTTTCGACTATCTAGCACGGTTCATGAGATACAGCCTAGTAACAGGCTGACACACAAATGGATGGACAGCGGAGTCTTAGTAATAGGTTCCCGTTTTTACCCTTTGGGTGTGGAACCCTGAAAAAGTACATTGGTAGAGTAGGGTTTATTCTTAGTTTTTATTAACATGTAAGGAAACCTATGTAATCTGTTCAGTAGATTTTGTTGAAAAAGTGTCTTTGGTATTTATAACATTTTGTGGAACCCCATATCTGTGCAGTCATAGGTAGTTAAGGGGCTACCTGAATTTTCCGGTGTCCAGTGCGAACGTGAAGCTTTTCTACGCACATTTGCGAAAAACGGCCACTTTTAGCTAATGTGCGTAGAAAAGCTTCACGTTCGCACTTTAAATTATAAACAGTTCATAAAATAGTTAAAAGGGTTATCTAGGGTTTGATCAAGACGAAAATATTAAGTGATATCATTTTCTTTCAAATGATTTATTTCAAATGGGGGCGCCACTGGACCCCGGAAATTTGGGTATGGCATTAAGCTATATATTTTTTTACATTTGTTTTACAGGAACAACAAAAGAAACAAAGTAAAAAGCAGTGGGAAAACAGGATCAAGACTGTGGAACAGAAGAAAGAAGATCGCCAAAAAAAGAGGAAGGAGAACATTGGCAAAAAGAAGAAAGAGAAGAAGTCAAAGATTGTCAAAGCTGCCGTCAAAAGAGGGCGAGTTGTTATTTAATAATGTTATTTTTAGAAATAAAGAATTTAGACGAATTTAATGCTTATTATTTTTATACCTATTAGCAGCTCTTTCTTACCCATATTTTCGGCAGACAAATACTTTACCAAACAAAACAATAATGGGTTACCTACAGTAATTTTATCTTTGCCTACACCAAGTTTTAAAGTATCGTTTGTACTACGGTGTTTAGTGTTGAGGAAACCACTATACACGGTGATTTTTCATTGGTTTTGGAGCCGAAGTCCACTTCATAAGGATCGTTACTTAGACCTAATTAGCTAGTCACAATAAAATTATTAACTAAAACTCAAAACTAAAATCGTGAGGTCAATTAGTAGTACCGCTGCCGCCCGGCCGCCCAGCCGCCCAGAGTTTATGGACTTATAAGGACGTATTACGGACGTAACTACGTTGTCTCGATCGAAAATTATTTTTGCAACTTTTTATCGTATGTCATACACTGATTTGGTAACGTACATGGATAGAGGAATTTATTTACTATATTTTGGGCCATAGTAATACATACGGTCTTATTTTCATTTGAGTTTAATAAATTGTACGGGCATTTTTCCTCTGTCCGAACTGACCCAGTTGAAAACCATGACGTGTCGCGTAAATGAGATCTAACAAGTTTTTGTATCCTATCCTTCACACATCATATCTGCAGCACAGAATACCTAAATACTAGTACTCACGTACCTATAGATCCTTTTCACAACTGGTGTCTGCAAAGGTGGGGAAGATAAGCCGGGCGGTTAAATACCAAGCCTCATTTACCCTGATGATTGAAAAGAAATAAGTTTATTTGCCAGGCAACCTAAAAACCCTAATTTATTCCCAAAAAAATTTAAACGGCTTAGCCAATTTTCACACAGGAGGAACTTTTACGCAAAATACCGCATCGAAATCGGTCCATCCGTTTTGGCGTGCAACATTTTTGGCGGGTTGTTAAGTCACATTATATACTGGTTACTGATCTCACGTAAGTAAAGTACATATTTGAATTCGGAAAATTCTTAGGGTGCAAAATCGCCTTGGTGCCACAAGGCGGTACCTACGACGAGGCGAATGAAATTCCGGGGTTGGACCTTCGGCATCAGTGAGAACGTGCCTCGGACGTCTACCGCCACCGGTGTCTACGAGGGGTTGCGATCCGGAGGTAGTTATATAGCCAGGCTGCCCCACTAATCGGTTCGGTCGGGGTATGGTTTAGATTTGGCGTGGCAAATAAGACATCGTGTAACAGAAAAGAAACTTCGTTTATTGGTGATAATGTTATAGTATGCTATTTTGTATTATAATACTTTAGCTTGGTAGCTAATATCTACGACCGGTACTGCAGGGCAATCGACGCGTGCGCGTGCGCCCACGTATCAAGTAAATCACGTATTATCGCGTGCCTTACTCGAATTACGAATTATTTGATGATAAATGGTCGCAAGCCACACAACCTTATTCTGAAATTAGTGGCGCGCGTCGATTTTCCTGTATCATTGGGTAACAGAGTAGTACTCGTGATACAACTGCTCCCAGTATAGTATATATAAACTAGCGTACATGATAGCTATAAAAATTATTTCAATTTGGCTTCTCAAAATATGATTTCTTATTATAATTTCGGTGGAAAAAATAAATTTCGAAGTACAGCAGGATTACTGTTTTACAGTCTACAGCACTAATAGATAAACTATATTCTATATATAACTAAATTCATATGAACACATTTTTTCTTAATTCTAGGTGCATTAAAAATCCACACACCATGCTATTCTATGGAGACACATATTAGGTAGCTATTGGTTTTACTGTGGCGCTGTTGCCAGCACATTATTGGAAAGTTCGGTGGTGTAGCAGCAACATACTACTCAAATGGCATTGTTTCTGCTTTCATTTTGTACTAATTAAAATAAAAGTTCGTACAGATTGAAAAAGTGAAAGCATCATACAATTTTTTTAGACAGTTACAAGATATACTTCGTATTTTGGTTATGTGTTAATTGATTCTAGTCGACAAATGATAACATGGCGCAAAAGTAATAAAGTTATTAATCAGACACATTTTATTTACTTGCACCCATGATAAAATTAAGATGATTACGAATATAAAATTAGGCAAGACTGAAGACATAATTATGTTATGACAGTTGTTTCAGCCGACATGAAAAAAAGATACAAAAAATACTTAAGGTCTATTCAGATTTACTTATTTTGTGAAATGTACAATAATATATTTTATCAAAAGGTTTAGTCGATTGGCGACAATGATATTTAATTCACGGGATGAACCCTACTTTGAAATGACGAGTCCTCAGCAGGTTATTGTCAAGTACGCCGCTTAGGCACCTTTGCTGTGTGGTAGTTACTTAGTGTGTTCGTTAGGGCATTTATGTGAACCTAGTTGAGACTGCAAGATATCTCTTGGATTAATTCTCAAAATTAAGTTTGTCATCTTCTGCGAGATATACGGTAGGTAGGAGTTCAAAGTTGAGATGTCGCTTGAGATAGCTGTGATGGAGGTCACTAAAACTGACGTAACTGCTTATCAACCACGTCATGTTACGTAAATACTTGTACGCAGCGGAAATAACAAAGAGCTCCTGATAAATCTGCAAAATGTGTGCTAGGTATGACTGTCGTTCATATAAATGCCCCGAAACAAATCTTAGTATTATAAACATCACTTAGTAATTATCCATAATAAAAAATATAGTTTTTATATTTTACAAATCTGTCTTAAAATATGTGTCATCAATAAGATCGACCACCACGGTAGTACATAAGCGGACGCGTGAAATTATTGGACTGCTTTGTAACTAGCTATTTATAATTGTGTTGAATATTTTAATTAAATATTCAGTAAAAAAAATTGGTGCATTAACATATTAACTTATAACTTAAGCCTCAGTTCAACTACACATTTGGCTGATTACAATATTTTTTAACTTTGCAGCAAAATAAGCACGAGTCCGATGTACGTCTATGTATAGACCTACAAACTAAACATGTACAACTAAACCTAACTCTGTTATAAAAATATACCAAGTTATAAGAGTCAAAACAATTGTAAATAGCAACAACTAATAATTATAAAAAGCCTCAAAATAAAAGTACTCCCATTAGTAATAATAATAACATCAATAAATAAAAAATAGTTTCAGAATATTAACTATAAAGTTTTATCAAATCTATGAAATAAAGAATTAAAAAGATAATAAAGTATACTCATGGAAATCTGAGTAGAAATATATATATTCATAACCGCTAATATATTGTTAATTATGGGCCTAAACTTTGAATATAGCCTCAATTCTTACATTAAGGATGCATACCATACATGTTACATTTTCGTAAATATTAAACTTATAAATAATCCTATAAATTGCAGCAATAATTTATCAGTGTATAACACTTGAATAAATATTATGGGTAAAGAGAAAACAACAATCATTTCCCATAACCGTAACATGTTCAAGGCTTAGCCAATGGTTCATTGCACTTCAATAACTTTTACTTATGTCTAAAGATCTAAGGTTAAGAACAAATAAATTTCTCTTATACAAGTCTAGGTAGTATTCGAAACACACCCTAACACCATTGTTGAAACTATAACATCTTTGGAGTGAAGAGTACAGAGCACTGGGAACAAAGCATGCTCATTGTACAGCCTCCATAACTGCTTCTTACCATTAATATTCTAAATAATAAATCTAAAAAACATTACAAACTAAGAATTTATAAAAATAACATAGCTCTTAGAAATTTTCCCAAAATAGAAAAATAAAAAATGGTGTAATACTGCACATAAATATTTCTCTAAATCAGTCAAGTTATTGTATAAGTATTCAAATAAAAATATATCTGTAACATTTTGCAAATTTACACCGCACATGCCTGCTCTGGTTTCTAACAATTAGTAAAGCCGTTCTTGTGGAACTAGTTATGTTTAAGATATAAAATAAAACGCAAATAGCAATTTAAGTGTACACATATGCTTAGCCTCGCTAATGTAATAGGCGGAACACCATCCTATGGCTAGTTAACCTTAACGATGAATGTAGCAATATCAATCAATATAGAAATACTAACATCGAAAAAGTTAACCAAAATGGACATGGATACACTTAAATAGTTATTCTGCTTAAGCTAATGTTTAAACCTATCAACTAAAATCTAAATTTAAATGGTAATAATAAAGCAAGTCGTGAGGCGGGATATTTGCATCAGTCTTGTGAAATTCTCAATTCTGAAAATTATAACTGTCATTGTTTTATCTATTTGGTAATCTTGTAAAAAAGAAATCTGTTAAAATTTAACATTATTTATCAGTATGTTTTTTATTTGTCATCAGTTCATATTTGACTTTAACGAAGAAAGTGTAGCATCAAGTACTCGACCAGCAGCATACCCTGGTATGTTTAGGTAGGCCGGTTTGTCATGCTCACAAAGTCCAGGCTGCGTGCAGCATCTATTCACAGGAGTGCCTACAGTGTTGGAAGTGCCAGCCAGGCTTCCACCTGCTTCCGACGTTGTTCCTTGACATATCATTTTATGATTAGTGAACTGTTCCAGTGAACGAAGCTGTTCACCACAATTTTCACATTTCAGTTCTCTTGCGTGAACTTTCTTGTGGCTATTCAGTGATCTTGAATTGTCAAAGACTTTGGTGCACATGTCACAATACTTTAAAGTTTTTTCACCAGTACACACCACTCTGTGATTGTTGAGTCTGTCTATGGACATATAACGCTTGTTGTTGCACAGGTCACACTTGAACTGTTTCTGTGGGACACGTCCTGTATGAACTTGCATATGCTTACGAAGGTTGCTCTTATCTTTGATGTATTTGGAGCACACAGAACACTTATTTACATCTTTGCGAGTGTGGTGGCCATCTAAATGTCTTCTTAAGTGTGATTTTTTATGAAATGGTTCCAAACATATTTGGCATCTGAATGGTTTTTGTGCTGGGTGTACACCAGTTAAATGTGTGTTGAATTCTAAGATAGTAGGATAGCTTTTTCGACAGTGAGGACAGTGAAAAAGCTTCCTACAAACGGCAGCACTGGAATCACAGAATGGATCAGAGCAATCATCACAGAATGAGTCTAATCCTACTGGAGGAGTGGGCGTACCTGTTGGGAAATGGTCAGTATCAGTTTGAAGAGGATCTCTATCTGGAGTGCCAGCACCACTTGGTTCTTCCTTAACTTTTGCCTCCATTTCTCCACTTTCCGAAAAATCCTCCTGCGATGGAATGTTCCTCGACGTGCTTGCAAGCATCCACCACGGGTTGTAATGCCAAGCACCTAAAGCAGCTTGTGACTGTCCCTTTATGTCACTAGTTTTCGTTTGTGTTTCAGCGTTTGTAAATCCTGGAAAACTGGGTAATTCTTGATGTTTATTTCTGGCTGACTCGAAAATACTATGCTGAGATATCAAATTTTCATAATCGCTCGTCTCCAACTTCCTTTCATTTCGATCACTTTGTTCTCTTTTCGACATGTTTTACGATGATGACCTGGAAAATAATCAAACAAAATGTAAACTAAAATGTCTAGATCGTAATAAAAACTATAAGAATTTATTTTATAACAAAAATATCTAAGTAGGAATTATCAAATGTAAATTACATTATTATAAAAGTAAACAAACAACGCAATTGCGCGCCCAAGTTCGTCATCCAGACTTTGCACTAATTCCACAAGAATAGCATTCGTAATAATAAGATGATGATTTTATTTTACGGACACATATTAACATGACACTATTATTTAACATCTAAGTATAATCAAAACACATTTTTTTTCTAATTAGAAACAATAACAAGGATAAACAAACAAGGAAAGTAGGTGTACTTACGTTTTGGTAACTAAGAAAATAAATCAACAAAACATCATCATCGATAATAAATACACGTTTCTTACATTAAAATGGAAAAATACAATTGATAAATCACTTTGATACAAACAATTTAAGAATTTTTTCCTCAAAAAATTCTATAAAACTCGATTCAAAGGCAGTCAGCCATTTTGTTTGGTTGGTGTTTTTCAGCTTTTTTTGCACTTTTTTTTATTGTCTATGTTTTGTCTATAGTTTTCATTGAGAAATAAAGGTAGACGCCCACTAGCTAACGAGCAAGCAAATAGTAGCACAAGCAAGATTCGGGATTTTCGTGATTCGTCTGTACTGTAAGGCAGGTTTAGACGAAGACTATTTTGAGACGCCTAAATATATGTATATATGCTCTAAATAAAGATTTTCTATTTCTATTTCTAAATTACGGCGCCAGTGACCACCAAACCGACACTAGTCGTTTACACGGTGCCTTTTCAGTACCAGTTATTAGCACGGCGTCACAGCACAGCCGGATGGTGCTAGTTTTTGCGCAGTCTTTCTTACGCTAGATCTCCATCATTTAAAATGAATTCAGGACAATTTGCTCTGAAGCTGAAGTTGAAAAGGCAATGTATAATCAAATTATCCGCGTTATTACGATTGATTAAATGAGGAACTGATTAATATGTTGGAGGAAGTCTTCGCATCTGTTGTCCCAAAGACATTCTTGTTCTCAAAACAAACAAAACCGTACCTTTTCAGAAAGTCAACCGTCCTTTTTTGGGAAATCATACTGGCAACACTGATTATATGTCATCATTGGGTTTCGGTCACTAACCCACGATTACATTAAATATTTATTTTATTATTATTCGGAAATATACAACAGATTTTGAAGTAAAATAAAATTAGTGGTCTTGATATAATGGAGTGGCTGGGTTCCACAATTTTAAAAACATTTTGGAGACCAACTGTTAATACAGTTAGGTTAGATTTCGTCCATAAAAATAGATAGGTACTTAGTTTATTTGTTTATATATCATATATCATAAGATTCTAAGTAATTTTACTCTTACATCTACAGGACGCGATATCATGCTGATAAAACGAGATTAGTACGACGATATGGCTATGAAGAAAAGTTGTGGTCCGGAGGACTCTTGCCCAGGGGGGGAGGAAGATCCTTGCCAATACCAGAGTACAGGTTAGAACCAACCAAATAGGATTCTTTGACTGTAATCAATGTTTCTTTGTCAAATACTTAATAAAAGTGAAGATGGATTATAGTTCAGAAACCAAGATATTTTAACCAATACTTAAATATATTTTTTTATAGGCCTGCAAATGTCTGGACCGAGAAAAAGGCTTTATTTGGCCAAAATGATTATATTGACATTCTGGGAACTGGTGAAATACATCCAGTTAAAACTCTGTACAATGTTCCTTCTTGGATAAGAGGAGTAAGTGGCAAGGAATATCATGTAAGTTGATAAGTGTATTTACCATGTTAATTATTAGCATTACTTGTGTCAGTCAACCCTCAACAAAATGTGGTGCAAATGTTGTGCAAGGTCTGACCCTAAATAAATAGGGCTTAACCTGTCGAAATCTGGGCTTTTTGGTAGTAACCTTAAGACCCGGAATAAACTCCAGCCAGGGTATTGCCAGGAGCAAGATGAAGAAGAATATATGCTTTTCGTGTGTGGCACTTGATTAAATTAACAATATTATGGCTACTCAACATGTCACTAGTTGTGATTATTATATGCCATCTAGAAGCCTTCAAACCGGCTAGAGTAGCATTTGCCTCTTTCAACCCTGTGCCTTTGAAAGGAATAAGTAATAATTTTTGTTTGTGTTGTCTTGTGGCAATGACTTCATTACAGTAAGTCAGTAATGGTTTTCTGACTTTCCAGGTGCAAAAGATATGTCAGATAAACTATATAAATAGTTATTCTATTATATTAAATATGAACATTAAAATTATTATCTAAACATAAATAACTAGCAGCCTACCCCTGCAGCAAACAGGTCCTTTAGGTTCCTATAAGGTTTTTTTTTATTTGTCTCATTTTGTTTTTTTCAGATTTTGTTGAGGAAGAGGAAAATGTGGGCTAAATCAGCTACTCCGGTTGTGAGACCTACCAAATGGAAAGATGTGGAGAAAAGAATAGCATTCCTGTACAGAAAACTTAATAGAAAGACAAAAACTGGACCTTCACCAGATTAATTTTATGTGTGTATAATTGTTTTATTTTAAGTGTAGTGTATTCTAGCTTTATAATAAATTGAAATATTGTTAGCTACTTGTTATTCCTATTAATCTTATTCTTGTGTGCATGAGCATACTGTAGTCGATTTATTTGTAATAAGTAAGGTTTCAATGACTCAAATCAGATACTCTTAAAAAAAGACTAATGATGTCATAGTTTCTTGGAGTCAAATAGCGCTCTTTAATAATAAATCTAAAATCACGTTGAAAATGGTTTGATCAATGACCAGTGACATTATTTTGTGACATTTTATTCTATTGACAGCACTTAAGGGTCCCCCGACCCTAGACCAAAATACAACTTTCCATACAAACGTAGTCTATGTTTTATTTCAAAACGACATGTCCGATTTGGGCAAAATTTTGTAATTTTAAAGATATTGCAATTATCTAGGTTTATAACTAGTTTCCGACAGTAAAAATATGAACTTGAAATAGAATATAGTGTTTTATATCATTTTTGACCATTAGTATGGGAAACTTCTAAATCGTTATATTTTCTTTCCAGTTCATAATTTTACTATAGGAAACCAATTATAACCCTAGATAATTGCAATTTCTTTACAATTACCAATTTTTACCGGAATCTGACATGTGGTTTCAAAATTAAACGTGTACTACGTTTGTATGGAGAAGTCTAGGGTCGCCGGACTCTTAAGAAGTTTTTTCGACCCAGGAAACTTTATTTTGGTGCTTAAACAATTCGTTTGTCGTATTTACGAAGCCGCCAATATGTTGAGACACGCCAATTGATCTAGGGTTAACAGTTGGGTATACCTAGTAGAAACAGTGGTAATCATAGTTCTATTTTCTTGGTGCACATGGTTCAGGCACTGTATTGTCAATATAATATTTTTACAGGTATGCATTGCCTTATGCTTGCATGTATTGTTTTGCCTTGCCATGTATTGTTTTCCCAATCCACTATGTTAATCCCCAGTGGATTGGAAAACACACCGTTGTTATTCAACAAATTTTCTGTCTCAAGGGCAATAATACTAGCATTAAAAGAAACTATATTTATTTTTGGTACAATATACATATCAGTTACGTAGTGTTAAGCCTGCCCCAGTCTTCTTTAATGAGGTCGGCAGCCTTCTCCGCAATCATAACTACGGGGGCGTGTGTGTGGGACGCCGGGATGCGCGGGATGATGGACGCGTCGGCGACCCTGAGGCCCTGCATGCCGTGCACCAGCAGTCTCGGCGACACTACTCCTGTGGAGTCGCCAGCAGGAGCCATTTTGCATGTACCGACCTGCAAGAATGCGACCCCGTAATGGCAAGCGTAGGACACCCAAAAGTTGGTCTGATGACCTGACCAAGGTCACTTGAAAGTGGATTCGGGCCGCTCTAGGTCGGTCATTTTGAAAATCCTTGGGCGAGGGGGCGAGGCCTGTGTCCAGCAGTGGACGTTATGAGGCTGAAATGATGACTGGTAAATCATAGAAATCGATTCTTTTATTAATTTTATCCCTTGATTCTTTGAGTCCTAATTTGTGTTCGAAAGTCGAAAGTTTCGTCGGTTTCTTTCCAGGATAAACTTCGTTTATCCGATCGTATCCTCCAAAGCCTACTTTAAAGCAAAACTTTTTCTATTGTAATGTAAATCCAAAGTGAGTTTGTGGATACTTATTATTCCCTCGACGAGTTGTCGTAATGAGTTTTTTATGTGACCGTATATAGGTAGGCTATGAACATTTACTCATTGGTGCCAAGAATAACCGTTTAAAGATACGATGATGTCACGACGACTGAGGCAATTTGAAGGGTGATTTTCAAATTTTAAATACATCCTTATGTTCTGAAATTTGGTAATGGGTTGGATGGAATGAAATTTGGCACCTAGATCTGTCGGAAATAATTAAGATTTTAACAAAAAAAAAACACGTCAGACTTAATTTTTCTTTCAGGAGTTTCTTCTATATCTCCCAAGTTTTTCATCATATCTTTCCCAAATTATTTGGTACAAACCAGTTAGTATAAAGCCTTTCATATTAAAAAGAATCATCAAAATCATTTCACATCACAAGTAGCGAAGATTTCGCGTCCCTTCTTTTTAGAATATGTTCATAATATTAAAAGCGTAACTTAAAATCATCGTCTAGAATAAGTACAGTAAGTTTAAGTATACCTACAAACCTCATGATCTAAAGTAATGGAAGTCTGCATTATGGCGCATTCCCAGTACTCGTCCGAGTCGAAGGCGTGCCGCTCGCAGCCCCGGAAAGGGGTGTCGTGCAGCCGCGTGCCGTACCGCTGGAATGCTTTGGTGGATATCAGTCTTTGAGCCTGTCGACACAAAAATAATACACGGTATATATAGGTACACAGTTTTTGGTAAAAATCCTGCGATACGAGATAATTTTGGCAAAAAAGTTAGTGTCGCCATGTCCGGCCACTTAGTCATTTCTTTGCATGCCCTTATAACTACTATAGCAGTTTGTGTAGTAGTCATCTTAACTAATTATTGCTGAGTGGTTTCCGGCAGAGTATAATAGGGCCACTCCTAGTCCTCCCGTGGATGTCGTAGAAGGCGACTGGAATACAAGCTAAACAAAGTTTATAGACATCAATGAGATCTCTCCAACTCGTCTGGCCAGCGTGTAAGGTAGGCCAAATCCTCTGGCTGCTCTGGCCAAGTTTGTCTGGTAGTACAGAGGGTCGTGCTCCTACAGTGGAGACAAAAAGACCCGATGATGTTGATGATGGCGATAACTACATATTTACTTATATGTAGGTAGGTAGGTATTTTGAAGAAAACAAATTATTTTAATTCAAGTTTTTATCTAAATCAATGAACTTATTCATTTACTATGTTCATGAACGTTTAAAGTGCTCTTTAGGACAAATCAAACGAGCCCAAACTCGGTGGGTTGCGTCGTTTCATTAAAGAGTTCCTATGTTAACCTTTCTGATTCATCATCAGATCAGCTACCTGTCATAATATTGTTTATTATGCGATTTGCGATTAAACCAAGCTTTTAAAGAAGCACAGCAGCAGTGCGCATAGTGCTTCTATGAAAGATTATTAGGTAGTTAATAATAAAATAATTTCAATTTAATTCAATTCTATAAAAAGACGTATCGTAATTAAGTTACCGTGATTAAGTACAGTTAATTTTTAGTGATAAAGCATTTTTAAACTGCCACCATATTACGACTAAGTATGTTCGATATCTTCCGCTTACCAATCTCACTCCTTCAATGACCACTCCCATATCCTTTGGGTCATCGAAGTAGTTCAGATGTATCTTGGGGTGGTCAGTGAACCGGTTGCTCCTCAGCATCACGCGCCCCACGCTCCGTGGTCTGATCAGCACAGGGTTAAGCGCGAAGGACTGCTGCCTCGCTTTAAGAGGCAGTTTGTAGTACATGTGTGACCACCAGTCGTCGGTTACACCTGCAAAATATTGGAACACTTAAGCGTGGGTCCTCTGATATCTTGATGAACCATTCATAAGATAATTTTTATTTTCACCGAAGTGTACGTAAAAATTACGTACAGCTTCTAGGGTTAAGCGTGTGATCGAATATCAACTGCCGATTTATTAATAAGTTTTCAAAACATAAAATCGACTTCCACTCCAAACTACGCATATAATATAAAAAAATATATATTCATACATTCCAATAACCTACACTTTTTTGAAGATAGTAGTTTAAAAACAGTATCTAGCAAGTAAAGAGCCAAGTAAATTGAAATAAGAGGCCTATGTCCAGCAGTGGACTTTCTGAGGTTGCTATGATGATGATGATGATGAATATTTCAGACTTATTAAAATCTTTCTACATAGGTACCCACAAATATGAAAAACTCTAGCCATCTAATTATGTCAGCTTAGAACGTGCATTCCAAAGCTCGGTATAGCTCGAGATATTTTACGTCACAATGTGGTCACCCGTCTAACTAGAGCGGGATTGCTTTTCAATTATGAGCTGGCGCCGTGTTCGTAAAGCGGTGGTGGCTAAGCGATGTGAGGCAAGAATTCAATTCTCACTAGACGCGATTTTACCTCTGAGTTTGCACGTACGGGTCATCTTTTCTTCAACTACCAATCACCTTTTCCGGTGAAGGAAAACATTGCGAGGAAACCGGCACTTTAGTGCACTACACTATAGTATGTGTTACAGTTGTCACTTAAATACAGTCATTGAGCTAAGTCAGATGCCTATTGGCAGTTTGAAAAATCTGACACCAGTGTTAGCTATTCATACAGTCGATAGTAGAAGAGTTTAATATCTTAGTCGCCTCTTCAAGAAGTCAGAAGCTGTGTCGTTCCGCCTTCTTCGTACACTCAGGTATTCTGAACGATCACAATGCAATATTTGTTTACTTTTAGAAAACATTAACAAAACCCCGTTTACCAAGACTAGACCTCAGGACTCCTAAGAGATCACCGGCGATAGAGCCCCCTCCCATGACTAGTTCCACATCGGGCCGAGTGGCGGCAGGGTCATCGTCGGCATATTTGGTCCTGCTGAATGCGAGGCCGGCCGCCCCCCCAGGCAAGGTCAGCGGCCCTTGACCTGCTAGGTACGCGGCCGCCGAAAGCGGAGATGCCGCTTGTAACTGGAAGTAAATGGGGTATAAAGTTTAATGTAATTTTCCATCCGGATAGGATTGCGAGAAATTTTATATTTATTTATAAAAACAAAATCCAATCAGATAAATGCACAAATAACTCTATATAGTAACGTAAAGTCGTATATACTTACATCACTTATCGTGAGGCGACTATCATTGACAAGAAATGCGTTTCCAGAAAATGTCACATGGTCTTGTAAATTGTACCCCACGGGCAGATCAAGTATAGGCTCAATCCCCATTTCCCTGAGGTGGTCCGCCGGCCCCACTCCCGACAGCATCAGCAGCTGCGCCGAGCCGATGGTGCCCGCCGCCATAATGACCTCCCGGCGAGCCCGGACCTGTCGTCTGAATAACGAATGACACACATTTAATTTCATTTAATGACCTTATTCATCTTGCTTGACAGATAAAAAACAATTTTTACCTTTTATTATATTTCCTAAACTCCACGCCAAATGCTGTTTTTGTTTGCGAATTAATTAATATTTTTTCTACCGTCGAATACTTCGTAACTTTCAAATTTCGTCTGAAGCGAATTGGTTCTAAAAATGCTTTGGAAGAGCTACATCTCCTACCTTTTCTCATCGTAGCTTGCGGCTTAGAGAAACCAATCACTTGTTCTCCGTTAGGATCTCGCCATTTAAAACCAAGCTCTTCAGCGCCTTCTTTAAAGGGCTTTTCCAGCGGAGACTTGAAAGGAGCATAATCGATATCTAAATAACCCCCCCGACCATGGTATGAAGAATTCATCAACTCAGGAATTCTAACATTTTCGGATTTCTTGAAATATGGGAGCACCTCTGAAAAGCTCCAACCAGGGTTACCCATTCTGACCCAGTCGTTATAGTCTTCTGGGTGGCCTCGTTGGTACAAGAGGAAGTTCAATACACTGCTCCCACCGAGAACCTTTCCTCTCGGTAGATAACATACTTTTCCTCTTAAGTCTTTGCACGCTTTTTTCTCTGGCTCTGACGAATAGCCCCAATTGAATGGGGTTATTGAAAGAAACGGAGCAAATATCGGAATATCTGAAAAGAAATTTTCATTGCCGCCAGCTTCTATAAGGAGTACTTTCAAATCCGCAATTTCCGTTAGCCGGTTTGCTATAACGCATCCTGCCGAGCCTGCGCCAACTATTATGAAATCAAATTCTTCTTGATCTCTGGGCGTGTAATCTGGTATGAAACCTTCTCGTGGTTCGCGGGGATATGGTCGGAATAAATCCGTTCCAATGTCAAATAATTTTGATGGATCTAAGGCGCTTATCTGGACTAAACAGAAGCAAATCCATCCGCCAATTATCCATCTCATGATGATCTCGGTTTTTCTTCATTCCTGTAACGAAACAAGTATTCTGTAAATTAAAAAAAGGCAAGTACAGAAGCAATTTAAATTTATTTTTTACTTTATAAATGAAGACGTGCAAACACTATACGCATTTTTATATGTAATTGACCAGATAAAATATTCAGATATTTAAAAAATTCCATTTCATCCTTCTTCTACAATTGTGCCGTCAGGTGTCGTATTCCAAGCATTTAAATGAACTTGGGTATGTCCATCTCCTTCTTTAGTATACAAGACACACAAAGATGAGTAAGGTCCGCGCAATTCAATTCTAGTAGATACTTAAGTACCTTGTAGGGTATAGGTAAGTACTTATAAATACGTATGGGTTGGTTGCGGAATTCCACTGAATCTTCGTGCTCGCCCAAATCTTTTACTACCTACAGTCGTCTCTATATAGGTAATTTATATGCCAGTGATCAAATTCAAAGTCTTGATTGTATAACCAGTTTGCAAAGTCGCTTTGTGATGAAGTGACATAATGTCGAGTTTTAAGGTCATGGTAAGTATAAGTTTGCATAGGTAGAACTTAAAAGAATGCGATGAAATTAATAAATAATGCTTTATCGCAGGCACAAAAGATGCATAAATATTAATATTGTTACAAACAGATTACAACTATTACAAAAATACACAGAAAAAAAACATTAAAACTGGTTGCAATCCGAAACATGTATACATACATACATACTATCACGTCTTTATCCCTAATGGGGCAGACAGAGCATTTTGGGTCTTGCGGCGAAACATGTATAAAATTATTAATTATTGATTTACAAAAAAGAATAGGTAATAAAAATATTTGCTAATCCTAGGCTGATGCTAGCTTAAGTTTACAAGGACAAAAGATACTAAAACCATTTATGGGCATATAGTCCATAATACTAATAATTTTACAAAGAAACATATAGATACCTACATAAACCGCCAAGCAAAAAAAAATCTTATTATTTTTCAATGTTACCTACTTGGGAAATACACTACTTCTGTTCATGGATTAAGTATTAAAAATGTTTACTTTAAAGCCGAAATAACCACTCAAAGAGGAAACATATTTCAAAGATAGACACTAGACACAGACGATGATGATGCAGTAATTATACTTAGTTAGTTCATAAGGTAGTTAGTTCAAACGCAGTTTGCTTTAACCAAATTTAAATTTTCACATTCCTTGTTTATAAATATTTATTTTTAACGAGGGTAGCGCTAAAGTTTATGTAACAACTGAAAATGTAAGTACTATGTATAACGTTAATCAATAAAATGTTTATTCTCCTTAAGTAACAATATGACTTTTCTGGCGTCTATTTGGCGTGTAATGCAATGAAATAAATCGATTCGTGTTTTATTGCCTTGGTACCGGTGTTACAAAATAAAAGCCTAAGTACTATCTATACCTGTAGTGTTGATCATAATTCCGCAAATAGTAAAGTGTTGTTTTAAAATAATTATTATCTTCTTAATCTATAATTATTATATACTTATAGTTCGCAACACTCTGCCAGGGTTCATGTACTTATTTACCTACTAACCATGTTATGTAAGAGAGCATGTAAGCGAAAAATAAAGAAATAAATCTTAAACCACTCACCAACCAGCGTGTGTAGTGTAGGTCCTTTAGTTAAGGTTTGGTACACTTGGTAGTATAGATTGTATAGGTATAAATACTAGTTTCGAAACTCGTACTCAGTGGAAGGGTATGCAGTACATGGATGACTAGGTACTACATATATGGGAACCCTATCATGGGAGATTGATGACTGATAACCGGCTTTAATGGACAAAGTTTACGCTCCATATTGGCAAACCTTAAACTACTTTTATAGTTCATGTTGGTTTAACTAGTTACATTAGTTACCTTTCTACCTATCTATTCTATATATTCTATTGATATTTATTTTTACATTCTGTACAAGCTTACTTATACCTATTAGGGTTCCGTACTTCAAAAGGTAAAAAACGGAACACTTATAAAAAAAATAAGTTTATTTCAGACCTTTTGTGACTGCAAATATAAGGCTTTGTAAAATTTTCTAGGTACTAGACCTACCTACTTATTTACGTGTATGCTTGGCATATACCTATTTCGATCTTTAGCAGTTCATCTATATGGTGACACACCTTCAAACTAGGAGCCTACTAACAATGAAACCCATTAACACCTAAATGTAAATACTATTTGCTACTATTTGCTGCTAGCTCAGAGTAGCTTGGTCTAGGTAAAGATTGACATACCAAGCCTGATACCTAGTCGTTGATCCGTTTACAATTTATTTAAATTGGAAATTAACATGACTAGTTTGATTATTAATACAAATAAAACGTGGAAATACCAAAGTTAATAAAACAAGTGGCGGCCATTCATATGGTAAGTACTTTGGACTAGTGACGTAGATTTGATAATGTCCTCATGCCAGGGACAATCCCTTCACTGATCCTCAAATTGATTCATTTCATTATAGTTCTGCATTTTGCATCAAGTTAAAAAAGATAGAGATTTTGACCGTTAGATACCATCGTTTTCATTTCAGCATATCAGAAAGTTTAGAAACACTTATAAAGGCCTTTGTTTCTGAATACATACGTATAACATAGGTGTATTGAATTTTATTTTGAGGTTTTGTAAAAGTATTTTGTAACATATAAGTATGCTATTATACTCATATATACTCTGTCCGTTTCGGTTTAATTAAAATAAATATTCAATTTTTTTTTTATAAATATTTAGGAATAGGTACTAAACGAGTGATCTTATTTTGTCTATTGAATGAACTGTTAGTTCAGTGGATTTTTGTGAAAATAAATGGTTAGGTATACAAGGTTAACGTTTATAATCAAAATCATATAATTACGCGTCCGGGACACGCAATCGTGGTAGGCCAAATTAGGTTACAATTTTCAATTTAAAATTGCAAATCAATGTGTAGATTACGCGTGAAGCTGTACATAAAATTCGGTGCCGTGTCTAAATTTAATGTAAGTATAGGTAATACTAATTTGGGAGATCACAATACAAAGAAGCCCACCAGTTGCCTTATAGGTGGACATAACATTGCCACGACATGACATGGATCGACATACTGGCTTACTATCATTGTCATATTATAGGTATAACTGGAAGAAAACATTCACAGAGTGTGAATGTACGGTCGAAAGATACATAATTTGAGTGGATACTTAGCTTGCCACCATGATTTTTTTACTATGTTATAGGTATAATCTAACCTTTAATTGTGTCTTAAAATACTTTTTTATTTTTTTATAATTTAGCAATAATCTAATCACAGGAAGGCTTGCATTAAGTATAATTAAGCTTGTATGTAGATATGGTAATAATTTTGAAACGAAATTGAAAATGTAAATCTTAGGCGTGATGATTTTTTAATGACCAAATTCATGTTTTGGGACCGCTGTAAGTACCTACGCTAGGTACCTACGAAGTAACTTACATGCAGTAGGTATGTGGCTAAGGTACAAAACCTTGTTCAATCAATCAATTGTTTTTGTCCACAAACCTTAAACCTTAAAACCTTGTTGCATAGATATATTATTATTATACTACATAATCTTATGTCATAATTATTAAGTGTATTTCAAGTGACTATTCAATATTTATTGTTTGTAAAATAAATATGACTACTTATTGCCATATTGCACATACCTATATAATAAGACGGACTGGTGGCAGTGATTAGCATGTTAGAGATATTAGGTTAGATAGTATAAATTAAAATAGAATTGAAAACCATGAATCAGTGATAAAATACTTTTATAAACATTTTATAAGTAAACCTTTAAGTTCAACATTGAAAAAAAAAAAACGACGGGTTGCACTCTGGGGGAAGTGCCGGCAGAAGTGAAAACTTGAATATTTACGTTGTGCATTTTTGATATTTTGGAATGGTTAGGGAATAATTTTGCACGAATTGCTTTAATTATCAGTATAAAATATTTCAAAACTTTTCTGAACCCCAGTCTGTCACAAATGTCACAAGCATGACATGACCAAATTCATTTTCAACAAAATCATTTTCAAATACACAGCAGTATGGCCACTACACAGACGGTCGAGCCATCAGCTGTCACCATCCATGGATGAGCGTAGCACGCTGTAACAAACACACACGAATATTCGCGCAAGCGCCCTGCGTCGTCTTACGAATTTTCGATCAGGCCACGTGTCCTGACGCGAGTTTAACATTTTTTACCCATTCCAAAAAAAGTGCATAACGCCGCTAAAGAAGTTTTCACTTCAAAAACCTTGAAATACATTTCATTTTTTTTCACAACATATTTCTATTTTGTCGTGCCAGTTTTTGAACTCAAAATAACCGGCCAAGTGCGAGTTGGAGGGTTTCGTACTATTATCAATAAAACATAACGTTTGTTGTTTGGGAGCCCCACCTAAATATTTAATTTTTCAGTTTTTAGTATTTTTTGTTATAGCGGCAACAGATATAAATCATCTGTAAAATTTTAACTGTCTAGCTTTCATGGTTTATGAGATACAGCCTGGTGTCAGTCAGACAGACAGACAGACGGTCAGACGGACAGACGGACCGTAGAGTCTTATTAATAGGGTATAGAACCCTAAAAATGTTGTAAAAATTACTGAAACAACAAACAAAAAAAATCCTAAAAAGGGAGGTTTTTTCAGATTTTAATCTTAGAAATGTAACATAAAGTAAACAAACTCGAACAGAAATTACAAGCTACCGCTAAAGATAAGGACAACTTGACATTAAGATAATCTGGAGACTGGTCAAATGTTGCACAAAACCTGACCCTGCATATTTTGGCGCATTTCATTATTTAACTTCATACACAAATGCAAGTGTAATGGCGGACTAAAAGCCAGCCATATCTACCAGTCGACTAAACGGGTGATGTGGATAATGATACTAGTGTAAAACTTGAAAAGTATTAAGTAAACATTCTCAGCCTCAACCACACAATGCTACTACCGTATCCAGACCTGAGTATTAAATATGTGCACTTTGTCCGGTTACGTAAACCCTTCCCTGCTTGCCTTATACTGATCCGGTTGAACCACACTTGAAATTAAATACATTTTGCAATTGCATAGGTTCATGTGAGACTATTTCGTTAAAATGTTTTACGCTTTCAGTTGGGTATTCGTACCCAAATAAAATATTATAAAATTCTTATTAAAAGCGAAATGGTAGCAAAACCCAGCAGTAGTGGCGCTCTCATTCGAAACAAACTGTTTAAAAGTAAACATAGTGACAATCAACAATTTGATCTCCAACAATTCCAGAAAGACCTTCAAATTATTACATGAACGACCGCTGAAACTATTATTGATTAGTCCGTCTAGTTTTAAAACGAGTTTTCGTCTCTCTTCACTTCTGTAAAATTAGACGGACTAACGTACTTTCAACGGTCGTTCATAAAATAATTCAAAGGTTTTTCCAGGGATTGTTGGAAATCAAATAGCCAATCATCACCATATTTACCTTTGAAAAATCCATTTCAAATGTGGGCGCCACCTCCGAAGTGTTCGGCTATCATTTCGCCTTAAGTACACACGAGTATAATTTTTAAACGGCCATCACCAAGTTTTGGATTACCTAATCATTAATTTGCATGTTCAAACCATAATATTCTTCATTAAGCTTTTTTAAATTGTGCAGGCATGAATTTGTTGCGGATGAATTATAATTTTATTGTTTACATTTACAAGATTTCATACCTTATGAAATCAATATTTAGATATCTATACATGTTATTATATTATTTGCATATTTAATACGATATGCTAAGTAATGCTCCCATGCTGGTCTGGGAGAAACGAAAAAACTTAGAATGTACCAGCTGCTTCTCTTCCCGCGTAGATCGTAAAAGCCGATCGAGGGAATGGGCAAAAATGCGAATCATTTTAACAGGCGATGCGGCTAGCAACCCGTCACTGTATTGATTGCTTTTCCATGTTCTCGCCCACCATGACGCTAAAAGTGGCTTTTGAGTCTTGCGGTCCTAGGCTCTGCATAGAGCCGCAAGACCCAAAATGCTCTGTCTGCCCCATTAGGGATAAAGACGTGATAGTATGTATGTATGTATATGCTAAGTAATGTAGTTGGATGAGTAAGCACACCACAGTCATCGAAATGGTGTTAAAAATCAATAATTTTGACTTACGATTGTTATATCTGTACATCATTATTAGTTACTATTCATTGTTTAGAGCACATACTTAATGTAAAAACGTCTAGACCTATGCCTATACCATAATTTAGGTGACGGTCGTTTCTAGACAAACATACGCTCTAAAAATTAGTAGTATCTGATCCTATTGTGTCGTCACGGTCACATTGATTAACATACTAATTACAACTTTATCTTAAGGGGTAAACAGAGCATCGGTGTACGTAAAAGGTGATTGTTTGAAAATGAGTACACGGTTGTTATGTAGCCAGTATCTATCTTACTGGTCTTCTTGGTAGGTGTGTATTATGTTAAATGTTACACTGACATTTATCTCTGGCGTTGTTGCTGTTTATGGGTGACGATTGCATAGGTGCATACATGCTCTAAACTTCATGGGTGCATGTGCTAAATAATAAATAGTGTGACGCTCACCCAAGGCACCTTTAACAGAGCCTCTGGATCTACCAAGAGTTCGTGAATGATTGGTGCGTTTTTTTTTTTATTTGTAGCGATTCCTCTAAGAAGTGAAACAGTATATTTAGTGAGTGCTTGCATTTAATATGCAGCGAAACGGACATGCGTGTATTTTTTATTCGACATTGATAAAAATTTTATAGCATAAAATTTAGAGACCTATTGTTTTGTGAAATCGACATAAGTACCTTTACTAATTCAGTCCCAAAAAGCTTCAATGTTCACATCGATGTAAAGGCAGTGTAGACACAGAAGCACTCATACTAAACATTTCAATAACACTGCATCAATGTTCGTGTTCACATCAATTATCGATTTTCCGAATTGATTGGATATCCACGGCGCTGTTCATATCGAGATGAACGCGCTTCGCACGAATCGCACGCACCGGAGTATGAATTAAATAGGTGCGTGCGCGCGCCGCACCACGCAATTTAAGCCTATACGAGACATCGATCGACCTTGTGTCCTCGGCTATTATAGTAGCAGCTCTATATCGCTTTTAGGAGCCCGTACCTAAAGGGCCAACTTTATTGGTTTCGTCCAAGTCTTCGCTGATTGCAATTTGGTAATTGACGTTCACGATGCCGTGCCCAAAGGTAGAATAACGCTCATTATCTTATATGTATATTATTGACGTAGTTTTGTTTTGAAACTATTGGTAATAGCTGAATAATGCAATGGTGAAATGTTACTGCAATAAAAGTTTAAAGTACCTAAAGGAAATATAAAAAATATATATTGATACTCGCGTGCAAAAAATGTCGAAAGCAGATCATAAAAATGCCGGTTTAGTACTTAATTTTATTATATTAGGAAGCCACTGCTGTAAATTTCTAAATAGTTCAAAGTAAAATTTTCATATTTATTTAGCTTTACAATTCGTTTACATTTCCACGGCATACAGAATCTTTCTTTAATAAATCAACACTCGAACTTTGCTAGTTGTGGAAAACCACCAGTAGCGGTTTGGCAAACCGATATACGAATCCGTTACGATTTGACATAAATAAGAGAGCCGTCCAGCGGTCTTGAGCTCCTCGTTGCTATACAAATATTATTTAAGCATTTGTTTAATTAAATTGTTTTTCCATAAACGATGATATAAAATTATAAACGTCGTAGGTACGTTTATATGTATGTAACAATGATCCGAATCGGCGTAGTGACCACCCACCCAGAGTAATTTATCCAGCAATAAACTTACATTTTCTAATAGAAGGTAGCTTTTTAAGTCTAACGCTGCAACAATGTCTAGCACATCTTCCTAGTTGTCGTCACATATACATATGTTCTGTTGAAATGACGACCGGATGCGAGGCACTGATAATGCTCTGGCTGAAGCCTCGATTATATATTATGTCAAGAGTTGGGAGGCAATGAAAATATAATATTTAATTGCAGCTCACTGTGGGTTCTTAAAGTTTACCCGGTAATTGTATACGTATTGAATGTTGCTAGATTTTGGTTTGCTTTTATCATATCTGTGGCTGATTTAGTAAATCAATCACAGATTTACTCATTTCATTCAAATCATTTAAGGTGGAGTAAATAATTATTACTCCGTAGACAAATAAAATCTTAGAATAATTACCAAAAAACTAGGTGTACATATCATGCCCCCGTATTTCCGTATACATTCTTTTAGTTTCTTAGTTTTTTTTTTTTGGTTATTTAATTCTTTCAATTTATTTTCATGGCCTAATTTGTATACATATAACTAGTGATTTCTCACGTTGGTGACACTGGGCGCGTTCCACACATGGATGGGTGTCAATAAGTTGTACAAAAATTTCACGAGCTTCTCCGTGCTTTGGAAGGCACGTTAAGCTCTTGGTCCCAGCTGTTGTCATCTTTGTATGGCAGTCTTCAAGCTATGCCAGAAGCCTTTAGGTAGATTAAAAAATATACCAGTGTTAGCCATACGGAAAATAAACATACCTAGTATGGCCTGTCTTGCTGATATCCTCTACTTTCTTGTTGTTACTGCTGCTATTGGTCGTCAACGGGCCCCTTTGCAATGGCCTCCAATTCTATCTTCATAGTATTCTGTTCCTTGTTTTTCTTTTTCGTAACCCTCCAGCTGCTTTCGTGATTTTGTCTTCCCATCTCCTCCTTGTTCTCCTCTTACTTATTCCTAAAAAAACTGATATTGCAAATATACTTCCTCTGCGCATGAAGTTTTTTTACTCAATTCGTGGGCAGAGCAAGAATAACAAAATATTTTGTTACAAACCATAAAAACGCCTATCTTTGAAGAAAGCTCAAATAATTATTTAAAACAAAAAGCAGCAGGTTGCTCACAGCCCCACCACGTCGCGTCCCGCCGTCGACGTGACTTGCAAGTCTCTATTATTTAATTATCACGCCAGCAATAATTTAAAGGCTCTCCATGAGTAAGCTGCCACAAGTTGTGGTAATGAATCAAAACTTGTTAAACAGTAACAATGTCAATTTTTATTAAGTAAATAAACAATCTTCATTGTCAAATATTTCTTCAATGCTTCTTGTCATGCAAGTCGCGGACTACGTAAACGTATCTAGTTTGTCTGTTTATCATCGTCGTCATCATGAAGTTCCCTTTAACTTCATGGTCATCATCGTAGGCGCTACAACCATGCTATATTTTCTCTAAATAGTTCTATTTAGTGCTTTCTGCCCCCAATCAAACTTCTGAAGTTGATATTTTTTAGGTTTTGCTGAACACTGAACACCATCCAACCTTCTGACCTTCGATCTACAACGATTTCTGCGAAAAATCTCTTATTGGCTGTTGTTATTCTCCTTCTTCTATGTTAGTCTAGAAATAAAGAAAAAACTTAGAATATACCAGCTACTTCTCTTCCCGCGCAGATCGTAGAAGTCAAATCGAGGAAATGTGCGAAAATGCAGATCATGTTAATAAGTGATGCGGGTAGCAACCCATCACTGTTTTGATTTCTTTTTCACCTTCTTGCCCACCAACATGCTAAAAGTGGCCTTTGAGTCTTGCAGCCTTGGGCTCCGTCAGCTTATTAGAGCCGCAGCTCATTAGACCCAAAATGTTCTGTTTGCCCCATAAGGGGTAAGGACATGATAGTTTATATGTATATATGTATGTTATACTTCTGCAGATCGCCTCGGACATGTCATTATCGGTCGTCACCGTCGTCACCACCGCAGTTTTCCGAGACAAAAAAGTCCATAACGCTGTTATAGGTGTTCTTGGCAACGTCGACTGTTGTTATTTGTGCTTATGTGTACTTTGATGCTCTCACCTGAGAAATATTAAAGTCAGTATGATCAAGACTAAGTAGGTACGTAGTCTTGGTCATATTGACTTTAATGGACTAGCCTCCGAGGAACTTTTTTTCAATGCTAGGTAAGCTTCTTCAGCCGCAGTCATTGTACGTCCTATCACACCAAGATCATCAGCATAGCCCAAAACTTATGACTGTTTTAAAAAAGATGGTGCTAATGGTCACAATGCATTTATCCAATACATCATCATCATCGTCATTCTCCTCGCCATTTCCCTGTGTGGGGTCGGCTCTGTATGTCAACTGTTTCCACTTATTCATAGACATGATAGATCATAGAGCGTCTCCCTTTCTGAGGTCTTCTATAAATAGTTCCGACAGATCGAATAGGCACGACCCTTGGGCATGACGAATGGAAAAATAACTTTAGTCCATCGGTTAGATTAAACAAAATATTGTACACGTATTTTTAGGGTTCCGTAGTATGTCTGTCCCTCCGCCATTTTACTCAGAGGCAATAATTACTAGAAAACTATAATGTCGCATGGGTATGTATTAATTACCCCGAAAAAGAGGTAAAATAAAGTCTTAAAAAAATATTTTGTAGGGTTGCTCCCATACAAGTAAAGTGGGAGTATTTTTTTTTCTCGACCAACCCATCGTGTAGGATATCGTTGGATAGGTCTTTCAAAAATATTAAAAACTATAATGAGCTTGTGAATACCCTTTTTCGATTTAGGGATCTGTTTCCGAAGTAAGTTTATTGGTCAAGTGTCCCCCCCCCTCTCTTAACGGCTATATATGTACACTTGAAAAAATACAGAAGTACCTAATATAACGAAATGTAAAGGAAAATTATCAGAGTTAAGTAGGGTTTACAAATCAAAAGATATAGGCGAGCAATTTATAAAATGTATTAACAAATGAAACATTTCATACAAATTCAATAGAGAATTAGTTTTTAGACGTTTTTAGTCGCGACTAACTATTTACTACAGAACCCTACACTGCGCGTGGCCCGACACGCACTTGGGTACTTATATATTTGCGCAGGCATTTAGTCAGTCTAGAATAGTCTAGATGTTATATTTTTTTAAAGGGCATACGTCTATAGGTCACAGTAGCGTGTATTTCATACAGACACATTTCTAACCCTGTGCCTCCCTATTGCAATGTCGGATGTAAGAGAAATATATATTTTGTTTGATAAAGGAGCCGTTGTCGTAATTTAGGTAAGATTAGTGAATATCCTGCAAAAAAATGTTGTGCACGTCTCTCACAAATCATAGGACCTATATCCAGATACCGGTAATATCCTAACAATAACAAATTGTATTATTACGTCAAGAATAAACCAAAAGAGTAGCAACATATATATTTCAGGGTTAACAGCTTACTTTAGGTCGCGCGCGTCTTGTTTCTGTTAATATATACCTAGTTACCTCGACTACCGTGAATTCACATATGTATAAATGTTTTCGGATGTATAGTTTGATCAAGACCCATTGACCCAGCTTCATATCTCAGAGAATTTTCAAGAAGGGATTTAAAATAAATATATTTTTACATTAATTTGGCTGAACAGAAAAATCTAATATTTTTGTTGGTAAAGAGGAATATTATTCCTAACAGCAGAAAAATATACAAGCGTTTTCAAATTTATCATCATCCCCCATTTCTAATAGAAAAAAATTTTTGAAAGCTTTTTTAAATGCTTGTCCTCTGATGTTTGTGAGGCCTCAATTTTGCTTCTAAAGCTGAAATTAAAGTCTGATTTTTAATTACGCAGAATTCTGACAGCTGTCATTTTTTGACATATCAGAGATCATAAACCTTTTTGGCCGGGCACATTTGAGTCTACACATTTTATTTGTTAGTGAATGTAACCATTTATTTAAGTGCGGTACTCCAAATCAAAAGGGGATTTACAGCGAGTAATATTTTCATTAGGAACAGTTGAATAACCGACATAAAATACGAACAACTGTGAAAATTATTTGATTTAACAAACAGACATACAAATAAATCCAATTAGCTTTCCACCGCGGTCAATTTGTGGAAGAATGGCATATACGTCCTTTCCAGGTTCTTAAACTATCTCCATATCAAATTTAATCTAAATCAGTTAAGAAAAAAGTTTTTTTAACAAGAAAAAACTTAACAGAAACATATCAAATATAACAATCAATGTGACAGTCATGACGTGACAGCTGATGGCCGCATACTTTTTTTTAAATTTTTGTGCTTGATGGATTACGAAAAAAAATATTTAATAAGCTTTTGGCTAAAAAGGTTGATGATACCTACATGAGTTAGTAGGGAGTGATGCCAGGGAAAGAAAAATAACCTGCTGACTTAAAATTACTTAAAAATATAACTTTGATAATTCGGTATTAAAAAATGGTTTAACATTTTAAATATACCAGAAAGTTTAAAGTGTATCATTATCTTGGTAAAACATTAAAATTAATAAAGAATTAAATTTTTTATCGCCCTTGTACGCGTTCCCTTTTTAGCTGGAGAACTTTTTTAGTAGCAACACTTATGAAATGTCAGAATTCTACGGAATAAAAAATTAGACTTTACATTATTAAAAACATTTATCTTGTCTATAGTTGTGATATAGTTTAAGACCTGGGGAAGGGCATATGATAGTTTTTATCCCAAAAATGATCCATTAAGGGAATGAAAAGGAGAGTGAAACTTTGTATGGGCACTCCTCATTTCAGCCGCATAACGTCCACTGCTGGACATAGGCCTATCCCAAAGATTTCCAAAATGACCGATCTAGAGCGGCTTGCATCCAGCGCAAGCAATGATTCATCTATGAGGACTCCTAATTTGACTTTTATTCTATAGAACCTACTCTAATTCTTATTCTATTCTATTTTTATTCTACTAATTTCCAGCAGACGAAGTCGCGGGTAAAAGCTAGTTTATTAATATACATAAATTATATTAAAAATACACATATATTAGAATAGAATCTGGAATAGAAGCTCCGAAATCCTCATTTGAAAGCTCGATTGTTTCTCAAATGTCAGTTACCTTGACGTTGAAGCTGAGAAATTTTGTGAGAACATGTTTGAGCAATTGTTATAGAAATAGTATTATATGTATTCCCAGATGTTGTTCATGTAATACAATGTTACGTAATTTGAATATTTACTTGCCGCAATTTCAAAAACTAGGTTGAGGACCAGCCTGCAATTTGAGTCTGCCTAGTGCAAGGTCAGGTGCGCTGAACCTGACATAATCAAGTTCATTACTGTAATAGTGGTCGCCGCACTCCGTGCCGGGGTATATGGGCCGCGGAAACAAGGCTAGCCCTGACCATAGATTTATTTTCATAGGCCTAATTAAGCGTAGGTAAAATGGAAGTAGGCAGGACACATAGCAAGAATGAATTTAAGTTGGTGGACCAGAAGTGTAATGGAGTGGCGACTATAGGCTAACAGGCGAGGTAGAAGACACCCAGCATTGGGTGGACGATATTAAGCGTCACGCAGGTCGCAACTGGATGCAGGTGGCAAGGAAAATAGAATTAAGCGTGGGGGTACCTACGCTTAATTCTATTTTCCTTGCCATATACTACTAATACTATCGTACATTATGAGCTGGATTTGAGTTATGCAGTGTTGATCTATTCATCCGTTTAAAGAAAATAATTGTATTCTTTTTGTCTAAAATATCATGTTAACCTACATTTTAGTATGCTTTTAAAAAATATTAATGGATTATGCAATATCCATTTTGTTATTTGTGACATCTGGTGTTATGAAATCTGCCCTTGAGTCTTAATTATCTTATTACTAAATACCTAGTAGTACTTATAGTAAGTAATTATAAGTTTATGAAAACTATTAGGAAGCAATGTTTTCTTGCGCTCTCAAAGATCTGTCAAAAATGCAACGTAAAGCAACCTCAAGCCGTGTGTTTGTAAAGTAAATATCATCGTACCTATCTATATAATTTACGTGAAATTTCCAGACTTACATCTCAAACTATTTTGTAAAAATAAAAATATTCGAGGTACATAATTAATTACAACGTTTCACACGAACCTGAGGCAACGAACCGTAAAGAGCATTACGCGTATACAAAGTTACAAATATACCCGATCATAAGTAGATATAATTATTAAATTACAGCAAATTAATGCAATTTCCAGCTGCATACGAATTCATTTGATAAATCCCTAGTAGGATAAACAAGTTGGGATTGCGTGGAAGTAGTCACGCAAGTCCTCACTACAGGCCTGCTGGTCCACGTGACGGCCTCCGAGCGCGGTTCAAGTTGCATAACTTCTTAATAAAAAACAGTTTTAGCCTTTTGGGTGCCATGCTGGGCCAATATCGATTATGTAGATAACTATTTCAAAATCAGACCTTGGTTCTTGAAGCTGGGGTCAAGGATCGTAGTTACAAAATAATAATGCATCGAGAACAAATGATATTTGTTTATTGACCGCAAAGAATTACATGAAGTTTTAGTAAAGCGAATTGAAGCTCTAGGTAGTTTCAGTTTAAAGCTCTAAACCAATCAGCAGATGAAATCATGATTTGTAATTGTAGTTTAGAAAAAAATTACACCATGAAAGTACAATACACCTTAGTTAATCTATAAAGTGAAAAATTATGCCGTCTTTGAAAAATGGTAAAAAAACTTAAGATACTAAATTAAGAGTAAATATAAGAATATTGAATTCGATTATTTGTTTCCTTTAGGATAACATCCATAACATCCAGAATTATTTTTAAACTGGAAAACAATTACAAAGTAAAACCAATTTTATTTGAGACATATTAAACAGAATTGGTTATAAAATAGGCACCAGCTTAAATTTAATAACAGCATCTGCTACTACTTCAATTTTAATAGCATTAAGTCCACTAATTGGTGCAGTTACAAACTTAAATTCTTGCGTGTGAAATGTCACCATGTTCGACAATTTTCGCAATGTTCTTTGATCAAAACCGTAGTAACTATTTAAATCATTAATAACCGTGTAAGTGATTGGCCATAAAAAGGCCAATAGAAATCAGGTAGGCGAGTGTTTCCACATCCACCGTGTGATCGCCCGATTTCGGCGATTGACGTCGCTCGTTTGGAAGGCTTTGTTGCGATAAAACTGAGGAAACTATAGTAGGTCTTGAACACTGAATAGTGAGCAGAGAGTTACACGCTATTGCAATGTTTTGCTTTCCGTGCTCTATATTGGTTTTGGCTCGACTATAGGTACCTTATTTTACGAGATATCGGTACGACACAAGGGAACTATTCTTCTAAGATATAAAATTACGTGTTGTTGTCGTTGTTCAACTTCTAATTTAGGTTTGAATAACGCACAAAAGCAGATGCGTAATTGTGCAAAATGAGGTTAATTTCATTGCCATTTCTAATGAAGCATCTTTGATTTTATCAATACTATACTTACTCACGATCAAGCGAGGTCAATGCGCGAGTGAGATTTTGTGATACGATTATTAAATTCGATAACGATCCACCTTATTATAATTAAATGATGTTGACGGCTGTGCTGCTGAAATAAAGAGCGTGGGTACAAAAAGATTACTTACATTTATTAGCGTAGGAAGGTATATACTTTATTTAGTTAATATTTCCTATGGTTTTAGCTTTGGTCGTTTCATAAGTATTAGTTTCCTAGGGTGCTCGCTACTTCGCTCTATCTACATTATCTACAAACAATTTTCATTCAATTCAAATTCCTTCGTTTTATACGCTATACTTAATTTCGAGTGTGCAATGTTCAACTTTTGTGCGAGTTACGTTACAAAACTATCTACAGAACACGTAAGAAAATGTTTCAAATCTTTCAGTAACAGTACCTTCTACTTCAAAGTAATAAGTTAAAGCTCCATTAACTAATTAGATATGTACCTAAATATACGATCTATCGGCATTTTGCCCAATCAGTTCTTATACACATTTCTGAATTTAATATTACCTACCTACTGAGGGTAATATTTGATAAGTGAACAGGCGATTTTTAATTTATAGAGGTACTCTGTCAAGGTCTGAAAATAGGTTCCTATTTGGGCCGTTGACTTTGTACCAATGGTTGTTTTAAATTCACAAATCTGCACATCTTAACACACGCATCCCATGCCACTTTCTATATAAGGGTTCAAAATTGACGACGCACAGGTGTTTCACATTGGCGGCACTAAAATCTAAGCGGAATGTCCAGGAAGAGTTTCATGCGCTCGCCGATGTCCGCCACCGAGCGCTCGTCAAGTTGTTGCTAGCTGTCCAGGGCTAGTTCTTCCTCCGCGTCGTCTTCGTCGAGGGGTTGGCTGGTGAGCGCGGCCCAGAGCGGCGAGCGAGCCCCGAGCTGCGCCGAGCCCCGCCGCTAGCTGTCGTGCGCACACGCAGTCGCCGCCGCCGCGGTACCCACAGCGCCCATGGCGCTGAACAATATGGCGCCTACCTCACGGTCTGGGGTTATCTCCACCTGTAAAATAATGCTCATGCTACACCAATTCTAATTACACGTTCACATTAAAACGTAATTTCAACCCTTGCTAGGCAGTAATCACATCAACGGTCGCTTTATATGAAATTAAGAGCTTCGAAAATTGTAAAATAAACGAGCCACATATTGGTTTGTTCACGTTGAGAACTTTTAATTTAGTCAATTCGCCAATACCTAATTGGATTGTTTTCAATTGTATCATCCAATCAAAACAATTGAAAGCGATTGTTTATTTTGCTATCGGAAACAGAAAAGGGTCGTTCCATTGATAGTATAACGAATACGATAGTGTAACGAATGGTTAGGTACCTTGTTCAAGCTTCGTTTGTCGAATCGTGTTTATTAGAGAGCCGGAACAAAGTTGGGCCGAAGCCACAATCGTAACTGCCCCATAAACCTTTGTTATATACTAAGTAAGGTCTCAGATATGGATGTTTTATAGGAAATAAACTTTAGTGTTTCCACACCAGGCGACTGGCGTACGTATCTATTGCCTATAGAGGTGCGGAATTAATTAAGAATGTGATTTGTGTGCTTTAGCAATCTCGAAATTACAACATATTTCCGCTCATAATATTATTCCTAAAGGTATAAACATTTTTAAGTACCTTTACGAGTATCCTTAACATACTATATAAATGTAAATGTTTAAGTTGAACGTTGACGTAATGCTAAGTGCAGTAATGGTTAGGTGCATCAGTATTGGTTACCTGCCTTGTTGAAGAGATTGGCACTATTATATACTAGCCGAAGCCCGCGACTTCCTTCGCATGGACTTTATAACTCTGGAAAATGCTCATGGTTGAACAACTTTTGCTAAGGCGTCATTTTTATATTTGTTATAGTTTAGCTGGACTATTATGCTTCTGCATCAGCCTCAGGTATTCCATTTTCCAAAATCAATTATACCCTGTATGTTGCCCAGGCTTAACAGCTATATTAAAAAGAAAATCATTCGAATACGCATTTCCGGAAATAATAATTATATTACAAACCATGGAATTGTACTCGTATGTACTTGCAAACAGACAGATTTAAAAAAAATCTTTTTCTATTACTGTGTCTCTATCGCCCAAATAGTTTTTTTTTGAAAATATATAATAATGGACAGACACATTATTTTTTACTGTTTTATTATATGTATGTATAGATATTCTGTGACACTAGTGTGCTTGCGACACAGGTGTTTGGTCGGGGTCGCAGAGTTCCAGTTCCACTAATTAGGTTGTATTGACTAGAAAAGCAACAGCGTCACAAGATCTAAATAATGTCAACAAGTACCTAATAGTACTTTAATGCGTATCTTTGTTACTGTTTCTAAATCTATTGAGAGTTAATGTGACTATGATTATGGTGCCCTAAAGAGTCCCCTAATCTCTACATATAGTCCTAAGATTTCCTGTATTTCTCAACTAACCAATGAAAGTTGGAAGTGAAAAAGCAGGAAAATATACCCTGAGTTCCGAAGCAATACAGCGGATGCATTCGGGAATACGAAGAGACGGCAGTTAGAGAGAAGATATACTCGTAGCTGTATAATACCTGCGATACAGTGGTCTGCTCAGGGTCCGAGCGTTCCTCAAGCACGGTATCCAGCTCCAAGGCGGGCGGGGCTCGAGGCGACCTGACGAGACTGACGGGCCGGGGCTTGCATTTCACGGGCGACATCCGCACCACTGATAGTTCACCGCGGTCCAGCTCGCAGTTTCGACGGCGAGCGCGTTCCCTGCATTTAAGGTTAAGATATAAATCAGTGCTTGCTCCCTGAGCAGTTCAACGCTGAGTTATTGCCTTTTTGTGTCACTGCAGTTCACCTTATTTCTACGACTTATTCTTATTGTTTTTGTGTTGATTTATTTGTATGTACATTTATATGTGTGTGCCTCAGTAAGTCAAATATAGTGTTTATTTATTTATCTATATAACATTTAGCTAGTGCTCTTGATGCCATGTGGTTTCCGGCACAGAAGAATAGGGCTACTCCAAGTCCTCCCGTGGTAGAAGGCGACTTAGGAAATACAAGCTAAACAAAGCTTGTAAACATCAATAAGACCTCTCCAACCCACCTGGCTAGCGAGGAGATATGTAGGCCAAGTCCTCTGGATGTTCTGACCAAGTATGGCTCTGGTAGTACAGAGAGGGTCGTGCTTCTGCAGTGGAGACAAAAAGGCCTGATAATGAGTGTTGATGTAGTGGAGACACAAAGACCTGATGATGATATAGTTAGTATGGTTTGGTTTGGATATCTGAAAATCGCGTAAATTGTACTGTAATTTATGTACTCAACGTCAAAATGACAGATTTATGTGAAATTTAATTTGTAATGTGGATTTTGATTTATGTATTACTTAATTATTTAAAATAAAAGTTTCCTAAACATTAAATACAAATTTTATATATAACTGTCCGCATTGTTACCCGCGCCTTAAGTAGCCTATGTACTAATACAGGGTGTCAGCTTCCTGCATACCAAATTTTAGAAAAATTGGTCCAGCCGTTTGCGCGTGAAGAAGAAAATGTGATAAGGATCCTAGAGACAGCACACCAAATTGTTTACTACAACTCCACTCATTGCTTTTATAATTACACAGTACCTGGGTGACCGAGCTTTATGTGTTAGCAGTAATATGGTGGTGTTCAGGTGATAATCTACATAATCTTAAAAAGTAAAATGTGAACTGACAAATATTGTTATCTCAAACATTAACTACATTTTTTTAAATTTGTCTAAAAACAATATAAATTAAAAAATTATATATAAAGTTGAAAATATAAATTTATATACATATAAATATACTAGAATTACTCGTTTAAAGGTATAAGATAGACAACTTTCTAATGGACGCAGATAGTTACAAGAGTAAAACTTAACGAACTTCTTGAAATTCTGCTCCAACAATTTTAGGGCTATGTTCTGTTTAGCTAAAAGGTCATACTACACTTTAGTAAGTTAATTGTTAAATTAATTTACCTAGTGCACTGAACTTGCTTAGATTCGGAACATGTCTAGAACAAAATATAAATAGAGTTGACTATATTAGGGCTATGTAATGTTAACCTACAGGTACCAGGATACCAAATAACGTACTTAACGTTATTTGCAGTTTACTATATTTAGTTAAGTACATATTTTCCCACTATTTTGTTGATGTAACAATATATATTATTAATTAGGAAACAATCAAACTGATTGAGCTAGCCACAAAAAGAAACTAAGCATATATATTTTTATACTTACCACAACAAATTTATCTAGGACTACATATCTCTTAAAATCTATTTACCAAAATCGACAAATTTGAGAGAAGCTCTATGTCTTTTTACCTTGTTAACCGTTTAAGGTTTCAAACAAGTTTATGCGTTAAATATTTTAATGGAATGCGAGAAAATGATTAATTAAACGCGAAGACCGGACCAAAGTTAGGCTCCCTGGAGGCTTTAGGCGTCTGCCAGTTCCCGTGTAGCATAATTGAACTGGTTATGTCATGTGAGTAGAGGTGGAATGTTGATCAAGATTGCAATAATATCTAATGCAGGGTATTTAAACATCTTGCAATGTATATAGATAGAACTAGCTGTGCCCGCGGGCTTCACTCCCCGTGGCAATTTTGGGATAAAGAGTACCCTATGTCCTTCCCCGAGTCTCAAACTATATCCAAACCAAATTTCATCCAAATCGGTTCAGTAGTTTAAGCGTGAAGAGGTAAGAAACAAATAAACAAACTCACTTTCGCATTTATAATATTAGTAGGATAGGACTAGTAGGATTTGTATACTTACTAAAACAAATTTATCTAGGACTATCCCTTAAACCTCTTTGGCTATGAGGGAAGCTCTACGTCTTTCTACCTTGTTATTAAATCATAAAAGTTTTCAAACAAGTTTATGCGTTAATATTTTATTGGAATGGGAAAAATTCTTATACCTTTAAACGAGCAATTCTTGTATATTTATTTATTTATAAATTTCTGTGATTTCGAAAACGGCTCTAACGATTTCGCTGAAAATTGGTATATGGGGGTTTTTGGGGGTAAACAATCGATCTAGATTAGTCTTATGTTTTGGAAAACGCGTGTTTTCAAGTTTTCATTCGTTTATCTTTCCACGCAGAATATGGTCGCTAATTTCGTCGCGCCGGCCGACATTAACTTAGCTCAGCGGTTAAGGATGCTGACCGTTAGAAAGAGTGTTACGGGTTCGAATCCTACTCGGTGACTTACTTTTGTTTTTTTTTATGTTCAAGTTTATATATTATTTTTTTATATTGTACTGTTTTTAGACAAGTTTAAAAAAAATGTAGTTAATGTTTTAGATGTAACCGACCGAGCAAAGCTCGGTCACCGGTACTGATTAATTAAACGCGAAGACCGTACTGAAGTTAGGCTCCCTGGAGGCTTTAGGCGTCTGCCAGTTCCCGTGTAGCATAATGTGTGGCATAATTGATCTGGTTATGTCATGTGAGTAGAGGTGGAATGGTTATCAAGATTGCATTAACATTTAATGTAGGGTATTCTTACATCTGCCAACGCATATATTTAGCTCTGCAGCGTCAGAAACACCAGAACTAAAAAATAATATCTAATGATTTGAATGGTTCCGTACCTACCCAAAAGGTAAAAACCGGACCCTATTATTATTAGTAGTTCGCCACGAACTTAGACCTCGCGATTATTATTTTAGAATAATGTACCTGATTTAGATGAATTATGGGTGCAGGTTTACCGATATGCGGATTCATGGTTGTGACCAAATTTCCAAAATAGTTGACAATCACAGCCCTTTCTTCAAATGACTTTTGATCTAGCTCTGAAATGTCAGGATCACCTTCCAACCATACAATACCATGAATATGAGGTCTACCGCGATGCTGAAATTCAGTTCTGCACCAGTAGTCTTTCACCGAAAAATGACCCATCATTTTTCATATGACAAAGTCAGCTCGTTGTTGAAAAACCAGAAATCTATGTATGGGTTTTCGTTTAAATGTTTAGTACCTGGACGACCCAGCTTAGCTCGGTTACATCTCAAACATTAACTACATTTTTTTAAACTTGTCTAAAAACAATACAAAATTAAAAAAATTACATAAACCTGACATAAAAAAACAAAAGTAAGTCACCGAGTGGGATTCGAACCCGTAACACTCTTTCCAGCGGTCCGCATCCTTAACCGCTGAGCCAAATGGTTAGCGGCCGGCGTGACGAAATTAGCGACCATATTCTGCGTGGAAAGAAAAGGCATAAAAACTCGAAAACACGCGTTTTCCCAAATTTTAGTTCGTAGCATAATTAATAATACTACTACAGAAGCACAGACTAGCAGCGATAGCGATTGAACGAAAGTTCGCTCAACAAAATTGCTAAATTTAATAAACAAGGCAACAATCAATCAAAATAAGCAAAAAACTGAAGAAAAAACTACTCGTAAAATTAGCAAAACACTTTCATTTTAAGTCGGTTAAATAGGATAAAATTTATAGAACTACTTATGAAACTCAAAATAATAACCATAATAGTTATTCAGATTAATTATTTCGTGGACCCCAGGGAGATATGTATTTTTAAGAAAGTTGTTCAGTAACCCGGACAGAATTCACCCTTAAATAGTTTCAGTATATTTTGTAAGAAGATTTGTATTGAATATCCGTCACGGCTTAGTCAGCTAGACTTCGCGAGTCACCCTAAACCAGTTAAGTATAACGTATAAAAAAGTTGTCAAAAAAGGTGTTCCTATAAAAAAAATGCGTTTTCATAATGGCAACAAAAAAGTCCAATGACATTTTTGAAAATATTTTGAAATGGCGGATATATGACAGTTTTAAAATTTTAAACCCCCATATTTCCGCCATTTTGAAAAATTTCGAAAAACTGGCTCGGCAAAAAAATTCTATTTAGTTGCTGAACCTACTTACAAAATTTCATGAGAATCGGTTAAGAAATGCGACCTGTAGGCCAGAACAGACAGACAGACAGAGAGACGGACCAAATAATTTTTGGCTAATCTCGAAACTGAGACGCTTCGCTCGCTCGGTTAAAGACTCCGCTGTCCGTCTGTCCATTTGTCCGTCTGTCTGTCCATCTGTCCATCTGTCTGTCACCAGGTTGCATCTCATGTATCATATCATGGTTCATGAGATGCTAGGCAGTTGAAATTTTCACAGTGATCTCACACTAAAATCAGAATAAAATAAATATTTAGGGCTCCCATATAACAAACGTGATTTTATATAGATAGTGGTACGAAAAACTTCGTGCGCGAGTCCGACTCGCACTTGGCCGTATATTTAATCCGACTACGACAAAACAAAGGGTTATAATTTTAGTAGTAGGTAATACAGGTTTTAATAGCAACGTTGTAATACAGGTTTTAATAGCAATATGATTAGATATCTATCTATCTAACGTATAGACAAGTAGGAGAGTCCAGTGTGAAGTAAAGTTTAAGCCAAGAAAAGCGTAGCAATTACCTGTGTGTAATATTACACGAACCATTTAGAGCCAATTTTGATCCGTTTATTACTTCAAGTCTATTAAACATACACAGACCAAATTAACTTGTGTAGATATAACAAAGATGATAATTTGATTAGCCAAATATAACCAGTATGCAGAAATTACCCAAGGCAAATGTTGACGTTTAATATAATTCTCACTAAATATTACTGAAACTATTTCAAGGGTGAATTCTGTCCATGATACTAAACAGCTTTCCCCAAGCAATATGTATCGAAATATGAAATTATTTTTCTGGCTTACATTAAAGTCAACCGATCAGCTAATCCGAGTTAGTATGGAAATCCAAAAATTATTTTTAATATTTCAACATATGTTTCTTGGGGTAAGTTGTTCACTATCACGGACCCTTAAAATAGTTTCAGTATATTTTATGAGATTTTATATAAGTATTCAAAATTTAAAACTCATATTTTTAAAAAGCAAACATAGTGGCTGCATGAGTCATGAGAAAAGAACGAGAAATTGTGTTTTAAATTTAGTTACTTAGAAATGTTATACGTTCTTATACATAATAAATACAATTCAGGATTGTCTACAAAACATTGGCACTCGTTATCTTAATTCTTTTGTTGGTGAAGACCACAATCACGACATAACATAAAATTAAACTTGGCCCTTATAAACATTTATGTTTTTGGTGGTATCTTTTTTACTTTAATCTATTCGATACGTCCTTTTCTCGTTTTAGACCTCTGTATAAAAAGGGCTCCGACACAGCCTAAAAATCGACTAGTCGAGGACTGTATCTAATTTCGACAAAACACAAAATATTGTAGTATATAATATTGCAGGTATATTTTTTGTGTTATATACCTACGTAAATTTTTTGTACTTTATGAGAATTAACGAAAAAATATTCGAAATCAGGTGGAAGGTTATAAAGCTGAACGACCTAGTCACTATTCATATACAAGTATATACTTAGGTATTGTTGTAGGAATCAAAAGATTTGATATATATGTAGGTTAACAAAAACAAGTGAACTTTGGAAAAAATATTTATATGGAAAAGTGAATACATTCATCATGTGGTAATAGTAGTAAAGGTTTATTGGTCTTGTGCTTGTGAGTATTGTATTGTGACACTCAAAATAACGGTATATAAAGTATTCTGAACCCGTATGATTCGTTGAATTGCCTATATGTAGTGCGGTCAAGTAGCAAGCCTATTGACCTGATTACGGGCTCCTCTGCGTGGATGCAAATTACAGCAGTCACTCATTATTCGTTAACACAGCCACTTTACATACCAAACACAAATCATGTATAGGCAAGGCCAGATTAAGCCAGCTGTTAATGACTAGCCGAAGCCCGCGACTTCGTTCGCGTGGACCTAATGACTGCGGAAAATGCTCGTCAGGCTGGACAACTTTTGCTAAGGCGTCATTTTTATATTTCTTATAGTTTAGCTGGACCATTATGGTTCTGCATCAGGTATTCCATTTTCCAAAATCAATTATACCCTATACTGTTGCCCAGGCAAAAATTAAATTAGCGTGTAAATCGGTAAATAATATAAAACAGACAGTCATTTTTATTCTTACTCTATTAGTATGACTCCATCGACCCAAATATTTTCAATGTACAGACACATTTTTTACTGTTTTATTACATGTATATATGGTGTAACATGACTTTACATGACTCATGTTAATAGTCGCCGATTATTTTCTGATGTTCATCACCTGCTTGTCCACCAAGTTAATTATAATTAATTATCTATGTGACAGCGTGTTTAACATTTAACAGTGTCAAAATTTGCAATAAATTATTTATATTTGCTCTAAATAGCGACACAATTTTGTGTCCTGCGATGACGTCACTATTTTGGCTCCCTGTTCAAATACAATCACGGTAAAACAAACTTTTGGACCTAACGGCTGTCTATGTCTTCCCCGTTAAGAATAAAGACGTGATAGAGTGTCGGTGACTCACGCCTTGGAAGCGTAGTTAATCTTGTTCTTATTAATTTTATTGACATAAATAAAGTTATACAATATTAAAAAGACTTGAACTTTCGAGTCTACATGTAAGTGAATGTACTAGTTTAGCTAGATTTTGTCTACCAGCATACTCCTAAATATAAAAGGTATGGCGGATAATTTGCTCATAAATCATAAATCACGGCATCACGTGATATATAAAAAGCAGGATATAATTTTTATACTTAGCCATCTACAGATCAAGGTTTTATATTTTTTCATAATTATTTCATTTTTTTAACCGCATGCAATATTTATAGATTATTTCTGAAACAACTGAAAGGCTACCTATTTCTGCCTAGGTCAAATTATGCCTGCCTAGACAATCGCTTTAATTTGCTCACTGATATTAATATCTGTCTATTGAATGAAATCCTCTGTGCGTATCCGCGACTTCGTTCGCGTAGACTTTATGACTCTGGAAAATGCTCATCAGGTTCAATAACTTTTGCTAAGGCGTTATTTTTATATTTCTGCATTAGCCTTAGGCGTTTCATTCTCCAAAATCAATTTTACTCTATATGTTGCCCAGACTTATATATATAACAAAAAAGTTTCATTTAATCTATCAAACCCCGACGGTTCACATGTGAACCCGTTAACAATAGAAATCTATTGTGTCTGCGATTCCGGTCGTTGACGGGTTAAATCCGTCTAGTATTTCCGGAGATTAGCGTAACAAACAGGCAGGCATTTTTTTAAATTCTTTTATTATTTCTTATTAAATTTTTTCCACTGTTTTATTATATGTATAGATAAAGATGACATCATAGCCATAAAATAACCATTCCATTGCGACATATACGAGTAGGTATGCAAAGTATGTATTAGTATTCATCATTCGTATTTGTTTACTACTTAGCACGTACAAATTCCAGGCCTGGGTATAGGTATATAATTACTATGCAAAACTCTCTACATATCGTGACTATAAAAGACTTTTTTGGAAAAAAAAGTTTGTGTGTGCCAAATATGATTACTTAAGAATATTTGTAGAGCCGATAGCAAACTGTAACTATTTGTCTACCAAAAAGCCTTTAGAACTTGTTACCCAAGGCTCTGTCTACCCTAAATAAGTGATGAAGACGTTACAGTAGTTTGTGTTAATTTTTAGACTAATTTTGTAAATTTAAATAATCCCGCGGAAAAAAGCACTGGAAAGTTATGTGGCTGGTACGTATCAGATATAGGTAATTTAATATGAATATTAAGTGTCTACGTATGAATTTAAAATATAGACTTTTCTGGATTATTAATAAGAATTTTGATCTGCATTTTGACATAATTGGGCCTTTATTATAAAACTGTAGTAATACATACGCGGAACTTAACCTAATCCAATGTTATTTATGGACAAAAATCTCTAAAACTTAGCCCATTTCGGAGATAAAGTCTGCCTATCTTCATAAACGATGTACCTATTATCGTACATAATATCGGATAACTACCGGTAACTGTACTGCACGCAAAACGCAATGATCCATTTGAACTCAAGATACAAAGTAAATACAAACAGATACATTATTACGTCTTTATCATAACCAAGTAGACAGAGCCCAGTGCCCTAAGACCTAGTTTAGCGTAAAGGTGGGCGTGAAGATGGAGTAAAGGGAATCAAAGTCTCCTTATGTGCTATTCCCCAGCGGAAAAGTGTCGAATAATAAATGTTGTTTATATGCCTTCAAATGTTTATCGATGAATGAAATTCTTCAAAAACATTTTTTCCCAGGGAAACGTTCTGGGCTCTGTTTATTCGACACTTTTCCGCTGGAGAACTGCACATGTCTCCTTCGTCTAGATTCTTACTCATACCCTTAAACGGCTTTCACAATAAGTCCGAGAAGAAAAACAGCTGATCCATTTTTTATTTTTACCCGGCATTGAAGAATATAAAGTAAAAATAGTAAAATGAATAGATACCCAATGAAACTTACGGTACAACGGTATCTGGCAGGTTTAAATTCAGAATGTTTTGGCTTCACGAAGACTTCGTCATGTGCAACTTTGCTTTAAACTATTCACAGGAACTCGGCCGTGTGTTCAGTAGAACTCAAATAGGAACACTCTTAGTTAGTATGCTAAACATTCATTACTAACTTTGTTGGTTATCTAGAAACTTTAACAGAAGTTTTTAATAACCTAACAGCAGTATGTCTTTTTTCTGTATCTACATCTAAATGCTGACCAAAAAAATATTGTTTGTCATTTTTTCTAAAAAGTCTCTGAAAAGTTCTGTCAAAAGTTTCACGAAATCTCGTGTCTGCGACGTAAGTTATTCAAGGTCAAAAATCAAGATGTAAAAGAGCGCCTCACTAGATACAGGTTCATTGGCATTTATGCAAAATTTTATTTAATATTTTTTTTAAACTACTAAAATAGTTTATATAATATATCTTTCGTCATCTTAGTTTTTATAGCTACAATGATGTTAACATCAGAATCTATTATAGAAATTGTAGAGTATACAATTTTTTTGGGATTCAACATTTTGCGAATTCAACATTTGCAAATTTAACATTTTGAAAATTCAACATTTTGCGAATTCAACTTTTTGCACCTGAAGGAATTTACCTTATGCATATATCACAGTAATGGCGAAGCGCTGCGCGATCTTATGACATAAAATCTTTTTTAATCACAGCATGAGAGACAGATATTAATTTTGCTGTACCTTGCTAGTTTAGCTCTTCTTCGCAGACAGCAGATGACAGTTAGTGCCAGCAGTGGAAATCCAAAAATGCAGGACACTATCGGCACCACGATCGATTCCGGGGTCACTGCAACAATACGTTAATTATTAACCGATACATTTTCTACACACACAGCTAGCAACTCTAGCCGCACCGCACTGGTAATAAAGATTAATGTACCGTGTAATTAATGTCGGATAGCGTAGCGCCGATGTTAATTGACGAACAGAGTTTAATTGTTCCATTAACATCTATTATGGATATAATATAAAGCAAGCTAACCTAGTTTGACATGAGACTAACTGACAGGATGATTTCTCTACACTTAAGAGTCCTCTTATCATAAACGTTTTTATACAATCGTAGTCTAACTTTTATTCTGTAATAAAATTTAGTAATTTCAAAAAAGTTGCATACCTGCATCTACGCATATAACTAATTTTTAAATTCAAATTATGAACTTAAAAAAAATATAAGGGGGTAGAGGATTCCCATACTGATAATAAAAAATGATATATAAACTATATTCCCCTTCAAGTCCATATTTTGACCGTAAAAACCAGTTAAACACATGCCTACATATGTGCAATTTCTTTGAAATTATTTTTTTTCCGATATCTGTCACGTCGTTTTACAATAAAAGCTAAACTACGTTTGTATGGAAAAAGTCTGATTCTGTCTAAGGTAAAGGAACGCTTAATGGCTTATATTTTATGTAGGTACATTAAATAAAAAGTACTCGAAAAGTTACTTTAGCAGGTGCTATTTTAGAACTCTTTCAGACGAGCGACAGGTATCGTGGGCATACATACTGTCGCTTGTCTAAAAGAGCGCTTAGTGGTTTGGCTTGTTCAATCATTTTAACACATTGCAGGACATTAACGACTGTGGACTGAATTCAATTGTTATTTATTATGTCTTTGACCGAGTGTCCTGCGATGTGTTTAGTAATAACAAAATATTATAACAACTAGAAATCCAATTCAATTTTCCGCACGAGTTTACAGAGCCTCTCAATTTTTACAAGCTCGCGTATATGCACTTACAGAAGCTATTACTGTAATGGCTTAAATTTTGTGAAGCCATTGGCTATAATTTGTTTTGTTTTTGTAACGACTTTTGTCCGATAGAGCATAAAACTGGCGCAGCTCCCATGGGACCAGTTATTCCGCTGTGTTGATACATGCCATTTCCTCAACCCTTTTGTATTTTGTCAGGCCATTAAACCGATTCTATGAGTGCATTAAGTGAAAATAGGGGCGTGAGAATGGGTTTGGGAATAAAATGAAATTACCTTAAGAAACAATAAGTTTATCTTTTTATACTGGAAGTGTTAGTGTGTGGTGGACTAGGAGAAAATTATATTAGCATTAAGTCCGGCTTTTGTTAAAAGTATATTTGTACTTTGGAACAATAAAGTTTGATAAAATAAAATAAATAAAGAGCAAAAGGAGGTCTCATAACGAAACTACCTCGATAAAGTCTTATTAGCGAGTCAGTAAAATATAAGATAATATGCTTAGGTCCTTTGTTTCTATTACCCATTTTTAAAACCTTTTTAGGGCTCTTTGTAATGGGTGCAGTTGGTATATTTTTTAGAAAATTTCTTAAAAAATATTTTTGTACCTATTACGTTGTAGGCGATATATACCAGTGCTTCGGAAGGCACTTATAAGCCGTTCGTCCCGACTGTCATCATTGTATGGCATTCGTTAAGCTATTTTAGATGCCTTTAGGCAGCTCGGAAAAAATTTTACACCAGTGTCGGCCACACGAAAAACGAACAAACAAACCAGTAAAGTAAATGTTGGCAAGTTGACTGTGGTAAGAGCAGAGGTGCTCTCTCCCCCCCCGATGTGGTTCCCATCTTGTCGCGATGGGGGGGCTCAGTACCTGCGGTTGCCTCGGCCGCAGGGAAGCTAAGAGGAACCCATTGCCCGGGTTGAGGCTTAGGCCACCCCGGGCCCGGCGGAGGCCATTCCTGGAGGGAATGGCCTGGCTGTGGGGGAAGGGGGGTGACGATGACCCCCCTACCATCACAGCCGTGGTAGGGGTCGCGGGGGAAGAGGAGTGTCGGTGTGTCGTTGCCGCTCGCCCTATCCTCCGCGACCGGGCGCGGCCGTGGCGCTTGGCACGGCATCGGTGGGGCCGCAGGGGAAGAGGAGTGTCGGTGTTACGTTGCCGCCCTCCCTATCCCCTGCGGCCGGCTGTGTGGGCCCCGGTCGCCGTCAGGTGGACTGGGGCAGGGCCTGCTTTCGCAGGCCCCAAATTATGAGGGCTGGTTGGACGGTGGAAACGGGATTCCATCGACCAACGGACAGCCCTCCGGAGTGGAAGGCAGGCGCGTGTGCGTGTCAGCGCGCCTGTCCTTGGGCCAAGAGGCCAAGGCGGCGGTTACTCCGGCCCCTCTGATTCAGCAGAGGGTGCCGTGAGGCCGTTGGCGAGCCGGGGCCGCTTAAGAAGCGGCCGGCCGCGCCGGGGCTGTGGAGCATGAAGAAGCACACGGTCCCGGCCGATAGCGGCTGAGAGGTGACACCGCGGAGTTTTTAGTGGTAACACCACATAACCTTACCGGTGTCCCGTAACCGGTAAGGTATCCGAAGGGATTTTCTCCGCGTCAAAAAAAAAAAAAAAAAAAGAGGTGCTCTCTCACCATGACAGACCTAGCGGGTCTGATGTCGTGATTTGCGTTATGGCCAGGTTTCGAAATAAAAACGATATACATACCAGTAGGGTAAATGATGATGGGTGTAGGCCGCTTGCTCCCGTTGGCACTGGGTTTGACGCCATTTGCAGAGCTCGCTGTGGTTGGAGGAGCAGCGGTGGTGCTGCCACCAAACCTCTGCAGCAGACCCATCGGGTCCGCTGTCGTAGTTCGCGCCATGGTCTGGCTCCCTGATGATAAATATAAATTGAATATCAACTTATGCAATGAAATGGGACAGTTAACATTGAAGTATTATAATAGACGTAGAAGGAACAATTTTAAAAAATCACAGATTTCGTGCCTTACACGGTTATCGATCACATTGGAAATGAATCTATAAAATTCTAAAAAATATTACCGTTGAATAATAATTATTATATTCTTAGATTAACATAAGTATCTTCGACGTAACGCCTGTGAACAAACAAATTGCAATCATTTTGTTTGATTCTTTTCAAAAGGGTCAAAATCAAAAATTGGGAAAAGATAATTTTGCTTTCACTATTTGATTTTTTCGCCTTTGATTTACTCGGATAATCTCTATTGCACATTACAGCTCCCGTAAATACGCGTCTTTTGAGTCTTTTTTGAATATCTTATCTTCACAACTCTACGAGATATATGGGGATCGCACTTTTTCGTGCAATCAAAGCCTACACTGGAGCGAACGAAAAGACATTTCCGATGTTAAAAATCTAGGTCTATGGGTATTACAAAAGCTAGGTAGGTACTCAAATTTTCTTTTAATGGAAGGTACCAGCCAATATCGAACGTTAGCTAAAACTTACGTTGTATATTATTACTCTGTGTCTAAAAACACTACTTGTACATATATTCTAAATCTTTGACCTAAAAGGCCGATTTAGATGTCATAGTTTGGGTTATGGCAACATGACAGGTTATTGAACACAACAACAGTTTTGAATAGGAGACTATTATAACATCATGCATGTAAATAAGTTATTGTGCCATTTTCATTATAGAAAAGGTCGAGAACATTAGCAGAAGAGATAAATATCATTTCGTTTACTATGTCCTAAGTTCAAGAAAATTAATTAAAAAGTAAATGAAGTTTTGCAAGTAATTACTTTATGCAAATAGGTTCAGGCCTCTCGTGATAGCTCGAAGACATACAGTTAAGTGGTATGGCCTCGGTCCTCGACGGTTTAGAGATGTGTTATCAACTTTTAATGAGCGCGTCATAGTACCTCGTGTTGTAATGGATATTATAAAACAATGAATGTGTTTCCCAGATACAGTTAAGGATCCTTAGGCAACTGGGATACGGAGGTATAATGCGAAGTGCTACTTGAGAAAGACGAGAATGTTATTTAATTTTTTTTACGCTCATACTACGGAAAAATTAAATGTCACTGGGTTCAAAATATTTAAAAGTTTTATAATGGCATCTTGGTATTGTAGTATACTGTGTTGACTCGTATACTTCACCTAAATAAGTATGTTAAAGGGGTAGCTACATTCAGGAACGCGATTACTTTCGGTAAAAAAATATCCTACCCATCTACTTTTTAGGGTTCCGTCCCCAAAGGGTAAAAACAGGACCCTATTACTAAGACTCTGCTATCAGTCTGTCTGTCTGTCTGTTTTTCTGTCCTTAAGCTGTATTTCATGAACTGCGATAACTAGTTGAAATTTTCACAGATGATGTATTTCTGTTGCTGCTACAACAAAAAATACTAAAAACAGAATAAAATAACGCGATTTTTTCTCTCTTTTTTGCTTGATATTAATAACGGCAACAGTTAGGCGCTTGAAATATTCAGTTGTATATTAACTTTAAAAATAAATCTTATACCTTTAAACGAGCAATTCTTGTATGTATATATATTTATAAATTTCTGTGATCTCAAAAACGGCTCTAACGATTTCGCTGAAAATTTGTATATGGGGGTTTTCGGGGGTAAATAATCGACCTAGATTAGTTTTATGTTTGGGAAAACGCGTGTTTTCGAGTTTTCATGCGTTTTTCTTTCCACGCAGAATATGGTCGCTAATTTCGCGCGCCGACCGCCTTGATTTTAGCTCAGTGGTTAAGGATACCGACCGCTAGAAAAAGTGTTACGGGTTCGAATCCCACTCGGTGACTTACTTTTATTTTTATTTTATGTTTAGTTTTTAAATATTTTTTTATTTTGCATTGTTTTTATACAAGTTTAAAAAAAATAGTTAATGTTTGAGATGTAACCGAGCAAAGCTCGGTCGCCCAGGTACTTTATTATTAAAATAAAATACATACTAAGGGGGCTGCCACTCAATAGACGTGTTTTTTTTTATAAATAATGATACGGAAACCTACGTGCGCGTGTCCGACTCGTACTTGGCCTATTTTTTATGTCGATGTAATGTTTGCAAACGAACACTACACTTAAATAAATTACTTACATAGACGAACGCTCACCTGACCGAATAGACCCAAGTAAATCCAATAATCTAAGTGATTCCACAGCAAAAGTTTAAGCAAAGTGATTAATCCTCTTCAAACTTTGCAGATACCAGCCGCAAGTGAGATTACCTAATAGGAATCAATAAGTGTGCTAGTATGACCTGCTGCGACTTATATTTCAAAGAGAAATGTTTGCTCGTAAACTTCAGCCGGCGCGATTTTGTGGCGTCGACTTTATTCCCCTCTGCATTGAATGAAACATCAGAAATGGATTGTTTTCGTGAAGATTTCTTTTCAATTCAGTGATCTCTTGAACGGAACGAGTGCTGAGACTGTTATTGAGAAAGAACGTTGTGAAAATAAAATGAAAGTATTTTTCGAATTTAGAGCATGACTAAAATAGATTTTGCATTATCCAGGCCATCTATTAAAAAAGTTCCGAGGAGATTTATAGTTTGACTATCATTCTTTTGGTGGGCGAGTTCAACCGCATTCGTTCGTTATTAACTAGGTACCAATACTATTGCAAACGAAATAATATTATGTTTTTATAATTTAATCCCTTACTAACTAAGGGAGTGAAGATAAATATAAATTATAAAAACACGCTCACGCTAAACGTGGCCTTCTGCGTTTAGATCTTACGGCACTGGGCTTTGTCTTCTCCGTTAGGGATAAAGACGTGATAGTCTGTGTGTGTGATTTATATTTTACGAAGCTATGCAAAACTAATTGTAAAATAAATAACAAAGAAACCACAGACGAGATGAAACGAAGCTTATTTATTTATTAACCAATTTGTGTTTACGGGAAATGTTATACATGTGTGCGTGTAACGCTTTTTGTAAGCTTTTTCCTCAACGACGTACTTTTCTCATGAAATTCTAAAGTTACACATTTTCAAACCCGGAGTCACTCGTCCGGAATGCTCTAAACTAACAAATAAAACGAATTTAGCACAACGTTAGTGTCCACATTAAGTAGCTTTGTCCGGATTTTCTCGCACCGTGGGGCGGCAACGACCGCTGGTGAATAAAAATTTGTGCAACTTCATTGTCGAATGGACGTCATCACCGCACCGAATTGCTTGAGTTTTGTCTATTGACTTGAGTTAGGGAAACCGGTAAAACTACACATTTACTTATAGCCACGTGCAGTGTAGGGTTCCGTAGTTGTCTGATACTGACTTTGAGATCACGGGACTTAAAATTTCTAAATAAAAAAAATTAAATTTCAGTTTATTTTTTTTGTTGATTTTATTTTACTACTTTGATGGCGTATTTACATATTTATGCCAAGTTACAGCTTTATAGTGTCTAAGAAGAACCGCGGACAGATCGATAGTCATACATGGCGAAATTATAAAGAGTCCTATTGTTTATTACCGTACCCTAAAAAAGATACAAATTTCAATCATTATAAATGAGGCAAATCTTATTGACAAAATTAAGAAAGATGATGTTGTATTCAAAATATAATTGGATTACAAGTAAGGCCATAACAAGGGTTCTGAAAAAAATACAAGAAAATATAACAAGGTTAGACCAAGGACAGAGACTTGAAAGAGATAATTGGTCGTACTAATAGAAGGTTAGATATTTCTAGTAGATAATATCTACTGAAAGAAACAAAATATTTACAATCCAGACAAGGAGCTGATTAATATAAAATTGAGAGACTAGTTCATGGACAGACTACCTAGGTACTATGTACAATGTCCAAGATGGGTACAGTGCATATTAGGAGCTTGGTGACCCGGCGGGAGTACGCATTGCTAGCGCTTTCGCAAGTAAAGCAACGCCGGGCGTGGTCCGCACTTGGATGGATGACCACAAGTGACATAAAATTCCTCGAGTTAGTTCCGGCTGTCATCATTGTATGACAGTTGTCTAGTTATGTCAAGTGCCTTTAGGCAGCCTGAAAGCAAAACACGAAAAACAAAAACAACAAACAGTGCATATACCACATGGAAACTTGTCACGTAAGTACGTATAAGTATATTCTAAGGGCACTTTCTGGATTACGAGCAGTGCTTACCACGTGCAAGACTATACATATGTGTGCCCAGGCTTTACAGTCGGTTGCAGTCAGTTGCAACAGAGAGGATCTGTTTCGATACCGCCTCTGTCCCAAATCGAATTTACATGTATTGTTTCAGAGAGAGACTAGTGCATCTCAAGATCTGCAAGATTTATGTCTGAATACATTTAGGAGTTTGTGAATTTCGAATTGTACGGATGTAGTTAGATAACATTATTTAAATAACTGAAGTGTACTTACTGGCCAAAATGATGGTAAAATTTTAACGTAAAATACTTTGTATTAAAATATTATTACCACATTAATTTACACTAACACTGATTATATAAGATTAAAATAATTTAAAATATAATACGTATTAGTTATAATAGTAAATGATTGCTTAGGTCAGCAAACTATGGTCGTAACTCGTATTTACCTATAACACCTTCTTGAGTGCCACTGTTACTCGAGGGGAAAACCTACCCGATGAATTCTAGTGTTACTCATTGCAACAAGCATTCTTACCAATGAGTAAGTACCACTGTGTCCTAACACGGTTCTTTAACAGTGCGCCGTATTCCCGTCAAGTACCACGTGAGAAACAGTGTAACATGAGACAGCAATACAGCACTACGTATTTCTGTCGAGCAACAGTATCGTGATGGAGTACTTACTCAAAGGTTCAATAAAAGTTCCTTAAGGTTAAATAAAACATATTTCAATAAAATATATTAATACTTATACAATTTAAACTATAAACTAATAAATAGAATTTAAAAAAAGTCATTCATATTTTCAATGTCTATTTAGACTAGATTTTTAATAAGTTATTCGAAAAAAAAACATTTTTTGTTCAAGCTTTTATTGTGACCCAAAGTACTTACTGAGACAAATTAAATAAGCCCAAGCTCGATGAAGTTGTGACGTTTTATTACTAAGTTCCATCGACCACCCTCCGTTCCCGTGATCAGAACCTAAGCATAGTCTATCATAAAATGCTCGTCAATACAAATTAAATTAGTCCTACTCAATGAGGTTTTGTTGTTTTATAATTGAGTTCCATCGAATATCTCTCGGCTCCATCATCAGAACAGCTCATTTGTCATTCAACTTACACAATTATACAAAATTTCAGCTTAATCGGTTGAGGATAACAAGCCGAAAATTGAGTTGTAAGATTTGACCTTAACAAGTAACCTAACCTATCACATTTGTCTACGTTAACGCTACTGTTACTTAATGAGAATACTGTATTCCCGTCAAGTAACACTGAGTCTTAAGTGGTACTTGACGTCAAAGAGTCGTTAAGACACATACTCATTGGGAAGAATGTTAGTTACAATAAGTAACACTGGAACTCATTGAGAAGTTTTTCCCCTTGAGTAACAGTAGTACAAGAGGTTGTTACCTATCGGGAACAAACGGTTTTTTCCCTTGAGTAATAGTTGTACTCAAGAGGGAGTTACTTATCGGGAAAAACGTTATTTTGTGTCAAGAAGGAATTTCTATCTGAGAAATTAAGTTATTTAAATTATTTTCTAAGTATACTTGTCTTATATCTGCATGGATATAATCAGATCACTATAAGTAAAAGCTCTTGAAGAAATTTACGTATTTTTTATGTCTCTTTAAAACATAATTTATATATCATTACTATTATTACTAAGAAAATATGTGACGAAATTTTTATTTTTCCTATCTCGTATTTTTAATTGAAAAATATACTTTTTCACTGAAGCATCATAAAATATTTAATTTAAGCATAATACTTAAAACTTTCTAGTTAAAAACCTAGACAAATAACTTATAAATAGTTATAAACATAGAATTTATAAATAAAAGTAGTTCTAAAGTTGTACAATTTAACTCGCACAAGCAGTATCCTTTCTACTCGCTAATGAGAATTTTCTGACGCAAAAGTTTTACTGCAATTGCTTACAGAAGTTTGACAAGTCAATGATTTGAAGTTCATTTGTGCTGATTTGAGCAAGTGGCATCGAAACCTTACGTTGTTTATTAGTTGTATATGACATATTCCTCTCGTAACAATTTATATTATATTCTTCTCTAGTAAGGGATGTATCCCTTACTAGAGAAGAATATGGACCCATTTGGTTTAGCAGTAAAAATTCAAAAAGATACAGCGCGTCGAAGTTTTGGAGATGGGGGCGATTTACGATATGGTATAGTGAAAATTGTACGTGTTAAATACGCTGTATCTTCTTCATTATTTGCTGATGAGTACCTATCTATTTCGTAGACCAAAGGGTTATATTGAATTTAACCTATTTAGCATTAAAATATTTTCAGTAATTATATTTTTACACCTATCGGTTATGCCTCATAGTAGACCTACATTATAAGAGGAATTGTGCTGAAAAACCCTTCGTAATTATAATTTAAAGATGTGCATTAATGACTAAGTGCCAGCCATTTAAACGTAGCGCCGGCTCTCCCACTTAAAACCATTTTAATGTTTTAATTTACTACTCCCTAACCGTCCCTATTGTCACTTTAGTTATCTGCAATTTAATCAAATTAGACTAGCATAAAAAAGAAATTAGTTACTCAAGAAAGAACCTAAAACCTTTTGTAACTATAAGCCCCTAAATTATTTTTTCGATTTCAACCTAAAATTATAAAAATCATGTACAAACAGACCACTTGAAGTTCTATCTGCAATATTTCTCTACATTACCTTCGATATCAAACTTGATTTCTACTAATATAGAAAAATTGAGTCACTTTTGGATAATCTACAACTTCGAACTTGAAAAAAAAAATCACCGCGTTAGCTTATTCACATTTTCGAAGTTACGATGCAAGCAAAAATAATGGAATACACAATAGATACGTCAAATGAACACATTTTTTTTGTCGAATGTTATTATATATATATATAGCTTTATTCATCTCCTAAGTATTAATTTATAATTAGGTTTACAGTAATTAGTGACAATGCTCAAGATACACAACACACCAAAGTATTGGATATTGATTAAAAATTAAATTATTAATAACCAAACATAAATTGTACATACACTCGAAAATTTAATTTTTGGAGCTTTGTCGGATTTATTTTTGAATATTCGTAGACAATGTCTACATGATACAAAATGCACGAACATAATCTAGGTCACCAATCAGGAATGTTTCAGGCTTGCAACAATTAAATTTCAGTTTAAATCATAAAACCTTGTAAATACATGCCATTATGTTTTCAAAGTATTTAAACATATATACCTGATAAACATTAGACTCTAACAAAAAATTGCATTATAAAAAGCAATATTACAGAAACGGATCCCTAAATCGAAAAATACTGTTCACAAGATCACAATATTTTTAAAAGACCTATTCAACTATACACCACACGATAAGTTTATCAAGAAAAAACATCTTTACATATATGGAGATAGGTACTAAAAAAAAATGTTCTTAACGTGATTTTATTTTACTGCTTTGTCGGTACAATAAATATACATAGCTATGCCTAATTACCTACAGCTTTCTAGTACCTATAGTATCTAGTAGAAATGCGGACAGACAGACTTCTATGAACATACATACATATTATCACGTCTTTATCTCTAATGAAGCAGACAGAGCCCAGAGCCAAAAGACTCAAAGGCCACTTTCAGCGTGATAGTAGGCGGGAAGGTGGAAAATTAATACTGGTGGGTTGCTAACAGCGTCGCCTATTAAGATGATTCGAATTTACACCCATTCCTTCGATCGGCTTCGATCTGTGTGGGAAGTGAAGCAGTTGGTACATTATAAGATTTTAAAACAACATGAAAGGGAATTTTGCCGTGAAATTTTCAACTAAACTATTTGCTGCTGCGCCAAGCTGCGATTAAGGATGACAATATTCTCCAAATGTAAGCCTGCAAAATAAACTACTTCTTAGGCCGAGCTTATGCTTATTGACTGAGCGAGTGAAGCGTCTCAGTTGAGAGTTTGGAAGAAAATTTTGTCCGGCTGACGCATTTCTGAACCGATTCTTGTGATATTTGGTGAGAAGCTCAGAGAGCCACCAGTTTTAAAAGAAATTACCTGCCAACTTATTGACCTTGCTTATATAACATACTAGCTTTTACTCTCGGCCACCCGCCTCGATTGCGCGTTTTGAAAGATAAAATATAGCCTATAAAATACAAAGTCACATTGTGGTTTACATTTTACTAGCTTTGCCCGTGGGCTTCACTTCCCGTGGGAATTTCGGGATAAAAACTATCCTATGTCCTTCCTTTAGTATCAAACTATATCCATATCAAATTTAAACGAAATGGTTGAAGAGTGAAGTAGTAACAAACAAACAAATATACAAACTCACTTTTGCATTTATAACATTAGTAGGGTACATACCGTAGTAGTTTAGTTTATTTTATTTCTAGAAATGAAAACTCTGGACTTTCAGCTAAAAATTGACAACCATGCATTTTAGTGCTAACTTTCGGTAAATTTCTGGAGTCTGCTTTTATGAACCCAACTTCCATTTATATCAGAAAAATGCAATCAATTTTAGCAATAAAATAATGTTCAATCTTCATAACATAACCTGATTCATGTTATCACAACACAAGTGTGACGTCACTAGTCGCTGATTGGTGAATTAAAACACGTTCCTTTTTAAGTTATTTTTAATTAAAATAAAAACGTTACAGTGGCCCTTCTTTTGTTTTTCTAACCTATCTGCATTTGGTTTCTCGCTCTCCACTCAGCGCATTCCCAGTGTCAACTCAGCTGAATGCGTGATGCGAATTCAAAAAGAGATTTTTTTTACCTTTGCATGCATAATGTCGTTAGCCATTGGTTCTCAATTAAAAAGTTTTCAAATCTAGAACAGCTTTTAAAGCTTTGAACTATATTTAGAGTACAAAAAGTAGCGCAGACTTAATAGGATTACGCTTTTTGAATTGCAGGGCTTAGTATGAGCTAGAAACAGAGGACTTGCCTGCTTTGTGTCATTTTCGACTTACCAATGCACTGTTTCGGGTATGCACTCCTTAGTTACCGCTGCTATATATCATCATGCATAGTTTCTCTCGATGTTCAGAAGCTTAATATTAGTTTACTATTGTTTATACACGTAGTTGTATTTCGTTCGCGCGATATGATTTGGAGGGGGGAACCGGCGCAGGGAGCGAGCGTCCCTTAGCCCGCCCGATGGAAAACTGAAGCCCGTACGCGGCTGGACTGAAACTGAAACATTCGGGACTCCGCTACTGCTACGCCGGCCCGCTCCCTCGCTTCATTAACCCTCATTTTGGTCACTCTACAATCTTTTGTAAATCTACAAGTTATTTGCGAATCACATTCTTTAGCTTCTTCAAACTTCTCCGTTACAATAAAAATAATTTTTAATTCTTGAATGACCTATCGGGTTTTCGTATTTTTTGCTCGAAGGAACTTTGGTCCTCGAACGGGTAATCGCAAGTCGTAATGGATTCGGCGCCTATTAGTCAACTTATTCTATCCAAATTATTTCTCATTTATTTGAGAAAATGATAAATTGTCGCAGGCTAAAGTTTGAGTTCAATTCCTTAAATATTCATTGCTTTTGTAATGAGTTTCGTCAAAATTCATTGCTGTAATGAATATTGCCGTTTGTAGTTAGAAACAAGACAGGTAGAATATCACAGAAGGTTTTTATACCTATATAATAAAATAACGCTAAAAGTGGCTTTTGGGTCTTGCGGCCCCGGGCTCTGCATAGAACCGCAAGACCCAAAATGCTCTGTCTGCCCCATTAGGGATAAAGACGTGATAGTATGTATGTATGTATGTATAATAAAATAAGGTTTTGATTTTTGTTTCCTTTAAAAATATGGTTTTATTTAAGAAACATAGGCTTTACTTACGAGTTAAATTCCAGAAAGATACTGGCTATATATAAAAGATATCCGTGTTTAAAAGTTTTTCTAGAACTATCTACAGAACTGCCAATAGTGCCACGTTCGTAATGTATACCAAGTAAATAACTATAAATATGTACGAACGTCATCCGAAATGACATGAAAACAAACCTACGATAACTTGTAAACACTACTGACTACAGCACGTAATAGTCGTTAACATAGTTATGGCAATCTCCAACTTGTACAAAAATAAGAAAAAAGTTAGCGAGCAGCATTGGCAGCCAGTTCAGCTGCCATACATTTCATTCAGGATTTTGGCAACGATTCAATTCATTGATTTCCTCTTGAGTGGTTGCAGGTACACGTGGTGCCGCAATTGATTAGGGTTTTCAGGATTCAGCAGTGAAAATTCAAATGCAGAAAATAAGTATGCAAGTATGCCTACGGTTTGCGTGTAGGCTTGTGATATGAATGCATAATTTCATTTGAGGCACTCCTCTACCTATTACATACAAATTCCCCGACGCGTTTCTCGCATATGTAGATTTCATTTTTTGATTCGTATTTCATGAAATACGAAGAGTGAATATTTTTCGCTCATTAGATTTTGAAAACTTGTGGTACGTATGCGTTTTTTTTCTTCTTTTCTCTAATTAGTAAATAATAACAAAGATACAACGCATTTAAATTTCGCGTGACGTCACGATCAGCTACGATTTTTAACCAAAGGTGACGTAAATCACCCCCACTCAGAAACTTCAAAGCGCTGTATCTTTGTAAATTTTTACTACTTTGTACAAAAAATATGAATCCTTTATTCTTGGACAATCTAGTTGACGGACTAAAGAAAATAATTGTTCAGTTCACACCCTATTAAAATACTTGGCAGAAGAAAAAGGAGACTATAGATCACTTTATTCTTTAGATACTATATTTTTAATTAACTGGTTATTTAATTTTCATCACTGATGTGAAATTATAGTTTAAAGTATAAAAATAACTTTTATTATTATATACTTCTAAAAGAGATACTCCTAATTGTACCTCCATGAGGGATGGATTTTGTCATACAGTTTTTTTTTGTGTTTTTGACACTGGTATCCGATTTTTAGGCTGCTAAAGCGAAATCCCGCCGGGCTATGGAGATTAATTGGGTGTAAGTGATATGAGTCTAAATAATAAACAGTTTTGAATTATATTTTCAAATTCTCTGCACATCCCTGTCAAGAAATTGATATTAGAATTAAATATAATAATTTGAGATTTTAGATTAAGAAATTAGGTGGACAGCAGCATGAAGGTATCACGCCGCTCGTTACACCTCTGAATTGATAAGGACGATTATGGCATAGTGTTAATGAACTGTAAACCTATTGTCGCAGCAAGCAAAGCCAAGTTTAATTAATTAAGTACACAGCGTAATACAAAACTTCCGTTACGTCCGCAGCTACAAATTATAACACACAAATTAGAAAAGGGGCAGTAAATCTTCGATGGCGAGCAAACAATAATTTGGGACTCTCGTCATTGGATCGGGCTCTTTGAAGCCAGTAAACAAGCAGTAAACGCCTCAGAGCCAGGTTAACCCTTTACTTCAAAGGAAAGTAGATAATAATTTGTTTAGGCAGTACTGTTGGAACAGGTGTTTAAAGTTATTTAAGCTACCAGCTTGACACCATATCTTATTTCCTTATTAAGTTTGTGTAATGTAGGTATTTAAGTTTTCCTTAATAATCAAAATTATAGTTAATATATAATAATGATAATTATAATTATATATATTGTTACGGCAGATTTACAGTGATTATAGAGCCTAATACAGACGTTATACAGTTCCATCAGACCAGAGGAGTTCGGTGGCTCGGTGGGAGTACGCATTTCTAGCGCTTTCGCAAGTAAAGCGACACCAGGCGTGGTCCGCACTTAGATGGGTGACCACAAGTGGCATAAAAATTTCTCAAGCTCCTTGTGCTTCGAAAGGCACGTATAACACGTATAAGTCGTCAAGCTATGTCAGATACCTGAAAAATCTGACACCAGTGTTGGCCACTTACACTCACGAAAAACAAACAACACAAACAATCAGACCATAAACTTACTCTTATGTACTCTAGTATGTACTTTTAAAATCTCTAAATGATTTTTAAGATTCCGTATCCAAAAGGTAAAAATGGGACCCTAGTACTAAGACTCTGCTGTTCATCCGTCTGTCACCAGGCTCTATCTCTTAAACTGTAATAGCTAGTCAGTTGAAATGTTCACAGACGATGTATTTCTGTTGCCGCTCTGACAACAAATACTAAAATTAAAATTAAATAAATATTTAAGGGGAGCTCCCATACAATAAATGTCATTTTTTATAGATAATGGTACGGATCCCTTCGTGCGCGAGTCCGCCTCGCACTTGGCGTTATTCGTATATTTTATCTGTTATTTTTTCTTACTATAACGTACGAGTATAGTTATATGTAACCGGTTAAACCCAATATAGTTCCTAATTATTTTGAAGTGACACAACACTTGTATAAGACTAAAAAATAAAACCAACTCCGCTCTCCAAATTCTCCACCTACCTATTTTTATATCCTATTTCTTTACCACCCATTAAGCTTGCGACAACTAACACTACTAGAATTACAAATAAGGAATCTAATTTATTACATATCTTTTAACTTTAAGCATATATTTCTTGAATAATAATTCGAAACCAGTTCGGCCTAGGCCAAACTAGTTAAGCCGTATTTGAATTAAACTAGATTGTCCTGGGTTAAACTACTTTATAATATATCATGACACGCTTAGGATGAACCGGTTTGGCCTAGGACACAAAAGATTGGCCAGAAATCGGGTTTGGAAATATGTATCGCTTAGCGTGAAACACTGAATCTATGCAAGCAAAGCCGTGGTATAAGTTTGTAGTTTATGAAAATAACATAAAACATTTGATGACAAGAACTTTTAAGATGACTTGCACTAAAATGCAGAGACTATAAGTTTAGTTAGAGCAATGCTACGATTTCTACGAATGCCTGCTACGAATGCCTGCTACGAAATAGCTACGAAGATAGGTCACTGCTACGAGCTGCTACAAAGTGCAAAACTTTATTATCAATGTTTCTCTCATAAATATAGTTTTAGCCACAGACCTCGATTGTTTTACTGGTTTGTGCTTTGTGGTTACTTTTCGAGTATCTATATATTTTACTATAGCGTTTTATTGAATAAAAGCTTTCTGATTTCAAAATAAAATAAAAATACCGTTTCAGTTGATAGTTACTTCGAACTCCGTCACACCAAAATACCTTACTGCGAAGTATTTAGAACTTTTCAATTTAATTCTAATACAAAACAAATATTTATAAACATACATTCAAGTATTTAATGATTAAAAGTCAAAGTAATGCCTAGGGGACCAACCCACCTTTCAATTTGATTAATTTTCCACGAGAACTTTTAATTAAAGAAAGTACGTAGTATTTATTATCAATCTGCTAAGTGACCGTTAATCGTTTGAAGATGCTATTGATTCACCCACCGACCCACTTATTTAAGAGCTTAATGCTTTTGTCGATGAAGTATGCACCAGGTTTATCAATCTTCCGCTTTGTGCTTTAGCACTTGATACGACATGACTCATGATTTTTCTTTTAGTTGGTCCACATAACTTTAAAAGAGACCAAGCAAGAGTGGCACAATAGCTAGATCTTAATGTAAAGGCACGGGAAGCCATTGATCTCGGCTATATGATCGTTAAGCTATTTTTATAACTTTTAATTGCCAAGGAAGGTCAACAGTGGGCTGCGACAGAAACTTTTTGCACAATGGCATACAAGGAGGGTTGTTCGGAAGTCAGTTGCCTTTAAGTACTTCGAAACCCTTCCGGGACATAGCTGTTCGCATGAATAAACGTCAAAATGGTTCTGTATTATGTAAATGCCAAAATGTACTAACATCTGATGTGTGTTCATGATTGACACATTTTACAAAGCGAAAGAAATGTTTACAATATGCGATTGTGTATCAAAAGATTTGAAACCTTGGCATCCTTGGCAAACAGCGACTTGGTTTTAAATAATCGCAAGACAAAAGGCTTCGTTTACTGAGCGTAGCAGCTGTACATCAAAGCGGCTTAAGAGACATACGATTTAAAGAGAAATGCGAGGCAAGCTTTTGGGTTCCCAGGGTTCTCAAAAGAACTCTTAAAAGTTCAGTACGTAGTGTGTCACCCTGTTTGTCACACAGTTTGTACTCTTATGTTCTAAATGTAGAAAATTTGCTTTGGTATTCCTTTAGACCTTAGTAAAACAGTGAAAGAAATAGGGGTAGTGGTAGTCAACATATTATTGCGATCAAAACACGATAACAATATTTTTAACAATCATAAGAGTATTTTTCTTCCTAAATTTAAAAGTAATGTATCATGCATTTGTATATCAAATAAGTACATCAACTATACTATTTTGGCAACTACTATACTACTATTATACTACGCAACCCTACATTTAATCTGAAAAATCAATTTTAGACGTAACTATTTCCTTTTTTATTATTTAAATTATGTACCTAGTTGCAAATATTTATTTTAAGTTCTTACATAACTTGCCAATAATATGCCAATATTTTTTTTTCATTAATCATATAATGTAATTTTAAAGAATATTCCCGACCTTCGGTCATGAGGTTAACCAAGGATATTACCAAGAAGATAAAGAAAATTTATTTTTGTTATAAAAATACAAACTAAATCAAATATTATACGGTACGCTAACTAGGCAAGTTTGGATCACACATGACGAGTTATTTAGGAGGAATATGTGACGGATACGTTACGTTACGTTACGCAGAGAGCAAAGGAGACAATACGCAGAATACGATTTGAATGAAAAATTTATGCGAAGTGTTCCTCCGGGCGTTTTTAATATTTCTCTTTGCTTTGCTGTCGTGGGACTGTTAATCCTAATCTTGCATCTAAGTAAAACAAATGCGTAAGATATGATTTCTTATTTTTTGCATTATTTAGGTAATAGTTTTTAGGGTTGCTAGTAAACCTCTCTGTCCGTCCGAGATTATAAGTACTACAAAGCTCTAATTTAGCATGGATATGTATATTAATCAAGCCGAAAAATTTATAAAATAAAATGTTGAATAACAATTTAGTACTTTTTGGTTAGTTTATTTTTTTAGGTTAGTACCACATACATTTAAAGTGGGAGTTAAATGTTTTTTCTCGTCTAACACATAGTGTGGGGAATAGTTATAGGTCTTTCAAAAAAATTGTGAGCTTGTGAACATTATTTTTCTACTAATGAATCTGTTTCTGAAATATTTGGTTTTAAAATGCAAATTTTTGTTAGAGTCAAGTATCCCGACTCTATCAGCTAAGCGGTTGTAAATAAACACGTTAAAATATAAGGCAGTAGTATATATAACGAAGTTAAAGAAAAAGTGTAAGAGGTATGTTCGGTTTACAAATTAAAAGTTGTAGGCGACAAACTCATAAAATGTGCTCGGAAAAGTAAAATTTAGGTTTTTAGACGTGTTTAGTCGCGTAAACCCAAAGTTAGCATTCGTAACTACGGAACCCTACACCCTGCGCGTGTCCTGATATTTATTTAGAGTCTTGTAAGAGTTATACAACTTGTTTGACGAAGAAGTTCTAACGACACCCTACGTATACATACGAAACGTATGAAGGCAGAACTAAACTTTTAAAAATTTTGCTTTACAAAAATGTTTTGTTACAACTATAATGTAACCCTATTATCATCCTACATGAGTAGCTAATACCGTGCAGTGCTGCAGTTTATTATTTAATGTAATAAGCGTCTGTACGAGAACCTGTGTAAACGAGCAGCAGGCTATTACAGCATAGCACATAAATGCTATAATAGTAAGTGCCTTCGCCCGTACACATTGGTAATGTAGGCTTTGTTATCACAGTGTGTGTATTATGCCCTTATCACAGGATTACACTTCCTCCATTAGGAAGTAAGAATATTCGATGTAGGGGAATATACGGGTAAACCTTTTATATCTTTAGTGTTTTTCCATTGATTTGATTTTATCTACCGGTTTGGACATAAACATAAAGTGAATAACACTACTGAGAAAGTTCATGGTTCCATAACGATTATAATATATTAATAACATTACTAATAAGCAAGAAAATCTTAAATATTGGACAATTTCCTAACACGCGTTTCTTGCATAGCGGAGCTCTCGACTGGCTATATGTATGTATGGAATACCTACTTAAATTTAAAAATTTGATTTTATTTCGATACGGTTTTTATGTTCTGCATTTTCATGTATATGCACAACTTAAATTCTTAGTTAACAAAAGACTGCATTATTGTCTGCAAAAATCTAAAAAATATCTATTACCTCCAATCTGTCCGATTTTATCTCAGACCAGTATTGGACAACAAATTGGATGATTGGCACATACCGTAAAGTCATATACAAAGACACTCAATAATAGAAACCCTAAGAACAAAGCTATCTCAACATCAAAGGGTCCTGCCATCTCAAGATAAATGACGTCTATGTCTTCTCACCCAAGCCCGGCTGATAGATATGACAGCTTCATTAAATCAGTAGACTAGTTTTTGCTTGGCTGCCATATCATAAGGGTTCATTGTTTTAGACTTTCTTACACCAACTTTTTTGGTGTTGCTTTATTTTATAACAAATATAGTAATCAAAAAATGGATTTTGAAATTAAAGCCGGTAACATATTGTTGCCGTGTGGTTTCCGGCAGAGTAGAATAGGACCACGCCAATTCCTCCCGTGGATGTCGTAAAAGGCGACTTAGGAATACAAACTAAACAAAGCTTATAAACATTAATGAGATCTCTTCAACCCGTCTGTACAGCGTGTAGAGTGTAGGCCAAAGTCCTCTGACTGCTCTGGCCAAGTATGGCTCTGGTAGTACAGAGAGGGTCGTACTCCTGCAGTGGAGGCAAAAAGACCTGATGATGATCATATTGTTGAGATTTTTACAAAACCTCTCTTTAAATTCCATTTTGTCCTGCCATAAAATTAGGCGCATAGTTTGTGTATTTGTACATAATTCACCACCGGTCAGACCGGTGACTATTTTTATAGCCTAGTACCTAACGAATGAAATCATTTTCGTAGGAAGATGATGTAATCAAATGTTTCGAAGCTATATTTTTAGACAATTTGTAAATATTCAAACGTTAGAGTGTTTTTTATCGTGTTCCAAAGAAATATTTCGTGTAATATTTATATCTACAAAAGATTAATGTGAATCTTAAGGTTCAAGGTGGATAATTTTAAAATACATGTGAGTAAACAAAGGTCATTTATACATAGCAATTTTCCTTAAACGTAGAGTTGGTCAAGTAATAGTAAACGATGTGCCCTATAATTTACAGCCTTTTGTTCTGCCTCCGGCAGCCTCTTAACTAACCTAAAAAAACTTTCCTTTTATAGAGAAAGGTAAGTTAAACGAAACTTATTGCTTTCTTTTTAACTCAAGAACCTGTATAACTTAAGTGCGGGATACAAAGTCTACTTGTAAAAAAATCACGTAGATCCTTTGCTGCTTTTTGACGTAAACGAAGCACGTGTGTTTATATGAATATGGATACAAGCAAATAAAAACAGGTCGGCACGTTTTTTATTCCAGAATTTATGAGATGCGATGCAGAGTTTGCATGAATAAAATAGCTAATTGATTTACATATAGATTGAAATGTACCATGCTTACGCTACCACGTAACACTCTATTTTCGATGACTACCTAACCTAGAGTTTTATTGTGCCTAGAGCCTGAAACAGTGTTCTTAGTAAATACACGTAGACATGAATAAAAATAGGTCCTCAATGTTACGTGTAGGTAGATACCTTTTAGACCTTTATCGAACGGATACCCTTCGTTAGTTCTTTACACATGAATGTGTCCTGTACTTAGTGAATATTCCACGTATCTTAAATGAAACATAAAAGGGATAAATGTCAAACTGAGTAAAATCTATATAGCAGTAAAAAAATCTATGTTTATCCTCTATAGTATTAATAAGTATTTATATTTAGGTCTGTGCTGTCTTATATCTGGGCTTATTTTTAATGGAATTTGTCCTCTTATCCTATTATGTAGAATAAGTTAATTAGATTCCTTTTCGATATTATAAAATCAGAAGTTAATTTACAGATACTTTTTCAATAGAAATATCGTTCTCAAACATACTTCGTTAAAAGTATACAGAAACAAGTGTTCATCTTCATCAAAAGATTTAAGTTAGAGTTATTTTTAGGTTTTCGTGGCTAAATTTCAATATCCGCATACAAATATTATCGTTATATTTAACTATTGTAAATATAGTAGGTATAAAAAGCATTGTATTGAATATTGCGGGGAATTTACTAATGAATAATAAATGATTAAGCCTCTTTCTGCGACGGCGGTAATGTTGGAGATTTATATTCCCATTACAATAAATTAAAGCATACATATATATCATATTTCTGGGCATTTAAAACACTGTAGGTACAAAAGTAGGTATTGCTATTATTAGCCGAATCGCCTATTGACATGGTCTAGATTTTTTTATATTGCCTCGATAGGTTTTTACAATCTAAGCGGCTAGAGAATCAAGATTCTTCTTTTTACTTTTCTTCTAAACTATTTCTTTTTACTTTTCTTCTAAACTATAATATGAAAAGATTTACTAAAATCTTGGACTAAAGTAAAACGTAAAAAAGGCTTAAATAAATTTTCGGAAGAGGATATTCAGTAATATTCAGTTGCTCTACACGCAGATACGAGTAAATCTTGTTGATAAGGGGCTACAGACGGATTTAAATATTGGAATTGAACAGCGTGCTGTCAGTACTGACATTGATGGCAACGAATTCCAGACATATACGAGTATGTATGTAGGATGGGGATTGGAAAAACTATATATACTACTCTACAACTACGTTCAAGTGGCTAGTTTGTGTTAAAATTTTGAATTGCAATAGTAATAGATTGCTGATCCGTTCCTTTGATTTTGTGTTTCTTACTGTCATATAGCATGAAAAAAATTATTTACGGCTTAAGAAAATATTTTAGCGGAAAAAATATTGCTAAAATTAAATCAATATGTAGCGTCTTTGAATCATGGTTGGGGACCGATATCATCAGTTAAAATACTAATTTATGGTATGTAATTAGACCACTACTTGTATATTCTAAATCTTTGAATTAGACCATTGGGCCCAGATAAAGTCTACAAAGGATGGTTTATTGGTTCGGGGCTATCTAAGATCAACGATATTAAATTATGGAACAGAAACTAGATTATCTGACTACTAGTAAATGGTAATCATCCACTAGTTTGCAACAAGTTAAGTCAGTTTTTTTAAAGGTCAAAATAAACATTGTCCATGGGATTTGTATGAAATACCTCGCCGTGACATCATAGTGTTGGAGTTAAATAGCGCTCCTGTTGTCAGTTTTTCTGCATTTTAATATAAAATCATGTTGAAAATGGATATAATCAATGACATTATTTTGCGACGTTTTATTCTCTTGTCGGTATAAAATAATTTATTTTTGACCCTGGATACTACCTTAATTACTTACGAATGCTTTGGATTATTGAACCAGTGGGAAGATGGTTCTTTATTTGTCGAAAAGGAGCAAGAATCTTCGTGTTTTTTGTTTTACAGAATACGTGTGATTTCTTTTATTGGTTTCAATTTAAGTCAAAATTGGTTCTAATAAAATAACAATAAGTTTATTATTAGTGTTTGAAATATCAAATGACTGGTAAATTCTCAAACACATACTGTGCTAGGCGGCTTATGATTTTATTATATTATATTTACATATCAAATACATTTTGTTTTTTCCAAGTCTTTGTGAAAATTTTGTATTTTCGGGATCGGGACAAACTTTTCAACAACAGTTCAAATATATCCTCCTAACCAATTTTGCTCAAAACATGGCCTCTAGTTCATGTAAGAATACTATAATAAGAGGAAATAAGACTATTTTTATTATTTTTGTTACTTATAATTAGTTTTTCCAGCCAATATCGCGTTTGCACATTAATTGGTTCACAGAATTGCAGCCATTTTCGCGGAGAGTTTAATGTCGGCAAAGTGAATATTATTAAATGGATGTGGTTCGGTGGCTCGACGCAATCTCTCGGATGGACGGACGGCCAGCGCTAATAGGGTGCTCTTTAGCGGCCCTTGACGAGCGTGGCGACTGCCGACCGATAACGACACTAAATTACTGGTGCTCTTGGGTGGACCTCGCCTCCCTTCACATCTCAGACATTCATTTAATGAAATAAACTTTTTTTTTAATTCTAATTCAGCCGCAAGGATACGTCTAGTTGAAAGCGGCCAGCATCCAGCGTTTTCACATTTTACATATCTTTAAATATGAAAATTACGTGTCACGTTGTTTGTCCTTAACTCTTAAACTACTGAACCGATTTTAAATTTGATTTGCACACCGTGTACAATTTGATCCAACTTGAAAAATAGGATAGCTTACATACATCTCAAGTTATAGTCGCAATATTATTTTATTGCATTGGACTAATGCAGATACGCCGGAGTCATAAAGTCCACGAACAGCGAACGAAGTCACGGGCATCAGCTACTATTTTATATTTTAGAAAAAAGAAAATTCTAAAACTTATCTTTTATAACAAATTAAAAAAGCCCTTTTGGGTATTAAAAAATTCAGCAACAGTTTTCTACAACAGGCTTTTTGCTCAAAAAATCGAAAGCACGTTGTTTCGCGACACTCGTGATGCTAGTTTTAGAAAAAATTCACGCTCCATTTTTTCAGAAATATTTGTGACGGTTATGTTGCTCGAAATTTTATTATGGTTGTTTGTCGCGTTTAACTAGGCTGCGAATCATTTTCATATGAATGTGTGAGTGTGTGATGTGTTGTAGAATGGTCTGTTCCAAATACCGGACATGGGGGAAGAGGGCTGAATTGAATTGACATGGCAGGAAATTAAAGCGGTGGGCACACCGGGGCGCACTGCGATTCCGGCGGACTCAATGGGATGCCGTCACGCCGGCCGTGATGAGTTGGACGTCAACGCGTCTCGTTCAAACACGTACAAAGCTAACTTCTGTGAAAACGGTAGGAATCACTATAGGTTTACTTTTTTTTGCTGTATTGGTCTGCGAGTTAATGTTACTTTTGTACAGTTTTATCATTAAATAAATTAAATATATAGGGACAACTTACACTGATTGAGTTAGCCCCAAAGTAAGTTTGAAACTTTTGTTATGGGTTACTAACTTAACAAAACTATATTTTATAACAGATACGTACCTATAGTTAAACATCCAAGACCCAGGACTATTTGAAAAAGGCCATTTTATAACTTGCCCTGACCGGGGATCGAACCCGGAACCTCTAGGTGGCGGACTAGCATGGTGACCACTACGCCACGGAGGTCGTCAGGGTTGAAAGTCTCGCGGTCGCTATGTACTTACTTACATACCTACCTAAGTATGCAAGCTGATTTAAATTTACAATCTGCTTTAATTATCCTAAAATGCTAATCAGCTAATTTTCATCCAAATTTTATATCCAAACTTATTCATGTTACTTATTAAAATTCTAATCTTCATCCAAATTTTAGATCCAAACTCATTAATATGATGTTATCTCTGAACAGAAGGCATTATATACACATGCACGTTCATAATTTACAAGCAATATCACATAAATCCGTACCTACTCAAATGGAACGGCTCAGAGTACATTTTTTCTGAGCTCTCAAGTGATTAATTACGCACGGCCGTAACTGTTGCCGTCTGTTTCTCGAAGTAGGGAAATTAAAAGAACAAAGATAATCCCCTTTAGTTGAAGATTCAGCTCAGCTAGTAGACAATGAAATATCGTAGCTGTTTCGGCGATGGGCGGCAGGCTGCAGACCTCATTTTACGCTTGGAGCACCGTGCCGCCGCCCGTGCCGCCTGCCGCACGCCGCACGCCCCGCCCCGATCTACGTGTTTATTGCTGAACAAACTTCCACACTTTATTTCCTTTTGTCTATTTTTAGCCCGTCATTTTTCTCGATGCTCAGGCTAATTCTGTTTAAAGGTTTCGATATTTGCTTGATATATTGATATTCTGCTTGCGTTTTGTTTCTTTTGTGTTCCTTTCTTAGAAAACATAAATAATGGAAAGAATTTGTTAATATTTTCTCACACTTCATTGAGTGGAATGCTAAAGACCTACTTATTTATTGATAAAGTATAAAATATTACAATATACCTCGGGGAATTCAAAGAATGATTCAGGCTGGGCGGCGGTAACTTTTCCAATTTTCCGTCACTTTAAAAGTTTTTAGCTTATTATTGTGAATTTTTATCGAATTTTTCGGACTGACTAACCGTGAAAAAGGGTATCTTGAGATTTAATTAAAATGACAATAAGTAAGTTCTAAGTTAATTTGGAATTATTAGGTAAAGTAGAATATACTGAAAAATATTCTGTGCATTTTATATCGGCACGGATAGAAAACTGTAGAAGTTTGGCTGGAGTTAACGGCACATACATCAATGTCTCGTTAGACGGCGTGAAACTACGATGAATATAAAAACCGTAAAGTGGGTCAGGCACGTGCAAATCTGGCCAAATGGGAATAATTCCAATCACAAGGGTTAAAGTTGAAAATGGAAATCAGCTTTAGAGAAAAGTTTTTGTCTCGTTTTGTTTGAGTCTTGGAAGAAACAAAAGTTCGGCAAAGGAGGTGTCTTGTCCCGGAGAAAGGTCACATTTCTTTTTTTGGTCATGGTTAGGAAATAAACAAATAGAAAGTAGGCAATATTGGATTGTTTACGCCTCCAATCTTCCATGCTCCTTGAGAGAAGCGTGAAGTATCGAGTGGCTGCGAGCTCGAGATAAAGAGTTTCATTTATTTGCTCAGTGACACGGCAAAACCTTTCGCTCACTTTTATAACTTCACGCAACATAAATAAAAAAGTCTTTATAAGATATGAAAAGACGAAATAAAACGGGATTACTAATGTTTGACCAAAAATTTATTGACAAATGGTCATTTGACAAACAACGTTTCACCAAATGTTCATTTGGCAAACGATACATTTGACAAAAGTATCATCTTACAAAAACTCACTTAGCAAATGATCCATTAGCAAACACTACACTTGTTAAATGTGTTAAATAATAAAATGTCAATTGACTTTTTATCATTTCACCAAATACCTAATATGTTTCGCAAATTAAGTATTTGTCCAAATGTCATTTAACGAAATGTTATTTCATAAAAATTACTTCATTTTTAGACAAACATCACGATTTATTGGTTTTCTATTTTGTCTCATAAATTTAATATCCATAATTTAAGATCTCATAATATTTTTTCCATAATAATCATATGTCCGAATGATGCCTAGCCCTACCCTCAACGGCAAAGTGTTTTTTGTGTCTGTGTTACTTTCGCCCTAAGCTTGAGTCGCTCGCTCGCTTCGCTCGCTCGCTTGTGCACAGGAAACCTAACGAACCTAACCTACACTCCACTCCACGGCAAAGTGGTTTTTATGTCTGTGTTACTTTCGGCCAAAGCTTGAGTCGCTCGCTCGTGTCTTGGTCACAGGAAACCTAACGAACCTAACCTACACTCCACGGCAAAGTGTTTTTTGTGTCTGTGTTATTTTCGCCTTAAGCTTGAGTCGCTCGCTCGCTCGTGTCTTGGTCACAGGAAACCTATCGAACCTAACCTACACTCCACGAAAAAATAGTTTTTGTGTCTTTGTTACTTTCGCCCTAAGCTTGAGTCGCTCTCGCTCGTGTCTTGACCCAAACCATATTTAATAATAGGTTTATTAATAAACGAAACACTTGTAAAATAATACATTTTATCAAATGTTTTTAGACCAATAGTAGTTTTGTCTGATAACTCAGTTGCTAAATCTTCATTTGTGAAATAATTATTTGTAAAATGAAAATTTAAGTGATGATCATTTGGTAAAGTGACTCGTTTGTAAAATGATTAGTTGTAAAATGATCAATTTGCGAAACCATTTCTTTGCCAAACGTTGTTTGTCAAGTGTAATTTTGCCAAATGACTTTTGGTCAAACAACAGGACCCCAATAAAACGTTCTAAAAAAGGAAAAAAGTTTTAAAAATGTTTTATAATTCAACATAGAGAAAGAACTTTTTATAAGTACCTATCAAATATCTTTTTGAGGATCAAGTAAAAAGTGACTTCAATCGCGAAAATACTTACTTGTATAAAAGATTTTCTTTTACTAATAACACAGAATAACCTGTGGTTAATAAGTTTCTTATTCTAGTCTTTACAAATCACCGCCATATTTCATTATTTCGGCCACGTTACTTTTTGGCCCAAAATAGTCCGAATGAATGGCAGTTGTAACGATGTCCTACAAATATTAGAGGTTTATATTATTATTATTCTAGTGAATAATGTACTCGCAACGAGGTCAAGCCTAGTTTATAGCATTAACGATTTACAAATAAACCTATCCATTGCTACGGTGGGTAGCAAGTCTGTAGTTTATTACGTATTTACCTTTATGTGTTTCGGCACACTATAGTTTTAGTTAATGGTTAAATTTTCGCATCAAAGAACCTGGAGTAGAAATCTTAGTGGCTAATGAAAGGTTTTAGTAAATTCAATTGAAATTTTTGGCGTATCATTTCAGACTTTTTCACGAATAGGTAGCTTCGAACTCTTAATGAACTTATATAAAAACACTTTTTTCATATTTCTCTCTTTGCTCATATTAACAACAAATATTTTATTTTGTATCTCTTTTTTGCATGTCTAAGAAACAAAATAATAAGTAAAACATGTGAATAACTAAGTGCATCAGATCAAAGTTGCTATTTGCAATCTGTACCCACATTTGCCTTACAAAATTATGCGGAGTCGGCGGAGTGCCTCTTCTTGGCAAGAGATCAAACTGCATGTAGATTAGGATTGTAATGGCTTCGATATGGTGACAATTCATATCTCTTCAGAATACTAAATGTTATTATGATCTATTTAGTTTATAGCAGTTTAGGTGAAATTATAATTTTTGCGCAATAAATCGCCTGTAAGCTGCCTCTCTCTTTCTCAATAACAGATCGAACATTTGATTTTTATCTAAAACGAAATCGTATCTACCCATTCTCTTGTTAATTTGTTGACCTATGTACATTCAGACGCTGAGTCCTAAACATAACTTCCTTGCGCAAGTTCGCTCAAGGAAGTTATGTTTATGTTACACGCGTACTGATTAATAGAAAATCACGACGAAAATATAGCTCTGCTAAAAGAAACTGAGTTGTTTTTCGCGTGCAGACGATTTGGACGGTTTACGTAAGCTCCGTTTAGATCACTAACACTTTTAGCCCGCCTGCCCATCTGCTTTTATCCCGCTGCTTCTGGACAGCTAAATGGATAGCATGAGGCTACGAAACTTTGCACTATAAATAATAAAATTGATGCTGAAAGTTAGTCAGGAAACGGAATATTTTTTTGTTAAAATAGTGTTATTTATTATCTTAACTCTTTGTATTACTTAAGTATACCTACCCGCTAAAACGTTTTACGTGTTAGGTGCATTATAGTTCTTCATAAACAGTAACCAACTGTTGTTGTTGACATATTAGTCTTAAAATAGCAGTCCCAACTGTGATTTATTTGTAACTTGTTAAAAACAATTAACATATTTGTTGGTTTTTAAACTATTGCACTTTCAATAAATAAAAAAATATTATAAAAAAAAAACAACATATGCTAAAATCTCTAAAGATGTTCGTCGTTTTGCACCACCTATACTTACGTTAATATCTTCAAAATTGATCTGTTTCAATTACGGCACTTCCGTAAAGCCGATGTTTGCCTTATGTACACTAATATAGCGGGCTGGATCGTCCGGCAATAAAAAATGGGCCATATTAAACGAGGCACTCGGTAACTGTATGTGAATAACATAGTCTATTTGCTCGGCCTACAGCGAATCATAAATTTTCTTGCCTTGACATCAATTTATTGAAAAATTCTCGCGTAATTGAATTTTCTCCGGAAGGTTCGTTATGGTGCGTTGTAGCACTTATAGCTACATACTCTGCCTCGTGTTGGGTTGCTGGACGTCAACACAGCTGGACTATTTTAAAAATGTTGATCAAAATCAGTCACTTTTTATGTCAATTTATCAAAATCAAAGTCAAAGTCAATTTTTTTTATTCAATGTAGGATAAACTTATCCCTTATTGAAGGTCATTTTTTTTTTAATATTATTTTAGTGCAAAAGCTTAAAAACTACTAGCGTTTTGGAACGACCACTGCTGGGAAGATTACGCCGAAAGAAACCCAGTTCAGTGTTGGTGTCTACCCAGCTTGATGGGCTATGTTACAATATTACAATACAGATTTACACTTATGCTATACATTTAAACTATACAATTACAATATGCAGTCAATTATTTCCAAGAATTTTTCTCAGGTGATGATAAATAGTCAAATCAAATTAACACTACCTCTCTCTCTCTCTCTCTCTGTGTGTGTGTGTGTAAGTAAAACGGTTAATTTTATCTAAAGAAACAATAATAATGCTAATATCGTAGGTATTGTACTTAGCTACCTATATATGTAAAGAAACTTACTAAATAAATAAAAATCTATTTTTCACTATTGCTGCTATACAAGTAGATATCACAAATAGGTAGACACTAGCGAATTTTTCGACGGGAAATTCAAGAATGTGAGATAAAATTTCAAAATCCGCTTTTCATTCCGTCCGTGATTTATGATGCTGTGAGAGAGCGGGTGTAGCCGCTATCTTGCATTTGCCGTTGTTTGAAGTTAGTATTCCAAATCGCATTAAATCGGTGTGAGTCTGCAGACCGCACAGTGACGAGGCGTGCTGACAGAATCTCATATCCACCGCCAGTTTAGTTATACTTAATCCACCCTTTGATATTAATGCGGATTTATATTGCTGACATGGTTTACTGTCGGATTTAAATACATTGAAAATAAATGTAATAATATTTTGTAACCCAATTAAAAACAAAGATTTTCAAAATGACATTAGCATAGACATGTTTATGGCGTATGGCCGTCTGGTTAAGCATGAAAGCCGGCATCCAAATAATGACCGCTAAGTAAGTTAAAGCTAAGTCATTGAACGCAACGTTTATCAAGATAGCTGAACCTATTTACGAACGATAAGTATAGTCATTTATTTAAATTGGATATTGATGACTTTGTTATAATTATAATGGTTTAAGTTTTAAGTCAAATTTATTGCGGACTACTCTTTACCTACCACTAAGTAATTAGGAAGTAATAATGAAATATATAAAAAATAGTTTTGATGAGATGTGTGAACGAAAAATGAAATTCATAGCTGTTTGCGCTGTAGTAAAAAATTTGAACTAAATTTTAATCATTTGACTCAGTCTTGTTCAGTCATCTTCAAGGAGCTGTTTTTTAATACGCCACTTTGTTAAACATTGAGTGATTCTAGTTAAATTAACTATCGGCCTAGGCATCCAACTAGATCCAACTGGAAGCTGGCCTAGGCGTTAAATTACTGGCTAATTTAACCAGACTGCTGCGACATTTTTGTCATTTCATTTTTTGTTTAAGTAAGGTGCTGGATGCAGGCCGCTTCCCATCGTTCGTTTTAGAAGTTCTTGGGGGCGGCCTATGTCCAGCAGTGGACTACCTGTGGCTAATATGATGATGAAGCTTTGTTCGCTGCCAGTAGGTGCTATATACTTTTGCTTATATGTATACATGTCCTGTCTAAAAATATACAAAACTATACGTCCGGTTATTTGGCTAGGTACTTATGCCCTATTTATATTATACAGTACAGGAATACTATTCTTAAATTTGTAGATTTTGGTAACTGCTCAAATCTTGGAGCTTTAAAAGACTAGAAACTTTGGACATATTTTAATTTAATTAAATATTTTGATTAAAGAGCTTATAGTTACCCTCCAGTAAGTTTAATAACGATAATAACAAGTGAAACACGGGCCTGGCGTCGTATTAAAGCGTGTTATTCTGTCAGTCAACCGCCGACCACATGCCGAGCCCAAAATGGATTTAATAGCGTGTTTTCGGGATAGGATTTTAGGATTGGTAAATCGAAAGCTGCAAATCTGTATTTTATTATATAAAAAAGTATTTTATAAAACAGTTGTATAAGAAGGATCAAAAAATGCGAGATGAGTGATCGAGCATTTTTTTACGTTGACAACGTTGCATACAATACTTTTTCTACGACTGTATTTGGATCATCATCAGGTCTTTTTGTCTCCACTGCAGGAGCACGACCCTCTACACTACCAGAGCCATACTTGGCCAGAGCCGCCAGATGACTTTGACATACACTCTCCTTATATTTGGATATAGAAAGGTGAAAGTCTTTCATGGCTAACTATTCTTTTCAAATTAACCTATGTGCATTGCAATTGATGTTACGGGGCCAAGTATTTTAAGAATGAGTACGCTAATCTTTGATCTCCTATTTTTGTTGGTGATCGGCCAACCCAAATTAATGCCTATTTTTGACATTCATTTTACAGATTTAAAGTATGGAAGGCAAAGAAATTCAATCCTTAACCATACCTATGCAGCTACCAGGAATAGTATCTTTTGTCGTTAACGTGAAAGCAAGTGAATTTTAAATTAAACAGCATATATTTGATGTTCCCGACCGTACTATTTCTTTCCTCATTAAACTAAGTCCAAAAATTAATAAACGCCAGGCGGTGGAATCTCCAGAACATCTGCATAACCACGTAATTAAGCTATGTATCAATATTGAAGGCTTTATGTAAAACAGTTTATTTTCTGCCGTCTCCGCCGGGTGGTGGGCGGCGCCGCTTTACATATCAAATTGCGTTAGACAGCGATTTAGCTCGGTCTCGTTTCCGGTAGACGACGGAACGACGTTTACTCTATGAAGTCTTCCAGATTGTTAAACAATGCAGGAGAAATTGTGACATTTTAAATTAATTGATACACTAAATTGAGTTTAACTTTTAGAGCTTTATTCGATCAGAGAATAATGGTTTATTCATGTGGCAGTGCATGTGAAAATGCTGGATACTTCCAATTGGTCATTTTATAAATCCTAGGAATATTAAATTGTTAAGCCACTTTGAGTCACAAGGTACTCCTTGTTCACTTCAAATCCATCCCGAAGTAGATGCTTATGAAAAGAAGCCGAATCAATAAGACCAGCTATAAAATGTGCATATCTTACAAGCGTCTGTCGAATATAGAATTTTTGGATAAAGAAATATTGCAGCCCTATACCCTCTCTGCTTAGAGCCAAACCCACAATGCTCTGTCGCCTCGTTAGGGATAACAATGTGATAGTATATGTATGTACGTATTGAGCCTTGACGTTTTCTGTGGAACTTTATAAATTCACAAAGTTTTGTAAATTCGTTCTGTTATGTATAAATTATAGTCGCAAGTTTCCATAGCATTAGTTAGCAGCTGCAGTAACTAATTGGCAGAAGAGCTGCTCAAGCGGAAGTCTTACAATTAATAGCTGCAAATACTGTAATGCTATCTTCAGGAGAGTAGGTACTCGTCTATTGGCAGGACAGTAACAGGCAATATTTTTTTATAATGAAAGACAGCTTTAGAATTTTTTACCAAGCTGTAATCCTTAAATGAGTGCCGAAAATCTCACAAAAAACTAAGAATTTCATAAATTCATTTTCTACTTATTTTATAAGATCATTTTTAATTTTTGTTGGTAGCTCAGAAGAAAAAAGTAAATATATACAAATAGTGATTTGACATATGTTTTTGTAACAACATTCCCAGAGAAAGTAAACTTTGTGCCGCTTTCATGACCATAGAGCCAAGCACCGAAAAATGTACGATAACATAATATTAATCTATATTAAGTATGTTGAAGGACTCTTTTTCTAAATTGAGTTATCCAGAAATTCAACCCGAAATTCAGGAAACGCCGTTTAAGTACGATCTTCTCAACTTAAAGAAAGTTAAAAATGAAAAGATACTGAACAAACTCAACTTCCAGTTCGTAGGCTCATGTTTAAAAGTAAGTTAGCAAGTATGTCGTCACGGCAAATTAACTTAAACTTGAAAGGATGCGATGCGGCCGCCACAGAACTTTCGGGAGAATCTTTAAAACTGCTAAACAGGGCTCGCGCCGCGGGCTGAACAATGCCTGCTGAATAATTAAAAACAGAAACAGAGACGGTACGACGGACCAGATGTTATTTTTTTAATACCTACATGATTTCTTTACATTAAGGAATATTGTATTGAATCTGGGAAAGAATGTCACGCGTGTACGCACAGTCACGTTCTCATCCCGTATTAGAAGAAGTCACGGTAAAGACCATTTTGTACGAGAAACGTCAATCGGAAATATTGGGAGGTTACTAGTTTATTGCCTAGAAGAGAAATAATAATGAATATAAATAGATATATAAACAAAATATATTCAATGTTGACGATACACAGGTACCTGAGTACATGTCACATATCTTCTTTTAAGAGATAGACTATTATAATTAGACGATTACGTCAGTTATCCCTTTTAATTCAAGCAAAGCAAAAAATAAGTCGGTCAAGCCAACACTGACGGCATTTCACCATTAATCTTAGTAATTCCTTATACAAGTAAGTATTCCAAAATTCCAACGAAAATGAAGCCCTCCGTTTGGGGAACCCTCCCCGCCGCACCCTGCCAGTTTTCACTTTATTTAAGTGCGGGTGCGTATTTATCGCACCATCAGATATGCTTCCCTCGGCGATGCCAAGATTCAAACCCTATTCTATAGAATTATTGTACGATTTACCACGAGCTGCCCTAATTTAACCCTGACAAAATACGGGCTTTAAGTGCAATTTGTTGTAAATAAGCTGACCAATTTTCGCCGGCTGTCTTCTGCCTTTGTTTTATTATCCCACAATCGTGGTTTGCATTCGAAGTTGTTGGACTAGAATATTCGACTGAATGCGACTGGATATCGCTGTGTTTCTGCAAATACAAGATAAAATCTATCGTTTATATTCTGAATCGAGCTTTGAGCAAAGCGGTTTACAGTGCTCTGCCCGGGCTCGCCTTTGAGGGAATAAAACATTGAAATTGCCCCGTCATTTACAGGAAATATACAGGTGCTTCATAATATGTATGCTGTTCCGTATTTCTTTTTTAAACTTTTGAAAATTTTCGCGTTATCTTATCCCAATTTCAATTTTCGGCTAAGATTCGAAAATCTTCTTAAATGGTAAAGTTTAACGAACCGATGACATTAAATGCGTAAAGCTGAAACTAATTTTAACGCAGGTGTGTGGGGTAGGGGTGCGGGAGAAGGTGACGAGGGACCATCAGATAAAACGCCTCGACGAGCTGCACCCTTCTTCCTGAACCTACGAGTCTACGTCACACACTAAAATAAACTATGTCGCAGAACACGTGCCAGAATACTTATCAGTATATGTTTTACATACGCTTTTAGACGTAGCTCTTGTCTGATATTTCTTTTTATTAATTGGTAGTATGGGAAAATCGATATTGCATAAATATGAGTGATTTTCAACTATTATGATATTCATTACATTACGAACGGTTTTGTAATAAACAGTTTATCGAACAAGATTAATTTGGTCCAACGTAGTAAGCTTGTACGTGAGTATTATGATTTGTTTTCTACTTCACCTTCGCTGCAGAAAAGCAAGAGAAGTATTTTAACATTTTGAACACTTTTATATTTTTTATTATCTACTTATAAAAAGGCTTCTTAGAAAGGAAGTTTAATTTTATCTTTAAAATAAAAATTTATAATCTATCAAAATTCGGCCGATATCGCCATCAAAATATTTATCTCTAGAAATCAGGTCGGCCACATTTTATTGTTCTAATAATGTTTTGTGGCAAGTATCCAGTTCCCCCTCTCCCGATCCACTTTTGTAGAATGTTATTGGGTGCTCCAAGAATCGTTAAGTAGCCGCGATGAGTGCCATAAAAACGAGATACATAACGCCGTTAGCTAAATTAGAAGTAGGTTGGTACCTGCGGGAAGGTAACCGTAAACTTTATGTAAACAACGAACATAATAAAAAGCCGGAATGCGTCGGAGGGAGTCGTTTCCTGGGGATATAATGTGATTGTTCTGAAATTAAGTCATACGCTCCAAGTAAAGCAATAACACGAGAGATTGCCCGCAAAATGTCTCCATAATACTGTTACGAAATAAAGTACCGAAAATTTTGTGATATTTCGATTCTATTTCTGTAGTATCCTTTTCAGTAAACTATTATTATGGTTGTTCGAACTTTTAACTTTTGGTAGAAGATGGTTTGTTACTGTTAATTTGGATTCTGGGGTAAAATTCAAATCTGAGCAGACTATCACCTACTGAGAAACACTAAAACTAAATTTTTATCTATATGGAAATCCCACTTTATTTTATAAATGTTTAGGTAAAGCAAAATACTACAAAATGTTAAATCAAATGATACAAAATTAAACAGATACGTCTGTTTCAATTTAAGTAGTATCGTTTAGCACAAGCTTTAAAACTTAATCTGCATAAAACATAGTTTGAGATTTAAATTCATCTTATCAATCTAAATATCCATGCTCGCAAATTAGGATAACTTTTTGTGAATTTTATCATACAGTACTTAAATCAATTTTGGAAATTATACTTAATTACGTTAATATTTACATACTAGGTATAGTCCCTTCGATATGGGTGTTGCGCAGGCAAGTAAAATGAAGCCATATTTTCACTTGATCGCTGGGTAGAGACCCTTCGCAGATAGTGAAATCGAACTATCACGGTCCCGCACCGCAATTTGAACAAACGCCGGTAACATCCCATCGCCGCATAAAATTCCCGGCAAAGAGCGAGCTCATTACGTTTCGTATCGCCGGCAGCTTCAGTTTATTTTGTTCCACAACAACTTTTATTGTTTCGCGTTTCAACTCCAGTCTGCAAGCGTCCTTCTGTTCGCGTCTTCAGAATTTTGAGGAGCAATTCTGAATGCTGATGCCTTCATTGTTTGAATGTTAACGGTTTTAATGTTCAGTTGGATATTTAAAACTATCCATTATTAAACTATTTTGCTTATTCTGCTACACGAAATAGAGAGATTTCATTTAAGTATTAAAAATAATCAATTGTAGATTTGAGTCTTAAATGTTCGTCCGAGTTGAACGCTCATATGTTTCACCGAAATAAAAATAACTTATAAGTTGCACCTGCCTAAATTGCTTTTTTAGACTTCAAAAAAGGAGGAGGTTATCCATTCGTTGAAATTATTTTTTATGTTAATATGTTCCCCCTTCATTTGAAGGCGACTGGACCCTTGAAAAATTATTTACTTTGTAGAGTGATTGTTAGTTAGGTATCAGTAATATATCCGACCAAACCATCTACTTAAATCTTGGTATATTAATATTAAGTGGAAAATTTAGTTACGTAAGAAGGTTCCTTGTTAAGCATATTTGTGCTTGCCTGTACCGGCATTAACTCTGATTAATTAGGTATAAGTATTAAAAGTAAGCTTTTTGCCTCGAGTTAACTGGGTCTTTTTAGGGAAACATGCATAAAATTCCCATTGTTTCACACGTGCGTAAAGAGAATTTAGTGTTTTAGTTAAATGGTGTTTCGCATTGTCGGATTAGATTAGAGCCGATAGTAATTAGAGAGGGACGGAGCTTGGTAAAATTGGGGCGTGCCACAGAACAAACCGCCCGAAATCCAACTTGGCTTTTAGGATAATTAAAAAGAACTTTCATTTGCATTCTTAATTTATTTAGGTGTGTCATTGCAAAACAATGAATGTTAATCAAATTATTACCACTAAACAGATAAATCAAGTCGTTTTCTTTTTAGATGGAGATCCTCTGTTCATAGAACCATATGCTTTGCCTATTTTAAGGAGGGGCGAGTTGTATGCTACCCTCGGGGTTACAGGTGGCGGATAGTGAACGACCACCAGAAATGGTGGTTAGCTGCGCATACTGAGTTACGAGGACAGGGCCGGATTTAGAGGTCGAGAGGTTTCGGGGCAACAAAGGAGTGGAGGCCCCCTGGCCCCAAATTATTTTCCAAATAAAGTGGACAATTTTTTTCAGTTGAGTTTTTCAATAAATAATTTATTGTGGAACCAAGTATAGATTATTTTATTATTTAACAAACATATAAATATAAACGGAAACGAGAAATATCTGAAATTAAATTTTAGCGTTAACGAATGGAATCTTCCGAGCTTTTTTCGTCGAAAAATCTTTGATGATTTCGCTGAAATCCAGTTTTTTTTTTTGAAGTCTCCATTGTGGGGGCCCCTCTTTCGTGGAGGCCCCGGGGCTGTAGCCCCGGTTGCCCCCCCCCCCTAAATCCGCCCCTGTACGAGGACGTGGTGGGAAGTTCGGCGGGCCGGGCTTACGTAAATACCATGAAGTCTGATGACAGCGTTTGTGTCATGGCGAACAAATACCGCCATCAAATCGGTCTTCCTCTTGGGCAGTAGTGATACTTGTACCGGCGAAGAGCTCATAGAAAATTATTCCGAGACGGTCTTCGCTAGACACTAACCACGGTGTGGAAGGGAACGTTTCAAACCCTCTAGTTTTTTTATTTCTTTTTGAGTCCATCAGGGTCAAGGTCCATGCCTTGCAGCCGTATAATGCAAAATGGTCCATACGTATATTTTAGGGAGCCGCTATCGTGACGATTTTGAAAATATTGCCGTTAAGAGATGCAGAGACAAATAGAAGTAAATTCATACTCGACCGACAAGAACACAGCTCTTATAAATAAAATAGATAGATAGTAATAATATCTGACTAAATCTACACGAATTCGACCCCAATTGGTTCTTTGACACAAAATTGTAGCGATACATCTGCGTATACGAACGAATGTGTAGATTACCAAATGGTAATTTTCCATTCAATACCGTTCAATAAAGATTTTATCATTTTGAATATCATTTGCGTAAATTTTTTCAATAAATAATTTAGAACGCAATTGTATCGAGTTGGAAGTCGCTGATAACGTCATTACCTCCGCAAATTAATGCGAAGGCTCGTCTCTCGTCTTCATTTTGTTAGCTTCAGTGAACCTTTTCATTGCAATATAAGTTAAAACGATCTCCTACGTGACTCTACCCGGGTGTCCCGTCTCACGGCACAAATACTGCAAACTTTTTTTATTTAGCTTTTTCCTTCACGTTTTGTCAATTCAATGAAACAAATCCAATTGAATTCAATCCATCGGAAATACGAAATCCTATTTACTTAATTGAAGTAACATTGATGCGGGATTTATCTTATCACAAAAATTACGAACTTAGAGCCTTCTACGATTGATTTTGTGATATGCTGGTTGACGTTTTACCAACCAGTAAAACTTTTGCAGCAAGTTCAGTTCATGATACTGACCTAATTTCTATTAAAAAGATATTAAAAATCGATTTAAAAAAATCGTTCTCGTTTTTTATGGAAAGTTGTTTACCATAATCACAGAATTAGCTGTTAAAATTTGGCTGGTGGTGGAAAAGTGACTCTGTATTCATTCATTTCAATTTAAAACTTGCAACTTTCACGTCGTTAGTTTTTACGAAAGTGAAGGTATCGAAAATGAGCGCAGCATGCAATGGACGCGATCCTTTGTAATGAAACTGCTCGCGCCGCCATTACCCGAGCAAAAATGTCTTTAATTAACAGCTGGAGCCGTTTTTTGTAGGGAGCGGAAAGCAATTAGCAGAATGTTGGATAGAGTGCACATCGCGCTACCAACTCTTTCCAAGACCTCATTTGCCGAATGATTTTCACCTTATTAGTATCCACCACTTCAAATATTTTTACGTGTAGGTATGTCAATAACGGAGTTGTGGTAGGTAAATATTTTTGCTTATATTCGTAGCTGAGACTACACGTAAACAGATAATATTTATTCAACCTCTTAGTTAATGACTTATTTTGGGTCAAAGAGATTATGGACTCTACCAACTAAGATGAAATAAAGTGTACATTAATTACCAAAACATGAGGCGAAGTCTATTAAAACTTCTTGTTATTATAGTTCTTCCACAAAGTGTTTACCCACAATTCTTATTGTTTACCCTTCTGGGCAGCGATTTGGCAGGGCTTTTTTATTTATAAGTAATTTAGGTTATGAGTTTATTTTTAGTTAATTTTATTAATTTACACGAATAAACTCACCACATTAAATGAGAGAAAAAAAACACAATTTCAATTGGGGAACATTGTAGTTTAATTCTAGAAATATATGAAATCTGCACGATTTGCGATGTTAAAAGGCGAAGCTTGAGAGTTAATCAGAAAATGTTTCCCCACGGCTTACATAATACGAGCTCGTATACAAAGGCCTATGCGGAAAGTTACGGAGTTGCACCATAAAGAGGGAGTTTGATAATGATGGTACTAAATCCTGAATATTTTAGATCCTGAAATTTCTTGATTAAATTCTAAAGTATCGGCTTAAGTGATCATCTTTTTTTAACTCATCGTTTCTCGTTCACGCTACGTTGAGAGTCTATGGAGCGTGGTCAGTTTTACATTTCACCATCGCTTGGGGACTCGATCGGGGACTCGGGACCTCTTGTAAATATCCATTTTAGAACAATATAGATAACTAAGCTAAACATTGATAGATTGTCGAGGCATTTAAAACATATTTACACATATTTACTAGGATGTCAATGGCTACCGATACCTACAGGTAAATTTCGTTTCGAAATTAGCGCTCTTATAGATAAGCGACAATATGCCCGCGAGACCGGTCGGCGAATAGCCATTTATTGGCGACCGTCGCCGACGTGTGACTCGCGACGGTCGCCGACTTTCGCAAACGGTCTTATGACACATGTCAATTCTGAGTCTGTCAGCGACGGTCGCGCGACGCAGGTTAGTGACGGTCGCCTATCGTCGCCGATCTGTGTCGTGGGCATACTGTTGCTCGTCTGCTCTTCTGCTCTACTTCTCAAATTCAAGCCTCAGTTCAAACCTTCAGAATTCCAAGTGGGTAATAATTAGTTATGAAAAATGTAGGCTCGTGTTTTTACGTTCTTTCCAAACAAAATGAGATTCTTATAAAAACAAAGTAGATAGGATTTAATTAGGAAAAATAAAGCTCTTGAAAATATTTATAATCTCCACGAAAATCATTTTCGTATTCACTTGGATGAAAATTGAAATTATTAAACGCGTGTAATTTTTCCAGACTTTATACCACGAGGAAGATTGATGACGACAATAAGCGAGTCGTGCCTCAAGGGAAGAATTTCGAGATTAGTTTTCCTGGCAACCAACAGGCTGAGCAGATGTTCTGCGTGTAGGTATTTTGCGGACTTCCGGCGTCCATTCCATGTGTTGATACTCGTATAACTCGGACAAAACTACTTCTTAAAAATTTTCCTTGTTTTGTTCTATTTTCCAGGATTTAATTTTACGTCTATTGTCTAAGTACTTATCAATTTAATATTTTCTTCGAAAAATATCTACTTACAAAAATACTTACGAGTGTTTTAAATTCGGGCATGAGCCAAATCGGTAAATGGGTTGTATTATATTTGTAAAGCGGGGTCTCGAGTTCAAACCTCATTGCAAACATAGCTACTTGAGTTAATGTTATGTGACCTAAACTTATTTATTTTTGTTGTTATATTCACTAGCTATGATAACATTATTAGTATTACGGGATTTACCGCGATTATTTAGTGTTATGCTAGTAAAATAAATAAAATGTGACCGGGAAACTCTAAAATTATATAGCTATGCTAGCATTTTCACGTTACTATTTCATTATTAATATACATCTACGGAGGATATGAAGGGGTTGATATAAGTAAGAATTATAAAACAAATGACTTTGCCATCCAATAGAAGGCAGAAACAATGCAAACGTGCTATAAAACGGTTACTGCAGGGCGGAAACCGGGGCTCAGCAAATCGATAGCTGCTTTAACCTCAACGGCGTATAGATACTTCAAGAAGTATCACTTTTGTTTTGAATCTTTTAAGACATTCCCTTCAGATATTATTTCACCTTTATAAACTACCCTGAGATAAATAATGTTTCAGGACCACAGAGTAGCTTGACAATAAGTGAATTCAATGCAGCCCGAACCAGTAAAGGTAATGTTTTAATTTTTGGCCAAGTGATGACTCTGAGATCAGCTAATTTTGATAAATATAACACAAAAAATTGTTCCTTTCTCTCATCATTCGGTGGATACTAAAACCTTAACTTTCAAGGTGATGCGAGAAAGCTTCTTCCTCTTCTTTATCGTAATAGATAATAGCAAATATGGACTGGATAATGGTTAAGTATGCAATTATGAAGTTACAAGTTTAGTGAAGTCGTTTGTGTACCTATAGTACCATGTTCGCAAACTAGAGTGTGTCTTGTATAAAGGTTCGCATTTGTACCTAACTCTTTTTGATTTAAGTCAGCGGTTTATAAGCACGTCGACACAAAGACTCACGTATCTAATCTCAGCCCATTTGCTGATTTAGGACACAGCCGATACGGCTTGCCTTTACTCGGTGGGTTTCTTTTACAATTTAATTCGCAGGGAATGTAAATAAATTGCGAAGCCTCTGTGGTAGTCGTAAGATGTAATTTTTTTACGTACCGTTTGAGATTTCTAAACGGGTTTCTTTTTTTGACGTTATTGTACAAAGATGTAGTTTGGAATTCTTTTTCGTGAGCTTTATTCTCATGTCCCTGGCGATCAAAGGGCCTCTGAACCTCCCTTTCTTTTCATTTGAATCAATGTCACATTGACATACGGTTGCTCCAATTTGTAGATGTCCCTAGTACCGTAATATAAATGTTATATAAGTATAGGTATACGTACTTATGAGCAGAATACAATTTCTTTACATCTTCAGTCAATGGGGATCGATGATTTTTCTCCGATTCAAACTATAGTTCCATAGTAATTGATTTTATTTTTATGTTACCTTACTTTCTGTTGTATTTTTATGAGTTGTAAATGAGTTCTTTAAATAGGTCACCAAGATATAATGTACTCAGTATGATTTGTTTATGTAAAGTTTAAATAATTAAACATTTATGGTGGGCGAGAATAAAAAGAATATCACATAAATTAAATTAAATTATTTAATGAGACTATTTACAAAAGTAATATCCATTATTAATGACCCTCTATACATATATAATATACTTTTATGTATTTACAATATTTTTATTGGAATCAGAAAAATAACAATATACATATGTGGAGGGTAATCAATGATCATATATATATATAAACTACTGGTAAAAGGGACAGGAGTAATATTTTATATAATCTATATACTCTTATTTATTTAATTACATGATAATATTCAAGCAAAGTAATACCTACTACAATAAATCATCCTGCAGCGTAACTTTCAACACATACATTAAAACTTTCATCTCAAAAAGCTTTTACGATTTATGTCAATCAATATTTAGAAACATTGGAGGTGTGAACTAAAACTGTTTACAAAATACGAGTACAAACCATCATTTATATCATTTACAATAAAAAATATATATAAATATGGTGCCTACTCCATAATATAATGTACAAGGTGATTCATCGAGATGAGTCAGTATGTTAACTTTGAAATTATAAGAGGTAGAGATAAACTTTTATGCTTTTACCTCTTAGATAAATCATTCAATCAATCATCAGCCTCCCAGTATCCTGACCCATCTCGCAACGCATAAGTTCTGTGGGTTTACTATATAATTAATTGAAACATTTTAATTTTATAGTATCATATTTTAAATGTAGTTCAATTAATGTAAAAAGTATGCATTTAATTACTCAGGGTCATTTGTTTGAAAAGCTTAAAACTTTTTTCAGAAACTGCGCACCGCAATAAGATCTAACAAAATATACTGAAACTATTTTAAGGGTGAATTCAGTCCGTGATAGTGAACAACTTTCCCCAAGGAACATATGTCGAAACTCGAAATACGAAAAATATTTTTTGGTCTTCCATACTAACTCGGATCAGCTGATCGGCCAACCTGTATGGGAGGCCAAAAATTACTTTTCATATTTCGATACGTATTCCTTAAGGAAAGTTATTCAGTATCACGGACTGAATTCACCCTTAAAATAGTTTTAGTATATTTTGTTAGACCTTATATGTGCATAACTGGTGTACAATATATAGCGTTGAAACTATATTTATCACGGGCGTAAAAGTTTTTATTGCGTTAACATAGCTTCCGCACATGCTCCCACTTAGTTTCGCAGCTTTTGTGTCCGGCACATGTTGTTTGTTTTTCTTGTTTATTTCGCTGCCGCAAACACTTCAGTTACTTTATTTTGCGTTATTGGTTACCTCGCCTTCGAAGGCGAAGGCGAAAGGCCAAAATTATAAAGTAGTAAGCTACTTTATAATTTTGTTATTGATATTATTTATTGTTGTATTGGCAAATTAATATGACGATTCAATTACAAAAAATTGCCTATTTTTGAACTTGAATAAAAATCTTTTAATATTTATCGAATATCTTGCCTATTTAAGTATATGATATGAGATTACAGGGCATTACAGAAAAGCGAAACAATCATTAGCATACTTAACTCACTCAGTCCCTGATTTCTAAACAAAAACTTTAAAATATATAAAAGAAAAAACTTTCTCACGGAAACTCAATAAACGTTAAAATTGTATGGTACAAATACTTTTATAAGTACTACGAAATTTCTCTTTTGGTTATTTCATATAAAGAAATAAGCAAGCCTTTCAAGGATTACTTGAGTTAGTCTCGATAGTCTTTGTAGCAATTGCCTTTCTGTAAAACCATGTAGTCAAAACCATGACAGAAACATTTTAAATCTACGTCACAGAAAAACTATTACCCAAGGTCAGCTACCCTTTAAAGATGTGAGGATATACGGTATTCATTGCGAGAGGTGAATAATGGGGGACCAGGGAAACTTGTGATACGAAATTCAGAGAGTGTTTTACTACGATTACTTGCAGATGACCCATAATTTATATGGGTTTCTAACCTTTAAAGGGTTAATATTTTATTATTTACATTCAAATACATCAACTATTTACATTTTTAATAGGTGTGATTTTTTTCAGTATCTACTAACGCTTTTTTCCCTACGAAAGTTTAGTTTATGATACTGAATGACTTTTTCTATTGTACAACAATATGAATATTTATGAAAAACATATTTCATAAAAGTTTTTTAACAATACAACAAAAAAGTGCATCAGAATGTACACATGCAATTAAGCGGTGATCTTATTGAATTTAAAATATATTTTAGTAAGTATAAGAATATTTATACAAACTATTTGAAATAAAAACGTAAATAACAGCGAAGTAAAGAAACAGTTAAGTACATATCTTTGGAAAATTTTCAAATGTACCTTATTCAGGAGCATTTGAAAAGTTTCCACTTAGATCGCATGTAGGAAATTGTATCTTTCGGAGTCAAAACTATTCAGTAACTCCCATATAATTTTATAGTGGCTTTGGAATGGATTTCCAAATGTATAACAATTGATTTCCGTTTCAACGACGGTTCCCAGTATAAAAACCTCGTATTTTATAAGTCTTAAGTATTCTGAACTATTTGCAGATGAAAATTTAAACTTTTAAAGTAATAAAAGCTGAAACTTTAAAATGTATAGATACGTGCAGAGTCGAAAGCCTTGTTAAGTTTAATTGCGCCTAGGTACATTTTGCTATTTCATGATTTAGAATATTACGAATCAGGTACAAAATGACCAACATATTTTTATTACAAAGGTTACATTCTTAATAACGAAATTATAATTAGAGTAACAATATTCTCTCTCTGTGAAAACATTTCAGAGAAAATCTATTGTTATCGCTATTCTATTTTCAGTTGAATTCCTGTATTAAACAAAAAAAACTGAAGCAGAGCAAGCTTTCCTTTGCCGGGTCACGAGTTCTTAAAGCGTAAATAAATTTAAACTATCTCTTTATCAAACAAGGAGAGTAGGTTTATTTCTTACCAGATCTATTTGGATAAATATACAGTTCCTCCTTAATTTTTATTTACTAATTATAATTTTATGTATACAACATTAACTTGAGCACAGTAATTACTATTTTGATTCATACTAACTTTATGCTCTTGCCATGAGTTTAAATTATTTAAAAAGATATACTGACATGAGTACTTACAACATACAATAAAGCATTTGCATAAAATAAGGTAAGAGAAAGAATTGTGTTTTTTTTTGTTGGAAATTTAGGTTACAATCACATTTTGATAGTTACAAGACTTATTATTATTTCCTACTGTATTTCCTGTCTCTACTTTGTTATTAACTATTGTATCGGCTACTACCAGTAAAACTATTTTTAACAGTAAAACTCGATAGGAGTAACTTTCTTCACACTAATGTAATTAGTGGACTTTGGTCACACTAATGTAATTGAGAATTCCAATAGTGTGACCTAATAAAAGAACATTAACATCTTCTATATACACAATAGGCCGAAAATGGTCACAAATGCAGAGAGATCTTAAAGATCAAGTATATCGCGACGCTCAAAAGTGAACAGTCAAAGGAAAAGGAAAAATCTCACGGCTGAGCAAAGTACTTGGTAACATTTTGTAATAAACTATATTAGCTTTATCTAAAGATGCAACAAGGTTACTATTAGTCACACAAATGTTCGACCGACTATCGATCAATTGCAGATCGACTATCGGTCGTAGTCAATGACTATTTTGTTAACAGCGATCGAAAGTTCTATGAACGTTCAATCGAACGTAAGCGAGTTGCACCTTAACCTTAAAAAGTATTTATGGTACAGTTTGTATCGTTGGATTGTGGATCATTGTCATTGCTTCTTGGATCGTCTGACGTCCCCACTCATGATCTTCAGTATCCGTACCGCTGGCGCCTCGAAGGCTATCGACACGGCGAAAGACGCTAAGAACGCCATCACAGCATAGCCTGCATACACGATGAGCTGAAAAAGAAAAGAATTTGTTATAACTATGTCCAGCATTGGACTTCCTGTGGCTGCTATGATGATGATGAGTACCTGACACAAAAATATATTAGTTTATAAATTACTAGCTGTGCCCGTGGGCTTCGCTCCCCGTGGGAATTTTGGGGATAAAAATTATCCTATGTCCGTCCTTCGGTATCAAACTATATCCATATAAATTTCATCTAAATGGGTGCAACAAAAAATAAAGATAAAGCAAAGTTACAAACAAACAAACAAACATACAAACTCACTTTCACATTTATAATATTACTAAGGAAGTAAGGATTACAAGTTGTTTAAATACCTTTTCACTTTGGGTTGTGATTGTGGCAGTAATAAAAGCGTACGACTAGTATTAAATAAGGTTTATGATCCGAACATAAAGTAAGTCGTATAAGTTTAAATTGAAATTTAATGCGTCGCATCTATGATTTATGCAGCATATATGCTATTTTCATAAAAATAAATCAATATTATCATAAAATATTAGTGATATGTAGCATTAAGCGTAATAATGGTCGTATAAACATTGCGCTATTTGTTTAGGACATTATTTCAAAATACCAAGGGACAACCCTTTTGCAGTAAAATATGTAATAAACGATGGGTTTTTCATAGCTTATTGGGTTTAATAAAGATATACATTGTTCAAGAACTGTTATAGGTATAAATGGTGGTATAATATCGGGCATAATGATGGGATTCCATATAGTTTGGCGCAAGCGTGAAGAAGGTGCTAACTGCTATTGACGAAGTGAGTAGGTTGGCAATACGGCATCTACATAATCTTCATCTTGACTTTTATATAAAACACAGACTAACTTTGTTACTAGGTTTAAACCATTATCCGACCAAATCAAGTTGACCTTTTCAGATTAGACAATGGCATATTACTAGATATCAACTTGATTTGGTCGGATAATGGTTAAAACCTAGTAACAAAGTAAGTCTGCGTTTTGTACGTCGTGTTTCACTGTACTACTGTTATTTCTCAATTTAACAGTTTAAAGAGTTATTACCTAATAGAATACGGTATTTTACTAATTTTTTTATATAATTTATATCAATAAGTAACAAAATCCGAAACCAAAGACCAAATGATTTTTTAATCTGCCTAAAAATAAGTAAGATAAAAGCTTTTGAAATCTGATGGAAAAGGAAACTGACAAGTAACACAAAAAAGATGCACATTCAGCTCTCTTGACGTCACGCTATTAGGTCTCGTGTGTACGAAAGAGATAGTGAGATGTCCTCACAACGATCCCCACTCTTACATTTGAAATGTGAATTACTACTTCGCAGTCAAATCATTCAATTAAGGGGCTACCTGAATTTTCCGGGGTCCAGTGGCGCCCCCATTTGAAATAAATCATTTGAAAGGAAAAGGTGATATTATTCAAAATTTTGTGTTGACCAAACCCTAGATAACCCTTTTAACTATTTTATGAACTACTGTTTATAATTCAAAGTGAGAAAGTGAAGCTTTTCTACTCATATTTGCGAAAAACGGCCACTTTTAGCTTATGTGCGTAGAAAAAATTTAAGTTTTCACTTTAAATTATAAACAGTAGTTTATAAAATAGTTAAAAGGGTTATCTAGGGTTTGGTCAAGATTTTAAATGATATCACTGTTTCCTTTCAAATGATTTATTTGAAATGGGGGCGCCACTGGACCCCGGAAAATTCAGGTATGGCCTTAACCAGTTTTCTTGCTGTATTCAAAAATATATTCTTTTAGTGAAATTTTTTGTTTTATATAAAATATTAACCTAAAACATGCACAATAAAATAGCCTATTCCTTGTGAAGACAAACGACGACGATCCTTTTTGTATGATACGATAGCTAAGAATTATATTATGGTTGTATTTTTTTTTTATTTCTTAGATATCTCATCTATATGCTTTAGTCAAGATATTTAGATAAATGTGGACATTCCTAAGCAAAAAAATCTTTTTTTTTTTGTATTTATTACGAGGCATTTTAAGATAAGGCGAATTTATGTTAATTCAGTTATTTTAAAAAATACAATAAAAACCTAAACGAAATCTTTAGGTTTATTTCTAAAGATGCTTGTCTGACTTCTGAGTAATTTTTTGAATCACAAAAGCACGTAGGTTTGTGAATTGTTCTGAATATTCGTGTCTACCTACGTTACATATTTTCAACATAATGTGCCTAGGACGTATATTATTATTATTATATATGTGAGCAACCCGTAATCATATAAAAGAAATAATAAATAAGCCGATTCCATTACGGACGTGTTACATAAGTAGCACAAACTATAACAAGTTTCTATCAAACTTGTATATTTTTTTCTATCTTCTAGAATCCCTTTACTTTTCTTAACTAACCACTACATAACTTTTGCTAGAAGTCATATAGTAGTTATTCAAAGAAAAGTAAAGGGATTTGAGAAGAAAAATATTTATTGAAATTGTAATTATTAAATCATACTTATACTTTTGTTAAAATATGACACTTTTAGGAAATAATTCTTTTAAGTATCTTCATCAAAATCGACGTCTTACAATTAAACTACCGCTGATCGCCAGTGAAAATATTTAAGAAATACGAATGGTGACTTAATTTTTTCATAAAAAACATACATTGTATATGACAATGCAGTAAGTAAGTATTCGCTTGACGTTTATAGTTTTTCTGCTGTAAATGAGGCTCAAAGCCAGCTAATCTCCATCACACCACCTAAATTACCGTAAATCTCCAGTCAGCCTATTGGGATTAAGAATATTCCCATTAGAACTACTGTTACGTCACAGCCAACCGGTAGATCTATTGAGACGAAATATTCCAGTAGTCCAACTGGTAGAACCAACTTTGTAGGACTACTGGGACTAGTTCGATCTACCATTATTATTCGCTTACACCATCAGTCTTGTAGGTATGTTTATCATACTATCACGCTGAACTATCGGTTCTGTCTCCGGCTCACCGCCTGCAGTCAGCAGACTATTATTCCGCTGTAAATGAGGCCTAACAACCCGCTTATCTCCGCTCAGCCACCCAAATCGTCGACTTGCCATTAATCTTCGCACACACCACATCAGTTACAACTTCACGAGTCACACTAAGTATAATTTAATATCTAAGCGGCAGGGTTAGTTTCATAACTATTCCGAATCCTTTGTAATAAGCCTAATGTATAGTTTTCTAAATTGCATATAATTAACAATTCTCTTTCATGATATGTGAAAATAAATTATTATATATACCCTTTGCGAGGGCATGAGAATCAGCTGCAAAGAGTCATTGTTTGGTGATATAGCTCATGACAAGGAGGGCTTCGTTTGTAACTATCGTTTTAGACAGTAATAGTAGGCATCTGTGTAGTGTTTAGATCTATCCAAAGCTTTCTCTTTTTGGGAACTGTATATACTTAAATACTTTTAGCTTCTCACTATTGTAGCTGCAGGTAGATTTTTTTAAAGTATTGTAGACGTTTTCTTTAATTTGCCTGGTACTCTGTTCATGTCTTGTTCGACTCAACTTTAGGCACCAATCTGTAAGTTTATCGAGATTTAATCTAATTAGAATTACCTAATAGTTTTTATGCGATTATAAAACAAGTAAACTTGTATTGCTGTTTGATAAGAGATAAGTGTTACAAAATGTAAACCTAGCCGAGTCTATTATTGTTTTGACCACCGCCTGGGGAATTAATGCTGATCTCTAATTTGCATGTTTTCATTTGCGTCGGCTTTTCGTGTCGTCGCTGTTGTTGTCACCCAGAGATTTATCGCTGTAATAAGACTGTTGTCGACCAGCCTACGGGAATCCAGATTACACGGCAACGGCGCAAGATCTATTGCCTTCCACAAACTTTATTTTTAATGCTTTTTGTACAAGTTAGTAATCGGTGAATTAAAGGAGTACTCTGTTTTATGTAAGTAGGAACGGAACCAAATAGGTTCATTATTTTTTTTAAGATATCCAAAAACATTTTATTTAATACGAGTACAATGTATGTCTAGTACCGAGACCTATGGACACTGCACACTTGCTTATAAAACTTTATAGCTGTACATTAGTCATAGAACATAGATCACGGTACGATGTTTAAAATTCAATGTAAAATAACCACTCCGGTAAAACTACCGCCTGAGTTTCATCGTACATAGATACTACAATTTTAAATGACTCTCTCACACATAATCTGAATGGGGAATAGGACTAACAAGGAGAAAATATTTTAGTACACTCGTGTCTGATATATTTAATATGTGATGACTTTAGTCAGCTTTTCTCTGACATAGTTCAAAATAATTTTTTTGATAGATATTTTACATCGTGTACTCGAGTCTAGAGAGCAGACGGCTGCTACCCAGTCTGAGTTACTGGAGTGACGTGTCTCCTGAATTTATGATGTAGGTCATCGGGTGAGCTGTCTAATCTCTTAGCCCTAACATGCTACATCGTAAAGTGTATTATTAACAATATTGAAGCAAATAATTTTTGAAACTACTTGCAACTTAGACGTGTTGACTTTTAAACGAGTTCCGAATTGCGTTTGAGACGAGTCGCTGCATAGACTAACCCTCATATTCATAAAAATTAAATACCGTTTACTAAAACTAATTCAGCTAAAACATATTTATTCCCTTTCCCTCTTTTCAACATTTGACATTGAAAGAACGAAGCAAAACATATTTTTACTAAAATAGCTTTAACATATGGTTGTAATTTTTTGTGAATAAGCGTTTAAGACCATTCGATACTAACTCAAAGCGACCGACAATGTTGCCAGTTGAGCGATTACCTGGATATCAAATATTATTTAGGGTAGTGCAAGGGTTACCTACGATCTTATTTTCTTTTGTGAGTTTCATTTTGCCTTAGATATTTTGCAGACTATAAAAAATATATTAGAAGGTCATACACATGATTATTGCAACATCATGTGATATATGCTATGTTGCATTAGCAGTGATTGTATATTTTTCATTGATCAAACGTAATTTGTATGCAATGAGGTCAAAAGCGGCAGAGTATAAATTGATAATTTGTTTAAAATAAACAACCGGTACGAAATACATGCATATTTTATAATAAGTAAGTTTACTAATAGATCTATAAAATAGAGCGATAACAAGAATAAAACATTTTTATACGCAGCCTTCTGGAGGTTGTAAAACTTTTATTTTTCTTAAACCAATTTGGGCAGCGAACGTTTCATGTTTCAATTTTCCTGTTTCCATAAATTCTTTTAATATCCGCATCGAGTGAATTTGGCTGCTTATTCAATTTGATATTGCTAACATGGTGTTTACAAAATATTGTTTTAGGTTAATTGGTGTCTATTGCATAAAAATTTAGGTATTTAATAAAAATATGACACAACCTTGTTCCCCGCACGTTGTTTGTTATCCACCAGAGGACGAACTGGTAAATCTGAACTATCCGTAGACCCATCAGTAGGATTGTTTCATGGATCCACCCGACTCCTTGCTTCTCATAATTTGACTATTTTATGAGAGTACCCAATCATTAATGTTATATTGAGATTTAGATCCCGTTTTAAAACTTAACCACGGACTTAACTGAGACTCTATCAGGTAAACAGAAATAGGTCATGAATGAACACGTCGCTATATTCTTTACACTTCCACAAATGAATTATATAACGCGTTAATTATATAGAGAAAAAAACTAGACATTAACTAATTGTATAATATTCAGTATACTTAAGAGGAGCCCGGCGGGAGTGCGCATTCGCAAGCAAAGTGACATCGGGCGTGGTCCGCACTTGGATGGGTATGCATAAAAATTTCTTGAGCTCCTCCGTGCTTCGCAAGGCACGTATAAGACGTTGGTCTATCATCATTGCATGGCAGTCGTCAAGCTATGTCAGATGCCTTTAGGCGGCTTGAAATATCTGACACCAGTTATAGCCACTTACACACACGAAAAACAAATGGTATACTTACGACGATGGAGTTCTGTAGATGGAAAGGTCCATCGAGGTGGAAGGAGGTAGTGACCATGATGGTGGGGTGTATGAGGTAGGCGCAGTACGTGAGCCGGCTGAGGGGCAGCAGCCCCCGGTACGAGAGCGCGGAGTTGATGAGGCCCCCGTAGCCGCAGCAGCAGGCGATGGCCACCCACGCTAGCGCCACGCCCCATGCTGGAAAAAGACAAGCAAACGTATATAATCGTATATGAGGATGATATCGAGGATGGTCTATTTGAAGGTGGAAGGCTGCAGAGGGATAGAAAAACCGAGGAAGACGTGGATAGACATATGAAGAAACGAGGGGCTAGTGCAAATATGGTGAATAACAGAAAGAAGTGAAAATAGTTGACATACAGAGCCTACCCTGAACAGGGAAATGGCGAGGAGAATGATGATGATGATTGTTAATAGAAGGTTCGATTAGAATTATTTTCCATATGCTTCGTCAAAACGTAGCCTATCTGTCTTCTTGTCGAGTCGAAATGGAAATGTAGTTTAAATTTCAAATGTTATTTGATCAGTATGTGGCCACGGCGATCTCTCTGTCGTTTCCTCATTTAAGTCCTCTTATGGTACACGACATAAGGCAGTTCGGAATGATAGAAGGTGACACCATGGTTTGGTTTTTAGGTTGTCACCTCCCAACACCAGCCCGGAGTCTATTGAGAGGCTTCGAGACTGGCCATGGAAGGTCTATCGGTTATTGCTGTTTATGGCCATGGGACTGGGGAGCTGGGACTTCTAATTTTATGAAACACTGTGCTGACACTACAACGAATATGTTCCTTAAAAAACCTACCTATATAATCAAATATAAACCTAATGAAACGTTGTTGAGCTCGTTTCGGTGTAGATAAGTATACATACTACTAATTAAGAAAAAACACAGTACAAAGAACTCAATTAAAAATTAACAAAGTAACAAACGAATGTATCTTTTTGGTATGCCAAATTATAACAAAAGCAATCATCATTACTTCCTATTTCCTAATTATTATCTACATGAAAAATTATTTATTGCAACATTGTAAAACTTTTAATGAAATGAGAATGATGTACAGATATACATTTGAACAAAATTCGCTAAAATTCCCCTAATCGAATGGGGTAGGACGGGATTAGGATAGATTGCGATACGGTGTTCGAGGACTGTTCAAGGGCGTTTACTCGTTCAGTCCCTAAATCTCTCTGTTACATTATACAGAAAAAAAGAAAGCCGAATTGCTAGCTCCTCCTCTTCACGGTATGCAATGAAGAAAGGATACTCGGCCCAAGAAATTATTTTAGAGCAAAGTACTCCCGTGCGCTTCAGTTTTGCTATATACTCGTATAACTCGATAAAAGCGTAGGCCGATTATTATTGCGAAAAATGGTTTTGCCATGTTACTATTTGTTTCGTCTGAACTTGTTTAAATATTTTTAGTTTTATAGGATACCGTATTAATCAAGAAACCCTTATAGTTTCGCCATGTCTGTCTGTCTGTTTGTCAAAATGTTTGTAGGGAAGCTCCCGAGTAGGTACATGTAAAGTAAAAGTAATTTATTTTTCTTGACTAATCGTTAAATACGTCAATTAAGCGACCCGTTTCTGAAATATTTGGTTTTATAGTGCGGACGGACAAGCAGACAGACATACCGAAACTATGAGGGTTCCTTGTTTACTACGGAACCCTAAAAAGACAGAAAATATAGATTTCTTTAGTGTGTTGTGTATCGAATCCTAAAATTAAGTTGTTTTATATAGGTCGCTTCCGGGATCCTATTTGTTGTGTAGTGAGGAAGGAAACGGAAAACTTTGTTGGCGGTCTATTGAAAGCGATCCTTATTATCGCAGACTAACTTCAAAATGGATGGAAGGGTACTCTACGTCCTACTTCTGTTTGCTTTTATTCATGACTTCTTTGCTTGCTTGTCGAACAATAAGAGCCCACAATAGGTCAGCTATTGTTAGTCGAGCAAAGTTTGCACTGAAATTATTTCTTTAGGTTTATTTTAATGACCCATTCGTTGATGGATGGTTATTATCCGAAACCAGATTAAAAAGACTGGTATTAACTACGTTTGAGGAGGTCGATGAACCTAGGCGCTTTATGTTCAGCAACCCCGGGTGTGGTTGAAATTGGGCCAGTTGAGCCATTGGTTTCGCACTACTAAAAGTTAGGTACCAACATGATAGTAGATAAAACAATGCCTGTGATTCTGAATTAACGCAAAGGAAAAAATATCTTATCCGTATACACGTAGGCACGTGTATACTGATCTGTGTGTCTTGCCGTGTAAGTTCGTGTCTTTGGACCGAACATCCTAGGAGTAAATTGACAAACAGGTAATACATATTCAATTAACGTTTTCTTTATTTCAAGGATTTATCTTCTGCTATGCTTGTGCAAAGAATAAGAAATCAAAAATATAGTAAACATGACCGAAACGACATATCTTTTGGAGTAGATATGATTCTTTTGATTTGGTATATAACATGCTGAACCATCATTTTTAACCCGTTAGTAATTTTTACTGTAAAAACAAAGAGTTCTCTTTTTCCGCTTTTTACACGTCAAAGGTGGGTGCTTTCACAGCGAAATGGCTCCAGACTCATTTTACGTTGTCGGTACGTTTTATTCATTTTATTTTGCCGGCCTTACAATACCACCGAAGCGAATGATGTTTTTCTAAAGAAAATGTTTATGTAGCAGGCCATTGTGGCGCAGCTAGCTAATCATAGGCACACAAAAGGCTTTGGAGACGAGTTTGAGCATTAAGGCTCGATTTTCTTTTGCTGTTTTTCAACTTGCGATTTATCTTTATTGGGTATCTACTATTTGCATTATTATTGCACTTATTCGCAAGTGACTTTTTAATACATAGTAGATACCTGTTTTTATATCTATATGCATACATATAAAGTACAATGTAATGAGTTTGACAATGAGTTACGAAGAAGAAAGGCATATGTAAAAATCTTTCATGTACAGATCGATAGGGATTTTTCTGCATTAAAAACACAAAATCAACACGATGAGCTTTAGCTTTTAAACTTAGTTACTAATAAACTTAGTTTTAGTTCCAACCACTTACTCAGTTCGACTGTTCGTCTCAGAATACCGATTTTTTATCATCTCATTTCATCTCACCTGAGTGGCCGACGCTGACGTACAGAGCGGTCGGCCAGATGTCGAAGTAGCCGTCTACCATGCCGAAGATCAGACTGCCGATGATGGCCAGCGACGTCACCCAGCCCACCGCCACCAGCCAGTACGGGATCTTCACTTGGCACTTCGTTTTGTGCAAGTACCAGCCCACGATCATACCTTAAAACACATAAATAAACATAATAATTTTTCAAAGCGAAAATTCTACTTCACCCCCAAACTACACGACACGACCGATTTTGATAAAATTTCTATGAGACTATAATGAAAGTATACCCTTTGAAACAAAAAGAGAATTTTCTAAATGGGTCCAGGCGTCTTCGAATAATCGGTGAACATACATTAAAAAATAAAAGATCGCGACGAATTGACAACCTCCTCCTTTTTAGAAGTCAGTAAAAATTAGACAGCATCTCTATCCGTCAAAATGGCCGGGTGTGATTGAGACTAACTCAAGCATGACACAAAATTGGATGCATTTCTGCTCTCTTAAATCAGATAAATAGTGTATGTTAATATCTAATCGATGAATCAGAAGTGTCTTGCATTACTTATACCTATACATGTAAGTGTTTAATTAAGTACCGTTTTTACGAATATATCAATGAACATATCAGAATTTAATGAATATATCAGAATGTCCCAGCTGCTTCTCTTCCCGCGCAGATCGTAAAAGCCGATCGAGGGAATGGGCAAAAATGCGAATCATTTTAACAGGCGATGCGGCTAGCAACCCGTCACTGTATTGATTGCTTTTCCATCTTCTCGCCCACCATGACGCTAAAAGTGGCTTTTGAGTCTTGCGGCCCTGGGCTCTGCATAGAGCCGCAAGACCCAAAATGCTCTGTCTGCCCCATTAGGGATAAAGACGTGATAGTATGTATGTATGTATGTTTACGAATATAGCAGTAGCTGTACAAGTAAAATATGAACAATGTAATTTTCCATTATATGCTTCTAAGATAATCACGCAAAAACTAGAAATCAATTTGGATGAAATTGCAGACACAACATATCCTGCAGCCTGCACGCGAACGAAGTCGATGTTTAGGTCGTTACATTTATGGCTTGATACTTATTGATTACGTATGTTAATTTTCAAGGTTATATTTGAATTCTATGATTATAGCGGTTATCTGTTTGGCACATTATTGCTGCTTATATTTATGTCCAAATAACTTTAAATTTAAAATCATCAAGTATATTAATATTAAATTCCCCAAGGCAAACATTTGCACTTAAATTACGAGGTATTTTAAATTAATACGATCTCATTTTAAATTAAAAGTAAACTTTGTTTTCATTTGCTAAAGCTCAATAAAGTATCGTTCATCATTTTACTAAGTAATTAGCTTTCGACCGTGACTTCGTTCGTCTGCCGTTTTACTAGGTACAATATGTTGTAATTGTAAGAGCAATTGTGTTATGATTCGAAAAAGCATATTATTCTACTTACTTATAATAACTACTACGACGTATTACTACAAACTGACAAAAGTTATGATAGTAATAGACACTTAATTTTGCATTTTTGATCTTTGAGTATTAAAAGTTGAGTAAGCAGCGTAAATAACTAACATTCCACATAACTCAAGCTTTTAAAATATTAAAGAAATTAAAAATATATTGCTAAAATTTTGGTCTCGACACCCAGTGCAAAATAATTTAATAAATATACAAGTGATAAATAGGATAAAAAGGATAAATAGCAAAATCATTCCGAATTCCTAAAAAATGTGAAGGGCGATAACATAAAAAAAAAAACATTTATCTTTAAGACTCTGTTATCTTGAGTGAATAGTAGGCATGAAGGCATGAAGTTATCGGATTGTTCAGCCGGCCATTTGCTTTTGTAGCCGCCTTTATGACGGGCTCACTGATCCACCAAAGGAATATCCGATACGTTCTTACACTCTACAGATTTTGGGAAAATCGAGTAGATATTACGCATAGTATGATTTTGCGTTTAAGGGTGCTCTAAAAGTTTGGCGTTATCGAGTTGAAATCTTTTTTTTCCATCTAAAAGACAGGGGTCTGTCTGAAATTGACTGATCCGGTTTACACTGGGAACATAAAACTGATACGATTTAGAGAGTAATCCTTTGCAAAACCATTTAAATACGTATGTGATTTACATATTTGTACCTAGTAAGCGTTAACTTACTATACTGTTTATAGTATATTCAATTACAAAAACTTTATTCGAACTTTAACTTCAAGAACTTTGTTTTAGTCTTACCGAGATAAGGGCGGAGGGAAAGCGGGGATAAAGCCGCAGTTTTCCAACTTATAGGCATTAAGTACTCAACAAAACTTTTACATTCATACCAACTATACCTACTAAGATTACTTTCTACGTCGAGCACTTCAATGGTTCGAGGATGTCTATTTGGTAAATTTTCTTTTAGTATCTACGTTGCGTTATAAACACAGAAGAATAAATTTATATATTATAATTTGTGCCGGTCTGTCTGCATGCACATAATATGCTCATAAAAGTGAACCTTACCTACTAGATATGGCCCAATCCTAGACCACGGTTTATCATACAAGGCGTCGAACATTTCAAAGGGCTCCTGAATGCGAGCTTTGTATTGATGCCATACTGAAATGTAAATGGCGGTCGCCCAGGAGCTCACAAGTACCACGCCAAGAGTTACTCCTGCGAATTTCGGGTACCTGTAATAAGATATAAAAAATATACAACAGAAAATATTCCTACAATTTTCATTATGACTTAAATAAAAAATATTACCTAACACCCAACTTGAAAGTGCAATTAAAACATAGACATTTGGAACCGATCCAGAAATCATAAAACTATGTAACCGCAAGTATGTAGCACTTTAATACCGAGATTGTTAATTGGACACTTGAACGAAAGTTTCAGTCAAGAAATTACTATCGTTTATTACATTCATAAAACAATAGCTGTAAATTAAAACTCTGACAATAACATTATTAATAACATTTTAGAATACTTACTTTACCGAGAAAAGAAGTATTATAATCCCAACGACATAAAACTGTGTATCATTAGCCATGTACCAAGACCAGACCATGCAGATTTCTCTTTGGGGATAGAAGTTGTTGATGTAGAGGAGATTTCGCCACCAGTACTGTTCACAGGTCACGTGGTCGATAACTGCAGGGTCGAAAACTGCTTGGTTGTGGACATACGTAAAAAGAATCTGTGTCAACCATAGCACGAAGGCATATGCTGGTGTAAGTCTTACAATCCGATATGTGAACAACACAAAAAATGATCGGATCATGTTAACTAGCTCTCTCTTAGTGTATATTTTTGTTTTTGGCTTATCCAGTAAATCTTCCTTGAACGATTGCTGGCTTATTACGGAGATAGAGAGAGCCGAGTTGGTGTAACCGTTCAAGTTTTTGTGTATGTCCTGTTTATCTGATCGTCTCTTCGCTTTTTTGGCTTCTGTTCTGAGAAATAGGACTGTTACGAGTAATCCGCTGAAACAATATTAAACTTAATAAATATTTTAAAATTCTCTTCAATTTTACAAGTGTATACATATTCAAATAATCTACCTAGTAAGATTAAAAATAGCGACAAAGTAATTGTTGTAAGTAACTAACACTCGAATACAACAACATAAGTAGACAACAAGGACGTTTAAGCATGCAGAAACTATGCATGATGCATAAATTTATTAGGTACATCTAACCTATACATGAACTTAGTACTTTGTTATTACAGCATACAGCACACAAGTAAGTAGTAATCTCTAGTAGTACACTAAACGTACCTGATAAAGAAAAATGTATCGACACAGTATGAGGCATTCCCAACGGACTGGTACATTAAGTTACGTTCAGTGACTATTCTCATTGTCTTATTGTCGGCTATGTAGAATACTGTCAGATATGTGTGGACCATTATCACCCATGTCACTGATAAAAACCTGCAGACAAAAATAAACAATTTGAAGGAAAATTGACAATTATTTCTTCTTGTGGCGGTAGCTTTAAGAACCCAAAGTAGGTACGTCTTTGTAATTCAAAATATGAAAAGAAGAACAGAAGATATGACAAAGATTCGAATACCTAATACCATGAAGACTTGTTAGAGCTCCATCGCTGGCCGCTTGCGTGCTGAGTATAGTTCGTCCATTTGATAGTATAGAGAACGCCAGTAGCAACTCGGACCACGTCCCTGCACAGACATACATAAACATAAGTAATATATACGCATAAAAAAATACTTATAACACAAAACATTGTATCTTAACAGCGTCGCAGTCACATCGTGACCGCGGCACATGCTGAATGGATCTTTTTGCCAAAAAGCCACACCACGTCATGACAATGTTGCACAAAATGTACGAGGAGAAGAAAAATGATGAAATTTCATTCTTATTTTATTGTTAGTGTTTTTTTTTTGTATTGAGTGTGTGATATTTTTTAGGCAATAAAGTAAATTCAAATTCAAATCTTACAAGCCCGTTCGTCACATTCAGTAACGCGATGTTACATAAATCCTCGATTTAAAAAGCGTTACCGCGATGAATATTTCATACAAATTGTTTCACGTTATCCTCAAAACTCTTGAGAAAACAAGGAAAAAGTCGAACTTATTGCAAATCGCGTAACGCACAATTTGGTTTACTTGTTCTTTTGAGTCGAAAACTTGACGGATTTACAGAGAAAAACTTGTAATGAGAAGGAGCTTTTATTCAAAACATTACAATTTATATTCATTATTCAAACGAGGAGATTACATACAAATTACGTTAGAATGTTATGGGTTGAGTAGAGTACTTTGTTCTTCGTTTTTCATATTTTCGACCTACGACTTTACAAGTTTGCTCATAACTTTTTCAATTTTGTTCAATTACAACCAAAGAAGAGTAAAAGTGACAATTATTTCCAGTAAAATTTAAACAAAATGTCTGGGCTTTAAATAAGTACTTTATGCAAGTAGTTTTACAACTCTAGCATAAAGTATTCGTATATAATGTGCCATTAGGTCAGGATAGCAGCTCTCCCGAGACTGCCCGCTTGTTTACAGTAACTTTGTTAGCGAACTTTGCGGTCTTCTTGTGATAAATCACGGGCCATTACACGCCAAATGCATTGTTTTATACATTGTAATTAGCATCCACAATACATTACAAAGTTATAATACATTACGTGTGCCCAAGCTACAACTTAGTTCTTATTACATAAATTATTTTATTGTTATGTTAACAAGGATAATTTTGAAACTTTTGTGATTAATAGAACGATGTAAAATTTAATTATTTTGTTTTTAATTACGTCATTTAACTCATAGGGAATGTGTGAATATTTTGCCAACTAGCTTAAAATATGATTAATTTATTATATAAACGGGGACGAACGACTATTTCGTTTCGTCTAACGTTTCGAATGGCTGGAGTGCAGCGGACAATATAATGTGTTCAAAGCGCGATAGTTTAAAAACCAATATAGCTTAAAATATTCTTCCAAAAATAAAAATTAAATAAACTATAGGTATGTAGGTAATCATAATGTATAAAATAATATTGTTTTAGAGCAAGATAAGAGATCATACTCAACAAATGTGATGCGATGCACGTGCATGAAAATAAAGAGTCTTCAACATGGTGCTCTTACTGGTAGAAGCACTAGTAAAACCCGTTTGGTAAAAAAGTGAAAAAAATTACTTGCCTAGTATTATATTTATGGACTTTAACTTTTCACTTCTCTAGTTTTGGAAATGCAAAAAAACATGTTGGAACTATTATTTAGGTACCTACTCATAGTACCTGTTTTAATTACAGACATTAGTCATAAAATGAACATAGATAGACTCACCGCAGATTTCCCGACGAAGGCCCCTGTCTTTGTACTCGACATCCTCGGTCCGCTTCCCATCGGCTGGCGGCGCATTGTTATTGGGCTGCAAACATTATGTGAACATGGATTTCGAGGAGACAATAGAATTATCCATTCGGCCTGGTTATCTGCGCGGAAGGGAATTGACGGCCTGCGACCTCATGTTTGATTTGGGGGTGGATTCTCATTGATGCTAATAGTTCATTCGATCCATATTAATAAATTAACAACTTAAAGTACTTACATGGATTTACGTTCTTGTAATACATTTAGAAGACATTTACAAACGACAATGTGCTTTTCGGCATTTTATTGCAATTTTTATTGCTTAAAAAATTTAATGTCAAATTTTAATGTAGTGATTGCAAGTCTGTCTGGACGGTATTGAGACGAGTGGTTAGATCACGAAATCGAACAACCAATCATCTGGCTGAGAGGATATCTAATGAAAGGGAACATAGATTAGCGTATATGAAGCAGTGCGTAAATTTTTTGAGAAGAAAATCTTAAAGGTAAGTATACTACACTTACAAGTAGGCTACGACTTACGAGTAACTATACAAATAACTTCTTGATGTTGCTTTTATAATATAAAATATTTTAATAGGACTAGTCAAAGAAGATTAAAGGGAGCCCGGCCAATGTGTAGTGTATGTATATTACGTGCATATAGAACGGATATCGTTGATTAAGCGATAAGACCAGTGTACACATCCATTGATATGCGATCTACACAGGATCTGATTTCCGAGATAGGGTAGGAAGTTTATTTAGTAGATGTATAGTCTTTGGTTGATTCTATCACGGCTTTCAGCTACAATGCTCCGATGTAGATCCAGTAAGCAACTGTAATTAAGGTATATGCGAATGAGCTTAGCGCAGCAAACTTAGCTAGCTATAAACGAGTAGAGTATGTGTAGTGCATACAAACTTGTTTACTTTAGTAGAAATAAACAATGTTAGTACGCGGATGAGGTAATTTTTGTACTTATACTTTTTAAGAAACTGTATAATGAGCCTAAAAATTTTTTTAGTCCACATCCCTGTTGTGTATTTTACATCGGAACCATTTTGGTGACCATTTTACAGAGGTAAAATTAAGGAATTATATAAGTAGTCCTATTAGGAATTTATGGAAAAATGTTTAGTAAATGGGTTTCTAAGAGAACTATTTACTACATATATACTTACCTTTTCCTTTTAATTTCCCTCATTATGTGTATCAGAAGGCGAAGGAACCAGCCTAAATATTTTACTCAATATATCTTTTAATAATAATTGCTGTAAAATAAACCCCTTTCTACGGTAAGAATAGAATGGGTAGATCAAAGATAGGTTGACTCTTTTCGATATCAATAATAGTGGAAGTGCTGTCTTATGTACCTAGTGCATTATAGAGCATTTTTTATTATTTGGAAGGATAAATTTATTATAATTAACTAGCCGAAGCCCGCTACTTCGTTCGCGTGGAATTTATGTCTCTGGAAAATGCTCATGAGGCTGAACAACTTTTACTAAGGCGGCATTTTTATATCTCTTATAGTTTAGCTGGACCATTATGGTTCTGCATCAGGCGTTCCATTTCCCAAAATCATTTATACCCTATATGTTGCCCAGACTTAATAGCTATATAACAAAAAAAGTTTCATTCGAATCCGTCCAGTATTTCCGGAGATTATCGTGTACAAACAGACAAACAGACAAACAGACAAACAGACAGACCTTTTTTTTTTAATTCTTACTCTATTACTACGTCTCCATCGCCCCCAATATTTTTTTTGGAAATATATTTAATGTACAGACACACTTTTTTTACTGTTTTATTATATGTATTTATTATATGTATAGATTATTTAGCATATAATTTTTATTGACCGATTTACTTTTTTTATTATGACCACATAATTATTGGCATATACGATAACATGGTAATAGTAGTATCATAACTAATCACAAGTGCATTAAATTTTCACTTAGCCTAACTGCATCCCATGCCTCGTGGCGTACTAGCTATTACTATTTAAATTGAAGCTTGTTCAAATCTCCACTAAATTATGCCATTGCAATGTAATTACGCGGAAATGAAAGTGTTTGAATTCTATTTGCCGGGATTCGAACCCATTTCAGCGTAAATTGGACAGACTGACATAGTGTCAATGGAATGAAATGAAATGTGAGCAAACCGCAATGTAGCAGTAGGTATATGATTATCCTGGTTACCACCGGGATAAATAAGTTCTGATACGCCGAGCTAGAACCCGCTATTTTCCAACGAGTCAAATCAGACACTTTTTCTAAACAAAGAAAAACGATTAATTAAATGGGGCAAGCCCATAATCACCACGCTTTCAAATGTTGGAATTGGTTGGTAGAGAGCGTAGGAATTATGGGTAAGCTCCCTTTTTCGAGAGAGGCCTTTGTCTAGCAGTAGATTCATATTAGGCCGGTAAGGTAGCTAGAGAAGCTAGTTATATTTGCGCTCTCTACCGACCGTAACTGATCACCGAGGTAACTGAAATAACGGTGGCTTGATGCGTTACTTTAACAACTTTCTCATCGCATAGCTCTTGACAGGAATTTATTATTACTGGCTTGCACACTAGCTTAGTGTAATTTAAGCATTAGTGCTAAATTTATAATAACTGATGACTCTTTAGAGTAGGTACCTATCTAGTATTAGGTGATTTGTGGTCGACTAACATTTGAAAATGTGTTTTCATGAAGCAATACCTATTTACGGAGTGAAATAGGGGCTATAATCTCTTATTGCACATAGTAAATTGACTTCATTTCGAATGTTAGCATTTTCGAATTTAATTCTCGTTGATTGCGAATGTAGAAGCCAGGATCATTACTTTAATAGAATCTCTAGTACTCCGACCTCGTACGGAAAATAATAAAACGGAGACGAAATATTCGTGTTCTGGATGCAAAGTAAATATTATCCATGGCCTTCCGACTCGTGCCGTTTCAATAAACTACATACACCTGACATCTAATAGGAAAATGGAATACAACGTATAAACTTACTTGGAAGTGAACTTACGTACGGTTTCATATTTCAATCATATCTACAGCTCGGTAGCTTGTATATACGAATGAACATATACCTAAACATTTCAGATCAAATGTGAGAAACGAGAAACTAAGACGATAATAAGATACGAATGTGATGATATATCTACATGTAGAAATGGTGCCCTTTGATATTTGTGACTTAGATAAATTCCTGTGAAGCTTAATTTCATGTTGGGGACGTCTTGTATAACTGAATAGAGTTTTTGCATTTACTACCGACTGCTTTTTTTTAAATATGACAAGCAATCGTCACGAAAAAGCTGGACATTTACGCAAATGCCGGTAATGTTTTACTCACATTATATTACAACTGTGCTACCAATTTAAAGAGTGCAAGTCTGCTTCATGCAATTGATAGAATACTTCTACTTAAATCAGCATCGTTATACTCGTACTATACACACATAACTAATAGGAGTGCAGTCTTTTTACAGCGGTTAGAATAATAGCGAGCTACCAACAGGTTTGTGATTTTCATTGCGCGCTAGCTCGAGGTTCTTCGTCATCGTCAGGTGGTACTTCCTCTCCAGGTAGCCCTCGTAGAACGACGCCGCCACCATCAACAGCAACACGACGCCAACTGTTGCCCTGTTGTGATAAAAAATAGTCTTTTATATTACAATGCTTACTCAGCGAAAGTAAGAATAGCGGTATAAAAAAGAAATACTTAAAAACTTAAAATGTTAATATTGATGTTAATTTATCCTGTGTAACTAGTTACGAACTTTTATACTCTTCTTGTGAGTAACTGTCCTATTTTCTTATTCGCCGGTTAACTGGAAGAGATTTCATTATGGGATAAGTCCGCCGTTGTCAATTTACTTTATTGTTATTGTATGTAATGATGTTTTTTCTTAGTAAAATAAAGTTATTACAAACAAACAGACTGTTATAGTTGTTTTTCTATATTACTTAATAATAAAATAAAGTGTCATATCAAGTGTACGGATAGTCTATCAATGCCGTCTCCCAGCAAAAGCAGGGAAACAGCAGTCTCCACCTGATTCTCTTTCAACTCCAACACCATATCTTTTAGGGTAAATAAGGTGCAAAATAACATCCTCTAGGCCTGAAGGTCTTTATCTTATATCTTTAAACGAACAATTCTTTTATATCTTTTATATGTATATAAACTCATTCTTGTGATTTCGCTGAAATTTGGTATATGGGGCATTTTGGGGGAAACAATCAATCTAGATTAGTATTATGTTTGGGAAAACGCGTGTTTTTGAGTTTTTATGCGTTTTTATTTCCACGTAGAATATGGTCGCTAATTTCGTCCTTTCAGCCACTGTCCGTCTGGTCCAGCGGGTTAAGACGCGGACGGCAAGAAACGAGTGTTACGGGTTATAATCCCGCTCGGTGACTTACTTTTGTTTTTTTTATATGTTCAAGTTTATATATAATTTTTTCATTTTTATTGTTTTTAGACAAGTTTAAAGATATAACAGAGCAAAGCTCGGTCGCCCAGGTACTATGGTAATTATTTAATAAATAATAAAAATAAACTCTAGCTCTAGCTAGAGTTTACATCAAGAAAAACAACCACATGTTCCTCATAGTCAATTGTAACTATACTCCATTTGGTTAGGTATTTAAATAAATGTGAACAATCTTGACATGTCTTTTTATTGAAATATACACTTTATAAATCAATAATTTTGCTAATTACAAAGTAATTATGTTATAAATTATAAATTACATAATTACTTTGTAATTTGCAAAGGTATATTATTAGGTATATATTATATATTCAATAGTAAGTTGACTCCCTTGGAGAAAATGCTGCAGTGCAGTTTGTTGCCGCTTTTTCTGCACTAGCACTTAGGAAGCGGCAGTATGAGTAAACTAAGCTGTAAGAAACGATTTGACGTCAACAATTGTACAACAAAACAAAGTGACGTTAATTCTTTGTATTTCACATCTTATACTTTGTATTATACTTCTTATATTTATTTATTTATTAAAATCTTTATTATACAACCGTAGCAAAATATAGTATTATCTACACCCATGCTATAAATCCTCTATAAAAGTTTCTGAAACCGTCATGCTTAGTGTCATAACATCATCCTAACGAGTGTTATAATGTACAAAATTTCATTAAGCAACTCGAACTCGATCCCTTCCTTACTCATCAAACAGCCATATTCTCACTACTCAATTCATAGTATCTTTATAAATGTCAAAAAAGATCCGTAATTAAATAAACTTTTAACTGCAACTTAGCTACAGAATTATTAAATAACATTTCTTTATTCTAGTTATCTTTAAGAATAAATATAAGAATATATTTTGCTGTTATTGTGAAGTCCAATTACAAGCAAACACAGATCAGTGTCTGTCTGCCAATAGCAGAGTTATGAGCGCATTTATCTTCGTTTGATTTACGAGACGCGCTATTTGTACCAGAGAGTTGGTATTGAAACCTAAGACGGTATAAACTGAGAAAGGTCGGATTATACTTTTTGCCGTTCGCCGCACATGGCCCTTTGCATCTTGATGAGACAAACAAATGGCGAGAAAACTCAATTTATTTATCATCTGGATTGGTAGTCTGCCGTTTTGCCCGTAACGAAGGCGTAAGAAACTTGTGGTACATACAAGAAAAAGAATCCTTTGAGAAATGTAATTACGAATAATTTACGAGCAACTGTGGCATTGCCAACTATCATATTTTTGCTAGCCCAAAATTTTAACAATATTTCTTTCGAAAAATCTTGTTAGATTTATTGAAGGAAGGATAATTTAAATAAATACGAATATGCACTTAAATTTCAAAGATTTTTAGAAGAATGACCAAATGGTTTTTAGCATGTCCAATATTTTTGATTTTTACACGGTTAATATAGACCCTGTATATACTCCATTTATTGTAAGCCTAGGTGACTCACGCAAGGACGTAGAATTTGTTGTCAGCCAGCAACTGGTATTTCCCCGGAACCTGTCGTACGTTGTAGGTTCGTATGGAGCCCTGGAGGCCGGCGGCGGAGGCCCGCGCCGAGGCCGTCCGCTCCGCCCCCGCCAGGAAAGCAGCCACTGCCTCCAAGTTGCATGACGCTGGCAGGCATTCCCCAATCAGCGAAGACCTTCCCTGTAGCAAACATGAGCATATATAATAATATAATTAATGTAAGAGTCATTTTTTATTAACAAAATTAGATGGATGGCTTGGTTTTTTTCTCTATGTGATCGAATCAGAAATGAGGAAATTCGTAGGAGAACTAAAGTCACTGACATAGCCCAGCGGATTAGCTCGTTGAAATGGCAGTGGACGGGACACATAGCGCGACGATCCGATGGCCAATGGGCTAAAAAGGTTCTCGAATAGCGACCAAGTACAGGCAAGCGAAGCGTAGGACACCCACCCACAAGGTGTTCGGACGAAGTAACCAAGGTCGCTGGAAGGCGCTGAAAGCAAGCCGCTCTAGATCAATCATTTTGGAAATCTTTGGGAGAGGCCTATGTCCAGCAATGGACTTTATGCGGCTGAAATGATAGATGGATCTAAAGATGGATCTAAGGGACCAAATCGCGGGTAATGGATGGCTGTCGGAATCTTATGCTGCGTTTAAAACTAATCGATTGTTTCATAGCAACTTAAAAGTCTATGTTATTCTTTGGGACACATCAATTTATGTATGAAAATGATCATGAAGTTACAAACATTCTATAACCACAACTACATAATGAAGGTTCATTTATTCCATTCATCGTAACTTTTTATGAAACTTTATGCAATTTAAAATATCGTGTTTATTTTTAAAGCACAGCGTCCCTACAGTTAAACATTAGTCTCCTGAAGACTGTCACAGAAACCAATTTGTCTTTTTACTCGGTGATAATATTTCAAGGAAAAATGTTTACAGAAAAAGTATTGCGTTTTTTGCAGCTATTCATTGCAAATGAGCTGTAATAACAGTTTGTTTTTTGTTTGCTCGAGTTTAACATCCAGCGCTGCAGCGTGCCCGTGCTCGAGTCACGCAACATTAATACAAAAGTTCGCACGCGCCGCCGGAACAAGTTCCGAGTCACGGATCTGTCGATATGAACCTTGTTCCAAAGTTTAATCTTTGTCGTTGTCCAAAACATACTTACTGTTCGGAGTTGGTTGAGATGCAAGTTTCCATTAAACTAAAGAACATTTTGGGTTGGTATTTACTTTATTAATGTGTGTGTGAAATGAGAGTAGGCACGTACGTTTACGTGTACGTTTATTCATGATCTACTCAGCTCTGTGGACCTAATAATCAATGGTAGAACAGAAACGTGCACTACATTTCTATGGACTGCAAGGTTTTGACATGATGCTCAGAGTCATGAAGAAAAAAAATATTATCAGGTTGACCTCAATACTGAATGATTTATGTTTTTCTAAAATACGAAATGAAATTTCGTGAATTTAGTATTCCATTAAACAAGTTTACAAACTACAAAGAGGATATAGGCTAGCACTGTACGCGCGATTTGACTGATAAAACATTAAAAACAATTCGAGAGCCTTCGTAACCCACCCGGCCGCGTATATAGAAATGCTACTTCAGTACGTCTCCGTCGGCTAACATGAACTGAATTAGCTTTTTCTAACTATAAATTATGAGTCTATGCTACTCCAATACGTCTCAAAGAGTGATGTACTGGACTAGTATTTCTAAGTTAATATTCATTTAGATGTACTAGAAACCCTTATCTTATTCGTCAAGCTCGCGTGACGTATTGGCGTAGGATTTCTAAATATCGGTTATCAATATATGATTTTAGAGTTTCACGGTCACAATTACTGTTATTAGTATTACGGCCAGTCGGCCAGCGACCATGATGGCAGAAGGGCCGTCGAAATATCTGGCAAAAAACGATATTAATCGCGGAAAGTCCCGTAATACTAATAACAGGATTTCTAAGTACCTAAATCATAAAATTGTCTTAGAAAAGCTAACGCGATACGTCTCTCTATGCCGATATTGCTATCACACGCACAGTGCAGCCAACTTCCATTGCACGACGTAAAGACAGGGGAATATCAGGAGGACTTATCCAAGCTGGTCGTCCCACCACATTAGAAGGTCGAAGTGCCCAAAAACGATCCCATAACATAGCTTTTAATATTGAAAATAACGAACTTTGTCCAAAAAAACATTGACAAAATAATTCTTAAGTACCAATTAAACTCTTTTTTCGTACTGTATTTGCTTTATTTGTCATGCTACAACCTACATATCATTTAGACTGAAACTTATATAGTTATTTTTAGCTTTCCTTTAGTATCAGTTTCACGTTGACGAACAGAATTAGGATAATCTCTACTTTGCGCCGCGTGATATGACTTGTAACCCTACTGCAGTACATCACCCTCTGAGACGTATCGGAGCAGCATTTACACATTTTTAACGTTAGAAAAGCAGAGCTATACTAATTCAGTTCGTCTTAGCCGGTGGGGACGTATTGAAGAAGCTTTTCTATATACGCCACCCGGCCTGTGTTTACTACCGTTCTATTGCATAGTACTACCTATACTTTACCCACCACTTTACCGGCTCCCGGTGGTGCTGGCATCAATATTCAGATCACACGATCCGAAGTGAAAATTTGTAGCGAGAAAATTGCTAGCTGTCCGGTTAGAAATAGTAGAAGACATTGTATACAGTGAATGAAATTCCTTTATCTTATATCTGCTGTTGTAAACTATTTAACTTTATACATGTTTTGAAATTATGTATATTTTTTGGTATACAAAAATATTGTAAAACAGGTAAATATAGTGAAATTACAAATTGTGTTAGGTATGTGATATGTAGTAAATGAGATAATAATAATTTAGCGTAACGCGTTTAGATAGTCGCAAATTATCCTTTGAGATTCTCTTGAGATATCCGAGTGATGTGGATCGGGACAGCTAAAGTTCCTCCTCCTCCTTGCGTCGTAATTCTCATTGCTGAGGGTCGTGATCTCTATGGAACACCCTCTTGTGTACTGTGCCCCGCCCGCCATTTAGTTCTATGTTCTGCAGTTCGGATATCGTCGCTGACTTTGGTCACGAGTGCGAAACGAATCTGGTCGGACCAACGCATGGGACTGCGTCCTATAGTTCTTTTTCCTTCTATTTTGCCTGTGAACGGAAGTTTCTTGAGATCGTCTCCACGTTTCCTGGAGATATGTCCGAAGAACTTAAGTATTCTGCGTAGACATATTGTGGAGAGTCAGGTCTTTATTCCTAGTTGTTTGAGGATAGATGCGTTAGTCCGTGCTGTCCATGGAATCCGAAGCATTTTTCTCCGGCACCACATCTCAAAAGCGTCGATTCAAAATTTAGCGTCGAGCTAAAAGTTAGAGAGACATTAAAAAAAGTTTACTTGCGGTAGGTGATCGCCGTCGAGGCTGATGTTGACGCGGGCCACGAAGAAGGCGGCGTCGAAGGGTGGCGTCTGCTCGTAGTACTGCTTGAGCTGCAGGTCCCGGCACGCGTTGATGGAGCCGATCCAGAAGTCGTTCCCGAACATTATGTTGGGGAGGTACTGCCCCGACGCATCGTACACTGCAAGCAACAGATTTTTAAAATGGACTATCTTAATTTCTTTTACACAGAGATAATCATCATTTCAGCCGCATAACGTCCAGTGCTGGACATAGGCCTCTTCCAAGGGTTTCCAAAATGAACGATAATAATTTGGACTAATTCGAGCACATTCATGTACTGGTGAAAAGCCGCACGGCATAATATGATGCAGCATCCATTATGTTGTGTTTGGTGGATCTCAACAGGTTAATAGAAATGTCTACATACAGATAAGTAAGAATCTAGCAGATCAATAGATAAAACGTTTATTTGTGAAACCGCACAAACACATTCACACACAAGGAAATACACGAAATAATTTTTAGTATATTAAGTACAAGTTTTTAGCGATATGATGTGTATGCTGCAGTTACACAAAAAGGTCGTAGGCTCAGCAACAATATTGCTCAAAAAGCAATGCGCTGATTTTCAGCTAAAACCTTAGGTATGTGCCTAACCTAGTAGGTATAAATTATTTTAGTTGTTGCCGACGTAGTTTAGAATTAGTTAAACAGAATCTTCAGGAAAAAAAAGACAGCTTGCAGGTATCCGCCAAGTCGAGCAAACAAAGGCAATCCGCTAGATGACAAGAAGTCAAATCAGTCACTTTTTTCTAAACGTCAAAACAAACATTTTCTATGGAAATTATATTAAATGACCAACCGTGACGTCATACTATTTTGGAGTCAAATGACGCACTTAATATCAGTTTTTCTGCATTAATAAATCTAAAATGTTGTTGAAAATAGATACAATTAATGTGAAGTGACAATATTTTATAACGTTTTATTTTATCAACTGTACTGAATAATTTATTTTTTACTTTTTTGTGACAGAATCTAGACGCTTAAAGTTTCAGTGATGATATTTAGAACTTAGAACCTACCTATAGTTTACGAACAACTATCAGCCAAACCAGATCCTAAATTTTACTGAGACTCACTCACCGATTATCAGAATTCTAAGGTACTAGTGGACCGAATTTATAATTCAGATAGTAAAGCTGAAGGTAGGTTGAAAAATCTGGGTTTCTTGGTGTAACTATGGCCCAACGCAGACGACAGACTAATCCGCGGGCGAACATTTTGCGCGTCGTGTGCGTTACTGCATACGATTCCATGCTTGGAATCATATGCAGAAACGCACAGGGTTCTATTTTCACAGACTAAAAAGTGCATCACGGATAGTTTCGTCTGCGTTGGGCCTATAAAACATTCCCAAAAAAATAATACTTATTAAAGAATTTGTACGTCTTGTAGCAATTGCAACCAATTTTTTTTTACCATAAAAACTTTCAAGCCTCTTAATTATCACAGTTATTGTGTGTACCTGTGTGAAAAAATAAATAAAAAAAGGAATAGATAAATAAAACTAAACTATAAAACAAACCCAAAATCAACTATGCTTCATTAAATAAATGTCATCTTGCCCATGAGGCATGGTAGCAAGAACGCTGGCTGCGTTTCTCGCTGGATAGCAATGCTGATCCATTGAGCGAAAAAGCAGCCAGCCCTCTTGTCACCTGCGGCGGCTATCATCTCCTTGAAAAGTATTCTTGCCTTATAATATATAAACTCTACTGAGAAACAGCCTCAGCGCCTTCAGCAGCCGCCCCGGCCCTCAAGGCTGACTCCCTGAGATGGGAAGGCGCCAGTATGTCAACACATGTTGCGTCCCACACTAGACCCCTTCCGCGTTGCCAGGGTATCAGTGACATCCCATCTGGCCTCTTACGAAACTACGTAACGAAATCTTAAATCTTGACTGTGAAGTATTTTATACTTCGTATTCAAAATTTTCAAATATACCTTAACTTACCATTAATATATAATAACTGCGTAATGCGTATGTGTTAATACAGAGTAAATAATTAAGCAGTTATACATTATACATAACATCGGTAATCTTTAATTAATGACCAGATATGACCCTTTATAAACTGAAAATTATGGAATTAATACGCTATAATTTCCATAAAATGACAATGAAATCCTTATAATGGCTAAATAAATTTCTACGAAGCTTTTAAAGCTTATATAAAATGCAGCAGTCATAAATGGCCAATTAACTGAAACCGCACCTGACGGCCATTTTTAGTGCTTGCGCTGCTGCGATTGAGTCGCTAAATTTATGGCTATTCCCACTGTTCTAAGGGTGATTTTATCTTATTTAGATGTGTTTTTACAATCTATCTTAATATCTATTAACTTGATTCCACGTTAGGCTAAATGTTAGTAACAAAGAAATATAATGTCGCACGGGTGAGATGAGAACGTTCTTAATGACCTGCCAATCCTTGCATCATATCATCATCATTTCAGCCGCATAACGTCCACTGCTGGAAATAGGCCTCTCCCAAGGATTACCCATTGCGTCATATGTCCGACGGAAATTATTGATTAGTCACTCTATATCTCCCGTTTTTTAGCCAATGAACTTACAGAGAATGTTAAGTGTTTGTACAAAATGCTAATGGGTTGATCAAAAAATCACACGCATTTGAAGCCAACGATTCCTAGCCAACAATATATTAAAAACCATATACCTAACATTTTTTATTATAAAGTTTCGTGATTCTTTTTCATCTGCTTATAAACTAAACAAAAACAATCATGAACTACAAATGGCTGAACCTTCAAATGGCATGTCCCAAACTTGTACCTAATGATACTTATTAATTTATTCCACCTCAAGAGAATTCAAATTTCCGAATAATGTATTCATGCAAAGGGAGGTTTACGATACGTCCGAAATGTTCCTATTTACGGGTTCAACGGGTAACAGGGCAAGCCAAAAGCTAACCTTTCCATTAGATATGAGGAATAGAACAGGCGGCATACTAAATTATGTACCAAGAGGTTGTTCTACAGGAAATCAATCTCCGTAGCTGTAGAGGTACTTTGATTGCTTTATTATTCACTGACGAAGCTTATGAAATATAATACACCCTTAAGCATACACTTGAGATGGTTCCTTCGAGAAATCGAGAGGGATTGTGTACCGAATCCTAACCAAACCTATTTTTACACATATTGCGCGTTTAGAGTTGTAACTTAATGTATTTCGTTATTTAAGCTCTTAGCCGAGCTTTGTTGCTTTAGTGCCACTTTCTGGAAAATATAACGGCAACGTTGCAGTGCGAAAAGTGAATTTACTGCTGACAGCTTTTGTCTCTGGATTGTTATTCTTATTCTTGTGCTTGAAATTAAAGCAAGAACATTAAAATACTGTTTACATTGCCTGTTAAATGTTTGTAATGCAATAAAAACTATACCGATCGCACGTTTGTTTACAAAATAATTTTCTTGCTTATTTATTGCTATATTTTTGACTTGCTGTAAGAATTTGCACAGAGGCAATAAATGTAAGCATATAGCATAAGACCACCTAAAACTCTTGGTCAGGTTTTATTATGTAATTATATGCACATGAAAGAACATATAAAAGCAGAACAAGATAGATGTTAATGAACTTATATAAGGCTGTAAAATAAAAAAGTCACGACAGGCTACGCCCACAGCATGAATGAAACTATTCATAGAAACAACCGAGAAATCGGACACGTTCAGTCAGCGTGTCTCGAATAACGAATATTGTACTAAAATACCGAGTTTGTGGCATCACTAGCGACTCGCAATATTACAATTCTCTAGTATTTACTTTGAGAAACAATGCAAATATGGACACGCTTTAATATTAATGCTTTGACTTAGCTCCTTTAGTAATAATTAATATTGTTTAAGGAATAGCGCTTCAACATGCTTCAACAATTTCAAATGCATTTACAAGAATTAAATTCAGTCTATTGTTGTCATCTCATTCTAAAGACATAAAACAGAAATTCCATTTCAAGTTTAATAGACCGCATTTCAGAACAACAGTCTCGCATACTACCGAATATTAGTACCCCTACCTTTGCAAGATAAATCCCTTTTTTCCATAGTTACATCAAACAACTTTGTTCGATTAATAACTCGTCGTTTCCAAAGGGCTACAGAATCGTTTTCTCGGTTAAATACACTCGGAGCATATGCGCTACTGTAAGTACGGATAGCATGGAAAGGGCCCCGTAGGTACACATAATTTACAAACCCTTGTCAATGTCGGTAACATTCACATAAAGTCGAGTACAAGGAAAACACGCAAGTTGTAAGGCCGTTTTGATTTTTTGTTTCATAATTGAAGCTCATAATTAAAGTTGGTGTCGCGAGAAGCGACCGTTAACAGCGAGTCATGGTCGGCCAACGTACCAATTCTGACATCCAACGCGTTGGAGAACTTTCCGTTTATTTACTAAACTAGTACATTTGAAGCTAAGTTAATTTTACTACAGTCCGTATAATACGGTCACATGTTTACTAAGATATTCTTAAAATGCTATTTTATGTATACGTTCACTTTTTATGAAGCTGGTATGAAGATATTTACGACTATAACCTCAACAATGACAGTGGCCTCTGTTGTACTCCATACCTAACCGCAATGATCTTTGTAATATGCTCAAATCTTATCTCGAGGAGTGCCTGAATTAAACATACCATTATCATTACAGTTACTTTGAAATTTTCTAGAGACACAATATGTGATTGAACTCGTACGTATTGTGCTTAGATAATGATATGATAATAATGTTTTATAATTTTGACGATTGTTGAATTATCGAGAAAGATATCTCATTTAGGAAAGCTACAGAGTTTTTTAATTGGTAACAATATAACCATTATTTTTGAAAGGAAAATGAGAAAGCATAGAAGTAGATAAACAATGTGAGAAAGTTGGCAATAAGTGCGCAGGTAATATTTCACTTGGTTTCTAAAACAAGTCGTGTATTTTTTAACGATGCAAAAACGTTTACCGCCGCAGTAGAAATAATTGTCAGTTTGCGAAATGTTTGGCAATGTCCTTTGTGGAGTGGATCCGTTGCACTGCGGCGCGGAGCGAATTATACAGCGTGTTCGCTTGCTGCATCCCCCACAAACAACCAGAGAATTCGTATATAAATTGTTGTGTGAACATTATTTCCTTTTTATTGAGTATATGGAAATGAGACTAGAATTATATAGAATCTACCTTTGAAAGCTTGTGTTTAGAGTTAACATTTATAATCTTATATTAGTTTCGACTGTGTATAAGCATAAGCAATGTATATAGGCTATATTTGTTTATCGAGGGAAAGCGGATACTAAGGCTATTTTTGGTTATCTGTAATAATAATAAATTCGTGTTCGAGTTGAACTATGATTATTCATTACAATATTAGAGCAAAAAAAACTAAACCTTACATATTAGAACGTAGTTATATCTCAGTATCAGACCACATGATGTGACAACTGCACCCTTGGAGATTGCTATGTCTATTCCCATCGAATCGAGTTTTAGGAAGCAATCGCACCGGGATCGGAATTCCCAGATCTCTAGGGATATTGCCGGCCACAATAAACGATATCCCGACGCGACGAAATAGCGGCGGCTAGTGGGCCAATCATGATGCTCACAATAACTGAAATCGTATTTGAGTTACGAAAATAGAAGCATTTTATATTTGTTTCCGAGTTCCGACTTACCTTGGCATTGCTTTTTTCGTTTGATTACTACTAAACCATTCTCTACACTGCACCCAAATATTTATAAGACTCTTTAATAATTATCTTCCATGCTGGTCTGGGAGAAAAGAAAAAACGTAGAATGTACCAGCTGCTTCTCTTCCCGCGCAGATCGTAAGAGCCGATAGAGGGAATGGGCGAGATTTGAATCATGGTAATAGGCGATGCAGCTAGCAACCCATCACTATTTTGATTCCTTTTCCATCTTAACGCCCACCTACACGCTAAGCGTGGCCTTTGGGCCTAACGGCCCTGGGCTCTGTCTACCCCGTCAGGGATATAGACGTGAAAATGTATCTGTTAATAATTATCAACTTTTTAAGAAAAAAAGTCTAACGCTGGAACTTAAAAAAGCACTCTACCTTGATATGATACTTTTATTCCTATATTTTTATGAAATATATCGACTACCAACGACTAACTTTATTAGCTGAGGCGCCAAACTTTCTCGATGACAGATTACCTTTCATACCACATGCGAAAGTTAGCGATATGTTCTAACTGCGAAAAGATGGTCAATGTTACGAGAAAATTCTCGTGTGTGTAACGCAACATGTGTTTTTATTTATTAACTATAATAGTACCTCTATTATAGTTAATAATTAAGGATTAGATAAGTAAGGGTTTTTTTTCTAGTTTGGGGAGTTTATTTTTACTACACGTATAAGTCATATCACATATTTTTCAATTATTCTCAAAGCTTAAACGTAGTGTTGCTTAGTTTTTTTTTTTTTAACTTTTCCTATTAGTCAATTTTAGATACGGCTTGAACCTTTCTACTCTAAGCCAGTACACGTACTTGCCTTACTTAACACGTTAACGGACAGTAGGACTTCTATAGCATTCATCAATTGTTTTTTCTATTGTGTCTGGCTTAGTGTCCGTGAATGAGTTAAGAGGGTTGTGTAGTTGTAAATTTACATACAAAAAGCGATAACGTTTTAAATAACCTTCCTTCTGATGCAGCCAGATAAAATAAACTTGTACTGTACTGTATCATATTAAGGTAAACACCACGAAAAAGTGTGTTTATTTGAAACAAATTGTTAAATCGTAATATGGCGATAATTCATATTTATACGAAATATCAGGCATTTGATAAGTAACTCTTTGAATTATTTTTTTGTATAATTAGTAGTAGTAGTCAGTCTAAGTTTTAAAAGCGTTTCTGCTAAAAGTGCCTCTTTTGGCATCTAGGTTTACTTATTGTGCGTTTGTAGGGGCTGTTTTCGTATTTCAGTCTCGCTAACAAATAAATAATATTCTATATTTCTAACTGTAAAAAAACCTTACGGTTGGTTTTGTTATCATCCTATACATGCAGCTGATAGTGCGTACAACACAGTCTTGGCTGGTAACGCACGCGTTTCTACACAGGCGTTAATCAACAGATCGCCGTCAGTGTGTGAGCCCATATCATCAAATTACAGGTGGTGCGATGTCATTAAAGGCAGTGGCTGACATGGCTCAATTGATTGTTGCGCGGCGGCGGCAACGAGCTGCGTGATTGCGAACACCTGCGTTAATGTGTGAGAATAGTTTTGAGATATAACATTCGTTGATTTGTGTATTCACTGATTACCTATTTTAAATCAATAATAACTCTTAGAATTTTAATGTTTGATGACGTAGAGAATTGGTAAAGGTTTTCGTAGATATTTATTTATTCCGTACACACAACTTCCAATTCTTTATTACGGGTGTCTATTTAGAATACAAATTTTTTTGACATCGAATTTCATTTCCCAGAAAGCTATTCCACGATTTTTAATACATTTTTTTCTTAATAAAACGATCAGTTTATCATCGCAGTTTCATATTATAATAACAACATTTAAAAAAATATAATTATAAAATGGTTTTCTTTTATAGAAATACGGTATATCGAACTAACATTTCATATAAAATATTAAGTTATCGATAAAACTGTTCATAAAAACATGTTTCAATATGTAACGGTACACATAATAACTCGCTTCGCTCGCTCGGTTCGTGCGTGTGTTGGTCGTAGTTCTAACATAACCTGACCTATAGGATTGCCCTAACCTAGGAAAATGGATAGAAATGACTTAGCACTCGCCGGCCGCTACCGCGGCACGCTCGCTTCGCTCGCTCGGCTCGTGCGTGTGTTGGTCCCAGTCCTAACATAACCTGACCTATAGGATTGCCCTAACCTAGGAAAATGGATAGAAGTTTCCTAGCACTCGTTTCAAATGTTTCAACTATTTTGCAAACTGAAACTTACGTGGAAACAAAATTATGGGTAACAAAACTTTGATGTTACGTTATTTCGATAAAATACATAAAATATGAAAAGAAATAACGATAGATTGAGTTTGTAAATAACGAATAATCGAGTAAATGAAATTTCGATGTCAACAGATTTTAGGATTTGTTCAATATTGTATTAAAAGATTTGCGAATAGTTTTATGGGGAATGAAAATCGTTGATGTTAATTGCGAGAAAGTGATGGGTTCCCCTTTATTACACTGTACATACAGTTATATCGCCCGTTAATAAGTGTGTTCATCAATTAGGTACCTATTTCTAAATCAATAACAACTTTTACAATTGTAATGTTTGAAGACGTAGAGAATTTGTAAAGGTTTTCGTAGATATTTATTTGTTCTGTACACACAACCTCCAATTATTTATTACACTGTACGTGCTGTTCGTAGATAAACCTCACAAATCGCTAATATTCCTCTGGGTTAAATCATGTTATTTTGTAAAATATAAAATTACCTGCGTCCATTGTATCGAGAAAGTATGAAAAATATACACAATTCAATTACGGTTTGCAAACATACCCAGGAACGCCATTCCCAGCTCGTGAAAAACGAAAACGAAAATATCGTTCCTTTGTATGGCGTAGTACGTTGATTTTTTTGTGGCGATACAAATATCTGGTCGTTACAACAAAGCTCGGTGATCTCTTTGATGCGTATCCGATATAATATATTCAATCACCTGAACAAATGTTTTCATTTGTCGTTTGCTGACTGTTTACAAATAGTATTTGTTGATAAGGTTTTTTTTTTTCGATTCCGTAACGATATGCATAAAAGTCCAATAGGACGCTAACAGCTTTAAGTGACTACACAAGAAATAGTTGTATTATCAGTCTGTGAAAATCCTATCCTACTATCCTATCCTACTTCCTACTAATATTATAAATGCAAAAGTGAGTTTGTGTATTTGTTTGTTTGTTTGTTACCTCTTCACGCTTAAACTACTGAACCGATTTGGATGAAATTTGGTATGGATATAGTTTGAGACTCGGAGAAGGACATAGGGTACTTTAGAATTACATTATAATTAATTAACTAAATGCTATTCTATAAATTAAAAATATTACTAAAAATAAAAACATTAATTTATATAAAAAATCGTTCCCAGATCGCCACCGTTAACAGGCAAAGTCCCCAAGAGGCTGGCGGCATTTCCGCGTTGTATTGCAAGGCTAAGCCTTTGGCCGAAATGCGCACCAGCTCTTGGGTCCCCAGAGACGTCGATCAAACGTGTGGAGACCTCTCTAAATAGTTGACGGGCTTCTATAGGGTACTTTATATCCCGGAATTCCCACAGGGAGCGAAGCCCGCGGGTACAGCTAGTATGTCTATATTTCTTTTTTCGCTTTTACAACTAATACAAATTAAAGAAGGTCCAACGATATGAACGATGTTCACAGACCATAAAAAAACTTACACAACAAAAAGACTGAATAAACTTTATAAGAGAGCTAGTAGAACGTATAACTATAATTAGATTTTAGAACGAACAAATTCAATCGCGCTTGTTAACAGCTTGTCATTTTCAATCGGTGAGGTTTGTATTTAGGGTTCCGTACCCAAAGGGTAAAACAGGATCCTATTGTTAAGACTCCGCTGTCCGTCTGTCCGTCCGCCTGTCTGTCTGTCATGTTACCAGGCTGTGTATGTCCATGAACCGTAATAGCTATTAGCTAGACCATAGTGCTAGACTGTTGAAATTTTCACAGATGATGTATTTCCGTTGCCTTTATAACAACAAATACTAAAAACAAAATAAAATAAATATTTAATTCTGTTAATATTTCTTTGTTATGTATCCTAATATTTAATTGTTAATGGTACTTTGTTCGTGCGCGAGTTTAACTCGCACTTAGCCGGTTTTTTGTTTTGACGGAAAGGCGATACATACAAGCATTTTTGCCTTGGTTCGTCGACATTGACACGAATTTTTTAATGTTATTAAGTATAATTTCCTTGATTAACCCATCGTGTTGGATATCGTTATCCAAAAAAATTGTGTTTTATATCTTTATATTAACAACTTTGACCTTGCTTATTTATTAGGCATTTAACAATGTATTACAAACGTTTATTTTAAGATATTTTTGGTTTAGTATTTACAATTTGTGTACGAGTATACATCAAAACTTTAAAATTAAATTAATAACCTACAACTCCTAAATTGTGCTTTTCGAAGTATAAATGATATTGAAACTGTTCAGTTACGTTAGTAGTTTAAGTTTCTTTTAAACAAAAGTTTCCTTCAGCAATAAATGAAAAGGTTGGAGAACTTATACTTATTTGGAAACTAAGCTACGAACAAATGTCTAAGAGGAAACTAGTTCTTACTTATTGTGTACTAACAAAACTCATTCCAATTTATCAGGTTATTAATACATACATATTATTACGTCTTCATCTTTCACGGGACGTATAGAGTCAAAGGCTTGTAGCAACATACTGGGACTGAGTTGGAAAACATAAAGAAAAACTAGAGACGTCAACCGAGTCGCCTTTGTATATTAAGTTTATTTGAGACTGTGTACATATGCATTATATACTGGTAAATACGTAAGTGAACCTCACGTAATAAAGTAAGGAAGGAAGAGTGTCAGAAAATCGTCGTTTCTAACAGTCGCCTTGAAGATGATCGCCTAAAACCATGGTCGGTCTTCCCGACTATATTACGTGAGAGAACCGTGTATATCAGTATGTAATGGATACATCTCGCATTAGTTTTAATGAAATAAATACATATACGAGTGCCACGCTACAGTCGGCATCCGACATCCCGTAATAACATTACTCAGAGAAGTAAACCAGCTTACGGAACACTTGAGTGACGTTCTCTAAAGTATTACCTGGCTTGTCAGACGAGGAATTATTGCTAAGTGTATTATGATGCCTCTTAGGGCTTGCCAAACTTTGGAAAATCTTCACAAGCGTAAACGTGAGGAATTGTGGTGCTGCAGGATATTTCGCCAGTAAGTCCAAGGTATTTACAGTAACTTCAGCTCATGGCAACAACATCGGTTTTCATTAGATGGCATTAGGAGCTCGTTGGCGCGATAGGAGTACGCAGAACTAGGGCTTTCGCAAGATAAGCAACCTCGAGCTTTATTACTACTTGGACGGTTGAACACAAGCGGTAAGTATAACAAGTTATTGAGCTCCTCCGTGCTTAGTACGGCATTTCAACTTTTATAACTTTACGGCAGACGTCAAGCTATGACAGAGGTATTTTGGCAACTTCAAAAATCGGACACCTGTGACATGCCTGTGACGGACTCGTACGTTTTTTTATTTGGTCTGAGCCTCATACATAAAGTTAGAGGCCACACATACATAACACACGATAAACAAATCATTAAATAGATGTTGATAAACTGTAACCATGGCTGTAATACATAAAAACCATGAACTTAGAAGATGATAAAAACATTCTGGAGTCTAATGATCATAGTGTGAAATTGACCAAAGTATAAAATTTACCAAAGTAGCAAAAATACCTAAGTTGGTAAACGACCATTGTTCTTATAACCATAGTTTAAAATTGACCAAAGTAGCAAAAAAGCCAAAGTTTGAAACAAAATTGATTGAAATATCAGAAGACTAATATTAAACACTTGGATGCGAAATGCGGCTGAAATTATGATGCCGGGATATCAGACATAATGGTTAAACAAATACGAGAGGTTAGTATCACAAGAAAAAGATTCAAAATGGGGAAATTGCAAGCGTTCTACAATATTATTGAGTTTGCAACTGATTGTAAGATTTGCGTGGATTACATCATTCGAGCTCGTTTGACAAGAAAGCGTCAATGTGCTCCCACCGGTGGCACGTGTGTGTGAAATGAATCGGTTACTTTCACGGGTCTTACTTATGAAAATCGCGATTTACACGTTATGCGCTTTAGTTTGCGCAAGAGCAGTTCGCCTGCAGGGTTGTCAGCGAACGTTTACAAAATTACCAACCATCATTTATCACACAGACAAGTAAAGATTATACCTATTGTACATTAGCCGAGTCAACTAAGTATAATTCATTAAGTAGATACATAAAAAAAAAACGACGGGTTGCACTCTGGGAGTGCCGGCAGAAGTGAAAACTTGAATATTAACGTTGTGCATGTTTGATATTTTGGAATGGTTAGGGAATAATTTTGCACGAATTGCTTTAATTATCAGTATAAAATATTTCAAATCTTTTCTGAACCACAGTCTGTCACAAATGTCACAAGCATGACCATTTTCAAATACACAGCAGTATGGCCACTACACAGACGGTCGAGCCATCAGCTGTCACCATCCATGGATGCGCGTAGCACGCTGTAACATAAACGCACACGAACATTCGCGCAAGCGCCCTGCGCCGTCTTACGAATTTTCGATCAGGCCACATGTCCTGACGCGAGTTTAAAATTTTTTACCCATTCCAAAAAAAGTGCACAACGCCGCTAAAGAAGTTTTCACTTCAAAAATTAAACTACTACTAAATAAATATAAACAATACTTAGGTTATATAAGTAAAGAGATTTAGTAATGCAAGGCGGTCAAAATAATAAACAATGTAAGTTCATATAAACCTATTCGTTTACCCTTTTAATATAGAACAAGTATTGATTTCAAAACTAATGCGAGCTCTATGACACTAAAAATAAACGTGCGTGTATAGATCGTCACACAACCAATGTTCAGAATACCTACCGATGTGTACTGTATCGATTTATACGTGGATTAGATCACCAAATATGTATTCATCATTAGTATTAAACTTCAAAGATTGACTATTAGTTTAGTATCCATTCAAACGTTTATTGCAACGAGACTATAGTTAGATTAAACAGTTATTGACCGAGCGAGCGAAGCGAGCGAAGCATCTCAGTTTCGAGATTAGCCAAAAATTCTTTTGTCCGTCTGTCTGTCTGTCTGTCTGTCTGTCTGGCTGTTCTCGCCTACAGGTCGCATTTCTTAACCGATTCTCATACAATTTTGTAAGCAGGCTCAGCAACTAAATAGAATTTTTTTGTCGAGCCAGTTTTCCGAAATTTTTCAAAATGGCGGAAATATGGAGGTTTAAAATTTTAAAACCGTCATATATCCGCCATTTCAAAATATTTTCAAAAATTTTATTAGACTTTTTTGTTGCCATTATAAAAACGCATTTTTTTTAATTGAACAACTTTTTTGTCTGGACAACTTTTTTATACGTTATACTTAAACGGGTTTAGGGTGACTCGCGAAGTCTAGCTGACTGAGCCGTGACGGATATACAATACAAAATCTTCTTACAAAATATTGAATTCAGTCCAGGTTACTGAACAACTTTCTTAAAAATACATGTCTCCCGCGGGAATTAAACCCGCGACTTCCGAGTTACAAGGCCAATGTCTTGACCACTATTTTTAAGAAAAGAAGAAAATTGACAAATATTTGTTGCGTTGCGTAAGTACATTCAATACCATATAGTTCACAAAAAGCAATAACTATGTAGGTAGATGTCCAACAAAAACTCAACTCGCTATGGTTATTTTTTCATAAGTTTACAAGATTGACTTGATTTTTTCTAGAATCGTATGACTTTTTGTTGTCTTGCTTGTTTAAAGTTTTGTTTAATTTGTTTAGCCAGTTAATTGTATTCAATTGTCGTGTATTGGATTGCTTGCTTGCTTTGCCTGATATGTAGTAGAAGATATAATCGCGAGGTCTAAGTTCGTGGCGAACAACTAGTAAATATTTTTCTAAGGACAAGAACATAATATATTACCTACTAATAGTTTAGGTGCCTACTATCAATCTGACATGTGGTATAACATTTTCTATCAAATATAAAAATTCCGAATCTCTCATATTTTATATCGTCGTACTGGTATAAACTGTAATGACAATTTAAAGTGTAGTAATAATAAATTAAATTAAATTAAAAAATTATTGGGCATTTTATCATACTGCTTCACCCTTATACTTTATAAACCTATTCAAACGGCACCTCCACGGCTGCCGTACCGACGCGGCGCCAGCGCCGGCCGGCGCTGGCGGCATCGCTTGGAACGCCACAATAATGTCACACACCGCTGCCCGCCAGTTGCCCAACGAGCACGATCACGTCTAATAAACAAACATATTAAATATACTATTAAAACCATTAACCAACTGCCGTAAAGAATTAAAACAATTATAACTAAAACAGAATTACCACAACGTATAATTAACCTCAGTTAAAACGGAATTAATCCGTAATATTGTGAATCACGCTATTTTAAACCAAACAATAATTCAACGCCTAATTTTTTAAATAACCGTATTTTGCATTTGAATTACATTTGCTATTCTTGTACAACCCCGTAAAATTCGTTTTGTTTATTCAAACATGATTCAGCCGGTTCGTAAAAATGCTTGGAAGTCTTTTTACGTGAACGTCGACGGTATATAAATCTGCTTGTTGTCTCTGCAGTATGTGTTCGGTAAACAAGCTTGGCCATAAACGAGCTTTATATCGTGTTTACACGAGAATTCACATGATTGTCAAAAAGAAGATACTTGGTGCCTGTCTACGAAGCTGTATCACCTATATAGTAGATTTGAACGACTACAAGTGCTACGCGGCTGCGAATGCTACGAATTGTCACCACGCTACGCTGTGAATTCATTCATTAGCAGATTTAGCAGTAATATAAACAGAGTGTCTGTCCTTGAAATATATAATTTTGCTACGAGGGGTAAAGGTAATAGTTTTAACTCGAGGGCGCTTCTTTGAATCTAAAGCAAAAGAGACTGAGTGCGAGTGATTCTACTTTGGAATCCTGAGTGAAGTGAGGGATTCATGTACATCGCCCGAAGTAAAAATATTACCGTACCCGAGTAGCACACTCTACTTTTCATCTTCATTTAAGAGAAAAACTAGCAAAAAAATAACAGATAAAACTAGGAAATAAAGAATATAAAGACAACCTCCACGACCTGGACTACCTCGACGACCATGACAACCTCGAAGACCTCGACATCGACCTTGACGACTTCAATGACTTCGACAAACTCAACAACCTTGACGACCTCGACAACCTCAACGAACTCGACGATCTGGACCACCTCAACGGCCACGAATACCTCGACATGGACTCCGACGACCTAGATATGGACTCCGACGACCTCGAAGACCTCAATGACCTCGAAGACATCGACGTTAAATATTTTATTTACACGTATATCGTATGAATCTCGGGAAGTCGCTTTATTTTTACTCTTGACATGAAGATGATACTTAGTATTCAGAAGCGATATATAAAACTTTTGTGAACATGCTGTGAATATTTAATTTAAAGAAACTTATAAGACTAACTTCTGCTCGCGCTACATTTCATTCACGAGGAAGCAAATAATTAAAGATTTAAATAAAGCCTAAAGCAATTTACAGTAACTTGTTTACCACTTAAATGTAAGTTTGCCTCAAACTGTTAACTCGCATTGTGTTGTTTAAAACAATCCCTTTACTGATTTGGTTTATAAGTACGCAAACTTAAAAAATCTACTAATCTCATCTATAATCAAACAAACTTCAGCAAAACGGAACTAGCCTAGCAGACCTATATATATGTATATGTCGCAGTTGGATTGTATAATTACTAATTACAAAACCGAGCTGTAATGCCAAACAGCTAGTGGTTCTGTCAAACAACGGATTATACAATCCAACTGCGACATATACATACATTAATAAATGCCGGATCGTGAAATATCATGAAACTTTTTACAGACTGGATAAACTAGTAGTTCACCTCGAACGTCTTAAAATATTTGGCTCATGTTCATGTTTATGAATTTCCGACCAAAGAGATTCGATTTATCGTCAAATAAACACACATAAATACATACCTAAATACAAACACCTGATTGTCCAAATAGACTCAAAGTACTTCGCTCGCGCTTTCAAAAACCTCATTATCTTAAGCCAAGAGCTCAGGAATGAGTTTGCTTCAACTTTGTTGATGAGATGAGTTTAATTCCCGACAAGGAATAGGATCCAGTGTTTTGCATCCCTGGTTAAGCATTAACGCCTGACGCTTAAGGCGACAAAGAGATGCAAAGGCACGCTGTCATAGTGCGCTCCAGAGACGGTCTTCACTTAGTTCAACCGACCCGACCCGACCGACAGATATGCTCTCAATAAAGAGGCAAATAAAAAAATACACAAAAAAATTGGACGATTATCAACTACAACAATTAATTAATTTAAAAATTTCCACTTTTTAGCGACGTGTTAGTGACAGTCTAAAAATTTATTAATGCGTAAATACATATTATGCACAATGCTGCAGTTAGATAGGTGAGAGGTAAGCATCATATTCGAGGTTGTTGGTTACGTTTTTGCCTTTTTTTAACAAATTTTCACGTATTGGGTGATTTACTTACGACTTTTGAGGACATGCAGTGCAATTCAGAGCTGTTTGTTTTGTAAACTTCGATACAATTTATTCTGTTTTTAACTTAACTTACAAGATTTAGTACCTTTACTTAAACGCATTATATATAGACTTGTTATAGTTACAGCAAGTATTCATTACTTTTTAAAGATAATAAATATATTTGTTGAAGTTAATGCTACACATCATTTTTGTGGATTTTAGATGAATTCTATCAAATATACTGACATGCTGATTTGTACGCAAATATATGTTTTCTAAGTAAAATACCCCGATAATGAAGGAGAAAATCAAATAATTCTACTATATAACTAATCCTATAGAAGCACTAAGAAAAATATCACAAGTTGAAATGTTCATAATATAATACAAACATTTATTCGTTAATTGTTCCTTCTAAACTGGTCTGCTTGTCTGGAAAAAATTAAAAAATCTTAGAAAGTAGCAGCTGTTTCACTTCCCGCGCAGATCGAAAGACTTGGCGAAAATGCAAATCATGTTAATAAGTGGCCTTAGAGTCTTGCGGCCCTGGGCTCTGTATGCTTAGAGACGCAAGACCCAAAACGCTCTAACTGCCCTTTATTAGTAATAAAACGTGATAGTATGTAAGAATGTATGTATATTATTCGTGAAAAAATATGAAAAATGTCGGTGGTAATAAAAGGCTCTTTCTACAGGGATTCATTCCATAAAGTAGACAAACACGGTAATCCGAGGGCAAAGCTCCCAATGTAGGTCAGTGATTACATTTTTCATTCATAAGAACTTGTAAACTAGTTGTGCGCGCGTAACCGGCCGTGATGTAACGGCTGCCCAGCTGATAACTCGAGCAAACCTTTGGAAAACGCTACACTTTGCCAATATTTGAATTCGTTTTATGAATTATTTTTGAACACTATCCACTTTAAACGAGCAAACAGATCAACTATTCTTTATTGTGCCAAATCCTCTGGCTGCTCTGACCAAATAAGGCTCTAGTAGTACAGAGAGGGTCATGCTCCTGCAGTGGAATCTAAAAAAACCTGATATTGATGATGAAGTAACTTGCAAGGTGTTCATTAAAAGTACAATTATTATTCATACTAATACTTGGAATATTGGCTTTAAACTCAAGTTCCATAGTCGTTGTTACCTGTATTTTGGACATACATAGAAAAACTTTAAGCGTTTACAAAATTACGAAGAAGTGGCACTCGCAGGCTTTTGGGCTAATACTAGTACTTGTAACCTGATGGTGTTTCTGCTTTAATACTTAAATCGTAAAAAACCGCCGTAATATTCGTACAAATATAATTTATATTGCTAAATCATAAGTTTGTGCGAATGTTTGTGTCAGGTAAATCAACGACGATATTGTGCACTTCGGTAAACATGTAACTTAAACCAATAGATATGATATATTTTGGTTTAACTGCAAACAGAATGAATATGCATGACAGACAAAAATAACCACCGTGTTGAAAATGAAAATATGAATAAATATGTATAAAATAGATAATTAATAGTTATTAATTAATAAATTAGTTAAAATGGGATTTTAAAAAAGCCTACTTGCTCAATAAGCGTTACGTGAACTGTTGAAACAGCTATTCATTATATTTAATGACGTTTGTTATACTAAAGACTAATTATAATTGCGTTTCAGTAATATATTACATAAAAATGCTTAAATATATAATATTTAAGTTTTAATTGAACCATCTAAAGTACAGCAAGCTTGGTAACAAGAATCAGCGGCTAGGTACTCACACCGACAAATGGGAAAAATAAATTACATAAAAGCTAGGTAAAACCTACCTACTAATTATTTATTAATTATTTTTACGATCAGTCCCGAGAGATATTAGAGCAGAGCAATATATAAATATTAGGCAACTTAAAAACTGGAAGTAGGCATATGTATATAATAAGTATATTACTATGTAAATTATCTGAGAAAGTTTGTCAAAGCAAGCTGTCGCAGTTTGCGAAACTAGTGTTACGATTTTATGACACGTTTATTGTTTATTTATGCATAGTGGTAAATAGTTCGCCTGCAGAATTACGGCATTATAGCATATCTCGCAAGGTTAACAAAAAAGTGACGTAATAGATCCCATTTCTTGTACTAACAACAATAACGTGAAATTTAAATCTCCAACCGAGTAGGAACATTTTTACACTTTGAAGAGTCTAATGTGTCATGTTTTAGTTTAAGATTTCTATAAAAAAAACAATGTAAACAAATGCATTTCATATAATTTTTCATTTAAGTTTATCAAGTACTAGAGGCAGCGCGCAGCTTCGCCCGCGTTAACTACTCGAGTGAAGTCGCGGGCGTGATGCAATATAGCCTATAGCCTTCCTCGATAAACAACCTATCTAATACCGAAGGAATTTTTCAAATCGGACCAGTGGTTCCTGAGATTAGCGCGTTCAAACAAACAAACAAACTCTTCAGCTTTATATATAAGTATGGATATTTATTTATCATTTTATTTACTGGCTTTACATGTCAATGAACAATTAAGGTTATGACCTAGAGACAGAGGATTTTTAATCATATTGTTACTTTAGTTACTTGGTTTTTATAAAACAGTATTTAAATGACAAGGCTTTAAAATTTTAATGGCAAAACTTCACGCCAATATCTACAAGAAATATATATACTTACCTACACAAATTTACTTATATCAATATTTTTGTTAAATTGGGCAGGGTCTTCCAACAAATATTTTATCACGAAATAGTTATTTTTTTACTATGTTTGAAGTTTTGTAAGTTTTTTTTTTATGTAAACTGGCATAGCAAACTTTGTAAATTTGTACGAGTACCTATATTTATGAAGTCAAAAGATCATTAATGGTTTTATTATCTATTTATTTTCGTCTGAAAATGAAGTACAGTAAAGTTTAAAGTTTATAAAGAGGTAAGAAGAATCGACATGCCTTCCTTTATTTTAAAGTAATGAGGTTATCTATCTATCAACTTGCCATTCTACAAACTTCATACACGCAAAAAGATTAACCAAATCAGAGATTATATACATGTTTCGAATATTGTCAATAAGTATACCACTATGTAGGGTAAGTACATCTATAAACATAAAAGTTCATTTATTACTTTTTTTCACGTCTCGAGACAAAGCCCCGGGGCTTTGAGGAAATTAATTATCTTTTTTGTTCGCGCCATCACCTATTAGCAATGAGAACTCTGTAACAGCGGCTCGTAACACGTCTTTACTTCTTTGTATTTTTAGGGATTGTGCCGGCTTCTTACCTTTTATCTAAATAAATAATAAATAGTGAAAGGGACAAGTAAAACTAATTTTTAATGCATGATACTTACCTACATTAGGAGCAAAAACCAACTATACAACATATTTTACTTTATTTAATGAATTATAGCGTTTAGTCATTTGTTTTTACCACACTATGTTATCTGTATTAATTGGCAAAATATTTTATTTAGTCATAATTATAATAATAATAAATAATAGACTAAAATGATGCGAGGACAGGGTACGCTACTACGGTGAATGTACAATTTAGATGGTAATAGGTATGATTGCGATAATACTTTTAACTGAAGGTTCTGAAACGATTGAAAAGTGTAGGTCATTGTCTATAATTATAAACTACACGCTGTAGAGGTGAGCTTGTTAACAAAAAGCGTACATGCTCTCCGCTTTGGAAATAAAATTAAAAAATAATAACTCTTCTACTGTAGGCACCCGCACTTTTATGTTATAAACTATAGGAAATAAAATAATTTGCCGGAGAATCTCTTGCATCTAAGGTTAGTGCTAAATAAATTACGGAAGAGTTGACGTATTGAAAGGTTGATAGCTTGGTAGCAGCAGTAATTGATTTTGTTTAGGCCGTTAGTGCTCTTAAGGACCATCGCCATAGATTATATAAACCAGCTATCACAAACATTGACATCTGTTCTATTTTTGAATAAATGGTGGCGTGAATTATAAGTGTCTATTTTTTCAAACAATGAAATTTGGGTACTTTACGTTGGAAATTTATTTTTTTACAGTTTGCCGTATTCCTTGAATTAGTTTTAGAGTATTGCATTGTAATACATACTAAGGCATTTTAACTATGTTAACAGTGTTTTTTTATGGTTTTCACATATCAATGAACACAAGAGTGTACTAGACGTATAAGAGCTAGCAAATGTAATGAGATGTGAATGGTGATAGCTACATTCGAACGGGTCAAAACAGTAATATGTCGCGTCTTCTCTGTATGTATAGTTTTTCAAAACTAAAAACCGACTTCACCCGCAAACTACACAACTGTATAGTAATGCTGTGGCAAAAAAAGAATTTATAATTTATTTAACTAGGATTTGCATCATATTACAAGTCGGCATCTCGTCGTTTAGATGACTTATATATCCTTTGACGTTAGTTCATGAAAAATAGCTAACGTCTAAACTGAAGCTTACCTGTTAATACCCAGAATTATCATATTATGTTATATTTTATGTTATATTTAAAATGCTTATTGCATTAAAATAATATTATAAACAATTTAATATAAGTATAATAAGGTTTGTAACACTTTTACGGCTTTACGATATACTAGTAAGTGAGTTATCTTTATTTTACAGTAGGTTCATAGTATTCAACAACACAGAAAGTGCTTATTAATAATGTCCATCACATAACGATTCAATAAATAATAAATTAGATTAATATTTTATGATTTTACGAGTATAGTATTTCTTCTTATCGAGTCGAAATGGTTTCAGAGTAGCTTCAATTTCAAATCATGAACCTTCTTTGATCATGAGCACTAATAGCTTACTAAGTTTACTTCTACATTTTAAAGTCGTCAACAACAACCCAACAGTAGTTGAAAAGACCTGCCCTTTTATAAATATCTCGTTTGTGTTCTCTGTACGAAATATCATTCTGAATTTCGACAGGCTTATATTTTATCAAAATTCACTTGGAGACGGTGAAGTGGGACAGGCGAAAGTAATGTAGAAAACGTCAATAAGCAATTTACTTATTTGTCAAGGTGACGTGTGGCCGCGCTCGCATCGTTAGGTTACCCCACCGACGAGACTAATGGAGACCGAAGGCCGAGCCTTGAAAGTTAAAAATCAACAAGATTATATACATCATGTATGTAGGCTTATTTATGTTATTGTAATACGTCGATGTATAAAATAAGGTAAGCTGATGTATCGAATCAATCGGAAATGTTGTAAGAGGCGACTGTATGAATTAAGTGTCAATCTCGTAGGGCAATAACTATATTCCTAAGGAAGGTCGACGTAAGGTAGGCGGCCAGGAGTGCTATTTTTCATTGAGGGACTCACCGAAACACAAAACGTGTATTTTTCCAACTCACCGCTCGCGTAAAATACAAATTGATCGTATTTTTGAAACCGTCGTGTCAGCGAAAAACAATATTGTTTTACGCAGAAAACATCGATAATTTGTCTATACTTATCTAAAAATTCGAACATGAATAAAAAAGCAACGTGAAATGGAACGGATTTCGCATGATTGGTTTCGATGACATAGGTATCTACGCTATAAATGCCAAAATTACGAGTGGTCAAGATCACTCGTTGCAAAACCTTCGCATACGACCGATTCAAAAATGCGCCCGTTTGGAAACGCTCGCGCAAACCGTTCGTAATGTGACAAGTGATTTCAAAAATGCGTCCCCAGTTACGCAGCACAATTCCACACGTAAAACAAAACATTTTAATTATTTCGAATTTTTCTTTCCATCTTTTCGCAATCTGATATCGTTGGGGTCTGTGGTTGGGGTGAACTTTGACACGCATGTTTTTGGAGAATAAAAATGTGTAAAGCGCATATTCTTACAACTGGTTTATCTGGTTCTCATTTATATCGAAAGCTTACTATCTTGTCGATCTTTTAAGAGATAAAGACACAGTTAAATTTTTATTGAACATTCTTAATTTCATTTGCAGATAAAACGCACAAAAAATAAATTACATTTTTTAATTAGTTTTTAAAAATGTGAAAGATATTGAAAGATATTATGTTTACTGCGATGAAGGTAAGTATTTCATGCACTGATTGTCTCCATAATAAAACAAGTACCTAAAATAATTTCAAAATTTTGCTTTACTTTAGATATATTTGTAAATTATTCAGAGACGAACAACTGCAAATACGTACTTATGTATAGGAAATTGCGTGAGCTTATAATAATTGTGGCCAGTTATTTAAACTCAAAACATAATAACTCTGTTACGAAATACTGTGGTTGGCGACAAGTCGACCACACGCCGCAAACGTACGAGCTTTACGCACTGCGTTTCCAGCTATTTCAACCGATTTAAAAAGAGTCGAAGATCATCGAAGTTTTGTAATTTTTAGTTAACTAATTGCGAAAAGACCCCTTGGGCGCTGTTTTTTTTACGAAGATAAACAATACACTCATTAAAATTTGATATAAGTATATAAAGTATATTTAAATACCAAAGCAAAATAGAATAATTTATATACGTATAATATTTAAAATTTAATTATATATATAATATTTACAAATAAAAAGTTAAAAACCTGCTACAAATTTATTCAAAAAAATCGTGTCTATGTGTCATACATAGTGCCTGTGCATATGTGTCATAGTGCCACTTGGAGAGGAGAGGAAGACAATCATTCATCTATTTTATTTATAAATTCTAAATGTTTCCAGATTAAACTATAGCGGAGAAAGTAAGTGAATTTAGGTACGAAAATGTATTTAAAATTACAAATGTATTTAGCTAGTTTTTTTATTTAGTTCACTTTTTGACATAGTTTCTGTGAATATAAATTGATAGTTTTTCTGGTTTCGTAGTAATCAAGGAACTATTACGGTACGGTTCGTTTTACCAATTCTGTCTGTCTGTCAGCCTATTCGCGGTTTTATCCTAAATTTTATTCATTTATTAAAAGTTTATTCTAAACTGTTAAACTGTGAGGCGTGAACTTAAAGTCACCAATCGCAACTTTAGAACCCTAAACCAGCGCGTGGCTCGACACGCACTTGGCCAGTTATTTATCGTTATTTCAGTTTAACCAAACTTGTTTTCTTGTTGTACATATATATTTAAAGCATCGTTAGTAAAACACAAACGTCTAATTTCAGTAACCTTTGATTGTTTACTATTTAAAATTCTAGATAAGCCCGCTAAATTTTTTGGTCTTTGGAGCTCATTTATTAACCAGCTTTAAGATCGAATTTGTCAAGCTTCAGTGCTTTGGAGTGGTCGCGTGAGGGAGACGCTGTAACGAGGTCCGAGAACTAGGGTTTTATATTATTACATTGCAGACGGTCTTGAGTGAGTGCTAGACTAAGGTCACACAGCTAACAAAGATCGAGGTCAGATACTCTAATTTCGCAAAGCTAATTACTGATTTTAATCGAGAATATTTTATCCCTTTTGATATCTTAAAATATTTGGCATTTTAATTAAAAGATACAAAATACCTAGAAATGTTAGAACAAGATATTTTTGTAAAGTTTTATTTTTCATTAAGTGTCAAAACTTCTGTGATTTAAGCTATCGTGATCATTCGTACAACCTCTGAGAAATAAGATGTTTTTATGCAATCTGAAAAGGGATGACCTTTATACAGCTGCAGCTTACGGCCATGCCCGCGTGGTAACATTTTGTTGTTTGTTTCTAATAACTCTTTTGTAACAAAAAAACAAAATAAAGTACTGCTGTTTAACTATTTTTAGCTGAGATACGAACTTTCAACCCATATTTTACCCCATTAGTGACAAATTTTTATGAAAATTGTGATAAAGTTAAACTTTTGTTTTAGCTGTAAACTCGTAAGTCATTTTTTACATCATTGACTACAAAATGACCAAGTTTACAAAATTTTAACCTTCATTTCAACCCCATAGGGGCTAAAATTCCAAAAGCCCTTCTTAGTGCTCACTTAAGGCATGTAAGAAACGTTTGTACAAAATTTCGTGCTTCTACCTAGCTGTTTCAGGAGTGTTATTGTTATTCACTGAGGGACTCATCAAAACACAAAACGTGTACTTTTCCAAATCACCGCTCGCTAAAAATACCATTTGGCCTCGTCTTGGTCTGGCCTGGCATGGTCGTGTCAGCGAAAACCAATATTCTAAAATATTATCGGAGCGGATTCTCCATGAAATTTTTTTTTTGGCGTACTTACACCACACGTGTCAAAATTAGTGGTCAAGACCACTTGTTGCAAATCCTTTCTTTGTATTTTTTTCTTGTTTGGTTTTCTTCATAACTCTGTGGGTACAACCAACCAAGTACACAATATACTTATATAACTGTATTAGTGCAATATCAATATAAAAGGGTACAGGGTACAGTTTAAGTCCAGAAAAATGTTTGACCTAGGTCAATGTTGAGAGTAGAGCACTACCTCCAATTCTCATACATGCAAAATTGGTGTTGTAACCTATTTGGAATTGTTTTGACACACAGGTGTGTAAACCTGTCGTGCATTACTGTTTGCCATAAAGCTGCCGGAGGCATTGTGTGCAGTGCAGCATGAAGGCGCAGATTGCAGCCCCGCTGCATTGTTTCGGGTATGGACCGTGTGTGTGTGTGATTGGGCCCAGAGATACAAATGTTTTGATTGTTATCAAGATTAAAAAAAGCCTCTAAAACACTTTAAAAAGTTGAAAATTTATAATTCTTTCGTTTCGATTGGATAAAAGAATTCTGCAAGGTTAATAAAAAATCATAAATTAGGTAGTTAGTTACCTATAAAAGCCCACTCCTTGACATTCAGCAAAAGACATCGAATTTACTACCCTCGGCGCAGTAATAAACTGTGCGAACTGAATGATGGATGTGCCCAACTAAAACGAGTGACAACGCCGTGATCGGTAGTGAGGTCACGTACCGCCATGAACACTCCCAAAGGGTATTTTCTATTTGCCTCTGGGGAATAGGCCGAGGAAGAATGATGAATAGGTACAATAATGAGAATAACGCCCCATAGCTGCTGGCGCTGATAAGACTTACAAAAAAAACCTTTGTTAATTTGGTGCCTAACTACCTACGTATCTTCGTTTCATGGCCTTACAAAAATACACTTGTAATAAAAGTCAAATAAAAGAATTATCTAAATTTTTACAAGTGAATTTACTACGAAAACCGTACTTAAGTGTTTTTGTTTATAAATTGATAAAAGAAAAGATATCATAACCTTATAAAAAACTAAAATATTATTTACTAATTTGGTTTACAATTTTTTTAACCTAATACTATTTTAGATGTACTAAGCTCAAAAAAACCATGCAGTGACGACTGAAGAAGGTAAGTACCTAGACTAGCGACTTCCGTTCAGTCCCCGGCTGTGTATATCACAATAGCACGCAATAATTAGCCCTCATTTACACGCACTCTTGCTTGAAACAATTTGCAGATACGAAATTATGTCATTGACACCACTAACTCTGCTTTCTACTTCCCCGCTTTAAAGGAAAACAAGTGCAAAAGCAGATGTTTTGAAGAAATAATTTTACAGAAAGTGATTTTTTAATTCTTAAATTAGGTCACGCTTTTAAGACCAAGACCGTTGATAAAGAAATGTCTAGATGTACTAAATAAATAGCGCAACGTTACGTTAACAAGCGTATAGCAAACAACGTCGCAACAAACATTACGTTGACACAAGAATATACATTGCAAAATGATATTTTTTTAGTTTTATTTTATAAGTATGTAAATAAATTAAAAACATTTGAAAAGTTATATATGTAGTATACAAATATAAGTTTTTTGGAAAAAAAACATTTATGTGCAAACTTTTATTGTAAGGCCAAAGTATCTATTAAGCCAAATTAAATAGGCCCAAACTCAATTAATGAAAGTTGCATTTTATTACTGCGTTCCATCGACCACCTTCCGTCTCCCTGATCAGACCCTAGATATAATCTACTATAAAGTGCTCGTCAAGACAAATCAAACGAGTCGTACTCAATGAGGTTATGTTTTTTTTATATAATTGAGTTCTGTCTAATATCTCCCGGCTTCATCATCAGAACAGCTCATAGACTCCATAATAATATATTGTCATCCGACTTACACAAGTATGGAAAATTTCATCTCAATCGGTTGTTGCTAACCGGTTGAAAATTTAGTTGCAAGATTTGACCTAAACAAACAAGTTTAATAAAAGCTTGTTATAAAATCTATGGGCAAGCAAATTGGACTCTGTGCTTGTATAAATATTTGGTGACAGAAAATCTAGAATTTATGTGAAACGTTAAGGGACATCTTGAGAAAATATGACATCGTTGTTCAAGACTAATGAGCTTTTACAACTAATGCGTTTCCACGTTTAGTGTCAGGCGCCCTGCCCAAAATTATCGCTCACTTGGGATCGCAAAGATATCACATCACAGTCCGCCTACATTTCGTAAGCTAGCGGAGTGGAAATCTATTATTTAATTAGTGAATCATCATTTTATTTTAAGGAATTATATGACTCCCCATCGATATGGGTGCGGGATTAATCTTAACGAGTACCTTAGTACGCCGGCAAGTAGCATTTCTTTTTGAAATCGTGCTAAGGAATACATACATACATACTATCACGTCTCTATCCCTAATGGGGCAGACAGAGCATTTTGGGTCTTGCGGCTCTATGCAGAGCCCAGGGCCACAAGCAAGACCCAAAAGCCACTTTTAGCGTCATGGTGGGAGAGAAGATGGAAAAGCAATCAATACAGTGATGGGTTGCTAGCCGCATCGCCTGTTAACATGATTCGCATTTTTGCCCATTCCCTCGATCGGCTTTTACGATCTGCGCGGGAAGAGAAGCAGCTGGTACATTCTAAGTTTTTTCATTTCTCCCAGACCAGCATGGGAATAACTTTTATTAAATGCATTTATACAAATCGAAAAATCTAAGAAAAGAGGATTTCGTGTATTTCACTTCAAAGTCGAGTCGTAGAATTTGTCGCTTCTACAAACATATAAAATGTCCAACATTACAAAAGTATACTTCGAAAAAGAAGTACCTAAGTAGTACTAATGGGATCATGCAAATATTATACTTCGGCAACTTAGGCAAGCGGACATTTCGCAGCCACAGAACTCGCCTTAAAAATGAACATTAATGTCGCCAGTGATGTTTTTAGGCCGGTGAGTTATATCACGATCGTACCACGGTCGGCGAAATGAAAGGATGATAATGATCTGCCGGCTCGTGAATGAAAAACTCGCGCGTGCGCCATCCTCAGGCTCTCGTGGGAAAATGACTTCAAATCTTTGCAAAAATTGACGTCACACCTCGTCTGTACAGTCAACGACAAAGTTGATGATCAAAGATCATGACAAAATGCACGCGCGACACCAGACTTACTAAGTCTAATTTAATTTATTTTCAACCGACTTTCAAAAAAGGAGGAGGTTATCAATTCGCGATCTTTTTTTAAGACCTCACCGATTAATCGAAGACGCCTGGACCGATTTGGAAACTTGTTTCTTTGTTTGAAAGGGTATACTTGCTAGGTGGTCTAATAGAGATTTTATCAAAATCAGATGAGTAGTTTGGGAGTTAAGTATATATGTATACTTTTTTAAATAAGACCTCCAGTGTAAAAGTCACTCCATAAAATGTAAATAACCTTAAAACTGAGGAAACGTAATAAAATCTCTGTTAATCATCCGCTATTTATTATTACTTGCAACTTCTTATTTGCCACGGTTGTATAAAGAAAATGTGTTTTACGTAACAATAAAAATCGATAAATTAAAGCAATATTCAAGCTTATAAAGAATGTTATTAATCATGTTGTACACACAAATGGTAAAGATGATTGCACGCAGCTGATTTCCTGCAGCAACACGAGCATTACGAATACATCGATGCAGAATTAGATAAGAAATGTTATCATAGTTACGCGAGCATATTGGCCGGTGTTTGAGCTTTATTCACTTTACAAAGAAACACAAATGAAATTTAATTGCATGTCTCATAAACGGAGCGTTTGTGGCAGTGCTCTACTCTCATCATGTCAGGGTCAAGCATTTTTCTGGACTTAAACTGTCTCTATTATATGTAATCATATTTTACTAATACAATAACATAAGTACATAGATATAAAGAAATACCCTTTTATACACGTGTGTGTATAAAGGCGGTGGTGTGTAAAAAGGCACCGCGGTAATAACCGCAGCTAAAGTAGCCTATGTGTTAATCCAGGGTATCAGCTTCCTGCCGAGCGTGGTTTCCGGCAGAGTAGAATAGGGCCACTCCAAGACCTCCCGTGGATGTCGTAGTAGGCGACTTAGGGAATACAAGCTAAACAAAGCTTATAAACATCAATGAGACCTCTCCAACCCGTCTGGCCAGCGTGGAGAGTGTAGGCCAAGACCTCTGGCAGCTCTGGCCAAGTTTGGCCCGGGTAGTATAGAGAGGGTCGTGCTCCTGCAGTGGAGACAAAAAGACCTGATGATGATGATGATGATCAGCTTCCTGCATTCCATTGTTCCAGCCGTTTGTGCATGAAGAAGTAACACACAAACTTTCGTCTTTATAATATTATTAGTGTGTGATAGTGATTGATAGTGACTTGTAGAAAATATTTATCAAGCATAAAAAAAATATTTAAGAAAATTGTTCGTAGACGTCCGAATGTCTGTGTAGAGTATTTGCCACACGATTATGCTCCAAATATTTAATTTATTTCTACCATTTTTTTTAATAGTTTTATCACGTCACGGGATTGTTTCCTATTGAAAATTACTATCTAATCTTAAATCTGACACAAGTGTTGGCCGTGTACACACAAGAAAACAATAACCGGCCAAGTGCGAGTCGGACTCGTGCACGAAGGGTTCCGTACGGGTCCATATTGGCTCTCATAAAATTCTAAATCCTATTCTTTATCTTATTACCGATTTGTGTTCATAATCATCACTCTTCATAATTTTATTTTGTAATTAACTCTTTAAGATGCGACAAAACCCAGACAAAACAGTAAGACAATGGAAGCCGGGTGGAATTCCACCCAGTGACAGCGGAAAAGTTAAGTATTTATTTTATTTATTATTAAAATAAAAATATAACTGAGTATTTTGTGAATATTTCAGGTGCTTACCTGTTGCTATTATTCATATCGAGCCAAATAAGAGCAAAAAAAAATCGCGTTTGTTGTATGGGAGCCCCCTTAAATATTTATTTTATTTTGTTTTTAGTATTTGTTGTTATAGCGGCAACAGAAATATATAATTTGTGAAAATTTCAACTGTCTAGCTATCGCGGTTCTTGAGGTATACAACCTGGTGACAGACAGACGGACAGACGGACAGACAGCGAAGTCTTAGTATAGGTTTTTACCCTTTGGGTACGGAACCCTAAAAATGTTGAAAATTCATAAAAAATCCCATTTGTATTACACCTTTACTGGATTTTACATTTTCTATATGCAGACAGAAGGAAGATAGACCAATGTGAGCTCTAGTAAGTAAAAAAGACACAAAAAAAAGTATTTTTTATTGTGTGTTCTATGCACGGGCTTGGGTGTCCACTCGAGGAGAGGCCCATGCCGGCTGCTGTCGGTCCAAATGACCGAGCGACCCACTTGAGAAGCGGCTATAGGCGCAAGGCGCGACCGCCGCGCAGACTGCGAAGACGGCTTTCTTCGGCTCGTGTGCCACTCCGCACTTACATAATATGACGCAAAGAGAGGCGTTTGCTATACGCATGCCGTATTATACAATTATAAAACAGGTCAACAATCTTAGGCCGAACGTATAGCTGCAATCGTATTGCCTTATAAAAGTTAAACGCTACTTAGGTGCGCGTTTTCTCACTGACTGACAGCTCTATAGCAGTATTGAATACTATAATAGACGCCGTCTTTTTATACATAATCATAATTGTCTTTATAATTAACTGTTGCTGTGTGTACTGAACGTGTAACCAATGATTTCGCGAATGTTATAAGAGCTAAAAAAGTGAAGTTGCATAAGGCATATTCTTTACGCAATCCGTCTTTTGTGATGGCATCTTCTTTTCCGACTATCACCTGTTTCGACCTTTGTCAAGTCTATTGAGCTGAGCATATCAATCATCTGAGTTATCCTTACATAAAAAAATATGCTTTCAATAAATATTCGCAAAATATTTTCGTTTTACGTTTTATCGATATTTGGCTGATGTTATCTGTGAATTTAAGCTGGTGAATTTGTTGAGATAGTGTTCCCGGACACCTGTCCCGAAATCGATCAGTTGGGACGTGACTGCTATAATTTCGCGTTTCCATAATGACACTTAATGTTGGCAAGTGGACCGTGGACAATAAACGGCTGTCTGTGAGAGAATCTCAGCAGGCTCTTAATAAGGACTTTAAAAGTTGCCTAATTGCAGACTAAATTTAAAGCGAAAGATTGTGTTTTTCGTGCACTTACTGACAAAATTAACGAATTTAAGTATTACTTTTATGAAGTTTGAATAAATATCAATTATAAATAATGAGTACCTACATACAACAGCTATTAGATTGTAGTTAATACTTACTCTTAGAAGCCCATAGTTCTCCGTCTTGCAAAGCTTGGAGGTAGTTGCGCAAATCTTCCTCACAGTTCTTCGGCAGCGAGGTATTCTCCACCACTTCCATCCAGTAGTGGTGGTCCAGCACGGTCTTGAGCCACCACATCCGAGACTTGGACACCGTCACATCACTAGCAGACGAGTTCACATTGGCACTCACAACACTGATTAACACTAAAACTGTTGTTAAGAACATCGTTCTATTGTTTATGAACAACATTTTCATTTGTTTCAAATTAGAAGACAAGTACAAAATATGTCATGATTCTCTTTCGATTACACTGGACAACACTCCGGCAGTACCTGTAAAAACAAAACATTATAATTATACAGGTTGATAAATTCATCATGTTCGTAGTAACTGTAGAGGTTCAATAAGAGTAAGTATGAGATTAAAACATTCGATTTCGGTGTATTAAATATCAGGTATGTTTTCAATGATTTTTTTTTAAATTTTGCCTTGTAAAGTTCTATCTCCACTTTAATTTGTCGTAAACATCATAAATATTGGAGTGCTGACTAAAATTTATCAAAGTGCTGTCTAAAATTTATTTAACCTCCATAAAACAGCATCTGGGTTACAACACCTCTTCTATTGTGTTTTCCTTGAAAATATTTGACAGCAAAACCTTTGTCTTCAGAGAATATTATAATAGCAAAGTGCGAAAGAATAACTTCACCGTCCCGAATAGTCCCGAACAAATGAGCGGCCACCTGATCGAAATTGATGGAATCATAATAAATGTAAAATAAGGAATGGAATATTACTTTGTCGTTTTTCGTTACAAGTTAGTAGGTGCTTATTATACTCGTAAAAATAAGTATCATATATACATACATAATACCACGCCTGTTTCCCAAGGTTGGCAGAGTCTATAGACCTCCACTTGCTACGATCCTGCCTGACAAACCTCTACACACATCAATCTTAAAAATTAAAAAAACAAGTGTCTGGCTTGTAATAAGTCTCTAGCGTCTACTTTGCAACGTTATACTAGTTTTGTTACAGCCTTGTCTTGTCTTTGACTGTAGTAAATAGAAGTCAAAATTCTCTTCTCTTTATTCATTGATGGTAATACTGCTTCTCTGTCTTCGTCTATACATATATATTATTGCTAACTGGTCTCGTTAGTTTGGGCTTTCAGCCAATGCTGCAAAATCCCAAGCCATTATCATAGGTTCCCATTTTATTTCAAAATTAAATTAAGTTGATATTTTTGGTGCTTGACAATTAATTCCATTCTCATCTAAAGTCACTACTTTGGGAATTATCTTCGATCAAAAATTGTCTTGGGCCCCTCAATTGAATGAAATCAGTCGTAGAATGTTTGTTACTTTACGTCCTTGAAACATATGCAATTATGCAATACTTTCTCCCGTATAGAACTAAGGTACTCTCGGCTCAATTTCTTCTTAACCCTTAATTTTATTATTTCTTATACAGATGATGCTTATTTAGATCCTATCCAGTGTTTATTCGACAAGCTTGAACGATTTATTTTCTATGGGTTGCGTAAATTTGATCATACGTCGCACTCAGCTTAAATGGCTTCTAATAAGACTTCGTAGAAACACTCATATCCTTTCTCTGCTTTATAAAGTCCTTTTTAATCCCCAATCACCAAGTAACCTTTCTGAGAAATTCGCATTTAGTGAGATCAACAGTTGCCTTTGTGGTAGATATTATGACGATTCTAGAGCTTATATTATTGTAGTGTGTCTATTTTATTTATTATAATATTATATACTACGCATTAGGTATATATGTTAATTTGTGCAGTAAATATAAGATTTATTTTTATCTGTACACTTCTACCAGTACAGATAAAAATAAATCTTATCAACTTTAACTTCTACCCGTTATGCCCATTTATTGTATACTTTCGCTAATACTTGATTGAGAGAAAGGGATCCCATTAAATGGGATAAGTCCGCCTTTGTACCTACACATTATACAGTTTGTTAATGTTAATATGATTGTTAACTGTTTATGTACAGTAAAGATATATAAAAAACAACAAGATTACTAGACTCTAGCCTTTTATTAGATTACTTGTACGAATAAGTAACTAAGCACCTTTGTCTCTAATTAAATTTATATATATCTTAGTAGATATATTAGAACTTGGAGCAAGTTGTCGTGGTGATGGCGGTGTGGTTAGCCGGGACTGGCGATGTTAAGGGTCGCTAATTTATTTCCCACATTGGCACATAACACCCATGTGGGGTCACATCTTCACAGGCACAGCTTTCTCTTCTTGTTTCATAATAATTCATTGGAGATATTTGTCGTTTCGTTCATTAAAGTCAGATTAATTCAAGCAAAGACAAGTAGGTGCCAAACAAATCTAGGACAGATTCGTGTAGTTAAAAAGTAAGTAGGTAACAATGCATACATATTTTTTTGGTTTTCTGAATACTTATTTCAAATAGGTAAATTCCCTTACGAAGACATTTTATTGCGTTAAATTACGCAGTATTCGTTCAATAAATAATACAAAGCGAAACCAGATTAAAATTGAGTTTAAAGCAGCTAATGAGTACTGAAAAATGGAATAGATAAAAATTTGCTTTATTTAAGTATTAAAATCTGTGTATAAGTATTTATTTTTTCGTTATTTTTCTTATTGTTTATCACAAAAAGCATTGGAAAGTTACTGAAAAGAAAAATAATGCTACATGTTACCCCAATCCTCAATGTTGCAAGCGTCGTAAAGCAAAATGGGATTTTCTTCCTCGAGTAAGGTATGCGAAAGCAGACAGAAGTACAAATGGCGGTCTTAAATTTTGTGGACAAACGGCCAGCCAGAGGCAGTTATTTTTGACTTCCTATATTGTTTTTGTTATTTTAACACTTGACCAAAAATTCTGTAATATGTTTCATATGTAGATAGTTGTGGGAGTAAAAAGAATGTGAGAGTGCCTCAGTTGTTAGGTAAAAAAAAATTAAATTTCGAATATACTGGTACAAACCTATTTTACTCATTATCCACACTCTTGTTGACAAGCTTACTCGTAATTTTGATAAATAAGTAAAGACGTTAGTTATAAATTCTATGTTAAAAAATATTGAAACGGTAGATACAATTAAATTTAAACAAAAGAGAACCAATTCCTTCGGTCTCCAGCTTTATCGAAGAATCGTTAATATTAAAAGTATTACAGTGATAAATAACTCGACAATGGACGGCGTAATTTAAAATAGGGTTCTTTTGTTCCACAGATAAAGGTGTCGAATAAACATAGACTCATAAAACAATGGTTGAACAATCACAGGCTTTGATTAACAGCACAAAAGGGTCCCCCACCGAAAGGCAATTAGAGTATATTGAAGGAGGGTTTTAAAATTAAATTCAGTTACTTCTGGTGTAAATAATTCTTCTGATGAACATGACAATGGCAGAGGTCAAAACAATGTGCTTTTGGCGATATGGCCAGACCAAGAGTCCATTTGAGTGTCATTGGAGGCCGAATCGATCGGGCTTTCGTTATCCTAGTATGCAAGCTTTACTTGTTTATTGTTTTTACATTATTACTTCGTTTTCTCCTACGCTTACAATAAGTTATGTTAAAATTCTCCGTAATAATAATGGCGATAAAGAAGCCGCCCTCGAATACGATTGGGCAAACGATTTTAAGGACAAATGATAAGAGCTGGTAAACTATCACCACAGATAGAAACGAGAGGGCAGGCTTTTGCCAAACTACGGGACACTAATAGGCTTATAAAAAAAGAATATAAGGTCTACATACGTATTTAAATTTTATATATTACTAGGTAAGTACCCTAAATCCATACCTATCTAAGTCGAAGTTGTATCTTTAAGGGTCCTCCCCGCGCTAGCGACCTTGAAAACACAAAAAAAATAATTTCTCTTTCTGTAAGTGAGATTATCAGAAACCCTCGTACAACTTTTTAGCTAGTATCCTTAAGTTTCATTAGAACCTCGAAAATCATTGAAATAAAATACCCTGAATTTTCCTTTGCAAAAAATACTAAAAACGGCCATTTTTGACTCTTTTTGTAAAGGTTTCTAAACCGGATAGTATTTCAATAACTTTCGAGGTTCTAATGAAACTTCAGGATACTAGCTAAAAAGTTGTACGAGGGTTTCTAATAATCTCACTTACAGAAAGAGAAATTAATTTTTTTGTGTTTTCAAGGTCGCTAGCGCGAGGAGGAGCCTTAACAACGTTTGGCTTTATCCTGTGGCAGCCATTTTATGCAAGCTGAGAAAAAATAAAGCCTTCGCTAGATAATTTTTGTTAATTATATTCAAGCACGTTGCAAATGACATTTTGTTTCGAAAATAAAATTTAGGTTCAGCGCGGTCATGAATACGCAACACCAGAGATAAATATGGTTTTAGATTTATACTTTTGATAAATAAATTTTCAACACACTTGCTCGTAAAGTGAATCTAATTTCACCAGTATTAGGTATATAAACACGCGAGCGTTATAAACGCAAATAGTGAAGTTATATTTTATAACCGCACTACTTGCTATTTATTTCATTATTTTTTCAAATTTCGTACTATACCGCCGCCGCGCTGATTTAAAAAAAGTAAAATGGCTGAAAAGTTGCGTTTTGCATCACAGTTTTATAGTTGAGTTTATTTAAAATAAAATAAAAAAGTTTATAAGGCATTTTTTCTCGCGTGTTGAAAAACGTACTATAAACGTGCGTTCGTGTGTTATAACCACCATAACGCACTTATATCGTACGACTTAATCTCCCTGTTAAGGTGAAGAGCATGGTCTAGTAGCGCGCTTATTTTTGGGAGTATGGTGATTATTAAAAATTTGTTAACTATTTTAGAATCATTAGGTAGGATATCCCCTTAAATTATTTTACAAAAAACGCTTTAGGTACCTATCTGTCAATTTTATAATACATTAGTATGGAAATTACGAGAATGTGTACGGTCCACGTCTTTCTACGCGTATGTGACCTTGCCTTAGAATATTTTCAACATAACTTCTTCTTTATCGCTAAGGTGTTTAATCCGCTTAAATACTATATGTGAAAACATAGCATCGTGAATAAATATTTCAAGGTTGTTTGTGAACACATCACCTCGACCTCGAGGTTATGAAAATCTTAAACCGATCGTTGTGTAATTAATGCAAACGATTTGCACGATTTGTAATACATTTATTATTAGTTGAGGAGGTCAAGAACAAAAGGTGATATTTACTGCTTATCTTTATCCGTTCGAAAATCGAGAAAAATGTTATATTATGCACGTGGAATATATATCATAGGGACAGTAACTGTTTAGATGGCCAATTTTTATGTATTAAGTTATTTTCAAATTACACTATAATATTATAAAGGTTTGTGTACATGTTTGTTTTACCTAAATATGCCCTTTCTTTTTTTTTCCGTATTACCTATATACCTACTAAATGTTAAAATGGGTAGAAAACATTAACTATAATTTATTTTATTTACTTTTATATGTTTTAATTTAAATGGCGTCCGCGGAAGACCAGCGTCGCGGCTCACACCGCGACTTTATGCTGAGCGGAGACCATTTTTGGTAGACATAAATTTTCTGTTGTAAAATTTTTTATAATTTTTTTTGTTGTGTTTACCAAAATAAACCATTTTTCTTTATTTCTTTCTTTCTTACTTCTTCACGGGCAAACGGCTGAAGCAATTTTGATAAAATTTGGTATGCAGGAAGATGTTACCCTGGATTAACACATAGGCTACTTTTTCCGCGAGTAACACCGCGTGGCGCAGCTAGTTTATTGATAAATATAGGAAATATTTAACGAAATAGTTTTCAAATGTCACCTTTTGATCCTAAGCAAAATAAATGTCACTTTTTGGTTAAATCTATACATATAATATAACAGTAAAAAATTTCAAAAAAAAAGTTGTGGAGACATAGCAATAGAGTAAGAATTTAAAAGAAAAAAAACTGTTTGTCTGTTTGTACATGCTAATCGGAAATAGTGAACGGATTCAGGAACAAAAGGTGACATTTACGCATCCGCCTCCATTCACTTTTTATTTTAATCGGACTAAAAACCTTGTATTTTATGAATTTGTAAACAAATTTGCTTCAATGTCACTATTTTTCACGAGAAAATAAATATACTTATACACATATTTGCTAAACCAAAAGGAGCCCTTATAATTACCTACGTGTATGCACGAGTTTGTATTCCTAAAATTAATTTAATGTACACAAATAGGTGGGTTATTACTTACACGAGACTGATATAAGTTTCTAATTACACCACTTTTTGTAATTATAATAATTGTGTTACGTGTTATTTTGTGTATAATCTGCTGAGTCATGGTCACATCTATAATAACCTGAACTCACTCACTATACAAGTAATACTGAAACTTTCATTTAAATGGACTGAGTCTAATAATTTATACTTGTAAGCATAAAAATATTTCAAAGATGGATATACCTAGTTATTTCAAAGATGGATATGCGGCAAAATCATAGATATATAAGTGTATCTATATCTGTCAGCAAAATAAAACATATATTTCTTTATAGAATCTAGATTATCATCTATCTGATTGGTCAATTTGTATGGTAAACCATTTTAGGGTTCCGTAGCCAAATGGCAAAAAACGGAACCCTTATAGATTTGTCTACTACGTATACTATTTTCTTATTACTTTGTTTTAAGGGTAAAGATAAAGTTAATTTATCTCAATTTTATATTAATTTATATATTGTTATCTTTACCCTTAAAATAAATAAATAATCTTATACCTTTAAACGAGCATTCTTGTATATTTATTTATTTAGTACCTGGGCGACCGAGCTTTGCTCGGTTACATCTCAAACATTAATAAAAAAAATTTAAACTTGTCTAAAAACAATGCAAAATAAAAAAATTACAAATAAACTTAAACATAAAAAAAACAAAAGTAAGTCACCGAGTGGGATTCGAACCTGTAACACTCTTTCTAGCGGTCGGTATCCTTAACCGCTGAGCTAAAAACAAGGCGGTCTGCGCGACGAAATTAGCGACCATATTCTGCGTAGAAAGAAAAACGCATGAAAACTCGAAAACACGCATCGATTGTTTACCCCCGAAAACCCCCATAAATATATAAATAAATATACATATATACAAGAATTGCTCGTTTAAAGGTATAAGATTTATATTATATATACAATATGGTAAAAAAACTTGAGAGGTGTCAAGGGACAGCCGGATGGAACGAAGTTCCTTTCGAATAATTAGTGAAGGAATTGTAATAAAATTTTATTTTTTTAAGTTATAATATTATTTTATTATTTATTATGTACAAAAATCCTGTATACACTCAACAAAAATAATCGTCGCGACACCACACTGTTCAATGCGAAATAGAAAGACGAAACGAAAATAACTGGCTTGCTTTCTATGAGAGAGACAGAGAAACACGCGCACGCCGCACGGCTTCCAACTATAGCAAAAAGTGTCGTTACAACTTTTGGTCTTATTTTTTTCCGTCTAGCCTCCTTTAGCAACGCGCGATAAGGAACTTCGTTCCAAAAACCCAGTCCGATCCGTGAAGGTAATGTTGGGTAGCTTGAGTATGTTCTATTTATCGGTTTCTCCAGAAATCACAAAAAAAATCGGCAGCTCCATACAAAATTAAATAGTTACCGTTCCAAAATGTATGGAGCTTCAGATTTTTGTTGGAATTTGAGGAATGGGAGAAACTGATAAATGGAACATACTCACGAATCGGACAGGGTTTTTGTTATAGATTGTATAATGGGCTGGGCCCTATCTGTTTTCCGTAGATACGTCTTTCGTCTACCCTAATTTTACTCTAATTAAAACTGTCTCAATTTTTTTATTTTAATTACTAAGTTTCTTCTCCTACTTTTAGTTAAGTAGTCAGAAACCTCCAAAAAGTACTAAGTAAGTAAGTAAGTAGGCAGAGTAATAGTGAAATCGAACACGTCTCCTGCGAAAAACAAACCAAATCGAGTTTTAAAATTGTACAACGGCATCTAGTGTAAACATTGGAAATCATTTTAATCCTGTATGGACGGACAGGGTAAACTTAATTTGACCTGTGTGCAAAACATACACATATATATCACGTCTTTATCCCTACGGAGTAGACAGTGCCAGGACGACAAATTACACTGATTGAGCTAGCCCCAAAAGTAAGTTCGAGACTTTTGTTATGGGTACTAACTCAATGATACTATATTTTATAACAAATACATATAGGTAAACATCCAAGACCCAGGACAATTTGAAAAAGGCCATTTTCAAACTTGCCCTTACCGGGGATCGAACCTATATATGTCTGCTTATTTGCCTCAACAAGATTAAGAGGAAGGCTCTACCGAATTTATTATGCTGTACTTCTATGACATATCCTATATAATTCCACAATAGATATATGTAGCTAATAAAAAACTTGAGAGGTGTCAAGGGACACCCGGATGGAACGAAGTTCCTTTCGATTATTGAGAGAGAGAGAGAGAGAGAGAGACAGACAGAGAAACACGCGCACGCCGCACAGCTTACAAAGTGACAAAAAAAAAAGTGTCGTTACAACTTTTGGTCTTAATTTTTTCCGTCTAGCCCCCTCTCGCAACGCGCGATAAGGAACTTTGTTCCAATAAAACATTATTTATAAACTTGAACATAAAGAAAAAACAAAAGTAAGTCACCGAGCGGGATTCAAACCCGTAACACTATCTAGCGGTCAGCATCCTTAACCGTTGAGCTATGCGGATGGCGGTCGGCGCGACAAAATTAGCGACCATATTCTGCGTGGAAAGAAAAACGAATGAAAACTCGAAAACACGCGTTTTCCCAAACATAAGACTAATCTAGATCGATTGTTTACCCCCAAAAACCCCCATATACCAATTTTCAGCAAAATCGTTAGAGCCGTTTTCGAGATCACAGAAATTTATAAATATATAAATAAATAAATATACAAGAATTGCTCGTTTAAAGATGTAAGATAAACGAAACGGCTCTAACGATTATGCTGAAAATTGGTATATGGAGGTTTTCGGGGGTAAACAATCGATCTAGATTAGTCTTATGTTTGGGAAAACGCGTGTTTTCGAGTTTTCATGCGTTTTTCTTTCCACGGAGAATATGGTCGCTAATTTCGTCCCGCCGGGCGCTATCTGTCTGGCTCAGCGGTTAAAGACGCGGACTGCTAGAAAGAGTGTTATGGGTTCGAATCCCACTCGGTGACTAACTTTTTTTTATGTTTAAGTTTATATATAATTTTTTAATGTTAATTTGATTTTAGACAAGTTTAAAAAAATGTAGTTAATGTTTGAGATGTAACCGAGCAAAGCTCAGTCACCCAGGTACTATAAATATATACGAAGAAATCTCAGAGATTGGATTAGCCACAAAGTAAGTTCGAGTCGAGACTTGTTATGGGATACTAACTCAACAATAATTTATTTTAGTCAGAATATATATAGAGACAAATATCCAAGACCCAGGCCAATCTGAAAAAGATCATTTTTCATCTTGACCTGACCAGGACATCGAACCCGGGAGTTGTTAAAGTATATAATTTGATAACATTATGATATTGTGCGTATACTTTGCAAAGAGGTTTTGCAAATAGAAGTATGTCACTTGCAATGGTTGTAAAAACGTGTTGAAGTTAGCGTCTGTTTGCGGGAAAGGAGCGAATACAAATCACCATTTTAGCACTCAAGACAATTTTACCTTTCACTTATATTAAGCCTATAACAATACATAATGAACTAAGACCTAAATCTCAATGTCAGAAAAGATATAATACCGAAAGGATTTTCTTTCTTCTTCGAAAGATATATAATTTCTAGTCCCCAAATCACGTGATCAACTTTTCTCTTCAGTTTGTGCCTAATAAGAAGAATCTACGTTTTTTCTTTGTTCTCATAGCAACATAGAAGAATTGCTATACTCATATATGTATTGCGAATAATCCTTGTGTATTGACGTTCTATGTTAGCCCCAAATGGTTCAATGTAGCCTCAGCTTTCCTCCGGCGCCTCTTTATACACATGTCATGCGTAAATATAACCCGATAATAACGACTTCAGAACGGGGGACACGAGCGCGACATCATATAAATCGCGTTTTTCCTCCTTATCTCACACACGCGATATATCAAAGGCTCGAAAGAAAGAAAACGAAGCCGCAAATAGATTTTTCGGGCTTATATCTACGCTTAGGGGATCACTTTTGCTCTTCTCGATTGTGGGTGAAAAGAATATGGCAAATATGTACGAGTTTCTGTCAAGATATTGTGACATAAAAATATGTGGGACGGACGATTGATAAATTTTTATGTACATATACTATTATAGTAAAACTTTCATGATGGCACTGTAAATAAATTGTGTTCGTGAACTCGATAGTCTGTTTGACTTTATGTCACATGATTTCTCAGACTGTGTAAGGTTCATAATTCATTATTTAGTTATAATTACTTATACTTAATACTACCTAAAAGTAAACACAGCGTAACATAATATTAGTTTTGAAAATGATTTTCGAAGAAACGCCAGCAGTGGTCTTCTTTTTCTTTAAATATAGATGACTGGCTATTTCTTCTTCAATAAAAGAAAATTGTGTGATTCACAAAGAATGGATTTTATGGTAGCATCGTTTCAATTTGTTACGTAGTTCTTAGATAATATAATAAAATACCTACTCATTAACCATGACATCAACAACTTTTACCATTCGTTACGTTCTCATAAAACAACAGTTACGCCATTGTAGATCTACTATAATCTAATTATTTATGTTCAGCTTCAAGTTTAATTGTGACCTTAGTTGTGCGTATGTTTATTTCTTTTCTCTTAATAAAAAAATCATATTAAATTAAATAATATATAATAATATATTCACTAATACCATATGGACTTAATAATAAATACTTAAATAAACTAAAATGTAACAAACAAATTAAATGAAAAGAAAATTATAAACTAAAACTATAACTACTTAATTATTTTTGTTAAAAGCTTGTAAAAAAATGTTTATGATCTTTTTTACATGTAAGCTTACAATATATAAATATAACAAGGTTCTCATACTCTGTGGTCCTCTAGTGAACATTTAATTAATTCAGATTTTACGCATGCCTGACATCACAGGCGTCGTTTTACAAATAAGCCTATCCTTTTGTCCACTGAAATGAATACGGGATTTTTCTAATTCGATGAATTTTAATACAAAGGAAAATTATATTTTGATGCTAAATGAAGAGATTATAAAAATTCTATTTATTAACCATTAGACTAATGTGACATCTGAGAGTGCTGACAGAATGGGTATATAACATAAATATAAAATATGGTCAAACATCATTTTGACCATTAAAGAATTCGATTGCATGCATCAAGATTATGTACGGATTGAGTCAGTGATTATTGTTTTGGTTTTCAAATAGGTTATTTAAAAACAAAGTGAAAATCTGGTGACAAATTAAAATATATAACTTCGGGTGTTTGGTGTTCATTATACGGCTGTACTACTTTAATTTTGTACTATTACGTATTATGTGGCTGGACGCCCAGAAAAAGGACAAAGAAGGAGGGAAAATATTGTACGTATGTACATACTAAGTACCTATATATCATTCATATTCGATGTCATTTCAAGGAAATCAAAAATTGCGGACTGAGTTTCTGGAACGGAATCTTACTAATATTATAAATATGAAAGTCGCGGGTACAGCTAGTACATTACTTATAGATACGAACTACAATTCTGTTTTTCCTGAAGGTTGACTGGTAAATAATGTTTTAGCATTAGATCCACCTTATGTACCATTATGGTCAATAAAGTTTTAATAACTTAATAAGAAATCGTTAAAGTCATAAATTCTGAACCTTTGACTTAAGTAAGAAGAAACAAGTTAACTCAAAAACGCCATCTAGTGATGGGTAGCGGAACCACAGAATGAGAACTAGTACTCAGCGGACCTACCGATACGACTTGATATCCGTAGCGCTATCTTCAAGCGTTAACCCTCAATTGATTTGTTTTGAGCACTTTCACCTTTTTTAAGGTCATTGTTATATGATAAAAACTTGCTTTAAAAATCATTTTTTTATATAATTAGTTTTTTGTCGGGGGGTTACAAAAAGGCCTGGAAAAGCCGATACATAACAGCATTAAAAAACAGATAAAAACATTTTCAAATAAAACGACGATGACTCAAATAGAGATACTCGTATAGAATCCGAAAACCGTATCTCAGCATTACAGTTCATATCATTAGAGTAACAGCTAATTTTTTTGGATTTGTTCAAATAAAAAATAAAATATTGTCACGAGAGTGGGTTGGGGATAGGAAAGGAAACTCCAATCCTATGGAATAGTGCCTTTATTTACAACTCTAGGGTACTCACAGTTGTCACAGGTACGTACGCGGGAACGTCACTGTACTGTCACACACACGGAAACGTCACTTCACTGTCACGCGCGGTAATGTCACTGCACTGTCACACGCGTAAACGTCACTGTACTGTCACGCGCGGTAACGTCACTCGCGCGTATTTACTGCACTGAACACTTCACTTCACTCACTATTACACTTCACTTTTTACTCACTACTTCCACTTTTACTTTTCTTCCTTTTCTTCTTCCTTCTTCCTTCTTCGGATTTTACTTTCAAACTAAACTGGCGTAGGCCGCGCCTTGTTCCGCTTATATACCCCCCGGATGCGAACAATATCGCATCAGAGTTCTAAACTCAAGTCATAAATTTTCTTTTGTCTTCTTTTATTTCCGGCCCGTATTTTCATTCCAATTTAATCTAGAGTTATCTAGAAACTTCTTACAAAACTTCAAAAACACTATACATGACTGTGATTTGAACCTGGGGTCTATGGATTCACAGTCCAACACCAAGACCGCTAGGCCAATCGTGTGCTGACGTGAGTGATGAAATTTCCCTTTAGATGAATTCTCCTAGTTTGAATTTGTGACGTTGACATTGTCATTATCACTTATCGTCCTACGCGACACTGCCCCCTCTCGAGACATGATCGTCCCGATCATTATTGCTTCCATGATAACGTGCCAATCGATCCACATGAACAATTTTGAGAGGACTGCGAGGATTACGCTGAATTCGGTAGGTCACGTCGTTAATTCTGGTGACAATTTTGTAAGGTCCTTCCCAACTTGGTTGTAGCTTTGGAGATTTCCCTTTTCGCCTCACCGGATTATGAAGCCAGACCAGTGTTCCTTCCTCGAAGCTGAGCCCATTAGCTCTTCGATCGTAACGAGTCTTCATCCGTTATCGTAACGAGTCTAGCTTTAAGTCCAGCCTCTCTAATCTGCTCATAGACGTCAACCATCTTTATCCGAAGGTCATTAGCGTAGTCGGTTATTCCTTTTGGGGTATCTGGTGGACAACTTGATAAGAAATCAGCTGGCAATTTCAGTTCTCTTCCAAAATTGGCATATGCTGGAGTGACTGTAGTGGTCTCATGCACAGCAGTCCTATAAGATAGGAGGAATAACGCAATATACTCGTCCCAGTTTTTCTGATGGCTTTCTACTACTTTTGCCAGATGTCGTTCCAATGTTTGGTTAAACCTCTCAACCATTCCATCTGACTGCGGGTTATACGGCGTCGTCCGAGTCTTATGGATTCCCATGATTTCACAGACTTCTCGGAATACTTGTGACTCAAAGTTTCGTCCCTGATCACTGTGCATCTCCAATGGCACACCAAATCTACAGAATACTTCGTTCACAAGCTTTGTCGCTACGGTGGTAGCCTCCTGATTAGGTAGTGCAAATGCTTCAGGCCACTTCGTGAAGTAGTCCATAACTACCAAAATGTACCGGTTGCCAGCGTTATTGGAAACGGTCCGGCTATGTCAAGAGCTACTCGTTCCCAAGGAGAAATAATATTTTTATTTCGACCAACTAGATATCACAATTACATTTGTGTTAGTACCAGATAGAAATTGAACTTAAGAACTAGTGTTAGTGTACTAAATTAATATAGTTTAGAGGGCTTTGTTTTTCAGTATATGAATCATTGAGCAGTGATTCACATACTGAAAATCAAGCCTATTTGCTAGCGCTTTTATAATGTTGTTGGCGCTGGCTCGGAGCCTGTCCGCCAGAGATGTGCACCGCTTACGCATGGTTGCATAAAAGCAGTCCACACGCGCTTCAGCAAACATCCCTGACGCGCTGCATCGTCGAGACAGCCCCATCAACACCCTAAATGCATTGTTGTACTGTATCCGCAGGGCACTAAACTGTTTCTGCGTGTAATGTATCCATAGGCTGCTTGTATAGAAAGATGTACAGTAGGCACGGAATAGGGTTATTTTAACTTCTCATGTACAGTGAGCAAACCTACGAGCTATCATATTAGCACGCACAGAGAGAGCCCTGCGTTCTCTTTCGATGTCTACATTGTCCTTCAGGTCAGACGTTACCCAATGCCCCAGATATTTAAATTTCTCTACTCTCCGCAATGGTATACCATTCATCATGAGTGGAACAGTATCAGGACATTTTGTTCCTGCCTGAAAGTTAGCATACATTCACTTTTTTGCACATTTAAGGCCACGTTTGGCAGCATATATCCAACAATCTTTCGAGCACACAGACCGAGGCGCTCGGCAGAACCATATCGTCTGCGAAGCTTATGTTATTAGGACACACATGATCAATGTGACATCCAATACGAGCACTATAAAGCTCCCCTATTAGTGCATTCACATACAGGTTGAACAGTCTTGGTAAAGACACCCCCCCTTGCCTTACACCACACTTCAGCCTGTGTGGCTCTAAACAGGCACTTGACCACTAAACAACATTGACCTGATTAAGGTACCAGTATTTAACGATGTTAACTAACTCCGGAGGAGCCTTAATTTTCTCCAATTCCTCCCACAATATGTCATAACCCACCAGGTCAAATGCACTAGATAAATCCAAAAAGCAGCCATATATTGGAGTATTGCGGTCCGTGTAGTGAATAGGTGGCGGCCTCAGCCGTGCGGTTCGGTTGCAACTGCATTTGTAAGCGAATGCAGTATGCACGCTCTGCACTGTGCAATATTTAAGAATGCCTGGCGATCAAACGCGGTGTGATACGTTATATTCTTGAGTACAGCTTTGGTCTGCATATTTCGTTTTTATTTTACAAGCAAAATAACAAAGTCTCTTCAACTGATTTAAATATCTGTTTGTCCAAGCCATTTGGACTTTCTATTATTTACTAACAAAGTGTCATGGATTCCTCATAAACATCGCATCATCACTTCGGTATTATATAAGTATTTCATTGAAAATCACCAAACCGGTCGGACATCACAATCACAATTATATATGTATTTCTTCTTCATCATCATCATCGTCATTTCAGCCGCACAACGTCCACTGCTAGACATAGGCCTCTCTCAAGGATTTCCAAAATTCTCGATCTAAAGCGGCCTGCATCCAGTGCCTTCCAGCGACCCTGATCATGTTGTCAGGCCAGCTTGTGGGGAGAGTCCTACGCTTCGCTTGCCCGTACGTGGTTGGCATTCAAGAACCTTTTTGCCTTAACGGTTCGTCGCGCTATGAGTTCCGTCCACTGCCATTTCAACGAGCTAATCCGCTGGGCTACGTCCGTGACTTTAGTGAGTTTAGTTTTAGACATCTGTTCTCGGTTTTTTTAACGCGAGCGAAGAAAGCGATGTTCTCCGAATCTTCTGGAACAATCCGGCGTTTGCATGTATGTATGTTTTTACAACGATAACTCAAGTAGTTTTAATCGGAGCTTCATGAGCCAATAGAATTTTTAAGTTTGAACATTAGCACAATTTAAGGGGTAGCCGAGATTAGGGCGAACTACTTTTATGTTTCTGTGATAATGTAATCAATTTAAAAGTTTCCTTTTAGTCCATGATCTGTCTTCTCCGCTGTGCACAGGGACATAATTAATATGTTTATATGAATCCCGAAAAACGGTCGTAGAAAGTTAATACCTAATAGAAATTATGCAAAGGTCTTTATGTCCTTTTTTGTAATTTCTCTACACTGCTCAAAACATTATGAGTTAGTTATAAGTGGAAACTTTAGTAATGTATGTTAAGTTATTTCTGTCTGTGTACAGGGCTATTGGTTGTTTCCCAAATAAATAAAATAAATAAGTACTCTCGTATATAAAATGTACGTAGTTGACATTCGTGACATTCAGCTATCTGGTAAAGCTTGCCTGCGGTTGCGGATAGCGATGCATGTCATATGCATGCCTGATACCACAGCTTCACGCCCCTGTGACATCCGCGGTTCGCACATAAGCTCATAATATGTTCTATTATAATATTGTTTATACCTAATTTGGTAAAAAAAATTATTAGCTTAAGACAATCAGCTGGCTGCTGGCCTATGTCCAGCAGTGGACTATATGTGGCTGATATGATGATTATGATGAATCAGCTGATAAATCAAATATAATATTACTTACTTGTGCCGTGTGGTTTCCGGCAGAGTAGAATAGGGCCACTCCAAGTCCTCCTGTGGATGTCTTAGAAGGCGACTTCGGAAACACAAGCTAAACAAAGCTTACAGACATCATGAGATCTCTCCAACCCGTCTGGCCAGCGAGGAGAGAGTAGGCCAAGTCATCTGGCTGCTCTGGCCAAAAATGCCTCTGGTAGTACAGAGAGGGTCGTGCTCCTGCAGTGGAGACAAAAAGTCCTGATGATAATGATGATGATGATTACTCACTTAGTTATAGACCAAGGTTGTTAACAACGGCTTTCCACGTGGTGGATAATATTATATAATAACATAGACTTAGAGTTTTGTTTACTGCGTAAGGTTAATAGGCAAACCAAGCTGGCACCGACTGGCACGTGACAAAAATTTCGTTTGCTTTGATATCTCTACGGAGGCGTAAAAGCTTGAAATAGGCGACGCACTTTCATTCTAGGCCATAATGCTACAATAAACCCCGGATTTCACCTGCGAAAGGCGGTTATTCGCCTATATTAGTCATTTGTTTCAACACAACATGTTCGCTTGGCATTTCAGTTTTGTAACCGCGGTTTTTCCTACAAATGAAATAAGTATATTACAGCACAGCCAAATGAATTGCTAGCCGTACTTTTAAAAATATCTACTTTTAAAGAAATATTACAAATCTGTTGTTTCGAACTAAAGCCAAATATATATCAAAATTGTTGTTTCGAACTAAAGCCAAGATGCAGGTTGTATTGATAGTTAATAAAAATATATGTTAGTGTTTTTAAAAACCGAAGTAATAATATTAAAATAAGTAAAGAAAATTCTGCGTAGTTACGCGCAATCTACACGACGATTTGGAAAATAGGGACAGTGACATGACGGTTTTAACCATATCGCAAATTAATGTTAAAAAATATTTATTATCCTTTTAATTACCTACCATTTCACTTTTTTTTAATTTCAAACGAGTTCTAGTAATAATCGTTCGGAGAGGTAAATTAAAGAACCTGCACAAGTGGCGTGCCCGTGAACATAATTCGTGACACCTCCTCTAGAATATATACAACATGAAAAAGCTTTATATCCGCACTTCGCAGCCCACAGTAGTACTGTGCGCTACTTGCGTCCACACGTGCTACGTAAGATCACTTGCAAGCTTGCGACGACAAAGCGACGTCGACGACGTGGCTTACTTACTGCAAGCTCGAAATGCCAAAGTTCTAAGAGCGTAAAGTAACGAAACATAGATGCGACACTTGATAAATATACCATCTAGTCAAGGCCAGGTTAGGTAGTAGTACGTAGAAGCTACAATACTTGAAACTCGATATCGAGTTTCTCTCGATCGAGCAAGAACCGCCTGGATGAAAAACACAGAGTAATCACCACTTATGCGTCTTAAGCAAAAATCGGTAGCCTATTTAGCGATTTCCAAGCAGGCCAGGGCAAACCATGTCCAGATGGCAAATCCACTTTTGGTGTAATAAAATAGGGTACAGATACAGATACATTTTCGCGTCTATATCCCTGACGGGGTAGACAGAGCCCAGGGCCGTTAGGCCCAAAGGCCACGCTCAGCGTGGTGGTGGACGTCAAGATGGAAAAGGAATCAAAATAGTGATGGGTTGCTAGCCGCATCGCCTATTACCATGATTTAAATCTCGCCCATTCCCTCGATCGGCTCTTACGATCTGCGCGGGAAGAGAAGCAGCACATTCTACGTTTTTCTTTTTTCCCAGACCAGCGTGGAAGAATAAATTAGGGTACAGCTCAATATTGGACTGATAGAATATAAACTAAAACCTTACTAAAACAAATAAACCATCGACACGCAAAGAAGAAGAGCAAAGAACGGCAAAAAAGTGACAAAGAAAGAGTTGAATATGCTTTAAAAATATTTATTGCATTTCATATCAAATTTAATTAATTATAGTACTGCTTTATGTAAATAACAGATATAAAAGATTTTAATGTTTTAATTATTACCATAAAATTCCACTCTTGTTACAAGAAAAATAAATAATTTTGTTTATTTATATGGCAATGGGTATGCCCTTGTGTTAAATCTGTAGCTTGAGTCAAGAGTGGCGGCAAATCGCCGCTTAGTACTCCCTGTGCATTAGCGTCACCTGCAACTGCTCGGCTGCTCACGTAACTGAAGCACATTGCACTTTTGTCAGTTTTAGTGTTTGACACTTTTGTATTGATTTCAATATGGGCGAAGTAGGATAACATTTGTGCAGCTAATCTTACATTTTAAAGTATAATAGTGATTTTTACCATTGCATAAGAGGAGCTTAATGGCCCGGTGGGAGTGCGCACTACTAGTGCTTTCACAAGTAACCGACACCGGGCATGTTCCGCACTGGGATGGGTGATTACAAGTGGCTTAAAAAATTTCTAGAGCTCCTCCGTGCTTCGGAAGGCACGTATAAGCCGTTAGTCCCGGCTGTCATCATTGTATGGCAGTCGTTAAGCTATGTCAGATGCCTTTAGGCAGCCTGAAAAATCTGACACCAGTTTTAGCCACTTACACACACGAAATTCGAGGCTAACTTAAACAAACAAACTAAGCATTCCACAGATCACTTAATACAAGTGTTGTGTTTTTTTTTAACTTAATTAAACATTTTGGTTTCTAACTTATAAAATCTTATTTAATGCCAGTACATCCTCCCACGCAAATTGTAGGAAAAGTTACGGTACTGGACAACGAATTTCCTTTTTCACGACCCTACCAAACACTGTCACCGTAATTCGTGCCGAGCGAAATATATCTCTTTCGTTTCATTAATCTACACCCGCCTGATTCCGAAACTGAAATCACATCGCCAAACGTTGTAACTTTAGTGACTGACTCAACTTAAGTACTTATCTTAAAAAAGCTAATTATTTTTTGAAAACGGATTTTGGGAGTAAATGTTCCTATATGTTGCAATATTATTTCATGAGCAAGAAGAATATACCTAAACTAAAACAAGAAAACGAAGTACTTAATAAGTATGTACATATTTACTTGAAGGACCAAAATAGGTATATAAGATTTATATTGTGTTAGTTTAGTGGTTTTATAATATTAAGATGACTTTTTATTTAATTATACTATACAGAGATACTTTTAAACACCAGCAACGTTTTTGAAGCAAGTTTAGTCCATGATACTTAACTATTTTCGAAAATAAATATATTGAAAATTGATAAAAAAAATCTCTTCCCATACAAATCTATGTTGATGTGCGCTGATTGGTATGGGAAGCCAATTTTTTACGTTTAGTAAAAAGTAGTTTAGTATCATAGACTGAACTTGCTCTTAAAATGTTGCTGGTGTTTAAAAAGTAACTGTATAAAATCTTTCAATTCGGTGACTAACATCAACGAGTATCACTTACTAATCTTACTAATCCAAGGTATTTAAACCACATATATTAAAAAACCTTGGTTGTATGTGAATCCCTTTTGTAACAGTATAATCAATAACCGGTACAAGGCGGCAGGCGGATAACAGGCGGCTTCAGTACTGGGAGCCAGAATACCGGTGAATCCATCACCGTTAGAATCAAATATTAAAAACTTAATCTCGACGTTTTCCCTTTCCACACACTTTGCGTGTCTACCTAACTCTTTCATCATTGATTCGCTCCATATATTCCACATTTCAAATGTGCAATTTTATTTCATACCTGATTGCCTTGTACATGATATTAGCAAAATTATTGAAGTTCCGATTTTTATAAAGAACTAAGAATTCTTCTCCCTTAATTTTTAACCAACTTCAAAAACGAAAGAGATTATCATCGGAATGTTTTTTTCCCCGATTACTCGAAAACGCCTGTCCAATTTGGAAAATGGAAATGGCATACTTGTAGGGTCCATAGAAATTTTATAAAAAATTGGTGGTGTTGTTTGGTGTTGAGTTCTGTTTATAGCTTTGAAAAATATTTTTGTCGCATTTTAAGTGGTTGTCACTCACACAGTACATAATAAATAAAGTAATTTAAAGTAGAACGTCTATAAAGCAACTACCTACCTAAGTACAGTGCTTCTATTATCTCCTTCAGGAATCCTCGCTTTTCCGAATACAAAGGAATGCTAATTTCAATCGCCATCAATTATTAAATTTATCATGTATATAATAATTTTAACTAAGTATTTTATTGTTTTGACTTCCATGTGAACTAGTAACATCTATGTATATTTTTAATTTTCTTCATGAATAAAGATATTGTTTTACTAAGTAACCATGTAAATTTTAGTGGGCTAATTTATGACCAAATGTTGATATTTTGTTCCTCTCGGTCTTTTTTTAATATTTTAAATTTTTCTAAAGAACAAATATAATTGTTCTTTAATATTGCTATGTCCAACAGTGGACCTTATGCGGCTGAAATGATGATGATGCTAATAATATAAACCTACCAATCATAAGCAAACGTGTTCTGTTCTGTCAATCTTTCTCTTTTTGCAGTCATACATTTTAAATTATGAAGAACATTCCCCGTTTTGACGGATGGTTGGTCTCAATTACCCAGCACCTGGTGCGCAGTCGCGTGATGCATAGAGGTACATTATACTTACCTTACCCATATTTTTAACGCCACATTATTAAAATCAGCCTTGGATTATACGAATAAAATATTCCCTACACATAAATCTTACAGCGATGTTGGATTACGTTCTGATCCCATAGAGATAACTTTACCTATCGCAATGAATAGGTAGTATTAGGTTTATTTATTTTTTACTTATATGTAATTAACATTGTTAAAATTATTGCACCTAAGTTTAAAGTTTTAGGATTTTCAAAGATATAATGGCTCTACCTATACTTATATAAATAAATGGATATGTACGTAGGTTTATCTTACACGTTTTAACTATACAAATTATACCTATAGGTGGAGTGTGTATTCAAGGCCTGAAACGGATGACTCCTAATTTAAATAAATTAATGTTTCATGAAGGCAGCCGCAGTCTTGAGAGTCTTGATTTTATCGTATTATTTCTTTAATTAATATTTCATAACATAATTTGTGCCTCATTAAGTCCTTCGGTATAAGAAAGTAGTCCCCAACTTATCAATACTAATATCATGAATAGATTACGCGTATGTTTATGCTAAATACAAAGATCGGCGTTGGTCTATTTATGTATAGTCAAATAAAATGGATCAAGAATAAAAATGGACAGGGTTCTTTCCCGCTCTGATGAAATTAACAGTAAGATATAATTAATTCTTGAATCCATTTTTATTTTAGTGAAAAAACAGTAGTACACGCTCTACTTTTTACTAGAAACCTAATTATTTATAGAATTACTATCTGTAATCTATGAATTTACTCTCATGAATTATTATTACAATGTATAATGTATCCTTAGGTCATCCAACTCAACTTACAAATCTGAGTTGTTACGTTTTTGACAAATTTTATTTAAATCTCAGAATAAAGGGATCTTTAGGGACGTATTTTATTACTTAGAGTACATAGTTCTAAAAGTAATTGAATAAGTACCTTAAAAAATGCTAACAAGGGTGAGCGTGAGGGGCTTGTCTCCAGGCAGAGCCTTGTAACGATGTTACAATAAGCTCCATCCTTCATATTCTTGCTTACCTCCTTCATGTCATTTCATTATCTTCAAATTTCATTTCTAAACTCATTTTTTAAATTCCAGGCACATTCCTTCCCCATCACTCTAAATCATTCCTCTTTCACTTCTCTTGCTCTACGACTTGGGACTCTTACTGAGCTGCGATAGGTGAAGTTCTTACAGCCTGATCCAAAAACCATAGACCATCCTGTCGGAGCGTCGAGTCGCGTCGTGGCCAAGTTATCAATCATGGCTAAGTTTCTGCTGGTCGATCGCGCCCGGTGCGCGTCGTCAATACCGGGTATCAAACGTTATGAAGAAAATAAATATTTCCCCAGACGCCTATCCTGATGATCGATTGTAACATCTTACCGAATTTCGTTTAGAATAAAAAGATACTTAGGATGTGGCACTGGATCTTCCCCATTATTAGGTATTGAATATATAGCTTACGTAGAGCACCACCCGCTCTTATCCTTACGCAAGTGTAAAAAATTCAATATACTTAACTACGTAGTTTAAAAGTAATGAATATATTTAAAGTTATGTTCTTATTTATTTTAATCTTACTGTTTGTAGAGCCACAACTATTTGGTCTGCTACAAAGAATTAAAAGATTATTTGAAAACTAGGCAAGAAATCGCAAATTTTCATCAATTAGGTATTTACATTATTATTTTAAAAAAGGTACAAAGTAACAACCTCCAGACGCTATCGTAACGACAGCAGGCGCCATTTAAATGAAAAATAAATTAATTATTTGCAAACCGTCGTATCCGTCTACCAGAAAGAAAATAAATTACATTTTTGTTCTCTTAATCCAATCGAATTTAGTTTAGGTTTAATCAAACAAGTAGGTACATTTTTAATAAATAATAACGTAGATGGAAGTACATAAGTATGTCTACTTATTTTATTACGATATGAGTGTTGATTCAGAGGCCCGGGCAGTTCGGACAACGTGGCGTCGCGGGCGCAGGACGTTAAATTCCTGCGAGGCGACGTGGGAGGAGAGACTTTCACTTTTGTATGAAACAAGTGCACGGCGTTGCAAATGCATTTAGGGTTTATTATAAACACACCACACATACAGACACAAAGCTCAACATATCTCGTGGAAGAAAAATATAAAGGTACTTACAACCGTAAAGATGATAAGGTGTTTTCGGCCAACCGTTAGTTGTAGAAGTATTATTTTTCGAACCGACCAATGACGAACGACTTTGTGTTAAAGATAATCGAATAAGCGTTATTTAGTTACATGTGATGAGCTGATTTATCGAGCCTATAATTATATACCTATAAAATAATTGTAATTCAATTAAGACGTGCGTTGATGTATGAAATAATTTAATTTTTTAACCTTGCAGGTAATATGAATTGTGTTGAGTGAAACTGTTTTCGATTTAAATGTATTTTTAATTCTTATAAAGGTTAATCCGATTACAGGCATAAGAAAGTACTTACCTAAGTTAAATGTGTTACACCATATTTACAGTTAAAAAAGTGTGTCTGAACATTAAATATATTTCCAAAAAAAAAAATTGGAGGCGATGGAGACGTAGTAATAGAGTAAGAATTTTAAAAAAAATGTCTGTCTGTTTGTCTGTATGTCTGTTTGTCTGTTTGTACACGCTAATCTCCGGAAATACTGGACGGATTCGAATGAAACTTTTTTTGTTATATAGCTATTAAGCCTGGGCAACATATAGGGTATAAATGATTTTGGAAAATGGAACGCCTGATGCAGAACCATAATGGTCCAGCTAAACTACAAGAGATATAAAAATGCCGCCTTAGTAAAAGTTGTTCAGCCATTTTCCAGAGACATAAAGTCCACGCGAACTAAGTCGCGGGCTTCGGCTAGTCCCAAATAAATAATTAATTTTAGCATAATAGAACCCTTTGTTTCGCTGCCCTAATTTTTTATTTGCATAAAATTATAACGCCAATACACAGTGAATTAAATACATATACATTTTTAGTTTAAGTAGGTAACTTATACAGATTTCAGATACCCACCTTTCTAAGATTTATATTTGACTGAAGGTCATTTGCCAACATATTATTTTAAATATTCTATTTGAAACAAAATTACCCTTTAGGGAGGCTTCAAAATATTTCTGTTAGATATAAATTAGATGATGGCTCTTGGGAAATATCGTGGCATTTCCAAGTAGCGAGTAACATCGGCCGCGTCACCTCTACCACAGAGTACTATATACTAGCGTAACCTCTACCCTCCGACTGCCGGCGACCGGCCGTTTCGCAGTTCTCTCACGGACAAAAAGGCACTACTTAGTATTATTTTATAATGCTATTGCGTAAATTTTCCAGTTCTATGTCGCCCGAGTGCGTTTCATTTCAACCTTGTGTAGTAGGTAAAAATTCTAAATATTACATGAACCCTCCAAAGCTCTACGGTCCAACAAAAAACTACGATGCGAAAATAAATTTCCCAAGGTAAGTATGAATTTATCATATCACTCTATAAATATTAATGCAATGTAGACGTCGGGCGCAAAATTGTAATGTCACAAAGAGTCGACATTTATATCCATTTGTGAATATCGTGTAAAGTATATGTCTCACTTTTGTATATAAGTTAAAAAGGTCGGGTCGCGAACTAGGGCAAACTTGTGACCCGGGGCTGCTGAATAGTGTGTTAAGTTGCGATCACCGGATGAGTGGCATAATGGACTGATTCATGGGCTGAGAGGCGAAAGGGCGACTGGCGACCGCTCACAAAAGCTACTCAATGGCACAGTCATTGCTCACGCCTTTCTTTATCCATTGCAAAATGCTGATTATGAAAAGATAATTTTTCCACGATCATAAGACACAATCAATTGACGAATCCCACAGATATAATGGGATTATATAAAATTGTACACGCCTTGTTAGCCACATAAATGACGTGACGCAACGTGACATCTTTGTCGGAGGCAAAACTAACAAACGGTGAAAGTTCAGCCGTGGGCCCGCGTCTCTTGCTCAAATCGCCGATTGTCGATACGTTATCGATTGTTTAAATGTCAATACCTACTAGGATCACAGTCCGAGAGACCGGATGTGACCGCGGCTGAGGGTCAGGATACTCACAATGTTTTTCACTTTCCTCGTGAGTGTTCGAAACCGCCGTCTGAAATGGAGCGGTTACTCGGGACTGGTTTTCGCCACTTTACGCAACTGATCGACGCAATGATTTCGCCTGGATTCCGTAGTGATGATTAAAGCTGTTTTAATAAACACTAGCTACTTGCTAAGCATTGCCTAGAAGCACTTATAATAAGTGCAAAAGCGTATTGAAGAAGCTCACTCAAGAGGCGTGTCAAATCAAATACACTAAGTTAATAATTGCACTATCACTCGGTTTTTATTATAGTTATACAATATCTACAACGTTCCGTCATGGTGTCGACCGCTTTATACAGAAATGTCGCCTTCAAATGGATTATATTATTCAACAATACCAATTTAAATGCAATGAAGTATCTAATAAAACGTTATATAAATAACCCTCACATTTACAAATAGTAATCATAGAATATTAATTGAAAGGTGTTTTGATATTTTAAGTAACTAGGTAACCTTAACCTAATAGGTTTTAACGCCTAGCTCAAAAATGCAGTTGCAATAAAACGTTAATCCTTGAATGCTAATAAGTATCAGTTACACTAATATCATGCATTATAATACCTAACCGTACGAATAAATAGAAGCTAATTTTTAAGCCAGTGTTCGGTAATTAATCCGAATGATTGCACAAGACATGCCTTCGCCTTTCCTTCATAGCGCAAGCGATTAATTCAGACTTCACTTGTTTAGAGCACTTGAACTATTTGCCAAGAACCATTATGTTGTTTAAGACTTGGAGACTTCTCTTGTGATCCACGTTGTGTAATGTCAACTGCCCAGATTGCCTATGAAGCAAGCCTATTCTAGGTCAATCCTACTAATTTCAAAGCACCGTTATCCTGGTTTCGACATATACCTAATGTTTTAAGTATTCAAATGAATAGTTAAGAAAGATCCGTGAAATCATACGATACAATTATTATTTATAAATTCACGAAATATGAACTTGCACATCCATGTTGAAACTATAGCTGTGATTAAACCCTTGAGTTTTCTAATTTTTTTAAGCCTGGGTATGTACGTTGTAGCAGTCTTCCGGTAAATGTATGATACATATCTTCTTAAAGTACATTTCTATTTATAACAAAACCCTGAGTCATTGTTTATTAATTAAAATGTTCACTGTTTTATCTACTAACAGATGTAAGCTCAGTAAAACTGGTTCAGCTAAACAATATAAGTAGGTAGGTACCTACTCTAACTTTACTACACAAATCGCAAGTCGCGTTATTTATGTACGTACCAAATTAGTGAAGTCCTATTTTTCACCTATTTCTTGATAGATTTACATACAGGTGTGATTCTGGGTCTGCAATCGGGTGCAGTTTAAATAAATTTTATCAGCTTAATATTTATAATTTCAATAACCATGTCATTAGTTTTAATAGTTCAAATCATTTATCTAGGTACTTTATCACGTTCTTATTAAATTACTTATACAGAAATAGATTAAAACGATTACAGATTATATTATTATAAGATTGATGGCTTGAATTAAGTCATAATCGGCTGGGTTTAACACTCATTTCTTACTCTTAATGATCAAACATTTTCAATCCAATAATCAAAGTCTTACAGACTCTGCAAGTTGACGTTTATTAAAGAGATAAAGATAACGAAAATGTTTAAAAAATACGAACCTTTGACGAATTAAAATCCAGCAATTGTAAATGAGACTAAGTGTAACACAACTTTTTGATAGCACTTTATTTTATGACAGTCCTTCGGGATGAGCTTATTGCAGAAAACTTTAGGCGTATCGAGAGTGCGGTAGAGAGGCGGTTGAATGCGCATGCGCGTGCGCCTGAGCCGAGGTTGTGCGGACACTGCGCGCGAACGCACCACCACCCGCCGGCCACTATGAAAGTATGCTACATCTAATTAATATCACTTATTCGAATTTTCCTAACATTTACCACTTATTATGTCAACAACGGGTTGCGCAAGATACCGCACCTGTCAAGTTTTTACGCGCATCGTAACACATTAGCTTTGTTAGTAAAACTATATCTGTAATAAAATAAATAATACGATTTCGTCTTTCTATATTTATATTCAGTCAAAAATAAAGTATAGCTACTTGTTTATTTAACATATTTCCAACAATTTAATTGTAAATGACTGTTTTCTCTATATACCATGCAGTCGACAAACGCTCGCCTGTCTGAACCCTAATAGGAAATTCAGAAGAGATGTACAGTAGGTGCTAAGATTTATCATATACTATATGTAGGCATATAAAACACCGTTACCATATTTGGGCTAAATGTTTAATAGGATACTGAAAATAAACTTCCTAGTTATCCTTCGACTGAAATGTAAGATGTGATATTACTTTGTACTTTTTCGTAAGCCGCAGATTATACGCTGCGTGGTAGAGCTGATCTGATCCCATCTAATTACCGCTCAAATTGCGCCCTCCCAGCACCCTCCACCCTTTATTTGCAATTAAATTAATTGAACGTCACAGAAGTTTCATTAAGTGGAAGCGAGTGAGGGCAGAATAACAAAGAAGAGCGGCGATGACGCGAGCGAAATGTTTGCTCTTGACAAATTATAGGCCTTTAGTATTCCCACTGGGGCTTCGCCCGCCGCCCTGCCGCTATCTATATATTGGACACGACAACAGACGACACCATTTACATCACTCATAATAGACGCCCATCGTTTCTGTCAGTAATTTTTCGGCGAGAGAACCTCATTTATATCCAGAGTAGACCTTCAATAACCTTGACGTGATTTATCGTCGTAGCACATAGACCCGCCAAAATTCACGCATACACTGTGAATTAATCTTCTAGGCATGTGTTATTTATATTTTAATACAACACTGTATAAGTAAGTATACAAGTATAATTTATTTATTTATAATATACCTATTTTATTATGAATTATTATATAATTTAAGTGATTGATCATATTACAAGTACAATATGCATGTAGTCATTGCAAGTGGTTTCAGAGTTCCAAAATGGATATCTGTAGGTATTGAATGATTTCAAGGCCAATCCCTACATGGTATTAAAAAAAAGAAAGAGGTCTGTGTTATAAGGCCGGCTTTTGTATACTTACTCCATAGATATGTGTCTCATTTCTTTGATTGTGTGTAATATGGAGTAAAATAAATAAATAATATTGATATATTTTTCCCTCACCTTTTCCTGTACTGCCTCTGTGGTGTAGTGGTTAGAGCGTTCGGCTCACACCCGGAGGTCGCGGGTTCTATTCCCAGCGGGGGTAACGACTTTGTGTTGTTGTCCTAGTTTGGTTAGGACATTGCAGGCTGATCACCTGATTGTCTGATAAGTAAGATGATCCGTGCTTCGGAGGGCACGTTAAGCCGTCGGTCCCGGTCACTGTCTTTGACATTGGTCGTTACCTAAAACCATGTCAGAGGCCTTAAAGGCAGTTTAAAAACTCTGACACTAGTGTTAGTCACTAACACACACGATAAGAAGAAGACCTTTTCCTGTTAGATGTCTGATCAGCTGAATACACATTTGGACTTTTTCAACATCAATACGAAATAGCCGGCCAAGTGCATGACGGGCCACGCCACGCGCAGTGTGGGGTTCCGTAGTTATGAATGCTGACTCGTAGAGCACGTGACTAAAAACGTCTATAAACCTAATTTTCCACTGAATTTTTATGATTTTTTCTTTTTGAAATAGTTGCATTTTATAAGTTTGTCGATTATATATTTTTAATTTGTGAACCCTACTTAATAGCTAATTCTTTGCTATTTAATTTTTTCTTTATAATTCGTTATATATACTATTAAGTACCATGGTTTTTTCACGAGTCCATATACTCGTACAACCGTTTAGCAGATAGAGCTTGGCTCTAACCAAAATTTGCACTATAAAAACAAATAGTTCAGATCCCTAAATCGAAAAATAGTATTCACAAGCTCAAATATTTTTGAAAAACCTAAACAAAGGTGTGGTACCACCCACACGATGTATTAGTCAAGAAAAAAAAAACAATTTACTCCCACCTTACACCTATGGGAAGCTAACTTAAAAAAGCTTATTCTTAAAATGTTATTTTACAGACAGACAGACATGACGAATCTATAAGGGTTCCGTTTTTGCCATTTGGCTACGGAACTCTAAAAAAACAGACTTGCTAAACAGTGCATTCTGCTGCCTGTTCCCGAAAAACTTAACTGCCAGTAGTTAGGAGACTTTGGTTTTTCTCACACTTTTCTATGCATATAATCGATAGAAATAAAAGTGAATATAGTTTGACACTAAGAGTGCGCTGCTAGCCGCTACCATTCGAATATGATTCGGTGCAAATTCTCCAAGCACATACCTATCTACGAGTACAAAGATTAACATTCGTCTTGCAATAAAAAAATGTTATCGACTCAGCAAATTCTTCTCCATTTTTACATCGCTAATAATATAGTTGTACAGAGAGAGAAAATATATATATATATCACCTATATCAAACTTTATTTTAATCCGAATATAATTCATTATAGTAAACTAAACTAACTAACAATAATTACAATTAAAAATTAAACTAAATTAAACTAACTAAAATAAACTTAAATACTAAAAATAAATTACTTATAAACTTATACAATTACAAATAAAAAATATCTCTTAAATCCTTCCCCTGCGGAAGAGTGCCCAGAAGGCTGGCAGCATTGCCACGTTGTATGGCAATGCTTATTCTTTGAGCGAAGTAATTACCAGCCCCCTGGTCACCTGAAACCTCGACCAGCTTTTTACCTATAAAATTAAATAAACTATGCGCAGAAGGCCCCCATGGACCCAAAGTTTCAACCCCGAACGGCTCAAATATGTATGCCTCTCCAAGGCATGCATACTTGCGCCGTTTGAGGGATTCAGCGGTAGCTGCAGCAATGCCAGCCTTTCCACTTGTGCCATGAAGATGGGAAGGCGCAAGAGTGTCGACACATGTGGCGTCCCACACCAGCGGTCTTCCCAACCTCCAGGGCACAAGGGTCATACCATCCGGTCTCTTGCCATCATTCCGCGCCAAACCTATTGGTTCTAAAACTGCTGGCATCTGAATGGTGACAAGAGCACGATGGATGATATTGTTAAGGCTGGCATGACGGGCTATGCGGCCCGCGCTCCTGGGGCAAGATAGTCCGTGGTGGCCTAGCCGATCGACGGTATTTCCGCAGAGGCAACGATGCGGGGCGTTGGTAACGGCACCAAGGCGAAGGCATGACGCTATGCGGAAGGTATTATTATCTAAAAATGTTCCTAAATTAAAAGATGGTAGTGTACGTAACCACAAGCCAGACTCCCATGCGGCAGCAGCAAGAAGACGAGCGCGCTCAACAGAATTGTTGACAGATGATTCAATTAGGTTACTCTGAACAAGTCTGCAAAGCGGCTCGTCCCACTGCCTCTGCGAAGCGGGATGATCTGGAAATTTCGAATTTGGAATTAAATCTGACCATGTGTTTCTGGCCTCTGATAAATTTAAAATTTCGTAGGAAGGCTGCTCTAAAATTTTTATAAAAAGATCTTGAATGCTGTGGACAGAGGACAGAAAGGCAGGTAAGGCTACACTAGAAATTTTGCGAATTCCAAGCCCCCCTAACCTGATTGGTAAGGAGGCTTGATCCCAAATAGTTTGATGATTCAAATCTATATTCAAAAGAGATGAGAGTGAATTTTTAATGATATTATCCATTTTTGAAAGTAGGTCCGGGTACTTCCAGAAGTGGCTACACCGAAGACTGTATGTAAAATTTGGCACGAAAAGACAATGTTTTAAAATGGTAAAAGCGAAATGAGTGTGAATGGTTGAAAGGCGGTCGGAAGCAGATTTAAACTTATGAATTTTTTCTTCAATGAAATTTGGAAATGACTCTTCAAAAACAGGGGAACCCAAAAGACGAAGTGATATTTTGTCAATAATTTTGATGTTCGGGGCAAGAGAATTAAAATTGGTTATTGTTTTAATTTTGTCTAAAAGAGAAATTTCTTCGTTGATATAAAGTTCACATTTTGAAAAATTTAATTGAAGGCCTATTTTTTCCATTTCTTGTTTTATGGTCTGTAAATCGGTCAAAACTGAACTAGCGTCTCCTGATAAGGATCCATCATTAAGGAACCAGGCGTTAAATTTGGAATTTAGCTTTTGTATTACTGGATGAATAGCCAGACTGAAAATAACCGGACCAAGAGGGTCGCCTTGTTGACACCCTACTTCAGAGGAAAGTAAGTGGTTTTGGTAAATTAATTTGGAATTTTGACTGTCTTGCAATCGATAGAATATCGATCAAAAAGATTGAATGAAAATAAACCTTCTTTTAGCATGTGTTTATTTCCAATTTACCGCACAATACGCGAAGGACATTAATCTCGCTTTTGTGCGGTGTTTCCTTCAGGGTTCCTCAGCGAAATTGTTAAATTCCTGGATCTTTTTAAATTGTGGCGATTCAACCTTCTTGGTTTGTGATCGCAGCTTCGCGGACGATTATGTCAACCCTTTTAAAAATTGTGGTTTCTTGCCCTGTCTCCTGTCAAAAAATAAGTATTGACTGTAAAATATTCTTTACGTAAAGTAAAATTTTACAATAGTCATCACAATCATTCATATTTTTGTTCTTCTCCTATATCGGTAACATTTTGTCCATCTACTATATTTTTTTCAAGTAGTAAGTAGAGTACTTTTATTGAGAAAAAAAAATAAATAAATAAAAAACCTTTCTATGTGGCTAGCTAAATTCGTGTGATTTGTCCATATATATACCTATATTTATTTATAAAAATAAACTTAAGAATATTGCTAAGGGAATCATTTATTCACTACGTAAGAGAATGAACGTAACTCTTAGACGCATAGACATAGAATTTTCTCATACGTAACTATTGACAATGATTGATGTGATATAGTTTTTGGAGTTTTCCCGTCTTATTAAATCTATTATTAATATCATTTTTGAAAGGATTTTATGCGGATTTCACTTCAACGTTAAACATTATATTGGAAAGCATTTACATATGCGTATAGGCCACCATATTTAGATCATAGGGTCAGATAATAAGAGAATCAGTAAGACTTCTACGGAACTTTCGATAGTGCATTTAAACTCGTATTGGTAGCGATAGCCGGCGCACGTCGCAAATCCTCCAATAGGCAAATAAGAGTATATTTACGAAAAGGGACGCAGCTCAGGTGCGATAAGAGGGCGGTAATCCGTATGTCTCCGCACAGACGTATACGGTACCTTTTCAGTATGGTTTTCAATTGAAAAAGATATCTAAATCATTGGAAGGTAGATTATAGAGACATTTTGAAAACGTAGGTAGAGTTAACCTGGTCATTCCAGTAGCTTCATTTTTGTTGTTTTGGACCCTTGTTTTCGTGTTTTCGTTACGTGTTACTGTAATACTGTACCCCCTCAACTATATATAGTATAACTATCTAGATAGAAACTTACAAGAGACGATACATAATAAACATGCAGTAAATAGTATTTGGTTATTATATGTGATAAATACTACTATAGGTCAACAAAAGTTTATAGTGGACTTGAAGGTTAATTTTTAGGGTTAAATAGTAAACTGTTTATCCGTCCGCGGTTTTACTCAGAAACTAATAAGTACTAGAAAGCTGTTATTTAGTATGTGTGTATGTGTTTAGTATGTACCTATATTAATCATGCCGGAAAAGTGTTAAAATAAAATGTAGAAAAAATATTATCTAGATTTTATGTTGTATGTAGGTACTTTATATATCATGCAATTTCATTGCATCCATCACCATCAGACCATCACCTCTATCGTGTGAACTTTGTAACATTTCCTGCTTAAGCACGTTATTACACTATCTTATGTTATTACAAGTCTCGAACTTGCTTTGGGGCTAGCTGAATCAGTGTAATTTGTCCCTATATATTTATTTATTATTACATGAACAAAGCATAATAATTATTAGAGATATCTGCACTTCTTTCGGATTGTTCTTTCGTATTTCCTCGACACAAAAGTGAAATACGGCTTTTTATTTAATAGCCGAAACGGACTTCATTCGGATATACCAACTTTCTGTCTTCGGGAATGCTCTTTTACTACTCAGGCTAAACAATTTTTTCTAAGTCGTCATTTTTATATTTCTCATAGTTTAGCTGGACCATTATCGTTCTGCATCAGGTGTTCCATTTTCCAAAATCAATTATACCTACCCCATATCAGCTATATAACAAAAAAAGTTTTATTTGAATCCGTCCGGTATTTCCGGAGATTAGCGTAAACAGAAAAACAGACAAACATATTTTCTTAAATTCTTACTCTATTACGATTTTTGCATCGCCCCAAATTTTTTTGGAAATATTTTCAATGTACACACAGACATTTTTTTATTATATATTGAATATATATATATAGTACCTGGGCGACCGAGCTTTGCTCGGTTACATCCCAATCATTAACTACATTTTTTTAAACTTAACTAAAAACAATAAAAAATAAAAAAAATATAAACTTAAACATAAAAAAAAAGTAAGTCACCGAGTGGGATTCGAACCCGTAACACTCTTTCTAGCGGTCGCTATCCTTAACCACTGAGCTAAAACAAGGCGGTCGCGGCGCGACGAAATTAGCGACCATATTCTGCGTGGAAAGAAAAACGCATGAAAACTCGAAAACACGCGTTTTCCCAAACATAAAACTAATCTAGATCGATTTTTTACCCCCGAAAACCCCCATATACTAATTTTCAGCGAAATCGTTAGAGCCGTTTTCGAGATCACAGAAATTTATAAACAAATATATATATATACATACATACATACAAGAATTGCTCGTTTAAAGGTATAAGATATATATAGATTATTCACGAAAATTTACCTAGAAATTATAATGCATTGTGTGTGACGAAACAATGGAAACTTGAATATAAAGTTTTGATTAGGTAGATACCTACTGACATCTACAAATGTAGACATGGCATGTATTTATTATGTGGCATGGTAACGTACTAAGAAGGTAATAGGGAAGATTCTGTTTATGTACCCTATGTATTTGGCTCCCACACCGTGCGATACTTAAATACTAACTGCAAGGTAAGTATAGTGCAGATAGGTATATTCTGGAGATTCTATCCGAGATTGTGGAACGGCGCAATCTTCACACAACCATCAGATTCTCGGCCTTTTTAACTACCACCACTGCTTCAGGTGAAGGAAAACATCAGGAAACCTGCACACTTATTTACTAGTAAGTAGCTACTTATATACTTAATAATGACTGTCATCCACTGATAAAGATATACATAGATGACGCAAGTATCACGATTTGTATGGAAACGAAGCGTACCGACTTTTTAACATCTAATGACATGACAGCCACAGTTAGGTTTTGGTAGCCGTGGAGGTTGCGAAGCAGCAGTACATTCGGTTCGTACCTTTTTACATAACGACAACGAAGCCGATGTACTACTCAAAATTGACGTAAAAATGCCTTCAACAGTATGGATAGATCTACTCTGCTGAACGAAGCCCGTATACACACACCAAACATTTATAATTATATTTGGCAATGTTAGAGCACCCCTTCAAAATTATTTTTCAATGATAAAGAAATCTCCTCCGAAGTAGGCGTTCAGCAGGGAGACCCATTGGGACCAGCACTTTTTAGTTTAGGTATGCACTCCATCATAGCGAATCTTAATTCCAAATTAAACGTCTGGTTCCTGGATGACGGGAATTTAGTGGGCAAGGTGGACTCCGTTAAAGATGATTTAACGAAAATAGTTAAGAATTTTGGTAAAACAGGTTTAGAACTCAATTTAGCTCTATGTCTCAACAAAGTTTGACGAAAATGCCAGAAATTTAATCATTAAAAAATTTAAAAATATTGCTCCCGATATCAAAGTTTTAGAAAATAGTTCACTTTGCCTCCTAGGTGCTCCACTACTCGAGGAAAGCATTAGACCAATCCTAGAAAGTAAATATGAAATACTTTCGAAAAATATTAGTAGATTGGGCCTTCTGAATTCTCATGTCGCATTTACCATTCTAAATTATTGCCTTTTTTTATTTCAAAATTTACACATATATTAAGAGCATGCCCAATCTGGAAACACTCAGTTCTTTTGAAAAACCTAGATGCTACCCACAAAAACGCTTTAGAACAAATTCTAAATTTAAACCTTGATCACCGTGCCTGGATTCGAACCTCTTTACCTATTCGATCTGGTGGCATCGGTATCAGAAAAATTTCTAGTATATCTCTTATTCCGGCTTTCCTTTCGTCCTTTCACAGCGTGTCACATTTATATGCGAAAAATTAAAATATCTTCAGCTGACATACACTGCGTAACGGTTGCAATCGATGCCTGGAAGACTCTCTGTCCCAATGAAAACATTCCAGAGGCACCAAACCGACAAAAACCCTGGGATGTCCCTCTGGTACAGAGAGATTATAAATATCTGGTTCAAAATTCTGTCAGTGATTTAGACCGCGCAAGGCTTCTGCCGTCTCTGAACATGAATCAGGACAATGGTTACATGCACTCCCCTCCGCCAACCTAGGAACACTTTTCGACAATGGCAGTTTTCGAATTATCTACTTATGTTTATGTGGCAGCGTCGCGTCGTCGACAGAAACGGACTCCTCGGGCTACACTGCCAACGCAGTGCCGGCAGATTTTCACGCCACGGCTCTATTAACAATATTGTAAAAAGGGCGCTTGCCACCATCGACATTCCTAATGCGTTAGAACCTGTATAAGTAACTCGCGATGATGGCAAGCGTCCATCCTTGGGAGCGGGGAAGGGCACTCGTGTGGGACGCGACATACTCGTACGTCGATACGGTTGCCCCTTCTCGCCTCGGGGCGATGGTGTCAAGGGCTGGAGCTGCGGCTGAAGCAGCAGAAGACGCCAAGCGGCAAAAATATTCCTCTTTGTCTAATGAATATATTTTTGTTCCGCTTGGCGTCGAAACTCTTGGTCCGTGGGGCCCAAGTACAAAAAAATTTACTTATTAAAACAATAACCCCTCGGCTTGTCGACGCCGCTGGTAACAATAGGGCTGGCTCATATCTCGTGCAGGGGATTGCAGTAGCTATTCAGCGCGGGAATGCAGCCAGTGTTCTTGGCACCATGCCACATGATCGACATTTAGATTTTTAATTTGGTTTTTAATTTAGATTTAATAAATTTAATTTTTTTTCCAATAAAGAGAAAAATGTTTTAGATTTTAATTTAATTTTTATATTAAGTTCAATAATAATTACTTGTTTTAGACATTGAGCTACACTAAGCTCAAAAAATCAGACACCAGTGTTAGCTATCAAAACACTCAATAAGAGATTACCAAGTACATTTCTAAGTATCTACATAGAAAAGTAGTTAGGTACCTTACCTAACTATGTCTAGAAAACAAAGCGAATGTCAACAAAACAAATAAAAGGCAGGAAAACGTGAGAAAACCTCAAATAAACCCCTACCATGTAATTTAGTGCCCACCTACCTACTTTTTCTTCTTCTTATCGTGTGTGTTAGTGACTAACACTAGTGTCAGAGTTTTACTTGGTTTTAGGTAACGACCAATGTCAAAGACAGTGACCGGGACCGATGGCTTAACGTGCCCTCCGAAACACGGATCATCTTACTTATAAGACAATTAGGTGCTCAGCCTACAATGCTAATCCTAACCAAACTAGGACAACAACACAAAGTCGTTGTCCTCGCCGGGAATCGAACCCGCGACCTCCGGGTATGAGCCGAACGCTCTAACCACTACACCACGGAGGCAGTAAGCAGGGGGAGAACCTACCTGCTGCTAAAATACGTACCTACTGATAGAGTTAATTTAGTTTGCAACTGGCATGTGCTTGCATTAACTGATAAAGAAATAATAAAGTTTACATACATCTGTACTTAATTAGGTAATTTAAAATATCAACAATGACCGAAACATGCTTTTGCTGGAAACATGGGACCTGTGTAACATTTTAAATGAAATTATAAGTAGTTATTACATTACGCAACGCTGTCCCAGCGGAGCAGGAATACGATAAATATTTGCACAATCCTCGACCTCGGGATGGCGTACACTCCCGCCAAACCCGTTCTGGCTTGGGAGTTGCAGTACTTACCATGCATGCCTTTGAAAAGTTGTTTTTTCTTATTTAACCGCATACCTTGCAAGTTTTCTTTCGACCGTTAATTCAGCGGTGGAAACTGATCGAGCAATGGATATGAAGCATGTAATAGGATTGTTAGTGGAATCAATTATGCAATAGTTGCGTGGCAGAACACGGAAGGTGGTGCATTCGGCCAATGGAGCAGCCGCGCAATGTAACCAACTCGCGTCTCATGCAAGCGGAATTATGTGGTTTGTTAATTTTAAATTCAGTTACCGAATAAATTACCTCATTGAAGCTAGAATGATCCAAACAATATCTATTAGATCAGCTGATAAAAATTAATGGCGACTCACGAAGGAACGACTCGGGCGTCAGTACCTATTAAATGCATAAGCACTTCTCCTGGACCTCAATACCACTTCTTGACCAGTAAGAATGTGGCTGGGTAAAAATATACTCATTATTTTATTTAGTCCGTCGACTAGATTATCCTAAACTAAAGGACCCATATTTTTTGTTTAGCAAAGTATTAGTAAAAATCCACAAAGATACAGCGCTTCGAAGTTTCGGAGTGATACATGTCACCTTTGGTGAAAAATCGTAGCTGATCGTGACGTCACGCGAAATTTAAATGCGTTGTATTTTCTCCATTATTTGCTAATCGTAAAAAAGAAAAAATACGTATACCATTATATTAAGAGCCAAAAAAAAATTTCCGTGTGAAATCGTCGATTAGGGAAAGTTGTTTATGTTGACTGACTTGTAGTCTTATTTTATAATGCTTGAGTAGCTCTAAATTTACACCCCTTACTAACATACAACTATACAACTTTCGTTATTAGTCTCTAAGCAAAAACAGAAAATATTTCAATGAAATCAGTACTTTTCTCTACTAGAATTTTTAAATCTTTTTAATAAGTTCATTACTATTTTACTAATAGCTAGTAACAGGACAGTAGGTCTTGCGCAAGCTACGTAAATCCTACTAGGTCTATCCATACTAAAGTCTCCGGAACCTACCCTAGTTTAGGTTCCAAAAGATCATAGTCACGTGCGCATCTATATTAAAACCTGTCTTCAAAGAGAATATAACAACATAAGATGTAAGGAAGAAAATCGTAGTTTTCTAGATTTCCAAATTATTGCTCACAAGCAGTTTGTATCCAAGTAACAATTTGTTCTTTTTCCACCTGCCATATAATACTGGTCTGTGCTACGGTGACATTTTTCACTGAGGATGTCATTGACGTAAATAAAATAACTTTTACATTGTCCTCATATATTTTATTATTTATTTTTATATAAAATCAAATGCCATCATTCATCCTTCATCTCACTATATATAAATACATTAGGTACTGTAAGGTGGCATACAGCAAATATTCGGAAAATAGCATTGGCTAATCAATACATTTAGCTAGCATTAATAACTACGTAATTTCTCCATAAGCACATTATAATACACGAAGTGATATCGGATACAGTATCATTAAATCATTACTCAATACATGTCAACATTGCGGTACTCACCAGTTTTACAGTTTAAACAAAAGTTTACATAATTTACACTTCATAACTAAGTTTATAGGTACCTATTTTTGCTATAATTCCAAATATTCCATGGCAGAATCACATAAAAGCAAGAGTATATAACTATGTAATAAGTACGAAAAAAACCTTAATGCATAAACAGCTGGCACAATGAAGATCTAGATGAGTTATACAATATTACATTTAATATTACACTATAAGACCACACGGCACACATGAAAATATGTATGTCACGTAGCCAGAATATACACAATAAATAAGATCATGGAATGTTATTATGATTTCTGCGTTTGTTCATCAGAGGCCTATAGCCAGAATAACAATCGATAGAAACGACACGATAAAAAAATAACGCTAACTTTCCGTAAGGATAAATTATAGCAAAAATACTCGTTATATTACAATAATAATAACGCATAGAACCAAGCATATTTTATGCCACATAATTGACTTACATTGAATACGAATGTATCATAGACAGTAAATAGAAGCAAAGCTTGCATTGATCGCCAATCACGTATCATGCAAGTTTGCACATGTCTAAGGTGTGGCTTTTACTAAAATTGTTTTTAACCCTTGCATGGTTCAAATAGCGAGTCAGTTTTCTCTTTTAAAAACTTTAATCCTCATATTATACAAAAAAATCTGCCCTCTTAAATTCATATAGTGAGTATGCTACCAATTTAAGGTGTGCATACTTTTTATGAAATAGAAAAAAAAACAGTACTTTTTAAAGTAGCATTATACAATATTTTTATGAATACATAAGTAAAACTTGAGTCTATGCGTTGTTATTCTATGCGCGTTACAATAGGCCACAGAACATGCGCGAGCGGCGACACTGACGTGCGCGCCCGTCGCTCAAAGAGTCCACACTCCGTAGGGCGCCGCGAAGCAGCGGCGAGATTGCTACACTTCACTACACTCCGCACTGGACGAGCCGATCGCGAGCGCCTTTGCTCGCCACCTGAAAATAATACAAAAGTTTTAATATACGGAGACACTTTTTAATCTGAAAAGTTGAAAACATAGTTGCAACACAGCATAGAGCAGTTTATTTTTAACCGACTTCCAAAAAAGGAGAAGGTTGTCAATTCTTTGCGATCATATATTTTCATACCCGTAGTAAATTGAACCATGAGCTATACGTAATCACTATCATCATCATCGTCATCAACAGGTATTTTAGTGTCCACTGCAGGAGCATGACCTTCTCTATACTACCAAAGCCATACTTGGCCAGAGGACTTTGGCCTACACTCTCCTTGCTGGCCAGACGGATTGGAGAGGTCTTATTGATATTTAAAAGCTTTGTTTAGCTTGTATTTCTAAGACAAGTACAGGAGGACTTGGAATGGGCCTATTCTACTCTGCCGGAAACCACACGGCAACCTAATTACTATAGTATAATGAAATTAAAATAACAAACAAAAAACCAGAAAAAAAAATACATTCTGATACAAACTGCCCGGGCGACTGCACGCTTTTGTATTGAAATGTCGAAATTGTTTATGAGTTTGGACTGTTAATTTAATTTCGTATGTCCCTTCCACGTCGTACAGCAATCGTGAAGCTACGTCAAATGCCTTTACACAATGCTCCAGGTTATGCCCAGGCAACCCTGTACATCAAGACATATCTTTTAATATGCAACACCCTAAATATATGTATATATATATATATATTTATGTCACATTTTGCTACTCGATGAGGTAGGGTTGCATACGGCCCACACAGGAGAAAGTAACAAACCGGCTAGTGGTCCTGCGCGTCGGGGTACAGCGTGGTGGCGATGTAGGTGGTGGGCACGAAGCCCTCCTCGCGCGTGTGCTTGCGGCGCACGCGCGTCCAGCCGTCGCCCGCGTCCGTCTCCAGCACCAGCAGCCGCTCGCCGCACTCCATGCGCATCGTCGATCCCGTGCCGTTTGCTAGGACAAGGACACACTAATCAGTGACGTGCACAAATCTACTGGTAGAACAAACTTGGCAGGGCTACTGGGACTAGCTCATATTTTTGACAGGGTAGGCTGAGCACTATCTTACCCAAACACACAGAGACGGCGTACGGTGAAGATATGGCGAAGGCGCATACGGCACGGCTGTGCCGCGCCTGCGCCGCGTCGCTTTAGTATAATTAACATTGCGCGTCGCTTTCATACATTTTGTATGAAAACTTTTAAAGCGACATCGTACCTACGCCTTGTCTGCTCCACATCTTCAACTTACACAGTTTCTGTGTGTTTTACGCCTAAGGAAGTCCACTAAGTAACGCGCACGTTGCGGGTTCAGTCTATCTCTGTCACAAACGCTACGTGCGACAGAGACAGGTGACCCGCGACGGATTCTGCTATCTCATTTGCACTTTGTCACAAAGATAGACTAAAACCCGCACGAAAATGGATAAGATGATGCAAAGTATTTTTATTTACTGACGTGTTATTCTCTTCACAGTACCGAATGATTAATTCTTTACCCAGGATTGCCCTGTTACAAACTAAAGATGCCAAAGTTAGAACTAACCTTCAAACGCATAAAGCGCCATACAGTACCCCAGCGGTTGCAAGTCCGGTTCATAATAGTAGTCAAAGTCTGATTCGTGATCGTTGTCATGGTCGTGGTCGTGGTCGGCGTCTCCGTTGGCGTGGTCAGTGCTGGCTACGGCGAGCTCGCCGCCGAGCCCGGACTCGGGCGAGCCCCCCGCGGCGCGCGCCCCCGAGCTCACGTTGGCTACGCCCGTGCACTGGTACTGCCCGGTGCCAGTGCCCGTGCTCACGGAGGATTCTGACGCCGACCGCGATAGAGATTCGCTGTTTGATCCGATACTGGAAAAGATTTAAAAAAATTACACAAGTTTAAACAATTGAAATCACGCTTTGCTAATGAATAACGGGACACACCTATGACAGTGCGAATTAACATTGGGGTTTTGGTTTCCGCCAGAGTAGAATAGGACTACTCCAAGTGTTTTCGTGGACAATCCGCTAACAATAGGGGTGGCAGACATGGTCCGAAAAGTATGATTGTAATTAGTCCGTCTTTTAGATTATCCGAACATAATAGACCCGTATTTTTCAGTTTACCAAAAAAGTAAAAATTCACAAAGATACAGAGCGTCAAAGTTTTGGAGTGGGGTCTTGCGACGTCACACTGTAAAAATCGTACCCAGCCGTGACGTCACGTGAAATTTATATGCGCTGTATCTTTGTCATTTTTGGTTTCTCAGAGAAAAGAAAAAATACGTGTAAGTACAATATTTTTTTTATAATCTAACCGATGGACCACAAATATTTTTCCATTCGTCATGCCTACTGATAAAAAAGTTTCGAAGATTATTTCGATCGAGGCCACGTAATTACACCCGTTTAAAACTGCTGCGTGACCCCGGATGAACTCCGGTCGGCCTGCGGCGTTACTACTAATTGATATTACTTTCGAGATTTAGGCAACATTTTTTGTTTCAGAATTTTTATTTCAACTAGCGTATAAGGTCTTTCTAAAGATCCTTACGAAATGGCCTTCGGCTCCAAAACCAATGCAAAATAACCGTGTATAATACCTGGTGGCTTGCGTGGGCGGCGCGCCGTTGGTCCTGGAGGGCGGATGCAGGTGCTGCGGCGCCATCACCTGGTTGTTGGCCTCCGCTAATAACTCTTCGAACTTTCGGAGTTGCGCGCGTAGCTTCTTTAGCTTGTCGCAACACTCGTTCAGTTGACCTGCGAATATCACATAATATGCCGATGAAGTTGTTGAACACAGGTGAACAAACCGCGCACACGTCACTATTCACTGCTCGTCGGTCAATAAGCGGTCGCAATGCGTAGGTATTTTTTCGATACCTACACGCGGAGTGAGACAGCGACAGGCCTGATTTATTGCGACTTAGTGTGAAAAATGTTTATTATTGTAAGTGTATTTGATAAACCAGCAAAACAATTTCGTATTTTAAAATGGGGGTGTGCAATCCAATCATGCTGCTAGTTTATGGCTCATGAAAAACAACAAATTGACATTCTAATGTGCGCTACTCGTACGTAGGTTATAATTGTTATTAGTAATAAATATGTATATATTAGAAACCCCTAAGGAAACTCGATGGGAATCGGCTTTATCATTGTCAATACCATAAAATCATTCTCATTCCCACGACATCAATACATATTATGACCATTTTAGATAGTAATGGCAGAGGGAAAGCAGGTGCAACAAGCAATGTTTGTGACACTATGGTGCGATTAAACTTGCAAATTGCTGATGAGAGAAAAAATCTTTAATTCCTTTTGAATTGAAAAAATTAAGACATGGATTATTTTTAGCGTCATTTCATACTGTTTATCGGTGATTTGAGGTGTCATTCATGAATCGTGACAAATACGTACATATTTATTTTCTACAATGTATACTGTGCACAGTGATCTTCGTTAAAATAAGCTCACTAATCGTTTAGCAAACCCCTCAATAAATTTGATAAAGAAATGAAACCAATTTAAACACACTTACCTTCTACAGTCATAGGGTCTCCTAACGTGGGATTTGTTTCGTATACGCCTTTCATTTTCATCAAACCTTCCATAGCGGCTTGCTCTTGTGCAACCTTGAAATACAGTAAACTTTTATGATCTCGTTTTATTTCACCAATAAAATAATAAACTCAGTAAGGCTCTTTGAACTAAAACAGAGCTAAAATATAATAATAACTAATAAATTGTCAAATAAGCACAGGTGCCTACCTAGGAAATCAGGGTTTAAAATTTAATTTGTTGTACCCATAACAACCCAAGTCAATAAAGAATTTTATTTGATTATTTATTTTAACGATTGGAAAACCTTTTTTAAAAAAAAGACAGAAACAAGTACAAATGACGATCTTATCGCAGATAGCAATTTCTCCCAGGCAACCAGTGTAGTAAAAAAAATTAACTTCATAGCATATTATAAGGCCCAAAAATATTACTAGATAATTAAGAATGATAATAAATCATATTTAGAGGTTTCCATGGTTTTGTTATTAAATTCCTATTTTCTCCAACAAACTATGCAACATAATTACATACTTGTTATTAAGCAAGTTTCAAAGCGGAAAATTGAATTACACATTTATGAATGTTACAAATAAAAACATTCTTTACCTGCTTAGTTAGCTCGTGAACCTTAGCCTGTAGTTTCTTTTTCTTTTGGTTTGGTGGCAAGTCTGAATAATCCTCCTTTCCATCCGTAGACATGTTGTTCTGGAATATGAATTCATATTGTGTCAATACACATTTTAATACAGCAACATTTGAGAAACTCACTCACAAAACCTCAACCATTTTATCTACATATCTACGAATGCTGTAAAACTACAAATCACACCAACTTTTTATATTTGTTCTCATTCGATCATTCATTATGAACCCTTGGCCTTATTTTTCCTGTATGGCGTGCTATATTCCATTCCACGATTCAACCATCATAAATTATAAACGATGCTAAATTAATATAACATAGCCTAAGCTAGCCGTTTGGAATTGAATATAGTTCTTATGGCTGCTTATGACTTTTATAAGGACCTTTTAAGTTTATAATCATTTTAGTTTCTTACATTATTTCTTAATCACAAATATACTTTATATACACACATAAAATTATGAAAAAATAAAAAAAAGTTATCGTGCGCTGAAAATAATGAAAGCAGTGAAGTGTTATTAGATCACTCAAGCAGAAGCAACACATGTTAGCGGCTTATTTACATGATAACTTTTAGTGACTAGCTTTTTTTAAACGTTTATCCATTAAACAACCGTACAAGTTCAATGTATAAAGTCTGCCAAACTGTGTTAAACTATTGAAATGTTTTTTGACTTTGACTTTGATTTGAATTTGTACATATACAATCTATCTGCATGCATTGAGTGCTAATGCTAAATTTTGCTGAAATCCTAAAGCCAAATATCACAATGTCTGAATCGTATACTTAATAAAAATAAGTATACAATTTCTTTCCAAGAATGATTTACGATTTTGCCAAGTTTTTGTTCGTTCTTGAAAGTCACGAGTCCAGATATAAATAAAAAAAACAACGTACGAGTACGTGTTTTTCCTGGAACCGGTTTCAGACAAAGAGGTTTATTTTCGCCGTTTTATTTTGTGTACACACGGTGCCATTGCGGGTCAAACTCCGATTGCCAACTAAGATCGTACCCATTAGCAAGACCAGTAAATGTTACCACAGACAAACTCCGTTCCCTGAGTATCTGACGCCACATTCGACCCGAACACAAATATGTTTTTTTTAATCCAAATTTAATCGTAAATACAACTGCTTGTGATCCTTATGAGTTTACCATAGACTACGTTTGAATGAAAATTCATTTAAACGTAGTCTTAGCTTTTATTTTGAAGATTTCGGTAAAAAAAATAATTTTAAAGAAATTGCATACATCTAGCCATATAACTAGTTTTCAAATCCAAAAGTTTCCACAACTATATTCTCCTTCAAGTCCATATCTTGACCGTAAAAAACCAGTTACATACCTACATACGTGCAATTTCTTTGAAATAATAAAATAGTACCGAAATCTGACAGGTCGTTTTAAAATAAAAGCTAGACACCTTGTATGGAAAACTCTGATTCTGTCGTAGGTAACTCTTAATCCAGTCTTATGATTTTACATAGGGGCTTGTTTCTCAATGCAAAAAACACCCTGTGGAATCATAGGAGCAGTGCTTTAGGTGAGCTGGGGTTATGTGTGCTGTCAAGAACACAGAGGGAACGGAGTACACAACAAACCGTCATCACTCAGGAACTGACCTTGATCGAGTTGCAGGCCTCGACAATCTTCTGTGAGGAAGCGTTAGCGGCGGGCGGGGCGGGGGCAAACAAATAACATTAAACAGGGTACAGGGAGGACTCGCGCCGCTCGGAAGGCGCCCTACGTCCCAAGCGACACTCACGCGCAATGTAAGAATGGCGGTGTGGGCGGAAACTAATTGCATCGCAAATGTATGACTTTAAAAATATAAGTGGAATATATTTATATGGGTATAAGTACATGACAAGACAAAATTCATGAGGTTGATAAATCAATTTAAATGAAAAACTAAAATCAAATAATAATACAATCAACACAATAATACTACATATTTATATTGAAGGATGTTTGTGCAAATAATTACATTTCATTGGGAAGTGAAAAAACTATGATATCGCTTTAATAACTCATAATTATAAGGACCTGCGTGTAATTTATAATTATTAATTTATTGGTATTATCAATGTTACGGTTCTAGATCAGCTAAAAATATATCAATTTTAAAGAGTTACAGCATTTGCTTTATCGAGTCGCATATCCATTTATATATTTCGCGTATTGAAGTGTATTCTCTATTTTATAGTGTAGCTGTACAAGTACTAGGAGCAATCGTTTGAAAGAAAGTAAACAGTATTGTGTTACATTATAAACAGACGTGTGATGTAATTATGTATAATGAGAAAACAAAAGCCGTATGATTCATGCTGTGACTTAGTCCCCAACTTACTTTTCATGTGATAATGCGCCGGCGCGGGCGGCCGCCAATGATAACAATATCGGTCGTTATGTGAACCGTGTTAGGTGGGGATCGAACGGGATAAAAGATAAAAACAAATTAGTACCTCCAACTTACAACATAATAAATAAATATTGATACTGCCCGCGTTTAGTCATCGGCGGAGAAAGTGACTCACTCGCTGGGCAACTTAACGCCATGATTAAACGCCAGCTAAATAAACATGTAATAACGTGATGGAATCAAATATTTACTACACTTAAACGTCGTAATAAATATAGTATATTTGTCATGCACGATCATATTTCTCTGATACTTATAAATCATAATAAAAGAATAGAGTAAAAAATTAAGCTCTATGCCCAAACGGTCAATAAATTACTGGAAGCGTACACAGCCCCATATTCCATAATAAAATATGACATAATAAATTAAAAATATACTTTAAAAAATATTATAATAAAAATATAACATTTACCCAGTACATACCAACCAACATCTACGCTAACCTGCAATGCTAATGTAGATCAAACGCACACATGAAAGAGTCACCCATCTCACCTTATTGGAGCTGAATATAGACAGCAAGCCGGTCCGCTTCTTGATGCGGTTGCCGGACACGGTCCCGCGGGCGGCGGTGAGGTGGTTGTGCACGTGGTGCGCGGCCGCGTCCGTGGTGTCGGCGCCGGACGCCGGCTCGAACTGGAAGTCCTCCGGCGGGACGAAGCCGGATTTGTACCTCTCTATTACTAATTGTGTGTCCTGAAAGCGCATTCAAATGGGCACTTATTTACTTGCCTTGTTGTACATATTTTTACTTCCGTGTACTATGTGAAAGGGACATACCCGTAATTAATCAAACCACGGGCTGTACTAGACTAGATCACTATAGTATAATGATAATATAATAAAAGTCAAAAAACAACAAAAAAATTCGTCATTCCCATAAAAATTGCCCGGGCGGCGGCACTTTCGAATTATTATTTTAATTTTTTACTGATATTTTAATATACTCTAGTAACGCCCGTAGTTCGATTTATTACGGTATGTCCCTTCCACATTGTTTATCTTTAGTCTATGTCGGTAAGTGGTCTAGTTATTTTTAATAAGTATGGACTTAAATCCATTATAATATTGAAGTACGGAGTTATGTAATGATACTTATGATTTACTTAAAGAAAATACCTCTTTTTCGTTTATACTATTAGCCGCTTGCTCCATTCCGTCTAGGCACTGCATTATAATAGGGAAAACTTTTCGTTCGACGTCGACTGAGCTCAACATGAAGTTCTTGATATTTTTTATTCGTTTCTCGTCTAAATCCTGGAAAAGAGAATAAAAGCGAAATGTAAACATAAGAACTTTGGTGGAGCATTATTTCACTAAAATAGATGAGATTTTACAAATGTTGGCTCTCAATTTGCCCTAGTTGGCGGCGCGCCAGTCTTGCACATGGCCACACTTCGTAGCGGCTACATTTCACCAAATTGTTTAAAGTTTAACATGATTCACATCCTTTAGAAAGCCATCTCATAAACATGCCTAACTAATCAGCTCAGAAATATAAAACATACACGTCATCACCGCAATGGAAATCACGGCCTCCTTCTTCATTCATTATAAACCGCGACGAAATTATCAATGACAACACGCTTATTAAATTCCACTGACAAAAGATTCATTTGAGTGAAAAGACGGATCGTTTTTGATTACGTGGTCCCAATTTCCCTCGCCATTTAAGTATTAAATAGCGTGACACAGCGTCGAAATCTTCTATAGCAAATTATCTGATTAGTCACTGTAACATTATGACTTTATTCGTTTTTCTCGTGTACATTCATCTTAATCAAATATAAGTTTTGTCAAGATGTTATGCTACTTTCAATTTCGTTTGATTGATGGATTTGATGATTTAATAATGAAAAGAAATCAAGTCTGTACGCACATGGCATTTAAGTTACTCTAAATAACGCTAACTTCTGTCACATGTAAATATTGTTAATATTTACACAGTTGCTTCCACTGTGCCTATTATTTCTACCAGATAGGCATGTAAAAGTTTAAAAAATAATCTTATACTATCCGCGATCTCTACACACGCGGTCAGATCTTGTCGTATTACTTTGGTAAAAGTAGTTTAGATTGAAACACGGATCAATCATTAGTTTTCAGATCAAATGACCCTGTTTCCTCTGATTTAGATACTGAGTGCGCATATGTCAATAAATTAAGGATTGATACAAAAACCAATGATGAGAAGCTCATACTAGTATCTCGACCTACAGCTATTTGAACACGTGACGTAGCCTTAACACCGCTGCGCTTCGTTAGTCTATGTACTCGTATGAGCTTGAGGCAACTAAATTACCCTAGCTATATACACAAACAATGTACGTTTCATCATCAGGTCTTTTTGTCTTCATTGCAAGAGCACAACCCTCTCTGTACTACCAGAGCCATACCCAGCCAGAGCAGCCAGAGGGCTTTGGCCTACACTCTCCTCGCTGGCCAGACGGGTTGGAGTATAGTAATGTACATATCATCACTCAATAATCAACAATGATGACTAAAACGTGTACGAATGATACAAAACCAGTGCTGAGAAACTTGTAGCTCAACCTGCAACTGTTTGAACACGTGAGGTAGCCTCTGAGTCTATGTACTCGTATGAGTTTGAGGCAACTAAATTAGTCTGAGCTCTATACACAAACAATACGTATCATCACTCGTTCCCGAACGCAAACAAAATGAATGAAGACTAAAACGCGTAGGAATGCTGGAATGGAATACAAAACCAGTGCTGAGAAACTTGTATGTCGACCTGCAACTGTTTGAACACGTGAGGTAGCCTCTGCTCGTAGTGCTGCCGCTGCGCCTCGTTGGTCTTCCGCAGCTGGTCCGTGTACTCCTGCTTCGCGTCTTCGCACGCTTGGCTCCGGAGCTTCATGTTTGCTTTCTGTTTCTCCACCTCCGCTCGACTATAAAAGAATACAAAAATCATATTAATCCCTTTTATCTACACCCATGCTATAAATCCTCTATAAGTTTCTGGTCCTGTTAGCTTGTTGCTAACATTAAAACAACTAGTGTCATACTGTCATAGTAACCATAACATCATCCAAACGAGTGTTAAACTATTGTACAAAATTTCATTCAAATTCGATGCCTTCCTTACTAATGAAACAGCCACATTCAGCATGGCCTTTAGGTAATACATGTATATCTGGCTCCTTCTGTGATAGATATGGACGAGGTATTGTACTTAAAAATACAAATCGGCTTTTGTTAAGATTTTTCATAAGGAGATCATCTAGATAAATTGTAAACTACTATACTAGTCAATTCATGGTATCTTTATTGATTTTTAAAAAAAAAGAACGTTGATGGTGTCGGCTTTTTTAGGGTTCCGTAGTAAACAAGGAACCCTTATAGTTTCGCCATGTCTGTCTGTCTGTCTGTCTGTCTGTCCACGGTCCTACAGAGAAACTATAAGTACTAGAAAGCTGTAATTTGGCATGGATATGTATATTAATTATGGCGAAAAAGTCGTAAAATAAAATATGGAAAAAAAAAAATTTCAGGGTAGCTGCCATACAAGTAAAGACGTAGTCAATATTTTTTTACTCGACAAACACTTTGAGTGGGGTATCGTTGAATAGGTCTTTCAAAAATATTGTTAGCTTGTGAACACCATTTTTCGATTTAGGGATCCGTTTCTGAAATATTTGGGTTTAAAGTTCAAATTTTTGTTCGAGTCAAGTGTCCCCCCCCCCCCCCCTCTATCTGCTAAACGGTTATATATGGCCACGTGAAAAAAATTACAATTATAGTATATATAATGTAGTTTGAAGGAAAACTATCAGAGCCAAGTAGGGTATACAAATTAAAAAGTTATAGGCGATCAACTTATAAAATGTACTTGAAAAAAGACATTTTCATACAAATTCAATAGATATTACTTTTTAGACGTTTTTAGTGGTAAGAACTCAAAGTTGGCATTCGCAACTACGGAACCCTACACTGCGCGTGGCCCGACACGCACTTGGCCAATTATTTTAATTTGCCTAAGACGCTGAATTAAATAGTAATTTTCAATAGGAAACAATCCCCTAATCTGACGTAATGACCCTATTAATAAAATGGTACAAATACATGTATATCGAGCGTAATCGTGGTACATTATATTAAGGTACAGATGTCGGACATCTTGACAAATATTTTCTACAATTATGAAATGTGTTTATAAAATTTTTGTTCTTCATATCTCTGTACTTATCTTATACCTTTAAACGAGTAATTCTTGTATATTTATTTATATATTTATAAATTTCTGTGATCTCGAAAACGGCTCTAACGATTTTGCTGAAAATTGGTATATGGGGGTTTTCGGGTGTAAACAATTGATCTAGATTAGTCTTATGTTTGGGAAAACGCGTGTTTTCGAGTTTTCATGCGTTTTTCTTTCCATTTTGGCTCAGTGGTTTATGATGCTGACCGCTAGAAAGAGTGTTACAGGTTCGAATCCCACTCGGTGACTAACTTTTGTTTTTTTTTTAATGTTCAAATTTATATATAATTTTTTATTTTGTATTGTTTTTAGATACGTTAAAAAAAATGTAGTTATTGTTTGAGATGTAACCGAGCAAAGCTCGGTCGCCCAGGTACTAATATTGTATTAGTGCAATATTATAAGAGAATTATTAAATGGAGACTGTTTATCTAGAAAAATTCTTGACCCTGACATGTTGAGAATAAAGCACTACCTTAACGCTCGGCGTTAATATTATATGTAGAGTAAAAATATTGTTATCTTAATGGAAACTAAAAATACAAGGTTAGTTAAACTTTTTTCTATAAACTGTTTCAAATGCAGTTGTTTTAATCTCTTTATTTATTTAATAACAACCTTTAATTCCTGCATGATACTGGTTATAGAGTAAACAAAAAACCAAATATTTAAAATGACCGCATACAATAAAATAGAATGAATTAGTGTAGGTATGTATGCAATGACTCGAGGAAAAACATAAGTTTATTCCGTGTGTGTATTATTACCTATGAAAACGCAAACTTATTTTTCGACCGTGATGTAATAAATTGATGTGAGTGAACAGAAAAAAAAATCACATTAATTTACTCCAAGTGTATGTAAAGTAAAGACATGTGAAGGCGAATTAATTTGGCTGTATCCATCAAAACGAATAGTCAGCATCCATGAAGATATTAAAAACGCAGTTAAACAATAACCTATTACAAAAACTGTTATGTAATCCTAGAAGCCGCAACATTCGATTGAAATAATAACAGTTTGCAATTATTATTGAGCCGTGCTTGTTCTAAATCTAAAGAAACTGGTGCCGGTTTGTTATGGTGTCGTTGTAAGGCGCGTGCGAATGGTGTGCATGGTGCATTGAGCGAAGCACGTACTGTTAATACGCAACTCAGCGCTCGTTATCGCGCAAAACTTTCGTCCGACATTTTATGGCAGCTAGAGAGGCATGTGTATTATAAAACAAGTCCATTGACGTGCCTAGCATTCATAGCTCCCACGCGAGGGCTTGCCTGTTTCATATAGGCTGTTAAAGGTTTGAGATTTGCAATTACGGAATAGACAGTAATCCCAACTTCCCAACTAATATTATAAATGCGAAAGTGAGTTTGTATATATATTTGTTTGTTTGTTACCTCTTCATGTTTCAACCACTAAACCTATTAAGATGAAATTTGGTATGGATGTCCATAATTCAGAACTTAAGACTCAGGGAAGGACACAGTGAACTAATAAAACAGCCTGGCAAACGTTACAAACAATAATTAATGTTGTTTACAAAAGCAAAAGTATATATATTTTTTTAATCTTTATTTATTAAAGAGTTGCAAACGTAGGTATATTACAACTCAACATTTTTTTCCACATACACGGTGGAGCACTACAACATACTTGTATTAAAATTTACCTTAGATTGAAATCCGCATCGGCTTTCTGAAAAGCTTCGAGCGCTCTTTCGGACTCTCTCGCCGCCCTCTCGTACGTTCTCCTCGCCCGGTCCAAGGCGGCAATCGCCGCGTTTAATACTGCAGTCTGCTTCGCACCCTCGTTCAAGTGTTGCTGCGAACCAAACGTGCATTAATAAGTAAACAGTTGGCCAGCAATGCGACATAGGGGAGATAAGTGGCATATCGCCAAATGCATACACAGATAACAGCCAAATCGATGTTACAAGTCCATGCAGGTCCGGGAGCGAAACATAAAATATAACAGCTGCTTCCCCTACCGCGCAGTCTTTAGTTTATCGGGTCCTTTGATCAACTAAAGACTGCGCGGTAAGATTCCTTTAACGTAATAATCCTTGAAAATAGCGAAGGGCTAACAACTTGCCATTATTTCGGTTCTGATTTCCGAGTAGTACATATGTATAAAAGAGTATAGTAAAACAATGCTACTATATATCTAAATCAAATTTTTAAAAGACACAACTTTGTCTATAAACCAATTTTTATTTCCCATGCTTGACATTTGAGCCAAATAAAAAAAAATTGCAAATAGTAGTAAATAATTTAAATAAACCCTCGCTTTGCAAAGAACTTATTAACTTGCTTTATAGTGAAACAAAAAAAACTGAAATATTGCAGAAACATTTCTGGACAAAGATGTTCGTTCAATGCCCTATTCTTTAGAATATTTATGAATAATGTAAAAGTGTGTGAAAAATAAAAACAGCAGTGGGACAGAAAAGGTTAATAAAAAAAAAATAAGGAAAAAGGCCTAAGTATGATGTTGTGAGTTGCAGATTAACAGCATAAATAGATTGTACTTAGTAAGCTGTAAATGAGCCTCGCTTAGCATATAAAGGGATTACATTAATGTAAAAGAGAATTCAAAGTTATTTCCGTGGGAAAATAACTGTAAAAATTCTGAATGGCAATTTATTGTCTTCCAGGCGGGCTGGGATTGCTAGCGTAAAATTACTGAGAACGGACCAGCTATAAAGGCTTCGGTGACATTCCAACCACAGGGCTCAAGTTGGCAACGCTATGCGATTTGATCGTTATGGCTTCTTACGCGGAAGAAGGAAATACATAGATAGATATAAAAGTTACTCATGTGGAAAACGAAAACGGATTGTTCTTTACGATGAAATTGCATGTCCGTAAATGTGCAAATAGGTATGCTGTTAAAATGGATTGATGAAAAAATCTGTTAAAAAACATACAATAAAACAAGGACTTAGAGAAACCTATATTTTACAATCGTGCTTAGAGATCGAATTACGTATGATAGATTAAGAAATTATTGTGATACAAGCTATGCCAGATGCCCTTTAGGCAGCTTGAAAAATATGACACCAGTATTAGTTTTTGACAACTAAAAATGAATGAAAAAATATGATGAAAATATGATAAAGATGTTTTGCTTTTTATTGCAATGAAAAACGCCATCTTTTGGGGTTACGCCGTGTTCACGCCGTGTGATTTCCGGATGAGTAGAATAGGGCCACTTCAAGTCCTCCCGTGGACGTCATAGAAGACGACTTAGGAAATCCAAGCTAAACAAAGCTTTTATATGTCAATGAGACCTCTTCAACCCGTCTGGGCTGCGAGGAGTGTGTTGTGTAGGCCATGTCCTCTGGCTGCTCTGGCTAAGTATGGTTGCAGCAGTACAGAGAGGGTCGTGCAGTGCCTCTGCAGTGGAGACAAAAAGACCTAATGATGATGATCTTTTAGTATTTTGTTAAAGTAATATAAAAAAAAATCTACCTTCCTCTCCTCTCGCAGTTCCTTAGCAAGAAGATGCAACTCTCTGACAACATTCAACTGTAAGTTCTCCGCCACCACCTCTCTCTGACCAGCAAAATCACCCAGCTCTTGGAGTAACTGTCGAAATGCTTTGCAGGGTGTGTATCTAGAATAAAGAGATGCAAAAACCTTAGGCTGCGTCTTTTCTTTATGTTACTGTGAGCTTTTTCTTGTAGATCTTAAGTAGCAATTTAAAATAAAGTATGTGACAGTAAAAATAATAAATTTTTCATGGGAAATTCGGAGCTTCCACATCAAGTCCAGATATTTGGCGTTGATCCAAAGCCAAAAATGTACTTTTATTAATATAAATAAATATATAGGGACAAATCACACTGATTGAGCTAGCCCCAAAGTAAGTTTAAACTTGTACTATGGAATACTAAACTCAACGATATTTTATTTTATAATCAATACATGTATATAGATAAACAAACACTCAAGCCCCAAAACAATTTGAAAAAGGCCATTTTCCAACTTGCCCTGGCTGGGGATCGAACCCAGGACCTCCGGACCTATACTAAGCATATCGCATTAATATAATTGTATTGAAATGTATTTATACTTACTGATACTCGTCTTCTTCTTTTCTTTTTGGTTGGTAGTTTTTGACAAGCCTCCTGTAAAACAATATCAATATGTATGTTTAGTTTTTACGTGTGTAATTGAATGTTAAGAGAATATGAGGGAAATATTTATTTGTAGAATGACCGAGAATGCCGTCCTATCAATGACATCTACAAGCCTCACCCAAAATAAACGCGAACTATTTAGGTTAATCCACTTACAGAACGCGTAAAATTCAGACGAGATATTAGGAACACACAAACAGTTATTTTCCTTAAAAACTTATTATAATATTATAAATCTACGAAATGCCTTAGATTGTTCGTTAGATTATCTTTGTCAATTTAGAATATATATTGCTACGTTATGTGCCTTATCAAATATTCTATAGCCGTCAGAATGTGGTAAAAGTGATTCAATACACTGGACCAGTTTCACAAATTTATGTCAATGAAATATTCTTACATTACATTCCATTCCGTTTCTATAGCTAAGTTTTGTAACTAATTGTTGTTTTTGTTTTCATGAACTACAAATATACCTCCTTATACATTGTCCTTTTTTATTAAGTACAAATATTTTAAGGGGTGATTCAGTCCATCATATGGAACAACTTTTCCCAATAAATGTATATCGAAATACGAGAAGAAAATTTTCATTTTTCATAGTAATGATATCACGTGACTACTTCGATTTGTATGAAAACCGAAAAAAAAATTCGTATATCGATATACATTTATTGGGAAAAGTTGTTCAAAATGATGTACTGAATCACCCCTTAAAATATTTGTACTTAATAAAAAAGGATATTGTATATGTATTCTATGTACAGGTTAAAAAAAAGCCGACATTCCGATACAATTTGCCCGGGCGGCTGCACACTTTTGTATGGAAGTGTCGAATTTTTTATTTGTTTTTTGACTGTTATTCTATTGTCATTTCATTATACTATAGTGATTAGTGATCTAGTATAGCCCGTGGTCTGATTTATTACGGATATAACCCTTTCACGTTGTATAAGATAAACAGTCAAGCAGACTATGGATCGGATTAATTCAATGAGATTATAATTAAAAACAATCAACAGTCTAGTCGAGTGTTACGTGAATCATAAATATTGATAACTTACCTGAGCTTTCCTGCATATTCTAATTCTATCGCGCACCTTTCCTTTACAAAATTTCCATATTTATCTAGAAAATCAATTCCTTTGTGTGTGTGGGCGGCTAAGTTATCATATTGATCCTGTGGACAAAGAAAATAATCGTTTAGTATATTTAAAAAAAAGATTAGACATAGGTATTTTAACTCTAATTACTATTCTATGTGCAATATTTTTCTAGATGGCCTAAAAAACTTAGTCTGCGAAAGCATGGCGCCAACAAAGATTTGAGAATCTTTTCAGCACCCAGTTGAAAAGGTGTAATACTAACAAATACATTCATATCAAATGGATTTTTAAGTAAGTAATCACTACTGTTGGGGCTTTGAACCAAAATTGCTATGCAAAGAGTGAAAGGATTGATAAAATTGATATTGTAACAAATGTTGACACCCATAACTAGTGACATTATTGGCTTTGTGTGTCACATCCCGTGGCTGATAAGGAACGAATATTAAAATGGAACAATACAGTGCATGTACAGCACAATAAGTTTTAGAGTTGTATTGTTGTGGTGACCGCGGAGGAAGCCGGCTATACGAGGCCATCTCAGCTACGCGTCACGCCCGATAACTCGATACTAACGAACACACAATTAGCTGTTTCAGTGTGTAATTATAAACGCTTATGGTCAATTGTGTGTGTTATCACTCGTTTTGTTTAATGGATATAGAAGCATAATTTCAGTAGGTAGCCGATAAAAGGCCGTCATTTGCTATACCTATTTATACAAAAACACACGTATTCCTACTTATGTTTACAACATGTATGTTACTTCTTTCATTCATACATAATGTAGGTACTTATGCAGTTCTTGATAAGTAAACGTGAAAGATTTTTGTTGTAAACAAATAAACGCAAAACCTTTTCTTTTACGTTATTTACCAAAACATTTCGTTTATGGCAAGATACCTATGCTATCTTTATTTAGTGGTTATATCAAGCGCTATTTCACTATTATATATAAAGTTGCCTAATTTGACAGAAAAGCTCTATATTGCCACTGGCAAATAAATACCCCCAAGACAGTGGGCAATGACCCCGTTCCACTTTATTTGTATTATCATTAAAGTCCAACGAGCGCTGTCTTCTTCAAATGACTTCATAGGCATCGTAAAAAATCTATTTAACACTAGCCTAAATATTTTGTTAAGTAACCGAGAAGTCGTTAACATAATGAACATAACGATAAATCATTTCAGATACTTGGTATAACCAGTATAACCTAAACATACCTACCTACTAAACCACCTGCATAAAGTATGTATCTGTTATAGATTTAATACATGCTGTAGTATCCCATTGTAGAGCAAAGGGAGGAGGTCTTGCTCCACGATTCACGAAATAAAATAATAATTTGTTTTTGTTTTGTAATAAATATGCGTATACATATTGTAATAACACATAAGCAATTAGTGTGCTGTGCAACTAAACAACCTTCTCTTATTGGAACGAAGTTCCTTATGGCGCGTTGCGAAAGGGGGCTAGTCGGAATAAATTAAGACCAAAAGTTGTAACGACACTTTTTGCTATAGTTGTAAGCCGTGCGGTGTGCGCGTGTTTCTCTGTCTGTCTCTCTCTCTTTCTAATAGAAAGCAAGGAACTTCGTTCCATCCGGGTGTCCCTTGACACCTCTCAAATTTTTTTTTACATTTTTTTTCCCTTTTTATGTATGTACTTATAATCAAATTATTTTGTGCAAATAACACTGATACAAAATTGTACTTGTATGTTCAAGATTTAACACTAATCACTTAGTGCAATTAAGTTAATGTATGTCTGCTCAATTGGTTCTTCTGAAAATCATGTCTTGACTTCCAAAAAGCCTAGACACAAAAGCTGAGAGAAACCATTTTGGAGACATATTTTCTTTATTGTAAAAGTTTTATGGTTCTCAATTTTTTGTTGTTGTATAAATATACTCCAAATAAAGATTTTTCTATTTCTATATATATATATATAAGTAAAGAAAAGTTAAAATTCAGAATACTTAAAAGAGCATATGTTTTCATAACAAATCACTTTCCCCTATAACTTAATAGCCTAATAGGCAACTTTGTTCTAAAACTTAAAACGCCACATAGGTACAAAAAGAAAGACTTATTTAATTCTGTGGGGTCGCGCCGATAAAATTGTAATTTTGAGTATTTGAGGTATTTGACACGAAGGAAATTATAACAATAAATAAATAAAGGAACGAAGCTGCAATAGATGGACTGTCGTATTATCGAGGTAAACAGTGCGTGGAAATGGGTTTCGGTTTCCCACTCCCACCGTGGGCAATCAGGCGGGAACGCAGATTGCGTGCAGCGCAGAGATGCGCACGCGACGCGGCCGCCACCATCAGCCCAACAGCCGCTCGCCCTTGACTCGATCCGAGGTGTTTACAGTGCAACGACTTGTGATTGCCCTCGGATTTACATATTGTGGGCATTAGAAGCGATCTTGAATTTGAATACTGACATTTTTCATCTTCTATTTAGAAAAGTAAAGCTGCCAGGATTAAGCGCAAGTGATAATTGCATATAGTATACCAAATAATATTTACTATATTAGTATGAAAGAACGGACGCAGGGGACATGATGATAATGTGTGACAACGTCGGCCAACTAATAGTTTTAATTAAACGCACGTCGAGCAAGGGGACGCATTTTTGAAATCACTTGTCACTTTTAGTTCTCATGGTTGCGCGAGTTTTCATTTTCAACGGTCGAATGCGAATGGTCTTGACCACTCGTAATTTTGACATTTCTAGCATAGTTATGCCTTATTTAAAAGAAACCTTTCATGAAGAATCCGTACCGATTCACGCTGTTTTTTAATCATGGTGAATTTCTTACAAAAACAGTCAATTTTTCTAAGTTTTCTGCGTGTAAAACAAAATTAAACACCGGTGTCAGTTTTCAGGCTGTTTAAACTCTAAAGGCATCTGACGTAGCTTGATGACTGCCATATAATGATGACAGCAGAGATCAACCTACCTTCCGAAACACAGAGGAGCTTGAGATTATTTTTATGCCACTTGTGACCACACCCGGTGTCACTTGCGAATGCGCATTCCCGCCGGACCGTCGAGCTAGTCGTTTTTCGCTGACACGACAATTTCAAAAATATGATCACTGACATAGCCCAGCGGATTAGCTCGTGGAAGGACAATAAGCATATCATTATTAGACTTCTCAAATGCATTCAACACTGTTGATTTTGAGGTTCTTTTAGCTACCATGCGCTCGCTGAACATATCTCCGTCAGTTATTGACTGGTTTCATTCTTATCTATATGGTCGCCGACAATCTGTACGTATTGAAAATAAATCCTCGGCGTGGTGTCAAACATTGTCCGGTGTGCCTCAAGGTGGCGTGCTTTCTCCATTATTATTTGCATTATTTATTAACTCTATCTCTGATCATCTTCGCTCATCCTACCACCTGTATGCTGACGACCTCCAAATCTATTGTCATGTTAGTCTGGATGACCTCAGTTCAGGGATTGATTTGATCAATGGTGATTTATCGCGTATATCTGAATGGAGTAAGTCTCATGGGCTAATAGTTAATCCCTCTAAGACACAAGCTATTATAATCAGCAATTCTTACTATATCTCGCGCATTGATTGGCAAACGCTTCCGTCAATTATATTTAACGGCGTCAACATTGACCTCAGCATCAAGGTTAAGAACCTAGGTGTCTTGATCGATAAAAACTTGACATGGTCGCCTCAGCTCACAGAGGTTAGTAGGAAAATATTTGCGTCTGCGAGTTCTCTCAAAAGACTGCATAACTTTCTCCCTGTTAAGACTAAAATTGCGCTGGCACAATCTTTACTTCTCCCCATCCTTGACTACGCTGACACCTGCTACCTCGATCTCACGGAAGAGCAGTTAAATAAACTTGAGCGTCTCCAAAATCTCTGCATTAGATTCATATTTGGACTACGCAAATATGATCACATTTCTAGTTTTCGTGCTCAACTCAAGTGGCTCCCCATTAGACTACGTCGTAACTTACATATCCTTTCCCTTCTTTATTCAGTCCTGTTTGTGCCTTCTACTCCACTATACCTTAAAGAACGTTTTAGCTTCTTTCGTGAGAACACCAATCGTAGTGTGCGTAGTACAGTCACCTCAAAACTTTCCACCCCTGGTTATAACACTCATTTCTATTGTAACTCATTTACAGTTCAGGCAGTAGAAATCTGGAATGCTTTACCACTGGACATTCGCCAAGTACAGTCATTGAAAAAATTTAAAGATTTAGTGACGTCTCATTACCTTTTCTCTAGCTCTGACTAATATCTCTTCTCTTATTTTCTTTTCACTGGCTACTTTTTAATTACTTTCCTTAATGTTCGTATGTACCAATTTTATAGTTTATGCATTTTATATTACTTTATTGTTCGTTTATATGTTATAGTATGTACTCCTATTATTTTAATTGTATAGGTACTTGTATTTTTCTACACTGTAATACTCTAACTGCGCCAACTCCCCCACATCTTTTATAATCTTCTTTACCCAAAGGTTGGCTGGAAGAAATCACTTTAGTGATAAGTCCGCCTTTGTACCTACTATATTTGAAATGTACTTTTGATTGTCATACTTAGTTGGTGCAATAATAGTACATTATGGTACTAGTGTGTAACATTGGTGATTACCTCCGTGGCGCCATTGAGACCCGAGCCGTAGGCGAGGGTCTTAAGAGAGCCAAGGACGGTAATCATCAATACACACGTGTATCATACGACGTTTTTCAACACATTTGTGAATAAAATAACAATAAAAACTCATTTTATTTAGTAAATAAAAAGTTTATTTAGAGAAACAATTAGTAAATGTGCAGTTAGTAAAATTATAATTAACTGTTTTTGATGGCATAGCGGTCTCATCGATAGATTATTTATTGAAATACTTTCATGTTCTATTGTAATTTGAGGTGGCTCATTATTCGTGTAGGTAGGTGAAATCCAATCATTAGATGTACTTGGTGTTTCGTCAGTAGGAATCTTTTATAAATTTTTCAATATCGTCAGACGATAAAACCTTTGATTTCTTGCTTCTAAATCCATCGGTTAATTCGGATAGTCTCTTTAGATAAGCTGACAAATGAAAGTATGTTTTTAAGTCCACTCCATTCTTTGTTCGGACTGTACTTTTTAACATTGAGTATAAACACCATAAAGAGCTAGGTTTGTACTTAGAAGATAATAATTTAAAGTACGCCATGAACACAAAGAATGCGTATTCTTGCTGTTTTGCGATTTTATGAAATTTTGGTACGCTAATAGATATTTTTCCTTGAAGTTTTCAGGTAGTAAACTTTCTATAACGTTCAGGGCTTCACATCCTATATCGGGCTGTGTACAACATTAATCATTTTCTTCTTAACTAGTACTTGTAGACATTTTACTTTCACAGTAAAAATGAGTTGTGAAAAATGTTTCGCTATGGCGGTAAAAATTAATCAGTTTTCGTATGCGCGCGCATTGCGATCGGCGACAGACTAAAGAGATGAGGTTTTTTTTTTATTTTCCGCGCATAGGATTTGCGCCTATTCTGCCAAGTACAAAATGGGAAATTTAAAGTTTTCTTTTATTACAGAGAAAACAAAAGTTATCTTTGAGTGAAGTTTTACTTATTAAACACGAGTAAAAATTATCTATTTAAATAAGAAGTTGCATGAAATGAGCAAGCAAAAGGAACATTAATTTGTTTGTTCTATTGAACACGATCTTTTTTTGAATAAAAACTTTTTCAATAAGAACGAAGCAACTCAATCAATAAAATAAAATAAAAAATCTATAACTCACTAGTGAGTTATAGCAATGAAAAAGTCACAGTTTGATTATGGGTGTCATTATGTGCCTAATTGCGGTGACCATAGAGCCACTTTATGAGCAAGTGTGTTGAAAAGAAATTTTATCTTATCTTATCTTATCTTGAAGTGGCAGTGGGTGGGACACATAGCGCGACGAACCGATGGCCGATGGGGCAAAAAGGTTCTTGAATGGCGACCGCGTACTGGCAAGCGAAGCGTAGGGTAAGCATCTGACCACCTACAAGGTGGTCAGATGACCTGACCAGGGTCGCTGGAAAGCGCTGGATGCAGGCCGCTCTTGATCGGTCATTTTGGAAATCTTTGGGAGAGGCCTATGTCCAGCAGTGGACGTTATGCGGCTGAAATGATGATGAAGATAATGATCAAATGGTATTTTACGCAAGCGACGAGTTGGAAAGCTACACATTTTGTGTTTCCGTAAGTCCCTGTATGAAAAATTGCACTCCTGATCGTATGCAACGAAAGTAGCCACTAAATGTAATGTGAATGGTCATATTTTTAGAAATGACGACACGTCGACAGAAGAATGTTGTAGTACATAACATGTACATATACAAATATTAAAATGTCAAGAATTGTGATTTGTGGTCACGTACAGGTATAACAAGTATTTCAAGAGACGATGAATGAAATAGCATAATAGAACAATGAAGGTATAAATGAACAACCCATTAACTCGATGCTTAATGGATAGAAATATCATAAGCCAGACAGATCTTTACGTTTCAATTCAATAATTTAGAAATTGGCAGGTAGAAATCGTGGTACAGTATTTATGTCGAGAAATATACCGTAACGCACAAAATGGCCATAGGAATGTTAAACGGACAGGTGTTAAGCAGTTTAACTATAATTCTTCTTCAGGCAATTTTATTACATGTGGTTTTTATAGCTCATTATGAATTTATACTCGTCTAACTAGTTCTGTTCCAACTCTGTGTTAACAATTATATTACTCGTGCCCTAAAACATCATCAATAAAACAAATATTTATATTGAAGACATGATTTGTCGGAATATTTTTAAATCACTTCATCATTTATACCCAAAGTGTACCTACTACCTTTTGTATGAATCAGACGGCGAAATCCACAAAATCTAAGATAGCTCAATCTACTTATAATGCTAACTTTACCATCATACCTTAACCTTTAAAACACGCTCACTAGTGTAACAAGTACAAAAGTAGTTTAATCGTTAAGCTTGATACGTTAGAACGGGAGGTCACAACAAATTTGGTAACGATAAGGGATATGGCTGACTCTGGTTTTATAGAATAAAGAGCACCTCTCTGATGCAAAATATGTTGGTCTGCCTGCATGGAGTGGTTGCGTTACTTAGATATGGCGCCTGAAAAGTTGGTTATCGTGACCAAAAAAAAATGATAAGGGATATGGCTGACTCTTGTTTCACAGGATGAAGAGCACCTCTCTGATGCAAAATATGTTGGTCTGCCTGCGTGAAGTGGTTGCGTTACTTAGATATGGCGCCTGAAAAGTTGGTTATCGTGACCAAAAAAAAATGATAAGGGATATGGCTGACTCTTGTTTCACAGGATGAAGAGCACCTCTCTGATGCTAAATATGTTGGTCTGCCTGTGTGAAGTGGTTGCGTTACTTAGATATGGCGCCTGAAAAGTTGGTTAGCGTGACCAATAAATGATAAGGTAAATGGCTGATTCTGGTTTCACATAATGAAGAGCACCTCTCTGAAGCTAAATATGTCGATTGACCTGCATGAAGTGGTTGCGTTACTTAGATAGGGCGCCTGAAAAGTTAGTTACCTAGACAAAAAAAGAAAATTATAAGGTAAATGGCTGACTCTGGTTTCACAGGATTAAGAGCATCTCTCTAATGCCAAATATGTCGGTCTGCCTGCGTGAAGTGGTTGCGTTACTTAAATATGGTGCGTGAAAAGTTGGTTATAGTGACCAAAAAAAAAATATACCGTAATTGACTAACTCTAGTTACACAGGATGAAAAGCACCTCTGTAATGCTAAATATGTCAGTCTGCACACGTGAAATGGTTACGTATCTTAGATATGATGCCTGAAATGTTGGTTATTGTGAGCAAAAAAATGGTAATGCAAATGGCTGACTCTGGTTTTACAGAATGCAGAACACCGCTCTGATGCTAAATATATGTCAATCTGCCTGCGCGAAGTGGTTGCGTTTCTTAGATAGGGCGCCTGAAAAGTTAGTAACCTTGACAAAAAAAGAAAATTATAAGGTAAATGGCTGATTCTGGTTTCACAGGATGAAGAGCACCTCTCTGATGCTAAATATGTTGGTCTGCCTGCGTGAAGTAGTTGCGTTACTTAGATATGTCGCTTGAAAAGTTGGTTATAGTGAACAAAAGAAAAAATAATAACGTAAATAGCTGACTCTGGTGTCACAGAACAAAGAGTACCTCTCTGATACAAAATTTGTCGGTGAAGTCTTGTTTGTTTTATCGGTCTGCCTACGTGAAGTGCTAGTGTTACTTCGATATGGGTATGGCGCCTGAAAAGTATGTTATTGTGATCAAAAGTAAAATTATAAGGTAAATGACTGACTCTGAACGGCTGCATATCGAGCAAAATACATCTATCGTTAGTATCCGATATTATATATACATGCGCAGTTCACAATTGTACTAACAACAGTTTTGTCAACTTTTCAGTAGAGCATATAATTTAGAAAGTTTTCTTAAGTTTAGTCCAGAACGGCACAAAAATAATTACATAATTTCACGTCTATTCAAGAGTCTAGTCCTTTGACTGCATTATATCCAAAATTGTGGTATTAAAGTAGTCTCATTTCAAAAATAGTAAAATAAACTTTAGTCAATTTGTGCGCTAAACCTCATTATGTTAACAGGCAAATATTTTTTCAAAACTAAAAAACACTTCACCCCCAAACTACACAACCGATTTCGATAAAAGAAGTTTCCAAATCGGTGAAGGCACCTTCAAATAATCGGTAACAAATTATGCACTTGCATAACTTTAACACGTGTGTAAATGTTATAAATGCGTATGATACGCCAGACTTTGAAATTTTGTTGAAATCAGTCAATACTTGAAGATTGAATTTATAAAAATAAAATTCCGGCGTTAACAATAATACTAATTATGGTTAACGCCGGAATCTTAAAAAGTACAACTGTAACACTAAGTTTTTGGTAGAAAGAGTTAATTTATCTGGTACTAAAAAAGTAAAAACCGAAAATTTTGTAGTTAGTACATTTGCGAACTACGGCATCAATATTAGGGTGACACAGGGTAGACAAATTTATGTGTTTGTATGAACGCACGCTACTGTATCTAAGTAACGCAAATACTTCACACAGTCTGACTGACATATTTAGCACCAGAGAAGTACTCTTCACCCTGTAAAACTAGAGTCAGCCATTTACCTTATCATTATTTTTTCATCACGATAACCAACTTTTCAGGCAACATATCTAAGTTTCACAACACAACCATTTCACGCTGGCAGACCGACAAAATTTGTATCAGAGAGGTACTCTTTGTTCTGTGACACTAGAGTCAGCTATTTACGTTATTATTTTTTTCTTTTGTTCACGATAACCAACTTTCAAGCGACATATCTTAGTAATGCAACCACTTCACGCAGGCAGAACAACATATTTAGCATCAGAGAGGTGCTCTTCATCCTGTGAAACAAGAATCAGCCATTTACCTTATAATTTTCTTTTTTTGTCCAGGTAACTAACTTTTCAGGCGCCCTATCTAAGTAACGCAACCATTTCATGCAGGCAGATTGACATATTTAGCATCAGAAAGGTGCTCTTCATTATGTGAAACCAGAATCAGCCATTTACCTTATCATTTATTAGTTACGCTAACCAACTTTTCAGGCGCCATATCTAAGTAACGCAACCACTTCACGCAGGCAGACCAACATATTTAGCATCAGAGAGGTGCTCTTCATCCTGTGAAACAAGAGTCAGCCATATCCCTTATCATTTTTTTTTGGTCACGATAACCAACTTTTCAGGCGCCATATCTAAGTAACGCAACCACTTCACGCAGGCAGACCAACATATTTTGCATCAGAGAGGTGCTCTTTATTCTATAAAACCAGAGTCAGCCATATCCCTTATCGTTACCAATTTTGTCGTGACCTCCTAATCTACGTGGACATTAATCCAATTTGCTGTACCACCTCATGCTATTAGTGTCGCGGTGACGATCAATCCATGCAAAGCCATCAGATCATGACTAGTCGCAGTTGTTATTGCTCACATGCTACCAGGTTGGAACCGTTCGTCCTAAATATTAACATCAGACATGGGCAAAGTAGCAACCAATAACGAAACATGGTTTCACTAACATACCGTTGCATTTGAAAATTTAAGTCACAAATATATTCCTTTTGTAATAAGCGAACGTCAAACGTGAATGCTTCATCAATGAGAACCTGCTAAGTAATTTCCATCAAAAGACTCATTATCTTCTTTATTAGTCAATCTTTTTGGCGTATCACGATGACGACAACTATTAGTTACAAGAACATCACTCATTTCATTTGAAAATTCGACGATTACAGTTTTCATATATTGTTGTAAAGTACAGTTATGAATGTGAACATAGTGGTCAGCAAAAAGTTACAATGGCTCATGGACAGAATATCGTCAGAGACAGTTCGTTCACCGGCGACGGCGATGTGAGAGCGTCTCGGCGGGATGTGGGGAAACAGGATCAGTGACAACTCCATATCTTACACACTGATAAAGTGTGCCTACAGACCACGCGCAATTACTTTGCTATTTCTAGAACCATTAACTTGATCCTGTCCAACAAGTGCCCATGTGAATATCATAAACCTTCCATCTCCGTCTGATGTGCGCAAAAATAGCATATGCTAAGTTTGACAACCTAGAACAGCGAGTATTCTAAGCTACGATGAAACACTAAGTTGGTGTAATCAAGAGATTTCTAGGCTTTTTGAATAAAAATATAAGACGGTCTTGAAACTTGGAATAATCTAGTTATAACGTTCGTACGTTAATCATTAGGCTGTCGGTTTGTCACGTATTCGGCAAACATCATTCTGTAGACGGGTGGTGCCGGCCGGTCGATGGAATGCGCACACGCAATGTTCGGACATAGCTCCGCCATCTGTATGCAAAGCACGCCCGAAGCGGTTGCCGACATGTGTTTGGCTTTGTTACTTTGGCAAATTATAATATTTATAATTTAAATCTATGTCATACAATAATTTTATTTAAGAAAGCAAGAAATCATTGTTTGGGCGAAAAAAAAAACAAAAGTGTAAATCAAAAGATTACATATACCATTTGCAAGACTTTAATAAAGCTCGCAGAGAAAAATAATACTAAATTCATAAATGCCTATTTAGGTACTTTTTCCATTCCAAGCTTCCTTCTAGATTTTTCATTTCGTCCTTTTTCAGAAATGATGCAAATATTTACATCGCGACGGCGACGGCGATAATAAATATTTACAAACAAGAAAAAATCAACTGTATAAAGTGCTTTAGTCCCTTTGACCCAAAAAGTCCACTCTCCCAAATAGCCCACTTCCCAAAATATTCACTGCCCAAAATGTCCACTTTCCAAAACGTCCACATTCTAAAACGACCACTTCCCAAAATATCCACTACCCAAAATGTCCACCTTCTAAAACGACCACTTCCCAAAATATCCACTAGCCAAATTCAGAGTCCAACTAATGATTTTAACTGTTTGGACACAAGTAGTCGTATCCAGATAGTTTTAGTAATTAGTTAGAGTAACGAGCAGCAATGCTATGTCAAATTGGGCATTCGAGTCAGGTGTGTCACTGAACCTGCGGTATCGATGCAAGCAAAGTGGCACGCCCCGGCCGTCGCGTCACGTCAATAGCCGGTAATTGCGACATGTCGCACGCGATAACCAAACATTAGTCTAATCGTGCCAGCGATATCGTATACCAGTTTACACTACAAATTTACTATTTGAAAGAATCACAGGTATCTATTAGAAAAATGTTAAAATTGTTAAAAAATCGTGCTAGCGATATCTTATACCAATACATATAAGTTTACACTACAACTATTTGAAAGAATCACAGGTATCTATCTATTAGAAATATGTTAAAATAGTTAAAAATTGAGGATGACTAATCATGCTAGCGATATCGTACAAGTTAACACTACAACTATTTGAAAGAATCACAGGTGTCTATTAGAAATATGTTAAAATAGTTAAAAATTGAGGTTGAGTGAGGCATGCAGTTGAAAAACTTTACGCACAATAACAGATAAACTGGGATGATGACAGGAGCAAGAAGGTTATTGAAACATAAACATAACATACGGACCACAGTTATAAGAACACCTTCTTCCTTCAGAAGTCGAAGTACACAAAATGTAAAAATAATTATAATTGTATCGTTCAGAGATGTAATTTGTTGATTTTTATTAAAATAATTATTTTCAGAAACAAGAGAACATTTTACAAGATCACCACACCCTGTATACATATTGCGGTACCGTAGATTGCATGCATTATTTTTATAGCATGACGTGACTATATTTATAAGAAACTAAGCAAACATTATTCCGTGTGTTACACTTCTTGTGACAAAGTATGACACTGGCAAAGTATCATATATGTTACCGTTGTAATTATATTACAAGCAGGTACAACATGACCTTGCGTTCTAGGTATCTGGACGTCTCACTTGAATGCCAATGTCAACACGTACTTCATCTTAGTTACCTGAAGTGAAACGGACCATACGCGTTAGGTCACGCAACAATTTGTCACAAAATAGCCTAGCATTTAAATATGTATCTCCCTCTATGCTAAACAGTTCAATCAACGGTATTGAATATCATGCTCCAGTTTCATCAGTGGCCAACGCTATAAAATTTATTGTTTATTGCGTCGACCAAGCCAATAAATTAGGTACTTCAGCAGGTTCGAAGAACCTATAATAAAGACTGGGTAATGTTCCTGATTCCAGAAATAACTATAGCTTACTGACAAGTAATTTTGAGTGTAGCCCGCAAGTTCTGAATAGCACTTTGGAAATTATTAGATTCTTCGTGAAAATTTGTTGCATCTTGAAGAAGTCTAAAGCTACGGAACTGCAATATGCAAAAATTAATATGGAGCACCCAGAGAATATTCTTGAAAGTTCGAGTATAACAACAAAAGTCTAAAGCTACGGAACTGCAATATGCAAAATTAATATGGAGCTCCCAAAGAATATTCTTGAAAGTTCGGGTATCACAACAGAAGTCTAAAGCTACGGAACTGCACTATGCAAAATTAATATGAAGCACCCAGAGAATATTCTTAAATGTTCGGGTATCACAACAGAAGTCTAAAGATACGGAACTGCAATATGCTAAATTAATATGAAGCACCCAGAGTATATTCTTTAAAGTTCGGGTATCACAAGAGAAGTCTAAAGCTACGGAACTGCAATATGCAAAATTAATATGAAGCACCCAGAGAATATTCTTGAATGTTCGGGTATCACAACAGAAGTCTAAAGCTACGGAACTGCAATATGCAAAATTAATATGAAGCACCCAGAGAATATTCTTGAAAGTTCGGGTATCACAACAGAAGTCTAAAGCTACGGAAATGCAATATGCAAAATTGATATGAAGAACCCAGAGATTATTCTTGAAAGTTCGGGTATCACAACTCAAGTCAGACGTGTAGTCGGCCAGATAAAAACTTACAAATACAACTATAAGATGTGATAAGAAGAATCATAGAATAATTAATGAGTTGCTGGTTAAATAAAGTTGGATACATTTAAATAAATCATTGTTATAATGTGATATCATGCAAAGTAGCCTATTCAATCGATTGTACTCGTAGAAAGTTGAAGTTGCGTTACAAGTAAAGATATGTGTACAGTATTGTCTAACGACGTACATCATAGTCCGCGACCTTTCGCACGCACTTTCCGTTCGCAAGTTTCCGGTGTGTAGCTGGATCGCAAATCTCAATGCATCGACATCGTGGAGTCATACCGGAACAGTTGCCGACGAAAGCAATCAGTTCGATTTACTGTTCAGTGAGTCACGACGCAGGAACGCCCTGGCCCGGCCTTTAGCTGATTAGCACTCATTACTCATCGCTAGTTAATCAGACAACAATGCCCACAACTGCTGCTCTTGATAACGTTACGTGACTTTGATACGATCAATAACAAATACTAACTTAGTACGCAATACTACAACTGCCGATTCATTTGGTGAAATTGCGGGAGAAGTTTGATCAATATTTACCTCCTTGCAGCTGCGATTGAATTTTGATGACTTAATATTCTGCACGGTTTCCGTCCAAATTTAAAAAAAATGTAATTTAAATTTCAGTGTTTAAGAAATTTTTATTTAGATCTTGTGAAACTAAGTTTAAAAAATCTTAAAACAAAGATTTTTACAAATTCACACATAATACGACTGCGTTAACTATAAATAAGCGGCCAAGTGCGAGTCGGACTCGCCCATGAAGGGTTCCGTAGTAGCAAATAACATAATATAAAAGTCTTGTAGTATGTTTTTTTTTTAATTTTTTGTATTTGAGTTGATTGAATGAAAGGTAAATTGCCGTTTATGATTTATGACGTTTTAAAAAAACTACTTACTAGATATCGTTCAAACCAATTTTCGCTGGTAGTTTTTATGGTAATGAACATCATGTATTTTTTTTAGTTTTATAATTCCCTTATTTTAGAAGTTACGGGGGGGGGGGACACACTTTTTTCCACTTTGGAAATGTCTCCCGCGCAAAGTATTCGGGTTAGAAAAAAATGATGTTAGAAACCTCAATATCATTTTTGAAGACCTATCCATAGATACCCCACACGTATAGGTTTGATGAAAAATAAATTTTTGAGTTTCAGTTCTAAGTATGGGGAACCCCCAAAATTTACTGTTTTTTTTTCTATTTTTGTGTCAAAACCTTAATGCGGTTCACATAATACATCTACTTACCAAGTTTCAACATTATAGGTCTTAAAGTTTCTGAAAAAAGTGGCTGTGACATACGGACGGACAGACAGACAGACATGACGAATCTATAAGGGTTCCGTTTTTGCCATTTGGCTACGGAACCCTAAAAACGGAAGGGTACCTACTTCGGTAGGGTAGGGTGTAGGTACGTCGGTAGGACTAGGACCCTAGATTTATTGCACCCTTCGAATAAACCTAAATGTCGAAATAATACAACTAATGCAATACGTAACGCGGGGGAGTTTCTAAACTTTCACAATGCACACAAGTGAAACGTATTTATATGGCAAGTATTGGCTTCCATTTGAACGAATTTAATCTGATTAGTTGTAATGATAGATAAGAAACTGAGGGTGTGAGTAATTAACTGTTTTTGTCAGCATGGCCCCCACTTTTTGTCTTGACTGGTTTCTAGCCTTGCATAACTCAACCTACAGCCAGGTGACATAATTTTACTAACGCCGAGCCGACTATCAACCGGCTCACACTTTCAAATATCAATCTTCAAACTAGTGGCAATTGAATATATTAGTGACATCGTTAAGCCCACACGAGAACTGATCTGCACGCTACACGTGTGGCCCCGGAATACTGATATCAATTTCTTGCGGTAAACAAGGGTAAACCACATAAAATATTAAATATTCTATAACAGTTATGTAAAGTTAACCGTTAAAGATGTTCTGGGTTCGTTTGGTGAGATGACAGATTCAATTATTATGAGGATACGCAAAATATGTTTAAATCTCTCAGTATTCGTATTTACCAGAAACAACCAAAAAAAAAATCAAAAAAGAAAAAAAAATGAAACTTCTGAAATATTTGATGGTTAAAATCAATCTGTCGCTTGAAACAGCCTCGAAACTTTTAGAACAAGTTCTATCTATGTTGGGCGGGCATGAGTCACGCTAGGCGTGACGTCACGGGGTGCCCGTAGTCGGGGCGCTGCGCACCCCTGCCCTGCCGCGTCACCCCGCGTGACTCAACGATGTCTCGTCGCATCCGAATACTAAGGACGCAGGTTATAAATAAACTTGAATTCACCTCAGATCGAACTCTCAAGATCAAGAAAGTAAGCGCCTGCTTCGTCTAGAGGTTTAAATATAAAGTACCTGGGCGACCGAGCTTTGCTCGGTTACATCTCAAACATCGAAAATACGCGTTTTCCCAAACATAAGACTAATCTAGATCGATTGTTTACCCCCGAAAACCCCCATATACCAATTTTCAGCGAAATCGTTAGAGCCGTTTTCGAGATCACAGAAATATATAAATAAATATACAAGTATTGCTCGTTTAAAGGTATAAGATTACAATAAACAGAGATGTGAATTATTTGAAATGCAAATACAAAATACCTATTTTTATTATATATTTGAAATACTTTTTTTTAAATGTATTTTGTATTTTATTTGAAATACTTTATATAAATATTTAGTATTTATAAAATACAAAATATTTCAAAATAGTTTTTCATTCTTAAATCCGAGATTAGGTAAGTACCTTATTTATGAACGCACTGATCGTGATCACAGATTAGACAGATTATATGGTCAAAGGCGTGTTCGTGTGTTGATTATTAGTTTTCTTTGTGATTTTGCTCTGACAATATCGCATTATTGTGCCCATTCTATGTTATTGTTTAATTCATGGATTTTACGTTTTTATTGAAATAAGAAATTTATTTACTAACCCTTAATCTCCACGATACCTAAGCTATTATTTATTATACACTAGCTTCTTACGACAGACGTTGTCCTGTCGGTAAAAAAAGTTAATGTGGCCGTTGAGTTTACTCAATTTCTTTATTTTATCAAGCACCGTTCTTAATTTTTGCTTAACAAGGTATTTTATGTTCAAAACCTATTTTGAAAATACGTATTTTGTATTTAAATACTTTTATTTAAAACTATTTTGTATTTCTATTTGAAATAGTGCTAACAACTATGCATTTGCATTTTGTATTTAAATACTTTTACTGAACTATTTTTAACATCTCTGACAATCAAACATATTTGTAATAAAGCTATCTACCATTTTCATTTCTGCACCGAGCAGTAACATTAGCTAATACGACAAGTAAATTAACAAATTTCTGGAAGGAAGATTACTTATTTGGTCGGAACTTTAATCGACATCGTGTTATCAATTCCAAATTAAGCGGTTTCGGTACAATGTCATTGGCCAGTTTACAACGTTATTAATTCACTTTCTTTTTAGTAGGTATACTTTCGACATATCAATGCACAGCACGCCTTACAAATAGATACGTAACATGTCCGCTTTCTTATACACTTACAAAATTAATGATGTAATATGGAGACAACTTGAATGGTATTTTATAATAAATAAAACCAAATTAATTTATACCAGAAGTATTAGAAATAGTTCGTCAATGTGCGAAATTTTACAACCACCATATCACTTAATATTTTAATTATTTTAATAAATTTTTATCACTAATTAAATGTAAAACTTTACTTCAAATAAACATGACAAACCAATCAAAAGAAAGGTAGATTTTTCCCTAGGTCATCACAAGTCGTAAAGAATGATACAATCTATGAATCTACAAATGAACTTTCAAATACTCCTGCTTGCCTGCTGCTGAAAGCTCAAAATAAAATCAGATTTTTTCCCTCCAAAAGGTTGCCACTTTTACAGCGTTGTCTCAGCTCTTCTATAGGACACGCTACGTGCAGCCGGCCTGCTGAATCATAACTGCTGAGAAAAGTATATATCCAAAAATAATCAACCGTCAAGTTAGGCTTAAATGATGTGTTTGAAGAAGTTTATGAAGCTATCCAAATAAAGAGACAAATTGAGCAAGGGAAACGTGCTTCAACATCCGTCAAGTGATTCGAATCAAATCCGTGGGCACGTACCACAGTTTATGACTCTGTTTGGTGCTTTCTCTAAATGGCAACGCCTTTTGTTCTTGCACGTTTATGCAATACAAAATGAGATTACGTTATTCAAACGTTACTAGAATAAAGTGACAAAATTCCACTCTTCATACGATTCCAATAAAACAGATCAGTTTCATTCATATTTTTTTCTCACTAAGTTCATCAAAGTTATTGTCTATTCTAAAACCTCACGATATATCACAAGGGTTATAAAGATGCTAAAAAACATTACTTTCTAAAGCAGTAGCAAACAGCAACAACGAGGATAATGCCCTAGACACAGAACCTGGTAGAACGTTATTTACCGGTTAATTAATGTAAATGACGTGATTTTATTGGTAAATCTTTTAAATTCTGACAAAGTTATAACAAAAATTTGCCACGAAGACATAAATGTGTCTATACTATAAACATACAAAGTACCTACGCACTTAAAAGCCGGTAATACCATATATTACTTACAAGTTGCAACGTGCGTGGCATAGCACCGTATCATAAAGGCACACTACTATCGATGAGTAAAAGTCGTGGAAAGCTGCTCTCGCCTACTTAGAAAGCGAGGACATTCCTGCAGTCAAATTGGAAGGATATTATGTAATGTTGTACATATTACCTACTACAACAAGAGCATCAAAAGCAATTCAAAAAAGTACCTAACTTAAATATTTTACTATGCTGCCTTTTAAAACGTTGAGCTGATTTTCAAAAAGTACTTAACTAAAATATTTTCTATACTGCTTATTCAAACGTTCAGCTGAGTCCTCGCAATCTTCTGAGACAAACAAAATGTTTCATAGTCATTATGTTGCATACAGTAGTATTCAAGATTAAAGTAATTTTGAGCAAAGAGATGATGTATTGGTAGATATTAATTAACGACAACCGACATCCGCATGCAAATGCTAGTTACATTAGGTCTAAATTCCACAAATATACGAGATACTAATCTGCCAAGGGCAATAACAAAGTAAGATGTCTTTTTAACTGTGAAAGTATTTACTTGTATGAGATCAAATAACTGCAACACCAACACCGTATGCAAAAACTGTGTCATTGCAGAGTGTTATATAATTTGATCTTATCGTTGCACAATTATCGCTGCGGGCACTTGCGCCGACCTGGCTTCGTTACCAGTTTACTGGTGAGGTCGATTAACAGAGCCTCCTTTCATTCGACCTACATCATCATAGTTACCTGCTTTATCTGATAATCTTTGTCTTTGGATTGTTCGTTATTTAAACTGATGCATCCGGAGAAGATATACATCCCTCACCGCCTTAGCACACTGGCAGTGCAGATTAGAAGTGAAAATTCATAAATCATAATGCAGAAAATACTAAAGTTAGGTTTCCTCTTTAATAAACTGTATCTCAATGTCATTCTTTGGTTAGCGCTACGGTGTATTGTAGCGAAACAAGAACAGAAAGAAGACAGATCTTGTGTATATTTGACACACCATTGCAATCAGATGCAATATCTACTATTATTTAGTATCTATATAATCAAGCATACTTTAAAATTCAACTTAGCTATGATCATGATTACAGTGAATATGAATAAATTGTCGAATTATTACATTTTCACACACGTACGTACATAGTATGAAAGAAAAAATCTATTTATCATAAATACTTTCTCTAGTAGCTAAGATAATAATCCTTAATTGGATTTAAGAGGTCTACTATTATGTACCTCCTTATTCTGGGTCAGTATGCTTATAAATGTTTGAAGACCATGGCCAATTATAATTCCACTTTCTGCTCATCTCGGTAACGTTAAACCTCAATTCGCATATAATAATGCCATACTTTTTAATATGTTTTTTAGAAACGTATTGTTTTAAAAATGCGTGAAATATGTAATTACTCGAGTTGGTTGTTGTGCATTTAGAATCGTATGATATGAAATTACACGCGGTATGGTCACCTACTAAAATAATTATCAGGGTTCAGATTTCGCCCATTACGGCAGTCATTTTATGATATTTTTTCACTACTGAGTGGAGTACTTGTGAAACTATAATAAAATAACATAGAAGGTTAAAAAGCACTGACCTCCATATACATATACAAGTACGCTGGACCTATGATACCCTTAGAAATGACAGCTCTTTATTGTGCCTATTTGAAGCGCCCCCAATGCGTGGGAAGAGAACTAAATCTGACATAACTAATTCGGAAATGACTTTTATCGATGTCATTGTCCCATCTGTCATATTAGTTCCGTTCCCACCCACTGCTACGAATGCCTACGATCAGCGCCAAAATGGCGAAAATCAAATCGCCTCACTATGGCCCGGCTAATCATAGGTCCAGCGTACTTGTATATATGGAGGTCAGTGTTAAAAAGGGATTCAAATTCAAGAAGTCAATTTTAAATGCATTCCTTAGTACCTAGGTTGCGACTACATTCAGAAACATACAAACGAGAACATTACCATAGCCATAAATCGCAGGATTTAAAGGTCACATAAATAAGAATTATTAGGCATTTCTAATATGTATAAAATACATTTGGCCTGAAAGGTAGAAACAAGAATCATCTATTTGAAATACGTATCATTTGATGAACATCACACGAGAAGAGAAGCAGGTTGCAGGTTTAGAGTATCTAACTTTTTTACATTTTATTTTCATATAGGGCGAGGTTCCAATTGTAAAAAAATTAAAAAAGCACATTAGATGGGCTTAATATTTTAAAATCAACATCAATAGTAACCAAGAGCATCGGCTGCAGGCTAAAACTTTAATTTTATTCGTAGTTGGCTTTAATTCCCGTCTAAAAAGTTTTTAATACTGCAGCACAGCCGAGCCTACGAAGCTGTTCTGCCAACAATTCTACGCCACAAAACGAGTGGAAACTCCGCGGGCTTTGAAACGAGTGGCGAATGCAGTGGAACCGCGGGCGCATCCCGTCTGTGCAGGAAACATGCACTTTTATGCTGGACATATTATTTTATTTTTATCACGCCGGGGTTCGCGTACGTTGACCTTATGATAGCAATTAGCAGGTTGATGTTGCGGAATGTTTGCAGTGGGAATTTTATGCTGCAAATACAGAATCATACGTAGGCTAGGATGAAGTTATTACTTACGCATGTTAGGATACTTACACGTAGTACGAAATACACACAATTCAAGGCTTTATTCACGTAAGCCGGGTGGAAATATGGAAGATTATGTGGACTGGAAGGTCATTTTAAAGCTTATCACGATTAGGATGAGATCAGACTCAAATTAAGTGCGTATAAGAGCATTGTATCACTTGATAATTTTCATTGTGAGTGTACAAATATTTCTTTAAGAGAGACACCCGCGCCATGTTTAATCAGACTTTTTGTTTCTAAGGTAATAAAATAATCGTTTCTGTAATAAGGCTTCACACAAGGTACTTTATTTACATGCGCTTTAAAATTCATATGAAGGCGCTGAAGTATTTCATCAAGTCCGGACAACTTATGAGAAAATAGAGCAATTCTTGTATTTTTTACTGTCTGCTCAAGAAGATGTAAAAGAAATAAGACAATGTATAAAAAGTGAGCTTTGATAATTTCACAGTCGGCAATCACTTACAATATGCCAAGTATTATGGTTGCAGAGCTACGTGGGAAGCAGCAAGCAGACGGCCGCGGGCACATTGTGTTGCCCTGGATACAAAAAAAACTTTTTGTAATTCTATTGCCCATTGTTGCACACAAAGGGCAAGTTTCCTGTTATTAAAGTCCATATTAAAACATTTTAAAACGACATGATACATTCTTAATGAAGTGATAAACAGTAACCGTAATATAATAGCAGCTAATCCGCGGTACTTTGCAACTTACTGACCCAGGATCCCTCGTATCGTAGCATATCGCACGAAGGAAAAAGAAAATCACCCTTCAAAAGAAATAAGATTGGATTACTAACCCTAAAGTAATATTGTTCCCTAAGAAGGGTCGCATGCAGGCTGCAGGAATGCGTGTGTTACAGAACTTTACCCGGATTATTACACTCAAGAGAGGCTCATAAAGTTGTATTTTAAAAATAAGCACGTATTTGTTTGCTTCAAGCAAGTAAGTAAAGTAGGTAAAATACCTGTAGTTCTACGAATAATAAACAATGAAGTGCAGAATGTTGTTCAGGCACGAGCCATGAGCTATTGTTGAGATACACGCGTTTCCGCTTTCTCGAGGAAAAATGCAGGCGTGTAGCTGGAAAGTATACATTGGACGATTTTAAGAATGTCGAGCATAGGTATTTTGTGTTTGTTTGCGACAAACTGTGAATACGATGCTGGTACTAACTACAGGCGTAACATTTTGTAATTTCTGCAGAGTGAACTAGATTTTTAAGACCACTTACGCACGGACAAGTTATTAAAATTATGCAACATTCTAGAGTAAAGTAAAGTGAAGTGTAACACAGAATTCTACAAGTTCCATTCGGGTTTACAAATATGTAGCATTAAAATACGCGGTTCCATTTGAGTTTGCAAATACGAAGTATTAAGAGGCAGTTGCAGTTGTGCAGCTGTTTAAATGCTAAACAACTAGGAAGCAATCGTAGTCGGGTCGAGCTCTGTCTGGATTACAGTACAGTGTACACTGCAGAGTACAGTCCAAGCGGCAGACCGGCGCCGGCTGCACAACAGCCCACTGTTCTTGACGTTTCAATGTGAGCCAAGCTATTACCAACGCACTCGACTCGATCGCTCTCGGTCGATCAACTGCGACCTCACTGCTTTGACGTTTGACGTTTCTTTACTTGCTTCCATTTTATGACAAAATAATTAACTTCTAAGAATTGATATGGCAAGCTCAGACCAAATTGGTCTGAGATCGCAATCTGACACCACAAAAGCAGTGTGGAACATTTATGACAGAAAAATTATGACAAACCAATCAATTGAGCTGTTTGAGTACAGGCTCACTAAAAAGTTTATTCTATTATCTGATATATTCATTCATTCATGGCATGAAGCCTGTGTGTGTGCCTGCACCACTCCTGCACAATATTCTCTTGCTTCGTAATATTATTGTATTATCACATCATGTATAATGTGTATAATCAATTAATCATAATACCTAGATATATATTTTCCTGAACAGTACTAATGCGATCTGTCTATTTGATGCATGATCTAATCATATCATACGTAAACAAGTTAAAGCTACGAGACGACCTTGGTATTGTCCGTTCTCCATGAACAGATAAACACGTACCAACAGACTAAAAACTAACTACATATATATGTCTGAATAGTCTTAGAACGTCGTACGTATAAGTGAGCACAGGCAGATGTGCATAATTTCACAGTTGAGCGGACGTGGGACCGGTTAGAGGGGTAGGTCGGCGGCGGCGGCTGGTGATGGCGACCGCAGCAGGTGCAGCCTGTCGCCGCCCCGAGATAGCTCGAGGCCTAGCAATCATTATAAGCGCATTCACGGCATATCGACATTAACTATTATGTACGTACCTACTACCATGAGTACTACTACCAGAATTTATATGTTAGCGTTGCATGGTTTAGAAAGAAACAACTCTTAACATATTTAAAAAAAGAAGTAAATTTGTAAGAATTACCTTATTCGACAGATATCTAAAAGAAAAGTATATGTCAAATATTAATTATAAAATACCTAATTATAAGTACCTAATTTATTAAATACTTACCTTTATCTACTGTTAGGGCTAAATACGGTTAAGGTAATGAAAACATAACTTTACACAGTAAAACTAAGCCAAACTATAAAAATACTTCAGATCATATCGTAAAGAATTTTAATCAATGTCGATAATATTTCATGGCCTACGGCGACAATGATCGTGTTGTTTTTATAACGCGCTACTCAGTTACAAGCGCCTCATTCATCACACTCTTCAGTTCACATCACGCACACAACTGTCATAAAATTTTATAAGAGTGCCTACCTACTCGAGGTTTCTTAACATTGTCCAAATGGCCCATGACTGACGTCAGTATTTCGCCGATAACTCACACAGGCGGCTATTTCGGTTAACACCAGAGCGCCGGAATTATGATGACTGAACGGGCAAAACCGATTGGTATTTTAAAAGCCAGAATAGCAATCAACAATCGTGAAGCTAAAATTAAATCACAACGAATGAAAAACAACAAATTTTAAGATAGGTAGATAGTTTTAAACAAAAATGAAGCGATTTCCATTTTTTAGTTCCAAATCACCAAAACACATTTTTTATTTGTCAAAAATGTGAAAATGCGTGCTTAAAATGTCTGACGAGTTCCCTCGATTTCTCGAGGATTCCATCATCAGTTCTTCACCTTGCATGTACTAACGTTCACCCTTAAAGATAAAAAAGAATTTTCTAAATCGGTTAAAAATGAAGAAGTTATTAAGGAACATACCTGTGTACATAAAAAATATACATTCGAAATGAGAAACTCGAAGCTCCTATTTTTTAAAGGCGCTTAAAAACAGCAATCAGTGTTCATTAGCCTCTTTCTATAAGACTCTTTACATCACATCTTGCGCGATTTAATTTTAATGTAACTGGTAAATGTATCCCACGAGACACCATCGGACCGGGCGATGAAACTAAAAGCAATCGTGTGAATCCGTGTGATATGATTACATATAAAAATAACAGACGCGCCTGTTCATCACGAGCTTCTTCTAATGTAGTAGGTACAAATAAAGACAAAGGCCGACGATTTTGTTTCTGTGGACGATCACATGACCAAGACTTAGGTAAAAACATCAAACTCGAAGAATTACATGTGGGAATGACTAGAAATGATAATGGTGAATTAGAGACAGTCGGTACAATCCAATACAGAACATGGATTTTCCCTAAGTTTTGACAAGGATTTCCTTCAGTAAACAATCGATGCGGTGTTATTATGCAGGATTGCAGGTTTCCCCATACCTACTTTTGCTGTGCAGTCGTAGGTACTGCTAGTATCTTTCAAAATGGGAACGTATTATGAATAAATTTATGAAAAAAAAACGAAAATACTGGCTTCACCACGTCATGTGAAATGCAGGTCAGTGCGAAATTTCAAACAAACTTTTTAGGTCTGCTCCAGGCCAGGGTCTGCGTTTTGAACTTTATTAACATCATTTCAGAAGCGTTTTAGAGTTCTGTACTTCCGCAGTAAACAAGGAACTCTTATATGTATAGTTTCGCATTGTCTCTCTGGCCACGGTTCTACTCACAATTTGGCATGGGTTTGTATATATATGTATTGATCATGCCGGCAAAGTGGTAAAATAAAATCACACACAAGTTTCAAATTTATTTTTAATTTGTAAGTTCAGCCATAAAAGATATAGGCATTCTTTTTGTATTATTTTATTTTAATATAGGGATAATAGAGCACTTTTGGGTTATTTTTCTTTTTCTTATTCCAACTTGTGTACTTGTGTTGCTACAGAAATCCATGGCAATTTTTAATTTTTTACAACATGTTGATGGCGAAAAAGTAAAAGTAGGTACCTATTAATTTTGACTGAGCAGAAGTGTTTTTCGTTTTGAAAGTAGATACTGCAGTAAGAGTTGGACTTGCGCACGAGAGGTCCCGTACCATTATCTATAAAAATCACGTTTTTTGTATGGGAGCCCCACTATAATATTTATTTTATTGTTTTTATTATCTGTTGTTAAAGCGGCAACAGAAATACACCATATTTGAACATTTCTATTAGCTATCGCGGTTCATGAGATACAGCCTGGTGACAGACGGACAGACAGTCTTAGGGTCCTGTTTTTTTTATTCTTTTTTTGTACGGACCCTAAATTAACGGTAACTAACAACACCATGTGGCATGACTAGAAGGGGATCACGTCCCCAATGTAGGTAGGTATATTAACTTTCCTCTGTAAATAATGCGCACGCGACTGTCCCTTTTATAAAGGAAAAATAAACTTTTAGTGGAATTGCTAGTTAGGTCACAATTAATTTAGGTCGGACACCAATGACTAAGTCTCAAAGTAACTTTGAATCATTTCAACATGATGAACCATCTACTACGTCTTATTCAAGTTTATTTGCTAGGCAAAAAAATGCCCGACAGTCAAAAACTATCTAGTGATGAGTAGCGGAACTATCGATACGACTTTTTATCCGCATCGCCATCTATTATTTGCTAGAGAAAGCCCTGAATTTCAAGCGTTAACCTTCAATAACTTTTAAACGGCTAAACTGATCAAATACAGCTAATATCTAATGCAAAGAAACTTGCTTTCACGTAAAGAAACCGCATCGAAATTGGTCCATCCGTTCGAGCGCTAAGATGCCACAGACTGTCAAAGTTATAACAACCTTCTTTTTGTCAGAGGTTAAAAACAGACTTAAACAATAAGCGGCCAAGTGCGAGTCGGACTCGCCCATGAAGGGTTCCGTAGTAGCAAATAACAATATAAAAGTCTTGTAGTATGTTTTTTTAATTTTTATATTTGAGTTGATTGAATGAAAGGTAAATTGCCGTTTACGATTTATGACGTATTAAAAAAAAACTACTTACTAGATCTCGTTCAAACCAATTTTCGCTGGTAGTTTTCATGGTAATGAACAACATATATTTTATTTAGTTTTATCATTCTCTTATTTTAGAAGTTACGGGGGGGGGGACACACTTTTTTCCACTTTGGAAGTGTCTCTCGCGCAAAGTATTCGGTTTAGAAAAAAATGCTATTAGAAACCTCAATATCATTTTTGAAGACCTATCCATAGATACCCCACACGTATGGGTTTGATGAAAAATAAATTTTTGAGTTTCAGTTCTAAGTATGGGGAACCCCCAAAATTTACTGATTTTTTCTATCTTTGTGTCAAAACCTTAATGCGGTTCACATAATACATCTACTTACCAAGTTTCAACAGTATAGGTCTTATAGTTTCGGAAAAAAGTGGCTGTGACATACGGACGGACAGACAGACAGACAGACATGACGAATCTATAAGGGTTCCGTTTTTGCCATTTGGCTACGGAACCCTAAAAATGGTAAGTAATTTAATAATAATAACCAAGCTTCTAAAATACCGACAAGGAATCAAATAACCGGCCAAGTGCGAGTCGGACTCGTGCACGAAGGGTTCCGTACCATTATCTATAAAATAAACAAAAGGGCAAATAAATTGAGTTTGTTGTATGGGAGCAGCCCCGCTTAAATATTTAGTACCTGGGCGACCGAGCTTTGCTCGGTTACATCTCAAACATTAACTAATTTTTTTTAAACTTGTCTAGAAACAATGCAAAATAAAAATAAAAAATATAAACTTAAACATAAAAAAAACAAAAGTAAGTCACCGAGTGGGATTCGAACCCGTAACACTCTTTCTAGCGGTCGCTATCCTTAACCACTGAGCTAAATCAAGGCGGTCGCGGCGCGACGAAATTAGCGACCATATTCTGCGTGAAAAGAAAAACGCATGAAAACTCGAAAACACGCGTTTTCCCTAACATAAAACTAATCTAGATCGATTGTTTACCCCCGAAAACCCCCATATACAAATTTTCAGCGAAATCGTTAGAGCCGTTTTCGAGATCACAGAAATTTATAAATAAATATATATATATATATACATACATACATACAAGAATTGCTCGTTTAAAGGTATAAGATTTTATTATGTTTTTAGTATTTGTTGTTATAGAGGTAACAGAAATACATAATTTGTGAAAACTACCTAGCTATCGCGGTTCTTGAGACACAGCCTGGTGGCAGACAGACGGAGAGATGGCCAGATAGCGAAGTCTTAGTAATAGGGTCCCGTTTTTACACTTTGGGTACGCAACCCTAAAAAGCAGATTCACAGTGACGACACGTCCAATTATGGTTGAGCTACGAAGGGTGCGGTCGGGGTTCTATTGTAAGTTTTCATTTCAATGTGCAACTTGCATCAACCAGGCAGGTACCTACTGTTCATTCATTCACTCGACTGACTTACAAAACGAAACACATGTGCTCACATTCACAATAACAGAACAGGTGACGCATTCAATCGCTAGTCGAGATCGAGGGAACTATGCTACTGGGGATTGTAATCTTTAATTATTGTTTTTTTCAAATATCGATATCGGATGTCATTATCGTTAAGATAACAATAGTAGTAGAATTAATGTTGATATATTTCACAATATCAGGTGGTATGTGACAAAGATATTTTATATCAGCCGCGTTTCCTTTCACAGTAGGACCTTGAAATATAATCTCGTTATGCAGCTGCGCGAGCGAACAGACGTATAGAGTTAGCTGGTAACATCAGCCGAAGGCAAATTCTCACGCTAAGTGTGCAATCACAACGTTACGAGGAATTCCCACTACACGGTCGAGCACGTAGCACGTACACCAACCGACGGCCCTCAATTAACACAACGCATAAGCCAATGTTTGTTGAAGTGAAAGAAACAAACACATAAGCTAGCAGCTACGGCTAAAACTAAGAAGGTAATCAGTGGGAAAGATCATTAGCAGTTATTTAGTTTCAAATTTTTTACGCAGAATGTGTGTCAAGTTTTCTAATGTCGTGATGAGCCGTGAGCATATTGCGTGAATTTGTGTTCGTAGATTGCACTGGAAAATGCGGTTTTATGCTATAATTATAATATAAAAACGTCATTATGTTTTTTTACTGAATCGAATAACTTTACATACACAATAGACGACCAAAGTACAATTTCTTCTCGTGGTACCTACCTTTCACTGATGAATCGAGCAAAGCATGATGTAAGACTAATAAATATTTAGGTAACAACTAACTCTTCAATTTCCTAACACGTCCAATTGTTGTATTCGAGAATGATCGCCGCTGCTAACAAAGCGTGTCAGGTGTAAATCTAAGTTGTATAGCGTTGCGTATGTGTAGTAGTCGTAAACATGAGAAATTCCACGAAAGCGAGTCGAGTGCATTCGAGTCCGCAGTCCGGTGTCACGGTAAAGACAGTATTGTATCTTCATACAAACGGTCGGAACGCAAGTTATACCTACGCGCCCCGAAGGTCGGTATACATTTGTTCCGTGACTCGGTATACAAACAGTCGGGATTGCGCCGCAGTGGCGAACGGTGTTTTATTGTAAGCAGCGTGCTATTTGTGAACACTTATTAAGAAGGTAGGGTGGACGTACCTAATGTCAGCCTTTTGGTACAAATTTCACCTTTAAAAAATTGTACTGCTTTAAGTATAGGCTGAAATCAATTGTTTATTTTTTAGGTTGATAGGTTATGTATTTGAAAATCATAATTAACATCTGGATTGACCATTAATCTAACTGCAAATTTTTAAAACAATAAAATATAGAAAAGTACCCTTCGGCTCTAATTACAGCCCTTCGGTATCTAATACCACCCTTTCACGTACCGAATATCAGCCTGGTGTGATACTAGCTTCAGGTGGCTGGAATTAGGTACTCCGTTAAACCTAATACCAGCCTAATAGGGTGGCTGAAATTAGGTACTCCATCTAACCTAATACCAGCCTAGGGTGGCTGGAATTAGGTACTCCATCTAACCTAATACCAGCCTAGAGTGGCCTAGAGTGGCTGAAATTACATACTCCATACATTTGATGTATCTAACTACAGCCCCATTAATTTCAGCTGATATGAGAGACAAAAAATAAATTATTATTTAGAAATCGATTCACAACTTTATCATAATATAAAATAAACCAAATCAAGAACAGTAGAGCTGAAGAAATAAGAGAAATACCTTGTTTTAGTGACTCCGGAACTTATCATTTTTTTAGCAAAATGGCCGCCGTCAGTAGTCGCCTAGCCTTAATTGGCGATTGACATCAAAGTACTCAGTCCAGTGTCACCATATTTAACAAATATTTGAGACCAAATGGTTTATATTTAAAAAAAAAAAGTTCTTGCCACGTTATATTTACAGAAACCTTATTATCTAAAAAAACGTTGAAAGGCTGGTATTAGGTACGGGGCTGGTATTAGGTACGTCCACCCTATATTATTCTTTTTCTTGTGGGATAATAATATGGCAAAACACAGACAATATTGTGCTGTTTTTGGTTGTTTGAACACGTCAGTAAAGTAGTTTTTATAGGAGTACCTACTAGGTAGTACGTCGTTTAATTTTTTAATAGGTAAGTATTTCAGTTTCTCCACTGAGTAAATTACCTGGATTAAAAATAAATAAGTGATAAGGTTGAATTGAAGACAGACTTAACCCACGACCACGAGTGAGCTATTTTACCTACGCTCGCGATAAAAAAAAAACTAGTACGTAAGTAGGTAGTGGTTTCCTAGGCTACATGTCTACTTACTAATGTGGGAACTTAGCTACTTACATATACCTATTATTGAAATATGCAATTTATGTTTATTAAATATGCTAATAACCAAAAAAATAACACGCTTCCTTTTTTATTCACCTTACAATCACAAAACTAGTCACTTAAGTAGGTAGATGAAATTAAAATACGGGGCAGCCCTAGCGCACACGTGGCGTAGGTATGTTTTTCAAGGACAGCGCCGAGTTGTTCTACTGTATGATATCTTTACCGTGCCGGTGTGAAGGCGAAACGAGCAGAGCGCGACAGATCACCCACTTGCGAGGGTCCGAGTTGGTGCTAACAGCCAACAGACACTTTCGCTAGTCCTGTATTTGACTCAAGAACTTATATTTCTAGCTCTAACAAGCAAGTCACAATATGCCCCAAACACCTAGGCAACTGAATAGTGCATAGATGATTTGGAAATATGTGGAAGTGAATTTTTTGGTAAAAATTGACTTCCTCATAATTTGGGAGGAAATGTAATAAAATAATAGAAAAATCTAGATACAAAGTCTAGCAAAAAAGATTGACGGACCGAAAGACATATACGGCACATCTATGTTTAGCATTTAGATAGAGGGATGTCCATAAAACCTAAATAAGCATCTAAAATGATGGCGCTTCTCGATACTGTTTTTTAGCAACACAAAAACAAACCCATGTGTAAGACTAGTTAGGAGACGCAATGTGCGTTAGATAAGATCAACGCACTCAAGGCATTCGTTATGAAGATTAAAATCTTTATAGCAGTCGGTTGCGAATACGAATGAAGCGTCACAAGCAAGACTCGCACAAGTCAGGGTATGCATATGACCTTGATTAAACCACGAAATATTCTGTTTGAAATTGTAGCCTAATTTGCATACATATTTTCAGTAGTTACTTATTACAAATATTTAGGCAACCGATTACACGTTTACAAGAATGATTTGTTTGCGAATATCCTAAACCCAATTTTTAATTTCACTTTTCTTAACCCTTAGCCAGGCAGGGTACACATAGCGAACCACCTCAGAAATATTTTTTTTCTGACGAGCAGATGCTAGCTAGAAACCGCAAAATGTCATCCGTCTATTGTCTATGATACAGTTGATTTCTGAACGAAAAAAAAAACGCCTCTAGAAGAAAAAACTTGACATTTCGCTTGTCAAAGTGAAAATAATGGTCAACCGGCAAAATTTGGAGCAAAGTGGAAGTGTTTTTTTTGGATTATGGCGGGAAAAATCCCGGTAAGTGATACTATTTGTGTTTTTATGATAGCAGATAGATTGAATTATATGTTATATGTTTCGGTTTTACATGATATTTGTTTTTCTTTGAAATATTTACGCCGAAAGTTTGTGTTCAAGATGTGACTTCTGCCTGTCTGGAAAAACTTTTTGAGGTTATCATGTAACCACTGTCCTACAAGCGTTTATCCATAAATGTAAAGGCAAAACCATATTTACACATCAAATATTTTGTATGGTAGATAGATAGGTTCTTGGATCGAAGAATAACCGATACCCAGCCTATGTCCTTCTCCATTGTCCAATATAACTCTACGTTAAATTTCATGAAAATTGGTTCAGCCGTTTTAGCGTGAAAATGGATCATACATACATCCATACATACATACATACTATCACGTCTTTATCCCTAATGGGGCAGACAGAGCATTTTGGGTCTTGCGGTTCTATGCAGAGCCCAGGGCCGCAAGACCCAAAAGCCACTTTTAGCGTCATGGTGGGCGAGAAGATGGAAAAGCAATCAATACAGTGATGGGTTGCTAGCCGCATCGCCTGTTAACATGATTTGCATTTTTGCCCATTCCCTCGATCGGCTTTTACGATCTGCGTGGGAAGAGAAGCAGCTGGTACATTCTAAGTTTTTTTTATTTCTCCCAGGCCAGCATGGGAGTATCATACATACAAAATTACATACATACACACTTTGGCATTTTTAATATTAGTAAGGATACGGCAATGCCGTTTATATCCAAAATTTTGATACCTCGGGGTTACATTGATGTTTAAATAAGGTTTTATACAAAGAAACACACAAATCTTTCCTCTTTTTATTAATATTAGGCTTATATGTGGATTCACCTTTATTTTTTCCATACTTACATGTTGTGACCTAACTGGGCAGTGGTCAGATATAATCCACATCATGTATATTTAAATGGGCAGTGGTCATATCCAGACCAGAGGGTTTTTTTTTTTAGGAAAACATAGGAATAAAAAAAAATTAAGAAATTAGTTTCTTTATTATCATCCAATCTACCATTATCTGTATATAAAGATGAAATAATCGCCAGGCCTGGCTAAGGGTTAAAAACATCATTATCATAATATGTAATTTTTATTAGATAATAAGTATAATAAAAACTCTAATTTCAAATTACAATACATATCTAATCGATGTAACTTTGTTGAAGATTCTCTTATAGAAGTGAAATCGATACATCGCGGATCGATGCATATTGCTCAACGTCAGCTAAACCGCCCAACCGGTCTTCTATCTTTAACCACTTGCAACACTGCATGTGAATGTGAAGAAAGAGCTTCGTTTTAATGCCACCACGCGAATGCTATCACAATAACTGCTAATTGCATAATCGGAAATACGCTACCTCTATGATAACCAAAGTGGTGGTGTAAGAGAGGGAACATCACGTTTGTAATAACTTTTATCATTCGATTATCATTTATCGAATGAGGATTCTCACGATCGTTTACTTACGAAAGATATTCAAATAAATATCGAATCTCCGCGAACGTGTCATCAGTAATGATGTTTTTCTATCACTGGCCGATAATGTTTATCGTAACTTGAGTCAGTACAGTACAACTTAGAATTGATGGTATCTAAAATATAAATAAACCGAGCAAAGCGTTGTGAGTGAAGCAACAGGAAATCGATGAAACGCCGGAGGATGATTGCAGTTAGTGTAAACATGAATAACGGATGCAAGACTAGCCCTTGCTACAATACCAATTCTCAATCGCTATAAGATTGTGCAGATACTACTGGTTTAAGATCCTGCGTTTATTACATGGAGGTTTCTATACTCATCTTTATATAACCTGCCCGACAAATTGCTATATATTACTGTCGATACAAACTTGTATTAGCTGCGCCCTGCGGTAATACTCCTATGATAGTAGCCTGTGTTAATCACGGACGTCAGCTCCCTGCATACCGAAATTGGTCCAGCCGTTTGCGCGTGAAGAAGTAACAAACATACATACACTCACAAACTTTTAGTGCGATATCAAATGAAAAGCCGATTTTGTGGAGCGTATTGACATTGATATTGTACAAAATAGTGCAAATCGAGTGATAACCAATAAGTGAATCGTTACCGGTCAACCGAGAGTTGCGCGCAGTAGTCGATTACGTAACTGCTACTCACCTGAAACCAAAACAATAACCACATTAGTATGTTTATAGACAATAATTGGCACAGTGGAAAAGTTTCTTCATTAGTACCACTTAGATTACGGCTTTTTCTGTCTGTTTACTATCTACTATTTAAGTATTTACACAATATTAATTGTGTTACCTATTTTATTAGTTAGCCTGTATTTCTATTGTCTTATTTTATAAAATAGATATTTAACCCGTGACAGACGGGCGCATCTATGTATAAGTATCTACTTAGTATTACTACTTCATAAGTATATCGTATGAGTAATTTAAACGTGTGATTACATATTTCCACACATATTAAAATGTATAAATAAACCAATGCCCTTATTGAATTTAATCTTGAGTCACACGCATGGTATAACATAAAACGAATGAATCAGACACTGACATTGAATCGTCCGGCAATGAAAAAAGTTAATCAAAAGATAAAGTAAAGCCAGCAAGAGTGAATAACCTCGAACTTGAACATAGTAATGGCTGCCATAAGTAAACAGAGGCGCGATCTGGCAAATGAAATTCCTATTGACGATGGGCCCGCTTCCGCATCTGTTGCTGCCACGTGCCGTTCGGGAGAAACCAGAGTGCATGCCGTAATTAGCCTTTAATGTATACGCCCGGGGCGTTTGTATTACTGCGCCCTCAATTTACCTACATTGTATGATTTTTAAGGTCTTACAAATCTACAGAAATCTCTTGGTTGTTTGGTTTTCCATGTGTCTGTCCATTGGCAAATAGTGGCATTAAATTCAAGCTGACTATGACATTTCACATCCCATTCAATATGTGGAAAGTAATGCATTTGCATTTTGTAAGCAATGATAGAATCAACTATTTAAATCAAAATCTTTTTTACACTAAAGAGCGCTGTTATAGAAGTTTGCACTGAGCCTGTAAAGCTGGTTACGGCAATGTGTATATTTATGTAAGTGTGTGCATGTGTATGCACGGTGCATTTAGGTGTAGGTGTACTCGTGTCGGGAAATACAGAAATGTTACGCACCCAATATCCACACGCCGTTATAGCCACCCTACATTTGAATGCTTTTAGAGCTATGACGATTTATTTACGGGGCGTTGAACGTTCTGAAGTTAGAAATATTTATTTTGAATAGTAAAGCACCTGGCCACAAATTAACGAGATTGCATGGTTGTACTTATCACGTAGTTATTCTTTTAGTTCGGATTGAACTTTTGCAATTTTTATTTATAAAATGTAAAACCCTCCTCGCTCACACTCCTAAATACCCATTACCATGATTTGTTTATCCGGTAACCAGGAAGTAGTTTAAAAAAAAATATTTCACTAACTGATTTGATTACGTATGGAATCTAATTAACAAGTTACATAGTTGACATAATATCAACGTAACTCTCTATTAATAAAATTAATCGTCGCCGTTACTTTCGAACGTTAAATTTACATATACTTATCGAATCGTCAACAAATTAATCGAGAGTCCAACCGAAATCTAGTTTCAAGGAGACAACGAATAATTTAGCTACTTTTGAATAAATTCAGAGACTGGTTTGCTTGTGTAATAGACATTGACCTTCGAGTACGCGTTCAACTATTGGCACGAGAAAGTTAGTTTGCAAGTTACCTCCAAATTAGATAATAAATTGATTCTTTGATCAATCTTTTGTGTTATTCTATTATTGTGTTTATATAATTTATACTTTGACTTTGACCTAACCTACATTATAGTCGTTACCAGTAAACCAAAAAAAAATTAGGTAACTATAGGTACCTAAAGGTAAGTAAGCACGAATTGCATTTGTGTATTAGTTATGTACTTTACAGTACCTTACTTAATATTAAGTACCTGGGTGACCGAGCTTTGCTCAGTTACATCTCAAACATTAACGAATTTTTTTAAAATTTGTCTGAAACCAATGCAAAATAAAATAAGAGTGGGATTCGAACCCGTAACACTCTTTCTAGCGGTCGGTATCCTTAACCGCTGAGCTAAAAACAAGGCGGTCGGCGCGACGAAATTAGCGACTATATTCTGCGTGGAAAGAAAAACGCATGAAAACTCGAAAACACGCGTTTTCCCAAACATAAAACTAATCTAGATAGATTGTTTACCCCCGAAAACCCCTATATACAAATTTTCAGCAAAATCGTTAGAGCTGTTTTCGAGATCACAGAAATTTATAAATAAATATATATATATACATACATACAAGAATTGCTCGTTTAAAGGTATAAGATTTATAGATTAAGTATAATATTAATATTAAGTAGATAAATTAGCAAGAAATTCAAACTAAAATCTCACAAATTGAGGTATTTGCACGAAAACAACAGTCATTTTCTATGGTAACTCTAACTACCTACCTATTAAGACAGATTCAAAACGTAAAGAAATTAATTGTAACTTTTAGGTTCAACTTAAACGACATTGTTGATAACACCTCATTACGTAATTTTGTTATAATATGATTATAACCTACATAAAAAAAAATTTATAGTTAATGAAAGCTCATACATAACACTGAGACATAACATGTACTATCAAGTTTTTGTAACAAAACTTAGCGTAGATAGATACGTTGTGGATTAAGTACATCAAGATTTACCATCACCACATGCTGAGAGAAAATGCCGAAACTTTCACACGACAATTCAAAATTTCGTCATTTAGAGGCAACCACAACAATCCGATTCACTTGTTGCGTAATTCAATTAATCATTTCTTGAAGTAAAATATATCATCAAGAAAAGAGAAAACTGACATAATGTACCTAATTAAAACAAGTCAAAACGTTTTCAATCAATTTGTAAAATAGCTCATTGTGGAACTTGTGGACACTATTTATTTACAGATCATCGATATCCGATACAGAAAATAAATAATAGTTTAGCTTCACTTTATTTTATAGTCATATTAAATAAAAATTTATACGCCTCATAAGCGGAACGTTAAGGAAGTGTAGCGGTCTCTATTATATTCATATTGCACTAGTATAAGTCGAGAGATATGAAGAAAAATCCTATTTTAAATAGCTTCATCACGTCACGGGATTGTTTCCTATTGTAAATTACTATGTAATTCAGTGTCGATTTAATTATAATTTGCCATTAACAAACAAACAAACGCAAGATCATTGACGTGTCTTTTTTAAGAAAAATTTTACTTCTCTGAATAAAAGTCCTTTGAGTCTATTTTTTTGGTCAGCGCGCGTATGTCACGTCATGCATTTTTCTGTGTATTATTAGATTGCCCGTACAATTACTATTCGTACAAATATTCATGCATGACAATTTTTTTAATGAACGTTATGACGCGTGCCCTTTTGGATTTACCAATATCCCTCTAACTCTAACTTCATGAGTGTACCCAAATATGTAACTTCATATTATGTACCTGCATGCGCAATTAAAACTTTCAGAATGGAGTAAACAAGTACCGACGAACGCGCACCGGATCACATAATTGCACCATCGGCTTTTAATTACCGACTGCGCCACGTCCACCGCGCCTCATGCGGAGCTCGCTTTATTCTCAGGGTCTCACATTTAACAACGCAGTTTCGGATTGCGCCAAATTACCTACTAAACGTGCTGTGAGAATTTTTGAAATGGTATCATAGTACAGCTAAAAGATTTGCTAACATTTTACCACTGATTTCCATAACTCGTCCCAATTACGCAGTTACATTGTTTTATGTTATGTTATGTATGTATGACTGAATCCGAAGCCTAGTCACAAACAACTATATTTGAAATATCTAGTCAATAAGTACTCGTATATGTCTTTACTCAACACCTTGAAAGCTTTTGCTCATTTCGAACTTTTCGAAAACAATACTAAACGATGGATAGCAAAAATAAAGTGTGAAAGTGCATGATGAAAACGAATGATTTGTTTGCTGGACCGTCTAGCTTATTATGTTCACTAGTCCGAACGGAGGTGGTGTAGGACGGTGGCGAAACAAGAGGTAACGATGCATTAACAAGCGTTTAGGGCACTCAAAAATAACAACTCTCCAGGATACTAAACCTGGTACGTCATGGAGCTACCAGAACTTATATGGCATTAGAAACCTTATGAATGAATGGATAGAACTGAAAGTGGTTGGTGAGGCCACCCGCACTGACTATTATTTGGTGTGGTGCGGCCCTGGTATTCTGGTCGGACCGGTTCTGCGCTCGAGTCCGCGAATGGACCTGCTGCCATTCGCCAAATGAGGTGTGCGGCTGCATCGCAGATATTGCCAGCACTGGATGAACGCAAAAGAACTCCAAGTACAAATCTACAAAAGAATACCTCAAGCATTTTCTTTTTCCCTTCAGTTTGAACAGAAAGGTGGGGCAATGTTTATTTCAGTAAAACTGTCGAAGGTCACGCCTAATGGAAATCTGAGTCCAGTTCAATTAAGCAGCGGCACTCAACGACCGCACCCTCATTGCTAACTAGGATTTTTCACCCGCAATAAAATCTATTACTCTTTAGTCACTCAACTAATCTAACTGTAGTAGTGGTGTACAAAATATTAAAACTATGTTAAAATGGTGCAATATATATTTTTAGGTTTTATAGGAAGTATCTACTTAGGTAGGTATTGTCTTTAACATCACATCTACATGCAGCTGAATGAAATACTATTATAGACGTATTTATTATCAAGCTGACTAAATTATATACCCAGATAGAAATCAAAAGTCTGATTGGAATAAGATAGTGAGGTTGGCAGGCAGCTAGCAGCCCCACAATATTTGCCGCCCAGGACTGCCCTTTCCGGTAGCACTAAATCTAAAGCCTGTTATTTATTATAATAGGTATGATGCTGAATACATTTACTTACTTGGAATAAGAATAATACCCACAATTTTTTTAAATTGCTTATTTGTATAGTTTTGTTTTGAGTTATCTGCAATATCTTGTACATGCATAAACTAAACTATCTGGTTAACGAGTAAATTGGATTTTGTAAAAAAACATCCTCAAACGGATAAATCCGAATAATATTAGGTCGATATTAAACCCACGCCTTCAAGAATGTCTTGCTGTGGGTTGCTCGAGCCGAAAAAAGGACTCAACCTATTATGGTAGGTACCACTGCGATGGTCGATGATCTCATCGGCGGCGGACTTTTCGTTATATTGTTATTAACCGACACAAAAGCTTGTGTTCTCTGATTAGATAACAATACGTGGTATAAAACTGTTATACTCGTATAGTAAACAATTTAGCATGTACGGACACTCGATATTGAAAGTGTCAAAATCAAAAGAACTGTAAAACCTATTTTCCTACTAATCTATTCACATTTTGTTTCACACAACTAATCATAACGTGATACCCACACCTAGTTATTGTAACTTGACTTGGTCACATGGAATCTTAGCATGGAATCGACAGCACCGACGATGTTGTTATATTATTTATTATCAGATAGGTACGTCATTTTGCTATTAATATTTACAGATCAATCCCGAACCGCCCATACAATTAATTACATATTTATTAAAATAACAGTAACTTGGTATTAAGTTTAAAGATTCACCTAATCATCGGCAATCAAAGGCCACCAAAGTGCGTATCATAATAGGCAACTTAAGCAAATTTTCGTAAAGCAATCAATATATAACTGTACAGTTTTCTACTTATTTCGAAAGCGATTAGTTGCCTCCTAAGTAAGTTTTAGAATGCAAGGGCGCCATAAAAATGATGTATGGTTGATTATAATATACATCGTAGGTACAGTTACAAACTGGTTATATAAATTAAAACAAACCGTGTCAAAAACGATAGCGATAGTGAAGATACTAGGTACATTTCGGGCACAAATAAAATAACTAATATATCTATAAGTACCCGAATTGGTTAGACATTTAAATAAAAGTAAACAATGTTGACATGTCTTTTTATTGATAATACTTTTCACTATTTATTTTACGAAAATAGCTTTTGTATAGTATGAATGGTATGGAGGTATTACAATGAAATAAAAGCATCAACAACTCTAATGGTAAGTCACCGTAAGTACTACCTAGTTGCTTAATTATAATTACACTTTCTCTGGCTGAATAACATTCTAAGAGAGAAGGAAAAAGTTATGTTCTATTGTCAAAGCAAAGGCGGCAAATGGCTTTTAAGTGTAATTTTAGTTAATGTTACAAATTCAGTATTATTAAACTAATAACTCTAACTAATGTGTTAAATTAATGATTACAAAAAGTAAGATAAGAAACTAGAATTCTGTTTTTTATGGTTCCGTATCCAAAGGGTAAACTAAAAACGGGATAACCTATTACTAAGACTCCGCTGCCTGTCCGTCTGTCTGTAACCAGGCTGTATCTCATGAAGCGTAATTAGCTAGACAATTGAAATTTCACAGATAATGTATTTCTGGCGCCCGCGCCGCTATAACAACAAATAATTGGCCAAGTGCGTGTCGGGCCACGCGCAGTGTAGGGTTCCGTAGTTGTGAATGCCAACTTTGAGTTCTTGCCACTAAAAACGTCTAAAAACTAATATCTATTGAATTTGTATGATAATGTCTTTTTTCAAGTACATTTTATAAGTTGATCGCCTATAACTTTTTAATTTGTATACCCTACTTGGCTCTGATAGTTTTCCTTCAAACTACATTATATATGCTATAATTGCGATTTTTTTCACGTGGCCATATATAAACGTTTAGCAGATAGAGGGGGGGGGGACACTTAACTCTAACAAAAATTTGAACTTTAAACCCAAATATTTCAGAAACGGATCCCTAAATCGAAAAATGGTGTTCACAAGCTAACAATATTTTTGAAAGATCTATTCAACGACATCCCACACAATGTGTTTGTCGAGAAAAAAAATATTGACTAGCTCTTTACTTGTATGGCAGCTAACCTAAAAAAAAATATTTTTGTAGATTTTATTTTACGACTTTTTTGCCATGATTAATATACATATCCATGCCAAATTACAGCTTTCTTGTACTTGTAGTTTCTGAGTAGGACCGCGGACAGACAGACAGACAGACAGACATGGCGAAACTATAAGGGTTCCTTGTTTACTACGGAACCCTAAAAAGTACTAAAAAAATTACTAAAAATAAATATTTAAGGCCATACTCAAATTTTCCGGGGTTCTACGCACATTTGCTAAAAGTGGCCGTTTATTGCAAATGTGCATAGAAAAGCTTCACGTTCGCACTTTAAATTATAAACAGTAGTTCATAAAACAGTTAAAAGGGTTATCTAGTGTTTGGTCAAGACGAAATTTTAAATGATATCATCGTTTCCTTTCAAATGATTTATTTTAAATAAAGGCGCCACTGGACCCCGAAAAATTCAGGTAGCTTAAGTGGGGCTCTCCTACAACAAACGTGATTTTCTATACGTAATTGTACGGAACCCTTCGTGCGCGAGTCTGGCTCGCACTTAGCTAGTTATTATTTTTTACTATTGGCAACAATAGAGCAATATTAAAACTGTAGTCATCTCATCACTCTACTTTATGGGCTATCTAAGGTGCTGAGTGTCTCATGACGATAAGTCGTGCCAAGTTTACGAATACCAACTGGTATCAAACGGGAATGACGATTTGGCGTGAAGCACGAATCCCGCGGCCCTTCGGAATGCTGGTACACTGTCAAACTGAAGCCTTAACCAGGTCACGTTACAAAACGCTTAGTGAACTAGTTCAGGGACAGAACTCGATAATTCAATTGTGTAACTAGCTCTCAACTGCAATTTTGTTAAAGACAAAAACTAATGTTTATTAGCATTGAGTTGAGGCTGCCACATAGTTACTGAAATAGAAAAGAAATCGACTTTACTGTTCAGTGAAGCGTTGAAAATATTTTATCTCAGTACACAAAAATAAACAATAGGTATCTACCTATTTTTTGTTTATTTCGGTACCTAGTAGTATTCTAAGTAGGTATCTACGTTTAAAAAAAAGAAAAGGGACAAACAACACACAGAATTTCACAAAAAATGTAGGTATTGTAATTCGTATCTACCGTTCATTATTAAAAAATTGAGGTACCTATAATAGTTTAACAACTAAATGGACCGCCACTGGTTATTAGGGTTCCATACCCAAAGGGTAAAAACGGGACCCTATTGCTAAAACTTCTGCCTGTCCGTCCGTTTGTCTGTCTGTCTGTTACCTACCAGGCTGTATGTCATGAACCGTGGGAGCTAGACAGTTGAAATTTTCACAGGTGATGTATTCTGTTGCCGCTATAACAACAAATACGTACTAAAAACAGAATAAAATAAAAATTTAAGTGAGGCTCTCGGGGTCCTGTTGTTTGACCAAAAGTCATTTGGCAAAATTACACTTGAAAAGTTTGGCAAAGAAATGGTTATGCCAATTGATCATTTTACAAACGAGTCACTTTTCCAAATGATCAACACTTAAATTTACATTTTACAAATAATTATTTTACGAATGAACATTTAGCAACTAAGTTATCAGACAAAACTACTATTGGTGTAAAAACATTTGATAAAATGTATTATATTACAAGTGTTTCGTTTATTAATAAATCTACTTATTATAAATATGGTTTCGGTCAAGAGTAGACACGAGCGAGCGACTCAAGCTTAGGGCGAAAGTAACAAAGACACAAAAACTACTTTGCCGTGGAGTGTAGGTTAGGTTTTTTAGGTTTTCTGTGACCAAGACACGAGCGAACGAGCGACTCAAGCTTAGGGCGAAAATAACACAGACACAAAAACCACTTTGCCGTGGAGTGTAGGTTAGGTTCGTTAGGTTTCCTGTGACCAAAACACGAGCGAGCGACTCAAGCTTAGGGCGAAAGTAACACAGACACAAAAACCAATTTGCCGTGGAGTGGAGTGTAGGTTAGGTTCGTTAGGTTTCCTGTGACCAAGACACGAGCGAGCAAAGCGAGCGAGCGACTCAAGCTTAGAGCGAAAGTAACACAGACACAAAAACCACTTTGCCGTGAAGGGTAGGGCTAGGCATCATTCGGACATATGATTATTATGGAAAAAATATTATAAGATCTTAAATTATATATATTAAATTATGTGACAAAATAGAGAACCACTAAATTGTGATGTTTGAAAAATGAAGTACTTTTTATGAAATAACATTTTGTTAAATGACATTTGGACAAATACTTAAATTGCGAAACATATTATTTGGTTAAATAATAAAAATTCAATTGAAATTTTATTATTTAACACATTTAACAAGTGTAGTGTTTCTTAATGGATCATTTGCTAAGTGAGTTTTTGTAAGATGATACTTTTGTCAAATGTATCGTTTGCCAAATGAACATTTGGTGAAACGTTGTTTGTCGAATTACCATTTGTCAATCAATTTTTGGTCAAACATTAGTAATCCGAGGCTCTCATACAACAAGTAAACGTGATTTTTTATAGATAATGGTACGAAACCCTTCGTACCCAAGTCCAGGCCGGTTATTGGAACAAAGTTCCTTTTCGAACCTACGGTCTAGGCGAAATAAAGTATTTGATTCCTAGTTGAACCGATAGATGGCGCCCACTGTAAACTGAGACTTCAATGATGTAAAGTTTGAAAATCTAGATTAAGATTCGGACAGGCGATATTTGGCTGCGTTTTTCTTCACTCCTCCTAGCACCCTCAAAGATTATACTTATACAACGAAAGTAACTTCGTAGTTCGTTCCAACCGAGTGGTCTACGACACTCACGCATTTTATCTGTGTTATGCGGTCCCTTGTTAAATTTGGCTCTGATTTATTTCCGCAATATGGCAAGACCCACCTAACGTACTTGTTAACCTTTACCGACGTGTAGAAACTCCTCATATTTAGGACAAGCGAGAGGTCTCCTTTAAGTAAAAAATACATTGAACAAACAGATGGCTTAGTGACCTCTGTGGACTGGGCTATAGGCTCCAAAATTAAATATAATCAATTTATTTGACCACGTTTTAATGACCTGTGCAGGTACATGTGATTGAGCACAAATCAATCTTAATATAGGTAGTCTTTAATCTGTTGGTAGGTAATAAATGGTCTCATTTCACAAGTAGCGAGCACGGAATGCGGGTCGCCACCGGCCTTGCTTGCCAACGCTGACCACTCTCGCACACTTCTAGATCAAAATGGACACTGCAATAGCAACATGAACCGTTTATGCGCGTGTATGTGGAGGGCGATGACCTTTGTCTAGCTCCAAATACAACAATTTTGCTATGAGCAAACGGTCCACAATAGTAATTTCGTAACATACACACATTGTGCGAGAGGATGACCTATCTTTTGTGTCAGGACGCGTTTCCTTTCGAGATGGATGAGATGCTCCGTTGCGCTCAAGTTTTAGATTGGAAAGGATTGCAATGGTTTTAAGTCAAAGAGCATTTTTAGGGTTCCGTACCCAAAGGGTAAAAACGGGACCCTATTACTAAGACTTCGCTGTCTGTCCGTCTGTCTGTCACCAGGCTGTATCTGAAGAACCGCGATAGCTAGACAGTTGAAATTTTCACAAATTATGTATTTCTGTTGCCGCTATAACAACAAATACTAAAAACAAAATAAAATAAATATTAAAGGGGGGCTCCCGTACAAAAATCTTGATTTTTTTAGATAATGGTACGGAACCCTTCGTGCGCGAGTGCGACTCGCACTTGGCCGTTTATTATTCTTTTCACACTAATCGGAATCACACTATCACACTAATATTATAAAGGTGAGAGTTTGTGATTGTATGTGTATGTTTGTTATTTCTTTACGTGCAAACGGCTGGACCAATTTTGATAAAATTTGCTGACACACAGCTGGTAAAATATAGGTACTAAATTTAATGTGATAAACAAGTATTAAGCTCATGCGGTTGTCCCAGATTCGCCCAGTGGTCAAGAAAATATTTAACTAGATAAAATAAGAGATACTATCATAGTAGTAATTTCTTTACCTACTAACACTAAATGAACTTAAGTCACTGACATAGCCTAGTGGATTAGCTCATTGAAATGGCAATATGCATACATAGTGTGACGAACTGATGGCCGATGGGGCAAAAAGGTTCTGGAATGGCGACCGTCGTACAGTCAAGCGAAGCGTAGGACACCCACCCACAAGGTGGTCTGACGACCTGACCAAGTTGGCTGGATGCAAGCCGCTCTAGATTGGTTATTTTGGAAATCTTAAGGAGAGACCTATTTCCAGCAGTGGACTTTATGCGGCTAAAATGATGATGATGATGATGAATGATACATCTGTCATATATCAATTTTTATTTTATTTTTTTATCTTTTTTATGTTAATTGACATTCACACACATTCACATCCAGCAGCAACTGAATTTCTGCACCTACATAATTTCGACTTAAAAGTAAAAGGATGATTGATTATAATTACCATATTACATGACCTGAGTAACCTAGACCTTAGCATAGTATTGTATAAGATCAGTTTTGGCGTTTTAAATTGGACCAACACTGTGCCTTCTAGCAAGTACAAACAAAATGCTTAAATAACATTCTCTTGCTCTTATTGTTGGCAGACATTGATTAGCACACAATATGAGCATACAGGCATTGATTGTTTAAAGCAGGCCATTGTATACCAAGTGCCGATGAGGAGCAAAAGATTGTGGATTGTACATATGAATGCAATCAAGAGCAAATATTTGCCTTAGCACAGTGTTGCACAGTAACCTATTTTAAATTCTTTATGTAGTACTTTAATTACTTTTTTATAACTTGCCAAACTCGCAAATTGTATATTAGACATAGGCATGCCTATGCCATAGCCAATAAAAATGTGTAGGTGAACCATATTTCATAGTTCAATGAATACTTCCCTACCAATTAAATGTAATAAAATATGTTGAAAACTTGAAAGAGATCAATTTTTTGTTAGTTTTTTATAAAATTGGTGCTGTTAGCACTGCAGACATTGGAGATTTCAACTTTGGAACTAAGGATAAATACCTACTTGAAAAAAGTTTATAGCAATATGAAAAATTTTAACTAAAGTACTGAACATTATTAGGTACTAAAACTTATTCATATAGGTATCTGTTTTAGATAGAGCGAGGGCACTTGGTTTTGTTTGTAAATATAAATAGGCTATTTGTTTATCAAGTAAGCAATTAGATATTTACCAACTTAAAAGTATTTTATTGTGTATCATTCACAAGGCAGGGATTTTAGATTACAATCACAGCCTTCATGGTCTGATGGATAGTTCAATTTTAAAGCATTTGCACTTCTTTTGTGATGTCTGCCCATTGAAGATTTTATAAATATATAACTTAAAATGAAATGAAAAATATTTTAAGTAAATTATACTGAGATCCTATATTAAGATAAGGTATAATAAGATTATTAATTAAATATATTTGTGTTTCATGTGAAAAATTAAATATAAAATATAAATACAAGTTCGAACTAAATATTATTTTCATAAAAACTAACATGTAAATTTATTTTGTATTTTATAATAAATTACCATTTATGCTCATGGAATTGCTTTTTGCTTTTTCCTTTTGAATTGCAAAATTCATTACACAATTTCCCAGTATTTAAAAGTCTCCTATCATATGTGTGTAAATAAATGCAAATAGAAATCAATTGGAAACATGAGAAACTGCAACATGGTGTAGCATTAATTCAGTCTCGGCACGACAAACACATAAATAGCAGGCCCAAGGTGGCATCACGTCTTGCAAAGACTAATGTGATGATGACTTATGAATCATGCTCATGTTGCTTCCCCAAGTTCATTGGATGACAATGTTCATCAAAATTCCTCTCATGTCCTGTGACTAAACAACCAAATATGTAATACTGATGAATAGAAAAATTCCATCAGGTTTGGTTTTGATGCCCTTGAAATTGACATTTAGAAAGAAGAAGAAAGAGTAATGCATGTCGATATTTACATTTTGTATAAAAAATTGCATAGGGTCTTGAGTTTGCAAGTGAGGTCATTAAGTTGTATGTTTGTTTAAAGATTTAAGATACTTGACAACTATGGTTCATGGAAATGGTATGTTGGTGAGACCATTTCAAAGTTTAAGCAAAATTGTTCAAGGGGCTGCATAGATATACAAAGAAGGGTTGTGAGTTTACAGTTTGAAACAAACCATTGAGACAAATCAGCACACATATAGCTACATTTCTCTGTTTTGAAATCCAAACCACAGGAATTATTTTCTATTGACAGATTTTAAAAATTAATTGCCTGTTGCCTACACTCAAATACATACTAAAGACTTTCCAACGGTATTTTATAATAAAAGAAATGAGATATAAGATAACACTTTGCTGGGTTACATGTTAACGGATGAAATACTTATACCTTTCTATTGGGACCCAGACGAAAGACTTTAGGCAAAAGTACTTTTATGAACAAATGAACAAACACAAAATAAATAACAATCCATTCTTTTCTCAAAAGGCAAAGTACCTACGTTTAACTTTTTTGTATATGGATGGATACATAGACAGGTAACATATAATTTTTGGGAAAACCATTTTTTTAAATACTTTTTCTCAATATACATATTTTTTTATTTTTCAATATATATTGTGTTTAACAATATACATATTATATTATATTTTGTTCAATATACACTGTGTGTAAAAATTACAAAGAAGACTTATTATTTTTTTAAAAAGAGCTGAACTACATAAAGGGTATATTGTTATAAATAGGTAACATTTATTTTCAATAAAATTCTAAAACAAACTACAATACTTTAATATATAACTACATTAAATGGTTTGGTTTAATTTAAATAAATATACAGTAGGTATAGGTATATGAAAATAAAGAAAACATATATGTTTGGTACCTATGTACGAAAATGGTACAAAATTATAATCGTTGGTGAAAGAACAAATACTCACCCAAAGCTCTGTGCCCCAATTCATTTTCGCGGAAATATTTCACCTCACTTACACAAAATAACACATTTAAGTTTCACTTACACAGTTATAAAACAAAATTACGAAAAACAACTCACAATATATTTTTTTATATCACTACCACCATTTCCAAACACATTCCAAAGAAATAAACATGGCTGACTAAACTGACGTGACGTGACAATTCATTTCAAAAAAACTGGCTGCTTATGGCCATCCGTCAGTGTCGTCATATGACAGTTAAAAAAATGTTTGTTAGTCTATGGACATTATGTGTTGCCAGATAATAGAGATCACCTCAATTTATGGGTATTGCAAATAAATAAAAACTCACAAAACCAATTATTAATTTTTAAATGATTTGCGTAATTGCGTATGAATAAGGTACGATATTTAGAGATAATAGGGAAGCTTTAATCTATTCGAAGGTGTAAGGGTTAAATAACAATAAAAAAGGTTTTTAAATATTTTAATAAGAGACTTAAATAATTAACAATGTATCCGGATAATACAAAAACGATGTATCTGGATATTAGCCAGAATTAAACAAACATACAGTTTCTGGACATACTTCGTTAAATATAATATTTTTATCCTTATTGGTATTTACATTTTCGAACTTTGTTTTGTAAGACACAATGAACACCTTTATCGTTTTATACCCGCGAATATGACGTAAGGAACAAGAATAATCTGGCTCGACCTGCAGTCTAATTGCAGATGACCAACGAAAGTCCATATGTAATCTCTATTTTAGTATATAATAAGGTACCCTTAAATATAAGGACTATTGTAAAGGATAGCACGTTCCTCAATACATTAAAAAAATATTTAAATAGAAAATGTTATTATACGATTAATGAATACTTCGAAGATAAAAAAAATAATAAATATATAAATATTTTTAGCAAACGTACCTGTTATAAGCTATGTATAGCTTTGAGATATTTTTAGTTTGTTTAAATTGTTAGAGATATTCCCTCTAATCATAATCATAATAAGTGTAAATTTAGTAGTAATTTCTATTAAATATAGTGAGCTACCAGGGTCTCATGTGTTTCTTAATGTAAAACAGTACACACGCCTATTTATAATTAATCTACTTAAATTCAACTTAATAGCGGTGCAACAAAGAAATGTTTGAATAATTTAATTTTAATTTATATTATAGAACTCTGGGTAGGTATCACTGTAAACCACTGTCAAGCATGTTGATGTGATAAATAGATAGATAAATGGTTTATTTGTCACTACCGGTACACACAAAATATTAAATTTAACATACATTAGTTACACTTACACAGTCTTAAAAATAAAGGCACAACAATAAAAATATTGCATGTCTGTGTGCTACAGTAAGACAAATATGTCAAAGCTTAGTGGTAATATTGCCTCAAAAGCAATATACTGGTTTTCAGTATTTTTCAGCATTGATGCGATCGGTATTTACAAAATGTATTTGTTAACAAAGCATATTCAATAAATCACAGTCATTTTTACTACTTTAGCTTAAGGAGGCCTAATTGTCATCATAATAATCATTTTCATTAGAAATAAATATTTTTATGTGTCTTTCCGTAGCTTCATTCCGTGACCTCAACAATGATCCGTCTGACCCACGCCGAACTAAGGCGGTGCGGCGAATCTCCTGAAAGGCAAAGTAATCATGTTTTAATTTTTTATTACTCTAAACATTTTTATTTATGTTCTTAGGAAGTTTATTCCACTCTAGGTGGTATATACGTTTAAAAATAAGGTGTGTAGGTACATCAAATTATTTTAATACCTTGACTGGCTCCAATATAATATGGTGGCTTGATCTCCTTGATGTAGATGGACCTGTGATTGAAGAAGCCCGTGATGATGGTAAAGGGCTCTGAAAATAAATAAATAAAGTTTTGATAGTGTAATTTGATAAGTATGCCTACAATCCTACATACAATACTTACCAAAACTGAATGTGATACTTTTTTATAACCTAATTAAATATACTGCACGAAATAAAAAATTAAGTGTTCTCTAACTTTCTTTAAATTTTTAATTTCATTTCAGGCCAGGCTTCCAAAAAAACACATTATCAACATTGCAATAAATATTAAGTTGATGAAACGCTGCCTCTACGTAAGGTTTTCTTCAAATCAGTACAAAATAAATAAATGAATTCATTAAATAACATAATATGCAGGAAACACCAAAATTACAAAAAAATAATAATATCTAAGGAGCAAAACAAAATAGTTCTCACTTTTATAGCGGGAACAAAACTAAAATCAGATGGCAAAGGCTGCATTTGTATATTGAAGACACCTTCCTCTGATGCTACTGAAACTATTGAAGGACGTGCCGACAGTTGCTGAGCTAACAATACAGGGTCTGTATCTGAAAGATATAAATAAATTCTAAAGAATAGGGATGTAGCAAAAAATTTTTTGGCTCATTAGTTAGATTATTAAAAAGTATGGTCTACGTATATTTTCTTTTCTTTATTCAGAAATTAATAACGAGGATACAGCGCATTTAAATTTGTACAAATTTTTAATTTGAATATGATTGGCTACGATTTTAACCAAAGGTATGGTGACGTAAATCATCCTCACTTCGAAGCTTTGAAGCACTGTATCTTCGTTAATTTTGACTACCTACTTTGCTGAACGAAACAATATGGGCCCCTTTTTTTTAGGTAATCTAGTTGACGGACTGAATAAAATAATATATTTTTACTCATGTGGACTAGGTAAAAATATTATTTTATTTAGTATTATTGTGCTATTGTATATACTTATATTATTTCTGTGCTTACAAAAAATACTTAACCTAAAATATCAATCTTGTAACAACTTACCAATGTTCATACATCTGGCTACTCTACTAGCCTGTAACACTCTACCCGCACTTCTTCTAAATCTGATACCTTTTTCTGCTTCTCTTCTAAGCCTTTGAGCAGCAGCAGCCGCTTCTGCGACTGCCATAGAGATAGGTCCCATACCAGATCTTTTAAGATTTATATCTACTATATAACTTAAGCAAATTGCATTTGACAATATATTGTCACTGGGCTAAAAATGATTGATACATAATTATAAATTAAATCAAATTCAAACACAAATTAAATATTGACTACAAAGAACAATAAATGTAATAATTTTACTAATTTTAATACATACCGATTTATAATAACTGAACTTCTTCATTTTAGTTTTCGTACTTTACCTATCAAATAAATTTCACAAATAATAAATAATTTAAAATACTTACCGATCCAATATCATTAACACTGATATCCAGAGATCGTAATGGAGTTTTGACCAATCCAATTGCCCTAGCCAAAAGATCACCACAACTTGGAGGATTTTCAGCACTTGTAAGTGACCATACACCTGCTGGTGGTTTGGATAGTGGCCCTGGCTTAATACCGCATCCAGATATATTTAAACTGAAAATTTAAATTTATCGTTTTCCAGACAATCAACCATTTTTAGCTAAATTAAACTACAGTCGTATCTTACTGTGTGAGGTTACATCCTCTTGCTAATGTAACTGCTATATGAGCTATGCCTTCGGAGCCAAGTCTATTATTTAGCCTTAGATCAAGATGACGAATAGCACATCCAGAATGAATAAGTGAATGAGATATACTTTCCGCACCAGGGGGACCTGTTAATTAAATTGAATAGACATCTAAATATGTACTAGACAAAAAGAGGTTACATAAAATGAATAACAAAATAAATATTGTAAAACGGTGTTGTCTTAACGCGGTAACATTTTATTAGTATTATACCGAATACGTTGTCTGCTAATATAACACTTCTCAGATTCTCATGCCTGCAAATAAATTTTGCTATTGATGAAGCGCCATCATCGCCAATTTTGCAATGGCTGAAGTCTAATGTTTCCAAAGATTGGGTGTCAGATAAGCCCCGCAGTATGTATTTGACTTTTTGACAATTCATATCGGTCCTTGTGATTCTGTAAGAAAATTTATTATTATTGTTTTGATAGTAGAACAACACGATCATTTTGATATCTAAATAACCGGCCGACTGTGAGTCGAACTCGCGCTCAAAGGGTTCCGTACCATTATCTATAAAAAATCAGTTTGTTGTATGGGAGGAGAAGTACGTTGTATGCACGATTTGTTGTTATGGCAGCAATAGAAATAAATTATTTGTGAAAATTTCAGCTGTCTAGCTATCATGGTTCATGAGATGCAGTCTGGTGATAGACAGACGGACGGAGGGACAGAGAGACGGACGGACAGATTGACAGCGCAGTTAGTAATAGGCTTTTAGGGTTACGTACCCTTTGGGTACATAACCCTAAAAGTCAGCGCAAATATCAAAGACCACTGGTCGAAGTAAGTAAATCATTATAACAAGTAAAATTAGTATTTCTAGGTAAATACTTACTTAAGTATTTTCAGCTGATTGCATTTTTCTAAGCCATGTGCGAGATTTTTGGCATCATTTATAGTAAATTGAAATTGGTCTCTTCTATATTCAACTCCTATGTTTTGCAGTTGATAAGTTATATGTAGTTCAACTAAGTTAGTCAGACTACCCAGAGCGGCATGAAGAGATATGTGATCTAAAATAATAATTAATAAAAGTACCTTTAAAAAAATAAATATTACACTTAGATGATTATAATGGAGTAAGAAAAATTAAAAAGCTGAAAGCGTACAAAGAAAACAATATGTGCTCGAAGTATTGTATACTTCATAATTTTTATGCCTGCCATCCGTAGCCAAATATGTCACATTTTGGATAAAGAGTTTATAAAAATATTTTGACTCAAGGTGAGGCATATATATTGGATAAGGACCGTGTAATAGGTATTGTTCAACAGTAGTTTGTCGTAGACATTTGAGCACAGGATAAGGTATCTTAGGAATATTTAAACTACCACGGTAATAATGTTGGATTAGTATGCTTTCAATAAACACTTTAAACTATCAAAACACTGACCCTTAAAGTTATTAACAATAAGATAGAAAAACTGTTGCAAAAAAATATTAGCCAGTTGTATTAAGTGTCTGGATTAGGTACTCTTTTATGTGATATTTTCATCTTTAAACAATAATGACCTTTACACATCTCAACAGTAAGATCGAAAATCCGTAACGCATCGGTCCAGGAATGTTATATAATATATTTCTGTTACAAACCATAGTGACCCTTGCAATGTAAGAGATATGGTTGAAAATTGGCTGCGAAAGGCGGGGATCAGGAAGAAATATTCGGATAAGGTATTTGGATTAGGTATTTTTAGGTATTAATTTATTCTCATTGTCAACTGAATATTACTTCTTTTTAATATTCAAGTACAGTCTTACCTCGAGACAGAATTTCATTGGTGTTCTTAGTAACAGATTTGTCGCCTTTTTTTCTTTGGCTCGTTATTAAATCGGCCATTTCAGGTGATGTCATTCTCTGAACGGGAATATCCAGTGGAACTAAGCTCCGAATAGATAAAGATTGAATATAAGGACCGCATAACCTTACCAAATTCTTTACCTTAAACATTTTGATAATATTGGTATGGTTATAGAGTTACAGACATATAAACTTTACAGCTTAGCTCAAAACGAAACATTTGTTTAGTAATATAATATTGGTAATATGATACCTTCAAATTATGATGATAACGTCTTACAGATACGTCGTAATGCTATCAGAATTGCACACTGTATTTTGTAACTATGAAGAAAATATGATCATTCTCGTGCCCTCAACAAAATTACTTTATCGCTAACAAACATGAACTGTACAAAATTCAACATAACAAAATTAAAAACCTTCTCAGGATCGTAGTGTCGGGGATTCATATTTTCTAAAACATCCGCGTAGTGTCTTTCTAAAAATAAGTTTAACCACTTTTTTTCTTCTGATACAACTGGAGCATCATTCCATCTGGAGAAATAACACCTTTTCCAAAATATATCACTTTTGATATTATCCACTAAAATTTGTAAAGGTACATTTGTGTTTAAAATTTGCAGGAACAATTCACGATCCTTGTTTATTAACTTGTGTAGAGTGGGATATCCTTAAAATAAAAATTATAGTTACGTAGGTATAGTTTTCTATGGGAAGTACTTGTACAGTATCATTTTTCACTGCAACCTTTAATTATTTGCACTTATATAATAGAAATTATCATATGTACACTAAATCCTTTAATTTACATGTTAATATTTAATAATAATAAATAAAGGGAAAAGTTTAAGCCATTGTACTGAATAACTGTAATCACACTTTTGTGGAATGCAACCTAGGCTGTAACACTTCTGATTTGTTTATATTGTTTTCGTTATGGTTGTAATCTGTTGTGTGTGTCAATAAATAAAATAAAATAAAATAAACTTTTGCCGTTGAATAGGCCCAAAAAAGTCATTATCGATATAATTAACTTTAAAAAAGTCGTTCAGTTACATGGACTGAACCAGCTCTTAAAACATTTGCAACGAAAATACCCTTTTTATTGTAATTATATACAACAAGTTACAACAAGTACAACAATTAAATTTTAACAGTTATAAAGTATTCATGTACAGTATACATGTATTTTTATTCATCTTACCCATCCAGTTTTCACTTAATTTTTCAATGCAAAGTGTAACAAGAGATTTCGGATGATTAGCATCCCAATCAAAATTTTCTGCTTTTATCTTACGATTAGGTTCCAACGTATTATTTTGTTTGTACGTTAAATATGTGTTAGTATTAATGCTACTAGTAAATCGCATTTTAGTTTTCCGTACTTGAATAGTAAAGTTAAGTAAATAATTCCAATCAGAAAACTAACTTTATTTAATCGATACAGTTACCAAAGTAACTGAACCTATGAAATTAATCCTTCTACGTATTTTAATTATGACGTTGGCACAATGAATTTAATATAAACAAAATATTAAACAAGTATTTCGAGGGCAGTTTAGTTTCAATAGGCTAAATAGGTCCATAAAAAGTGCATCTTATTATTTTTCATTGTTGGGTAAGTTATTTGTAGTATGGGCATACTCACATCATCGACAATTTGTTTTTTTTAAATAGTTTATGGTAGGTAATTATCGGTATTTTTAAAATTACTTGTGAGATGAATCGGTATTGTACCGATTTCTTTCTAAAGTGTTGTTAGGTACAGAAAAAAATTACCTGCGCTACCATTGGTCTTGTCTTGACATGGTCTTGACAAGGAGCATTGTCGTACGATCCGTACCTTATGGGCCAAGATTAATAAAACTAGTAATAATATATAGTATAGATAAACTTCCCACAACCACATATAATGATTAGGTCATACGATATCATACGTGTCATACAAGTAGCGGCTCGTAAGTTTAGCGCTGAATAAAGTCACAAAGTGTAGAGGGTATACTGCGCAGTACACACGGGTACAGTATTAATTTTTACGGTTCCGTATCCAAAGAGTAAAAACGGGACCCTATTAGTGAGACTTCACTGTCTCTGTCCGTCTGTCTGTCACCAGGCTGTATCTCAAGAACCGCGATAGCTAGACAGTTGAAATTTTTACAAATTATGTATTTCTGTTGCCGTTATAACAACAAATACTAAAAACAAAATTAAATAAATTATTTTTATAGATAATGGTACGGAACCCTTAGTGCGCAAATCCGATTTGCACTTGGCCGGTTATTGACTTCTGCATAAGCAAGGTCAGCGCTAGAGTTTCGTACCGCTCTTCATTTACATTTAGATTAGCAGTTTTTCACTCTAGCACGTACTTGATGACAATTGGTTAAGGGTATTTGTCAGGTACAGTATACAATGACATATTATGATGAGATGTAATGTAATAAATCGAACCTAACTCAAACTCAAATCTTTATAGGCACTTTCACATCCCTACTAACTTTTGTCGTTATAAGTTTAGAAAAAGATCTTTTTGCCTTATAATACAATATACTACTTTTATCAAGCTTATTTGCATAAATTAAAAAGACCCCGACTTTCAAACGTTCACCACCAATAAACTATGAACGGCTGGTGGAAGCGATTTTTATATCGGTATTATTTGACACGATTCAAACACTATTGTCCGACCGAACTGTCAGAGAAGCCTACATCTTCTGTCACTCACTGTTGTCATAACATATGACAGAAGAAATTTAGGGTACCTACCTACGTACCTACCTACTTAAATATTTATTAAATTAATTGTTTTTGAGAATTTTTAATTCCACTACGTGACGACAATGGATAAACACAATAGTTCCGAAATATTAAATTCGGACTATTCTCTGTCTAAAAACGCTAGTTCAGATTCTTTGGACTCTGACTCCAAATCGAGTTCATTGAATTCTAAACACGGACAGGACTCCGTAAGTTTCCTAAATGGATTAATTTATTCCTACTGAGTTTATAACAGTCTATCTACTTCCCGTCTAATATACGTGATTAAATTACTTTCAGTTCTTGACTGTTCATCATCTCTTTAGTTCACTGTTCTGTATCCTACGGGTATAGTGTGCGTTGTTGTAATTATTGTAAAGTAAAACTCGTCAGAACAGCTATGAGCTATCCTAAGTCAATTCATATTTGTTTGTTTGTAAATCGGATTCATAGCCATAGACCAACTGAACTTTCAAAGGTTAAACATATTACGACTAAGTAACTCTAACATTATTAAAAATGCGAGGTAATAAAATAACTTTAACGTAAGTGAAATCTTCGTTTTTATTTTAGCCTCATGTAGTGGGTGACATACAGTTCTTGAACAACGAAAAGCTCAAGAGAGTGGCTCAAGATGTGACTTATCTTTGTCCATTCAATGGCCCAATCAGAGGAGTGCTGCAGATCACCAACTACCAGCTACACTTTAGACCCATAGAGCCATCTGCCTTACATAGCACATTGAGTGTTCCACTTGGTGTTGTAAGTACTGATTATATTATACTTTTCAGCTATCAAAATGTCATAGTTTTTATTTTTAACTCCCGATGCTTGAGTCTGTGTGTAAGTCTGTGACATCGTAGCTCCTATGAAAAATAGATTCATTTTTATTTTATAGAAAGCATTGTCTGCAGAGAGACGGTTCTTAGCTTTGTTTTATGGAAATTGGTTCAGCTGCTTAAAAGTTATTTGGGGTTAATACTTTAAAGTCAGGGTTTATTTTATTCAGCCCTGCTGCTAGGCAAAGGTCCTACTTCCTTTCATCTATCCCTGTCTATTTTAATTTACTCAGTGCTTGTTTCTTTTTTTTTAACATATTTTCTTTTCAGATATCTCGCATTGAGAAAGTAGGAGGTGCCTCATCAAAAGGAGAAAATTCTTATGGCATTGAAATATTTTGTAAGGTGCGTATTGCACAGGATACAAGGGTTTATTCACTTTAATCTAGTAAATGTCAATGGTCCCTACATGGGCTATTTCATTAAAATTGTCAAGAAAGTTGTTTGAACAAAATATCATTCTAATCTTTTTTCAGGATATGCGCAACTTGCGTTTTGCTCACAAACAGGAGAACCATTCACGGCGAGGAATATTTACGTATCTTCAGCAACTTGCCTTCCCATTGTCGCATGGACTGCCGCTCTTCGCCTTCAGCTACTCGGAAACATTTCCTGAAGATGGCTGGCACGTCTACGAACCTATTGCAGAGTTGAGGAGAATGGTATGTGTCAATAGTCAGCTTAGCAATAAGATCCATAATTTATCTTCGATACCAGGGAGTTCAGAGGCTATGTTAACAACTTGTTTACCATCAGTTGAGCCATATGCCTGATAAAATAAATCTTCCAAAAAAAAAAAATATTTTACGAATCGGTCTGCACTTTCGAATTCGATTAATTGGGGAATAAATATATAAAAAAGACTCAACGATTTGAGAAACTTTTTTTGTCAATTGTTAAAAGAAATATCTACATCTTTTTCTTTTATAAATGTACTTTCACATTTTCTAATCTTTAGTAAAAACATTTATTTTAGGGGGTTAACAACGACATGTGGCGAATCACCCGCATCAACGACAAGTATGAAGTATGCGATAGCTACCCGGCGGTGTGGGCCGTACCAACGGCAGCGACAGACGATCTCTTACGGTCTGTGGCTTCATACCGCTCAAGAGGGCGAATACCGGTGCTTTCGTGGATACATCCTAGCTCCCAAGCTACAATAACTCGTTGCAGTCAACCTTTAGTTGGGGTAAGAGTAGATCTATATTTTTGGTGACCTTTTTTTAACCGGTAAAGACCGCACGACATCAATAAATGTCCACATTCATCGTCTTACTATTGTGTCTGGTATTGACAGTTAAAAAATATTTATAACATAAACCATTTTTTCGCATAAGCCATAATCATTTATTCGTAAGTCAAAAGTCATTTATTCACTTATGGAAATCATCAGCAACAACATTGAAAAAGTAACAATAACACATCATTGATTGATTTGGTCTACGTGATGCAAACATACAAATAAACGAATTGTCCAAGGCTAGACCAAGGAATAAGGATTTACATAAAGACCCTGAATATAAGTCCTAAAACAGATGACCACCTTATGCTGCATCATTGATTCGGTCTGCCTGTCTGTAATTTATAAAACATAGGATTTGTTCGGCCCGTTCTTTTACTGCCAATACCAGACACAATAGTAAAACAATGAACGTAGCATTTATTAATGCCATTTGGGTCTTGACCGGGTTAATATTCGCTGTTCATAAATTGAAATTCTTTAACAGGTAAGCGGGAAACGAAGTCGAGAGGATGAGCGGTACATCCAACTGATAATGGACGCCAATGCGCAGGGAAACAAGCTGTATATCATGGACGCGAGGCCCAGTGCTAATGCCATAGCCAACAAAGCCAAAGGCGGAGGGTAAGAATTTTGATCCAACTAGTTTGTTTGCCAGGCAAATTTAAAAAAACAGCTGAATCGATTTCCATCAAAAATAGCTAAACACCATTTCAACCAAGTCAACTTTCAAATAAAAAAAAACAGCATCTTAATCCGTCAAACTTATAACTCTTTTTCATCAGGAGTTAATAATGCTAAAAGGCCTTAAAAACAAACCCACTATGAACTTGGGTTTTGCTTGAATGTGTCTGTATATCTGTTACCATCCAAACGCGTTTTTAAGCCAAACTAGTTTGTCTAAGGCCAAACTGGTTCATCCTAAGCATGTAGATGGACAAATTTAGTCTAGGAAAATTTAGTTTAGCTCAAATACTTTACTTTAATACTTTTAACTAGGTTGGCCTAACTATCCAGGGCAAAACTAGTATATCCTAACATGCTTAGGATGAACGGTTTGGCCTCGTACAAAGACTTAAAATTTGGTTTGGTCAGTAACATATCTATTTTTGTTTTACTTTAGCCAAATAATTATATTACCTTCAACAGACTTAAAAGTATTCTGCTTTTTTAGCCGACAAGACTTTTTTTTATCATTTACCTACTGTTATCTTTTCAGCGTGTGCTGTCCCTGTCTGAATTAGAAAAACAAAAAGGAATGCTTAGAGAGGAATCCGCCATTTTCCAATAAGTCAAAACATATACTTTTTTTTCTAAACACCAAAAACATTTTTTACAAGATTAGTAAAATACAGGCAGATGACGTCATAGTCACTTGGAATCAAATAGCGCTCTTAATATCTGTTTTTCTGCAATAATAAATCTAAAATCACATTGAAAATAGATATTACCATGACAAATGTATCTTAAAAGCACCAAAAAAAATTTTTTTGACCTATAATAATATTAATATTTCAGATATGAGTCAGAGGACGCATATCAGAATGCTGAACTAGTGTTTTTGGATATCCACAACATCCACGTGATGCGCGAGAGTTTGCGCAAATTGAAAGAACTATGTTTCCCACAGATTGACCAGACTAGGTAAGTAAATAAATATTGTTTCAATCGTTTTAATAGGTCGTATCTGGATTTAAATGTTCACTTTTCTTATTACCTACTACAATTTTGCATACTTTCATCTTTAAAAAATTTATACATATGTCTCGTCTCAAAAGAACGAGAAATCAGCTTGAAAAATGTAACATCAGTGTAACCCAATGAATGCAGGAAAAAAAAAACGCGCGGAAATAACCGTGTTTCTTTTTTGCAGATGGTTCAGTGGCATTGAGGCCAGTTGTTGGTTGAAACACATCAAGTGTATTTTAGCAGGTGCCGTACGCATTGTTGATAAGGTACGTTTCATTATACCATTCCTCTTCTGCTAATTATCTAGGATAGTCTGCCATTTCGTCTCGTGCTATTTTAAACGAAGACCAGAGGAGATGAATATGCGATCTGATTTTTTTGAGCTTTCTTCGTCACCGCCGGCCGGGCGTAAATACGTGATCTCGATCGAAAATCATTTTCGCAACTTTTTTTATTTTATGTTTTACTTACACAAATTTGAACTACGGATATTATAAGAGATAGCGACGAATTGATAACCATCTCTTTTTATAGAAGTCTGTTAATAAATAAATCTATACGGACAAATCACACAAATTGAAGTAGCCCCAAAGTAAGTTCGAAACTTGTTATGGGATACTAACTAAAGGAATTCTAAAGAATTCAAAATGTATCCTACTAATCCTACTATCCTATCCTACTAATCCTACTATCCTATCCTACTAACCTACTAATATTATAAATGCGAAAGTGAGTTTGTATATTTGTTTGTTTGTTTGTTACCACTTCACGCTTCAACTACTGAACCTATTTAGATAAACTTTGATATAGATATATTTTAATACCCAGGGAAGGACATAGAATAGTTTTTATCCCGAAATTCCCACGGGGAGCGAAGCCCACGGGCACAGCTAGTAATACAATAATTTTCGCCACAGGTTGAGAACCATAAGACATCAGTCCTGGTCCACTGCTCGGACGGGTGGGACCGCACTGCCCAACTGACAGCTTTGGCGATGTTGATGCTGGATCCCTTCTACAGAACACTCAGGGGCTTCGAAGTACTCATCGAGAAGGAGTGGCTGTCGTTCGGACATAAATTCCAATTGGTAAGTATAGGAATGTGGACTGGGTAAAAAATATATTATTTTATTTAGACTATATTATCCAAAAATAAAGCACCTATGCAGTAAAGAACATCATTAAAAAAAGATCGCGATGAATTGATAACCATCTCCGTTTTGAAGTAATTTGAAAATAAAAATTGCCACAGCATAGCTTCAAACATCTCCATGTCGGTACGTCGGTTGCTTGGAAGAGATTGCAGGTGCGATAAGGTCGCCTTTTGACATCTGTTTAATGTATCTATTAGTCTGTAATATTGTTTTGGTGCAAGAAAGATATTAACTAACTTACTTCTATGTCGTGTGGCCGTGCCGTCTGGCCGTGTCGTGTGGTTTCCGACAGAGTAGAATAGGACCACTCCAAGTCCTCCCGTGGATGTCGTAGAAGGCGACTTACGAAATACAAGTTAAACAAAGCATATAAACATCGATAAGACCTCTCCAACCTGTCTGACCAGCAAGGAGAGTGTAGGCCAAGTCCTCTGGCTGCTCTGGCCAAGTATGGCTCTGGTAGTAAACGGAAGGTCGTGCTCCTGCAGTGGAGACTAAACAGACCTGATGATGATGATGATGATATACTAACTTCAATAAATTTTACTCAAACTAATTTCCACAGCGTATCGGGCACGGAGACGAACGCCATTCAGACGCCGATCGTTCCCCTGTGTTCGTCCAGTGGGTGGACTGCGTATGGCAGCTCCAACAGCAGTTTCCGACAGCCTTCGAGTTCACCGAGAGACTGCTCATCACCATCGTGGATCACCTGTACTCGTGTCGCTTCGGCACCTTCCTGTTCAACACCGAGCGGGAACGGGTCAAGGAAGGTACTTAAGATAATCACAACACCCTGAAATAAGACCCACCCATAGCCCTTTTCAGGGCTCATGAATCCTTCCCTCACTATACTATCGATGTATAACATCTAACAAAATATACTGAAACTAGTTTAAGACTAAAATGAAGTCCATTCTAATGCACAACATTTCCCAAGGAACATATATCGAAATATGAAAAAAAAAATTTTGCTTTACATAGAAACTCAGATCAGCTGATCTGTCAACTTGTATGGGAAACTAATCATTATTGTTCGTATTTGACATGTGCTCCTTAGGTAAAGTTGTTCAGTATCAGTAGACTGAATTTGGACTTTAAATAGTTTCAGTATATTTTGTTAGACCAAAGAAGAAATTGTCTGTGTGAATTATTTTATATTCAGAGAAAGTAGGTTTTAAAACACCGACATAGACTGTTGTCTTTTGCCCTTTAGGCACATTGCTAACGTTTTCTGGAACCCGTTGTTTATAACAGGAAACCTTCGTCAAATAATAATCTACAGGCTCTGAAAAAAGTGAATACATTTACCCTTATATTCATAAAACCCAACCGTTTGCTAAACCTATTTTAGTTAAAACATGTTTTGTCCCTTTCCCTAATTTTAATATTTACTATTGAAAGAACGAGACAAAACATATTTTAACTAAAATATGTTTAGCAAACGTTTGTACTTTTTTATGAATAATGGGGTTACATTATACTACATAACTACGTGAGTGGCATTGTTTTTGTCCTAAAATACAAAGTTACTCTCGTGTTTATTTACCTGAAAGATCTTAAAGATTGTTTCAAACGAGATCTATTTTTTTACAGAAGTAAAATCGAAGACCGTATCCCTATGGTCCTACATCAACAGCCACCAAGACCTATACCTGAACCCCCTGTATTGGGGTCCATCTTCATTGGGTAGCAGCTCCCCACCCTCGCCCTACGCAAGGCCGCAGGTGGTTCTCGTGCCGGTCGCGTCACTGCGAGTCATAAAGCTGTGGAAGGCGCTGTATTGTCGGTGGAACCCCACTATGAGACAGCAGGTAATCTATCTACATATTAATAAGTCTACGGGGTGGATTTGAAATCGTTGGTATCAATTCAACTAGTTTACAATCACGTTAAAGATGTTATAACCGTATTAATGCAGTTATTAAAAAGTAAAAACGCAAGTCCAAGTATCCGACCAAGTGCAAGTCGGACTCGCGCACGAAGGGTACCGTACCATAATCTATAAAAAAAATACGTTTATTTGTATGGGAGCCCCTAAAATATATATATTATTTTTTGCTATATATTTAGTATTTGTTGCTATAGCGGCAACAGAAATACATCATCTGTGAAAATTTCAACTGTCTAGCTATCACGGTTCATGAGATATAGCCTGGTAACAGACGGATAGACAGACAGACAGACGGATAGCGGAGTAGTAATAGGGTCTCGTTTTTACCCTTTGATTAGGTAACCCTGAAAATGAACAAAGTATCAAATCACCGTCGTCAAACGAGTAGCGAGCGCGTAGGTGCTATGACTCCACTGCTGTAGGTACATACCTACGCTTGTTCCGCATAGCTGAGGTGCTTGCGGCTGGCATACAATCCCTCTCCTCCTCTGGCTGCTATGGCCAAGTTTGACTCTGGTAGAACATATAGGGTCGTGTCCGTTAGTGGAGACAAAAAGACCTGATGATGATGTTACGTTTCCAGGATCCCATATACCAGCGGACCCGCGAACTAGTCGCATTGCGAGCGCAACTGGAGGCGGCCGCGGCAGCCGCGGCGGGGGACCACGCGGCCCGGCATCACCGCCTTGGCCTAACGCCGCCCAGGGTCGCCAGCCCGCTTCACGTGTGAATAGGTATAGTTTGTCTTGTTTGTTTATAAAGCTTTATTGTAAATAAGAAAGAACACAGATACAAATCAGAAAAGTAAACATACAACGGCGGACGTATCCCGTATAGGGATCTCTTCCAGTCAACCGGCGAGTAATTGAGAGGAATGTTTACTTATTTAAGCGTTTGGGGTACAATATACATTTACAGAAAGGTACTGTACAAATAATATATAAATGTAAACTACACAAATACAACTAAGATAAACTTACATATTAGTACTTAATCAGATTAAACTAGACATGGGCATGCCTACCCATCGTCATATAAACATTATTATTTCTTTTCCTTGTAACTAGATGGCGCTTTAAGGTAAAAATTAAAACACAAAAATCTTAAAACTATTATTTAAATAAAGTAGTACTTTAATTAGTTAAATAAGACTTATATGACATACAATATATTTTTTAAAAGTATATTCAACTTTCTTCGTCACCTTTTTGGCTAGACGTGTGTGCTGCCATCTCTGAGAGGCCGCTCCGCAACTCCAGTTATGCGTGCTTACGGCCTCTCAAATCGTTTCTATGGCGTTGGGTATCTGTTACGTTAGTAATTATATTATCTTTGACATGGGTAATCTCGACTCCGAGGTGCGTTTCGGCTCACCTAATCTTAATCCTCATTCGGTACCGACTCATTGATTCCGACTCCCTTATCGACTCTGGCTCCATGATGTGCTAAGTATCGCTATTGGATCTTGAATCGAAAGAAAACACACGTCCGTCTTGGTACCAGTTTCAATACAGAATATATTGAAACGGTTTCAATACAGAATATATTGAAACGGTTTCAATGCAGAATATATTGAAACGGTTTCAATACAGAATATATTGAAACCGATACCGGGATTATCTGTATTGGTGATATCACATTTACGAAAACAAAATTTAGTTTGTTAAGCAGCAAACTGAACAAACAGTGTAACAAATATCTGTCTTGTTCTTATCTAAAGAAAAAATATTCGCATCTTATTCTATAATTTGCCGTTGGACGGCGGCGCACGATGACTAACCGAAGCCTCCGTCCGATTCCTCCCGAGTCTAGTATTTCCGATCCCGACACCCGTGATGCGGTTGAGCCGAAACGAATGATCGCGCGCGACGCGACCCGAAGAGCGCCGATGAGTTGGCGGGAGGCGGGACTAAGGCCCGTATTAATAAACCGAGCTCAAGACTGCACTCAAGAGCGAACTCAGCTGAGTCGCACTCAAGTTGTGATCGCGCTCTTAAGATAGTCGCTAATTAGCGACTATCTTAAGAGCGCGATCACAACAGTTACTCACTCAAGATCGATCTTGAGAGCGCGAACTCAGATTTTTGTTTTTTTTTTGGGTGACCACAAGTTCCATAAAATATCACGATGCTCTCCTTGAGTTTTTTTTGTGCTTGTAGCCATTACTGGATTTTTATTCTGATTGCACGGGTTCTACGTCTGAAGCACATCCGTGCTTCAGACGTAGAAGACACGTCAAGCAGTCAGATTTGCAATCGGAATAAAAATCCAGTAATGGCTACAAGCACAAAAAAAAACTCAAGGAGAGCATTGTGATATTTTATGGAACTTGTGGTCACCCATCCAAGTGTGGACCACGCCCAGGGTTGCTTAACTTGCGAAAGCGCTAGTAATGCATTGGTATGGCTTGACGTGTGTTTTGAAGCACGGAGGGGCTCGATATATTATATTCTACTTATGGTCACCCATCCAAGTGCGGACCACGCCCGGGAGTGCTTAACATGCGAAAGCGCTAGTAATGCATAGGTACAGCTTAGCGTGCGTTATGAAGCACGGAGGGGCTCGAAATATTTTATTCTACTTATGGTTATCCATCCTAGTGGACCTCGCCCAGTGTTGCTTAACATGCGAAAGCGCTAGTAATGTATAGGTAGGTACGGCTTGACGTGCCTTCCCAAACATAGGGGCACGAGATATTTTAATGATACTTTATGGTCAACCATCCAAATGAGGACCACGCCCAGAGTTGCTTAACATGTGTATTCATCAAAGTACGTAGATACTTCATAAGTGATTATTTTTGTGGCTAATATTTCCAAAATTCATTATTAACGCAAAAAAAATTATACAAAATTCGTCTAATCGCGCACTTAAGTCATGGTCCGACCACACTCAAGAAAAACGTGTTTGAGTAGCAACTTGAGTGCGCGCTAAAGTTCTGATACTTGTTTATTAATCCGTCGCTCACTCAGATGATACTCATATCTCAAGATTTAACTCAAGTATGGTTTATTAATTAGCACGGCAACTCAAGCTCGCACTTAAGCTCGAACTCACGAGTTGAGTGCGATTTATTAATACGGGCCTAAGTATCTACGACGGGGATCTAATAATTCGCGAGAGTCGGTAACATTTGCTCGGAGCTGATTAGGTTATCGGCTCCTGTTGAGTATTCGGCTCATTTGAATCTTCTAGTCCGGAGTTACCAATGTCTAGATTAAACATAGGTAGTTAATAAGTCTCGATATTCACACCAATGGGAGAAGACGCTGGTATCCGAAACACAGCTCGAGCTAACTTCATGGAAATTTGTACATTATAAAATATCAATAAACTATAATTATAAATTAGTATAAATACATATATACAAAATATGCCTAAAATATATACGGCTAGTCAGCCGTGCCTACAAGTAGCGGCACGTAAGTTTAGCGCTAAGTGAATGTGAATAGGTATAGTTTGACTAGCCGTGCCTACAAATAGCGGTATGTAAGTGTAGCGCTAAGTGAAATGTAGAGGGAATACTGCGCATGGGTACAGTACTAATTTTTGACTTCTGCGCAATAACGGTTAGCGCTAAAGTTTCGTGCCGCTACTTGTACATTTACACGTATTTATTTCCCTTGTCACTAGACGGCGCTATCACACTAATATATTAAGGGCTAAAGCTTGTGAGTGTTTATGACGTGTGTATATTTGTTACATCATGCTCAAATGGCTAGACCAATTTTAATAAAATTTGGCATGCATGAAGCTTACACCCTGAATTAACACACAAGCTACTATAGGCGCCGGTAACATTGCGGGGCGCATGGTAACCTTTGGCTATCTTCGGTCGCCAAATGGAGTAGCCAGTGGCGACCATCTGTCAGTTTAGTTTTCTCAGTCCTCAGTATTGAAACTCATTATGCGTCAGTCTTGGCTGCCGGATGGACACTGAGTGAGTGAGACGCAGTTTGCTTGTGTTCATTGTACTGGCGACGTCGTCAGGTCGCCACAGTCTCCAGACTCTACACAGCGAGCCGACAGTCTAGGGCTAGGCTAGGGCTAGGGTAGGGCCCTTACATGTTCAGCATGCGATTTAAGTATATAGTATTTTAACTGTAATTTGTTTGTTACAGTTAACCAGCGTTTAATGGAGTGTGCGAAAAGGTCACACGTTTTTTTATTTGTTTTATTATAAAAAATAGACTTTAAAACGTATAAATATAAGTATTCCCTTGTTAACGTTAGCTTATTCATAAACTAGTTGATATAACAATACCAAAATTACTGAAACTGTTTTCCGAACGGATCAAAAATTAAGTTAGTAGTAATACTTTTAACGTCGTATTTATAAAAAAAAATCTGCATTAATTAATTTAGCTATATAGTCGGTATAAAGCTACCTATTTTAGGGGCGCTGATTTTTCTAATTCATAAAAGTCTGTACTTTGTAAATTGGTAGATTATATACTCATATTATTGTTTTATTCTTGTAAATCGACCAGTAAGATATGTAGTAGTAGTGTATCTAGTTGTAATTTTGATTACTTGCCAAATATAACTCGGTAAGTATGTATTTTTAATTTCGTTCTTTATATTGAAATTTGCGTAAAGTATATTAAAACATATTAAAAGAAGCAATCAAACTTGCTTTGCTATTGTAATATATTGCATTTATCTAAGAATATATGTATACATAAGGAATATATTATAATTAAAGTGGTACCACTTCACTGTATTGTATTGGATTGTATAAGCCCTTTATCCTAAACTCTTGGGTTATATTGGTGTTTCTTATAGGATGTCTCTGAGTTCTGTATGCCTTTTGGCAAAGGCCTCCTCCAACCGCTTCATTACTTTTGTTCAATTCTATTGAAGTTTATTAGGCTAACCCTCATATTTAAAAAATCAACAACCGTTTACTAAAACTATTTTAGTTAAAGTTTTGTCTCTTTTCCTCTTTTCAATATTTGACATTGAAAGAACGGGCAAAACACATTTTAACTAAAGGTTTAGCAAACGTTTGTAATTTTTTATGAATAAGGGGATAAGTATTACATACTTAGTGATCTTTAACTGGTTTTGGAGTCGAAGGCCACTTCATAAGGATCATTAGTAAAACTTAATTAGCTAGTCAAAATAAAAATTGAGAAACTAATAATGTTGACTAAAACTTGAAAGTAAAATTGTGAGATCAGTCAGTAGTACCGGTGCCCGGCTCAGTCGGGCGACCGCCCGGAGTTCATCGAGGTCACGCGGCAGTTTTGGAAGGGCGTGACTACGTGGTCTTCATCGAAAATCATTTTCGCCACTTTTTAAGTCGTACACAAATTTGGATTACATATGTGGATAGAAGATTTTTTTTGCTAAACGTAATTTTTTTTACAAAATCAATGAAAAGTCAGCGTGTATACTATTTTACCTACCCCAGTCCCATCACGCTCACCAGCAGTAGTTGATGCATGCCGCCAATGCTGCTGCATGTACTGTGTTTGGAGCATGATCGACTACAGTCTTTGCTACATAACTACCATGCAGGCTCAGAATTAATATAAGTATTACATACAGAACGGAATATCCTAAGGTCCTGCGCATTATGCGTCCCCGTCCCCGTCCCCGCAACTCTTCCCCGTTCTCGCCCTGTCGAGGCGGCCAGTCACTCGGGGTATTTATGTAGCGAAGACTATAGGTACTCATATTAGTTCTGTGACGCTGGGCAGGGTTGGTGCACGCAGAAAAGGGTATAAAGTCTTTGCAGTATCATCATCATTTCAGCCGCATAACGTCCACTGCTGTACAGCAGTGGACGTTATGCGGCCTTTCCCAAGGATTTCCAAAATGACGATCTAGAGCGGCTTGCATCCAGCGCCTTCCAGCGACCTTGGTCAGGTCTTCAGACCATCTCGTGGGTGGGTGTCCTACATTTCGCTTCCCAGTAGTCGTGTGGTCGCCATTCGAGAACTTTTATGCCCCATCAGCCATCGGTTCATCGCGCTATGTGTGCCGCCCACAGCCAATTCAACGAGCTAATCCGGCGTACTATGTCAGTGACTTTAGTTCTCCTCAAAGTCTTTGCGTATAAAAGTGGAATATTTTTCTTAACCCGGGCCCGTGTGATAGTTGGTTTGATCGTCTTAAAATGTTTGTTTTGAGAGAAAATGTATTCATTGTTTATTTATAGATTGAACTTTATTAGCGTCACTAGATAGCGAATAATAAACAACAAGACTTAATTTGCTTATTGTAATATGTCTTATCATTTCATGAGTCGATATTTTTCGAGTTTTTCAGTTAACACAAGGGTGCAAGTAACAGGTCACTTGATGTGGTTCATGGTGTATTGATGACTTATGGGTGTAAACTGTAGTACTATATCGTATATTTTTTTTCATTGATATACAGGGTACAACAATATACTGAAACTATTTAAGAGTGACTTCTTTTAAAACTTGGTTAAAACTACGTAACGATAGTCAATACGTATTCTGTCGCTCAAATTATTAAAAATCGTTTGATATGATGGAAAAACAGGCTTTAACTAAATACGAGTATGAACTATTGACTTGTAAACAATATAGATAAATATGAACGACAGGGCTGGATTAAGACGCAGACCTGTTTGTAATTAAAACATAGACAGATATTATTTTCAGATTATATCCGTCCCGCGCCGTTTGGTTTCCGGCAGAGTAGAATAGCACCACTCCAAGTCTTTACGTGGATGACTTAGAAGGCGACTTAGGTAATACAAGCTTAACAAAGCTTATAAACATCATGAGACCTTTCCAACCCAGCCAGCGTGGAGAGTGTAGGCCAAGTCCTCTGGCTGCTCTGATCAAGTATGGCTCTAGAAGTAAAGAGAGATTCAGTTACCTGCAGTAGAGACTAAAAAGACCTCATGATGATGATGATGATATATCCGTCCACTGCTTGACTAAAGGCCTCTTCCAATAAAGGAAGGATTATCCTAGGTGGATTAGTGATCGCAGTAAATGAAGTCTTTTCACGGAGGACGCTGCTGCCCGTTCTTTGTTACCTTTAGTCTAGACACCACTTACCCCTTACGATACCTGTGGGATTGGAAAGGGGTAGTGTATGACAAATCGTATTCTACTCTGACATTAGGTACCACACGTCTCTGTTCGTAAAAATTTGGTGAGTATACTCTTTTATTAGCTGGTACACAATAAAATCTTCACTCCTGGATACGTATCAATAATGTAATATGGAGACCCTTATCGATATGATAACATTGCCATGGCTCGACTGCAGCCGACCCGGCTACGGTATAGATAATAGTTACTTACCAACCTAAGCAACAAGTGAAAGGCTACATTTTTTTGACCATAATATAAGGGAAATTAGTAGCCTTTATTCCCAACATGGCGTGGCTTGCTTAATTTTGACTTTTGGGACCCTTGGTTCCGTCTACCTCTAATTAGGAGGTAAAGTTTATTTTTTGTTTATGACGGTGATAACTTATAACCGTAATTACGAAGAAGAAAAACTTAATAATCCTACTATTATAATAATAGTATAACAAATGTGAAAGTTTTGAATGTTACTCGTTCACGCAAATCAGCTGAACAGAATTGATTAAAATTTGGCATGAGATATACCTACATACATCTCAGGTTGTAAAGATGGGTGTTTCCCACTATTTCCATAAAGATGACATTTCAAATTTTTTATTACAAAACAATCATTTTACTTTTATATAAAATAGGACACATATTTAACCCTACCATTAAATTAAAAAACATTCAACTTCGACTGCTAGTAGAGTCACAATGGGAAGCAGGAACGCGTAGTTGCTGAGTATAGTAGAGATACTAGTATAATGCAATCTTATACCTGTAAACAAGCAATTCTTGTATATTTATTTATTTATATGTATATAAATTTCTGTGATCTCGGAAACGGTTCTATCGATTTTGCTGAAATTTGGTATACGTGGGTTTTCGGGGGTAAACAATCGATGTAGATTAGTCTTATGTTTAGGAAAACTTTTTTCTTTTCACCTGTCGGGCGCTTTTCGTCTGGCCCAACGGTTACGCGGACCGCTAGAAAGAGTGTTACGGATTCGAATCCCACTCGGTGACTTACTTTTGTTTTTTTTTATGTGCAAGTTTATATTTTTTTTTGTTAATGTTTGAGATATAGCCGAGCAAAGCTCGGTCGCCCAGGTACTATACTCCTAATACTCCAACATCGGTCCAAGTATTAAAATAAAATAAGTAAAGTAAGCTAAGTAAGTCATATTTTGTGTTATATGTTAATAAATATCTTTCGAAGTGTTAAAGTAACTTTAGTGCGAAGGCCAATTGCGGTACGAGACATATATAACATATCATCGCGGCTTCATTCGCCGATAGTGTGGTGTTGTTTGTGAACGGCTGCAGGCAACACCGTTCGATCTATTTTTATTTAATTTATTTAGAATAATGTTTAAAGTTATTAGAGATAGCAGTGTCAGGTTAAAGGCGGCCAGGTTTTTGAAAAATGTGAATAAAAGGACTTATGCCTCCGAACAAGAGGTCGTGGCTTCGGCAGATGTTGTTATTGTAGGTAAGTAGACCAACTTTTTAAATTGTTATCTTTTTAATAAGTGTTCATTTTGATTTCTATTATTGTTTCTTTATTTACAGTAAGTGAATATTTTTGAAAAATAAAGGAATTAGACCTTTGTACAGGTCCTTTGCGATTTCTGACCGAAATATCAATAAAATTGGCTAGGTAGTTTCAATTATATTTAATAACTTTTCGTAAATTGGCCTTAAAAATATAAGGACAAGAAAGGTATACTGACAGTCATGTACTGTATTATTTGTTAAAAATATGTGAAATGAAGGACAACCGTTACTTAATAATAAACAGTAGAAAAAATCTGAAAGTTTTTTCCGCAAAAGTGGTACTTGCATGGCAAGGAAAACAGAAAAGTCATCGCAAAAAAGCATAAAAATTATGATATGAATTTTTAATATAGATCAAAATAGACAACGTTTCCAAATATGTATACTTTGATACAGGTGGTGGAATAGCAGGGTGCAACACTTTATACCAACTAGCAAAAAGAGGAGTGAACGCAGTGTTGCTCGAGAGAGCTAAAATAACCAGTGGAACAACATGGCATACGGCTGGTAAGTCGCAGTCCCTTTGAATTAGATCGTGGTTATTGAACAATTGATCGGTCAATCAATTTTGAAGCTCGCGATGCATACATGTAGCATGCTGTACCTATTTAGAGGATACGTAACACAGTGTATTTGTTTTGAATGTTTTGTATGATTGTGATGAGACTTATTTAATGGTGAATCCATTACTAAATAAGTCGCAAATGAGCAAACCAAACAACAAATGAATAATTTTATGAGGTTGTGCCAATTTCAAAGGCAATTTTAGTGTTAGAATTAGTTTAAATTCATTTTATATAATTTTTTTAGGATTAGTTTGGTCACTGCGACCTGACGACTTGGAAGTGGAGTTATTACGTGATTCGCGGACGGTGTACAAAAATTTAGAGAAAGAAGACGAAAATTATGCCGGGTGGATCAACAACGGCGGGCTGTTTATATCCCGAAGCAAGGTATGGACAATATACTAGTACAAAGTTTTTTTAGATAAGTTAGATAAAATTATTCTGTGGACAAACTTTTAGTAGATTTCATTCATACTTATAATAAAACGAAGTTTATCTCGGCGTTATATCTGTCAGATAAACTCAAACCGCTGAGCAGATTTTGATGTGGTTTTGTCTGCAGAAATGTAAGTATGAAGTACAAAGAAACGATTTGTTTCTTATGGTTACTATATAACTCTAAAAATAACAAACCCTATTTTATGGAAGTTGGTTATAATCTATTTCATAGTCGACATTGGTTGATGTTTAAATATTTAAAAAAGTTCTTAAATGCTCGGTTAACTTTTAGACACGAACGCAAGAGTATATGAGGTTGCATTCACTGGGTAACGCCATGGGGATCCCCAGTACAGTGCTGGACCCACACGAGGCGCAGAAACTGGTCCCAATTCTGGACCCTTCGATCTTCGAAATGGCGCTGTACAGCCCTTACGACGGAACCATAGATCCGGCGATGGCATGCACATCCTTGGTGAAAGTGGCAAAGAGCAATGGAGGCAAAGTAAGTGGTTTGTAACTGCTTTACTCTCGTAAGAAAATTCGACTAAGTAGTTTCGTTCGATAATCAAAGCGTGTGTTGAGCGCTATCCACACATTACAAAGTTTGACGGGACGGGCCGTCCGTGTCCATTTTCCCGTCAGGGCCATGCCCATCCGGGTTTTGTGTTACATAACAGTAAAATGGGTATCAGTATCAGGGAAATCTGTGTCAACCTTGTGTATTTGATCTGTGTGACTATAATACGCACACAATGATGCCTTATTTAACACTAAAGAATTGGCAATTATTGCAATAGCGCTCGATGAAGAAGAAGACGCTTGCCGGGGCGCACGTCGTCCGGGCGGTTACCACTGACAGCCCGGCCCTGAACTGTGTTATTTTACTCCGTCTCGGCCGGGCTCCGTCCGCGACGGGAACCCGGTAATGTGTGGATAGCGCTTTAATGATAGCGATAAAACAGTTTCATTTCCCTTATAGCACTAATTAACAATTTATGTATCCATATAAAAATTTAATATTTGCGGGTCCCATAAGAAAATTCTTTCATAATTACTGACTGATTACCCATTAAGTGTGCGATAACTTGCTTGCTTGCTGATAAGGTTTTTTGTCTTTATGTATGTATACTTAAGCAATTAAATATGTTTTAAATTTCCCTTCATAGTACTTTTCGAAGTTTTGCCCGAAATTGTTATGAATATCACGTTCCTCGTTCGCAGGTGTATGAAGATTGTCCAGTATTAGACATCCTCTACTCGCACAACTCACTCGGCAACAAGGAGGTCACTGGCGTTCATACCGACAAGGGTGTAATCAAAACTAAATGCGTTATCAATGCTGGAGGTAATTAAATATGTTCCTATATATATTTTAGAGCCGTGTGGTTTCCGGCAGAGTAGAATAGGACCACTCCAAGTCTTTCCGTGGATGTCGTAGAAGGCGACTTCGGAAATATCTACAAGCTAAACAAAGCTTATAAATATCAATGAGACCTCACAAACCCGTCAGGCCAGCGTGGAGAGTGTAGACTAAATCCTCTGGCTGCTCTGGCCATGTATGGCTCTAGTAGTACATAGAGGGTCGTGCTCCTGTAGTGGAGACTAAAAAGATGTGATGATGATGATGATGATATGTTTTTAATACTTCTAGTAGCTTTTTCCCGCAACTTTGCGAATTTCTTGGATAGTGAGTAGCGATTGATTTCAAAATAATACCTAAGTAAAAAATAGTGTAATCATCTTTAACTAGTGTAAAAACGATAATTTAGGAGTGCAATTAAAGCATCATAATGTTAAAAACAAATCTATTGAGATAAGTTTTCGGCATTTCTTTTTGTAGTTCAACAACTAAGTTCGTGGACCTAAAATGCACCATCGATTTTCTTTTTACTCTATGTCGATGCCATGTTTTAGTTTGGATTATTTCCCGCTACTAGATAACTTAATATTTAAAAAAAAATCTCAATCTACTAAATTATATTTATGTGTCCTTGAACGTATGCTCTTGGATATTGCGGTATGTAGTTAGAGTAAAAAAAACACATTTGAGATATGAATTACCTAACCTACCTAGATATGATCTCAGGAGGTCAAGTGAACTTTACCGTTTTGTTTGAAAAATCGAATCAGGCAGTCTTGAAACTCTGAATTAATATATTTGACGGAGCAGGAGATGACCTACGCCGAACTCACTAAAAGTGTGACGATAAATACAGCGCTCCGCCTCGCGCTGTATCATGGATTCCAACCATATGTGTCTGAATACCCCTGGCCCACACATTTATTGAATCTGTGTCCACCTGGGCTTATCGTCTAGCTGAAACAACTATCATTGTAATAAATCGGTTCACCAAATCCTCATCTATTACAACAATCATAATTAAAGACGTTATGGCCAAGCCCACAGCACACTACGCAAAGGAGATGTTCACAGTACGGCGGTCCGCACAAGACTGAGCCGCTCGTCGCTAGGGCGACCGCTTTTATACTTGTTGAAATATTTGAAAATGTAGCAGTTATGTTTTGTAGTAAACAACTTTCTGTTTGCACATCGAAAACAATAATAAATGGGATTATCTTGAACTCGCCGACACGGCCAACTTGACATGCGTACGTCCTCGTACGCGCTCTCAATAGTAATTTAAACTAGTAAGTAGCATCAGGCTTGCCTCACTCCGCGGTATGTATTAAAAACGCAAGTACGTACGGCGGCCATGCCTGCGTGGCTAATCAGTGCGCCAGAAAAGGTAAGCGTTACGCGATAGAACGAGATGGATTGTCTAGGTGAATATAACTAAGTTATTAGCATTGTGCGATCTGAATTGAACTTAATTGTATCGTAGCGAGAGTCTCTATTCCTTTTATTAATTTTTTAGAGTGAATCTTCTGTACTTGTACTATTATGTAGTCTATGGTAGCATGGTTAGAAATAACCATAAAATGATTCTGATCTAGCTCGGCAATAAGCGTCCCACAAAACTATAACAAAATTTCAACTCGCAAAAATTCTACTCCAGAAGAGTGCCTTGCAAAACTACTTTTCTGAACCGATCTTTTATTTGTCCTTCAGCTAAGATCTATACAGGAATAATTATAAAGAAATCATGACTAAGGGATTTTTCACACAATGCTTACGTATTCAATCATTCGAATCAACAAAATTCGTGGATCAATTTAAAGGAATCAATTTTTAACTCGCCGACACTGCCATCTTGACAGTAACACCCGTCCTCGGGTTTCATATTTAAGATCAACACAAAGCACAAACGGTACACCGTTCGGCCAAACCTGATCAAAACAAAGCTTCAGTAATTTTTTTTTTAGAAGTCTTGCTGTACGACGAGGCAATGCCGCCAGTCTCTTAGGTATATGTTTTATTTTTATATTTTTTTGGTTAGTTATATTTCAGTTTGTTCTTTTAACATTTTAATTTAGGTAGGTTATTTCGTTTTTAGTTAAATTAATTATTGTGTACTGTATATATTTTTTTTTTGCTATAAATAACCATCTTTATTGGATGACTTACTTAATTGGATTAAATGATCTAAAATATAATAAACTCAAAACAAAAAAATGATCATCGATATATCTTAAAATCGAATTGGATAGTAATAACTTCATGTCTATGTGCAGCGATCACATGTTAAAGAACGCAGCCAGCCTTCCTGCTAGTTCAAAGTTGTTATTAATCATATGTTCTCTTTACCAGTTATTAAAAGTTAAATTGAATCAAAACGAATAGAACTTCTAAATTTTAACGAATTATTAATTCAGTTAGAAGAGATCACCAAGACATATCAGTAACAAAATTGCTATCGTTAGCCTCACACTAATACGCGTATTACCACCTGTGATCACCAGGTCCACTTGACCTTATGATTTCCTCCAGAAACTCGACCTCCACAAGAGCCGACCGCATACTGCCCACTCACGGACTACGGGTCAACTCTAGTACGGTCACAATAAAATAAACAAAGCAATTCATCACTCTACCTATGGCAATAAAGCCTACGGCTATGCTATCGGTCTTCCTCATGAGCTTCTCTGGCTCCCGCATACTTGTCAACCTATAATGAAAACACTTGTGTATTTGCTTTGAGTTTCATGCCCGGAAAGCATCTCGATTTTTCAACTAATTGAACAGGTGAAAAATCGTCATAATGATTCAAGTAGTTATACGTAAGAACAACCGGAATCATCTAGGTTATCATCTATAAACTGCCATGGGCTACTTGGAGGTGCTTGAATTGCCTCCGAACTGAAGTAGGCCGATGTAAACATAATCTGGCGCGCTGGTGCCATATAGACCAAGCAGAAGCACAGGGCGATTGTGGTCATGACAATTAGATCACCTCTATGCCCTACCAGCTGTACCGTGCTTGACCTATACTCTGCCTCGGAGGGAAGCGTAAAAGTGGCAACGTTCTCGAAGAACAAAATTTAAAATTCAAGAAATCCACACGATAAGAATAAGAAGTAAAAATAAATGTCAACTGGGTAGATAATATACGCTATTTTTCAACAAGTCAAATCAGACACCTTCCTCCAAACGCCAAAACAAACAGTTTCCACTGTTTGCACTTCGACTGCACAGAGACTTTGTATGAAATACAGACAGATGACGACACAGATCCCCGGAGCCAAACAACGCTTTCACCATCAGCCCTTCCGCAATAATAAATCCAAAAATACGCTAAAATGGATAATTTCAAAAACAAACGACACCACTTTGCGACGCTTAACTCCGCCAACAGCTCAAAATAATTCATCCCTGGCTCAGGAAAACACCCAACTGTCAACAAAAACAAACGTTTACAGTACTTTTGTTACACTAAAGCGTGGCTAGAATACAGTTAAAGCGTTTGCAACTTAATCTTTTTTCTACGGACTTCCTAACAATAAAAATAACATTGCTTATCAGTACGATATTCTTGAATTTGGCTATAATATCACAATATTTACTCGACTTTCAAGTAACGGGACTTGACTTCAGTTAACCTAAAACACAGTAAATAATAAATTAATGGTAAAATGTTATTACTCACATAGTAAACGGTGAAGGTTCCTTTAAATAAAGTCATCACCATGATCATCATCATGGTAGGCTCGCCGTCCTATTAATCACCTCTTCATCATCACTACCTCTTCATCAATAATATCTTCATCGTCATCACTGTCTCTTCAGTATCGATATCATCATCATCACCCTGGTCATTATCTCATTATAATCTTTATAAAAGTCATCATCATATTTAGCTATCTTAAGTCCAATATGAGGCAAAGGCTAGGAGAACTTATCTCTCCAACTTTACGAATAATGAAGTACGTAACGTACCTAATAACTATCATTTTACACCAGTATTCACACGTAAGCTTATAAGACGCTAGAAATTATAATTTAAAATACTCAAACTAGACTATTTGCTAGGATACTAACTGGCGCCTCTGCCAGCTCCGACTAACAGTGACTTATGCCACCTCAAGTGATGTTAAGCTCATCTATCAACTCATGACGATAAGATTAACTCACTAAGCTTAGCAGATAATACACGTTTTTATTTAAAATAGCGAAATCATAATTATTTTCTGCTTGCAAAGTGGTCAAAAGACTAGACATTATTCTACTTTATGTTTTAAAACTAAAGGTTTCGAAATAAATTGCTCTCTGCTCTACTCTTAAATCGAAAAAAATATAAAAACTCACCAGGTTATCTTTGCGATTCAGCAGATAAGGTTACGACACAGAAATACACACGATATCAACTCGCTTTTTCACTTCACCTCACTTCACCAGGAATCTCCAGCGCCTGCGGCACTGCCGCTGACTCCAACTCGGCCGCAATACGTGGCCAGCAGTTATGGTTCACTTGTTAGCACTTTAGCACCTTTGCAGAAGTAGCTGAAACTAAACACACGTTAAGTATCTTTGCACTGATCGCTTCACTCTCGTTAGCACCATTACTGGCGCTAAAGGTTGTCACACAGGCCGGCTGCCATTCAGACAGACTTATCACACAGACGGTTGACAGACAGACCGTTGGCAGACAGACGCTTGTCACACAGACTTTTGTCACACAGACGTTTGTCACACAGACGCTTGTCACACAGACGTTTGTCACACAGACGCTTGTCACACAGACGCTTTGTCACACAGACGTTTGTCACACAGACGCTTGTCACACAGACGCTTGTCACACAGACGCTTTGTCACACAGACGTTTGTCACACAGACGTTTGTCACACAGACGTTTGTCACGCAGACGTTTGTCACACAGACGCTTGTCACACAGACGCTTTGTCACACAGACGTTTGTCACACAGACGCTTGTCACACAGACGCTTTGTCACACAGACGCTTGTCACACAGACGCTTGTCACACAGACGCTTGTCACACAGACGCTTGTCACACAGACGCTTGTCACATAGACGCTTGTCACACAGACGCTTGTCACACAGACGCTTGTAGAACAGACGGTTGTCACACAGACGGTGGTCACACAGACCATATGCAACACAGGATGGGTTGCGATACTAAAACCAGAGCCTGTCAATGACCCCAAAAGTTATCGACACATTGCACTACTAAACTCCATCCACAAACTATTAAAAAGGCTAAGACTGAAGTCACGACACCAGCTCTATAAGATTGACTGTTGAAAAACCACTTTACCCTCAAAAAGAATAGAATTTGAATCCACCTATGTGGATATAACCATCAACCCCACTGAAAAACTATCAGGGTTCTCTCTCCCACGCAGAGAATTGTGCCAGCTCCACAGACTGAGAACTGGATGGGGACGAACTAGATCGTTTGAATTCCGGTGCGACTGGATTGACTCCCCAGCTTGCGGATGTGGCGCTCCTGAATAGGACATGGACCACATTATTCGAGACTGCCGGAAGACTGGTTCACCCTAAGTGTGACTCCGCAAGCCCCCACTCCGGAACCTTGACGCTCCGTATCCTTGTGAATTTTTACCCCTCTGGCAAACTGAAAATACGGGTCCCTCATCTCTGGACAATTCAAAAGACGGTCCAATTATAATCACACTTTTCGGCCCCTGTCGGACTCTTCACCCCTATTCTCCCATGGATTCACTCAAGTGGGCAAAAGATTCAGATCCAACTTCTGATGACGGAGCAGGAGATGACCTACGCCGAACTCACTAAAAGTGTGACGATAAATACAGCGCTCCGCCTCGCGCTGTATCATGGATTCCAACCATATGTGTCTGAATACCCCTGGCCCACACATTTATTGAATCTGTGTCCACCTGGGCTTATCGTCTAGCTGAAACAACTATCATTGTAATAAATCGGTTCACCAAATCCTCATCTATTACAACAATCATAATTAAAGACGTTATGGCCAAGCCCACAGCACACTACGCAAAGGAGATGTTCACAGTACGGCGGTCCGCACAAGACTGAGCCGCTCGTCGCTAGGGCGACCGCTTTTATACTTGTTGAAATATTTGAAAATGTAGCAGTTATGTTTTGTAGTAAACAACTTTCTGTTTGCACATCGAAAACAATAATAAATGGGATTATCTTGAACTCGCCGACATATTTATAGTTTAGTTTGATCGTAGATTGGATAGTAAAAAAATACGTAATAATATTATACAATTTTATGTACTTACTTACATGCTTTACTTATGTAATACTTTCTCACGAAGAGTAAACTTGTTTGTATTGCGTAAATAATAGTGTTATATAAATATATAATATTGTGTGAATTCTTATCAATATAGGTATAATTAATATGTATGCACAACGCTAAATATACAGTTAATATCAAAGTTTAAAATTTTGATGAATTCTTATCAATAACAATGCCTACTATCTCAGCAAGTCGGAGTGTGTTGATTAATTACTATATACATAATTTTTAAAGACTGACTATAGACCTTCTGTGTATAACTTTAATATGTGTGTTTGCAAAAGTATAGGGTAAATCCATTGATACAACTTAGGTGAATCAGAGAACTGTACATAATTATCATTCCTTTGCAAAAATTGTACAGCATGACGAGCATTTTCCGGAGTCATAAAGTCCACGCGAACGAAGTCGCGGGCTTCGGCTAGTTTTGTAATAAACACATATATAGACATCACCTGAGACTCAGGACTGGCTGGAGATCGAACCTAGAACCTCCGGATTGGCGGACTAGCATGTTAACCACTGCGCCATGGAGCTCGTTACGGAGGTGGATATATTAAGGAGTATTGCCAAATCATCATATTTTTTTCCCTAGGTGCGTGGGGCCCCCGCATCGCTCGGTATGCGGGTATCCCGGCTTTGCCCCTGATTCCCTTCAAGCACTCGTACGTCGTCTGCGACGCAATCCCGGAGATTCGCGGCTGTCCCAACGTCCGCGACCACGACGTAAACCTGTACATTAAGTTCCAGGGAGAAACTTGCAGCATTGGTGGATATGAGAGCAACCCGATTATGTTGGACCAGGTAAAAAATATATTTTATTTTATTTATTTTTACCGGCAAGACTAAAGTCTACAACCAATGTGTGTTACCAGTGATGAGTTATGGCTCTGAAACGTGGTCCCTTACTACGGGTCTCATAAGAAGGCTCAAGGTGCTATGCGGAGAGCTATGCTCGGTGTTTCTCTACGTGATTGAATCAGAAATGAGGAAATTCGTAGAAGAACAAAAGTCACTGACATAGCCCAGCGGCTAAGCTCGTTGAAATGGCAGTGCGCGGTATACATAGCGCGACGAACCGACACTTTGAACATTTCACATATTATCTTTATAACATTTTCGTATTTTAAAGTTCATTAGACTGAACTGGACTAGAAGTGAAACCCTTTGACTTCCCGCTAAAAACTTCTTTCTTGTTTTTTATACAAAATGTTGCATCAAATCTTTTATTAACGTTGTAGGTGCCCGACAACCTTCAGTTCCATTTGTACGAGCTCGACTGGGATATATTCGGGGTCCACATGACCAGTGCTACTTCGCTTTGTCCGAAGCTGGGTACCGTCGGTATCAAGAGTACTGTGTGCGGCCCAGAGTCCTTTACACCTGACCACAAGCCTTTGATGGGAGAGGACCCTAACCTCTTTGGTGAGCTTATGTTTTAAATATTAGCCGTCTTATTAGAAAATGCAGACATGGCGACAACTTTACGACTTGGTTCGTAATTTTTTTTACCCAAATAAAGTTAACAGTGACATGAGAAAAGGTAATATATTGTGTAAGATCTTGTTTTAAAACATTATGGTTTAAATCAAATATGTTCGCGTTTATTAATAATAATAATAAGAGTAAAAGGTTTCCCTTTTTTTTTTGTAAAAATGATTTATTTGTATTTTAAGACCATAAAATGGTTTGTATTATATAAGTACCTATAAATAAAGCGACTAAAGAGTAATCAGCTGATGACTTTGTATAAGTCAAATATTTTTTGGTCTTTCACCAAATGATCTTAAATGAAAATGGAAATGGTTTACTATCATTGCACGACTCGAATTTGTTGTAAAAAGCTCACTAGACATTTTTCTATATATTTTATCGTTCTGATGTTCAGAGAAAACTGTTCGACCTCGGGAATCTATTGTATACAGTCAAGTTTCTATCTACAACCTTTCTTAAGGCCAAGATCATTAAATTATACGAGTATTAACTACTCTTCTTTTTTCCAAGAAGAGTACTTAAAACGTACATATTCCTACATGTTACATTAGACAAGAAGAATCTTTTTAATATTATTTTTCCTCGTTTCCAGGTTTATACCACAACTGTGGCTACAACTCCGCTGGTATGATGTTGTCTGCCGGTTGCAGTATACAGATGGCCGAATGGGTCATTACTGGAAGGTGAACTATTTACTAATTTCTGCCAATCCGCTTATCTTTAGTGTTATTCCTCGAGATCGTGACTCGAGGTCGTCGGATTGTTCCTTACTTAACAATAATGATGATAGTAAATTTTATTTCAATTGTAAGAATAATTCAAACAGCCAAAGTTCGTTTCAGTGAATGAAGTAATATATCTCCTTTTTTAATATAACCTTAGGATTTTACCTACTCTCGAAATCAAATTGGTCAATCATCAATCTATCTAACATTGGTTTTGTCTTCATCATATGTGTTAGGCATGACGATTGTACACGTATGTTTATTTTCTTTGAAAAACAAAAATTGAAGATACAGCGCATTTCAATGACGCATGACGTCACGGTTAGGTACGTTTTTTACATAGCACGTCACCAGCCCCCACTCGCGAACTAAGATGCTCCGTATCTTTGTGAATTTGGGTTAAATTAAAAAAACCTTGACTTAAAAAGCCATCTAGTGATGAGTAGCGGAACTACCGATACAGTTTGATCATCGATCATGACATCTATTTTTTGTTAGCGAAAGCCCTGACTTTCAAGCGTTAATCCCTAATAACTTTTAAACGGCGAACCGATTTTCATACAAACATCGCTAAGAACCGCCGCAAGGGAACGGCTTTCACGTAATACACCGCATCGAAAACGGTCCATCCGTTAGAGCTACTATGCTCAGTCAAACTCATAACACTCCTCTTTTTGCCGGGACTTAAAAATATACTACCAGACTACAACTTAAAAGTGACAGTTTAAACCAATCTTTTTCTTCATATCAGTGATAGACAACTGACCTAGAAAGGTTACTGGAGGATATCAAAGTGCTTATTATTGCTTTGAACCTATTTGATTGCCAGTTTGTTGTGATAATGTTGACGGCGACTGTGTTATCATTACGTCAGTATGTTTCATAATAAAAGTCGTTTCTGGGCGTAAATAAGACCTAAAATTCCTGGTTCTACGCTCAGTACCTAAAGGTCTCATAGTTATAACTAAACGACATTAGAATATAGTCAGAATGAACGTTAGGTCCACAAAATTACTGTTATTAACATTACGGGACTTACCGCGATTAATATCGTTTTTTGTATCGGCCAGAACAGTCGTCGAAATATCTGGCAAAAAACGATATTAATCGCGGTAATTCCCGTCATACTAATAACAGTAATTGTGACCGCGAAACTCATATAAAGAAAAAAATGTTGTAACTCGATCAGTTTTTCATTTCGGTTAAATGAATAGCTATAGCAAATTGGCACACTGCATCACTTCTACACCTTTTAAAAATGACAATGGTTTATGTGTATGAAGTGACCCGAAAAGGTTAAATTACATAATGGAATGCGGCTAACATCTTTCGGACATCACTCTTTCCGCAAATTTCAAGCCTGCCATAGTAATTTTAACCGACTTTCTTCAATGACTCGTTTTTGCTCGCAGGCCAAACCGCAACATGTTCAACTACGACATCCGTCGCTTCACGCCCGCGCAGCTGTCGCGCGGACACTGGATGCGCGAGCGCAGCCACGAAGCTTACGTGAAGAACTACAGCATTGTCTTCCCTCACGACGAGCCGCTGGCCGGCAGAGACGCTAGTCACGATGCTCTTCATCAGGAGCTGGTCGAGGATGGAGCTGTGATGGAGAGCAGGGCGGGGTGGGAGAGACCCGCCTTCTTCATGCCTGGAGAGAAGGTTAGGTTAAAACACGTTAGGGCGTCTGCTAAGTGGCGGTGAGTTTTAGTCTGTTGTCACAAATTCTAAGTGCGAAAGAGATAGCAGAGTCCGCGATTCACCTGTCTATCTCGCATATAGCGCTTGTGACAGAGACAGACTGAACCCTCAGCTTGCGCCCGCGTCACTAAGTGAGATTACGATTACACATATTCGCTGCTGCGGTAGCTATTTTCGCTGTCGCGGCGCCGCGCGCCTCGATTTTGTATGTATTTATTCAGGAGAGACATTTTTAAAACGCTGAGTAACTAAACGATGGTCTTTTCCATAAAAAAATTCCCTGCGATGCCACAGCGGTGTCAGAAAATCCAAACACGCGGCGCCGCTGTTGCAAAAGCCACTGCCGTGACGGTATAATGTGTAAACGGTCTTTGGGTAAAGGGTACACTCTGGTAGTACAGAAAGGGTCGTGCACCTGCAGTGGAGAATAAAAAGACAACATTATTATTCCAATTTCCAGATCCGAGTGCCACAGTACGATTGGTACGGCACCCACGACTACCCAAGGAACACTGATACGAGGTACGAGGATGTGCTCAGGGGAGAATACACCTTCGATTTCTCCAAGCATCATGAACTGGTAAGTTCTTAACTCCTGTACTGTTTCTGTCTTTTAAGTGGTTCTGAAGACTAATATAGGAACATTGATAATATGATTGCAGAAAAAAGTCTATACTCTATTCCTCATAATAGCACATGTGTCGTTATTTCGCTAAAAAGATACGCCTAGCCATAGACCTAGAACTCTTTTTTCTATAGATTTACCATACTGCCAACAAAAGAAAAAATGATTTTTAACATACTCACTAAAAATACGTCAATTTAAAAAAAAGGGTTTACCATAGATACCATATAGATCAGTACTTGAATCATGGAGTTGTATATACTCTTGTATTTTCTAAATCTAATTTACCAAACATATGTTAAACATTTTCATAATTTTCTTTGTTTGTTTTTTTTATATTTTATTTAGTAAATATATATTTAGTCGTAGAAAAAGTATTGTATGCAACGTTCTATAAGTACGTCAAGAAATGCTCGATGACGTTTCCTTACGTTACCTGCGCCACTCGCATTTTTTGAATGAAATACTATTTTATAATTACTTTTTATCAATGTAAATTATGCAGTTTTCACCTTATCTGTGATCCACAGTAAGATTTAGAAAACGCTTTTAGTGTTTAGTTCGCCTATTGTTTTGAGGGACATACCTGTAATAAATCGAACCACATGCTATACTAGATCCCTATAGTATTATGAAATTTAAATAACGGTCAAGAAACCAAAAAAACGACATTGCCATAAAAATTGCCCAGTCAGTTGCACATTTTTGTATGGAAATGCCGAAATGTTTTTGTCTATACTGATCTTAAAGCCCGTGGTTCGATTTACTACGGAATTTTCCATTCCATGTTGTACCTACCTATATGCACAAAAAAATGTTGTCTCGCTCGCTACAGATAGGTAAAGAAGCGCTGGCGTGCCGAAACGCAGCGGCGCTGTTCAACATGTCGTACTGCGGCAAGTTCTACCTCACGGGGCCCGACGCGCAGCGCACCGCAGACCTCGCCTTCACCGCCGACTTGTCCAGGAAAGATGACAGGTACTACATATGTAAAATGTCCTTATTCTTTTTTTATTTCCACTTCAAATTTATTTAAAATTCTTAAAAAAATATAACGTAGGCTTTTCAAAATAATACCTCATCATCATCATCATTTCAGCCACATGGATTTCTAAAATGACCCTCTAGAGCGGCCTGCATCTAGCGCTGTAATACTTAAATAAATAATAATAGTAAGCTAAATACTACCTGCCATCGAATAATTCTCCATATTAAAAATTAGAATTTCGATAATCAGTTGTTCTTAGCACAATATGTGGAAAAAATAGAAAAGTATAATGGGGGGTTACGGGGTTACTTTTTAAACGCCAGCAACATTTTTGGAGCAAGTTCAGTTCATTACACTGAACTACTTACTATAAACTTAACCATTTAAAAACGAAAAAATCGGCTTTCCATAAAAACTAGTGCTCGGTCAAATAGATTTTGTATATGGAAATTTTTTATCGATTTTTAATAACTTTTTTATAGAAGGTAGTTCAGTAAATATGCTTAAGAAATGTTGATGATATTTAAAAAGTATTCCTGTATAAGATTGATAACATTATTAGTTTAGAGCAGTGGTTCCCAAACTTATTTTGTCTACTGCCCACTTTGAGAATAAATATTTTTTTAGCGCCCCCATTTTTTCACCTATTTAGAAACCACTATAACTTCAAATTAAATTAATTAATTATTGTGACCTATATATGTATATTAACGGAGAATTCTAAACGAAACTTTTACTATAACCCGCAACTTGAAACCTGAGCGCAGTAGGTAACATACAACGGCGCTTAGGTCTCAAGTTAACTCTTACGGGCTCCACCTGCCAATAAGAATGATTATTGAAACGCAACTTTATAGTATTAAAACACAGTATCTTTTATTAAAAATAAAACTAAAATAATCAATCCTTATATAAAAACTAATGTGAAGGATGAATCTGATGCTGTTTAATAAGTTTGTTGATATCAGGTTCCAATTTACTCAAGAACAGTCGCAAGTCGCCACGTTCGGTAACAAGCAAACGATTTCTCTTTTTAGTAAGCAGTGTTGTCACAGCACTAAATCCACGTTCACACAAATATGACGATGGGAAGAGGCCTCCTAGCTAAATAAAGCTCCTAGCAAAAAAAAAAACATTTTCTTTCTGGGTCTCTTACCCTTTCCTCCTGGGTCCCTTGAGACCTGCAGCGCCCACAAGGGGGCGTTATCGCCCACTTTGGGAAAGACTGGTTTAGAGATACCGAGTATGCATTTGTTTTAGGATAGTGTACTCTCTGATTCTAAACGACAAAGGAGGAGTAGAAGCCGACGTCACAGTCAGTATTCTAGACGGCGGCAGCGGACAGCTCCACGAACCTATTTTCAAGGTAAGTTGCGAGTTAAATTGAGCTCTATACACGTTATCATTAAGTTTAAATTAGCCTAGAGTTGTATTGCGAGTACTTTGGACCACAATCCTACTAATATTATAAATGCAAAAGTGAGTTTGTATATTTGTTTGTTACCTCTTCACGCTTCAACTACTGAAACGATTTGGATGAAATTTAGTATGGATATAGTTTGAGACTCGGGGAAGGATATAGGGTACTATTTATCCCGAAATTCCCATCGCGATCGAAGCCCGCGGACACAGCTAGTATTATGCGAAAGTGAGTTTGTATATTTTTTTATTGTTGTTAAAATATCCTCAGGGTCGTGGATATTACGTGGTGACAAGTGGATTCAACGCCAACCATATCCTGGCACATTTGCGTCGCATCGTCCAAACGCACAAGCTGCGAGCGACCATCACGGATGTCACCAAGCAGCTCTGCATCCTCAGTTTGCAAGGCCCAGACAGGTAACATAGATCTATCTATTTCTCACACGTAAATATATGCTCAAGTGCGGTTTGTTACCGCTATTTCTGCACTAGCGCTTAGAAAGCGGTAATAAACTTAGCTAACCATTCGACGTCAACAGCAAAACAAAGTAAAAAATATTAATGGATATTATAAATATCCTATGATAATAAAGCTATATTTGAGTTTAATTTGAGTTGTAAAAATTGTATTGAATTGATAAATAAAATATATAGGCACAATCTACACTGATTGAGCTAGCCCCAAAGTTCGAGACTTGTTATGGAGATACTAATTCAGCGATACTATATTTTATAACAAATACACATATATGTAAACATCAAAGACCCAGGACAATTTGAAAAAGGCCATTTTCTAACTTGCCCTGACCGGGGATCGAACCCGGAACCTCTGGGGGGCGGAACCCGGAACCTTAGCATGGTGACCACTACGCAACGGAGGTCATCAAACGAACAAAATAAAACGTACTCTCTCTATCTCAGTACAGTGTTGTGTTGCACGCTTTTTTAGATAAACGCTAATTATAGTGTGAAATGGTGATCGACGAAGTTTTACAATTTATAATCAGATTATAATGTAATGTTTAATATTCAATTTAAATTTAAATCACAGTTATTTACTTTCAGCCAGCGCATTCTACAGCGATACACCGATGCCGGCCTATCGAACGACGCGTTTCCAGTGAGCACGCACCGCAGCATCCGATTCTCAAAGGCGCCTTACTCCCCAGAGAATAAGACCTACACTTGCCGAGCACTGCGCATCGGCTGGACCGGCGAGTTGGGCTGGGAGCTGCACGTGCCTTCAGCTCACGCGCCGAAAGTCTACAAAGCCCTGACAGTAGCGTCGGGGCTGAAGAATGCTGGATGGAGGGCGCTGACTTCTCTTAGTGCAGAAAAAGGTAAGTCGTGACAAAATAGCTTCTATATTGAACTTTATCACATTGGAATAAGGTCTAAAAAGTACATAATAATAAAAATTAAATAAACCAATAAGTTGCTCGGGTATTTCCGATAGATTTTTAGAAGAGTTGACATGGTGTCTGCATTTTAATTCACCAATCGAAATCGGTGGAATTGATGCTATCAGTTAATGTTTTTCCTCTACTAAAATATATACTTAATATGTATGTACTTATTATAATATTTTAATTTGGACAACATCTCTATCGCCTCAAGAACTTCCTTCTATCCTAAAACTAAAGTAACGCTAGCTCAAACTTTAATTCTACCTATTATCGATTACGCGGATGTATGTTATTGTGACTTAACACAAGTCCTCCTAACCAAATTGGATCGGTTGGCCAATAACTGCATCAGGTTTATTTTCAACATTCGTAAATTTGATCACATTTCTTCTTTTCGCTCTCAGTTAGCATGGCTCCCTATCCCCTTACGTCGTAACGCTAAAATACTTTCCACGCTTTTTTCTATCTTGAATAACCCGCAATAGTATATATGTATGTAATAACCCGCAATCCCCTAGCTATCTTAAATCTAAATTCAATCTGCTCAGTTCCACTCACTCTCGCACACTTCGCTCCTCTAGCACTCTTATCCTTGATATCCCTCCGCATCGCACATCATTCATGGGTAAGTCTTTCCAAGTCCAGGCTATTGAGCTATGGAATGCCCTTCCGGAGAGTATAAGAAGAGCCCGAATCGTTTGGCTTTCAAACGAGCGGTACATAAATTGTTCCTACTGCAGTCCTAGTCCCAGTCATCCTGATATTATGTTTTTATTAGTATTTATGCTATTATATGTATTCTATTATATATATATTGTATGTTATGTATAGATATATATTATAACTATGTTTAATAGTTTATTCTTGTAATGTGTATGTATTTTTGAGTATACTTACTTATGTACATAAATATATTTAGTATACTTTTCCACGATCTTTATCACGCCAGCCACACATATTTTCCGCTCGGTCCAATGGTTGACCGGGAGAGAATGCCATATGGCATTAGGTCCGCCACTTGTACGTTTTTTTACTGTGCAATAAAGTTTAAATAAATAAATAAACATTGACACTATAACATTTATTATTTTTAGGTTATCATGTATGGAATGCTGATGTCAGGACAGACGACAACCCAATAGAAGCTAGTTTAGGATTTACTTGCCGTAAAGATGGAGACTATATTGGAAACGAGAAAGTTACTAAAGCCAGACAAAATGGAGTTACAAAGAAATACGCTTTCTTCACCATGGATGACCAGGTAATCATTTCAGACAAACCTGTCGTTTATTAAGTACATAGCTGTATGTTCCCTAGTTTAGAAAAAGTAAATAATAGTCTCCTTAATTCTTCGCCAAATAGACGTTTTGTTATTTTTTAAGTAAGTAGTTTTATAGTTTAAAATATGACTTACAGGTTGCATTATACGGTCAAGAAGCAGTATACAGAAACGGCGAGCCTGTGGGATTCATCAGAAAAGGCGATTATGGTTATTACCTAAACAAACCAATTGGAATCGGCTACATTAAAAACAAGGGTTCAGCAGTTACCAAAGAGTATATGACAAGCGGGGACTATGAGATTGACGTCCGGGGAAAGCGATACAAGGCTAGGCTTCATCTCAAGTCGCCTTTTGATCCCACCAGCCAGCGCATTCTAGGAAACTACGGCGAGCAAGGAATGGACGAAAACATTCATGAACCTCATGCGGGGCAAAATGAAAGAGCTGGAGGCAGTGAATAGATAAGTTCGATAGCTTATCCAAGAAAACAACCAGTCATGTAAATAGCTCTCTACACAGTGGAATAAAATGCCAAATATATGTGTTTAAGTGTGGCAGATTATAAAGCCCATGTGCGTTATTCGTGAAATTAGCTCACGAAAGGACAGATATATACGCGTGCGTGATTGTAGCATACCCGAGATCATATTATTCCACTTGTAAGTCATTAAAATACCTTAGGCAATGATTTCTAGTAATATATAAGTCAATGATCATAGGTATATGAATAGTTTTATAAGTACATATTTTAATTGCAATTAAATAATATGTGTATTATAGTTTGGATTTTTATTGACTCCTTGCTATAAACTGCAAAACTTCTATTTGAAAACGTTACCAAAAATGGTTTTTAAATCAGTGCAAAACTAAATCCGTCTTATTATAAAACGCAGACTAACTTTGTTTCTAGGTTTAAACCATTAACCGACCAAATCAAGTTGACATTTCCAGATAAGACAGCGGCATATTACTAGATACAACTTGATTTGGTCGGATAATGGTTTAGATAATCCAAAAGTTCACGCGCCCTTTAAAAAATAATTATTCATGGGGCTTACGGGCAATCTGATAATACACAGAACAATAGACTCAAAGAGCCGTGAAAAATAAAAGACTGATGATGTCTAGGTCGTGTTGGAAATCCTTGTGGAAGGCCTTTGTCCAGCTGTGGACTTCCTGTGGCTTATATGATGATGATGATAATGTTGACATGACACTGAATTAGAAAGTAATTTCCAATAGGAAACAATTCCGTGACGTGAAAATGAAGCTATTAAAAATAATGGTAATACATTAATTATATCGAGCGTAATCGTGTCGTGGGCCATGGAATGGCACATACACAAAGAGTACTATAATATAACTGAAACATACATCCTGACGTCCAGTAAATTTTTTTAGGGTTACGTACCCAAAGCGTAAAAACGGGACCCATATTACTATTACTAAGAATTCGCTGTCTGTCTATCACCAGGCTGTATCTCAAGAACCGCGATAGCTAGGTACATAGTTGAAATTTTCACAAATTATGTATTTCTGTTGCCGCTATATCAACAAATACTAAAAACAAAATAAATATTTAAGGGGGGCTCATAAATAAATAATGGCAACAGGTAGGCACTTGAAATATTCACAAAATTCTCAGTTGTATCTTTTTTTTAATAATAAATTAAAAAAAATATTTATGGGAGACTCCCATACAAAAAACTTGATTTTTATAGATAATGGTACGGAACCCTTCGTGTGCGAGTCCGACTCGCACTTGGCCGGTTATTTAATCTTTTTTTATATGATAAGCTTGACAAATATTTTTTGTATTAAATGTGTTTTTAAAGGTGTATTTCTTCATATCTCTGTACTTGCATTAGTGCAATAATAGACTGTTTAATAAGCTGTAAATTCAGAAAATTGCTTGAACCTGACATGTGAGGCTTGTAAAAGCAGTTATTTTTTTAAACGTCCCTAATAGTTTGTGGGCCTCGCCGTATTGCGGAAAAAACCGGAACTAATTTGAACACGGGGACCGCCCGTAAAAAACCAACCGGTGGCGCCATCATTTCAGGCAAACAGGCTTTTTGTTGTGTAAACTTGTGTACCTACATGTAACGATAGTCAACACAACAACACAGTTGTTGTCATGGTATGGTACAACTAGGTACCTATTCTCTTCCCGAGATGGAACAAGTCCGTTACTTACGATTAGAAGTAGAGATGGGCGGTGGGTAAATACCCAATCTACCCATTTGGGAATATACCCGGTAGATTGGGTAAATACCCGGTATATACCCGTATCTACCCATTTGGTGGGTAGATTGAATTTTATGAGTAATTACTTCGCAATACGTGTCCGAAAGTGTGTGCCAGCGCTGTAATATGCTTAAAATGCAGGTAGACGTCAAATCTGACATTAAAGTATATGAAACCACCATACTAATCATACTTTGATAATAGGCTTTTTTGATTTATTATCATTTTTTTGTTGGGAGGTGCTCATAGACATACATAAAAGTGGTTAAATGAGTAAGAAGATATAAAATGCGATGTCAATATATGGGCACCCTCATACATATATAGAGAGTAGGTATCTTTGACTGCTCATTAAAAAGCCAAAACTACTGATTTCGGGGTTGGTCTCGGAACAAAAGATATTCGTATTGACTAGTTCTTTGATCCTCCATCAACTTGTTATAACATTTCCCACAAAATAGTATGCCGGGTATTTACCCGTATCTACCCGTTGTATGGGAACATACAAATTGACAGGTCTAACTTTATATTTTTTGCTGGCAAATCTTTGTGGACCTAACTAAATGTTAAAATGAGCAATCAGACATTTGATGCGATGTCAATATACGAGCACATTCATACATGTATAGAGAGTAGGTATCTTTGACTGTTCATCCAAGAGCCAAAACTACTGATTTCGGGGTTGGTCTCGGAAGAAATGATATTCGTATAGACAAGTTCTTTGATCCCCCATCAAATTGTTATAACATTTCCCACAAAATAGTATGCCGGGTATTTACCCGTATCTACCCGTTGTATGAAAACATACAAATTATTAGGTCTAAAATCACATTTTTTGCTGGCAAACGTAAGTAGACCTAATAAGATGTTAAAATGAGCAATCAGACATTTAATGCGTTTTCAATATAGGAGCACCCTTATACATGTTTAGAGAGTAGGTATCTTTGACTGCTCATTCAAGAGCCAAAACTACTGATTTTGGGGTTGGTCTCCGAACAAAAGATATTCGTATTGACTAGTTCTTCGATCCTCCATCAACTTGTTATAACATTTCCCACAAAATAACATGCCGGGTATTTACCCGTATCTACCCGTTTTGTATGGGAACATACAAATTGACAGGTCTATGTTTACACTTTTTGCTGGCAATCGTAAGTAGACCTAATAAGATATTAAAATGAGCAATCAGACATCAAATGCGATGTCAATATACGAGCACCCTCATACATGTATAGAGAGGAGGTAACTTTGACTGCTCATTCAAGAGCCAAAACTACTGATTTTGGGGTTGGTCTCCGAACAAAAGATATTCGTATTGACTAGTTCTTTGATCCTCCATCAACTTGTTATAACATTTCCCACAAAATAGTATGCCGGGTATTTACCCGTATCTACCCGCTGTATGGGAACATACGAATTGACAGGTCTATGTTTACACTTTTTGCTGGCAATCGTAAGTAGACCTAATAAGATATTAAAATGAGCAATCAGACATCAAATGCGATGTCAATATACGAACACCCCCATACATGAATAGAGATTAGGTATCTTTGACTGTTCATATACAAGCCAAAACTACTGATTTTGGGGTTGGTCCCGGAACGAAAGATATTTGTATCAATGAGTTCTTTGATCCCCCATCAACTTATTATAACATTTCCCGCAAAATAGTATGCCGGGTATTTACCTGTATCTACCCTTTGTATGGGAACATTCAAATTTACAGGTCTAAGTTTATATTTTTTGCTGTTAAGTATTTGTAGACCTAACTAGATGTTAAAATAAGTAATCAGATATCAAATGCGATGTCAATATACGAGCACCCTCATACATGTATAGAGAGTAGGTATCTTTGACTGCTGATATAAAAGTCAAAACTACTGATTTCGGGGTTGGTCTCGAAACAAAAGATATTCGTTTTGTCTAGTTCTTTGATCCTCCATCAACTTGTTATAACATTTCCCGCAAAATAGTATGCCGGGTATTTACCTGTATCTACCCGTTGTATGGGAACATACAAATTTGCAGGTCTAAGTTTATATTTTTTGCTGGCAAATATTTGTAGACCTAATTAGATGTTATAATAAGTAATCAGTCATCAAATGCGATGTCAATATATGAGCACCCTCATACATGTATAGAGAGTAGGTATCTTTGACTGCTCATCCAAGAGCCAAAACTACTGATTTCGGGGTTGGTCTCGGAACAAAAGATATTCGTATAGACGAGTTCTTCGATCCTCCATCAACTTGTCATAACATTTCCCACAAAATAGAATGCCGGGTATTTACCCGTATCTACCCGTTGTATGGGAACATACAAATGAACAGATCTAAGTTTATATTTTTTGCTGTCAAATATTTGTAGACCTTACTAGATGTTAAAATAAGCAATCAGTCATCAAATGCGATGTCAATATACGAGCACCCTCATACATGTATAGAGAGTAAGTATCTTTGACTGCTTATATATAAGCCAAAACTACTGATTTTGGGGTTGGTCCCGAAACAAAAGATATTCGTATTAATGAGGTTTTTGATTTCCCGTCAACTTATTGTAACATTTCCCGCAAAATAGTATGCCGGGTATTTACCTGTATCTACCCGTTGTATGGGAACATACAAATTAACAGGTCTAAGTTTATATTTTATGCTGGCAAATGTTTGTAGACCTAATTAAATTGTAAAATAAGCAATCAGACATCAAATGCGATGTCAATATACGAGCACTTTCATACATATTTAGAGAGTAGGTATCTTTGACTGCTCATAAAAGAGCCAAAACTACTGATTTCGGGGTGGGCCTCGGAACAAAAGATATTCGTATAGACGAGTTCTTTGATCCCCCATCAACTTATTATAACATTTCCCACAAAATAGTATGCCGGGTATTTACCCGTATCTACCCGTTGTATGGGAACATATAAAGTGACAGGTCAAAGTTTATATATTTTGCTGGCAAATGTTTGTAGACCTAATTATATGTTATAATAAGCAATCAGATAACAAATAAGATGGTATGTGTATATTTAATATGGATATCATCAGTGATTTTTAATATGTTATTTTTTCTTTTAGAGATAATCATTGTTTTATACATTAAATAACCTTTTTGTACATTTCTACACATAAATAGTGGACCCGCACTAAATTTTAAATAATTTTTCCAATCTACCCACCCAAACGGGTAGATACGGGTATATACCCGGTGCATATCGGGTAAATACCCAAGCGTGGGTAAATACCCGGGTAGATGCCCATCTCTAATAGAAGTAATATTGTTCTGTGCAGTGGTGCCGCTGGAGTCCATACAAGACTGGTCTGTAAAATAATTTAAAAAAAAGATGATGACAGTGACGTTGACAGTTAAATTGATTTGTAAACATCAATGGTAAACATAACCTATATATTAGAACGAAGTGATTATATATTCTTTGATTTAAACAAACAAATTAATTTAATTCTTACAATACAAATAATATACCCTTCCAGAATTCCAATAGTCAATTAATAATGTCGGTTACCTTGCATACCGATGTAGGCGACATTAAAATTGAACTATTTTGTGAGCAATGTCCTAAAGCATGTGAAAACTTTTTAGCTTTATGTGCTAGTGATTATTACAACGGCTGCTTATTCCACAGAAATATAAAGGTAAAAAATCTACGTTATAAGGTGTAACGTAACATAGGTACCTACATTCTAGGTAAAACTGTAGGAGCAGCTAGGGCTTCGTCCAGATAATTCTAGTGTTTTATAAAAAGGTACTCTATAGGACACATTCCGTCTTAAAAAAGAAACATCTGTTGAGCAAAAATGATACAAAAAATAACACAAACTTGTCTAGAACAAGTGAATTATTATTTTTGGTCATAAAACCGATCGAGTCTATTTTGTTTTTATGTTGTTATTCTACATTCGGTAGTGTACCTACTTCTGACACTGAGGGAATATTTTAATTTAGCAACATCTGAAAAATTTCAGGGTTTCATTGTGCAAACTGGAGATCCAACCGGGACAGGCAAAGGAGGCACATCTATTTGGGGCAAAAAGTTTGAGGATGAATTCAAAGAAGAATTAAAGGTAAAACTCAAAGTTGAAATGTTATTTATTAGGTACTTAATTTTTGTGACAAAATGTATAATGTTGTAAATTTTTATGTGGAAGCACTTTCTGAAAGGTCTACCTAATGTACTTACAGTAAGAACCTCCGTAAAATGTTGAAATTATCCCATACATTTTCTTATACATATGCATTACTTATGGCAGACATGAATATTATAGTATTGCCATCAAAAAAAGGCCATAACTTTCTACACAAGTCAAACATACTTAGGGCCTTTTGATTTTGTTACATCTATTTATCAGCTGATATCTCTATTTAGGAGGCTGTATATTTGTAAAGTTTCTCCTTCCGTAAGTATAAGGAAAATTTGTCTGTGATGCAAGAAATAGAGTGATTTAAACAAAACATTCAACTTAACCAACTCCACATTGATATTTGTCTGTGATGCAAGAAATAGCGTGATTTATAAACACAAAACATTCAACTTAACCAACTCCACATTGATTTATACATGTTTATTTTTCTTTACAGCACAATGCAAGAGGGATTGTAAGTATGGCCAACAATGGCCCAAATACAAATGGCAGTCAGTTCTTCTTCACATATGGAGAGCAGCCTCATTTAGACCTTAAGTACACAATATTTGGCAGGTATGCTTGATTTCATAAAGCATGCTTTTATAGTTAAACTACTACAGTACGCGCAAAATAACTCAGCGGCTGTGAACTTCGCGCGGAAGCTACGCAGTATACGAATACAGGTGCGCGCGGGGACGGTGCGCGGGCGTCAGCTACCCCACCGTCACTTGCAGCTAACTTCCGAGCCGCCAAGTTATTTTTCGTGATCTTTAAGTTAATGGACAAGAAAAAATGGCGCGAGCAATTTTTTTAAAATTTCTTATGGGCGATATGTAATACTACATTTAATTTAGTTCAGAATTTTTCCACATTATGGCAAGGTCCACTAACTTATTTGTTAACCATTACATAATATACTTAATTAATGTTTTTGACTAATCAGCACATTATTTTGTATTTCAGAGTCATAGATGGATTTGAAGCACTTGATGATCTAGAAAAAATGCCAGTAAATCCAAAAACTTTTAAACCTCTCACAGAAGCCAGGATAACATCAGTTACCATACATGCAAATCCACTTGCTGGTTAATAAGAAGCAAACAAATGTTTGACTGATATCAGCATTACTAAGTTCACAGCTTGCTAATTATTTTATAAAATCAATAAAGTGTTTCTATTTTCCATGAAATATGTTTTATTTACATCATATCATAAGTGTAGTCAAATCAATTCCTTCAATTGGATTGACACAAAATCACATTTGAAGAGCCACTTGGTCTTTGTAAATATTGCTTACATTGTTATTTGGTAATAGCATACATATGAATATTTCTAATAGTATATCAATTCTGCGCCAGAAGAGATCTCTGAAAAGCGACAGGGACGACAGTGGCATGCTCCATAGTTTATGTAAGAAACTAGCTGCGCCCCGTGGTGTTACCTGCGGTTAAAGTAGCCTATGTGTTCATCCAGAGAGTTAGCTTCCTGGGGTATATCCCATTTGCCACCACTGGTGGCAGATGGGACAATTTATATATACACGTATGCCAGATGCCACCACTTGCGACACTGGTGGCGAACGGCAATCGCCAATCATTTACAGTCTCATTTGTCCCCAGTGGTGGCGAATAGGACAAACTCTGGTATCGTCGAGTGGGGGCGTCAAAAGTGGTGGCATCTGGCACAGGTGTACATAAAAATAATTGTCCCGTCTGCCACCAGTGGTGGCAAATGGGATATACTATACCCGTTTTTTGCTTACCAAATTTTATCAAAATTGGCCCAGCCGTTTCCGCGTGAAAAGTAACAAACACACACATATATACAAACAAACTTTTGCCTTTATAATAGTGTGATATGATTTCATGTGATACAATTGTAGTGGGACGTAGATCGCGCGACAGCGACTATATTACAATGTTACATTTTTCTGAAAAAATAATTTATCGTTTAACTTTTGCGCATCGCGTGTAAAAATGGCTGAAGAGCTGATTTACTATTAGTAATATTTACACACATACTTATATATTAAGGCATATATTCAAATATCAATTATCACCTATTTATAATAGTGTACCTTTTGTATAAAATGATCACTTAAACTTGAAAAAAGTTCGTCATTAAGTAATGTAACTAAGTAATAATTTATTAAGATATTTTTTAATTAAATCATCATTTCAGCATAACGTCCACTGCTGGACATAGGCCTCTCCCAAAGATTTCCAAAATGACCGATCTAGAGTGGCTTGCATTCAGCCAGCGCCTTCCAGCGACTTTGGTTAGGTCGTCAGACCACCTTGTGGGTGGGTGGGTATTTTTTAAATTTGGAGTCACTAATAAATAATTATAAAGTAACTTCCTAGTCTTGGCACTTTTATGCAGATGCACTTTTTTAGAATAACACATGCAACAAAAAAAATACAAAAGATAATACAGACTAGGTTTTTTCCTGCACATTAACTATAACCTGAGTTGTAACAATAGTTTGTGCATTGCATTACATTCTTAAGTCTTAACTAGGTACCATATTATATGGAACTATATGTTCTTGTTTAATGGATCAGATATTTGCATTTTACATACTACCTACTTAGAAAACATTGAACAAAACCTAATAATATTTAATTTACCCTTATATTCATAAAAATTAACAAACATTTGCTAAACTATTTTGTGTACTTTTAATATTTGAAATTTAAAGAATGAGACAAAGCATATTTTAACTAAAATAGGTTGAGCAAACATTTGTTTATTTATTTATTTGTTATTAAGGGTGTTCTAAGTGATATTATTTACCTACTCACATGGGGTTAGACATTTTTTAATCACAACATTTAAATCACTTCTAATTATTACAAGTGAAATAACAGGCCATTCAAAAGCACAATAAACAAATAACAAACATTATTTTTGAAACAATCAATTGTTACATTCTGTAATCACTAATCAGACAACAAGTACTATATAACATAAAACAAAAGAAACAATTAGCTCTATGTATATCAAACATTTTTTCCTTTATCAAGAAAATTATGCAACAGTAAGTATAAAGTAGGACTGAACATAATTACACAAAACATATCAATATTCTAAGTTTTTGACATTGGGACAATGTCAAGTCCTATCTCTCAAGTTTCTAAATCATAAAAATTATCCTCCATTTGGAAATCTGGTTCTTCCTCTTTCTTAATCTGTGTTTCCTCATGAAACTCATCAGCAAAGTGTGATTTCAGGTGGGCCACCAAGTCTACTTTCTTCTCAAATGTTGCCCCACATTCAGTGCAGGGCATATTCACAACCAAGCTCTCATGAGTTTCTTCATGCTTGTCCAACTTATCTTTCCTTGTAAACTTCTTGTCACACTGACTGCAAGAAAATTGTTTTACCCCCAAATGTATTGTTGCATGGCGATCTAGGTCCCGTTTTCTGGGGAACTTCTTAAAACAAATTTTACATTGAAATACCCGTGAGCCAACATGGGCGATAGACACATGTGTCTTGTAGGCATCAAGAGAAGAAAATCTTTTGGTGCATTGATGACACTTTATATTCTTTGGTCTATTCTTGCTGTTAGCTAATTTCTGCTTGGTGGGAGAGTTTTGCATTTGTTTGCCAGAAGTGGAAGGATTCTTGGTGGCTTGATTTAGAAAACTATTTTCACCTGATATGTGGTCTGGTATTCTGGGTAACTCATAGTCCATGTTAGAGGAATCAGGATTTAGTTGAGGGGGTGATGTCATAAGGTTGCTGAAGGGATTCACACTCACTACCATATCATGTGTGTCTTGGTCATTATCATATTCACCAGTCTTGTGATTGGGGCTGATGGGGCCATGTCTCACCTCATGCTTGAGGAGCTTGTCTCGCCTTCCGAATGTTAAAGGACATTTTCGACATGCATAAGGTTTCATACCAGAATGAACTAGTACATGTCGTTGCAGATCTCCTCTTGCCACAAAACTCCTCGGGCAAAGAGGGCAGACATGAGGCTTATGTCCAGCATGAATACGAAGATGTTTACTCAAATTTGTGTTGCGTGAAAAACTTTTTAAACAGTAATGGCACTGGTAAGGCCTTATACCAGTGTGGACGATTGAATGCTTCCTTAAATCTGACCGTCTGCCAAAACATTTATCACACTCAGGGCAATGATAGGGTTTATCATTGCCATGAACTTGTTTGGTGTGTTGTACATATTGACTTCTTTCAGCAAAAACTAGACTGCATTCAACACACTTGTATGGTAAGTTAGGATCGTGGTAGCTTAGTTCATGCTCTTTGCATTTCTCTTGAGATACAAAGGCTTGATCACAATACTGACACATAGACACATTTTTAAAGAAAGTATCTGGCATTGGGTCTCCATCAGGTGTGTTTTCTGTTTCGGGAGCTTCTTGTTCAACTTGTTCTGCTGTGTCAGATTCTTCAGAGGAGTCATAGTCTAGGCTCGGATCAACAACCATCACAACACTATCCTCAACAATATATTCTTCATGTTTTGGCTTTGTGGGCTCCGGACCATTATTGTAGTTATAGTTACTTACTTCTGATGAGTTGGAGTTGTCAAGTTCCCCAGATCTGGTTGTAATTTGACGCAGTCTATTTTCATTCTGTATGCACTGTAGTTTGAATTTGCAGCACTTGTCCACCTTAAACAGGCATTTGTAACAGATCTTTCCAGGTAATCCATCATTTGGGTCTATCTGTAAGAAGTGTTGAAAAATGTAAGTAAATGTACCTATCTGCGAGTTTATAACACAAAACGCAAGGTTATATAAATAGTTTAAATGTATAAGACATGGAACCACTTACTTGAAGCTCGAAACATTCAGATATTTTAGAGGTTAAAGAAACATTTGTTTCGTCGTCGGGTGTAGCCCCAAATATCGATACAGAGAGCGTGCTTTTGTTCAAACACAAACGACACAGTGCGTGAAAATTGGCGATTATGTAGGAATCTTCCATTTTCTCGGAGTTTCATCGAAGTTCTTCTCGTAGTTTTAAATATCGATTTGACGTAAAAATTGCGGTTTTTCGTATTTGGAACGTGAAACGAATCAGACAGTTATAAAATTTATGGATAGGGCTCGGAGGCTACGGTCGTGCGTCGTGACTACGCAATCGGTCGATCCAAAGGGGCAACTGGGGCGATGTCCGCCAGGGCTGCGCTGGCGGAATGTCTCGCTGCTGCTGACGGCTGCCTTGTCACGTTCATATTTGGTTTCTATTCATACTTAGTTGTTTAAATTCTGTTCGTAGTAGGCACCGGAATCCAGTAAGTATCCAAAACTAGTCAACATGAAAGTAAGTAAATAAAAATTTGAATTTGAATTAAAAATTGGCTCCAAAAAACGCGCCACTTTCGCAGAAAAAGTATAACTGTTTTCAATGTGCCATAATATAAGATTTTATTGGTTGAATCATTGCAACGTGATTGGTCACCTGAAAAGGTAAAAAGCGCCGTCAAACAAAAGGGCCAATGAGATTTCTAGAATTTGAAGACAGCTGTACAAGTTGTGAAATGAGAACTAACTCCTCATTTTCTTTTTATTTGTTGCTATTTGACTGTTAGGGTTTTTGCTGAGTTCCACTGCTTTATGATGATTATCATTTTACGCATAGGTAGGTAGGTAGGTACCTATGTGATAATGATTAAGATCTAAATCCAACTTAAATGCCTACTTAGTTTCAACCATTATAGATTAGGTCACGAGTCGACAAATCTGGTAATGAGGTAGGGACATGATTTATTTATTTATTTATCAAACTTTATTGTTCCAAAGTACAAATATACTTTTAACAAATGGCGGACTTAATGCTAAGAGCATTTTTCCATTGTGGAAATCTGAAGGTGCCAGGTCAGGACTACGGCGGATACATTAACACTTCCCAGCCAAACTCTCTTAATTTTTGCTGAGTGGTTAAAGATGTGTGAGGTCTAGCGTTATCATGATGAAAACCACACCCCTTCTGTTGATTAATTCCGGCCGCTTTCTCTCAACTTCTTGCTTTAATCTTATCAGTTGTTCGCAGTAGAGTTCTAAATCGATGGTCCTGCCTGGTGGTAACAGCTCATAATGAATAATGCCCTTCCAATCCCACCACACACACAGCATCACCTTGTTGCGAGTTAACCCGGGTTTCGCCACAGTCTGTGAAGCCTGACCAGCCTTTGACCATGACCTTTTTTACACGTTCTTGTCGTACGTGATCCACTTTTTAGGGTTCCGTAGCCAAATGGCAAAAACGGGACCCTTATAGATTCGTCATGTCTGTCTGTCTGTCTGTCTGTCTGTCCGTCCGTATGTCACAGCCACTTTTTTCCGAAACTATAAGACCTATACTGTTGAAACTTGGTAAGAAGATGTATTATGTGAACCGCATTAAGGTTGTGACACAAAAATAAAAGAAAAATAAAAAATTTTGGGGGTTCCCCATACTTAGAACTGAAACTCACAAAATTATTTTTCATCAAGCCCATACGTGTGGGGTATCTATGGATAGTTCTTCAAAAATGATATTCAGGTTTCTAATATCATTTTTTTCTAAACCGAATACTTTGCGCGGGAGACACTTCCAAAGTGGAAAAAAGTGTGTCCCCCCCCCCCCCCGTAACTTCTAAAATAAGGGAATCATAAAACTAAAAAAATATATGATGTTCATTACCATAAAAACTACCAGCGAAAATTGGTTTGAACGATATCTAGTAAGTAGTTTTTTTAATACGTCATAAATCATAAACGGTAATTTACCTTTCTAGTTGATTGAATAATCAACTCAAATATAAAAATTAAAAAAAAATACTGCAAGACTTATATTATGTTATTTGCTACTACGGAACCCTTCATGGGCGAGTCCGACTCGCACTTGGCCGCTTATTATCACTAGTTATCAATTTCTTCAAAAATGGTTCGGTCTCATTACGTCGAATAAAGAATCACAAATGAGTAACTACACGGTTCATTAGGTTTCTTTCAGAGAGCTCGTGAGGTACCCAATATCGAGCTTTTTTGTGTACCCATTTTTTTCAAATGCGCCAAAACTGTTTTGTGGTCAATTCCCAGTTCTTCAGCTACGTCGTAACTACTGATATGCCAATCTAGCTCCATTTTTTCAAAAATAGCATCCATTTTATCCGTAACAGGGCGACCAGAGCGACGTGCATCTTTGACATCAAAATTTCCGGATTGAAAACGCTTAAACCAAATTTGTGCTACTCTCACAGACACTGCACTAGGTCCATAAATATCGCAACTTTTTTTCGCGGCTTGCGTTGCATATTTTACCTTTTAGGTAGTAAAATTTTAAAATGTATCTAATTTCTTCATTAGATTCACTCATCTTGACGGTAAGAAAAACAAATGAAAATCACGCATTTTCCTAATTCGAATTTGGAATTATCTTCTTTAAAATTTAAACTTTTAAATGATACCAAAACCAGCCAGGTACAAATAGTATAGCCAAAGTGGTTTTATTACAAGTTCATACATACTACATATATGCGAAATGACTTTTTTCCCAACCTAATATATAATAAACTATATTATATATCTATACATAAGTATAATAAAATTCTGCTGCAACAAATTAGCAAAAAGGTGCGTGTGGACTTTCTTCTTAAATAGATAACTATTTGAGATACTTTTTATGTCTTCGGGTAAGGCATTCCAAAGTCGTGTAACCTGAATAGTGAAAGAATTTGACATAAAATTAGAGCGAAATAAAGGAAGGTAAAGAAGAAGAGTATGACTAGAGAGAAGCTCACGGTCATGGCTTTAGGACTGAAAGCGAAATTTGTTTTTCATGTACAGGGGAGAGAGAGGATTATTCTTCGAACCGCTTGTTGCCTACCATAGAGATACGAAGAAAACCAGTTCATAGCTAATGATGAAAATTTCATGTATTCGAGAATTGCCAGGAGAATGTCGTGATATTGAAAGCATTAGAGAAAACTATTGACCTAGAATACTTAGTGACTAACGAATTCTCCATACCAAGGCGAATATCTTCGGTGATTCTAGTTTCACAGAATGGAGAGCACCTCTCTGATACTTAATATGTCGGTCTGCCTGCGTGAAGTGCTTGCGTTACTCAGATATGGCGGCTGAAAAGTTGGCGTGACCAAAAGAAAAAAAAAAACACTTTTTATTATTATTTTTCAAAAGCTTTTGTTATTTGTCATATTACTTATTTGATTTAAATAATAAAGATATTAAACAATATATATACAGTTGTTTTCATTTTCTACACAATAAAACTTATGATAATTTAAGACAACGAATTTATCCAAAACTAGGTACTTAATTACTGATTATGAACCACTGACCTCCATATATACAATGGAGGATGGAGGTCAGTGTTATGAACTTATATTGTTGCATACGTCACTTAATGACTTCTTGCAATAAGCCGACGATATAAGTCATATTTAATTAATTAGGATACCTACTACTTCATATAATTATAATAATTATTTAAAAAAATCCTATAGTGCCATCTAGTGACAAGGAAGAGAAATAATTATGTTTATAAGGCAATGTAGGAAGCATGGAATTGTATGTACTACGTATAGGTACAAAAATAAATAAAAATCACTTCATTTAAAAGTATGTCCTAAACAATAAAATATTTCCTGACGATTAAATAATTGGCCAAGTGCGTGTCGGGCCACGCGCACTGTAGGGTTCCGTAGTTCCGAATGCCAACTTTGAGTTTATGCCACTAAAAACTAATTTTGAAACCACATGTCAGATTCCGGTAAAAATTGGTAATTGTAAAGAAATTGCAATTATCTTGAGTTATAACTGGTTTCCGATGGTAAAATTATGAACTGGAAAGAAAATATAACAATTTAGAAGTTTCCCATACTAATGGTCAAAAATGATATAAAACACTATATTCTATTTCAAGTTCATATTTTTAGTGTAGGAAACTAGTTATAAACCTAGATAATTGCAATATCTTTGAAATTACAAAATTTTGCCCAAATTGGACATGTCGTTTTGAAATAAAACGTAGACTACGTTTGTATGGAAAGTTGTATTTTGGTCTAGGGTCGGGGGACCCTTAAAAACGAATAATCTATTGAATTTGTATGAAATTTCTTTTTCCGAGTACATTTTATAAGTTGATCGCCTATAACTTTTTAATTTGTATACCCTACTTAGCTCTGATAGTTTTCCTTTAAACTACATTATATATACTATAGCTGTGAATTTTTTCACGTGGCCATATATAACCGTTTAGCAGATAGAGGGGGACACTTGCCTCCAACAAAAATTTTCACTTTAAACCCAAATATTTCAGAAACGGATCCCTAAATCCAAAAATGGTGTTAACAAGCTCACAATGTTTTTGAAAGACCTATTCAACGACACCCCACACAATGTGTTTGTCGAGAAAAAAAATATTGACTACCTCTTTACTTGTATGGCAGCTAACCTAAAAAAAATATTTTTCCAGATTTTATTTTACGACTTTGTCGCCATGATTAATATACATATCCATGCCAAATTACAGCTTTCTAGTACTTGTAGTTTCTGAATAGGACCGCGGACAGACAGACAGACAGACAGACATACATGGCGAAACTATAAGGGTTCCTTGTTTACAACGGAACCCTAAAAAATACACCACGTAATTGTTTAAGTTTTCACTTCTGTCGGCACTCCCAGAGTGCACTGTTTTTTTTACTTTACCACTTTGTTATCATGATTATGCATACTTGTGCTAAATTAAAACTTTCTAGTACTTTCTCAGAGTAGAGTTGTGGATCTACAGACAGACATAGCGAAATAATAAGGGTTCCTTGTTTACTATGAAACCCATAAAAGTAGGATAAATGTACAGCAATTATAAGATTCCTTTTCCCCTTTAGTCTTTGCAATCTGACACAGAGTCTGAAAGAATGCAACTTTGAGATTCGTGACTAAAGGAAAGTCCTAAATCACAACTGAGCAGCCGAGGTCTTTCCGCCTGGCAAGCTATGAATTGCTTGCAGCTTTGGCCGTATCTGGAAGAAAAATAACGGTGGACTACAGATTAACCATCATGGTAGGTTATCAAACTCTACTGTTCGTATTACGTAAATTTTAGCTATAAAAATCTACTGCGTACGCAATAGGGATGTTGTATAAAAAAAATGAGATATCTTATAAGATAGATTATAAAAAGTGAAAAATAGATTATAAATACACTTATTTTTCTTTTCTATGATTAGCAAATAATGACAAAGATACTCGTACAGCGCATTCAAATTTCGCTTGACATCACGATCATCACCCCCACTACGAAACATCGAAGCGCTATATTTTTGTGAATTTTTACTACTTTCCTAAACAAAGATATGGGTAAATAAAAATAAAGATTATTTTTGAACAATTTAGTTGACGGACTAATAAAATAATATAGTTTTTATACAGACCACTACACTATTTTTTTCATATATTTTATATATAGGCATTTTTCTTACCTGAATTTCATTATATCATCGGATGGAGTGCCATCTTCATTCACTTTTGGCGAAGGGCATATGAATCCATGAAACACTGAAAAGTAAACACAGTAAGTACACAAAACAAAAATAGGTATTTACTTATTTATCTACCTATTACTACTAGTCTACAACTAGTCAGTGAAATAGGGATATAGGCCCAAAAAATTATATTTTTTTTAGTCCGTCAATTAGATTGTAATTATTTGATTATTTTTTCGTTTAACAATGCAGTCATAAATACATCGCTTCAAAGTTTTGGAATGGGGGAGTATAGTGAAAGTCTATTTGCGTTGTGTCTTGGTCATAATTTGATAATTAGAAAAAAGAAAAAATATGTATACAATATTTTTTAATAATCTACATACCTAGAGCCAGATATATATTTTTTTATTCCACATCCGTAACTAAAGATCTTTTTTATCGACACAGGAAAATGTCATAACATCAGGAAGAAGGAGAGAAGCTATTCCTACTGAATATGAGAGCTTTTTAAAAAGATTACCTTCAGGGTTGCACGACGGAACGTTCGCTGGCCAATCGCAAGCTTCAAGTTCAGTATTGAACACCAGTCCAGGGGGGCAAGGCATGATGGTGGCTCGCCCGTACTCACACCTGATGTATTTGCTGCATTCAGTGTTGTCTAGCGGCAAGAATAAGTACCCCCGCGAGCGAGGACAGGGACCGTCTGTGATTTCTATTTCACTTGGCATCGATGGTTCTGGAAGAATTCGAGCGAATATTGTTAAGGCCATACCTGAATTTTCCGGGGTCTAGTGCTGCCCACATTTGGAATAAATCATTTAAAAGGAAACAGAGACAACGTTTAAAATTGTGTCTTGACCAAGCCAGCAAGACCAAGGGTTATCTAGATAACCCTTCAAACTATTTTATGAACTACTGTTTATAGTTTGAACAACTGAGAACGTGAAGCTTTTCTTCGCACATTAGCCAAAGGTGGCCATTTTTCGCAAATGAGCATAGAAAAGCTTCTCGTGCTTCACTATGAATACGTTTGTAAGACGAGCTCAAATGATCCGAAAGGGTACCTACTACTAAGAATAAAGTCTTAGGCGTCCTTGGAACAGAAATAAATTCTTTTATAGTTGCCTTGTTTTGGAATACTAGATTAATATGTAATGTGGTTTGGCTCACTTATCTACATCTCACAAGGAAATATCTTAAAGTGTACCGAGACATTCGTCTACTACTGCGAAACTTGCCTGAGTATGTGAGTATCATACAAAAATTAAAAAGTAGCTGTACATTTAGAGACCTAGAGAGCCTTCTACGATGATTAACTATGTTACGTGTTGGTAATACGAAGTTTAGTATAAGCAAAATGTACGCACTTTGGAGTGAATTACTCCGTTCGCAAAGCGCCACCCATGGTTCTGAACAAGGGTCTGCTTCCCATGCCGCGTTTCGATTGAAATGGAGTCCTATGTTACAAATGTTCAATGTTGCAACGTTTTGCTGAAAAAAAGGTGGATGACCAATTTGTAATCTATGAAATTCAGTCATTTATTTATCTCAGCTCTTCTTCCTCCTACTGTTGAGCATATGATAGTCCTTCATCTATTCATCAATCTATGAAATAGTAGAAATAAATAAACACTTTTAATAGCTTTACCTGAAATAAGTAGATACATAATATTTCTGTAGCCCTTATGAAAATTAGAAGAAAAGCGCCTTTCGAACAATAATACACATTACCTTGCACATAATGAAGTGGTCACACTTGTCTTCGACGCTAAAGTATCCATTTTCAACAGAACACAAGTAGCCGGGCACTTGATTCATCATAATCGTATAAGATTTTTTTGGACCAGGCTCTTCTACCAGAGCTGTTCTTGCAGTGCTCTTGAGTTCGCAGTGGACTGAGCTGCTGCAGGGGTCTTCACCCCATGCAGCTTGTCTGTTAAAGAGGAGGCTATTTGGGCACATGTAGAGTGATGGGACGAAGTGCTGAAACCAACAAATATTTTTTTTTGCGATGATATTCTAAAATTACTTTCTGCAGGAATAGACACCTGTTTTTAAAAAAAATTTGTGCTTTTGTTTAAGCTCTACTGTGAATATGGTTTAACAATGAAAGTGCGCTTCCCGCCGCTTTTCTACCGTTGTGAGAAGCTAAGAAAGAGAAAGAAACACTGAAATGATCATAAATCTAGATTAGATCTATGGAAATGTTGGATGTTTGGTATTTTACTTAATTTCTGTTAAAGTTAAAATTAATTTGCACACCTTTATCGTCCATCCTGGTCTGGGAAAAAATAATTCTTAGAATGTATCAGCTGCTTCTCTTCCCACTCAGCTCGTAAGAGCCGATCAAGGGAAGGGGCGAAAATGCGAGTCATTTTAATAGGCGATGCGGTTAGCAACACATCATTATTTTGATTTCTTTCTTTACCTTCTCGCACATCATCACGCTAAAAGTGGTCTTTGAGTCTTGTGGCTTTGGGTCTGTCTGCTTAGAGCCACAATATCTAAAAAGCTCTATATATTGCCCCATTGGGATAAAGACTTAATAGTATATCTACATTATGTAATTGCACCCCAACCTGACATTCGATGAACCGCTCACAGCTGTTATCAATACCGAAGTATCCGCTGGCTTCACTACATCTGTAGTCTTCAAGATTAGGGTCCACCAGGAGGGCCGATGACTTAGGTCTGGTTTTGACTTCCTTTTCACACTGTGCTACAGAAGGGATTGCGCAAGGATTTTCATTGGCACCAGCTTTGCTTCTGAAGTGAAGTCCTGACTTGCATTTGTATAGCGACGCAATTTTTTGCTGTAAAATTATGAAAAAACACTAAGTAAATATACCTATGTATACTTTTTAAATATCTAAGTACAGTCTATAACACCGTGGTATGTCAGCCACGTCAGGGTACATGACCAACGGGCTTGAATTGAATGAATTTATATTTTTTGTATCAAACAAATACTGTACTACACCATAGCCGAAAATGGCCAGGAATGATGGAATGGTATAGCAGGAGTACTTACTAGCACATATAGTCATATATGTTAATGATGATGACCTGGATCAAACATTGTTTTTAAGGGATTGCTACTAATTATTTAGTGTAAAAAACAAACATGAAATACCTAGGTAGGTATGTGATAGGGGAAAATGTAAGATAGGAAATATGCCTTACTTCACACTTGATAAACTTTTCGCAAGATTTATCTAGCTTGTAATATCCATCGCTTAATGGGCAGATATAATCCATCACTCGACTGGTTATCAATACTGCTGAGAACTTGGCCTTTGAATGAGAACTTAGGAGCATTGGCTTGGAAGAAGGTTGGTCAGTTGGAAAGAGGATGTGGTTGCTTTTGCAATTAACTGTGGATGGAAGTCCGCATGGATGAGACGGCCATACAGCATTGCTGTTGAATTGAAGATCATGAGAACATTTGTAAAGTTTTGGCACGAACTCCTACGAAAAAGAAAAAAAAATGTTTATTAACCAATGTTGACTATTGATACTAAGGTATTAATTATTCTTGTTATGTAATACTTATCATGCAATTTAAAATCGATTCAAAATTTACAACATGCTTGTAAGTCGTACCTTGCATTCGACGAATTTATCACATTCATTCGCAATACCGTAGTATCCATTTCTTTCGGAGCACTTGAATTCGAATTGCTTTGAAGTTGAGAGGCTATAAGGCACAAATTCCGGTAAAGACGAGGAGACACCTACATTTTCAACTGGGTTGTAATTAGCATATCGATAAGATAATGGCTCAGATAATTGCTCTAGTTTTGTATAAGATAATACTTCTCGAATAGGTTCTTCATATGATATAGGTTGTATTTCAGGTTTGTCACTCGTAGGTTCAGATTTGACATCCTTTTCTATGTTAGCGGTTTGAGTGGAAGTGATATTAAGGGTCTTGTCCTTTTTATCATAACTTATTGTTTCTTGTAACATTCTTGGTAGCACAGCTTGGTTGCTTTGCGCACTTTCTTCATTTATGATAGTTGACACTTGAGCTGTTTTTGGTAAACTATCGTATTCAAATTCTGGTCTCACAAATCCGACAAATGATTTTGTTGTCACAAGTGGATTTTGTCCTTTATCTGCCAAGGAATGAAACAAATTTTCTAATACACCTGGTGTTGTGGTTGGTCGTCTCCAGTTCTTAAACCATGTCGATTCAGACAAACCGGAGTTTTCTTCCAATTTCTCCACTGCTTTAACTATAACCGGAACGCAATTTTTCGAAGTATGAAAAACAAGTTGTATAGTAATCATGAAGAAAATAACACAGAAGCCTACAGAGGACATGACACGCCCAAACTAATAACTTACCGTTAATAACGAATATTATTAGTGACACCAATTTGGTCCAAAACATATCTAACTTCATGATGAACTAGATATAGAAAGGATTCAACTTTTCAGTGTTACACTGCCGCGAGCAGATTTCTGTTTGAGTATTTATATCTGTTCGTAATTTTGTTAAGTGCCGTTTTATCGTAGTTAATATTTTTGGACATCAGTAAATTGTTGTTTAATCTAATGCCTAGAAAAAGCCGTGCGGTTTACCGCATTGGAGTTTTAATCAATTCATAACTACATACTTATCTTACAGAGTACCTTATAGACCTTATAGTTTTCGTATACGATTGAGACTAATCTGACACCGAGTATAGTTAAATTAGTTTTCTAAGTTTTTGTGAATTTTGGTGAAGGAAAAAATCTTTCAGGATAGGTATAAATTTATTTGCTCTTGTACATGCATCAAACTATCTCATATATTTACATCATACAAATATTTATACCGTAGGAGAATATAAGATGTCAGTCAATCTCTATACAAAATAGTGAAATAAACTCGTTTTACTTTTTCTTATCTTCTGCAGCTTGGAACCTTTTCTGAGATGACGCAGGCTTGGTCATCTTCACTGAAGGACAGACCCTTGTCGCAGCTGAGGAGACGAGGGTGTCCATGCTGACATGCAACGTACGTTATGCAGCTGTCTTCATATCTATAAAAATAATAATAGGGAATCATGAATTTTAATAATAATTGCTGGATGCAAGCAGGTCTAGGTCGGCAATTTTGGATATCTTTGGGAGAGGCCTATGTCCGGCAGTGGACGTTGTGCGGCTGAAATGATGATGATGATAATGAATGAATTTTAATATATATTATAAATTTTAAAATATTTCTTGGGATGTTTTTCTTTACTCGTTTTGCACATTTTAGGTAGGACTTATAGGTGTACTAGGTGAATTGTTAATCTAACTAAAAATACTTTATTGCGACTCCTACGCATTACAACAAAGCAAAAATTTGTAACTTATTGTAAATTAATTTTCCATTTTTTTTTTAAATGAGGTAATTAAAAAGAGTGAAAGAAATATAGAATATACTTAGAATAGATTGTTTTATTTCTGAAAGAAAATAATTGAGACAAGTAAATACTAACTTGAATTTGTAAATTCTGTCTTCATCTTCTTCTGAAGCAGGACACGTGAATCCATGGAATACTGCATAAGACAAAGAAGATATTAATTAAACGTCTAGGTATATCCCTAAGGGGCAATGTTTGCATATAGTGAGGTTAGTGGTAAAAGTAAAGCTGTAATAGACTGGTATTGGGACATGCCAAGAAAGCCGAGTTACAGACAGACAAAATATTTTTTTCTCCTTTTCGTGTTCTTAGTTCGTTACTTCAGACAAGCGACTTTTATACTGATGTATTATATGATTGATCTGATATTGATAATTTATATGGCCAATTTGGATTCAAAAGCAGAACAGGTGAAGCTTGGCTTTGAGTAAAAGGAGAAAAAAAGAAAAAAATCATAATGGGAAGCTGCGAAGGGAAACCCGAAGTGGTTGGTATTTGTATATAGGTAATGTTAGGTAATCAGGTTAGCTAGCACGTAAGAGTAAGGTACAACCAATAATACAACGATGGCAAAGACAAGACAAGAATGGAGTCTGCTCCACTTGACTACACCGAGCTTCTAAATAACAAGAACAAGAAGCAGGCAGATTTCCTCTCACCGTCAGGGTTGCAGGACGGTACATTCACAGGCCAGTCGCAAGCTTGAAGTTCAGCGTTGAAGACCAGGCCAGGTGGGCACGGCATGATTGTGGCCTTTCCTTTCTGACACATCAGGAATTTACTGCACTCTACGTTGTCAAGCGGGTATGGACCGTCCTTGTCCGTGCATTGGAAATTCTCATCGGGTTCTGGTCTTGGATCTGAAAATAAGAAATGATTAGATTAGGAACTAATCATATTTTTTTAAATTTGCATAGAGAGGTTAAATACCTATGCATTTATTGAAATAAGTATAAAGAAAAAAAAACCACACAAAAACTAATTAACTATAATTTTTCAAAGGTAAAAACCGACTTCAACCCTAAACAAAAAAAACGTTTTTTTTTTAATTATATGGGACAATCGCACAAGTATATCCTTTCAAATAAAAAAAAATAGTTTTCAAATCGGTTCAGGCGTCTTCGAATAATAATCGGTTAACATACATAAAAAAAGATTGCGATGAATTGATCACCTCCTCTTTTTTTAGAAGTCGGTTTAAAAAGAAACCTAAATACTAAAAATAAATAACATTTAAATATTATAAATATTTGCCGCAAATCCTTCGTCTGCGGAAGAGTGCCCAGAGGGCTGGCGGCATGATTATATTGTTGGATGATTCGCTTTTTCGCTTTACTTGTAAGATGCTAGGACCAGACGACAAGAATGCAGTACGTCCATGAATCGTATCCCGGAAAACTTTTTGAGTGAATGAATATACGACTTTAGGTTATGGGATAGATTTGTTTGTCAAGAATTTTGTTGAGTAAAAATGACTTACATTTAAAAGCATTCTTGTCACAGCGAGCTATGGATGGTAGAACACATGGGTCTGCGCCCCATATCACGTTCTTATTAAAGTGAAGTCCAGAGTTACATCTGTACAGCGATGGCAGATAATTCTGAAATAAAATATAACGTTTATTCCAAAAAATTAAATAGGGTAGCATATAGATCCATACTTGGGAAGTGGTACAATTTTTTTTTCGGGTAGAGCTGTATGATGCATTGACAAGATAAAGTAGTCATTGACGCGGTGAATTTGCTTCTATGATTAACCCTAAATAAATATAATTTATTTAAAAATATTTTCCTCATTTTATTCAATGTTGGATAATTCTACCTCTTATTGAGAAATTTTTTTACTTGTTTATTTTTTGGTTATTTTTCAAGGGTGTCTGTTACTTAATAGGGAAAAAGTCTTTTCCCATCGAACAATACACACAGCAAAGTTAACGTCAATAAATAATTATCAGTTAAGTACGAGTATAATAAGTATAAGTTCATTAAAGATGTTAATCCTCACCTTGCACTCAATGAACTGTCCGCATTCATCTTTAACACTGTTATATCCATTGGCAGTTAAACAAGTATAGCCGAACACTTGTCTCCTGACCAAGGTGTATGAAAGCACTGGTGCTGGTGTGGTAGTGGTCGTGGTGGTAGTTCTGACTTGGCACATTACTGAAGATGCGCTGGCGCACGGGTCCTCGCCGAACCGGGCCCGGCGGTTGAATTGGAGATCATTGGGACACATATAAAGAGATGGGATGAACATCTGGAAAAACGATTTTGTTTATTTAATTTGAAATAATGATACTGCAACCTCACTCTTTTACTAGCATTAAATAGTAAGGTGGTCCGTGGTACAAAAGTATAAAATAAAAGTAGATAAAATCAAACTAATATTATAAAGGCGAAAGTTTGTGTGTGTGTGTAATTTTGAAAAAAAATTGTAGCCAGGATGCTGATACCCTGTATACATGGGCTACTTTAGGCGCGGGTAACACCGCGGGCGCAGCTAGTTACAAAATAAATATTTAAATATCAATCCGTTCTCCATATCACTATCTGCATGAATGCACCTATAGGTTTTTCGGTTTCGCACAGGCGCAAACAAGAACATTTTTCACTCAAATGAGACGCAATCATAGAATGGATTAATAAAGTATTATGTATGAATTACCTTGCATTGTATGAATCTTTCGCAGTTGTTATCAATGCCGAAGTATCCATTAGCCTGAGAGCACCTGTAGTCTTCCAACACCCTGGATATGAGAATGCCTGAGAACTTTGGCTCCCGGTTTGGAGAAACGTCAACGGCTTTACAGCCTACCACTGCCTCGCTGGCACACGGGTCTTCACCCCAAGCCGAGTTTCGGTTGAATTGCAGTCCAGGTAAGCATTTGTATAGGGAAGCCACAGCATTCTGGAATTGAATAATAATAAATAAATATATAGGGACAATCTTACGAAATATCTGTTTAGAATCGGCCAAAAATCTGCGTTTTTCTCTACTTAGGCTTCCTGATCTATGGTTAAACTACGCTATGCTCTAGTAGGTTATTTCTTTCCATTTATACCGCATTTACACATTCGTGTTCTTTATTCGCCTCGCGATTCACACGAATGTGTTAACGCGGTTCGAAGACGCGAATCGCGAGGCGAATATCGAACTCACTGTTTACATATGCAAGTTCGTTATTCGCCTCGTCATTCGCCTCGCGATTCGCGTGAATGTGTAAATGCGGCATGAGAATTTTTCTGCTAAATCGGTCATAGAATCTGGCCTCTTTGGGCGTGCACCGATAAAAGTTAGGCATTATATTCAAGTTAGTAGTACTGATACACTTATCTTTAAAATATTATACATGCAGGTATCCGTACCTATTCCAAATAACTTACCTCACATCTGATGAAGTTTTCGCACTCATTTTTGGATTCGAAATATCCATTGTTCCTCGGGCAGACGTAATCGAAGACTACCCTCGAAATAATAACAGCAGAAAACTTAGGCGGTGGAATTGTAGGCTTTGGTTCTATGACCACTTCTTTGCAACCCACGATGGATTTACTTGCACAGGGATCTTCTCCAAATACCGCTTTCTGGTTGAATTGAAGTCCAGGCCAGCATTTGTATGTTGATGGCATAGAATTCTGAAAAAAGAAATGTTTGTACAGTCAAAGAACTTGCTAATTGGAAAATAACAACAGATTTTAAGAGTGTAATCAGGCTGTGCTAGCTGATTTAATATATTTCGGGAAGCTAGCAGGTACGGTCAGGCCTCAAAAATAGAGTCCTAATCTCTCTTAATAATTGCATCGTACCGTACGTTATGAATCAGAGTAATAATTTAATTGATCACCTCGCACTCGATGAATTTGTCACATGCATCTCCCAGCCTGAAGTATCCTTCGCTTCTCTCGCATTCGTATGCCCACATGTGTCTCAAGACCAGGTCAGCAGAAAACTTCGGCTTTGGTGGTGGTTGTGGTGGTAGTACTACTGGTTCACAGCGAATAATTGTTTCGCTGGCACAAGGGTCTTCTCCCCAAGCCGAGTAGCGATTGAATTGCATACCAGGGGAACATTTGTACAGTGATGCTATAGCGTTCTGAAAATTTCAGTAATTAAACTTAGTTATTTTAACCCGATTTCTAATGGATTGAACCGTGAAGGTAATTTAAGTACATATAAAGTTATAAGTTAGAGAGCACTGCCTGGATCGTGCTTTAGTTTGCATAGACCAACAAGGTGGACATGTACCATAATTGATGAGGATTAGGACAAATCATTTTAATTAGAGTACATTTTGTAAATAATGGAAGTGAATGGTACTCTTGTAAATAGTAATCTTTTAAGTAGCAATGAATTTTTATTTTTTGCTTCTAAATTGTTTTTCCTACTAATATGAAGCAGCCTTTCAAGTATCTGTAGTTAATTATAAGGGACCTTATATACATACTTCACACATGATGAATTGCTCGCAGTCATTCTTAGACATGAAGTATCCATTGTTAGACGGGCAAGTAAAATCGATGACTCTTGATACAATAGTAGCAGAGAACTTGGGAGCAGGCTTGGGTTTGACTACAACTGCTTTGCAACCAACGATAGATTCACTGGCGCACGGATCTTCTCCCCAGGCTGCGGTGATATCGAACTGGAGGCCTAACCAACACTTGTACAAGGCTGCTCTGGATTTCTAAAAAAATATATTTTATTTTAATTTTTTATTGGCAGTTGGAAAAAGTCATTATAAAAATATATTTTTTATACTAAATGTCTTTGAAGAATTTATTGTATACTTACTTCACATCTAATAAATTTGTCACAATCGTTTTCAAGTTTGAAATATCCTTCACTCTTTGCGCATTGGTAATCTGAAACTTCTCTTGCTATTATTTCTGCAGAAAACTTGGGTTCCGGTCGATCCTCGAATATGAGTGCTTGGCAGCGAACCTCATTTTGGCTAGCACATGGGTCTTGGCCCCATGTAGCGTAACGGTTGAATTGCATTCCATTTTTGCATCTGTAGAGTGATGCAACGGATTTCTGAAATCAAAGATCCTTAAAGCGATTTCTTAACCAGAGGGTAATTTTTTTCAGCACAGTATATAAAAAGAACTATCTATCTCAAGGTTACTTTTACCACCTACTTATTATATATGCATTGTGTACTATATCTTTTTACTATTTAGTGTTTTATGATATGAATATGGTTCTCAACGTACCTCACACAAGAAGAATCGATCACAATCGCTATCAGAACCGTAGTACCCTTCGCTGGCAGGGCATGAGAAGTGGTATGCCTTGACAATCAGAATAGCAGAAAACGTTGGGTCTATCTCGGGCCTGTTAATGATGGTCTTGCACCGGACTAACTCTGAGCTGGCACAAGGATCTGCTCCCCATTGAGCGTAAGCGTTAAATTGAAGCCCAGGGTTACATTTGTATGATGAGGCGATGGAATTCTAAAAAAATACAAGAATTTTATAAATATCTTGTTTTACAAGGTTTTAAAATGGTATTGCATGAAGTTTATTATGAGAGGCGTTGCTAGTTGTGCTTGTTGTGTCAATTATCCAGAGCAAGATTTCATAACCTTACGAGCAAGGGATATCTGGTATGTTTTACTCTAATATAATATAATAAAACCCCCGGTTTGAGAGTTTTATTCTTTGCTAATATTCTACGTAGATTCTTACCTCACACTTAATAAACTTTTCGCAGTCACTTTCAATTTTATGGTATCCATTAGTTGCAGGACAGGAATAGTCGCTTAATTTATCTAGAATCAGAGTTGCAGACATAAGTGGAGCGGGCGGTGGGTGTACCACGACAGCTTTGCATCGAACCACAGACTCTGCAGCGCAGGGATCTTGGATTCTAGAGGCAAAGCGATTGAACTGCAGTCCAGGTGCGCATTTGTACAGGGATGCAATATTTTTCTGAAAGATAAGTGAAACGTGTGTATAAAAATTATTGCTAATGTTGGTTATCGTTGGATCCAATGCCTTTGTCAAACATTGTTTTAAATAATCACCTCGCATTTTATAAATTGTTCACAGTCGTCCTCAGAGATGAAGTATCCATCGCTTCTTGGACATGCGTACATTGGTAGTTGTTTTATTAAGGATGCCGAGAACTTTAATTCTGGTTCAGGCCGAACTATCACGGTTTTGCATTTAACATCGGCAGAGCATGGGTCTTGGCCCCAGGTTGCGTGGCTGTTGAAGTTCAGCTCCGGTAAGCATTTATATAATGATGGTTTTCCATTCTGAAAAGTTGTGATAAAACGTTTATTATAGTTGAAAGCTTGAATACCTACATAACATGAATTTTATCTTGGAGAAAGTAGGCACTTAGAAAACTTTCCGCGAGGGAAATATTGTACAAGAATGTAAAATTATGTTTTTGAATATTTACCTCGCACTTGTAAAATGTCTTGCAATCATTCAGGAGCCTGAAATATCCATTGTCCGATGGACACATAAAATAGTTAATATCACTTGAGATTATGGTAGTAGCTGAAAACTTAGGTGCGATTTCGGGTTTGCGTACGGGCTCTTTTTCGATGTCGTTAATCTCGCATTTTGCTTTTGATGGCTCATCGCAAGGGTCTGATGGCCAAACTACGTTTCGGTTGAAGTGAAGGCCGTTAGAACATCTGTAAAGCTTGAGCACGGTATTCTGAAAAACAAAAACACAACTATAGAAGACTTAAAATTAACAATGAAATAAATTCATTGAAAATATATTTACCTTGCATTCGACAAACTTATCACAGTTGCTCACAACCCCGTAGAATCCATTTTCTACTTGACATCTGTATTCTTGCTGAGGAGATGATACAGACAAATAATTTCTCACCACAGGCTCTTCATACCGGTATAATGTAATACCTGCTGATTTTTCGATTTGCGCAAGTTGTGTTGAGAGTCCTACTTCAGTAGCGTTATAAACAGGTTTCATTACAAGGAAAGTGTCATGCGATTTAGGGTTTAGCACATATTTCTCAGTTGATGGTCTTTCTGAATCAGCAATGAATCTAGTGGGATTTGAATCTATGATAGATTTAGGAGTAGTCCAAGATATTTCACTCGGTGATGTTTTGGGGAGTTCTGTTTCTGATTCGGTAGGTTCAAAATTAAAAGAGCGTTGTCTGCTTTGTAACTCAAGATTTGGCTCTTCCATTTTGATATGTGCTGGTGTGGTTGATAATTGTTTGGATTCTAAACTTTCAGAAGGAACCCAAGCCGAGGATCTTGGTGTCCATTTAGGTTGTGGTGTAATATTAGAAGATTCTATTTGTCCAAAATTGAACGTGGGACGATGGGGTTTTAATTCAACCTTTGGCTCTTCTACTTCGACAATTGATGGCGTTGATAAAGATGGGTTAGGTTCTAAAATTTCAGGGGCCCATGTTGAGGAGCTTAGTGACTCGATTGGTTGTAATTTACTTTGAACTGTCTCTGTGGAACCCAAATCGAAGAAGTGATGTTCAAGCCTTGGCTCCTCCTTCACTCCTATTGCATGTTCAGTAGTAGATGGATTAGAACTTTCAGAAGGAATCCTGGGTGAAACTGGTATCCACTTCCTTTCCGTTTCACTTTGAAAAGCTTCTGCTGGTTCGAAACTGAACGAACGATATCTGGGTTTTATTTCGACTACAGGTTCCTCTGGTTTTATTGTTACTGGTGGAGGAGAGGGAGATGTGGTTATGTTAAAAAGTGCCTGAACAGAAGCTGGAGTACTGCTGGGCTCTATCTTAGATGTTTCCCATGGTCCCACGATGTAAGTATTAGTTTTTTTGATAGCAAGTGCTGGGTAGGTAGTACTTGAAGTCTCTACATTCCTTGTCAGCTCTGGTGTTGTGTTCAAGATTGTAATTTCATTGCCATTAGCTGGTGGTTTTGAAATTGGCTTTTTCCAGTCTCTAAACCACGTTGATTCGGTGCTTTGCCCGTCATTGTATATTTCTACTGCATTCACTATAAAAATCAATTTAGATAAATATTTTATACAACAAAAAACAAATTAAAATATATATTACCTAGAGAATTTAGATGCACAACTTACCATAAAAAACTAGAGGTAAAAAAATTAAAATTATTTTCTCCGGAAGCATGTCTGTTGTCTACTTTATAAAACTGTAGACAAAGACACAACTCTAGGCTATGCTCCACAATACAGACTGACAAGTCAGTTTTTAAATTTTCTACGTTTTATGTAGTATCTTATCAACAAAACTGTATTATTAACCATTTTTGTCATCATTAAATTGTTATTTAATGTAAGTTATATGCATGTGGGTAAGAAAAGTGCGGTTTACCACTTTGTAATTAAATGTGTCTTCTAAATTGATTCCTAAATGAAAGTTTGAGGTATAAAGATAAATCTATTTTATGGTTTCTCTGAAAAAATTCGATGTAAGAAAATATCACACATACCAATACAACGTGGAAGGGACATACCCGTAATAAACTAAACCATGGAGTATACTATACTAGATCACTATAGTATAATGAAATTAAAATAACAGACAAATTTAAAAAAAAAACGACATTTTCATACGAAATTGTGCAGCCGTCCGGGCAATTTGTATAGGGGTGTCGATTTTGTTTTGTTTTTTGCAGTTATTTTATTATCATTATATTATAGTGATCTGGTAATAGCCCATGGTACGATTTATAACGGGTATGTCCCTTCGACGTTGTATATCAGCCATTAAAATATTATAGAAGGAACTGTTTTGCACTTTCTTCTGTTAGGTGAGTGGCATGGTAACAAGACGAAATATAATTCGAAACGATTTTATACAAGGATTACCATTTTATTAGTAGCCAGAGCAGCGAACTTGAATATTATGATATTCAAGTTTGATTCTGAATCAGCGAACTTGAATATTATGATATTCAAGTTCGCGTTTTAAATTTTATAACACTGCGGGCCAAGTATACCTATAGAATATGTGTTTTTGAGATTAGTGAAAGGAAAGTGTAAAGTGTAAATGTGAGCAGTTATTTTATTATACATATATTTACAGGACTACATCAAAATAATTGGGCAAGTGCGTGTCGGGCCACGCTCAGTGTAGGGTTCCGTAGTTGCGAATGCCAACTTTAAGTTCTTGCCACTAAAAACGTCTAAAAACTAATATCTATTGAATTTGTATGAAAATGTCTTTTTTCAAGTACATTTTATAAGTTGATCGCCTATAACTTTTTAATTTGTATACCCAGCTTGGCTCTGATAGTTTTCCTTCAAACTACATTATATATGCTATAATTGTGATTTTTTCACGTGGCCATATATAACCGTTTAGCAGATAGAGGGGGGGGGACACTTGACTCGAACAAAAATTTGAACTTTAAACCCAAATATTTCAGAAACGGATCCCTAAATCGAAAAATGGTGTTCAAAAGCTAACAATATTTTTGAAAGATCTATTTAACGATACCCCACTCAATGTGTTTGTCGAGAAAAAAAATATTGACTACGTCTTTACTTGTATGGCAGCTACACTGAAAAAAAATTTTTTTCCATATTTTATTTTACGACTTTTTCGCCATAATTAATATACATATCCATGCCAAATTACAGCTTTCTAGTACTTATAGTTTCTCTGTAGGACCGTGGACATACAGACAGACATGGCGAAACTATAAGGGTTCCTTGTTTACTACGGAACCCTAAAAGTAAAGTGTTTTTAGGGTATGTATGCGAGTTCCTTTATTCCGCCATACATAACACCGATATGATAGTAAGTATATATGATTTTGAAACCCCTGAACGTAACGTTTATCCCAAATTACAAAAGCTACAACTTTTTTGGAAAGTCAGGGTTTAAAAGCAGTCGGCGTTCTTTAAATGGCTTTCGCAAAATGTCTCCTAGTCGTAAAACGTCTCTTTCTCGTAATGCCTCTTTCGCAGCATTTCTACTCTTTCGCAGAAGGTAAAAAAGTATGTCTGGCGTGATGGCTAGTTGAACCGCTTTTTTTACTTTAAAATATAGAAAAAGGTTTGAACTTCCTATTTTCAGGTAAGAAGACATATAAGAGATAACTCCCTGATTGAATACCTTCGTGGTCGAGTGGTCATAAGGCGTTCGTCTTGTGATCCGGAGGTCATGAGTTTACATTAAACTGGGGAGTATACTTTGTGAAAAGATGTTTCCAGTATGGTTAGGATATTGCAGACTTGAATTACCTGATTATCCGAAAAGAAAGATGATTCCGTGTTTCGGAAGGCACGTATAAACTTTGGCTCCCGAACGCCATCTATCGTTTGATCATCTAACTACCCAAGGATTGGTTCTAGTTTTCCCTTTGCGTTGCGGAGGTCAGACGGCAGTCGCTCTGTGTAAAAACCGGTTACCTCGTCAAATCTCCTTGGTTAGGTATACCTAACCAAGGAGATCTTGATCTTCTTGATCTTCAGAGCCCCGGGTCCGCTATAGCGGACCCGGGGCTCTGAAGCATTATTGCTGAAGATGTAACCTGGAAAATACGCTCGGATGATGATGAGAGACATATAAGAGATGCACGGGACGAAGAAAGAGTTAAAGGTTAGTAGAGTTAAGATTTGTTCGATAATATTTGTAGTATTTTTTATAATTTCTGATTTCTTAGAAACAAGCTGCGCCCTGCGGTGTTACCCGCGGTTAAAGTAGCCTTTGTGTTAATCCAGGGTGTCAGCGGTCAGCAACAAAAGTAACAAACATACACACAGATACGCACAAACTTTCGCTTTTATAATATTAGTGTAATTTTTAGACGTTATCATGATCAGATAATCATTTTTCTAACTGACTCTTTATTAATTGAATAAGAAAATACTGCGCAAAACTTAATAAACAAAATGGAAATGACAACAAAGTCTACATTTGGGTGCGTTGGGTCCATGTAGTTTGACTTTCGATGGCATACAAGATGTTCACATAGTTCAAAAAAATTAATGACCTTAAAGACTGTATTAGTTACAGATGCACAGCAGCTAATACAGTTTTTAAGATCATGAAACTCGAAGACGTTTGAACTTTGCTCGTTTCGCTCGCTCGTTTAATTATTAGGATCTTCTTCTTCTTATATTTAAGAGCTGGGCTCTTGTCGGTGGAGTGCTTTCCATGTCTCTCTTCCTTCCGCTAAGTTCTTAACCTCTTTATATGTTTTCACGTTTAATTTTTCTTTTATTTGGTCTATAAATTCTCAGTTTCGAGATTAGTCAAAAATTCTTTTGTACGTCTGTCTGTCTGTCTGTCTGTCTGTCTGTTCTCGCCTACAGGTCGCATTTCTTAACCGATTCTCATGAAATTTTGTAAGCAGGTTCAGCAACTAAATAGAAATATTTAGTCGAGCCAGTTTTTCGAAATTTTTCAAAATGGCGGAAATATGGGGGTTTAAAATTTTAAAACTGTCATACATCCGCCATTTCTAAATATTTTCAAAAATGTCACTAGACTTTTTTGTTGCCATTATAAAAACGCATTTTTTTTATTTGAACAACTTTTTTGTCTGGACAACTTTTTTATACATTATACTTAAACGGGTTTTGGGTGACTCGCGAAGTCTAGCTGACTGAGCCGTGACGGATATACAATACAAATCTTCTTACAAAATATACTGAAACTATTTATTGGTGAATTCAGTCCGGGTTACTGAACAACTTTCTTAAAAATGCATGTCTCCCGTGGGAATCAAACCCGCGACTTCCGAGTTACAAGCTTGACCACTATTTTTAAGAAAAGAAGAAAATTGACAAATATTTGTTGCGTACATTCAATACCACTAGTTCACAAAAAATTATAAGTAAGTGTCCAACAAAAAATTTAAATTCTTAGAACTCGCTATGATTTTTTTTATACGTTTACAAGATTGACTTGATTTTGTCTAGAATCGTATGACTTTTTGTTGTCTTGCGTGTTTACAGTTTTGTTTAATTTGTTAAGTCGGTTAATTGTGTTCAATTGTCGTGTATTGGATTGCTAGCTTGCTTTGCTTGGTAGTAGAAGATATAATCGCGAGGTCTAAGTTCGTGGCGAACTACTAGTATTTTAACGAAGTTATACTATAAGTTTTTATAAATATCTGCGACTTGCGACTCGGAGTTCTTATTAGACTTGAGTTTTTATTCGACTCCGAGTCTGGGCTCCGACGAGTCGTGCTCGACTCGACTTTGACTTGTGAATGTCTTAGTATAGCAAGCATGCAAAATTAAGTCGAGTTTGCAAATGTAGACTCTTGGACTTGAGTTTTTTACAACACTCGCTGTAATACTGTAAAGCAGTGGTTCCCAAACTTATTTTCTCTACTGCCCACTTTGAGAATAAATATTTTTTTAGCGCCCCCATTTTTTCACCTATTTAAAAACCACTATAACTTCAAATTAAATTAATTAATTATTGTGACCTATATATGTATATTAACGGAGAATTCTAAACGAAACTTTTACTATAATCCGCAACTTGAAACCTGAGCGCAGTAGGTAACATACAACGGCGCTTAGGTCTCAAGTTAACTCTTACGGGCTCCACCTGCCAATAAGAATGATTATTGAAACGCAACTTTATAGTATTAAAACAGAGTATCTTTTATTAAAAATATAACTAAAATAATCAATCCTTATATAAAAACTAATGTGAACGATGAATCTGATGCTGTTTAATAAGTTTGTTGATATCAGGTTTCAATTTACTCAAGAACAGTCGCAAGTCGCCACGTTCGGTAACAAGCAAACGATTTCTCTTTTTAGTAAGCAGTGTTGTCACAGCACTAAATCCACGTCCTCCTAGCTAATAAAAGTTCCTAGCAAAAAAAAAAAAACATTTTCTTTCTGGGTCTCTTACCCTTGAGACCTGCAGCGCCCACAAGGGGGCGTTATCGCCCACTTTGGGAAAGACTGCTGTAAAGCTTGGGGTCCGTTTTCTGGCGTTTTCTTCTCCATTTCGATCGATCTTGAGTTTCTCATCCTTATGTGTTAAGAAGGTCGTATAGCCTTACGCAATACTTGCAAAATATTTTTAATGATTATCTCAATATTAAAAATATGGGATCCATTATTGTTTGTAAAATCCCTTCGGTTTTTCGTGACACCTAAGACAGTTGGCCCTAATTGCATCATACCGATATATACTGTCACTCATTGGCTTCTTTTTTCACTTCTTCTGCTAACTCATAGGCCGTTTCATTCGTTTTTGTTCGTTTCGTTTCTGTTAAGCTTTATCAGGTCATAGAGAAGGAAATATCAAATATCTCACTCAAATCTATATTAGGTACAAATTTCAACTTTTATAGAAATTTGAATTATAGTGGGATTAGGTATTTTAACATTTATGGTTTCTTATCTCACAGTTGATTTTGTCTGCGGGATTGCAGCTGACCGCGAACATCGGATTTATCCGACTAACATTGTCGGGCCCATTCCGCGAACGTAGGATAATGCGGACAAAAAAAAAATGCTCGTTTGACACATATGTACATAATCCATATCCGTTTTTGGTTGTAGGTATTTATTTTAGACAAATGATATAAAGTCTCGCGGTGAAAGGGTTAAATTCAGTGTCGAACCAGAAGTCAGGCTCATAGGTCAGCAGCCGAGCGCTGTCAGAAATGTACTAATTCTAATACTAGGCAATACCAGTTGTTTACTAGGTTAATCCTACCGATTAAATTTACCGATGGTACCTCGGTGCCAGTTGGATAGCTCGGTGCTCCGGTGGGAGAAGTCACGCCGAGCGTGGTCAATACTTGGTTGTGTGAACACAAGTGGCATGTATCGTGCTCCCCCTTGCTTTGTAAGGCACGTATTATATATGTCAGTTGTCATTAAGTTATTCTATAACAGATGCCTACATGCAGCTTTTAAAATCTGACACCATTCTTGGCCACTTACAAAAAAAAAAAAAAGAAAAACAGTACTAATTACAAAATTTATTGAAATTTTTTGTAAATTATTCTCCATGAACCAACTCTTAGGCTGGGTGTCTGGGGTTTTCACAGTTGATTTTGTCTGCGGGCTTGCAGCTGCTGGATTCAGGGTCGAATCCGAAGCCAGGGTCGCAGGTCAGCAGGCGAGCGTTGCCGTGGATGCAAGAGTAGAAAGCGAAGCAGTTGCCTTCGTACCTGAAATGATAAGGCAGTGTAAAGCTCTTGATTCTATTGCATTTTTAGTTTATACTATCCTTCCTTATTCCATGTGGTTTCCGACAGAGTAGAAAAGGACCACTCCAAGTCCTCCCGTGAATGTCGTAAAACCCCTTCTGTGACATTCAATGGAGGACTTAGGAAATACAAGCTAAATAAAGCTTATAAACATCAATGAGACCTCTCCAACCCATCTGGGCAGCATGGAGAGTGTATACCAAGTCCTCTGGCTGCTCTGGCCAAGTATGGATCTGGTAGTTTAGAGAGAGTCATGCTCCTGCAGTGGAGAGAAAAACTTGATGATGATGATGATGATCCTTACTTACGGTTGAGTCCACCAGTGGTAAGCAATTGTATATTGTGGATCAGTAAAGTTTTTATAAATAAATAAGTACTAGTTGATTTCTAAAAATTCTAATTTAAATCACTTTGAACAATTTGGTCGGTCATTCTAAATGCTCGAGAATCGACTGAACCCGACGACACGAGTTTATTTGCTGCATTCACATTGGTGTAAATAAATAAATATATAGGGAAAAATTACACTGATTGAGCTAGCCCCAAAGTAAGTTCGAGACTTGTGTTATGGGATATTAAATCAACGATACTATATTTTATAACAAATACATATATAGATACACATCCAAGACCCAGGACAATTTGAAAAAGGCCATTTTCCAACTTGCCCTGACCGGGGATCGAACCCGGGACCTCTGGGTGGCAGACTAGCATGTTGACCACTACGCCACGGAGGTCGTCGAATTGGAATGGTGTAGATCGAACTACTCCTCATTTTGAATATGAATTTAGAGTGTGTGTGCTATAAAAAGACATAGAGTTTGAGAAACTTACTTGTAGTTTTTGACAATATCAATTGGCTTGTTGTTTTCATCCAGAGGAGCAGGAGGGCACTTGAAGCCTAAAAATTCTGAAAAAATAGTAAAAAATTAGTTATATACCGATATTTGTCGCATAAATAATAATACATATATCTATACATTTTCACGCCTGTTTCTCATGCAGGTATGAGAAAAGCATGTCTTATTAAAATTTTAATTGGTTTATACTATTGTTATATACTATTCTCTTCCATGTCTACAGAAGCCTATGATTTGCGTAGGTATAGTAATGACAGACGCGACATTCGCTGCGGATGTAATGGAAATTGGAAGAAACCTCATAATGAATGCCAACTTACCATCAGCATTGCAAGACGCCACCAGATCCGGCCAATCGCAGCGAGCAGTGTCAGGGTTGAAGGCCAGGCCGGGCGGGCACCGCATCTCCATGGCCTTGCCTTCCACGCATCTGCGGTAGTAACCGCACTCGCTAGCAGAAGCCCTCGGGGACGGGAAGAAGCCGTACTGATGCGGGCATTCAGAGGTGGCTTTAGCAGGCTCTGAAGATATTAAATGAAGCAGAAACGTTGATGGTTGGTACAAAAGCATGTCTCAAATTATCAATGAGTTTATTTTTTCTAAAAGAAAGAATTAAGCGCACTCGCTAGCAGATGCCTTCGGGGACGGGAAGAAGCGGTGCTGATGCGGTCATTCGGAGGTGGCCTTGGCTGGCTCTGAAGATATTAAATTAAGCAGACACGTTAATGCTTGGTATAAAAGAAAATATCAAATTCTCAATGAGTTGAATTTTTCTGAAATAAAGAATTAAAACTGCAATTCTCACATAAATAAATATATATGGACAAATTACACTGATTGAGCTAGCCCCAAAGTAAGTTCGAGACTTGTGTTATGGGATACTAACTCAATGATACTATATTTTATAACAAATACATATATGAGTATAAACATCCAAGACCCAGAACAATTTGAAAAAGATCATTTTCAAACTTACCCTGAGCGGGAATTGAACCCGGGACCTTCTTCTTCTTATCGTGTGTGTTAGTGACTAACACTAGTGCCAGAATTTTCAAACCGCCCCTTAAGGCCTCTGACATGGTTCTAGGTAACGACCGTGCCCTCCAAAGCAAGGATCATCTTACTTATCAGACAATCAGGTGATCAGCCTACAATGTTCTTTACCGGGACCTTTGGGTGGCGGATTAGCATGGTGACCACTACGCAACTGAGCTCGTCGCACATTTAGATTGAAAATAATTTAAGAAGTATGCAGACAAGAACTATGATTATTATAAGATAGGGAAGAAAACTTACGAGGGGCTCCTCGCCCATTGCAGGCTACTTCGGAAGGGTATCCACAAGGGTACGCGGGCCAGGCCACTTTGGGGTCGTAGTGCAATCCATCAGGGCACTGCTTGTGCTTAGCTTCAAAATCCTGTTAAATAGAATGGCAAATTCCTATTAGCCATGAAGCTTGGCTTCGAACGAAAAAAGAAAACAGATAGAATGTATCAGACGCTTTTGCGTAAGGTGCGTCAAACTTTTTATGGTATGGTATCAATTATATGATCACTGAGAAAAATAAATAGCTGAACTTGTTTTGCTACTTTCGATTTGGTTAATAGATACCAAACTTTTGTTCCAATATGCAGAACCATGTAATTTTAATTAAAACACACTTTAACTACTAGTAGCCCTGCGTTCAGCAGTCACTCCATTTTGGTAACGTGAAGCAAAAATTTTTACTACTAGCAATAATTCTTTATTCTCAGTGTATTACGTAGGTACTTACAAGACATTCTATGTACGAGTCGCAGCTTCCATCGATTGGAGTATATCCGTACCGCGCTGCACAGTTGGAGCTGCGTTGCCGGATCTCCTCCCCATAGCCTTTACATAACAATAAGATTTTTTACTTTACGCTATTTCTAACAAGTCAAATCGGATACTTTTTCTAAACGTCAAAACAAACAGTTTCTATACTATTTTGTATGAAATACAGGTAGATGACGTCATTGTTTTTTGAAGTCAAATAGCGCTCTTAATATCAGTTTTTCTGCAAAAATGAATTTAAAATCACGTTTAAAATTGATATGTTCAAAGACAAGTGTCAATACTTTGCGAGGTTTTATTTTGTTATCAGTACAAAATAATTTATTCTTGGCTTAGGAAAATACCCAGTCGTGCAACCGAATATACCCACCCTCTAGTTCCTTGGAAAATATTGATAATGGAATCATTGAGACTCCCATTTTGTTCTAGTTCTACCGTTATGGTACAAATGCAACCTTATTGGTTGCAGCAGTACCATGGCATAAATTCCTTTTACATCATCCATATTTTCAGTGGGAAGTAAGAAAAATGTAACTTGGAAACCTAACCCAAAGTGACAAACATACACTACAATTCCACATTGGTTTTAGTTTAGACTTTAATATCTATTTAACAAGTACGGGAATTAAAATCTTACTATTTTCGTACTATGATGCATTAACAATACTTTATGAAAGTTTGTCTCAAACATGTAACTGAACAAATAATTTTATTTAAACAGTAAGTACTTACTGTAAGCTACCAACAAAAGGGTTAAAGAAACAAAAGGTTTCATTTTTAAGTTGGTTCCGTCTGTGCCCTGGGATGCACTTTTCACTGAATGATACAAACCTTGATCTAGTTTCTTTTTATACTAAAGGTGATAAAAATTTTGATTGATAAATTAATTTTAGTTTACCGTTTGTGGTAATTAGCGTAACTTGATGTGGTTTGTAGTCATTAATGGTTATAGTACCGCTATTTAAAACCAGCTACTATTTGTATTAACCGCCGAAAATCCCGTTCCAACACCAACATTGGTGAGTACTTATGAAAACATTATTGATAAATAATGAAGTGCTGTCGTTGGCTCAAATATAAGCCAACAAAATATTTATTCCAAACTTATTTCAATGTCGCTTAGGGTTCATCGATACGTAATGGTATAATACATTTTTTGAAACTCTTTAGTAAAGATTGGTGGAATTCGCTACTTTCCAACAACTCAAATCAGAACTTTTTCTAAACGCCAAAGCTCGAAACAAATATTTTTTTATGGGATTTGTTTGAAATATAGAATAATGATAATGACATCATAGTTAATTGGAGTCAAGCGCTCTTAAGATCAGTTTTTCTGCAAATAAATCTATCTCATCTCATCAGGCTGAACAACTTTTACTAAGGCGGCATTTTTATATCTCTTATAGTTTAGCTGGACCATTAGGGTTCTGCATCAGGCGTTCCATTTTCCAAAATCATTTATACCCTATATGTTGCCCAGGCTTAATAGCTATATAACAAAAAAAGTTTCATTCGAATCCGTCCAGTATTTTCGGAGATTAGCGTGTACAAACAGACAAACAGACAAACAGACAAACAGACATACAGACAAACAGACAGACATTTTTTTTTAAATTCTTACTCTATTACTACGTCTCCATCGCCCCCAATATTTTTTTAGAAATATATTTAATGTACAGACACACTTTTTTTACTGTTTTATTATATGTATAGATAGATTTTTGTACAAATTTATTCTCTGGTTTTCATTCTAGTAATTTTATAAGTATGTTGTATCGTTGTAAATCTACTGACTTGCTAACGTAGTATACTTAATTTTAATTGAAATCTAACGGCTATTTATGAAACAACCGTGGCAGTACAATGAGATACGTTTCAATGGTACTATACTCCATTTGGTTAGGAATTTAAATAAATGTAAACAATCTTGACATGTCTTTTTATTGAAATATACACTTTATAAATCATTAAAAAGACATGTCAAGATTGTTAACATTTATTTAAATACCTAACCAAATGGAGTATAGTGAGAATGAGCTTTTTAGGGTTCCGTAGCCAAATGGCAAAAACGGAACCCTTATAGATTCGTCATGTCTGTCTGTCTGTCTGTCCGTCCGTATGTCACAGCCACTTTTTTCCGAAACTATAAGACCTATACTGTTGAAACTTGGTAACTAGATGTATTATGTGAACCGCATTAAGGTTTTGACACAAAAATAGAAAAAAAAACATAAATTTTGGGGGTCCCCATACTTAGAACTGAAACTCAAAAATTTATTTTTCATCAAACCCATACGTGTGGGGTATCTATGGATAGGTCTTCAAAAATGATATTGAGGTTTCTAATATCATTTTTTTCTAAACCGAATACTTTGCGCGGGAGATATTTCCAAAGTGCAAAAAAGTGTGTCCCCCCCCCCGTAACTTCTAAAATAAAGGAATTATAAAACTAAAAAAAATATATGATGTTCATTACCATAAAAACTATCAGCGAAAATTGGTTTGAACGATATCTAGTAAGTAGTTTTTTTTTAATCCGTCATTAATCATAAACGGCAATTTATTTTTCTTTTTTCTTTCATTCAATCAACTCAAATATAAAAATTTTAAAAAAATACTACAAGACTTTTATATTATATTATTTGCTACTACGGAACCCTTCATGGGCGAGTCTGACTCGCACTTGGCCGCTTTATTTCTTTCTTATTTTCATAAAACTTGATAGTTAAAGAGAAAATAACAAAGATTAAAATCACTGATGCTATACTTATTAAATGTAAAATTATTAAAGAATGAACTCCAAAACTGTTGGGTTTACTATAATCGCTCTAAGATACGATTTACTAAGAGCATAAATATTGACAGTTTTACATACTAATATCACAAAATAGCAGTAAAACTTGCCATCGCTACTCCACATCAACGTTTAGGGGTTGTTGTTTAGGATTTTGAGAAGTAAATAAAATAAGTTTGAAATTATATTCTTTTTAATAAACTTTGTGTGCAGCTTAACATATTGGCACTGGTAAATTATTATACCCTGATGGACTAGAATTTTATACAATACAATGAAGACAGTTTTGTTGCAGTGACTAAATAACTAAAAATGTATTAAACTGGAGTAGTTAAGTACAATGTAATATTATATCTACATAAGTATTTCTCTTCACTTAGGTACAAAGAGGAAAAGTATTAGTACCTACTTCGATGACCTTTATAATATCACATTTTTCTTTATAACTAATAGCTACTTAGCTTTTTACATAATCATCATCTACTACAGCGTATATTGAGTACATAATTCTGTATAACTACTGGGTTTCATTGTAAGTGGCTTTCACTTTAGGTAGTTTCATGTGACTGTTTTTGTAACTAAATAATAACAATCTTATGGAAATTATACATTTTTATATAAGGTTCTATATTTTATAACAAATACATATATAGATTCCTAGACTTAGGTCAATCTGAGAAAGATCATTTTCCATCTTGACCTAATCGAACCCGAGACCACGGGTGTGACAGCCTGGCATGCTGCCCACTAGGCCACAGAGGTCGACAAACCTCAGAAAAATTATAAAAGATAAAATTTAACCTTTGGCAGACTAAAGGTATTGTAGAAAGCTAACTTACAAAGATAACTCAAAGATATTGCATAACACTATCTAAATCCTATGAAACCTAAAATCTTCTCTTGTGCTCCAGAGGTTTGGAGTAGAAGTCAATCTCTTTTGCCAGCCGCTGTTTCTCTTCCTCCCGCGAGCGGGCTGCCGACGCCCTCAGCTCTGCTGGACAAGCGGATACCTGCAAATATAGTTTATATGTTAAATTACGAGGAAAAAGAACAGCCAAGTGCCAGTCGGACTCCCGCACAAAGAGTTCCGTACTATTTAATATAAAAAATTACATTTGTTGTACGGGAGCCCCACTATAATTAATTTTATTCTGTTTTTCGTGTATTTGTTGTTATGGCGACAAAATAAATTTCATTGCATACTGCTCTCAAATTAAGTGTATTCTAACATGGATTAAAACATAATGGTTTCCAGCAGAGTAGAATAGTGCCACTCCAAGTCCTCCCGTGGATGTCACAGAAGGCGACTTAGGAAATACAAGCTAAACAAAGCTTATAAAATATCTATGAGACCTCTCCAACCCGTCTGGCCAGCGAGGAGAATTTTGGACAAGTGCTCTGGTTGCTGAGGGTCGTGCTCTTGCAGTGACGACAAAAAGGCCTGATGATGATGAAGTACTAAAAAGTTTTCATATTATGAAATGAATATTGTATTAACCTCGTCAGCAGAGACACAGGTGGACGTGAGGTCGTCGAAGGCAGAGTCTCCGCCGCAGGACAACACACGTGGTCGGCCCTCAATGCACAGGAAGTACTTCTGGCAGTTGTTCTCGGACCTGGGATGTTAAAAAATTAATTTTGATTCTAATGCCTTTTTTAAAAGCTATAAATTCTTTTTGAATTGCGTTGACAAAATCAGGAGCTGTTGCTGCAGAACAAATGGAGATTTCTATGATCTTTACTCGTATTTTCTTTGCGTGTCGATTTCAACTTAACAACTTTAAATTGTTATTTTTATAAAAAAATATTATGACTTTTCTATGTTGAAGGTAAATTTTATTTTATGTTTTTGTGATATTTGAAAAGTATTTCTTGGTTCTGAGTAGGGGCGATTCACATCACTTTCTGCCACATCCAGCGAAATTTAAATGCGTCGCATCATAATTATTATTTGTTAATCAGAGAAAAGAATAACCAGCCAAGTGCGTGTTGGGCCACGCGCAGTGTAGGGTTCCATAGTTACGAATGCAGACTATGATTTCACGAAACTAAAAATGTCAAAAAAACTAATTTTCTTTTAAATTTGTATGACATTTTCCTTTTCCGAGTATATCCCTCGTTATACGAATACATTTTATTAGTTGGCCGCTTACAACTTTTAATTTGTAAACCCTATGATAGTTTTTCTTTTATCTTTGTTACATATACTTGAGTTTTTCACATGTCCATACATAACCGTTTAGTACGACGTAGACGACGGCGACGACAACATTTGACTAAACAAAAATTTGCACCATGGAACCAAATATTTTTGAAAGAACTATTCAACGATAGCACGATACCCCACACGATGTGTTAGTGGAGAAAATATTTATTGGTTACCATTTTTTTTCCTTTTTTACTTTGGAACCCTAAAAATATATACCATACTTTTTAATAATTTACATCATAAGCCAAAAAAATGTTTAGTCCACATCCGTATTGGCTGTGTAGGTACTGTTATTATAAATTGCCTAGAGATTCTAAGGTAATTGATGGCGCCGCTAATTACTTACTCGTGGAACTGGTTTTTCAAGAAAAACAGTAAATACATTATAAATATTTTAATTATTTTGCTTTGTTTACATAGCATGATCAAATGACTCAGGTGCATTTCATACAGCCATAGAATTTGTCTACCCTGTGCCACCGTAATTGAGTAATGTCGGACTAAGATCGGGTACTAGCAAGAAATATATTTTGTTAGATATGCAACCGTTCTGATAATTTAGTTTAGATTGCCACTACCCTGTAAAAAATATTTGTGCAGGTCACTGGGTGACTACTTAATTGATTAATTAAATGCAGAGGTCTGTCACAAGCCAAACATCAGCAGCGATCCGCCATCTTACAATTTAAAATGAACAATGACATTTTAAGAAGAGTTAGGACTAGTTTAGGATTTATGCAAACCATTTTAGGACTCTGAGTCCGTACGTCGTTTTGCTGAGTGCGATTCCGTAACTTTTGACATTTATTGTTAGTTATATGCATAAGTAATATTTAATCACCATTTTTACCTTCTGACCCATCTTGTAATTATAATGAAATATGTCTCAATAATTTAATAAAAATAAGAGAAGGTCGTGTTAACATATAACGCCGGCATTTCTAAGGCGAGGTTATGTAACCAAGGTCGCTCATCTGCTGACATTAAGACCTGCGATGACCAGCGACCGGTCCATTAGGTAACCAGTTATTAGCATTTCAATCTATAAATACCAATTGAAGGTGGATTATGTTGCAGGAAAGATGGCTCTTGGCACATACTAGGAGTATGTGCCAAGAGCCATCTTTCCTGCATCATAATTACAATTACTTAAGTTCATTTTAATTCCAAGAGTTGTAACTGCATACCTAGTTAAAAGAGTCTGGAGTGAGCCTTCTGAACTTTAAATAAGTTTAGCTACTCTACCTATGGATAGTTATAATATCATGAAAAAAAAACCTAATTCACCAAATCATTAGAAAGAAATGTACCGTAGAAGTAGGTAAGAATATATTGCAAAACTAAGCCTACCGACCTGACTGCTTCAAGCTATAGTTAAATATGGAAAATTCAACACTATTCTAGAGATGTTAATTTACACTTGGGCATAGAATACGTTGCGTGCATTGTTATTTATGCAACGTGCGTGGCCATAAAACGTTCGCGAGAAAGAGACCTATTTAGACATAACCGCCTTACAAGTGTATACATGCGCATCCAACACATTTCGCAAATATTTTGTAACGTTTTCATTTATATGAATGCATATACGTGACCGTAACGTCAACAACTTTTTTTTTGACGCTGTTGTCCTTATTAGTATATAGGTTAGTTTGCACCATCGCGTGAGATTAAACCATATGAGTCAGCATTAGTAAATTACTATAATTGAAGTTACAGGAGAATTAACTTGGCGTACCAATCCCAAGAGAAGAATATAATTGGTAGCTGTGTTTTTGAAGGAAAGTTAAATATTTTTATACAAATAAAATCATCTTTTCAAATGAGGATGCTCATTTAAAAAACATGGCTTTTCATCCACTATACTCTTGTGCGCAGAAATAAGCTGAAATATTATAATATTAAAAAATTACTCGTTGGTAAATTAAAAACAAACGATGATTAGCAATATTAGTGTAAGTTCCGTTTTTTAGATTCACGGCTCTTTTCACCCCGGTCCTTTGAGAGGCTAGCGTGGGGATACAGATCCAACACGTGCAAAACCTATATACCTATGAAAGGTATACCCTTAAATAGGTTTCGGCAGGAGAAAGGTCTATGGCAAAAAAGGGAAAGATCTATGGGTTATGTATTGAGATTGGGATGGACTGATGTTGGGGTATTTCAATAGGACCGATACCTGCCATAATCATAGTGTAAGTTATTGTTTATTTACCTGTAAAATCGGTATCCTACAGGCGGTCCAAGTTCTCTTGACACTGGCACCTCCGGACAGCGGAAGCCAAGGAAAGCTGAAAATAACAAAAAAAAAATGTTTATATGTTCGCAAAACATGTTAGGATTACTAAGCATTACTTTTGTCACAGCTTTCGTTTATTAGAAGAGTTAATGAATGCGCCCTAATGATTGACATGCCTTGACTTAGCACATAAACATATAGGTTCTAACCTCTGGTATTACTTACATAATATGAGGTCACGTATAAAGTATGTAAATGGTAATTTAATATTGTTGGACTTATTGCGTAAGTACAGGCTTTGCAATCACTTTGCAACTATAGTACTAAATAGATGTTATATTCTCGTAATGTCATGTTGTGATGACTATTATTTAATGTACATGCGAATGAATACTTCAACCATATTAGTGACCTAATGTCATGCAAGTGAAACTTGCAACATAAAATCTGTCACTTGTTGTATAGCTTTGATTTGTAATAGTGATATTGTTGAGCCAAACGTTAGATAATTCAGGAAGCTAACTACAACAAATGCCAGGTTCCGAATGAATTATATTATTCTGCAACCGGGAACAGTGAACACGCCAAGACACAAGTATTGAAAATGAAAGCTACATTATACCTATTTTCAGCGTTAAGTACCTACCTACTACCACTCAGGAAGCTCAAATATCCTCCCATTATTAAGACAGACCTTTAATCCATAGCGGACTGATATAAGCTGTAGAGAAGAGAAAGAAGAAGACAGCAATTTGATGATGTCACTCAGCGGTAAGTCTCCATTTAAGTTTCTGAGTCAACTACAAAACCAGAGTCAGTTGAAGACTCTCAGGGCAGCTAAAAACATAGCTGCATTCAAGCAGTTTCTTAATCCAGTACCATACCAGAGTCAAGTTTTGTAACACTTACCCTCAGCATCGCAGTCAGCAACCTGGTCGGGCCACTCGCAGCGGTAAGACTCCGAGCTAAAGGCCAGTCCTTCAGGGCAGACGAAGTCAAATCCCACACCGTTCACGCAGTTCCTGAAGCCACTGCAGTTACGAGCGTCTCCCAGTTTGAAGAAGCCAAACTGGTGAGGACAGTCGTCGGTTGGTTGGGCGGGTTCTGTAACAAACATTCATATGATTTAAGTACCTAAGTGAAAAACAATAAAATAAATATAAAGGGAAAGATTACACTGATTGAGCTAGCCCCAAAGGAAGTTCGAGATTTGTGTTATGAGGTACTAACTCAACGACACTATATTTTATAACAATACATATATAGATAAACATCCAAGACCCAAGACAATTCAAAAAGGCCATTTTCGAACTTGCTTTGACACTGGAAATCGAACCCGGAACTTCTAGGTGGCGGACTAGCAGTAAACACTACGCCACAGAGGTCGACATACATATAGAAGGATCAATGATATACTTATTTATGTTCATATCTTTCGAATGAGTAGCTGTTTTGATTTTAAATGACTAATGACTAATTAAAAAAACTGTGAAATTACTAAGTTAAGACACAGGTTAAGACGTCGTTATTCCTTACTTTAATGAGAAGCATAAATTAAAGTTGCGGTCAGAAAGTATTTTAAAAAAATAAGACACGGATAATTCCATGAAAAATGAAATATTGTTTGACAAAATTTGATAAAAAAAGCTCGCTAGTTAACAATTCATATTGTATTGACCTTCGGTTTTATGACATATTATTTACATTTTAAAACAACCTAGAACGACATTGCCAAGGTTATATCGTGTTGGTATAATTTGTTTTAATTGGGTATTAGAGTTGATATATTTGAACATGCAATCAAAGGGTAGTAGAAGTAGGTACTAATTCAATGGTCTTTAAACTACGAAAGGGGACTCAAACACATAAAACAATTTTGAGTAGAACCAGCTGTCGTATCCAAAGTTCTGGATTCTCTCCTATTAATAATATACAAAACGTCATCAAATATCTTGTAATGAATATAAAAGGAGGAAAAATACTATAATTAATGCATTAGGCGCGTTGATGTCTTTTGATGGTCAATTTTAAGTTGACCATTACCGATTAAATTAAAAACTCAGTAAAGTAAGCACTTAATAGATTTTTAGGGTTCCGTAGTAAACAAGGAACCCTTATAGTTTCGCCATACATGTCTGTCTGTCCGTCCGTGTTTCTACTCTGAGATAGTACTACAAAGCTGTAATTTGGTTTGGGCATGTCATTTCATCAAAAAAGTGGTAAAACAACGAAATTAAACGATATATTGCTAAACGATATATCTTTTAATAGTTACTTCAAAAATATTGTGAGCTTATGAACACTAATTTTTGATTTCGACATACGTTTCTGAAATATTTGGTTTTATAGTAAGGAAAGAGTAGGAAAATTTTACACAAATTTAATAGAAAATTAGGTTTTCAGACGTTTTTATTCGTGTGGACTTTTAAAGTCAGCATTCGAAACTACGGAACCCTACACTGCGCCTGACCAGACACGCACTTGGCCGGTTATTATTTAATTTTGTATCATCAGATATTTTAGATAGAACTCGTCTTTATACGCTTTCTAGTCTCAAGTCTTAGCACACACTAACATATATCACTTCGTAGATGGAACCTAAGAGCTTGCCATTGCTTAAAATTTACTCTTCAAGCAAATGTCAACTAAAAGGAATTTAAAGAACGACAACCGTATATGCAATCAATCTTAAGACACCGGGTACACAAAGGTGACCTTTAAAGTTGCGTGAAGCACCCGAGACGTCTAACATACACACAGATGATGTGTCAAGATAGTGTGGAAAATGTGTGGAAGGTTTTGCTGTCGGTGAATTCGAATTATTATAAAAAGTTGTACAAAGTCACCTACACAATAATCGGCTTAGAGCCGGTGGTATATCTATAGGTATTTTATTGTTTATTCTTGAACATGTTACAGAATATGAATTTTCATTTAGCTAATGCAGTGATCAATAATTAATATTTTACCATAAGGAGTCACTGTCAGACGTCAAAAAAATAAGGCGACAGTAGATTTTACCGTTATATTTTGCAATTGCTGAATAGTTTGTATGTAAGAAAACGCTTTATTATATTCACTTGAAATTCCATATTTTACCGATTCATACGAAATGTTTATATAAATAGAAATAACTAAACGTGCTTCCTATAGCTAAATATGGCCGCGTAGTGTAGTGTGTGGTCAGGCTTGTTCATAGCTTATTCATGAAACGAATCTTAAATTTTCCTCACGTAGGGCTTGAGAGTCTTGAGACCACTCACACTTAAGGTACAAGATAACATCTGGGTGGGAGTTCACCGCCACCGTACATAATATTTTAAGTACATATTTATTATTAATAAATATATATTATTCTTCGATCGTGGAAGCAGGAAGGGGAGGCCTTTGCCCAACAATGGGATACTATATAGGCTATAAAAATATATATTCTTCTATTTTGAAAAGTGTTTTAGTTTAATGTAAGTTAAGAAAGAGCAGGTCTGTCTGGCATTAGTAATATTTGTTTAATATAGGCAGGCCTCACAATTATTTTTTTAAACACAATTTTCTGTTAACGAATAAACCTATTCTAATTTTTATACTAAACAAACACGTCTTTACTTTATCTCTTTACACGAGGTAGGCTTTGTTGTCTTATGGCTATAGAACTAAAAGATCCCAGAGGTCACTTTCAGCATATCACGCATTAGGTAACCAAAATAATTAAGGGCCGTCGCTATAACATATTTTCTTGTGATTTGTACCCCATGTGATTTTCCTTAACTATCTGCACAGGAAAATAAACAGCTAGCTGGTTTAACGATTTTTCTTTTCTCCAAGACGACATAAAAGCATTATATTTTAATCGAAGTCTTTTTGATGTAAATGAATGAACTATTGAACTGTCTGTGGTAATATCTCTGAAGCCGATAATAAACGCGCATTCAGACGACTCGGCTGTTTTACTCGCATATTTATCACTTCTGCAGTTTTAAGAAATAAGATACTTACGTAGAGAAGACCGCTCGAGACAAGTCACCTCGTTGGGGTACTGACAGGGGTAGCCGTTGGCACCAGGGTTGAACAGAAGACCATCCGGGCAGGTTTTCTCTTCCGCCGTTCCGTTCTGCACAAAAAAGTTTATTTGTGTTGGCTTAAAGGGAAAAATTGCGCCGTGTGGTTTCCGGCAGAGTAGAATAGGACCACTCCAAGTCCTCGCGTGGATGTTGTAGAAGGAAAGCGACTTAGGAAATGCAAGATAAATAAAGCTTATAAACATTAATGAGACCTCTCCAACCCGTCTGACTAGCGAGGAGAGTGTAGGCCAAATCCTCTGGCTGCTAAGGCCAAGTATGGCTCTAGTAGTACAGAGAGGGTGGTGCTCCTGCAGTGTAGACAAAAAGACCTGATGGTGATTATGATGAAAGAAAAAAATAAGTACTTCCATAAAAAAAACTTAGTAGCAGATTGAAGGAATCTAACCAGGACTATCCAGCTGTATTAGGCTATACATATAAATTAATGTTATTTTAATTGTGTGCGGCACAGTTGGTAAATTAAAATTATCATTTTTTATTTGTTGCAGATGGATGCCAACCTACTTTGCAAGAATTCTTTGTGTACTCATAACATAAATATACCTTTAAAAAAATATTACACTAAGTGTTAAGATTAAAGATGTGAATAAAGCCGCTGACCTGACCGTGAATTTGGTGAAACAGCCTCTTCGCTGCCTTGCACCATAATCACTTCATTTTCCTTAACCTTTATGTGTGGACATTAGAACAACAAAAATAAGTTGTTTGGGTCACTCGAAATATTTGGATCCGGTTTGCAACATTTTACGACACAAATATTTTTTTTGTTTCACATGAATGCTAGTGTATTCAACAGCGCATCCTCCATACATATGAGGTTTTGTTTAAGCTTTGCAAATATTGTAAATGTGAAACGTTTACTAAATATTTATTTAGTAAATGTTTAAATCATACGCTCCAGAATCCCAACTGACTACACAATCATTTCAAGGCCTTTATTTGCGAAATATTTTTTTTAAACCCATATTAAAACAAAGAATAGGTACATAGTTTGTGCTAACTTGGTAAAAATAGACTATTTATTTTTTATAGTCAGAACGCAATCGGGAACGTAATAAAATGAGAGAAATGCTTTACCAGGTACCTACTTGGACTTTTACCACTAATTTGTTAATGAATATGTACCATCAATATCAAAATGTTGTTTGTATTACAAAAAGGTACTTTTTTTACATTGCCATTGATGTAATGTTCAATGAAATGTAGTCACGTTACAGGCCATGTACTCGTTGATGGGGCGGCTCCACGCGACGAGAAAGTTATACCATGTTTTTATGTATCATGGGCATTATGGCCCATTGGGCGGGAGTACATATTGATAGCCCTTTCGCAAGGTAAGTAATCCTGGGTGTGGTCCACACGTGGCTGGGTCACAAGTGGTAAAGAATTTTCTGGACCGGGACGGTCTTTCATCATTGTATGGCAGTCGTCTAAGTCTATATACGTCACATACTATAAGGCAGCTTAAAAAATCTGACATCATTGTTGGTTGGCCACATACATGATTAGTGATATCTCGGTCCTGTGCTGGGGGGTTACTCCAAAAGCGGTACGCAAGAGGGACGTTACTGCGTATCCACGTTCAGTGTCAAGCATAACGTATGATGAGAAAGTTTAATTTGGTTTGACATAAAATCAGGACGTCACTATCGTACGACTAACGTATTATTTAATGTAGTAACCCCCTGATGGAGCCGACGAAGGGAGGTCCTATGCTCAGCACTGGGCGGAAGAAGGGCTGGGATGATGATGATCATCATGGTTAGTATTTATGTTAATTCTGTGATCAGGGTAAAGACTTACAACACATTCGATGTATCGATCACAGCTGCCAGATACTGGTGACCGTTCGTTGTCTTTGCAGGATCCCAGGCCTTGAGACCTTGGAGGTGACGGTTGCTGAAACTGGCTTTGTTGGTACTGGTTTTGCTGGTACTGGTTCTGTTGATACTGGTTCTGTTGGTACTGGTTCTGTTGGGGGTTCCTCTGATTCTGGTTCCCCAAAGCATTCTGGGATTGTGGTTTAACCGTCTGCTGGAACGTGCTCTGTCCTCGGTTGTTCTGTCCAAAGGAGGATTGGTACTGTGAGTTTCCAAATTGCGCGTATGCTGTAAACAAGATTTTGGATAAAATTGATAGTTCTCAGATATTTTTTGAAAAGTTTATAATTCCGCCGACTCGTGTGGATTTCTATAGCTTTTTATAGGTTGTTTAGTTTTTTATTGACTCGCCAGTAATGAGCGAGCAAACAATGCAAAAATCACAACTGTCATAACGGTTACAACCTCAATTAGCTGTTTGTATCGTAGTAGCCCGCTCAAAGAAAATGTTCGGTAATGATAAAATTAGAATTGAACATTTGGCATATTAGTGTCAGCTTTATACGTGCCTCCCAAGAAGAAAAAGTGATATTTTATGTCAATTATGGGCATCCATTCAAGTGTGAATTTAAGGTTGCTGAATTTTCATATCATCATCATCATCATCAGGTATTTTTGTCTCCACTGCAGGAGCACGACCCTCTCTGTACTACCCGAGCCAAACTTGGCCAGAGTTGCCAGAGGTCTTGGCCTACACTCTCCACGCTGGCCAGACGGGTTGGAGAGGTCTCATTGATGTTTATAAGCTTTGTTTAGCTTGTTTTGTATTCCCTAAGTCGCCTTCTACGACATCCACGGGAGGTCTTGGAGTGGCCCTATTCTACTCTGCCGGAAACCACACGGCAACAAATTTGCATATAGTACAACATAACTAAGATTGTTGTATCGGCATGACCATCAAGCTCTCAATTCTAGAAATGATATAATTATTCAACTCAAATAGGATTTACATAACAGTATAATTAAGATAAGATTTTTCTATACTGTGGTATTGTAGCCTAATTAAATGCCAATTAAGAGTCGTAGAATAAAATGACTCCATTGTGTCCCGAAGCGGCAGCCGCGTGAAAATATCCAATTATGGTGTCCGAGCCTCCGTCATTGGGTGTGATTAGGAAATCAAACATCGTAATGTACACGAAAAAAACTATTAAAATTTGTTAATTTCCCTTTTCTTGCCTTGCCTTGTTAATTATTACACACTTTTTAACACGCAATTTTCTACCTCATTAAGGTATGAAGATATAGTACAGGTACCGACATTATCTATTAAACTAGTTAGATAATAAATTTCTTGGATAATAGGTAAACTTTGATTAAACCATGATAAAGTTTCAGTTATATGTATACCCAACAATATGTATTTCAGATTTTTAAGAGATATAGGTTTAGGTAGAAATGGATTTTAGAACTTTAGATTTTTGATCTTATGAGTCATGATCGATTTTACTCAATACCAGTGAAGATTAAGCCTTACCTGACGATCGAACTTTGTCAGGACAATTTGTCTTTGGGGGAAATCTAATAATATCTTTAAGATAATTATTATTTAATTTACAGTTCTGGAAAAAAAGGTTCTAAGAATTAGAAACTAAGTTAAATTTAACTTATTTTTCAAAAGTTGTAAGCTTATGTTGTACGCGGTGTGCTCATGGTACTCACCAACGGCGCAGACGCACGCCAAAACCACAAAAGCCTTCATTTCCACTGTGACAACACGTTCGCACTTAGCTCGGACTTACACTGAATGGCGATGCGCAGGAGTTGATGAGAAGCGACCTTGGGTCAGATCGCCTTGCGAAACCCGGACTCATCTCAGCCGCGCCTTCACAGGTGACTCAAGAAAAAGCTATAGGACAGTGGGGCTCTAAGCTAGCCATAACACCTAATGTGATGAAATTCATTTTTAGAAAGTCTCATACAAACTAAACTACATTGGGAAAATGTACTTAGTTAATTATAAGCTAACTAACAAAGGTATCGACCTATGACTGTTAGCTAGTGCTTATCGAACAATTAAGAACATATTATTATGTACGTAAATGAATAAAGTAAAATTTCGTACGAAATTTTATAAATAAATACTATTATGTCCATAGCTCCGTCCGTGTGGCTTCCGGCCTAGAATCGGACCACTCCTTATGTTCTAAGAGGCGTTAAAAGGAATATTTAGGCACAAACATGCTATAACTGCATTTCCATGGCGGGTCAACGTGTGGCGGCAGACGATTGTAAAACTTTTCGTACCTGAATTCCCAAAGAGAGATTAAATCAGGCAGGTGGATGGTTGTAAAACTGAAGCTTAAATCATAAAAACTTTTTCGGCATTTTCTTTTTAACTTCGCAAGGTCTTTGGCATCCTTTAAGTATATTCGGAGAAGAAAAAGCGAAAAGCGGACCCCGCGAGCGCTGAAGCAGTACAGCTGAGGAAGCTACCGGGAACGCACTAAGATGAAGAAAATATAAAGACCAGTAGAGGCCAGTAATTATTTGTCTTAGCCCATTGCTTAAAAGTTTACAATTAATTCCAATTCCATAATCGTTCCACTCCAGAAATAAATATCTATACAGACTTTTTACCCATTACCAAAAATTTTTTAAGGCAAGTTGAGTTCATGATACTGAAATACATTATATATTAAAGTAGATAAAAAAAATATCGTTCTCCCATAAGAAATCCGTTTCGCCGAGCGCTGATTTGTATGGGAAGCCGAAATTTAAATTCGGTTTTCGTTAATTGTTTTAATGGAAAGTAGTACAGAAGCACGGACAGGACTTTTTAGGGTTCCGTAGCCAAATGGCAAAAACGGAACCCTTATAGATTCGTCATGTCTGTCTGTCTGTCTGTCCGTCCGTATGTCACAGCCACTTTTTTCAGAAACTATAAGACCTATACTGTTGAAACTTGGTAAGTAGATGTATTATGTGAACCGCATTAAGGTTTTGACACAAAAATAGAAAAAAAACAATAAATTTTGGGGGTTCCCCATACTTAGAACTGAAACTCAAAAATTTATTTTTTATCAAACCCATACGTGTGGGGTATCTATGGATAGGTCTTTAAAAATGATATTGAGGTTTCTAATATCATTTTTTTCTAAACCGAATACTTTGCGCGGGAGACACTTCCAAAGTGGAAAAAAGGGTGTCCCCCCCCCCGTAACTTCTAAAATAAGGGAATTATAAAACTAAAAAAAATACATGATGTTCATTACCATAAAAACTACCAGCGAAAATTGGTTTGAACGATATCTAGTAAGTAGTTTTTTTTTAATACGTCATAAATCATAAACGGCAATTTACCTTTCATTTAATCAACTCAAATATAAAAATTTTAAAAAAACATACTACAAGACTTTTATATTATGTTATTTGCTACTACGGAACCCTTCATGGGCGAGTCCGACTCGCACTTGGCCGCTTATTTTTTAATTGGCTAGTGGTTAAAAAGTCAGGGTGACTTTTACCTACAAAGTTATAAAGTTTTTGTTACTGAAATAGACTGGATTTGATAATGGAGTAGTTAAAACATCAGCATTCATCATCTACCTACGATTCGATCATCGCTCATGTTTAGGTAAATACTTTTATTAAACTGTACATTTGGTGGGATCTCTTTTAATAATAAAATTCTCAGATTCACGAAGTCGATAACAATATTCATACGACCTTCATTTGGTGAACGTGAACTTTTTGGTAAATCCGTGATGTTTGATGATGTAACATGTGATCCATCACCGGTCACAGCATAGTATTCAGAATTGGTGACAAGATTCTTGCAATGTTTCCTCGATATAACGACAGCAAAAACTTTAGTTTTTGTTCTCATCTTTAATATAAAAAGTTTTTAGTTCAATTGCATAAAAAGTTATTTATTAAACTAAGCAAGTAGACATTTGTATAACAAATCGTGCATGGACGCTAATTTTAAACTACTTTGACTATAACTATGAAGTTTTTCATGACTATACAACAACTCGTCAACACTATAATATCACTCAGTTATCTACAGTCAATATCAAAACCAAATATAAATTATATGGTAAAAAAGGTTAACTATTACTAATCAAAAACGATAATTTGTTACCATAACTTTAGGAATGAACTTCATTCAAGCTACTACATCACTATCCACGTCACGTCCCTATCATTGGCATGCAGGAATACTTTTTGCACATGGAATTGTTTTTGCATAGATTGGTGTTCCCGCATAAGATCAACTAATATTGTTTGTTAGTAATAAGCAATGAATTCAGCAAACTGGGAAACTGTAATAGTTGGGCGTTCGAAGCACGTACCGTCTGGAGATCAACTTCCTGATCCCATTCCTCATTGGTATTCAAGATAGCGCGCCCGGCAATCTACGGTAATTTGGCTTTTCGCCTGAGAACATTTTTTATAGCCTTATTTATTTCGAACGGGCATACCACTACTTGTATTCTTTAGGGCAATCGATACATCGGGTTTTCGGTTAATTGTCATCGGTCAACTGGTATTCGATATGAGGTGGAAAACCCGGGGCATACAGACCTTATGGTTAGCGTTGCCTACAAACAGCAAGGGTAAGCAACGCGCATGGTCGACCCACAGAAATCTTTAGGGCCTTTTGGAAAAAAGTTTAATAATAGTAATATGTTCAAATATTTTATGTATTGATAAACGCAGCCAGCCTCTGCTGGTCAAACTTATGCTTTGATCACACCTGGCGCCTGGTAGTATTTGTGCAGCATTTAAGTAGAAAAAGAAAATGCTTATTCATACGCTTGTAATATTAGAGCCCCATGAGAGTTCGCCGAGCCGTGATCATCAATGTTTATAAAAATTTAAAAACATCTTTTTTATGTTTCATTTGGTGCTTAAACATTTTTGCTATCAGAGAATAATAAGAAGAAAGAGTTAGAATTTAAACGATAAGATTATTCATAGACAATTTTTTTGGATATGTAATGTCTGATTGACAATGAACACAGAACAATATTATGACAATGAAAGACCAGTCTGTATTTCTTGTGCTCATAATTTTATATCATAGATCGATATTTGTGCGGCAGTTTCTTACACAATCATTGAATTATATACCATTCACTGCAAATATATACAGTCTTATTTCTATACCAGGTGCCTACTACGTAGATATACCACAAATATTCACGTCCATACGTTCACCAGATTTTCTACAGATCCTTGGTCAAAATCAACTTTTTCTTGATAACTGGGTATTTTCCAATGGAAATGGTGATTCAAGTGAAGAGCAAACGTCTGAGGATAGTAAACCAGAACCGCCAAAGGAAGAAAAGCCACAAGAAGTGTCACAGCCACAAGAAGAACAAAGAGACCACGTCACCGATAGGTACCGATACAAGAACTCTAGTACGCCCCACGATCAGCATGACAGAAATTTCCCTCTCCCAGGTCCTGGGTATTACAGACGATCCAATGGTGTAAAATGTCGAATATCTTTGCAGTTGTTAGTAGTTATGATCGGTTTAAGAATAGGCATATGTTTGTGTATATTGAACTGATATAAGCATTCAATAAATCTATAACGTTAGCATCGTAGTCTTACTGCAACTCTAGGTTAAAAATAAAAATTTAGTATTTTACCCGAGAGAAGTATAACACGCGTTCCGTCCATACAAAAATGCAGATGGAGAAAAAGTTTTTCCACTCCTAATTTTATTTAGTCTAAGACTCCTACATGTTATCCGATCTCAATGGTCGTCGTTGCCTGAGATCGTTGAAATAAAAAGTTCCTTTTTTCAAAATTTGCAAGTATATGTGTTTATTATTTAAAAATTGATCAAATTTTGAAAAAATGAAAACCTATAAACCACATTACTTGTATATCCTAAATCTTTCATAAACCATGACTTACAAACTTGATCTTTGTGTAAATAAACATACATACTATCACGTCTTTATCCCTAATAGGGCAGACAGAGCATTTTGGGTTTTGCGGCTTTATGCAGAACCCAGGGCCGCAAGACCCAAAAGCCACTTTTAACTTTTAGCGTCATGGTGGGCGAGAAGATGGAAAAGCAATCAATACAGTGATGGGTTGCTAGCCGCATCTGTAAATAAAATACAAAAAAATCTAAGTACTAAGGTTAGTACTTTACAAAGTTTTAAGGTTTTTAAAGTTTTAAGGTTAGTAGCAGATTTTCACCCCAGTCAGGTGACTGGCGTAAAAAATCTGCTAAGAGTAGGAGATATTAGACTGATTAATATTTATGTATTTATATTAAAAAAGTCAACAAAAGAACTTTGTAAATAAGATACGGTATGGGCACTTCTGCATGTTACTGGCATATCTTTAGATTCTAATAATAAAAAAACCCGTGTTTTTGTACATATTTTGCCAAAAATCATTATCTCTTCAGAACAAGCTTTTTAAGGAGCCTGCAAGGGCGGGCCGCATACATCAATGCCTACCCTGTTAGATTCAAGTTGGCCTCTCAGACCAAGTTGGCCTCTAACTAAATGGTTAGATCCCTACCCATGAAGTTAAACCCACGAAAGTAGAGACGTACACATTCCATGGTAAACCCTTTAGCTTCATGTCCCTACCAATGTGATTGTCTTTGGAATTCTTAAGTCAAATCGAAAATGTCTAAAATGACAGCAAAAGGAAAGTTGTCTCCAATTATATTTCTAATTCTATTAATTTTTCATTACAATACTTCTTATATACGACGATTACTAATACAACGCATCAATAATGCTTATCGTCGGATTCCATTACCTGCTAGTATGTGCGAAGGACCCATAACAATTACGGCGTCTACAAGTGGTACCATATGTCGCAAAAATTTAATTTGTGACATAAAAGATAATTGGCTCCTTTCTAACGGAGACGCCAAAGATGAGGGTAAAGGTGGCGGTGATGAAAAAAAATCGGAAGAGAGAGAAGAGAGTAAGCCTGAAGAAACTCCTCAACCAGAACAGCCTCAAGAACAACGAGAAATAAAGAGCTCCACTCTAGAGCGCAACCAGACATTTTATGACTATCAAAAGTTCGGAAACTGGACCAAGCCTCCAAAGGATTTCTACCATCACCCACCTACTCCCAGCCCTGAGTTTAGGCGTTCTCACGGTGATGTTTGTCGAATATCAATGTATTTGTTGGTGCTATGGTGTCATGTGATTTTGTGGTATGTTTAATCTAAGCATGTATTTACAACGGTGTAGTTCTCCCAAATTGCTCACAAAATAGTCTGTATTTTAAGTGTTGTCTAGATATTTACGTTTCATGTTTAGATTACTGAAACCTTTTTCAGTTTTCGCCCTCATGGTCCAATGTTACACTCATTATATTTTAACCCTAGATGCAAATACAGCTATTTTCGTAATTATTATTAGGTTTCTTCTATATAAAGATAAGACGTATGTGCAACATGTAAGTTAATGTGTACTTGCACATCATGGTTTGTAAGTTATCTTAAAATATTATAAACAAAATAGGGATAATAAATGAAACATTGTAAAAAATTGTTTACTTTTATTTCGATTTTGATCGAGTACAAGTTCGCCTGTAGATTTTAAGAAATCGTTTATATAAAAGTTAAATCCTAATTACATAAATACATTTTCGTAAATGATCACATTGAAGGACTTTTATAAAATATTGCACTTAAATCTATGAGGCACATTGCCACAGAGTGAAAACTCACCACATGCGTTTACCATTACCAAAACCCAATATAGATAGCATTATTTACTAAAAAACCGCATGTCTGGTCATTTCTGTTCAGGTCTGGCTGTTATTGAGGATATTTTATCTAGTATTTGTCTATCCAGAAGCTCTTTAGATATCTACAATTTCCGCATTTTTTTTAAATTCAAAATATCATGAAAAATTTTAATTTTAATTTTAATGGATGAATTATTATCGGTCTTAAATTTTAAATATGATGTATTTTATCCTACAAAGTTTATATATCTTAATAGAGTCATTTGCTATCAAATTATATTTTCAAAAATGTGTACAACAGACCGACATAAACTTACACGAATGACTATATAAATATAATGCTTACAATAATATCTAAATTAACTAAAGAAGTATAATTAAAACTATATTCGAACGTGGTGAGTTTCATCACTCAAATATTCGTATGTATAGGTATTTATTACAAGCACACTACTGAGTAAGGCCGACACACAATTTATGTATACAGAGTGAAATTGAAACATTTCATTTAAAAATATGAAAAAGTTCGATATGTTTGCTGTTACGTACTTCATTGTTTTACTAAAATCGCTTTGCCAATTGCATTTTAAATATAAGCTAGATTAGGTACTCGTATAAAATTGCAATGTTTTCAGTCTCACCCTGTAAACTATTACAACTAAAGAGCCACACTTGTACCAACGTAAAAAACCAAACATAACCGCACGTAAAAAATTCAAACTTATCATATTTATACAAATAATTCACGAGAAAATTTAATTTAGATTTACATCTATTAAATCAAATATAATGAGTACACCCAAGTGTAGCTCTGACATAAATACATATTACAATATAAAAAAGCGCACCATCGCCGTATTATCAAAATGGCACAGATTGGTGCGCAGGCAAGTTGAACGTCCATTTATCAAAAAAGCATGTTTATATTATGAATAGAGGTGGCCTTAGCATTTTTTATTTGTAATCTGAAATTGTCAGCTTGGGGCCTCGTACATTTTATAAAGTTTCTTCGCTTTGAAAGAAATACCTTATATCAAATCCTTTGCAAGCATATTGAATTTTAAGGGAATGATAGATATCTCGAAAATAATATTTAGTTTAGAAAATGCAGATGATAGACATGCATTCCTTTTTACAGTATTTTGAACATTTTTGTTCTTTTATATTCGTTTCTTTATATTTCGAGTTCAATAATTTTGTATTCCGTGTATTTATCCAAAAAAATACAATTGAGATATGTAACATGACGTTATATTACTAAAAGTAATAATGTATCGAAGTAGTCGGTAAAATAAGCCACAAAAGCCGGCTAACTTGTGAGAGATATAATGATCACATCATTATAAGGGCTATGTAAGTATTTTATGCTTCCATGATTCTCAATTTCACTGACGAACTGTTGCACAAACAAGGCTTACGTACACATTCCTTCGAAGTCATTTCTTTTAGTTTATGTATCTATTCCTTTTTTAATGATATAAGTATAACCAAAGATAAGAATAACATAGTCGTTGTTCAGAGTTGTTCCCAGTATGTAGAGTTCAACCACGTCGACGTGATTATAAAGGCCTAATATGACGACTGCTATAATAGCCTTTGACGTTACGCATATCATAGTGCTATATAGTACGAGAATAATCTTTGGTCCTGTCACATAAGATGTGAACGAGGTACTAGTTGTAGAAACTAGGAATCAAAAAGATATCTCTGCAGGGAACTTTCAGAAGCTTTATATGATTTAGCGAAGGATATAAATTTATAAGTTGTTGGCTTTTTATTTACCCCATTGGTATTACCAAAAATATTTATTTTCCATAATGATACGGAAAAAAAATTCTTTGCTTTCTGATAGATATTTTCTTCACATAGATATTTTGGAAATTTAAGATTCTTCTGTCACGAACTTTTTTAGGAGATGGAATTTTAAGGGGGGTTTTTTAGAGGCTTCAATTTTTGTAACTTCGATCCAACCGAGTGTTCCACGACACTCAGTTGCTTTTCTTGTATTTTGTTCCATGATTTCGGGTTTGGTATACTTATGTATTATGAAATTAGTATCATGACCAAAACTTGCCGTAGATACTTATTTGTGCTCAAAAATACCTTGTAATTATAGCCATAACATTACTATGCCGATTTATTTTATCCTTAGTTCCATGTCGTCAAGACCATAGTCAGGTTGCATAGAATGTAGATTATAAACTCATAAGTATATTAAAGTAGTTAATTATCTTAAATTATAAATTATTTGTAGTTTTAACCAAAAGTGTAGGTACAATTTTCAAACAAATTATAAATTATTTTAGAAATATTCCTTTTTGTCGTAAATGCATAATTCCTTTCTAGTGTACTTGCTTTGTTTCACTTATAAACAAGTATGTTGAGGAAAAAATATATACATCGAGGATTCGCGGCAGATAAGCATATGCCAATCAATGATCTTATAAATTAATTAATACAGTTCAGAATGGCAGTTTTTGTGATCATGACAGTATTTGGGATAAGGCCACGTTACAGTGTGGTAGACAAATATTGTTATAAAAATATCATGAAAATAGTTGTTCTAACCACAAATTTTATATATTATGATTTGCAACAATGCTTATCAAAATTTCTCCATGAGAAATCGTTAATATTACTTAACTCCATTCTTACCTACCACTTTAGTCAGTTTGTTACAAAAAGTACTGGTTGTATCCACTAATCAAAATGATATGTTTTATTCTGAACTAGCTCAAAATGAGGCGGTTTGCACCCTGTTTTAGACAATTTAGTTCTTCAAGCAAATCTTTATAAGAGCTCGACCGAATAAATTCTGATGACTGCTTTGCGTATTCGTCACAGAGCACAACCATTCTTGGTGCCGAAGAGTTTCTTGAGTTCTGGCATGATGACGTTTTTGATGAAGCTCCCTTGTTTCGACGTGAGATAGTCCCTTTTGGGGTCTTTCACGTAACGCTTAATACCAGGTTTATGGATAAGGAAAGCGTTGTTAAGAATCATGAACTCGTAGTCTTTGACGCAAAGGATGTAGCCCTGAAAACAACAAATAAAATATTAAAAGAGTTGTATTTTGTCATAGGTGTTACACGAATAACTAATGTTATGTATTTCGCTTTTCAGATTTATAAGACACCGGGAGCATACAAAAATTTGCATTATTACTATTTTGAAAATTGGTGTTCACAAACTCACAATATTTTTGAAATACCTATTCAACGACACCCCACACAATATTATTCCAGAAAAAAATCTTCCCACTTTACAAGTACGGAAACTAAAAAAAAATGTTTTAAGATTTGATTTTAGCACTGTAATAAAAGTATCTGAGTAAGTAAAACCGCGGACAGACAGATAGACTTGACGAAACTATAAGTGTTTCTTGTTTATTACAGCATCCAAAAAACCTATTTAGATCTATAAGTATCCCATAAAGTTTGATTACCGCTTTCATCTTTTGCATCACACACACGTAAAGTTATTTTAGGATACTGATTCAGAAACATTTGAAACTTGATATCGGTAAAGCTTAAACTGTGCACAATACACAAATAAGATCCGCACTTAACTAAATCTAAATGTGACCGCTTCCGCGTAGTTAAATTAGATCGTACATAAACACTATGGCTTGTAAAATACTGCAATGCGTTTCCTTAGTCGGAGTGAGTTGAGTATAAGGTTTCTGGCAACTTGATATGTTAATGTTATGGACCAAGTGATAAATTGGGGCAATTTTCATAATACCCGGGCATCACAAATATTGACAAGCTAATTTGCGCGAAGTAACTAATTTTAATAAAAAAATCTTTATTTATAAGTTCTCACATTGCCTAGACATTATGATTATTGTAACGGGGGTAACGACCAATCTGATAATACATAGAACAAACGCGTCACATACGCGCGCTGACCATAAAATAGACTCAAGGGACTTGTATCCAGAGCCGTAAAGAAATTCAAATAAAAAGACGAACTTCATTAATATAAATGATAAATACGGACAAATCACAAGGCCTATTGATAGTATCGATAGCTCTTTAAGTGAAAATCAGTGCAATTATTATTGATAACCAACAATACTATCGATAGTATCGATAGTACCTATTGCTTTTCAGACATCGACTGTCTCGGCTACAGTCTATCTGTACCGATAGTCTACCGATAGCCTATCGATAGTGGACTATCGAGCGGCAACACTAGATTTCGTAAAATATATGGACGCAAAAGGTACTTTCGTGATTCTGTCTGTATATTTTGCTATATAATATATTATGATTACATTATCCTATATATTATGGTAGTGCCCGGACAATTTGATACTTTTTAAAAGTTTCTCACTGGCTCCTCATTTTGGGAATTTTTTATTTTACACTGCGTAGACATTTATTAGGTAAACTGCTTAATTAATAACTTAGTTTATAATATTAACATTAATTAACTAAATGTGCTACTTAAGTATTTTTAGGGTTCCGTAGTAAACAAGGAACCCGTATACTTTCGCCATGTCTGTCTGTCTGTCCATCCGCTGTTTTATTCAGATGAAGATCTGCGGATACAAAAAAAAGGTGGTCGCGTCGGGTATATTTTTTGTAAATGTTTAGGGATTTTGGTCCTTTGCGAACAAATAGTTATTTATAGTCATTGTCAGCGTATAGGTCTTGTAAGACTTACTTGTGTCATTTTATCCTTTTTGCCTTCCCAACTCAGCCGGTCGTCATAGTGGGGGTCTTGATGGGTGCCAATAAATATTGGTTCCCAGTGCACGAACTTCCCTTGTCTCTTGCCCACGTGGAAGACATCCATTTCTGTAATCGTTCAAATTAAAAATGAATAAGTATGTAGGTATTGATTTAACGAATCATTTATTACATTTTTTTCTTCATATAAGCAAATATTTATTTTTATAACAACAAATTTAAGAGTTCTTCGTTCCGCACGAAAATACTTATATACCTTTATATGAAAATCAAACACATGCAAAGTACAAATCATATAAATGATATCAGAATATATGATAGTGGACTGTCGAAGGACCGTGATGTACCTAATAAGGAGATTAATAATAACTGCTGCAGCTAACTGAACTTAAAACAGGATGTGGGCAACAGTATATCAAGAAGAAAAGTGCACCCATGTAATTCTGCTTGAATTTATGAAATTACGGAAATTACGCAAGATATCGTTAGTCGCGTTGCTCAGTCTGCGGGCTGAAGAGAGTTTACGATTCTGCAAATTGGCGTAGAAGTGTGAGCCGGTACCCGGTAGTCTGGGAGCGGGTAAGACGCGGTCGTTGAACCATAATACGCAATTAGAATGCCCCATACGACGGCCACGCCACTACATATGGCATAAATAGCGCACGATACTAACAGCACCTAAGACTAATTGCCGATACCTCGTGAGGATGCTTGCGAAAGTTATGCCAAACCAAACATCAGCATATCAATACAACGATTCCATTGTTTCATCCAGAGTTCAAAGAAGTATTTGTTGATTTTTTTACTTGTTCAAAGAAGTGATAAGAAGTGATAATGCATAATAAAGCGACGCTTACGTGAAGTTTCTGGAGCGGTCATCCATTGTCGCCCCTGAGGTATGTTGTGGCAAGTCGGACACACGAACTTATGGAAAGGTATGGCGGTTTTTTTCGCTAACATTGCCTGCAGTTCCGTTTTGGTTGATGGCACCTGAAATATATATTTTTATTTGAGTTCAACGAACCGAAGAATCGTTTGCGGGTTACGCATGATTTCTGATTTCCCATTGCAAAAACATTAAATGACTCACTTCGACTTTGGCGGCGACTTCGAACAGGCTTATAGGAAAGACTCTAGGTTTCGTGGAAGTATTCAACGGCTTGGCATTCCTCGCGATCATGTTTAGGAATCTTGGGACTAGATTGGGACTTGGATACAACTCTATATCGGATGGCAAGATAAAGTGTGTCAAGGCCGAATCTCTGGCAACGTTCCGAGCGACATTCACTGGGTACAATAAACTCTTTTGCTTCATGTAGGTGTTGGAAACATTTACATTCATATACGGAGGCGATAGTGAGCAGTTGTAGGGCGTCGCCAGGAATTTGTTTGGGTTGGGAATCTGCAACACAAAATTATAATAAGATTAAAACAAGCAAGTTCAAGAAAACATAAGTTATCTGAGGACAATGCTAATAAGTAATACGTATGTATAATATGTATAATGAAATGCGACAAAATTGGATTTTCGTTCTTAGCTTACTTGCTCCATGAGACTATAAGACCTAAAGACTTATGGTGGGTGCAGGGTTAGTAGCTACTTTAGCTAAAAAAAATACAATTTGCGCTAGAAGACTAGCATGACATATACTTGTGCGTGTAACCAAAGCTAAAATGCATTGTAAATGATATTTACTTCACTCGGAATGTGTTTGTTGGAAAAGAAGATATGGAAGGAGACGTATTGCCGGATGAGCTCGTTGCCGAGGCAGTCCCGCAGGTATCTGATGCTGTTCACGGCGGGCACCATGTCGGTGCCTGGGGCGTGAATAGCCAAGCTCACGGGCGACAACCATCTGCAGACAAAGAAAGCAATATTGTAGAAATAGATCATATGAAATTCAAAGTTCTTCTTTTAAAATTTGGAATTCGGGAATGTTTCTGATTTGATTTCAGATTCTCTGACTGCACCATTTTGAGGTTTACCCTCAAAAAGTAATGAGATGGACGGATAGTGATAAAGGATCATCACGAGGAATCCCTTGAGGCTTGTAAAACTGCATCTTGAAATCGGTTGTTATTAGTCGGCAGTTTCTTCAGTTGGCTGAAGATCTGACGCTTACAAGGTAATCTAACTTTTTAACCACTAAACCTATTGTTTGAAATGTTAAACTACCTAGGGTTAATATGTAAAGGTACTTTAGTTAAAGAAGTCTGTAAAAAGCTAAATGACAATTTTAAGTTCCGTTAGGTTGCTGTTTAATTATTTTTGAATGTCTATTTTACTTAGATTCTTTTTGTACCTACTTATAATAATTTTTAAGTGACTGTCTGATCAATAAATTAGTCTTTACCCAAGGGGACGCCCGGTCGCGTGACTAGTGACATTTATGGTGCTCCTACAAGGTAATGCCTCCGCACATTAGACCACAGCCACGATCACATTTTTGCTTCACTTTTCGCAGGTTTTTCGACATACTTAAACTTGATTTATGTGACATTAGGCGTTGTTTCTACTTGGGTCTCCATTATCCACTTAGAATCAGTTTGCTTTTGGACCTTCAGTAAATCGCTATTTGGTTTAAATCCTCTACATTGTAAGGGATCGAAGCGGTGGAGGTCAAAAGGTATGGGTATGTGGGTTTGTGTACTGTGTACGTTTAGGGCTTACACTATCCAATACACTCACGTATGACTGGATGATCTATCTATATACTTATGGGATAAGTCCACCGCTGTATGTAGTTGTAAGAGTTTCCGTCCTAAACAAGGAACCCTTATAGTTTCGCCATATCTGTTTGTCTGTTAGTAGGTATGTTTGCCTGTCAGCCTCTCTATCTGTCAGTCTGTCTGTCAATGCTGTGTGACGGTATGTATTTTAATCATGCCGAGAAAATGCTAAAATAAAAGCTTGATAGAAAATTCATTTTAAGACGTTTTTAGTGGCGTAAACTAAAGATCAGTTCGTAACTTACGGAACGGAATTACCTATACAATGCGCGTGGCGCGACACGCACTTGGCTGGTTTTATTTAAACCGCTTCAAAAAAGAAGAAGGTTGTCAATGAGGCTACCGCGAGTAATTCGTTGTTAAAGGCCTTAAAGGTCTTCGAAATGTCAATTTTTACTGTTTCTGGGTGGGTTACACGCGTTTACTACCTCTTATATTGTGTTTTTTTTTTGTAATATTTCGGATTATTTGCAGTTGCAGTTTTTTTTTGCAGTTTTAAGTCAACAAACAAGCACAAAAGGTGAAGAAAATAACAAACTAAAGTTTATGAAACAATTTCAAAATGACCATGAAGTTGCATTTTTTAAGATGCATAAGAAGAACAAAAAGCCGCTGTCAAGGCCTTATAATCACTATATAACTATTATCAAGATCGTATCTCGGTTTTATGACAATGTTTATGGTTATATAACTTAGGCACCAGCAACATTTCCGATCAACCTAGCTGCTAGAATGACCTTAGAAATATTACAGGAAATCTAAAAATTACAAATTACGTAATTGACATGCAGTAAACATGTAAATTACCTATGTACATATTAGTTGTAAACTGCTGTTTTATTATACTTTATTCACACTTTATACAACGTGGAAGGGACATAGGTACCCGTACTAGATCACTATAATATAATAAAATGAAAATAATAGTGATTTTTTTTTAAATTGGCTTTTTCTTACGATAGTGTGCAGCCGACCCGTCAATGAGTATTGGAATGCCGAATTTTATTTTCGTTTTTTTTACTGTTATTATATTATTATTGTAATATAGTGATCTTGTACAGCCCGTGGTTTGATTTATTACAGGTATGTCCCTTCCACGTCGTATAGACATATGCTGGACAAGGCGGTGATAAAGAAATCCTTAAATAGCATATTTGGTACTAATTCTGAGATCTGAGACGTAACACATTCTAACCGCCCATTTTGAAGCTGTTGGAATAATATATATTTGTAGGGATGTTTTAAGTTTGACGCTAATGTAAAAACCACCGCACGGGTGGTTTTAGCTATGTAAGCTATGTTTAATGAAATCGGTTCAGCTGTTTAAAAGTAACTGGGAATTAACTAGATGCTGTCTTTATGTTTACATATGTACTAAAACGCGCTATGAAGTGTTTTTCATAATTGAGTTTTTTAATAAATTTTCTCTGGCAAATGAACTTGTAAACGAGTACGATCAAAAATACCGAAATGATCAATCAAAGGAAATGGTTTCTCGACAACCGTTATTAATGGGGGCAAAACTGGCGGCGTTACAAAAGGCGGGTTAGGTGTGTACCACGGGGTTTCCAGGTCACGAAAACTACGGTATCAGTCACGTGACACTGCCTTTACGATATCGGAGGGGCAGGGTGTTGTATTTGCTAGTTTAAATTAATTAGGTCAATAAAAAAATATTGACGTGAAATATTAACAAAAAAATTCTGTCTCTCATATATCTAGCCACTTGTATATTACTAGTGGCTAGTAATATAAAAGTGGCTAGTCTGTGAGCTGCAGACCTGGCGAGACCCCCACCCGTTGAAGTTTGTCGGATAACAAAGTTGTTCAGACAAAAAGTTGCGTCTAGGGAAACAAAAAAGTTTTATGACATTTTTGAAATGGCTGAAATATATTTTTTTAAAGTTTTCAACGCCCATATTTCGGCCATTTTTAAAAATTTCAAAGATTTGAATTGACAAAAAAATATCTATTTAGAAAATTTTAACGAAAGCATTTTTGTCCAATCTCGAAATTGAGATGCTTCGCTCGCATCGAAATGGTTCAATAAATCGAGTTATTTGCTGATTGAATTACAGTGGAAAAAATAAAAAACATTTAATCTTATTTTGATCTTTTGGGGTCTAGGGAAAGTTCCACATTTCTATTTTAATATTTTTGTACAAAACCTAATAAAAAATGTCCCTGAAGTAAAGATAGGACACTGTTATTGTTATTAGGTAGGTATAATAAATACTAGTTCTACAGATGTGTCATCAGTTATGACTTAACTTAAGGATTCATGAGAAGCAGGCTACAATTCAATTACACAATAAAATAGCTTAAATGTCGGGTCATATCGAAGACGATGGAACGATAAAAAATTCCTTTGCGATGACCCGAATAAGTATTACATAGAGTAATCGGATTGCAAGTGGGTATGTATAATGCAATGAATGTGAGGGAACGGAGCACAATGACATTCTAAGTGTTATTTAAATGAGTATGCTTGACATTCCTTTGCGCAGAATCGCAGATAGACTTGCATTGCATCAGTAAAGTTATCATTTACGCTATCTGTCACTTTCGAACAAATGTTGCTATCTAGTATTTGACAAAGTGCCATAATCAAAATGCTTCGGTAACTATACTTTCAAAGTCTTCTGTGGAGCAGATAAATGTGGATTTTGTGTTACTCAAATGATATTATTTTCACATCATTATCAGACAATTCTCCCCAAAAAGATGTGAAGACGATTTTTTCGGCCTTACACCTGGCGTACAACAAGCGATAAAATTACCAATGCTACAATTTTATTTTAATTGACATGAAAATGAACCCGACATGTGATCAACTTTGATGCTATATTTCTGCCCGAGCGAGCGCAAAGCGCGAGCAAAGCTTTTTCCTTTTAGCCCGGTAATCCGGCTATTCTACAGGTCGCATTTCTTAAGTGATTCTTATATTTTTTTAACAGGGTCGATAGTCTATTGATAATATTTATTATATAAGTAGGTACGTCAAAATATACTCGATGGCGTCTTCTTACGATGTGAGCTTCAGAGAGCATCGTAAGAAGACTCTGCGCCTGCGCTACTCTGACGCTTCTTATACTGTTGCATAAAATACTATTTCAAAATAAAAAAGTTATGTAAGTTGATATATTATGGCTTATACTATGAAATAAAATAAAATGACATACTATCTTGGTTGTAAGAATGAAGGTTAAACTTGTAGCAGGCAAGTACTATTTCTGTTAATTTATACTTGCATCCAATGTAAATAACTTTAGCTAAAGTCCTTCGAATCTTAATTATTTTACATGCAACAATGCTACATAAAATTTGATTTGTAGCGCTGTTTTATCTTGAAAGACAAACCATAATTTATTTAGTTTTGTGACCACTTATTGTCATGGGAACCTATAAAGAATGACCCTACGTTTAGTCATGTTCCGTCTTATTATAAAACGCAGACTATCTTTGTTACTAGGTTTAAACCATTATCCGACCAACTCAAGTTGACATTGACAGATGAGATAGTTTCACTTTACTAAATGTCAACTTGATTTGGGCGGATAATGGTTTAAACCTAGTAACAAAGTTAGTCTGCGTTTTATAATAAGGCGGGTTTAGTTTAAGCCTGTAATAATTTTATTTAATATTAAAAAGAATTTATTTTGAAAAATAATAGTACAAACGATAGGTATTCGAAAAGTTTTCTGTCTTGACCAAAATTGATGTGGCGAAAAAGCATGAAAGCTTAGAAGAGAAGCTCAAACTTAATTTGCAAATTAGCAGCAGCAGTGACAAAAATGACTTTGGTTACAAAATTGTAATTTCCAAAGATCCCTTTTTTATACACTATTTTAGTTACTAAACCAAGCATTATAAGTAAGTAGTATTTGAGTTACACATAAGGACAGAATTGGTATAAGTAAGTAGTACTTATTACACGTTTATAAGTATATATAGTATACACAAGTCTTTGTATACTATATACTGTATAGCTTTGTTTCATGAAACATTCGGCGATCAAAAGGGGAGTTAATTCGAGAGGGTGCGACAGTCTGGTGTCGTGTCTATGCCTCGTTCACACTCGTGTTTGTACCAAGTACAGTAAACTTGACGCAAGTAGCTAAAGGTGAAAAACATCACAAATGAAGTAAATACACATCCTTTCAAATATTTGAAGAACCGTGAGAAGGCTTCCCGATAAGTGTGTGCAAACGCAGACATGTGAGTATATAATAAACATTACAGGAGTTCCCTAAACGATATACTCCGTGTTTACGACGGCAAAAAATTAGTTTTGTAAATATTTCTCATCTGGCAAGCAGATTAGAGTGTTTTTTTGTGAGATTGTGATGTTATAGCTAACATGAAGAGTAATAATCTTACCTAATACCATGTAATACTATTATGAATTCTGTGCTAATACTAATAATAAGACCGTATTCATTTAAATACCCCTTATAATGAAACCGCAAAAGACTTCAAACTTGTCCGTCTTCACTTAGAAGCTCATTTAAAGAAGCGAGATAAATATTTATGCATGTAGCTTCCAGTTGTCGTCTACTTAAAAAACTATTTCACTCTCCAATGGGTATGAGCAAACGGGGCAAGTCTTTAGAAGGGTGTTAACGAGCGATCTATAGGCATAAGTACAGGTATAGTCGAATTTATTCCGGCGTCTAGTAAATATTCCTGTTAGATCAATATTGCACAGGTGCTAACAACGGATGAGCGTTGAGAAGTTAAGAATATAAGCGCAACCGGTTCTAACAACCTTTGTTATCAAACAGATTATTTACCCTCAGATAGAATATGCTTTACAAAAAAATTAAGTACTTATATTTATTAAAACATTGTATTTTATAGGTATCAATCAAGTATTTTACAGGAAGGAAAGTTTAGGAGATCCACGTCACTAAAAGATAAAAAATTAAATGTTGCTGGACACATGTTTAGAGGAAAGGCAAAGAAAAGGAGAATGAAGTGTTTTGAAGATGATATGGATAAAATTAATGTGACAAGAACCATGACGTCGTCATGACGTATGTACTCATGACATGAAAGATAGCTGTCAAACCATGATTATGTTGATTCCTTTGTCAACGCAAGCCGCGCCCAACCCCCATCACGTTGAACTGGCCTTTGACTCTGACTACCCCGCATGGAATAAAGGAGTGATTATATTAATATATGTGTAATCAAGTACTTCTTACATTATAATAATCCTTCTAATGTAGGTAATAAATTATAAATGCGTTTACAAATTGTATGTGTAGTTTTGACGGACGGAGTTTTTGGCATATGTAAGCAAAACAAAAAAATATAAGTTGATTTCATAAAGATTGAAAACATGACGACAATGTATCACACTGTAATTTTATTATGCATTCAAATGGGAGTACAGGTTTGTTGATTAAGTAAAGTCATAAAGATACGTACAGCTTAGCCCATAGAGCCTTATTTTAATGTGATTTCAGGTACTTAATGATTGTTCCACCATTACGTGATTAACATTGGCAACACGGCATTATTGGAATTCAATGCCTGTTTAATTGGCATTAAAATGCAGCATTACCTTGTGAATTTGTGAGGTAATCAGCTTCTGTGTACCGTAAATATGGCGAATGTCCACCGAACCGACCTCTGTGCAATACATGATCAAATCGTATTTCTGAAAAGCTTTTTGTTGAATATGACGCTAATGTAATTTAGGCTCAAATGGGATTTCGAAATACCCAATCGAATACACCCATTGAATCGAAGGAAAAGGGGTCGAGGTAATTTAATTAGGTATACATACATCAGTAGTAGGTTTGAAAGGAAGGGACTGTTTCGTTGAGCTTCGAACGTTTCCAATATGTGTTCATAAATTGTGCTGTCTTCAACTTTTTTGGGAAATTACTAAGTATAACGATAGTTTTCAAGTTTTGAAAGTTAATTTTGTCTGATTTATTTATTTACAATAATGAAACTCTATAATTATTGGTCTCCTAAATGTCTTTAGTTGTCTGTTTAAATAAATAATGCTATAGTGTCCCGATTCTATATTCTGGATTCTATATTCTGTACATTTTATATATTTGGCCTATTTAAGCTTGACGCTCTATCATAATCATTATATCAGTCACAGAAAGGTCTCGCCTGAAGTCTCAGCGATAATTTGTTAGATTGTCGTATTAGATTAAACAAGAATATAAAAAGTTCGGTATCATAAGTACCTATCTAGATGATATGTACTAATGGGTCGTTCATTATATTATATCATTATTTCTTCTGATAAATATTTGGCTGATAAGTTCGGCGCATACATCAAATACTAATGAACACTTAGTACCTTTTTGATGTATGCGCTGTACTTACTAATAGAGCGATGAGCTTACTAGCTAGCGCACGCATCAAGGTTCAGAAATGATACTTTACAAGGCTTAATACAACAAATCGCGCACACCGTTGGGCCATTGAGCTCTACCAGATAGTTGCATACACGCGAGTATCCAAGACATGCAAGTGTGCGTGGTACTATGTAGGTAAATCAGATGTTACAACATGGAATCGCAATTAGTAATGGAATTCTCTCGCCATAAACTTAATTCCGACCCACATATGACTGCAGTCGCAATGCGGATAACAGTATAGATGCGGCGAGGTGCACCGGCTTGTTCTTACATCTGGGGTGACCGCAAGCGTAGCGCCGACGCACGATAATGCACTTTGACGCACGAATCACGATCAATGTATATTTTGCAATAAATGTTCAAATCTGTTTATGAGGTAGATTCAGACTACTTATGTAGTACAGGATATCATTTCATGGAAAAATACTTCGGTGCTTTCTCTTTTGTTGAGTTTCGATAGCTCCAAAGTATCGTTAAAATTGCAACCGGCCGGAAAATTGGTATATAGGTAAGACAAGAGGAAAATAGATTCAGATTGTCTTCGGAGATGTTGTTCTTTTGTAAGTATATGTGTTTCGTTATGATATGAGGTAAGCTTGTTAGTTTAAGCTGCCTTTAGATATAATTTTTCAAAATTAAAAACCAACTTCTACACTAGACTATTTAACCGATTTTGATAAAATTTCTATAGGACCACCTGACAAGGATGACCTTTAAAACAAAACAAAAATACAAACTGGTCCAGACGTTTTCGAGTTATGGGGGAACATAAATAAAAAATTGAATTGATAACATTCCTTTTTTGAAGTCAGTAAAGAAAAACCATTTATCGTTTCATTTGAGATTGCAGGGTCAAAAACCAGTCTAGTCTAGTATTTGAAAGTATGTTCGATTGATTATCTAAAACGGAGAATAGAAAGCGTTACGGTTGATGTGAGGCCGACTGTACATCTGGGTTGACCGCAAGCAAGCGCAGTTCGTGCGCTCACGCACCTGTTTTACGATGCCGATAATGTTATATGGGTTAAACATTAGTACGATCTGAACATACAAGAATGGACTCAATTTTTGCAAAAGTTTCATGCGGGTGAGAGATAACAAACTACAATTTAAACATATAAAAGTATAAACAGAAGTTAAAATATTATTTAGTTTAGTTATTTTAAGGGCAAATTCACTCGTCGCATTCATGTTTATCGCAGTTGTGTCTTTCGCAGTCGTGTATGATACTCCGATAAAATTTATATGGGAACCGTTGTCGCCAAACTCACTTAAAAACCCACTAATCACAGCCAATTTAGTCAGGTTATTACTTGGTCCATATAATATAGACACTGAACTGGTATGTGTGTGTAAAAATATTTTTATGTACCTACATAGTAAGCATTAGTAGCTTTTCAGGATATTTTTTTTGTAGATGTACCTTCTCGAGAAGTGAAAAAAAGCCCGATGGAGTTGCGTCATTTTATTACCGATTTTTAATCAACCACCTTCTGTCTCCGTAAGCTGACTCTAGACATTTCCTACCTAAAGTGTTCTACAAGACAAATTAAACGAGTCTTACTGTATATGAGGTTTTATGTTGTTTCATAACTGAGTTCCCTCGAATAACTCCCAGTTTCAACACTAGAACAGCTCATTGACTTCACAATATTGTATTGTCACCCGACTTACACAAGTATACTAAAATCTGAATTTTAGTAATTCTAAAATATCTAATTCTGAAATCTTGAAACTGAATTTTCAAACAGTTGAACTGACTCAACTGTTTGAAAATTGAGTTTCAAGATTTGACCTAAACAAATATACGGAAATACAAGATACATTGCAATTTAGATAAAAGCTTGTTAAATACCGTTCATTGAAGACGTCGGTATACCATTGGCGAATCACTGACACTTTACGCGTATTGCAATATCCGAGTAAACAGCTATAGGTAAGCAGTAAAACAGCCTTAATGGCTAGCTTTACGACGCATACATTCGTCGGTAATCTAAATTACAGTTACCGTCATTTTCTTTGCACACGCTGTATATCTGCGCAAACGGGTATGCCCACTCGTATCATAATGATATTATGATGAATGGAAAACATCATACAGCTGTGAAGTGGCAGAGAATAATATATTTTTTTATTTTTCCTTTTCTCTTCCCTGATTGTCGTAAGCGGTAGGGAGGGAGGGTGGGAGAAAGGGAAGGAATGGACTGCAGCAATAATTTTTTTGTTGTGTTTACCAAAATAAACCATTTTTCTTTCTTTCTTTCTTTCAGCATGATCTGTGCAAAGACTTCTATGGCGTTTTTTTGGAATTTAACGAGTTAAATACAAAACCACACAATTAATATTCTTCTTCTTATATTTATATGCGGGCTCTTGTCGGTGAAGTGCTTTCCATGGCTCTCTTTCTTTTGCTTAGTTCATATCTTCCTTATATGTTTTCACTTTAATTTTCTTTTATTTGATCAATAAATTTTCTTACAATTACTATTAGAAGTAATAAAATCGTGATCAAAATGAATTTGCCTTGTGATGGATGACTTTTCACTCAACTGATAATTTCATTGGAGAGTACGTTGAGTACATACACTCCAATGACAACACTACACAAGCGACGGATTCTAGACAGTGCAATAAAACAGTTGCAATAAAAATTTCATAAAATAGCTTCCTGCATTCTAAAATCAATCAAGTATATTTTCAGGCAAAGTTGCATCATTTGTAATCAAAGTGAATTTTCCATGTGATGCATGACTTTCCACTCAACTGATCAACTCATTGGAGTGTACGTACCCACACAAGCGACGGATTCTAGACAGTTGCAATAAACATTTCATGAAATAGCTTCCTGCATTCTAAAATCAATCAAGTATATTTTCAGGTAACGTTGCATCATTAGTAATCACAGTGCGCGCACAACGGTCGACCCACTATTGCGTTCATTAAAATAAAATACACTTCAATTTCGAGCCATCTTGACTCTCATTATTCAATGTCAAAGCTCACGCGAACCACTCCTTAGTTTTCGCCTAGCGGTATACTACTTATCTTTTAGATACCTATCTATTCTATGGTAGTTTAAAAGATAGCAAACGGATAGAAGTTATTAAGTTTATGATGTTTTTTATACAAGGTCTGACAAAATATAATGAAATTATTTATTGGGCAGTTTGAGTCCATGATTGAGAAGAAATAACTTTCTGCAAGGAATTTAGGGTCTAACTATTTAGTTAGACCCTAAATTCCTTGCAGAAAGTTATTTACTGAGTTCACCCTTAACATAGTTTCAGTATATTTATACTGAAACTATGTTAAGGGTGAACTCAGTCCATGATACTAAACAACTTTCCCCAAGGAACATATATGGTAATATGAAAAGTAATTTTTGGCCTCCCATACAAGTTTACCGATTTGCTGATCCGAGTTTGTATGAAAAGCCATAAATTATTTTTCATATTTCGACGTAAATGTTCCTTGGGGAAGTTTTTGATTATCACGTACTGAATTCACCGTTAAAATAGTAAAGTATATTTTGCCGGAAACGGCTCCAACGATTTTGATTAAACTCAGTATTTAGGGAATGCTGCTGCTTGGTTTAATTTTAATAGAACGTCGTTTTCCGAGCAAAGCTCGGTCACCCAGCTACTATGTCGAAAACTCGTTGCACCATGCAACTAAGCGTATCGTGTATCCATGCTTTTCAGTTTTAAAGAATACGTGTTTCCTTGTAGCATCGCAAGGTAAAAGAGTTCATAGCATGTACTTTATTAGTATTCAAAATGGTGCCGGGTACGAATTATACCACACAGAATATTGTCTGTCCATACCATTACCTAATGGTGCCATTAATCCATTTCCAATGAGCGTTAAGTTTATTACTTAGATGTCAATGAACAGTAATGAAAATTACGAGAATAGTAATTGTGATATATTGGTTACGAAGACAACAGGAGTTCATAGAGAAAGAAGATATTTTTTCGGGTGATTCATTCCATATTATAACAAGTTACCTTTCATATAAATTACAATACAGAAATAACTGATCTAAAAATTGGCTTTTTAATCGTAAGGAAGAGAATATACTAGCAATTAAAATATCCAGACTTCAGTACACTTCAGAGGCGATGATTGACGCACCTGATAATCCTGATAATATACAGCTCATCAGGCTGTCGGCTTGATTTGAACGAAGTTATTACTTTGTTGTCAAGTAGGCGATAACTAGTAAGTGAAGTCGCCGAATCTTTATCCTGAATGGTTAGCAAAGATGGGAGATAAATATAAAAACGCAATGTAATAACGTGTAGGTAATAGTAGCATGTCTAGTCGTGATGCATACAGGGAGCTTAAATGAAAATAAACACGAAACTGATATGTTTGTTAGTGATCTTAAAAATATGGTAATATTATACCCATTATTGCTATTGAAATAGGTAAGAGTACCCAAGCAGCACAAAACAGCATTATATCAAACATATAACAGCATGAAATAATGCACAAAGCATTATATGTAAATCGTATTTTAGCATTATAACTTTTGTACGATTCTTTTACGTTTAATTTGGGCCCCAACTTAGCCAGCCTTAAGTTTTATATCGGCAGTTTAATGATAATACAACTTTTGTATATTACCTTTACTAAAGTCAGTAAAGAGCATATCCCTATGCTAAAGACATTATTTGTGACTTCATTACGATTGGTATACAGCTTTTTATTTGACAATATGTTGATTTATTCCTCTTATAATGCGTACTCCATTATTTTCTTTGTAAATAAATTATCACATAGATTAAAAAAATATACATTTATTGGGTCAACATATTATGGCGTGCAGATGTCATGTGATGTAAATAGAAAATTAATTTTGCGTGAGAGATCTTTATTCTGTGTTTTTAGTGAAATGGACCTGCGGGCATAAATTTACTGTAAACATATATAGGGTTTATGGTAAAAAATAAAGGCGCCCTCGCAAAAAATGCTTTTTTGTTAAAATTATTTGTAAAAACATAACCTCAATATAAACGTTTTGTAAAATATACGCTGTTAACACAGTTTTTACACATATAATTTGCTTTTTCGGTCATCCGTGAATAAAAGTAATCAACATTAACGCTGTTTGAACAGATTTTGGTGACTTCAAATTATCTTTATAACGAAAAAAAAAACAGAAAACAAATGGCGACAGATAAATTCGGTTTGCAAAGCTATGTTATGATAAATTTATTACTTGTGTATTTAAAAATACATTAAATTAGATCAAAATACAGCTATTGGATTTATTTGCTTTTTAATAAAGTAAAAAAACTAAGCAAATGCATTATATCTTATTTAGTCAAAGCTGGTGTATGACTAGCATTATATTAACACAATCACAGATCAATATACAGGTTTTAATCGTCAAAAATGTTTAATTACAGTTTAAGCCATTATACAATCATTGATTAATGTTAATATAATGCATTACGCTTTTCAAATGATCGATATATGTTACGATTTTTATATTAAAATTATCAGATGTTAATTTACGACTGTTGGCATTGTAATACATATTTTTTAGACTATTATATACCAAAAAGCATTATCACAAGCCGATATATAAATTTTAATCTTTGCTAGTGCCAAATTAAAGTGATTATTTATCTTAACGTCCTAAATCCACATTTTTTAAAGATAATATACAAGTTGTGTGCTGCTTGAGTAATCTACACATTTCACTGATATAGGTTTCTTAAAACTGGTAACATTTAGGAACAACAAACGTAGTAACAGGACTCATAACCTTTGTAAAGATGAAAGTAATAATAAGCGGCCAAGTGCGAGTCGGACTCGCCCATGAAGGGTTCCGTAGTAGCAAATAACATAATATAAAAGTTTTGTAGTATGTTTTTTTAATTTTTATATTTGAGTTGATTGAATGAAAGGTAAATTGCCGTTTACGATTTATGACGTATTAAAAAAAAACTACTTACTAGATCTCGTTCAAACCAATTTTCGCTGGTAGTTTTCATGGTAATAAACAACATATATTTTATTTAGTTTTATCATTCTCTTATTTTAGAAGTTACGGGGGGGGGGACACACTTTTTTCCACTTTGGAAGTATCTCTCGCGCAAAGTATTCGGTTTAGAAAAAAATGCTATTAGAAACCTCAATATCATTTTTGAAGACCTATCCATAGATACCCCACACGTATGGGTTTGATGAAAAATAAATTTTTGAGTTTCAGTTCTAAGTATGGGGAACCCCCAAAATTTACGGTTTTTTTTCTATTTTTGTGTCAAAACCTTAATGCGGTTCACATAATACATCTACTTACCAAGTTTCAACAGTATAAGTCTTTTAGTTTCGGAAAAAAGTGGCTGTGACATACGGACGGACAGACAGACATGACGAATCTATAAGGGTTCCGTTTTTGCCATTTGGCTACGGAACCCTAAAAACTATCTTGGGAATATGGGACTACTAATAGCAGTTCATGCATGGGTAGAGGCGTGTTAATACAAATGGATCAATAAGCAAAGAAATGCCAGACCTTCCTTATTTTATCACTAATCATTCGTAGCCAGACGCGTGTCGTGTACACGTGTTCTACAGTACGTGCGTCTGGCAGGATTGTTTTTTGTCAGGTCCGATCTGTCTGGCTACTTACAAAAAGTATTATTAGTTGCCAGAGTAAAATACATAAAATTTTGAGCCCTTAGATTGAGTTTGTGCTCCTGTACCAGTAAACCCTCCTTGTTTTAAGTGTCCAAGTACAAACTAACATCACATAATCGCATACAACCGATTGATAAGAAAAATAAGGAAGGTTTGGCACTTCTGTAGCTCTTGGTCCATAACAAAAGAAACAAAAATAGTCATCATACTGAACAAATAATCAACAAATGAATTATCATATTTATTTATTGCTCATTTCACTTGCAAAAACAATAAAACATTTAGTCTCTGCTCTGAGTATAGCGAACCACTCAGGTAGATCAACATAACCAGTAGTTGCCAACTTGGACCAAGTATTATAGTCGTAATAAATGATTACAAAGAGCAATTGAAATAAACGATATCGCACACGTGGCTCAGTCGTGTACTAAACTGGTTTGTTGCTCAGCCCTAGTAGGTGCCCACGTGGAATACCCACGGCTTGCGTCAGTGGGATTAGGACCTTAATGCATATAATTATGATCGCAATTGTGTCATCAAGCTTTTTATGTTACGTCAGCAAGCAGTAAGACAAGTCCTTGCGGTGAAACTTGCCTGATAAAAGGTAGGTACAATAAGCGTGTATAGAATTACTTATATTTAATTAAATTGTAAGTATAGGTTTTAAAAAAAGTGCTTATTCACTTCTACATGTGTAAGTTTTAAGTAGATGATTTAAAATTAAGTATCAAATAAAATCTTAGAATCAGGATTAGGTACTTAGTAGTAGAAATGATAGAAAGCAGAATATCTAGAAGGAAGTAGGTATTTGTCATCTAGGATTTCTTGCTACATTCTTAATTTTAAACGACAAACAAGGTAATATGTATGTGACGTTGGAAAAGGGATTCGGCCTTCGTGCATATTCATAAACACTATCTAAGTGCATAATATTATCAATTTAAGTAACAAGTGGGATTCATGGTCAAAGTGGGAATAGTGAGGATCTTTATCTTTATCAGTCTTGAAAATAAACATGTTGAATTCAAGCCTTACTCGAGATATAAGATGCATGGATCACGATAAGTTACTATCTCAAGACTTGCGCAAACACTGCGCGCAATACAGCTTTTGACGAGTATGACTTAGGATTTAGATCGTAATTTGTAACGTAATCTAGTGTTAGCGCTTTTACAGTCACTGACAAAGATCATAATAATTCTTTTTATATCATTTGTAATAAAAATTAGGTATAGATTGCATTTCCCAATATTCTTGATTAATTAACACCGCTGAGTGGAGACCATTTCGGTGCATTTTTTGTTGTTTTTGTACCTACATAATGATCTGTGATTTACACCGCAAAGATTTCACTCTTTTTAAAATAAAGTAGTTGGGTACATATTTATTCAAAATGAAAATTATACCTAAAAAGGAAGCAGAAAAGTGATACATTAATGAATATCTAAAAGTAGGAGTAAAATATGTCGTTATTATCTGGTTTTTCTATAATTTGGCGGTCCATTCATGAATCCAGGATGTTTCATACAGTCTAGCTTTTATTACGCTAATAGATAAGAATTTTAACTTTTTCATAAGAACTGTTGAAACTGTGCACTAGTTTTATAGTATCTAAAGGAAAACTATTTCAATGACAACATGCTGTATAAATTTGAATGCGAAATGTATTTGTGTCATTTATTTACATAGGTACTTATTTAATTTGTAAATAAAATTTAATGAACATAGACGAGATAAACTAAATTTATTACACTTATTAATTACCAACATAATAATTAAAACTAAATAATAACTATACTACAGGTATACTAAAACGAAATAACTAAAATAAACTTAATATATTATATAAATAACATTTACTATAATAAAGAATATCCTGTACTTCAATTCTTCCCTTGCGGAAAAGTGCCCAAAGATTATAAAGATATACTTAGGTATGTACCTAGTTAGCCTTTTTAAACATAATGTAATATTTTATATATAGGTACTTAATGTAATAAGTACAACTATTTTTTTTAACTGAACCGACGTCTGGTCAAAAAGGTCATATTAATATTAATACTTAGTCAACGTTTTGCAATCAACAGAAAATGTCGTTTCAAAGATTATTAATTTGTTATTAATCGTTTAGGTCAATCGCATTTAATATTGACAAAAAATTTATGACGTATTTTTACTTGAAATTTGTTAAGCAAATATTTAAGATGTTTCCATTGAGAGTCTTCCGTAGGGAAAGTAAGAGTTAAGCTTACTTACGTAAATATCAGCAATCTACCTAAGCAAGCACACCAGTCAGGCTTTCCTATACATCTATGAAACAAACTAATGGAAAGGTAACGAAATATAATAGGTACTGTACGTATGTATATATAAATTTTATACTGCATGCCTACGATATAATTAGATGTAAAATAGCTTAAAAGGCCGGTTTTTGCCTAGTAAAGCAAGGTTTGTAATACAATACAGTTTTAAAGAGATTCAATAATATGTGTAGTATCGCTGACTAATGTTTTTATCAATCTGCTGTTGGGACAATGCTATCGTATAGGCCCTAGACAGAAGGACTGCATTTCGACTGCCAAATTGCAGTTCAGATTAGTTTCCTTATAGTCATAACAACTGCATCTGAATTGCAATTTAGCAGTTGAAATGCAGTCAGTTTGTCTAAAGCCTTAATATTCGGAGAAATTATTAGATAAGTAACTCCAAAAGGAACGATTTTGGAAATTCTTGGGAGAGATCCAGCTAGTGGACGTTATGCGGCTGAAATGATGATGATTAGATAAGGATCTACGCGTATGTAGAGCTACGAGTACCGTTAATTTTGCGTCAAAACAAAACAACTTATGGTATGATATATGATATGTTTGTAAGAACTCGTTAGGTAGACCAAATGACTCTAGTGTTTGCGAACGACATCACCTGTCATGTCAATGGGCCACACCTCAATGCACACATTTTCACTTTTCGCCGTGGAAATCGAGGCATCGCGATGATCTCGAACCGGTTTGACGATTTACATAGTTATTCACTCGAATATTCGGTTGCATGCGACGACTCGATTCGATCGGCGTCGAAAACGATCATTTAATTAAGAGCACTAGACCAAAAGCGTTTTAACGAATTAAATTTTGTTGGTCAATTATTTAAGCCTGTATAATCTAGTTTTGACTTTTTTGTTACACCTAGTTTCGGGTCTGTAGCTTTTACTATCGAAGGTGAAAAATTGTTTCCACTTCCTCACACCAATCAAAACAAAACAACTATTGAACCTCAGATTAAAGAAGCTCAAAATTCTGATTAATTAACTTATTTGTATTAAAAGTTTAATATAATTTAAATTAATCTTATCATAATATTGGAATTGGAATCAGAGAGAAAAACAATTAAGCAAATTGTGCTTAGAGTTATTAGTTACGAGCAATTGAGGTTCACAAATGGATTCAAAAAGCGACTGTAAAAACTTGTCCGTAATCATATGTAGGCATGTGTGAAAAAAACAACATATATATGTTGAACTGATAAGAAGGAATGTGTTTACCAGATATCCAACGTACTACAGACGTTACAAAAATATCAATTATCTTGTCGTTATGATTCACATAATTAACATCACAGGTATTGAAGGTATTATTATAAAATTGCGAAAGTGCTTCAATTTGCTGCGTATTCATCCGTGAATCCTGACATTCGTGCATTTAGAGCTAAACGAGGCCAGTACGTGTATTTTCATTAGGGCTGGCACAGGAACTTAGGTTACCTACTTCGTATTTTGAAGAACAATGTCTGGCTACCCGAGTTTTTATCCTTTCCCGTCTAAGGTTCTCGATGAAGATCTATTTTAGATGAATGAACCAGCAAGAGTCACTTTTAGCAAAATACTAATTAACACACTTTATATAATAGAAACTTTTTGTATCGTACAATGTATCACTGGTAACTATTACATATAGGAAATTAGGAAATAAAAACTCTAGTTCTTCTGACTAAAAAAATATAATTAGGTCTTAGGTGTGATAATATTTTACAACTTCCTACATATCTTGTACCTGATGCTTGCAGTAATGTTTTTTAGAAAACTCAATCTTTTTATGAGGCATTATAAACAAACATTGTGAAGGAAACGTACGAGAATCTTTATCATTTCTTGGCAAAATTTTATATTCTTTTTGTTCCATACCGAAACAGAGGTTGTAAACGTCTGCGTGTGCGGTGTCTGTAACCCTAGCCCCCAAGTGGTTACCTATTAATTAAACTTTCTACCAAACCATTTCATTAAATGAATTTAATCAAAAAGGCTAAGTAGAGCGTCGTGTAGATAAGTGAAAAAAACGATTATCATTATAAGGGAAAACACAGTATTTTAATTATGTTTTTGTTCTAAAAAGTCTTGATAAAAATACGCGCAGCCCTAGTTTGTTGGAAACGACCAAATGGTATCACAAGCGGGACGTATCCGGCCGATATGAAATTTCATACACATGTTTGCGCTTGCGCAACGTATGTAGTCGCTATTTCACAGAAGATGATTGATGGGCTACGACCTTGACTTTCAAATCTCGATGTACCGTTACAGATTGTAGGTGAGTAAGTGTTCTCCGTAATTACTCGTATTACCAGCGTGATTGCTTCTCGTATAAGCTATTTAGGTCGGTGATTTTGTTAGACAATGAAAAATAATTATATTTTGAAAATTTTTAATAAAAGTTTACTTTTCAATTTTGGTAGGAATATTGAGTAGGTTACTAGATATGTACGCAAGAATTTATCTGGAATTTTCAATCAGATTGGTACATGTAGTTGTAGGTGCTTAATATAAACCACTCTTCGAAATACACTTACATAGTGATGTATCGTAGAGTGCGTTTCAAACTGATTTTATTTTCGATTTCATAGTTTATAATCGACAAAATTTCCGATAAAATAATGGAATCATAAAAGTACAAGAACTAGTTAAAGTTCAAGTAGTCGGTGTAGTTAGTAGTATTCGTGTCTATAGAAAGGGAGTGATAATGAAGCGTATGTCATGTTCAAAATTGAGAATCTTGATAACAAACAAGTGCGAAATAAAATAACATTGAAGTACTTTCATATATGCAACACAGTTTTCAAACACTATTCAATGAAAGTTTTTTGTACCTACTACTAGGTGAAGTCAGAATCTACAAGTAAGCAGTTATTAATCATATCTTTTTTGTCTAAGAACAAAGTGCCAAAATTCTTATTTGGTATAAATAAATATAGGTACATAACACAATGCAGCATAATCTTAGTGACAGGATTTTTAAAAAAAGTCCAATCCAATTTTGGAATAGTCTTTTTAAATTTAAATAAATATATAGGGACAAAAAACACTAATTGAGCTAGCTCCAAAGTAAGTTCGAGACTTGTGTTGTGGGATACTAACTCAACGATACTATAATTTATAACAAATACATTTATAGATAAACATCCAAGACCCAGGACAATTTGACAAAGGTACTACTACGCAAGTATAAGATACTTAATCATAATATGTAAAGTACTGTTTTAAAGCTGTTTACAAGTAAGAAAACGCGTCCGCATAGGATGTCAAATCAGAATAAGCAGTTATAAATGAATTAAAGAGATTGGTACAGTCAGTAACAAAATTGTTCCGTATGGCCCTAGTTTGAAGGCAATTAACGAGGTCGCGAGGTCAGATGTGGCGTTATGATTGTATGACAGTGCCACTGTTGAAATGTTAGACACTTTGTCCTCTAGCCTTGTACGACACAATTAGAGTTGTATGTGTGAAGGATGCGGTTACTGACATTATCGCATTGCGACATACAAGTCCTAATCAGTTCAATGGTATTTTCATGTAGACATTTGGCTGCTATTATAAGCCAATGAGACTGATATGGAACAGTTATTGCAGTCATCAAAATTCATACACGTATATATTTTTTTTTGAATTATTTACAGTTTATTTAGGCAAAAAACATGTAGGTATACTACTCATTTCATGCGAAGAGTGACGCGAGATGCCTACAATGAAAAAAAATCACGTCTTTTTTTCAAGAAATAGTATATACTTTTCATAGTCTCTTGTTTTATGCTATTAGTAATTTAGAACCTACCCATTAAACTAGAGACTAATCTATATGAAATTTAGAACCCATGATTAAATTATTATCGAAATAAGACCTTACCTCGCTGCTAAGCTTTATTTTATTTCGTACAGACTCAAATAAAAACCGGAAACATGCCTCCATTCAAATCTAACCTCCAGATCGACAGAACCAACGACCCAGCACTACACGCACACGCGAACACTTCCTTCAGCACTATCTTCCACTCAGAAAAAGGATCTTCCAATCATAATAGCGTTTGCTAATTAACAGTTTCGAGTGTTGTAAGAGAAACAATGAACGCGCTGATTCTCTGATCTGATTGAGTAGGGTTGCCATTTTATAAAAGATTTAATAATCCATCCATAATATTCATTATTTCTTTATTATAAATATAAATAACAACAAGCAAAACTATTCTGTGACCTCGCGACTCACTCGCAAACCGTTGAAAAGTTTATCGGATGAAAACGTTGCTCAGACAGTAAAGTTGCGTCTTAAAGTGTAACAAAAAGGTTTTGAAGAAATGGCGGAAATACGATATTTTTAATGTTCTCAACCCCCATATTTCGTGTCATACTTTCTAGCGATGACATGACTTTAAAAGAACTTCCGCATAAATGTGAAAATGAGAGCCAAGTTCAAAATCAAACAAAATAATTAAGATTTAAATGGCCACCTAGTTCCTAAAACTTATTTATAAGAATCTTATCTTTTGAGATTTTTTACCAACAATTCTGATATTTAAAAAATAGGACCTTACAATGTAAAATCAATAACATATAACGTAATGTTAATAAGTTGTTTAGCTAAATACAACTAGGCATGCTAAAACTAGCCAAGTCAACTGTTAAGATTTTCTTAAATAAATTCTAGGATTCTCTACAGAATTTGGCGGCCATTTTGATCATATTTCACAAAATAGAAACAAAGAGATTGAGGCTGAAATATTTGCTAATCAAGACTTTCATTTGATAAACCACTCGATATCAAAACATTTTTTTTTACTTTTACTTTTTAGTATGTATCATTCGTTATATATATTTATTGCATTAAAAATGAATGAAATGAAAAATTACGAATCGACTGACATATCAGTAATTTGTGAAAATTGGACAAGCGATTCGGATGCTACGGTGGAACAGACAGACAGTTATACCCACATATAGACTGCTAAAATCATTACCCTTCCTCTTGGCTTTGCCGTAGTCGGGTAAAAATAAGAAAGAATTTGGCTGCAACTTTTTTCATTCAGTAAGTACTGTTATCTACATAAAAATAAAAATGAATGTATGTTGATGGTAACCCTAAGTAGAGTCAGGCGATGCATAAAGAAAGACGTGAAACTGTATAAAACCTGGTTGCACTTAAGTCTTTTTTCTCCCAAGACTTGTTTAATGTGTGTGCTAGCCTTCTATTATAATAATCGGCCGAGTGCGTATCGGGCCACGCGCAATGTGGGGTTCCGTAGTTGCGAATGCCGACTTCGAGTTCACGCTACTAAAAGCGTCTAATAGAAAAACTAATTTTATACTGAATTTTCCTTTTCTAAGTATATTTTATAAGTTGGTTACCTACGACAATTAAGATTGTATTTTACCACTTTTTGGGCATGATTAATATTAAAATAATTAATTTTATAACCCATACCAAATCACAGCTTTCTAGTACTTATAGTCTCTGAGTGAAACCGCGGATGCACAGACAGACAGACATGGCGAACTAAAAGAGTTTCTTGTTTACTAGAGAACCCTAAAAAGAAGTAGGCAGACGCTCTTTCTTACGTAAATCTTTCGTAAACAGTTTCGTAGACTGTAAATGCATATTTTATAACTTTCGGTTCCACGGTTTCTTCAACTCACATGCATTTTTCTTTGTTTTGTACATAACTATTTTGATAAAACTTACAATGCACTATTATTTTTTTTATTTGTTAGAAAATATTGTCATTACTTCTTCACATATGTAACAATCGTTGTTTTCAAATAAAGAAACAATCCATAAAGTCTCATAAGTAACCAGTAGCAGTAGTAATCAAATTAAAAACAAAAGTGTTAATAACCATAAAACTACTATACGCTTTTAATGGCGAATAAATACACAGATTGGAATGTAAACTATTTTTTTTCTATGCGGAAAAATCAGAACCCAATTACCACATAAACAAGATTACTTAACTGGTCGTCAAACCTGTCAATCATCATCGCAATTGGCAGCCTTCTTTATCCTACTGCCTCTATATCAGTGCTTCCGTTAATATCACTTTTAATATAATCATGAAATGAGTTATTAATTAATGTTTATAATATGATATATGATTTTTTATAAGCTGGATGCAAAGTATATGTGTATGTTGACATACGTTTTCATATTATATGAATTTTATAACGAATTTCGATGAATTAACTAAATAGAACGAATCCTTTAAATGCTCAAAGCGTAACGAAAATATAAGACGTTTAGTTGCGAAATGTAGAGAGCGTTGCCCTCGTGTTAATTAGCGGGTATTTAAAACTCACCGTTCCACTAAAGGCTGGACGTTATCGAGGAACTCGTAGCCGGCGTGCGTCGTGTACGTTATCGTCTCGTGGCACTGCAGGTCGCCGTGGTCTGCACGCACGTAGTTCTTCAGCACCCAGTACTCTCCGCGCTGCAGGTACTGGGGACGAAACTCCTTGTCGTTGCAGCCCAGCAACGAACGCAATCGGAACAAAGTCGTGTCCGACACAGCATTCTCGTCCACTATATCCAGAGTCTCGTTCGTCAGCTCCGCTTCCGAAGCCGTATCTTGCCATTTGTTGGATAATTTCGAATCTACTTCTGCAATAGATGCAGTACTAGATGTAGTTTTATTCGTTGTGGGCATCGTAGATGGCGTTTTTTGCGACGTAGACTCTTCGAAGATCTTACCGCCGAAGTCCAGCGGCCTTGTTTCGGTCTCATTTCGAATGATTACCTCTTCCCTGGTCGAGTACCTCAATTCTGCACTTCTTTCTGACCCATCCGAAGTTATCTGCACCCATTCTACGCCAGGAGGGTTGGTCCCGGATAGATGCAACGCTGCGTAAAACAACACAGCGATGTTGATCACAATGCTCACTCTAAATATAAAGTTCCTTCGATTAGCCACCATTATATAGAGAGATAGGCACTTGCACTTAAAGAACTAGTTTTCGCTACAACGTCCTTCGTCGTCCTCTAGGACGCAGTTTCCTGTAGGGTCCTGTTCGTGTCAGCATCACAATTTATTGTATCATCAGCAGGCGGGCGGAGGTGGGCGCCAGCGCGGCGCCGCTCTCGTCGATAGCTTCTGTAACAAAAGATAAAGCTTGGTCACCATTGAGACTAGTTAAGTCACGGATTACGAAGAGATGAGACTAGGTCTTCTTCTTCTCGTGTCGAAAGCTTATGGCTTGTCTCTACGTTTTTATTTTTCAAAATCTGTCAAAATTGATTCAAAAGTTGTCCGTTCTTTTCCGCTAGGTGTAATGTCTAAACGCAATGCAAATAGAGTTAAAAATATATAGAGGTTACAGTATGAAAAACGTGATGTAATGAAAAGTATCTCTAATATGTTTACTTTTTTTGTAACATGTGATTTTTTGTAAAGAATTGAAAAAGGTCATGTCACGTAATCTAATAGTTACGTTATATTTTTGAAACTGAAACTTATCAAGCCTACTAGATCAATGAACCAGAGGTATTTTGGCTTTCAATAAGAAATCTGAGCAATGACTAACATTCTGGAAGGAAGTCTAGAATGTTCGAAATTCATAATGAAAGATCAATATTTATTAGTTTGAGCCAACGACACGTGCATAAAAAGATCGCAATAGGAAAATTTATTTATTTATAAAATTTATATTTATAATATTATAATATAATATATAAACCTACAATACCACTGACTGACTGACTGACTGACTCATTGACATAGTTGTTTGCCCTGTTGCGGGGTTGGTGGGGTTTAGGTTGATGTGCGGTTGTATAGAGGGTGCTAAATGGAGTACCAGAAAAATCTGACATTTGAGGATTTGCGGAAACGTGATGTGGAAGGGGTACGGCCTGCGAAAACGGTTAGGGTTAGGGATGTGATTTTTTTTCCAAAATGTAGGGGGTTGTAAGCAATTTGACGACCATCATTTGTTTTCTTATTTTTTTCAAAATTCAAGATGGCCGCCCTACAACGACAATTGTCCTCCATACAAACTTACCCATTTTCTGAACTGGAAACATATCTTAGCCTATCTCAACGGCCCCACGATGAACCGCGGGCTGCTTGCAGCCCGCGCAGCGCCCGAAAAGCTAGTTATAATATATAAACCTACAATACCACTCATTGACTCACTCACTGATTGACATAGTTGTTTGCCCTGTTGCGGGGTTGGTGGAGTTTAGGTTGATGTGTGGTCGTATAGAGGGTGCTCCAGTGAGTACCAGAAAAATCTGACATTTGAGGATTTGCAGAAACCTGATGTGGAAGGGGTACGGCCTGCAAAAACGGTTGGGGTTAGGGGCGTGATTTTTTTTCCAAAATGTGGGGGGTTGTAAGCAATTTTACGAGCGTCATTTGTTTTTTTATTTCTTTCAAAATTCAAGATGGCCGCCATACAAGGACAATTTTCCTCCATACAAACTTACCCATGTTCTGAACTGGAAACATATCTTAGCCTACCTCAACAGCCCCACGATGAACCGCGGGCTGCTTGCAGCCCGCGCAGCGCCCGAAAAGCTAGTTATAATATATAAACCTACATTACCACTCACTGACTGACTCATTGACATAGTTGTTTGCCCTGTTGCGGGGTTGATGGGGTTTAGGTTGATGTATGGTTGTGTAGAGGGTGCTAAATGGAGTACCAGAAAAATCTGACATTTGAGGATCTGCGCAAACCTGATGTGGAAAGGTACGGCCAGCAAAAACGGTTGGGGTTAAGGGTGTGATTTTTTTTCTAAAATGTGGGGGGTCATAAGCAATTTGACGAGCGTCATTTGTTTTTTGATTTTTTTCAAAATCCAAGATGGCCGCCATACAAGGACAATTTTCCTCAATTCAAACTTACCCATTTTTTGAACTGGAAACATATTTAAACAGCCGCACGAAAGACCGCGGGCTGCTTGCAGCCCGCGCAGCGCCCGAAAAGCCAGTTTATTTATTAAATCTTAAATGACCATAATGGTACAAAAGGTGGACTTAATGCTAACGCATTGTCTACCGGTCAGCCTTTACATAAAACAGAAATAATTTATTTAAATTTTAAAATATACACGGTAATTTCTCATTGTTTTTTGGACCAAGGGCCACTTTATAAGGATCGTTAGTAAAATTTAATTAGCTAGTCAAAATAAAAATTCAAAAACAAAGTAAAATCGTGAGATCAATTAGTACTACCGCCAGGCACCGCCTCCGTCCGGCCGGCCGGAGTTCATCGAGGTCATGCGGTAGTTTTGGTCGGACATAACTACGCGGTCTCGATTTGTTTATCTTATGTCATACACAAATTTGGATTACGTATATGGATCGAGGAATTTATTCACAATACGATTTTTTTTCGAAAATAAATGAAAAGTCGGCATGTTGTACAAAATAAGTAAGGGGTAAAAACGTAACTATATAAAAATGAGCTGCATTATTCAATTCTTTATATTAAAATAAGTAATATTTTAAATTGAAAAATAGTTGTGAATATTACCATATATGTGCGTTATAGTAGTTATAACACAGGAGGCGGAATTTTCGTGCCCGAGCCGAAAGCGAGGGCGTGATAGAGCCGAGAGTGTTTAACCAATATACGCAAGTAGATCGCACGTTTTTCAACACACGTATATCTAAACTGATTTTTATTTTAACCGGTAAAGACCCACACGATATTTATAAATGTCCACGTTCATTGTCTTACTATTGTGTCTGGTATTAGCGGTAAAGGAACGGTTAAATAAACTCAACCATAAAACTGTGAAGCACACGGCTGCTTTCCCACCGTAATACTTATTAAAATCAGCGCGGCTGGCCAACCATTACTAGCTGGTGCCACAAGGCAGTGGGCGTGTTCGCAATTTGAGAAAAAAATTAAAATATTGCTGTTGCATAATATAACTTCACTATTTGCGTTTATAACGCAAGCGTGTTTTATGAGCTACTTTATATATGTATGCTGGTCAATGTACCAGCTGCTTCTCTTCCCACGCAGATCGTAAAAGCCGATCGAGGGAATGGGCAAAAATGCAAATCATGTTAACAGGCGATGCGGCTAGCAACCCATCACTGTATTGATTGCTTTTCCATCTTCTCGCCCACCATGACGCTAAAAGTGGCTTTTGGGTCTTGCGGCCCTGGGCTCTGCATAGAACCGCAAGACCCAAAATGCTCTGTCTGCCCCATTAGGGATAAAGACGTGATAGTATGTATGTATGTAAGTATTTATATATATCTAAAGCCGATGAAATTCAATGAGATCCACTTTACGAGCAAGTATGTTGAAAAAACAATTAATATACAACATGGAAGAGACATACCCGTAATAAATCGAACCACAGGCTATACTAGATCACTATAATATAATGATATTAAAATAACATTCAAAAAACAAAAATAAATTCGACATTCCCTTACATTTAGCCGGGCGGCTGCACAATTTTGTATGGAAGTGCCGAAAATTTTTTTTAGTTTTTGACTGTCATTATACTATAATCAAGTGGTCTAGTGTAGCCCCTCACCCGGTTCGATTTATTACGGGTATGCCCCTTCCGCGTTGTATATTGGCACTACTGTGGGCACTACATTTATTCTAAACTGACGTCGAATTTGCGGAGCGTCTATGTACTGTAAATGCTAGGAGAGCAATATTATATATTCGGATTTGTCGCTTAATACACGTTTATTCGGCTGTTATGCTACAGTAAACTATGCGCAAAATTAAAAACAAGTGCCAAGAAAGGGTAATTAGGTCCTTTATTTTTACCCACTCTTTGAAAGTTAAACTAGATCTTTTATCATTTTAGGGTTCCGTACCCAAATGGTAAAATCGATACCCTATTACTAAGATTTCACTGTCTATCTGCGTCACCAGGCTTTTTCTCGAGAACTGTGATGGACAGACAGTTGAAATCTATACATTTCCTAGGAAGCTGTGTCTATTAAAAATATTTCTACAAGTGTTGTATAGTATAACTCTATCTTTAATTTGACTATCGATAATTGATCTCGAAAAACCTTTACAATATCAATACAACTATCCATATCGATAAGAAAGTCAAAAAACTAATTTTATTTCGTGTACCCTAAATAGGATTGATAGTTTTCTTTTAACTTTTAATAAAACCAAATATGTCAGAAACGGATCCCTAAATCGAAAAATGTTGTTCACAAGCTCAAAATATTTTGAAAGACCTATTTAACGATACCCTACTTGTTTGGAGGGTTAAGCAGAAAGCCCCCCCCCCCTCTCTGCTCCCCCACCAAGCAAGTGAGCTTCCATCCTTACGCCTATCACTACAGTGCTGATCAAACAACCATATCAATCAGTCAGCCAGTCAGTCAGTGGTAAAGTATGTACGTGTATATTTCTCGAAATCTAAAAGTAAATAAATCCGAAGAGTATTATTTATAGATAAGTTTATTTGGCTATTATAAAATCATTTATTGCCACAAAACTGGTAATTAAATAAAAATAAAATATTATTAATCGATATTGTATGTACATTACTTGTATGAAAAAAAATCTATGCCGACCATGTCTGTCAGGTAATCAATCTATGCCACGCTATGCTTTGAGTTGACACTTCCTTTGACATTATGACAAGTGACATAGTGTAAGAAAGTTACTAGCACATTTGTTGACAGACTGTTGGACCCCTATATATTCGTGATATTATTCTACACTGTGACAATAATTTTACGAAATCAAATGTCTTTTTTTTTTGTGAAGAGCGACGCGTCCTTGCTTCGTGAGGCCCATCGGCCATCTGACAATTTGATGTATAACTGTCAAAAATCTGTGCAACAAGTACAGTTTATTTAAATACACTCACGAAAAAGCGAGACGGCAAGCACAATATTTTTCAGGAAGGCAAAAGGGCTTATATGACTGAAATCTAAAGCCACGCAAAACTGATCAATTATGGAAAAATGGCTCTAAAATTAAAACTAAAGCATCAAAAAAAATTTGTACCACAATTTTGAAGATTATATAATTACTAATGTGCATGAAAAGTTTCAAAGCTGAAGTCGCTCTCCTTTGTGAGAAATTAGACCGTATATGTTTTGGTAGAGGTATTTTTGATGAGCAAGTTTGTGTTACAAAAATTAGCTAATCGTGTATCCACAACCACAATTATGCTAGAAAAGCGTTCTAGTATGCTATTAGCAAGTATCAGTTTTGAATTTCTGATATTCGCTGAGAAATAAGAAATAGATAATGCCCATTTTCACGGTGCGTCCCCTTAAATAAAATCAGATTTTTTTCTCTAGAAGGTTGCCATTTTCACAGCGTTGTCTTGTGGTCTCATATATGTGTGATGACGTGATGTGAGGTGATGAGATTATTGAGAGTAATCCTAATTATAATGTTAATATGTAAGTAATTCATACTTAATAAAAGCCTTGTTCCGGAGATAAAAATTAATTAGTAAGTACCTACTAATAAGTAAACATTTGATTTATTCAAATATTGAGTAATACTTTTAAACTGTAGCTGCAATAAATATTACGTGTGCAATTCAAACACGTGTAGGTATGTGCAGTCTACTTTATATGAAACTGTTGAATCTAATCGATCTATTGATATTGCGAAATCGATCTTGCAGACATGTTACTCGCTGTAGGCTACATATTGTATTGCAAGGTTGCCATTTAAATGGAATAGCTTTTTATGCTATGTATATGATTGATTTAACCGTCACTTAACGCAAATCAAGTTCAACATGATTGCTTTATGTGCTTACAGTCCATGAAATGTTTCATAGGACCACCACTGAAATTCTATAACTTATTTCATTCCAGTTTTGTTTATGTGGTTTATATCTAGAGACTTTTAAGGAAGCCTCAGTTTTCAACTCGTTTCGAAAACGATCTATAGATTAACTTTTGCTACGATTGGGTAAAATTGTAGGAAATTATATGTGCCGACAAATCTTTCTAAACTGCATGTAACCATATAGGTACTTACAAACCAGCCCTAGTTTCATTCAATGTGGATTTATGTGTTTTTATTATAAAAACTACGTGACGTACTATGTGACTTATCTTATACCTTTAAACGAGCAATTCTTGTATATTTATTTATATATTTATATGTATATAAATTTCTGTGATCTCGAAAACGGCTCTAAGGATTTCGCTGAAAATTGGTATATGGTGGTTTTCGGGGGTAAACAATTGATCTAGATTAACCCTTTAACCGCGAGCGTCGCATATATGTGACAAACATTGTCGGGCCCATTCCGCGAAGGTCGCCTATTTGCGACAAAAAAATGCTCGTGTGGCACATAACTTACGTATCCATATCCGTTTTTGGTTGTAGTTAGGTATGTTAGATTTACCATGTCTTGCGCTGGGGGCACGACAACTGATATAAAGTCTCGCGGTGAAAGGGTTAGTCTAATGTTTGGGAAAACGTGTGTTTTCGAGTTTTGATGCGTTTTTCTTTCCACGCAGAATATAATCGCTAATTTCGTCGCGCCGGCCGCTATCCGTTTGGCTCAGCGGTTTAAGATGCAGACCGCTAGAAAGAGTGTTACGGGTTCGAATCCCACACGGTGACTTACTTTTGTTTTTTTATTTTCAAGTTTATATATAATTTTTTATTCTGTATTGTTTTTAGACAAGTTTTGTTTGAGATGTAACCGAGCAAAGCTCGGTCGCCCAGGTACTGTGTACGGTATGTGTGACTAATCAATAATAATTAATGATAGTAGTAAATAGTTGGGTACACTTTTCTATACCTTTAACCAGTAAAACGGGTATAATATTATTAAAAAATTACTACTTTTACTTGACCAATACCTACGGTTTTGATTTCATATTTTTCTTATTCTATCTGGGGGCACGGCAGTGCCCCCACCAAGTCGAGCAAAAAAGCGTCACGGCCGTACCATCCTTTTCTCGAAGCAATTCAGACCATTTTCGACCCCCTGTAACTTCGTTGTGGATAAAACTAGAAGACTGAAATTTTCAGTAACCTTGCAGGCATTGTAAAGACACGGTATATTTCAAATTTCATTCAATTTGAACCAGTATTTTAAGAATTATAACGGGTCAAATTTCTTAATTTTGTCACTCACTGACTCACCGATCATCAAAATTCTAAGGCACTTCTAGCAGACCTAGAAGCTTCAAATTTGGAATATAAGTAGTGTTTGGTGTATGAATCAAGGAAAAACTAAAATTCTAGAAAAGACCGCAAAGAAAATTAAGCCCATACAGCCAAATCTTCAGTTAAATTTTTCAATATTGGCTTTATTCGTAACGATGTTTTACGGCAGTTATTATTATTGCGTGCGAAGCCGCGGGTTTAAGCTAGTCCCATATAAATATAGGCGCATGGTAGTGCCCCTGCCAAATCGAGCAAAAAATGGGTATTCCCGTCATGAAAACACGTGTAAATTAAATTATTTAATGCAAAAAACGTACCTACGTGCGTATTCGTACTTATTACGAGTGCGTAAGGTTGTAAATTAATTATTATACCACGCGCTGCGATGCTAGCGAGTGAGCGCGGGCCGTTACTACGCGCTGCGCGGTGCTAGCGCGAGGTCGCGGGGCGGGGACAGTGGCGGGGCGCGCGGAAAGGTGAATGTCGACGAGCGAGCAGCAGCCGCGCTCATACCATATTACAGTACTTTTTGGCTCGTACGCGCGAGCGACCCAATGCTGTTCGGATGTGCCCAGAATTCTTACCCATAAGTTTGCGATTTTCATTGATAATTTCGATTGCTTACCTATAAGTTTGCGATTTTCATTGATAATTTGGTATAGTTAATGGTTCTATCGGTATAGTGCAAAGAGCAAAGGTTGATCCGGATAATACAAAAATCATTAAGAAAATATACATTACATTTAATAACGAACATGTTTACGAACTTTGTCCGGTTAAAACTAAATTTGAAATTATTAATAGAGCTTATGTTCATCGCGAACAGTTTCCCATATGTATAGCCTATGCTATAACTATACATAAAAGTCAAGGACTAAGTCTACATAATGCACTGATGGATATCGGTTCTACAGTATTCACATCCGGTCAAGCTTACGTGGCACTTTCGAGAGTTACAAATCTGGGCGGTTTACATCTAATTAATGTCGACTTTGGAAGTGTTAAAGCGCAGGAATCCTCAATTTGTGAATACAACAGACTAAGAAGCATTTGCCGTCCAGATTTGTCAAAAATTTTAACATCAAAGCCTCCCAGAAAAACGCATAGAGACAGGGAGTGGGCTCTTAGAAAAACTGTAGCTGAAGCTCAAGAAGTAGTACCGGAAAAGAGAAAACGGAAGGCTACCTACAAAAATAAGAAAAGTTCATAAGTCAGAGAGAGGGCTTTAAGAAAATTCGTTGCTGGTAGATATACATATATACAATAAGTAGAAGGTACCGAAAAGGAAAAAAGTAGAACTGTCTACAAAATACAAAAAGAAATGAGATCCCATCAAAAACAATACTTGTCAAAAAAACCAAGTCTCGCAACTCAGTTGTTCTGCGGTAAAAAGTTGTGAGATCCATGTAATACCAAGTCGGTTATTAATTTATTCAGTCTCTACTTAAGCGACTTTCTGTCTTAATACGTCCAGTCTCTAAGACCACGATCGTGGTCCATAACAAATGAAAATCAATTGTGTCTGGAATCTCCGTACTCGAAGCATTAAGTTGTTACGTAATAATTAACAGCATCTTATAGTGACGCATATCAATATTAAAATTCTTTAATGTTTTATATAAATATATTGAGACTTGGCCATCGCCTGAAAACACGTGTAAATTCAATCGCCTGAAAACACATGCAAATTCAATTATTTAGTGCAATGGCCAAGTCTCGATATATTTATATAAAATATTAAAGAATTTTAATATTGATATGCGTCACTATAAGATGCTGTTAATTATTACGTAACAACTTAATGCTTCGAGTACGGAGATTCCAGACACAATTGATTTTCATTTGTTATGGACCACGATCGTGGTCTTAGAGACTGGACGTATTAAGACAGAAAGTCGCTTAAGTAGAGACTGAATAAATTAATAACCGACTTGGTATTACATGGATCTCACAACTTTTTACCGCAGAACAACTGAGTTGCGAGACTTGGTTTTTTTGACAAGTATTGTTTTTGATGGGATTTTATTTACTTAATATAGTCGTAGAAAAAGTATTGTATGCAACGTTGCATAACATCGCAAAATGCTCGATGGCGTCATCTTACGTCTTTTGGTCCTTCTTTTACAACTTTTGCTTCTATTATATAGGTACTAAGATTTACTAAGATAATATAGTTTGAAACGGATAGTAAAAGCAATATAACTTTCTAGATATAAATGTGGCGCCTTGGCAGACTTCTATGCGTTTTTATTATAAGTAATAGAGATTATTATTACTCTTTGCCTCATATACTAAGCTCAAAGCTCATAAATAAAATACGAAAATAGAACTTACACGTTAGTAGTTTGATAGCTTTTTCATGTAAGTCGTTCTAATCCAGTAATTAAAATAGATTATTCCAATTGAACATGAACTTTTTTTTGCCTTCGGCCAATTCTTGGTTCTCAGTGACGACGATGGAATTACCATTCAGAAGTATAACTACTTTATCAGTTAATCGAAAAAAGCGGTCAAACTTATAATTAAACACATTCGGACGAAGATGGACAACTAAAGTCACTGACTGATATAGCCCAGCGGATTAGCTCCTTGAAATGGCAGTGGGCGGGTCTCATAGCGCGACAAATCATTTATTACAAAATGCGTATTATCATGTAAATGACTACTTATCATCATCTGAGAAAAATTCTTGGAAATAGTTGTCTGCAAATTGTAATTGTATAATTTAAATGTATAGCTTAAGTGTAAATCTGTATTGTAATTGTAACATAGCCCATCAGGCTGGGTAGGGACCAATACTGAACTGGGTTTCTTTCGGCGTAATCTTCCCAGCAGTGGTCGTTCCGAAACGCTAGTAGTTTTTAGCTTCTGCACTAAAAAAAATATTTAAAAAAAATGACCTTCAATAAGAGATAAATTTATCCTACATTGAATAAAAATTTTTGACTTTGACTTTGACTTTTGACTTCGACAAACCGATGGCCGATGGGGCAAAAAGGTTCTCGAATGGCGACCACGTACACTGTACAGGCAAGCGAAGTGTAGGACACCCACCCACAAGGTGGTGGTCTGACGACCTGACCAAGGTCGCTGGAAAGCGCTGGATGCAAGCCGCTTTGGTAATTTTGGAAATCCTATGTCCAGCAGTGGACGTTATGCGGCTGAAATAATGATGATGATAGACGACGATGTAGACATTTGAGTAAATATATTATGTAGATAAATACAAGTTGACGATAGCAGCTTTAAATTCGTAATCGAGTTAGCCGAGCAAATTACTATAATGATGGTGACCAACTGTTTCCATGCCACGGCCTTGGCTCACCCCTAAATTATACAAAGAACTACTTCGACGCCCGTCGTATAATAACGATTTTTTTGTATGTTCTTTCTCGCTTTCTTCAAATAGGTATTAAAAAATTATACTTAGTATAGCGTTTATACTTAAGCGGTTTTAAATGAAGTTCTTTGTTAGAAAGACTACATATTACCTATGTAAGTGCCGATCAAATATCAAATATATGTATATAAAATAGTAAAACAGTAAAAAAAGTGTGTCTGTACATTAAATATATTTCCAAAAAAGATATTGTGGGCGATGGAGACGTAGTAATAGAGTAAGAATTTAAAAAAAAATGTCTGTCTGTTTGTCTGTTTGTCTGTATGTCTGTTTGTCTGTTTGTACACGCTAATCTCCGGAAATACTGGACGGATTCGAATGAAACATTTTTTGTTATATAGCTATTAAGCCTGGGCAACATATAGGGTATAAATGATTTTGGAAAATTTAACGCGTGATGCAGAACCATAATGGAAAAGCTAAACTATAAGAGATATAAAAATGCTGCCTTAGTAAAAGTTGTTCAGCCTGATGAGCATTTTCCAGAGACATAAAGTCCACGCGAACGAAGTCGCGGGCTTCGGCTAGTATTTAAGGCCATACCCAAATTTTCCGGGGTCCAGTGGTGCCGCCATTTAAAATAAATCATTTAAAAGGAAACGGAGATATCATTCAAAATTGTGTCTTGGTCAAGCCCTAGATAACCCTTAAAACTATTTTATGAACTACTGTTTATAATTTAAATTGCGAACGTGAAGCTTTTCTACGCACATTAGCTAAAAGTGGCCGTTTTTCGCAAATGTGCGTAGAAAAGCTTCACGTTCTCACTTTAAACTACAAAAAGTAGTTTAAAAATACTTTGAATGGGTATCTAGAACTTGACCAAGACACAATTTTAAATGATATCTCCGTTTCCTTTTAAATGATTTATTTTAAATGGCGTCGCCACTGGACCCCGGAAAATTTGGTAAAGTCAATCCTATGAAATCAATTACTTCTAGTCCAATATTAGACAAAGGTTTCTCTCATTTTTCTCCTTCTAATTTTGTCCTTTGCGTTCCTTCTGCACAACTTGCTTGCCACATTTTGTTACATGTTTATCTCAAAGAGCTTTCTGGGCTTCGTTATTCCCTTTTTGATATAAATATATGCCCGTAAGCCTACCAAGTACAGGTGTGTTAATATCAATTTGGATACATAATGTTGTGGTGTCTGCCCCGGCTTGCGACGGCCTTGTTTTGTACCATAGGAACCTTGTTGAGTTAATGGCTCTGCTATTCGCTTTCATAATTATTTAAAGCACATATTACGTATAAAGTACTTTGTAAGTTAAATTGTATCGATACACATTATTTAGTAATATATGATAGGTATATAACTATGTACATATGGTTTTTATTGAGATATGTTTAAGATACTTTCTGCTATTGTTGCAACGGTGACGTCCGTCCGTGACAATAGTGATAATAATTTAAAAACATCAATTTATATTCATAACATGTAACGGTAAATCTGAGTGTTGTTGTGAAAAAAATATTTTTCCATTATAAGAAATGAACATAGAATATCGTTTGCGAAATATTTATAGATCTCTTTTTTTGTGCTTTGCCTTATCATATTTTCGCCTGTGATAGAAGCAAATCAAGGGGTTATAGATTGATGTGGCGAAATTCTGGGATTAAATACATGTATACATAAATCATATTTGCCTTTGACACGAAAGAGGTAGGACTATTTTCGTAATATCTATCTGACCACCCAAACAACTCATAAAAAAGTACTGATAAGCTTGACACGAATAAGTAAATAAATTTACTACGGTCACAGAATAAATACTAGTACTACGGACTTGATCACAGACCTAAAAATTATTTTAACGTGCCGTCGCGTCGATACATAAGCTGTTTGATCAATATGAATTTTATCATAACATTAGCAGCAACTTATACACGAAATTATGTTAAAACCGAGTCTAATAAGAAATATAAGTACTTAGTTTTATTGTAGGTATACTAAATATATCTAAAGAAACCAGCCTGGCCTTGGGTTCGCTGATTACTGCGGTGGAGCGTGAAGTAACATAGCCACGGCTGTATAAAGATTATATTATTATTGGATTAGATCACCGCAAGGAGGCGACTCCACTCCTCTGGTTACATAGGAACAAATTGCTTACACACGAACCGAACCAAAACTATTTTATTATACATCATTGTGATTCAGTTACATTTTATAAACACAACTTTATGTGTCTTTAGTGGCCGAACCTGTGGTGTTACTGATAAGCGGTTATATGGCACTTATTCTCAGAAACGTCAGATATTGTAAAAAAAATATGTTAAAATCTATTTGGAGGTAAAAAAAATAATTAGGAAAATGAATAGAACTAACATGACGTTCGTCAAATGGTAACCCCAAGCTACATTGTCACCTTGGTCACCACAATGGATCGTAAGTCGTAACTTCAAGTAGGAATTTACCTCAGTGAATTTAACTGTTTCCCAGGTCAACAAATAGGCAATAGCTGTGGTTACTAGCCTCTTTTCATGGAGTTTTGTCGCAGAATTCTCAATCTGCAAAATGTCTCACACACAGTACGACGCAGTGAGTGTGCGATTAGCGATGAGATCTAAAGATCTCATTTGAAAAATATTTAAAAATGTTATTTTACTATCTTTTTAAACTTTTGTCGGCATACTTTAGCCACAAACCAAATATTGGGATTTAAAAAAATCGTACATGCTAATTTTTGTGATTGAGATGAGAAACATTCAAAATAGAGAACGTTTTATTATTGTTCCTACCTGTATAATATTAATATCAGATTAGCAAGCTATATCTAAGTACATAGTTTCAATTTTAAAATATAAAATTATTTAAATCAGCAAAATTAGTGCGATGAACTCAATATTACAATTTCATAAACTAGATCCAAATAGATTTAGAAAGTCTATGGATCGAAAATTTTATAAGTATACAATATGCGAATTTGGCTATCTGCGTCTGAACCATCGATATGGTCCTTTCATGGGTGTGGTAGAAACGTTGGCAAAAGCAAAGTGGGTAAGCTACTTGCACATGCTGTGGGTTCCGCGGGTTTGTTGTTTAAACTGTACATTTTATTGACAATAATGCTGCGGTTACAGATGTCAGAGTGATAATTTATGTTAGAGGTTCAGCATGCGTCGCAAAACATAATATATACTATACAATAAATAAAATTACACGTTAAGGTACTATTTGCAGATAGGTATGCGTTTTAGTGATAGAAATTATAAGATAGGCAAATAGGTACATTATGTATGTTTCCGCGAAAAACTGCTAATTCACGAAATCATGACTATTCATGACACACACACACACACACACACACTCACAAAATCATGAAATGACACAACCATGAAACAATAAAAGTAATAACAAGCTGTGTGGTTTATCCTTATATATTTATTTATTTCTCGCTGCTGTTTTTATATTAAATACGAGATTACAATATTATCTTGCTAAAATCTCGTTTCTCTTCCTCTTGAATTGCCTATGCTATGGTTGAGTATTCTAATGTTAAGGATATTTTTATCCCAATGGCTAACGTCAGCTCTGTAAGTCAGTCCGAAAGAATTTTATTTATCTTTAATAAAATAACTTTATCTACGTTAGATTGACATACTTAGATAATCAGGTATTTTAATTCGTATTACGGTTAACTTGTCTTTTCCTTGTCTCCAAAGCGGCGGACCGAAAAATCATTCAAGCGAAAATGTGCTAAGGTTGAGAATGCTTCAATGATTTTAAAGTATACTTCTCAGCTTGCAATATCTAATGCCACTTAGTTATACCTAATTACTTAAATTGGTAGCTAAGCAACTGCTTTACTTATCCTATAACGGAATGAAATATCTGTTTTTAGAATCCTATTATTTCGAGAAAATAAATAAAATCCACCAACTACTATAATATCAAAGGGTCTAGCTAAAAAAATAATAACATTCCATAGATTTCAAAACAGAAAGCCAAGTTGCTCTACGCAGTTGTGTTAAATACAACAACATCACTTGATTACCTTTCACCGCCAGGGATTCTAGTAAAACAATGATGATGACGTGATGTTTTGAAAAATATACTTCATCACTATGGAAAAATTCTATGATTCTATGCTCAGGTTTAAGTATAAGTATGATTCATAGCTGTGGAGCTGGAGCCGCATTGGAAGTTTGATTGTGCATGCAGACTGCGCCGAATGCTTCCTGTTAATGAACTGGCCTTCTGTCTGCACCGTATAGGGTTTCACTGGTATTCGTGATCACACGTAGATCTTACGTGATGTGTGGTACGACAAAAATATCTCAAGATAACCTTATTTTATTCATAAATATGTAAAAGACAATAATTCGTCAATTCAAGTCTTGTTTATTACTTTTACGCACTTGGTCGGTCATATTGGAAATCTTTGGGTGAGGCCTATGTCCAATAGTAGTCATTATGCGGCTGAAATGATGATGATGATGATGATGAAGGCTTGTTCGAAACTGATTGTTATAAGAAAAGCTTAAACTATCAGCTATTTGAACATTTCAATAATCCATGTCAACGTTATTACTATGATTGTTATTTAATACGTTTGGTTGTTTAACGAGACATTCTCTAGGTCGTCATTTTCATTTATTTCCTGTTATGATCTACTTCAATTTATTTTGTAATATTTACATTGGTACCAATTTGTACACATTCGTCCGAGAGCGATGGGTGAGAGTGACAAGAGTGCCAAATAGAGTTTAACGATTTTGGCAAACAAAATAAAGAGTTAGCACGCTCCGGTAATATTGAATAGTCACTTAGACATATGTTGCGTAACCACGAATGTTTTGTTTGATTAATAATAGAACAAATGCTACTGGAACAGTTAGCCAATATAATGTAAAATTTCTTGCATGGCTTCTTGGCTAGCCATCTTTTTTCTTATTTAGGGTTCCGTATCCGTTCGTTTGTCGGTCTGTCCGTCTGTCTGTCACTACAGTGACAGTTAAAATTTTTACAGATGATGTATTTCTGTTGCCGCTATATTAACAGTTACTAAAAACAGAATAAAATAAATATTTGAGTGGGGCTCCCATACAACAAACGTGATCTTTTATAGATAATGCTGCGGAACCATTCGTGCAAGACTCCGACTCGTACTTGGCCGGTTATTTATAATGTACTTATTATTTATTGCCCATCATTATACTTATTTCGTGTGGTATGAAATAACATTCTAAAGGTCACGCTAAAATATTTAGTAAAGTACTTTCATGTAAATAATTGGCCAAGTGCTTGTTGAGTAATTCAGTAATTCGTCCCATGTACCTACGGCCCATTTGGGACGAAACGCAGAAAATCAAAATTAATCAAAATTTCATTCTGCAATTCGTCCCATTCTTTTTTTGTATGGAAATTTAAACCTTATTAATGGAAATATACATTTATCTTAATTCTTGTCTCACTGACTGTACCAAGCGTTAATAAGGTTTAAATTTCCATACAAAAAAAGAATGGGACGAATTGCAGAATGAAATTTTGATTAATTTTGATTTTCTGCGTTTCGTCCCAAATGGGCCGTAGGTACATGGGACGAATTACGTTAGGCCACGAGCAGTGAAGGGTTCTGTAGTTGCTATTGCTATTGCCAACTTTGAGTCCATGCCACTAAAAACGTCTAAAAACTAATTTTCCATTCAATTTGTTTGAAATTTTCCTTTTACGAGTACATTTTATAAGTTGGTCGCCTTTAAATTTTTAATTTGTAAACCTTACTTAGCTCTAATAGTTTTCCTTAAAACTTCGTTGTATATACTATAGCTATGAATTTTTTCACGTGATATATATAACCGTTTTATACATAGAGAGGGGTACACTTGAGTCAAACAAAAATTTGCAAATATTTTTGAAATGGAGCCCTAAATCAAAATATTGCCAAGCTCACAATATATTTGAAGGTCCTATTAAACGATATCACACAAGATGGTGAAAAAAATGACTTCCACTTTATTTGTATCACTTGTATGGGAGCAGCTAGCCTAAAAAAACTTTTTAAAGATTTTTTGCACCTTTTTGGCATGATTAATAAACATACCCATGCCAAATTATAGCTTTCTAGTACTTATAGACTCTGAGTAAAACCTCGGACGGACAAACAGACGTGGCGAAACCATAAGTGTTACTACGGAAAAAACAAAAAACCATCATCTTTTTTAAAACTAAAAACCCTCTTTAACAACACCTGAAAACCCGTTCAAACAAAAATTCTAATTGGTCCAGACGTCTTCAAGAAATCGGTTAGCATATATAAAAAAAATACCTTCTTTCGAATTGATAGATTAACCTCCTTTCCGAAATTGGTTGAAAATTACTTAGTTTTCCCTCAGTATCAAATGAATACAAACTTCTTTGGTTTCAAACCACCGCAAGTTACTTTGTGAGCCAGCCGATCTCGGCTCCGAATAGGCGGGGATAAAAATACGACAAGTATTTTTAGCTTTCATTACGCATCTGTTATAATAACAGGGCTAGTATCCATCACGCATATAAGGGCACTCCCTTGAGTTAATCTCCATCCAGCCGTTAACACTTGTCTCAACTTTGAATACGTTCGTACTACAAACAAATCTTTTTTGGTCATGGGAGGTTGTAAACTTCTTTAAAACGTCAGGCTTACAAAATAAATTAAAGGTCGTAATATTTTTTTGCCTCACAAAAAGCAAAAATCATTTTACCATATTTCGTTATTTTACTCTTTGGAAAACGTTGTTCAGTATCATGATAGATTCAGTTTCAGTTCAAAAAGCCGGAAATATCGGAAGAAAATCAAAAAAGAAAAAGTTATTCTTCTATAAAGTTTTGTTTTAACTTTTATAAAATCGTTGGCAATGTAAACAGAATGGTTGAAAGTTTAAGTAAAACACTTTCGCTATGAAGGTCGGCAGGTATGACTTAAATGGACATGGCGATATTCCGATAAGATAATTACTAGTAACCAAAAAAAAAGGAATATTATATTAAACATGAAGTTGCTTAATATTTATGATATGATAGTTCGCCGGGATGCAGTAAAGTCCGTTAAATTACATTAAAACTAGTGATATCATTCATAGCCCACGATCAAGTAAAATTATAACCTAGTCTACCGGGATTCACAATATACCGGCGACAACGTTTGACGAGAAGGAGGCCAATGTATAGTCCTACCTATACAAGTCCTATAAGTGTCTTGGAAAAGGTTAATAGAAGTGAAAATTGATTATTATTTATGATAATTACTAAGTTATATCTGGCTTATATCTTTTATCTGTTATTTACGCCAACTTTCTTATCTGTTTTCTTTTCCTAAAGGTTGACAGGGAGAGAATGCTTTAGCATTAAGTCCACCTATTGTAGCTTTTGGCTCAATAAAGTTTTTAAATAAAAATAAATAAATAAAAAAATAAATTATTGTAAGACAACGACATTTCTGAGAGTACCTAATAAATGCAGAGTATCAACGAAACAAAGCGTTCAAGCTATAATTTTTCAAAACTAAAAACCGAATTCACTTTTCAACTATATAGCTGATTGTGATAAAGTGTCTATGGGACCTCGAAAGTATACCCTTTCAAACAAAAACAGAACATTCCAAATTGGTCCAGGCGTCTTCGAATAATCAGTAAACATACAAAAAACAGATCGCGACGAATTGATAACCTCCTCCTTTTTAGGAAGTCGGTTAAAAACCACACTTAAAACATACTTATTTATGTAAAAACATTGTGTAGTCACTTTGTACTCACTTGAATGCTAACTCTAACATCACGCATTGATGTCAAGGATTTTAGCAAAATGTTGTTGTTTTAAGCAAAATAAAAGGGTATAAAGTTTATTTACTGGCAACCGTGCAGTACCTACTCGTATTTTTCCTTATGTGAATTCTAAACACAAAACTTTATGAATCCTGTTTTAGAACCGAACTGGTACTTATAACGAATAAAAAAACTGAGGTAAGACCAGCAATAGCCATATGTCTAAGTTTATTTTTAAAGATTTAAATATTATCCAAAAAAATAATTTAAACATTTTTAAAGCAACTAATTACTTACTTGGTCTGGTTTTGTTCTGGATGTAAAACGAATTTAAAAAATGTCTGTTTCTAATTAAATACCAGAATTCTATCAATGTACTTAATAACAATATAATATTAAGTACTTAATTAGGTAACAAAAAGAATATCGTCAGATTATAGTTTTTAATGTTATTATTTTTCTGTTGGAGTAACTTTATTTTATTTTATTTACTTAGATACATACTTTTTCGTAGATGATAGCAGTAATGCATAATATAAATTCCTCTGACACAATCATAAGAGGAAAAGAAAAATAAAGATAAAAATCTAAAACTCTTAAAATTAGATATAAATATTTAAGAGTTTGAACATATCTTTTAAAAATATTTATGATATTTTGAATGCAGTCTTTATTTTCACTTCTCTCTGTCATTCATAACATAATCCAGGATTTATGAACCCAGGCCGTTATTCGTATCTTTTATTTAAATCTAAATAATACATATAGAAACCCGAGTACCGTATACGAGGACAATTACTCCATTGTTTTTAAAAGGATGTGTACATTTGACGGAACTGGTGTTTTCCTTAACAGTGAGTAATTCGAGGTTAAGATTTTTAACGTTTTGAACAATCAACTGCCATCTAAATTGGCATTGAAAATGTAGAATGTCAATAGATTGGTTAAGGCCTATTGACAAATGGGACTTTATATAGGTTTTATTCAAAATTGCGCCATACGAATATCAGTGAAGCTGTTTTTGCATGTTATGGAATAATTCGTATCTTAACTTTTGTTTTCTTTTACATCAGATGACTGTAAAGTATACCTACCTATGCTTAATTTTTTTCTACTTGAAAAGCCTTTATTTTCTGTCGTCATATTTTTATCCACATTATATCTCATTTACTCTTTTATGACATTGTAAGATATACAGAGGTACTTCTAACTGTAACTGATCAATTTTTATTTATTTATTTTTGGAAAACTACATGCATCCTAAGTCTTACTCCAGTTGCAAATAGATATACATCTAAAAGAAACGAGTAAAAAGCAAGTCACAATCTCCGATTAGCAAATGCATACAAAGCGTTAATCTTTGGGATTGTACAACGAAATCAATCATAGTTCGTGAGCGATCAATCATGCAAACGTTCTATAAATATGGCTTCCGACGTCTGCGTTGCGTTACATACTTTGTTACGACTACTTCGCTTGCCACTGATATCTGCTGTGTTGTCATCTACGTGATTACTAGTTTCTTCATTTCATGCAGGAATTGTTCTTAGATGACCCTGGCAATACTTACAAAATGTGCTGCTGAGCATTTTTGATGATAAGTTTGACATGATTTCGGCTGCAATAACAAAGCCTCGAAGATTTTTAATAATTAACTCAATACGGTATTGTAGGTTTGAATATAAATGTACATTTTACAATAGGATCATAAATATCCCAAAATTTACATCATTTCATCGCACTGAGGCGGGTTTGGGATTGCGACAATCAGGTATAAAAATTTTACAAGATATAAAAGTACTATTTCAGTAATCAAAATTTATTTAGATATTTTCTCATTTGACGCACAGATACAGACAACAAAAATACTAGAACCAAGATAAAGATGTACGCACTAAGCACTACTGTGGAGGGAAAGGGATTGTATTAAGGTTTCCCAACCACAATGATGGTAGCGTGTCATTTAATTTTCGTAATAACTGACAATTTATAACTGAAATCGCTGTAACCACAACCGCGACAGATAGATTAGCATTGAAGTTTCCTCAGAGTAATTCGTCGCATGTAATATGTAATATAATAAAAATATAATTTAATAAATGCCTAAAATTTAAAAGCTTATGTGTGACTATATATTTGCTATTTTATAATCATAAACAAATTAAACCAAATTCAAAACTTAAGAAAAAAGAAACCTTTAGGAAGATCAATGAAGAATAGTCCACTGCTGGACGAAAGAAAAGAGCAAAAATAAAACCAAGTTAAAAAATACTACACATACCATAGAGTTGCTCAACGAATGATAGAGCCATACAGATAGATAGAACAAAAACAAAGACAAGGCGCCGGCGCCGCTGTCGTGACGCAAGCAAAAAGATATCATATAAGGTCGTAAGACAACATTCTAACCGTAGCCCTTCATCAGTAGATAATAATGATATTAATAGTAGTACAGTAGATACAATGATATAATCCCTAGTGGTAACAGTTAGCGCGTGGCAGCATTGCGCCCGCGCCAGTGTGAAGGTCGCAGGTGGTAATTTGTTGCCCACGCGCATTCAATTGCTATCCCGCGGTTTTCCATTATCAAGATCAAGTCTTAAACAGGGGTTTACAAGTTTTTGCTTATAAGCTAGATAGTATGTATTATCTTATATTTTCTTAACAATCCTTAACCCCCGACAGCAAAAGAAGGGTGTTATAAGTTTGATGCCAATGTCTGTCTGTGCCTGTGTCATACTAAAAACTTACTTTGGAAAATGTTTACTTTAGTTAAACCTTTTTTGTAGGTAAGTCTCTACGTAGCGTAAATGACTACTTCGATGTGTAGGGTGTGTTGTTAAGATTACATTTATAAAAATATTTTACAGGTGACACAATTAAGTTTAGTTAAGTACTCTCTCCAGTGTCCACTTGAGGATAGTATTATGATATCATTAAGTGCTGTCTTGCGTGCTCCAACGCAATTAATGGCTTTTTAATACCTGCAGTTTTTATTAACAGTTAGAATAAATATACTATATAAGATAAAAGCTAAAAAATTGACCCATTTTCAAACGGCAAAAAACAAAATTGTACCTCTTTCGTTCTGTGTAATCAAATTGAAGTCCTTTGATTCTTTTAATATTTGGTCAGCGCCTGTATGTCACGCGTTTATTCTTCGTATTATCTATCAGATTGTCCGTAAGCCCAACGACAATTTTTTTATTGAATATTGTAAAGGCCTATTTGGATTTTCCGAACTTAGTTATTTAATTTCCAGTAAATATTTCCTTTTTGCAATTTAGGTACAATAAAATATAAGTACTTTGATTATAAGTAGGTATGCATGTGCCCAGTTACTTAAGCAAAATAAACAACTTCAGCATAGCAAAAATGTACAGACCAATTCACACTCGTTGTGTAACATGTCAATGTAAGGGTACGTAAAAGAGCTAGATAAGAAAAAAAAATCTGCATTTAGTACTGAGTACTCTTTCTTCTAAATGTACTGTAACTGTAAATGAGTCATCGAAGGTCATCGGCCGTTCATTTTGAGGCGATACCACAACAAATTGATTCTTGTGCTTCCTGTGTCTGTCTTTGAGGTTCAAATCTCTTCAACTTTATTTGACAACAAAGACTTACCCTTGTTGTATCTAAGTAAATGTAAGTTACAACAAGATTACAGTGAAGTGAAGTGAAGTAAACAGAAGAGGAAAATAAAATTCGAATTATAAAATTATCCGGCTCTTAAATTTTCCTAAACTGGATGTACTTTGAAAAATTAAATCTTATGCAAAATCAGTAACCTGGTATTTAAAATTTTTAACACCCTTATTTTACACTCTTATTTTTACACCGGAGGCTAAGGATTCAGGTACATTTTGAACCTGAGCTAATCATCTCTCAAGAAAACTAAATTGTCAGAGACTAAAAAAAGAAATATAATGATAAAAATATAAGTTTCCAAGTAAGTATACTATACCCACACAAATAATCATTCGAAATGGATTGGAGTCAAAAAGTAATCCTCTTTAAGCTTCCATAAATAATATTTTAAGTAGGTATTATAAAAAAACAAGTTTCATTGACACCGCTGACGATGCGGCCTCTGGTTTAGAAGGAAGTTCCGAGAACCACAACAAGTCACAAAAAAGGTCTTACCATCACGATTCCCATCAGTGGATACCGAAATGTGGTTTTTATTTACGCAGTGTAATCTCGCTAATTGATGCTCATGAATAAAACAGTATTTACTTGTGGTTTTGGCAAATGCAATAAGAGTCTTTGTTCGTTCGTTAGTTCAGTGTTTTGATTTAGAAGATCGGAAACGAGTTTTTGTTGTACAATTGTACATATCTAGTATTTTCTCTGTCGTCTTAGTCCTTGCATCACAACTGTCAAAAGATGATATAATAAACCAAGACTCACAGAAATGCCAGACCTTCATTTTTTACAATGCAATGTATTTTGTATGTATGAATGTATGAAAGTTTGTTTAGGTCAAATCTTGCAACTCAATTTTCAATCAGTTATCCTAAATCGATTTAGCTGAAATTTTTCATACTTATGTTAGTCGGATGACAATTCAATATTATATGGAGTCAATGAGCTGTTCTGATGATGGACCCGGGAGATATTCGACGAAACTCAGTTATAAAACAACATAACCTAGTCGAGTAGGACTTGTTCGATTTGTCTTGACGAGCACTTTATGGTAGACGATCCCTGGGTTTTATCACGGAGACGGAAGGTGGTTGATGGAAGTCAGTAATAAAACGACGCAACTCCATTGAGTTTGAGCTTATTTCATTTGTCTTAAGCTTTTATTGTTAGGCCAAAATACTAACTTTGGCCTCACAATAAAAGCTAGTACAAAAAAAAATTAAAAAAATATTATTATTTAATCATTTGTATGCAATTATGTATGTATGTACTTTAAGTTTATGCATACTCGCTGGTTTGAAAACAGTGCCCGATTTTGGTACGGGGCCCAAACAGGGCTGATTTTATATTTTATATTTATTTGTCTGGCAACTGGGTCTTGGATGTTTATCTATATATGTATTTGTTATAAAATATAGTATCGTTGAGTTAGTATCCCATAACACAAGTCTCGAACTTACTTTGGGGCTAGCTCAATCAGTGTAATTTGTCACTATATATTTATTTTATTTTATTTTATTTCAATAGTTTCTGTTAGTACCCAGACCGATTAGACTTGCCACACATCGTGCCATTATTCAGAAAGTTGCATATATATACACTGGTACATATTAGACTGAATGTAGACAAGTGTGTTCATTGGTTACCTTAGTAACTAACCGGTCATAATACTTTGTTGCAGATCTTTACGGTATGCTTTTTATAGAAGTGCTGATTAGGAGCTCGTAAGGAGTAATAAAGGCAGCAGCGTGTATCCTCATACAGTATTAAAATCTTGTTTACCCACGTAATAAACAAATAGAGATCGAGGACGCTGCACCGTTGTTACTACAGGGAACTGGAATGTGCGAGTTATGCACTATACTTAAGGCCATACATGAATTTTCCGGGGTCCAGTGCTTGCGAAAAACAGCCACTTTTGGCTAATGTGCGTAGAAAAGCTTCGCGTTCATAGTTTGAAGGGTTATCTAGGGCTGACTCAGGATAAAATTTATATCTACGTTTCCTTTCAAATTGGGACAGCACTGAATCTCGGAAAATTTACGTGTTATGCTTGTAAGTGTATAACTGAACTAAAAAAAGTATCCGAGGGATTAACATTGTACTGGGCACACGAAACCGAGAAAACCCTCAAAAGACAGGAGAGTCTTTCTCGATGTTTTCTTTGCTCAGAACCGAACGAACATAAAAGTCAGTTGAGAATCAAGTCTATTCATTTTAGAAGGTAGATATTTTTCTCATTTCCTGTAGTATAGTAAATTAGTACTTAATTAATTAACCAAAATGTCATTGGGCTGCTAGGTCGTCAAATCTTCCGGAAATAATCGTACGACACACCTACATGTAGGTATGGGTAGCTTCCATATTATACATATATTTTATAGCATAAAATGTCAATATGTTTGTGTATTTTATTAACCAAAATTTGCCACTCAAATATTTACTTAAAAAGTTTCCTTTCACGACTGGTGACTTACACAATAACGATTTGGTGTCAAGATCAATAAGTGAACCAATTATGACCATTTGTATGCACCGGACACGACCAAACTCAGCGCTTTGTCCAAGGACAATAATATCGTAAATCAGAAACAATCATTTTGCGTGTTTGATTTCATACAAACTAGATTACACCCGCGAATGCGCCTACGCAGAATCTGATATTGGTAAACCTCCACAGCTCCTAAGTGCTCCTAGCATTTAGGAGACTGTTTTGGAAAATATATATTAATAAATGCCTTATCACCACTAATAACAGACCGCTTCTGAAAGTATTTACATATACGTGGAATACCAAGGGTTGTTACAAGCGAGGGTTTTTTTTTACACCATTTTTGATGAATCCTTATAACGTAGTGTTTTCGAAGAAAAAAGCTTTTTACACTTGTGTTTGTTTCTCTTGGTTTTTTAGCCAGTGCCTACTTCATGGGTGGTGAACTGGTGAAAGATGACTTGTGATATGTCTATCCTTAGAAAGCGAGTGGTGTCAAGCAACCTTGCTCATGTTTAGTTGTAATGTTAAGTTGTATAGGCCATGACAAATAACGAATATGTAAACTTAGTCCAACTAACGCATTCATAAATTCACATTTTAAATTGAGAAAAAAAATTAGGAAATGGTAATAATTGATACGCGATGCCCATTAACGCTACAAAGTTAGTAAATTAATAACTCTAACAAAGTAAGTTTACATTACGAAGTGTAAACAGAATATTTCAAACTAAAACGTATATACTGTTGCCGAAATAACGAACGTGCAAACGTTTATTCAAGTCTTGTAAACATCAGAATCTCCTGGCCTGCTTCCAAATGTACTTTGCCTCACCTGTATTCGGTGGCGTGCCTGGGGTTTTGGGGCAGACAGGGAAATTAAAGGCGAAAAATTCAGAAGCGCAAAATGTTGTCACCTACTTAAATTCTTATCTGTGGCATATTAAACTTAATTTTGGCTTTAATCTTACAAGAATCTATAAAATGTATAAAAAAATCAGAATTATCTATGCATATAACAAAACAGTTAAAAAATGTGTCTGTACATTGAATATTTACCCAAAAAACTATTTGGGGTGATGAAGAAAGACATAGTAATAGATAAGAATTTTAAAAAATCTGTCTCTTTGTACCCGCTAATTTCCGGAAATACTAGACGGATTCAAATGAAATTGTTTTGTTATATAGCTGTTAAGCCTGGGCAACATATAGGGTATAATTGGTTTTGGAAAATGAAACACCTGATGCAGAACCATATAAAAATGACATCTTAGCAAAAAATGTTCAGCCTGATGAGCATTTTCCGGAGTCATAAAGTCCACGCGAACGAAGTCGCGGGCTTCGGCTAGAAATAAATAAAAATATACAAAATCATTTAGCGGTGTGTGTGTGCATAAAAAGGGCGTGTCTTTCTGTCTTACGATGAAATTATAATGGCGATCGTATTATTTCAGAAATCATAGGGCGTCATTCCGATTCACGCCCCAGGCGCAACTTTCCATAGGTATGTTCTCCACCGTCTGTATTCCTTCCATTTTGTTTGGTGTTTCGCGATTTAGTACGCGAACGTTACCTTTGAGATTACCTACTTGGCTGACCTTTGGAAATGGTGCCTCGCATTCCGTGCTTCTAACAGTACGTCATTTTGAACTGCAGGATAAATTCTTATTCTTATACCTATCAGGGGTACCGATAAGTTACTATTCGTTTGTCAATTTCTATGACATGTACATAAATATCTGTAGTAAATGCGAACTTATCTTACAGTTTACGCAAAAAATATATTGACAACACTACTTGTATATTTTAAATCTTTGATTGACATTGACGCGTAGGCATATTTTTAATTCTGTTATGTGTAAGTTATTTCGTGTTTAATATTATTATTTTTATTTATTGCACTTAAAATCTTAAGATTAAAGTACAAAAGATACAACTTAATTGCATTGTCTGTGACTGCATTGTCTACGAGTTCACCTTTGGGACGTAGCAGAAAGATGGTAGATGGGGTGCAAATTTAATACTACTTACCTAAGAAATATGGTTCGCGATCAACTCTTGATAGTTTACCGATCTTTCTAGGGTCCCATTTTGAACTTTTACTCCATGTAACTGCTGGTGGATACCATTTTAGTGCCTAACTAAAATAGGTATTACTGTTTTATTGTTAATTAATATTTTATCGCTTCTGGGATTAGGTACAACTCTGCGATGATGGGAAAGACAATGCATTCTAGCCGTTGAGTGCCTATTATGAACAAATTGAAAATTTGTAATCTCGAATCGAATATTACACGGTGAAATGATAAGCAGAAATCTAATATTTCGACGTGAAATATAGCTGCATAGAAAGCAATTAGTTTTGACGTACGTCATACATAGGTACCCATTATATTTATTGCGTGCTACCCACATAAATTTAATTACCTTCTAGGTTTTATGAAAGCAAGAAAATGACTAGTCACTAAAAGGATGCAATCTTCATAAATCTAAGAGTCTTGTTAGTTCTGACTGGAATGAAATCATACCCAATATTTGTATACGACCCAAGACTATATGACTATTTAAAAGTGTTTTATTATTTCGTTATCTAGTATACAATCCATCCTGCCCTCTTAATTCAGTCACTTAAATTACTCAAAACATTCAGTAAAATCAGCTCTTTTAAAATCGGTATCATTGTACTATACCTAGTACAGACTTTGCATTATTTTTTTACTTGATATTTTGAATCTGGCGTCCAGTTTATAAAATTCAGTGTCAAGTCTGTGTAATTATAGACTAGATATATATTATAGTATAAATTCTGCGTCTATAGTCTGTACTTTCATAAATTAATAATTTTCTAATATGAAATAGAGATGCATGAACGTTTATTCGTTCATAAAATTTAAAACAGTTCATCAATGGTGTATGGCTCGGTTAATTGACTTTACAGGTATGGTCAACAATAAAAATCGGTGAATCAAATTTTGAATGAAACCATTTCATGAATGATATATGTGAATGTTTTACACGAAGCTTTAGAACAACAAATTTTTTACGAAGATAACTTAAATAGGTATTTTCGGCAAGAAAACAGGTATTTGACACATCTGATGGTAACATTCATATACACTTTTATATGCAACAGTACGTATTATAAAGAACATCGAGGCGTATCGGAAAAACAAATTTTGACGCAGGATACGAACTGATGGGGCCTAACGACTTAATGACTTATTGTTAAACAACTTTGCATGCTGTTTTGAGGATGACATTCGTACTGTAGTTGTTGTAGTTGTAGTTGGGATCCATTGCAGAAGCCCATCGTACAGTTATAGCGATACAAAAACTTCTCAAAATGTACTATGCCATGACCTAAGCCTCTACCTATGACGTTCACTAGAATTAATTCTGACTTCGCTCATCGTCTGTGTAGACGGTACGGTGACGCGCGGCGATCAGCATATAATTATTCTAAGACACGTATGAATCATGAATTCTTTTTCTTCGGATTAGGACGGGAAATTCCCACGAGTTCGCATCCTTTCCTCAGGGTGTCAATTACGTGTTCTTGGTAAAGTCTTTAGAACTAGTCTTTTTTTACCTGCTACGCGCGATGGTGAGGATAATTAACTAAATGGTTCGTGAAATAGAGCAATGAACGCGTAAATAGCTCCGTAGGAACTTTTGTAGTTATAAATTTATTAGTAACACAACTATCACACTAGTATTAAGTAGTGTGATACATAGCTTTTTATACTGTGAGAAAATTAATTTACGAATGGCACTTATATTTACATCAATCTATGCGAATATATGTGTACCTGTGTCTAAAAAAATAAATTCGAAAATGCTAATTCAGTTTTTAGTATAGTGTATCTACATATATAGATAATCTATTTTTGGAATTATTATTTCGAATTATTTTTCCTCCACCCAAAGGTTGTCTGGAAGAGATTGCATTTATTATGATAAGTCCGCCTTTGTGCCTATATTGCTTCTTTTTGTTTTGTAATTTTTGTGTATTAACTATGGTGCAATACAGTTAATTTGTCTTTGTATCGTATGAGTATGACACATGGAAATCCGACTCTGGTTGCTAGTGTTACATAGACCGTGTTACATAGACCTGACTCACCAGATACATTCGTAGTTTTATTGTAACTTCAAAAATGAATCAAATATGTATATTTTGTATTATTTATCATAGCATGTATGTTTGATCTCTCTGATATCTATTACTATGAAAGTTATGGTCATGTCATGCATGACACAAACATATATGTATGGTATATTGTAAATGACACACATACCGACGAAAGACATTACCCTCCTTTGTGGGTCTGCCTGCCTCAATCGGGTAATAAAAGCCTTTCTTGCTTGAACTTTGTGAATTATATGTTTACACTAGGTGACAAGTGTCTACTCTTTAACAGAAGTGTCGATTATTTCAATAAAAATACGTTTAATTAAACAATTTAAAACTTAGTAGGTAGCATTTAAAATCTGGTCAAAATAATCAATAGTCAGAGTAGGTACCTATACTTATCAGTAGTTAGTTACATTTCCTTTTTTTATAGTTAGCGCTATTAAATGAAAGATAATTATCTCAATTGGATTTTCCGTATAACAAAAAAAAAACACGATACTACTTTGTGGCTAGCTCAATCAGTGTACTTTGTCCCTATATATTTATTTATAGTAATTTTTTGCGTGGTATGCCTCAAAGACAAATGACATGCGCTACAATGATAAGTGTTATGTAAGACTCATTAAGCGCAACGGTAAGCCTGACATCCGCCGAGAAAATTGCAGAGTGTGTCCATCGATAGTTATAATGGGAACAATCAATTATAGGTATTACATGACTTCGCAGTGTATGCTGCAGCAACCTTAGTGTCCGTTAGCCTACTGTATAATATAAGACAATTTCTTCACCAGACGAGAATACAAATATTTATAATATGATGGTTGAAAGAACTGTTTGACTTACCAACCAATATATTGATCGTTGGTTGTATGTTGTATGTATGTACCAGGTAACTACCTATATATGTCTCATGCTGCGACACAGATGTACTGTTTCTTGAATGGCGACAGGATCGAGTCCCGTACGAATCTCAATAATTGGTTTGATTTTATTGGTTTCTGGCAGAGTAGAATAGGACCACTCCATGTCTTCCCGTGGATGTCGTTGAAGATGAAAATGGAATCAAGCTAAATAAAGCTTATAAACATCAAAAAGGCCTCTTCAATCCACCTGGTAAGCGTGGAGAGTGTAGGCCAAATCCTCTGGCTGCTCTGGTCATAATGGCGTTGGTAGTACAGAGAGGGTCGTGCTCCTGCAGTGGAGACTAAAAAAGACCTGATGATAATACCAAATAGTGACATTCACGCACAGGTCACTAATACTTTTACATAAATAGGTAACTTAGAAAAGTTACAGTTTCGATAATAACAATTATTAGCAATATAGTTCTCGTCCTCGCTAATGATAATTTTTATTGGTTTATGTCGTACGAGACACAAGACATTTCTTAAGATGCGTCACCGTTGCCGCCTGGGTGCAAGTTGAGAGTGGCGCCAAACTGCGTGCTTGGAATGCCACGCTGCAGGATCGGGCCCGTTGTGTGTGCAAACGATTTAACAGGCTTTATAAATATTACAGAGAACCGTACGTCTTTATAATGAGTCATCGATCATTGATTGCTTATTTTTTAAAGCATTCCGTGTAAAGAAAATGCACTTGAAACTCTTATTCTAGATATACATACATTAAATCTTAATGTTCAAATAATTAAATGTTTTGAGCTGACAGAAAATTTAAATTTATTATTTTAAATACTAAGTATGTTAACAATGCGGTGTAACTTTTAAACCATCAGCTAATACAGTTCAGTATCAGAACTCGTTCCAAAAGTTTGGCTAGTGGTTATAAAGATTACAGTTCTTACTCTATGTTAAAAAGAATGGACGATTTAGATAAATCACTAACGCTGTATATGACTGACACGAACTAATGACATTCGTAATAGGCTTCTACGGCGGGAAAGCCAAGTAGACAAGGCCAGGCGCATTTATCGGATCTGCCGGCGGTGGATAGTGTCTAGTCTAGACGCCACATTAAACTTAGAACAGATGCGACATAGGTATACGTCTCTGGTGTTTCACGTGATTATTTGTAAAGATAGTTTTTTTGATAACCATCATAAAAAACATTTATTTGTAATGGAATAGGTTTATTGTCAAACTACGAGTATCAATTTCATTGTGATAGCATAACGATACGATTTATAAATGATATATACGCCTATATATTATATGTACACTATGCCTCGATTCAATTTAGTGCAAAGTGGACCAACCTAAACGATGACAGCTCGCCTGAATTTGTTAAAGCCTCGTTAGTTAGACACGAAAATATTGCATTTGTTTCAAAAGGTAAAACAAATTCATAAGCTCTCATTCTGTACCTAACTATTTTTGTTTCACGGTCTTGTAGTTTCTAAGCGTATATCTACAACTACAACTATCTGATTTGCGATTATTGGGAAGTAGAGGGATATAATAAGGGTGGAAACCAATTACTTAGGCTACTGTCTGGAATGGCGTCTTGATTGAAGAAGCTTTCAGTTTATTTTACCATGTCAGACCACCATGAAGCTCCGCACAAAGCCGAGTTGCCTGTTCAGCATTACAAACACAAATGTGACGTCTCAGACCAAAATCCTGATTCAAAGGCAAAAATGAACTGCTATATTTATGTCGGTGCACGAATGTGAGTTTTGATGTTAACTTGACGACTACTTTTGGTGTTATTTTTAACCGACTTCCAAAAAAGGGGGAGGTTCTCAATTCGTCGCGATGTTTTTTTAAATATATTTTCATCAATTATCGACGAAGCCTTGACCGAATTGAAAAATTCATTATTTGTTTGAATGGGTATCCTTCCGAAAGTGGTCCAATAGAAAAATTTGCAAAATCGGTTGTGTATTTTAGGGGTGAAGTCGGTTTTTAGTTTTGGAAAATTGTGGCTTTTATTAAAATTAAAATTGAAATGGAAATTGTCAAGTGCAAAGCTATTCCCCATGGCGGCAGTTAGTTGAGTAGTTAAGTAATCACTTAGATACATACGCACGTAGGAGTGTCCAGTTGCGTCAATAGTAACTTGAACCTGACTCGGCAGCTCGGTACGCTGCACTAAAGATACTGCCATACGTAGTGATGGGTCGAGGGCAGAAACAATTGGGCATAAATGGGCATAAACGGGCATATTGTGCAAAAAAGAGTTTACGCCTAAATAAATGCCTAATCGCAGGGCAGAAATAAAACTTTTAATTTTAGTAAAAAGAAGCAGGAACTTATAAAACCGGTATTTTGTAAATGTTAAGTGTAATCAAATAATTTGGTCATAAAAATTAAATAATTACAGTCACGTTAAATCACAATAAATTCTAGGTTTCTCCAAATAAATTCTAGTTATGCGCTCGTACTGCGTCGACGCCACTGGAGAGCCGAAACATAATTATTTATTCCTGCTCTGACTGAGTCATTAAACATAATATCAATTGCTAGTTTTTCATTGTCAATTTATTAGTCACTAGCTGAAGCCCGCGACTTCGTTCGCGTGGACTTTATGTCTCTGGAAAATGCTCATTAGGCTGAACAACTTTTATTAAGGCAGCATTTTTATATGTCTTATAGTTTAGCTGGACCATTATGGTTCTGCATCAGGCGTTCCATTTTCCAAAATCATTTATACCCTATATGTTGCCCAGGCTTAATAGCTATATAACAAAAAAAGTTTCATTCGAATCCGTCCAGTATTTCCGGAGATTAGGGTGTACAAACAGACAAACAGACAAACAGACATACAGACAAACAGACAAACAGACAAACAGACAGACATTTTTTTAAAATTCTTACTCTATTACTACGTCTCCATCGCCCCCAGTATTTTTTTTGGAAATATATTTAATGTACAGACACACTTTTTTTACTGTTTTATTATATGTATATAGATAGATAATGTAATTATGTTTCGTGTTTACTAAAATTTAGCTATTTCAATGAAAAACGAAATACCTAAAAGTTCTGTTTTTGCCCTGACAATGGACACTTATTCGGCATTTATGCAATGCGCCCAAAATGCCCGGGCGTAAACCCATCTCTAGCCATACGCGGTCGAATATTCAGTAATATATGGTAATTTAATAGTTTTAAAGTTTAGTGTTAAATTAGGTGTTAGAAAAGTTGTTATGGTGTAACGAATTAGAAACAGACTAGCTGCGCCCGGGTGGTGCGGCGTTACTCGCGCCTAAAGTAGCCCCGTAGCCTGTGTGTTATCCAGGATGTCAGCTTCCTGTATACCAAATTTTATCAAAATTGGTCCAGCCGATTGCTATTGAAGAAGAAACAAACATACACACACATACACACACAACACACACTTACAAACTTTCGCCTTTATAATATTAGTGTGACAAGGCTTACTGAAATAAAAAGTACGCTGACACTAATAATAACATGATTCGCATTTTTACCCACTTCTTTATTGGGTTTTATTTGTATAGAATTTACTTAGGTAGGTACTATGATTAAGGTTAACAAAATATACTGAAACTATTATAAACGTGAATTCAGTCTGTGATGGTGAACTGCTTTCCCCAAGGAACATAGGTAGAAATATGAAAAATCTTTTTGGGTTTCCATACAAAGTCAACTTGTATGTAAGGCAAAATTTACGTTCATATTTTGATACTAGCTGAAGCCCGCAACTTCGTTCGCGTGGACTTTATGTCTCTGGAAAATGCTCATCAGGCTGAACAACTTTTATTAAGGCAGCATTTTTATATGTCTTATAGTTTAGCTGGACCATTATGGTTCTGCATCAGGCGTTCCATTTTCCAAAATCATTTATACCCTATATGTTGCCCAGGCTTAATAGCTATATAACAAAAAAAGTTTCATTCGAATCCGTCCAGTATTTCCGGAGATTAGCGTGTACAAACAGACAAACAGACATACAGACAAACAGACATACAGACAAACAGACAAACAGACAGACATTTTTTTTAAATTCTTACTCTATTACTACGTCTCCATCGCCCCCAATATTTTTTTTGGAAATATATTTAATGTACAGACACACTTTTTTTACTGTTTTATTATATGTATAGATATAGATAGATGTGTTCCTTAGGGAAAAGTTGATCAGTATCATGGATTGAATTTACCCTAACAATAGTTTCAGTATATTTTGTTAAACTTTATATTGGTGGTTTTTCTTAGCACTAATATCAGGGGAGGAAAAATACCTTCATAAAAAACAGCTGCGTGCCGTGCTTATGATTGTTTTCTTAATATTACCATTGAGTATCAGATTGCGTGTGAGCGTTCAAGTTCAAGTATTTTACCATGTAAGTAGGTATAAGTATTACGTATATTAGAATGTACTATATCAACACATAAGTACAAGACCATAAATACTAGCATACAATACTTGTATAAGGACGCAGACGGCGACTTTGTTTCATCATGCATTGATGATCAAACTATAGGACCTATATGTACGAGTATGTATAATATACAATGTGGAAGGGACCAGTAATAAATCGAACCACGGGCTATACTAGTTCACTATAGTATAATGAAATTAAAACAAAAGTAAAAAAAAGTGTCTATTATTTTTTTGTTTTTTGATTGTTATTTTATATATCATTATACTAAAGTGTTAGTATGTAAGTATTTTAAATAATTGTTTGTTGTTTTTCTTTTTCACAAATTTTCATTGTCGTTAAACATTTGAACCGGGACCTCTTCGTCATGTGAACATACTATTGAGTTCATCAACACAGGCACGGTCAGGTGTGAAAGGCCCATTTTATTGCTTCAATGCTTCCAAGGAATTTGTTAACAAAGCCTTTGGCCACAAGCTTTTGTTATACAAATGTATTGTAATGTTAGAACCGTTTGATACATTCTGATTAACATCGCCAAGTGGGCTACATAGTGTTTCAGCTGCGGAAACAATGCCACATATGCCATTGGCCTTCTTACGAGCCAGCAACGCAAGTGTGAGAAAGACCAGAACGCAGAGATGTATTGGGCGCGGAAATATTAAACATTGGTCAATTTGGTACTCGTGGGTACCTAGAATTATAAAAGATGACTTATTGAAAAAAGGAGGGGTGACAAGTACCCGTAACCGAAGGGCATGTATGAAGAGATTGATGAGTTTAGATGAAGCAAAAGAGGTTTGTCAGGATATTAGCAAGTGGAGGGCCATCTGTGGGAGACAGGCGTCATATTATTTATGTATGTATGAATGACTTATTGAAAAAGTCTGCCAGTGACCAAGATGGCAGAAAGTTCGTCGAAATATCTGGCAAAAAGAACATTAATCGCGGGAAGTCCCGTAATACTAATAACGGTTATTGAAAATGTATTTGTGAAAAAGAATATTTATAATAATGGTCAGAAAACGGAACTTAATTAAGTATGCAAAAGTTCTTAAGTTTAATGAAGTGTTGTATACTTTACAATAAATTGACAAAATAAAGCTGTGCATAATAAAATTGGCACACCTATATACCTACTTTTTTTTCAATGACTGTACTACCTATATAAATTTATCGGTTAGCGCGTATGTTTCTAAAACATGCAATTTACGTAGCTTTGTCAAAAATTTGATCTGTAGTTAACTTAGTTTACTCGCTAATTTCCGTAACATAATCCGTATTATTTATTTTTTGTTTGTAAAAATAGTAATGTAGCCAAAACAAATGCATAAATATTATAGTTTCTCGTCCCAGTCCGGCTCTGCCCTTCGGCTCACTTGCTATGAGAAAGGCTCTAAAATAAGTTATGGCTAATTCCCTACTTCAGTCTGTGTCGTAGAATGCAACGCGACCAACGCATATATTGCTTGGTAATCTATCTACAACTTCAAGCTTTAAATCATCATCATCATCATCAGGTTTTTTTGTCTGCATTACAGAAGCACGGCTCTTTCTGTACTACCAGAGACATACTTGGCCAGAGCAGAGGACTTCGGTCTAAACTCTCCTCGCTGGCAGAGTTCCTTCTCCTCCTTGCTGGTTGAAGATGTCTCATTGATGTTTATAAGCTTTGTTTAGCTAGTATTTTCCAAGTCACCTTCCACGACATCCATGGGAGGACTTATTGGATGGGCCCTATTCTACTCTGCCGAAACCCGAAAACCACACGGCAAAGAAATTGGCTAGTTCCAATATGGCACATTATCACCACTTTATCCCTTTCGGGGTAGACGGAGATAAGGGATACAAAGGGTAACATCTTGTTAAGTAAATACCAAGATGGTGAGTCTCGTAGACCAATGACACCCATTCGTTTGATCGACTTCGATCTAAAGAATGCACCTGACATATTCTTAAGACTACTAATATCTCATATTTTATAGTTTTATTAACCTATATAAGAAATGTAGGTGGTACTGTGTTGTTATCTATACCGTATTATTTACTTCATCATAACTATGTATATGCGTCACTAACCCAAACACTTCCGATAAGATAAAGATGGTAGAACTGGTAAAAATGCTAATTTAGCATGCATTGAGGTATCCCCTCAATGCATAATATGTTAATTATAATTAGTTTGAAAACTCTTGAGATCAAAATATAACAAATGGTACCTATTTTCTGCAGATAGATAATAGGCAGGAGGAGTAGGACTAATACTCGTATTAGCATAAAATCGAGTACCTAATAACATTGTGGATGTCTGTGAGATTTGTGAAACGAGAAAAAAGACCCCGATTACACCATCTAGTGATAAGTGGGGGAAATATCATAATTCATCGATATCGTAGTAATTTGAAGCGTTATCATTGTTATCTATCACCCAATAACTTTAAACGAATGCACCGATTTCCATCGAACATGGCTAAAAACGAGCAAGGGAAGTTGCTTTCACGTTAAAAAAACCGCATCGGAATTGGTTATCCGTTCAAGCGCTACGACACCACAGACAAACAGACAGACAGATAGAGACACTAGCGTCAAACTTGGGGGATAATTAAAACTGATATCATCAGTCATCTTCTAAATCGTCCTTGTAATTTTCACTTTAGTAGGAAGAATTGCAATCAAGCTTATCATGTTGCAACTAATCAATGATAAGAGGACGACACGATATCGTACCTATCTGAGTACTACACTGATAACTAACGATGAGTAAGGCATTATAATTTCCTTTTCTATCTTCTCATGATAATCGTTTCCTCATGTCTGAGGGCCGTAACCATTAAATCATATTCGTTTTTGATATATCATCTAAATAGTAAAAAAGTGTGTCTGTAAATTAAATATATTTCTTAAAAATATATTGAGGCCGATGGAGATATAGTAATAGTTAGAATAAAAAAAAAATTGACTGTTTTTCTGTGTGTCTGTTTCTCTATTTGTCTGTTTGTACACGCTAATCTCCGGAAATACTGGACAAATTCGAATAATTTTTTTTTTGTTATATAGCTGTTAAGCCTGGGCATCATATAGGGTTTAAATTATTTTTAAAATGGAACACCTGATGCAGAACCATAATGGTCCAGCTAAACTATAAGAAATATAAAAATGACGCCTTTGCAAAAGTTGTTCAGCCTGATGAGCATTTTCCAGAGACATAAAGTCCACGCGAACGAAGTCGCTAGTTTTAAAATATGATAAAAGTTAAGTCGATTAATGACATTACGAACTTTTCACTCATGTTTGGAGTTGGTAATAATTCGATGGTTGATAGAATATGAAGAAAAAATCGAGAAATAGGAAAGTGATCTAGGAACATGGTAGATAGTGGTGTATCAAGCAGAATATAGGATGCAGCCATGGTGCAACTTCCTGATTAGGACGGTAACAATAGACATGCCTCCACAATTGAGAACAAGATTACGACGATCATACTAACTCTACCTTCATCGTTACGATTTCATCACATTTTGTTGACCCAGTGTCTTATCACTTTAATAGCATAATTGTTGCTTTCTTAAAGTAATGTTTGATGACACTATATTTACTCTAACTGGTATGGTTTGAATTTGTTCTCCACATTTACACCTTCATTTCTGTTCACAACATAAAAAACCAAGGCATGATGGCATATTTTTTACAGAGACATATCTAATTCCAACTGAACTGGCCAACATGAGAACAACAATAATAAACTCTTTCCCATGTATAGGTATAGAGACAGATAAATGAAAGGGTTTTCAAAAGAAATACTCTATCCTATTCGCTGGTGCAAAAAGCCGGATTTATATTTCATATCCCCAGCACGGTTCCCTCATTGAAATTCCTACCTCCGAGGCACTCCTGTTTAGTGTCCGTCTGGTCCATTGTGTACCGCTCTATTGATTCCAGCGACAGAAGGGGGCGTGATTCAACCGTGACGCATATAACTCGATATTTGCTCTAAATTGCATACGCTATGCTGCATTCAGGCTTGCCATATGTGTTTCTATGGACACTAGTGAATATTTAGTGGACTCACACAATGGCTGTCAGGACCAGGTGCAGGAGAATAGCGAGTAACTACTAAAAATTGTGGGTTCTATTATTTACTTATATTACTTACTGATTGTGATTACTAAACAATTTTGATTTTAATCAATTGTTAAAGATATTGATAGGATATTTTGTTGAGACTGCCTTACACGGGTAGGTATCAGGTATATCATATTATAAACTATGATTATTACGCAGGGATTAATACCATCAGTGTACAGAAAACAGATCCATGATCTTGAAACTACGCTACAAATAAAGTGACCAAAACATTATTGTTGATATTATAAAATTATAAGTTTAAACTAAATATTGACTGCTTTTTTCCTTTTTAACTTCCGAACCCACAGCAATGTAACAACAACTTTTATTATCACAAACGCAGTACTGAGTTATCAACAATACTGCGTGGGTGTCAGTCAAGGAACAGGATATTTGCAAATTGCGGGGGCTGATTCGATTCCGAAAATGTTGCATATTCAGGACGTATTCATGTTTTACAGTGTAACTATAAATTGCAATTTGCAAACCATTTTTCAACCTCTTCCTGGTAGCCAAATTTGAATATTTTGGTGATGATAACAGATGATAATTAAATAAGTATGTAAAAGTATAATGGAGCTGTAGTCTGATGATGATGGAGCAGGCAGGTTACCATAAGAACTCAATAACGAAACGACGTAAAGTCATCGAGTTGAGCTTGTTTGATTTGTTGTATCTACTTTCGACTTAGGTGACTCATAGTTTGATGATGAAGCCACAACAACGAAAGCTTGTACAAAAATTTATTTTAGTAAAATTTTATTAAAAAATTATAAATGTGGTTTCAAAAGGAACGCTGCATACATACTGCTGTTGAAATCGAAACATCTTGAGTTTCGTAAAGTGGAGCAAATGTCTGATGATAACTGGAGCCTCCTTTAGATGTCTGCCAGAGATTGCCGGGTTGTGCAAGCCTGTATGCCGTCGGAATTGTTAAAATTGCAGCTGTAAAGTCAGGTTTCTACATTTATTTAATATCTATCTCTTTATTTTCTGCATATATCTAATTTATGCATCCGTATTAATTGATATTAGATATATTTTTAATGCCTGTACTTATATCTAAAGCTAATGACCTATTGGTTGGTCAATTAGTGATTAATTACGTCTGGTTTCATAGTGATTAGGATGAGTAAAACCTATTTATGTACTTTCTGTAAGAACATGCGTTTATTTTGTGATTGTTATTGTTACTGTTATCTATTTGCCTCAAAATAACAAATAATTTAAATTCATTATTTCAAGTTAGTATGGTATGTACGTATTTCATTTGTTAATTAATTGTTATCGGACTCGGGTACTTCTACATAAATGTCCTCGTGAACAAGTGGTATCGATATGTTATTTATGAATTATTAATTAGTACTTACAAATTTATTGTATACATGACGTTATACCTATTTAGTGTATGTTTTCTTTTATAAGCACTTAGTATGTACCTATGTGGGTATCCAGTATCACCTACTTTAAAGGTACAGGACCTACGTAGGTACTTATATCAAGAGTACGAATAGTTAGTTCCTAAATTGAATTCTTGCTGATAACTAGAATAAAAATTATTAATTGGCGCTTTAATATACTTTCGTGAGGAGAATTAATCAACGGAACAGCTTGTTGTTATTGAATAGGTGTTCCAGATTGGCTATCTTCTGAGCATAAATTAAATACTACTCAAGACTAGCCACACGCAAGCAAAACTAGTTTGTAAGACTACATAACAGCACAACTCTGAATGACGTTCTTCGCCTTATAAATACCAAAAAGAAACTACTATTAAAACAGTTTCACTTTCGCTAAATATAGTGATATAAAATCTTCTATTATCATAATTGGACTGAGCATTAACGTTGTTAACAGTACCTGAGCAAGTCCCAGGTAAGACACTACCATTTAAACAATAAACTTACCGGAGTGCTATGTTTATTTTTCCTGGCACAAATGTCCCAAAGTCGCATTTACGTCTCCAGGATGCACGCGGGCGGTCCGTTACTCGGGATGTAAAGAGCACTGTTCAAAAATACACGGAATATCTGTCAGTTATGCACTTATATCTGCAAGTTGCGATGGACAAGTTTTTATCAGACACAGCGACGGAGCGGCGCGCGTGGAATGGCGAAGCCGTCACGCAACGTACTGGCTGGCTGGCTGGGTTGGGGCTTCGGTCGCGTGTCCCGTCGTGTGGTCGCCCTCCACTCGCATTCGGAAGCGGCGGACTTGGGACGAGGGACCGTGAAAAGGCCCAACCCAAGCCGACGTTTTTGTCCTGGCTAAGATTAGCAACAAACACCGTCTGGCTGAATTCATTGCGCTATAAAGGGTTTGTCTGGAGTCTGGATATGTATGGCGGCACCACCGGGCGGCACTTTTCTTGGTTATCTTAGTACTCATTCTGTCCTTTGCAAGTTTAATTATTTCGGCATTTTAATAAAAATATACGAAAGGGGTCGGCCTTCTCCATCTGCCAACCGGATGATAATTATTTTTAAATAAAATATTATTATCAAATAAAATTGGTTCCTAAACATATACCAATATGGTTGTCGTAAAAATGTTTTGTGCGAGTGTTCTACATATTAATTTTTGTTTTACAAATTCAATAAAAAAATATAATATCTATACATAACTTCAGTCATGCATAAAGAATAAATTGAAGGTTTCCGGAGATAATAAATTTTCGCATGAACCTATGGACCTGCGGAAGCCTTGTACAATTTCCTGATTATTGAGCGACGCTGCGCTCTCATCACGGTATTCTGCTAACCTTTTTACTTGAAATAATGACATGATGACCCTCGCTTTTTTCTCATTTGGTTATTGAGCGAGCGAAATTCTTTCGAGTTTACTTGAACAAAAATATACTTGCTTATACACATATCTTATATCGGATATCATCAAATTTGGTAGGTGAGTAAGTAAACTAAAAAAAAAAAACAGTAGTGACCACGAACATCGACCAGTGTCAAATTAAGTAGAGTAGATTCCACAAAGACCAGGAACTCACAGCCGCCACCTTTTATTAGGTAGGTTAAAAGAGCATTCACGATGTACAGGTATGTAATCCTAAAAAATATGACTTCATTTAAATATTGTATGTTTTATTTATCAAAATGATGCAAAAGATTTCTGTGATTGTATAATCCTATATTTTAGTATAGTCCTTTTTTAACTCGGGGTAAAGTTCCCGAAGAATGCGTGCAAAAATTCGCGGGATATAAGCTAGTATGGATCTTTCTACCTTACTTAAATCTGTTTTTCTTTCGTTGACATTTTATGACAACTTCCACTTACATTTCAGCTGATAAAAGATAAGCAATTACTGAGAAAAAGGCAAGGTGTTAATCTGCATTCCCGTATTACAATGTAGTTAGATTAGATGAAGGTTTTATCGCCATAATAAAGTCAATAATTAGTATTGATGAAATGCAAGAGATAACAGTACAGTTGGTTTAACCGTTTTTCACGTGTAGGTGTACGTACGTGCAGCACGGATATTTATGACTTATTTGAATACGCAAAAACCTGAACGTGATGAAATTAGAATTCATACTTTACTAGCGATCCGCCCAGGCGCTGTGTGTGTAATTATGAATAAATAATAACCGGCGAAGTGCGTGTCGGTCCACGCGCAGTGTAGAGTTTCGGTGTTGCGAACATGGGACTAAAACATCTGAAAACGTCTAAAAATCTATTGAATTTGCATGAAAATTTACTTTTCCGAGTACATTTAATAAATTGGTAGTTGTAAACTCTCCTTCGCTGTAATTTAAAAATTTAACTCTAATTAATTGCAAACCCTACTTAGCTCTACTTTAGTAGATAGAGAGGGAGGGAAACACTTGAATCACATCAATTTACACTACAATATATCTATCTAACTGAATTTTATTGCGGCATTTGATCAAACACTTTTCCAGAAATAACAATCTTATCAAATAAATGCATTAGCAGAGGTTATAATAATTTACTATTTTATTATGTTATGATTACTGTTTATTATCTACTATAATTAACAATTAGTATGCTGATAGGTTTGGAAATCTTTGGGAGAGGCCTATGTCCAGCAGTGGACGTTATGCGGCTGAAATGATGATGATGATGATGATACTGATAGGTAATGAAGTTTATAAAAAGATTTTTCTTCTGCTAACTTTTATGTATTATATTATATTTGGAATAGTTAGGTAGGTATAAAAATAATTAGTCTAAAATAAGTACCTACCTAAATTATAAACTTGTTACATCCATGCAGACTACAACATTAAGCTCTTTATAATATTCTTCAATAAGCTATTTATAATCACTGTGGACCTCATTACAATGTATTACAACTGTATATCGGTTTCAATCATCATGATAGATAGATAGATAGATAAATGATTTATTTGCTCTTTGTAACACACAATATACATAATTATTATGAGGTAAGGTAATTACAAATTTTAATACTTACAGCTAAGCATGCATTTGTGTGGCATAGTGCATAAAGGGCTACAGCTCAGCTAAACGCTACCCCCTTGGAGTAACAGCTGATTTTCAGCTGGCGCTCTTGCATTCTCAAGGGCGCCAGCTGAAAATCCAGCGAACAAGATTCCAATCACAAAAAATAAATTTACAATTCTAACGCATTTTAAAAATTTAACATAAAAAAAAATATTAGTTATAATAGTACTGGCCAGAAACACAATAATTAAACTGAAAATAGTTGATTAGAATTAACCTCAAATATATATTCAATTAAATTATATTATTTCAATTAAATTAGATTAAGACATAGAATTGGGATCAACATCATATAGCAGAAATGCCTAAACAGATAATTGCTTTACATCCTGCCTGGAACTAAGTACTAACATTAACGTAATATAATTATATTATTTTATTTTTATTATTTTATAAAGAATATAAAATTATATACAATAAAAATTAAACTATAGGAATAAGTAGATTATAATATGTTTTTCAACACACTTGCTTATAAAGTGGCTCTATGGTCACCGCAATTAGGCACATAATGACACCCATAATCAAACTGTGACTTTTTCATTGCTATAACTCACTAGTGAGTTATAGCTTTTTTTTTAATTTTATTGGTCGAATTGCTTTGTTCTTATTAAAAAAGTTTTTAATCAAAAAAAGATCGTGTTTAATAGAACAAACCAATTAATGTTCCTATTGCTTGCTCATTTCATGCAACTTCTTATTTAAATAGATAATTTTAACTCATACGTATTTAAAAAATAAAACTTTCACTCAAATATAACTTTTGTTTTCTCTGTAATAAAAGAAAACTTTAAATTCCCCATTTTGTACGTGGCAGAATAGGCGCAAACCCTATGCGCGGAAAATAAAAAAAAAAACCCATCCCTTTAGTTTGTGGCCGATCGCAATGCGCGCGCATACGAAAACTGATTAATTTTTCCCGCCATAGCGAAACATTTTTTCACAAGTCGTTTTCACTGTTGAAATTATAGTTATTTATTAATTAAAATGTCTACAAGTACTAGTTACGAAGAAAATGATTTATGTTGTACACTGCCCGATATAAGATGTGAAGCCCTTAACGTTATAGAAAGTTTACTACCTGAAAACACCAAGGAAAAATATCTATTAGCGTACCAACATTTCATAAAATGGCAAAACAGCAAGAATACGCATTCTTTTTCAGATAATGTGTTCATGGCGTACTTTAAAGACTTATCTTCTAAGCACAAACCTAGCTCTTTGTGGTGTTTATACTCAATGTTAAAAAGTACAGTCCGAACAAAGAATGGAGTGGACTTAAAAACATACTCTAATTTGTCAGCTCATCTAAAGAGACTATCCGATGGATTTAGAAGCAAGAAATCAACGGTTTTATCGTCTGACGATATTGAAAAATGTATAAAAGATTCGTACTAACGAAACACCAAGTACATCCAATGATTGGATTTCACCTACCTACACGAATAATGAGCCATCTCAAATTACAATAGAACATGAAGTATTTCAATAAATAATCTGATGAGACCGCTATGCCATCAAAAACAGTTCATTATAAATTTACTAACTGCCCATTTACTAATTGTTTCTCTAAATAAACTTTTTATCTACTAAATAAAATGAGTTTTTATTGTTATTTTATTCACAAGTGTGTTGAAAAACGTCGTATGATACACGTGTGTATTGATGATTACCGTCGTTGGCTCTCTTAAGACCCTCGCCTACGGCTCGGGTCTCAATGGCGCCTCGGCGGTAATCGCCAATGTTACACACTAGTACCATAATGTACTATTATGAATATACAACGTCTACTTATATTTAGGTTCTAGGCAGATATGTGTATCTCAGCTATACCTAAAACATTATACGTACTGTACTGTTAAAGTTTGTATATTATATAGTTAGACATAGATCATAGAAACCCTTTTCGGGTCACTTAGCTACGAATAGACGTTAAACATTGCAAAGACATGATGACAAAGTAAACCTCAAAAATAAGTTCACTAGTTTACATAAGTAAGTACGACATTTTTACATTACAATTTTTATTACATAAAACTACGTTTGTTTGAATGACTCGTGAACATTGTTATAACTTTGTTTATCACGAAGCGTATAATCACGATTTGTTTTCAAAAAATTACATAAAAAAATTATCCGGCTGTTTAGGAAATGAGTAACATGTGATGTCATGATCATGTTCGAGTATATTTCGTGATAAAAACCTTATGGAGTGATCTCAGAGCCGCGGTCTTCGGAGTCACGACACTGAAGAGTGTTCAGACTACGCCGTGATAGCTCAGTTATCCTGTTAACAATGTTACGTCATCATGCTATTATTAATTTCGTATAGGTGTAAATTTTATTTTCCAATACGAAGATTTTAAAGAACAAAAAATTATGCGTCTAGTTGGCCGATATATCCAATAGTAACCACTTGCCTATTAAATGAAATATCATAAGCTTAAATTTTTATAATAGGCAGAATTCGGTAAAATACTGGAGAAAAAAGATATGACACCTGACATCACAGAACTGCCTATGGACTTAAACCATTTCGGTATGTGGTTATGAAGCCGGAAAACCTCCCACTAAGGCAGGGGGTTCTCCGCATCCTGCATCCTCTGCAATAAAACGATTAGTCACGCACATAGTCGAAGGTCACGCACGAATTCTATTTGTCTTTGAGTAATCGAAGCTATGAATTGGCAATTAAATAAAAGCGCTTTATATTGTTGTTATCACCCTAAGATTAATTACTTAAGTGATAAGCTGACTAAAACACAGCATAGAATGAACTTTTCCATGTAGATTTGATTTTTACAAAAAAAAGTAGACGGAGAAAATATAACTTTTTATGTCCCCGACTGTACATTTCCGGTCTATTCATAACATAAACTATATCAATTCAGTAACTATCGGTGATAAGTAATATGCTAACAGATATCAGAACTTTATTGGCTATGCCGGCCAGGGTCCATACATAAGTGCCCATCATTGTTTAGTCCATGGTACAATATTACACCCATTTTTAAAAAGTGTCTAAATAAGATTCTTAAAACACAGAGATTATAAAAACACACAAAATTTTTTCATTTAATCAATAAGTGTCATAAAATTGCTTTTCATCAAATTTTGCGCGTACATTGCCAAAAACGTTAGAGCATATGGCTGTATCGTCGTAATTAACGTCCTCTTCATGATAACGTCAGATATGTATGCATGTACACAAATGCGGCAATGTACGCATTTTGACAGACTAACGGATACTGGTATTTTATGAATTTATGTTTGGTATTTTATGACTCCTTTTAGCCTAGTCTATCTCAAGATTGTACTTTAATTTTTTTTCTTATATGGCCTAAAAATACCCTATTCTGATTGCATGCTTAAAAATATATAGGTATGTAGAAGTAGGTATTAAACTGCAATAAAAATTACTTGTGTCTCCTCTAACGTTGCACTTACCTCAAACGTTTTATCGTATCTACATAGGTTAGCTGTAGATACGAGCGAAAGGCAGTAGGATACCTACCGTTTTCATTTTACATTATAAGCTAGACCAATGGCTCTAACCAAAGTAAGGATGAAATCGGCTTATACGAGAACTTGTTTTAGATCATTAAGCTGTCCATAGGTACCTATCTAACATAACGACATAAACTAGCAATAACAAACCACCTAGACCTGTACTTTTTAAAGCATAAGATGCACTTGCCACAAGCAGGGTCACCTTTCCAGATTTAGCCTTTGTCCTGCGTTGCTAAAACTCACATATTATCACGCCTCTTTCCCACAGGGGTAGACAGAAACTAAAACTCTCTGCTAAAACTTAAACATAACAAATCGCATATACGAGTACCTAACCTGACTTCAAGCTTCCCATTGTCTGAACGCCACAATTGAGAATTCTTAGTAGCGTTGCATAACTATCGATAGTTTGACTATCGATAGTTGACCTTGAAAAGCAGTCACAATATTGATAGGACTATCGATACTATTGATACTATCTTAGTTTGCAATACTATTGATAAATGGTAATACTATCGATAGTATCGTATTCGTTAGTAAATGTATTAATTGTATGAAAAACAATCGATAGCTAAATTTAATATCGATATTACAATAATGTCGATATTATGTAATACTATAGATAGTTCTTTATACAAATAGTACATTTACTATCGATACTATACATAGTATGACTGATGAAAAACTATCGATATTTTATACTAAGCTTGCAACACTTATTCTAAGAGCTTCAGTTTTATATCATCATTGAGGGCAATATATCATTCATTTGTTCCTCGCCAAGGCAAGGATAGTACATATAAACCATTAGTTTTTGCAGATACTGTAATTAGTTAAATAGCTTCCCATATACCAATAATATGGAAGAAGCACCTACTTCCGTCATTACATTGCGAGCTTTGTTACCTGGTTGTATGGTTGATTGCTTCCTTGATTTTGTATTAGTTGCGTAGTTTAGAATTTAAACTCACGAAGCTCTTAGAATGTGGTAAAACTAATCTAAGAAAATATACTATTAGCTTGACGTTAAGCTAGCTCACCCTTAAAGGAACATATTAAAGTATATTATCTTTAAGACTAACTAACAATTCATATATTTACTTACATACTTACACAGTTCTTATATAAGTACCTCTACTACTTTCGATCCTGGAATATGTCTGCTTGACGCCCACAAGAAATATTCACATGGTGACAAAAAAAGGGTTTCCAAAGATTTTTTGCCTTACTAACCTACTTATAAAACAAAATATATACAATATACATACCATAACCTTGTAGAAAAAAATACATACTTACACAATTATTTATTTTAATGAAATATATGTAACAATGTATGTATGTTTAATATCACAATGTTTAATAACACAGTTTTTTTTTCTTTTCTGAATTTAAGACAGTACGTATTTACCTACCTACCTACTATTTGCCCAAGTGTCGAAATGTCGAAAAAACCTTCAGGTAGATATTGAAACAACACTCAACTACGCATGTCAATTTGCATTGAAGTAAATTAACAAGCTAGCAATTTGTTGTTAATAAAAGAAAAATAATAGTTTGTTGGTTCATCCGTAGCCCTTCAACGAACATCCGTGAAGTTCGTGTGTGATTACGCCATCACGATATTAAAACGTGTGTCTTTAAATACATCATGCCAATTTGAAATGTTTAAATACTTGGCAAATTACTGTAGAATCGTTGGTTATAGAATTGATTTATCATAGTAATTGACGACCTCTGGAGCAGTGGTAGCTCCTTGGATCCGATCACTTTGGTCTGCAGTTGTGCTTTAAATATATTTTCCAGGTTAACTGCACCTAGAGTAAGTATTCTGGACATCCTTTGGAAATGTGACAAATTTCATCCAACTACACCAATAGATACTATACAACGTGGAAGGGATATACCCGTTATAAATCTAAATATAAAAAAAGATAAAGTTAAAATAACAGTCAAATACTATAAAAAAACGACATTCCCAAACAAATTGCCCGGGCGGCTGCTCATTTTTGCCGTTTTGTTCTAGATTTTTTGTCTGGTTTTTTAATTTGATTATACAATAGTGGTCTAGTACAGCTCGTGGTTCGATTTATTACGGGTACGTACCTTTCACGTTGTATACCTACCTCACATAAAAAAGTATCTGATTTGACTTGTTGGAAAATAGCGTAGTTCATGCCGGACATAGAGCAAATACTCCAAATGTCCGGCATGAACCCGTCACTGTTTGTGCTACAAACCGAGTTCAGTCAAACGCCATCACAAAAAATGTCGTTGGCCGCCCACACGAAAGGCTGCTAGCAAAAAATGGCGCCGCACCCGCTATGTCGTATTGAGTGGTTATTGAGATCCAAGTAAAAAAAAATGGGCAAGTGCGAGTACTCTACTCACATACCGAGGCTTCCGTACCCAGGTAGAAACAGGGTCTATAAATGTTTTATTTGAAAATCCAGCGTACATGAACCAACAAAATAAAATAAAATAAATTAATATACATAAGTAGGTAAATTGTAGTTTAAAAAACCCAGACCGTCGTTGCTTACTAACAAGGAAAAGCTAACGTAGTTTAATTTTAAGGTGTTAAAATTTCTGAGGTATTTTAGCTAAAATTAATGTTTATAGGTTTATAGTATGTAAGTACCTCTTAGATTTATAAGAAATCATGAACTTCGGAGAAATGGTAAGGCAAGGAATTACCATATTTATCGGCGTTAGTCCGTCCGAATGGCTAGAACACACTGTAAGGATTATATTTTTATTATTTTGGACGGAACCCTAAACCTCCAGTTAGACGCCGAAGGCAACGAACCTGTGAATGGGGACATCGCGCAAAAACATCCGAGGGACGAAAAAGTGCAAATGCATTTGGATTACAGTAAAGTACCGTGATGTGCTTTTTTACTGTTGTCACAATGACATACAAACAATTTGCGTTACGTACCTACCTATGTTAGTTGGAAGGTTGTATAATATGCAAAAATATTAACAGACGTAGGCATTTTTTAGCTTTACACATGTTTCCTTTGACTTCGTTTATCATAATAATTATAAAAGAACAATCCTTGTAAGCTATACTTTTGATTTTCTTATAAATTACTACATGGCTCTATATCAACCTACTATTGGCATTATAAAAGATGTGTAAGTAGTTTACTTTTTTTGGCATCTCTCTTTAATTTTCTACCGTAGTCTTCTCGTAAGCTCAGAAAGAAACTTCTATTGTCGTTGTTGATGAAGTTATCGTATCATTAAAGTTATCTAATCTTATCTACTGCGATTTTTTTTACAATCTTTGGTGCCACGAATGACCTGGAATACGGGAATTTTCTGATAAAACACTTTAAAAAGGATATGGAATGAAATTGATAATTACAATTAGTAAGTCAAAAAACTAAATTAATAATTACACTAGTTGTACCTGAATTGCAAACACACATTAATTTTTGTAGATTTAAAAATAGACCCTAAAAAAGTCAAATCTATTAGTGATAAAATAACTATTTTTAATCTACCAGAGCCATCACTTCCTCGTTTCTCTCTCAATTTTCAAAGAGCGCTCGCAGAAAAAGAACAAAATAGGTTATTTTATGAGCTATTTCGAGAGCAGCCTTACAATGCAGACAGACTGCTTCAATAGTTTAACAAAAAAAAACAGCACTTGTTGGCTGATATTAACAAGATCGCCGAAACACACTAGCCTAAATAGCTGGCCAATTTTAAATTGAATTACTGTACCGTGCTTAACGGTTACTAGATTTTTCTGTAATAGATCATGATGAGGTTTTTTATTGACAGCACATTTTTTCTTTACGCTTCTTCAAATCAGTCGTTTTAGAAATCCTTGGAGACCATGTCCAGCGGTGAACCTTTTGTTTTGAGGCTTCAGTGCTAAAAGGAAAAACGGGACCCTATTACTAAGACTCCGCTGTCCGTCTTTCTGTCACCAGGCTGTATCTCATTAACCGTGATAGCTAGACAGTTGTATTTTTCACGATGTATTTTCTGTTACCACTATAATAACAATAAATACAGAAAACAGAAACATATAAATATTTAAGTGGGGCTCACACGCAACAAACGTGTTTTTTTAAAAGATAATGGTACTTACGGAACCCTTCATAGCCGAGTCCGACTCGCACTTGGCCGGTAACTTGTTTTACGAAAGACTTACATTTTGTGATATTTCGGCAAGCATTCTACATATATGAACATACATAAAAAGGTACCTTTAATAATACTATTTATACAAACATTAAGTAGATATTTCAATTGGAATTTACCAAACAATCTACCAAAACGACGAGTGTTGTAAAAATCAAATCTTATTGAACGCAAGTGAATGTTTTGAAATAGTGAGCGGTGCATTGTCAGTACTTATTTCATATTTGATATTAATCATCTCGATCATCCATTGAACTACCCACCTATTATTATCTGTTACGTTACTGTACTGCAATCTTATTTAGTTACCTTCGACTTCTAGTAAAGTAGAGACAATTTGTATTGCTACCATTTTGGGAATGTCGGCAATGATGCTATATTTTATCTAGATGTCGCATGTTTGGTATAAAAATAAAATCTGGGATAGTTAACAACTAATACTTCTGTTTACATAACCGGCCAAGTGCGTTTCGGGCCATGCGCAATGTAGGGTTCCTTGGTTTTGACTGCCGACTTTGAGTTCACGCGACTAATAACTTCTAAAAACTAATTTTCTATTGAATTTGTATAAAATTTTTCTTTTCCGAATACATTTTATAAGCTGTTCGCCTGTTACATTTTAATTTATATACCCTACTTAGCTCCGATAGTTTTTTTTTCAAACTTGGTTATATATACTGCAGAGAATTTTTTCACGTGTCCATATATGTACAAACGTTTAGCAGATTGAGGAGGGCAAGTTGACTCTGACAAAAATTTTCATTATGAACCAAATGTTTCAGAAACGAATCCGTAAATCGAACAAATGGTTGAATTTAACGATACCCTACACGTAATATTTATGGGAGCAAACGTAAATTAGAAATATTTTCAAGTTTTTATTTTACCACTTTTTGGCATGATTAATATACATAGCGATGCCAAATTACAGCTTTATGGTACTTACAGTCACTGAGTAGAACCGCGGACAGACAGACAGATAGACAGACATGGAGAAACTTTAGGGGTTCCTTGTTTTCTACGGAACCCTAAAAATATTAGTACTCTATTCTTTGGATGGCTAAATTTCAGCAGTAATTGAATTTTTTGCAAAGATCAACCGACTTTATTTTCTGTCAGGAGTTTCTTCTCCTTTTTGAAGTCGGTTAAAAACGTGTCGTGCGTGCTTCAATTTCATCATCAAAATAGTCATCGATAGGCAGCCGATCATAATACAAGCCAAATCGTTTTGGTTCTGGCTTTTGCTCTGCTTTGCACGGTCTCTGGCATCCTTGATCGTGACATCATCATCAGGTCTTTTTAGTCTCCGCTGCAGGAGGACGACCCTCTCTGTACTACCAGAGCCATACTTGAGAGCAGCCAGAGGACTTGGCCTACACTCACCTTGCTGGTCAGACCGGTTGGAGAGGTCTCATTGATGTTTATAAGCTTTGTTTAGCTTGTAACTCCTAAGTCGCCTTCTATGACATCCACGAGAAGACTTGAAGTAGTCCTATTCTACTCTACCGGAAAACCACACGGTATCGTGACATGCACATGCCTAAATCTGAGAAAAAGAAGCCAGAAAGCACAGCTACGTATGCAATTGGGAACATGCCAAGACTAGAAGAAAAAAATGCCATTTCGAACATCCCCTCCGTTGCCATGCAATACACCCGGATATAGTGGTGTTGATATGTCTAGAACAATCTGAAACCAGATTCAGGTCTAATTAAATCAGAGTCTACTCACAATAAAGATAGTAGTGCAGTACACGGGCTGTTTTTTAAATCAGCCTAGGGAGAATAAACTTTAATGGGGTACTAAACATAGTTTTTATTTTTTGCAGTTTTTCTTACTATAGTACGAGTTACTTACATGTGCTACGTCTACAGATTTGTGTGTTCAGAAGAATGTCGGACACAATGCTTGAATAAGATTTATGATCATAATTTGGCTTTGTAATAGTCATTGTCGAGCCCAGTTGGTGACCAAGTTGAGTAACAGTTACGTGTGTTTGAGCTCAAATGTAATAATGCAAGACAATAATAAAATAATAGTACAATTGTGACCTTAATTATTGTACACTTTTTTCAACTGTTAACTGTAATGCTTAGTTTAAATGCATTTAATTAAGTTTAATTCTTCTATGCTAGTCTGGGAGAAAAGAAAAAACTTAGAATGTACCAGTTGTTTCTCTTTTCGAGAGAGTAGGCAAACATTCGAATCATGGTAATTGGGGATGGGCTATTTTGATTCCTTCATCCATCTTCTTGCCCACATCAAGCTAGCCTTCGAGTCTTGCGACCCTGGGCCACTTATTAGTAATCTGTGCCTGGGCTTTATTTGCTCAGAGCCGCAAAACCCAAAATGCTCTGTCTGCCCCTTTAGGGATAAAGACGTAATAGTAAGTAGGTATGGATGTAATTTTTAGCTTTAGTAATTTACTTAATTGCATGTGCGTTCCGTGTGTGCGTCACAGATGTAGGAACTGAACTTGAGAATTATTCACATCGTGGGCTCCCGATGGTAACCGAGCCCGTGACGTCATTACAAGGTGTATTGATATTCAGTCAAAAGAGGATTGCAGTAATAACAACTCCTTCTATAAATACTAGGTTGATTTACATATTTTTTCTAGCCTTAGTAAGACTCAAAATAACTATAAACGTAAGACTTATGCAGTCGTAATTAACAACAGATTTAATCTTTAACTATGATTACCATTACGTAAATTGAACTTAATTATTACAAAATGTAAGCCTATATAATTATCTTTGTACAGATAGATATTTTGGATAGTTTAATTGCTGGTTTGTGTTCTTTATACATACATTGTACAATTGTACATACCTCAGAACCAATATTATCAATATATGCTCTGTGAAAACCTGAGAGTGCAGAGTAAAAATGGATAATAATCTGTAGTTTTGACAGTCACTGACTACAAACGATATTTTTCTCTTTCTCATTATATTTAGTGTGTACCTATAATTTACTAGAAAAACTACTATTTTTACAAGAAAATTTTACTTATCTGATTTCTGTTAGGGGTGGCAATAAATACAACACCTAAGTGCGCTTGTCATAGGTATAGATGAGGTTATTATGCGGTTATAAGGGGAACCCATCACTTTATCGCAATTAACTTCAACAATTTTCATTCCCCATAAAACTATTCGCAAATCTTTTAACACAATATTTAACAAATCCTAAAATCTCTTGATATCGAAATTTCATTTACTCGATTATTCTTTATCTACAAACTCAGTCTATCGTTATTTATTTTATTATTTTATGTATTTTATCGAAATAACGTAACATCAAAGTTTTGTTACCCATAATTTTGTTTCCACGTAAGTGTCAGTTTGCAAAATAGTTGAAACATTTGAAACGAGTGCTAAGAAACTTGTTTCCATTTTCCTAGGTTAGGGCAATCCTATAGGTTATGTTAGAACTGCGACCAACACACGCACGAGCCGAGCGAGCGAAGCGAGCGTGCCGCGGGAGCGGCCGGCGAGTGCTAGAAAACTACTATACATTTTCCTAGATTAGGGCAATCCTATAGGTTAGGTTATGTTAGAACTGCGACCAACACACGCACGAGCCGAGCGAGCGAAGCGAGCGTGCCGTGGCAGCGGCCGGCGAGTGCTAAGACACCACTATCCATTTTCCTAGGTTAGGGCAATCCTATAGGTTAGGTTATGTTAGAACTGCGACCAACACACGCACGAGCCGAGCGAGCGAAGTGAGTTATTATGTGTACCGTTAAATATTGAAACATGTTTTTATGAACAGTTTTATCGATAACTTAATATTTTATATGAAATGTTAGTTCGATATACCGTTTTTCTATAAAAGAAAAGCATTTTAAAATATATATTTTTTTTAAAGTTGTTATTACAATATGAAACTGCGATGTTTAACTATTCGTTTTATTAAGAAAAAAATGTATTAAAAATCGTGGAATAGTTTTCTGGGAAATGAAATTCGATGTCAAAAAAATCTGTATTCTAATAGACACCCGGTTATAAGATATGTTCTATTTTTTTATAGAAAGTCATCATACTTATCATACTATTAGTGGTACTATCGTGGAAGAGACATATTTAACCCGTGCCGACCCTAATTAATCGATCAGCGGGCTATACAAGATCACTAAAAGTAAACATTTTTCTTTTACATAAATTGATAAATAAATAAATAGTACAACGAAATTAAAACAACGGTCAAAAAAAATATGACATTCCTACACAAATTGCCCCTGCAGCTGCACACTTTTGTATCGAAGTATTTTTTTTTTGTATTTTGACTTTTAATCTAATTTCATTATACTATACTGATCGTGCCCGTGGTTTGATAAATTATAGGTAAGTCTCCTCCACGTTGTACATAAATAGGTTCTTTAAACCCTTAGCCAGGTAGTGATCACATAGCGAACCACCTCAGAAATATATTTTTTCTGACGAGCAGATGCTAGCTAGAAACCGCAAAATGTCATCCGTCTATTGTCTATGATACAGTTGATTTCTGAACGAAAAAAAAAATACGCCTCTAGAAAAAAAAACTTGACAATTCGCTTGTCAAAGTCAAAATATTGGTCGAACAGCGAATTTTTGTGCAAATGGAAAGTGTTTTTTTGATATTATGGCGGAAAAAATCCCGGTAAGTGATATTACTTGTGTTTTGACGTGACAACGTCTTATAAATTGGTTTGCCGGGTGACACTTCAAGAAACTGCGTTACGCTCCGCTCACGTTATGCGCTCACAATGAGAGCGAGTGAGAGGCACGCGTCCCTTCCACTCGGGCATGGTTAGCCCGCCTAAGAGCGAGAGAGACAGACATAAAAAGTCGTTGTCACGTAAAACTTTCGCCCGTATACCGACTTTACAGGCAACCAATTTTTTATAATAGCAGATAGGTTGAATTATATGTAATATGTTTCGGTTTTACATGATATTTGTTTTTCTTTGAAATACTTACGCCGAAAGTTTGTGGTCAACATGTGACCTCTGCCTATCTGGAAAAACTTATTGTGGTTATTATGTAACCACTGTCCTACAAGCGTTTATCCATATAAATAAAGGCAAAACCATATTTACACATCAAATAGTTTGTATGGTAAATAGATAGGTTCTTGGATCGAAGAATAACCGATACCCTGGTGTCAGAGTCTTTTAACCACTACATCACAGAGACATTAATATTTATTAATATTTTTATACAAAGAAACACACAAATCTTTCCTCTTTTTAATATTACTTTATTTTTTCAATACTTACATGTTGTGACCTACCTGGGCAGTGGTCAGATCTAATCCACATCATGTATATTTAAATGGGCAGTGGTCATATCCAGACCAGAGGGTTTTTTTATAGGAAATTGTAGGAATAAAAAAAAATCAAGAAATTAGTTTTTTTATTATCATCCAATCTACCATTATCTATATATAAAGATAAAATAATCGCCAGGCCTGGCTAAGGGTTAAAAAAATTGATTTGAAATTTTAATTTGCTTTTTTATGGTTTTGTAGTTTATAATAATCTAAATACCTAAGATTAATAGTGCAACTACAAAATTATTATATACTTTACTATACTACTTTACTATTATTATACACTTTGAATATGTATTAATATTTAAACAATCTCTTAATTAATATTTATTACCCACATTTGGCAACCCAAGACCAGGCAAAATTAACATTTGCACTTTAAAGTTTTACAACTAGTATTCCTTTATTTGGAACAAGCTGTAACTTCTTTATTTTGCATAATTATTCTTGCAGAAAAATACCTAGTTTCTATTCACTGAAGTGCTGCCATTCTATCTGAGAAAAGCGTATGACTTGCGGTGCGTGTGCTCGCATAATGTTAACTATGACATACTTATAAAGTTTATACTTACGCAAATGAATATGTATTACAATAAACATTTATTAATTTTGTTACTAGTAGTTGGAGTAGATCTATCAAGTTAGCTAAATGTTATAAGGTATAAAGCAGAATTTGAGAAGTCCTTCGATGCAAAGTGACAAAGCAGGGACACCGTTAGGCTAGCAAGGCTATAAAGTAGCAAGCAAAGCCACCAGACAATAATGAAATTGATGAAGTGATGAAAATATGCAAAGATAAATAAATGACTGACTTCGAGGCTCTAATTTCATCGATAAGCTCACCACACTATATTGCGTGGATTTTGACTGGCTTGGCTTTGGGTACTGGAAAATGATATAAGTGTGTACTTTGTACTTATGTATCTACTTAGACATTTACTACCAAAATAACCGAAAACCACAAATAAAACCATCCGGAAGAAATTTTAAATTCTAAATCGTGATATACATGCTCCTTTTGTTACTCAACGTAACACTAAATGTGTTAATAAGCGTAACCTTCGTGGACAGTTCGGGCGTTGCATCAGAGCGAAAGTGCTAGTGATGGCACGCGACCGCGGTTGTGACAGCACAATTAGACCCAGTATGACTATGGCTATGACTTTTGAGTGTAAGACGACATGGCACACGGTTGCTAAAAAGCGATAGTGATTTTAAGTATTATTCCATTTCTTGTTGTTTGGTATTGGAAGATGAGGTGTCTTGCAGAAACTAGCACTAATAAGTTACTAACCTATTAAAACTAATTTACAGTACCTATTAAGTTGCCGTTGGTATCTGCTAGATAATTTTTCCAAACACTTTCGTAAGATTAAGAAGAAAAAAATAAATTTCAAAATAATACACTGCTTTGCCAAACCTAATACTCGTGATTCAGCTTAACGACATGAATAACTAATCAGCATTGTTAATTTCACCATGTTAAATTTGCATAAGTTACGGCGACACGATAATTTTCACACCTTGTATTACCCGGGACCATAATTAGGTATCTCTCGGTTTCAATATCCCTAATTTATGCTTTTCGATAAATAATGGGAGCTACGAAGTATTGACACCATATTTAACAGCAGTTTCATATTGATTTTTTTATATGAATAGATTTCTGTCAAGTGTGTTCAACATTCTATTTTGATTATCATAGTTTGGCACAATTTATGAACTTGCGATCCCATATTTCGGTGACCCTATGACCTAGTAAACCAATTTTCATGTCATTTCAGTTAAATATACCTATTTACTGGAATTAAGGCAAAATAAAAAGCAACATCCATTCAAATCAAAGCAAGAAAAAATCTAGGTCTATGATTCAAACGCTAGATTGGCGTCGATTGTTTTTGCGATGGTCCATGCCACAAATACAGGCCTATCTGAGAATTACGCTATCTTGGCTTCTTGTTCATTTATTGTATTATATTATTGTACTAAAGAAATACCTACCTAGTAAAAATACATGGGAATAAATGAGTATTGAAACATGAATAAAATTGCAGAAGCAAAAAGAAACTCTATCAAGGCCATAGACAGAATTTTGTATGATCAAGGCAGAACAAGTGAAATCTATGCATACTCGTAAGTATAGTACAAAGAACCTGCCTAGTCATTTTCCTTGTACTTACTTAAACATTGACATGGATAACAAAACCAAAACTGGAAAACCACGATGATTCATTTTGGAGATATGTTTATGAGGGGTTACCTGTTTAAGTTCGACCACAGATTAGTTCGACTCTACCCTAGTAAAATAATCTTCGCTTAAGCGATGGGATATTCCGGGAAAAATGTTAAACAGGTAGGTATACAGAAACTTTGGAATCTAAAAATTTAGAACGCTTTCAGCAAAATACCTATACCTGTATACTGACAATATAATATAATAGTAGTGGACGAATTGCAGCTAAAATGGTATCTAATGATAGTCTCGATTATTATATCATTATATTTCTTTGTCTGTTGACTGTTGATCATACTAAAGCTATTAGGTGGGTTTTTATTATCCTATAAGCTATAAAAAAAGGTTTTAATGATACCTAAATACAAAGTCTTTTCGACTTTAATATATGTACAAGATATGTACGAACGGGGGTTAAAGCAAATATGGTTAATTTTAAAGAACGAAATGGAGAGAATTAACATTCAGAGGCAAAGGTATTCTGAATACAAACCTTTATGGATGAATGTACTTACAAGAAGTGCAATACCACCTCATTTTTGGGCAAAGATATTCTGAATATAAACCTTTATGGATGAATGTACCTACAAGAAGTGCAAAACCACCTCGTTTTTGGATGAGATTAATCTTTAGGCACTTCCTATTATGAAGACATGCGATTTAGACAATGAGCGTTCTAAATTAAAATTAAAGTATTGTCAAAAATGTGATAGCAGTAAGTAAATAATGCATTTCCCTCAAAAATGCACAAATTCACTGCTAATATTTTTATATTTGGTCCTGCTTTTGCAGAATCAAAATTTAATTTATTCAGTTCATCACTGTTAAACGAGTCCTAATAACCTTATTGAAATAATTGAAATTTCGCCATACTCGCTCCATTATATAAATCGCATACATCAATATTTTACCAGTACCATTATATTGTCTTTGCCAGTACGTTATTATGTACAGCTAAAGACAAAAGTACTTACTTTGCAATCAAATAAGGGTCTTTTTTTAAAAGACCCGACAGTTCTGGTGTCAGTGTGAAATAGGTAGGTATGAAGTAACATTGAAGAACCTAGATGCTAAGCCGACTTATCGTAGAGTAGGGTATAAGAAGGAAGAAGAATTGTTGTATGTTTTGATATCGTCCAGTCTTCATAAACAACCATAATATTCACAACCTTATCATATTTTAATCACAAATGGTGTAGGTAATATCTACGTTAATAATCATCATCATTATTTTAGCTTTAAGAAGTGATAGTATGTTTGTATGTATGTAAGAAATGAACCATTAGAGTACTTATCCGAATTTAAAAATAATTGAGCATTCTTGTCTGTATCATTCATTTTAATTATAATTCTGGTTTTGTCGTTGACTGTACATGCAAGACAATTGATGTAGGTCGACAAACTGCTCAGTGCATTTGCGAATTGTGATTGCTTCATATTTTATAAGCATTTGTTCAATAAGGCTCAACTCAACGGATTCGCTGAGTGAGGTCTTTCATTGTAAAGATGAGTTCATACTTCCACTTGTGCGCATAAAATTGAGCTACCACAATTGTTACTTTTTTTCAAAACTATAGCTGTCGTTAGATTTTGCAAGGCTTTTAAAACATTTTATCTGTTTAAGAATTTGAGGAAGATGACATTACTTTTCTTAAATTCTCAAATAGATTAAAGAAAAATTCAAAGGACAAAGACAAATAAAAAGCCCCTTATGCACTTAGCTCTTGTAAGTGGCATATTTATTTGAACTAATATTAATATAAACCAAGATGTAATTGCAAATATGACTGCAACACATAGCAAAAAGAGCCAACTTAATTAATTTTAATTGAGATGAAGCATAATTAAATAACAATAAAATGAATTCATGTAAGTACGAGAGATATGCGTGTGTAATCTTATAAATTACAATTTAAGCGTCTTATTAACGTTTATACTTCAAGAAAGGGTTAAATATAATAATTAAGAAATCATATTTAAAAAATAGTTTCCGCATTCAAGAAAGATTTCAACGCTAGGTACTTCGAGAGATGGGAATCTTTGGTTGAAACCTTGAAGAATACGAATATTTTATACAGTCATAATAAAAAAGCTAAGTAGTTAATTAAATATCTAACAAAAACGTGCTAATAAAAAACATACGTTCGAACTCCAACAGTCATCGTTTGCGTTCCAGGGAGTTTTTTTTTGTAGATACGATGTAGAATTGATATACTATAGTAATTTTTCTTTTTTTGTTTTAATGATTTGATTGACTCAATTTGATCAATATCTTGAGGCCTCTATATAGTCTACAATCGGCGGTACGAATAGTCCAGAATGGTGGTAGGTTAGATTTACTATAATATTTTCCAAACACAGCTAAGTATTAAAGAAGTTTATATATTTAGTTGTAAGTAGAATAAGCTTTGACCGAAGTCAAATTATAAAACATAATTTTTTTACAAATTGCAGTAATAAAAACTGTTTTTTTTAAATACAAAAATCTAATATGATTACGTTCTGTATAATAAGGCGTGGACATAAAATAAATAAAGAAGTTTCTTGGGAAAAATTAAAAACAAATTATTTTTTAATATCTTCTTGTTGCTTCTTATTCCAATAACACCAGACCAGGGGCCAAAATTACTGAGTCAGGTTAGAATAAAGTCGATGCCCTCGATCCGGGACACTTTGCACTGTATGGGCAACAAACAACACATGAAGCTTTTCAAATTCATTACAATTTCACCTCTATTACCGCTGCCCAAAAGTGCAAGTGTGATCACTTGACCTGCTGCTAGCTGTTCAAGGTAAGATGAAAAACCCAGGACGTTTTTTTCGTCGTTTGAGACGAGCCAAATGATACGTTGCCTTCTGTTCTTTACCTCGTCATTTCTTTACGTAATTATCTTTGAATAATGATGTAATGCATCGTGAACGGTCGTGTCGTGACTTTATCAATAAGTTCCTGTGATTTTTACCATTACTTGGAAGGTTACAATAGATATTATATTTAATTTTGTAAAAAATAAAGGTACTAGATAGCTTGGATAATGAGTAGAATATCGAAGAATAACTTATATAAAGTTGGACTTTTAGTTTAACTGTAAATTTGAAGAGAGCTGTGTGGATACACAGGATTCCAGGTCGTACCTATCTAGCTCAAATTATCAAAATCACATGCATGGTTATGGTTAATGCCATTGATAAATGGGATTAGGTACTGGGAATTTGAACATAGCGTGCGCTTAACCTACCTTCTAAAGCAAAAATCGGCAACTTTTGGCTAATGTGCGAAGAAAAGCTTCACGATTGCCGCCGTGGTCCAGTGGTCAAGGCCTTGTGATCCAGAGGTCATGGGTTCGAATCCCACTGGGAAGCATATTTTGTAATAAGTTTTTTCCAGTCAGACGATTAGGATAATGCAATCTCGTTGATTAGGTAGCGGACCCCGGGCTTTAAAGCATTACTGCTTAGGATGCAATCGAAAAAATACGCTCGGATGATGAACATCACTACATATAATAGAACAGTAATAATTGGGCAAGTGCGTGTCGGGCCACGCGCAGTGTAGGGTTCCGTAGTTGTGAATGCCAACTTTGAGTTCTTGCCACTAAAAACGTCTAAAAACTAATATCTATTGAATTTGTATGAAAATGTCTTTTTTCAAGTACATTTTATAAGATCGCCTATAACTTTTTAATTTGTATACCCTACTTGGCTCTGATAGTTTTTCTTCGAACTACATTATATATGCTATAATTGTGATTTTTTTCACGTGGCCATATATAACCGTTTAGCAGATAGAGGGGGGGGACACTTGACTCGAACAAAAATTTGAACTTTAAACCCAAATATTTCAGAAACAGATCCTTAAATCGAAAAATGGTGTTCACAAGCTATTCAACGATACACCACTCAATGTGTTTGTCGAGTAAAAAAATTATGGACTACGTCTTTACTTGTATGGCAGCTACATTGAAAAAAAAAATTATTTTTTATATTTTATTTTACGACTTTTTCGCCATAATGAATATACATATCCATGCCAAATTACAGCTTTCTAGTACTTATAGTTTCTCTGTAGGACCGTGGACAGACAGACAGACAGACAGACAGACATGGCGAAACTATAAGGGTTCCTTGTTTACTACGGAACCCTAAAAATCGTGTGCCTGTACGTTTAATAAATTTACAAAAAATTAATGTAGGCGATAAAAAAAAAGTATCTGAGCACAAAAAAGAAAAAGACATTGTTGCTCTGTATGTATTTTCACGCTAATCTTAAGCTGAGCTTAGAGCAACGGCTTTGTTTCATTGAAATCTGATATCAGGAAAAAAGATGTCGTCATTTTTATATTTCACGCGAATGAAGTTGAATGTGTTAACGTACCCGCCGCCAGAGCTGCATCGGCATCATCGTCATCGCAGTTGGTATTTAAAAACGCGATTGGTAGTTATACAAATAATTTTTAATTTACAGCCTAAATAAAGCGAATCAAAACAGCGGTAAAGTTCACGTGGAGGCACACCAAAAGTATATTAAATACTTAGTAAGCACCCGAACAACAATCAGAAACAATCAGAAACAGTTATGAAAAGAAACAAGGCAGAAACAATCATGAAGTTAAAGGGTAAACAATCTTATGAACGGTATGTACGGTGATGAAACAAAAATTAAAAGATCTCATACTGGAAGCACTTGAAAAGGAAGTGGTGTCTTTAAAAAAACCGGTTGGAAAATATATAGGGAAGGCCACAAACTGGCTATTCTAAACAGATTGCACATGCATGCATCCAAAGACTAGGCAACCACAAGCCTGAATCTACCTTGATACTGAATTTAGAAATTAAATAGTAAAAGTTAAATTAGTTTGATTAAAATGGCTACATGAGTAATAATATCATTATATCATTAGAAATAAACATTTTTGTATATAAACTAAAATGAAACTCTGAACTTCCTCTTGTGAATTTTTCAATACTCTTTCAAATGATTTTAAAAACAAAGCATATCAACTCGACATGGAAGTAAATGGCAGGTAAAAGGTAAGTAGGTAGTCATAATGACCTAGTGTCAATCGATATAGGTAGCGTCCGACCTCTGGCTTGGAGAGAATTTGAGAAGCGCTCCACAAGACTTTCCTACTTTCTTATACATATTCATAAAAAAATGTGTCATATCTTACAGTACATTCATATCTACCGGTGCAACTTATGAAAACAGTGGTAGTGCCCATAGTTAAAAATAAGACGGGCGATGTTAGTGATATTCGTAACTACAGGCCCATATCTTTGGCCACTATAGCCGCTAAGGTGTTGGACGGTGTGCTTGAGAGTTATCTTTGCAAACATGTTAAACTGAATGATGCTCAATTTGGGTTTAAGTCAGGTTTATCAACAGAAAATGCGATTTTAGCTCTGAAGTACACAGTTCGCTATTATACAGATTGTGAGCCCCCTGTTTATGCTGCCTTTCTGGATCTTTCAACGGCCTATGACCTTGTAGTTTATAATAAGCTGGTAGCTATGCTCCGTGAGACAAGCCTGCCTGGTGAGGTTATTAATATTTTTGGTTACTGGTACATGCATCAGACTAATCAAGTGAGATGGTCGGAGGCATTATCAGATGAGTATAATATGGAGTGTGGCGTGAGACAGGGGGGTCTGACATCACCTATCCTCTTTAACTTGTATATAAACGGGCTGATTGAGGAGCTAAGTAGTACCGGAATAGGATGCTCTCTTGATGGTAAAATCATCAATAATATCAGTTATGCGGACGATATGGTGCTGCTGGTCCCATCTGTCAGCGCGTTGAGGGAGTTGATTGCTGTGTGCGAGTCATATGCAAAGTCCTAAGGAGCTCATTTACAATTCCAAAAAAAGTGAAGTAATGGTATTTCGCGTTGGACGAAAACTTGCCCGAAGATTGTAGCGACCCTAGGAGGAGTCCCCCTGAAGCGCGTTACACACTTTAAATATTTGGGACATATAGTCACAGAGAACATGAATGATGACCTAGATGTAGAAAGGAAACGCAGGGCGCTGGCAGTTCGCTGTAACATGGTAGCTCGCAGGTTTGCGAGATGCACGGCTGATGTGAAGGTCACTTTATTTCAGGCATATTGTCAAACTTTCTATACCTGCAGCTTGTGGGTTAATTGTACCGCACGAGCTGCCAACACCCTGAGAGTTCAATACAATGATGCTTTTAGGATGCTGTTGCGGCTGCCTCGGTTTTGCAGCGCATCAGGGATGTTCGCGGATGCAGGAGTTAACGATTTTCATGCAATTTTACGCAAAAGGTCTGCATCTCTGATGCGCAGGATCCGATGCAGCCCTAATAGCATTATGAGCATTATTGCTAATAAGATTGAAGGTCCGGTGTGGGTGCATTGGATTAAAACCCATGGGCCCTCGAATGTAAGAATTGAAAAGTAAGTAAGTTAAAATGTTTTGACGATATTAATAAGAAAAATACATGTAATATGTGATATGATATGTATAATATATGTAATTGGTGAATGTGGGAGGGGAGAGGACTAATGTATAATGTATAATTCTTCTATGGACAAAAAAAAGGTCCGAAATAAAGATATTTTATTTATTTTTTTATAGGAGAACGCTTCAATTTAATAAGAGTACAGACTTTAAATAAGCGGCCAAGTGCGAGTCGGACTCGCCCATGAAGGGTTCCGTAGTAGTATTTTTTTTTAATTTTTATATTTGAGTTGATTGAATGTACGGTAAATTGCAGTTTATGACATATAAAAAAAAAACTTCTTACTAGATCTTGTTTAAACCAATTTTCGCTGGTAGATTTTATGGTAATGAACATCATATATTTTTTTAAGTTTTATCATTCTCTTATTTTAGAAGTTACGGGGGGGGGGGGGGGACACACACTTTTTTCCACTTTGGAAGTGTCTCTCGCGCAAAGTATTCGGTTTAGAATAAAATGATATTAGAAACCTCAATATCATTTCTGAAGACCTATCCATAGATACCCCACACGTATGGGTTTGATGAAAAATATTTTTTTGAGTTTCAGTTCTAAGTATGGGGAACCCCCAAAATTTATTGTTTTTTTTTCTATTTTTGTGTCAAAACCTTAATGCGGTTCACATAATACATCTACTTACTAAGTTTCAACAGTATTATAATATATAAACCTACAATACCACTCACTGACTGATTGACATAGTTGTTTGCCCTGTTGCGGGGTTGGTGGGGTTAAGGTTGATGTACGGTCGTATAGAGGGTGCTCCAGTGAGTACCAGAAAAATCTGACATTTGAGGATTTGCGGAAACCTGATGTGGAAGGGGTACGGCCTGCGAAAACGGTTGGGGTTGGGGGCGTGATTTTTTTTCCAAAATGTAGGGGGTTGTAAGCAATTTGACGAGCGTCATTTGTTTTTTGATATTTTGCAAAATCCAAGATGGCCGCCATACATGGACAATTTCCCTTCATACAAACTTTCCCATTTTTTGAACTGGAAACATATTTTAGTCTACCTCAACAGCCGCACGAAAGACCGCGGGCTGCTTGCAGCCCGCGCAGCGCCCGAAAAGCTAGTTATAATATATAAACCTACATTACCACTCACTCACTGACTGACTGATTGACATAGTTGTTTGCCCTGTTGCGGGGTTGGTGGGGTTTGGGTTGATGTGCGGTCGTATAGAGGGTGCTCCAGTGAGTACCAGAAAAATCTGACATTTGAGGATTTGCAGAAACCTGATGTGGAAGGGGTACGGCCTGCAAAAACGGTTGGGGTTAGGGGTGTGATTTTTTTTCCATAATGTAGAAGGTTATAAGCAATTTGACGACCGTCATTTGTTTTTTTATTTTTTTCAAAATCCAAGATGGCCGCCATACAAGGACAATTTTCCTCCATACAAACTAACCCATTTTCTGAACTGGAAACATATCTTAGCCTACCTCAACAGCCCCCGATGAACCGCGGGCTGCTTGCAGCCCGCGCAGCGCCCGAAAAGCTAGTTATAATATATAAACCTACATTACCACTCACTGACTGACTGATTGACATAGTTGTTTGCCCTGTTGCGGGGTTGGTGGGGTTTGGGTTGATGTGCGGTCGTATAGAGGGTGCTCCAGTGAGTACCAGAAAAATCTGACATTTGAAGATTTGCAGAAACCTGATGTGGAAGAGGTACGGCCTGCAAAAACGGTTGGGGTTAGGGGTGTGATTTTTTTTCCAAAATGTAGAAGATTATAAGCAATTTGACGAGCGTTATTTGTTTTTTGTTTTTTTTCAAAATTCAAGATGGCCGCCATACAACGACAATTGTCCCCCATGCAACCTTACCCATTTTCTGAACTGGAAACATATTTTAGCCTACCTCAACAGCCTTACGAAAGACCGCGGGCTGCTTGCAGCCCGCGCAGCGCCCGAAAAGCTAGTTATAATATATAAACCTACATTACCACTCACTCACTGACTGACTGATTGACATAGTTGTTTGCCCTGTTGCGGGGTTGGTGGGGTTTAGGTTGATGTGTGGTCGTATAGAGGGTGCTCCAGTGAGTACCAGAAAAATCTGACATTTGAGGATCTGCGGAAACCTGATGTGGAAGGGGTACAGCCTGCAAAAACGGTTAAGGCTAGGGGCGTGATTTTTTTTCCATAATGTAGAAGATTATAAGCAATTTGACGACCGTCATTTGTTTTTTGATTTTTTTCAAAATCCAAGATGGCCGCCATACAAGGACAATTTTCCTCCATACAAACTTACCCATTTTCTGAACTGGAAACATTTTTAACCTACCTCAACAGCCGCACGAAAGAACGCGGGCTGCTTGCAGCCCGCGCAGCGCCCGAAAAGCTAGTTATAATATATAAACCTACATTACCACTCACTCACTCACTGATTGACATGGTTGTTTGCCCTGTTGCGGGGTTGGTGGGGTTTAGGTTGATGTGTGGTCGTATAGAGGGTGCTCCAGTGAGTACCAGAAAAATCTGACATTTGAGGATCTGCAGAAACCTGATGTGGAAGGGGTACGGCCTGCGAAAACGGTTGGGGTTAGGGGCGTGATTTTTTTTCCAGAATGTAGGGGGTTGTGAGCAATTTGACGAGCGTCATTTGTTTTTTGATTTTTTTCAAAATCCAAGATGGCCGCCATACATGGACAATTCCCCTCCATACAAAATTCATACAAACGGCCCCCCAAGTAACTTGGCGCAGCCAGAGGCCAAAGACCAAAAGCAAAGCGCTCCACCGCGAGGCCGCAGGCCGAGCTGCGGGCGAGGGCGAAGCCCGAGCCACTTCCCCCCCCCCCCCCCCCTTGACCCCCCCCCCCCTCCAAGTAATTTTCACGAGGCCGCAGGCCGAGTGATGCGAGCCCGCAGGGCGAGCTGCGGGCGAGGGCGAAGCCCGAGCCTCTCCCACAAGCGCCGCTTTTTTTTTAAACTTTGGAAATCCAAGATGGCCGCCGAAAATCAACTGCTTGCGATTGGGCTGAAAATCGATATCTATTTATATTTTGAGCCGAAAAATCCAAATTTGACAGTTTTTTTGGAATCCAAGATGGCGTCTGGGTTTTAGAAAATTAAACTTATTTCGTTTATAACGTCTCACTGGGACTTCGTGGGGGTCTGAAATTTTGTACATGGGGGTAAAGCACCCCGCGGAACTCAAAACTGCAATCAGTTTTTGGATCCAAGATGGCCGCCCCCACACATATTTTGATGTTTCTTTTACTGACTGCAGTTTTTACCCATTTTCTGAACTGGAAATATGTCTTATCCTACCTCAACAGCCGCACGAAAGACCGCGGGCTGCTTGCAGCCCGCGCAACGCCCGAAAAGCTAGTTATAATATATAAACCTACATTACCACTCACTGACTGACTGACTGATTGACATAGTTGTTTGCCCTGTTGCGGGGTCGGTGGGGATTAGGTTGATGTGCGGTCGTATAGAGGGTGCTCCAGTGAGTACCAGAAAAATCTGACATTTGAGGATTTGCAGAAACCTGATGTGGAAAGGGTACGGCCTGCAAAAACGGTTGGGGTTAGGGGTGTGATTTTTTTTCCAGAATGTGGTAGGTTGTAAGCAATTTGACGAACGTCATTTGTTTTTTTATTTTTTTCAAAATTCAAGATGGCCGCCATACATGGACAATTTTCCTCCATACAAACTTACCCATTTTCTGAACTGGAAACATATCTTAGCCTACCTCAACAGCCCCACGATGAACCGCGGGCTGCTTGCAGCCCGCGCAGCGCCCGGAAAGCTAGTAAGTCTTATAGTTTCGGAAAAAAGTGGCTGTGACATACGGACGGACAGACAGACAGTCAGACAGACATGACGAATCTATAAGGGTTCCGTTTTTGCCATTTGGCTACGGAACCCTAAAAAGGGCTCCTAAATTAGATATTATTGATGCAGATTTTTGAATAAATAAAGCGTTATTGTTTAACAAGTCCAGTTGGCATTTTGTTCGTTTTTTTATGCTGCATTACCAAGCATCGAGCGGCGACGGTCCTGCCGCCTCTATGAGTTGATGTAACGCAATGGTAACGCCTCTTTGAATGTAGTAAGAACGTGTACAAGACTTATTTAAAAAAGAATATAATATGTCAATGCTAATGTCAATGTCTCTAAAGATCAAAACAAAGGTCAAACCTAGCAACCATCTAACATCTAGGTACCTAAGCAACACAAAATAAGTTAAATTATTAGCAAATACATAACCGAGTCCATTTTAAATAATTAAACTAATGGCAGTCAGAATAGCATTGGATCTAGCTTTAGGTATTTTTTATTTTATCTTAAAGTACATATAAAGCTTTTAGTTTAAGCTTAAACCTACTTATTCAAATCTTCATATTATTCATTGTATTATGAATTCAACTTTATGAAACTGTAGCAAAACAAACGTAGACATTCGTGTTTGTAATATTTGGCTAAAGATTTATAAAACCAACTTAAATGAATCTTTGAGATAATGTACTTAAAAAACCAGTGAGTCTAAAGCATGCATACCTAAATCTGCATTTGTTTTGTATTTCAGTTTCACTAAATAAACTGAAGCCAGTCCTACAACACGCGTGGTGTTTAACAAAATCATCAATATCCAATACACGAGCTAAACCACTAGTCTGTAATTCATTAATTTGTAAATCAGAAATGGCCTTGGACCGACTGAGTGATAAGCTGGAAGAAAAGTTAAAACATTTTAGATATAAGCAGCTTAAGAAAGAAGTAGAAAATTTAGAAAAAAAGTTAGATGACGCGAAAAAGAAATTATCTAGCGACAGTGATCGATGATTTTCTTTGAATTGTACGAGTAAATTAGTCTAACTTGGTCTATTTACTACTGATTTCTTTGAGTTTATACGTTTAATTATAAATACAAAATAAAAACTGTTCTGCAATAGATCCTTTATAACATTTTATTTTGACCACGACTTATCATCAACGTTACTTTAACACTAGCGGTTGCCCGAGACTTCGTCCGCATGGACTTTATAGCATTTTATTTTAGGGTCCCGTAATAAATAAGGAACCCTTATTTTGCTACGCCATGTCTGTCTGACGCGGTCACAGAATTAATAATAGTTGCCGCGGTTCTACTTAGAGACTTCAAGTACTAGAAAGCTGTAATTTAGCATGGGTATGTATATAGTCATGCCGACAAAGTGGTAAAATAAAATATTGGTAAAAAAAACTTTTTTGGGTAGCTTCAATACGTGTAAAGTAGGAGTCTTTTTTTTTCTTGACTAGCCCATTGTGTGGAGTCTCGTTGAATAGTGTTTCAAAAATATTGTGAGCTTGTGAACAATATTTTTCTATTTTTATAAAAAAATTGATTAATTTTCATTTACATCTTCTCCATTGAAGTATCCGTTTCTGAAATATTTTTTTTGTAGTTAAATTTTTTTTAAGTCGATTTTCCCCTTTTTAGGTTTCCGTAGTAAACAAGGAACCCTTATAGTTTCGCCATGTCTGTCTGTCTGTCCACGGTCCTACAGAGAAACTATAAGTACTAGAAAGCTGTAATTTGGCATGGATATGTATATTAATCATGGCGAAAAAGTCGTAAAATAAAATATGGAAAAAAATTTTTTTTCATTGTAGCTGCCATACAAGTAAAGACGTAGTCAATACTTTTTTTCTCGACAAACACATTGAGTGGGGGGTATCGTTGAATAGATCTTTCAAAAATATTGTTAGCTTGTGAACACCATTTTTCGATTTAGGGATCCGTTTCTGAAATATTTGGGTTTAAAGTTCAAATTTTTGTTCGAGTCAAGTGTCCCCTCTATCTGCTAAACGGTTATATATGGCCACGTGAAAAAAATCACAATTATATGCATATATAATGTAGTTTGAAGAAAAACTATCAGAGCCAAGTAGGGTATACAAATTAAAAAGTTATAGGCGATCAACTTATAAAATGTACTTAAAAAAAGACATTTTCATACAAATTCAACTTTTTAGACGTTTTTAGTGGCAAGAACTCAAAGTTGGCATTCGCAACTACGGAACCCTACACTGCGCGTGGCCCGACACGCACTTGCCCAATTATATTAATGGTTGTATGGACACGAAAACAAATCACGGCAGCAGTATATATAATGAAGGTTAAAACAAAGCTATCAGAGTTCAGAGCTAAGTAGGGTTTGAATTACCTATCTAAAAATAAAAGTTATAGGCGACCAACTTATAAAATGTTCTCGGAAAAGTAAGATTTCATAAAAGTTCGATAGAAAATAAGTTTTTTAGATGTTTTTAGTCTCTTGAACTAATTTTGTAAACCTGTGAGATCGGTATTCGCAACTACACAACCCTACGTTGTGCAAGGCCTGACACGCACTTGGTCGGTTATTATTTAATGAATGTTATGGCCTTATAATGTTTATGAGATTCTCTAATTTAATATGACAAATGGAATTCAGGAAATATTACTTAACTTATATAAAATTAAATTGAAGCTTCCACCACAATATATTCATGAAAGTCAAATCTATTTAACCGTTTCTGAGATTAACGCACAGATAAACAGACAAAAATTCTAACAATCATTGTTTTGGGTTCTAGTGCATTGATAAAAGCCCTCAATAATACATTTTTATTAAAGCTGTTCCATGTACAGACAGCGAATGTATCTTGTATGTTTGTTTTTGTCAAATATTGCAACTCAATCTAAGTAGTTTTATCCTCAACCAATTAAGTTGATAACAATGCAATATTATTATAACAAGAAGCTGATTTGACTATAGAGTTAGAAGGTTGGCGTAGGAACCTTGTAAGAAAACGACACAACCCCATCGAGTTTAGGCTTATTAGATTTGTCTTACTAATTACTTACACCTCACAATAAAATCTTGTACGAAAAATGTTTTAAACTTATTTATTATGTGTTAGTTAGATATAGATCAAGTAATGTATGATGTTTAAATTAATAACAGGTCAAGTGCGAGTCCGACTCGTGCATGTAGGGTTCCGTACCATTATGTATAAAAATCACGTTTGTTTTATAGAAGCCACACTTTAATATGTATTTGTTTTTATAGCGGCAACAGAAATACATTATCAGTAAAATTTTTAACCGTGTAGCTATTACGGTTCATGAGGTACAGCCTGGTGACAGACAGGCAGACAGACGGACGGGCAGCGGAATGTTAGTAATACAAGGGTCCCATTTTTACCGTTTGGTTTAGGTACGGAATCCTAAAACTAAATGCTATCTTACATTCAACTTATTTGTTTTCTAGCTGCAAGCAAAGCTATGATACCGGCAATTGGAACTGCTTGGAAATATGCTAAAGTAGAAATGATCCCTCCTATGACACATAGTATTGTCCATGGCCCTGTGGGCAAGAATTTCGAAAAATCAGCAGCGGGCTTTGGACGGAGTATTGTTTCTGGTATAGAAGGCAAAATTAAAGATATGGATAAGCAAGAAGAAAGAGCAAGACAAGAAAAAGAAGCTGCTATTAAGGCAGCCGTGGAAAAAGCAGCAGCGGCAGCGAAGGCTGCTGCGCAAGCAAAAGCTGAAGAAAAGAAGAAAGCAGAAGCAGCTAAAGCCAAAGAGGCAGCTAAGGAAGAAAAGAAACCGGAGGCAAAGGCGGACGCTCCGAAAGCTGCTGCTCCAGCTCCAAAGCCAGAAGCTAAGAAAGCAACACCGGCAAAAAAGAAAGAACCGGCTAGAAAGAAGGAACCAAAGAAACATAGGCGTGAAGACAAAAAAGGAAAGCCTCCCAAAAAGTAGTAACCGTATGATATTGTACCTAGTTGCTATATCGAATGTTATTTTGTAATTTATCTGTGTTTATGTGTTGTTTTAAATATTAAACTTGTGTAATAAATTGCTTTCTCTAATTTTATATTATGTGAATTTGTGTGTGTCACGTAGGTACCTGAATGTTATATGTAGGTACACGTTTTATCAACTAGGGGTTTACTCATAGACCTAGATTTTTTTTTACAGTGTACTATTGGGCGTAGCATAGCGAGTAATCTGAGGTGAACAGTGATAGCTTATAATGAACGGAATTAACGGAACAAAACTGTGATATGTGGCGTGGCGTGGCGCGTGGCGTCTATCTACTATTTTATTACAATTGTCATTTTTACTAAAAATTAATTTTGAGGAGGTGGGACACAGTTCATTGAGAAATTGTTTTTACTGTACAGCTACTAAAGAGTTTCAAGTAAGTATTTTTATCGTTGCTAGAGCGTGGTTTTCATGTTGTTAATTTATTTATTTATTTTAAATTGAAAAATTACAAATAAAACCTTATAAAAGTAAACATAGTACATATGTGCTACTACTTATTTCTAAAGAAATTTCTAAAGTAGGATATTTATGATAATACTTTTTGCTTCCCTACCTAATCTCTACCTTACCGTAGAGTTAAAAATCTATATTTGTAAAATGACATAAATTTTATGTCATCATCCATCACAGACGTACTATGTGAATTCTATTTGATATAGACAACGAACTAATGCGAACTAAATTTTAAGCTATGAGCTTATAAATTATAACTTGAAAAATAGATAAATCATTACAGTAGCGTTAAAAACTTACAAAGCAGTGTTTCAACGGCCCAACCATGGCTTCTAGGTCAAACTCTCTCAGAACTTTGAATTTCTTTCGTAAGATGATTTTGTATCTATCTTCTACCTATCTATAGGGTTTCTACTATCTACTTTTACTCTTAATTGTATTTGGAGGTAGACTTTCAACATACTACCTATAGCCGAGGATGCTACCGCGAATGCGCTCAGGACAGATAGAATTCGAAATCATTTTTAGGTTATAACGTAAAAATCTTAGCCCTTTGGGCCTTTTTTGGGTGTCTCAGATTTTAACGAATTTAGTGATAGGAATATTAATTATTGTAAATAATTAATATTCCTATCACTAAATTCGTTTTCTTACTAACGTAACAAATACCCAAGGATATTATAATTACTAATGTAACGGATACCATAAAAACTATTGGAGGCCATAAGTAGGCAAATCTAGTGTAGGTGAAATTACTACCAGAGCTGCTCTCACAGATATTGCAAAATGACAAAGAAAGTGTTGCATATGCTATAATACCTATCATTTACCTATGCTCAACTACCAATGTGACTCATTTCCATATAAATAAATTATCGAACAGTGTAAGCTTACTCAATTAGCAGACTTAGGCAAGTATGTATGTTCTCCAACTATATAAGATGTTCGTATTGTTTGCTTGAAATTAATTACATAAGGTCTTACAAAATATTTTACTTACACTACCGTCTCTACCTAAGAAATAAATATTGTTTCTATATGATGTTTGCATGGATACGACATAATTTCAGGAAAATATGCAGTTTTTCACAATTTGTCTGAAGTATACAGGCCTACCATAAACGGATATAAAGAAAAGATTTTGGAGGTTATAAAAGGTAACAAAATACCTACTAATAATATTCTTTACAGTACGTAAGTTATATGTAGTTTCAGTCATTTAATCCAAGGTAGGTACTTTTATTTGTCGATCTAAAACAGAGTCTGAATATTTTTTTGTCGATAATATTCTAAAACATTGATGATGACTCCATTATACCATGCCCGCTTGCTCTTTGCATATGTTTACCTTAAAACTAGTGCCAGTTATTGTGTATTTCTAGAAAAAGCTGAACGTGCTTCTAAGTCAAAGCTTGCACAAAAGATTAAAGTGGCTAAAGGATATTACACCCTAGAGATGGCTCCACCGGGAGCTGACGAAATGACGGTAACTATAAACAGATGCTCATATTAGTTCCCCTGACCTGAGAAGCAGCTGGAAGAATGTTTACTTTTTCTTTGCTCTCTTACTTGTAGTTATGTTTCAGTGAGGTTTTCAGCGGTTACTTAAAATAATTTGTTTTTTAGAAAATTAAAGAAGACATCGCTTTGGTAAAAGAATTTATTAAATCTGGCTGCTACAAGTATATCACCGTTAAGCAGGCCTGGCTTCTTTTTCTCGTTGGCACCGAAGTCGGTCTATGGTTCTACCTCGGAGAGACGATTGGAAAAATGCATATTGTCGGCTATAAAGTTTAATCGTTAAATTTTTTTACGGTACCTAATATTTTTCAAAACATACAAAAAATGGCTATGGAAATATAAGTTGGCAACCTTGCAATCAAATTGTAGTTATTTTCTTTATTATGTATTAGCACATTATTATAATAAGACGCTAGTCTTTTATAAATACAAATAGAAACAAGATTATGGTTTCTAATTTTATCTACCTATTGGTACACCGTACAGCACCTACTCACAGCTTATTAGACGCTAGTATGTTTTTGTTAAATTGTCATAAGCTTAGCTATAAATTTACTTAGGTAGTCAAGTTTTCAAAGAATAAAAATGATTGGTTGGTATTTTGTTTCTTTTTAAATCGGCCCCTGCGACAACAATCTGACAAAGTTACACCTTTGAACCCAGCTTAATCCAGTACATATTCCTATCTATGGCTCAATCGCTCAATTACTGTTTTAATGATTTTTTTAAAAACACATTTAGACGCCTCGACAGATTTAAAAATCCTCATTTTGTGTAAAAGGATATACTTGTCAGGTGGTCCCAAACAAATTTTACCAAAATGGTTATGCAGCTTGGTGGTGAAGTTTTTTTTTTAGTTTAAAAAAATATTTGGTGCTAAGAATCGCCGGCAGCATACGGCTACCACTCCCGTGGACGTAACGTACGTAACCTAACCCAACCTAACCCTTGTAACAAAATGTCCGCACACTAAGGATTGACGAGTAGCTAGCTAAGGTGGAAGAAGATAATAGTTTACGGTGGGACATTGTACGGGGTTGTCTGAAGTCCGAAGGGAGGGCAAGGGCATGACAACTCTACGAGTCTGGTAACCTACTCTCCGGGAAGGAGACAAAAAGAAGTTCCAGCGTGGTATCGGGTTTCTCGTCGACAAGTCACTCATTACTACTTAACTTAATGGTAGATCGACGATCAAGACCACTGCAGACCTCCGAAGGTGCTGAATCACATCGGCAGCTCAACAGACGTATACAAAAGTCCACTCGGAACGACGACGAAATTCGTAGGAGAACTAAAGTCACTGTCATAGTCCAGTGGATTCGTTAGTTGAAATGGCAGTGGGCGGGACACCAAGCGCGACGAACCGATGGCGACGGCTGATGGGGGCAAATAGGTTCTCGAATGGCGATCACGTACTGGCAAACGAAGCGTAGGACACCCACCCACAAGGTTGTCTGACTACCTGACAAGAGCGCTGGAAGGTGCTGGATGCAAGCCGCTCTAGGTCGGTAATTTTGGAAATCCTTGGGAGAGACCTATGTCCAGCTGTGGACGTTATGCGGCTGAAATGATGATTATATATACATATAATTAAACAGTAAAAATAATTTGTCTGTACATTTAGTTTTTTTGACAGAAATAGATAAAAAGAGGTCTAAAAATAATAACAAAAAGCAAAAAAAAAATGTTTTTGAATTTTTTGTCTGTCTGTCTGTATGTATGATCACGTTAATCTCCGAAAGTACTGTACCGATTTACTTAAAACTTTCACCAATTGCTTTGTTTTAACCCAGAATAACATCTAGAGTTTGTTTCATCAAAATCGGTTCAAAAAGTTATCGTCATTTGAATGAACTCAAGGCATGAGTTTGCCTGCATAGCAATATATCAAATCGATCGCAGTCTGTACATGGAAGATAAATGAAAAAAATATTGTTGGGGGCAAAACAATGATTTTTAGAATTTTTGTCTGTTTGTTTGTCTGTGCGTTTGTGCACGCTAATCTTAGAAACGGCTGACCCGATTCGGTTGCGGCTTTCACTAATGTATCGTGATAAGCTTTACTTAACATAAAGTGTTTATTTTATTTAAATCCAATCATAAATAAGAAAGTTATAAATGTTACGGCTACAACCCGAAATGCGGCTACGCCTAGGTTTAGCTGGCTAAACCTAGGTGCAGCCGGTGACAGATGGTTACACTTAGGTGTAACCTGCTTATGTTTGGCTAGAACTAGGTTTAGCCTTTATCATTCCAGCTAGAACTAGGTGCAGGCGATCACAGGTGGTTAAAATTAGGTGTTTCCTATGCATGAGTTAATCATTTTGTTTTGGGTAGGTAGTCTTGTGTTGCATTTTCCGATCAATTCGAATTACGTATTGTGCCCGTAGACATCTTTTGAAGACAAATCATGGCAATACGCGTCAAGATTTTTAATCCCCGAGAAAAAAGAGGGATGTTATCGAGACACAGAAACAAAACTACTTTGCCATGGAGTATAGGTTAGGTTCATTAGGTTTGCTGTGACCAAGACACGATCGAGCGAGCGCAGCGAGCGAGTGACTCAAGCTTAGGGCGAGAGTAACACAGACGCAAAAACCACTTTGTCGTGGAGTGTAGGTTAGGTTCGTTAGGTTTCCTGTGACCAAGACACGAGCGAGCGACTCAAGCTTAGGGCGAAAGTAACACAGACACAAAAATATCATCATATGAAAAAAGATCATTATTATGGAAAAAAAATATTATGAAGATCTTAAATTATGGATATTAAATTTTTGAGACAAAATAGCGAACCACTAAATCGTGATGTTTGAAAAATGAAGTACTTTTTATGAAATAAAATTTTGTTAATGACATTTGGACAAATACTTAATTTGCGAAACATATTATTTAGTGAAATGATAAAAAGTCAATTGACATTTTTATATTTAACACATTTAACGAGTGCAGTGTTTGCTAATGGATCATTTTCTTAGTAAGTTTTTGTAAGATGATACTTTTGTTAAATGTATCGTTTGCCAAATGAACATTTGGTGAAACGTTGTTTGTCGAATGAATATTTGTCAATAATTTTTTGGTCAAACATTAGTAATCCCTCAAATATGGATACGTAGTGATTATAATGCACAGATTAGACAGATTATATCCTAAATAATGCTCTTTGATAAGTGGATTTAGGAAGGTCATATGACGTCATGATATTTAAGTATGGAATTTTAAGAAAAAAAAATTAAGCCCGTCGTTTTGTGTATCAAATGAAAGGGCTTCTTATTTATTCGAATAGGTACATAATGTGTTTCTACATCATTACATTTCAGTTACCTTTTTAAAAAAAACAAATACAGTTTCAAATTTGAAAAAAAAATTTTTACATACATACATACTTTCATTGTTTTTAATATATAGGAACATTTTTCAAAAAATCTATCTACCTGGAGTCGTATTCTACCTGGAGAAGCCGTGGTATTTTTTTTTAATAGTTTTGGTAGGTACTGTAATATAATGATGTAGTATATTTCTAAAATATGTTTTAAAATGTGTTTTTTTAACATGTTACTGAAATGTAATCATGTACTTAATATATTTCTATAATCTTTTCATAAAGCCCTTTCATTTAATACCTTACTCGACTAGTAAATAATAAATTTTAATATAATTTTTAAAATTCCATACAATAAATTGATGCCATCGTCACCCCGGTATTTATTTTAGGATTGAAAAAAATATAAATAAGGTGGTTTAACCGACTTTTAAAAAGGAGGAATGGTCCCATGGAACATTTATCAAAATCTGTTGTGTAGTTTGAGAGTGTAGTCAGTTTTTAGTTTTGAAAAATATTAGTTAGTTAACACTATTCTATATAAGTGTTATCGTGTTACAAGATATTTGCAATGACCTTTCATACTTACTATAAATGTATGTATGTATTAAGTATGTATTTCTGAAGTTTTGATTCAGATTTTTTTTATGAAGTGGGTAAACAAACAATCATCTGCTTATTGTTAGAAAACAGTCTTTGGTACCAATCCCGGTCCTGAAATCTAGGTCTGCGTATGAGTACTTAGATTTACCTAAGTAGGTAATTATTGTACGTTATGCACCTCTACATAGTGATAAGTACAACACTACAGACTACAGAATTGTATGGTCCTACGTTAGAAGGCGTAAAGGCGACCTTGGTATTCACTTACTTATTGGTTTTTTACATAATGTTTGGTGAACGGATGAATTTCAGATTGCAGCAAATGTGTACCTATGTATTTCCCTACATTGGCAAACATTGGATTGATAAGTCTCAACGTCTAAAGACGTGTATTGTGCAATATCAGTTCTAAATAAACTTAAATTAGGTACCTACCTACATAAGTATGTAGCTTTTAGTTTCTTAGCAAAGGCATAAAACAGTTACCTATTTATGTCAGTTGTTTTTGTCGTTTATTATGCACATACGATACAGTGAATCTATTGCCAGTGCCAAATCAATTAAAAAATTAACTTTTGACAGTTCGTTCAAAATGGCGGCGAAGGTGCAATGCGGTGTTTCCGCGGAAACGCGAAGCGAAGAATTATGATTCAAATGCAGACAAAAAAATTGATTTGTATTTGAAAAATGCTAGTGAGTGATCGTGGTACCGCTCGTGTTACATAAAAAATATTTCCATCCCCACAGTGTTGAAGTGGTGTTTTTATATTAGTGTATCGTAATGTTGCGGAGAGTCAATTTTTACTCAATATGTTTTGCATTCGGTCTCAGTGTACTCCTAATTCTTGCTGGAAGTCGATATACAGATAACATCAATTATCATCCGTCCATAGAGGGCCGCAGGAATATCGGTAACTTTTTAAGGGTAGAGGACGGGGAAAACCTCCAGTCTATCTACGAACCCACAGTACCTTTTCCCAACTATGAATCAATGGATGTTGAGAAATTGTTATTGAAAACTCGCTCTAAAATCCAATATGAATTATCAAATTACAACTTCAGTGAATCTGGAGCTCAGAAGTTAGAAGATTTAGTTATGGAATCTGGTGGGAAGCCAAAAAGAAGTCTAATTTTTTCAACTTGGAGATCTGGAACAACATTCCTGGGTGAGGTGTTGAATGCTATGCCTGGCAACTTCTATCACTACGAGCCGCTCTTGAAGTTTGAGATTATACAGATAAGAGGGCTACCTCTGTCAGCCGATGCACTGAGATACATTAAGAATATGCTCAAATGTAATTTTAATGGCATGGATGAATATTTTGAGTTTGGTAAAAAACATCAGTTCCAATTCAGCCATAATACAAGACTATGGGACCACTGTAAATATAAGAGAGAATTATGTTATGATGCAGACTTCACGTCAAGGCTTTGCAAGCTGTTCCCCTTCCAGAGTATGAAGGTGGTGCGAGTGAGATTACGCTTGGTACAAGAAATATTGGAGGACAAAGAGTAAGTTTGTTTATATATTGTCATATTGTCTAATTTATTTTTTCTCTGAATTTGACAATAGGTTCATTATTTTAAAAAATCCGTATAACTCTCCTCCTTTTTCTCTATGAAAAGCATTACCTCAAATAGTGCAATAAGTGTACATAGGCTTTAACACAACTTTCTTGAGGCGATATTTTGCCCCGCAGCCCTGAAGCGGTCTAATTGGAACAATTCCCCATTTATAAATAATTGTAAAACAATAGTACAAAATTGTTAAACTATATATTTTTTCCACAATAGATATTTTAAAATCTTGCATTTGTAGTTTTGTAAATCAATAGTCATGTTGCCACACTGCAGTTAAAAATGTTAACAAACATTAGTGAACATTTCCAAAATTCAAATAAAGTAAGATATTATATGCAAAAAGTCATATATTTATAACCTTTTATTTTTGTTTTTATTGATATGCAATCTTATTTTTTTAGAAAATGTTTGTAAACATTTTTCACCATTAGTCTTGAAGCTTTTCTAACTCTAATCTGCAGTCAGCCGAACATTATATGAGTACTATTTAATTTATTACAACAATGTAGGTCATTTGTAAATTTATTCAGTTTACCAATTTACATTTGCACAAAGAGTAAATAGACCATAAAAGCATTGCTATAATGAACCCCTATCATGCATTATTGGTATGACACACTAATAAAATTGTCATTGACATACATACATACCATACCTTTATTTAATTTACATCATGTACAAACATTTGTTTTCAACCTATGCAAGAACAATTTATGATATGAGGGAATATTCCCATACTATGTGACACATTTTTCACACTCTTCCCCACCAGTGACCATACTGACCATGCATAGTAGGTATATGGCAAGACCCATGGTTCTAAACAGTTTTTGTGAATGAAAAGTAAAAAAGAACTATTTGATTTATAGTAGTTGGCTTGCCGCGTGACGCCAAGAGTGCATGCATATCTATCAAATCCAATTTAGTAGCAATTTTTTTTAATATGTTTGATCAAAGATTAAGAAAAAAATCTTTATCAAAAGATCTGAATAAAAAAAATGCTGAATGCTGTGTTCTATAATTTGAATTCCTATAGCTAGAAAAAGCGTGAGATTTCTTTAGAGGATATTAATTATGTGACCAAGATCTCAACCCCTTCAGTGACCAAGTGTGGTATTTTAAAGACTCCTCCCCCCTAAAAGGGTCACATAGTATGGGTATGTTCCCTAATTTCTTACAATAAACCTAGGTCTGTTATTTTTCAAAAGTAAAATCTACATTTTTGTTTGTTGATTTTAGTAAAAGGAAACTTTTAACTTTTGCATGTTGATTTGTGGAAACTGCCCTGGCGGGCCTTAAGTCCACCTTTTACATTTTTTGTTAATATATTTAAAAACATAAATAAAAATAAGTCTTTTTCAGGCTTAATGTGAAAGTAGTGCTTTTAATTCGTGATCCTCGCGGTGTGATGCAGTCCAGGCAACACCGGAACTTCTGCAAACCGTCTCCCGACTGCTGGCAGCCTGAGCTGCTGTGTGCGGATATGATCAGTGACTATGTGGCGGCTGGACGACTGATGAAACAGTTTCCAGATAAGCTACTGTAAGTTTTCTTTGTTTACTTTCTGCAGTTGAATCTAGACAAATCAGTGAAATGCACAAATATTTTTTACAGGGAACACTCTTTAACTAAATCACCAGAACGGCTGCATATTGAGCAAAAATACAATTCCCTTTATCCGACCTCAGTTGGACATAATAATATTAGGGTGGCACAGGGTAGACAAATACTATCCCTCTGGTATGAAATGCACAATACTGAGACTAAAATTAGAATATTCACCAATCATTAGCTCTATTTTTACAAGACATGGTCTGAGAATGTAGGAAAGGAGGAAGAGGAATGTGGAAGATTATTTTCTTAGTTAGCATCAGAAGAAATTTGGAAATTAATTTACCTAGTTTCGTTTAAGAAGTTTTATAGGTAGAACACATCTTTATAATATGTAACTGCTGTGTATATTGTACTAAAGTATATTGTACATAAATTCTTTTCATATCCAACTATACATTTTATGACTTACTATGTACTTACATATGATTTGATATGAGGTTAGAGCCGGTAATTTTAAAATAAAAGTTTTGATTTAAAAGTAAAGGTCTTGTTTCTTATTTTTATTTTGATACATGACTTGTTTGTAAAAGTTTTGTAAATGTATATCATTCTTTCAGAGTTCTCCGTTACGAGGAGCTTGCACTAAATCCAGACAACACTACCCAAAGTCTCCTGAAGTTCTTAGGGCTGGGCATGACAGCCTCTGTCGAGAGGTTCCTCAACACTCATACCAATGTCGAAGTTGCAGGAGTCAGTTCCACATTCAGAATCTCACAAGATGTGCCTTTCAGGTGGAAGAATGTATTAGACTTCAATTTCGTTGACAATATTCAGGTAAATATTTCAATGTTGAGATGTCTACTTGCTTACCGTCATAACTTTTCTATGGTTTTCTTATCTTTGACTTTTACAGTCGGTAAGATATTTAAAGCCTCAAATGAATATAAACCGATTATTTTAAGACGCCTAGACCGATTCGGAAAATTCCTTTTTTGTTTGAAAGGGTATACTTGTCTGCTGGTCCCATAGAATCTATTAAAGCGGTTGTGTAGTTTGGGGGTAAAGTTGGCTTTTAGTTTTAAAAAATTATGCTCTTTCAAATGTATCCAATAGCAGCTGATTGGAATGTTCGTCCAATTTTTTTAAAACCTTAATTTTTCCTTGCCCTTCCTTAGAATCACAGTTCACGGAAGACCATGATAAGTCAACTATTACGCGATGGAGGCCGTTGGTGATGGAATAATTGTAATTCATATTGGATACACGTTTTCTTGCTGCCAAGGCCAGCTATCAAATTATGATGAAAACCTAATGAATAGTATTCAAGAAATGCTAGTAATTTTAATGACTCAACAGAAACAAAATATCTACTTACCAGTACTTAATAGTGGTAACTATTTTTTAGTCTGATTTACAATACGAATGAGAACAAAAATATTTTTTTGGTCATACGACAGAAAAAATACTTATACCTATTTTTAAAATATTTATACGTATTTTTATATACGATGATACAGCGCATGTAAATTTCACGTGACGTCATGATAAGGTACGATTTTCACCAGAAGATGACGTTAATCACTCACTCTGAAATTTCGATGCGCTATCTTTGTAAATTTTTATTACTTTGCTAAACGAAAAAATATGGTTTCATTATTTTGAAATAATCTAGTTGACGGACTAAATGAAATAATAAATAATTACCTATTCCACATCTCTATTGTTATTATGTGTGTTTAATTAACAAAGTATTTTCAAAACTACCTAAGTTAATTAAAATTATCGCACAACATTAATGGTATTTATTTAACTTTAATGTTAACTATAAAAACGTGTAGGTTTATAAAAAGGTTTTGACTAAATAGGTTTTTATTTGTTTTGTATTGTAATTTGCGTTTCGCATTTTATATGCTGCAAAACAATACGCTATTTTCCAACAAGTCAAATCAGATTCTTTTTTGTAAACGTCAAAACAAACGTCGGGATTTTGTATGAAATACAGGCAGATGACGTCATAGTTTTTTGGAGTGAAATAGCGCTCTTGTTATTAGTTTTTCTGCAATAATACATTTAAAATCTCGTTAAAATGGATATGTTTAAAGACAAGTGACATTATTTTGCGACATTTGATTTTGTTATCAGTATAAAATGTATTTATGGCTTAGGATAAATTAATTCTAATAAGTAACGTTTATAAAAAGTAAATTAACGGAGTTTGTATTCGTATTACAAAATGCAAAATATCAAGCAAGACACAAGGAAAGCCTGTCTGTTATTGTTAAGTTCTTATGTATTGTACGTACTTCCTACTAATTTTATAAATGCAAAAAACTACATGGCTGTTTGTTCCGATTTCAAGCCGAAAACGCTGAATGGATTGAAAAGAAATTTGTCATGTCTATATAGCTCAATCCGGTCAATGGTTTAGCACGCCGTCGGCGTCGGCTTGCTGACAAGACGCTATTTAAGGCGTGCCGACGGCGTGCATACCAATTCAACAAATGGATTATGAGGAGCTTTTTACTTGATAATACATATGATACTTTTTATGTTGGAAAATTTGTGGTTACCGTTGGATTGTCAAATAATAACACATGGGAAATCAATTAATGGTTGTACATTAAATAGAGGCAAACCAAAAATATCGGAAAAATGTCGCGTGAAAATTAAAAATAGCGTCAACTTTTTTCCAGATACTTTTCTTATCGTCCACACTAATTTTTTCATAAATTTTTTAAATGTACAGATACGCGATTTTTACTGTTTTATTATATTTATTGATAATAACGATGAGAGTATCTGTAACAAGTAACTTTTTTAACTGTATCATTCTCTTTTTTCAGACGGTTTGTAAAGAGGCTATGGATTTGTGGGGCTATCGCCTGGCTCACAACGCGTCACACATGGCAAGCAAGGAGTTCAATCCTCTAATGGAATATGCTATCAAACAGTGAATGTTTCGTTTGTTCCTTGAAAGTGAGTCGATTCTTCTCATAGGCATGAAATCTGTAAGTATAAACTGCTTATTACTTTCTGCGGCAGATATGATAATATTAAATAAAATTGAACTTCATGCCGTCGTCAAGATGCTTAACCATTTCGGAACCTCTTATATCTGTCAAACTTGATATGGTTCTCATAGACCTTCTCATAGCGAGTGTAGGTAGGGACCAAGACACTATGACGAAGTCAGCTCGTAACTCCAGTTCTACTACAGTAACGAATGATGGCCCCTTAACCAACCGTAAGTAGATTTTACTATAGTTTAATTTTGACTAAGGTACATTGTACCCGAGTGCTTCTCTCTGCCAAGTCTGAAGAAACCAAACCTATTTTAGCGATGGTTAATGACCTCAGCTGAAGCGCATTGGAGCGTCAATCTAAAAATGTGCGCACTGCACAGCATGTTTACAATGTAATGCACTCGAATGAGAGTCCATTTTCTGTCGGTCTGTCTGTAATCAAATCTTGCAAGTTAAATTTGACCCACTTCCTGGTTTCCGATTGAGCTGAAATTTTGAACGCATGCGTATATCGTGTGACAGTGCAATATTATGATGACTTGGAGCTGATCTGAAGGAGGAAGGTGTTTATGGCGTCTCTGTGATAAAAACAACATAACTCTACCGAGTTTGGGCTCGATTGATTCGTCTTGAGAAGCACTTTAACCTTTTAATAAAAGCTTGTAAATTAAAAAAAAAAACATTACTTGTGTTTAATGCTGCTCTATGTCACTTTCCAATGAGTTGTTTTAACACTGGTTCATTACTTATATACTTAATATAAATATATAAAATACTAATTGAGCGCTTGTATCTCAATAAATGCTTCTATGAATGTGTTCGGATTCGGACGAAAAAACGTTAAATGTACCCGCTGCTTCTCTGTAGTGTGCAGACCGATCAAGGGAATGGGCTAGATTCTTAATCATTTCAATAGGCGATGCGGTTAGCAATCCATCACTATTTCTACCTTTTTCCACCTTCACAACCATTAACATAGGCCCCACATTGGGCGTGCGCGTTTCTCGAGCGTGTGAACGACGCGATAGTGTAGGTTCAGTCTACCCTGGGATAGAGACGTGATAGTCTATCTTTTAATTGCGCTCTTTGTAGTCATGTAAAATCAGATCGACTTCTGAAATACCAATCATTTTTCTTCATTTCAGATGATGTTATACCATCTCCTAGTCCAGTATTGAAGATTTACGAAGTTAAACTCAACGACATAGAAGCATTGCTATTGCAACCGTGGAAATTAGGTACCTGTAGATTTGAACAAAGAATCTCTTGAATTATGCATCGAATTATAAAGCGATTTTTTTTTTGTTGTGTGTTACTAACTTGTGTGATGTTGAAATTGTCTTCTAAATACAAGTAGCTTTTAGTCAGAATAGAGGTTTCTAATTAACATATGCCACATGAAAATTGAGGTTTTGCATACTTAACAATGGCGATGATTAATAAGCGTCTACCAGTTGTACTAAGAGCGACTGACGACTAGCAGTTGTTACTAGCTGTCAAAGCCTATACAAAAGGTTTCGATTATTACGATTGACTTTGTGAAAATAAATCTGAAAAATATATAGGATTTCCGAACAAGTTTCGAGTGAGACAAACACGTCTTGTGAAACTGAATCTGATGATTTTGGTTTCTAAAAGCCTCAGATTTTGAAATGAATGTCTCTATTTTTACTTAAAGCTACTTTTCCATGTTTGAATCTCATGTTGATTGCCTGATTGGTCAACGCAATAATTTAACGATGCTAATCATACGTTGATATTAGTTACTCTTTTCTAAAGACTGATCATGTTTCCAACTGTTTATCCCATATCTTCCATATACAAATTATTTAATTTATTTTTGCAACTAACTCTTCGACAATCAAATGTATGGCTGTTTATAGCAGAGTGTGAGCTCAGGTTGTGTAGCACACTGTTTGTGTGCCATTATATCAAAATGTAAAAGATGGACCATAATAACAGGGGTGAAAATTGCTTGAACGCGTCGGACAACGCTTTAGGTATTATAGTATGAAAAAAACGAACGTTCTGTTCAAGCAATTTTAACTTTTATCACTTAGCGCGTTTTAATTGTTAAGCTTAGGCAATTTGGTATTTTTAGCACTCACGGAATTGACGAATTGTTGATGCTTCCATTGTAGACACTTGTTTTATCATAGATAAGAGACGCGTATGACGGTCCTTATATGCTAAGTGGAGGATTATACATCAGAAAGAAGCCGGTTTAATATGACGTTTTAGAATATGATGTAATTATATCAGGGTTCGGAACAATAATGATCTGTACATATAAATGATGATAAGGTTGCGAATTCGTGAAAAAAAAAATGCCTATCATTTTGTGGAAAACTGTATCTACGTGATAAAATAACTTTAATTTCGAACCCTGTATAATGTACTAGAAAGACAATAAGAATCTAGTTCTGGCAGGACGGCACTGGAGACATTATCCTGCGCTATTGCGTAGTCCTAAACTTTACGTAGTATTGACGAACGAGATATCACAATTTCGTAGCGCGATATACAGAGTGTTAATCTGTACTACCACAAGGAACAAAGGTCGAAATATAAAAAAAGGACTTTCGATACAGCTGAATAGCAGTTTTGAATGGGCTCCAATTTTTATATCTCGACCTCTGCTCTTTGGGGAAAGTTGATCATCACTATGACTGAGAATATGGCAAAGCTACAGATTTCCTTGTATACGTCGACGGTGCCGTACTGTCGGGTCAGACCGGCTAATTAGGATTTGAACGAATACACTAGTGCATTTGCGAACTTAGATAAGATTAGGCTTTTGTTAGCAATTTATTGAAATCGAGGTGCTAATAGCGCACTTTAGCCATCCTAGTTTAGTTTAACCATTTTACATGGAAACAAACGACAATAAGTTGAATAGGAGCCTTTTCGAATGAGGACATATGGTATATCCATTTTATATTATCGCACCGATTTCAAACAGATAGTGTGAATTTCCAGTTACATACGTATTTAATAAAATTGTGTTTAAATATAATGTAGCCAGGCTCTTATTCAATTTAAAGTCAAAACAAATGGTACGGATAAAAAAGGGTTCATAAACATAGGGCCCTTTTGTTGTAAGTATACATATTATAGTGTAAGATAATAATTCTTACATTTTTCAAATATGCTAAGAAAACACCAAACCAAACACCAATTTATAAGATACTATCAACAATTTATTTATGTAATAAATACCGATAAATCAGAATAAATGTAACGCCAGTAATAACATTTATGCAAATAAATTTAATTCTTGTCTGACAAAAGGAAAATAAAAGGAATATTGATCTCCGTCCATGAGAAAATAAAAGCGGCTATTAAAGCAACCTTTGTCAGTCCTCGAAAGAAACAATACCTTGAATACTCAGTTTCCCCATGACACGACCTTGTCTTCTCTCATGTCGTACGTACACATAAAATTATACATGACTGACTATGAACTTGAATATGTAGTTAAAGAGTAGAAAATTGCAATTATTCAAAAAATTCCACATTTTTGGTGTTACTATAATTTTGACTATTTATTAACGTCTTTTGGTGTCTCAGATAAATTGAAATATTCACTTCGTGGCCGGGCTCACATTGACATTTCATCCCAGTCGGATTTCATTCACATTGCGTATTATGCATGATCACATTCAGATCGATCTTAACACTACAGGCAATGTAATTAAAATCGGAGTCGCAAATCAGTCAGCGTGAGTCGCAGTCCACCCTATGTAAGTCTACATCAGTTTAATCAACTTCCATAGACAAAAATATATAGCCCATACGGGTACTTTGAGCTTAAGCAGCTATCGGCTAACTAGTCATAAGGCAATATTTTGAGGTGAAATTATAGAGATTTTTCTTTATTAGAGAACAAATTTATCTACAAATAGATTGAGACTTCGATTTCACAAGTTCTTGCTTAGCATTATACGTTAGTCTGAAATTATGCTCAGTGTGGCTCGGATATCAAATCGGAACAAGTTAGAGATACCTACAAGCGTATACGTGTTGTATTGGAAATATATTGAATGATCCACTGGTAAAGACCAGCAACCAGTGTATTTGTAAAGAGGCTGGTTTCGCTTTAGCAAATATATTGAACATGTCATAATGTTTGTTTATAATGAAATAGTTATAAAAAAACAAATCATTACTAGGAGTAGTGTGAGATTTTTGTATTTGAAATAAGCGCACAAATATTTTATTTTTAGTATCCGTTCTGAGTATTCGAAGAAGTGACTTTATCATACAGTTTTATAATCAAGGTTTTGTAAGAGAAAGTCGACAAACAACTTGACCTTACTAATGATATTATACAATGTCCAGGACAGTCGTTTAAACAGCGATAAAATTTGTTAAGACTTGACGAAAATAAGTTATCAATATTTTATTTTCCATCCATTTGAATCATTGTTAGCTCTCACATTAATGTGTATACATTATAAATCCATCGCAACATTGTTTTGCCGCCTATCTTTGTTTGATCGACCGTCATTTTGGACTAATATTAACTCGCCAAGTATAAAATTCCATTAGATACCTATTGTGTTGACATTTAAATTGGTCACGTGAAAGTCATTAATATATGTTCAGTACAGAAAATATTTATAAACTGAATCTCAAAACGGAGTCTGTTATTCGTATTCTAGTCTCCTTTTGGATCATTAAAAAGTACGGTTATAAAATAATATAATTAAAGGAAAATCTGAATGTGTGCTAGTAAAAAAATTAAATAAACATACAACACAGTTATATCAAGTCATGTAAGGTTATTCTGATAGCTTATTTATAGCTTTTGCCAATCTCCTTTACTTGAATAGTCCGTAATTTTTTTTTCATAATTACCTCTTTCTTTTGACGAATTAAGAAAAATATTGACTGACTTGGGCCACCACGGCCTCTATTGTCGTAAAAGCGTTGGGGAGTATAGAGCGTCATTGACCATTTGATCATAACAATTTGATCCAGCGGGCTTCCGGTCACGTTACCACGGGGCAGGGATTTCTCAGGGCTTTTTTAATTATAACTTATTAAAATTATAAGTTTAGTTTTAGTTAGTTTTCTTATTTATCTTACAAATTTAAAAGACTAGTTGAAAATAAAAATAAATACAATAAAATTGTAAAAAAAATAATTTTATTTGACTCTTCGTCGAAATGTTTATTAGGTTGGTCAGTTACGAGTGGATCATTCTCTATATTCGCGTAGGTATAAGGATGCTAATAATACATTCTAACAAATGGAACTATAACGTAGTGAGATTCATTAAGTGCACTTGATAATGGTAGAAATAGGTTAATAATTTGAATTGGTAATGTTAAATTTGAATGTATTAATTTTCGCAAATCTTCCAGTGGCGTATTATTAATCGTAACTACTCAATTCTATATATTAGGGAGTTTCTCTAAAATGACTTTAAATTATTAATCACTAGAATAAATAATACTCATTTTTTGGTAATAAATTGAATACTTATATTGATTACTTCTATTATAACGAATACCTATGACAATTTATTTATGTGTAAGTATATAATATACATTTTATTTAATGTTAAAAAAATTATGACACGATTACGTGGGGTCTTCTTTAATTTTAAAAATAAATAAATATTGTAACTGGGAAAGGTCCTGTGTGTATCTTTTTCACATTGCCTTTCTTGGGGTACGTTAATAAGAGGCTTTATACATAATGCATATAAGTAATGCATACTGGCCTAAAGAGTTTTAGTTTAGTTTAAGTTGTCAATTGATGTAATACCCAAAGCTATAGCTTTGAGTATAATACCTATAAGAAAAACTAAGAGCTTGTATAACGAGCCAAGCAAAAGCAATTAAGTGTGACCTAATGTGACCCCACACTTCTCAATGTGTCCTGTCATCAGTGTCGGAGCCTTTAATAGTATGATTAACTGCATTTTTATCGACAAATCGCCCCTACTAGTGTTATGGGATACTAACTCAACAATACCATATTTTATAACAAATACATATATAGATAAACACCCAAGGCCCAAGACTAATAGCTTTTTGTGAAAAAACTAGGCAATTAAAGTTTATGTTTTATTTTAAAACGATAGAAGATAATATTTAGACATCTTTGCTCTCAGTGAGAAAGTTTTGAAGTTGTTACATTTGAATTAGACCAATTTAAACATTTGCGTACATTTTTAGAGAAATAAATAAATGTTCGTCATAAAAAATACTAAATGGAAAACTACTTATAATAGGTGATTTGGATATAAAAATTGTCGTATATCATTCCACTAAAGGCTCCGACATCGATGACTTTGTATATGTATCATATTTTTCTGGTTTGACGTCTCTTTATACACTATAGTGTAATAAAATACTATATATTGCTGAATTATTGCACATTTATGCAGCATAGTATAAATGTTTTTCAAAAATTATTCAAAATTTGTCGTTCTTGCAATATATCTTTACTACTAAAACTAACCTATAACAGTTTCGAATTATAATGTCTAGCAATACATTAAACATACTATGTTGCACTCATGTGTACTAAGTTTAATAAAAGCTTACAAAATAATGTCAATATAAACCATCAATTATTATTAACTAAGATAACATGCTTCCTGATAGATTTGACAATATAATATATTCAGTTATGCCTTAAAGAAATACTGGTAGTGATATAGATAAGATTTACTATTGAATTGCATGTTAGTTATATACATACGTACATAATAATTATTTATAACGTACATTCTGGTGACTGGCTGGACCCAGTGTAGATTTTTTATCATATCATAGCATATCATAAGATATACACTAATGTAAGGCGTTTATTGATAAACGTGCTTGCGGTTCAATAATTACTGAATATTGCAACATATTATAGAGCCTTAGTAATTATTATATTATTGTTTTTGGTAATGTGATATTATTTGATTTACAATATGTTCGTGAACAACGATTTATTTTCATAGTGTTTAATATGAATTTATTTTCCTATAATTTATTTTTTGTGAACGTAGATTTAGATGTTAGTACCTAGACGACATTATTCTAAAAGTATACAACATTATGCGTATCGAATATGGAATAGTATGTTGACGCTTTTGACTAACCTCATTAATTTGGATTATAATATTGGTTTGGGCGCAAAATTTCCGATTCGCAAAAGGCCTAACTACTGCTATGTTGTGAACTTTACTTTTGACCCTGACCGTGTTATTAGCTCATTGTGCACACTTGCCTTTTTAGGCTCGGCGCAAACGGGTCACACAAAACGCGGCCACCGACCACTTTCCTACTAATTTGGTGGCCGCCACCGGCGTCACTGTGCGGCGAGTCCATGCAAAATGTATGAAAACTACAGGTAAGTGGTCGGCGGCCGCGTTTTTTTGTGGCCCGTTTGCGCCGAGCCTTAAAAGAAAACTGCATTTGAGTGTAAGATTAAATTAAATTAAAAAAGTAAAGTTAATGACCTGAATGAAGATGAATACAAAATTATGTTTACAGGGTGTTTTGAAAACCCAATATTTCGCAGTCTACTTACTACCTAAATGGCCCTTATCGGCAATTTTGCGATGCGAATATTTTGCACCTAAACCGATTTAGGAATTTATTTAGGTATCGATATCATGACAATTAATGAGCAATAATTTAAATTAAAGGATATAATCGCTATTGGCCCATACATACGAACGAAAGTGGTAGAATTTAAGGGTAGCCTTATTAGATTAAGAGTTACGATTGAACAAATGTTGAAGTTTTACTCAGTAGTTCATAGCACAGCCAGCGTTATTATTGCAAACAATGTATCTTTTTTTATTTGAAGTTAATAAAGTTACAATAAATTAAACTGTTTTTTAATTTAACACGTATGAATCCTTAAAGTGTTACTGCTGGAGTGGCCATTTTTGGCTTAAAAGGTTTTAAAATGAGACTGACTAATGTTATATTTTCAACAGTTGTTTATAAAATAATTCAATGGGTTGACGGCTAGTATAATGTTCATTATCATAATATTTACGATAAAAATGTATTTCAAAAACCCAACTATTTTTACAGCTAACAATGTTTCATTGAAATGTGCTAATAAGACCTTCCATTTGATATCACATTAATATAGAAACAAAAAAAATCTTTACTTGCACTTTTTTGTATGTAACATTCCAAAATACATTTATTGCATAGTACCAATTTTAGCATATGTCATCCGAACAATAATAACGAATCGAATTACATTTTACACAAATTGGATAAGTGGTTTGGATGTTACGATGGATATCCACTACATACATACATACATACATACATAGACTGCTAAAATCATTACCCTTCCCCTTGGCTTTGCCGTTGAGTACACTGTAGACATAAATTGCAGAATCCTAAAATAAACTCCTTGTTTCGGAAGGCACGTATAAGACGTTGGTCCGGCTGTTATCATTGTATGGCTATGTCGTCAAGCTATGTCAGATGCCTTTCGGCTGCATGAAAAATCTGACACCAGTATTGGCCACACTCACACGAAAAACAAAACAAATCTGTAGAATTTATGGCCGTAAATGTCTATCGGACCAATCATCGTCAACGAATTAGATTCTATATGGTGGTACTTAAAATTAGTATATTTTAACCAGAAGTGCGAATCCAATGATTATAACTGCGCTGACCGAAATCGTCATCAGTGACACATTGAAGATGTTCTTCATGATGCTGGACAACTCGGGAGCACTGTTGGTCGCTGTGAGCACACTTGTTGATTCCTGAAATCCTAAAAATATACAGGCTCTAAGAAAAATTAAACTATTTTAAGGCTGAATTTAGTCCATGTTACTACTTTCCCTAAGAAACAAAACCGGCCAAGTGCGAGTCTAATTCGCGTAAGAAGGGTTTCTACCATGATATTAACATATTTTGTATGCCACTTAGGTAAATATTTATTTTATTCTTTTTTTAGGGTTCCGTAGCCAAATGGCAAAAAATGGAACACTTATGGATTCGTCATGTCTGTCTGTCCGTCCGTATGTCACAGCCATTTTTTTGAAACTATAAGAACTTTACTGTTGAAACTTGGTAAGTAGATGTATTTTGTAAAACGCATTAAGGCCATACCCAAATTTTCCGGGGTCCAGTGGCGCCGCCATTTAAAATAAATCATTTAAAAGGAAACGGAGATATCATTTAAAATTGTGTCTTGGTCAAGTTCTAGATACCCATTCAAAGTATTTTTTAAACTACTTTTTGTAGTTTAAAGTGAGAACGTGAAGCTTTTCTACGCGCATTTGCGAAAAACGGCCACTTTTAGCTAATGTGCGTAGAAAAGCTTCACGTTCGCACTTTAAATTATAAACAGTAGTTCATAAAATAGTTTTAAAGGTTATCTAGGGCTTGACCAAGACACAATTAGGTATGCAAAGAAAATTTAACAGTGTGCTTTATGGAAACCCACTTCGAGGTTTTGGGTTTTTAAGCAGCATTTTATTAATTTTGGCTCGAAAAACCATATGATTGTCCTTATTTCCTATATTTTATGAAAAATGGTTTGACATCTAAATGACCTCTAAAAGGTAGTCTTTACAAGGCTAAATACTTTGCCTGGATGCGCAATATTGAAAAAATTACAAAATGTCAAAGTCATTTTTTTTGTGTTGCCAGATAGGTTGTCTTCTAGCAAAATGTAGAACTTTTTAGAAAATTGTTACTTGGCGATCGAGTTTGATTTTCAGTCAACTCAAATTAAAAAAGTTCTATTTATGAGAAGGAAGATTAATAAATACTGATGACGTTGCTTGTGTTTTTATAGTTTCTTGTGTTTGTTTGTAAGGCAAGTATTTAAAGTATCACACTAATGAGGCGGCGCGGAGTTCTAATAATATTAACATAGGATATGTACCTGAACGTAACCTCATTTTTAGGGTTCCGTACCCAAAATATGCTAACGGGACCCTAATACTAAGATTCCGTTGTCCGTCTGTCTGTCCGTCTGTCTGTCGCCAGGCTGTATCTAGAACTGTAATAGGTAGATACTTGAAAATTTTACAGAGTGTGTATGTCTATCGCTGTAACTCTTGAACCGTAATAGGTAGAAAGTTAAAATTTTTACAGAATGAGTAATAGTACATATGACTGTTATAACAATTAATAATGAAAATAAAAAAGCTATAAAAATTTAAAATATAATAATCTATGGGGATTGGGGACCCTAGAATAAACTTTTACTTTTAATCGATCTTATTATAGTATTAAAACTTATCTGTTGGTATGGTACGGAATACTTAGTTTACAAGTACGACTAGCACTTGGGCGGTTTTTTTAAGTTAGTCAAAAATTATCGGGATATTTTAAAGTGTTCGCCCTGGCAGCACTAAAAGTTAGATTATCATTTGACATTTTTGATATGTATGACGTTGACATTCTTGTTTCTTTTTTGACGCAGAGAATTTATACCCTATTCAGACTACCTTTCGGCTTGGCTTCTCGATTTTTAAAAATATTTATAATAAAATAAATACATAATAATAAAATAAAATAATAAAATTATATTTTTCAAATAAGATGTACTTTCAGAAAAAAATATAAAAAAATATACCTTTATGAAGCTTTGCATACCTAATTTTGAATGATATCTCCGTTTCCTTTTAAATGATTTATTTCAAATGGCGGCGCCACTGGACCCCGGAAAATTTGGGTATGGCCTTAAGATATTCACACAAAAATAGAAAAAAAACATTAAATATTCCCCACTGAACTGAAATTAAAAAAGGTTTTTTCATCAAACCCATACGTGTGGGGTATCTATGAATAGGTCTTTAAAAATAATATTAAGGTTTCTAATATCATTTTTTACTAAACTTAATACCTAGTTTGTGCGAGAGGCACTTCCAAAGTGGAAAAATGTGTCCCCCCCCCCTGTAACTTCTAAAATAAGAGAAATAAAAAACTAAAAAAAATATATGATGTACATTACCATGCAAACTTCCACCGAAAATTGGTTTGAATGAGATCTAGTAAGTAGATTTTTTTATTACGTCATAAAATTAAAATACACTATAGTATAGATTAAAACATCGATCATAGTTACAATTACAACGAACTACAAGAAATTTTATATTATGTTACTTGCTGCTACGGTACCCTTCATGGGCGAGTCGGATTCGCACTTGACCGCTTTATTTGTATTTGTTGTTATAGCGACACCTCGATCGATCATGTGTGAAAATTTTAACTACTTAAATTAGCTATCACGGTTCATGAGATACAGCCTGGCCAGACAGATTAACAGCGGAGTCTTTGTAATAGGGTTCCGTAGGGCCCTATGGGTACGGAACTCTAAAAAAAGATTGACCACTCATAAAAGTTGACTGATAGCTGATCCGAGTTTCTATGGAAAGTAAAACAATATCACACTTTACCATATTTGGCTACAGCCTATTAATTAAAGAAAAAATAATAAAACCAGGGGAAATAATTATTGTAGTTTCTTTCTCTCTGAAAATTAGGTACCTACAGTTACTTATACCTTGCGGTGTGCAGATGAACATACCTACTAAAAGTTCTCAAGGGTGGGGGGTGTGCTGAGAGGCTGACTGAGAGTGTAGAATGGGGGGCGGGGGGCGGGGGTTGAAGGTACCTTTTTTCAGATTTTTGCTCATATCTTATATATCTTTATGATAACGTCTGACAAAAGTTTTTACTTAAATTTCCTACAAATTTGGTCACTTTTTTACTCTACCATCAATACTTTAGAAGCTACAGTGTTTTAGGTATTAATGTAACTTTCAGTAAATCAATATTTGGTAAGCATTTCGGAAAGCAAAAGGAATAAAAATACTAAAAGTACCTATAAAAATATTCAATGAAGTATTTAGGAATTCACGTTAAAAAACTTTAGAAACCTCGGTATAAAGCGGGTTAAACTTTATATGAAGTAAATATCTAAATTTTACTTGGTACTCAGTCTTAGGCTCTAAAAATATCTTGGTGAGCATTTAAATTGTACCCTATATAAGTACCTACATAAGTAAGTTCCTTTTAAAATCAAGCATCTATAAATTCTTAATCTCTTCTTACCCTTTCATAAATATCATAAACCATACCAAGTCGGATAACTTTATATAACTTCTCAGAGTCTCAGACTCTGAAAGACTCTCTTTTTGTATCACCCGGGTAGTAAGGTAGGTACCTACCTACTTACCCATTGCTGAAGAACAATGGACATAATCTCGCGATGTTTACATTAATATTTATTATTTACCTTACCTTGATACACAGTAATCCATGTCGCAACAATGATAAATAACTTCATCATAATAGTGGGAAAGGCGTGACAGATTATTTTCCCTTTTTTTATTTTTCTAGGTCGAAAATAAATGGACAATCACAATCAAACACAACTGAACAGTCATCCACTCTTTTATCTTGCTATTTGGATATTGAAAGCTCGATGTTGGGTAAGTATTTGCATTTTAGGGCTTATCTACCAACCTACGTATGCTACAGGTACCTAGGTACTTTCCCAGTGTACCAATGTAACTGCTCTGTAGTTTCGAAGATTTTGTATCAGTGTTTTTATTTTTCTTATTATTCTTTATTGCCCAGCAGTAGGAGTAGGACAGCAATGGCTAATTAATATAAAATATTAGGTATATAAAAAAAAAACTAAGTTTAATATGTATATTTCTTCCGTCCAGTAAGTCCAGATGACGTCGCCAAGTCTCCAAGGGAGAACAGTCCCTCAAAATTGGTAAAGTTCCTACCTAAGGTTTATATCTATGTTAACGGAAATGTATAAAACCTAGGAATTGTTTACAATACCTAGGATATGTATAAAATTCCGAAGATAAAAAGGAAATGTTTTTTTTTTCATATGTTAACGTATATCTATATTGTAAAGAAATACGCCAATAATATTACGATCTAGCCTAAACTCAGACTAATGAGTAATTTTACATTGACCTAGTTTTATAAAGTACTTATTTTATAAGAATGTGTCCATCGGCACTTTTCTTACTGTCTCTATTAAGGGGAAGGCACTATGTTCATGTGTCTTTTGTTTTCATTGTCACTATTTTTCACTATTATACACATATGTCACTGCTACACTAGTTCGAACGGTTTAGTTCTTTTAAGTCTTCGCACTATATCTGTGTTGTCGAGGAGCTGGATCGCCTCAACGTTCACGTGGTGAAGCAACCTAAACTCGTGTGCTTCGGCTTACTTTTTTATAATTTTGTCTACGAACTGTACATTAAGGTCCCGGTGCAGGTCTTCGTTTCTTACATACCACGGAGCGTTAACAATATCTCGCAGCACTTTATTTTGGAATTGTTGGATTATATCGATGTTGCTTTGTTTAGTACAGCCCCACAGCTGTATGCCATAAGTACATACTGGCATGAGGACTTGTTTATACAAAAGTAGTTTGTTTTTAATTGACAAGGTAGAGTGTCTTCCAAGCAACCATTGCATTTTCTGATACCGTATGTCAAGCTCTCCTCTTTTTTTCTTGACATGAGCTTTCCAGCGCAACTTTGCATCGAGGGTCATACCTAAATACTTTGCTGTGTCTTCGTATGGTATTTGTTTTTCATTTATGTATACGGGGTAATATTTGTCTTGCTTGTTTGTAAAGTTCACGTGGATTGATTTTGATTCATTAAGTTTGATTCTCCATCGTTTTGTCCAGTTTTGAACTTTGTTAACAGCTACTTGGACCTTTTTTGCAGCTTCCGCATGGGTACTACCGACTGCCATTATAGCCGTGTCGTCGGCAAAAGTCGTAATAGTGTTGTTTTCTAGATATGGAATATCACAGGTATATAATAGGTACAGGACCGGACCCAAAACACTTCCCTGAGGTACTCCAGCTTTTATTTTCTTAAGTTCGGAATAAGCATTTTCTTGCCTCACTCTGAATACTCTATCTGATAAATACGATGTTAATATGTCAACATAGTTTTTAGGGAGCATTCTCTTTAGTTTTGTGATAAGGCCTTCGTGCCATACTTTGTCAAAAGCTTGTGCTACATCCAAGAAAATCGTAGAGCAGACGTTGTTGTCTTCAAGGGTTTTTTCAATTATATTTGTAATCCTATGTACCTGGTCGATTGTTGAGTGTTTTTCTCTGAAGCCAAATTGATGTTCCGGTACAAGGTTCTTGGCTAAAATAATTGGATTTAACCTCTTTATTAGAAGTTTTTCGAATAATTTAGACATAACAGGCAATAAAGAGATAGGCCTGTATGACGTAGCTTCATTAGGCGGTTTTCCTGGTTTCGCTATCATAATTATTTCTGCAACTTTCCATAAGTCTGGTACGTATTTTAGTCTTAGTGCAGCATTAATGAGGTTTGTTAGCTTTACTTATAGCCTTGCGCGAGAGATTATGCAGTAGTTCTCCCGATATAAGATCAAAACCAGGTGATTTTCTGGGGTTGATATTTTGTTTAATTTCCCAATGGACTTCTCTTGGCGTAACCAGCTTTATATTTACTTGCTTGTCAATATAATCATCGGGCTCTTCACCTATTGCTTCGACATTTATTAGACTTTCGTTAGGCTTAAATATCTCCTCTAAATGTTCAGCAAATCTTGAAGCTTTCTGTTCATTGCTAACTGCCCATTTTCCAGGTTCAATTTTAACTGGCGGGATTTGGTCCATTGGCGTTTTCATGGACTTGCCAATAAGAATGCCAATGACAATTGTTGGTTGTTAAAATCTTTGTTATAGCTCTGTAAGATTCCTCATTACAGGCATTTATCTTCACGCTATCACCATTCAACATTTTTATGTTGAAGGTGTTAGCGGATTGGTCCTGTGACAAAAAGTCAAAAAAGTTCTGGTAATCTTTAACACCATCTACAACAATAGGTGGTGGTGGAGGAGGTTTTTTAACTTTTTCTATTTTGGGGGTTTCCTTTTCCTGTGGCGAGAGTGTGGGTGAAAAAGGAAATGTATTAAATATTGTTTAAAAGATTATTTAATACACACATATCCTGGGAAATGTATAAATTTCCTAGGAATTGTATACATTTCCAATCTCGTATTTGGAAATATTTATAACGAATGTTTTCTACGAATAAAATTAATAAAACGGGTGCCCTTTATTTCGCGTAAAATTTTTACTTCTTTTTTCACTTCGCCGAACATGGTCTTAACTTGTACCTAATGTAAAATTGATAATTTTACATTACAAGTTAAGACCATGTTCGGTATGTTTTTTGCATAATAGTAGTTTAGCCTATCAATTGTTAGCCATAATTTTAGAATATCTAATATTACATCGACTAAAATCTAAATTTAGAAGTAACGATAACCTTGTAATAACTATTTTTAAAACAAATTTTACTTAGCTACTAAGTATAATAATAGTTTTGGTCGAAAGTAACACAGACACAAAAACAGCTTTGGCGCGGAGTGTAAGTCAGGTTTGTTAGGTTTCCTGTGACCAAAACGCGAGCAAGCGAGCGACTCAAGCTGTCCGTCTGTCTGTCACCAGGCTGTATTGAAAGAACCGCGATAGCTAGACAGTTGAAATTTTCACAAGTTACGTATTTATGTTGCCACTATAACAACAAATACTTTTAATAAAACTATTAAAGGGGGGCTCCCATGCAATAAACGTGTTTTTTTTATAATGGTACGGAACGCTTAGTGCGCGAATCTGATTCGCACTTGGGCGGTTATTATAATTAAATCCTTGGCCGGTACCAATGGATTGTAGGTTTGCAATTGAATGAAGGGAAATTTCTGTATTTAGAACATCCTTAGCATCTAGAAGAACTCTCGGACAAATATTAATCTGAGATTATAGAATACAATTGTTTTATGATACCAATTTGATAGAGCGTTTATTACATTTCCGACAGCTACTTAGGAAATGTAAAGATTACCTAGGATATGTGTCTAATATAAATTAATTCACACATTTCCGGGCGGTTTTAGAAATTCTATACATTTCCTAGGAATTGTATACAATGACGGATTACAAACATTTCCGTTGACATCTAGGTACATAGATTTGCTTAGCAATAAGGCCGCCTTTTGCGCATTTTCCAGTTTTTAAGATTATGTGCTGTATTTATTTATTTTGTGCAATAAAGGGTATTGTATTGTATTGTATTTTATTAAGTTGTAAATAATTCTAAATTATAGACAGACATTTATTAGGAATATTACAATTTAAATATTTAGAAATACGTCAAAATAAATAATTGTTCAAAACGAACTCCCCTGATAAATGACAAATATGGTGAACACTGTACTGTACAGTCCGCTTATGAGATACCTGGGCCGATCCCCTAGGCCGTGCTCTAAGTACCTATATCTTGAATTTTCTCTTAAAATCAAAATAATAACATGAAAATGTAACTCGGTTTAGGTATCTCGTTACCTACCGTAGCTATAAGGACAGACTTACGAAGCTGCCTCCTATGTATAGTATATAGAGTTAGGATAGTTGTATTGAACCTGCCTATTAGTCTATGTTATAGGATATGGTTACTACATACGTACCTCTAGATCGATGATACGCCTACAAATTAATTCTATATACACTTTTACAGCTAACTAAGTACCTACCTAATTATTACGTTACGTGAATACCTGTTTTGTGGTTAGGGAGTTAGTAGCGATCAATACGATATCGTAGCGTCATCAATATTGTTGATAAACACAAGTGTTTAATTTAATTAACACTCCAATTAAGACTTTGATCTCGATCTGACTATGATTTAAAGTGATGCAATCGGAGGCTCCGTCGAGCAGTTGGAGAACTGTTCTGCTTACTGTACGTATCTATGAGTATGTAATGTACTTACTTATCTATTTGTATTGATAAACTATAGCAACAAAAGATAGGGTCTAATATACCTATATAATGCATTCAGTCGGTATTTTGCTATATGTACTTGCATCGTATGTTACATCATCATCATCATATTAGGTATAGGAAGTCCACAGCTGGTCATATTCGTTCCCCAAAAGGATTTCCAAAATGCCCGATCGTAAGCGGCCTGCATCCGACGTTTTCCTTTAACCTTTCCCAAAAACCTAAATTAGACAAAATAGAGAAAAAGATATAATTACATATGACTACCGAAATTATCCGTTCCTTGAGGAAAGTTGTTCTATATGAGTATGGACTGAATTTATTCTAGAAATAGATTCTGTAAACATACACAGAGACACAGATATATACATAAGTAAGTAGTTTAGGTACCGATACACACGTAGTAGCACAAGCATTTAATATTATGTTTTTGATAAATATAATGAAACTCGCATTATTAGAGCAAAGAATCCCTGCACGCTGATATACAGGCGATATCTACTTATAGGAATGTATTCGTAAAGATTAGATGAATTTTGCATTCAGTACGCATTTATTAAGTAACTAGCTACTTAAAAGATATGAAAAAAGTATCTAAGTATTAATAATTCAAGGTCCTAAACAGGTAGTTGATATTGATGGTCTTTTGGTAGTTCCATTGATCTGCGCGCCGGCGCCGGTTTGCTATAACCTCTAATAAAACCGTCCACGCCTGGATGAGTGTTGGGTTCTTGCCAAATTATATCTAAAATGGATAAAATATATATTTTTAAATAAGCGAGTTTGTAACTAAGGTAAAAGCTATCGCACCATTCGATTAGTGAGTCTGCGTTTGAAATATGGCACCAATGTGCCGTTTTCGCCACTATGACTTTATTTTCTTTAATCATCATCATTTCAGCCGCATCACGTCCACTGCTGGACATAGGCCTCTCCCAGCGACCTTTGTCAGGTCGTCAGACCACCTTGTGAGTAGGTGTCTTACGTTAATTTTCTAAATAATTTAATTTTAATAAATTTAATAGCCCTTGAATGAAGAATGATACACTCACTTAGCGCCCACAGGATCAATGTAGTCGTTACTAGTACACAACCAAACACCCCGATTATATTTAAAGCCAAAAATATAGTGGTCTTTCTATTCACGCCACTACCGCTGCAAACATAAAAAGGAGTTTCAAGTATTGGTGGGTTAGGTAGGTAGGTAGATATAAAGAGACAAAGAACGGGCAGCATATTATAACATCTCTCTCAAGATAACATCTACTGCGTGATCACCAACCCGCCTGCCAAAATTGGTGATTATGGACAAAGAAATCCTCTCTTCATTGAGAGAGCAATGACCTGATAAAGCCTGTAAAGAGGAAGAAGGTAAGATGATTGCTAGACATTCAAGGTCGGACGGGGTTTGAAGGGCCAGGTAGTGTTCTATTCAGAGCCGGCTTATCTTTAAGGCAGAGTAGTCAACTATTAGGTCCCAAATTGTGTAAGAGCCCCATTTTATTTTTTATTTCAAATATCTCACTTTGAGAGATTTTGGTTGTTGCCACCCTTGGCTTTGTTATATACCGCGTGGCCTCTGTTAGATAAAGAATGAACAATGTTAATGTAAGTGGAGTACTTTTTGCGAGTTTATATGGCCGTAGCTCAGGGCCATTACGTAGTTGCAGTAGTCAGAGCAATGACGTAGATGTAAACTAGTTGTAAAAGAAAGCTTTCAACAATACCTTGTCAGTATAGCCTGCTCCATTTTCACCTATTTTATCCTCAGTTCCTAAATTAGGGCCTCAACTATATTTTTATTTTCTTAGTCTGACCTTGGAATTTGACATGGACTGGACATATAAATCCATGTTGAGAAGTATCCTATCTTGCCTTTGACAAAACATTGAGTAAAATTTTCTTTCTCTATGCATTGACATAATTCAGAGCTTTATATTACAAAAAAGGTAAGTAAGTAAAGGAAGGCATTTATTGGGAACTTAGAAAGAGCTCATAGACATAGAATTTTTACTGGCTTACCATGACGTTTTAACCCCTCTAATTCATAATAAAATCATGAAGTTAGAGGGTAAATAAAATAGATTTACATAATCCATAACAGAAAACGTTTGAAATGATTACCTAGAGCTTTTGATTGATAGAAAGAAAAGTACCTACAAAATTTAAGTGACTCCGAAAAATAAGCATTTGCTTACAAAAAGCCAAGGATCTTACAAAAAATAAAGTGCCTACGTGACGTAGGTCATGGTAGAGTGATGTTAGATTAGATACCATATACTTACTGGATTTCGGCGTGTCGCGGATTAATCATTTAGTTCATGAGAATACATTTTTATTAAGTTGTGGAATAGGTAGGTACTTAAGTATTATGAAATTATCAAAACAGAGTTTCATGATTAAATTTTCTAAATAAACTTAAAGAGAAACATTAAACGGAAGTTTACGTACTTAATTAGAAAAAAACAGGAAACAAGGGGATTCACATAGCTTTTGTACAAAACTGTTAAAACCTAAAAAAAATTAACGACAAAAATTTAAGTTTCAACAGTTATCGTGACGTCATCGATAAATTTAACAAAAATTACAACGCCTTGTTTACTTTATTATCTAACTGCATGTGCCTATAATAGAATACCTAATAAACTTAGACTGTTAGATTGTTTTATCAAAACCGAGGCAGTCATGCAATACCAGTTCAAGTTATAATTAGACCAGTGACCACTGCCACTGCACAAAGAGGGACAGTCGATTGTGCGCAGGCGTGCCGACGACACACCACGCATTCGAAATCGTTAGAGGCGTCTAAGTGCGTGTGCGCGTGGCTTATAATACTTGTTTACAAACAATCTTTTATTTTTAACTGCAGACCGAATCGGGGACCAGACTGGCTGGCAAGGATCTAATTCTGGAAAGGTTGGTATCTATTTATTATTATTTTGTGCCAGTATAATAAAAATGAGATAATTATTTTAAAACCGGTACCTACTGTCTATTTTGCATCCTGGTAGAAGATTTACATAAATAATTTTAGAGCCTGGAGTTTAAAATAGTGAGTAGAAAATATAGTAAGTACCTACCTATTATGTTGTTGTTTATATACCTTTTTGCCCTTGAAGATAAAGTGTTATTCACTTAGTTTTATTGTGTATTTAACTGACTGATACTAAAAGTTAAACTGATAGGTAACTTAGTATTTAGCCATGTTAATTAACTGGTCAAGACCCAGACGACATTAATAAATGTCCACGTCCATTATCTTACTATTTATTGTGACTGGTATTGGCGGTAAAGGAACGGTTAACCAATCTAAAACATCTACTTTAGGGAGGAATTCACATTATCATAACTTCCCTTGATATTTGAATAAAAAATATTTTTAGAGATTAATTAAGTTACTGAGCACTTAATTAATCTATAAAAATATTTTTTTTATAGATTAATTATGTAAGTTATAAATTTATAAATATAGTAACTTATACAAATTGAAATCAAAAGGTACCTTCTAAACCATATAAGCTTGACTTAAATGCATGTCCAGCCATCGTTAATTACATAAAAATATATCTAATTAAAGCACCTACCAATTACATATACCTATATAGCGTCATCTACGAGTAAGTATAATTATATGTAAAACAAAATAATAAGGATACCATGCCTCTGCGCGTTGTTGTTATTACTGTAATAATTACGTAGGAATTTTACGGTAATAACGAAAAGACAGGTTCTCCAACTTTTAGTCCAACAGTAAAGAAGGACAAAAAGGTTTTTTATATTTATAGATGGACTATAATACTAAAAAACTTTTTGGAACACCTATGTGATAAGCTGATAAGGTTGAGAATGTCGCAGCGCAGAGTTAAAAACTCTACATTCTACACACTTTTTTAAGCAGATTATAGTGTGTAGATACATTTATGATTTATGTTAATTTATACAATAAGTGCCTATCAAGCTTAGGCAAGCTCAAAGTAGTAATTGATTCATTAGTATAATCCTGACTTGATCTCACGCCAATACATGAAAACTGTTTTATAGAATATTAAGTGTGTCGCAGATTCCAACGTCTAACACGGATAACTAGAGAGTTTCTTTTTTTGCCTATTTAAAATATAGATTATTAATATTTTTTCAAAACTAAAAACCGCCTTCACCCCCAAACTACACAACCGATTTTGATAAAATTTTACTAAGAGCCAACCTGGCAACTACACCCTTTCAAGTAAAAAAGATTTTTTTAAATCGGTCCAAGCGTCTTTAAATAATCGGTGAACATACATAAATAAAAATGATTAATTATCATAAATTAGCATAAGTCCGCCTTTTTAACATGTTGTTTTCGTAAATAAAGTTTAAATAAATAAATAAAAAGATCGCGACGAATTGATGACTCCCTTCTTGTTGGGAGTCGGTTAAATTAAGTGTGCTGATAAGACGCAGACACAGCGTATTAAAATGTCGCATATGACGTTACAAATGCTACAATCAATTACGATTTGTATGTGTGATCATGATTACCCACTTCAAAACTTGTAAACGAAAAAAATATGGGTTTTCATATTTTTGAACAATCTAGTTGATGTATAGGTATATTCTGAAATAAATAATTTAACATGTCCCTGTACGCTAACTACAGGTATCCTAAAATTTCAAGCTTTCATTACACTTCTATACCAAATGTTAAACTACTTTTTATACTTAATCTCAAGTGTTATAAAATACTTCAGTTAGTATGAAAGGTGCTTTATAATTAAGTACAAATATTTTTAAGGCTGAACAATATTTTAGGTCCCCCCATAAATCGAATGATTTTTTCCTGTTTCGATGTGTACATTTATTGGTGTTCAAAATTTTCAAAAAGTTCAAAATGATGAACTGAATCACCCTTTAAAATACATGATTTATACTTTTTACCCTTGCTCTTGCTGCACAGATAATCATCACTGAGCAATATAAAACGTTTAAGAATCAAAATCGTACGAGGCCGCATTCCGCATCTACTTACCATCATTCAGTCCAAGGATCTCGTAGATTGGTCCGGTTAGTGGAATGACCAAAAAGGAAACCAGTCTATGGCGTGTAGAAACACGTGATAGCTCCATTAGTTCTATCAATAAAAATACCCGAATGCTCTCTATTTATCATCTACTAACTTTAGCGACGTGCACAACTATTTATTACAGGATAACCATCAATCTTACCTTAATTAAAAGAACAGTGGAGCCGTTCCTTTAGTTGTTTAATTTAAATTACTGAACAAACTACATTTCTCGCTTATACCTATTCGACATTATATTAGGGTAGACAAGCTGTCTTTATGAAATGCACGCTACTGCTAACTTTGTCTATTATCGCAGTTCTATAAAATAAATAGATTTTCTTGTAACGTTTCCATGCTACTGTCCGTCCGCTGTCAGTGAGAGAAGTGAGGAAAAAAGGTTAAGTACTAGAACCTATTTGTAACCTTTTTTAAGGTTACAAATAGGTTCTATAATAATTCTATAATAATTAATCATGAAATATTAAAAATATTATTGGAGATTATACTCTTCCCAGAGTTAAGTCTAAGATAAAATAGCACTGCATGTACATAATTATGCTAGTTTTTTGGGTTCAAATAATAAAACAAAAATTGAGACTGGTACTATTCCTTTCGCTGTTACTCCCCGAAGTTATATATAAAAATAAAACAAACATTTGTATAAACAGTCATTTTAATAATTTGTTTCCAAAAACCGGCTTTATTTAATAATTTACATAAACTCAGAACATACTCACAACTTAAGAGGGAAGTGTAGCACGCACTCCGTCCATACAAAAATAGTAGATGAAGAAAATGTTTTCTCACCTCAATGATTTTTTAGTATGTTGTCGACACTATAAACTAGGCTTATAGGTTTTAAAAATAACCATTATTATTAAAAAATTACCATTTTTTGCAACAAAATTTGCAAAAATATTGATGTATTTTTTCATTATAGCAAATTTCTAACAAAAGGAAAACGTACAACTTGAGGCAAAACTTAGTTAAAATATAGTCTAGGTATTTTATTTTAATCTCAAAGGAGAAAATGCATGCTAGATTGGTAAAAAAATGGGGAAAAATAAAATTTGAATTCGTACAGTGTAAAGCTTAATTAACGCAAGTAAACAGTTATAGATAGGTAGTTAAGAATATGCGTTACTATTTTTATTCGATATCATATCCCTTATCAATAGAGCAATCAGTTGACCGAAATTATACGAAAAAGCAAAAAACATTTTCGAAATATCTTTGACAACCTGTTCCGATTTTAGTATACAAAACACGGACCAAGTTATCCATAACATGGTCGGTTAGTGACGCAAAATACACACATTTAGTTTCTCAATTAATATGCAATAATAATATACCCATAATTCCGAGTCCGAATTAATTTACATGTGAGTCAACACGTAGGTAGGCAGATTGTTCCATTGGATGGCTTGACTTTGATCAACTCGCTACTGTTCAACAAAAACAAAACATAACTGTGTTTTAACTTTATTGTTTTATCTGCACCGGATTTTCTAGTTTTATAAATACGGGCAACTAATATTTATTCTGTGATACGGGTTAATTGTTTCCAAATTTTATTTGTTTTGAAAAGCGAAAAGTGTGAGTTTATTTTGCGGAAGTATAACTACCTATAAACTACATTGCTTTCTTGAAAAAAAAAATGTAAGTAGATAGTGTTGTAAAAACTTATAATTTATGCAGGTATTCTCCGCGAGGACTAGCTAATCGTGCGCAATAAAGCAAAAAGATAATAAACCGTTATGCACGTATTTAGATATTTTTTTTAGATCTTGACGTAGAACGTTAATACCTACGTTAAAACTTGTCATTAAGCCATGAATCGTAAATTGTTACCGATAGGTACAGTGATATTTGAAACCTAGTATCGAGTAAACACGTAGGTTAGAAACTTAAGGTATCAAATGTCGGAATTGCGGTTTACTTGTTACGTTATTGGACTTCAATAAAGCCTTACTTCTGCTTTTGTGAATAGTTTCACACAAATACAGCTGTGTACATACATGTATTTAAAATATTGCTGTGTTTACAATCGATAAACCTGCTCGTATTTGCGCAAATGTTTAAGAATATAGCTTTTTTTCCACAGGTTAGTTTAGCGTAAGATATATATGTAATACTTAGATAGGTACTTTTACCTCACATAAATAACGTGGAAGGGACATAGATACCCGTAACCCGAACCACGAGCTATATACCAGATCACCATTGTATAAAGAAATTAAAATAACAGATAAAAAATCGAAAAAAGGTCGACATTCCCGTACTAATTGTCAGGGCGGATGCAAATTTAATTATGGAAATGCTAATTTTTTTAAATGTTTGACTCATTTTAATTTCATTATACTATAGTGGCCGATTTATTACGGGTATGTCCCTTACACTTATAATTTATACTTTTGCTTAGTTACTTTATACATATTATCACGCTTGTTTCCCACAGGGGTAGGCAGAGACTAAATTAAGTAGGTAATATATTTATGAAATCAGTGTGGTCTACTGGGACATACCCAGAAGACCACTTTGTCTAAAAATAGCTAGTGTAACCGAATTATTTGTCTTAAAATAGACTAATAAGATATTCTTTGTGGTATAAAAGGTCTTAATTAAAGATAATTTTGTTAACCTTATTTCTTTCTCTTTCATGGTTTTTTTTTCCGTTATTAATTAAAAAAATAGGAATAACTATCTAGTACAGCCCAGGGTTCGATTTATTACGGGTATGTCAGTTTCACGTTGTATAAACTAAGTAAAATAATTATAAAATGTTGCTCATATTAAAATAATATGTTACCTTACCTTTCGTCGAAGCAGATAGTTTCTTCAGCGTCCAGCTACCTATCTATAATATTGTTATAATAGAAATAAACATAGGACGTTTTACACTAAAACATAGATATAATCAACACATATTCTAATAATAATAAAATATTGTTAAGTTTACCTAGGATTTAGTACGATCAACAATAATAATAGGGTACACTTGTTTTTAATAAAAAAAAAATACAGACTCGTGATTTCAACTGTTTGAACTAAGTACTTAATTTTTTCTTATATTTAATAAGTAGGTATATCCCAAAACAAGTTATTACAAGTAAATAAACTTTATTCAAGGATATCTGACTGTAACATACTCAATTACTTCTTATCTGCCTTTTTGTACCGGCAACATAGTTCGATATAGGTATTTATTTACCTCCAACAATAAATTTATCAATAATTTTAAGTTAAGTGTGACCATTATGTACATAATTTATAAGTATATAGTACCTATAATACATTTTAATAATATACTTAATAAGCTAGAATATAATTATAATTATGTAAGCAGACAAGATTTTTTTTCTGTTAAAACAACACAAAGGCTACCATGATGCAACATAACTTTTTGTATAAAATACTCCTCATGTGTTTTCCTTCTATGCCTAACACTATTAACGCTAAAAGTTACAAAACCTATTCTAGAACAAATTCGATTAATTGAGGAGTTAGTTGTTTCTTTCGGCCTTAAGACCTCTCATTAGGGCGGCGATCTATCTTTGCTCGTTTAATTAAAGACGTTTGCAGACAAAGTCGGAGGTAGGGCCACCACTTAATTAAGCCCAAGTCAAACACTCCGATGACCGAATCGACTCTAGCCACATTTCGACAAATATAGAATAAAACAAAGGTTATTTATACTTTGCTCGAGGACTTTTAATCGTTCCAAAGTTTCGTTCAACTTATTTATTTTATTTGATGCCAATAAACAAATAAGTAACTACCTCCCTGTAATAAATTTAAAATACATACCCTTAAATTTATAGAAATATACTTTTGAGATGTAATATATAATTATAAGGATTCTAACATTTCAATATGTTTAGGCATTTCGAAGCTATGGCGTATCTAATAGAACTCACAAGAACTCTGCAAACACTAGAAAAAGACTTTATCTTAACATATTCTCCTTTTGTTTTATTAAATTTAGTGAAATTGTTCTAAAAAAAGATGGCCAAAAACACCAAAAAAATCGTCTAGGATTGACTGCACGTTCTTAAACTTCTTTTTGTGGTACATAGTCAAATCAATCTTTCTTTTATACAGGTTGCATTTCTGTAAAACTTTATACTTAGAACATACCTTAACTTATTCTAATCAATAAGCTTACAGTCATCTTATCAGATTACGTACTTGAACAACCCAGCAAAGATTAAGTCATTTACGCACGTAGGATTCAGAAGCATTGTACTAGAGTTGGAGACCCCAATAATATAATTCATTTTACTTTATTTGTATTTTCTAAGTAAATGTTAGCCAAGAAAACATGGCAACTATATTTAATGTACCTACCACATATTATTTTATCAACTTTTTTTCTTTTACAGAAAGTAGACTCCAAAATTATATACCTCTACAATACTTAGTTGAAAAGTATAATAGAGATATCGTTATGTGTGTCGATGTACTATATACATGAGATGTGATATAGCAATTACATCTATCGGTACAACCCAAAATCATAAGTGCTTTCTGAGATAAGATAAGAGAGGAAAGAAATGGCAGTAACATTTTAAACTATACGCAACTGTTTCATGTACACAGTTAATAACAGTTAAAATACTTTAAATAATATAATGTGTAGATCCAAGAAAATGTTGACAAAAATACTTAGAAAATTTATTCAAAAAATTACACTTTGGAAAAGGCGCTCAGTAAAAATAAAGGTACATCCCTTCGTAAAGTATTTCAATTTATATTGAATCTTATCAGTTTTTGATTCTTTTCTTAGTAACTTTATGTTAAAAGTATTAAAAAAAAATACATAGCCCAATAATATCTAATACTTATATCAATAAACAAGTGATAAATATTGTTAACTTGACCTAACTCTATTTTAGTTTTCCCAAGCGGAGCCACAAGCACAGCCTTGCGAGATGTCAAATATACTGGAATCCCTGGATTTGGAGCGAGAATACTCTCCTAGCAGATGGTCGGAACGGTTTTCTTCTCCTCAAGAGGTGCTGCAGCATCACGTCCGGAGTGTGACAGCAGGTAGCCAGATACATAAATATTCTTACACGTTTTTTTTTTACGGGATAGATAGAGCCAAGGACATTCGCGGCTGTAAGTTTACTCTATATGTAGGTAGTCGTATTTATTTTATGTCATCATCATCAGGTCTTTTTAGTTTCACTGCAGGAGCACGACCCTCTCTGTACTACTAGAGCCATACTTGGCCAGAGCAGCCAGAAGACTTGGCTTACACTCTCCACGCTGGCCAGACGACTTGTAGAGGTTCTATTGAAGTTTAGAAGCTTTGTTTAGCTTGTATCTCCTAAGTCGCCTTCTACGACATCCACGGGAGGGCTTAGAGTGGTCTTACTCCACTCTGCTGGAAACCACACGGCGAATTATTTTGACTAAATGTTAATTATTATATAAGAAGGCACAGAGATATGAAGAACAAACCTTTTATACACACATTTAATAATTGTAGACAATATTTGTAACTTGTGTTATATAACATAAAAAAGACCATTAAAATCAGTCTTTTTAAAATTTTGTCAAGTCATTTGAATATATTTTTGTAGTATGTCACGCAGTTTTTCTGTGTATCCAGATGATTGCCAGTAAGCTTCATACCAATTTTGATTATAAAAATTATGAGAGTTGAAGCGCGCACTTTTGGATAATCCAAACTTAATTTTTATTATATTATCACGTTTTTAAAAGTAATAAGAAATAATCTGTTTTCAGCAAGTGACGACGCGACCAACAACATTCCACACAAACTTGAGATAGAGTACGGATCTACGCCTGGGCAAAAGTTGGACATCCTTGGCACAGACCTGCCAGATGGTAATATATTTTAATATGTAAAGCATTTGATAATTAATATTTAGTTAATTCGTAGTACTTACTTCTTATAAACCAAAGATCATCATCATCATCAGGTCTTTTTAGTCTTCACTGTAAGCACGTCCCTCTCTGTACTATTAGATCCCTACTTGACCAGAGCTGTCAGAGGATTTGACCTGAAACCAAAGATGTCCTTACATTTATTTTCCTCGCCAGTCGAAGTTATGCCTCTCCCTTCCTCTTCTACTCGTCTCTGTTTTCTGCTAATCTTGCTATTTTGTTATCTAAATAAAGAAAATTAAACTAGCGCTGTCATCCCGCCTCTACTCGGTCTGTCTCCACTCCGACGGCCATCCAGCAGCTATAACGTTTCGCCCATCTTTCACGTGACGTCAAAGATGTGCCCCGTTCCATTTCAGACTGGTAGTTATTACTACGTCAATACAATGATACTCAAATAATGTGGAACCATTAATGTTTGATAATGCATTTATGAACAGAAATTTTGTGAAATTAAATCGATTACGTAGACTACCTTCAAAAACATGTTTATTTGAATTCCCTATTAATATACGATAACAACAAATACTATAGAAGTAACTTACATTCTACATAACAATATGTTCAAAAAGTATATTAAAATATATAATATAGATATTAAAACGCGCTCATAAATGTTCTATCTAATTAGTATGAAAAATTGAAAATGATCTGACACTTATCGCACATGAAAATAAATCTTCTTTTACAGCCGTAAAGTATCTCAAGGCGAGTTCAGAGAAAAATTCGTGAAAATAAAATTTCACAAGTAGCGTAGGTATTAAGTGGAGTAGCATACGGTTTGATTAAAACCTATTCTTTAAAATAACAATTAAACACGCTGCAATTAAGACGGTAACTCGATACCTCGTTATCAAATTGAATACCAAGCAACCAGCTAATGAAACAAATGAATTTTTGATGATTAGTTAGGAAAATGCAAACACCGCCGCAATTTGTGCGTCACAGTGAATGTATTGCTGCCTAAATGTATTGTGCCGATGTTAAATGAAACATTTGTAATGTAATTTTAAGTAGGTTATTGCTACATGTGTTCTTGTTTCAAATACATAAGAAATGAACTTTTTGTTCAAAATGTCGAGATAAAATACAAAATATTCGTGCTACCGGACTTGATCTTTATTATCTAGGTACTAAAAATCATGTAGATACCTACCTATCTACTAAAATTTAAGTCCAGCCCTATGTTGGCTATGTGGACAGCTATAAAACCCCAGCAATGTGTTGCTTATTGCATTTTTATTTACATGTTCGCCTTTGTGTCCCCGATTTATATGTGTACTATAGGGGGCAAATCGGGGCCCTGTCCCAAGCGTCAGTTTTGGGGGCGTCAATGTTGTCGAATATTTGCAAAATCCTATAAGAGTTCCCTTATTTCCTTTTGAATTATGGAACCCTAAAAAATGTACTTAAAGTAGTAAACGTAGAAGTATGTTTTATTAAAGAACATAAACATTAACCGTTTAATAATTACACTAATATTATAAAGGCGATATTTTGTGAGTGTGTGTGTATACCTCTACATGTTTGTTATTTCTTTACGCGCAAATGGCTGGACCTAATTTGATAACATTTGGTATGCATGAAGCTGACACCCAGGATTAACACACTAAAAACTTGAACTTAAACGACTATAAATAAGAATAAGTACTACATATTTACAACTTAAACTGTTGTTTTTTATAGATTCGCCTATTCTCGTGTACATCCACGGAGGGTACTGGCAGGAGCTGTCCCGGGAGATCTCCCGGTACCCCGCGCTGCCGCTGTACCGGTCTAGGGTGAAGACCATCGTGATCGGGTACGACCTCTGCCCTCTGGCCACCCTGGCGGAGATCGTCAACCAGATTCAGAACGCGGCTCGATTCGTTTTCGAATATGCTGAGAAAATGGGGAGTAGGTAAGAATCCGTTCAAGTGCCATTTTTTTTTTCATTTAATCATCATCATCTTCATCATCAAGTCTTTTTCAGCCCGACCCTCTCTGTACTACCAGAGCCAAACTTGGCCAGAGCAGCCAGAGGACTTTGTATAATAATTTAATAATTTCAAATAATAATGCATACAACTAGAACATCGTAACGAAATTTAGGCATTTGAATAAAGCCGTACTATTGATACTTACCTATGGCACATAATAAATAATAGCCTATGGTAAGTATATAATATTTATTTCATTACCTACATGTGTGACTTTAGAAGAACCGAAATAAACATTGCTTTAATTAAGGCTGTGGAATGAACCACCCATTTTTGTTGTGAACTCTTTGGTTGTTTGCTTTTTGGCTGTTTTGGTAACTATTCAGACTTATTTGTATGGCATTACCTGCAACAATATTTGTATGCCTCCCTGTATAAAAAGCAAAGCAATAAGTTAATGTATTCTTAACTATATTGTTCTAAACCAGCACGTTAGGCAGAAAGAAATAATATGTTTTTCTTTTTTATTATTTCTCTGTTGCTAAAAGATACACACATATTACCTACCTTTTCGCGGTAATAATCCTTATTGCCAAAATAACTAGGATTTGGAGTTGCAAGATAATCGACTAAATCTTATTTTTCTCTTGGCCTTAACAAATCTATTCAATCTTCGTTTTTGTATTTCTTAGGTTTATATTAATTATTACTTATTTTATGTGGATTACTATTATTGTTGTCTGATAAATGAAGACACAGAAAAGACTTAGGAGTACCTACCTCAAAAGATCTCTTCCAAAAAGGCCATGAGTTGAGACATTAGAAAGTTAACTGTGTATTTGCATCTAAGTAAATAGGTATTGTAAAGAAAATAATTTTAACGATTTTTGATTTTCAGGGGAGTCTACTTCGCTGGCCATTCGGCTGGTGCCCACTTAGTGGCCAAGCTCCTATCCAGCGCAGACTTTCTCGACAGCGCCGTGGGTTCCTCGCGACTCCAGGGCGCCTTCCTCATTTCAGGCGTCTACGACCTTCGACAGATCATCCACACGTCCGTCAACGACGCCGTCCAGCTCCCAACTGAATGGGCTGTACCTCTCTCCCCTCAATTCGACTGCTACACCCATCTGCAAGGGAGAAAAGTGAGGATATACATCTTGGCAGCACAAAACGACAGCCCGACTTTCAAAAAACAATCTAGAGAGTTCTTTGAACTGCTACAAAATACGTGTCTGATCCAACACATGTATCTGGAGATTAAGGATGATATGGATCACTTTGATATTGTGGAGTGCTTTGCAAATCATGATAACTTCCTCAAGAACCTTTTGGTTCACGATATTCGAAAGCATTTGTAAATGTGCTGAATTTGTGATAAGATATTTCTATCCATTTACTTCTTTTGACTTGCTTGTTGTATTTTTGTCGTTCTCATTATTGTTATTACATAAACAAACATAGCACAGAGTACATACTTATAAGTTACTTCTTAACTACGAGTGTTTGACCTTACGGTATTAACGAGTATAAATGATAAAAAAACATAAATAAATAATTACCTAGTACCACTCGTAAGACCATTTTATTGTCCAAATAATTTAGCAGTACATACAAAATGAGAGTAAATGGATGAAATTATAATGTAGGTAGGTAGGTAGTATTAGATACGCTAGATTCGTAGAGTTAAGTACAATTTACGTCAATATATTTTTATAGGTAAGTTAACTTGAAATAAGTTATATTGACTTGATACAGTAAACCTAAAAGCTGAATGATATACCATCTAGGAACCAATTGAAAATTAAAACTATTATTTATCGTTATTTCTGTTTGAATTTATTTATAGTTTTATTTACGTTTGTAGACCTGTCAGCCACGCCTATTAGCAATTTGTTCTTGTTCGCTCTGGGATTTGAAGCGCAAAGTTAGAAAGACATTTATGGAATTGTTTTAATATATAGTTTATATAATAGTTACCTTCGTAAAAAATATACAATACAATAAAGATTGCATAATGATCACTATCAACTCAACATATTTTTAACATCATTACACAGTATAACATCAACATCAACTCTTACATAGCCTACATACTTATATACGTCCATAGGTAAGTCTGCACTAACATTTATAATATCTACGGTAGACCGTGGAGCTACCGTACACTTGTGTTGTAAAGCGGACTTGACCATAACATAATGGAATTACTTGTGTTGTTCTGTTTATTAAACAGTCTAACCCTCAACAATTGTACCTATCACTCTTTCCGATATAGGTAGGTATTTATTCGTTTGCTCATTGTTATCAAATATTTGTTGAATTTTAAGTTCAAAGTCATAGTTTTACGCTTTAAGACAGCACTTTGAATAGTATATTGTTAAACATGGGTTGTAAGTCATCAATTACAAGAGCGCATTCGGCTTGGTGCTCTTTTTCTTAATCAAAACATATTTTTGACAAACAATGACGAGTTCAAGTGAAGATTTAGATTTGACGCCTGAATCGGTAATAATAGAGGCAAAAGCAGTCATAGAAAACTTATTTCTTACCTCCGATTTCAAAGAAATGTTCATTGAATTATAAGTAGATACTTCATAAACAACCTAATTTGTCATAACAATTTTTCATTATTTCCTCGCTTTTTTGATGAAAAGTAGAGTGTTTAACTCGAGTGTAAGTGATCAATCACATCCTCGAACTATAAGCGCTGTCGCTCGGTTCTCTCGCTCGCGCGCCTAAATGTCTCCGGTGAAATTGATAACTTACAACCCTCGTTTAACAATCTACTATTATGGAAGTTAATTTTATTTGAAACTATTTTTCAGTTGTAATATTAGTTTTAGTTCCTTCAATATTTCATTTCTTAAAAATTAAATAGGTAAAATGCCAATAGCGCATTTACTGCCATTTTTATTGTGTTAAGGTAAAAAAACAAAACTTGAGTTTCACAATCATGATATTCTTATTTTGTTGCATTTGAAGAAAATATTACAAATTCAAATATGTAGTTTTCTTTTGAAATGCCCATTACTATTAACCGAATATAAAATAAGACAACAAAGTATTGGTTGAAATACAGTATGTTAAAAAAACTGTCCGATCCGTTAAGGTAATCCGTTGGGTAGGTTGTGTAGGTTTTATTTATCTGTTTCACCCATCTCTGAAATCGCAAAAAAATCTGCAGCTACATACATTTTGAAAAGATTGGTACCCATTTAATTTTGTATAGAGTCGCAGATTTTTTTGCTATTTCAAGGATGGGAGAAATTGATAAATAGAACCTATACGCAAGCTACCCAACATTACCTCAACGGATCGGACAGGGTTTTTTTAACATACTGTAAATATTATTTTTCACCCTATATTTTCTACTACGAACTGTTAGAAACCAAAAATAAAACGTAAAAGCAGTAGGTACGATATAATATAGATACAATCGTAATTGCTTTTCAGTGGACACAGTTAGTTTGTTTCCAACATAAATGTTTATGAGTACTTACAATTTCCTTCATAAAATTAGGAAAATGTATGTGGAGCTACACAAATTTATTCTTCGGCTATAAACACGAAATTTAATACTAAATGCTAAATATGGTATAATTCCAGTTATTTTAATGTTCCAAATGAATGACAAAAACCTGCTTACACTTTCAAATGCATAAATCTACAATTCTAAGATAAGCAGAATCCTTATACCTCACATAATCTCCATTTGGTAATAAAGTATTGCTACTCAGCATAATACAATGCAATTACTTAGTACCTACCATAGAGAGGTTCTAGAGAGCTACGCACAGGCTGCGGATGATTAGAGAAACCTTTTACTAAAATAACATTGATATTTATAAAACTTTATTCTTACATTAGCATTACACATATAAAGAGTAAAGTGACATAATTTAAGTAGGTACCTTTATTTTTAGGTACTATGCCGATCTAGGTGGGTACGTTTTTACAAACGTATCGTAAGCGTACCGCTTTAAGACCGTTTTTCTAACTGATATGAACCCATAAGAGAAACGGAAGTAATTATTTATGTACCTATTATAAAGGACTACAAGTAGTTTTCGAGCTTTGGCAACATGGTATGAATTTTTTAAGTCAAAAGGAAAGTACCTACTTATTTAAATCTACAATAGTAGCTTAGTATGTGGCCAAATATCTCTGGCTAGTTGATAATCCCTTGATCAACAAATCTCGCAAACCGCTTAGGATAGAGCGCAAAGCGATTCATCAAAGCGAACTTCACTTACTGTAGGTAATTGAAACTCGCTGCGATTTGGCTCGTCAATGACCATAGCAGATAGGTAAGCACCAGTTTTAATTAACTTCCGAATCCACGTACGCCCTTCAATCAGATTAAAAGTCTCTTCCAAAACCACTCTCGGCTTGTTCGATTAACCCTCAGACCTTTACGTGACGCGTCATTGGACTGTAGTTTTAGTAAAGAAGGCCTTACAATACAACCCCCGTTAATAGTAAGTATTGTTTTATAGTTTTTCTATCGGGTAAAAATATAATCTTGGGTGCATGTGCTAGCTGACAGGCGATGTCTAAGGACGTTGGTCTTACTTAGTTCCTCAAAAATATATTTCAAACACATTACGCAATCACAATTGCTTTGAAGTTATTTTTAAACACGTTGTTTTATATAACTGGGTATAAACAGTGCACTTATTTTGCGTTGTATTTTCAGTTTATCAAGCATAAGCATATGTCAGTGTGTTATTGATGAAACAATTTACAAGTTGCGCCAAATCAATAGTTGAGTAGGTACCTATTTTGCAACGACTTAAATATTATGTGGGACAGAGTAGGTGACGAGTTTTTGTAGACAATCTATTTCCAGTTCCCTACTTTTTGTTACAAGTCTAAAAAGGCCTAATAGCTTCGTAACTGCTGTGCAAAAAGTACATTAATTATGAGCTTAAAATTTGAACACGTCACTCATAATAATAAATGTGAAGGTCTTAAAAGCTCACAAAAACTTTGGTATATTGGAGTACGGAAATAGCAAATTGAACTCGTTATTACCCTAGCTTAGATCGTTCTACGATATTATAAGACACTTATGTATAGATATTTTAAGATGGTACATAATCAATTTATTTTAAAGTCACACACAATATAAGTTCTGAACTCGTAGTAGTCTTAGTAATATAATGAAATTATTTATTTGAAACAATAAAATAAACAATCTTAAACTACTTATAAATAGAAAATAATAGAATATTAGAATATAATTACATAAAACAAAGTTTAATTTCATGAATACAGGAAGATAATAGGTATACCATCTGGGATCATTGATTTTGGCCTTTGGAAACCGAACTGAGAAATGAGGACCACTGGGTGGTTCTAAGGCTTTAAAAAAGCGTTTCAGATGTATCATCTCACGAGTGCTCCTTATCCATGATTATGTTTATAGTTAACATACTATACCTAATTGTCTCTGAGTGTCAATTTAGAAATTATCAGTAGTGTCATATTCAAATTATTTCCCAATTCAAGGTCAGGTTTTAAGTTGTCAACTCTGTAAGAACGAAATAACTGTAGTACTTGCAGATGTAGAGTTGTAGAGTTCTACAGTGCAGTGTGTACTAAATTGAAAGCACTATAGTTCTTTCAGTGTAAAGTTGTCATGATGTCAAGTATGAGGAATAAGAGAAAAGTTATTGGCAGTTAGATAAGCTGTATAAATTTTAAGAAATAATCGTAGCAACCAAAGAAATTGAAAGGCAAGTTAAAAGTTTTAGCAATAATATTCAGTACACAGACTGAGATCTCTCTAGCGTATAGTCCGCCAATTGTAAACAATTTTAATTGTGGATCAACAAAGTTTTAATAAATAAATATAGCAAAGTCAAATATAAGGTGCGCGAAATTGAAATATCGAAATATGTTTAGATGACAAATAGAATAAATTTCTTCCAAAAAGTAGTCAGTCAACTGTCAACTAGTAATCCATCTATTTTCAACCGACTTCAAAAAAAAGGAGGAGGTTATCAATTCGATGTGTATATATTTTCTTTTTTTGTTTATGTTACCTTATACTTCGTCAAATGTGAACCGATTAAAAGCCTTGGTATGAGTAAAGGCCTTGGAGCTGGAGACCGAAATACCTCAATAATATACAACTGCAGCTCAAATATTTTGTGTATGTTACCTCAATACTCCGTCAAATATGAACCAAATTAAAAAATATATGTTTCGTTTTAAAGAATGCATTGCAAGGTTGGTCCCATGTAATTTTTTTTCAGATCGAAGAAAAGGTCTTGGATCTGGAGACCGAAATACCTCAATAATAAACAACTGCAGCTCAAATATTTTGTGTATGTTACCTCAATACTCCGTCAAATATGAACCAAATTTGAAAAATATATGTTTCGTTTTAAAGAATGCATTGCAAGGTTGGTCCCATGTAATTTTTTTTAAGATTAGATAAAAGGTCTTGGTTCTGGAGACCGAAATTCCTTATTAACAGACAACTGCTGCTCAAATATTAATAATGCAAATGTATTGATTCCAGAACTCTTATTACTTTCGAGCTTTGCTCGGTCGGTTACATCTCAAACATTAACTACATTTTTTTAAACTTGATTAAAAACAGTACAAAATAAAAAATTATATATAAACTTGAACATAAAAAAAAACACCACAGTCACCGAGTGGAATTCTGTAGCTGAGCTGTAACTCGTTTTTGCTTTTTAGTGCATTTCGATTTGAAGTCGGTTATTATTATTTTTTTAAAGTTATTATACAAGCTTTTATTTAACTAGCAATGTATGTTGTGTTTGAGATAAATAAATTATATATTTACAACTATCGCATGTTTGGCTCATTAACGATTACCTTGATAGCGCTACCCTTATAGTTACGGTATTACGCACACAAAAGACCATTTATTCACTTTACAACTAAATCCCAAGGTTAGGAGCACTCATGATTAAAAAGACATATGCTCAGATCATTTAAATTAGGCAACAGATTGTAATGCTGTTTTTATCAATAGATAGAGTGATAAGAGAGGAACGGTATATGTACATACAACATAAATTTTTTGCTCACCATAATTATTTTAAAGTAACGACTGCGTGAATAACATCACAACAATCATTCTAATTTTAGCTCCGTGTTATTGTGAACGCTACATTTTGACTTTTCTAAAGCTTCCTTTCAGACATGATGAATGAGTGAGGTCGGGACACGCTACGGGCATGCCAATTTGTAAGCAGTAAACACCGACGTGTAAAAAAGTTACCCACATTTTTATAAAAAATACATCTTTCTTGAAATAGTGCAGGCCGCTCTTGATCTGTAATTTTGGAAATATTTGTCAGAGGCCTTTGTCTAGCAGTGGACGTTATGCGGCTGAAATGATGATGATGATGAAAATAGGTACCTAGATGAAATGTTGTATTTTTAACCCCCGACAAAAGAGGGGTTTTATAAGTTTGACCCTAATGTCTGTCTGCCTGCCTGTCTATATCTTTCTGTATGCCTGCGTCTGCCTGTGACATCGTAGCTTTCGAATGGATGGACCCATTTCAATGCGTTTTTTTTTAATGAAGGCAAGTTTTCTTTCGGTTGTTCTTACTGCCTTAACTTTGCTAAGTTTGTTGAAAATCGGTTAAGCCGTTTAGAAGTTATTGGGGGTTAACGTTTGAAAGTCGTGGTTTTTTTAATTACTTGGCAAATAATAGATGACAGCATGGTTGGAAATTTGGAATATGTAGTTCCGCCACACATCACTAAATCAAGTTTTTTTTTTTTAATTTGTCTGGCGAATAAAATTTTTCTTTTATTGCTTTCTGTAATACGGTGTCATAGGAACCGCTTTGACACCTATCGAGATTGCTAAAAAATCAGTCTTATTTAAAGAGTGCAGATTTTTTATGAATGTGTACAATTGAATGAGACAAAATAGTGATATGTGGTGTTTTTTGTAGTACTTGATTACATAATAGATCTATGTTTATCTTAAATATATATATTAAAATAAGATGTCAAAACGTAGTTAATCCTAAAACTAAGCCTTCACTATCTAACTAATAAAGTTTTCAATATTAAACTACTTTAAACTGGCTATAAATTTATAAGCCCGGCTCAAGAACGCCAGATTCATAAATGAGTAAGAATATCCAATTATAAAATACAGCTAAGGGGTAGAATTTCCATTAAAACGGATGTCAGGTTAACTGAAATTTATTGTTACCAAAAATTTTGAAACTGAAGCCTTCCAATACAAAATTATTTAATTATTTACTTTCCCTCAAAACACATATAAAGTCATATTTTTGCACAGTAACTAGAGACAACTTCTTTCTTTTCCTTATAACGTTATAAAGTACGTTACTATTTTATCCCAAAATCAAACCGACCGTTACTCCCCTGTGGTAACTCCCTTTTTACATATATATCATTTTTTACTTGCACATTTTTTACACCTATATAGGTTTACCACCTTTATGTGAAGTGAATACTCTATCAGCGCGAATTCTTGTGCAAATTTCTGTATGAATTAATCACCAACAATTCTTTGCGAAGTCAACTGTATAAAATTTACTATATAAAAATATGTATAAAATGAAAATGTCGACAGTAGTATTAATATAAAATTTGAGTGGAACAGATTTCATAACGCGTTATCGTATTTTTTAATATAAATATATAGGCACAAATTGAGCTGATTGAGCTAGCCCCAAAGTAAGTTCGAGACTTGTGTTAAGGGATAACTCAACGATACTATATTCAAGACCTTTATACATGCTGCTCTAGCCAAGTATGGCTCTAGTAGCACAAAGAGGGTCATGCTCCTAAGCATGGACCACTGGAGACTAAAAAGACCTAAAGATGAAGCTTTTCATATTGATTACTACAATTACTGACATTCCGGCTGGGCAAGCCTTTTCAAACTTCGCATTTTATCAGTCTTTCTAAGTATACAATATAATACCCTTTTTTGCACAAAATAAATAAATATAGCACATAATTATCTTAAAAACTAGGAAATGCGCAAAAGGCGGCCTTATCGCTAAACAATTTCTTCCAGGTAACCTATATAGAAAAAAAATTAAGGGAAATTAGGTAGTGCGGGTGTCAGTATAATAAATATATATATACACAATAATTATAATTAACATACATATACATCTTACTTAAATACAAACAACTTAAACAAACAAAAAAAAAACTTTCACGTACTCATATAGGTATAAACAAAAAACTTTACGTACTCATAAACAAATCCAATCCGCAAGTGAATAGTTCATGCAAAGCTGCGTAAACATAGGCTGTAGTACTAGTCGGTCGGCGTACGGCAGAACGTGTTTTGCCGCCGCCCAGGCCGCCCTTCGACTTGCGGCCGCCCGCCCTTGTACCACCATGTGATACGACAAGCGTACTAAACTTTCTAAAGTAATTCTCACACAATACTGCGGCTAAAAGCAATAACATCAATAAATAATCATTTAGTATTAAAGTTTAAAGTAGTTTTAGAAAGTATTTTCGACGTGTAGCCTATAGTTCGTGCTTTTTCGGCGATGGCTAAGGTAAGAATTATTTTAATGTTAATTATTAATTAAATGTAAATATTTAAAACTTTAATTTTAAATATATTATATCAACATATTTATACGGATTAAAACAACGTAAAGGTATCCATTAAAATAAACTTTGATATTCGGGTCGTATCAGATTATTATGACGGATTATTACTAATACATCTTACAACATTTTCAAAAAAATTAAACAAAAAACATAATATTATGAAACAGTTGTATCTGGAAATACACGTTCAAACGTTTCTCGAAATTAATTATATTTTTGGCGCTTTTGCAGAGTTATTTCTAAGAAATCGACTGACTGACTTGACATCTTTGATTTTATTGTTCTATTGTTATGATTTCTCAGTAACAACAAGTCGTTAGCATAACAATTTGAGCTACTGACAAAAGACTATGTTTCAAATTTTATAATTGAGTAATTTCGTTAACTGTCCGTTAAAAAGACCGATAGTAAAACAATTGATTTGTTTATATACCTCTATGACTAATGGAACAGTGAAGTTAACATTTGACAAAAAATGATTATTTTTTATAATATAAGAAAATATCAAATATAAAATGATAAGTATTAGAAAAAAAATCAGTAACAACCTTATTGTAAGTAGGTACCTATCTAAACTGTTCAAATAGTTATGAACTTTTTTTTTCCACATGGAACCAAAATTGGGACCCTTGAAGTGTACACTTAATACCACCATGCTCCACCTTCAAGGCTAGATTTTTTTTGTGTGTAAATTAATGGATTTCAGATATACTTACAATGGTCGTCATATTTTTTTGCAGTCTTAAATAAAAGACAAGATATTTATAAATTTACATCCTACTTTATTCAATATTTTATCTATTGGAATGTTTAAAAATCACGTCATTTTATTTTTGATGCGCTAAAAGTGACCCTTGGGATTGCCTCATTAACCATAAAGACGTGATGATGTGTTTATACACGCTACAGCAAGCGCTCGTAAATATATATTTATCGTTGAAAATTAGAAACAAATTGATCCATACAACAACCCTTATACCTATTTCTTTATTTTATTTATTCACATATATTACTTATTTGTAACGCTCTTAAAGACAAGCGGTAGTACGCCCGTGAAACCTGTCACCGACGGGTGTCGCCCTTATGCTTATATTAGTGCTCTAATGCTTATAGGTATGCTTTTGTTATAAATATTTTAAAGTGAAAATGTTCCGTTGATAGGTATGCAATTAATTGCATACCTATCAACGGAAAATTAAAACATTTTTAAGCCTGTAGGAATTCCTTGAAGAAATTGTTCCATTATTTTTAATGGCGTTAAATTATTTGAAGGGTTAGACAGTCATCCGACATCTTGAAAAATCGTTAAAACTTTTGGAAACAAAAGCCTTAAAAGAGTTGCTTTAAACAAATGTGTCCATACTTACTCTTTCATATTTATTTACCCTTCTTATGTACTGAGTTCCTAACTACGCAGTTCATTCGCTTGAAAATAAAATAGGTTAATCGTTTTTATAATTCAATGAACAATGTGTGGTTTAAATTTTTTTTTAGCCACATGCCTCTTATTACACTGGAGAATGTCACATAGGTACGTCTTTTTAAAAAAACCTATTCGTCCCGCACGTCTAGAAACATAAAAGAAGATAGCCAATCACTCCATTTTAATATATAGATTCAATATCTAGTAGACAATTTTGTTTTTGTACTGTTAGGTAGAGTATTAAAAAGTGTGGAAATATGTATTTTTTTCTTTTCTCTGATTAGCAAATAATATCGAAGATACAGCGCATTTAAATTTCACGTGACGTCACATTTAGCTATGATCGTGACGTCACACGATGGATGATAGTTCGGCGATGTATCTTTGTAAATTTTCACTACTTTTCTAAACGAAAAAATACGGGTCCTTTTATTTTAGAATAATGCAAATATAGGACTAAATAAGTCAATATATTTTTCACCCAGTCCACATCCCTATAATTTGATGTACAGCGGCAATTTCTTTGAATGGATCGATAATAACGACACTTTGTATAACAAAAACTGGTAACCAAATCGATAAAATGAATCACAGACTTTGTTGACTAATGGTGATTCAGTGTTAGTTATGAACATTGTTGAAAAAAGCTATACTCATTCGTATACAATGCACTTTACAATAGCATGGCCCTATACAGCCGTAAGACGAGTACATTGAACTCAGTCTAGTATGGGTTAGGAAAGCTTTCTATCTTTCTGGGTACGAAATAAAATATTGTTGGTGCTTGCATATCTTCATAAATGTAGACCAAACTTAAGCCACACACAACGGAGAAGGTATGAGGTAGAAGAAGGTATTAAACGAGCGACAGCAACATACAGAAGAAAATGGTATGCCCTGTTATCTGAGAGGATAGTAAGTATACCAAAGCTTTTGAACTTAGCCTCATATCACAGAATTAATAATAGTATTACATACTCATATCGTGTAGTTTCAGGTAGAGTAGATCAGGATCACTCCAAATCTTCCCGTGAATGTCTTAATAGGTGACTTAGAAAATGTAGAAAGCTAAACAACTCGCCTGGCCAACATAAAGAGTGTAGGCTAAATCCGCTGGCTATGTATAGCTCTGGAAGTACAGAGAGGGTTATTTTCTTGCTTGGAGATTAAAAAAATACCTAATTATGATAACCTCATGATCGTGAAAAGAAATCTTTAATACTCTTTTTGACTAACCACATGCAGTTGTTTTCCGAGAAACCCCTTGATAGAAAGCTTGCTAAACTTTAAATTCTTGAAAATACTGCCCGCAATCGGTTTTATACCAAGAAGTGAAAATTGGCGGCTAGGCGAGAGAAGCAACGAAACAAGTTAGGCATTGACATTATGCTGTAAATTTCCTTAATTTTTTTATATCAATGAGTAGTTAACAACTAATTTACTGGCGATATTGATAAAAAAATAATGAAATAAACAAATCAAAAACAGCATAAATAATAATTTTAGTTGCATACCCACATATCGGACATAAGAACTGCCTCTTTTGTCGTCGGTTGTTTGTGTTGTTTTATAGTCGTTTGAAGAAGTACATATGTTTTTTTGTATATATATTTATTAATTTTTGGGTATACTATACATACATATTGAAAATTAGTAAATATAATTAAAATGAGAAAAATAGTTTTACACTCTATTTAGCTCACACGAAAATCAAACACACAACAATAAAGTAGGTACTTAGTTGTGTCATATTAAATCTAATAATTGATGGCATGGTAAATAGCATTCCTTTGTAATCGGAAATTAATGGAAATGCGATGATTGCCGTACATTATGACATGAATAAAATAGACGCACTGTACTGGATTGGTACATATGATAAAATATTTACTTACACAAAGTAATGATAATATGCAAAATACTCAAAACCGTCTGTATTTTGAAATTGTCTGCATTTCGAACAGCTACGTTGTTATACCTATTTGGAGTTAAATGCAGTCTGCCCGCATACAAATAGTATAGAGGTACATAACACAGAGTAGCAGGCTTGCTAAAAAGTAAACTTATTACTTTGTCTTGTCGAGCAAATGTAAGTTTTTTGAGGCCTGTTTGCTTCTCCAAGGGATCCTACACTTTGAAAAATTTCGATAGTAAGGATCTCAATTGTGACTAATATGTGTTTACTCAGGGCTAGAATAACCAAGACACCCCTAGACATAGCACTAGCCCTAATTTTACTGCATAGGGAGTAGGGACAGGATAAGCCTGATAACATTAAACAGGAATGCTTATAGACTTTGGCGGCACCTTAACTATCTAGCACCTAATAAATAATAAATATATAGGGATAAATTACACTGATTGAGCTAGCCCCAAAGTAAGTTCGAAACTTGTGTTATGGTATACTAACTCAACGATACTATATATTATAACAAATACATATATAGATAAACATCCAAGACCCAGGACAATTTGAAAAAGGCCATTTTCCAACTTGCCCTGGCTGGGGATCGAACCCAGGACCTCCGGATTGGCGGTCTAGCGTGTTGATCATTATGCCACGGAGGTCGTCAAACACCTACAGCTACGGCTTTAGATTAAAAGAAATTGAAGCCCAGTAAATAAACTGACACTGCGAGTTTACTCATTCAATTGCGTAAAAAATTGCATATAGATAAATTACCTTCACTTCTCTGAATGTTAATCACTTAATTACAAGCGTACATACACATATATTGACATAAAGCGACCGATTACCATAACCAATCAGCTAACCGAATTCGTTTCCTATCGATTTCGCTCAGATTAATTGAAGCAAACATTCATATGCTTACTTTAAAGGAATTTGTATGTTTTGTGTAAGCATTTATTTATAGAGAGAGATACAGAGTGGCAGTTAAACGATGTCAAAGAGATTTATGGTTTTACTTTCGAGTTCATAAGACTAATTATTTCTTTTGAAGAAAGAGACTTTTTTCATTAAATTTTTACAGGAATATATATTTTACTGTACGAAGTTTACCAGTTTTTTTTTTGTAGGATAACAGTGTCATTTTTAGATACATGGATTTAAGAATAAAGAGAGAACAAGTAACTCATTAAAAGTTCACTGAAATAAAGATACTTCATACAAATAATTGATTAAAAAAGCTTTGAATTTTAACGACTAAAAACTGTATTTACCATATTTCCCCTAAAGTCTGAAGAAAATACATTTAAAATATTTTTTAAACAAGTCGCTTATAATTGGCCTCTAATTTAATTTTATTTGAGGTCATCGTCAGCACTAAGCCATCTAATCTACAGGTGTGCCTGGGGTACATAAAATAGGTATTTCTTTCCAGTTAGGTGTGCTTTGGGCTTTTTGTCTCGAGCTTTTAAGTGTCTCAGCACACTTTGCCGAAGTTCAGCCGCTGAAGTTCAGCCAAAGCATGCCTGCAATGTTATTTCCATATACCCCGACACACTATGCCGAACTTCCGATGCGTTTTGGCTGAATCGGAACTTCGGATTCAGCCAGAACGCGTTCAATGTATTTTACATATACCCCGACACACTATGCTGCGGCTGAAGTTCAGCTTGACGCTGTCGAGCTGAACGGGGAACCCATTTTGAACATGCGAGTCATAAAACTGAAAAGCGTTTTTCCAGTACCAGCGCGACGTATGTATTTATTTTTATTTAATATTTTTTTTAAATAATAATACCTAATGTTTGGTTTAGGATCATCATCATCTTCTGCTATCGACGGCTCATAGCTGGGCATAAGCCGAATACAAACTTAAAAACAGTTGTATTAAGATTATACTAGTGGTTCACCGCGAACTAAGCCTCGCGAAATTCCACAAGTTTATTTGCCAGGCAAATTAGTCGTAGTAAACAGATTTTCCAACCTTCTATTCTGAGCTGCAACAGTCCATTTTTTATTTTTTTTTCATTTATTTCCACGCGTATAACATCGAAACCTGAATCAAATATTGACAGAGCAACGTCTCTACATCCGGTCGCGTGGTCGGTGAGCATGACACTTGGCTAGTCTTCCACGACCGTGTGGAATGGGAACCGTACAATTTGTTTGAGGACCAGTAATACTTCTCATACTGTACACAAATCACAATTGGTATAGGTATCTTGTGGTGGAGCTGACCGCGTGATTCAGAGAAATGTCACTTTCGTATCAGAGACACCTAGATACATATTTAAAACCTAGATCAAATATTTATTTGTTTTTTAAAACTTTATTGACTATTAGGCGCCTTATATATACATACATACATAAACAATAAACATACATAGATATACATCATTAATACAAACATTCATAGATTTACATGTGTAATTGATGTGTGAAGGTAGCTTTAGAGTTACATTTAAAAATATCATCAAAATTAGTTCAACGGTTAATACATAGATACCAACTAATGTACATACATAAATACAAACAATTATTTTCGCCCCAACTTGAATTTTACCCGAAGGAAGTTTGTGAAGTATTGTTAGGTTTAAAGTTCGCCATTAATTAAGAATTTTAGATCGCAATGTATGGAAAATTTGGCAAAATATATGGAGTGATTTTATCTATCGGAATATGTTCGTTATAGATCGTAGTTAAAATTTATCAAGTCTCCCTCCTCTCCCGAGGCGAGCGTCACCCCCCGCGTCCCCAAACGTGCCATGAAAACCAGATTTTTTCATTTAAAAAAAACCGTACATGACACATTAAAAATGCCGTTTTTTTTTAAATGGAAAAAAATTTTTTTTGGTTTTTCGGCCACTTTCGGGGGCGCGGGGGGGTGACGCTCGCCCCGGGAGGGGAGGGAGACTTGATAAATTTTAACTACGATCTATAACAAACATTTTCCGAAAGTAAAAATGACTCCATATATTTTGCCAAATTTTCTTCTAAAATTACTGAATTATTGTATTTGTGTATAAACGACCAGTAGAACTCGGCGATGGGACCACGGGCAACAAACGATAAAAAAAATAAGACTGTCTGTCTTCGTGTCTGTTTTTACTGGTCTGGGGGAAAAGAAAAAAAAATGAAATTTACCAGCTGTTACAAAATTACGAGCGGATAAAAAAACGCGCCACTTCGGAAAAGCTCAAAAGCAAAACATTCGTTGCGTATGACTCTTGCGTTCAAAAACTGGTCTCATCTGGGAAAAAAAGAAACCCAACCTGACAACCCTTTAATGTTAAATTTTTCACCAAAATGGTAAAATAAAATCCCCAACCTGACAACCCCGGGGGTTATCAGGTTTGGTGTTTGAAATTTACCAGTTGGTAAATATGTGCGAGCGGTTAAAAAAACGCGGCACTATGGAATTTTTTTAGAAGCAAATTATTTGTTTTTCTTTCTCTTTTTGGCGAAAAAATTAACATGGAAATAATATCTTTGGGGATATTTTAATTCTTTTTGTTTCTTGATGGTGGCGGTGCAGTGCGTGCGTGCAAGTTTTAATCAAAGGGTAGTGTAGGTGATTGAGTGGCGGACGGCGCCTAAAGTCAAACAAGAAAAAATCACTACAGCCGTGCTATGACTGTCCACTTTGACTATTTCACATATTGTTCATGATAATAAACATTTATAATATCAAATAACCAAATTCTTATAATAAAGTCCAACAGAATCAATTTACTAAATAAATTAAAACTGAACCCATTGACTTCCTGCCAAAAACTCTTGGGATTGACTATTTTCGGACGAGTAACTCAATGGAAGAGCCTATAGGTCTGACAATTTGATTCTAGTGCCGCAAAATAGGATAGTAGGAAATGGTAGGAATAAATTAATGGTGTATTTATTTTTAAAAATTATGTCAAACGAAGTACATGCGTTTTTTATTTAAAAAAATTGAGTATGGGGAAATTCGAGAAATATCATCTAGCAACCCTGTCATCATCTGCCATAGTGTGCGTGCGTAGCGTGGTGCGTAGTGATGTTCCGCCCTCTAATTTTCTCAACTTTCCTTTTTTCCCAACAATGGAACTAAAGTATCAAAAATAAATTAAGTATTTTTTTTAATATAAACCTACAAAACCCCGACTGATTCACCGATTGACTAATGATAGAGGCTGCTGCATATAGAGGCTGCTCCAGTAAGTACCAGAAAAATTACATGTTGAAGGCTGAGGTTTAAGGTTACTAATATTGGTGGGTGTAGATTTTTTTCTTTTTAAATAATTATTGTCATTAGCTGATTACAAACAAACAAACAAAATATACAAACTCACTTTCGCATTTATAATATTAGTAGGAAGTAGGATAGGATTTTTTTGTTATAGTGGCAACTGAAATATATCTTCTGTAAAAGTTTTAATTGTATAGCTATCATGATTTATGAGGTGCAGCCTGATAACAGACAGACGGATAGACAGACGAACGGACAGCGGAGTCTTAGTTATAGGGTCTCGTTTTTACCCTTTGCGTACGGAACCCTAAAAAGGAAAGGTCAGAAGTACGCGTAACCAGCGGGCATGCATGAGGTGATGGTGTAGATGAAGCGAAAGAGGTCTGTCAGGATCTGGTTGTCTTTATTTGCTTACCTTATCGTGACCATCAACCGTTCTGCAGGTGAAATAGAGTCACGAAATCTTGTATCTTTTTTTTAAATGGCGTTGTGTATTAGAAATAACAGTTCATCGAATGACTGAACAGTCATTCGAAAATATGTGAAAAATTTTTGAGGATACGCTCTGAACTTTGCGTAGCGTTGAAATTGGCCTTCTTGTATTCTTGAGGCATTTAACGGGTGCACCCAAAATTTTTTTTTAGACTTATCCTCTTCTAAAGCCTCTGCAATTGCGATTGCTGTAAACGGATCCATTTTTTCTTTGATTTGATTTGACAACAAGATACGACAGCACGATAGCGCTAGAGGCACACAAAGAGAATTCATATACTATGGAGGCACTGAGCCAAAGAGAATACAAATAATATGGGGCCTTTTCATACTAGTAGATTGCGAGCGGCTTTACATTCGCTGCATGCGCTGCGCGTCCGGCGGAGCGGGTGAATGCATCGCGAACACGTCGCGGCTGCAAAGCGAAGACGTTGCGAGCGCGGGGCGAATACGCAACGTTTTCGTCGCGTGTTCGCAGCGAGTACGAAGTAGTCCGAAGAATTTTATGTCTCTGGAAAATGCTCATCAGGCTGAACAACTTTTGCTAAGGCGTCATTTTTATATTTTTCATAGTATTTTCATAGTTCTGCATCAGGTGTTCCATTTTCCAAAATCAATTAATTATACCCTATATATTGCCCAGGCTTAACAGCTATGTAACAAAAAAAGTTTCATTCGATTCCGTCCAATATTTTCGGTGATTAGCGTATACAAACAGACAGACATTTTTTTAAATTCTTAATCTATTACTATGTCTTCATCGCCCCCAACATGTTTTTTTGGAAATATATTTAATGTACAGACATACTTTTATACTGTTTTATTATATGTTTAGATTGATAGATTATTTGATTGCTCCGCACCTCAGTCCCCTCGTTCGTTGAAAAACCTCGCCCTAACAAAAGGACATAAGTTGTTTAAGAAATTAAAATATTTTTATTTTCCATTTAAATTATTTTATCTTATTGGCGTTCATTGATAATTGTATACTTTTATTTTATGAAATTCATCTTATTTTAAACTTCTCGTAAAATCGGTAATAAAATACGAGAATTTTCTCAGAAAGTCCCAGATAAAAGTCCCAAATCGGCACATCACTTTTTTCACCGAAATTTAGCGGCTGAACTTCAGCTTGTATAGTGTGTCGTCTCCACCGAAGTTTAGCCGCTGAACTTTAGCCGCTAAACTTCAGCCGCTAAACTTCGGCATAGTCTGCCGAGACACTAATGCTGACGTTTTTAAAATTCTGTAAGACGCCATCCAGCCATTTTATCTAAGCTTCTATGACTTTTGGGCCGACTCTACAATAAAGGAGTCAGTATTACTCTAGCTTCGTTCAACACTGGCGTTAAATTTTAATGGTAAACTCACTGTACTGAGGTGGATAGGACCATAGGTACTTACTTCCGTCAAGGACAGTTTTCCGCAATCAAGACCGAATTTGCCGGTCCCGTTTTGCATGCGGAGCTGACGCCGGCCTCAGTTACCTTAGAACAATAGGTATTAGAGAACACAATTTATGTATGTTATACCCTTGGACAAGTAAGGAGAATATATCACCCGATAATAGTGCACGCAGTGTAATTTCATTCAACCCGGGTATCATCTGAGGACCGGTAACGTGTTCAAAGGAACCCCAATTCAGTTTCGCTGAATTGGACCAAATAGACGGGTCATTTCGGTGCTGCCTACAAACGAATCCTTTATAACTTACATCGAGGTCTTCTTATTATTTAAGAGCCAAACTCTTAAGGAACAAATCAATCCCTTCCAACGCTCTCCGTCCAAAGCTAACTTCTTTACATCTTTGTAAATTTTACATGTTTGTTTTATTATAAATTTATAACTTTAGGCGCCAAAGCATGATTATAGTAAGGCAGGTTGTCCTCATTGCTTATTGACACAATTAGAAATTTTTGTCTATTGTCTTGATGCATAAATACACATACACATTATCACGCCTGTTTCTACAGGGGTAGAGCAGAGAGAGAGAGAGACTATGGACCTCCACTTGTTAGGATCTTGACAGACCTCTTTCGCTTTATCTACATTCATCACTTTCTTCATGTATGGGTACTGGTTACGGGTACTTTTGACTGCTCCTTTTTTTAGGAACGTCTGCAATCTGGTCGTGAAAAGTTCGGTGAGGAGACCCTCTTTTACTCACATGTCTTGATGCGCATGATTATATTTCTTTTTCACCTCCCACTAAGTTTAAAGTGGCCTTTGATTTTATTATCCCGTTAAAGAAGTGATAGACTATGACGTCCTCTGTGGCCCAGTGGTCTCGGGTTCGATCCCCGGTCAGGTCAAGATAGAAAATTATCTTTTTCAGATTGACCTGATTCTTGAATGTTTACTTATATGTATTTGTTATAAAATATTGTATCGTTGTGTTAGTATCCCATAACACAGGTCTCGAATTTACTTTGAGGCTAGCTTAATCTGTGTGATTTGTCCATATATAGTTATTTATTCAGTATCTTTTAGATTTATCTTTACTTCCAGATCAGCATGAAAGAGACCCTAAACAACTTATCTCCTCGAAATTTAAAAGTAAATACAAACCAAAATTCAATTAAAATTTGTAGATCCCTCAATATTAGATAATCCTACACGATTATTTAATATTGAGGGATCTGCAAAATTTTCCTTTCCGCGACAAGTGTAGATAAGGAATTATATTAAACGTCGGACGGAATCCCTGAAAATTACATCTCGGTCCTTTAAAAATAAGTACCTAAGAAATGCGAAAGTAAACCGTTGTAAATCAGTAAAAGTGGAATAGCACCGCTACAAATAAACAGGAATCGAGAAAGTAATTTCTGCAATCGTGGGAACGCAATGGTTTGTAAGAATTTAAAAACTCAAAATGGCGGCGATGCAGTTCGCAACTCATCACATCTCGTTTCCCGTGGGGGCGAAAAGTAAGGACATGTTCATGAGGATGCATGAAAGAAGATTAACTAAAAATATTTATCGCGGATGTACAGATGTGGATGGGAGAAACCGGACCGGGTCGACCTCGACGAATATTCTGCGACCAAACTGCAGATGTTCTGAATAAGGTGATCTAAGGGGTACCGTACCCATAATCGAAGAGCATGCATGAAAAAAGTATTGAGTGTTGACGAAGCAAAAGAGGTTTGCAAGGATCGTAGTAAGTGGAGATCCATAGTCCCTACCAACCCCTATAGGAAACAGGCGTGAAAATCTGTAAAATATGTATATCATATGTAAACCTACTGGGCATTACTATACATTCATACAAAATATACCTACTGAAACGTTTTATTTAGTTCATGAAACTGAATAACTTTCTCTATCGAAATATGGTAGGTATTTTTTCTTAGTAATCAAACTCGGATCACTTAAATGGTACTTACGAATGGATTAAATTTTGTCTTATTGATATACTCTCCATTTAGTATTTTTTTGTATTCTTTGTACACAGTATAATTATAATTTCAAGCCTTCTGTATTAGTCAAAGTCAAAGTCAATTTTTTTTTATTCAATGTAGGATAAATTTATTTCTTATTGAAGGTCATTTTTTAAATAAATATTATTTTCGTTCAAAAGCTAAAACCTACTAGCGCTTCGGAACGACCACTGCTGGGAAGATTACGCCGAAAAAAACCCAGTTCTTAACATCGCAGCAACATCAAATCGCTTTACGTCCGTGCAAAAGTACTCAATTGAAGGAATAGACTCCCACCTTAAGAATGCCACCGGCAATTAGTAGGGCTTAATGACCGGCCATAAATTGAGCGCGAATAGCTCAAATTCTGATTCATTAGGTACCTTTGTTAATGATTTTGTTTACGCTCTAGAACCTTCAAGCAGTACTTACTTATACATTTTAATTTTAATGGATAAGGTGATTAACGTTTCTTAATAATCTTTACTGTATATTTACAGTCCATTTGGTACCCAGAAACATTATTGCGCGAAAAGTTTGGGTCCCAAACAATACAAAACAAAAGATCACAGAAAACAGTTGTCAAAAGGAGGTGTTATCGCAAAGCTGTTTCGGCAACTCGAGTACTTCGGACAAAGGAAGTAACTATTTTCTAGTACTTACTAAAGTTGATCAGCCTAACAAAAGTTTGTATGGGACAACGAAAATTACTTACTTAGTTTAAGTAGTTAAGTCATTTGTCTTTATGAAGATAAAATCAGGACGAATATCAGAAGTTCATCTTGCAGAGTAAAATCGCACTAAGAAAAATCATCTTGTATTTAGTCAAGTACTTAATATTATATACTTGAAGTAGTAGCATGCATACCTACGCATTCTTGTTTATGGGAGTAATTTTTAGAAATTTTAATTTCTACAGAATTCGTGGGGTGACTACCTGAGTAGCCCTCCTTACCCCTGCCCGCATATTAAATCCCTGTTTCATCGCGACGTTTAACGTTATTATAGATAGACAGAAGACACATTGTTATAAAGAACTGGTCAAAACAAAACGGTTTTTATAGCAATCATTTAAAAGTGTTAAATAAGTGTTGGGACACATGTTAATGTTGTCTGTTTTGTACATTATTACATGGTTAAAACTCTACAAATGTTTTGTTGTTTCTTGTTTATTTCAACCTAGGTAAATGAAAATGCACCTGACAAAATCGTCCAATTTTCACATTCATTCCCTCCGCTAACAAATGTTTTAAATCCGTCTGCGGGCGCGACTTGCTGCGAAGTAATGTGCACCCTTCATAAGGGATTACGTTCTCCAGAGGCATGAGCCAACTTTAATTAAAATTCGGAGACAAATGACGCTCCATTTGTAAATTAGAATCAAGATCTACGACGTGTTCTTTGTGTGGTTTCAGTTGTTTTTATACTACTAGGAAGGCTTACTTCCCTACTTATCTTAATTTCTCCTTCTTATAGTTAAGCTTCGTCTACAAAGCAACATTGTCAAACAATGCTCTGTCTGCCCCATTAGGGATAAAGACGTGATAGTATGTATTTATGTGTACAAAGCAACATTTAGCGCGCAACATGTGACGCTCAACATTTTTGGCAACGTGGCACAAGAACAGAATTAATTATGAGTATTACATACAGATCGGAATCTCCTAAGGTCCAGTGCAACATGTGTCCCCGTCCCCCGTCCGTTGTGGGGGTGTTAAGTGGTCGGCTGCGGGCGCCTGGCTGCCTTGATAGGACAAGAACGGGGTAGTATTTTTCCGTCCGTGCAACATGCAGTTGAGCTTCAAATGTTATCAATTGAAGACCTGACACGCAGCTGTGTCCATTCATATAACGAACAAGTTCTCAAATTAATTGATTTCTAACACACGAACATGTTTTTTTTTTCTTTTTGATGTATTTTTCGATAAAATTATAACCACCTCGCCGCTGAAATCAACACTAGTTCCTCTGGTGGCATATTGTCGACAACATCATGCGTAGAAAGTTGTACAAACTTTCAATATGTTGTGCAACATGTAGCGCGCTAAATGTTGTATAGTGCCGACTTCTGACACAGTTGCTATGCCAATTCCAAAGCTCTTTTTAGGGTTCCGTAGTAAACAAGGAACCCTTATAGTTTCGCCATGTCTGTCTGTCTGTCTGTCTGTCCGTCCGCAGTCCTACTCAGAAACTATAAGTACTAGTAGGCTGTCATTTGGCATGGATATGTAAATTAATTATGGCAAAAAGTCGTAAAATAAAATTTGGGAAAATATTTTTTTTTACGTTAGCTGCCATACAAGTAAAGGTAGTCAATATTTTTTTTTCTCGACAAATACATTGTGTGGGATGTCGTTGAATAGGTCTTTCAAAAACATTGTGGGCTTCTTAACACCGTTTTTCGATCTAGGGATCCGTTTCTGAAATATTTGCAAATTTTTGTTGGAGGCAAGTGTCCCCCCCCTCTATCTGCTAAACGGTTATATATGGCCACGTGAAAAAATTCACAGCTATAGTATATATAATGTAGTTTAAAGGAAAACTAAGTAAGTAGTAAGCTAAGTAGGGTATACAAATTAAAAAGTTATAGGCGATCAACTTATAAAATGTACTCGGAAAAAGTAATTTCATACAAATTAAATAGATAATTAGTTTTAAAACGTTTTTAGTGGCATAAACTCAAAGTTGACATTCGGAACTATGGAACCCTACACTGCGCGAGGCCCGACACGCACTTGGCCAATTATTTAAAAATTATGTTGATTTCAATCAATTAAAAATTATGTTGATTTCAATACCATTGCTTTCAGTTTTGCTAACGTATGCTGAGCATTATCTTATTGTTGATAAAACCTTTTAGGTATATTACACCTACCTATAACATCTTATTTGTTACTAAATATGCCTTAAATTTAAAATTAGGAGCATAATGCTTTACTGCTGAAATATTTTAGGCTGAACATAACATACGAATCTGTTTAATTATGTATGTTTGCATTCGAAACGTGAACAGAATATCTTATAACAGAAATAAATACGATACAATACGTGAAGATACGCTTGCTGTTTGTTTTGTATTTTGAAGAGGACTCCTATGATAATAATAGGTAGGTAGGTTAGTTGTTTACACCAATTAAATAACGTAACTTAACAATTCATACATAACATAACAAGGGATCGTGAATTGATATTTTAAGAGTAAAGCGAAATCTTACTACACATACTAACACGCACAGAAGGCATACTATGTTTTTCCCCATTTATGTGGGAATAGTTGTTTAGTTGAGTTATATTGAGTCACCTCTTCAAGTATACCTTTTATCGGATGTTGAAAGACCAATTTATATTGTATTTCTGAACTCGTACTTAGCTGGTTTACCTCATAAACACCTCATCGCCGTGTGGATTCCGGCAGAGTAAAGGAGGACCACTTCAGATCTTTCTATTAATGTCTTAAACTAATTTACTTGATGGACCTATGTGGATGGACCTATAACCGTGTGTAAAATGACCAAATCTTATCAAGCTGACTAAAAGGCATCTGACAGCCCAGGACTAACGGCTTCACATACCTCCCAAAAAAGGGAGGAGCCTGAGAAATTTTAATGCTACTAATGGTCACCTATATTAGTGCGGACCACGGCCGGTGTAGCGCTAGTAATGCGTATTCCCACGGGGCTAGCGAGCTCTTCCACCTATTACCGGTATAAATCAGCAGGATAAAGTATCCTCAGGGACATATATCAAATTTTCGGTAAAGAAAAAACTCGCTCTAGGTAAATATTATTTCCTTGTGTATTTTCCTTGAAGACGTATTTTTCATGATTACTGTTTGTCATTTCTGTGATCGATTCTGCAGTAGATACAGCATAAGGTAGACATAAAGTAAGACTTTGTTACGCTTCTGTTCATAAAAAGGGTTGCATTATATAACGCTACCGATAAGGTAGCGTTATATATATATATATTTTTTGGTGTCAATTGCATAAAACTGACTGCTCTCCTAGAATTGGTAGCATACTCTCAATATTGGCAATTTTTTATGAATATACGGGTAAACACGATTTATTAAAGAAATACAAAAGTATCTACGACTGTTTTCCCTTTTTTAGCTCTCTAAATTGAGACTTGGTGAGGGCTTTAATATTAATTTGAACTAAACTATAGTGGTTCGCTGCGAACTTAGACCTCGCGATATTATTTCAAAACTGAACCAATTTTAATGTCCAGTTAAACTGTGATACATTATTCACTGCCGATTCCGTTGCAGGAAACAAATTTCCAACCTTCTTTCTTCTTCTATTCTGAGCTGCAAAAGTTTCATTTTATAATTTTTTTCAAACAATTTAAATCAAAACCTGGATCAAATTCAATATCCCTAAGACCTTTGGATCTTAAAAAAGGAACGTATGTACATCCAGCCGCCAACTATTTTACGCCTAAGTCTCATCATCATCATCATTTCAGCCACTCCACTGCTGAACATAGGCCTCTCCCAAGGATTTCCAAAATTACCGATCTAGAGCGGCTTCCAGAGACCTTGGTCAGGTCGACAAACCACCTTGCGGGTGGATGTCCTATATACGCTTCGCTTGCCAGTACGTGGTCGCCATTCAAGTACCTTTTTGCCCCATCGGCCATCGGTTCGTCGCGCTATGTGTCCGCCCACTGCCATTTCAACGAGCTAATCCGCTGGGCTATGTCAGTGACTTTAGTTCTCTACGAGCAGCACAACGAGCTAATCCGCTGGGATGTGTCAGTGACGAATTTCCTTATTTCTGATTCGATCGCGTAGAGAAACACCGAGCTTAGCCCTTGCCATAGCGCGTTGCACCTTTAGCCCTCTTATGAGACCCATAGTAAGGGACCACGTTTAAGATCCATGGGTCATCACTGGTAACACACATTGTTTGTCAAACTTTAGTCTTAAAAAACTGAGGTATTTTTGACGAAAAGACATTGCGTAGCTTTCCTAACGCTGCCCAGCCGAGTCGGATTCGTCGAAAGACGTCTTCCTCGAAGCCGAAGCTTCCTGCCTGGATCAATTGACCCAGGTCTACAATTTCGAGGGTGGAGCTCCCAACCAAACATGTAGTGGCGCAACATGGACATTCGACATAACTTTCGTTTTGACCATGTTCATTTAAAGGCTCATCATCATCATCATCATTTCAGCCGCATAACGTTTACTGCCGGACATAGGCCTCTCCCAAAGATTTCCAAAATGACCGATCTAGAATAGCTGGAAGGCGTTGGATGCAAGCCGCTCTAGCTGGAAGGATCTAGATCGGTCATTTTAAGGCTCACGTGTTTGGAAACTCGGTTTAGGTCTGCGAGCATAATACATACATACATACTTAAGTCTTCCATCGATTTCGCCATGACAACGATATCATCGGAAAATCGAAGGTGAGTGATAAACTCGCCATTGATGGCAATGCCAAATCCTTCCCATTCCAGAAGCTTGATCTTCCAGTGCAACGGTGAACAGTTTCGAAGATATAACGTCTGGTTTACACCTCTATGCAGTGGAATTGCCCTCGTCCACTGCTCTTGTACTCGGACTGACATAGTGGCGTTACTGTATAAGCACTTCAACACCTCGATATACCGATAGTCAATACGGCATCGCTGGAGACTGAAGCACGGCCCATGTTTCGATCGAATCGAAGGCTTTTTCATAGTCCACTATCCCAAAGCATAACGGCCGGTTATACTCCCTCGTCTTCTCTATAAGATGCCGCAGCGTATGAATGTGGTCCGTGGTGCTAAAGCCCTTACGGAAACCGGCTTGTTCGGGAGGCTGGAAGGCATCAAACCTATTTGCGGGACGATTCGTGATGACCCTCGAAAACAACTTATATACATGACTAAGACACGTGATAGGCCTATAGTTCTTCAATAGAGTGTTATCTCCCTTTTTGAAAAAACAGAATCACAATGCACCTGTTCCATGCTTCTGACGTTACGCCCTCGAGCAGAATGGAATTAAAGAGCCTCTGAAGGACTTTCAGTAGCAGCGTTCCGCCCGCTTTCAGAAGCTCTGCTGTGATTCCATCCTCGCCCGGCACCTTGTTGTTTTTAAGCTGATGTCCGGGACATCTTCGGTATAGTGTCGGGTTAGCTTCGCTCTTGGGCAAACGCCTACGTCTACGACTACTTTATTCAAAGTGAGTCCTTGCGATTTGTGCACATTTATTGCCCAGGCAAGCGACAGTGGAAATTGCGTTCGTGAGCATGACACTTGGCCAGTCTTCCACGACCGGGTCATGCGTGGGATGGGAACCGTGTTCTGGTAAGGATTCTTGCCCTCGAATCTTCACGCTAGCGCTTTAAGCGTTCAGGGTATAGTTTCTGATTTCGTACTTCCCTTGCGTACTCACGCTGTGAACACAAGCGTTTAGAGCGTTCAGGCGAAGTTTCTTGCTGAAAAAACTCTTATTGGCACGAGAAGTACCTACTCTCATATTCCCTTAGTTGCGACTCTCTACGTAAAACTACTTAGCGGGCTTTAGTTGCCGCTGATCTCTTGTTAGTTTGTGGCATTATTACTAATACTACAACAGAAGCACAAACAAACAGCGATATCGATTGAACCAAAGTTTGCTCAACAAATTGCTAAATTTAGTAAACTACCTAGTAGTTCGCCGCGAACTTAGACCTCGCGATTATTTTTCGCAATTCAGTTTCCTAAATAACCCCTAGATGGCGGTATCCAAAGTTATAACGCGATTATGTAGTTTCGTTTGCTACATAATCGCGGACATTCTTATTAATATTTCAAAAACTACTGAACCGATTTTGATGCCCAACGAACTTGAAAATTCTATTGATTTTTCCTACATGCCTACCAAGTTTCATCAAAATCAAACCATCGGTTCGGCTGCTATCGCAGTACAAACATACATACATACATACATACAATGTGTTTTCGCCCCCAACTCGATTTAGAGACCTCACTCGCTTCGCTCGCTCGGTCAATTATTAAAACGTAGGGTGATAGATAGTAATTAAAATTGTACTAACCAAGAAGAATAAGTTAAGATAACCCTTCAGGTAAGTTATGAACAACACTTGAACAAAATATTGTAATCTACTATATTATTTTGTGTTTCTGGCACTTTTTGCAAAACTTTTGGCAAAAACCTGTTTAAAAGCTAAACGCACTTTAATGAATATTTTCAACAATCAGTTCTAAGACTGCGATCCGACGGAGTAAGCTACATGCTGCAACCATTATCTGCAACGACTGCAACTAATAAGTAGATGACTGGGTAAGTATTAAGTACTTGTAAGCCGGGAATGGCATACGAGAAGTTAAAAAAATTATTTAAAAAGTTTATATCGCAATTAATTACAAGTTAAAGTAAAAAATTAAATTTGCATACGTAGGTATTCACATTCAGAAAAGAGAACAAGAGTATGAAGGTAAAATGTAATTTTTTAGAATTTAAACCGACTTCAATGTACACAACCGATTTTGATAAAATTCACATATTACTTTATAAATACAATAAGTACATGAAATAAATATGTCTTATTACTATATTTTAGATACAAGTCAAAACATTTCTGTTGCATTTAATCAGAGAGTAAACCCCTATGGACTTTTTCCTAAACAAATATTTGTTCAAGATGGTTATAAGGTTCTCAGGCAGGGCGTTCCAGAGTCATATAACTTGAAGAGTGAAATACGAAGACATGAAATTGGAGCGAAACAAAGGGATTTATAAATGAAGTGTATAAATAGAGTGAAGGCCTTGGTTGTGGGACTCAGACTGATACTGTTTACTCTTCGATTAGGTAACTATTCGGGCGAATAAGGACTTTTTAGAAAGAATAAAGTGCAGAGCATTCTCTGCTATCTACACTAACGAACTAACGGACACACACACACACACACACATACACACACATAGGTTTGTTGCCTGCTAAAAGTATTTTTTTTAACTTAATCAGATAAAAACATCCTTAGTTATTAAGTCTTGACATAAGTTCACACCAATGGGAGAATACACTGGTATCCGAAACACAGTGCGAGCTAATTCGAAAACCAGTGGCTTCATGTAAAATGTACATTACGTAATGTCAATAAATGAATGATTATGATTATGATTATGATGATTATGTACTGGGAGCCACTTAAGCTTAGATCGAAAAATTGAAATATGATCGCATTTACAAAGACAACAAATGAAGTGGATACAGTTATTAATAAGACTATCAAGGAATTTTATCGAGAAGATCTTCATTAAGATCGGGATCACACACATCAGCATAATTGATGATGGATAAAATAAGTGACCGAATAAGAGTTATCTTGGTTTTAACAGGAAAGAAATTTCTAAAATGATTTAAATATTGTTGAGAATACTTTTCTCCAGACCTCTGTCACTTGGATCCTCCAGCTCAATGTAAAGTTAGTACAAAGGCCAAGAATCTTTACCTATTTAGGTTAAAACCAGGATAGTTTTTTGCCCCATTTTTTGAAATTACTTTATATCTCTTTTCCAAAAAGCATAAGTCTTATTTGTAAAACGGGTATAGGTACTTTGGCTTATTATTTCAAATTTATAATATAAAAGGAATAAACAATATCTTTGATATTTCCAGAGGGTAAGTCATCCTAAAATTTAGGGCATAGTTGCCTAATCCAAGTAAATTACGTTTAGGATAGATGCCCTGTTAAGAAAGAGGACATTTATCCCGCTAAAAATATTGATCGCACCTAGCCGTCCCATGCAATCGTACATGCAACACCGTCAAGTTAGTCAAAGTTGCAAAGTCTTTCGATAGATAAATAAAATAATGTTTGTTTAATTCGCGAAACTAGAGTCATCAAGGCAACTATACCCCCGAGGCAACTATGCGAATTTTACCTGAATGGGATGGTAGTGTTATAAAAACAACATGGGAAATAGATCTCATAACCAATGCAGCTAGGATTTGTACCCATTTAAATAACCTGGCATATACCTTCATTTTATGCAAATGAATTATTTGATTGATTAAATTTTAATTTAGAATGGATTTGGTTAGTTCCGCATTGTTAGTAAAAGAAGGGAACCGCGAAAAACTATAAAATTTCCTTGATATCAGCAACAAAATTCACTAAAGGACTATTTTCATGAGGGCACAAAGAACAATGGTTCAACAGTAAGGACTATAATCACATCGTAAAGAAGCCAAGACAAGCGGTATCTGAGATGAACCCCTCACGCCTTGGGCGAGACAATACATCCTTGCTTTTATCCCCAAATTGCTTGCCTTTATGAAACCATTAAGTAACTTTGTCAAAGCTTTTATGTTCCCAATGCTTCACCATACATATTTTTTTACAGACGCCTGAGTGAAAAAAATTGTATCACGGGATAACAAGGTTATTATCACATACAAATCTTTTTATTTATAAGCAAAAAATTTTAAAGCATTAACACTGCTTAGTAATTTTTTTACTTAAAAGTTTTGAAACTCCTTCAACCATATAAAATAAAATTAGGTAGCTCTTCATCCCTAGCGGATTGACTGACATGGACCCGAAGCCACAAGACCCAAAGGTCGCTTTCAAAGAAATTAATCTATCGCTAGCCGAATGATATATTGACAAGATTCCCTGATATTTCGCTTATTCCTTCGATAGCTTATTCTAAATTTTTCTTTTCTTTCAAATCAGCATGCAAGATAAACCATCAAAATTATGTTCTTATCCCGTCTAGTGTAAAATATTCGACGTCATCTTCCGCTAATCCCTAAATTTTGGATCGAGCATTTGTCCGCGTCGTAAATTCACGAAATTTTATTAAGAAAAGTTTGAATTAAGTTGTTCTGAACTCCCAAAACGTCAGACGCTTTTGGACAGGATTTTTTGCAAGTCTAGCTTTTATTTAAAAACAGTTATTTTATTGAACTTAGAAAAGTCTAGGTAAATGTATATTTATAGAATAAAAGTTTTACTGCAATACTTTTTAAGCGGTTTTATATTATTTTTACTTATATAATTAGTTATCTTATTGCAAACCTCCAAGCAAGCTGAATACATAGTTAAATCATATCAGCCGTAGAAAGTCCTCTACTGAACATAGGCCTCCCCTAAAGTATCATTAAGTAAATAAATATACTTATTTCAAATAGTTAAAAATCTTAAATATTGGTAATAGAAGGAATTATGACTACTTAGGTAACATGAGAAAATGAACTTAATAAATGTAAAAATTTAGATATTTCGTCTAGTGCAACGCGAATGCCTACGAGAATTAAATCTCCGAGAACATTATGCTTCAATATAATTGAGTTAGGATACTTATTTCTCATTCCGAGTATTGTTAATGAAATCAAATTCAATAAGTCGAGTCAAGCAGGGACTACTGAGTCCATTATAATTCGATAATAATTTATTTCTTTGAGAAGTCAGTACCAACTTTCATTGTTAATTGGATACGTAATTTTATAGAGCGCTCCGTAGAGCAATCACACTTTGATCTCTTCGTGTAAATTTTCTGCACTTTACTAGAAGTTCTTGATTGAGTAAAAAAGTGCAAATTTACTTACCTACGTAGTTTCGTTGATGTTACCTCTACGTTGTCTATTGTTCTATTGTTACCTTTAATAGATAAGTAACACTTAGAACTTAGGGCCTAGCGCGAGGGTGTTTTTTACAGAACTCCACGCTAGAGAAGTGACATAAGAAGGGCTGGCTGCTATTTCGTTCAATGAATTACCCCGCTATTCAGAAAGGAAATGCAGCCAGCACTCTTGGCACCATGCTCCCAGACAAACTCTTTTAAATTACTAAGTAAGTGTTATTTACTTCAGTTTTTATTCAATTTCAGCTTAAATAAATAGTATTTTTAACCTTTAGTTTTACTAATTAATAAAATGGCATTTATATTCATTTAACAGACTTAAAACCTAAATTCTGCTTTTCTTTAATAGTACACAACCACTTTTAATACAATATATGTAAACGTTGTTTTTCTACGAAATTGTAAAAAAAGCTTGAAATTGTTGACATTTCATGAGATCGAGTGTTGACCTCCGGAGATCCAAAGATACTACCGAGCATAACTTGGCACTACAGAGAGGATGTCGGTGTCAGGGCGTCATGTGTATTTTTCTCAGAAATGTTGGACACAAAGATAAATTTAATGTGGGAATGACATGAGCCTTATTTTATCTATTTTAAATCGGCTTGACTGACCTTAAGATGACCTTTCATCAGTCATATTAGCTGCAGGTTTTTCTTTTAAATTGAAAGAACTTTTAAATATATTATAATGAAAGCTATACTAAACTTTAAAAAAACGTTTAAATTGATCTTTACGCTAGTACGTAATAACTAGCTGATTCGACTTTGTATAGAAAAATATTGTCATGTCAGGTTTAGGTAATTCCTTTTGCCATACGCAAATTCTTACTTCTAACACAACGGCGACGGTCGCGGACTGTCGTTGACCGTCATCTAATCACTGTCGTCGTAATCTAAACTACACCTACCTTTAACAACTAAGAAATAAAAACTGAGACCCATAAACCTTATTTACAACGTTCTACAATTTTCTCACCAATTATTTGAGTTGTTTAAGGTAAACCTTTTTTTTATTGATGTTCTTACCAATAACGATTATTAAAATATGTTTTTCTGGCGGTAAAATTTAATTTTTATAAACACCACATGAATTGATTTGTTTCTAAATTGATAAGTGTGCTTTTTACTGTAAAATTGATGCTAATCGAATAAAACCTGAACTTAAGTGTAGGATACTTTTAGTATATATGTGTGACAGCTAGGTATATCTTTTTGGCTCGTAACGATAGATTTGATTTTTTGGAGTCATATTATCTGTGTTTTTAGGGAGGCAGGTATATTCATGAATTTGCTTTTACTTATTAACTTCACATTATGACAGATAAAGGTACTGAAAAGAAGAAATACTATTTTTTGAATGAGCGTTATAAGGCGTGTACTTCTGGATTTTTCAAACTTATTTTCCTATTAAATTACGGCACTGAAAAAGTAAGATTAAATGAATGAAAAAATGAATAAACAAATAACCGACCAGCATTTTAATGAAATGTTGTTCCAGGTTTCAGCTTAAAAGCCTACTCCACGGAGTGGCGGCTGCCGGACGGCCGCACAAATAAGATAAATGATAAGATGTCGCGCTATCTGATTTGCAGGAGATTGCACCTAACTGCATTTGTGTTGAGATGACGTCTTGGCGATATCTGTTTATATTCTTGGATTTATTCACCTTAGTAACCTATCAAAATAATTAATTTGGAAAATACATATTTATAAAACGTATATACTTACTGAAACTATTTTTAAAACGAATTCAGTACGAAATAAGAAAAAATAAATTGGCCTTTCATAAAATTAGTACGATCAGCTTAAAATATTTAGTTAGATCCTTTATGTACCCTATATTTATATGAATATATAATTTCATGTTCATGGCGTCGCTCCCAACTTTACAATATCCGAGACGAGCTGAATGAATAATAAATTTTGTTTTTCTTAAATCTGTCATTGTATGTAATAATTGGTATATTTAATATCTCCTTCAAGGCATATTATGATTCATGACGGGTTGTAGCGTAACATACTTAAATAAAACTTAATGTAACAAATAAACTCACCTTAAACTTCTGAACGTATGTGCTACCTCCATGTTACTACTGAGTAAATCCAAATCTTTATATCCCAAGCCGACATTTATTGGAAGTCGTCTGCCACTTCTTTTATGGCAGGAGTCTTGACTCGACCGATTTTGTTGACACTCTGGTTAGCCATAAAATGTTTTTGAACCTATAAAATGTTTTACGAACCAAGATGTTGAAGTATTTGCCTTCTTTGCTCGCTGGTATTAATACTTACATATTTACCTGAAATATTTGCAAGAACTAATTTCTTTTGTTCGATAGTTGAGGTTTTTGAATAATCTTATACCTTTAAACGAGCAATTCTTGTATATTTATTTATTTATATATTTATAAATTTCTGTGATCTCGAAAACGGCTTTAACGATTTCGCTGAAAATTGGTTTATAGGGGTTTTCGGGGGTAAACAATCGATCTATATTTGTCTTATGTTTGGGAAAACGCGTGTTTTCGAGTTTTCATGCGTTTTTCTTTCTACGCAGAATATGGTCGCTAATTTCGTCGCGCCGGCCGCTATCCGTTTTGGCTCAACAGTTTGGGATGCGGACCGCTAGAAAGAGTGTTACGGGTTCGAATCCCACTCGGTGACTTACTTTTGTTTTTTTTTATGTTCATGTTTATATATCATTTTTTAATTTGTATTGTTTTAAGACAAGTAAAAAAAAAGTAGTTAATGTTTGAGATGTAACCGAGCAAAGCTCGGTTGCCCAGGTACTACTTACATATATACAACTTAGAAGGCACCCGTGATAAATCAAACCACGGGCTATACTAAGGGACTATACTAGTTCACTATAGTATAATGAAATGTGAGCAGCCGCCCTGGCAATTTGTATTTTACTTTATGATTATTTATAATAAAGTGATATAGTATAGCCTGTGATTCGATTTACAACGGGTATGTTGTAAATCGAATCACACATACGAAAACATTTTTTTTGTTGTGACATGAACAAATTTTTAAGTACATTAGAACATAACATATTTTAAAGGAAGTGAAGTGAAGACGAGTAAGTTACTCGAATTTAGAAATGAATATGTATAGACAGTTATTGTAAAATTCCATGGAAACCCCACATTTTTGATATTTAATAAAATGTATCCTATAAGTTATTTCATGATATACCATATCAAATTTCATACCAATCCAATCAGCAGTTTTGGTTTGAAAACGAAATAAACATCCTTACAATCTTTCGCAGTTTATAATAAGATTAATAGTAGGCTTTCAACTTCACAAATTCTTGCGATTACATTGTATTTTGGAAATAAAAGTTATCTGACGCCGGAACAGGTCAGTCGGCCCTTATGCGGCCTACTTACGTGTATATTAGGGGGGTCGAGTGGCCGATAAACCGATATCCTATCAACTCAAAGGTTCTTCACAATACACCATTGAATTAGAAATGTAAGTTTAGGAAAAATAAGGATTTTTTTGCCGTCGCTGACATAAATGATATAGGCAGGGGCGTACCCATAAAGGAAGAGGGATCTTCCAAAGACAATGAACTCTTTTTTAAATAAACTAAAAAACAAAATGAATTAAGTATTTAGAGATATGGTTTGCAAGAGATTTTCATTTCAAGAGATAGTTATGTTTAAATGTTTAATTATTATTTTTGTTTACCTATACATTTAAATTGAACGTGGCATCCGCGGAAGACCAGCGTTGTGATTAACACCACAACATTTGCTGAGCGGACACCATTTTGGTGCATCCAGTATAATGTTTTCGGTTTTGTTAAGTACATAATTTTTGTATATTTTGTACCAAATAAAGATTTTTCTTTCTTTCTTTCTTCTTTCTTTCAGTAAGTACCTGCCCTAAGGAACTCATCACAAAATGGCATCACATGTGTTTGTGGAAGGAACAGCCTGATTTAAGGGTTTTGGTTGTGTTTGCGGTTGCCTACCAATTTTGCGGTAACATTGCGGATTTGAATGTTCACATAATCGCACTTTGAACCGACCGCTATAATAAATTTAGCTTACTATCAACGAGATCATTATCTGTTCCATTCCAGTTGTATTGTCTCCCCAAAAGTTAGGAAGGCAACGTAGAATTCTTCAGCTGAACTGAACTTCGGAGTTAATGAAAGGAATAGGAAAAACGGCCTAAGTGTCTTTAATAAGTCTCTTCACAGTGAGTTTTAAATCTATGGTAAAAAATAGCGTAATCAAGGATTGAAAATTAAAGTTTAGCCGACAAGTCTTGTTTCTTAATTGGTCTATTATTACATATATTATCCAAATTTTTTTTCCAGATAATTTTTATATTAGGTGTTTAGTTTAATAAGATTTGCCTTGTTGATAAAATTTCCTAACACGAATTAGTGAAACTTTGAAATTTTTATTCCCGCAAGACGCATAGAGCTTGGGAAAATGGAATTCAGAGATAGATGTGTGTACATCTAGGTTCAGTAGTACTATATATTTACGCCTTGGTTAACTGTTAAATGCAACATATACCCTCATTTCAATATTGATAATAAAAGAACGAGACAAAACATATTTGAACTAAAATAGGTTTAGTAAACGTTTGTTATTTTTATGAATATGAGGGCCAATATAATTATAGCTTTATTATAAATATCTGACAGAGACTATGATTCACTCACCAAGGTGTAATAAATTGTGAGCTTCACTAAGGGGCGAGATCGATAGGGTAGCAGTGCATTAAATTTTTACAGCTGACCGGACGCGCGGTCTATCTATTGATTTGACATTAGATACCTCTTGCAGTGCCATTATGACTTTATGATTCTACTATTCAGAAAATAAAATAATGGAAGAAACTGACAGGTGCAGTGCCGACGAAATTAAGTTTAACAAAAGATCACGGGAATGAATGAGTTATATGAGTGTTGCTCCGATATGGTTTGTTTTTTATAAAATGTCTTAAGTGTGTACTGCTTATGTACTACAACATTTTTATACCCAATTTACAAGTAGGCGCTTGAAAGACTTTATTTTTGAATGTATGGCTAAGTAAAAAAAGACACGTTTTTTGAAGAAAAAAAAGGTAATATATTTCCCCCTCGAGATACTACATATACTATTTGCGTTTATGACCATTTAATAAATAATTTTAAATGTCAAAAATACAACGTGGAAGGGACATACCCTTAGTAAATCGAACCGCAGGCTATACTAGATCACTATAGTATAATGATAATGAAATAACAGTAAAAAAACAAAAATTTTTTTTGACATTTCCATAAGTACAAATTGCCCGGGCGGCTGCTCATTTTTGTATGGAAAGGCCAAAATAGTTTTTTTAATTTTTGACTGTTGTTTTAATTTCATTATACTACATTGAACTAGTTTAGCTCGTGGATCGATTTAATACGGGTATGTCCCGTTGTATAATCTTTTTTTTTTCAATTTAATGTAGGTATCCAAATACCCAAGCTAAAAATTAAATTGAATTAAATCGTTCAAAATGAGATTCGATTCCCGCTGGACAAAATGTCGAGATTCAATGATGATTAGATTAAATGAGACCGCGGTAAGTACCCACCTATATTTGAATAGGTAGATAAGTAAGGTTTACTTTTTTGATTTGAGGCTTAAGCCAAATTGTAATGGTTGTTATAGGTATATCTTTTTCAGGAAGTTTCTTGATTCCTACATCGATTTAATTATAGTTTTTTTATCGAATTTGATTTGATTCGAATGATTCCTTGATAGGTATTATTCAAATCAAATCAAATATGATAAAAAATTACAGACACTGATATATTATCATGTCTTTTTTATCCCTGATGGGGTAGAGCCCTGGGCTGTAAGACTCAAAGGCCACGCTCAGCGTAATGGCATGCGTTAAGCTGAAAAAAGAAATCAAAATTGACGTGAAGAAGAAAAAGTGCCTCCGTAGATATATCAATACATGAACATCGAAAAGTACCCGTAACCGAAGGGCATGTATGAAGAGATTGATAAGTGTAGATGATGCGAAAGAGTTTGTCATAATCGTAGCTAGTGGAGGACCATAGTCTCTGCCTACTCCTGTGGGAAACAGACGTAATATTACGTATCACGCTTAGCTTTTGTTTCTTACAGCCCTGGGCTCTATCTACCCCGACAAGATCAAGACGTGAAAATATATCTGTATCTGTATACTAAACGTCGAAGCCAATGTTCGACACAAGACGAAGTACAACATTATTTCAGTTGTCTGAGAAGGCATTACACTCGTTTACAATACCACCGCAGGGCACAAAATCCCTCCAACGATAAATAAAAGAAACGGGAATGTCTTTTATTTTTATTACACATGTTTTATACCTTCAGGTTTCTGCTGTCTGAGTGAAGCCTTAGGTGAATGTTACATTTTATTATTAGAAACATTTAAAAATAAAAGGTATACCGCACATTAAAAATTTATCAAATACCTACGACTAAGTTTATCTAAAAGTTAAAGCTAAACATAAAATAAAACAAAATATAAAAAGAAAATTTTATCTAAAGCGCCACATTAAGGCAACGTGCCCAAAATGCTGGCAGCATTCCCCCGCTGAATAGCAAACTGAAAACAATGTAAGCATGGTAAAGATAGCCATCCCTTATGGACATGATGCATCACGAATGCATTCACATATATATGCTGTGTCCGCCACCTAAACAAACCGTGGTTCTTTACTTAATTAAAAAAAACTTTATATAAACCTGTAAATAACCCACTAACTATATGCGTATACCTAACTACAATGACACATAACTTAGCAACCTTGCAACAGGACTAGATGCGATTCAGCCATACTACACACGACTGAGAGCGAAATAGTACACAGATAACTTTTGTCCCCGTCTTCAATCTCTGCTGTCTCTTAGGCAAATTAATGTTTTTCGTCGGAGGATTTATTTTATTCCTTTGAGTTCCATTAAATTGAATGATATGTAAATATAGCAGTAAATACAAAGCGCCGGGAAAGTGAAAAGTGGGGCGAAGTGAAAGAGGACTGACCCGTGTCAACGTCAGCGCATATCACACTTTATATCAATTTTCCTAAAAATAATATGTAGGTAAACATATTCGGTAATTACATAAAATTGTGCTGCAGTATGGAGGACTCATATTTCAATGTAAATAAATGGCCAAGTGCGTGTAGGACTACGCGCAGTATAGAATTCCGTAGTTGCGAATGCCAAAGCCACTAATAACTATATATCTTAAACTAAATAAGTAGAATATGTACAATTATATAAACGATATTAAGATTTTTGCCTATATCCACTCACAATCATGTTCACCATGAGTCCCATCTTTTTTCTTTACGTGTCCAAACCATACCAGTCTATGACTCTCAGTATATTATATAATGTTAAATTTATATTTAGGTAAATTACTTTTAAAGTTATGTTAGTTCAATAACACAGTTTTGTTTCCACAAACGATCCGGGAACTTTTGAAATATAAATAAATCCAACATAAATAAATCCGTCCGAAGTTTCGTGGTTTCACCAATTACATCCTAACATTTACATAATAGTAATCAATAACCATTCATTGTTCTTTCTTTGTATTTCTTGAGCAAATGCTGTTCAGATCCAATTTCTTGTGTTTCTTGCCACTTTTGTAAAGCTTTGTATAAAATACATTAAATATAAATTTAATTAAATATTTTAAATTTAAGCACAGGGTTAAAAAACATATTTTAGTACTTGAGATCTCTGTTAGCAAACGACTGCCTATACCATGAGTAACAAAATGTATTCGTAAGTAAAATGCCTACTCACCTTATTCGTAAACTTCAAGATACCGCACAAACTTTAGAGCGGTTCTTAAACAATCTCATTTGCATTTTCTTTTGTTTCAACGAGATTTCTCCATTATTCAAATCGTGAAGATAAACAAGTGCTCATCTTGACATGTCAATGAGAACATTCATGGGATTACGCTGATCTCTTAACTCTAGATTTGTTTATTTATTAACGCTAACACAGGCCAATGACAAAGTCGCTTTAATGCTTTGTTATTCAGTGAAAGAGTGTTAATATTTTCACAAAATAAAACCTATTTGTAAAATGACATGCTTTGAGATGTTAGGATAGAAATTAAAGCTAACCTACTTTATTACTCAATAGAGTAAGTATAAGTATTTTCTTTATTCAAACAATTGGAATTACCTATGACAAGAAGTCTTTTCATATTTATGTAACTTCTTACAAAGTATACCGGAACCCATCTGTCAACGTCGCAATTTGCTTAGTCTCACTACTCTCTTCTCTAATACTCTTTGACCCAAAAAGTCAGATGTATCTCAGTGCCGCATGTTCAATTTTCCTGTTATTACCCATCCCAAAGATCTTCGTTCTTCCAACAATCTCCTTCTCGATATGCTTCGCTGCCGGAGTGGGTTTCTTAAACATTCATTCACCAAACAAGCCGTGATGCTATGGAATGCCCTTCCTGTTGAGATCAGAATCACACATACACAAACTGCCAAAGAGTATTATAAATATTTGCGTAGTCTATGTAGGGTTAACGAATTTATGCAGTATCTATCTATATGTGTATAAAAGTATTTTATGTAGGTTTATATATATTTTGTTGTATTTTGTTTATGTATTTAGGTAATGTATTATAGTTACTTTTACTGTTATTATTGTTATGGTTTCTTCTAATTGGTATATTTTTATTAGCACCACCTGTAGGTTGGGTGTTAGAAAAGGCCTTGGGCCTTACGCCTCAGCCTGTTACATTTTTATAATTCAATGTAAATTTTAATGAATAAATAACAATTTTTAAAAGCAAACTTAAGGAGAAATCTTTTTTAAAGAACATAATGATAAGAAAGATATGAGGGTGTATCAATTGAAATTTCAAATTGGTTGGCCAACATATTTTTTATTTACCTGTACGTTATATGGAGAAATTATAAAGTACGTAATGTATGTCCTATAATTTCCTATTGATATTATTATAATGCTTCTTACCTATGTTAGGTATACCGTAAATCCACAATTTACAAATACCTATCTAACGCCAGCTGTATGGAAATGCGTTCAGCGTATAATGGAATATGTTACTGTCAATCTTCGTAATATACTCAATTGACTTACAAAACAGCAAAACAATTACTTTTAAATACATATCTGAGGTTAATTTTTCTAGGCAAAGACTTATGTAAGTATTGTTTTAACTCCTACACTGAGAAAAAAATAATGGTCGCTAATAGTAAAAAAATTTGCTACACGGTAACTGCTGAACTCAGAGCTACTAAGTAGCTAAAATGTGCTTAAATTAAAACTACATGGTCCTGCTAATTAAAACAAAAGTTTAGTATCTAATAACTTAATTGCAAGTAGCAAAAGTGGCTCAGCTATTTGTTTTTATCAGCGTACATTTGGTAGGCAAGCACCTCAATTTGGTAGGCAAGTATATGGATAAGCCAAAGAAAATCTAAATAACGCTCAGTTTGTACAAAAAACTAGGTTTTATTAATTTATCTTATACCTTTAAACGAGCAATTCTTGTATATATATATATTTATAAATTTCTGTGATTTGGAAAACGGCTCTAACGATTTTGCTGAAAATTTGTATATGGGGGTTTTCGGGGGTAAACAATCGATCTAGATTAGTTGTATGTTTGGGAAAACGCGTGTTTTCGAGTTTTCATGCGTTTTTCTTTCCACGCAGAATATGGTCGCTAATTTCGTCGCGCTGCTACCGCCTTGATTTAGCTCAGTGGTTAAGGATAGCGACCGCTAGAAAGAGTTACGGGTTCGAATCCCACTCGGTGACTTACTTTTGTTTTTTTTTATAATTAAGTTTTTAGACAAGTTTAAAAAAAATTGTTAATGTTTAAGATGTAACCGAGCAAAGCTCGGTCGCCCAGGTACTAAAAACTTTATTGATGCACAATACACAATTGTTTACAATTCGCTAAAAGCTTAAAAGTTTACATAGTCATTAATCAGTCTACCAGCCCTGTCAATACCTATGCCAAATAAAAAAAAATATCTTACTTAGATCTGAATAGGGCTCTATAAAATCTCTTTTTATCTAATCTTTATACGTCACATAGAAGGGCAGGAAGTTAAATGGACCCACGAATTACGCACTTTTAAAAGTAATAAATTTACGGTGACGTTCCAATTAAGGATTCGTAGCCACGCTTTCTAAAACAGGATATAAAATAAAATATGTGCAGCTTGTTAAGTCAGAGCAAACTCATTTCAAATGATATTAATTAAGACAAACGTGCGTTTAACCCAAATCTTTCATCGTACCAAATCGTTCGTTTCGTATATTGATCAAATTTGACCCTTATCAAATACAAAATATATATAGAAATTTGAAACAATCGGTCAATGTGGATCTGACGTGTTATATAAACACATGTGTAATATTGAAGTAGTTTCACTTACGTATACATTATCATATCTTTATTCCTGACGGGACAGACAGGGCCCAGGGCCGTGAGAGTCGAAAGCCACGCCGTTATGGTTGTTTATTCAACTTTATTACATAAATTTTAATCGGTCGACGGCCTTTTCTACCAACAAACAACTTAGAGGTTTAAGTTAGGTTAAAGTGTTTTTTTATTAATTAAAAAAAGAAGAATAAATTAATTTATCTTCCACAATCAGATTTTATTTACTTCTGGTTAAGATATTTAAGTATTAGATCAAGCCAGAAACATGCTGATTTTTCAATTAACCTTAGGTTACAAAAGTAACCTTCATCTGTATAACACGTTGACGGACAGAGCGGGCATAGCAGTCCCTTTTAGACATATTGTAGTAACAGAGCTGTTATAGCCTTCCAAGTTCGCGGCCATGTTCAAGGCAGAGCTGTTGTAACAGTCGTTTGATTCATACAAAATAAGGAAGAGAATTTCTTTCTGTCACTATTTAACTTTTTCGAATCTTGTTAGTGTCAATTTAAGAAGATTTTGCACACATTTAAAAAATACATGTTACACCTGCCTCCCCCCTCACCTCACAACAACAGAGCGGCTATACCCGTCGCGGTGCTCTAGAACATTCTTCAGTCGGCCAAAGAGTGTCATGTTGCGCAGACGCTTCCATTTGACTGTTTTTGCGCCAATTCTCGACGAATTTCGATCGGTGTTAGATGCTTACTTTTTAATTTTATAGTAAAGCAATAATTAAAATAACATTCAGATATCATGCGAAACTCAATAATCTGTATCAATTTTTCGGTATTAATGTTTAAAATGGAAAAAATATAGTCGACGTCAAAAGTAAAACTGGGAGTTAGTCTACAAATAATTATAGTAGTTTTAATGTTGAATTATACTTTATTCTTCACAGACGTCTAAGAAACTTTTTCACGAAAAAAAAACTGCCAACAAATTTTAAGATTTCTGCCGTAAAAATCCTCAACTTTCAGTAAATGTGCAGCAAGTTAAAAATTGCAAAATCTGAAGGTTTCTCAAGACGAATCTTTTGAAAGATCGTCAGAGAGTCAAAAGAGAGGCACGCAAAACATGAACGGAAACATCTGACGAGTCTATTCTGGACCCGTACATGATTTAAATGATAATAGTTCAGCGGCCAAGCTGTCATAGCAGTTGTGTTGCTCCTTATAACAACCACTTACTGTGCAGGGGTGACAGAACGTCTAAAGCAGGCAACGTCTATAGCAGTTCATGTCCTATGTCATGACATTCTTTTTTACAACTGCAACAGAACTGTCATAACAGCCTCAAAACTTCCATACTAAAAAAGTGTGTCAAAGCGGTGTGACCTAGTGTCCGTCAACGTGATAAGGAAAATAAATAAACATAGGTGTCATAGAGCCGCAAGACCCAAAATGCCATGTCTGCCCCATTAGGGATAAAGACGTGATATAATGTATGTATGTATGTATAGGTATCATAATTTTAAAATTCATAACAAAATATTAGATGCTACGTACACAAAAGTAGCTTAGAGTTACATTACTCAGTTTTGATATTACATATTGAAACATGTAAACAACATTCGATGATGGAATCTTATATTTGTATAAGTACCTATAAACATATCGACCTTTTTATTTAAGGGTGTAATGAACCGGGGCCTCACCTTTTCCATGAATTTTTCAGTCTCTGGCTTCATCGTGGCTGCAAGTTAAATATATAATTAAAAAAGCTACAACACAAACATCATTTAAAAACAGTAATTGACAGATACGTGATTTATTTCGTTAACTTCTATTTTTTTATTGTTAAGTACGGCGACTAAAGCAAAAACTACTGGTTTAGGCATTTACAATAAGAGTTTTAGAATTGTCCTCAAAATTAGAGCACGTTAATTTTTTTATAATTTTCTTTACCCTAGACATTTTTTGAGAAATAAGTTACGAATATGTCTTCAAGAAATCGATAAAAACTAATAGAGAAACTATATTGATTCTTGTTCATTTAATTCTCTTATTATAAAAGTTTGCTATATCAGTGAAAACTTTTAAACGTTTGCTCATGCAATTATTAATAAAGTTGAAACTATTTTTACATAAAAATCATGCTAGAATAAAATCACTCAAAAAACATATATTGGTTGCAACTTACGCCTTAGTAGGTAGGTACCTATTTAGAATTATAAGAATGAATTTGTCACAAAAATTCAATTGAAATAATGTATAAATCCAATATACCCTTCCCTCCAATCTTTACACCATGCACGTATCGCTCAATCGATTTGATTTAATAATGTTGGGCTAAGAGGGTTTTAAACACTATTGGGTTTCGATAAAAGGTCTGGTGGCGTCCTTTGCGAGATGAGTAACATCGATAAATGTCACCTCATTACTATTCAACAGTTGTTCAGGTAGAATGAGCAGAGCACCCCTGATATAATTTGAGAAACTTGATACCTAGATACTCTATCTCAGTTAAAGATTAAGATAGAAAATAGCAACATAAGCACAAATCTTTAACAGTATTTAGTACACCAATTTAAAAATTTTTAATAATAAAGTGGTAAATATTTAAAATAAATAATTTACACTGCTAAGTAAAAATTACAGCTATGTTGCGTTGACGGTACTTTTACAGTCATATCTTATTCAAGATCGGTGAGTAAGATGCTGCAAATCGTTGGACTTAATCGAAATGTTCCTCGTCTGACCTTGCGGCTATGAATGGCATGCTTCTTTAATGAATTATGACTCCAGTTACAATTTACAAAGAAAACTCTTGAGTCTACAATAGTCCTGTTCAAATCTTGAGTTGAAAGGGCATGAACAGAGTTCTTATACAATAGACCAGATAAACACTAGAAAAGTAATAATATTTCAAATTTTAGCTACATATTTTGTATCTTAAGGTAATTAAAATCTGCATTACTATGTTACCAAAAAGTTTTTTACTTACTTGGGCAGGGTTGAAAAATATACTTAAATTCGAACATTGAACGACCCCATGGAACATAATGTATCGAAGTTAAAATAAATATATTTCTGGCCAGCCATACAAGTGAACCGATCAGCTGGTGTTAATGTATTCCTTAGACAAAGTTATCAATAAATTACTATAAGACGTCCATCGCGGGCTCAAGTGTCTTTTGCCTCCCCTGCGCTTGTGAAAACCAGCACTTCCTGGCCAGAGGAAGACTTAAAATTGTTGACATACATCGACCGGTGATAATATCTGACTCTAATCTGAGATTTTTATCACCATCCTCGACCACCTATATCTACCACTATATTTATAAAAATCTGCAGGCATGTGAATGAAATCCTTCCATGCTGGTCTGGGAGAAAAGAAAAAACGTAGAATGTACCAGCTGCTTCGCGCAGATCGTAAGAGCCGATCGAGGGAATGGGCGAGATTTGAATCATGGTAATAGGCGATGCGGCTAGCAACCCATCACTATTTTGATTCCTGTTCCATCTTAACGCCCACCACCACGCTAAGCGTGGCCTTTGGGCCTAACGGCCCTAGGCTCTGTCTTCCCCGTCAGGGATATAGACGTGAAAATGTATCTGTATATATATATCTGTATCTGCAGGCAAAAGTTTGTATTGATCAACACCGAGGATATATTTTTTATCCTAAAAAAAATGTGAAGTCGTGCGATTGTCAAACGCCCTATGGTGGTTAAAGAGTTCTGTAAGCAAATCCGCAGGGAACAGCTAGATAGCACAATGGGGAAGGGATGAAAATTTTAAAAACGCTTCAAAGTTTCTCTGTTGTTACGAATAACATTCCTATTTATTGTTAACTAGCCGAAGCCCGCGACTTTATGACTACGGATAGTGCTCATCTGGCTGAACAACTTTTGCTAAGGCGTCATTTTTATATTTCTTATAGTTTAGCTGGACTATTATGGTTTTGCATCAGGTGTTTCATTTTAAATCAATTATTCTCTATATGTTGCTCAGGCATATCAGCTATATAACAAAAAAAAGTTTTATTGAATCCGTCAAGTATTTTCGAGGATTAGCGTGTACCCAGTATTTTTTTTTAATTCTTACTATATTTGATTTTAGAGTTTGACGGTCACAATTACTGTTATTAGTATTAGGGTACGTATGTACCGCGATTAATATAGTTTTTTGCCAGATATTTTGACGGCCCTTCTGCCATTATGGTCGCTGGCTGACTGAAATATCTGGCAAAAAACGATATTAATCGCAGTAAGTCCCGTACTTAGAATATAGAACAAACCAGAAGCCGCGAACAAGCCCTAAGCTGAAGCTACACAAACTACTCTCAAAGAGAGTAGTTTGACAATTGGTGGATTAGTCTATCTGTGGCCATCGACTGACGTACGCGGGAAAAATTCTCTCAGTTTTAATTTAATTATGCAGTGTTGTGCGGTTCCCACCTGCAAAAATGCAGGTGAAAAATTATAAAAACTAGATGGGATCACATTTCATGTGTAAGTAGCGCAACTACATTTCATTTTATTCGAATAATAATGTATTTTTACTCGTTCAAAATGTAAACAATTTGGGCGAGTCCATTTTGTCAATGTTGCCAGTTGTGCTAAAAAGTTTTTCCTGCTTTCACTTGGTTATTTTCTAGAAGGTTAATAAAAAATAAATTGTTCTCTGAATGAATTCACAAGGGTGGCATATTTTGTTGTATGTTATCGAAGCTAAGCAACTTCTATCGCATTAGGTTATCCTGTAAAGATAGATATAAGTTTGTGGAATAAATAAATAAAAATAAAAATAAATGCATGACAAATAATTTAACGTTTGACTTTAATAGATAAATTCATATTAATTTATTTAGTGTCAAAGTATGATATTGTTTGAATTAAGACATTTTAGTATAAATAGAGTGACTTATGTATATAGGTAAGTAAATAAAATTATTAACTATTGTTTGACAGTGGTGGTGCTATTTTTCAAACGCGGAGTCACTAAACGAACGGTTTTTTGTACGGAAAAATCGTTTAGATGACTCCGTGTTTCAGAAATGGCACTTACCGTTTGAAAAACGACTTTCCCTAAAATAAAACAGATCTATATTTTGTAACGTTATCAATTCAAGTCGTATCTGTAATTCCGCTACTCATCGCTAGACGGCGTTTTTGACCGTCGGGTTTTTTTTTAATTTGCGTAAACTTGTTATAAGAATGTTTTATGTTAAAACTATTCTAATTTTTAAAAGTAAAATTTCAGGTTTCCAGCTGATGAAATCATAAGAGTAAAGAGGACACAAATGATAAGACAAGCTCGGTTAGATGAAATATGAAAACCTACTAGGCAGTGTTATTTGTTCGAAACATTTTGAAGACGATTATTTTTATGAAACAAAGCGCGGTTTTATAAATTACACATGGAATTATCTATCCTTATCCGTATATTATCCCACAGGAACAAATATCGGAATCAAAGTAGACTATGTCCTTCCTTATCAAGAAAACTATCCCTATACCTAACTTCATCTAAAAAATAACATTTTTGCAGTTGTTGTTATAATCTCATAAAAATATTTACATATACAACTTCATCATTTGTCAAAACGTAAAAATGTATTGATAAGGTCAGAATCAAAACGTCAATATTATAAAAAAAAAGTAAAACAAAAAGGTACGTAAATAAAAGAATATTTTGTAAAAATTACGTGTTTTTTTCCACTTAAGGGTTTTTTTATGCAATATATTTATGAATATTTATTTAATAGGATAACTGTTATAGATCGATACTCGCATTATGTTGACACAAAACATTAAGTTTGGTTTGCATTATTTTGAAACATAATTTTTGATTTACCCTAAAAGATGCGAACTCTCTTTAAGCTAGCAACACTTTGCGGGTGTGAAGTATGAGGAATGCGGGGGGTAACGCATTCTTTTTGGACACAGTGAGCTGCATACATTAACGGCTGTAGGCTACTTCTGGTTTGTTCTATATTCTAAGGTCCCGTAATACTAATAACAGTTCTTACCTTCTTACTATATTACTATTTCTCCATCGCACTCAAAATTTTTTTTTTCTACTCCTGTACTGTTATCTTTCTTTTATATGGTTCTGAACACTATTATAAGAACATTGATAATATGATTGCAGAAAAAAGTCTATACTCTATGCCTCATAATAGCACATGTGTCGTTATTTCACTAAAACGATACGCCTAGCCATAGACGTAGAACTTTTTTTTCTATACATTTACCATACTGCCAACATAAAAAAAAATGTTTTTTTCTCATAGTCACTAAAAAGACGTCAATTAAAAAAAAAGTTTACCATAGATACCATATAGATCAGTACTTGTTGACCGAGCGAGCGAAGCGACTCAGTTTCAAGATTAGCCAAAAATTCTTTTGTCCGTCTGTCTGTCTGTCTGTCTGTTCTCGCCTACAGGTCGCATTTCTTAACCGATTCTCATGAAATTTTGTCAGCAGGTTCAGCAACTAAATAGAATTTTTTTGTCGAGCCAGTTTTTCGAAATTTTTCAAAATGGCGGAAATATGGGGCTTTTAAAATTTAAAACTGTCATACATCCGCCATTTCTAAATATTTTCAAAAATGTCAATAGACTTTTTTGTTGCCATTATAAAAACGCAATGTTTTCATTTGAACAACTTGTTTGTCTGGACAACTTTTTATACGTTATGCTTAAACGGGCTTAGGGTGACTCGCGAAGTCTAGCTGACTGAGCCGTGACGGATATACAATACAAATATTCTTACAAAATATACTGAAACTATTCATGGGTGAATTCAGTCCGGGTTACTGAACAATTTTCTTAAAAATGTCTCCCGTGGGAATCAAACCCGCGAATTCCGAGTTACAAGGCCAATGTCTTGACCACTATTTTTAAGAAAAGAAAAAAATTGACAAATATTTGTTGCGTACATTCAATACCATATATTTCACAAAAAACTATAAGTCTATACTCGCTATGATTTTTTTTTTCATAAGTTTACGAGATTGACTTGATTTTGTCTAGAATCGTATGACTTTTTGTTGGCTTGCGTGTTTACAGTTTTGTTTAATTTGTTTAGTCTGTTAATTGTGTTCAATTGTCGTGTATTAGATTGCTTGCTTGCTTTGCTTGGTAGTAGAAGATATAATCGCGAGGTCTAAGTTCGTGGCGAACTACTAGTATATTCTAAATATGATTTACCAAACATACGTCAAACATTTTCATATTTTCTTTGTTTGTTTTTGTATTTTATTTAGTAAATATAGTCGTAGAAAAAGTATTGTATGCAACGTTGTATAAGTACGTCAAAAAATGCTCGATGGCGTCTAATTACGATGCTCGCCAAGGCTCGCATCGTAACCTGCGCCACTGGCATTTTTTGCCCGTTATTATACAACTGGTGCATAAAATACTATTTGGAAATATATTATGAGCAGACACATTTTTTACTGTTTATTATATGTATTAATAATAATACCAGATTTTTTGGCGGATTTTTGTTTATTCTGCATGTAAATCCGTAACTTTGTCAACACGCCGGGCAGATTTTATATGAATACGGCTACTACATTTTAAAATCACAATTATTTATTTTTTAAACAAACTAAGTAAAATGTGTAAGCACATTGCTGTAACTTTTCAAACTTAATGTAGGTTAATTTTAATTAGGCATCTGCAGAGGAAGCCACACTCCTCAAACCCGGAAGCCAGCCGCCACTGGGGATGCCACAGACATAAACTGCAGCTTTTTTCGTTTTCGATATAACCTAGTTTATGTGTCAGTTTAATATATCTTTAAAAAGATCGTTAGGTTTATTTAGGAATGACTTTAAGATGTTTAGAAGTAGCAATCAATCTGGGTCTTTTTCTAAATGATAAAAGTCTACACATATAAATAACTAGCTGACCCGGCGAACTTCGTACCGCCAAACAGTCAATGAATGTTGTGTTACTTTTTAGCCGAACTAATTTAGGCTTAAATGAACGTAAAACAATGATACAAAATAATATATTTATATAGATAGAAACAAAAAAGTATTTGCTAGCTCAAAGAGTATATAACCACTACGTATGAATAGCTTATCAAGAAAAATCATAGACAACCTATAAAAAGACATTTACACTTTTGTTTTCCGTTCCTTTCCGATGATTTTATGTTTTTACTGTAGAATAAATCTTAGGTATTATTTTCGGGAATTAAAAATTAAATAATTAATAAATAATTTTCGAAAATTAATGTCTAAAACAAACAAATATAACAGTACCTGAACTTTGTAGACATTTTACAAAAAATAAATTTCTGAACGCACACATGATGTCTTCAGAAAAAAATAAAGTTGTGGCTTAAAGGTCTCAGCAACCAGGCCATAAGGTCCAAAAAAAAAAAAGTTGTTTCACTATTTGACAGGATTGGACAACAAATGTTTGACATGTAATAAACAAATCAGCATCTATTGAAATGATTAAGTATTCATTACACATATCGAGTTTTCATTGTTTTTAAGATGTATTCTGCTATTCGGGACGGAAACAAATCCAACAAACCAAAAACCATGGCAATCGGTCCAGCCGTTCTCGAGTTATAAGTGTTGTAACAAACACGACTTTCTTTTATATATATAGATAAATTTTCTTAAAAAAACCTATAAAAATACGTACCGCGACTAAATTTATAAAACATTCGATATTTTTGTTGATTTGATTCGAGTAGATCATTCGTATCGATTTACTAAATACCTCTCAGTCTGTACAATATTTAATTAAGATGCTCTATGTTTTGAAATACTTGTAATGTCGAAATAGTTGCTAAATAATACAGTTTTCTACCTGAAAAAAGTTCATTACTACATTAAAAAGGTCTGTTATTATAAGATCGGGTCCATTTTCTCAGAGCAGGAAATTCACGGTCCATTACAGATTTCATCTAGATAGCACGAGTGCCGGTCGGGGAGTGATGGATGGGCCGTCACACTCAACGTACGCACATGGACCATACACGAGTGTGCAAGCTCTGCTACAGAGACATTTTTCACATCATCATCATATTATAAGTCACAGGAAGTCCCCTGCTGGACACAGTCATCTAGGTAACACGAGTACCGGTCGGAGTGATGGATGAAATGAATGAAATTACATTTTTCAATAAAACGCAATAAATAAATTTAACTTCATATAAGCCTTATCGTCGCATCCTGAATATAACCTGAGTAAGACCTTGAAATTTGTATAATAACCGGCCAAGTGCGTGTCGGGCTATGCGCAGTGTAGGGGTCCGTAGTTACAAATGCCGACTATGAGTTCACGCGACTAAAAACGTCTAAAAACGAATTTTCTATTATTTTTTTTTATAAATTTTTCCATTCTCGAGTACATCCTTTAAGTTGGCTGCGTATAACTTTTTACACCCTACTCAGCTCTGACAGTTTTCCTATATACTTCGTTATATATAGTACTGCCGTGAATATTTTCACGTGTCCATATAGCAGATAGGTGTGGGGCACATGACTTTAACAAAAATTTGCAAGACGAAATATTTTTAAAAAACCTATTTAACGATGGTTAGACGAGAAAAAAACATTCTCAACTTAAATGTATAGGAGCTACCATAAAAAAAAATCAAAACTTTAATTTACCACTTTTTTGTTATGATTAATATCATACCCATGCCAAACAACAGCTTTATGAACTTATAGTCTCTAAGTAAAACCGCAGAAGGACAGGGAGATAGACAGATTGACAGACAGACAGAAGACTTTAAAGGTTCCTTGTTTACTACGGAACCATAAAGAGGCAATGTAGTGCGAGCTAGCTAACACGAGATACGACTTTGTAGCATCTACCGTAACGCTCGTAGATGTGCTACGACATGCTACAAAAGAAATGCGAATATAATGTGAACTTCCCAAGTGTTGAAAGGTCGAGTAATCTCTCGTGGTAATCTAACAGCTCAGCATTTCGAAATTTAATTGAGCTGAATTATGAACTTTGCACCACGGCATTTTTCATTCTTAACTATTTGACAAATTACAGCCACTAAACGAATTTTCCGTTTTAAATTGTTGTAATAGTTTTTATAGACGGACTGTGGATTTGACGGTTTCAATGATTTACTTTGCTTAGGATACATTTTCGACGGCCGTTCACCGTTTATTTTAATACCCCACGTATTACAATAAACGGTAAATGACCGTCGAAAAAGTATCCTAAGCAAATCCTGAAGTGAAAAAGGCTTTTACACAACAAAAAAGCCGATTTCTAAAAGCTTTTGAAATGTATTCGCCATAAAATGTTAAGCGCCCGGATAATATGAATTTTATGACTTTTTGTACGGTCAATAAGGATATATTGAGGTTTTCATGTTAACGGCGCAGTGGAATAGTCTCGTACTACGCTACGCCTAATTTTTACACTTGTCTCATTTTAAACCTCGTGTGTACTAAGCATAATAAACAGTTTATGCGTCGAAATAAAATTGACTAATAGAATATGTGCGTGTATTCTTGTTATAACTGGCTTTCATTTAACTTGCAACTTCTTATGTTCGTTAATTTACAACGTGTAAGGAATAAACCCGTAATAAATCAAACCACGGGCTATACTAGATCACTAAAGTGTAATGAAATTAAAATAATAGCCAAAATACAAAAAAATCGTCATTTCCATACAAAAGTGTGCAGCCGCCCGGGTGTTTTTGGTTGTTATTTTAATTTTAATATACCATAGTGATCTAGTCTAGCCCGTAGTTGGATCTGTTACGGGTAAGTCTTATCCACGTTGTGTAACTTACGTATCTCTTTCGTTTTTTTCAAAGCATCTTTCACCCTTTTGCTTTAAATCGGACAAATAGCATCGTAAAAATGTTATGAAGCTGTTTTGATGATGAAGTTTCAACGGAACTCAACAACAAAACGACGTAAGTCCATCTAGTTTAGACACTGATAGAAGTAGACATCCAAGTAATGGCAATGATAACATTTACAAAAAAAAAGCATTTACACTCTCACATCACGTATCTACTAGTACCAAGTTCTCAGTTGGTGAACATTAGATTTCGTAAAGTAAAAATTGTTAAGTGTTTTAAAACAACAGCTTTTAACTTTCAGACCACATAAAATGAAATTTGATTTCAAAATTTTTAGATTTCATTACAAATTCTAATAAGTATCTCGTGAAAAAGTAATCACAAAAGTGTAAAATTTTAAAATTAAAACGTTTTATTTGTTTCTAAACTCGAAGAGCGAATATTTGCATAAAGAAAAGACCGTTTTATATTTGCATAAAATAGCTGGCCAAGAGTGTCGGGCCACGCGCAGTATAGGGTTCCGACTTTGAGTTTTTTGATGATTATCACTTTGTCGGCATGATTAATAAACATACCCATGATAATAACAGCTTTCTAGTGCTTATAGATTAGAAGAGGTCACGACAAATTTGGTAACGATAAGGCTGATTCTGGTTTTACAGAATGAAAAGCACCGACTCTGAAGCTAAATATGTCTGTCTGCCACGATAACAAAATTTTCAGGCACCATATCTAAGTAACGCAACAACTTCACGCAGGCAGGCCGACATATTTGGCAGCAGAGAGGTGCTCTTTAATAAAACCAGAGTCAGTCATTTACGTTATCGTTCCAAATTAGTCGTGACCTCCCGTTCTATAATAATCTCTGAGTAGAACCGCGGACAGACAGACAGACATGGCGAAAATATAAGGGTTTCTTATTTACGACGGAACCCTAAAAATATATACTTAGTCCAATGTGTGCATTTTTGATAGATACTAAAATTTTAGTACAATCCTTAATTGAGTTCTATTCTTGTAAAAATAAACATTTAATTTTCTCTCCTACTTTTTTGCATTTCAAAGAGTGCGACCTTCAAATTTTTATATTTACTATCATATGATGACATTTTAACGTGTCCAATGGCGTGCCTTGTTTCTCTTTTACAATATATTCAGAAAAAGCAGATGCCCACGACTTCGTTCGCGTGGATTTTATGACTCCGGCGTACTGAATATCACAAAGTATTAAAAATAGAAGATCTGTAACACCTGATGCAGGATAAAGTTAAAATTTATTTGCATTATTATGTGTTTGCAATAAATCGATGATCAACTGATGTGGGAATTTATTTAAAATATGAAAAATAAAACAAAATACTTTTAACATATAATACTGCTAGAAATATTTTCTAATGTTTACAGTAGTTCGTATTTATATTAACCTCAATAAAAAATACTCATCAGGCTGAACTACTTTTACAAAGACGTCATTATATTTCTTAAAGTTTAACTGGACTATTATGGTTCTGCATCAGGTGTTCCATTTTCCAAAATCAATTATAACCCATTTGTTGCCCAGACTTAACAACTGCAGAACAAAATGTTTAATTCGAATCCGTCCTTAATTCCGGAGATTAACGTGTACAAACAGACAAACAATCAGATAGACATTTTTTGAATTCTTACTCTATTACTAAGTCTCTATTGCCCCAATTTTTTAAAAACATTTATTCAATGTGTACAGACACATTTTTTTACTGTTTTATTCTATGTAATTATTTGGCTAGCTTGCAACGCTGGATTTAATTTATTTATTTAAATGACTTGTAACTCAATTTAGGACTCTAGAGCAAAGAATTTCTTCACTCTAAGTTTAATGGAGTCTAAGTTTGAATACCTCCACTGGTAATGCGTTCTATAAAAACGCAACAAGCACAGCAAAACTTCTCGTATGTCTGTGAGATATGCGAAGGATCTGTAGAAGTAGTTGACCACTAACACGAAGATGGCTATCAAAGACTCTAAAACTCTAAATGAGAATTTGTCTTAAGGATATTCAGGAGAGCGAGGATGGTATGGGACGGTAAAAAAAAAATTGCTGATTTTAGATTTAAATTCTTACCCTTCTATTCATAAAAAATAAACAACTGTTTGCTAAACCTATTTTAGTTATAATATGTTTGTCCCTTCCTCTTCCCAATATTTGACATTAAAAGAACGAGACAAAATATAATTTTACTAAAACAGGTTTTAAAAATAAAGTGGAAGGAACTAACATTCTGTGCCGAACCCACATAAATAGCTTGACAAGGATAAGGCAGAAGAAGAAGAAGAGGTTTTGCAAACGATGTCATTTTTTATAAATAAGAGGGTTATAATTATCATTTAAAAGAAACCTATATTATACGAGAAATGAAAACTGAAACGCATTTCCATTAACATACCAATGAATAAAATTACCTAGCGTCGTAGAACCAACCTGCGTGTGATCGAAGTTCAATGAAGTGGCAATAGATGACACAGATTGTGTTATCTAACTGGAACTGTAATGTTTATACAATAACATTTTCTAAAGTAATTGAGGTTTATTGCACAAAATAAATAAATATTTACATAGGACACAATATATAACTAAAAACTAAATCACCTAATAAACTAAAATAATCTAATTAAAAATAAAACATTATATTAAATAAAAAATAGACCCCAGATCGCTACGGTCGCAGGGCAAGGTACCTAAAAGACAGGCGGCATTGCCTCGTTGTACGGCAAGACTTAATCTTTGGCCAAAATGCGCACCTGCTCTTAGGTCCCCAGAAACGTCGATCAGGTAATTTATATAGACTTTCATGCTTATTTGCTTGTAAACTACACGATTAATCACCGAGAGCGACAAAATAAATAAAAAGAGTAAAAACATACCGACATTTTAGTTTCTTACTCTATTACGATGTCTCCATCGCCCCACAATTATTTTTTTTGGAAATATATTCAGTTTACAGACACTTTTTTTTTACTGTTTTATTATATGTATAGATATCCAAGACCCAAGTCAATCTGAAAAATATCGTTTTCCATCTTGGCCTGACCTTTGGTGTGACAGCGTGGCATGATGACTAGGCCACAGAGAAAATATCTCTAAACTGGAGTGAGAAAATCTATTAAAATACCATAGAAACGAAAAATTCTGTCCTTGCAGAGACCCACTTGCTCTTGTAATTATGAGCAAATGATCACTTAAAGAAGCCTTTGTCCAGCTGTAAACTGATATGAGAGTGAATAAAGACGTCCTCATCAAGCAGAAATGCGGTTTTTACAAAATATTTTAAATCTTTGACGAATTCATCCCAAACCAAAGACAATCTATTTCCCAGACATGACATGACAAAGTGTGACATGAATGTGACACGCAAACAGGAGCCAAGACAACCTCAAAAGATCCAAATCGGCTGTCGGCCGCACAATACTGACAAACGACGCCATAAGCTGCAAACTTTGTACATTGTCTCTTTAATTGTTTCGGTACTGGTAGACAAATAATAACAAGCTTTTTAAAGAATACTAGTCTCAGTAGTTATGACCAAAAATTCAAAATTATACTTTTATTTAAGTATATTTTGAAAAATGCGTAATTCTATTACTTACGTAATTCCAATACCTTCAACACCGATACGAATGCTGCCAAATATTAAAGTAACTTAAAATTAGCCAAAATATCACACATGTACGAGTCGTAACACATCGTAGGAATTAGTAAATAAATATACTTTTTATTATTGTGTCAGAATAGTTAATTAAGTACCTACCTATAATTACATAGTGTTATAAGATTACTGCATCTGTTCTGTGATGTTTGATCTTTTTAGAGATGAAACTGAAAAAGTAATTATGTTACAAGGAAATTTTTATTTTGTTTTGCAGACCGTAGACAACCCGTGAACTGGGGAATCAGGTTTATCAAGTCTACAAAGAAATAGTTTGAAACGAAATATTTTTAGACGGATAGTACTTACCTTGCAAAAGTAAAATCGTTGAAATAATGTTTTTCTAATCACGCTTGTATCTTATAAGTTAGATGATAATTATAGTTTGTGTATTTACTCGTTTTTGTGGCAATTCTAACGTTTGAAATATCTCTAATGCGATTATATTTATAGCATTGAATGTGCATGTATCTGAATAAATATTACTGTCCGCTTAAATAAATAAAAATTAAAAGGGCCCTTATTTGAAACAAAGTCTTTACTTAATCGTTAATATAATTTACGTTGGTAGTCTATCTAGTTTTAAAACGCACGATTTTTTGGTTCTTCACCCAAAGAGTCCTTACAATGTTACAAACGTACTAAGCCGTCGCTGTCTTACATCATCATCATCAGGTATTTTTGTCTTCACTGCAGGAGCACGACCCTCTCTACTACCTGAGCCATACTTAGCCAGAGCAGCCAGAGGACTTTGGCCTACACTCTCCTCGCTGACCATACGGGTTGGAGAGGTCTTATTGATGTATAAAAGCTTTGTTCAGCTTGTATTTCCTAAGTCGCCTTATACGACATCCACGGGAAGACTTAGCATGGAATTGTATGTACTGCGCTTAGAGTGACCCTATTCTACTCTGCCGGCAACACTACTCAAATTTAATTACAATGATCTTTTAAGTAAAGTACGTACGCAATGAACGGTTAATAAATAAAATGTTATCAGTCCTTAGTTTTCAGCGTATGATATTTTTATTTGTTTGTTCTATCATCGCAACTCTATAACTCCTTGGAAAGTACGAAGGCATCATGTAGCTGACATAGGTACTCAAAAAAATTAATCGAGTACAAACAGAACTCACCAATAAAAGTTTCTCGTATTTTATCAATAAGTACTTACATAAAATCTGAGAGCATTGAACATTAAATAAAGAGTTTAATCATTATTTCATTATTTACAGACCCGTTTTAGTTGCTAAGAATATTTCAACTCTCAAACTCATATAAGAAACTTGTACGCTTGAGCCTATGTGGACGATGTAAATTAATATTTTTGTGTACATTCTTCTTAAATTAGAACTGTGTCAAATTTTATCGACTAATTATACGTAACAATGGTATGCAAACATAAGGTTTCCTATGATTTGGGAACAAAACAAAAATAGCATAATTACCCTTCGACCCATTTTTGTCATAATAATGTACATATAAGTAATAATTATATGTATATGTAATAAAATAAATAAAGAGATAATAATAATATGTATATACTTGATACATTTCGCTCAATCGAGGTAGATTCAGGAAACGTTAAGGGTGAAGAGTTTCGCTTGTACCCTGAATATATGTATAGTATGAGTGCATGTATAGAGGTATGATAGTTCAAACTCACCTGTTTCACCAACTCAGTGAGGTGGAAGTTTAAAAATTCAGAACATAGCGTAGAACATCTATAATCTTATGGTAAAGTTCTACGCTATTCAAAACGTAGTACTTTTTCTAAAATAAATAATAACAATATAAGTTCATTAGCGATATTGTGTAGATTTTAAGTGTTTTGTTTTTCATTTTATCTAAATTTTCTGAAAACTGACACAGACTGGGGTTCATTACAGAGGGTCAGTGTAATGAGACGTCGGCATCTGTGACGCGCAGTCGTTTTAATTACAAAATGTTTCAATTACACTGGCCTGCCTAAATTCTTGAGCATTGTTCTCAAGCATTATTAAAGTAAAGAATTTTAAGGTTGTTAGGCATCCAAATAGAATTTTTGTCAACAAGCCATACCGTTATCTTCTCCGTAAATCTCACCACCAGTTTGCTTTGAACACGGCGCTGTGGCAACATTAGGTACTACTTATCTACTAAATATTTTTTAACCATATATATAAATACCTATATCAAGTGATATATGAACACATGCACTTTTTCAGCGAATAAGGACCGTATGCCAAGATTTAGATCTATGTGGCCAAGGTGTTCGCATGTCTGTACATGCGAACACTATGGCCACATAGATCTACTTATTACTGTTCTTATCTAACTAATCTAAACTAGCCGAAGCCTGTGTCTTCGTTCGCGTAGACTTAATGAAAATACTCATCAGGCAGAACAACTTTTGCTTAGGCGTAATTTTTATTTTATTTCTTATAGTTAAGCTGGACAATGGCTCTGCATCAGGTGTTCTATTTTCCAAAATCAAATATACCCGTTTATATAGGTTGCTCAGGCTTAACAGCTATATAACAAAAAAAGTTTCATTCGAATCCGTCCAGTTTTTCCGGAGATTAGCATGTACAACAGACAAACAGACATATTTTTTTTTAATTCTTACTCTATACTACTATGTTTCCATTGCCCAAAATAGGTTTTTTTTAAATATATCTAATGTACAGACACATTTTAACTGTTTAATAATATGTGTAGATGAATTAAAATAACATCACTTTCTTATTAGTAAAACTCATTGGCTCTGCGTGTCTAAGCCAATGCCAATGCATTTTACCAAATCTAGGCCGTTTTTCCGGATATTAGCGTGTACAAACAGGCAGACATACATTTTTTTAATCTTACTCTTTTACTATGTTTCCATCGTCCAAAATATAACTAATGTACAGACACATTTTTACTGTTTTATTATATGTATTTAAAGTAGATGGATTTAATAACATCACTTTCTTGTTAGTAAAATTCATTGGCTCTGCGTGTCTAAGCCAATGCATTTTACCAAATCTAGGGAAACCCATAAGCAATTAGTGAGTATTTCGTACACGATGTCACGAATAAACAAATCCTTGAACAATCTACATCTTCCATCAAAAATTTCATGTAGAACCATAAAGGAAAATACATTCTTTAATTTCGTAAAATACTTAATATTCATCCAAATTTGATAGAACATAAGTCACTGCTCCCAATGCCAATACATGAAACGTCAAGGCATATTGGGAGGAGAATTTCGAAAGTAAACAGCTGAATCCATTTCTTTCCGTCATCGTGATGAAAGTAAACATATCGTTTTCATTTTCGTTTGCATAAAGTTGCCTTTACCATTTGCTCGTTTATATTGTATAAATATGTATAAAATCTTTTCATAATTTTTTTTAGTAGAACTTAAATTCTATTCTGGTAGAAACATTATATTATGTTTCACTGAACCCAAAAAATATAAGAAAAAATATTCGGAGCAGAATCTTTCTTTTTTTTAACATGTTCGGTATACGAAATTAAACATCTTTAATCACTCAAAAGAAATAAGTAATAGACGGCATATCGCGAAATAGCAATCTACTATTTTGTTGCAATTTATTCCATTTAAGTGTTATAATCAAAGGTAGGACGAATAAATTCATACACAAAATCAGGTATAAACATTTGCAATTTCACTTTAGTAAAGCTGTTTGTGTCTTCTAACACTAAGTGTACTTACCTAATTATTATTGTTTACAAAACCACGAATCAAAACATCAAAGAGTCCCGTAGTAACCAAAATTATTGTCACAACTGGGTAGAGGCGAATTTCGATTTATTAATAGGAAATCAAAGAGGAACTTATAATAAATCGCTCGCCGGGCGTTCTTCGCAGAGAAGCTTTAAAATAAGAAACAAAATCGCGTAATAATTTATTACTGTGTGATTTTGTTTTTTTGTAGAAACTGAAGAGAAATAATTGCAATATAAAACTATAACAAAGAGTCTTGTTCAAATTATATATAGCGAGTTATTACTATATAGCTTATCATAAATAAATATATAAGAATTGCACACTAAATAATAGAATAAACTTGGTTTTCCTGTATTGGATAGGTAAAGAACTAGGCTCAGTGGTTTCGGAAATAAAGAAGGGTATGGTATATTTTTCCTTTTTTATTTAATAAGTTCAATACTACCGGTCTTAAAAATTGCAAAAAAGAATTATTTGAAATTCTCATAAAAAATTTGATTTGTCACACTATGTAATTTACCCCCCATAAGTGGCTCCCGCACTTGAAATTTATTTATTTACTTTATAGGTACGTCCAACTTTGAGTCACTGATTTACATAGGCATTTGTTAATTTCAACTCAATCGATCCAGTAGATTCGTAGGGCGGAATTATCAATTTACGCCTATTTTCATAAATAACTTCAAAAAATACCGATCTAAAAAAATACAATAAATATATGTTTAAACATACATACATACATACTATCACGTCTTTATCCCTAATGGAGCAGACAGAGCATTTTGGGTCTCGCGGCTCTATGCAAAACCCAGGGCCGCATGACCCAAAAGCCACTTTTAGCGTCATGGTGGGCGAGAAGATGGAAAAGCAATCAATACAGTGATGGGTTGCTAGCCGCATCGCCTGTTAACATGATTCGCATTTTTGCCCATTCCCTCGATCGGCTTTTACGATCTGCGCGGGAAGAGAAGCAGCTGGTTATATGTTTAAAAACTCATTAAACCGCTTTTAAACAACTATTTTGTGTGTGTCGCACAAAATAGTTCACGAAACTTTGTTTTCATTTACCCCCCTAAGTGTCCCTCCATATTTGGAAATCAACCGGTCCAGTAGTTTCGTAGCAAACGGCTGTGATAGGGCGACAGGCAGACTAATGAGTGAGTGAGTGATCCTATAAGGTTACCGTTTTTACCTTTGAGATATGGAACCCTAAAAATACATGGATACATAAATCTCATACTTAAATATATATCAAATTTCAACTGTTTTACTTAGGTCAATTGCGAATTATTATTTCTCTTGCTATTCTTATATTTATATTTACGTTATTTATTTTTGCATCTCCGTTTCAGTTTATTCAATTGTCCTCTACTGGTCGCATTTTTCAACCGGTTCTCGTGTTTGTGAGCAAGTTCACATTAGTTATATAGAATATTATTAGGCAGTTCTTGCTTTTTTTTCAAATAGCCAGCAGGCGGATTTCTTAGACTTAAATGCTATGAGACCAAATACTGATACAATTAACTATTTTTTTTTAATTTGGCATATAACTATGAAAATTTGCTAATCAGATATTTTTGAACAGAAATCAATAGAAGGTCTGAAAAAGGCTAGGCAGGATATGGCTAGGATATACAAGTAGGTATAAAAATACTTACACTGGTTAGCCGGTTAGAGAAATTGTTCTTTTTTAGAACTTGGATAACTTTTATTTCAATCAAGTATACTACATTTAAGGTATTTTTCGTTTATTTCAAGGCTGTTTACTTTTCATTAGTTGTTTCCGGTGAAATGAAAACACTAAAATAAAGGCACTAAAATTACATTAGCTATCAGGGCCTGCAAGACATTACAAAATACAGAGACTGGAGCTACGTTGGGTAAATGAACCCAGAAATTAAAGTATTTTGATTTAGTATAGGTAAACCAATACAATATCAAAATTGCCTACAAAGAGAGATATTTCTTTCCCACAAGGTGTACCTGCGAGATAAAGTAATTTTTTCATTCTTCTATTCTTTTTAAATAGACTTGACTATCCAACTTTGAAGACTTTACTTAGGGAGCTCCCAAAATTTTCCGAGGTCCTATGCTGCCTCTATGTAAAATAAATAAATAAAATAAATATATAGGGACAAATTACACTGATTGAGCTAGCCCCAAAGTAAGTTCGAGACTTGTGTTATGGGATACTAACTCAACGATACTATATTTTTATAACAAATACATATATAGATAAACATCCAAGACCCAGGACAATTTGAAAAAGGCCATTTTCCAAGTTGCCCTTACCGGGGATCGAACCCGGGACCTCTTGGTGGCGGACCAGCTTGGTGACCACTACGCCACGGAGGTCGTCATTTGAAAGGAAACCAAGATATAATTTAAAATTTTGTCTTGATCATGCCCTAGATATCTCTTTAAATTATTTTATGAACTACTGATTATCGAAAGGAAGGATTATCTAAAGCTTGATCAAGACGCCATTTTAAATAATATCTCCGTTTCCTTTCAAATGATTAATTTCAATTTGGGACAGGACTGGACCTCGGAAAATTCATGTATCCCCTTAATGGTTACTGTGTACTCTTTTTCTATTCTTACAAATCCTAACTACCCAGAATATCTTAATTCAGTTATCTTTCAGACACTCACGATCGACAACTTCGTTCTAATAAGACACGACAGCTCTTTATCCCCCTTTTCCGGTCAAATTTTATGTCTAACGTTTATTCTCTACAAGCCTCACGGAAGGCCTCTGGAATGCTTTACCCGTTGATATCAGAGAAATTTCTACTAAATTCTCTTTTAAAAGAAAAGTTCACGCCCACCTTTTAAACTCCCTTTCTTCATAAAGTCATCATCATCAATTCTTCTCTTCATAGCTGTGTATTTGTATGTTAGGTAATATAAGTAGGTGTGTATGTATTTGTGTGTATTGTTTAAATAGAGTATTGATTCTGATATTTATATATAGTATATAATTTAAAGTAGGTATATAATATAATTTTATTTTATTTAGTAATATTTTAGAATGTACATATGTACCTATATTGTATTGATTTTTTGTGCCGCATCGTTTTCTCTGTTAATCCCTATGGTTGACTGGGAGAAAATGCTTTTAGCATTAAGACCGCCATTTGTTAAAAGTATATTTTGTACTTTGGAACAATAAAGTTTTGATAAAATAAAAAAAATAAAATAAAAAATTACATGTAATGAAAACAATCATATAATTTTTGTATATTTTGTAAAAAATCATTTGAGTATATCAAATTTCAGGATTAGATGTCATTGTCATCGCTGTTACTTTACAAGGAATAAAACAATCCGAGGGTATCGAAGTGGGTGTACATCGATTTGTCTTTTTCTTTTTGTAAGAAAATTGATTGACACAAGAGTAAAAAAACAATTTGACAACTCATCAGTCTACAGTGACGTTCCCTACTGCGTCAATGCTTTATATGCATGGTGGGAACAAAGTTCATTAATTACTGACACTTCAGAACCATTAATAACGTTTATTGCTTCCCTAACTCTTAAGTACACGTCTGTAACGGGCGACCTACATTCCTTGGATAGTTAAACATTTTGCTTTGGAACTACTTAATAGAAAACAGTAAAATGTTACTCAAGCAAAGTGGTCTCGCGAAAGCTCAAGTTCTGTGTAGACTTCTGTTTAATTGTGGTAAGTAAATTTGTAAAAAAAAATGTTCGCTCACATATTAACATAAATTAATGAAATGAATGAAAACAAAAAAAGGTCAAATATCTGCTCTGCATTATATACATATAATCAATTTATAAAAGTGAAGTTCTAAGCAGCTATTTAAAAACTCTTTTCCCTATTGCCAAAAAAATATTCCGGCTCTTTTTCAGACAGTTGAAACAGTGTAAAGATAAAGTGTCTTGGCATTAATTTCCACTAAACAAAGTACTTTTTAATTAAAAGCGCCAAAATGTCAAGGATCTCAACCGCACTCTACGCACCTATTAATTGGCAAAGTTTTATCTTCGCCCGACACAGGCGTGAGATATGCAAATCATATTCCCTTATGAAGCTATCCTGGGAGGCAGCTAATCTCTACGTTCGCTTGCAAAGACAAACAATCTTCATTTCTGCCTTAATTACCTAAGATAATTAAGCCCAGTTGACAAGCCTATCAAAGTTAACTGAATATAAATGACGATGATAAAATCTTAAAGCAAAATCCTGGTTCTGAAATTCTGAATTATCTATCACAAAAAATTTTTACACATATTTATGTACCTAATCAAGAAAAATATATGGCTCCGTAAAAGTGTTAAAATATGTTTTTCTTTTGTTTCAGATGCGACAATCTCTGGTTCCTGTTATACTTCTCGCAACTGTAGCTCTATCATCAAGTAATGTACTTCCAATTATATCCATAAATCATCTCGCCACAGAACGATTTGGCTTTAATAGCCCTAATGACAATACGTTTAGAGATAGATTGCAAAATAGAAATATTTTGAACGATGTATTTTATAAAATATCTATTGGAACGTCTCTTAATGATCGATTGCCGAAAGTTCAAAAACTTCCAAACTTCAAGTTCGATGATTACGACAATAATCGAGGCGAAGGTGAATATGTCCCGAGTAAAGAAGAAAATAACAACGGTGAAAGATATCGAAAAGAACAATGGCATAATTATCCCAGGCAATTAGATCGTCTCCATAATTATTTGTATAGGCAACACAAAACTGACAAACGAAATCCCGACCCTGATGATCCCGATAATGGAAATATGGAAGTTGTCCCAGAAACTTATAGAAATAGTGAATATACCAACGAATTTCTGTACAGCAATGATGGTGCACAAACCATCTCTGACCCAGTTATAACGAAAAGTAACCCCTTTTTAATTCTAAAAATTCGCTTAGCGTGTTTGAGCAGTAAGTTAGAAAACACAGATCTAACAAGAGCCTCAGAATTATCAGAAAACGAATCTAATTTTAATGACATAGATGACAAACTCTTTACGAATGAAATAAACCCCTCGATGGATGCAGTAAAAGTGAAAAGAGAAGATATCAGCGATTCGCCAAACAGCATGAAAGGTACGACTTTTCTCTGTTATTTTAATATCAGTATTCAGTTTATGAAATAAAATCTACTCAGCCAGAAAAGTTATTCAATTGTGCACATACGGTTAGAAACATTCACGGTTATATTTTTGGATACGAAAAGGAATACGTTTGAATAATTTTCCTGATCAGTGATCTCTGGTGGTACCAAAATTGAATATTAATTTTGTTATTTTTTTCATAAACTAAATAATATAATCATTTAATAGGTATGTATGTTACTAGACAAGTGCATTGTTTAAATTGATATTTCTTTTTATGTAGAAGAACTTGACGGGAAGAGAACAGTGAAGAAGAGGCTGTTTTCCCTCTGGAGTCGTCTACAGAGCCTCAATCACAAGGGCCACGAGCTGCAGCACCGGCGTCATCTCCACGCCTTCTACGGCTTGGCTGATGGCGACGGAAATGGAAACGGCGTCTTAACAGCGGAAACCAGAGCCACACTGATGCGACCACCTGGATCACCCCTTAGATGGGGCTGATTTGTCATGTTTGACTTTATGATTTTTTTGTTTATCGTCGCAAAATAGATAATTTCGACGTAATAACGGAGAAACAAGATAATAATATAATTGACATTTGTCTTGGTACAAAACAAAAGACCTGAAGATAATAATATTCATAAGACTTGAATAGTTGATTTGTATGCAAAGCACGGCGTTCCCGTACATAATTAATTTCTATTAGTGGATGTGTGTGTAGTGTGCCTACGAATGTTATTGACTTTACATTGTCGATCATATAAAAGTTTTCAAATACATTTTTAAATATTGAATTAAGTGTCTAACTCTGACTTCTTTCAGGGCAATGACCTCGCGAATAAAAAAAATATATTTATTTAAAGAATTTAGATAGATGCTTACCATACAATTTCTTATTTATATGGATACTATCAGCGGGTATCATAAGTCAAACACATAAAAAGACTCTTAAGTATCTTGTTTCTCCATTACTTAACCGTTGGTTGTTTAAAGTAACACCAGGCATCCGGTGGGAGTATGACTACCTAAGCTGAAAGTACAATAAAATGACCAAAACATTCCTTAATTGTTCCGTACGGTATAGTACTTACTAAATGTTAATAGTCAGTGAGATATTTTACATTAACTGGTTTACAAACCATAAAAATAAGTAGGTAAACGTACACATTAGGTACAAAAGTACGAACTGTTCCAGTTTATTTCTATGTGCATACCTACATAAATAATAAAAATGTACCTTTAATACTAGTTGAAGTTCCATAGATTACTTCCAAGCCTATTGTGTCTATAATGTTATCTAGTCGAAGTATTTTATGGATTCTAATAGCGATAAAGATATTATTACGTATATTGTCATCATATATGTAAATAAATACCATGTATATCAGCTTTAATGTTTTATTTTCAACGGTCCTTTAGAAAATACTCTAACTGTCTTAAAATAAGTAATGTTTTGATAAATATCCTGTTCTGAGGTAACATGCATCTGCATAGGAAGTCAATAAGCATTTTTTTGCTGAAATTACTGTAGGGTAACTGTACTGTAAATAGGGTATTAGAGGGGAATACTGTGTGCCGTGGTTAATAAAATATGGACACTTTCCCTTTTTAGGGTTCCGTACCCAAAGGGTAAAAACGGGGGCCCCGTTTTTACCTTTGGGTACTGCTATTACTAAGACTTCGCTGTCTGTCCATCTGTCCGTCTGTCCGTCTGTCCGTCTGTCCGTCTGTTCGTCTATCCGTCTGTCCGTCTGTCCGTCTGTCCGTCTGTCTGTCTGTCCGTCTGTCCGTCTATCCGTCTGTCCGTCTGTCCGTCTGTCCGTCTGTCCGTCTGTCCGTCTGTCCGTCCGTCCGTCTGTTCGTCTGTCCGTCTGTCTGTCACCAGGCTGTATTTCAAAAACCGCGATAGCTAATCAGTTGAATTTTCACAAATTATGTATTTCTGTGGCCGGTATATCAACAAATACTAAAAACAAAATAAAATAAATATATAAGGGTACCATACAACAAACGTGATTTTTTTGCCGTTTATTGATCGATATTAATAACAGTAACAGGTATAGACGCTTATTGAAATATGCACAGAGTACTTAGTTCTATGCTCACTTTAAAAATAAATAATTAAATTAAAATAAAATAAATATTTAAGGGGTTAAAATCCCATACAACAAACGTGATTTTAACAGATATAATTGTAAGGAACCCTTCATGCGCAAGTACGACTCGAACGTGGCCAGTTATTTAAAAAAACATTTATTTCAATATTTCTCATTATTGGTGGCTTTCAATTTCATAGTTTGTGAGATATATTTTCAGCTTCAAAGTTAAGAGTGACCAGTTATCCCCTGCACTTTAGTACCTATAAGTATAATTAACTTACCTACAGTTGTTAATAATTAAGTAAGCAATGAGTTACTTACCATTTTTTAAAGGAAATGGCAAATAGTTACATAAGATAACAGGATAACAAATAATTACAAGTACTTATATTAATTTCCTTTTGTAAAAAGTTTTGCGCTTTAAGAACTTCGAATAAGTGCATTTAACGCCATCTAGTTTACGTATGCAAATACGAGTGCTCACCGCAAAGCAACACCGATATCTCTCGCATTAAAGTATTTGCTTTTAACGATCTACAGTGTATATTTTTATAGCTCCAATACAATATTTCCAGAGAAATATGGTAGTAAGTACATTCAAATAAATTTTAAAGTTAAGTTTTCACAGTCACATTATCTTTCTTTTTAACTAATAGAAGTGAAGTTGAATTTGAAGTGTTGTCGAAATGATAACCTCAAATAATGATTGTTTACATCCTAAAGAAAGTACATACTTAGCTGTGTAAACAATGAGTGTCAACGTCAAATTTGATAGATGAAGGACCAAAGTAGCTTGTAGCCATCTTATAGCCGTATTGCTTATCAGTTTTGTTAGCGCATAACCTCTTTATTTATGTAGAAATTTACGTCATGAATATCATGAGACATGCATGACACCCAGTGCCAGATTAAGCAAGTGATATGTAGTAAAAAAATATCAATAAAGAAAAATGCTTACAAGTTCACAATATTTTTAAAAGACCTATTCAACGATTACCCCACACGATGGGAGCTGACCCAAAAAACTTTTTTTCATGATGTTATTTTATAACTTTGTCAGCTTGATAAGTAGGAGCACCAAAGAGAATTCATATATACGGAGGAATGTCTTTTTATAGAAGAGAAAAGTAAACCAACAAGTCTAATTTTATTGATTTTTGGCGGTTTATACTCAACACATTTCAAAATTACTTGAAAAAAGTCATGATACTAGCCTCAAAAGACTACTTTTTATATGGAAATCTCTGTTTCCTTTCCTGTAAAGGGTGAAAAGGCAATCCTGTACGGCTTCCGGTTTTCGTCTTGTTCGTGGCGTGTGCGGGCGGGCCTGCACCTGAAAGGAGTACCATATGAAGAGAGGGACATTGATATCGTGAAGCAACGCAACCAACTTACGGAGGAATACAGACGCATCAACCCTGCCCAGAAAGTGCCTTCGCTTATCATTGGTAAGTTAGTTACTAATGTGTATACCCATTCAAAAGTGTTCACTTCTAAACTTGACAAGTGCAAATCAGACTCGAGCACGAAAGGCAACATAGTTACTATCATAGAGAAGTTTTTGTTATTTTCAATAGAATAGCAGCTACTAGCTAATATATACAGCAGTATACATTTTTGGTATATTCTGTGGTTTTTGTAAAAAAACGTGAAAATAAAAATAAAATTATTCCGTATTTATTATTTCTTATAATGTACTATGGCAATAGATATAAAAATTAAGTGAAAATGCCAACTGTCTAATTAATATTATTCATAAATCAAACCTGTTGACAGAGGCCCACCAAATGCCTAGTTATAAGGACCCGTTATCATTCTTTGGGTGCGGTGTGGAGTACTGTAGGTAGAACATTATTTTATTCATTCTAATAATACAAATGCATGGAAAGCGGATGTGTTGTTATTTGCACTAAAATCATCTTGAGTTTTAAACTGTAATACTAAGTAGGTAGTGTATTCAATCAGGTTCTATTTGTAGAGTATTTAATTCATTCGATTGGTGATGGCAATGTGTTTAAAACACTGCGTGACGCCCCGCATTTTACTAATATACCTCAGTACCTAATAGTTCACGACTTATTTTCCAACCTCAATCCTAGAAATAGCTCACAAGATTATTCGTTCAAAAGTTTTAAAAAGAATCTGTTACAACACCATAATCACGTAGGTACGAGCGTTTATATGAAATGTCATGGAACTAAAGTCCCTGGTTAATTTAGGTCAAAGAGCACGCTAGAGCTTTTTCACTCTCAAAAAAATAACGCTTGAAAATTCAAAATAACTACGATTTCAGTGTCTCAGAGGGTATATTAAATGTGACATGACACGATAATTAAAATATATACAAACAACGTGAAAGGGACAAACCCGTAATAAATCGAACCACGGGCTATACTAGATCACTATCGTAATAATGCAATTGCAATTACAGTCAAAATCAAAAATAAATTTTGGGATTTCCATACAAAAATGTGCAGCCGCCCGGGCAGTTTGTATGGATATGTCGATATTTTCTTTAAACTGTTATTTTTTTATCATTATACTATAGTGAGCTATGGTTTGATTTAAGTATTACGGGTATGTCTCTTCCACGATGTATTACTCTAATCAAACAAACAGTAATTACAAATAGATTTAACTTCGGCAATCAAAGTGACATGCTCTACATTATTTTGTATGTTTCCGCCAACAGTAACCACTTTTGCCACTGGTACTGTTCAAATAGCAGATAACAGATATGATAATAAATATTTTAACAATATCAAGGCTTTTTGTCGAATTACAACATGCGACGGTATAACTACTCCGCATCCGTGAAAAGCGTCAATAAATCAATATTGACCCAGTATTCCACTTTAAAAGGACATAAAAGTTAACCTTTTTAACTAGCTCTCTTAGGTATTCAACAATTCTTGTCGTGAATTTGACGACAGGCGAGTTTAGTGCCTTTGAAATAGGACTCTAAACCTGAGGAGGCAGGGTATAACGGAACTCCATAACAATAAAGTCTGAATGAGCCCACATCAGTGGCAGCATCTACTTTTAGCATCAAAGTCGTTTGCATGTAATGGCTCTTGACAGATACGGGTATTTTTAATTACCGCCACTACATTTACAGTGCAGAAAGTATATCTTTTCAAGTAATCTAGTATAATAAAGTGTTTCTCGTAATTATGCACTCAAACTTCTTGCTAAACCAATTACTCAAATGAAATGGCTTCCTTCGTGTTTACAGGTAAGTACACTGGAAACTGAAATGGAAAGTATTTTTCTTAAAACAATCGTAGCTACCGAGCTGGAACGGGATCAAAGTAATAATGTAACGAGTAGCAGCTGCTTCTCTAGTGTAAGTGCTAGTGAAGTAGGTTTCTGCTTAAAATATTTTAGGTTCTTTTTTTCAAACCGTACTCTTGGGGTCTTTCTGCTTTGATCCTTGGCCTAGTCTATCTTATTTATTTATTTTTCTACGCCTGAGTGTGTGTTATCTGTCTTTTAAATAGTCACGATCACGAACACTAATTTAGGAACATAGATAATTATGATTTTAGGAAAGTCTACAATATATACCACATAACAGCACATGTGTCGTTATTTCGCAACAAAGATACTCTTAACAAAAGACCTAAGACTAGAAAGAAAAAAAGCTGGCCATGTTATCTTTATTTTAAAAAAATCACGATATCATTAAAAAAATACGTTCATTGTATGAGAGCCCCCCATTAAATATTTATTTAATATTTGTTGTTATAGCGGCAACAGAAATACATCATCTGTGAAAATTTCAACTATTTAGCTATCATAGTTCATGAGATAAAGCCTGGTGACAGACAGACATTCGGACGGTCTTTGTAGTGTTAGTAATCGGGTCCCGTTTTTACCCTTTGGGTACGGAACCCTAATAACAATAATCTACGGTACCCATTACATTTTTGCGTAAAATATGGCTGGGCTTTGTTTCCTTTCTACTAATTGACAATTGAAAATTAAAAATGAAAAACATGGGAAAATAACAATTTCTTTCCTGGCCTAGACCAAAAATTACAACTCCCCTTCTTTTTTTTACTACAATAATGCCTATACTACACTTGCGAGCACGTTTAAGAAAAAGTATTGTATGTATAACATTGTATAAATACGTCAAAAAAGGGTCACCTTACGCATTCCCGGCACCACTCGCATTTTTGACGCTCCTTTTACAACTAGAATCACTAAAAATACTATAAAACTGCATTAAAAACTATGGTACAAAAGTATAACTATTCTACTCCGTAACAAATGAAGACGTAAGAGATATATCTAAGTATACTCGTAATTACACATGCAACAAAAACAACATTTGTAATAAAAAAAAGAGTAGGTACCTACGTGCGTATTTTCGATCAACCCTTCACACAAATAGCAAAGTTACCAAACATTTTATCAACACATGCACCCGTGGGTTGATTGACTATAAACATCAAATCCCAAAAGATTAAAAAGGCGATTTCCCAAGAGCATAAGAATCGATTCCTCTCCAAAAGATTTTTGTCGTAATATTATTAAATATTGGGATCATAAAAATGAAATTTGGTTCGTATATGGCGCTCAGGTAAATGATGTAAGGCATAGGCTATTATAGGCATCGTAAATGTTCACACGTTGGTAGCGTCTAATATGACAATTTCCGTTCGATTTGGCAGAAGAGAAATGAGACCCCATTGTGGTAAAAATTTTGTTGCGTTGGAATATTGTAATTTGAATTCATGTATAATATGAAGTATATATATTTGTTTAGGTTATCATATGTAGAAATCACGAAGGTACTAATTTGATAGTTTTGTACAACAACAATTTAGATAGCTATTATTTCGTGTTTACCTAAAAATAGTTATCACTTAAAGTAAATCCGACGTTCCTATGAAACGTACATACGCCGATCGTAAAAGCCGATCGACGAGAGCGGAAATAAAAATCATGTGAAAGGTCTTGCGACTATGCGACAATGCGACAACTTACTATTTTAATTTCATTTTCCACCATCACGCTTAATTTAACTTCATTCAAATATATCTTTACTATCATAGGAGATAATTGTCACTTTGTTTTGTTACACAATTTTACTGTCGACGTCAAATGGTTCAGTTAAGTTTCCTACCGCTTCCAAAGCGCTAGTGCAGAAGAAGCGGTAACAAACTGCACTGCAGCATTTTCTCCAACGACGTCAACTCACAATTAAATTAATATTTAACAGATAATATGTATTTTGTTTGTTATACCATAATTTAAGTTTAATTTTAGAATGTCGAAATTTTCAAATAATGCCAAATTGTAGATTCAGTATGTATTAAATTACGACTTTTGCTCAAGGCAGACATTTTTATCTTTAAGGTAGTCATCGGTCCTATAATAAGCCTTTTCATAGAGTACTTTCTTTACACAAGTTTTAAATTTTTGTGTGGCATAGCAAGGATGGACTGATTTTGGTAGTTTATTATAAAAAAGCATACAGTTCCCTATAAAAGTCTTACTGTTTCTAGCCTTTACGTGGCAACATAAGTCATTCTCATTGCATAAGTATCTATCAGTAAAGTCGCTTACTTTATTGTACGGGGATTTTTTCCGTACATACATTATGTTTTCAAATAATATACTGTGATGCTAAGGTAAGTATATCTATTTTCTTCAATCATTCTCTGTCTCTAGGTCCTAACCCGTATAAAAGCACGAATCGCCCGTTAAGTAAACAAGGAACCCTTATATTTTCGCCATGTCTGTCTGTCTATCTATCTGTCCACGGTTCTACTTAGAGACTGTAAGTACTACAGCTACAGTACTAAAGCTGTAGTTTAGCTATAAAAAAAATTTTTTTTTTGGGTAACTTTATGTATAATAATATACAGAGGTATCCAAAATAAAAGATTTTTATATTTATTTTATATGTAAACTGGGAGTCATTTTTTTCTCGACTAACTCAGCGGGGCTTGTGAACACCATTTTCCGATTCAAGGATTCGTTTCTAAAATATTTGGTTTTATGGTGCAGCCAAACTCAAATGGGACTGGGCTGGGCATGTGTGTAGGATGCACCCCGATAGGTGGGCTAAGATCGCTACAGAATGGGTGCCGGTAGGCTGGCGTCGAAAAAGAGGTCGCCCAAGGAAAAGGTGGTGCGATGATCTGGTGCTTTTTGACAAGACCTGGAAGTCGAAAATAAATGACAGAGAACAGTGGCGTATTAAAGGGGAGGCCTTTGCCCAGCAGTGGGACAGTATAGGCTAGAAAAAAAAATGGTGTAAATTTTTGTTAGAGTCATGTCAATGTCAATTTTTACATATCAACATTACACTGTGAATGTAACTAAAGTACTAGCAGTTGCTCCATCTGTCAGTTGCCATAATCTTCTAACAGCATAAACCGCAAAACTAAGCCTATAAGAAAGTTTACGTTTCACTATATTCTCTCCATTCGTCGGTTGTCTGGAAGATATCGCTTTTAGCGATAAGACCGCACGTTAGAGGTACATTTGAATGTTTTTCTGTTTGTATATTTGAATCATTGTGTTTTTGTTGGTGTACAATAAAGTATAACTTAACTTAAAGTTTAGATATATGAGAACCCCATTAAGGTTTCAAGTCGATTGTAATTCCTTAATACTTTTAATAAGATCGAGTTTTTTGCCATCTATCAGTATATGTCATCGCATACATTGCCAATGCATTGGGTCTTTCTAACATTTAACATGAGATTACTGGCAGAAAACCAGAAATGTAAAATAAGGTGCTGTTCACCGCGATAGTACTTATCTGTGTTATAGGTATCGATTTATTTGGAATATTAATCAGGTGTTATCAGCAAACAGCACTATACCACTTTGAGGTCATGTAAATGTCCTAGAATTGAACCTTGCGATATGCCGATTTTATCATTAGATCCGTGTGATTTTATGCAGTTTAAATCAACAGCCTATCTGTTTATTAAGAATGAAGAATTTACTTGAATTATCGAAAACCGTATTGACGAAATTTAAGCAAAAGTGTCGGATGATCTACGCAGTCAAATGCTTTGGAGAAATCACAAAAATATCCAATTCCATCATTTTTGCCCTCTCATGCATCGTAAATATGATTAATGAGTGCCACTCTAGCATCAGTGGTCGATTTCCCGCCAGTAAAGCCGAATTGTTGGCAATGGAAAAGGTTGTAGGTCTTGAAGTGAAGTCGCATTTGAGTGAGTTTTATATTCGAACGCCTTACTCAAAACTGGCAGGATAGATATAGGGTCGTTAGCTCAAAGTGGCTATTGGAACATGCAGCCCTGGACTAGTCTGCTTAGAGCCGAAAACCGGTATGGTATGGTATGGTAGAAAGTATAAAGTGGATCCGACCTCAATATTTTTAAAACGCAGATTCGTAAGATTTTAAGTACCTAGAAAATTACTACCACATTTTACTACATAGGTATAAAAAACTACTAATATTTTATTGCTCTGAAACAAACAAGGCATTAAATTGGTACAATGTATGATTATTTCTCTGAACATTGTACACTGAAGAACTCAACAAGAGACCGTGCATATGTCGTAACCTACAGCCCACAAAACATAACTGATGCACGCTATTAGGCTTGCAGCACTGTCAGTCCAATCCATTAGGCGACAATGTAAACTAATTTAGGATTTGTGTCGCGCGTATTTAGCTCAATAATAGCTGATGTCATACCCCGCACAATGGCCCGACGCGGCCGGCACCTCCACACAATGGGACGATCGAATGCACTTGGATCAGGCTAATCACCATGTCATTATTATATGGTATTGATATTGAACTAATATAAAGTTTAAATGTAGTAACATCATCAGCATTATCAGGTCTTTTTGTCTCCACTGCAAGAACACGACCCTCTCTGTACTACGAGAGCCGCACACTTGGTCAGAGCATCCAGAGGATTTTACCGACACTGTCAACGCTGGCCAGACGTGTTGGAGGTCCTATTGATGTTTATATGCTTTGTTCAGCTTGTATTTCCTAAGTCGCCTTCTACGATTCACGGGAAGACTTGGAGTCTGTTGATGTTGATGTTTTATATACATTCGTTTATAGTTATTGTACACAGTTAAACAAATGAGATTCATGTATAAAGTAAGTATACAAAAGGCAGTCCTATCGCACAGCAATCTCTTCTAGTCAACCGGGATAGTTATGAACAAATAAATATATTTTTTTAATAAAGGATACATATACTATAAATATTTATTTAGACGGTTGCATTATTTTTAATGTTTGTGTGGCGCATATTGAGCTCAATAATCGCTGATGTCATCCCAATTCAATGGCCCGGCGGCGTCTCGAAACAATGGGGCTTACCTCGATCGAGTGCACTTGGGGCGAGCTAATTAGAATTATATCTAATCTTTATTACATATGTATAAAATAATATCTAGAAAGTCTTACTATCTATAATTTTTAGGGTTTCTATATAGAGCTCAAAATCTTAATAAAATATAGGTATATCTTCTTTTAGCTCTTTATGACTACAATGAGTTCATAAACTTTTTAGGCGGAGACGTTTTTATATATCCTTAGGTTAAAATTACAAGATATCTTATGTATTCCGATAATCAAATTAGGGATGATCGGACTGGAATGATTCCCTGAGCGCTAGACAAAAATCCCATTGAAATACATTCGACTACTAACAAAGTTTTATAGATGAATGTGTCGTACTCCGGCTGCGGAAAATTTCAGTAGCGTCTTTCGTTCTTAAACGACTGTTGCATTATAGTATTATATGTTTCTACTCCTGCATTGTTATCTGCCTTTTAAATAGTCACGAACACTTATATAAGAAAATTGATAATGTACCATACATTATCAATTTTCTTATTCAGGAAGTCTTTATAGTCTATGCCCCATAACAGCACATGTGTCGTTATTTCGCCAAAAAGATACGCCTAGCCATAGACCTACAACTTTTTTTTCTTAAGATCCACCATACTGCCAACATAAGCAAAATGTTATAATATTGTGTGACTGTTTAAAGAACAGGTAAAAGTACAAGAGTAAAAAAAATACTATTACAGCATTATGTTTTATAGACTTTACATGCCTATTCCAAAATCGGTCTTCGTGACAAAGAGCGGAATGGATTTTGAATAAAACGTTAGCACTCACTTTACGAAGATATTCCGTTATCTACAGAATGGAAACGAGTATCCATTATAGCCGTAATGGAATGATTTTGTTAAGAATTCCGAGATAATGATCCGTTTAGATGGGACGCCAACAGCGCGAAGCCTTCTCATTAATTTCAATCAACAAGGATGCTGCCTAATAAAATTATTTAGCTCATTCTTAAACGTTTTGTGTATAGGTATGCTCAATTATTTTTACGCTTAATCTACAACCTTCGTACAAACTGTTAGATATATTCATTTGTTTTTTATACACTATATGCTTAGTTATTTGTCAGTGAGTTAATAATTTACGAATAGTCCCATTAGCGTGCCTTGTATACGTCACATCACAATGGAGTTGAGCGACGTTTTGGATCTGACTTTAACAGCTGCCACTTGAATAACATCAAATAATATTTTATTATTTTTGTGAATTTAAGACAATGTTTCATCGGTCTGTGCGGTTTACCGTCAACTTTTTAGATATTGGTGTCATATCCTCGGCTAGCTTTTACAAGGTTAGGACGAAATGTCTTTAACCTTATGCTAGAAGAAAAACATTTTACTTGGCGTCAATCAAAATAAGTAGCTACCTCAAAATTAAATAAAAATATTCATTACTAGCTGTGCCCGTGGGCTTCGCTCCCCGTGGGAATTTCGGGATAAAAATTATCATATGCCCTTCCCTAGGTATCAAGCTATATGCATCATATTTAATCTAAATAGGTTCAAAGATTGAAGCGTGAAGTGGTAACAAACAGACAAATATACAAACTTACTTTCGCATTTACTTATATAATATTAGTAGGATTATTTTATTTGGCTACTAAAATTTTCCTGATAGTTCATTATATGGGACCTAAAACTAGATCGGTGCTTTAATCCATCTCAGTTCAGACATTTGAATATTTTAGCGATATAACCTTCGCCTGGCAATTGACTTAGACGCAAACGAAAAATATTAAAAGATAGATTTTTGAATTGTTTTAATGCGAACGTAACAAGCTGTGTCAAACATACCTATTTGTATCAATATTTTTATAGCCTTAAAAAAACTAAATAGCAGATTTATTTCCCATTGATATTAAGTAGGTGCGTCAGAACAATTCCGTTAAATAGACCGGTCAATAACTTCTCAAATTGCTATTCATTGGTCGTGTCGCCGCGTCCAATAGACCACACATGAAAAAGAGCGAATTGGGAACTATTTGGGTCATTGAATCTAATACTTTGTTGAAGACTGATGATGACTTTCTAGTGCACGCTTATAAGATAATAAGTAGCTTATATTAACTTAAATCTCAATGTAGAACATAATCTGAAAATATATTAATTTCAAGTCAGAACCTATATAGACTATAAAATTCTATTTATAAAAGTGGTTAGAAAAGTTTAAAAGAAATGTAATGCTTGGAATGAGATTATTTTGAAACTATTCGTGAGAATGAGCACGACAGAATACACTTTTCTAACGATGTTCACCTCCAGCCTGCCTGTGCACTCGCTACACTGATCAAAGTCTTCGTTATCCCTATAACGCATAGTTGCTACATACTCGTATAATACACATATATAACACATACGCACCTTACGTTACGGTAATAATGCTCTGATTGTAACAAAAAAATTGTCAGACTGTATTTATACGAGCTTTGATTTTGATCTATCTAATGATAAAACATTTTTCATAAAACTTATATACCAATCTACATTCTACGTATTCCCGAATATTATATACCATTTATATTTGTAAGCACTCAGTAAAAAGGAATTGTTAGCCCTATTTTTCCAAAATGTACACACTGTAATCTTCATATTAATAAAAATGATGTCCAGTAAATATTATATAAGTACACAAACACCTAAAACTTATTACCTTAGAATTTTTACTACAATACCCTAAATATAATACTGGCTTTTCAAAAAAAAGATGGTAAAAAAAATATTAAAATGGAACGTCGTCAAAAATAGAACTGTATTTGCTTTTAAGAACATCATTTGGGTGGTCGATAAGAGCGGGTAGCGTTTAAAAAGGCCAAGTGTATTTTACAAGTGCACAACCTTCAACACAACGACCTACATTAACCTCAGTTTGAAAGGACGCGTTAAGCTTTAGGCGGAGGATTCATTCAATCAAGCGATGCGAATGGGGGAATCGGGATTAGTACGCTTCCATTTCCTTGTGATCAAATTCTATTTTACACTCCTATTGCGCCGAAATAAAGATCAAAGGAAGGAAGGAAAGCAGGTGACATCTGTACCCAAAGGGCAAAACTAAGATTAGGATATTAAGACTCCGCTGTCCGTGCGTCTGTCTCTCACCATCTGTATCTCGTAAACCATGAAAGCTAGACAGTTCTAATTTTCTCAGATTAAGTATTTCCGTTTCTCTAAGCATATTTTGCCGTTTTACCAAAAAAGAAACATACGTGATTTTTTATTGTTTATGGTACGGAACCCTTCGTGCGGGAGTCCGACTCTCACTTGGTTGGTTTTTCATCATCGCATATGTGTAACATTTGTGCACAATATTTCTTGAAAACTAAATATTCTATGTTAAAAAATGAAAAATCTAATGAATCTCGTAGCGGTGTCGTGGATCGTAGCATATTCGTAGCACATTGTAGCAACTATTTTTTAAAGTTTTATTACAAGTTCAGTTGAATCAACTGCTACTTATAGCTAAAGTGAGGTGCGTTAATATTCCTTATAACCTAACTAAGGTAGGAAAGCAGTGATTTTAGCTGATTCTGTATACTACCCTTATAATATGTTACTAGCCTTACGTATACTGTAAACCTCAGAAAACGTATTTTGAGTAAAAATTTAGAGGTTTTTAAAGTTAAAAATTAACATCAACGAGTACTCTTTTCATTGAAAAAAGCAACTGTTGTTTTTATTACCCGACTGCGTCAGAAGGAGGGTTATGTTATTCAAGTGTATGTATGTAAGTATTCATTAAAATTTCTATAGGACGCTCTACAGCCTAAACAGCTTGATGGAGTTATGCCTGAGAGGTATCCTTAGATTCGTCTTAATTCTGAGAGTGAGAGGGTATACAAAAAGGTTGTCGAGTGTTTTTAAAATAATTATTTTTTTGTTAAAGTCCTTATGAGTAAGCTTCCAGCAATGCTCTCTATTGTAGCAAGGCTTTCTATTGTAGACGTAGCCTTAGAGAAACGGTATGTCCCGCAAAATGTTACTTAAATAAAGTTGTATTGTAAACTTTTGTATGAAACGAGCTAAAGCTCCGATATAAACAAGAAGAGCTTTAGGTGCCTAGAAACTCTTAGCAAATCTTTTTTGTTTTGAATTATGCATTACTTCGGATTTAAATATGGACAAACTTGAACAGGACTCATTCTGTCTTCATTAATTTAAGAGCCAAGCTCTTGTCGGTGTTATTAAATGGACAGAGATGCAAATAATGATTTTTTTTGGCAGTAATAACAGTTTTTCCACCTCGTACACGAATAAACTTAATAGTCACTTAATTTGCTGAAATAACCTGAATTTTTAGGGGTCCAGTGCGACCCCCATTCGAAATAAATTGTTGAAAGGAAACGGTGAAATAATTTTAAACTTTGTCTTGACCAAGCTCTAGCTAACCCTTCAAACTATTATTTAAAACTACTGTTTACAGTTTAAAGTCAGAACGTGACACACACGTGCATCTTCGTCATTATTTGCTAATGAGAGAAAAGTAAAAAAACATATACCATACTTTTTAATAATCTATATAATATGCTAAAAAATTTTTTTTTGGAACGTCCCTGTTGCATAGGTACGAGTAAATGGGAGATTCGAAGCGACAACTTTTCTCTTACTAATTTTTTGTTTCAAAACATTATTTTGCTAAATGTACTAAAACATGTCCCAGATGGTGAAACATTGGTGGAATCCATGGCTATTCTACAATACCTAGAAGATACACGCCCGCAGCCGAGCCTGACTCCCAACAAGCCTATATCCAAAGCCCGTATGAGAGAGATCTGTGATGTAAGTATTAAATTGTCTTTCACTAGATTGTAGCCCCTGAACCATTATAATTTTATTAATTTCTGTATAACGTAATCCATAATAATCCATTAATGGGCTGAATCTGTGATTAATTTCGTTAGTATATTTTGTTTGATTTATAATATTTATTAAAGAATATACTCAACATATTGTTGGATGACCTGTGTTATTGCTGTTACGGGATAACTACTGTTTTCTTACATATTGTCTACTTACTACAAGGAAACTTCTGTTGCTTTCAAATATACATACAAACATCGAATAGTTAAAGTAATTTTAGAGTATATCTTTCTCTCTCTCATTGATAAACAGTAAACAGAGTTCGTTACTAACTCAATTAAAACAAATCGTTTTGTTGCGAAGCGAGCTCAGAATCACTAAACATGTCAATAGTTTTGTTAGACCAAACAAAATGAGTCCATTGTGAATCAAGTTCGTCAACCTCTATCCGTTGACTTGGCAGTCTAGCCTTTGCGAGCTTTAATGAATCGTGTGTGACGTTTAAATTGATAGACCTAAGATAATATTTTACCAAGTTACACATTCACACTTTTATTACATGTAAAACAATAGATATTTTTACTTTTTATGTTTTTTGTTCAAACTTCTCATGTCACATATACTTATTTTTAAACTGTTTAGTCTATCAAAACAAACAACTTTTACTTTGAGACCTACTCTAAATTTGCTATATTATATTTGCTATATTGATAATATTGTTTTGGCTATAATTGATTTTGAATATTGTAGTACTTGGGCGACCAAGGATTGCTCAATGAAAATACAAAGAAAAAGAGGTTCTCTTAAATTAAACTTAGCTAGATCGATTTTTCATCATTAAAATCATTGGAACCGTTTCCAAAATATCTATTAAAGGGCAGTTCTTGCTATAGCCTATTGAATATTTACAAGAACTGCTCGTTCAAAGTAATAAGATTACACGCCAGTCTACACAATTGTATAATTATTCTGTTCGACCCTTTACAAAGCAATAAAGATTTGTAAATCGAAATGGAGCGTTTTCTCACTAATTTGTTGAATATCCAAAGAAAATTATCTGCTCCTACATTTAAACAATCAGTACCAAGTTATGGTTAAAGTAATTTGTCAATTTTATTTTTTTTTATCAATTCTCAATTTCACTTGCACTACATTAAATTTATATTATGTGTTCTGAAATTTTAGTTCTAAACCATGTTTCAAAACAAATAAACATGTAGTAATCCTTTCCAAAACGTCTCGTTGAGAGTTTCAATTATTATCAAACCAAGGGCAGTTTGGACGAGATACATCACAATTCGGTACAATCTGCACTCAACCCAAAATATGACTGCCAAATTGACTCGCAACCGCTAATCGCATTGGAACGACTAAACAATGTTCCAAAAAGTTCTGTACGACCTAGTTTCAGTTTCAATTTCAAATGTGGTCTACGAGTATTGCAGTGAAAAATTCGTTCATGGCTTACTTTATTTTTACATTCCAGAATTGTTTTACCTCGTTGATAAATAAATTTCCTTCATTAATTCTGTAATATATCCGTGCTTTTTTTGTTAGTAAATAATACTTATATAGGATCGTTAAGCCTGCGTGCGTACTTGTATTCGTTTATTATGAATTACTCGTATGAATAACGAGTAATTCATAATACTCGTTTTACACGAGTTAATTCACAATACTCCATTTGGTTATATTAGGTATTTAAATAAATGTAAACAATCTTGACATGTCTTTTTATTGACATGTACACGTTATATATTAGATATATTTGAGTAAAATCTATAGCTTACTAAAAAGCTTGTCTCGCATTTTAATACTATCTGAAATGTGACAAAGATACGGGTAGTTAATCCCGGTCTGTTTTCGTAGGACATAGGACCCGCATGCTATTAACGAGGCAAAAACGAAAAGAGATTCAGAACAATCCAATTATGTTTGTAGATAGCTAAACGGGAGCTGATCTTTGATATTACGCATTGTATTGAACACATTTAAAAAATAAAATATTGTATGCCATTCCCCCTTCGAAATTTCTATTTTATTCACTGAAAACAGTGAATAATAGTACATTATGGTACTAGTGTGTAACATTGGTGATTACCGCCGTGGCGCCATTGAGAGAGCTCTTAAGAGAGCCAAGGACGGTAATCATCAATACACACGTGTATCATACGACGTTTTTCAACACACTTGTGAATAAAATAACAATAAAAACTCATTTTATTTAGTAAATAAAAAGTTTTTTTAGAGAAACAATTAGTAAATGTGCAGTTAGTAAAATTATAATTAACTGTTTTTGATGGCATAGCGGTCTCATCGATAGATTATTTATTGAAAAACTTTCATGTTCTATTGCAATTTGAGGTGGCTCATTATTCGTGTAGGTAGGTGAAATCCAATCATTGGATGTACTTGGTGTTTCGTCAGTAGGAATCTTTTATAAATTTTTCAATATCGTCAGACGATAAAACCTTTGATTTATTGTATCTAAATCTATCGGTTAATTCCGATAGTCTCTTTAGATAAGCTGACAAATGAAAGTATGTTTTTAAGTCCACTCCATTCTTTGTTCGGACTGTACTTTTTAACATTGAGTATAAACACCACAAAGAGCTAGGTTTGTACTTAGAAGATAAGTATTTAAAGTACGCCATGAACACTTTTTTATGAAAAAGAATGCGTATTCTTGCTGTTTTGCCATTTTATGAAATGTTGGTACGCTAATAGATATTTTTCTTTGGAGTTTTCAGGTAGTAAACTTTCTATAACGTTAAGGGCTTCACATCTTATATCGGGCGGTGTACAACATAAATCATTTTCTTCGTAACTAGTACTTGTAGACATTTTATTTAATTAATAACTATAATTTCAACAGTGAAAACGAATTGTGAAAAATGTTTCGCTATGGCGGTAAAAATTAATCAGTTTTCGTATGCGCGCGCATTGCGATCGGCCACAGACTAAAGAGATGAGGATTTTATTTTATTTTCCGCGCATAGGATTTGCGTCTATTCTGCCAAGTACAAAATGGGGAATTTAAAGTTTTCTTTTATTGCAGAGAAAACAAAAGTTATATTTGAGTGAAAGTTTTACTTATTAAACACGTACGAGTTAAAATTATCTATTTAAATAAGAAGTTGCATGAAATGAGCAAGCAAAAGGAACATTAATTTGTTTGTTCTATTGAACACGATCTTTTTTTGAATAAAAACTTTTTTAATAAGAACAAAGCAACTCAACCAATAAAATTTAAAAAAAAATCTATAACTCACTAGTGAGTTATAGCAATGAAAAAGTCACAGTTTGATTATGGGTGTCATTATGTGCCTAATTGCGGTGACCATAGAGCCATTTTATGAGCAAGTGTGTTGAAAAATGCTTTTAAACTTTTAATCACTATTTTAGTGTTTGAATTCAGAACAATTATTTTTAATTTTAGTAATGGTGGATTAATTTAACCTTCCTTTTTCTTCATTAAATTTCTATTTTCGCTTAAATCTTTCTTTTTCTCATAGTCATGGTATAAAGTATACTATGCTACTCTTGAATAAAACGGATTTATATCGAGGGGCGTGAATCACTCGCGTCGCTCAAGATTCTAACACTTGCCTTTTTTAGTATTTTATTCACTAATTGCATAATATACAATTTTAAATATGGCGTTAAGCTTTGTACAGATGCTCCCGCCAAATCAAGTCATAAATATCATACAATAGTAACCATCTTTTATTAGTTAGGGCAAGATGATATCGATTAAGTTTTTTCAAAAACTTCCTATTGACTTACATCAATCAATAATTTAATGATACATACATACATACATACTATCACGTCTTTATCCCTAATGGGGCAAACAGAGCATTTTGGGTCTTGCGGTTCTATGCAGAGCCCAGGGCCGCAAGACCCAAAAGCCACTTTTAGCGTCATGGTGGGCGAGAAGATGGAAAAGCAATCAATACAGTGATGGGTTGCTAGCCGCATCGCCTGTTAACATGATTTGCATTTTTGCCCATTCCCTCGATCGGCTTTTACGATCTGCGTGGGAAGAGAAGCAGCTGGTACATTCCAAGTTTTTTTATTTATCCCAGACCAGCATGGGAGAGACCATAATGATAGTAATATTAATTTTGTATAATATTAATTTTTATCAGTAAAACCTTATTTATCTCGTCTTCGTCGCTGGGACAGTATCAGGTCTTTTTATTACTTGAATCTTGGTTCAATAGCGCCTCAAAAAGGTGTGCGTTTTACTTGTGTCTTTTGGGGACACTAAATCAATTAATCCTTCGAGGTGTGTGTAAAAATAGTTCTATTCTCACTCGCCTGTTTTTTTCAATAGACCATAGTATCCGGCATCCAGCCTCTGCAAAACAACGGTTTGCGGAATCTTTTTGAATCTGAAGAAAAGTTCCTTCAGCACGGCCGTGACGTGTGTGACCGGGGACTGCAGACCTTGGAAGACCTGCTGCAGAAGTGTTCTGGAGCATACTGCGTCGGAGACCAGATTACAATGGCTGATCTGTGCTTAGTGCCACAGTTATTTAATGCTACATCCAGGTCAGTTAATAATGACCATTATTTTTTTCTATAACATTGTACAAGTATATTTTTTATTGGGGTTTTTACAGCTTGTATTTCCTAAGTCACCTTCTACGACATCCACGGGAAGACTTGGAGCGGTCCTATGCTACTCTACCGGAAACCACACGGCGAAATATTTCTATGGGAATAGTTTCTATGGCGTTGATTATCTGTTACGTTAGTATAGTAATTATATTAATTATAAAGTAAAAATAGTAAGTATAGTAATTATAATATCTTTGGTACTAGTACCAGCACGTCATTATGATATTTAAAATTGGTATTTCATTATTGTTACAGATTTAAGTTGAAAGTGGACAAATACGCAACAGTAACGAAGTTATACGAAAAGCTTTTAAAAGAAGAGGTGTTCCAAGCAACTCATCCGAAAAACATATAACTCAACCCTTTGTATTTAATTTACATTCTTACATAACTATAAGAGTTTTTATTTTGAAATAAAATTAGTAGATCTATCGAATCGTTGTTTATTTTTTTAATTATATTTTAGTAGGTATACAGTTGCGTAGCTACTAAAGGAATCTTTAATTCAAGTCACTCTTGACCGAAATGAAAAAGAAGTTGTAAGTAGGTACCAACAAATACAACATTTACGTCAGCCATGGCATTTAACGCTTATTCCCATGGACATAGACTTTTCTTTATTCCTTACTAAAGAAAGGGGGGGGGGGGGGGGGGGGGGGCATAAAATTATGATGGTACAATCACGCGGGCGTTTAATTACGACTTTGCTTCCGGCTCGAGTTGCTAATTCCTACAGACTTGTTTCACCACTTCAGGCAGCGAACTATAAAAGTATGGAAGCATTATCAAGTGTAAGTAATTGCGAAGTTTGTGTCGGGCCACGCGCAGTGCAGAGTGCCGTAGTTGCGAATGGCGACTTTGAGACCATTCCAATAGGAACGTCTTAGACATTGAACATGTTCCTCGTACATGTAATAAGTAGGTGGCCCTATAACTTTTTAATTTGTAACCCCTACTTAGCTCTAATAGTTTGTTCCTTTAAACTTCTTTATATACAATGTCCTTTTTTATTAAGTACAAATATTTTAAGGGGTGATTCAGTTCATCATTTCGAACAACTTTTCCCAATATCGAAATACGAAAAAATAATGTCATTTTCCATAGTCATGATATCACGTGACTACTTCGATTTCTATGAGATTAGTTATATAATATACATTCAGAACAGCCTACTTGAGTAGGCGGTACCTAAAACTACATCTTCGTTTTTCGCCAACACAGTATTCTGTATATATACAAGCTGCTTCTCTATCCAGGCGATCGTAAATACCAATCAAGTTAATGAACAAAAATCTGAATCATTAATGCTGTTAATTTGCCTAGCAACCCATCACTATTTTCATTTCCGTATACGTATATTCCGTTGTCGCGGGTTCGATTCCCGGCGGGGGCAACGACTTTGTGTTGTTGTCCTAGTTTGGTTAGGACATTGTAGGCTGATCACCTGATTGTCTGATGAGTAAGATGATCCGTGCTTCGGAGGGCACGTTAAGCCGTCGGCCCCGGTCACTGTCTTTGACATTGGTCGTTACCTAAAACCACGTCAGAGGCCTTTAAGGCGGTTTAAAAACTCTGACACTAGTGTTAGTCACTAACACACACGATAAGAAGAAGAAGAAGAAGATTTCCGTATAATTTTCTCGCCCAACCATCCAAAACAACCATCACGCTATGTCTATCCAGTTGTCATATGTGTATTGTGATATTTGTGTTGTATTCAGTTTCCCAATAGATACATACTTATGTTAAAGATAGTAATGTAATCCCTATAAGCCATTGATATTTCAAGACCCAACAAATAGCTGACACAAATCCGGCTTAGTCCTTACCAATCACATAACTAGGTACATATATCTCTGAAGACAACCTGCAAGCGATTAATGTCTTCCAAGTCGTTAACGCAATTTGATTGTATCAGTTAGTAAGCCAAGGTTGCCCGTTTCGGGGCAACTGCTTAGGGTAGAGGATCTGGTACGGAAATTCATTACGAATGTTGTTCGAGTTTGAGAAATCGATTAGAATTTGCACTTCCATATACTCACCTACATGCATTCTTTGCACTTACATATAAATGGACTAAGTGATAAATTGGGACATTTTTCATAATTTCCGAGCATTATGAATAATGATAAGCTACTTTGGGCAAAGTGATTAATTATTATTTGAACTTCCTTATTTATCACACTGCCTAATGATTATTGTAATGTTGTTTTCGGGCAACCTGATAATATAGGTATACAGGTACACTGCACGGAGGGGATTTACCTTCAGTTGATTTATCTGAGGTCTATCGACCATGCTGAAAGTGACCAATTTGGCTATATCACGAATTATATACAGGTCATGTAGATAGGTGGTCTGCATAATGCTGGAAGACCACTGTTGGGGGCTAGAGAGTGGCCCTTGGCTCACGCGTTCCCTGAGCTAAACATCGAATACAGAGATTCTAAAATCTACTTTTGATAAACGAAATAATCAAATTCAAATCGGGCGGATAAGATAACGTCAACTATAAAAGTGGAAAAATGTGTCACGGTATGGGTACACTATGTACGTGACACATGTTTTCCACTTTTTTAAACCTTATCTATGAAGACCCCCTAAAAGGGTCACGTAGTATGGGTATGTTTCCTAAGTATTTGAGGGAATAACTCATACCCGCGCAATATGCATCCTTTTACCTCCAAATAAAAACAAAGGTAAACAAGAAAACATTAATAAAAACAAATGTTTTGCTATTTTTAGCTGACTTTTTGTTTTGTCGTAAAAACTTGTGTTATAGCCGCAGGGTGGCAGGCAGTGATACGCAACGGCGACTGTAAAGGTCTATTACGCACATTTTTATCGTTTTTTACGTTTCCGTACCCGAGATTTCAGGACTACCTGTTCCTTTTTTAAGCATTTCCTTCCTCCTTTTGTTTTTACATAATTTAATCTCACGAAATTAAAAAGCTAATTTTATACGTCAGAGTTATGCACCTTTCAAAACTTGCAACATTCGTTAAAAAGATTTAAAGACTTGTTTTTACGCAAGCTTCGCGGTGAATATAGCTAGTTAGTTTCTAGTTAAATTGCTGCTTCATATTTGTATGACAATGTGAAATACGCACCAAATTAGAACACATACCAAATTATTAAAATAATCAAAACGTTTGAACGTATTTTATTACGTGATGACACGAATAATGTTTAAATTGTCTAATTTGATAAAGGTGCACAATATCTAATTGACCAAATCAATAATTTTAGAATGAAAAATATTAGTAGGTAAATATTTTTCATATTTTTTTAAATAAAAGTACGTTAAAATATCTAAAAATACATTTCTACCACATCTGACCTGTTTCACTTCCCTCGCAGATTGAAAATCCAGTGATGACTTTTCCGTCAACCCGTTTGCCATGAACCATTAACAGGATCATTAGATCTTACGGTCCTAGGCTCTATCTGTCCGCCGTAAGGAATGCTTACTAGTATTACTACTTCATCATCATCCGTGCGTATTCGCGGTTGCATCCTCTGCGGTAATGCTTCCCGGGGTCCGCTACCTAACGGGGTTTACTCAGAACGACTGCCGTCAGACCTGCGCAACCCAAAAGGTCGATCCCTGGATAGGTTTGAGAAAACGCTAGATGGTGTTCGAGACCTAGTTTATACGTGCCTTCCCACATACGGAATCACATTTCTTTTCGGATAATCAGGTGATTCCAGCTTACAAAATATTCTTCGCAGTGGGATTTGAATCCACGGCCTTCGGATCACAAGGCGAACGCCTTGACCATTGGACCACGGCGGCAGTCAAAAGTCGGAAAAAATACTCATACTTAGTACATATACTAGTAAGTAGTACGATAATTATCGTATCAGTAGTACGATCTGATACGAGTATTATCGTATCAGTAGTAGTATTATATGTCATATAATAATTTATTAGCCAATCCTTTCTAGCAGTTTCTCCTTGACTTAGATGCAACTGGCACAGCCGAGATGAGTTTGTTTAAAGGATTTCATGCAGAAACTGCAACCTTATTTGCCGGCCAGCTATTGCAAAGGCTAAAGTTTAATAACGGGGGATTATTTCAGCTTGTTACTAGCTCACATTACCAGCAAATTGTTATGGTATCTACTTAATAATTCGCTTAATGAGGCAGGATATAAAACGGACAAATGTTAAGTAGGTCTGACTAATAGAGTGTAGCGATACATAATAAACCTATCTAATAAAGTATTTATTCGCCACACATTCGTAGCTTGGACTGTTTAGCCACTAAAACATCACCTATCATATAAATATTTAACTTTTTCATCGATTAATGGGTAAAGAAAGAAGATAGCGTGCATTAAGTGCGATGGATGGCTTGTACCCAATAGTAAATAGGTTAGACTATAAAAAAGAAGAATAATAAGAAGTAAGAAAATTATGGCTTGCTTCAGATTTTTAAACCGATTGACGTGAATCTACAATCTACATTGTCCCTGCATTTGCACTTATCAGTTTTCCATCATGCTTCACGTCTCAGAACATCAAAATATACTCTAGAGACAAACGCGAAGTTTTTAACGACCTGCGAAGTTTGGCACAAGTTCCCGAATCACTACTTACAGGAGTTTCCTGGTTCCAGAATGTCGATGGAAAAGTTTTCGGGCGCGGAATGTGTTGCTGTTCTCTTTGGGTTTTTACTAATCACACTTATAAGATGGTAAAAGAACTTTCCTCGCTTGAAAGGTATTTATAAATTATTAATACTACTTTTGTAATAAATTATCTTAAATAATAGATGACGCCGATATACTATTTAATTCCCACTCATATCATACATATCATAGCCGAACAAAGTGCAAGAAAAAAATTACCTCTATAGTTAATACCTGTAAGAAACCTAGAATTGCCTGTCTTGTATGGTCGCTAGACATAAATCATAATTTTTTAAAATTATGTTTAACAAAAAGAAAACTAAATTATTTTAACGATGAATTCAGTCCATGATACTGAACGACTTATATTTCAGCCTCCTGTAAATTAGTTGGCAATCCGTTAAGGGTTGCCATCCAGTCCAGGAATAATATTTATTTTCTGTCATGCGTAAAGGTGTGGGATACTGTTCGATAGGTCTTTTTTAAAAACATCGAGATTATGTATTTGAGAAATAATCATCTTTAAAGCGCTGATTCTCGGAACTCCAGATGTTGAATTGCTTTCCCAAAAATCTAAATGTATGAATAAATAAATCCCTGCACTATTAAAGCTATACAAAACGAGCGTCATTCAAAAAGAAACTAAAAATTGTGCGTGAACGGTCACGTTTTCATGAAATTCTAGAGGCTGGCGCGCCTGGAGTTGAGTTGAAAGAAAATAAATTATCTTACGTAAAGGCACCAATGTAACACATGGTTTAGACACATTAATTTAATGCTATTTGTACCTTTCATGTCACGCCGTTCTTTTCACAGTTTGACAACAAATAGTCTGACGTCTGAAGTGGACACAAGAAAAATGGAATATGGAATAACAATCTGACTAACTGAAACTTAACTTAAAGGAAAACTTTATTAGTGGCATGCACATTTTAATAAGTTACATGCGAGGGTACGGAGATTAGAGACAGAAGATGTAACAATTTTCAGAACTAATAACCGACTTCAACACTAATGTACTTACGCAATTGATTTTGATTTGTATCGGACCAGCTGACAAGTATGTTTCATACAAAAAAAATGTTTGAGTAATCGGGGAACATACATAAAAACATATACATATATACATTCTAATTGACGACCTCCATACCTTTACCTTTCACCAAAAAAATTTAAAAAAACTTGGGATTTTTTAAAAGATAGAATCATTTAGGTATAATCCTAATATAAAAGAAGATATACTTATAAATATATAAATATAGTTACGTTACAGAAAAAAAACATAAGTTACAGACAAAAAGACAAAATGTTTAAACTTAATTATATAAATAACATTTATTTATACTAATACATTTATTTTACTTATTTATCATTACTGTACCCTTTTGCCTAATTCGTGGACTTAGACATTTCTAAACGGCGTGTCGACGGCCGTATATTTCAGTTTCAGGTTGTGCATAAGTACGTACACATAATACAAAGGAGGCCAACTGCGAGCCGACTTTGTGGAGCAAGGCTCAATTTGACGATTTATGAGACGATGCGTTGGAGCGGGCTGGAATGAGCTTCTGAGAATGAGTGGCAGGCGCTCAGCTCGATTCAGGACACCGATTGGCCTTAATGACTTCAGCAGACATTTATAGACAAACGCATTCTTACATTGATACAATGTTTTACTACAAGGATACATAATTATTGGTATAACTAGAGTAAAAGCGTCCTGTAGTAGGCGAACGGTCGTATAACTTATGAATGCAACAAGGAACTATACTTACAACAATTGACCGAAATACCCTTAGCCGATTATCTGTTGAAAACAAAACCGTTTTTATTGCTCTGTTCAAAAAAATCCACTTCGACGAGTAACGATTCAACTTAAAATTTTATGACTACAATCACATTTTTTTATAAAGATTAGGACGGATTTACCAGCACGCTAATAAACCAGAGCGTAGGGTGATAGATTTTAGGGGCGGTAAAGTAATTTCAGGCCAACTGCATCCCCTGCATCGAATCGGCCAATTCAAATTATATACAGATCTGTGGTCTTATACATGTATTACGGATACTTACTGAACGATAGGTTTTATATATTTTATGATATAGTGTTTTGTAAGTAACATCATTTAAGTAAGTTTATAAACACGTATTGCATGAATTAATAATATTGTCACGAAGTTAATGTTCAATTTCTATAAAATGGGTAGTTTCGGCTCAGTATTTCGTAAATTACGAGCAAATTTTCGGATTCCGCCTCTGCAGCAAGTTTCAATCAAAATGGAATATGTACTAACTCTAGGGCGCAATTTATGTTTCTCAAATAAAATTATAAATCCGCTGGAAATAACGGTTTTTATAGCTCACAAGCTTAATAGAAGTTATTTCACAACTTGTCTAGAAGCTGAATTTATGACAGTCTTATATTTATAAAAGGATATTTTGAAATGGTTTTTGGATGTTTGTATTGAACTAAGGTCGAGAGAATTGAAAAATAGTACTTATTTGTAAAATTTATTGCAGTCGAGCTTTGTGAGCTTAGAAAATAGACGTTTCGTATTTTTCCTACAAATCTTAATCGATTCAATTTCTTTTTTCATAAAAATATAAAGAAATGCTATGTTCCTACCTTTTCATTTTGAAATATGTCAATTTTGTTTGCTAGATGTTGGAACACAGTGGAAAATCGTACCAATTTTTCATTTTTATGGAGGTTTGTATCTCTTTTATTAAAAGAGACATAATTTTATTATTATAAAGTTATGATATGATGACAAAAACATAGTAAAGTGCTAATATATCCAACGTTGCGTTGCTCTACTGGCACTATCCGGCAAGGAATCAGGTGACTACGTTGGTTGGAAATATGGCCAAACGATTTTATGTGAAACTACCCGACCAAAACTGCCAGTGCTATCGCAACCCATCCTAAAAAAGCATTAAAATTATTATTCAGTAGTGAAGGTACATTAAACTTTTAATAGAAGGTAGGTAAACCACATAATAGTCAGTAAAATGTATGGTAACTTCTAACCAAAATGTCAGCGTGGGACGTGCACAATTTATCGCCGTGCTAAATTACGTGCCTGTGCGTATACATACATACATAACATACATATCAATAAATACCGAGGCCTCGCCTTAATAGGGCACCCTTGAGCTCAATAATTTTGTTCTTAATTTTAGGAACCCATGTTTAAAAGAAACTCTTTGGAATTACTCTTTGAAAAATAAAGTTGAAATTGGACCGCTGAAAAGATCTTTCTAAGTTTTTTCACTGCGAGACCAATGTCAGCGACGTACTAAAATAATTGTAAATAAATAAATAAAGATATAATGATTATTTCTTAGCTAGGGACATTTGTATGTTAGATAGGCTTTTTATTTCCCTCTAAGATAAGAATAATAAGTACTGATATTACAAATAAAAATTATTTTCTTAGATTAGGGACATTCGTATGTAAGTAATAGATAGGCTTTTATTTCCCTCTAAGATAAGATAATTAAGCTAATTATATGGTTATTAAGTAAGGAGATTATAATAAATATTGTTTTTTATAGCTAGGGATAATTTGTAAGTGTAGTTAGGGTCTTTTATTTCCCATTAATCCTAAGATACTTCATACTAAAGTATTAGAAAGAGACAGAGATATAGTCTGCGAATTAAAAGATAATACCTTCACGAGAACAACAGGTAGTTTTTTGTAAATAACTCTGTAAATACTGAAGGTATTCACAAGATTTAAACTGTAAATAATAGAGAAAAATGTATTTCATTAGGGAAAAATAGTTTCATGTAAGGAACTAAATGCCTTCATACTGAAAAATGATGAAAACTAGAAATTGGACCATGAAAGAGACAAAGTTATATGTAAAAACAGGATGGCCTGAATTAGTGTCGTGTGCAAAATTCAAGGAATCTGATTGGTCCAACTTCTCAATAAATTACCGCGAGGTTTGTATGGCGGCATTCAGTTCTCCTCCAGCAGTTGTGAAATCAAGAAGAAAGGAAAATAAAGGAAAACAAGGAAGAAAAGTGGTTTTATTTGGTGAACCGCCGCCAGCTGCATCCTTCGCATAGCCTGCCGGCCCGCTGCGCCCTACCTCTTCATACAGTCCGCTCGTCGCGTAGTACGGACGCCCCTGCAGGGTGCTCACGCCGCCGCCGCCGCCGCCCGCCGCCCTCGCCGCCCGCCCGGTGGCCGCCGCCCCCCCCCCCCCGCGCCCCCTGCTCTGGCTTGAATAGGGCGAATGTACGACGCCGTTATACAACAATTTGTTGGTCCTTCGAGCCGGATGAAGGAGCACAAGGATGCCTAGGCCTACCACCAGATCAGTCACCGCTACAACAGGAGAATCTGCATCAACTGATTGGAGCCAAAACACGCCTACTGAGACGGAAACCACCGAGACAGAAATCTCAACCAGATCGACGCTTACTAGAAGAACACCGCCGCCTCGCGCTGAGGAAACGCTTCCCTACCGCGCCGTTCCGGGGGAGCGCGCCGCGCCGGTTACTCGTGCAGAGGAAGAACTCGCGCCTCCCGTCGTGCACTCGTTCCCCTACCGCGCCGCTATGGGGGAGCACGCCGCGCCGGTTACTCGTGCAGCGGGAGAACTCGCGCCTCCCGCCGTGCACTCGTCCCCTCCCCGTGTCGTTAGAGGGGAGCGCGCCGCGCCGGTTACTCGTTTAGAGGGAGAACTCGCGTCTCCCGTCGTGCACCCGTCCCCTCACCGCGACGTCAGGGGGGACCGCGCCGCGTCGGTCACACGTATGGAGGGAGATGTCGCAGCGCCTGTCGCGCCTCCCACATCCTCTTCGGCCGTCGAAAGGAGGCACGTCGCGCCGCGCTCCGGTTTTGCTGGAAATGAAGGCGAATCGCACACGCCTCAAACAACGCGCTCGATAATTCAGCAACACGACGAATTGCTGGCACGTATTACCGAATCACAAAGGCGTCGTAAAGAGGTAAAGCTACCGCCAACGGAAGTGCAAACAAGGAGACTGAATCAAGATACACGTTCAATACGATCTTCGAAGCGAGCCACATTAGAAGCAAAGATGCAGCTTGCCAAAAGAGAACTAGAAGTGGCTGAAGCAAGATCAAAGGTAGCACTAGCGGAATTAGAGTTGCGACAGTTAGATTCTGACGACGAAGATTTTATTCATGAAGAACAAGCTCAAGTGCATGTTGAACAATGGTTGGATCACGCACAAACTATTCAAAAAGAGATACCTCCACCTCAAGAAGAAAAGAGAAGTGATATTGAGGAACTAGCTCGTGTCATCACAAAGCTTTCAGAAAAATCTTCGGAACACAGCCTATCGAAACACATGATAGAGCTACCAAACTTCAACGGTGCTAGCGAAGAATGGTTAGCCTTCAAGAGGTCCTTTGAAGACACTGCGCATGCCTTTACAGACACGCAAAACCTAGCTCGTCTAAGAAGGTCACTTCAAGGAAAGGCAAGAGAGGCAGTGAAAAGCCTTATGTTTACTGCTATGACACCAAAAGAAGTTATGGCTGGATTGGAAGCTCGTTTTGGAAGACCTGGAGCTATCGCCTTAGCTGAGTTGGAGAAACTGAAGAACATATCAAGAGTGCAAGAAACACCAAATGATGTTTGCGCGTTCGCCAGCCACGTCAGGAATAGTGTAGCAACAATCAAGGCACTCGGGAAAGATCAATACCTGAGTTCACCAGAAACAATGAAAGTGCTAATAGAGAAGATGCCTTCAAACATGAGATACAGATGGTTTATGTACTACCACAGCCATCGAGAAGACAACAAACCTGAACTCGTACTCATCAAAGACTTTCTGGAAGTAGAAGCTGACATGTGTGGCGACTTCGCTCCCCCTGAAGTGTCCTGGGAGACGAAAAGAAGCGCAACAAAGGGTGTCCACACGATACAAGAGAAGGAACAAACTCAGCAGTCAACCAAGAAAAAAGAGTGTCCAGAATGTCAAGAAGAACATTGGGTCTACGAGTGTAAGAAATTCAAGGAAGCGAGCACAGATAAGAAATGGGAAATAGCAAAGAAGTCAAGACTTTGTTTCAAGTGCCTCCGCTTTAGACATTCAAGGCAAACATGTAGAGCACCAACGTGCAAGAAGTGCTCGAGATGGCACCATACAATCCTCCACTCAGACACACCGCCAGTAATAATGAAGCCACAAGAAAAGCATTCTAGTTGTAACACACTTCAAGAAGAAAAGCCAGTAGAAGAGATAATTACTTCGGTGCACACTACGAATGATGGAAGAGCATACCTGAAGATGATTCCTGTAGATTTATATGGGCCAAAAGGATCAACTCGAGTGTTGGCACTACTAGACGAAGGTTCCACCATATCACTTCTAGATACTTCTGTGGCAAAGAAGATTGGGGCAGAAGGAGTGACAGAACCAATCACCATAGAAACTGTCGGCGGAAAAGGTCTCAAGAAAACTGATTCTCAAAAGATTGAATTGAAGATCAAAGGGGCTCACAGCAGAAACAAACAAGTAATGAGAGTCAGAACGATTGACAGTCTGAAATTATCAAAACAAGAAGTCGATGATGAAGTTTTGAAGAAATGCAATCACCTCCAGAAACTGAAAGATCAGCTCGTTTATAAGAAAGAAGAACCGCGGCTGTTAATTGGACAAGACAATTGGGGACTTATCGTCACACGAAGACTCAAGAAAGGAAAGAAATCCGAACCGGTCGCCTCTCTCACCAGTTTGGGTTGGGTTCTTCATGGATGTGACACCGGAGCGAACAAACCAATCGAGTTTGTCAACCACAGCCGCCTAGTAGACGATGAAACAGAAGCATTGGTACGACAATATTTCGATATCGAATCCATCGGAATAAAACCAAACCGCCCAAGTAACGATGCTGATAGGAAGGCCACAGAAATTCTGGAGAAAACTACGAAGAGATTGGCAGATGGAAGATTCGAATCAGGACTACTATGGAAAAGCGATCAAGAAACACTGCCAAATAACTACGGTCAAGCTTTTCGACGACTAGTAAACGTAGAAAAGAAACTAGACAAAGATCAAGACCTGAAGACAGCTTATGAAGAACAAATGAATAATCTGATGAAAAATGGCTACGCAGAAAAGGCTCCATCTTCTACGACACCTGGCAAAACTTTCTACTTGCCTCACTTCGCAGTAGTACATCCTGTCAAAAAGAAACCAAGAATAGTGCTAGATGCTGCCGCAAAATTCGAAGGAAAGAGCCTCAACGACGCCCTGCTTCCAGGCCCTGATCTTCTCCAGTCTCTCTTTGGAGTATTGATCAGATTCAGAGAAGGGCCCATAGCGGTAGTTGCAGACATCAAAGAGATGTTTTTACGCATCCAAATAAGAGAAGCCGACAGAGATTGTCTTCGATTCCTGTGGCGAGGAAACGAAAGAACCGGGAAACCTCAAGAATATCGCATGAAATCAGTGATTTTTGGAGCCACATCATCACCCTCAACTGCAATCTATGCGATGAATAAGAATGCAGAAGATTTTAAGAAAGAATACCCAGCTGCAGTGAGAGCCATCGAGAAAAATCATTATATGGATGATTATCTACAGAGCTTCTACACTATAGAAGAAGCTAAGAAGATAACAAAAGAAGTGCAACACATACATGCTAAAGCTGGTCTTCACTTAAGAGGATGGGGAAGTAACGAACCTGAAGTGCTGAAAAGCTTGCAAGATCACCCACAAGAAGAGGTGAAGGAACTCTCATCAGAAGAGAAAACCCTCGGTCTCAGATGGCTAATTATGGATGATGCATTAGCGTTCAACGTCGGGTTCCGCAATACACCACCCGAGCTCCTAAACGAGAAAAGAACGCCCACCAAGAGAGAAGTTGCTAGCGCCGTCATGTCTACGTTCGATCCAATGGGGTTCGCCGCGCCTGTGCTCATTCAAGGGAAGAAACTCATTCAAGATATATGGCGAACTAAGATTGACTGGGACGAGAATATTCTGCCGGAACAAGAAGCTGCGTGGTTGAGATACATCAAAGAAGTAACAATTTTGAAAGAACTGAAGATACCCAGATGCTTGTCTCCATATCAGAAGAAGGGTCAACTCCACACTTTCACAGATGCAAGCGAAGAAGCGTATGCCGCAGTAGTCTTCTGGAGAACAGAGCAACCTTGTGTCCACATCGCGCTGGTTGCCGGCAAAGCACAAGTGAGTCCTACTAAGCCTGTTTCAATTCCAAGGCTAGAACTCCAAGCAGCACTACTGGGAAGCAGACTAGCATCAACAATAGAAAAGGAGCTTGATCTAGAAGTAACCAAGAAGACATTCTGGACAGACTCAAGCACCGTACTTCAATGGTTGAAGGCAGACCCTCGAAAATTCAAAACTTTTGTAGCCCACCGTCTCGCAGAAATAGAAGATCTGACAAACCCACAAGATTGGCGATGGGTTCCCACAAAAGATAATCCAGCAGACGACGCTACTCGCGGAACACCAAACGAATTTGACAAGAACGCAAGATGGTTCAAAGGTCCTACGTTCCTGTACGAAGAAGAACAAAGATGGCCAACCAAACGCTTTGAGACCAAAACTATTGAAACGGGAGAAGAGAAGAACGTTCATATCGTCACCTCAATCTCGAAAATGCCACAACATACGCCGGACCCGGAACGCTTCTCCAGCTGGACACGCTTACTCCGAAGTACAGCACGCGTGTTCCAATTTATAGACTTGCTGAAAGAAAGTCAACAGAAGAAACTAGTTCACACAGTCAAGGAAAAGAACTGGAAACCAGGAAACACTACCACAAGAAAGAAGCCCAAAATTGCATTGCTTCCTGTGAAACCGGGGAAGTCGTATAAACTACTCAAAGAAGAACACTTCAAAAGAGCTAAAGAAGAATTAATCAAAATGAGTCAAAGAGAAAGCTTTTATAAAGAAATAGATTGCCTGAAGAACAATAAGTCATTAGAAAATTCAAGCAAACTCAAGAAGATCGACGTCTATCTCGATGACAATGACATCCTAAAACTGAGGACAAGAACGAAGAAAATTTATATTGAAGACCAAGAGCAGAACCCAGTCGTATTAGATGGAAAACACAAGATCAGTCGCCTCATCATTGAATACTATCACCAAAAGTTTTTCCACGGAAACACGGAAACCGTTATTAATGAGGTCAGACAGAAGTATTGGATCCTGGGTCTAAGAACTACGACAAGAGGGCTTATTCATCGTTGCCAGTGGTGCAGAGTACATAAAAGTGTACCTCAAATCCCACCTATAGGGGACCATCCTATAGAACGTCTACAACATCATCAGCATCCGTTCACCTGCTCAGCTGTCGATTACTTTGGGCCAATGCAAGTCACCATCGGACGAAGGACAGAGAAACGATGGGGAGCATTGTTCACGTGTTTAACTACAAGAGCAGTCCATCTTGAATTGTCAAACTCACTCAGCACCAGCTCCATGATTATGGCTCTACGGAGAATGGCAGCAAGAAGAGGGACACCCAAGGTCATATACAGCGACAATGGAACGAATTTCGTCGGAGCCCACCGAGAGTTGGAAGAAGCAGCTGCTCGAGAAGGTATCAAGTGGAAATTTATTCCAGCTGGGACTCCAAGCATGGGTGGAGCCTGGGAAAGGATGGTACGGACAGTCAAGACAGCGCTGATGACCGTACTGCTAACAAAGTCACCGCCAGAAGAAGTTCTTCACACGCTGCTAGTAGAAGTGGAACACATCGTAAATTCTCGTCCTCTCACACACATAAGTATGGACCCGGACGACGAGGAAAGTCTAACACCAAACCACTTTTTACTCGGAAGATCTTGTGGAGCAGCTACTCCAGGGGAGTTTGAAGACAGAGACCTTATCGGCAAAGCAAACTGGAGAACAGCGCAACGATTGACAGATCACTTCTGGCAGAGATGGATTAAAGAATACCTACCCATTCTAAAACCCAGAAAAATAGATGGCAGACAAACTACAGACCCTCAAGTCGGAGACATTGTCTTAATAATGGACGCCTCATCACCAAGAAACACTTGGCCAAGGGGAGAAGTTCAGAAGATATACCCGGGACCAGATGGACGAGTAAGAGTCTTGGACGTGAGGACACCAGGAGGAGTATTACGACGGTCAACTCGACGAGTTGTCATCCTGGTACCAACAGCTACGTCGCTACCTCAAGATGGAGAGCTTCGCACTGCGGGGGAGATTGTCAGCGACGTACTAAAATAATTGTAAATAAATAAATAAAGATATAATGATTATTTCTTAGCTAGGGACATTTGTATGTTAGATAGGCTTTTTATTTCCCTCTAAGATAAGAATAATAAGTACTGATATTACAAATAAAAATTATTTTCTTAGATTAGGGACATTCGTATGTAAGTAATAGATAGGCTTTTATTTCCCTCTAAGATAAGATAATTAAGCTAATTATATGGTTATTAAGTAAGGAGATTATAATAAATATTGTTTTTTATAGCTAGGGATAATTTGTAAGTGTAGTTAGGGTCTTTTATTTCCCATTAATCCTAAGATACTTCATACTAAAGTATTAGAAAGAGACAGAGATATAGTCTGCGAATTAAAAGATAATACCTTCACGAGAACAACAGGTAGTTTTTTGTAAATAACTCTGTAAATACTGAAGGTATTCACAAGATTTAAACTGTAAATAATAGAGAAAAATGTATTTCATTAGGGAAAAATAGTTTCATGTAAGGAACTAAATGCCTTCATACTGAAAAATGATGAAAACTAGAAATTGGACCATGAAAGAGACAAAGTTATATGTAAAAACAGGATGGCCTGAATTAGTGTCGTGTGCAAAATTCAAGGAATCTGATTGGTCCAACTTCTCAATAAATTACCGCGAGGTTTGTATGGCGGCATTCAGTTCTCCTCCAGCAGTTGTGAAATCAAGAAGAAAGGAAAATAAAGGAAAACAAGGAAGAAAAGTGGTTTTATTTGGTGAACCGCCGCCAGCTGCATCCTTCGCATAGCCTGCCGGCCCGCTGCGCCCTACCTCTTCATACAGTCCGCTCGTCGCGTAGTACGGACGCCCCTGCAGGGTGCTCACGCCGCCGCCGCCGCCGCCCGCCGCCCTCGCCGCCCGCCCGGTGGCCGCCGCCCCCCCCCCCCCCCCGCGCCCCCTGCTCTGGCTTGAATAGGGCGAATGTACGACGCCGTTATACAACAACCAATGTGCGAGATAGTAAGGAAGGTTCTAGAAAGTCACTAAGGAGAAATAAGTCTAATGAAAGAACACAGAATTAAACAGTTCTCGTTACTTTTTCGAGTACTTGTTACTTACGTACCTAGATGTATATTATCTCATATTAGATAAATGAAAACTAAGATGTGATACCCAAAGTTATCTCGAGAACGAAAAGTATTTTTGAGTATTTACTACATAAAAAACAAAACATTTAAAAATAATATGTATAACCGTGGTCAGCAAGACTTACTCATTGTTTGACATATTGGACGTATTAAATTATTTAAGTATTAGACTTACAACTTGACAAACGAAAACTAATTGGACTAGTGCAAGACAGACATTGTAAACTTTGGAAGGTGAAAAAAATATTCTGGTGAAAATTGTATAAGAACTGAACCTGTCACCAACACGCCAAGCCCCAAGAGTATATTCAACATCGGATAATCTGTCCCATTGAAATTGACTGAAGTGGGTAAATGATATGTCTAACCACTAGGGGCATGTTCACGCGCCAGTGAACATCGACCCTTTGGGACCCTTGGCACATCCAAATACATAAGCAAATTAGTATTGGAGCGACTAATAGTGAATTTCGTTATATCTTCCAGGGTCCTTACTATCTTAGTGAGAGGGGCGAATCTAACCACGCTTCATTTACTAGAACTGACCTAACGTAACTCAATAATGTTGGAATATTGACATAAGAGCGAAATATAGAGGTGAGTATCGTTGATACTCGTATTACAGAATTTAAACCATACTTGATACGAGTGTCTACTTATTTTTATATTATAAAAAACTTATGTTATACATAATTTTGAACATAGAAAAGCCTAAGTATAAGTACGTAAATTATACTCAAATAAAACTTAGTTATAATTTTAACAAAGTTAAATATATCTAAATAATGAAGAATAATAATTTACATTTTATAAATTACTTAAAAAAAAGTTGAAAGTATATATGTGTACAGAGATTTCGTTAGAGCAAGCATTAGGTAAGGTACCTATTATTACTATGTAACTATATTTCGTTAGAAAGATATACCTACTGCTTATCGCTAACGAAACCTCTTCCAACTGACCCTTGAGGCCTGACCCTTGAGGCAGTGTTGCCATATATATGGATTCGTCCGCATTTGTACGGATTTTGGAAATCCAATACGGATGAAGCATGATTACTGATTTTCGTATACAAGACATGGTTTTTATACGGAATTAAATCCAGATCTAGGGGCAGTCATCGAATATTTTCATCCCCACAGCACAGTCCACATAGGACGGCACCGGCGGTTAGTTAAAGAAAGCAAAGTAAATGATCCTCTTCGCAATTAACCATAAATAAGTCGTACGGAATTTTTCTCTCAAAGAACGAAAAGAAAACTACAGATTCAATTCAGTTCAATCAAAATTATATCTTTATTATCGTAGGATATTTATAATATCTCTTAATAATCGTCATTGTTTTGTTCCACAATGGCAACTAAGTCAATCTTATTACGTAAGTTTCTATCGGTCAAATCGCTTACTTAACTGTATATCTATTTTAAGGTAAGTAAGTATATCTATTTTTTTGAATAAGTCTCTAGGTCTTGAGATAAATTACTCATCTGATAGTGGATAAAAAGAAGAAGAAATAAATCGAAATATAAGCTTTTCTGATTCCATAGAAAAAAAAGAGAAGTTATAAAAAAAACAGAAGTATACAATATTAATATAGTAAAAACTTAATTAACTTATGTATTAAGTTTATTTCTCTTGCCGTCAAAATGTAACACGCTTTTATAAAAAAAATGGATTAAATGAATTGTATATTTGTTATCAGAATAAAATTATTTTTACTTTTAAGTTTCGTTTGTTAAGTAGGTAACTAATAAAAGCATGCTTTAAAAAGAAACATGTTTTGATAATGCGAATTATATGAAAATTGTAATATAATTTTTGTAGTAGTCGTTTATGATAATGATTAAAAAAACTTCATAAAGTATGGCCTACACAATAAAATATTTTCTGAAGATTCTAAAAATCCTCTACAGGAGTGCCACTGCTTTTTTAAATGGCAACTCTTCTCCATATGGAACACTGCCTTATATTAAAGAGAAATAATACCATAATAGAGGAAAACAGAATCTGTGTTAATGTCTTACTAGGAATGCAATATATTCAATTTTAAGATCGTGAGAAAAGTCTTTCCTAAGGCAGCAGTAAAGCTTCCTTTATATGACATAAACATTTTCATAAAAAAGGTGAAGCCTACTCCCACACCCGACCGCATAAGTTATTGAGCCGATATTATTCAACCGTTCAACCGATATGGAATATTTCATCCATTGGCCGTTGGGCTATGTTATAAAAGCACCATTTATCAAACCTTACATAAAGTAGATATGACAAAAAGACCCAGAGATAAATATTACATATTATGTTTGTTATAACGAGATAAATAAGTATCTGCAATTTTTGTATTTTTTTTTGTACGATAATACCTAAATTATTAAAAAAAAATGTCTAAAATAAAAAATGCTCTATGTAGTAGATTTTCATTAGGTATTCAAGGTAATGGTAAATAGTTATAAAACAATCGTCTTCTAAAGAGAGACTAATGTCCTATCTTTGAGCGCAAACTCTTCATTAAAATAATTGAGCGCCTTCAAATCTGAGTCGTTTATTGATATTCATTGTTTTGACACCAATGCCATCAAGATGGTGAGGCGAGATGTCGTCTAGGAGCTGTTGTGGGATCACTCAGTGTTGTGCCAGGCCTGCTGCGGCGTACATGTCGATCCAGCCCGAAGAGGGAGCGGCGGCGGGGCTCGCTGCCCGCGGGCTCTAACTTTCGCGATCTACGCGACCGGGATGGGATCGAATGTAAACCTTACAACATATTTATTTGAGCCGAGATGGCTCTTCAGACAAGAGCACAATTTCTCCTTATATTATTCTGCGTACTCGGCGGGGGCGCGTACGGTGAGTGACAATGTTTGTTTTATTTAAAATACTTTTATTTTGGGTATCTAAAAGCATGTCTACGCATAAATGATCGAAAATACCTGTATCCAGACGGGTGGAGGATTTCGTCTATTAAATAAAAATATTATTGTTGGGGGCGTAGGGGCACGTGTCTGTGTGATTGAAAATGGGAAGCCAGGGTTTTAAATCTTAATATTATTCGAAGCAAAATTAAGTTAGGGCGCTGGGAATATTATGACAATGTAGGTGATATGGGTATTTTAATTTTGTACCAGTTTTAACATTTATGAGAATATAAATGGTAAGAAGTATTTACTTGGACTTTTTATGTTGGTTGAATTTTATTTTCAAACTGACATGCTAAAGAATCTATCCCTATGAGCCATAACCCATAACTAAAATTAGGAGCTCGGTGGTTCGGTGGGAGTGCGCATTACTAGCGATTTCGCAAGTAAAGCGACACCGGACTTGGTACAGACTTGAATGGGTAATCACAAATCACAAAATTTTCCCGAACTCCTCCGTACTTCGAAATTCACATATAAGGAAAGGCTGTCATCATTCTATGGCAGTCGTCAAGCTAATTCAGATGCCAGATTAGGCAGCTTGAAAAATCTGACACCAGTGTTGGCCACTTCCACACACGAATAAGTAACTAAAATAGTCATTTATTTATTTTATTGGTTCATGCACTTGAAAAAATTTCACATAAAACCTTATAAAAGTAAACATTGTACATAGGTGCTACTTATTTCTAAAGAAATTTCTTCCAGTAGACCCGCGAGAGGAAATGGAAAGAAAGTAGGTGATTGGCGTTTACAATACAAACTTAAATACCTACCTATACAAAATACATACATAAATAAATAAAAACTCATTGAACTAAATACCTACTCAAGTACTCAAGCAAGATTTTTTCCAGATGATGTAGAGATCTTCGACGTCATATCTATGGTACAAGATGGGGGCCTGCCGAACGGTTTCCGGCCGGCCCCCGGCCGCTGCCAGGCAGACACCACGCCCGAATCCGAGTACACCGCCTACAGCCTCACCCAGAATGCCACTTTGCACCAACTCGCTGCTGGAATGTTCTACAACACCTTTCCGGAAGACTTTTCTGTGCTGGCTGTTGTTAGACTACGAGGTAAATAGTGTTATCTAGAACGCCACATTGTACTAATCCAACTTTTCCTGGATCTTGGGTGTTTACTCGTATCTATATATGTATTTATCATATAATATAGTGTCGTTGAGTTAGTATCCCATAACACAAGTTTTAAACTTACTTTGGGGCTAGCTTAATCAGTGTGATTTGTCCAGGTGCGCATTGTCTTACATAACTTTTTAACTCATATCATCGGAAGTCCGAAAATGTTTCTCATACCATTTTAAATCATAATGATCATTCTTCATAAAAAATTGTAATACTAATGATTTTAAACTATAATCATTGGAATTCATAATATCACTAATCATACACTTCGTTTTTAATAATATTTGTTTTCATATATTTGTTTATACTAATGATCTAAACTCCTAATCATTCGAATTAATAACTATTATATTCATACATTTGTTTTTTCTAATATATTTTTTTTAATTTCTTAATCATAAGTATTTTATCCATATTATTGAAAATTATATTATCTATAACCAAACATTTGTTTTATACTAATATATTCACTTTCATACAGTTATTTAAATGAAAGTAGACAGACGCACTGACAGGTAAGTTAAAGTTATAAAACTTTGTTGATAGAAAAGTAGATAGACACACTGACAGATAAGTCAAACTTATAAAACCCCTATCATTTTTGGTCGAGGGTTAAAAGTAATGGATTTACTTTTATTGTTTAATAAAACGAATTGCTGCCAGAAAAGTAGGTTAGGTTAGAACTGCGACCCCAAAAGCGCGCGAGCCGAGCGAGCGAAGCGAGCGTGCCGCGATAGCGGCCGGCGAAGCGCTAGAAACTATTTTTTGATAGAAAAGTAAACAGACACACCGACAGATAAGACAAACTTATAAAACTAGAGTTAAATCGTTTAATTAAACCAATTGCTGCCAGAAAAGTAGGTTAGGTTAGGTTAGAACTGTGACCTCAACAGCGCGGGAGCCGAGCGAGCGAAGCGAGCGTGCCGCGGCAGTGGCCGGCGAAGCGCTAGAAACTATTTTTTGATAGAAAAGTAAACAGACACACCGACAGATAAGACAAACTTATAAAACTAGAGTTAAATCGTTTAATTAAACCAATTGCTGCCAGAAAAGTAGGTTAGGTTAGGTCAGAACTGTGACCCCAACAACGCGCGAGCCGAGCGAGCGAAGCGAGCGTGCCGCGGCAGCGGCCGGCGAAGCGCCAGAAACTAATTTTTGTTTGAAAAATAGACAGACACACTGACAAATACGTCAAACTTATAAAACCCATCTTAGTTTTGGTCGAAGTCATCCATTTCTATGCGTTACAAAGACAAATCTACGTTAAAATATTTTTTTAGTATTGCTTTTATTAATACAAAAATTATCATAATTTTTGTATTGTCCTTTATAAAGTAAAATATTCTAAACAACGACGTTATGAGTTGTAGTATGTTATTAGTAACAACATTATCAATAAAAACAATATGATAATTGAAAGTTATGAAGAAAAAAATTATGAATTTAAACTTGTTCTTGGTAGCAACAGTATTAACAAAAAAATTATGATCACTAAATGTTATGAGCTCCGATGATAGTAATAAAAATGTATGAATAAAAAAAGTATGAAGAATAAAATTATGAAGAGTTATGATTATGAACACAAATCGGTAGTAAGATAAAGAATATGATTTAGAATTTTATGAGATTCCCCCCGCGGTGTTCCCCGCGCCTAAAGTAGGCTATGTGTTAATCCAGGGCGTCAGCTTCCTAAATACCAAATTTTATCAAAATTGGTTAGACGGTTAGCGAATCCTAGCGTACATTTCTTTAGTGTTCTCTCTCATAATAGCATTTCCCACCCCAGGTACCGAACAGTACCCCCTGTTCGCGCTGTACTCAGACGCAGGAGACGAGCAGCTGCAGCTCCACCTGGGCCAGCTGGTCGAGCTGTTCTACGAGGACACTCGGGGTGACCCCGCTGACGGCGAGATGATGACCTTCAGGGTCAACATTGCTGATGGCAGGTGAGGATATATACTGAAAGTGTCTTATGGGTGAATTCAGTACATGACACTGACACACTTTTCCCAAAGTACAAGTATCGAAATATGAAAAGTAATTTTTGGCGTCCGATAAAAATTCGTATTATCAGCTGATTTGAGTTTGTATGGAAAGCAAAAAAATATTTTTAATATTTCGACAAAAGTAGAAAAGTTGTTCAGTATCATGGACTGAATTCACCCTTAAAATAGTCTCTAAACGTATGGAAGACCGCTATAACAAATAAAATAATACTACTTCGAGAACCGAAAGAGAAATCTACAGACTTTGATTTTCGGTATAATTTATTTTTATTTATTCCTAAGAAAAATGTAAAGCGGGAAACTTAGCATAATATTAAAATTTGCCTAAATTACTAACAGGTGGCACCGAGTAGGTCTCAGTATAAAAGGCGACTCGGTTACACTGCTGGTGGATTGCCAAATTAAAGGAACCCTACTCTTGAATCGAAAACCGGGGAGCACGTTCAACTTAGCTGGTGTACTAGTAGTGGGCAACCAGGCATTATCCGAGCAATACTATGATGTAAGTACAAAAGTAGGACCTAAGCATTGTTTTATTATTAATCTATAGAGGAAATTCAAGGCATGTCTGCTGTTGTCTTTTTTTTGCGGAAAAGTTGCAGCACTTGTTTCAGATCTTCAAGATGCCCAAAGCCGTGTGACTGGTTTAATGGCTTCCGTTCCTCTCTCTCTCTCTCTCATCTGAGCGTTTTCCCAGTTGCATCCTCAGTTGCAATGCTGAGAAGCCCGGGGTCCGCTTTCCGACTTTTTCTTTTCCACTTCGCACGGTCTTGAGCATCCTTGGTTGTAAGACGATTAGCACGCATATCATCCTTGACGACGTCAAGCCAGCACTTCTTGGGTCTACCACGCTTGCCGGGCCCCGGCGGAGGCGGCATGGCTATACATTTGTTTCCCACGTAACTTGCCGGCTTCCGCAAGACGTGACCGTACCAGCGAAGGCGACTCTCTTGCAGTTTGTCTGCTATGTCACGGACATGAAGGCTGCCGCGGATGCGGGTGTTTCTCACACGATCTCTTCGTGATACACCGCATATCCAGCGCAACATTTGCATTTCCGTGACACGTAGCTCCTGTTTGTGCCGCTCAAGCAAAGGCCACGCTTCACTCCCATATAAAAGGACAGGTCTAATGATGGATTTGTAGACCTGTCCCTTCAGCCTAACCGGCATTTTAGGGTCACAAATGACACCAGTCACCTCTCGCCACTTAGCCCATGCTTATAATGGCTTCCGTTCCATCTAATAATAAAAGCCAGGACTATTTACATAATATTTTCGTTTCGATAATAAGGATGTAAACTTTATTATTATGTGTTTTATTTTATTTAGACCGTCAACTAGATTTTCCAATAATAAACGACCCATATTCTGTCACTTCGAAGTTTCGGAGTGGTGGATCTTTGGTTAAAAATCGTAGCCAATCGACGTCACTCGAAATTTAAATGTAATACAATTAATAATACTATACTTTTTAATAATCTATCTGATGAGCCAAAAATTTTTTGTCCTTTTGATTTATTTGCATGTCTGAATTTACTGCGTATGAATAAGAACAAAAAATATTAGAGATTACCTGCCGTAGACATGTCCCCAAATTGCATTTCTTAGCTTAATCTAATAGGGTCCCAAAGTCAAGCATGAATTCTCCAAAGTTCCAAGAAAATCAGGGTCTCTCAAGGGATTTTAGTTTGTCAAGTGGCCTCTAATAAAATATCGGAGGACTCGTAACTAGCGGCCTATCTGAAGTAAGTGGTCGCAAAAGCCTCCAATTTTGACGATGACATATCAAAAGCCTCAGCTTTTTCTGCGCCTATTGAAAATAGAATTACGTAGAAGTACATACATAAGGGGATGTTCCAAACAAATATTTAATTTTGTACGGAACTGAAACTTTTATTGAACTAACTTTCGGTTGAAAAGAGCGATATTATGTTCATATTTAATTTATTTTATATGTATAAAAATACTTATAAATGTGTGTTTTTGTAATTATGTTTGTATGTGGTCGAAAACCGCCTGTGAAAAAGGATTTTAAAAAACAAAATAGGTCCGACACTAAATACGATGTAAGTGCAAAAGCATCTTACCTTTAAAGAAATTGTTATTATTTCAGGGTGATATCGAACTGCTGCAATTTACAAATAAACCAGACACAGCCTATGACTTATGCACAACGATAGCTCCAAATTGCGAGACATACGGTTCCTCCTACAGAGTGAGCCCAAAACCAGATAATTTCGATGAGGAATTAGATTTCGAAACGGACAACTACATAGCGTCATCTACAGTACACCCAGCACAGGAGACCCTGAGTATTGGCGAAAATGGGAGAAGACAGTATGGGCATTTTGGGCGAAGACGGTTTTTTAACGAGCTCAATAATTCTGAGAATGGCTGGGAGCCAAATAATGGAGCAACTAGTACTCCAGGGCCAAATTTGCCATTTCATAACTATTTTGGCGTAACTGGGTCTTATATTCCTATGACAGACAACGGTAAGTGACAATAAAGAACAAAAGTACTTATAAGTAGGTAATTAAAACAAGCCCTGTAGTACTTGTATATTGGTACTTTAATATCATATGACTCATAAAACTTCCATTAGTTCCGAGAGTGTTGAACATACATGAAAGTTTAATGATGTTTTCAGACGAAAATAGCATTTTCGGGAGTTTTCCAAACGAAAACGAATTTTTACCAACGGCTCCAAATATTGGCTCTACACCTCTCCAGCCTTTAGAAATAACCACACCGAGGGTAAGAATTTGAGATAATACCTTTTAACTAATATTATCTTTGTACAAAAATGTTACCCCTGAATTCGCAAATATTTTAGCTGAAGAGAATGGACCTTGAGGAAACGGAAACGACTGTTGTGACAACCGAGGCTTCGTACACCCCAATAACGACCACCGAAGATGACGATTATCTCACACATCCGCCTGATTATGGCGAGGTGGGTAACACCAAATATTTTCAGTAAATTTTATTTTGTAACATTCCTGTGTTTTAGTTTTATTTAGAAGCTTTCTTTATAACTTACTGAACACAAGTAGATATATTTATATCGAGCATATAACAATAATTGAAAGAAAGAAGAAAGAAAGAAAGAAAAATAATTTATTTGATATATTTATTTATATTATAACAAAGAACGTACCTTCTAAATAAAATAAAATAAAATAGAATAAAATAAAATAAAATAAAGAACTAGTTACGTACAAACGATTGAATACCTAAATTCTTAGAAAAAATCTCAGTTAGTTAAGTTAATTTAGTTAACTCATTCACGGACACTAAGCCAGACACAATAGAAAAAACAATTGATAACTTCTATAGAAGTCCATACACTGTCCATTAACGTGTTAAAATCAGACGTAGACCACCTTTTGTCATAAAACAGATGTCAAAAGGCGGCCTTATGGCAACTGTAATCTCTTCCAGGCAACCGAATGATTTTCCTATCGTTTTTTCATAAAATATAAGCTACATTTTTATTTTTAATTGATATTTACATATTTTAACACAAGACTATTTTATATTTATTTGCAAAGTTAATATGGGATCTAAATCAAACATGGAACTTATTTTAGGGCAATTCGACTGGATACGACTCAACATATTACGACTATGGCAGCTCTGGGGCATATTTTGGACCCCGTGGATACCCAGGACCCCCGGGCCCCCAAGGTCCAAGGGGACCTAAAGGCGAGCCAGGTAAACCTGGAGCAGAGGGCCAGCAAGGATTTACTGGACCACCGGGGCATGTATTTGTGGTACCGGTAAGTAAGCATTAAAAAAATAGTAACTTTACATAATTTGATTGATTGGGCTTTCTTTAAAGAAGACAAACGAAGTGTTGTAAACCAGCAAAAATAAACTTCGTAAATAAATAGATCTAGAACCAGAAATAATTCTCACTTTATTATATTTTTTCAGCTGCAACAATCTGTTAATGACAAAGGACCAAACGCACAATCAGAAGCCTTGAGGCAGATGTTGACACAACACATGGTTGGTATTCACTTGTAGTAGGTAGGATATGTAGGTATCAGTGGCGGGGCCTCCTTAGAAGCCGATTCCCACCGGGTTCCCTTGCGGGCCCTAATATATACGCATTTATTACTAACAACAAAACTTACGTACGTAGGTATATCGGCGCACCACACTTTAGAATGTCCATTTAGGTACTATCTTTATAAGCTGCAAACTAGCAGCATGAATAGATTGCACACACCCACATATTCAAAATACGACATTTTTCGTAGGTTCTTCAAATACATACAGTGATAAATTTTGTATAAACACGCTTAGAGACAATAATATGCGAATTATAAGCCGTACATTGATCGGCTTACGTTTATCAACCTTTATAACCTAATCAGGTAGGTATTTAATTCGTTTCATAGTTTTATACCTGTACTAGCCCAAATTCCCACCCAACGCCACTGGTAGGTATGTACTACATATGAGCTTTAATATTAAAATTCAAAAGGAAAATTGTTTACTTTCATAGTAACCAAGCACATCACGCGACTGCTGCAATTTTTATAGGATGCAATCGTTTTTCGTATTTTAGAATTATGAATAAATTGTCCCTAAAATAAAACAGGACCTCATAATTAAGGGTCCCCCGACCCTAGACCAAAATACAACTTTCCATACAAACGTAGTTATTAATATACTTTGCTAATGTATACTATGTCATGTCAATTAAAATCAAAATTTTGTAATTTCAAAGATATTGCAATTATCTAGGTTTATATTTAGTTTCCGACAGTAAAAATATGAACTTAAAATAGAATATAGTGTTTTATATCATTTTTGACCATTAGTATGGGAAACTTCTAAATCGTTATATTTTCTTTCCAGTTCATAATTTTACTATAGGAAACCCAATATAACCCTAGATAATTGCAATTTCTTTACAATTACCAATTTTTACCGGAATCTGACATGTGGTTTCAAAATTAAACGTGTACTACGTTTGTATGGAGAAGTCTAGGGTCGCCGGACTCTTAAGTTCCTAAGTGTATACCAAATTCAGTTTTTTATTTAATTAAATGTATATTTTAAAAACTGGAATTGAAACCCAGCACATTTGTGGACTTAGTTATATGAGTACACGACAACCAATTTGGCCTTCTCATTTTTCTTCAAATTACTTTGTGTAAAAAAAATATAAAATAAATTTTAGGCCGCTATGCGTGGCGTCGAAGGGCCCATGGGTTTGACTGGACCTCCAGGGCCTGAAGGAGAAACTGGGGTAGAAGGCCCTAAGGGAGAGCAAGGAGAGCAGGGTGAACCAGTAAGTTTCTGAATACTTACATTTTTAAACTACGTATGTAACGTTAAAACTACTAACGAATTTTTTATACAAAATAAAAATATACTTATATTTTTATTTTGTATTGTATTTTTATTTTGTATATATATGTATAAAAATATACTTATATTTTTATATTGTATAAAAAATTCGGTGTCAGTGTTTTCTGTTTAAATAGGCACTTACAGATCTAAAGGCACTAGTATCCTAAATGGTTCCAATTTAAGTTTTGAAATTGCCCTCAGGGTGATATATGTTAGACGCAAACCCAACGCATCCCATATGGTTTTGACTACGAGTCTGACTTATTTTAATACCTTTTACGTATGAAAAAATTCGGGACGTACCTAAGTTTAAAAAACGAATTTAAAAAAAACTTTTGTTCTTACTTAGTGGGCTTAGATTTGAATATGTCTCAATGACGGCAATTTGTGGAAGAACAAAAGAAAAATAAAACTTTAAAAACAGGGACCACCAGGCCCCAGAGGAATCCAAGGCCCAACGGGCAGAATAGGCCGCCGCGGCCATCCCGGGCGAGACGGCGAAAGAGGGTCAACCGGAGCGACGGGTCCTAAGGGCGAGCAGGGGTACCCAGGGCTTCCTGGCATGCCGGGAGATAAAGGAGAAAGAGGCGCGTCAGGATTGCAGGGCGAACCGGGAGCGACGGGGCAGGACGGACCGCCCGGAGATGATGGGCCGCCAGGACCACCTGGGCTATCGGGAGAGCTTGTGAGTGCTTTGTTTGAAATTTAAATATTTACCTATTAATCTTTGTTGTGCTTTGGTTAAATTATAAGAAAGCATTTTTCAATAATATAAAATTAATATCTATTCTCTGTCTGTATCCCAACTCTTATAAATGATTACTATAAACTTATACAATTAACTATCGAAATAGATTGCATTCAAGAAGTATTTCAGATAATACAAGTATGTTTTATAGGGCCCCAGAGGTTTCATGGGACCACGAGGCTTCCCAGGCTTGATAGGATATCCAGGGTTACCGGGTATTGAAGGACCACAAGGCGCTAAAGGTGCCGCTGGACAACCTGGGCCTCCGGGGCCTCAAGGACATCCGGGCCCAATGGGACCAGTGGGCTCCTCTGGACCACAAGGGCCGATGGGAGCACCAGGAATACAGGTAAAAAAGCTCATTCTACAAATATTTTATGTTTTTAAACAATTGAGAGAAATATAAAATATATTATATAGCATAGATTTACAAAAAAAAATTAAAGATGAATAAATAAATAAATATAAAGGGAAATATATTTATTTATTTAATAAAATTGGGATTGGGATGGGATACTAACTCAACGATATTATATTTAACAAATACATGTAAGACCCAGGACAGTTCGAAAAAGGTCATTTACCGACTTGCCCTGACCGGGGACCGAACCCGGGACCTCTGGGTGGCGGACTAACATGGATGACCACTACGCCATGGAGGTCGTCAAATGGCATTTATTGAGATTGGCCTATTCCCAATAGTAGAAGAAGTCTGTGGATGATGATGAGAAAAAAAACATCACAAGGCTTTTTCGAGAACCCTTATAGTTTCGCCATGTCTGTCTGTGTCAAAAATATTGTGAGATAAAATTTAATTGTACGAAAAAATCAAATTAGGTATAACTACTAATTTGGAATTAACGCTGTTGCCTACTTTCAGGGCCCTCAAGGCAAACCTGGCATTTCGGGGCTCCCTGGACCTGAAGGATCTCCGGGTACACCAGGCAATCCTGGGCAGCAAGGTTCACCAGGTGATATCGGGCCGCAAGGACCTCAGGTACTCTATAATATCTGATTTTGTCCACATTTACATACTTCTAATATTGGAAATGTTAAATTTTAGATACTTCTTGCTTGTTACCTACTTAATCACGCAAAAACGGCTGAACAGATTGAAATGAAATACATGCCAAAGCATGTACACATAGGATAATATTTTTATACCACGAAAATACGAAGTTCTCTTAGAAATAACACAAAATTCAGGTCCACTCGTACCTACCACGCTAGTATTATATCCCCACTAACAAATAGAAACACGGATATAAATTCATCTACTTCCGGACGTGTGAAATAATATTTCTACAGGTACTCTATAATTCTTCCATGCTGGTCTGGAAGAAAAGAAAAAAGTTAGAATGTACCTACTGCATTTCTTCCCATGCAAATCGTAAAAGCCAATCGAGGGAATTGACAAGATTTGAATCATGGTAATAGGCGATGCGGCTAGCAACCCATCACTATTTTGATTCCTTTTCCATCTTAACGCCCACCACAACGATAAGCGTAACCTTTGGGTCTTACAGCTCTGGACTCTGTCTGCCCTGTCAGGGATAGACGTGAAAATGTTTCTGAAAAATAAATGTATCTCAATAATGAATAATTTTTAGGGCATGTTGGGATTTCCCGGAACCCGTGGATTGAAAGGTGATGATGGGCCTCGAGGTTTGCCAGGAGATAAGGGCGATAAAGGCATTCGAGGTAAATATATCTTATAATCTTAATATTCTTAATCTTATAATTAAATTAAATTTATTCGATAGCTTCGATCAGGCAATCAGCACCATCAACTTCGACCTCGCGAATATTGCGAATTGTTCTCCCAGCAATAGTTATTGGCAGTCCCCATTTTGTCTTAAAATGTAAGTCCTCGTCAGTTCTTGCGCAACTACGTCATTCATTTTTCTTCGGTTGTTAAGAGCTTGGGGATTTTCATGGACGAAACCCTATCATGGTCACCGCAAGTTAATGAGCTTAGTCGAAAAGTCGTTGCCTCTCTACATTCTTTAAAACGCTTGCAAAATTTTTTGCCTATGGACACTCAAGCTCTTCTGGCTCGCTCTTTATTGATAACTATTTTGGACTATGCGGACGTGGCCTTTCTAGATCTTACTGAGGAATTGGCTGATAAACTGGAACGCCTTCAGAATGTGTGTATTCGGTATGTGTTTGGGCTACGAAAGTGTGAGCACATTACTGAGTACCGTTCTCGACTTAAATGGCTGCCTATAAAATCCTACCTTCCCCAATTACCTTCTTGAATAATTTAAATTTCGAGATATTGATCGGCCTTCGTTCTAGCAATAGCCTTCTTTTAGACATTCCCAATTACTCCTCCCATACTTTTTCTAAATCTTTTGCAGTTATGGCTGCACATCTCTGGAACAGACTTCCTATGAAAATTAAGAGTCGCGTACCTTGAATTCCTTCAAGAATAAAATTATTTCAGTAATGTAATTAAGAGTAGCATTTAGTGTCTTAGTTTGTAAGTATTGTACAGTGTTCCACCCCACCTTTAGTCATTATCTCCTCTGTTTGTAGGGTTGACTGGAAGAGATCCCTGACAGGGATAAGTCCGCCTTTGTACTGTTGTGTTTCATCTATGTTTCAATTGTGTCAATTTATGTACAATAAAGAATTTACAATTCAATACAATACAATAATCCGCATAATCAAAATATTCTGCCTAATATATTACATCTGTAAAATGCAATTTTCGAGCTAGCGACACAATAGAAATTTAAAAAATTCCATCGAAAATGAAAGTCTTATAATTTGTGCAATAAAGACAATGTTTCTGGAGAGTATGATATAAGTGTTTCTCCTTTATTATTTTAGGAGTTGAGGGAGAAAAGGGGGATATCGGTCCCAAAGGAGAACGAGGTTTACCCGGCGAGGCTGGGCCGCCTGGAATTGAGGGACCTGAAGGACAAAAGGTAAGTGATTATTTTGGGGTCCTGTTGTTTCACCAAAAGTCACTTGACAAACAACGTTTGGCAAAGAAATGGTTTCGCCAAATGATTATTTTACAAACGAGTTACTTTACCAAATGATCATCACTTAAATTTTACATTTTACAAAAAAAATATTTCACAAATGAACATTTTGCAACTGAGTTATTAAACAAAACTAATATTGGTCTAAAAACATTTGATAAAATGTATTATTTTACAAGTGTTTCGTTTATTAATAAATCTATTAATAAATATGGTTTGGGTCAAGACACGAGCGAGCGACTCAAGCTTAGGGCGAAAGTAACAAAGACACAAAAACTACTTTGCCGTGGAGTGTAGGTTAGGTTCGTTAGGTTTCCTGTGACCAAGACACGAACGACTCAAGCTTAGGCTTGCTTAGCTTAGCAGGAACGACTAAAGACACGAGCGACTCAAGCTTAGGGCGAAAGTAACACTGACACAAAAACCACTTTGCCGTAGAGTGGAGTGTAGGTTAGGTTCGTTAGGTTTCCTGTGACCAAGACACGAGCGAGCGAGCGACTCAAGCTTAGGGCGAAAGTAACACAGACACAAAAACCACTTTGCCGTGGAGGGTAGGGCTAGGCATCTTGAATTTTATGGAAAAAAATATTATGAGATATTAAATTTATGAGACAAAATAGAGAACCACTAAATCGTGATGTTTGAAAAATGAAGTACTTTTAATGAAATAACATATTGTTAAATGACATTTGGACAAAACTTAATTTGCGAAACATATTAGATATTTGGTGAAATGATAAAAAGTCAATTGACATTTTATTATTTAACACATTTAACAAGTGTAGTGTTTGCTAATGGTTCATTTGCTAAGTGAGTTTTTGTAAGATGATACTTTTGTCAAATGTATCGTTTGCCAAATGAAGATTTGGTGAAACGTTGTTTGTCAAATGATCATTTGTCAATCAATTTTTGGTCAAACATTAGTAATCCTTTACCTCTGTTTCTGATGCAAAAGAATGAACATCACTAACAACTTGGAAATATAAGAAAGATACCCGAAGTTCGTTCCGAACTTAAAAGACAACTATCTTTTTTAGGGTGCAGAGGGACCTAGAGGGGAAACAGGATCAGCTGGTCCAGCTGGTGAAAAAGGTGCTACGGGGCCACAAGGCCCTCAAGGTTACCCGGGTGCTTCGGGAGAAAAAGGAGATAAGGGGGCATCTGGCAGACGTGGCAGAAGAGGCGCTAAAGGACCTATGGTAATACATTGGCCATAATTTAATTATATTTTTAAAAGAGTAATGAATATGTGTCAAATCTTCAACTATGTACCTTCATATACCAGTGAAGTGATAATTACAAGTAGCTACGAGTTTTTATCATTACCATTTTTCTTTGTTTCAGGGTATGATCGGAACCCCAGGAGATCGTGGGGAAAGTGGGCCAAGGGTAAGCATAAGAGTACTGAGCGTTCGTTGTTCTTATTTGGACTTACATTGACCTATTTAAGATTTTTTAATTCTTTAGGGATACAGAGGGCCCAGAGGACGCCGTGGTTCTGACGGAGCTCCAGGATCTAAAGGCGATACGGGACAACCAGGGCCACCAGGACCCATTGGAGAAAGAGGCCCTCAGGGCTTGGAAGGCGTTCGGGGATTTCCGGGAGCTTTGGGCCCACCTGGCCCTGATGGAAAGCCCGGAATGCCAGGCCCACCAGGGGAACGAGGACCAACGGTATTAAAAACACTTACCAGCTCTTTGCAAACTTTATCAACGTAATCAATGCAATTTTTTTATTATTTGATATTCTAAAATAAATTTCGAATAAATGGTTCCATATTGACAGCTCTGTGGCGAACATTTCCATAAATTAACTGATAATTTCCAAAGCTAGTTATAAAAATCCATCCGTCACTTTACTTTTTTTAGGGAGAACCTGGGGCAGTTGGACAACCCGGTCCAACTGGTGCTATAGGACCACAGGGGCCTGTGGGTGAAGCAGGGCCACAAGGGCCACCGGGAGCCGCTGGGGTGCCGGGAACACCGGGAGAAGTTGGTGCGCCTGGGGAGATGGGGAAAGATGGGCCACCAGGTCCACCTGGACCTGAAGGAAAACCTGGACCTATTGGCTCAACAGGACCGCCAGGAAATCAAGGTGATACAGGATTGCCCGGAGCCCCAGTAAGTTTTATTTGATTGATTATGTGTACATAAATATAAAAATTAAGAAAAAACGGCGGGCTAATAGACCCATTGAGAAAACAAAATATCGCAATAATTAATTTAATTTCAGGGTGTACCTGGAACCAAAGGAGATATGGGCCCACCTGGACCACCTGGTGCAAGAGGCGACAAAGGAGAACAGGGTGAACCAGGTCGAGAGGGACCGCAAGGACTGCAAGGCCGTGAGGGTCCTCGAGGATCACCAGGTCCAGGAGGACAAAAAGGAGAAGTCGGAGAACCTGGCCCAATAGGTATTAACAAAATTACGAGGTACCAACTTAACAAGTCAAACGTCCAGTAAAGTGACAGATACTCGTATGATATGCCCGTTACCCAAACACTTGACTACACATGTAACATATAATGGGATGAGAGCGTACATCTCTTTTAGTGTATCTTGGCAGCAGTGGTCAATCTAAACAATAACCTTAATGAATAGATTTACAAATCTTACTTTCTTGAGATTTCTCCTATTTTTTGTAGGCCCCATTGGTCGTGACGGTCTTCCTGGGCCGAGGGGATTGGCAGGTGCGCCCGGTCCTATAGGTACTCCAGGCGAAGATGGAGATAAAGGGGAAGCTGGACCACCAGGAGAAAAGGGATTTAAAGGAGCAGCTGGAGAACCCGTGAGTATATTTTGTTACACAATTATATATAAATAAAAGGAAAAGTGCTTTTCTATAAACTTTTAAAATGCCACAAGACAAAGCCAGGATAAGAGAGACAAAAGCCAATAGATTGGACCTGCTTTTCAAAATACTACGTTTACAATAACAAATGAAAAACTATATACTTAACTTATCGGATGTTTTTCCTGATATGAGATATCAAAAAGATAGTGTGTAACTTTCTGTACCTTTATACTTCTGCATAAAAAAACAAGGTAGTTGATACAAGAAGCACAGAAAGTAAGTTATTATGATTGACAAAAAGGACGATAGAAATCATTAGGTAAAATATATTTTTATTTCAGGGGCCACCTGGATCGCCAGGAATTCAAGGCTTGAGAGGAGAGTCAGGTCCAGTAGGTTTACCTGGAGATAAAGGGCCGCAAGGAGAGCCAGGTCCACCAGGGCTGCACGGCGCTGATGGAGTGAGAGGACCCCCTGGTCCGCCAGGGCCAACAGGACTACAAGGCGAAAAAGGGCAACAAGGACCATCAGGAGATAGAGGAGACACTGGACCCATGGGTAGTAATCGAAAAATATAAAAACTACCTCCATAAATCTGTATATGATTATTTAGGATCAATATTAATTTTAACTTTGTGATGGTTGATGCCATTAAGGTAAATATTTTTACGAGATGAAACGACTTTAGAGGCTAGACAAACTTAATAATAATGAGTAAATTTAATGATTTCTTTCAAAAGGTTGGCCAATTTTTTAAACTTCTCTCGTTTATTTTAAATTTTCAGGTCAGACAGGCCCAGTAGGGCCTAGTGGACCACCAGGCAGAAGAGGACCAAAGGGATCTCCGGGTGAACCGGGACCTAGAGGCGCAGAGGGCCAACACGGCGAAGTTGGTAACCCTGGAGCGCCGGGACCTCCAGGTCCTATTGGACCGGAAGGAAAACTGGTACTTTTTTTGTAACATATAGGTACAATATAGGCCAACTAAGCACTATTGGATTGATACCTGATAATGCGTAAAATTCAAGTCTCAATAGAATCTATCCAATGCTACGAAACCAATAAACAATTTACATCAACCTTCGATATGTAAATAATAATAATGCATTTTTGTATAGGGGCCAAGGGGACCAGCCGGGCCAAAAGGTGACGATGGGCCACCAGGTCAGCAAGGAGAACCGGGTACTATCGGACATCCGGGACCTGAAGGTCCAAAAGGAGATCCTGGGACCGCAGGTTTGCCAGGCGACAGAGGGGAAACTGGCCCGCAAGGCATCAAGGGAGAACCAGGCCCTGAAGGACCTGAAGGCAGCACCGGTCCTCCTGGCCCACCAGGACCAACGGGACCACCTGGGAAACCTGGCGAAACGGGATTACCAGGACATCCTGTAAGAAATTATCCTTGATAAAATCGCAATTAAATGCTGACAGATATTTTCAGTATTATGACGAGATCTATTAATTTAATTTATTTGTCAACCTTTACCTATTCTATAGGGCTAAGTGCCTCTTAGTTTCATGTGCGTGAGTACTTACCTACTCATAACTAACGTTTTAGGGTACTGAGGGAGCTGCAGGCACTCAAGGTAGCCCGGGACTAACTGGTGAAAAGGGTGATATGGGCCCAAAGGGTGCCGTGGGAGAACCTGGACCAGTAGGTCCAATGGGCCCACCGGGAGAAGAGGGGCAACGCGGTATTCGAGGACAACCAGGACCCTCCGTGAGTAAAAGTTCTTTATTGACATAGTTTTGATATAATCACGCTGGTGAAGGTTCGTAGAATGTTTTCCCACCAAGTTTCACTTTCCAACTTGTTACCAAAATGCCATCCATTGGAATCCCATATTTAAATTCAATCAATAGTCTTCAAAAAATCACTTGTTGGAGGTGTTTAGTTTAGTGGGGATTCTGAGAATCATAACATTCATAATCATAATCATAATCATTTATTTTGTCAATCACAGGTACAATGGGTGTTAGGTACATAAAAATTAAGTATCACTGTGTTGCGCCGTTAGGCATACAAAGTCATATAAATTGTTTGTTAATACATGCTGTCACAAAGATTTCTACTAATATTTACTTTTAATTTTAATAAATGTTTATAAGTAATAGTAAAAGAAAAAAATATATGTATAAAAAGTGTTGAAATGTCTACAGATTAGAAGTCAATTGAGATCAGAAGCGTAGCGTACCTTGGCGGGGCCCCGTATAAAAATTTGTTTGGGGCCCTTAGAAAGGGTAAAGATTTAAAAAAAAAAGAAAAAATGTTTGCATAGAATTAAAAGAAATATTTATTCATCATAATTATCTATCTGTCACATTTTTAAAAACAATTCAAATTAAATATTAACTCTCCTTGCCTTTTTTTCGGCAAACTGATTAATTTAATCATTCAAAGCTGATGATGACTTTAGTTTTTCTAAAGTTTCTGCCTCTATGGACAATAGTGACAGGTCTGACAGGCGTTCCTGTCCCACAGAAGTTCTTAATTTTTTTTTTTAATTTGGACGCCTTTACTCTATCTGTATACACTCACACCAATGCAAAGCTCGGTTCGCGCCTCGTAAATGACTTAAACGGGGAAATCCCGCAGCCAGCTTTAAAACCGATGTAGGGTGTTGCCAACTTTTGAACGTTTGCTTTTTTGTACTTTTCTCATTCTGAAATTTAAAAAATTTGGGAAGTTTTTATTAATTTTTGCTTACGCACCTTGTATAATTGATACGGCAGATACGGTGGTAGCTACGCCCCTGATTGAGATACAAGAGTAATTTTGCTAATAATACAGAATACTAAATGTCGTGTATGTTTACATAATTAATTGTTACGTATAGTCAATTATTTTTTAATTGTTTTTTTTTATTACACAAGTATTCATCTATATTGTCTGCATTTAGGCCCTTGCAGGCACTTTTTTAATAAATAATACTTTGAATGATCTCTTGTTTATTGTTTATTGTTTATTATATCTCCAGGGCGATGTAGGTCCACCTGGTGCCTTAGGACCACCAGGTCCTACAGGCAAACAAGGGCCGGTAGGCGCAACTGGTCCGAGAGGTGAAAAGGGCAACAGAGGACCAAAAGGCCATATAGGAGATACCGGACCAATGGGATTAAAGGGCGACCAGGGTGAAACAGGAAAACAAGGCCTCCCAGGACCACCTGGGCCTGTTGGACCTAAAGGAGATATGGTATGTACGAGTATACCATCAGAAAGTCCATCTAAATGCGTTGAACTTTGAATAAAAGATAAAATAACAATTTTACATTTTGCAGGGTCCGATAGGTCCTCCAGGGCCAAAAGGTGACACCGGCCCAGCTGGTTTGACAGGACCTGAGGGACCCGCTGGTCCAAAAGGCAATACAGGTCCAGAAGGCCGGCCAGGCCAGCCTGGCCCACCCGGCACTCCGGGGCCACCGGGACCACCGGCACCAGCGCCGCAAATTCCAGCTGAACTCTTTAGTTCATACAGGCGACGACGAAGCATTGACTTGAATTCTATGGAAACTGCTACAGATAACGATCTCGAAGAAGCTGAAGAAGGTAAAATTTGTTTTAACTTTTGAGATGTAAATATAATTGTACCTATTACTAACCTGAAGATATGTTTTCCGACAAAGAAATAGAATGGATGAAGGAGATCATGGGTGGAATAGTCAGCGCACGCGCCGCGCTTGAAACAGCAAAACGGCCAAGAGGATCCAAAGACAATCCGGCCCTATCGTGTCGAGATCTGCGAAGTACACATGTCAATCTTACTGATGGTAAGTACCAGTCGTCGACGTGTACAAGAAATAAGATTTGCTAAAATTCACGAACATATACTCCTACCCATACTTTCAGACTTCTACTGGATAGACGCTCGCGGTGGCGGTGCCAGTGGACAGCCTATGCGAGTGTACTGCAAAGGACATAACACCTGCGTCTTCCCCGACAACGCTGAACAAGCAGTTTACACTGCAGACACGAACTCTCACAAATTTTCACAGTTTGATAATGGATATCGGGTGAGTGATCCTCGCCTCGACTCGGTTAAAATGATTCTTAGAAGCAGAAATTTAAGTACTAGCTAGCAGTAGATGTAAAATTATTTCGGAATTATCAATGATCTCCATCTACAGTCCAGTACTACAGTCAGAGACATTTACTTCGACATGTTCTTCCAATTTAGGCCTACTTCGTCCGTCTGTATAGTCTATTAGGAATACTACTATTACACACTGTATGGAACTAAGAGACTAATAAAACCCATTGGATCTGGTTCGATCAATCACTGTATATAAGCCAAGAGTAACAACGGGATAAAGATAATTTATTTGAATTATGCAGAGTACTTGTACTAACACATTGTACAGTGTTATATTGAATCTACACGTCAAGTTAGTACCAGATGTGCTAAATTAATAAAATAAATAATTTGCTTATTACTTAAATACCTATATAATATCCTAGTTCACATAACGTTAGACTGAAAATATGCTGCCATAGTGGACGGTAAAATTGTTTGAATTTATGATTTTAAGATTTTAATTCGATGTTTTTTGGCCAGATATCATACGAAGGTGAAGGATATGGATCCATACAACTTCGGTTCCTGAGACTACTATCAAACGGCGCGAGGCAAAATTTCACATACAACTGCGTTGATGCCATCGCTGTTCAAAGGTAATCATAGTAATCCGTATATTCTTATAATCCAGAAGCCAAGCGTATTTAATGTACGTAATTTGCTAATTTTTTAGTAGCGGTCCTGTATAAAAAGTAGGATGAAATAAACCTTGGGCTTCATTTAGATATCTTACTAATAAAATAAAAGCCAGCTGTCCCTAAAATAGAACCAGTTTATTAGCTAAGCAAATTAAAACACCCCTTACTATCAAGAACGCCATCTAGTGATGAGTACCGGAACTACCGATATGACTTGATATCCGCGATAACTTTTAAACGGCTATACTTATTTCCATCAAACATAGCTAAGAACTACAGACGCACAAAGTTAGCGTCAAACTTTTAACACTTCTTTTTAATCAGGGGTTAAAAACAAAGATTATCAAAAACTTACTGAATCATTATTAGTCATCAACAATTTATTTCAGATCTGACATACCACCGGAACTAACAAGATTGAACAACGTGAAACTTTTCGGCTACAACTCGGCTGAATTCAAGGAGCCACGACTTGTAAAGGACGACTGCAGGGTATGAGTACACACACCTATTCGTCGAGGAACTTGGTGGCCAGGCGGGAGTGCGCATTACTAGCGCTTCCACAAGTAAAGTGACACCTGGCGTGGTCCACACTAGGATGGGTGACCACAAGTGGCATAAAAAATGCTCGAGCTCCTCCATGCTTCGGAAAGCACGTATCAGCCGTTGGTCCTGGCTGTCATCATAGTATGGGAATCGTCAAGCTTTGTCAGATGCCTTAGGCAGCTTGAAAAATCTGGCACCAGTGTTGGCTAATTAATATTATTAAATTACTTATTTATTATATTCCTTCTTACATTTTATTTATCTTCTACAGGAAGGTACCGGCGAAATCGTGCTAGAGATCAAGACATCCCGCAGTGAGAGACTGCCCATAACAGACTTCCAACCGCTGGCGTTCGCTGACGCCGACCACCAGTTCAAATTCACCGTGGGCCCGGTTTGCTTCACGTGACCGGCTGTATTCAGATTTCTGAACAAGGATGATTATTGAACGTGGGTGACTCTGTTCCTTTGTCCAGTATGGTACCGGCGACAACGTTTATCGAGCGCTATCGGCTGTTGCTATCTCGTTTTACGTAATAACTACCGAGATGGCACTAGTAATAGACGATTAAAAATTTGTCGAAGGCACCATGTTACGAGCACAGGCATTAAATAGCGCCCAGGAATATCTATGTCCCGTGCATAACGCGGCAAATCTTTGTTACGAGTTCATCTTTGCCACGGTCAATATTATCCTTGATCATGTATAACCGAAAGCATACTTCTACGAGTAATACTGATTTGGACACGCAGCTATCACTATTAAAAGTAAGCAATACATAAAAATAAAGATACAAATTAATTACCCCTCTACAAAAACAAAAATAGGTGATTTATCTATTGTCCTTGTCATTTGCGTACGTTATAAAGTGCCAACCCGCTCACATACTTGAAACGTTCATATGTGGGACTGAGATGGCACAATGAATAAGGACATACAATAGAGATACGTAGCAGTAGATATAGCATTGTATTCACATGCTAACTGGCGCTTACTATAAAACTGATAAACCCACCCCACTTTTCACCTGTGCTTCTTGGGATGAGGTGTCAGATGCAAACAAAATTGCCAAGACTGTAAATAAGGATAGGTTGATACATTATGTACTTAAGCTTGTGACCTTTGTAAATATTGTAAATAAACGTTGTGACGACCTAATTTTTTTTAATCACTTTACCCTTTATGGTATACGAACAAATATAATATTGATTTGATACATATTGTATGTGTACATAATTACATAGGTACTAATCTAATTTTCCTTTATCAACGTGGAAAATTTGATCAGTGTCAAATTAGAACATCTATACCTACTGCAAGAAAATTTCTAGTGCCTAGGCTTACGATATAAGTGTGGGAACAGTCTAGAAACGTAACTACTTAATAATGGCAGCAACTTAACGTCTTTCCTTTCCTGTATACAATGGCCCTATAGATTCCTCTGGACCCACTGGGCGGCCCCAATTTTTTTCTGCCTAATTACCCAAAAGAAAGCAGAGTGGAATTTACAAATAAAAATCATGAATGTATCTGATGGTAATTTATTGATTACACTTTATATAAAATATGGGACAAACCTCACATAGTAATTTTAATTCAATCTTATATTATAAGCGACCAATGACTTATTATATATGGAACATAAATAACTAAAACTCTGAGGCTTACCACAGATGTTACTACTTTCTATTTACTAATCAAATGAATTTATGCAAATTTTTTATAAAATGACAACTCAGGTCCAGCCTTTAGCATTCCTTTGGGATCAATAACTTTCACTCCATTTGATAAATTCTTGATAAAATTCTAGCAAATACCAAAAGCCAATGAGGGTTTTCAAAAATATAGGACACTAGATGGCAGCACAATGAAGTCAAGTACAGGTCAAGTAAGTCTAATAAGGTGCTGTTATTGGATACATTTCACGGAGCAAAATAACCTGCCAACTGATGGTCCAATCACAACAGTCGATGGGACCTAACGTCACCGTACTGCCACCTGATGTCACATATTTTTGAAAAACCGTCATAAGACACTCTATAAGGATTCTTGCAGACTACACACCGTTACATTTGTTTTCGTATTGTTACAATTTACGGGTAAAACTGTGGTATCAAAGTATTGACGTAATCGTTCAGTTGAACTTCATGCTTGCGTGGCGAGCGAGACTCTCTGATAATATATAGTGTTATATCAAATTATTAGATAATTACCGAAACATTGCTGATATCAATATAGCAAGTAGTTTACCTACTACTATACACACATAATACTACCTGACGAAAAGCTGTTAAAGCCCTCTGCCCCACCTTAGGACCTTAAAGAGTAGAGTCGTCGCCTTTTTTACTGTTGTTGTTAACATGAACCGTGGCTCGCGATAAGGCAGATCTGTAGTCTGAAAGTGCCCTAATAATAAATAATAGCATTTCATATAAACAATCTTATCCTTTTACATTAATCTACTGCTACAATTATTAAATTACAGCTGACGTATTTTAAATGTTAAATGCGTATAATTAAATGTTCATTTTCTACAGCTATCCTGTATTAGGTGTCTTATTCCATGTAGAATGCGAGACGAGTAACGATATTTTTTCGGCTATATTTATACAAGAGATGTATTATGAAAATGTTTAGATTATGAAAACACACGAGACGTATTGTCTTACAAAAGTGCAGTAGCGTCACACTTTTGGTGGGTTTTTATTTAAAGTGTGCAAGTCATCTCTACTTGTGAGTCATTGCATTATTTCTAAGTCGTACCTAAGAGAACATAAGTCTGTAAGTAAGTTTGTAATCTGGGATAGAGTGACTCAAGATCTTATTACACTTTTTTGAAACAGCCTGTTTTGACAGAGTTTAGTTCCAATTATACTTTGTAAAATCTAGGAAGCCTCATCATCATAGCAGGATTGATTGATACATTTTAATGAAATGTAGAGACAGACATGTATTTTATACGTTTAAAGACATCTGTTCATCTGAGGCTTAAACTTAAAACCCTTGTATCGACGATTATGTTTATCAAACAGTTGGGCTCAGTCACTATGAATGTGTTGAATACAACAACTCGAGTCAGCCACGATTTCAGTTGCCTTGCGACAGCTCGTCAAAAAGTTTGTAGTTTGGTTAACTTTTCACTGCTACACACACGAGACGTGACTCAAAAGCGCTTGACATGACAGAACGTCATTTGACGGTCAGATATTTCAAAAAGACAGATTTTTTGGGAATTGGGTTATAGAATACATAGGTAGTAAATTTATATATAGTGGCAGATTTACAATTTTTCCAGTCAACTTGCAGTCTACTCAGTCTATATAGATGAATCCGCCACTGTTAGGCTCGGCGCAAACGGGCCACCACAGAACGCGGTCACCGACTACTTTCCTGTAGTTTTCATACATTTTGTATGGACTCGCCGCACACGGTAACACTGGTGGCAGCCGCTAAATTAGTAGGCGGCTGGTGGCCGCGTTTTGTGGTGGCCCGTTTGCGCCGAGCCTTATACTCATAATAGTAGCATCAAGTTTAAGTTTTTTTACAATATTATCTGGATTATTAAGTTGACAAAAAGGCCATTATATAATATTCCTATATCATTCCAGTGTGTAGATTTCCCCACAATATTTAGTTTCACTACTTAACATAAGTGATGTCAAACAACGAAAGTTACACAGGACTGCAAAGTCAGGTAATGTTCGAGTGAAAGCTTATTCACATTATCACTTTAGTTTTAGTCTAAGTACACAGTTAGTCCTAAACTTTATGTCGTAGTTTGTATCGTTATCCCTTCTGTTAACTTAGGTTCCCTCAAACAGTCATTTACATTATCCTTAGCTACGTCGTCATTAGAAGTTTTTTTGTTTAATACCTCAGATTCTAGGTCTTCATCATCAACTATCATCCTATTGTCAATAGTTTCTACATTTTTGCTATTAGCATTATTTACATTTAATTCAACATCATAGCTACATGATTTCTCGCTTACTGTATTTACTTTTTGGCCTTCGTATTGCTCATCTTCTTCCATTTTGTCTGCATCTTGACTATGTGAATCACATTCAATTTTCTTTGAAACTTGATTAAGTGAATCGCTTTTTTCTTTTTCTGCATGTTGACTCACTGAATCACTTTCAACTTCTTCTGCATCTTGACTAAGCGAGTCACATTCTATTTTCTCTGCACCTTGACTTTGCAAATTACCATCGATGTTTAATTCATCAATATTTTGTGAATCACTGTCGTTTCTGTCAATGTTTTCTATAACTGTCTCACATGCAGAAGAATCGTCATCTAAACTGACACATTCGTGAACAGCATCGTCATTTTCGATATCATTTATGGACATCATTTTATTATTCTTTCCATCATTAACATTATCACCACATAAAACTTCATCCATATTTTCGGTATTTGAACTTACCATATTATCTGATACATCACCGTTTGAATCACCGCTTTCAGTAGCAATGTTTTTGTGTAAAGGAGAATCTGTTACATTTTGTTCCATACTTTGGCTGTTTTCGTCACCTACTACAGTTTCACCGATAGACAAATTATCATCTTTCAAATTTACAGCATCCTCAACGCTACAAGGATTTTCGATACTACCGGGGTTTTCAACACTTCCAGGATTTTCGACACTTCCAAGATTTTCAATACTTCCAGGATTTTCGACATTTTCTGGAACGTCGCAACTTCTAGGGTTCTCGTCACTTCCAGGGGTTTCTACACTATCTGAGTTTTCGATACTGCCAGGATTTTGAATATTTTCAGCAACATCTATTTTTATGAGATTATCGTCATTATTATCACTATCCTTACTTTTAGCAATGTCTCCATTTCCAGTAACTTCATCATCGCTGGAAGCTAGAAGTATATCTTCAATTGATTCATTATACTCATCATTATTAGTTTGTACCTGTTTTTTCTGGATGCCACTTTGAGAACATTCAATTTCAGTATTAGTATCCATAGCTTCTTTGATTATTTCGGTACTTGGAATAGAAAGTGCACTGCTACTTATTTGTTTAGGTTTATCTTCATCCGTATCTAACTCAACGATTTTGTTTATTTCAGATTCAGAATAACTAGAATTCTCAATACTAATAACACTTTTCTTGTCAGCATTGTCAGAATCTAATGTATCTGAAATAGATATCGGAGCATCAGAATCAGAATCTACAGTTGATGAGTTAACCTCATTTTCAGAATATAGTTTCTGCAATAGATGCAACTCGTCTATATCAGATTCAAGTTCTTTCTTTTCTTTCTTTCTTAAAAGATTGGTGTCTTCAATTTCAGCAACTTTTTTGTTAGAATCTTTTGTTGCCTTTTCGCTTTTGTCATCTTTCAAAGACTCAGGTACAGTTTCTTCCTTTTTAGAATCGTCATCTTTATTTTGTTCGATTTCTTCATCTACCGATTTCATTTCAACATCTTTTGATGCTGTCGTTGTCTCTTTTATCTCATCATTTGGTTGAGAGTTGCTAATTACTTCAATTGGTTCATTTTCCTTTTCATCACTATTCTTCTTGGACTTTTCTTGAAGCAGTCTTCTTAATCTCTCTTTCCTCTTGTCTTTGTTTTCTAAAGATTCCTCGTCAACTGTTTCCTCTTCGTCTTCTTCACTCTCGACTGGAGATTCTTCAGCTTCTTTGTCACCAATTTCTACAGCTTCTAATTTAAGTTGGTTCTGTTTATCAGCAAATCTGAAATTGAAAATACACTATATTAGTTTAGTTATGTAACTAAATACTTTTCTACAAATAAGTATGGCGTCAAATATATAAGGTCTAACAAAATATACCAAACTATTTTAAGAGTGAATTCAGTCCGTAAAGTGAACAATTTTCCCCAAGAAACTATGTTGAAATATAAAAGGTAATTTTTGGCTTTCCATACAAACTCGGACCAGCTGATCGGTCAACTTATATGGAAGGCTAAAAATTACTTTTCTGTTTTTCATGTTTCTTGGAAAATTTGTTCAGTATCATGGGCAGAATTCACCATTAAAATAGTTTCAGTATATTTTGTTAGACCTTATTATATTTATTAGCCAAATAACAGCTCTCTAGTATTAATATTGAGTAAAACCGCAAACAGACCGATAGACATGGCGAAACTGTAAGGGATCCTTGTTTACTTAGGAACCGGAAAAGTCTGACACGCTTGTACAATACACACCTAAACCAAACATATTGTAAGGTTTCTCGAAATATGTTGATAACCATTTGTTCTGTATACTTAATTCAATTTTTTAGTTAAATACAATGTACCTTTTTCAAAAAGTACAAATAAATGGGTAAAGCAAAAAAAACTTACTTATTAAAAACTTCGACTTCCTTTTTAGAAGCCATTTGCTTGTTTTGTTCCAGTTTTCGTCTGAGATCCTCGTTTTCTTCAGCAGGGTCTGCGTCCAGTGTTATTCTGGACACAGCTGTTCTCCATTCATTCTCTTGCCGACGTCTCTGGAGCTTCTTGCCGCATCTCGTAAATAGGTCCCGTGCTAAAATATTTGTTAAATTTATTTATTAACTAGCCGAAGCCCGTGACTTCGTTCGCGTAGAGTCCATCCCCTCCGGAAAATGCTCATCAGGCTGAACAACTTTTGCTAAGGCGTCATTTTATATTTCTTATAGTGTAGCTGGACCATACGGTTCTGCATCAGGTTTTCCATTTTCCAAAATAAACTATAAGCTATACATATATGTAACAAAAAAGATTTAATTTAAATCCGTCCAGTATTTCCGGAGATTAGCTTATCATCATCATCATCATCATTTCAGCCGCACAACGTCCACTGCTGGACATAGGCCTCTCCCAAAGATCTAGATCGGTCATTTTGGAAATCTTTGGGAGATTAGCTTATACAAACAGACAAACAAACAGAAAGACATTTTTAATTCTTACTCTATTACTATGACTTCATCGCATTTTTTTACTGTTTTATTATATGTATAGATTTGGTCTGAATGTAACAAAATTTTCTCCTATTTAACTGTAAAGTTATTTGATTATGGCAGTAAACATGGGGAACGAAAAAAGCAGCAAAACTTAATTGTGGACTAGGCTGGGCATGTCAACTGGAAAAAGGAATCAATATAGCCAAGGGTAACATATTACACTGATTGAGCTAGCCCCAAAGTAAGTTCGAGACTTGTGTTATGTATGGGATACTAACCCAACAATACTACCTATATTTTTTTTACAAATACATATAGAGATAAACATTTAAGACCGAGGGCAATATGATTGGGCATTTTTTTTTAAAAAGCCTTTTTCCAACTTGCTCTGACCGGGGATTGAACCCGGCACCTCTGGGTGATGGACTAGCATTGTGACCACTACGCCACGGAGGTCGTCAATCATGGCTATAATAATTCCTTTTTCCATTCTCTCGCCCACCATCACGCTAAAAGCGGCCTTTGGGACTTGCCACCTGAGCTCTTTACAAGTTTCAATTTATACTAAACCTATTGATGTATAAAGGTGCCTACAGCACTGAATTGATTTTGATTCTTCTTGATTCAGTCTGCTAAGAGCCATAAGACTTAAAATGATTTGTCTGCCCCATTAGGAATAGGAAAAGACAAGAATTTACCTTCCTCCATAATATCAACGTCATTCCATCCCAGCTTATCTTCCTCATTGGCTTCCTTAACACATCTCAGTACATCATGGAAATCTGGAAACGGCAGAGGAGTTCCTATTGGGACCTTCTTGTTGATCCACTTCTCCAACCTCTTGGCTGGGCCCGGTGGTTGCCCCGGCCGAGGATCCAGTTGCACTCTGGGCTCTGACGGCATTTTGGTGTTTGTCAGCTGACAAAACTTGGCATGCACTCTCATCATTCTTTCTTTGTACCTATAATAATGCAATGGAACTGATCAACAATAATTACGAATTTATAGCTTTGGTCATTCTTAGTAAAATTTTATGTGGGATGACTTTTCTCTCACTCATAAAATCTGCCATGATAAAGTATGACACTTTTTTTTAAGTAAATAAAGACTACATTCTTGACCCTTAGAAAATTGCATTCATTTAGTAAACTTTCTTTATTATAATAGTAAAAAAAAATCTAATTAATAGTCAATCAATAGCAATAAATCTCTTTAGGCTCAGTATTCCCATTCACGCATTGAGTTTTAGTGGTTCTGCTGCATATTCTAAGCCCGCCCAATAAATCAACCCCCTATATATTTAATTACTTTTTTATTAATTAGTAGTTCCAGAATATTTTATTGGTTTTTATGCTGCAGTACTTTGTAATTTTATTTGATTGGTTCCAGAAAAACAATTTCAATTAATTGAATCCATCTAATATTATGTATAAAAAGTTAACTGGTATTAAATGGATGACAGAGCTATCTACCTTTCAGTCAGTAAATATACTGAATCCTCTTCATCATCAAAGTCTACCTCCTGCTCTTCCAACTTCTGTATGGCTCGATGGAGTTTCTTCAAAGTCTTCTCCAATTTACGGATTTGCCTTTGCCTTTTTGAGTCAAACTCGCTGTGTTCTCCATACAAGAAGTTATCGGATTCTGTAATTATTGGAACATTAATTTTCTTTTCAGTTGAAAGTTTCATGTCTATACTATTGCCAATTTCAGTTATGAAGTGACAAATTGTATTGTGCTAGTTCAAAGCCACACAAAAATTTAGTTATTATTATGTATGTCATCATTATTTTTCTCTATAATAAATCAAACACAACTAACTTGAATTTTATCCAAAACAAAAAATATGTTCCTCAAACTAGACTACTACATTTTAACTAATCAAAAGGGATTAAATAAATATACCTTTTCTTAAAAATACAATTTAATTAACTAAATAATAAATATAATTGTGGACAAAAATCCAATAAAATTTCTGTGCAGTGCTACTTTAATTTATAGTGAAACAAATAAAAAATATTGTACATATTTACACACCTGCTTTGTCAGCTTTTTCTTTTTTATTTTTAGCGGGCTGTGTCTTTGCCATTTTCCTTTGTAAGTTTAATTCATCAACTATGTCTTTTATATACAGGTACATTTTGTCTGGGCCTGCTTTCATAGCAAGAATTTTACTTGAGACCATATCTATAAACTGCTCTGACTCAGTATACTCTTTAGGAACCTGTCTGTAGTAAGTCTTTACCTTTTTGTCAACAATCTTTTTCATATCCTCAGAGTTTTCCAGCTGGAAGCATGTTTTAATAAAGTTTTGGTACACTGGATGAAATTCACTACACTCGCCACTATCCACTTCTAGTTTTTCCTCTGGGAATTTCACAGCGGGCCTATTATGATGTTTCTTTGGTGTGCTGGTTAGTTGAATTTCTGCTTCTTTTAATGGTGATTCCTCAATCTCAACTATTTCAATAGAAGGGGTGATTTCCTGTTTATCCTTAGGTTTAGGTTGAGATGTAACAACCTCTGTATCTTTAGATGTGGTTTGACCTTCACTTACTTCTTTGTCTTTAGGTTTAGCCTGAGTTTCGGTAACATCTTTGTCTTTAGGTTTACTCTGGGTTGCAGTGACTTCTGTCTCTTTAGGTTTAGTTTGAGTTGCATTGTCCTCTTTATCTTCATAAATTGTCCCAGACTCATCTACATCCATTGGTTCACACTCTATTTCAATGACTTGCTTTTCTTTATCCTCCTTTGGATAATCCAGTTTCTTTTTACTTTGAGGAGATTTGCTGGGAGAATTATCTTCATCACTTTTAGGTGCTGTTCTTTTTTCTGTTAGTGGTTTAACAGGGCTGTCTTCAATAGTCACAGTCAATTCTTCAACAGTTTTGACTGATTTAGGTTTCACAGGACTATCTTCTATCGTGATTTCAATAAACTTAGATTGCTCTGGCTCCTTGTTGTTCTCTTCTTCTAATGTTTTTTTGTTCTCGTCCTCTGGCCTTAAGTACCATTGTGGACTCGAGGTGGAGGAGCCTGTGTCATCATCATCAAGATCTACAGTCAATACTTCATTTGTCACTTTTACTGGTCTTGGTTTATCTTTTTTCTTATTTATGAGCTGTAAACCTACTGGAGAGCGCTTTGTGTTAGAGAGGTGGCCTACATTAGGCTTCACGGGCCTGATAATCCTTACAGGCTTTGAAGGAATAACAGGTGTCACACCTGGAGCCCTTGACACAGTGATGCTTAGGGGCAAATTATTAATTGTTTTAGGTGATTGTATCCTTATGGGATTTTTCACTATTTTACTATTTGCAGGAACCTTATTAATTACCACTTGAGAATTGAGTTTCTTAAATAAACTCATAGGATTTACTCCTTGTGTGGATAGCGTCTTATTCACAATCACCTTTGAAGTTGGAACAGAAACTGCATTTGGAGTAACAGCTTTTTGAATTGCCTTACCATTAAGTTTGTTCTTATTTGCAAGAGGATTTACAAACTTTGCTACTTTCGTTACTGTAACAGCTGTATTTTTGGGCGACACTTTGAGCGATCCTTTTGATGTTGATGGTTTGATTGTGACACCGTGTAGATTCGTCGGAATGTGAACCATAGCATTTGGAATGGCCTTTTTCTGAAACAATATGACACAGTAATACAGAACATAAAATGCCAATTTACTCTTACAAGTTTTAAAGCTTTGATAAACCAAAACATACCTTTTTAGGTGGAGGTTCAACTTCATCATCGGACGAACCCAATTCTATCACGTCTTCGCTAGCCATCTTCGAAGTAAATAAACTTTGTAATATTTTAGAGCTGGCGTGTATATATGATATTCATTGTTTGAAAAACATTATATTCTTTTGTAATCAACAGTATTTTTTATTGCGGCTAGAATAGAAAAATAGGATTTTTTACTCTTTCTTTTGGAGACGTACAGACAGACGCGCTTGTAAATTCTGTCAATTTTGACAGTTCAGTTCAATGACATCTTTATCTTTTTTACCAAGCAATGGAATCAAAATTTATTAGGTCGACTAGTGAATGTACCTATAATGTTCGAGTGGCCTACCTACCAACATGTTATTAAATATGCATCCACAGCACCACAGCCACAGGCCCACAGCACAGACTACCTATATTTTTAGGATATAATCTGTCTAATCTGTGCTATATTTTAAATGGATGATGGATGGACAGGATGGATGATTGATATTGATGCCAACCAAGCCAACCAATCGCTGGCAACACCATCATCATTTGTGTCATCTGTTGGCATGTCATCCGTCAAGTACAAAAATTAGCTGTCAAAATAAATTGTGGTTTCATTTCTAATTTATATTTTATCGATTAGATTAGGACAATGATTAAACTTTTTTCATTGAAACAGCAAAAGAAAGATGAAGAAGGTTCCGCAAGAGCAGGAGGATCACAAAAAAAGGCGTCAGCAGCCCAATTGCGAATCACAAAAGGTAAGACAATATGAAAGTTTGCATCACTGTGACTTCCTATTTTAGATAGTTCTTACTACTTTATGGGTGAAAACATGGAAGCTGCTCATTACTAATAAGATAATATGGAGGAAATATTCTCATAACATTATGTAATAAGTCGTGGGTAGCAAAAATACCTTGTATTAATTTTTTTTCACTACTGTACTTTCCATTTTGTTTACATACCTTCCATGGCAGGATGAGTGTTCTATATTAATTATCGATGCATTTGTGTGCTTCACTAATGCGTTTAATTTTATTAACAGTAAAATAATATAAGACAAGCATAGAAGACCTAAACAGTACTAGTCAGAAATACCTTACTATGATAATTTTATAGTTCTGGGTTAGTTTATAAATCAGGTTTAGAATGCTAAATTAGGTACTGAGGATGTATCTATTACCAATGATAACCTTCTTAACGTATTTCAGTGCACCCACAAACTTTAGAATTCCCTTTAATATATGTTATTGATCATGTTTATTTTCATTTCAGATTTGAATGAACTGAATTTGCCCAAAACATGCAGCACAGAGTTTCCCGATCCAGATGATTTACTTAACTTCAAATTAATTATATGTCCAGATGAAGGATTTTACAGAGGAGGCAGATTTGTATTTAGTTTTAAGGTAAATTTATCATTTTAATTACCTATTTCTCCTTTACCTTTATCTCTGTGCTTAAGAAGGCACATGAGACCCTGGCTGCTATTGTAAGATGGTAAACTGTAAAATAAATAAATATGTCAGATGCCTTTAGGCAGCCTTTGAATATTCTAACAACAGTGATGGCTACTTACAAACAAACATGAATCACTCTTTAATCACATTATTGGCTAATGTACCAAATATGTTTGGTGGTATGTATGGTGTTGGGTTTTACTGGTTTACAAATTATATTTATAATCAACAACAAACGAAAAATGATACATATTGCAGTTGATAGCAGAAAGAGAAAAAAAGTTACAAATATATCATTTTGTTGGTGCTCCCAACAATCACTATCCTGCTGAATGTAATAATAGCAAGTAAGATAGGGACTAGTCCGTTGTAGAACTATTGATGAACTCAGATACCTAAAGTTTGTATTAGGGCAAATCGCAGTACATGATGCAGTGCTAGATTTGAGCACACTTTTTGATTTTTTCAGCTATTGCCATGAATAATCATGGCTCATTAGCCATGATTATTCATGGCAATAGCTGAAAAAGTCAAAAAGTTTACATTACAGTAGTAAGTATCTTTACATCATAAACTAGTATAGTGTTGTGTTGATGTGTAATAAGTATTTTTCTTAAGCACAATATGTGCTTATTTGGCAGCAATGTTTGGTGGAAGGGCAGCAGCATCCATTGAGCAACATAAAACTTTATACCAACTACTGCAATGACTATTTTTGCCCACTGGTGTCTATGTGAGATCCTCCCTGAAGCCTTTAGTACTCATTGTGTGGACTGATATAACTAGGCTGGTAAAAAGATATTTTCTATGAACGTGGGTGTATGCGTCTCTCATAATAAAAATCTCCCACAGGCTAACTGGAAAAGATCTCTATTGAGATATGAGTAGTTCCTTTGTATATCTTTTATACAAAACATATAAAGATATTCTCTTAACAATTTAAACAATTAATTAATGTTACACCCTAAGTTGAAATCCTTGGAAGAGATCCTATGAAGAATAAAAATGTGTACCAAATTATATGCATTATGGTTTGTAGGTAGGACCAAACTATCCGCATGAACCACCCAAGGTGAAGTGTGAGACGGCAGTGTACCACCCCAACATAGACCTCGAAGGAAATGTCTGCTTGAATATACTCAGAGAAGACTGGAAACCAGTCCTCACAGTCAACTCTATAGTTTATGGTCTACAATATTTATTCTTGGTAAGTTTCAATGAAATTATAATACAATGTAAAATGAGTATGAATAATAATAACATAATAATAAAATTGAATATTAAACATAGTTTTAAAGTTTATATTATAATATAATGCAAAAAATTACCTATAGTTAAAGGCATCCCTTTTTCCGGAGCTGCCAGTACAATAAAATAGAAAGGGACACCTATTACTTTAGGTATTTCGGGAACAGTTTTGCCACTTTGTAGGCATTGTAGATTATACATAATTTCTTTATATATGTATATGTGGTACATTTACATACGTGAGTTTTTACGCAAAAACTCACGTATGTAATGGGGCCTGACGGATTTGGAAATGTAATATTTTTTTTCATGACTTTTGATTCTGTGGTCTTGCAGATTTGTTTTGGTCTAATCAGAATATTGTTAATCAATTGTTTTACCTTGAGATCCCTTTCTGCATAACCAATCACGGTAGTTTCGGTTTAGGTCACTAAACATACATACTAATCACCTTTTTAGGGTTCCGTAGCCAAATAGCAAAAACGGAACCCTTATAGATTCGTCATGTCTGTCTGTCTGTCCGTCTGTATTATTCCTTATGCAGTAGACATTGGTCATCATCCTAAGGTTTGCCACATAGTTTTTCTTTCATGGAGGTTTCACGCCTTAATTATTATTCATTTTTACCTCGCGCCGTATTGCGAGAAACAAAACAAAATTTATCATGGCCCTGCTAATAGCACAGACTAAATAACCGGCCAAGTGCGAGTCGAACTTTTTTTTGTTCGTATTTTTTTTTAGGTAATGGTACGGAACCCTTAATACGCGACATTAAGGGTTCCGTACCATTATCAAAAAAAAATACGTGTATGAAAGCCCCCGTTAAATATTTATTTAATCTAAATAAATTTCATTATTTATTTTTAAAGTAAATATACAATTGAATATTTTGTGAATATTCTGTATGTTGCCGTTATTAATATCAAGCAAAAATTTGGCAAAAAAATCGCGTTTGTTGTATGGGAGCCCCCCTTAAATATTTATTTTATTCTGTTTTTAGTATTTGTTGTTATAGCGGCAACAGAAGTACATCATCTGAGATAATTTCAACTGTCTAGCTATCACGGTTCATGAGATACAGCTTGATGACAAACGGACAGGCAGACAGATGGACAGACATCGGAGCGTCTTAGTAATAGGGTCCCGTTTTTACCGTTTGGGTATGGAACCCAAAAAATGGGTGGTGCCATCATTTTAGCTACCCAAATATTGCTGTTTAGTGTCAACTGTACAAGTGTCACTATAAAACAACAGATCAAGTGGCTTGCAATGCAAGTCTTGCAACGCCATTAACGAATGTAAGCCTACAACTACCGAGTTTAAACATTTCATTGTCTTTATAATAAATCTGTTATAGTTAGTGTATTTGATACTTGCTTTTTCTTGTGGCTTCGTCCGCGCCTTATATATTTAGACTAAGTATTTGTCGGGAACCCGTTAAATCATATCTCATGAAAACATTTAAAGGTCGACTATTTGAGTAAACTTGTCAAATTGTAAAAAACTAAATTTAAAAAATTATTGGTGACATGAATTTTGGTTACGACTACAAACTTAATTTTTACCTTTGTTTGCATTGTCGAAAAAATTTATACACGATATACAAAAATATAGGCGATATTTTGATAGGCCAATGTGACGTTTATTTCTGTCCACCAGGAACCGAACCCCGAAGACCCCCTGAACAAAGAAGCGGCCGACGAACTACAAAGCAACAGGAGACTATTCGAGCAGCACGTCCAACGAGCCATGCGGGGCGGCTACGTGGGCTCCTCCTACTTCGAGCGGTGTCTCAAGTGAACCGCCCCACTGTAAATTAATGCTACCGACCCAATATAAATAAAACAATCTCACTTTATTCTTTACAATTTGATTTTATTTCAAGCTCTTCAACATACTCTCCATAATGTAAAATAACATTAAATTTCGTTCTACTTTTTTGTAGTCTTTGATGAGTGGAGATGTTTTTAAACCAAGCATTCTTGTAGCATTAATTTCAGAAAATCGAAGGATAAGGTAATTTTATCCAATATCAGGGGGAAAATATTACATTGGCTGTCTATTTTATAGTACCATTTAGTTTGTTAGCTGTAGAGGGCGCTATCAATAGTACCTAAGTAAGTACAGACAGATGTCGCTAGAAGTATCAAAATAATTACAGTAGCCACTTTTGTAAGATAGCTTAGAGCAGCTAACAAAGGCAACAGAAGGGACCGCCTGTCCATGTATGAGTGAATGGCGTGCGAGGTTACGCTCCACACCAGCACGCAGAGGGGCTCCAGCGGCGCGAAGTGAGCCGCGGGCGGCAGCGTGAATCAGAGGCGGTTAGTCAGCCTGATAGCTGCCTGAGCGCCAGTGTCACTGCGACCGTCAAGCGAACCGCCGCGCTCTCGTTCACCACACGCTTTCTCCACAACGTGCTCAAGGCAGACGGTTTCGACACGCCGTTCGGTTGCGAAAGTCTGCGCGATGATATACAAGTGAGAGCCGCCATCGGACGCAGGGTAACGCTCATCGCGCACGGTGAGCCAGTTTATCGTGAGAGACATTCGAAACTCGCCGAGGGACGGGGGGCGCGCGACGCCGTCGGGTCGCACACGCGGAGCAACGAACGTTTCCACATACTTAACTGTGAAAAAGCAACGGAAACCAATTTTTAATGTGTCAAATCAGAATAGCTTATTGCTGCTACGTCAGATCGCTGAACGCCTCGAGCAGGAACTACAAGGTTATGCAAATGAGTTCTGAACGCTTCTATACCAGGGGTAATCAAAAGACCATTCACAACTTCAATAAACTTTAACGTTTAGGTGTACGGTACGGTGTTAAGTGCTTATCTGTCGTTTCCCTATCCTCTACTTATTATCTTTCGGCGTCGCGATCGCTAATTGTTAATTACTGTGGGAGTCGAGTGATAAGGAGTCGTGTGCCAGCTGAGTGTGCGAGCGAGCTTCAGAGCGACGGCAACAGCAGCGACGATGGCGTCCCAGCACGAAGAAACGCTGCTCTCGCGCTGCGAGATCCCCATCATCGACCTTGCGCATATAGGTGAGCTCGTCACCTTGTTACCTGCATAAGTTATGCGCGCTCGGTGATTGACCCTGAGCTAAACGAATAATTATCCTGATTCATTTTGACATTGAATTCTTCACAAAGGTTTCCAAAGGACAATAGCCGAGCACGCAGGTACCTGTCTGTCTACAATAAGAATAATACAAAAGCATACTTTAGAGACCTAACGGTCTGTAAACATTAGGACTATGTTACAAAAACTCGCGTCTACCTGAGTGCAACCTTATTATGGTCCGCTCCAGGCAGTCTTGCGTGACAGCAGCTCTGCAGCGGTGTTCATTTGTTGTCATTAAACACAATCTCGGATCCATCGCTCCCTTGTGGACGAGTTCAAAGACCGCGGACTCATTGCTAACCGATCATCACAGTTCATCCAACTCCCCTATTGCAGTGCAGTCGCTGCCAACAAAGGGAATAAATCATTACACAATGTTACCTCGCAACTAAAACAACATCTGATTGTATGCGATAAAATATAAATATTCCAAATGTAGGACATTGGTTCTTTAGAATCAGTAGAATAACAATAAATGAGTCAACGAGATTTTTACGAGTATTCGTTTGTCCTGAAATCATGTCAAATGGAAAAAAAAAAACTATCGATAGAACAGATGCAGCTAATTTTAATCCTGAAAACGGTCTTACTTCCTGAAAACTAAAACACTAAACCAAATTAGTTACAGTTAACTTTTTGGCTTCTTATGATTGTAAGAAGCCTTAAAAGCCGAATAGGTTTCCGGTTAAACATTAATTATGAAACATATTCTCATCACTCATGATCATGATTAATCGTGAGAATAGCATATAGGTAGCATAGGTCTTTTAGGTGGTTTTACCTCATGTTTTCTGAGTTACATAATAGACAGTCAACTAACAAAAGACTAAGCAGAAATTAGTCATGACGAAGTTAGCAGTAGATAGCGTAAAACAAAAGAGCGAACAAAAACATTCGATTTAACGGATGACGATAATTGGATGCATCTGCCTTTAGAGTTAGAAACCAAATCGGAAACGCCAATGGGGCGAATGCAACAAAAAGCCATAATCTTCGCAATGTGGGGGCAACGGCCGATCGGCCCTTTGTACTCGCTCCCAATCCCAACTCGGCATCATGTGGATGTGTGTTCCCACAACATAACACATCCCAGTCTGTAGTTTATATTGCTTCTAAATAAGCAATCTCTTAATCAAGGCTCGAGTCCAGTAACGCAATTAATTAGACAAGATATAGATAATAATTTTATATTAATACGCAATTAATTAGATAAAATTAGTTTTTTGAACGTATATCTTGTTTAATTAATTAATAATAGTCGAGTATTAGTACTCGACTACTATTTTAATAATATTTTTGAAGTGTGGTAATTAAGACTTTTCATTGGATACCCCACTCGATATCGAAACAAAACCATGTTTTTGACTCTCACTTTTTTGTATGTAACATTCGTTATTTGTGGCCTGTGCCCGGACAATAATGTCGAAACGATTGACATATCATTTGTGAAGATTGGACAAACGATTCGGATGCTACGGTGGAACAGACATACATACCCACAAACATACATGTCTGCCAAAATCATTATCCTTCCTCTTGGCTTTTCCGTAGTCGGGTAAAACTCAATATAATTGTTTCATTTTCATTCATCTGTAACATAGGTACTAAAACCTTTGAATTATGTTTTATGGATTCCCTTCTATGTAATTTAGTAATTAATTATGCGCTTTTTATATCAAATGTTCGTTTAGGAGAAAACTCTGTAATTAATGAACATTCATTAACACTACATGCCTACACTACACGTAACTGTTAATAATGTAATAAGTACCTATATCTTTCCTCATTAAAATTTTAAATTATTAACTTTTTCCTTCCTAATAGTTTATTTTTAATTTGGAAATGATAAACTTTTAAGACTATCCCGGTCACAATGATTATTTTTACATTACGGGACTAACCGGTTGATTTTATTTTGAGCCCTATATTTCAATAACCGTGCCGCCGTCATGGTCACTGGTACAGTTTGAAAAACTGCGGTGCGTGTTGAGCTGTCGTCAAGGGTGATCGTTTCAGTCCACCTTCTTTTTCGTTTGTTGTACAGGTTCCTACACACAATACCGACGGTGTGTTGGAACTCGAAGCTTCCTTCGAGTTCAAAATAAAATTAATTGCGGTAAATCCCGAGAGTTCACATTATATTATGTAAATTAACTATCACTGTCGACCAAGAAATTATTAACATTGGGTCCAGAAACCCCCGAACAAAGTCTCTCACTCGTTTTTAAATATATATAGATTCTTGTATGTAGTTCTATATTTATAGTTAACTTAATAAGATATTATGTAACACAGATTCCTTGATACTCATATTGCAGCTATAATTTTTCAACACTTAAAACAGACTTCACAACCGATTTTAATAAGAGCTCTAAGGGATTACCTCGCAAGTATACCCTTTTTCAAACATTAAATAATTTTCCTAATCTATCCAAACGTCTTCGAATAATCGGTGAACATATATAAAAAAATTATTGCGTTGAATTGATAACCCTTCCTTTTTTGGGAGTCGGTTAGGAGCGACACTCAGTATTAACAGTTCTTTCACAATAACTATTTAGCTCTTTGTCTATTTAGCTCTTTGTGGGCTGACTTGACTTTATAAATCTGTTTTGTAAGTCTAGACACATGAAAAAGTCATCTTAAAATATCTAGTCCTCGATACCGAAGTAAATCTAACCGTAGAAATAGCTAGTGCATTAGATATGAATGATTCTTGTTACTCAAACGAACGTTGACGTTCCCGGTTACATTTTGAGACGTTCTGCTTCGGAGCCTGAATTGCGCTTTGTGATTTTTTCTCCGTGTTATTTATTAGGTAAGTCTCCCATGGATAGCGAAGATGTGGAAAAGTTGAAACATTAGATCGATTTGGCTCTACTAGGGACAGGCCGGCTGATATTATCCTATCCTTGGGAATATGCTTTAGTTGTATATTACGCCATTTTTAGGCCGAACATCACATGTTCATACATATAATAATATTCTCTATTCAATGTTAGATAGGTATGTAGGCGTCACCGAAGGTCACGGAATCAGATAAGATAAAACACTGTTTGCGAAATAAGCACCATCTCCACCTTATCAAACGTTTCATATCTCTAAAACAAAAGATTTGACAAAGTATGATTCCTAAGAATTTGAACATTTTTTTACAATGTTTCCACGCCCTAAAAGTTTGTTACTTAGAAAAATTCTCAGGTCCGTAATTTTTTTACTTTTGTCAGAAAATACAGCTTGACTCACATTCTTGATACTTACTTATATTTCCGTATGGCAACAATCTGCATTGTGTGACGCTAAAAATGTTCTACAATAATACTATAGCACTTATAAATGTTTATGTTCTCAAATGCATGGATCAAACAGTCGATTAATACGAAACATGCTCTAATTGATTGAGAAAAGGTGATAAGTAGCACAGAATTCTGAAGAAGTTAAACGTGTCGACAGCACAGTGTTATTGTGTATCATTATTATCAGTATAGTATCATATCTATCACTCAATGATCTCACAAAATATTTGCCAACAAACATACCGTGTTAATTACTCCCGCACGGCCGTCTCATAACACCGCTGACCTACATGCATACTCATTCATCATTGGCACGACGAGACGAGACGTCCTCACGATGAACTCATTCAGCGAGATGATTTACCTATATGATCGATGAATCAAAAAACAAACTCATCAAATGCAAATTCATAGTTTAAAAGTTCGCCCCTCCTATTCTCAGAACCTTAGCTCAGAACAGAGTGTTTACCCAACTAACAAAATTTGGTCGTATAGTTTTTGGGACAACGTTTTCGTTACAACTTATGGTCGAGCCGTTTTGGTTATATAGCTGTCGTATTTACGTATATATAACGCGAAATAGGCGCAAAATATAAAACTTTAATTCGTAAAGTGATCGTGTCAAGGTTGTATAAGTGGCAACTAGGAACGTAACAGTCATATTGTTATCGTGAAAGCGATTAATATTTGTCATTTAGTGATCCAATAGGTGTCGTATAATTTAATAAACATTATAAAGTAGTCATTAGCAAAGCCTTTACGTGGATGCTTGTTATGACAGCGCCGTTTAATGGAAGTGAGAATCAGAGAACAACAAAAAACAAGATCTGTTTATAATTGTCACCATCAGGTAAGTCTGCCATATTTATTACTGAATGTTATTGAATATAATATAGGTAGTTGGTGTTAGTAGGTATAAGTATCTACTTTTCTAAGGGAAATTAAATTTCTCGACGATTGTATATACAATTTTTCACAAATTTTTCATGCCCCCGTCGAATTATTACAAAATAATATTAATTTATTCCATTTTATTTAAGATTTCTAGTACTTTTGCAATTATACGATTTTAGGTAGTGATGATACCTATTATATGACATTGAATTACTAAAAGTCATATACCACAATTTAATTTCTTTGGTTATCCACCATTTTTAGGGTACCGTAAAGAGGGAAAACCCGTTGAATAAACATTTTATTGAAATCAAAATATGGTGATAATTGCCGATATAGACAAATTTTTAACTAAAAAACGCGACGGACACTTGTACCAAATTTTTATTTTGCTAAAAATCATCTGAGATAGCTTAATGACTGCCGCCTAATGGAATGAAATTAAGATATTAGACTATACTTGAGTTACCCAAGTAGGAACCACACCCAGGGTTGTAGTTCGCTACATCCAACAGGCCATCGCTCTTCGATTTATTTTTAATATTATATATATATATATTATTAAATCAATAAAATCGATTGTTAATACTTTATTGTTGATTGTAGGACCAAGAAAAATGTGTTCAAGATGTTGCAACAGATAATAAAGTATCTATTGCTCCTACACAAAATCCACCGGCCTTGAGTGCACAAGAACTATTCTCACCTACCTACTTTTTACAAGAAACTCCAGCTGCCATCGATGTAGAAGAAACTCCATCTACTCTCACTGTTCAAGAAAATCCAGCCAAAGGAGTTAATTTACAAAGTGTATATTTTGTTACTGATAGTACTGCCACAGACTTTAGTAAAGACTCGCACACACATAACGAAATTCTTTCACAGAAAATCGATAATTTAACGAAAATAGCTTATGAGCTTCAAAATAATCAACACAAGATAGATATTTACTAATGATTGTTCCTTTTCATAAGTATATGTAGAAGTCTGAATAACCACTGTATCAGAGATGTAAGATAGATAATAAAAATAATATAAGTAGTTCCTTTTTATAGAAGTCTGAATTGGCAATGTATCAGTGATATATGATAGATAATTTCAAATTATAGTTCCTTTTTATAGAAGCTTAAGTGACCACTGTCTCTCTCTCTCTCTCATCTGAGCGTTTTCCCAGTTGCATTCTCAGTTGCAATGCTGAAAAGCCCGGGGTCCGCTTTCCGACTTTTTCTTCTCCACTTCGCACGGTCTTGAGCATCCTTGGTTGTAAGACGATTAGCACGCATATCATCCTTGACGACGTCAAGCCAGCACTTCTTGGGTCTACCACGCTTGCCGGGCCCCGGCGGAGGCGGCATGGCTATACATTTGTTTCCCACGTAACTTGCCGGCTTCCGCAAGACGTGACCGTACCAGCGAAGGCGGCTCTCTTGCAGTTTGTCCGCTATGTCACGGACATGAAGGCTGCCACGGATGCGGGTGTTTCTCACACGATCTCTTCGTGATACACCGCATATCCAGCGCAACATTTGCATTTCCGTGACACGCAGCTCCTGTTTGTGCCGCTCAAGCAAAGGCCACGCTTCACTCCCATATAAAAGGACAGGTCTAATGATGGATTTGTAGACCTGTCCCTTCAGCCTAACCGGCATTTTAGGGTCACAAATGACACCAGTCACCTCTCGCCACTTAGCCCATGCAGCAGATATACGGGCCTTGACGTCGGCATCGATGTCTCCGGATGCGTGAAGTACAGATCCCAAGTATTTGAACTGGTCCGTACGCTTGACCGAGTCTTCGCCTATGCGTACGGGTGGGGGATCTGTAGCATTGCAAGCCATGTATTCAGTCTTCGCCACATTTAGCTTCAGACCACCGTTTTCAAGCGACTCCCTCCACACATTTGCGCGTCGCACCAGTCTCCCTCTGTCCGCATCCGCCAGTGCGATATCGTCTGCGTACATGAGCAGCCACGGGGGCTGCTCGTGTGTGTCTCTGATGTTTTTAGAAACTTCGTCTAATATCACACTAAATAGGTAGGGACTGAGAACCGAGCCTTGATGAACCCCGACTGTAACGGGGAAGGGTTTGGAGTCACCAACAGCAGTCCTAACTATGGACTCGGAATCGCGGTACATATCGCGGATTATGTCAATATAGATCTCTGGCACCCCTTTGGACCTCAGTGCCCACCAGATCATCTCTCGGGGAATACAGTCAAAGGCCTTCTCCATATCCAAGAACAGGAAATGGAGAGGCGTATTCTTTGCTCTGTATTTCTCCATGATGACTCTTAGGGCAAAGATAGGGTCCGTAGTGCCTATTCCGGGGCGAAATCCATATTGACACTCCGAGACTGCACTCTCCTGTCGGATCCGGGAGTCTATTATCCTCTCGAAGAGCTTCATGGTATGGGACATGACCTTTATACCGCGGTAGTTGCTGCACTCTTGCACCGATCCCTTTCCTTTAAACACTGGAGTAATAATACTCAGCCTCCATTGGTCAGGGATTTTGCCGGTGAAGAGTATGCGGTTAAAAAGGTTTGTTAAGATGTCCACACCATGGGGACCCATCGCCTTCCAGGCTTCGATGGGCACTCCGTCGGCTCCGACAGCTTTCCGGTCCTTCATGCAGCGAAGAGCTGAATGGACTTCCTCAGGCGTTATTGGTGGCACTAGTCCTTGATTGGGAGGGAGGTCCGGTGGCTGCACCTCTTTATGCTGCTGGTTCAGCAGCTCGTGAAAATACGAGCGCCATCTCTCCTTCACCGCGAGGTCTTCGCACAAAAGGTTGCCGTTAGGGTCTTTAACACAGCGGCACTTGGAGATATCCTGTGCTGCTTTGACCCGGGAACGTGCCAACTTATAGACTAGCTTCTGCCCCTCAGGCGACTCCAGCTTATCGTACAATGGTTGTACGTGGTTACGCCTGGCCCGGGCAACTGCTTTCTTAGTGGTCCGTTTTGCAACCCTGTATGCGTCGCGGTCTTCAGGAGATCCGGACGCTTGCCACGTTTTAAAGAGCGCTTTCTTCACCCTTATCTCCCTCTGGACTGTGTCGTTCCACCACCAAGTTTCCTTGTCACACTTGCGTCCACCCTTTGACATACCAAGCACTGCCTTCGCTGCACCAGTGATAGCTCCCTGAATCCTGCCCCAGTGAAGTTGGACTGGTTCGCCATCGGTTTCGGCGCATTTGTTACCGATCGCAGTTGCGAACTCATGGGACTTGGATTCACCGAGCCGCCACCACTTGATTTGACGACGACAGCGCTCAGTGGGCTTGCCAGCAGGCTTCACGCGAAGATCCATAACAAGGAGACGATGTTGTGCAGTGAGACTCTCGCCGGGTATGACTTTGCAGTTGGTTACTTTGCCGATTTGGTCTCTTCTGGTAAGAAAGTAATCGATTTGGGTAGCGTGACCCCCGCTCTTGTAGGTGATTAGGTGCTCGGATTTCTTTTTGAAAAACGTGTTCACGATGGCGAGGTCGGCCGCCGCACTCGTTGAGAGGATTTCTCCACCCTCCGGGTTGCGGCTTCCGTATCCATAGCCGCCATGAACACGCTCAAACTCCTCACACGTCTCACCCACATGACCGTTCAAGTCGCCACCCAAAACGACTGCCTGCGACAATGGGATGCCACGCAGCACCCCGCCGAGTAGGTCCCAAAACTGCGTCTTTTCGACGTCTCCACAGCCAGCCTGTGGCGCGTAAGCACTTATCAGATGAGTCATAACCCCTTCGATAAGCACCACGACGACCATAAGCCGGCTACTGAAGCGTTTCACCTCCAAGACGCTATCCTGAAGCCCCTCTGACAGCACTACGGCCACCCCATCCTCGCCACCAGGTGCACCGGTGTAGATCAGCTTGTAACCATACCCAATGGACCGGGATCTGCTGCCTTTCCACCGAGTCTCCTGCAGGAACGCCACGGCCACTTTTCGCCTGGAAAGTACGTCGGCCAGCTCTCTCGCGCGTCCAGTTAGCGTGCCAATGTTCCACGTTGCAAAGCGGAGTTTCTGGGTTGGGGCTCGCGTCTTTGGCCGTGTCCACCCCTGACACGGTAGCCCTGGCCCACTTGTCACAGGAGTCGGGCGGGGCTCCTGCGCGCCATTTTGCGGTGGCGCCCTATCCCTATATTCGACTCTTTTTTGCCTTTCCTTAAGTGACCACTGTATCGAAGATATAAGGTAGATAGTGCAAATAATAGTTTTTTTTGTTATAGCTGTTTGAATAAGAATTTTATCAGTTATGTCATGCCAAATGATTATCCTTTTTATACACGCAGAATTTTTATTGGTTATGGACCCGTTGTCCAGTGATTCTATTCATGAAACTGAACAACTTTTTCCAAGGAACATGAGTCGAAATATGAAAACTATTTTTAAACCTCCCATAGAAATCGCCTGATCACTTGATCTCACCAAGTATGGAAAGTCATTTTTTTTCTTCATATTTCGACCCATGTTCCTTGGAAAAAGTTGACAGTTTCCTGAATAGAATCAACGGGTCCATAACGAATAAAAATTCTGCGTGTAGAAGTTTTAAATTACCTATTTGTGATAAAATTAATGAGAAGTAAAACAAAAGAAAATAATTACAATTTAATTTTTTTGTAACAATAATTTAATTTTAAAGTATTTTATCACTTTTAAAAGTGTGTGATATTTAATATAATTATTGACAGCAGCGAAACTAGCGCCACCCGTCATTTTATTCTTTAACTCCTAAATCAGATCAAATTAAAAAAATCTAAGACAGCCATTTACTAGTAAACAACCAAAGGAAAAATAATGAAAAGTAATACCAAAAAAACAACAAGTTATTTACTAGTAAATGGCAGTTTTAGATTTTTTAATTTGATCTGATTTAGGAGTTAAAGAATAAAATTACGGGTTTCGCTGCTGTCACGTCTTAAGAACAATTTACAATTATTCAGTTTCCTACTAGAGTATGTGAATAACGTGCCAAAAACGTACACACGTAGAGTAGATAAATAAGTAGACTAGATCTACATTAACTACTCAGTTTTTGGCATATGGTTTTCTATAACCGCCAACGTTTTTAGATAGAATTAATAATACATGGAATTGACATTTTTGGGACCAGGTATGTGACTTTTCGGTAGTACCTCCTCCGAGTTGATTGATATTACATTGAAAACATTTTATGTACCTATGACTCTTTGAAGAATGTTTGTTTTACTATCTATATATATAAACACGGTTTTACTCACCAACATGTTTCGATCTCGTTCGGAGATCTTCTCGTAGAAGATCTCCGGACGAGATCGAAACATGTTGGCCTGTACCTAACTAAATACGTGAGTAAACCCGTGTTTATATATATAGATAGTATGTCGATATCTCACGTTAGTTTTTAATGATAAAAAATGTTTGCTTTAATAAAACAAATTTATTTAAAGTTCTGTTTTATTTAATTCTTTACAAAGTATGTATAAGAGGTACAAAATATATGTATGATTTGTAAGAAGTCGCCACTAGTTTACATTTTACATCTCTAATAGTGTATAATGTTGATTCAGAATTAATTAAATCTGTTTCATAGCATTTATATATATTTAAATATGTCGATTTAATTGGGATGTCAAATGCGGCGATCACATTTTGCAAAGGTTTGCCAACAAGCTTAACTTCATTATTGACTTCCATTATAGATTGTACTTCAACTATAACTATATATATATATATATATATATACTCGTATATAGCTCTATTTATATTATATAAAAAACATATTACATACAAGAACAACCTATTTCAGAATAACTATTTCTTACTACGGAACCATCTTTCGATTCTTGGACACTACCTTGTCTAAAACTTTTGTTGAGTTCTAAGTAGGCTTTTCTTACTTTGCGTCTGAAATTAGCGCTTGATTTAAATTTCTTCCACTGTTTTAAATCCATCACAGCTGCTTTGATTATTAAAGCCGAGATTAATAGAAACTGAGAAATATAAAGTTATTAAACAAAAAGCATGTATAATTAAAGTCACAACAACCGGAGATATACCAGTTTAGTTCGTAAAAGAGTATCACGTGACATCATCATACAATCAAAACGTTTATAACAGTAACATATATAAGCATTTCAAACTCATAAGTATTTAAGGCATATAAATCTGAATATTGGCCTTTTAATGATTATATAAAAGTTGTGTAAATATAGTCAAAAAATCCTATAAAAAACGTGTTTATAGCTGTACGTTTTATAGGAGTTAAATATATGAACTTTATATGATTGTCATGTAGAAATCTTATTGCTGATAAAAAGTTGTGTTATGGTCGTCATTATAACCAGCTTATAATGGTCATATAAATTACTTTTACACTACATCAAGAAGTCGTAAAGTGGTCGTAAAGAAGATCTTTATAAGATTGTCATATAAATAGGTCGTGAAAACGTTTACAGGACTAAATTAAACAATCACAATATTATATGACTAATCGTTCGTATAAGACATTGTAACACGATTAATAAAAATTTGAATTACAACTTTATGACCTCTACATGACCAGATGTTATTTAGGCTTCATTTTATAGGACTATTTTGCTAGTTGGGTAGTTTGGATATACTACGTGGAAGGGATACCCGTAATAAATCAAACCACGGGCTAAACTAGATCACTTTATAATAATGAAGAGAATGAAACAATCAAGAATTTAAGCGGCCTTTCCATTATAATAAAGTGTGCAGCCTCCCGGCCAATTTGGAATGTCAAAATATTTTTTGTTTTTATTAACATTATACTCCACTTTGTATGTGCATATTATAGTTCGCTGAAATGGTTAGCATACTGTTGACGCGACACAAACAAACAAGGGCTGGTCTTTGAAACAAACGATACCGCCAGTCGGCGCGACAGACGGAAAAGGTACCAGTCCAGGATATAAAATAATTATGAATAGTACTTAGATGGGTGTCGATCCTATGATAGGCACACATTGGAGAGTGAACTTACGGTTTTCTACGAAAGAAACCCGAGTTTCCCGCATTTGCCAATGCCAATATAAATTTGTACATATAATCTAGGAACATGGGCGCATATTTAAAAAAATCAAAGGGATGAGTTTTAAAACTAACAACTTGTGTGCAGATTGTGCTGGTACTTTTAATGGGCATTGGAACCATGTCACTGGGCCAACCGCCTGCGAGACGGTTTCGGTGTCTCATGTCGCCCACACAAATAGGCGCTTCACAATTTTGACTACTGTATCGAGTTACTTTTCTCTAATGCTATTTGTATCTTTGCCAAGTCAACCTTTTACATATATTGCAGTTCTAGACCACAATCCGCATTAGGTCATTGTGGTGTTCTAGTTTTGGTCGACTTTTACGATGGTATTTCAAGTGAGATGACCATTTTATGTGTTTATCCGCCACAATACCTGTAAATAAGAAAAAGACTATAAAATAAAAGGTTAAGCCGAAAATAGACCATACTGCGCACTTGTCGACCTTTTGATTACTATCGGGTAGCACTATTTTTACCATTATTTATGATAAGGAAACCCATTGTTAGACGATGGGACAATAGCGCATATTTTATTTAAGTCGGACGGCAGCTTGTTCTGTCCGATAACACTCCACTATTGAGTTATTAGTAATTTACACTTCATATAACTTTCAGTAATGTTACTTATACATTTAACGTTTTATGAGTAAGATAAGATACCTTTTATTTACCACACAATGAAGGCGTGAAGTCGTGTAAAATCATAACTATTTTATACCTAAATACTCACATACGTATGCATTAAGAAGAAATAACTTGTTTGTATTTACTCCTAGTCACAAAGATAAGTATCTATTAATTTATACGATAAAAGAAGGAATCCATACTCAAGCCCAGACAAACTTTCTTCAAAATCCAACGTTCACTTTGCAAACATTAAAATTATGTACAAAAATGCAGAATTTTTGAGAAGGAGTAGATTAAAATGCAACAAGAGCGTAAGCAGTCTACGAACGTCATAGACGTAAAAATTGAATTGGTGTCCGTAAATTAAAAAATCAAACTTTTACTTCGTCGCCTGAGACGCCTCAGTTAATAAATAATGCAAAATCAAGAAAATTAATAATGACGTTCAACGTTATCATGGCATGAATGATGGTAGCCGCCGATTGCGCAACTGTCGATCCGTTTTTTGACTCACGTGCGTCAACGCTCACGTGTGTCTCTCGTATCCTACGCTCGTGTATTTGCTAAAACTGAATTACTTACCTACGTTCTACGTATTTTAAACAAGCTAGACGGCAAACAGTAGAATATATTCAAACGGGATTATCTTCGTGACTTTTTTAGAATATCATCTAGCCTCTATTACAATGTATTTTTTTACACATAGCTCGAAAAGTGCTTTTTACCACACTGATTTTACTTATGTAATGTCATTCATTACTCACACATTCGAAATATAAAATCTCTGCATGCAGCCAGCCTAAACTCATACCGAAATCTTATTTTACTCAAATTACTTATTCCATTTTATATAGTCTTGTAAACAATGCTCAAATGAATTTATTAATCTGCACTGTTTGCTAAAAAATCATTTTTTAAATAATCGTTAGGCTGTTAGTGGATTAATATCTGTGTCTCTCGTATCACTACAGATAAGCGCATGCGCGCCATATTTCAAATTTTATTAGCGAGATTTATTGTAAGTTTAAGTTTTTAAATTGTATGTACTTAAAAATGGCTTATAGTAATGATTTTTTTTCTTATTAATGAATTAAAAAACGTAGTATGGCACACGTGTATAATGTTCATCAAAAGTCTCGGCTCCAGACAAACGCGCGGGCTTCGCCCGCTTGTGTATCAACCCGCCTCGGCTGCAATGAACAATTTACCACACTTGTATCATAAACTACTACAATACTTATGGCACTTGCTAGGTTTCAGATTTTCCTTTGACAAGGTTGTGCTTATAGATGCTAATATATATAGACATCTATCAGTTACTATCCAGAGCCGTAAAACAATTATATATAAAAAAAGATACAGACACATTATCACGTCTTTCTCCGTAACGAGTAACGTGAGCCTGGGGCCGATAAATATTAGTTCCCTAATTATTATTAGTAACTGAGCTCCCAATAAAGCAGTGGTTCCCAAACTTATTTTGTCTACTGCCCACTTTGAGAATAAATATTTTTTTAGCGCCCCCATTTTTTCACCTATTTAAAAACCAGCCAACTGATACAGGAATGCACAATTCGGGTTATTTAACAAAAACTTGTTAAAACATGATAGATATCTACGAGTACTAATAACTATTAAAATGCGAAAGTGTGTCTGTTGCCTTTTTATTTGTTTGTTTGTGTCTACTTTCATTACGAAACGGAGCGACCGATTGACATGATTTTTATTTTTTCTATATTCAATAAAATAGGACAGATATATGAACTACGCGGAGAGAAATATAGAACCGAGTTTGAGCAATCTTTTAATTCATATTAGTTGATGTTCACAAGTTGTTGTTGAGAGTCGAGAGCTCTTGCAGTCGTTGTTTACTCGTAAGAGGCCTCCTAGCTAAATAAAGCTCCTAGCAAAAAAAAAACATTTTCTTTCTGGGTCTCTTACCGCCCCCCTTGAGACCTGCAGCGCCCACAAGGGGGCGTTATCGCCCACTTTGGGAACCACTGCAATAAAGGGTTGTACACCAAATTAATGTACCTACAAAAATGTATAGGTAGTGTAGATATTAACGCTAGTATCCGAGAAAATCCAAATTCTTAAATACGTAGGTCACTCGACAAGTTTTGAGATGCTAATTTTTCTAAACTAAAAACCGACTTCACCCCCAAACTACACAACCGATATTGATAAAATGTCTTTGGGACCAGAAATCGGTGAACATACATTTAAAAATATGCAGTCGAATATAGAACCTCCTCCGGTTTTTGAATTTGGTTAAAAATGGACCGCATCTGTATCATACATTTTAAATTTATTTAAAAATTGTGACTAGTTTTTTTTCTCGGGAATGTTGAAAACCAGATCTGTTAACTCGGAATGGTATACAACAGTAGCAATGCCAAAAGTTTCCTAAGCTCTGCGAGAGACGAGACCAAAGACCATGCGTCAAGGAATCATGCTACATCATGACAACGCTTCGTCTCATACGTCTCTCAGAACAAAGGCGTTTCTTGAGGAAACCGGTGTTGAAACCTTTATCCCATAATTTAGTTCCCTGTGATTTCTTTTTGTTCCCAATAATCAAGGAAAAAGCGAATAAATAGATATTATTTATATTTTGTATAGTTTTTCCTTGTCTCAAAACTTATCGTGTGATCTACGTAGACATGAAAATAACAATAGTTCGCGTTTTCAATCCTTATCTATGGAAAATACGCTAGTATACTTGTACCAACACCTGCAATTAAAAGCAAACATTTCATGTCAAGCGTTGTTTAGTCAGTGTTTATTTTGGGCTCCGATAGCGGTCTCATTACCACTGAAATCAATTAGCATTTTTTGATTATCTGCTCTGAGTTCATTGTCCTAACTCAGAAGCGCCACGAACTCATCAACTCAGAAAGTTCATTATGATCACTCAGGGACTCAGCAGATATATGTATCTACTATCTAACATAACATTTTCTCTATTTCACTTATTCAGACAAGAACTTTGCTCTGAAATGAAGAATAAGTTTAATGCTGCAGCTAAGTTTGAACTGCAAAAGGAATTGAAATTGATTCTTCGTTATCGTTAGCATCCGTTGTTATTGTACCTAACTGATATATAACTTCTTGGTATTTTTTTCCTGAAAGTTGTATAAGTTGGTATGTGAATAATACAGATTTTAAAATAAGCGTCACATGTTGATGTGACGCGCTAACTAGTACCTTCCTAAAAACAAGTACCTAGTTTATCAAAAAAGTAGAAATTCACAAAGATACAGAAAATCTTCCAGAGTGGAGGCTTGCGACGTCACCGCTATGTGAAAATCGTACCTAGCAGTGACTATAATTGTGACTAACCAATGGGTCAAAAATATTTTAGTCATCGTGCGTGCCTAATATTATTTTCGCCAAAAAAATTCTACGTTTTTTAGCTTTCTCCCAAACCAGCATGGTCTTTCATTTTTGATAGCCCTAACCCTGTAGCGCTATTAAAGTACCTATAACGACCGAGACGGGTTATTTTCCTTGAGTTGACTCAGTGCATGCATCAGTCCAGTCTTTGTCATTAGAGATGCGAGAACGGTATAAATGTACCGCTTCTTCCGCGAATTGGCTGGACACGTTTATTTTCTTTTTATCTTTGTGTAACGCCCGAATAACACGGTTTGGTTACTTGGTCATAATCGTGTTAGTAGTTGCCGCCTGATCGAATCTGATTGCGTTTATTGCTACTTTCGCAATTTAAATGGCATCGGTAAAAATAAGAGGAAACAAAACATCATTTTAATACCCGGTGTGGGTTAACCCGAAAAGTCCTATTTGAATATCCTGCAGCTGTTGTTATTGTATAGGAACTACATGGAATAGAAATGGTCGAACGGTACTTTACGTGACCGATCAGCGACTAGGAACATGACTGTGTATAATAGGCACCTATATTATTTTTTTCATAAGTACGAGTATATGTATTTGGATAACCTTCCAAATAATTAAATTACTTACTCTTTTATATCAATGAGTAAAAAGTGATTGGTGTTTGTTTTTTTTTTTGCTTGTTAGTGATTATGAATTAATAATATATTAATTGAATTAATTCTTCAATATAAAATAATCGTTAAATTAATATATCTACTATTAGGTATCATGTAAGTGTCAGACAGCTGCCTATATTTTTTTATGTAAATACTCCGCCAGTTTCACCTTCACGGTAGAAGCGTATATTAATCAATACGAGTCGTTTGTATCTGCATTATATATATAAATATATAAAAAAATATATAGAGACGAATCACACAGATTGAGGTAAGTTTCAAAACTTGTGTTAATTTATAACAAATACATTCATAGATAAACATCCAAGACCCAGGACAATCAGAAAAAGTTCATTTTCCATCTTGACCTGACTGGGGATCGAACCCGAGACCTTCTGAGCAGCGGACAGGCTGTTAGCCATTAAGCTACGGAGGTCAAAATATAATCGGTAATATGAATGTTATAAATGTAAAGAGCTACCACATTATCGATTAATATTAATTTTCTTTTTATAGTCGATTAGGAACATTCCCAGGCAAAGATTTTTTTACTAGGTATTGTTAATGTGAGAGATAGTACCTATGTGCTTGTGTCAAGAAAATAATGAATTAGCCATTCACATTTCACATGCTTTGGAAAGTCAGGTAAAAACGTGATTAATATATCAGTCACATTAACAGGCAGCCTACTAAAAAGTAAAATATAATATCCTCAGTTAATAAGGCGACGACGTAAAAGCGTCGTCGTTAAGTGTAAGACAAATATATAGGTACAGTTGTACAAATAATACTTGTAGGTATTTGTTTACGCCTTTCTTATTTTACTGAAAGAAAGTTATACCTGCTTTCACAAATTTATTGATTACAGTTTGGATATAACATTGTATTGCCTAGGTTATTAACTTAAATATTAACATTTCAGCCGTAAGCTGTTATGTATATACAGAGCGTTATTAAGGCCATACCCAAATTTTCCGGGGTCCAGTGGCGCCGCCATTTAAAATAAATCATTTAAAAGGAAACGGAGATATCATTTAAAATTGTGTCCTAGTCAAGTTCTAGATACCCATTCAAAGTATTTTTTAAACTACTTTTTGTAGTTTAAAGTGAGAACGTGAAGCTTTTCTACGCGCATTTGCGAAAAACGGCCACTTTTAGCTAATGTGCGTAGAAAAGCTTCACGTTCGCACTTTAAATTATAAACAGTAGTTCATAAAATAGTTTTAAAGGTTATCTAGGGCTTGACCAAGACACAATTTTGAATGATATCTCCGTTTCCTTTTAAATGATTTATTTCAAATGGCGGCGCCACTGGACCCCTGAAAATTGGGGTATGGCCTTAACTTTACAGTAGAATCTTTAGAGCAATAAAGAATTTTATTATTTTATTATCTCTTTATTTATTTATAAACATATATTAGGTTTTTTTATAACATATCTATAAAAAGTAAAATATATAAAATACACTACAAAATATAAACACATTATTATTATGTATCTCCTTTGAGAATCACGGGTCTTTTCACCCCGGTCCTTTGAGAGGCTTGCGTGGGGATACAGATCCAACACGTAGAGGCCCTTTTGAGAAGTTGTTGTCATGTGGCGCTCCCGCCAAAACCTATTCCTGGATATACCTATGAAAGGTGTACCCTTGAATAGGTTTTGGCAGAAGAAAAATCTATTGCATGTAAAAGGAAAAGGTTTAAGGGTTATGGAATGAATTTGGGGTGGACTGATACTGGGTTATTGCAACAGAAACGTCACCTGCCATAATCATGATTACTGACTATTATAGGCAGGTGGTGGCTTGCCGCCCACTAGATGGGCCCCTCAAACGCACCGACAGTAGTTGCCGGCAAAGGAGCAACACCGGTGCGAGCGACTCAGGGGTGTCGAGAGGTGTGCTGCGCTTTCTCCGAAGTTACTCGCGTCGTTATGCCCTTTAACACTTCCACCCCTGGAGCAACAGCTCTAACGACTCCTCTCTGCACAGCCAATTATTATTATTATTATTTTAACTTAATAGTTTAGTCCAGTACACAGGGTAGTAATGGAGCCTTTGCCTTGCAATTTCGGTATGTAGGTAAGTAAGTACCCTAAATTCAAGATTGTGGCTAGCAAGCACTCGGATTTTTACGCGAAAACACCTACCTACTGACGGTTACTAAAATCCAAAGAAACTTAAAATCTTCGCTAATTGTTGGGTTTTCACATATCACTAAATTACTTATATCTGTAGCCGATGACAAAGCTTTCAGAATAATCTACATCCTGGATAAACACTCCAATTATATCATTTATAAGAAACGTTTTAAAGGCAAAACATGAATATGGTCATATGAATTATTAAATATGAATATGTTAATGGTGAACTTAAACACTATCCAAACTAAGACATGCCAATAGGATTTGATGTGTATTCTCTCGTCTTGTCACCTCGGTATGGAATGCTGCCATTGTCCCTCTGTACTGCTGTGTACCGACATCCTATGACGCGGGCAGTCATTGTTGTCGACCAGGTGCCTTACCATCTGTGTAACCAAATTTACTATACTTATTTGCACTTCTTGTTTGTCGGGCCTAACAAACATCATTGACGCGACGTTTTGCGTCTTATCTCTTTTGAAATAATGTACTTTACTATAGTTCTTGGGCCGTTTTATTATACCGACAATAAACTTGTATTGTGATGAGATTTAATTTAATAAGTACAAACTTACTATCATCTACAATGTTCCCTTTAAAATTAATCAAATATTGCAGGATGTTTTTCATGCGCAGTCATCTTTTTTCGTAATGCTAGTCATCACATTATAAGTCACATAGGTACTGTAAAATATAAGAATAATAGCCGGCCAAGTGCGTTTTTGGCCACGCGCAATAGAAGGTTCCGTTGTTACGAATGGCGACTTTGAGTTCACGCGGCTAAAAAATCAAAAAACTGTATGAAATTATGTAATTTCGAATTCATTTTATAAGTTGGTCGCCTATAAAATTTTTATTTGTACTAAGGCTCTGTCAAATAGTTTTCCTTTAAACTGCGATATATGCTACTGCTGTAATTTTTGTCACGTATACATCCGTTTAGCTGATACACTTGACTAACAAACATTTTCACTATAAAACCAAATATTTTAGAAACGGGTCCCTAAATTGAAAATTGATTTTCACAACCTCACAATAATTTTGAAAAACCTTTCAACTACAAACAACACTGGTTTCTCAACAACACACTTCTCCGGATTTCAGCCGCATATAACGTTCACTGCTAGACATAGGCCTAAATATATTATACTCATGCCAAATTACAGCTTTCTAGTAGATACTCATAGTCTCTGACGGAAAGACAGACAGACATGTCGAAATTACAAGGATGCCTTATTTACTACGAAGCCCTAAAAAGCCCTGCTGGCGATGTTCTTGCTTCATTTTGCTAACCTCGACTTCATCTCTTTGCAATGCTTTAAATATGGTCGTTATGAACATGCAATATCTGTCTATATGCCAGCCATGTATTGGTTCAATTTGATTTATATGCTATGTTCAATGAGACTGCACGTGGCTAGCAATGGAGACCTCGTGACGTGCACAAACTACCTACCTACCTATGTAACAAAGCAAATAACTTGGGAAATCTTCCGCGATTGCTGTAATTAATTCTATTTGTATTGAAGTACTTCTTCAGTCTGTAATGTAATGTTGATAGCGATTCCAGAAGGTTCATACTAATCATCAACAGAGTAGGGTGTAAACGCTTTTAAAATAATATTAAGTTTATTTTCTTATTTCCGAAATTAGGTTATAAGTATCTTTTTAATTTGAAAAAGTAATACTAGAACTGGATATATTAAAAACCAATTTTATACAAAATATTAATACATAGTTTATTATGAATGTAAAATGAAAATAAATGAAAAGAGAAGTAAATATCACTAAATTTAAACTAATTAGCTACTACCTAGCTGCGCCCAGCTGTGTTGACCGCGGTTATAGTAGCTAGGTATTAATGCATGGTGTCAGTTTCCTGCATACCAAATTTTATCAAAATTGGTCCAGCCGTTTGCGCGTGAAGAAGTAACAAACATATACACACACACATTCATAAACTTTCGCCTTTATAATACTGTGTGATTAGCTTTCACACAGTTTGATATAATAACTTGGATATTCAAAATATTTTAGACACTATAACTTATAATTACGTAGCATACCTTTAGTAGCACATCGTAGTATGGCGTAGACAAATACAAAGCAAAACATCGGAAAGCTAAGCTAATGAGCCTGTAAGACAAATAACCTCCTTTTTTTTTGAAGTCAGTTAAAAATTTAGGACTTAGGCTTTCGTACGAATTTTTTACAAATGACAATTGGGCCGTGACGTGTCATATCGTGAAGTACTTACCTAAATAAGGTAAGGCGGCACCGTCGCCGCCGTTTAGTTAGAGAAACCGCTTGCCGGCCTGTGCCAAAATCCTATTCAACGCAATCCACCAATTTGCATTTCAGTGCTTCAGCTCAGTGCTCATTTCATAACCTAGCGTCAAGAAAAAGTAGGACAGCCTAACAGACTAAACAATGGATGCTAAATTACCTAAACAAGAATCTTTCTGCCCCTGTCCCAAAAACACGAAAATCTGTTTTTAATTCGTTTACAAACTTAAAATGAGTTAAAAATGTACTTGTAACACACATGTTTGACATATAAATTATCTTTATCTTTAAATATCTAATAAAATTATAGATACAATTAATATTTGTCCACAAGTTTAAAAAAATGCCTGTGCCATGTCTGCTTGATGTTATGCCACGCACGGCCACGACCACGACCCACGACTTTGGGTACCTAACGATTAAGGTAAATTTAGTGTAGTTTAGTATCCAGTCAAGAATCCAGTCGTGATCGTTTTAATACCTGTAGCTAATAAGGAAATATTTATAAACAAACTACTGTTTGTAATAAGAAGAAACTTATTAATCGTGAAATACATTACGGATCTTGACTCAGACAAATGCGAGATGCACTGTGAGGCATCTGTATTGGATTACAGTAATGGAATTGTGTATCTACCTACTTAGATATTGTTTTTATTATAAGTACCAATCTTGTTTGATACGAGAAGCTATCGATTTGACTTTGATCGAAGTATCTCACAGTTCTCTAGTCGTATAAACACCAAAAAAATAAGTTTCATGTTGCATGTAAGGCCTGACTTCATCTAAAAACAGAACTTAATTCGTTAGTAACATCGGCAACGACCAGCGATCAACAACTCGGTACCTATATATAAGGTATAAAAACAACCCTACCTAATAGATTACCAAAGACATTTAAAATAAATTGGCCAATTTCGTGTCCCGCCACGCTCAGAATTGAGTTCCGAAGTTACGATTACGACGACGTCGTATACACACATAGGTAAAATTTAAATTTGAAAATCCTTCTGAATGCCTACAACGACAGTATTTGAATAAGTATTCAGGAATAACTCCTAAACCCTAAAGTAGAAAATACGAAGCGATTTAAAGGTGGCCCAACATGGTTTTGGCCAGTTTTTTCTTATTTTGTTGACTTATCGAAACATATTTTATTGTCACGATTAGATTAACAATCCATCCATCATCAATTACTTTAGATTAACACAAAACAAAAAAGCGGAGAATAGGTACGTCATTGCATACCAAGATGACCAAGTCAAAAAATATATAATCACAACACAACAGCTGGGCAAAATTGGTACTAAACTCAAAAGTATTTATGTTTTTGCAGAAAAATTGACAAAAACCTTGAGCAGCTTTCGGTAAAACAACGTCAAAAAATAAACTCATGTCACGATGTCCGAATTGGAATCTAGTTACATAATAAGACATGACGATCTATTTAAAATAATAGAAGGAAAGATAGAAGGGAGACTAGAAAGAGGAAGACCGAGGATGACGTTAGAAGTAGGGTCCTACCGAAACATTAAATGGATGGCAGAGAAAAGAGAGAAATGGAGATGGAGGCAGCTCCACTTAACTCCACCGACCGACAAGAGCAATCTCTTGAATTACATGAAGCGTATCACGAATATATCGTTACAACATACGTAAGTAAGAACTAAATCAAGCATATTTTAGACTCATGCCAAAATTAAACTATTTATAAAAGTGATTTGATTTGTACAAAGCACTTTGAATAATAGCCACCTACGCATTCTTAGAAACTAAAATTAAAGTTCTATTTTCATGAAAATTTAAACGTTCTAATCTTAGAATAACTATCGATCTACGAAAAGAATAGCAACAAAAAGTGTGTGAAAAAGTGATTGCCATACAAATAAAGAGCGGGTCAACGCAAATGCAATCAGTGAACGGCAACTCAAATAGATTTCACTTTCTATCCTTGTCGCCTCACCTTGGTTGGTTTTTACGTATCGCAAAATAGCATCAGGTGCAGCAGTCAAAAATTAAATGCTTTTACGATAAAGCAGTGGTAGTTTATTTGTCAGATCAGTCAGCTCTGAGTGAGATGTGAATGGTCCTATGTTCGAAGCACATCTTCGGTCACAAACTCACAAGTCACAACACAACTTTTCTTTCTGGTAAAGTAAGTCACTTCTTTGTGCAATGGAAATGCCTAACCATTCGTTGTACCTGTTTAACTTATTAACTGTACAGCAAAACAGAGAGCATGTTAAATAAATATTTTATACTAGCCGAAGCCCGCGACTTCGTTCGCGTGGACTTTATGTCTCTGGAAAATGCTCATCAGGCTGAACAACTTTTACTAAGGCGGCATTTTTTTATCTCTTATAGTTTAGCTGGACCATTATGGTTCTGCATCAGGCGTTCCATTTTCCAAAATCATTTATACCCTATATGTTACCCAGGCTTAATAGCTATATAACAAAAAAAGTTTCATTCGAATCCGTCCAGTATTTCCGGAGATTAGCGTGTACAAACAGACGAACAGACAAACAGACAGACATTTTTTTTTAATTCTTACTCTGTTACAACGTCTCCATCGCCCCCAATATTTTTTTGGAAATATATTTAATGTACAGACACACTTTTTTTACTGTTTTATTATATGTATAGTTTATATAGTTTTTTAACGATATAAGTTGCAGTACTAAAGTAATTAAACTGGTCGCCTGGTATTTTTTTCACCATGTACTATTGCTTTAATTAGTTTATGTTAATTGAGTAGGATCATAGTACAGTCGACTAACGAGATACCTGGGCCGACCGTCTACTCTACCTACCTACGTATATTTTGAATTTTCCCTTAAACTCAAAATAATATTAACATGTTAAATGTATATTCAGGAAGATATTTTAAGAAGTTTTTCTAAATATATATTTTCATTTGAGAGGTATAACTCGCTAGTCGACTGTACTTACTATTATTTTTACTATTCTATGATAGGCTTTAGTTTGCTTCATATTGATATTCTTTTTTTTATATTTGGTCTGCTACTTAGTTAGCGTTCGTTGACGACTTGTCGCTGGTTGTCCTAAAAATTCTGGGTCTGGGCGAATAGTCCGCTATTATTAGAACCTGCGATAGGGCTGTCCTAATAATAGCAGACTATTCGCAAACGAAGAGAAACTCGTTATTGAAAATGTCACAGTGTGAATAATACCTGTCATTGGATTCTTGTTTGCACCGAATAAATGTTATTTTAAAATGCATAAAAGGCATTGCTATAGCAATATTATGAAAATATATTTTAACAATTAAGGCATAGTTGTGGCGAATTGAATAAATTCAGTGATTTTCTACAGAGCGAGCGAAGCGAACGCAGACCAAAGTTTTCCCTGTCTCAAAGTCAAACAATCCTGCGTTTGTATATGTGGGTAGTATAATAGTCGAAGCTTCATGAAATTGGTAGGTACGCGGGATATCTAGATGTTCCACAGACGTTTTAAGTTAAAAAAAAAAACCCCAAAGTTTGTAAAGGGTTGCCGACATATAGGGTACGTGAGCACACAGTTCGGGCTGAACACGACCATACATTCTCCAACCGGTCCCATTGGTCCAGTCGAAGCAGACGAACCTCGACCTTATTGCATTAACATAAAGTTTCAATTTATCAGGCAATTTTCGACCATTCCCAAGGTCAAAAATTGCCTGATAAATTGAAACTTAAATGGGGGTTTTATTTTTAAAAGGTTTCAAAACGCTTTCATTGTTAATTTTGTATAGGTATATTTTTTTATTTTGGATTTTGTATTTTTATTAAGCAATACCACGATAATAGTTACACCTTTATCGGAATGAATTGATAACTGAAATGAGCTGTCGGATTAACGTGACCGATAGCGAAGTACTAAAGGAAACTGATAAATTAAGATTTCTGCACACAAACAAGGCAAAATATTTGTATTCTGACTATCTGCCATTTTATCAGCCACGCGAATTATAATAAGGAACTTAAAATCAATATAATAATTAACAAAAAATATAGGCTTTTTTTATATTTACTTGTATTTTTGCTGGGTGCCAGCCACAAAATACAAGTAAATATAAGAAGCCTTATATTTTCACCACTTGAAAATCATTTTTAATTTATTCATCACAGAATCAACAGCACTTTACAATATTATTATTTTATCTTATAAACTGTTATTTTAAATTATTTTTAGTGCACACGCTACAAACTAAAGTTAAGAAACCACTGCTGGGAAGATACACCGAAAGAAGCCTAGTTTAAAATATTGCTAGCTGTGCCCATTCGGGATAAAAACTATCCTATGAACTTCCCTGTATATCTAACTATAACCATGTCAAATTTCATCCAAATACTTTCAGTGGTTGAAGCGTGAAGTTGTAACAAACAAATATACAAACTCATTTTCTCATTTATAATATTAGTATGAAATGATTTATTTGTATTTTACAAAGCAACTTTACGTATACTTTACGCATTTAAATCTTTACCCCAGATGCTGGCATTGAATAAAAATATAAAGTGAAGGTGCTTTTGGTTCATCCAATGATGTGTCAAGGTGATAACCTACACGACTACAGACTGAAAACCTACAGACAGACAATATTTCCTTGTTGCTATCCCAACATGGTATTGTTATAGAGAATAATGCAGTTTATAATAAAACCGGTTGCGTGAGAAATCGCTATCAATACTCGTAATAGGTACTTAAGTACTATAGTAAACGGGAAGATCTTCCAGCACGTTTTATTTTTGTGAACCAGATGTCATTTTACATAAAAATGTACGATCAAGAACGCCAATTTTGATCATCTATGTTAAATATCGAAATATGATAGTGAATATCTATATACAGGCCATGACCCAAAAAGCAAAAGTTTTATGAATAGTTTTATACAATTTACTTAACCATAAAGGATGAAAATACAAATCTTCCTGTTATAGAATAGTTTACTTGTTTTAAAAATATCCATGGCCCGGATACATAGATGATATGTTTAGCGAAATTCTCTGTGATTTTTCACAGTTCTTCCACGGATATACATACATATAATCCAATTCCGTAGGCGAAGCCTTAGCTAATCCAGTCTTCTATACTATGTAGTTTAAGCACAGGCCCTTGCCCCCAAAATATTCCATACACTGTAATCTATTAGATTTAGGTCCGGAGAGTATGGTCGCCATTCTTGCGAGCTTATATAGTCAAGAAAATTGTCTCTGCACAACTGTTGAACGTTATTGATGATACCTTGGTGAGTTGGAGCAGTCTTATTGAAATATACAAGCTTGGTTATTCAAAATGCTGTTGACTCCAAAGAACAACCACAATTTCAAGAATTTCAAGAATTTCTCGCTGACACACTTCTAGGTTGATTTTGATACCCTTTTCCACAAGAAAAAATGCCGCACCAAACCATAACTGATTCTGCAGTTTAGCGATGAGGAACAACTGCAGTAGATCCAGGGTGATGGGAATAAGCCTGTTCTATGGAATAAAACCATCCGTAAACACGCGCTGTCTTAGGGAACGATTTCTTTCAAGACAAACCTTTTTGGTGGTTAAGTTTAAGTAATTTCAGATTAAGTTTTTTAATAAGTATTAATAAGTACACTATGGAGTGGATCGACTAGTTCCCAGATATCTGGACCTTTTTCTCACCTTGGCCTGAGGATTGCGGTCTAGTCTTTGCTTGATGATGTTTCGTATTCTTGACGTCCTAACATTTCTCTTTCTTCTTCTTCCAGGACGGCCTTTGATAGTGCCGCCAAACTCACTATACCAATTTTGTGCCACCCTGTATATTTAATATAGTGATAAAAAATTAGTATGCTTCCTTCTCCTAAATTAAAACGACCGAGAACGTATTCTAAATCTACTTCTACACACATAAAAATATTTATCTGCCCATAAATGAATGTTGTGTCTACATCTCTAATATCAAATGATACGAAGGTTAGACATGACTGAAATGAAATTGGCCTTATATCTCATTGTATATCAATAACTAATTATGTTATCGGCCACAGAAATCATAACAAATAGATCTATTACAGATAGGTACAGGTTATGTAAAATTGTACTTATCTATTCATAGTTATACGTTAGTAATTATACTTATTATCTTTGCCCATATGTTAATTCCACGTTTATCAATAAATTTAAAAACTAGACAAACTAAAAATGCTTGTCTCTGACATGTTGAGATTAGCGCTCTACCTAAAAGCATGGCTTAGGCGTGGAATATCTAGATGGAAATATGGAATAAGCAGGCAATTTTTCTAGTGTTGCCGTGTGATATAATAAAAATGTTTCATCAGAAAAATACCCGATTACAGCAACTTATCATAATAATATATTTTTATTGTTATGTTAGGTAACTGATATACAAATTTTTGTTTATTTCATACGTATACTGCGTTCAAGAGAGATATCATTTTTCATTGCGGTATTTCAGTGCCCACTAAAATAAATGACCTATTTGGCACACCTGCGACGTAGTTTTTTCGGCTTTTTCGACGAAGACTTCTCCAATGATGGTCTAGGAGAAAAGGAAATCTTTGGACTGGTAACAGCTGTCTCTGCGTAAACCACGTAGTAACTTATTAGTAATCTGTGGTAAACCTTCCAAGCCGATCAAGGGAATGAGCAAGAATCTCAATTAGGTTAATCGGCGATGCGGCTAGTGTAAGACATCACTTTTTTATTTATTTCCCTTATTTCATAATCACGCACGGACTTGGGCTCTGTCTACCCCAAAAAAAGATAAAGACGTGACAAAATGTTTCTGTATCCGACGAAAATGTATGCTCTGTACGATAACAATGTTTACAAATAAGTTTCTTGTTCGTCATAAATTTAAAAATATATCTACAGGCTGTTTGCAAGTTTTGAGTGGTAAAGTAACTTTACTGAGAGTAAAGTTTGCCAACATGGGTGATATGGACGTCATCGCTACTAATTTATTGAAAAAAAAAGCGATATGTAGATTGAAAGTTATATTACACTTATCATTAATATTGGTAGAGGGAAGGTATCAAAAAGTAAAAGTTTTCTAAAAGTTTTTAACAAATAAAATAAATAAATAAATATAGGGACAAATTACACTGATTGAGCTAGCCCCAAAGTAAGTTCGAGACTTGTGTTATGGGATACTAACTCAACGATACTATATTTTATAACAAATACATATATAGATACACATCCAAGACCCAGGACAATTTGAAAAAGGCCATTTTCCAACTTGCCCTGACCGGGAATCGAATTAGAGACCTCTGGGTGGCGGACTAGCATGTTGACCACTACGCCACGGAGGTCGTAAATAATCTTTACTTTAGTCTTAATTATCTTACAATGTAATAAATCCTGTGATTCATCAATAATCGACATTAGTGCAACATTGATTAGGGCAAAACCTAGATTCATATCATTGAATGAAATAATTTATTGAGTACTCTTTTCTTGAAATGATTGTAGTCAACCAAAAACAATCAACTTTCTCGATTTGTTCCTCGATAAGGAATCACGTTGGGCTACGACACGTGTTCACGTGTAGGGCATTGCTCGCTGCGTCAACATTTGTGTAAATGAGAAACATATGAAGTACTTATAGGGGAGTCTATGATAAGCTGATAATATGTTTTGTTCTTTTAAAAAATACTTTAAACTATTATTATTTATTATTTCACATTATTCTTCTTAATAATAAATATTAACTACACAATTTCAAATAGAGTTGTACCAATGGTGGACTTATCCCAGAAGGGATCTTTTCTCGTCGACCAGAAAAACAAACGACAGTTAAAAATAAACATTACTAGAAAAGCACGTTACGGAAGAACGAAATACAATAAGTATAAATAAATTGGTACTATTATACTATTTTGTATTTTTATATTACTTTGTCTAAGACTTATTCATTTCAGTGTAAGGGCTCAGCTAAACAAGCGACTTTTTTGAGCCATAAGTCCCCGAGTTTTACCTAGGTACAAACTGGATTTTCCTATCAAACTGAATGCAGCTGAAATTCTTCTTCTTCTTCTTATATTTAAGAGCTGGGCTCTTGTCGGTGGAGTGCTTTCCATGTCTCTCAGCTGAAATTATGTAACTCATTTTCAGCAACTCATGAATGACTCATGAAATGCAATTCCATTCGTTTGACTAAACCCTATAAAAGTAGGTTCTATGTTAAAATTTATCAACCTACTGTCATTTTCTTCAATTTAGAAATTAAAATTGAAAAATCATTATTTGGAGCATAATACAACAACATAAAACACCAATTAAAAAAAAATGCCATCGAAATGGTTTTACTTTTGTGTCTTGGCTTTTAGCTGCTGGTTTTCAGAGAAACAAATTCAGCAGAAATTGCTTTGGATATACTTATTTATTAGCAAAAACAAACATTAGAAAACATTGTTAAATTTTGAACGTACAATTTCGTATCAGTGTTGTTTGCACAGAATAAATAAAAAAATATGTTTATAATTTCTACCACATGAGGAAATACGGGACAAAATACTTGTATATGGGAAAGGCAATTTCGTATCATAGTCTGAGCTCTCTGTGAAACTCACACTGAAAAGAAAATTATTATTTTTGAAACACGCAGGAAGGAAAAGTTATCCCTTTCCACATTATCATAGCTGTAAACTAGGAAACAATTATCATCAAATGTTCTGCGCAAACGGTGTTTACAAGAGTAATAAACACCATTAGTGCCTACACATATCATGTATAGTTAATGGTTATACATATGGGTGTAACGAGAATGACAAAGGCCAAACCACTTAAATAATCCTCTGCTGTTGGTACTTGCGATCTTCATAATCATTAAAGCAGCAGTTAAATAATTATCCTTGTTAAAGTTTGCCATTCCTGCTTGTCATCTTAGTTTTTCTTGTAAGAGGAACTTATATAAAGTCAAGTATTATACTTGTAGTAGTATTCGCCGTGTGGTTTCCGGCAGAGTAGAAAAGAGCCACTCCATGTTCTTCCGTGGATGTCGTAGAAGGCCACTTAGGAAATACAAGCGAAACGAAGCTTATAAAACATCAATGAGACCTCTCCAACCCGTCTGGCCAGCGAGGAAAGTGTAGGTCAAATCCTCTGGCTGCTCTGCCAAGTATGGCTCTGGTAGTACAGAGAAGGTCGTGCTCCTGCAATGGAGATAAAAAGACGTGATAGTGTATGTAAGAATGTTCGAAATAATATAATTTAAACCCATTTTCGTTTTATATACAACAGCTGAGTATACCATATAAGTACATAATATTAAAAGTAGGTAAAACTCAAATGACGAGTATTCTATAAATGACTTCTCCACCTCCAGTCTTGTCAGTGCCAAAGATGTTATCAACTGACGTTCTATCTAATTTGCTTCATCCAGGAAGAACAAGATACTTTTACAAGTACCTAGTAAAATGACATATCCATACAAATCAGTAGAGTAGGTATATATTTATAGAATATTATTTTTAAAATATTCATGGAACGTCAACTGGAAAAACCTAGTATTTGAATATAAGAATAGGTTCAAGAAAGAAAGTTAGAAAATGTGTTAGGAAATACAAAGAATGTACTGCTTGTTTTCTATATAACAAACTTTCTTCTGAAAGGAAATATAAAATCAATAATTTAAACCAATTCTAAGCTAAGAACTTAAACCCCTAGACAACATTAACTAAAATTCATGACAATATCAAAGAAAATATTTTGCTTTGTCCCTTTTATTTTCAGTATTTTTTATTAAAAAGGGTCCAATCTTAACTATTGAAAATTCTAATTTAATCTTCCAACCGAGCTATTATATATCAACATGAGTTTACGTGAGTCACCATTCATAAATAACACTAAACTTACTTGTAACTGTCGAGCATAGACCTAGACACCTCATTTCATTATTCATCATGACAAAATGCAGTTAGTAGATACTCGTTTTCAATAGGCCACTTGAAGCCAGTCAGCCTATTGCATTACTATTGCATTGGGTTTCAAAAGCTAAGAAAAAAGTTCTACAACACACATTAACATATTAAGTACCTAAGTGTATAAAATAATTTAAAGAACTTATAATCTAAAGATATAGAATATCTATGTGACATGTTCAATGCTGTACACTAGACTACTTTTTACTTTAGGGCATCTGCATATACATCTTTTAAAAGCTTTATTTCGAGCCATTGGTCGCACCTATCACTATTTGGCAGGCTTGAAGCTGAGTTAAGGCCGTATAAAAAAATCTGACCAAAAGCTTATAAGCTTACATTATTATTTTAAAGCAACTGACATTTATACGAGTCAAATATTAATAATACCTAGATAATTATTAGCAGAATGTTGAGGTACCTACCGTATAGTAAAATAACCTTCTCGGATGCACAGACATTAACCAACTAACCTTATAATGTTTTTGCTACTAACAATGCAAAATAAATAAATACTAAAATTAGAGCCTAGTTTTTGAAAAACTTGTTCTGTTACTTAGGTTACAAACTTACTTATTCAAAACAAATCCAGTTAAATGATATGTTATTGATTGAAGGATTATTTCAAAGTCCAAAGCAACTACTCCGACAAGATTCTACTTTGACGACAAATGAAATTACTTAAATGAAATTACTCAAAACTCGTGAAATAAACATTTGTGAGAAAATTTATCATCTGTAGGATTAGGCTCCTATTTACCATATGTAATAGATTAGTGTAGAAAGGGATATATCATCATTTCGACATTAATATGAGTCACAGACATCCATGCGCTTCATGCACACACCACACACGAACAGAGAAACCGCAAAAATCCATCAGCATATATTTTACTATGCTACTGTCACATGATTTCCAATTCCAGTTTTCCTTATAAGTTTAAAGTTCGCGTTTTCCTTGAGTTTTTATTACTCAGCATTTGCATCTCCAATAAATTTCTTCATAGAAGCAACGATGTTTTGCGATGTTATGGAAATATAAATAGTACGGTAATAACAGCAATAAGTAGATCTATTGTTATTGTATTCATATTTTGTAGGTAATAGGTAAATCTTAGAATTTAGGAAATGGACTTACATAGCATGCGTAGGTTTAACACTGGGGGGCCATTCTAAAGGGGTGATGGGCTAGCAACACAGGCTAGCAACCTGCCACTATTATCGCTTGCATTGCAAAACTTGCTTAACGTGACATTTGACGTCATTTGGCTCTGCTTATCCTGTAATGGAAAAAGACATACTATCGTGAAAAATACTTTTTAATGTACCTTGATCGCATTAGCAACCCTGTAGCGACATTTTCTTATTTTATGTCCGTAAATGGAAGTACCTATAAATACTAATAACAGTCGTTCGAGCCTAGTCTAGAAACTTTCACTGCCTTAAAGTTATATAAGCACCAATCTCCTTCCGACGAATAGAGAGAAAACTTGTGTCCGTTCACCTATACGCAGAATATAAGCTACAAAATCAAGATTTATTTGGGCAGTCTATTCTTATATGGAGTCAAAAGACTGTTTACATTTATTTTGACCAGTATTTGACCATGCTGACCGCTTTGTCGTTGGCCTTATTGAAAGGGGATTCCCTCTATAAGCTTGCTAGTAGAAAGTCGATACTTGATATAGATAATGGTCAATCCTAGGATCATTTTAAACAGCTCATCGTCAATAAAGTCATATTGACAAAGTTTGCTCAAATTATCTCTTGAAAGGAATTTATCATCATCATCATCAGGTCTTTTAGTCTCCACTGCAGGAGCGCGACCCTCTCTGTACTATCAGAGCCATACTTGGCCATTGAAATGTATGTCTAGTAACAATGTAAAAATATAGGCATATTGTCAATAAAATCGAACTGAGCGGACATTATGTAATTCGACAGCGCAATGTAAATATAAGCAACTATTACATTTCCCAAACGAAACTGCATAATGACAAAATATAATTAGAAAGCGTGACTGAGGCCGTTTTCTATACAACCATCAGCAAAAACGTACGTACTTAGCTGAAAGAACTTGTACGTATTTATGTATTTCAAAAATACCTAATACGCACGTATCGTTATGTAACATTATTTTGAAACCTTATCCCTTCGTCGTAGTCTTACGATTGTCAATCTTATTGCTCGTCCTGAAGGAGGATCATAGAGTATAGTGTATAGATAGCTAGATCATCTAGATAAATGTACAAATAACTTGTATCAGTTTAAGTGGGGGATACCTAGTATAATTTTAGTAAATTAAACTTTAAATAAAAGTGAAGGATTTGTGCCTAGCCACTCAGATGGAGCGAATGCTGCTTATTGCTGATAACGTCCATTGTTCGTCTGGTCACCCACGCGCGTGGCAAAAAAACCTCGCGGCAGCATTGCCCATTCATATGGTCTTGTAAAATGTATTTTTAGAAAACTTTACGTTGTTTAATCTTGGTATTCCTTAGCTAGAACTGCACAAGTGCAGCTGTGCTGTGTACATTGTTCGTCTCGTCACCTTACTCACGTCCGTGGAAGAAAAACCTCGTGGCGCATTGCTTGCTGGCACTCGTAGATACTGTCCACCTTCTTTCATGTACGAACTGCCCTTCGTCTTGTATCATTGAGGAATGAGGCTAACGACATAGAGATGAAATATCATTTGAAATAGGAACTATATTGGGACCATTTCGACTCGACTAGAAGAATAGAAACAGTTTTGCTCTTGCAAAGTGTATTTGAGTTTTTACTTAGAGAAGTGCCTTGGTTACCATAGTCGTGGTGCAAGTCAAACAGTGCATCTGGATACAAGTCAATTTGCCAGGCAAATCAAAAGAACAATGATCAATTTTCAAGCGTTCACCCCAATAACTTTTGAATGGCTGGATCGACTTTCATCAAACATAGCTAAGAAGCACCGTAAGGATTGCTTTCACGTAAAACAACGAATCAAAATCAGTGCATCTGTTTGAGAGTTGCAATGCCACTCACAGAATTAGTGTCAAACTTATAACACCCCTCTTTTCTGTGTTGTCGGAGGTTGAAATCCACTGTTACGTCACCATAAACGTGGCATACACACCTTAGTGTAATCAGTATCACGCTTATTGCTTCTACACGTGCCACAATAACAAGTGATAGACACGGCCTTGGATTTTTTGTTAACACTAGACTCATGTCAATCATCTGACAAACTTTTGCATTTTAATTACTGTCATTTGTGATAATAGACAATGGCTTAACGTGCCTTCCGAAGCACTTAAGCACTAAGATATTTTATGCCACTTGTAGACTAAACATATATATGTACATATATGTATAAGATATTTATGCCATAAGCATAACACATAAACCTAGTGTTGAAAAATAACGACTATGCCCGCTCCGTCATCGAGCTCCACTTGTCATTGTGGCCATTTGCTAATATTTTGAAACTATTTTTTTTATTAACCTGTTTCGTCCTACTGCTGGGCAAAGGTCTCTCCCATTTCCTTCCACCTGTCTCTGTCTTGAACCTATTAACTTGGATTAATATGAAAAAACCAAGTGCGTTGATGTCTTTTCTTGGTTAATATCTTAGATTTCTTTGTTAGTAGGACTACTCTCTTTTTTTAGTAAGTATCCATTACTTTCATTCACATCTATCATCTTCATCATCAGGTCATTTTGTCACCACTGTAGGAGCACGACTCTTTCTGTATTACCAGAGCAGCCGGAGGACAATCTCCTTGCTGTCCAGACGGAGAGGTCTCATTGATGTTTATAAGCTTTGTTTAGCTTGTATTTCCTGAGTCGCGTTTTACGACAGCCAAGTGAGAACTTGGAATTCACATCTATAAAATATGCTTTTTTTTGAAAGGTTAAAATGTTTTTTACGCGTAGTTCACTTCTGCATGAGATAAGTAGTTTTACATAAATCCAATGGGATTACTGACTTATCGCGATAAGCTCTTGAATTAGAAGTAATCCTGCCCAAATTGCTTTCGATATAAACATTAAAACGATATTTATTATCACAATAAATAGTGAAAACCATTTTTAGGGTTCCGTAGCCAAATGGCAAAAACGGAACCCTTATAGATTCGTCATGTCTGTCTGTCTGTCTGTCTGTCCGTCCGTATGTCACAGCCACTTTTTTCAGAAACTATAAGACCTATACTGTTGAAACTTGGTAAGTAGATGTATTATGTGAACCGCATTAAGGTTTTGACACAAAAATAGAAAAAAAACAATAAATTTTGGGGGTTCCCAATACTTAGAACTGAAACTCAAAAAATTATTTTTCATCAAACCCATACGTGTGGGGTATCTATGGATAGGTCTTCAAAAATGATATTGAGGTTTCTAATATCATTTTTTTCTAAACCGAATACTTTGCACGGGAGACACTTCCAAAGTGGAAAAAAGTGTGTCCCCCCCCGTAACTTCTAAAATAAAGGAATTATAAAACTAAAAAAAATACATGATATTCATTTCCATAAAAACTACCAGCGAAAATTGGTTTGAACGATATCTAGTAAGTAGTTTTTTTTTAATACGTCATAAATCATAAACGGCAATTTACCTTTCATTCAATCAACTCAAATATAAAATTTAAAAAAAAACAACTACAAGACTTTTATATTATGTTATTTGCTACTACGGAACCCTTCATGGGCGAGTCCGACTCGCACTTGGCCGCTTATTTAGGTACTAGACGTTTCTATTCATCTACTAGATAGCTCATTATATGTATATTAACAACTTATTTGTGTTTCACTGACATGTTGTATTTGTAGATTTTGATGACTTTCATTCTGTGAAAATCTGACACTACATTATGTACTAGAATACTACACCCGACCAGAAAATTGGTACTCTTTGTAAATGGTCTAGGTTGGTACCTAAAATTGCACTCAGTGTTATTAGTTAAAGATAAGTAAATAAAACTTTAAAAGCAGCATAATTAAACTTTGATTAAAAGTGAAGGATTAATTTAAATATATGTATATTTTGGCGCGGGTGTTTTGACAAACAATTGTTGTAAGCAAATGCAAGCAGACTCGCAGGATTTTGGTAAAACTAGCACTGTTGTGGCATAAATGTGAAAATTACAACAGTAACAGAATGTATTGTTCATTAGTCACGAATTACAATCACAGTCATCAGGTAACCATAAAACGAAGCCAAGGTGAAAAAGATCATCTAAATATTTTTTACTTTTATTTTATTTCTTTTAAATACTTAGGTTTATACCCACTACATGTATAGGTATACCAGCTTCTTTTTTCTTGTTTAGCAGCCGCAGCTTAAAAATATCAGTTTGTTGCTTGCCTCTGTAATTTTCTCTATTGATTAATTAATAGTAAGCTATTTAATCAACTAGTAGAAATCATAAATAGGTCAGGTGTATTGATTTCGACGGCTCTACAGGTTCTTAATATTTTTTCTTTAGTTCGTTTTATAGGTGAATAAATTCATAATCTTTTTTCATACACCTTCGAATGTGTGCAGTTTTATGTGCATAAACATTTCCTTATAATATATATACTGACCGAAGTAAGTTATGCAATGCATTTATTAGGTAGACAATATATTGCGCCGCGTAATCAAACAAGGTTTGTTTTAAAATAATAATAATAAAATATTACGACAGACTTTTCAGCAATTTGTTCATAAAACAATAACATCTTGATTAAAAATGCTACAATAATTGCATAAACTCGTGTTGAATTGTATTGGAAATTCTTTGTTGTACATAAAAAGCCACAATTATAAAAATTACGCGATTATTACAAAAAAGTCGTAAATTATAATAATATTACCTAATATTGTGTGTGGTTTCCAGTTATTTAGAGATGGTTCATGATCGCTGTAGTTCTTTGCAACACTGATGACATCACGCATGCGCTTGACCTCGCCAAAGATCTCATCTTGCGCAAATTCAATGTGTAGGAAAAATAAATAGGTATTAAACACAAAGAGTAGGCATTGGCAGTTTGAGCACAAGCCTTTTGTTGCAACTCTTTTGCATTCTGATAAAAAAAAACATCTATAAAAGATGAAGATGAAGTTAACTCTACCAAAAATAATATAATTACTGACTCTACAAAAATTTTGTAAGTACTTACCGGTAAATCGATTAATTCCAAATTTTTCTCTAAAAACAAGCTATATATAACTTTATGCATAAGTAAAGCGGCTTATTGATTTTACGTAGTATGTCAAGGAAAAGTTAGTTTAACCTTAGAGTATTAAAATCTACCACCTACTTTATCGCCGCCTTATAAAAATGTATAGGTCGCCGTAAGTAATACCGTCCTCACGCGATAAATTTCCATGTCTTTGCACCTTTGCAATACAACACACGACAAGGATACGGTAATGATATATTTAGTAGGAAAACCAGTATAGAGTTACTCGGAACTCGATATTCTTGAGATACAAGCTCTGTACACGCAACGAGAGAAGTGGCGAAAACGTGTGTGGGCCAGCGGCACCTAAGCATACATTAAATTTGATGCCGCGGAATAACCCAGCTGTTTATTGTTTGTTAGCCACTTAGAGTACATAAGCAAAGGTTGACCACAATCAACTTGACAGATGGTATAATGTTTACATTAGGTACACCATATTTCACATAAAGAAAGATTTAAAAAATTTGGTGTTGTCTTATTTTATAAAATAATATAGACCTCTACGGGAATCTTTGCTTTTTGCCTATAATCACTGCAAATATATCGCGTGTAATGGTTTACATAAACTAGGTTGTAAATAAAAGTAACGGTTTTATGGATAAGATAGCACCGACTAAGAAACTAACTTGGTAAGACTAGGTACCGGTAAAATCTCCATGGAGGCCAGTCAACAGTTACATAAACTACATTTTATATGAAATAATGTTAAGTACTATCTATAATAATTATGTCAAATATAATTCACGTAACAAACAAAAAATTATAAAACTCTACACATCCTCGTAACAAGACTAACTGAATCTAATGAAAAACGATTACTTAGGTTTGCCGTGTGGTTTCCGGCCTAGAATAGAACCACTCCATTTCCTCCTGGGGATGTCGTAAAAGGCGACTAAAGGATTTTCTTTCCGTCACTAAACATGAACAGACTTCCGATGGGCAGCAGCGTCGGAAGTACGATAGTGACTCCCACTGCGCTCGCCAACCCGCCTGCCAAGCGTGGCGAGTATGGCATGGATAGGCAAAAAATGACCAGGCCCCCAGTACCCGGCAGCCCCGCTATTCCTGACTCCGGTAGCGGTCATGGTAACGGCGGGGCAGGGGGTGCTAAGAATCCCCGGATGGGATCCGGCTACCAACCCCGGCGAAAACTGGCCCTGGTAACACACAATGTCTGCACATTGAGGACTGACGAGAAACTGGCTGAGGTGGAGGAAGAAATGAGTAGGTTACGGTGGGACATTGTGGGGTTGTCTGAAGTCCGAAGAGAGGGCGAGGGCACGACAACCCTAGAGTCTGGTAACCTACTCTATCACCGGGAAGGAGACGAAAAGAAGTCCCAGCATGGTGTCGGGTTTCTCGTCCACAAGTCCCTCATTAACAACGTCACAACCATCGAGAGTGTGTCCAGCAGGGTAATATACCTGATACTCAGAGTATCTAAAAGATATTCGCTGAAGGTTATACAGGTATATATGCCAACTGGGGATCACTCCGATGAAGAGGTGGATGAAGTGTATGAGGACATCAGTAGAGCCATACATACTTCTGAAACCTATTTTACGGTTGTTATGGGGGATTTTAACGCAAAACTGGGTAAGCGAGGCGTTGGAGAGTTTAGGCTGGGAAACTTCGGATACGGAGTGCGAAATAACAGTGGACGTAGGCTGGCTGATTATTTGGAGCAAGAGGGACTCTTTGCGATGAACTCTTTCTTTAAGAAGCCGCCGCAAAGAAAGTGGACCTGGTTGGGTCCGGCTAAAAAGAACCAGCCCCCTGTTAAGAACGAAATCGACTTCATCCTAACGACAAAGAGACGAATATTCAACGATGTCTCAGTGATCACTCGAGTCAAAACCGGGAGTGATCACCGAATATTAAGAGGCATCGTGAATATTGATCTCAAAGTCGAAAGGTCGCGGCTGATGAAGTCGACGCTCCGACCTTCGCAAGTCCAAATTGAGAACTCCGAGGGCTTCCAGCTTGAACTGTCAAATCGCTTCGAAGGCCTTCAGGATTGCGTTACAGTGGACGAGATAAACCAAGGGTTTATACAAGCTGTCCAAGCGGTGGGATCAAAAGCATTCAGGTCCAGCCCCAAACGAAAGCCTCAAAAAATCTCTGCTCGGACCTTAGACTTAATGGCAGAGCGACGATCAAGGCCGCTGCAGACCTCCGAAGATGCTGAATCATATCGGCAGCTCAACAGACGTATACAAAAGTCCTTGCGACACGACATCCGCTCCTTTAATACTGAGTGTATTAAGGAGACGATAGAGCAGAATAAAGGCTCCAAAGTGTTCGCAAGAGCTATGTCGGTTGGGCAAAGCCGATTGATGAAGCTGAAGACGGAGGACGGCGGCGTGGTGTCGACAAAGGAAGGGGTTCTGGCGGAGATCGAGAGGTTTTATGGACAGCTGTATACCTCAGTTTCACAACCCAGTAGACAAATGGCTAAAGACCCAAGAGCCAAGCTAACCCGTCACTATACCGAAGATATCCCGGACATCAGCCTATACGAGATTAGGATGGCCCTCAAACAGCTTAAAAACAACAAGGCGCCGGGCGAGGATGGAATCACAGCAGAGCTTCTGAAAGCGGGCGGAACGCCGGTACTGAAAGTCCTTCAGAGGCTCTTTAATTCTGTTCTGCTCGAGGGCGTAACGCCAGAAGTGTGGAACAGGGGCGTGGTGGTCTTGTTCTTCAAAAAGGGAGATAACACCCTATTGAAGAACTACAGGCCTATCACGCTTCTGAGTCATGTATATAAGTTGTTTTCAAGGGTCATCACGAATCGTCTCACGAACAGGTTTGATGCCTTCCAGCCTCCCGAACAAGCTGGTTTCCGTAAAGGCTTTAGCACCATAGACCACATTCATACGCTGCGGCAGGTTATAGAGAAGACGAGGGAGTACAAACGGCCGTTATGCTTGGGATTCGTGGACTATGAAAAAGCCTTCGATTCGATCGAAACATGGGCCGTGCTTCAGTCTCTCCAGCGATGCCGTATTGACTATCGGTATATCGAAGTGTTGAAGTGCTTATACAGTAACGCCACTATGTCAGTCCGAGTACAGGAGCAGTGCACGAGGGCAATTCCACTGCATAGAGGTGTAAGACAGGGAGACGTTATATCTCCGAAACTGTTCACCGTTGCACTGGAAGATGCCTTCAAGCTTCTGGAATGGGAAGGATTTGGCATCAACATTAATGGCGAGTATATCACTCACCTTCGATTTGCCGACGATATCGTTGTCATGGCAGAATCGATGGAAGACCTAAGTACTATGCTCGGAGACCTAAATCGAGTTTCCCAACAAGTGGGCCTTAAAATGAACATGGACAAAACGAAAGTAATGTCGAATGTCCATGTTGCGCCCCTACCTGTTTGTGTTGGGAGCTCCACCCTCGAAGTTGTAGACCAGTATATCTACCTGGGTCAATTGATCCAGGCAGGAAGTTCCAGCTTCGAGGAAGAGGTCTTTCGACGAATCCGACTCGGCTGGGCAGCGTTCGGGAAGCTACGCAATGTCTTCTCGTCCAAAATACCTCTGTGCCTCAAGACTAAGGTCTACAACCAATGTGTGTTACCAGTGATGACTTATGGCTCTGAAACGTGGTCCCTTACTATGGGTCTCATAAGAAAGCTCAAGGTCGCTCAACGCGCTATGGAGAGGGCTATGCTCGGTGTTTCCCTACGTGATCGAATCAGAAATGAGGAAATCCGTAGGAGAACAAAAGTCACTGACATAGCCAAGCGGATTAGCTCGTTGAAGTGGCAGTGGGCGGGACACATAGCGCGACGAACCGATGGCCGATGGGGCAAAAAGGTTCTTGAATGGCGACCGCGTACTGGCAAGCGAAGCGTAGGGCACCCACCTACAAGGTGGTCAGATGACCTGACCAGGGTCGCTGGAAAGCGCTGGATGCAGGCCGCTCTTGATCGGTCATTTTGGAAATCTTTGGGAGAGGCCTATGTCCAGCAGTGGACGTTATGCGGCTGAAATGATGATGATGATGATGAGGTACGCTGAAAGACGACGTAGAAAGAAAAGCCCGTTGTATCAGACTTTATCATCATCATCAGATCTTTTTAGTCTCCACTGCAGGAGCACGACCGTCTTTGTACTTGTAGAACCATAGTTGGCCAGAGCAGCCAGAACTTGCTTACCTGGCTAGCGCTCTCCACGCTGGCCAGATGAATTGGAAAGGTCTTGATGACGTTTATAAGCTTTCTTTAACTTGTATTTCCTAAGTTGCCTCCTACGACATTCCCAGGAATACTTGGAGTGGTCCTATTCTACTCTGCCGGAAATCAGATAGCGGATCATCGCTCGTCACATTTGTGAGTCATCATCACAACTATGTAGATCTTATTACGTCACACTAGCTGCTACCATCATTCAATCCTATACAAAAATATAGGTTCCTACAATTTGAACAATAACATGAATTAATACAGAATACAGATATTGGAAACACTCTTACCTACCTTACTTACCTACTGCTTGCTGAAGTACCTAAATGACATCAATTAAATTTAAAAACTTTTCTATCAAATTAAGGTATAAGTCACCCATATCCTCTGGAAGGAATGTAGGTACTATATACTGTTTTAAATAAGTAGTGTCCGAAAAAAATTGTCCCAATCTAAATGTAAAGCAATCAAACATAAGAAACCCTGCAAGAAATTCTTATTTCGTCGCCGAATCAGTTTTCTTCGAAGTTCATCAAAATAACAAAATTGTAACCCGCCGCATATAGAAAACTTTTTATTTTCTCTACTAAGATTGACCTACTAATAAACGAACTAAGTAGGTACGTCTAATTTCCTCCGCTGGTGATAGCTAAAGACAGATGTTAAGACCAACTGGAAACTAGTTCAACCGACCAACGCATAGTAAGTATTTATGCTAAAAAAGCAAATAGATACTCGTACCTATATAAATGTTATGCTTTTTAGGGTTCCGTAGTAAACAAGGAACCCTTATAGTTTTGCCATGTCTGTCTGTCTGTCAGTGCGTCCGCGGTCCTACTCAGAAACTATAAGTACTAGGAAGCTGTAATTTCGCATGGATATGTATATCAATCATGGCAAAAAAGTCGTAAAATAAAATATGGAAATAATTTTTTGCTGCCATACGAGTAAAGAGGAAGTCAATATTTTTTTTCTCTACAAACACATTGTGTGGGGTATCGTTGATTAGGCCTTTCAAAAATATTGTGAGCTTGGGAACACCATTTTTCGATTTAGGGATCCGTGTCTGAAATATTTAGGTTTAAAGTAATTTTTTTTGTTTAAGCCACGTGTCCCCCCCATCTATCTGCTAAACGGTTATAATAAGACACGTGAAAAAAATCACAGCTATAGTATATATAATGTAGTTTAAAGGAAAACTATCAGAGCTAAGTAGGGTTACCAAATTAAAAAGTTATAGGCGTTCAACTTATAAAATGTACTCGAAAAGGAAAATTTCATACAAATTCAACAAATACTTTTAGACGTTTTTAGTGGGATGAACTCAAAGTTGGCATTTACAACTACGGAACCCTACACTGCGCGTGGCCCGACACGCACTTGGCCAATTCTTTATTTCTCCTGTTTTCCTTATTTCATATTGGCTTTATATCTTCATTGGTACAAAACCTCTTTTCACGATATGTAAGTATGTAAGTAGAATAAAGTTTACCTACGGTACCTATCCAACTTTTTGACTCTTGCACGAGATTTTAAAAGACTAATATTTATTTTAGCGTTCTCGATACCCGCGTCTGAAAGCCTTCGATTACGGTTACTAGGTTAATTGAAGAGAACCAAGACCAGATCATGCTAGTCTTCCGTGTTTTGTTAAGTAGCCTACACGTCAGTGGAAGTTACACGTAGACGCATCTAGATCGTCTTTCTTGCATATGTAATATATAACGCGCGGAAAATCTATATACGTCACTATAGGTACAATTGCGCCGGAGGGCATTTTACGGTTTATACTTGGTGTAATGTAGACGAAATGGATTTGGAATGCTTCCGCTGTTCCATGTTATTTTATGACGTGTAAAGTATTAGGAATGGGAAATAATGACGCAGCAACAGCATTGAATTACACGAGGTGGAATCTGTTTGACCACGGTCATGAATCTAATTTATACGCTAAATCATACACGCGATAAGGGTTATGACGTCATCTGTGATAAACGGGTGGTGTTCTCCGCTATCGGTCAGACCATACTTCCGATTTGAATTAGGTAATGTAAAAAAAACTTATAAAAACCTTTCCAAACCCGATCAACTTATTTACCTAGGTCGCTCTAAGAATTTCCTTAGCTACTTACGTGTGTTTTGGTTTTAAGGAGTAGAAGGAAGCGGTTGTTAAACCCGTCGCCAAACAAAACGCAGAGTTTTATCCCGTATAGGTGTATGTATGTACCTACTTTAAAATAAAAGATCTATTTGTAGACCTATAAAGATGACATCATCAAATTGGCATAAAATTAAAATTCATAATAACAAAGTTATGAATTATGATGTAGTAGTCACTGCCTGTTTTCATACTTTCATTATTACGAAACGGTTTTTTAATGTTTACATATTTTCTGTTTTCTCCGTGTATTAGATTAGATATCATTAATCAATAATAACGTTTATAAGGAAGTTGTGAAACGTATCTGGTAATTTTGAAAAAAAAAAGTATTTTTTTTTACATGCATTTATTGTGAGGCCGAAGTACTTTAGGACAAAAGAAACAAGCCCAAATTAGATGAATTATCGTTGTTTTATTACTGAGTTCCTTCGACCATCTTCTGTTTCCGTGATCAGACCCTAGATCTGTGCCCTAGAGCTTGTAAAAACCCCAGCTGAGTTATACCAAAGTTATTATACTTAATTACTAACGTAATATACTTGAATGATTTAAATTTAAGTAGGTACCTGTTACATAAATTTTAGACTATTTAATTATGACAGGCTGATTAGAAAACTTTGCCATAAAAATTGCGTATACGTACAAGAAAAAGACTATGTAGAGTATTGTAGTCAAGGGATATTTTATTTTAGGCAATGTCAATCACCATACATGTCCTAGGATACCTGTTAAAAATAACCTTCTAAATACTTATAAAATGGGTACAAGGTTTTTTAAAACCTATTGATACATACCTAAGTACCTACGTTATCTTCAAATCTTTTGGCATAACGTAACCAATATATCCGATGTACGGTTTGTTACTAATGTATGTGACATTTGAGAGAAAATTTAGCTGGAATCGGGTCAAGGTTCTTGCAATGAGCACATATTTTATTCATGCTGCACAAGGCGAGGTGAACCAGCGTTTATCATACGATTTCTTTAAGAGACGAACATTCTTCGTAAAATTTCTGGTTATATTCCCATCTCAAACGTCCCACGTCAAAGGATTTACAAGTTTGTTTATATTTCAATTAACTTAAATTTAAGACTACAACGAGAGCCCTTTTCTTTAAATTTTTTGCTCGATATTTAATATTCATAACAAAAACAGTAAAAAAATAATTTTTGTACGAGTATTCTACAATATACGAGTTTTTACTATATACGTCCAAACTCGAATAATCTGCGGGGTCGAACAAACTGTAAGAACAAAACAACTTATAACATTTAGCTGGACTAAGTCTAAATCTCCGAATTTGCAGAAAATAAACGCATAAAATAAAAATACGAGTATATAAAGTACAATAAATGTTACTAACATAAGATATACCATTTGTTTTCAGGTACCGATGTATGTCCCATGAAATCAGTGGTGAGGCGCATCGGGCAGCAGTTGTTCGCAGCCTTGAGCACGAAGGGCCTCGCCATGCTAGTCAACCACGGCATCGCTGAAGGAAAGGTGGGTAAAAGGATATTTCATTGACTTTAGGAACCTACTCCACCTTTTTAAAGAGAAGACAAGGGAATCAGCCTTCAAATGAAAACGGGTAAAAATTATCCACCCGTAGATATATTTCAAATGTATGGTCGAGCTAACTTCTTACAATGTAGACTTCTGCTTAAAAACACATAAACAACGCAAAATTTCCAGAATGGTAGAGAAAATTTTACAGATGGACTAAAGGCCAAACCAGACCCAATATAAGGAAGATTTGCCTATAATCACGACGCTGGCAAACGGGTTGTTACATACACTTATTTATACACAAATCTGTTTACCTTGGGGTTGCTGATAGCAGAAAATAAGGTTATTACATAGAGGACGTTACTGCCCATTTTCTGTTACCTTTATCTCCCTGTGTCGCCTCTAGCCATCCTTAGGTGTGACGAAAAATTGTATTCCACTCTACCTGCCGTCACCACACGGCCTCAAAGTAAATAAATAATCGAATGAAAAATTGACAATTATCAAAATGTCAATTTGCCATTTCCTACGTGCAGATACCGAAGTTCATGGGAATCCCTTCCAGGATCTCCGCAGCAGACGCATATTTAACGCTATTAAAAATATCTATTGTGAAAATAACGCATCTAATCGAAGGTCATGTATTGATAGCTAACGATTGTCTCTCGAAGAGAGAGTACAATGGGCGAGGATTTGAATCATGTCAATAGGCGATGCGACTAGCAAGCCATTCTATGTATTTTGATTACTGATTTCCACCTTTGGGTTTTACGGCACTAGTTTCTGTCTATCCAGCTGAGGATATGTATATCTATGGTATGATATATGGTAATTTTCCAGCTGAAGGCAGTGTATGCTGACTTGGACAACTTCTGCGCCTTGCCTGAGGGTTGTCAAGCGCAGTATCTGAAGAATCCTGACAGCAATCACGGTTACTTGCGTCCCGGGATGGAGCAGTTCGATACCACTATGAAGGTACTTATTTTTATTTTTTTACGACTAGAATATGATGATAAAATTGTTGTTACAGCATTGACTACTCTCATAAATCATCTTTGAATTTTACCTTGGATGGTAAACACGAAACCATAAATCAAAACCGACCCTTAATGCAATAATATGTACCTACGTGCAACTCCAACCCAGTAAGCGCTGCCACTATGTCATCCCACGTTTAATTTAAACATATTTATCGCCGAGGTCTTGAACTGCTTTTTGTCTACGCTCTCATCGCACACTTTGTACCATGCGTACTAATACTTATTTTAATACTACACTGATATGCGGAAACTTCGGAAGGCACGTATAAGCCGTTGGTCCCGGCTGCCATCATTGAATGGCTATCTCAAGCTCAGTCAGCCTGAAAAATCTAACGTGTTGGACACTTACACACACGAAACAACATAACCCGACCTGTGGATTGGTGGATTTTCTACTGACTAACATATCTGTCACTGCTTCAATCAAAAAATTTTCTATAATCACAACGTACGATTCCAGGAGTTGCGTCATTGTTTCAACATCACCACACTGTCCCCGGCGGCCATGCCTGCGCAGGAGGAGGTTCCCGAGTTCACGCAGCACGCGTTCCCGCTGGCGCATGAACTCACCAACCTGTCTCGGGTGCTGCTCCAAGCTCTTGCCTATGCCTTCGGTTAGTATCTATGTTAAGTACTTAAAAACTTATAAAAACATTGTATGATCCCTACACTGTAACATGGGTTAAATCAGATACTTACTTACCTTGCCTGACTTTAATGAATCATTCTCGCGCCTTTGATAGACTTGAAACGCCTCTTGATCTCCAAACTTTCATACTAGGACCTCAACCACAAATCTGTACTGTGGTTGATAGTTACTTAAGTGGACGGTCGCAAAGAGTAAAACATGATGCTTCTTGTCATTTTTCTTAGCCACATTTGTAAGCCTTGGAGTTCCTCAGGGATTTATACTTGGAACTCTACTTTTTATTATTTACAGTGCTTATCTCGTCAAGGTAATAAAACCTATGCATACAATGTCTAGAAAACTGAATGAAGATCCAGAAATTTTTGCAGATTGGTCGGCTAAAAACTCCCTTGAGCTTAATCCATCAAACTCTAAGACTATGACTAAGGTCATGATTTTTGGTTTAAAATTGCAAATTGCCAAAATAGTTGATCAAAATCCAATCACAACTATGTTAGGTACGGCGATAAACAGAGTGGATGATGCAAAAAATCTAGGCATTTTAATTATCTATTTCTACCGTTTGAAAATATTATATAAAATATGAAGCTTGCTAACGGAAAAGGTACGAATTAAGTTATGCGAATCTTTAATCATGTTTAACTACGGAGATATAGTCTATAAGCCTCGACTTTAAGAACGGACACAACGTCTAATCCAACGTATCCAAAACACGTGTTGTAGATTTTGTTAAAATATCCCGCCGCGAAGTCATACCACGCCGTGTCGATGATGGTTTGATGCGGAATATGGTCTCCCATAGACAATTACATCTGTCAACTTTGTTGTTTGGAGTGATAAAACATTATTTTTTACACAAAAATTAAGCTTGATCCAAATCGTAATGCAAAATCCTGTCGTTTACCACTTCTCGTGTATCATCACACACAAAACGGCGTATTTCAGGGGCAGCTTCCAATATCAGGCTACTAGTACATCAATTTCTTCTTTCAAAGCAAAGTTTCGCACCTTTAAAAGGTCCTAGTCGTAGAGACTAGGTCACCGATACAAATCCACAATGTTCCCATCGACCTGCAACCGCGAGATTTAAATGATTCAATCAAGAGATTTTAAGGTTCAAACAGAACTAGTTTCTACTGACCCAATACCTGACCTTCTAATCAAAATCCTGCTTCGCTGTTGTATAGACTAGAATTCGAAGCAATAAATTGTATCGCAGACAATATTTTTGTATTGTTGCTACATAATAAATCAATAGTGAAAGATTGTTACATTATTCAAGTAAGTATCTACCTAAGCATGTTGTAGTTTGTAGACAGACGAAGAAAAGAAATTTTGTTTGAAATTCAAAACATGAGTAACCTACATTCTTCCTACATTTTAAGTTTGGTAAACATAGTAGGTAAAATACTTTAAAATTTCAAAGATCATTCGAGATTTTCTGTAATTTATTTTTACTGTTTTTTAATACAAATGAGTATGAACTTATTTTTATACTACTACCGTCCCCCGTGACAGTGAAGCACACAACTCGGTGGCTTTTTTGCGGGCCGCGGTCTCGCATTTGCCTGTGTGGCTGTTGTGACTGTGATAATCCAACCATTATTCCCTTAAAATACTACTACCATAATTCGTACTGTAGTTTTAAATTCTTGTTTTTCTCTAGATAACGCCTACTACTGACCAGTTTTATGGCAGATCAGGGCCATTCAAATCCTCGTGATAGAAAAGAGTTGATATAACAATACTTAATAAAATTTTCAAACAATAAAATCGCATCAAAGTCGGCCAATTCATTAAGGCGATGCCAAAGACACAGACGTCAAACTTATAAAACCCCTCTTTTTCGTCGGTGGTTAGAAATATTTTCCACTGAGCAACATATCACCTGACTCTGTATTACACGTGCACTCTGTATTCCATTAAGTAATTAAAACTGATCTTATAGGTGTGTTGCCTACAATAAAGCGATAGTATGCATTTACATGTTGCATCACTCGCTCCGATAGGTCGTGCATGCAATTTATATTTATTTAATAGTGATATAATTGCAGTTACTATGTTACGTCATTTCCAGTGTGATACATTCATACATAACACATCGTGTGCTTTGAATTTTTAGTCTAATTTACAGTTTGAATTAGAAATAGGTTGCTTAGTTAATAGCGAATAATAAAGTGATGTCGAAATATGAATTCGATGATTCACAATATGTAGTTCTTAATGACTGATTTATATCTAAGATATCTCTAATACCACATTCTACTATACGTGTATTACCCCTCTAACTTTATGTGTATTACGTGTATTTTATATTTAAACCTTCTTTACTAATAATGAACAGCAATGGCCCGCAAAATACTAATGTAAGTGTCATTGCATTGGCAAGTAATTATACCTACAATAAATGAGTTAGTCGCGAATGGTCTTAAAATTATGGTCTTGGATGTTCTCCTGAAATATGCTGCTGATTAATTTTGTTAAATTCTTCAGAATACTAAGAACAAAGCCGATTGGCCAAATACTATCATAATCAAAAAAAAACCTACGTCTTTCTTGTCTTTGAAGGTACTATTTATTTATTTTTACAGCATTAAAATACTCGGAACAATATCTGAATTAAATTATGTTTTGAAAAAAATCGCAACCGATCAGATTTGAACTCACGCTCCTGACATCTACACTGTGAGACACTTTCAATTTCTTCAAAGACATGTTTTAAATACTGTTTTTTATCTCTTACTACAGAGGTACTAATGCTCTAACTGATCTTTCTCAATTCCAGGTCTGCCACCATCAACAATGTTAGCCTGTCACTCCGGCATGCTGGAGAGCGACGGGCGCAACCCCTCCGCCATGCGGATCCTGTACTACCCTCCAGTGCCTCCCGAAGACGAGGGTCCTTGCTGCCAGAGCGACATAGTGCACTACACGCGCTGTGGAGCTCATGCCGACTCTGGCACCTTCACGCTTCTGGCGCAGGACTCTGAAGGAGGTCTGGAGGTGAGTAGCGATGTTTGGGATCCGTAATACCTCGTGGTCTTTGAGTATATGGGTCTAACATCACAGCACTGTGCCCTAGACGCTGACATTGGGCACTTTATACAGGACGGTGACCTAGGTGAGTAAAATAATTATCGTCTCTTTGATACTCCGAACCGCACCTAAATTCCAAAAGACGAGGGTCTTTGCTGCCAGAGCGATATATGCGTAACACGCACTGTCAGCTCATGCCGACTCTGGCACCTTCACGCTTCTGGCGCAGGACTCTGAAGGAGGTCTGGAGGTGAGTAGCGATGTTTTGAATCCGTAATACCTCGTGGTCTTTTGAGTATATGGGTCTAACATCACAGCACTGTGCCCTAGACGCTGACATTGGGCACTTTATACAGGACGGAGACCTAGGTGAGTAAAATAATTATCGTCTCTTTGATACTCCGAACCGCACCTAAATTCCAAAAGACGAGGGTCTTTGCTGCCAGAGCGATATATGCGTAACACGCGCTATCAGCTCATGCCGACTCTGGCACCTTCTTCACGCTCCTGGTGCAGGACTGAAAGCGGTCTGTAGATCAGTTATGATGTACTGGATCCGTAATACTTACTTTATAAAAATATGGATCTAACATAGTACTGAAGTAAACATCTAAATGCCGATTTCATGAAGGACTCAGAAGACACCTAATGGGTGGCTGACAGTTTTGATCGTTTATTTGAGTCTCCATCTATACAACCATTTATGCTTTGTGATGACGAAAGTTTATTGCTAAAGCAATACAGACTACAGTGCATTACACCGACTCTAGCTTATATAAGAGAAGATAGAAAAGATGCTATAAAGAATATGCGAAAAACTATCATGGATCCTTTGAATAAAAGTCTTATTGGATCGGATCTTACCGAGCTAATTGGTGATGGTTTGGCGAAACTTCTGAAAAAAACAAAGAATGTCTCAAACTCTTCACTTTGAGACATTCTTTCGAACCAGTCGTTAAATCAATAGCGTTGTTTTTCCAGGTGAAGCTAAACGGTAGCGACAAGTGGCAGGCCGTTGGCCACCTGCCCGGCGCCATCCTCGTGCAGACGGGTCAGCTGCTCGCCGCTTGGACCACCAACATCCTGCCGGCACTTGTAAGTACCAAGTACACTTCACGACTTCATGCCTTGAGCTGCAAGATCAATCGGGGGCTAAACTTGCCATGCAATGATGACTGCTGAGAACGCTTTCAAAAGCAAGGAGGACCCTTAGATATTTTACGCCAACCAAACCAACCAAACCTCAAGAATCACGCTCGAAAGCCCCTATACGCCACTCCATAAACTCAGGACTTCCTCTGTGACCAACCAAATTGATCAACTGGTTGTGCAGAATGAAACTCGATGAAGGGTTTTTTTTTTCAATCTAACCAACTCGTTGATCATAAGTTTTTGGTACTTGATATAAATTCTATAATCAGACAGACGTGGCCAGAGTATAATTTTTAAAACAGGGAGTCACCTAAAGAATGTTTATTCTCTGACTTTGAAAAATGGCACCACAGATCTTATGCCCCACATTCTCTAACCGGCCCCATGGGTCCTGTCTAAGCAGACAAACCTCAACCTTTTTGCACTGACATAAAGTTTCAGTTTAACAGGCAATTTTTGACCTTAAGAATTGAAAGGTCTTATTAATGATCGTATTAATTCCAGGTGCACCGCGTGGTAGTGCCATCAGGGTCATACGCGCGCGCCCGCGGCCGCCACTGCGTGGCGTACTTCTGCCACCCCGACAAGGACGCCACCCTGCCCGCGCTGCCACTCCGCGCCGCGCCCCTCCCCGCGCCCCCCGCCTTCACCCCGCACGTGCACCTCACGCTCCACCACCGGCTGCTCAACGCGGCCCATCACATCCAGAAGCGTTTCAGGGAGACATACGCGTGACTAGCGAGGGAAGAGAAGCTCTCGCCGGTCAAAACGCCGCTGTCTCGACGACACACCTCGCCTTGACTGCTGCAGCAATGGTTTCTGAACTAAATATTTGTATGACGCCGTCACTAAAGTTTTTATCGCTTTATGGGCTAGCGCTCCTCTTTTGTTTTTCATACAAAAAGCGAGCTACCGCTGGTCGATATTGCTAAATAATAGTCGTTAAAGGTGTACTACAAAAGGAAATTTACTCAAAAACCTGCATGACGACCATCGCCACGTATCTGCGTGTCCGCGGTGCAAGTCAAGCAACATTTAACGCTACGAAATCATAATAAAGTTAATTTGGTTTGGCGTTGTAATACGACGATATTATCGCACGACAGTCTTGTTAGTTTTTGGAGTAAACTTCCTGATGTTGATGTATCAGAATCAAAAGATCACTTTATGTAAGTTTATGAACTGGTGCTGCTGCTTCCACATTCGGGTTAAAATAGTACAAGTATTACATTTTATTAAGGAATGTGTTTTAAAAAAACATACACATTTTGTACAGTATCATTGCATACAAAATTTTAACTTAACCTTTTTAATCCAATGTGGCAACACCAAAACGACAAATAAGTGTGGAAATGTACAGAAACGATTGCGTGGCATAAAAAGGGCGTGCGTTTAGTTCCAAATTAGTAAGATTGTACAAAACGGACGCACATTACATATTTTTGGAATTTATAAGAAATTTTATACATACATACATACTATCACGTCTTTATCCCTAATGGGGCAGACAGAGCATTTGGGTCTTGCGGCCCTATGTAAGAAATTTTATGTAGCTTTTATTTTATATTTTTACACAAAAAGCACAAAACTTTGAAATGAAGCTTGAGATTTAGTATGTTGTGTTTCAAACATCCAACATATTAATGATAAATAACGTCTTATGCTGGGCTTACACTGTCATCAAAAATTGACTATAATGTAATTACAAGCAAGGCATACAATACATAATATAAGACAAGGAATATCAGTATGAGACCAGCTTTGATCATTATTTATAATTTTGCTTGTATACAAGCTTAATTTTCTTAACTTTTTTATAATTCCGGATTCCTTATGTCGGAGGCCAAGATCCACTTCGGGTCGCTGAGCCAGCGAAGTAAATTTTTATAATTCCCGGTGCTCTATTTGGGTCGTAAATTGCACTATGCTTAATTAAAAATGGCGGAGACTTAAAATCACTCTAATTGCACAGTATTACTTTATAATATGATTTTCTTTGCGTCCTTGTAGGCCATAAAAGAATGGACAGAGAACTTAACGTTGTACTTACATGTAGAAAATACCTAGTGTACATTGTAATTTTATTTGCCAACGAGAATACATTTAAAAATACCTATTAGAAACGAATACATCACAGTAGTAGAATATTTGAATGCGTATTTTGTTTTTTACAACCAGAAATGTGTTGCGTTGTGTTCACGTAAAAAATGATTGCAAAACTTTTTTTTTGGCAAAAATTAACAAACGTACTTATTAAAATCGCTTATTGCACAAACAAAAGGAAGAGATGTTGCGATAAAATTCATTGTTATTTTCAAATATCCTTGCCTAACAAAGTCGGTTAAAGATATTCAAAAGACTTAATTGATATCATTCCTGCTTTAATTAGCAATTTGTGTCATTTAATTCCGTAGGTAACTATGCTCTTTTTTTTCTTTTTTTGTTAAGGCACAAGCTTCTTTCTGGTGTCTGTTAACACAAGCATTTACGTTGGTATTTATTATTTTTGTCTTCTATTTTTTTCGTTGTCATTAACATCGGCCGGTGTTCATAGTTTATAAAATAGGTTCTAAAGCTCTTCTAATTAGATAATTTTATTATTAATATAATATTTAAAAAATATGTATTATAATTGACATTTCTTATAGTAGTTGAATCATTTGAAATAATATGTATTCGTGTTTGTGTTTAGTAATGAAGTGACTGCAATTAGTGGCGTGAGGTCAAATATTTATAATGTACAGTCAGTTGTCCAACATGTCAACACTTTAGTACTTTGTCATAAAAGTTAGTAGTAAATCCTTAATATTTTTATGCAAACATTACATTTACTTATGAGATTATTTGTGACAAAGTTGTAAAACAATGACACATGTGTCTAATGCGGCTGACTGTACTCGTTTTGTATTGTGTTTCTTTACCTTGTGTTCTTGTTACTGCATTTGTTCTATAGCTTATCAAGTACATATACTATTATAATACATATCGTAAAACTATTTATTACGCTGTCCACTTTCACGACTACTTATTTTATGTATTAAGTAATTCGTGTGATAGCAAAGATAGCTCAATTTAGTACCAGTACTTAAGTATACGATATTTGTGTTCGAACATCGAAATTATAGTATGATTAGATCGTAATTATTAGGAAATTCGACAGTGTTTTTATTTGTACTTAAAATTCCCAGTACATGGACTTATCTACAGGAAACGAATGAAATATTCTAAGTATATAAAGTGACGAAATTAAACAACTTGCCAAAATGGAAAGGATTTTTGTTTTAAAATAATTTTGCTTTTTAAAATTAGTGACTACCTATATGCTATTGCTGCGTCTATTTAGAGAGGTAAATACGTACAAATGGTTTATATGAATATAAATGTAACGGTATAAACGACAAATAAAGACGAATTTGTATTAGAATCCATTTACCTCTGTTATAATTATTAGCAACGTTCCTGTATTAAATTGATGAAGATGATTTTAAATAAAATTTATTTAAGAAAATTTGTTTAATTTTTTAACATTCATTAAGGCATAATTACATTAAGTACATCTACAGTAAAGTACCTAATTGCCATTACTTCCTTCTGAAGGTTAAAAGTTATAGACCCATTCTAGGTGCATACAAAGTTAGACCTTTCTAGCCCCACGGGACAAACACGATCACACGAAGTGGCGCGGTTAACGGTGGCAGTTACAAATTTCATTTCCCTAATTGGGGTCGGCTCTGTATGTCAACTGTTTCCACTTCTTTGTGTCATTCACACTATTTGCACTAGCCCCTCGTTCCTTCATATCTGTCCTTTTACATTCTATCCACGTCTTCCTCGGTCTCCCTACCCCTTTGCAGCCCTCAAAATGGACCATCCTCTTAGCCGCAGATGTTTGGCATCCCTTCTTATGACGTGGCCATACCACGTGAGTCGATAGCTTTGTTCTTTCAATATATTAGACTACCGATATACCTACTCGTACCCATATCTCCCGAGATAAGACTATTCCAAGGTTCAACTCTCATAGAGAAATATAACCTTGCTCAAAGACTCTTTTCTAATGATTACTACACACTATAGTGTGTGGTAATAATAATAAAAGTAATAGGTACATGCTGGCCTGGAAGAAAAGAAAAATCTTAGAATGTACCGTTGCTTCTCTTAACATGCAGATTGTAAAAGCCGATCAAGGGAATGGTCGATATCTTGCTTCTACCTTAATACGATTCTGTCCAACGCAGAATCTGTCCAATGACGATTCCGCCGAAAACCGATTCTGCCGTACGCCGACGTATTGGGCGGTGCGGCTACATTACGACAAATTTAAGATTAGAGAAGCCACACTGACACGCTAGGACCGATGAATACGAAATAAAGTCCGAATGGTCATGTGATAAGGAAATTCCAAGGAATACTCTTTATCTTATCTTTCTCATCTAATCAGCGATTAACTCGATCATGAGGACAACGCCTTATTCTCAAGTTAGGATTTAAGAACGACTACTCAGAATAAAACAGAAAAATATTTAAAATGTACTTAAAGTTTTTTAAATTTCCAAATCTCCAAAGCTCGGATAGAAAATATATATATTTCTTTGTAGACTTTAGGCGACTTAGAAAACACAAGCTTAGGAATTACAAAGCTAATTAACATCAGTGAGACCTCTTCAACCCGCTAGCCGGCAAGGAGACTGTAGGCCAAGACCTCTGGTTGCTCTGGCAGAGTACGGCTTGGCTCTGTTAGTACAGAGAAGGTCGTGCTCCTGCAGTGGAGACAAAAAGACTTGATGATGATGAGACTTTATCTGGTAGACAATGCAACTTTACCCAACAAAATAGCAAAAATAGTTAAAATATACTTAAATACTTACCTATAATCAAATTTGGCTATTCGGGAGTTTTTTCAATTTATTCCAAATCTCCAAAGCTTGGACGGAAAATATTTCCCTGTAGACTTTATCTGGTAGACTAAGATCTGTACATTTGTAAGATAATAACGCTATCTACTCTACAAGTGGCTACACGTGTAAGCTAAGGTTTGGTATTATGGGGCTTAGGTATAACTTGCGTTTAATATTATTACTTACTAAACAATGCCTTATTATCACTATATCAACATGAAGAAACTACTTAGAGAAACTGGTACAAACTACTTTTCTCTCTAAGAGTTCCTAGCAATGTGTTGATAGTGTATTTTAAAAACCGGCCTATTCGCACACTAAGGGTTCCGTACCATTAGCAATAAAAAATCGCGTTTGTTGTATGGGAGCCCCCCTTAAATATTTATTTTATTTTGTTTTTAGTATTTGTTGTTATAGCAGCAACATAAATTAATAATTTGTGAAAATTTCAACTATCTAGCTATCGCGGTTCTTGCGATACAGCCTGGTGACAGACAGACGGACAGATGGACAGACAGCAAAGTCTTAGTAATAGGGTCCCGTTTTTACCCTTTGGATGCGGAACCGTAAAAAATGGTATATAAAGCAAACATACTTTATAAAGCAAACATACTTGTTTAATAAGGCATTTCTTGATAAAAACTAACGTGAAACACAGACATTAATAAAATAAGCTAACGGGTTCCTCACCTATAGAGTCAGCTACTGTCGACATGTTTCGACTACATCCAGAGGTGAGGTCTTCATCAGGACGAATGTGACTACAGGCCCGACACACAATGTGTGTCGCGTGTGTAATTTTAATAATAAAGCATTTCGTTTATATACACAATATCGTATGGGAAATGTAGAGGTATACCTATACGATAGTTAATGCATCAAAAAGATATCAAAGACAAAGCCAAAAAGAAAGTCAATAGCTACTTATTTAACTGCTGTTAGCGGTTTGCACCACATCAAAATGGGGACTTGCCACAACAATGTGTAAATATTTGTCCACTTGGTCACTTTTTCTTTTCTAATAGTTGCATTTTGAGTTAGCGAAGTTTAAAACCTACTTTTTATTTATTATTTGTAGATACTGGATTGAAAACCTAACGTCTACGTTATCTTGGCATCGTCAATTTTAACTAGGTAGTAACGAGTAGGTAAGTGTCTACTTTTACCCACGAAAACTCTGTTGGGGGGAAAGCTACACCTACGTCACTCGGACAGCGTATGACTATTTTAATTTCGCCGCGGCATAATCGCGCCGGCTATTTTCGAGTTTTTATTTTGGCGTAGTTCGCGTGTGGTCGAACCCGCCGAGGTGTTTTGGCGGGAAAAGTCACAGATTACCGATGGACATCGATGCACCCGCCCCACTTCGGTGCGAGACGGTGACATTATAAAAAAGATCTTGTCTCGGAGTAGCCGCAATGGTGAGTCGCTTTAATTTTTTATTTATTTTACGCCTAGTAGCAGGAATCTGCAGGATAGTATAAAAACTTCTTGCGAATTATATCTATGTCGCTGAGGTTCTGTTATAAAGCCGGTCTGGCGGATACTTGTGATGTGACTATGTAATTGTACGTTATCGCAAGGTTGAGTTGTTTTAAAATATATTAACAGCCACACACCCCCCACAAAAGCCCTATGGATACCCGAGTGAGTTTACTGTGCAATGGAAATCAGCCCTTTTTATTAATTATTCGAAGGACATCACTAAAATATTTAGGCTACAACCGTTAGTTCTGCCAGGTCTACTGAGTATTTGATAGATATTTTCCTTTTTTGCGCGGACATTTTCGTAGCACCCCTAAAGCAAATAAAACGTGGAGTCATATTTTTATATCAAACCATAACACATAGAACATTCATAGCAAGAAAATTAGTAATCAGTCTGCCATTATCCTTACTTTTGTGTGCTTCTTAATGATAAGTAATAAAAATATTGAAAATCTTATGTTATGACAGATTTGCTTTATAAACAAATTTGTTTTTCAATTTATGTTTCTTCTTGATATTTTTCATAACTCATTAAGATACTTGCATGAATTTTTCGAGTTCCAGTGCTGCCCGCATTCAAAATAAATTACTTGGAGAAAAAGGAGATACATACTATCACGTCTTTATCCCTAATGGGGCATACAGAGCATTTTGGGTCTTGCGGTTCTATGCAGAGCCCAGGGCCGCAAGACCCAAAAGCCACAGTGATGGGTTGCTAGCCGCATCGCCTGTTAACATGATTTGCATTTTTGCCCATTCCCTTGATCGGCTTTTACGATCTGCGTGGGAAGAGAAGCAGCTGGTACATTCTAAGTTTTTTTTTTATTTCTCCCAGACCAGCGTGGGAGGGAAAAGGAGATATCATTTAAAATTCTGCTCATGCGGCCCTACATAACTCTTTAAACGATTTTATGAACTACTGTTTACAGTTTAAAGTGAGAACGTGCACGTGAAGCTTCTGTTAGCGTTTTTGCGAAAAATTGGCACAATTGCTAAGAAAAACTTCAAATAATTTGTTCCAAATGGAGGCAGGCAGCACTGGACCAAAAATTCCCTGTAATGTGAAAAAATCAAGATTTTATTATTATATAAATGTCAACTAAAGTAATGTTAACTAAGGTAACCACAACCGAATGATATCAGTGTTACGAGTACATGTTACGTACGATACGTAACTGCTTCTACTATCTACTATCATAATTAAATGCTACGAAACTGCTACGTAAAAATCTACGTGGACCCGTCACCCGATATTGCGCTACGGCGTACTACGAGAACTTTAAGAAAACTCCAAATGTCCTCTACACTACCCGTGTACAGTATAAAATCTCTTCATACTTAATCCTATGTATGGAGTTCAAAGCATACAAAATGTTCTTATAACCCAAAATTTTAATTAATGATATATTTAATCAACATTTCCAAGCGTTATATTAGTTATTAATTACACGTAATGATCAAGCTAGGCTCGTTACTTGACACAGCCGAGCCAGGGAATCTCCACATATCTGTGTACCTAAAAAAGATACAGGCCACAATTAAAAGTCATATTTATAGATAAAAACTAACACTGAGGTTAGTTCCCGAGGTAATTATTGACCTTTACGCAACACGATAGGGGTACATCACAGCATATACCTATTCCCAAACACCCGAAGTAATTTAAAGATGATTCTTCTAAATATTGAAGTCTCATGTTTTTGCCTACATGAGACTTCAATGTTTATTCATTATTCATATAAAAAATGTATGTATACAAAAACTGCAGAGCCGTGCATTCCATACATACATTAAGATTTTGTGCCAGTATATGCGCATTTTTTTATTTATTATAAAAACGATTATGCTCTACACGTCTTTTGAATTACGTGCGCTTTCCGGCCGCCTATGCAGCTGTGTCGGTAACGGCGCACAGTGGGCTGAAATTCGGGTTTCATATAGACATGTGCGGGCGTACCAAACTAAACTAAGTACTGCCTAAATATTATGACGCCAAAAATCCACGCGTAAAGACAAAAATCCAGTATTGCTTAATTTACGCACATGCATAAATAGCTAATGTGCATGAACAGGCTTTTGCGCCTGTATTTGTGAATCTACATGAAAGTCCTTCATTGATACACCACACACGTAACAATTGCGCACACAAAACTAAATTTGAGACAACATACGTCATCAATAATGTTTGTTATTCATATAAATAAGTACCTAACATTATCCGAAACCAAAAATATAATTTTTTAAATCTGCCCATAAATAAGTTAGTTAGTTTTTTCAAATCTGATGGAAGAAGAAACATAAGTAACAGAAAAAGGGTGCACTGCCATTAAATCTCGCGCGAAAGAGATAGAGAGTGAGATGTCCCTGCCGTTATGTTATAACTACTTTATTATTAACCAATTTTATAGTTGTTTTCAAAAAAATATTTGATTTTATATAAAATATTAAAAAACATACATAATAAAATAGCCAATTAGTATGTATCAATCTATTCATTTGTTCCTGTGATGTCACGAAGGTAAAGACGTCAAACCCCATTTGGCTAGAACTACAGGTGATATTTTTCCAAATTAGAAACATTTATATACATTACACATTTTTAGCCAAAAAAAAAAGTATTCTCATACGAGACTATGGTATGGCAACCCCATTGTCTCGTGACGTTCTTCGTAGAGACACTACAACTATGAAGGTAAAAATAAACACCAACCTGATCCTAGTTTCCTCATTACCTCGAACCCAATAAGTTGATCATTCATACTGATACGAGTAACATAAAGCAATCACGCAGGGCAAATATGACGGCTGCCTCAGTGGTTGCGTGCACAACTCGTGTACATGGCAAGATTAGAGTGCTTATCAATTATCAGGAGATATCGCCAGACATCGGATTACAAGCCCGCTGTCTAGCTAAAAACTTTCCCAAAATAAAACTGACATACATCACGCGTATGATGAAGTAACAAACTTGGTGATGCTGCCACTTATATTAATTTAACCCATTTACCATCGCAGTTGCATATACAAACCGTTCCTTTACCGCCAATACCAGACACAATAGTAAGACAATGAACGTGGACATTTATTAATGTCGTGCGGGTCTTTACCGGTTTATATCAATGCCCAATCAATGCTCTTTTTTCGTAACAACACCTGGCGATCAAAACGTTAACATCTTGTGGGTTTTATATCGTTGAAAGATAAGTTGTAGACAAATCCAAGAAGAAGAGTGTGAGTTCCATATCATCTGCAATGATTGTAGAACTATTCAAAATTCTATAATGCTTAGGCATTACGATTTTCGAAGCGTAGCAATATGTTACAAGTTGAGATAAGTATACGCCCATATGCCCGGGCACATTGCATAAATGCCGAATATATGTCCGTAAATGCCGAATAAATGTCCATTGTTAAGGCAAAAACATTAACTGAACTTTTATTTCCTTTTTCATTCAAATAGCTACATTTGAGTATTCCTGCTTTGACGTCGACGCAGTGCGAGCGCATAACTAGAATTTATTTGGAGAAAGTTAGAATTTATTATGATTTAACGTGACTGTATGATTATTTTATTGACCAAATTATTTTATTACAGCTATGATTTATAAAATACCGATAAGTTCCTGCTTCTTTTTACGAAAGTTAAATGATTTGTTTTTGCCCAGCGCGATCAGGTATTTATTTGGGCGTTAACTCTTTTTTGCACAACACGCCCGTTTATACCCCATTTATTTTTGCCCTCGACCCATCACTACTTACAAGTAATAATTTCTCCCCGAGTAATATAAATCATTCCAAAACAGTTTACACCGGTCTTACACAATGTTCGCATTGAAAACAAATTGCTACTCATACTAACAAAGTATAAACGAGTGTTTTGTTAGAAAATACAGAGTCCACGTTGTAGATCGGCCACACTTGAATGTGATATCTCGCAACCGGCGCAAACCAGCCGTCGTGACCCGCCAGCCTGCACTCCGCCGATAAAGCGAGCAAACACGGCCATTCCAAACTAGTGCAATACATACCTCACAGTTTACGCATTTTGATGCAATACTTAGAAAATCTTCCAATAGTCTATCTATCTAATCTAACAACAGACACGATAAAGTTTTCGAAAAATATAAACAAAAAACATAAAAACGGACCCCGGGCTGCGCCAGCAAAGCAGCAAAGCAGCAGCGAACGCACTAAATTGACAGACAAAGAGACTTTAATAACTAATCCAATTCCTTTTAAGGTAATGATTTATTTACCTTGATAAAAGTAGAACAGTCTTTTCCCAATCACACACGTCACGGTTACGATCATTTTGATCCTTCCTCATGCAGCTACATAACAGAGTGATGTGCCAGCCCATAGTTTGGTCAACTTATGAAATACTCACATTTTTAAAACTTTTCTAAATTGACAAAATGTTAACATTTTGAAAATTATCATGCCTTTAAGAAAATGAGACTTTCCATGCTGATAGAGTCAGGGTGAGACAGAAGAAGATAAATACTTATATATCTGGTTTTAGTACCAATAATTCATCGCCAAAACCTTGTATGGTCTTCAGTATGCGGATGAGATAAGGCTACGGAAAATTATGTGGCCTTAACTCAATTCCTAGTCTGATACTCATTTTAAACAACAGCATGAAGAGTTAGTCATACACGCGCATACGCAGATAATTCATGATTTTGTCGTATGGAACTTCTTTTTACGGCATGGTTTGAGTCTTTAAAAACATAAACTTATCTCAACTTGGTAAAAATGGACACTTATTAAAATATTTTGGTACTTAAATCTTTGCCTCGTGTATAACATTACAGTAATTAATCAAGAAAAGAAAAATCGTGCTTTATTGGGTCTCGTTAAGTATTTAACTGATATAAGGAGCTGAGACAACAACAAGGCGGGCGATAAGTGAACCGCTTGAAACCGGCGCACGCGCCGCCCGCCGTCCGCAGGGGGCCGCGTGTGCGCACACACGCATGCGCCTTATCAACAACACACTGTACACGCACACAACTACATATGATAACACCGACGTATACCCGTTTGCACAACTATTAAATGACGCGCTATTTTTCTCTACCCAGGTTTAATTTTATAGTTGTAATGCTTGGCAACCTAATTATTATTGCCGTGTGGTTCCCGGCAGAGTAGAATAGGACTACTCCAAGTCTTCCCGTGGATGTCGTAGAAGGCGACTTAGGAAATACAAGCTAACATCAGTGAGACCTCTCCAATCCGTCTAGCCAGCGTAAAAAATGTAGGCCAAATCCTCTGGCTGCTCTGGCCAAGTATTGCTCGATTAGTACAGAGAGGGTCGTACTCCCACAAGTAGAGACTAAGATGATGATTGCTTTGTGAAAACGGTATTTTGGAGTAGCGGGTTATCATAAAATCACCTTCCTAATGACAATATTTAGTGAGATCCGTGTACGCAATGGTAAGCAAAATAACGTGTCGTAAGTTATTATAGTACTTATGCAAGCTACGAAAATTTGGGAAGCCCAGCGAAAGGAAAAAACCTTTTGCTTTAAAATATAAAGCTACTTTCTCGTCGGATATATATTAGCACAGCTATATAAGTTAATGTACCTAAAACACCTTGTGCTAATGCACCAAAAAACCTTGAGCTCCTTGTGTAGCTTGGAGGGTACTCGTAATACATATAAAACTATTAGGTATAACCAGTGCTATAAATATACGTTTCATAAAATAGATATGTATAAAAGATAACATGTTTACTCGTAGTGAAACATTTTTGGAACGATCAAAAGGTGGTTAAAGTTGTTATCAAAAGTCACGTTTGTAAATATATGCCAATCATTACTTTAAAACACAAAACATTTTTTAATCTCATTGAAGTTAAATTGCGCGCTAATAATATGTATTTTACTTATAGGTAAATTTATAATTTAAGTTAATGTAGTCTCGCGAACCCTTATTTAAGTGTGACTGGTGTCATTTGTGACAAAATGCTAGTTAGGTTAAAGAGACCGGCCTACAAATCCATCATTAGACCTGTCCTTTTGTATGGGAGTGAAGCGTGGCCTTTGCTTGAGCGGCACAAGCAGGAACTGTGTGTCACGGAGATGCAAATGTTGCGCTGGATAAGCGGAGTATCACAGAGAGATTGCGTGAGATCACCCGCCTCCGCGGCAACCTTTATGTCCGTGACATAGCAGACAAACGACAGGAGAGTCGCCTACACTGGTACGTCTGGTAGAATCCGGTAAGTTACGTGGGAAACAAATGTATAGCCATGACGCCTCCGACGGGACCCAGCAGGCGTGGTAGACCCAAGAAGTGCTGGCTTGACGTCATAAAGGAAGTAATGCGTACCAACCGCCTTACAACCAAGGATGCTCAAGGTCGTGCCTAGTGGAGATGATAAAGCCGGAAAGCGGACCCCGGGCTTCGCAGCTTTACTCGAGAGAGAGAGTATAGATATTTATAATAAACTGTGCCCCAAACTATAAATGGGAGAATATTACATTCGTTACACATGCTAAAGAAAATCGCATCTAAGGATGTATCCGGGAACACGCTAAGATGAAAGAGAGAGCTACCAAGGCGACCACAAATATGAAGTATCGAAAAAGTAGGGATTGCATTAGGATGATCTTCACGATCTATTTCTTCTATGTCAGACCTTATATTAATTTTGTCTTTTGATATCTAATAATGCATTTTAATACCTATTGTATCAACTAAAGAATTTGCACGTGATTGATAAGAGAACCTACACCATGATGAGGTATACGGCTTACTGACAAAAAAAACCGATGGCTCATCAAAATATCAACTTGCAAACCTTAATTTTTTTGAATATTATGTACTAATGAGGTTCTATCTACAATACTGAGTTAATGAATATGGGAATTAACGCGAAACATAACTTTTTTATTTATTTTTGTTGACGTTTCGTCCGGGTTGCGACGAACGTGGTCTTCGGTGCATACCGGACATGGTACTCCGTCAGTTTTGTATCTTCTTGGGTAGAATTTAACCCTTTCACCGCGAGTCTTTATATCAGTTGTCGTGCTCCCAGCGCGACGTATGTGGCTTTTAGTCGGAAAGAGCCGGCGCTCACGAACGGGCACTCAAATGTTTGTGGGATGAATCCGAAGTTTGCGATGAAAGGGAAACCTTGGCAGCCATTCCAGTTCAATTTAGCCAAGTCAGCCTACGAGGTTTCATTTGGGCCAACAGCTTTAGAGTTTGTGCAGTCAGGAAGTCTCTCAATAGACTCTGCGCTGGTGTTGGGAGGTGTCGAGAAAACCGTGTTATGTGGTGTCACGCTGATGACGACCTTTGCGACTGCGGTGCCATTCAGTCAATACACCACCTTCTGTCGTATTCTATATGTCGTGTTACATAGAGGATCTTAATGAGGCTAATGAGTAATGACAGAGAGATCACCGTGGCCACATACATGAAGATGATTTAAAGAAGCTACATTTCAACCATTTGAACTCGATAAGAAGAACTATAATCTTTACCTCCTCAAGGCAAGGATGTCTTGTACTGGTCTTTTCATCGGCGCCAAAGATTCAGAATAACTCTTTATTAATTGTTTCTAATGTCCTGCTGCAGTGTTGACATCCTGATAGGTTTTAGGAGGCTTATGTTTTAGTTGGCCTTGTTTTATTGCTTAACTACTTATAAGATACTGATTTTTTGGCAAGTTATTTTTACGGACGGTTGTAAAGTTGCACAAAAAATATCATCGTTATAAACAGTTCTTCGGTCACCATTCCCACTTATCTGAACTCTCCAGCTTAGGAGATCAGTTTGGTAATCTTTATTGTAATTGTAACATAGCCCATCAGGCTGGGTAGGGACAAATACTGAACTGGGTTTCTTTAACGTTATCTTCCCAGCAGTAGCCGTTCCGAAGTTTCGAAACCCTAGAAGTTTTTAGCTACAGCACTAAAATTATATTTAAAAAAACACCTTCATTATGAGATGAATATATCCGACACTAAATAATTTTTTTTGACTTTGACTTTAATGTTTTTCGTTATTTGAATTGATAGGTACAATACAACGTTAGTAACGACTAGGAAGTGTACGAGAGACATAAGAAATCCAAATAGTTGATCAACCTGACCCTGCACGGACTGTTTAAATTTTATTTAAAAAAAACTGAACGCCGAAATTTCTTGCAATTCACCTGAACTGCGCAATAAGTTTATCAGTTTGCACTTGTATCGATACTATCACTTATCTCTTCTAGATTTGCGTTGACGTGACTTCGATACTATGACGAAGCGTCTGGCTGTTCATTCAACTGAACTTTCAGCCACTAATGAACAAAGTTTGCTTTAGGTCATTTTTTTTCGGAACTAATCACCTAAAAAATCTGCGGACAACGTTACAACGTTGAAACAAAATTATAGCACAGAGAGAATATTTATAGCACAGGTAAATTTTCACAATTTCAAGAATAATAATATAACTTTAAAATATTACGTAAAAGCGGCTAGCTGTTCATTCAACTAATCTTTCAGCCACTCAATAAACAAAGTTTGCACGTAATTATGGTTGGGAACTATCACCTAAGAAATCTGCGATCAAAGTTGTTTCGGAAATGTATCGCACAGGTATTTTTTTTTTAAATCTATTTCAATACTTTAAATTATTTTGTAAAATTTAACCATTGGACATTGTACAAAAGTCTTTGAAAAATTTGATTATCTAGAACGGTAGTTCATAATTACATATTTATCCTTGAATAAAGTCTAAAATGACGTCACATAATTTGATCGCCGTTTAATCACGATGACATTATAAAACAGTTATCGATGTAGTACCAACTTGTGATGTCCGCAGCAGACAACCTTAATCACCAACTAAACGTTCCACGAGGCCCGAGAACTCGTAGGAAGATCCAGTAAGAAGTCGGTCTGCACCGAGCGAGACTATCAATCACCTATTGAACCGCGGCCTATCGCACCGGTAATAACTGGACAGCGGCCGCGGCAAGCGGCTTGTGATAACGCTTCCACATTATACCACACAAAATAAACGTTCTGTGTAAGTCATGACCGTTCGAATTTGAACCTTAAAGTCATACAATCAACCTTTTCGGAAAAACATAGGAAATGACAAATTAGAAAAGACGTTATCATGCGGTGACAAATAATCTTTCACGAATACTATGTTCATAAGGTCGTGATATAAAGTCGAGACAGTAAGTTCGCGGGGGAGTCGGCCGCTTATCACCGCGTTGTCACTCAGAGATGTTTTATAAGTAAGCGGGGCGCCCGCCTGGCATCATTGTCCGTTGCAAACGCGCGGTGACCAGTACACCTACTAGTTTTAGCGACAGTGCCAATATGTTGATGTTTCCGCAATGGAGGCCGGAGCTGCCCAGCGAAGGGTGTCGAGTGCAGCGGTGGTCACCCGCCGAAAGATTCGCGCCTTATTTGGCTAGATCTATCGTTCTTCCTCCACTGCCACCTCAGGTGCGTTAATTTATTAAATACTCGTAATATTCGCGTGTGTACAAGCAAAAAAAATCACACTTTAGAAAACTCCAAATATGAATTTGGAGCTTACTTTACGTTGCCTAATTTTAAATTAGTATTTTTTTCTACTTTATTCTCTCCCATTGTTAGGCAAAGATCTTTCTTATCTCAATCCACGGGTACCTAACTACAAAATTAAATTCCCTTATTTGGATCGGTTATTTGGAAATCCTTGAGAGGGGCCTATGTCCAGCAGTGGACGTTATGCGGCTGAAATGATGATGATGATTTGGTTTAATGGTCAAGTGCTAATAGGGCTTTTTGTTTGACAGGTGGAAGATGAAGATTCATCGGGCGGTTCATCCCCCGAGCGCTCGGCGGATTCCAGTGAGAGCGAGGGAGTGTGCGGGTGGCGCGGCTGCGGCGCGAGGTTCCCCGGCGTGGCGCGCTTGTCCGCGCACGTCGCGCGAACACACGCACACGCACACAGAGACGGACTCTTCTACTGCGGGTGGAAGGGATGTGCCCGACCTCAAAAAGGATTTAATGCTAGGTAAGCGTCATCTTTACATTTACTTGCGGTCATCGTCGAAACTTTTTCTCTTTTTTTTTAATATGTTACACAATAAAGTTGAATATTTATTTATCAGATTATTATTGTTTGTCAACAGGTATAAGATGTTAGTACACGTGCGCACACATACAAACGAGCGCCCTCACACATGCAACCAATGCCACAAAAGCTTCTCCAGAGCAGAAAATTTGAAAATTCACCTCAGATCGCATTCTGGAGAAAAACCTTATGTTTGTCCATATGAGGTGAGTTACTTATTAAATATTTAAGTGTTATTAACCTAGAGACTAAATAAGTATGCGATTAGCATTAAATACGCAATGATAACGGTAAATCACTAATGCAAGAACCAGTTTTAATCTCTTTGATTTATATCGAACGGAACTTGTTCTCCTAATTTGCTCATGGTTATTTATTATTGTTCACAGGGCTGTGGAAAAGCATATTCAAATTCAAGCGATCGCTTCAAACACACACGCACACATACCGTAGATAAGCCCTACTGCTGCAAAGTACCTGGCTGTAATAAGAGGTACACGGACCCGTCCAGTCTAAGGAAACATGTCAAAACGTACAAACACTTCGCCACAGGGGAAAGCCAGCGTAGAGAATCCTCCGACGAAGTTCCAAGTCCACAAACGTATTCACCGAAAAGAGATAACTACACTACGTACGCGAAGATTGAACCTACGTCACCTCTGCACCCTCACATAGCGTACAGCCCGCCTAGAAGCAGCATCTCCCCGTACAACCCTGTATTGTCTTCAACAGAGGCTCCAACGATGCGATACACACCAGTAATGGATTCACTCACATACCTCAGGCCTATAGAGCCTATGTATCCCGTAAGAATCCCATCAAATGAGATGTCATATTTAGAGTACACACAAATGTACGAACACGCGTATAGAAATTACTACGCAAGCAGCATACCGTACCCAGTATTGAGACAAAACGTCGGCGAAAAAGTATTTACTTATGAGGAGCAACCTCGATTCGATGATGTTCCTATGGAGGAGGTGAAAGAGACAAAAGACTTAGCATTTGAAGTTGAAGAGATGCCACTAAACCTAATTTGCACCAAGCGAAGCGAGTGCAACCCTGTTGAAAATATTGTTAGGCGGACAGACTTACCTCTAGATTTAAGTACTAAAAGCTGATTTTTTAATAAATTATTTTAAACGTATATTTCACTTTATTTCATAACATTTACTCTCCAATTCTCCATATCTCAGCCACATTAGGAAACAGAGGAATGATAAATATTGACGCTCGCAATTCAGCACATTCTTATCGCTAAATAAACGGTGACACCTCCCGCCTACCTAATAGATACGAAAACGGTCAACATTACTGTGCAGCATTACTAAGTGCTTTATGCGATAAATGAAATTTAAAATAATGCTATTTAAAGTCTTAGTCACGTCACGTGTTTTTGAGGAGTGGCAGAAATAGTCTTGCGACTAAAATTCGCAAATATTTTAAGGGGTTCCTGCAAAACTTATACAGGGTATAGTGTTTGTTTATGCCATGGTGGCAGAGATCTTCTAACGAATAGGGGTGACGACAAGGTCAGAAAATTATGATTGTAATTCTAGACCGTCTTTTAGATTATCCAAAAATAATGTACCCATATTTTTCAGTTTACCAAAAAAGTAAAAATTCACAAAGATACAGAGCCTTAAAGTTCCGGAGTGGGGGCTTACGACGTAACCGCTAAGTAAAAATCGCACCTAGCCGTGTCATCATGCGAAATTTAAATGCGCTGCATGTTTCTCATTTTTTGTTTCTTAGAGAAACGAAAAAATACGTGTACAGTATTCTTTAATAATCTATCTAATTATCTATTTAAATATTTTTATACAAATAATTACTTCTTACTAAGGAAGGTAAGCGGATAAAAAATTCTTAATTCTATTTGAAACAAAAAAGAAAGAAAAATTGATTATTTAGTTCTCTAATAAAAATAAAATAACAGATATGAAGTATTTCAAGGTGATGGATGAGAGGATATTTTCAATCGTCGCTATTTATTTATGTTACATTTATTTTCATTTCTTTTTAATTATTTTCATTTATACTTTATATTTTAGTTCCTAAATAAAAAGGCATGCAGTCCACCTGATTGATGGTTATCATGTCATATAGCATGTTGCATGAACACTGCATGAACCCTAACCTAACTACTCATTGGTGAATTTTTTGCCAGTCTACGGGTGCCGGAGTTAAACTACCTCCAGTCCATGTTTACATAGCTTTTTCTCTCGTCTCTGTCTCTCTTGTATCTCTTACAATTTCTCTTTATTATTTTACTATGTAAGTACATCTTTTTTAAAAGAAAAAGTTTGATCAAAAATAATTATATTCATTGATTCTTAACATACGGTATAGATACATTACATATACATTATACATATCATTGATCATTAATTATCGAAACTCACAATCAACAAAAAGAATTCGGTGACTTATTCTTTATTTTAAAGGGCAAAAAGAACAAGAAGAAATCTCTCATGAAGAAATTATATTATAGAAAAACTAACTAACATAGTATTAAGCTCTAACCAGTTTCGCCATTCCGTCTGCGATGATGTTTAGAGCGTCGAGGTCTTTCTTCGCTGTCTCCATAAGATGTGCCATACCTCTTTGCTGGAGTGTCACGAACTGCTTGACGTCTTCTTGTGCCCCTAGACAGATAAATATTCAATGTGAAAATTTGCTAATTAGACACCAATAAAATATTGACCCATAACTATGTCATCATCATCATCATCAGGTCTTTTTGTCTCCACTGCAGGAGCACGACCCTTTCTGTACTAACACAGCCATACTTGGCCAGAGGATTTGGCCTTCACTCTTCTCGCTGGCCAGGCTGGTTGGAGAGGTCTTATGATGTTTATAAGCTTTGTTCAGCTTGTATTCCCTAAGTCGCCTTCAACGACATCCACGGGAGACTTGAAGTGACCCTATTCTACTCTGCCGGAAACCACACGGCAATGTCATAACTGTGTGATTTATCCCTATGTATTTATTTATCATTTATTTTGTACTTTGGTAGATATTGTATTGTGGTGTAAATTACTCAGTAAAAGCAAACTGATAGTTTATATATAGATAGATTAAAAACAAACTTTATTGACCATAAAAGTTTTTACATAGAATGAAATAATGTCTCCTAAACTAGACAAACTATTTAGTTTTAAAAATTAAATTCAAAGAATTTAATTTTTAAAACTAAATATATGATTTTTGTCTAATAATTACAAAGAAAAATACATTTAATCAAATCAAAATATTTCAACCTATAAAAAGTCTGCACGCTTTCTAACAGTACCCCTATAAATATAAGTTTAAGGCACTACCTTATGACATTTACAGTTATTGTTTTTTATTCATATATACGTTTACAGTTTCATTTCACTATAAATAAATTACACTGAGCTAGCCCCAAAGTTCGAGACTTGTGTTATGGGATACTAATTCAAAGATAGTACATATTATAACAAATCCATACTTAGATAAACATTCAAGACCCAGGACAATTTGAAAAAGGCCATTTTACAACTTGCCCTGACTGGGGATCGAACCCGGAACCTCTAAACTATGTACGCACACTTATAAAAAAAGATAATAAATAAAAGAAACCAAACCTGGGTCGAGATGGTACCGCTCGAGCGTGGCGCCGGCGCTGGCGCTACGTTGCAGCCTCACGGCACATAGTAACTCGTTCAGTCGGCCCTGGAACAATAGATCAGTCTATTAATATAAATAAATAAATATAGGGACAAATTACAACCCTAAAGTAAGTTCGAGACTTGTGTTATGGGATACTAACTCAACAATACTATATTTTATAACAAATACATATATAGATAAACATCAAAGTACTAGGACAATTTGAAAAAGGCCATTTGCTAATTTGCCTTGATCGAACCTGGGACCTCTAGGTGGCGGACTATCATGGCGACCACTACGCCACGAAGATAGTTTCGGTCGTCGAGGAATATTATTAAAATCAGTTAACGGGTTACTCGCGTATAGAATCAGCTACTGGCCGACATGTTTCGACCTCATCCGGAGGTTTTCATCAGGGCGAATGTGACCAAAGGCCCGAACACCACACCGCCTCGCAAAACACTGTGGTGCGTTACCGTTAACCCGTTAACTCATTCTCATAATGTATGTGTCTCATGTTAGTTTTAATCAGTCTATAATATGAAATTAGCCTAAAAACAACATATATATATTTTTTAAATCCATTTTGTAGTTGGTATTCATGCATCCTCATCATATTTGCGTGATGGTTTTGGAAAATAGAATAAGTCCGAGTGCAAGTTGGACTCGCGCACGAAGGGTTCCATATCATTGTCTATAAAAAATCAGGTTTGTTGTATGGGAGCCTCCCTTAAATATTTATTTTATTTTAATTAAATTATTTATTTTTAAAGTGAATATTCTGTGAATATTTAAAGCGTCTACCTATTTCCGTTATTAACAACAATCAAAAAGCGGCAAAAAAGCCCGTTTGTTGTACAGGAGCCGCCCTTAAATATTTATTTTACCCTGTTTTTTGTATTTGTTGTTATAGCGGCAACAGAAATACATCACCTGTGAAAATTCAATTGTCTAGCTATCACGGTTCATGAGATACAGTCTGGTGACAGACGTACGGACAACGGAGTCTTAGTAATAGGGTCCCGTTTTTACCTTTTGGTAACGAAACCTTAAAACGTAGTATGTATCAGCTACCTCTCTTCTCACTAGTGTGGCTAGCAACCCATCACAATTTTTATTCCCTTTTACCGCCTTCTCTCGCTCGCACGGGATTAGTCTTCTAGTTGCATTACATATAAATCAGCGATCTAGCATGGGAACGCCACGCCACCGTTATCAGAACATTACATTCGCTGTTTCTCGACTTATCGCGCTCATAATCCTTCCAAAAGTTTCTTATCACGAGCCGTCTGTTTAAAATCTGGTTACAACCGGTTCTGTGTATTTGATTCGAACATATTTGTACTTTTAAAACGCCATGCTGGGAGCGAGTGGTCTAAGATTACACAATTTATGATTTTACACGTCAAAATTTAAATTATTTTTAAGCTTCGGCACTTACTTACTTGAGGGTTAGATGGCGCTGCCGTCATAATAACATCGGCTCTGTGTTATTTTATTGATAAAAAATAGTTTAAGTGTGTTTTTCTACAAGATTTTAGTGTAGGGCGTTCGTAGTTAAAACAAGTAAGCCGTGAAAGTGTTATCCAAACATAATATAGACATCTAACTGTAAAAAACTGGGATTAGCATTTTTACCGCCAACGCGGTAAATCTATGCTCAAGACAGTGAAATTGTTGACTTTAACAGTGCTGTAAGAACCTAAACCTTTCTGAACTCTATTTGTGTCTGTGATTGTGTTTAATTTTAATCATAAAAGCGTTTATTATTTTCGTAACGTTCAATTATTATTATAAGCGTCCCTAGTTTTTGTTTTTACGGACTCCTAGCGCCATCTATGATTGAATAGTTGTAACCTCTTAATAACAAAACCTTGATCTGTTCTGGCTACTCGACAAAAGATGGCGCCGCCTACCTCATCTATCTGTGGCGGCTGTTCACGGAAAATTGAACTTCGACAATTTCTCAGATGTGCTGCATGCTCTAAGAACTTCGACTTAGTATGTGCTAACGTTAGTGAAAAGCGTTTTTTTAATACAATGTCAGAGGAGCACAAAAAAAACTGGAGATGTACAAAATGCGTAAATAACAAAAAGAATAAAGCTGAAAACTTTCCAGTACAAGATAATACAGACACTGGGACAAATTCTCCTATCATCAGCAGTAGTCAAATCACTCGCAACCGGCTTCACAACCACAGTCATATACAGGAAGCAAAACCCGAGGTTTCATCTCCAACACTTCCGTCGGTGGCGCCCTCTGCGACATCTGATCAACGCTCTTTCGAAGAGGCTATACTATTAGAACTACGTTTAAATCGCGAAGAGCTGCAAGCAACGCGAGCTGAAATGAGAGAATGGAGAAACACATTTACTGCGGCTATTGAAACATGTAACTATCGTATTGATGAGATTTTAGCACGCGTCGAGGTTATTGAATCATCAGCTAAGTCTCAGCAAGTTGCCGTCCCCAGCGATGACCCTGCTCCTACTTCAAATATACTAGCCTTGGAACAAACTATTGCTGACCTCAAGATGGACATTAATGATCGCGAACAACAGTTACTTAATAATGATATCGAAATAGCAGGTATTCCAGAAGATAACTATAAACAAGGTGTCCATATTGCTCTCACGCTGTCAGCAAAGTTGGGCGTAGCTTTGGATGAACGTGATATAGTAAGTGTTGAGCGTTCGGGACCCGTCAGGCTGTCAAGGCGCAACCAACCCAACACTGACGACAACGACACCAGGCGTCCCCGGCCGATCATTGTAAGGCTCGCTCGGCGTGTACTCCGTGACCAGCTGATTAGTGCGGCTAGAGTTCGCCGCGGCATCTCCACGGCGGACCTTGGTTTATCACCATCACCAGTTCCAATCTTTGTCAATGAAAGATTAACGCGTACTAATCGACAGCTATTCTACAAGGCGCGTGCAGAAGCGTCACGACTTGGATGGAAATATGTCTGGACTCGGGAAGGAAATATCTTTGCACGCAAAGAGCATGGATCAACGCGTTATCGTCTTCGCATGGATACAGACCTAACTAAAATTTTTGGACAATGAATCTGTTTGCGCATTTTATTGTAAAAAACTGGTCATACAGTAACTTAATGTTTTATGAGACTGTGCTACATAACTTTGAATGTTATTACAAAAAAAAATGTTTTTATATATTGTTATATTTTTCCAATTTTAATACTTTTTTATGCATATACTTTGTTTCATACAGCGTTATTTTAAATTTAGTCAATAGTAATATGTTAAAAAATCCTAAGTTTTGCCTGGATCTAATTAAGCTCAACTTGTATTTATTTTTTTCAAGACTCATTGATATTTTGATCAAAGCTGTTAATTATTTTTCATTTATTTGATGCACAACAAATTTTTCAAAGTTGGTCTCTATAATCCAGGCTCATTAGGAACACACCATGATGAGATAATAATGGCAGTACCCCAACACGATATTGACATCTTAGCGGTAAACGAAACGTGGTTATATCCGAGCCAAGATGGTAAGGCCCCATCCATTCCAGGTTACAAGCTTTGTAGCGCCCCACGTCCGAAAAATATATGCGACGGCCGTGGTGGTGGCCTCGCTTTTTATATTCGGAAAGGTATACATGCCCGAATTTGTGATCACCCGGTATGCCCACAAGTTGAGCAACTATGGATGAAATTAAATATTAACGGTAAAAAAGTTGTAATAGGAACAGCTTATCGACCCCCACGTCTTAATTATAGTATCTTCTTAGATGCTTTGGCAGATTCATTGCATTACTTTGTTAATTATGATAATATTATCCTCCTTGGTGATTTTAATATTAATCTATTAGATGTAAATCTTCCGGAATCTGTCAAATTATTAGAACTTATCCAACTCTCAAATTTAGAACAAGTTGTTAAATCACCAACCCATTTTACAGACCATAGCGCTAAACTTATCGACGTCGTTTGCACAGATGCTCGGGTCAGAAAGGTCACAACAGATGTCATTGGCAGTAAATTGTCAAACCATGCTTTAGTGACTTGTGAACTCAATTTTAAAAAACTTAAACCCTCTCCCAAACGTATCACGTACAGACCCTTAAAAGATATAGATAAGAACATTTTTGAACAAGACTTAGAACTCATAAATTGGAATGAAATCATAACTGCAAGCAATGTGAATGACATGGTTACAAAATTCAATAAACTTTTGCTTAAACTATTTGATAAACACGCTCCTGTGAAGTCAATCTTAATAAAGGAACACTCCTACCCCTGGATTACAGATAATATTAAGTTAATGTTTAAATTAAGAAACAAAGCTCATAATAGGTATTACAAAACCAGGAAAGATCTACATTTTGAATACTATAAACAATTAAAAAATTACGTGAACTCCGCCATCGAAAGAGAAAAGAAGGCATATTTTAATCATTATATAAATACAAATTCAAAAAATAAAAAAGCATTATGGAAACATCTTAAGAAAAATGTACTGCCACCACAACTTGAAAATGATCTTCCTGCTGACATTTCTTCACCAGACGATATCAATAAGCATTTTCTTAGATTTTCCGACTCTTTGGACAATGACACTCCTTATTTAACTTCCCGTCAACCTACGATCTCACATGCACGACCCATCTTTAAATTGAAAGCTGTAGATAAAACAGTAATTTTGCAAATCATACGAGGTCTTAAGTCAAATGCACAAGGTGTTGATGATATTACTCTAGATATGATTCTTTTGACTCTACCTTATTCACTTAATGCAATCACTTCTATTATTAATAAATCAATAGTTACTTCTACTTTTCCGGATCTTTGGAAAACAGCAATTGTCAGACCTCTACCGAAAAAATCAACTCCTCTTTCCATTAATGATCTCCGTCCCATTAGTATACTTCCATTTCTTTCAAAAATATTAGAAAAAGTTGTGCAATTGCAATTAGTGGAATATCTGGAATGCCACCAGCTTCTTCCACAATTTCAGTCCGGTTTTAGGAAAAATCATAGTACTGCCACAGCTTTACTAGATGTCACTGGTAATATTATTGAAGCCCAAGATATTGGGTTAGGTACTCTCCTAGTATTACTTGATTTTTCTAGTGCCTTTGACACTATTAATCTACGCTTACTACTTTCTAAGCTAGTTTCTTTTGGATTTGACGAATCTGCCATAAATTGGTTTCAAAGTTATTTATTTAATCGTTCTCAGTATGTCAAAATTTGTAAAAATGATGGCTCATTTAATACTTCATCTGTTTCTCCACTTAAGAGAGGTGTTCCTCAGGGATCCATTCTTGGACCTTTGTTATTTATCCTATACGTATCTGATATTTCTTCTTCTTTAAAACACAGTAAATTTCATATGTATGCGGATGACTTACAACTATATACATCATGTGATCCAAAAGATATACACTCAGCCATTCTAATGCTTAATGAGGATCTGGAAAGAATAAACCAGTGGTCTAAAAATAATTCCCTTCTTTTAAATCCTGACAAATCCAAGTTTATGATTTTAGGCACTAAACATCAAATATCCGAAATTGAATCTCAATCTCCTCAGATCTTTTTGAATGGTAAGGTTATCGTTTGTACAAATGAGTCTCGAAACTTAGGGCTACTAATGGATTCTGAACTTCGCTACCACTCCCATATACTAGAAGTGGCTCGTAATTGCTTTTATCGATTAAAAGTTTTATATAAAATAAGAGATTACCTTACCACCGATATGCGCATAAATCTTACTGAATCTTTAATTCTATCTAAGTTCAATTACGCCGATACCGTTTATGGACCACGACTGCTAGTTAAAACAAAAAATCTAATTCAAAAAGTTCAAAATGCCTGTATCCGATATTGTTTTAATATAACGCCGAGAAGCCACATTTCACCTGTTATCAATTCTGCTAATCTACTAAACATGTCCTCACGTCGTTACGTTCATTTAGCCACATTACTTTTTGGAATTATAAAACATCGCAAACCTCCTTACTTACTTGATAAATTAGTCTGGTCATCTCGATCTCGGCTCGGTTTACTCATCGTTAAAGCTCACAAGTTAACCTCTTTTGAGGGAAGTTTCAAGTACGCCGCAACTAAAATTTGGAACAATTTGCCCCCGCCTCTTCGTAACCTCACATCTGTTGCCAGTTTTCGTAAACATATTAAAGAATTAACATTTTCGCGGCAAATTGATGGTACTGCCATTAATTTCTTCTAAACCCTCAAATTACTTGTTTAATTTCTTTTTAGTACTAACTACTATAATTTTAGTGCAGAATAGGTGAATTCAGGAATATTTTGTTCAAGTGTGTATCAAGTTTTAGACGTAGGTAAATGTTTTGTAAACGTGTATCTTAACATAAGTATTGTGCAATATCGTATTGTCGATGTTATTTGTTATTATGCTAATTTGATTATTAAGCTATCTAACCTGAATCACTAGGTACCAGCTGAAAATCAGCGCTGTGGTTCACACCGCAGCACAAAGCTGAGCTGGCCACCTTTTCGGCTCTCTTAATAGATATAAGTCTAGTCTAGTCTAGTACATAAGATCTTATCTGCCGAATAAAGATTTTCTTTCTTTCTTTCTTTCTTACATTGAATCCCTCCTTTGGCTTATCATATTATCTGGCTCAGGTCGGTGTTTCTATTAAGTTATATATATACAATACATAATGCGTATCCATTGTTCTGTCTTAAATCCCCCAAGCTTAACTACATGCTAACTTCTTCTTTTCGAGTCGAAATAGTGTCAGTGTAGCTTCAATTTCAAATTATCTTTGACCAGTATGTGGCTACGGTGATCCTTGCTAACTTACAATATACCTCTATTATGTCCTGTTCTCGTTTTGAAATCTATATAAAAAAATAAAAATGAATGTTGCTAGCGCAAAACTCAAGAACATCTAAACTGATTTGGCAGATTTTTTTGTTAATGAAGTCTAAGGAAGGTTCCTATTGGAACGAAAACGGGACCGGGACCATGGACGGGAGCCGGAATGGCAACGGGCGGAACAAGGTTCGCCGGGATAGCTAGTCAAATATAATTTCTAAAGACAAATACAAGTAAACGCATAATTGATTAGAGTTGACAGGGAATCCCCTGAAATTAACTTTCATTGCAAATTCAAGAAAATTAAATAAAAATCATTCCATTGTACACCCAACTAGAGTTTCTAATCATTTGTTGAAACAATTACTTGGAACTTTTCCCAGACATCAGCCTGGTGTCTTTGTCTTGCAAATCTCTGTGTGGAGATAAATTGCTTACGCATTATTTGTATTTACCACGTGCAAATAATAAACTATCCTAAAGTTACTTTGTCAGTTTTCCTTTGATCCTGATACTGAGATACAGAGGAACTTTAATTGCAACTATCTTGAACTAAGATACCTATTTATTAATTCAAGTCTTTTATTCGAAAGAAACTACAATTTCTGGCTGTATGCCTACCCATCGCCATATAACATTATTTCTCTTCCTTGTCACTAGATGGCGCTTTATGGTAATAATTAAAACATTAAAATCTTTTATTTCTATTATTTAAATAGAGTAGTACTCTAATTAATTAAATTTGACTTATATGAAATGATATAAATATTTTTAAAACATATTCAACACTTCCTTTGTCACTTTTTTACTAGTCGTAAGTGCTGCCATCTCTGTGTGCCTATCCGCAACTCCAGTATTGCCTACTTAAGGGCCCTCCGATAGTTTCTATGGCGTTGGGTTATCTGTTACGTTAGTAATTATATTATCTTTGCTGGGTAGGTGGACGGTAGATGACATAGTCTATCCACGGTAAATACTGGATAGGATTGGTATCCGAGATTTAAATTTTAAACACGAACTATTTATTTTGACTATGTAATATACATTGTTGTTAATGAATAACGGTTAACTATTACTTTATTATTCCGCTATAAACTAGTAGGTGGATTTGTAGACTTAAAACGTTAATTAAACTTGTAATAAAAAAAACTTTATTTGTGGCTGATGATTACATCTAAACGTAACACAAGTTACAATTTAATAATGAGTATTTAATTGACTGGCTATTGGTGCCTCAGACCTAATTACTGTAGGGTAAATAATCTATTAACTGACTTACTACTGTGTCAGGTGAAGAAACATGAAAAAAAATTGTTCATTCTAAGGTGTTCAATATATCCACGTAGTTTGAAAAAGTCATAAAAAATGGATTTACACTCTAAAACCTAAAAATTTACTTATATGTAAGTACTGGGATTTTTATGTCAATATCCTAATAGATTGTAGAAACTGAAATAAACTTATTAACAAAAGGTTAAATCTGACAATACCTAAGTATGTTCTTACAACAAATAAAATGGGGTTATGCATTAAAATATCGCCCCTATTCTAACCTTTGTAGCCAACTTGTTGAGAGTTCCTATGTAAATTTTAATGAGCAAAAATGTACTATCGGAACAATAAAGCTAGTAGCTCTGTGGATAATAATATCAATTTGTATTTGCATCCAATAAATACGTGAAAGTAAATTGACATCGCCTGACTTGTCCTAATATAGAATCATTTTGTTATGAAACCAATTAGTATCGCTAGTGACACAACAACCAAACTCATGGTGGTAAAAATATTTGCACAGACATAACAAATATTTGACGCGTTGCTGGGTAAAAACCCAAAATTATAATCTAGTAAATTTTTCATCGATTGTGCATTTAACCGACTTACAAAAAAGGAGGAGGTTATCAATTCGTCGCGATCTTTTTTTATGTACGTATGCTTTCTGATTGTTTAAAGACGCTTGGACCGATTTGGAAAATTCTTTCTTTATTTGAAAGAGTATGTACTTGTCAGGTGGTTCCATATAAATATTATCAAAATCGGTATAGAAAGTTATTAGATATATAGGTATATTGCTTTTCTAAATTAAATTATAATTTCTAGATATTTTTTTCAAGCAAGATGAAGATAGCGAGAAGTAGGAGGATTTCATTTTATTTTACGTCAACCTGTTTTTATATATGACTACGCACGATTGCGGATAACTTTTTATAGATGCCGTGTTTATAAGAGGATGAAATGATTAACTTTTATTAAAAGTACTAGCCGCGAGTAAAAATGAATTGCTCGTACAACTTAGCGTTTTCCTTTATTGCCGAATTAGTGTTATCTTTCCCACCTCAGTACCTACAGGTTCGTCTGGAGATAAGCCTGATAAATATAATTGTAGCACGCGTAGGGCGAGTGCTCTAGATTGCAAGGTCGTCGACGGCAGACTATCTGATAAGATTGATCTGCTGACAAATCATGTCTGACGGGCGGAAAGATTGGCGCAATTATTCGTTTTATGCAATAATCAAATTTATTGTAAAATTATCATATATTATTAGCACTTACAATTAAATACAATACAATACCCTTTATTGCACAAAAAAATACAGGACATAATCTTAAAAACTAGAAAATGCGCAAAGGGCGGCCTTGTAGCTCTCAGCAACTTCTTCCAAGCAACCCTTAAGAGATCTTAATATAGTATAAGTCCGCCGTTGTATGTTTATTTTTCTGTTTTTATATCTGTGTCCTCTTTTATCTATACATATAATAAAATGGTAAAAAAAAAATGTCTGAACACTGATGAACCGCGATGGAGACAGTAATAGAGTAAGAATTTTAAAAGTCTGTCTGTTTGTACACGCTGATCTCCGGAAATACTGGACGGATTCGTATATATATTTTTTGTTATATAGCTGTTACGCTTGGGCAACACATAGGGTATAATTGATTTTGGAAAATCGAACACCTATTGCAGAAGCATAATGGTCCAGCTAAACTAAAAGAAATATAATAAGCGGCCAAGTGCGAGTCGGACTCGCCCATGAAGGGTTCCGTAGTAGTATTTTTTTTTTTTAATTTTTATATTTGAGTTGATTGAATGAAAGGTAAATTGCAGTTTATGACATATTAAAAAAAAACTTCTTACTAGATCTTGTTCAAACCAATTTTCGCTGGTAGTTTTCATGGTAATGAACATCATATATTTTTTTTAGTTTTACCATTCTCTTATTTTAGAAGTTACGGGGGGGGGACACACTTTTTTCCACTTTGGAAGTGTCTCTCGCGCAAAGTATTCAGTTTAGAATAAAATGATATTAGAAACCTCAATATCATTTCTGAAGACCTATCCATAGATACCCCACACGTATGGGTTTGATGAAAAATATTTTTTTGAGTTTCAGTTCTAAGTATGGGGAACCCCCAAAATTTATTGTTTTTTTTCTATTTTTGTATCAAAACCTTAATGCGGTTCACATAACACATCTACTTACCAAGTTTCAATAGTATAGGTCTTATAGTTACGGAAAAAAGTGGCTGTGACATACGGACGGACAGACAGACAGACAGACATGACGAATCTATAAGGGTTCCGTTTTTGCCATTTGGCTACGGAACCCTAAAAATGACGCCTTAGCAAATGTTGTACAGCCAAAAAAGCATAAAGTCCATGCGAAAGTTGTCGCGGGCTTCGGCTAGTGTACAATAAAACTTTATAAACCAACAAAAACTGTTACAAACAAAGCAAGGATAAATGTAGCAAAGCAAAGACTCGTATCCAAGGCTGTAATAGCAGTTTATGATAAACAGTCGAGGCGGGTTGACAAACAAGCGGGTGAAGCCAACGCGTTTGTCTAGGGAGCCGAGACTTGTGATGAACAATACCACACGTGTGCCATACTACGTTTTTCAAAACATTAGTGAGGAATAAAAACTTCATTACTCGAACACATTTTTAAGTACAATTTACTTAAACTTACAATAAATCTCGAAATTTTGAAATATGGCGCGTTTCGTTTTCTTACGTGCATGCGCGATATTGTAATAAAAAAATTAAACGGCATATTATTTAATAATTTGAGTAAAACAAGGTTTCGGTATAAGTTAAGGCTGGCTGCATGCAGAGCTTTTATGTTTCAAAAATAATATTCGATATTTTGGATTTATAGAATCCTATTCCTAACTCATTGAAACAAAAACACTTTACCGCACTTGTGCGGTAAGTAATATTTACCGCACGATTTTAATGTATGCGTAATGAATGGCATTACATAAGTAAAATGTGGTATATAGCACTTTCCGAGCTAATGTGTTATATAATAATACAAAAAAATAAGACACTTACGTTGTAAAGCGGCGGCGCTGCTAGTTGCGACGCCAGCTCATGCAGGCGCGCGCGAGTGGCTTCCTCCTCCGGGCTGAGCGCCGCGCCTACGCGGCCCGCTTGCTCCTGGCGAGCGATCACCTGTTGACAAAAATACGGGTATAAACGTGAGGCTTTTTGGCGGGAAGTCAAGGGGTTCAGTTGAAGTTCGCTTTAAATTGTTTTGCAAATTGATTCTTGTGGGCTTTATAATGTGAAATTAGTGTAGTGCATGCTCATGGAAAATATGTGAAATGTTTAAAGTGAAAAGTCATTATAATATGCGGACTGGTAGGCGTGTTTAGGCGCCTTCCGCCGCCATTTAAAAGTAAATATGGTGATAATTAAAAAATTTTCTTCCAACAATCTTTAGAAAGACCTTTAAATTATTTTATGATCAAAGGTCATTCATAAAATAGACGAATTATCAATAATACTTTCCAAGGTTTTCAAGTGAGGGCGCGACTTCTGCTACCATTTCGCCTTAATGTTTTAATTATTACTTACAGCGCCATCTAGTGAAAAGAAAAATAAATATTTATGTTTATAAGACGATGGGTAGGCATGGTACGGCTCACTGACCTGCAGCAGCGTGTGTCTGAGCGCGTGCAGACTAGCGGCGAGTTGTGCGAGTCTGGCGGCGGCGGCGGCGCGGCGCGTGCGCAACTCGCTCAGCGTGTCCGCCGCTTGGCGGAGCCAGCTCGCTTGCAACGCCGCTTCTTCTGACTGGCAGCGTGCGCGGAACTTTATCTGTTTTTTTTTTCAATTCATTAGACACTTCCAACTCGCTATTTAGTTATTTTTGTTAATGTAAAAATTGGTACATATTTATAGAGTTAATCACCTCTTTGAAACCAATTATAGGCACTGGAATATAGTTGTCAGGATCAGGATTATCCGCTTGAGCCTGCTTCCAAAGCCTCATGTCCATACCTGCAAAGAATAATTTAAATAGACTTATTTTTAGTACAGGTATGTTAAGTTTATGTATAACAAGATAGTGATAAAAATAGAGGAGGAAGTTGGAATCTTGGAAAGTAATTTTGATAGCGAAACTCTAAAATAATTTATTTTTACCCAGTCATCTACCCAATTTAGATATTCTACACTCTGTCTACTGTAAGTACATACCGGGCGGCGGAGTCTGCAGGTACTGCGCCAGCATCTGCGGCGAGGGCGCGGCGACGGGCGCCACGGCGCCGCAGCCCGCGCCGGTGAGCGCGGCGCGCGCGCTGCCCGCCCCGAGGAAGTTCGCCAGCTCGCTGGCCGATATACGGGACCCGTTCGCGTTCTTGTCTACCACGTAAATTACCACCTGCAAAATAGTACATTACTGCAGAGGCCGGGAAATAGAGTATTGCCGGAAGAATAATTTTAACTTTTTTTAAAACCTTTTTACTTTCCGTCGAGCTAAATATTTGCTACAGTTAGTTGGCCTAATATTTTTATGCTTCGACTAGCTATATAATATATGCTTGCGCCTGTGTTTATCCAGGGTGTCAGCTTCCTGCATACCAATTTTTATTTGGTTTAGCCGTAAGCTTGTGAAGAAGCAACAAACATACTCACTCACAAACTTTCGCCTTAATAATATAAGTGTGATTGAAAGGTATTTCCTTTGTTTTCTTGCTTGAATTCTTCTTAGGTAGATTTCAGACTGACCGGCTCGCATCGGGCCAGGCCGGACGGCATTTTACAAAGCGGTAAAGGAAATCCAAATGTATAAACAGGTATTAAAGTTCATATTTGCATGCAGTTGACATTCTGCGACGGCCATACGATGGCGCTGCAGCCGTAAGCGTCAGTTCCGATGCCAGCCGGTCGTTCTGAATCGCACCTTATTCAGTTATTATAGTTATGTTTTATTTTTAGAGGAACCTTTGAGGAGCTCGATGGCCCGGCGGGAGTGCGGATTACTAGCGCTCTCGCAAGTAAAGTGCCTCGGGCGTGGTCAACATTTGGATGGGTGACTTATACATTTCTCGAGCTCCTTCGTGCTTCGGAAGGCACGTATTAGCTGTTGGTCCCGGCTGTTATTATTGTATGACAGTCGTCAAGCTATGTTAGATGCCTTAAGGTAGCCTGAAAAATCTGACACCACTGTTGGCCACTTGCACACACGAAAAGCAAAGCAAGCCAGCAGCGGAACCTGACAATAGACTATCAAACTTCTAGTCTTGTACTGAGCTGATATTAGAAAAGCTATTGTTCCATTCAATATTAACAAATTTGTTGTAAAAACATTGTGTTGTAATATTAGATTAAGACTATTTTTGAGAGTTTATTACATACCTGAGACTTGCTTTCCGAAACTGCCTTTATAGACTCGATGTTAACAACTAAGTTTGGTTTGTTGCCAAGGAGACCAGACAGAGAGGTCGTTAAAGCCTGCTGATTGGTCCTGAAACAGTGTCATTTTATTTGCAAGTAAGCCTTTCTACAAAAAAAAATTAAAAGGAACTGTATCATGAGATAATATTATTTTTGTATGTTGAGTAATGGCAACCCAAGTAAATATTTTGTAAGTGCCTCCGCTGCCGGCGCTGTTTGCCGAATTGGCTGCCGGCGCTGGTATAACACGATCTGTGTCTGTGTTACTTTCGCAATTAGCTTGAGTCGCTCGCTCGCTCGCTCGTGTTTTGGTCACAGGAAACCTAACGAACCTAACCTACACTTCACGGCAAATTTTGAGTGCTGGCGCCGGCAGACGGTGTTTTAAATCTCGGCTGCCGGCAGTATAACCGCCGGTTCCCAAAAGTAATATTTTTAGGAGCCGGCGCAGGCAGCGGAGGCACTCTCAAATATAAAAAAAAATGGGCATTCATACTATTTATCAATACATATGAATAAAGGAACTCATCCATAATAATCTCAAATTATTATGTACTAGCTGCGCCCCGCGGTGTTACTCGCGGAAAAGGTTGCCTATGTGTTAATCCAGGGTGTTAGCTTTCTGCATACCAAATTTTATCAAAATTGTTTCAGCCGTTTGCGCGTGAAGAAGTAACAAACATACACACTCAAACATTCGCCTTTATAATACTAGTATGATAGTATACACAGTACATACTTTATTTCTTGCTCAGTCTTATTGAACTGTAGGAACACGAGACCTTCTTTGTCATCTTGTCCGCTAAGTCTGGAGTAGCCCACAGCTTTGAACCGGCACAGTGGATTCTGTTCGTTTAGCTCCAAAGGGGCGGCGTTACGGCTGTAATATGCCTGCCCTGAAATATTTGAAAGGCCACTTATATTGTATTCTTTACACAGGTAGAAAGGAAAAAATTTAGTCTAGTTTTGGGGTACGCTACTGTCACACCCCAAAACTGTAAACTTGTAAAGCAACCAGTTTTCAGGGCCGTGCATTCCATAGAGACATGTAGACGTTGTCTACCCGGTCGATCGCTAGTATATGCGCATTTTTTAAATTATTATATAAAAACGATTACGCGCTACACGCTACACGTCTTTTAAATTGCGCGCTCTTTCCGGCCGTTCTACTCCAAAGTCGCTGTGTCGCTACCAGCGCGGCGGCGGCGCGGCGCACCAAACGTAAGTAGGTACGCGCCGAAGACAAATATCTAGATGGCTTGATTTACACACATGCATAGGTAGCTAATGTGTATGAATAGGCTTTTGCGCCTGCGTTTGTGTGCATAAACGTCCTTCATGGACACACCACACACGTAACAAATGCACACATAAAGCTAGAGCTGAGACCGAGGCTGTGGCCAATTAGAATGTATCAATATTTTTATTTGTTCCTGTGATCTCACGAAGGTCACGACAACAAACCCTATTGGCTAATTGTAGTATTAACCAATAGGGTTTCTTATCGTGCTATCGGTGCTATGCTTCCAAATTAGAAACGCGTAATTCATCGAAGATTGTATTGATATGTGTTACACATTTTTTTGCTGGATTATATTTAGTTCGGTGATTTAAGTACCTAGTTTGGTTACTGAGTTTGTTTACAAATGCATAGGTATGAAAGTTTTATTTAAAACTTAATAAATTGGTGCAAAGTTTTACTTGTGAATGTTGTATAACAAAGTGATTGCTTGTTCAAACTGAATAGTGATTGTTTATTATCAAAACCAATAAGTATTCACAAATGGCCACTGATTTTGGAGGACGTAAAATCGCGTAAGTTGTATTATAGTCTACCCAAACTAAAATCTCTATGCACGCCCCTGCCAGTTTTTAGGGTTCCATAATAAACAAGGGACCCTGTTAGTTTCACGTCTTATTTTTAACCGCCTTTCAAAAAAAGAAGGAGGTTATCAATTCAACGCGATCTTTTTTCATGTATGTTCACCGATTATTCAAAGACGCCTGGACCGATTTGGAAAATTCTTTTTTGTTTGAATGTTACTTGTTCGGTATTGTAGTTTGGGGGTGAAGTGGGAGTTTTGAAAAATATTTCAATAACAAACAAACAAGCCATTGGACTACAGATGTATGTATGATACATCTTTATAAATGATATATTATGATCGCCGTGTGGTTTCTAGCAGAGTAGACTCCTATTCTTTCCGTGGATATCGAAGAAGGCGACTTAGGGAATACAAGCTAAACAAAGCTATTAAATATTAATGAGAACTCACCAACCCGTCTAGCCAGCGGGGAGAGTGTAGGCCAAAGCCAGCTGCTGAGGCCAGGTATGGCTCTAGAAGTACAGAGTGGGTCGTGCTCCTGCAGTGGAGACTAAACAGACCTAATTATGATGATGATGGACTACAGATTACGTTTGGAAAGTAATGCTATTGTAACAATATGGACCTGTGCCCCACTGGGCTTGCAGCAAGTTCCATTTGGCCAGCACATGGTCCCGCTCGTCCCCGAACACGGAGCAATTGAAGACAGCCGCCACCAGCGCCTCGTGCGCGTTCGTTGGACCCTGCTGTTGTGGTTGTTGAGCTTGTTGCTGAAATCGTATAAACATTACTGTTATTGTATACTCGCTATCTAGTGAACTCATCGTCTTAAATTTGTAGTTCCGTACAGGTTTACATACTACATAATGTTAAAACATCACGGTAATACCTTTACTCATTTGTCTCTTTTCCAAACCTAAAAATTATTATTCATTCATCATCATATCAGCCACAGGAAGTCCACTGCTGGACGTAGGCCTCCCCCAAGGATTTCCAAAACGACCGATCGGAAGCGGCCTGCATTAGTCAACGGCCTGCATTTATTTTCGCAAATGTACAGAAGTTTAGTGAGCCAAAGTCCAGACCAGTATGTTAGGTTGCTAATGCTACAACAAGCAAAACTAAGGCTTGTGTTCTATTCACATGTTAACCTTGGGTTCTGCAGTAAACACATTTTTCAGTTTCCTCCAAATCTGAGGTCCGACCCTAATTCGAAATGTACCCAACAAAACAGTAATTGAGCATATAATGTCCTGATTATACATACATAAACACATACACATTATGCAAAATAATATGAATACCTGTTGTGGTTGTCCAAAAGCACTTGTAGTCCCAAGGCCTGTACCAAATCCTCCAAAGCCGGTGGTAGCTGGTTTAGCCCCAAACGTGGAGCTAAAATTAGTGCCTCCACCAAACAGTGACCCTCCAGTATTAGCGCCAAATGTATTAGCACCAAGAGTGTTAGTGCCAAACGTTGGTGCAGCACTGCCAAACGTAGTTGTTCCAGTCCCAAATGTCGAAGTGCCTGTTCCAAATGTGCCTGTAGTACCAAAACCTCCAGCACCAAAGCCTGAAATAAACGATGTAAAAACAGTTATGCTAAGATTATCTGTAGCCACTTGGTTATCGGCAGAGTAAAATAGGACCACTCCAAGTATTCCTGGGGATGTCGTAGTAGGTGACTTAAAATAAACAAGCTAAGCAAAGCTTGTCACTATTAATGAGAGCTCTGTAACCTGTCTGGCCAGCATGGAGAGTGTAGGCCAAATGTTTCGGCTGCTCTCACCAAGAATGGCTCAGGTTTACAGAGAAGGTCATGCTCCTGCAGTGAAGACTAATAAAAGGCTTGGAGATGATAATTTTTTTATATTTTTATTGTGAAGAGCCAATACCATTTGTCACTAGCTGTGCAAATCATTTATTTATTGATACCAAAATCACTTTAAGAATTTCTAACTTCATATATACTTTCAAATTCATAAAAAGATACTCATTAGAAAAAAAAATTCTTCTGAATTTGTGAATCAGATATGTTTGAGATTCAAAGGAAAAAATATTTTTATACAAAATACCTGTAGCAGGCTTGGCAGCTGTGGCACCGAACCCTGTACCTCCAAACAGAGATGGCGCAGTTGATGCTGGAGTGGTACCAAGTCCACCAAATGGAGTAGCTACATAAAAAAGGAATACAGATTACTTTCTCAGCATCACCTGCTAGTTGGAATGAAGCCCGCATTTTACTTGTATATTGTAATGAAGTTAAAAAAATAAAAAACAGACCGACAGTCATAAGAAGAGATCGGAATTACGGGTGCTATTGCTATCAAAACTATAGATATGATTAAAATTGCCGGGACTTCTCGATAATCCGTACCTTAGTAACCGACGTAAATACAATACTAAGATTTCGAATGAAGATTATTCTACTGCTTGTGGATGCAATCTTACCCTTTAAATGAATAATGTAATGGACTTTTAGTCATATCCATACTTTTTATAGCAATATCACCCGTGATTTCGATCTCTGGTCATTAGTGTCCAACTTATAAAACCCCTCATTTGTTTATTAGGGATTAAAAAAGGTCTGCTAAGTCCCATTTATACAACAACGTTGAAGGAACTTACCTATAATAAATCGAAACCACGGGCTATACTACATCACTATAGTATAATGAAGTTAAAAAAAAACCGTCAGAAAACAGCAAAAATAATCAATGTTCAAAACAAATTGTGCACACTTTTTTTTTTTTTTTTATTTTGTATATAGTTATTTTTTTTGTTTTTTGACTGTTATTCTAATTTTGCGCCAGCGATTTGATTTATAATGGGTATGTCCCTTCCACATTGTATAAATTATGTGTTTGTGCTTATGCGTCATGTAAATCTATACTAATATTATAAAGCTGAAGAGTTTGTTTGTTTGTTTGAACGCGCTAATCTCAGGAATTACTACTGGTTCGAATTGAAAAATTCTTTTTGTTTTGGATAGATCCTTTATCGAGGAAGGCTTTAGGCTATAACATCACGTTGCGACTAATAGGAGCGAAGAAACAGTCGAAAATGTGAAAAAAACGGGAAAAATTATTCATCTTTGAGGGCTTCCGTTGCCTGCGCTGCGAAAACCGTTCGAGATACCCGAAAAATATGTATGAAAGAATAATTTCTCTTTAAATTATCTAAAAAAATGTCCGCGACAGTATATGTCTATCTTTTAAGATTAACTCACAATAAATGTTTTTATGATAATCAAATTTGGTCGAAATTAATGCATTATTACAATTTATTTGTCAGAGTTGTATCAACATAATAATATTAATCATTATCCAAATAAATGTGTTATTGATTAAGAGTATTTAACTGTAAACAAAATTGTCTTTGACATCACCTAATTTCAATAAACATCTTATAAGATAATTCAATCTATATCTATATTATAAAAGGAGAAGCTGACTGACTGACATATCAACGCACAGCCCAAACCGCTAAGCCTAGAGACTCCAAATTTGGCATATAGATTCCTTATGAGGATTTTTTAAAAACTCACCCCCTAAGGGGGTGAAACGAGGGTCCAAAATTTGTATGGAGAAACAAGATTAGTTGGACCATTTTATTTAAAACTTCGCAAGAGTACTCCTGACGGTAAATGAGTAAATATGTATTTCAGGATTTTTCAAAATATAACCCCAGGGATGAAATGGGGTACTACCTAGGCTATGCCGAAGCGTTCCGTCGCTCTCTCTCTCGCTCTAGCGCAGTGGTTCCCAAACTTATTTTGTCTACTGCCCACTTTGAGAATAAATATTTTTTTAGCGCCCCCATTTTTTCACCTATTTAAAAACCACTATAACTTCAAATTAAAATAATCAATTATTGTGACCTATATATGTATATTAACGGAGAATTCTAAACGAAACTTTAACTATAACCTGCAACTTGAAACCTGAGCGCTGTAGGTAACATACAACGGCGCTTAGGTCTCAAGTTAACTCTTACGGGCTCCACCTGCCAATAAGAATGATTATTGAAACGCAACTTTATAGTATTAAAACAGAGTATCTTTTATTAAAAATATAACTAAAAGAAACGGAGCGACCGATTGACATGATTTTCATTTTTTCTATATTCAATAAAATAGGACAGATATATGAACTACGCGGAGAGAAATATAGAACCAAGTTTGCGCAATCTTTTAATTCATATTAGTTGATGTTCACAAGTTGTTGTTGAGAGTCGAGAGCTCTTGCAGTCGTTGTTTAAGAGGCCTCCTAGCTAAATAAAGCTCCTAGCAAAAAAAAAACATTTTGTTTCTGGGTCTCTTACCGCCCCCCTTGAGACCTACAGCGCCCACAAGGGGGCGTTATCGCCCACTTTGGGAAAGACTGCTCTAGCAAATGATGAAAACTTAAATGGGAATGGGAACGAGAACAGGAATGGGAACGGGAATGGGATCAGGCACAGAAACGGGAAAAAAGGAAATTGACTGACATATCAATGCATAGCACAAACCACGAGGTCAACACAACAATTAAAAATCCTATTAGATCCATTTTCGACTTCTTCGCGGACGAAGTTGCAGGTTACAGCTAGTTATTTATATGTTCAAAGCGTCATCATCAATAAATTTAAGAACTAGGTTCTTGTCGGTGGAGTATTTTTCATGTAAGTTTAAAAGCGTAACAGGTTAAAAATACAAAATAAAAATTATGTTTCGGTCAAAACCTAAATAAACTTAAAAACTATAAAAAAAGGCTATAAACAATAAATACCAGTGCTAGTAGCTGCACCAAAAGTACCAAATCCTGATGAAGTAGTACTGGTTCCGAATCCACCAAAACCTGCTGTGCTGGTCGTGGCTGTGTTAGTACTTCCAAATGAGAAAGACGCTGTAATAAATAATTATGAAAACTTAGTCACTTAATTTCTCATTCACTTAAATCAAAGACTATTGTATACAACGTCGAAGGGACATACCCTTAATAATTCAAAACACAGGCTATACTAGATCACTATAATACAATGATAATGAAATAACACGTTCTATATACGTTCCATATCTGAGGCCGGCGTCAGCTCCCCACGCAAAACGGGACTGGCAAATTCGGGCCTAATTGTGGAAAATCTGTCCTCGAGGGAAGTAAGAAGTAAATACGTTCCATATACAAATGACCCGGGGGCTGCATACTTTTGTACGAAAAGGTCTATTTATTTTTACTTTTATTCAAATTTCATTATACATACATACATACATACTATCACGTCTTTATCCCTAATGGGGCAGACAGAGCATTTTGGGTCTTGCGGCTCTATGCAGAGCCTAGGGCCGCAAGACTCAAAAGCCACTTTTAGCGTCATGGATAATTTTCAAATTTCATTATACTATATCTATATCTGATCTAGTATAGCCAGTGTTTCAATTTGTTAAGGGTATGTCCCTTCCATGTTGTATATACTACAACAGACGCTATGCAGATTCCTATGCCCCCAAAGCAAACTGGAAGCGAGGCAAATTCCCAAGCTTCGTCACTTAAAAAATAATTTCAAATTTTAACTAGTGACGCACAAAGCAGTTCACAGTCAGTATTTTTAGTTGAACATAATGTTTCCATACTAAAGAACAAAGCAAAGCGTATGTAAACATAGGTAAAAAGAGACAACTCCGAACTTTGACACAGCTTGAAATTTGTTTACTTGTTTGTATCTACATAAAGTGGGACTGAATTATCCAATAGTAGGTATTCAATTTCTAGGTTTTGAAGGTACCCAGAAATTGAAGGTACTTCATAACCAATAAGTTAAGCGCCGTATTCATTATCCAGCGTGCTGTCCAGCGGCTCAAGGTCGCTTTGCTGGATGTAGCGTATTCACGCATCCAGCAAGGCATCCAGCAAGCCAGTGTTGCCATTAGTCACACATTTTGCGATGCAGTGTTGCCCTCTTTTGTTGTTCTTGTCTGTTGACAGTTCTAACCTGATGCAGTAGTCGGCTATGAAAACCAGTGGACTCGCTTAAATAGATTTGCCGCCAGAAGCTCCTAGCAATCAAAGGATGTCTACACCAACTTTGGTTGAAACTAGAGGCCTAGGAATAGAGAAAGGAAGGAATAAAAAGAGGCTTAAAAAGACTAGTATCCAGAGCCGCAAAATATTCAAGTTTATTTACGTATCCAGAGCCGTAAAAACATCATTTAAAAAAAAGTCTGCTGTACAGCAAGCGTATTCACGGTCCATCTGCCCGACGTTCGCGGTGGTGGGGGTGCTTGCTGGACGCAAAATCGATCCAGCAGGTCCAGCAAGCAATTAATAATAATAACCGACGTGAAGTTGCTTGCTGGACGTGCTGGATCCAGCAAGCACCCCCACCACCGCGAACGTCGGGCAGATGGACCGTGAATACGCTTGCTGTACAGCAGACTTTTTTTTAAATCATGTTTTTACGGCTCTGGATACGTAAATAAACTTGAATATTTTGCGGCTCTGGATACTAGTCTTTTTAAGCCTCTTTTTATTCCTTCGTTTCTCTATTCCTAGGCCTCTAGTTTCAACCAAAGTTGGTGTAGACATCCTTTGATTGCTAGGAGCTTCTGGCGGAAAATCTATCAAAGCGAGTCCACTGGGTTTCACTGAGTTTCATAGCATCAGGTTAGAACTGTCAACAGACACTAACAACAAAAGAGGGCAACACTGGCTCGCAAAATGTGTGACTAACGGCAACACTGCCTTGCTGGATGCTTTGCTGGATGTGTGAATAGGCACATCCAGCAAAGCGACCTTGAGCCGCTGTACAGCGGCGCTGGATAATGAATACGGCGCTTTAGATGTTCTTTTGTTGATTCCTGTAAAATAAATAAATCTTACAGTAGAAACTTACGTTTGGCGGCGGAACCAAAACCGGTGCCTTGTGAAGTAGCTCCAAATGAAAACGACATTATGAACTAACGATAGATCTCCAGAAAACTAGAAATGAATATTTTTCATAATTCACTCGATTACTAATAATACACTCCGAATTTTCTTATAATCAGAAGCGAAAAAGAAAGAACTCAAAGATATTCACAAGCCACAAGCACAAGAAACCAAATCAAAATGATCAAACAAAATCAAACAAAATATGTACCTGCCCTGCATGACATTGACTGCCACTAGTGACACATGTATCATATGTCAACTAAACTGCGAAGTGTCAAAGTCAATTGGTTTTCAAAATTTCAAAGTGCTGTCATAATAGGGATGGAATGTACTCACGCGAAAAAATCTAAGAACAAATTCTGAGAAAGCGAAAAAATATTGGCGATAAAACATGGTCCGCGAAAAAAATGCTGGTGAAAAATAAATCGCGAAAGTTTTTGCAGAAAAAAGCTGTCGGCGAGTTTTGTCAACACGAATAGACAGCGCAAAATGGCCGTTTGTTCCCGATAAGTAACACCCTCATGAGTACCGCTGTTAGCCGATAAGACACAGTGGTACTCATTGGGACTCATCGGGATTTTTTTTACCCCTTGAGTAACGGTAGTACTCAAGAGGGTGTTACTTATCGCGAACAAACGGGAATGGCGAATGCAGATTCGAAGCATAGTGTTGAGGCAAAACGTACTCAAGTTTCATTAAGTAAGTCTAATATTAATACCGAGGAAGAGGGGACGTGGTTTTTTATACGTCTTTTTTCAAAAATTTGATAAGGTCTCCCGGAGCAGCAGCCAAGTTGGCAGCCACAAAAAAATACAAAAATATTCGTTCTATCAATAAAATATGATGAAGCAGCGCCCGGCTCAAATGTTGACGAATGTGAAAGGTAAATAAAACTAACGCCATAAACATAACGACGATTATAATATACAAAAAATTCAAAATTCAAAATTTCTTTATTTTTCTCCACAGTCTTACATTAATTTGTCACTTTTCGCTCAAATGTCATTCTTTAAGTTGCTTTAGCTTTCGTAGATTTCTTTGTCGTGGTTGTCGCTATCGAAGCATTTGCTAACGATGCGATTTTTCGCTGGCTACTTTTTAGTATTTCGCGCATTGGAGTCTTGCTATCGCAGCATATCGTCAAAGGGAGTTCCCTAAAAAATCTTTATTTTTTGGTTTATCATATCAACTGTATATGTACCATTGACAATACTATCGTCTGCTATCGTCCATCTATCCATATTCATACCTGTTGCTGCAACGCTATAGCATTATAGCATAGCAATAAAATTAAGGAAAATCTTAGAAATATTGCGCCACATTTACTGTTATTTTGCAACACGGGAAATTGGCCATAAAATAAAATATCAACATCCAAATAACTATGTTGTTTATTGCATAGCATACCCATGCTCGCTGAAATAAGTTTTTTCACAAAGGTAACACAATCGAACATTCCAGAGGAAAATAAATGCTTACATCATTTTTTCACCATGTTAGTTTTATACAATTTAGCACTTCAACAGCAAAATGAAATATAATATTATGCAATAAATCAATCGGATAAAGTCTTCGCCTCCCAGGGAATCCGTTATTTCTTTCCTCCAGGAGGCTGTAGCGGTTGGCCTCTTTCTTTTCCTCGTAGTTTTATTCCAATCGCTCTTTCGATTTTACCCAGAACAATATTATTGGGAATACCACGACCAGCTTCGTAATCATTCACGATTTGCGGCTTTTCACATATTTTGGTCGCTAAATCTTTCTGACTCATTCCTTTTGCTTGTCGTCCTTGCATTATAAGTTTCCCTAAATCCAGCGGTACTTTCTCATGTCGTAATTCTTCAGTCTCTCTGTCTAGTTTAGCAGTGTTTTTAGTAGTAACATGTTGTTTATTCGTTCCTGCTCCATATTTTTGTTGAGTGTCTACTGGCACACCTTGACGGCGTGCAGCATTTACAGCCTGTTCAGTCTTCAAGGCAGATGCTTTTGGTGGTTTTTTGCGAAGTATCGTAACAGTATCCCAGTCAGACATTTTATTGTGTCACTAGATGCACTCTATACTGGACGAACTGGAGAACGTTCACACGATATATAGCTACAAAAATTTATTTGCTACTTTCGCTGTTGAGTGCCGATGTTCTAGATTGATTTGCTCTGCTCACAGGAAAGATGAAATAAAATTGTTGCATGGCCTCCTGTCTGTTTGACAGTTTTTTTGTTTTTCGACATTGACATCTAGACATTACGTGTACGTGCCTATTACACCGCTCGGCCACGAATGCGAGCGGCCGCTAAAGCTAAGGCGACAGCGTTCGTCTGTGCGTGTGCGTCTAATAAACTAAAAGTATCATTTTTGAAACGTGAAGTCACCTAAACAAATGGTTTTTAAACGACTAATAAATGTGTCGATACGATAGTATCGATCGACACATTGTCATAGGACTCATAGGTATCGACGAGTTTTTGGCGGGAAGTCAAGGGGCCCAGTTGGAGCGTGCTTTAAATTATTTTGCAAATTGATTCTAGTGGACTTTATAATATGAAATTGGTGTAGTTTGGTGTTATAAATGCTCATTCTCTTGGACAATATGTGAAATGTTTAAAGTGGACAGTCATAGTGCGGTTGTAGTGATAATTATTTGCGGACTGCGGTGGGCGTCTTTGGCGCCGTCCGCCACTCAATCGGCTATGAAAACCAGTGGACTCGTATAGATTTGTCACCAGAAGCTCCCGTGAAGCAATCAAAGGACCTATTTAGGATTAGGAATAAAGAAGAGATATTACTAGACACTGGCAAAATAAGCTTCAACGAAGTTTGACCGCCATAATCAAGAAAAGAAAAAAAAACTGTCAACGTGACGTTAACAAAAGTGATTCTGTCAATGCCAATACTAAAAAAATACATAGGTTAGGTTATGTGGGTACTGTACTGCATAACATTTTGTGATTGTTTGTGATTATTAATATCTAAAAATGTGGATATATCCATAATTTTGCTTTTCTCTTTTTTTTGTGGTTATAATATTATAATTTGGGGTTGATTTGAATCGTTTTGCTTCAAGTTTGAGAAAATGAATAGTCTCTTACTCTCTCCAAGTAATCTGTGATGGAGTGCTGTCTCAAACAAAACTGGAAAATACTATCTAATTTGTGCTCAACTAAAAAAGGAAGTGATTACCTAATATTCCGATAAAGTCCTTGGATTGTGTGTGGTCACAATCAAAACACAAAGTACCCACACAAACAAACTTTTATGTCAGGAACAGTTTCATTGTTGATTAAAATTCTATGTTTTTGTGTGTTGGATTAACTTAATTCCCATAACTAATTTATTTTTCCATTAGGTAGGTACTATTAATTAAGTACATTTTTAAGCTTGATATGGCTTGAAAGTTCGTTCCTGTCTAATTATCATTTCAGCCACTTAAAGTCCACGTCCATTGTTGGACACAGCTCAAAACGTCTGGGACCATCTTTCATACACTCTCACTGAGCAGAAGTGAGAAAATCTGTATCTCTTTTTAGTAAGTATTGGATAATCTGGAGATAAAAAGTTCAGTATAAAATTATACAATGAGCAAGGACACTTCTGACTCTGAGGAAGAAATTCTTGTGTATGCTGCGTTTGATGATAGTGTTAATGTGGATCAATACAGGAGTATACATGTGCTGGGCATAAACGAAGGCAATCCGATAATTCAGATGGATGACACATTTTTCACAGGCAAGTAAAGGTTCATCATCAACATTTTAGCTGTACAACGTCCACTACTTACATACGCCAAAGTATGCTGAGTTATCTCAATTGATTTTCATACCTTTTGTGAAGAGGGGAAAAAAATATTGTGAATTTATGGCGACGCCAGTGCGACTACGGAGGTGATCCCCGCTTCGGAGCATCACGCATCACATCGCCCTGGCCATTCAGCGCGGCAACACTGCTGGTATTATGGGCACTTTCGAGCCCAGTATGCTCAGGGGCGGGCTCTTCGATTAGTTATATACTCTTTTATTTTTTGTTCTTTTTAATTTAATTTATTTAATTTATTTTTAGTTATTTTCTTTGTTTTAATTGTATGTAGTTTATGTTCTATTATTTTAATTTAGGTAGGTTATTTAGTTTTTAGTTAAATAATTATTGTGTCCTGTCTTTATTTCAATATAGTTGAATATAGTAAAGCTTAAAATTCATCTATCTTTCTGAGTGCCAATAACTATAACTTGTCACTGATGATTAAATCTTAATATAAATTACATTGATGGCATAGATAATATTAACCTACTGACTACCCACAACACATAATTTTTTGTATTGTAATAAGTAATAGTGTAGTATGATATTTTTCTTCTTATTGTGTGCATAGTTTACTGTCCAGTAAGGCTTGTAGAACCGGAATTGGTTCTTGGTTTTTTGAAACCGGGTCAGGACCAGGAATTCCGGTTCTTCCCAGTTCTTGTTTTTTTTTCTTATTCCGCTTTGCCTTTAAATTAAATTAATCTTCAGATTTTACACAAGCAAGAGTCTGTGAAACACTTTTAGAAATAGAAAATATACATAATTTTTCCAAACCAAACCAACTAGGTACTTCTTACAACCAACCCTAATACAACCTCTATGAGACCTCGGATGTATACCCTTCCGAGGTGGTCACAAGTTAAAAAAACCATATTGATCCAGCCATCTTCGAATAATCAGTCACACACAAAAAAAATGATTGCAACAAATTGATGTTCCTCTTTTTTGAAAGTCAGTTAAAAAAGTCCATTCGAAAGTAATATTTGTTTTATTACAGTCAGTCTTAAAATACTTTTGTATGGTTTTAAAATACTTAACAGGAACATATGATTAATATGAAAATTACAGTGGGTCATAAAATACTTGACAGAAACACCTTCAAAATGCAGAGTTTAAGAGATCAACAACTAAGTTTTAAGTATAGGTACTTAACAAGAACAAATAATTAAAATCGAAATTACAGTCAGTCGCTAGGCAGGTGGTGCGAGTTTTTTTATTTCATTTATGTGTATAATTAATTAAACACATAGCGCGACGAACCGATGGCCGATGGGGCAAAAAGGTTCTCGAATGGCGACCACGTACAGGCAAGCGAAGCAAAGGAAACCCACCCAAAAGGCGGTCTGACGACCTAACCAAGGTCGCTGGAAGGCGCTGGATGCAAGCCGCTCTAGATCGGTCATTTTGGAAATCTTTGGGAGAGGCCTATGTCCAGCAGTGGACGTTGTGCGGCTGAAATGATGATGTGTATAATTAAACATTATTTATGAGATATTTTTTGTGGAATATTCATAATGGGAGAGACCTTTGCCCAGCAGTGGGACAGTAAAGGCTAATAAAAAAATCATAATGAAGGGAAAAACGTATATTTTATTTGTAAACGGGTAGAACCGGGAATCTTTATTGCAGAACCGGTTCTGTTTTAATACCTAAAGAACCGGGAATTCCCGGGTGCAAGCTCTACTGTCCTCCAACATATTATAGTGACTTAACACATTCGACAGCTGTGAACATAATTCGATTGTTTTTCTATTGTGTCTGACTGTCTCAGTGTCCTGGAATGTGTTAAAATTTTATGTTGGTGCTGACATGACAAATTTACTTTCACTTATGATTTTTAGGAAAATTCGAAAATGCTTTGGGAACATACATGTTCTTCGAAGAAGATTTATCTCCACAGAGTGCTGATCCTCTGTTAGACAGACTTCCAGAGAAGAATTTGAAATATATCTGCAAAACTAGAAAGCTACTTGATATGAAAAAAGCTTATGTGACTGCTAAAGATGGTATGCATAGGTACTAAGTTACTAACTTTGTAGATACTTAAATAGGGATGTGAACTGGGTAAAAAATATACTATTTTATTTAGTCTGTCAGCTAGAGTCAAAAATAAAGGACGCGTATTTTTTCGTTTAGCAAAGCAGTAAAAATTCACAAAGATACAGCGCTTCGAAGTTTCAGAGCGGGGGCGATTTACGTCACCTTTGGTAAGCGTACTAAACGTAGCTGATCGTTACGACACGCGAAATTAAAATGCGCTGTATCTTCGTCGTATAATCATAGAAAAGAAAAAATATGTATACCATACTACCTAATGAGCCAAAACATTTTTTTACTCCACATCCCTATTAAGAAAGTAAGGGTGCTTGTGCACTACATTTGAATTTGAATTCAAATTAAGGGTGCTACTTTCAGTTCCTTCACATTTTAGTGACCTTGAAAAATTTACACAATATCGAATATTATCGATAGATCTGAGTACTTCTGAGCTCCTCCATGCATTTTAAAATGCATTTGTACTCATTGGTCACTTGCAAATCTTACAATGCCTTGAGATACCTTAAGAAAGCCAGTAATTGTAACATATACTTTAACTATACTTAAGTAAGTACAGTTTATACTCACATTAACCTACATATGTTAATATTTTTTCAGAACATGAGATTTCAAATCAGTCTTTAGAGAAGGACAATGATATTGAAGCTGTAAATTTCAGTAATATAGAAGAAGCTCTTGCCAAATTCAAAGATGAATTCAAATCGGAAGAAGCCAAATTACAAGATAAACCACCATTAACTGAGAATTCAGATACAGTTTCTAATACTAGTTAATTAGTAAACTTAAGGTGAGTGGAATTGCTGCATAATATAATGTAACTACTTAGTTAATTTGCTTGCAAAAGCCCTCTCTTTGTAAAAGCCGATGTCGCCTATGAAGCGCGCCGACGCCATTCTAACCAATGGAACGAATGCATAAGTATATCGTTTTTCAATAAGGGTGGGTAAGGGATGGGCTACATCTGTCAGCAGTAGTCAGCACGGAACACCATTTTTGTGCTGCTATTCTGCTGTCGCTCAGAACCGTCATTCGCTAGAGCAAGAGAGAGCGACGAAACGCTTCGCAAAGAATAATTTTGTGAGTAATACTAATACCGCATTTACACATTCGTGTTCGTTATACGCCTTGCCATTCGCCTCGCGATTCGCATGAATGTGTAATACCGGATTTACACATGCGTGTTCGCTATTCGCCTCGTCATTCGACGAAACATTCCACGAACTATTCGTGTACGAATGCCGACGCGAACTGCTGTTTACACATTCGTGTGTTGATTCGCACACGAATATGGAGGACGTGGACATAATGGCGGCATGCACGCTACATTTACAATTATGTCTTCTACTCGGGTATTTACCTGCGCTTAGGTATATACCTGTATGTGGTGGGTAGATTGGGATGTTTATTTAAAACTAGCCGAAGCCCGCGACTTCGTTCGCGTAGACTTTATGACTTCGGAAAATGCTCATCAGTCTGAATAACTTTTGCTAAGATGTCATTTTAAGGGTTCCGTACCCAAAGGGTAAAAAAGGGACTCTATTACGAAGACTTCGCTGTCTGTCCGTCTGTCTGTCATCAGGCTGTATCTCAAGAACCGCGATAGCTAGACAGTTGAAATTTTCACAAATTATGTATTTCTGTTGCCGCTATAACAACAAATACTAAAAACAAAATAAAAAAAATATTTAAGCTTTTAGCTTATTTGGGGCTCCCATACAACGCGATTTTTTATAGATAATGGTACGGAACCCTTAGTGCGCAAATTCGATTCGCACTTGGCCGGTTTTATATGTATACGGTATAGACTGATGGACTTTATCCGTGTTATTATAAAACGCAGACTAGCTGTACCCGCGGGGTTCGCTCCCCGTGGGAATTTCGTGATAAAGAGTACACTATGTCCTTCCCCGAGTCTCAAATTATATCTATACCAAATTTGTTATATATCGGTTCAGTAGTTTAAGCGTGAAGAGTTAACAAACAAATATACAAACTCACTTTCGCATTTATAATATTAGTAGGATATAAATTTAGTGAGAGTCCTCTATTTATATGTAGGAATGTATCAAAAGGTCATTTAATGTATAAAACAATGAATTATCTAAAAGAGAAAATAACAAAGATTAAAATCACTGATGCTATAAGTACTTATTAAATATAGAGATATCATCTTATTTGATGTCTGATTGCCTATTTTAACATATAATTAGGTCTACACACATTTGCCCACAAAAAATGTTAACTTAGACCTTTCAATTCGTATGTTTCCATATAGTCCGTTTTTTAAGGGGAAAAAGTACGCCAATTTTTAGTTCAGCAATGCCACTTGGTACGAATGTTATACACGTCTACCCAAGCCCAAAACGCCCGGGAGCCAGATTGATCTCCGCGTCAGGAGGAGGGGAGGGGGGCCCAAAGAACAGAGCTCCCGGCGCTCAGAAAAAAAAATCTGGCAGATTTTTTTGGACTTTTGAATTAAGTTTGGTGTCGTTTTCAGGTAACCAGATGATGCCTAGTTCATTCCTCATACCAGTTATTTTAGGGTTCCGTAGCAAAATGCGACGCAATACTTAAAATACTAAACTTTTTGTAGTAACGTAATGTAAACAAACCCTTATATTTTTATATTTTTGTATGAAACTTGGTTTATAAAAAATACTATCCGAGAGCCCGTTTAATGCAAATTATAAAAATATAAACAATAAATATACTTTTATTTATTTTCAATGTTAAATAAAATAATTATTGCTTATACCTAATAGAGCCGCATAGAACGGTTTATCTTCGAACTACTATATGAAACTTTTCATTTGTCCTTTCTGGCTATCACGACTGGTGGCGTTGGATTCCTTGTAACGCTCAAAACCCGAAACTCTCGGTTATAGAGTGCTTAAGGGGCGGAGGGGGGAGGGGGAGGCAATCAAAGATGGCGGAAGAACAGTTTGGTTTTCACGCCATAATTCCATAAGTACTGGACTGATTTCCAAAATTTAAATGATTTCTCAAAGGTAATCATATGCTCCATGTTTTGTCTATACACATCTTAGATGTATTTATTACAGTTGATGAGTTATGTTAAATGAAATGTTGAAGCTACAGAATTTGATTTACAACTAGAAGTGCCCGCGGGCTTTGATTCACATGGGAATTTCAGGATACCACTATCCTATGTCCTTTCCATGGTCTTAAACGATATCCATGCCAAATTTCATTTAAATCGGTTCAGCCGTACACGCGTGATGGCGTGACCAAGGGAAATAGGGATTTATTTATACATATATAGATTTCCTCCACAACAAAAACGTGCTAGCGTTTGGAGCGATTACATTTGGTACTGCAAGATTTCAAGCATCTATATCTAATCAATTCTAAGCATGCTTGAGCAGCCATAGGACTTTGGGTCCACAGTGGCACCCAAACTTTTCCTTCTTCTTGCCAACCCCATTCATATGGGTAAGGAATATTCTGATTTTTTATTAGAAAAATAAATCATTATCTACAGTTATGATGAATTCTTTACCCATTCGTAAGTGCTTGTTTACCCATGTTTGAATCACAATGTGACGACAAAAGATGGTATAGCTCTTCTTTGTTTGATCCTTCACGAAGAAAGTTAGCCTTTTGGAATCCTTGTATGTTCGCTAACTATTGATTGCGTGGTTGTAAGCGTTTGCCAGAACCGCGTTTTTCTCGAGCTGCCATTCTTCAAACTCCAGTCACCAATCACGTCCAGTCTTTTGACATTAGATAGTTCTCTAATCAGAAAGGATGAAAATGCATTGGTAGCATAATCCCCAAATATTTTTGACGGTTATGGGCTTAACATATGAACTAAAGCCGAACCATCTAGTATCTTAGCTGTTACTCGGGGAGCTGTTGGATAAGAAGGACAGGCAAACCGAAAAATTGCCTCCTACAGAGGCTGCTCTCAAACAACATACCTTAAGGGCAGTTTTACAAGCTGTTTAGGTTTCGGGGCAGTGCTTATGAAAAATCTGGATATTCCTTGCCCATCTAAATGGGGTTGGCAGGGAAAAGGAGAAGTTTGGGTGCCACTGTGGACCCAAAGTCCTATGGCTGCTCAAGCATGCTTAGAATTGATTAGATGTAGATGCTTGAAATCTTGCAGTACCAAATGTAATCGCTCCAAACGCTAGCTTGTTGTTATTGTGGAGGAAATCTATATATGTATAAATAAATCCCTATTTCCCTTGGTCACTCCATCAAGCGTGTATGACTGGACCGATTTAAATGAAATTTGGCATGGATATCGTTTCAGACCCGGGAAAGGATATAGGATAGTGTTATCCTGAAATTCCCATGTGGATCAAAGCCCGCGGGCACTTCTAGATGTAAATAAAAATTCTGTAGCTTCAACATTTCATTTAACAAAACTCATCAACTGTAATAAATACATCTAAGATGTATATAGACAAAACATGGAGCATATTATTGCCTTTGAGAAATCATTTAAATTTTGGAAATCAGTCCAGTACTTATGGAATTATGGCGTGAAAACCAAACTGCTCTTCCGCCATCTTTGATTGCCTCCCCCTCCCCCCTCCGCCCCTTAAGCACTCTATAACCGAGAGTTTCGGGTTTTGAGCATTACAAGGAATCCAACGCCACCAGTCGTGATAGCCAGAAATGACAAATGAAAAGTTTCATATAGTAGTTCGAAGATAAACCGTTCTATGCGGCTCTATTAGGTATATGCAATAATTATTTTATTTTACATTGGAAATAGATAAAAGTATATTTATTGTTTATATTTTTATAATTTGCATTAAACGGGCTCTCGGATAGTATTTTTTATAAACCAAGTTTCATACAAAAATATAAAAATATAAGGGTTTGTTTACATTACGTTACTACAAAAGGTTTAGTATTTTAAGTATTGCGTCATATTTTGCTACGGAACCCTAAAAGAACTGGTATGAGGAATGAACTGGGCATCATCTGGTTACCTGAAAACGACACCAAACTTAATTCAAATGTCCAAACAATTCCGCCAGAATTTTTTTTCTGAGCGCCGGGAGCTCTGTACTTTGGCCCCCCCTCCCCTCCTCATGACGCGGAGTTCAATCTGGCTCCCGGGCGTTTTGGGCTTGGGTAGACGTGTATAATATTCGTACCAAGTGGCATTGCTGAACTCAGAAAAGTATACCTCTCCTTATAAGAATTCTCTTTAAAAAACGGACTAATACAAGTCATACAACGGGTACATATACGTCCTGTTGGGTCGGGCGCTAGCTGCCAACTGCCGGCAGGCGAAAGTGTAAACAGCCAGTTCGTGTTCGCTATTCGTGTCCTTTGATTCGCGTCCGAAAAACCGCCCTCAACGCGAACTCGCGAATCGCGAGGCGAATCACGAGGCGAATAACGAACTGACTGTTTACACATGCTAGTTCGTTATTCGCCTCGTCATTCGCCTCGCGATTCGCGCGAATGTGTAAACGCGGCATAAAGGCCCTCGCTAAGTTACGCGGGCGCACGCGGCGGCTTTCGGTTTATCTCTAAATGCGGCATTAGGCTTAGGTACTAACAAATAACCGGCCGTGCGTGACGGGCCACGCGCTATTTAGAGTTCCGTAGTTACGAATGCCGACTTTGAGTTCACGTGACTGAAAAAGTTAATAACTCTAATTTTCTATTGAATTTGTATGAAATTTTCCTTTTCTGAGTACATTTTATAAGTTGGTCACCTATAATATAACTTATTAATTTGTAAATCCTACTTATAGCTTTGATAGTTTTCGTTTAAACTTCGTTACATATAATAATGCCGTGAATTTTTGCACGTATATCCATATACATTCCACTTTAGCAAAAATTTGCATACATAACCAAATATTTTAGAAACGGATCCCTAAATCAAAGATGGTGTTCCTAAGCTCACAATATTTTTGAAAGACCTATTCAACGATGAGTTAGTCAAAAATAAAATAAGCGGCTAAGTGCGAGTCGGACTCGCCCATGAAGGGTTCCGTAGCAGCAAGTAACATAAGTCTTGTAGTATGTTTTTTTATTTTTCTATTTGAGTTGATTAAATGAAAGTTAATTTGCGGCACTTTGGAAGTATCTCCCGCGCAAACTATTCAGTTTAGAAAAAAATTATATCAGAAACCTCAATATCATCTTTGAAGACCTATCTATAGATACCCCACACGTATCGGTCTGATGAAAAATAAATTTTTGAATTTCAGTTTTAAGTATGGGGAGCCCTCAAAAATTATGTTTTTTTTTTCTTATTTTTGTGTGAAAATCTTAATGCGGTTCACAGAATACATCTACTTACCAAGTTTCAACAGTATAGTTCTTATAGTTTCGGAAAAAAGTGGCTGTGACATACAGACGGACAGACAGACAGACAGACAGACAATCTTATTATAAACCCTTATGACGAATCTATAAGGGTTCCGTTTTTGCCATTTGCCTACGGAACTCTAAAAATGACTACTGCCTTAATATGTATGGGAGCTAAAAATAAATTTTATTTTATCACGTTTTTATCATGATGAATATACATACCCATGCAATTACAGCGTTCTGTTACTAATAGTCTTTGAGTAAAACCGCGGACAGACAGATAGACAGACAGACATGGCGGTTCCTTGTTTACTACGGAACCCTAAAGGTGGTGGTCAAGAATTGTATTTGTACCTTGGTCAGACTTGACGGGGGTTCCCGCGTTGTTCTCGTGTTTGTCAAAATGGGATTTTACCGTTAACGCTGCCATTTGTTTGAAATGGTTCCATTGTAGTTGTAGTTTGTACCATTCAGTACTTAAGCTGCATTGTGTCGGGTCGTGGACAGTTATTTACAGTATTTTACGTTATTCTGCATTTTTGTGGTGGTTTCCATAATTCGACTATGACGTGAGTTTTTGCTGTATACATTTTGCCGTGCGTGATAATGATAACTGACTAAATGTAAATTAGTGAATACTTAGGTGCTTTAAGCTTACTTATTTCGTAATACTATACCAGAAATTAAAATACCTCAGCACCTCACAGACTATTTAGAGATATTTAATAGCCGTCTGTATGTGGCCCTAGTCTCTAAAATACAAGCGTAAACCTGCCCGGTTGCTACCGCTCATAAGTCATAATGTACGTATTTAAAAGGAATTTTAAAAAGAAAACCGAAAACTACTAACTACTTCACTACGTTTTTGCTCGCATTGGCTTTGAAAATAAACTCCTGAAGAGTTTAAAAATAGCCGGCAATATCAAGAACAGCATTTGCAAAGTAATGAAAACTAGTAAATCTCGTGGTCTTTTCAGTACATACATCATAATTATTTTTAATGTTACATTTTTGTCTATGTAATCGTTATCGATTCTTTCTATGTGGTTGAGATTTTTTTATCACAGTTTGTGTCCCACGTCCTGTCCTTATCATCTTTCTGTCATAGTTTAATTGAGCAGCTACAAATTTTATTTATTTTCTTTACTTATGTTATCTTAACGAGAGATCGGATATTTCCGTGCATATTTACCTAAACTTCAAGAAAGTACGTAACATAGAGTATGTAATGTAAGGAATTGGAGGGAATACCCGATCTATGGTCATAGATATGACAGAGAATTAATATCTTATACCTTTAAACGAGCAATTCTTGTATGTATATATATTTATTTATAAATTTCTGTGATCGCGAAAAACGCATGAAAACTCGAAAACGCGTGTTTTCGAGTTTTCATGCGTTTTTCTTTCCACGCAGAATATGGTCGCTAATTTCGGCGCGCCATCCGCCATCGGCTTAGCTCAGTTGTTAAGGATGCTGACTGCTAGACAGAGTGTTACGGGTTCGAATCCCACTCGGTGACTTACTTTTGTTTTTTTTTCATGTTCAAGTTTATATATAATTTTTTATTTTGTACTGTTTTTAGACAAGTTTAAAAAAAAATAGTAAATGTTTGAGATGTAACCGACCGAGCAAAGCTCGGTCACCCAGGTACTAAAAGTATTAAGTACAGAACGGAAACCAAAAAAGGTCTCGCGCAATATGCGATTAACACACACATTGACCTGTGTCACAGCCTGTGTGTTTCGTTTGTAGTAGTAGCACAGAATTGGTGTAGTAAGGATAATTGTTACTCCGCTTCTATTTAGTGTTATACCTGTTTATAAGAGTCTTTACTTGTTTTAGGAAGATGAAAACATCTAAAGAGTTCAAGACTTTAGAAGAGGTTTTTCTGCAAATCAACCACGATCATGTTAAAATCGACAAGAAAGAAGCAAAGTCTAACAACGTCGTCCTTCGCTCCGTCCTCGATGAAATATTGAACAAAATGCGCGAGTGTGATCCGTTATTCGATAGTATGAAACCTAAACTCGATTATCTAGGGAGCTACTACGACGGATTGCGAGTCGGACATCCTACAGAATTCGATATTAACGTCATTCTAAAGCTCCCTATCAACTACCGCAAAATAAGATTGGATTGTACAAATACTCAATATGATTTCACAAATGTAATAATGCCGTCAGAATTCCGAAGATTGTGCAAAACTACAACAACTGCCAAAAAAGGATTTACGAAAACTGAGCTATGGTGCGATAATGCTCACAGACTATCTGTTAAAAAATTTAGATCATGGATGCAAAGTGTCGTAGATTCAGCTTTAAATAAACTGCCGATTTTGAACGGACGGCGAGCTCTGGTAGTAAAAAACACCAGTTACGAACTTACTGCAAAACTCTCCGGCCCAGCGAACACTATTACTATACATAAACCCACTAATAACATAGACGTTGATTTGGTACCCACTTTTGCATTCGATTTGCCTAAAAAACCTATTAACTGTGCTGTTGATTTTGGCAGAGATGAATTTAGAAAAAGCAGCCGGTATTTTATTGTTCCCAAACCAACGCAAGACGAATATCTCTGGAGACTAACATTTCCATTCCAGGAACGAGCATGCATGAGGAGCAGAAATAATTTTAAGTGCGCTGTGAAACTTATAAAACTATTGCGTGACACTCAAAGATTCGATAAATTGGCGAGTTATTACATAAAGACTTTGTTTTTATGGGAAACTAAAACACATGATGATAAATTCTGGAGGAAATCTTTGTCGACTTTAGTTATGTATATGCTCAAGAACCTAAGAGATCAGTTGGCTCAGAAAGAAATCAAGAATTACTGGTGCCATGACAATAATCTGCTCGACAAATTAAAGGATGAAACTTGTAGAAATTGGTCTAACAAACTGAGTTATATCATAAACGATATAGAACAAAACAAAAAACAAAACCCTGGTATAGTATTGAAATATTTTACAGATAATGGCAATCATACTTCTTTGCAAGACAAGGGGGATTGGATCAAATAAAAAAAATATAAAAAACATTAAAACCCTTCCAATATACTGAATAGTTTAATTGACAGAGCAAGCGAAGAGTCTCAGTTACGAGATTGGTCAAAAATGCTTTTGTGTCCGGCTGTCTCACCTGCAGGTCGCATTTCTGGGGTTCATATGAGGGTTAAAAACTTTTAAAAAAGATAAACTTCAACTTGGGGCTACTCGCGAGGTGTCTAGCTCACAGAGCCACTAGTTTATTTCTTTTATGTATGTTTCGCATTTTTGTACAAGTATTTAATTATAGCTACTTAAGTGTCACAAAATATGACAGAAAGATATTGTTATAATTTATATAGGACACTAGCTGTTGCCCGCGACTTTGTCAGCGTGGACTTTTCGAGAGATCATCATCATCATCATCTAGCCCTTCTTCTGCTAACTGTTGAGCATAGACCTGTGCTGCACACATCCAAAGTGTGTAAAGTGAATTGAAAGTGCCTTATTACAACCATTAAAATTATAAAAATCACAAAAGATACATACGAAAATTCAGTAACAAATTCAGTCTCAAAAAGTTATATGTGAGATCAAACACAAAAAGTATAAATATAACCTTTCAGTTGCATATATATTTATTTATTTAAACTTTATTGCACAAAATAGTGTACAAATGTGGCGTTCTCTGCTAGGCAGCCATTTGACCAAGTAAAGAAATAATTTGGAGAAGATATAAGAATATTAAAACGTCTAGCTGGTCTTGATATTACTGCCGCTATGAACAGCTTCCAATGTAGTTCTCATGTCTCCTGGGTCCCACAACTTTTCCTTTTTCTTCCTGCGGCCATTTTTTCCGTTTTAGTGACCAGTTTGGCAATGTTCGTTTCTGCAAAAAATGTAACATTTCATAGGTGATAATTCTGCGCCCAGTCTGATATTATCGCGCCCCAAGCGCGGTATTAGCAAACTCAGTCACAAGTTCACAACTTAAAAAATTAAAACAAAGCAATGTAATTGATGAAACATTACTATGCTACTCGATTGTTTACTATATTAATGCAATAATGCGTGTAAAATATATATAAATGTTTAAAAAAAGTGGACTTACCTCTTATCAAAGACACTTGAAAAATAATATCAAAACGGCGCAAAAACTATCCGTATGTGTACGTCTGCTCAGAATATTTGAAGAGCAATGGAGAGGTACGAGCAAGGTGCCGGGGCTGGGGGCAGTGATTATATACTCTTTGGCTGGGGGTATGGAGCGTGAATAGAACACTGCGGACTCCGCAGACTTACGGTTTTGGAGTAAACGAAAGCGCGAAATTGTCAACCGCGCGGAATTATCCAACTCTCCCCTAGCTGGTCAGGTCATCAATTTTCAAGGTAGAATCAACATTCGGAAAATAATAAACGGCAGTTGAATCGGCAATATCTTCCCAGCAGTGGTAATTCCAAAACGGCAAACAGAGCAAGTTAAAGCTTGTAATAATAAATAATTGTACCTACTATGTAACTGTATTGTTTTTATCTTTTGTCCTTATCGCCCGTCTAAGTTTCAGAACCGCTTCGAACAGCAACAGAAATACATAATTTGTGAAAATTTCAACTGTCTAGCTATCGCGGTTCTTGAGATACCGCCTGGTCACAGACAGGCGGACGGACAAACAGCGAAGTCTTAGTGATAGTCTCTTTTTAGGGTTCCGTAGCCAAATAGCAAAAACGGAACCCTAATGGATTTGTCATGTCTGTCTGTCTGTCTTTCTGTCTGTCTGTCTGTCTGTCACTTTTTTCCAAAACTATAAGACCTATACTGTTGAAACTTGGTAAGTAGATGTATTATGTGAACCGCATTAAGGTTTTGACACAAAAATAGAAAAAAATACAATAAATTTTGGGGGTTCCCCATACTTAGTACTGAAACTCAAAAAATGTATTTTTCATCAAACGCTGAACGTGTGAGGTATCTTTGGATAGGTCTTCAGAAATGATATTGAGGTTTCTAATATCATTTTTTTCTTAACCGAATACTTTGCGCGAGAGACACTTCCAAAGTGGAAAAAATTGTGTCCCCCACCCGTAACTTGTAAAATAACAGAATGATGGAACTAAAAAAAATATATGATGTTCATTACCATGAAAACTACCAGCGAAAATTGGTTTGAACGAAAAAAACTACTTACTAGATAAGTAGTTTTTTTTAATACGTCATAAATTGGATACGCTTTTTGTGCCGCATAATTTTTTCTGTTTATCCCTATGGTTGACTGGGAGAAAATGCTTTTAGCATTAAGTCCGCCATTTGTTAAAAGTATATTTGTACTTTGGAACAATAAAGTTTTATAAAATAAAATAAAATAAATAAATCATAAACGGCAATTTACCTTTCATTCAATCAACTAAAAAATAAAAATTTAAAAAGACATACTACAAGACTTTAAATTAAGTTATTTGCTACTACGGTACCCTTCATGGGCGAGTCCGACTCGCACTTGGCCGCTTTTTTACCCTTTGGGTACGGAACCCTAAAAAATTGAATATTATATGGGGGAACAGTTTGAACATACATTCGTAGCGGGCTAGCGGCGAAACACAACACCCCCTTTTTGGTTTCGCCCGTAGTCGGGCAATTTAAGTATATTTAGTGCCAGTGCCAGCCTAATATAATTTATTTCGAGAGCCAGATTAAAATATAAGTTTGTCAAACATAAAAAATCTATTCTGTCAGGAATTTGTGCAGACAGCAGCTAACTGGCAAAATAGCAAACAGCCAGTGCCTACCTAATTTATAAGCAAAACGTCAGCCATTTTATTTGTATCGCCATTTCATTTCTGTCATGAGATGGAGAATTTGTGAAGTTGTAAAGTGAGATAGAAATAAAATAATTTTAATCTACTAGCACAATTAAATAATTAAAATAGTTTTATTACATTTAATTACATCTGAATTAGGTAAGGGAAAAGACCTAGATTATCAGCAGTGTAACAAGGAATGTGTCATTTTCGTTATGTCCGCGTCTCTATCTAAGTGAGAGATGGTGAAGAGTGCAATGGCGTCCGTTTACTCGAAACGCCTGTAAATATATTCCGTCATCCTTTTCTTACATATATCGACTATTCAGGAGACACAGCTTTCGTAGCGAATGATCTTTTTACGAGAAGAGTAGACTGATAAGAAAATATTTCCCGTTGCCTTCGCACTTTGTTTTGTATTCTCTTGTTGTGTGTGATTAGCCGCGCTTCAGGAACGAAGTGAAAATGTTAGAAAATATTTGGAAATGTCGTGTTTTATTATGTTTACCATGTATGGTTTATACTTACTCAGGTACGAAATGAACGAAGAAGTGTTATGGAGTTAATTGTTATTGAAGTATGAACCAGTGACCTATAGTAAAAATGTTCACCACAAACACCGTGCAGACCGGCACAGTGCCGACTCTGCAGTACCAAGAACACCCGAATCAGAAAGCTCAAGCGAAGACCATCGAGGCAGTGCAGCAGAAAAATGCACAGCAGTCTCAGCAGGGCCAGCAGCAGCAGGTATGTCCAAGTTGCTTTTGTTTCGTTATTAAATTATTGCCCATTATCAATTATTATGGTTATCAGCTAATAACATTTTTATCATTTACCTCCTGAATACTGTATATTATACATAGTAGTTATTTTACATTAATATTACAGCTCTATAATGTAGTTATAATTCTGTCTATATGGTTAATTTAAATGATTGCTCTTTTTTGAAACATCTAAATGGCAACTTAAATATATATTACAAGAATACAAGATTTATCTTTACTATATTTTCTCCAGGAATTTCCTACTTTCTGCTACACAACAAATGTCAACATGCTCAGTAAGATTGGCACTGGGAGCACCAGTGGAGCTGGGGGAGTTGCAGGCAGTGTGAACATCGCACAACTGACTACAAGTGATGACAAGACCTGCTACATTGCTCAGCCGTTCTCCTACAACTATGCCCTGGTGAACCAGATGCAGATAGCACCGAATGGCATCCAGAACACTATATCAAACATCAGCTTTAAATGTGATGTGTGTGGCTTAATGTTTGGCCACCTCAGTTTACTAAATGCTCACAAAAGGATACATGCACAAGATACAGGTAAATTTATGTTGTCTATTTACCAATGTTTATGTTTTTATTTCCAGAAATTCTAGGCTTAGTGGTAAAAGATGTGCATAAAATATTATACACTTATTTTTATAATTATATTACTGTAAGTGTTAATACAGTCATCTTTAAAGTTTTATGGAGAAGACAGTGCTAAGGGTTGTAAAGACATGTTTGTTTAGTATTTGAGTTATGTTGAAATGTGGGACTTTGGGTTGCTAACCCATCATTATACAGGTTAATGATACTTTTTGCATTTGATAAAAAGAAACTGGTGCATTTTATGCTCTTTTTTGCTTTGTATATTACTGAGACCTAATGTGTGTCAATGTGCCTAGTGATCTTCTTGTAGGTACATCAAACAATGTAGTGCATTCAGGGAATGGGCGTTAAACTGATAGTATTTCTAAATAAGTGAATATTCTGCAGTTAAACACCAAGTACAGACTCAGAAAATCTTATCCCTCAAAATTCAAAAAAATTTTTTTTTTCTGTAGTTTGATCTTTACAGGCTATTTCATCATCAGGCAGGGGTTATAGGTATAATTTACATTATGTGTAGTTTACTAAACATTAATTTGTATTATAAAGAAAAGCTACTATACCAGCGCTTCGCAACAACCACTGCTGTGAACAAACAACTAAAACAACTCATTTTTAACTGTATTGGTTGCCTACTCTCAAGAGTTTGTCATGTTATCTATCTAGCCCTCTATGTATTGTGATGAGAGATTATTTATTTATTCTTATCAAGAAACATAACTTGTATTTTCAGATAACAACATAACAGTAGTGGCTACTGGAGTGAGTGCCAACAATGAAGTGGCAATGCCTCCACACATCCAAATCATGTCATCAGACCCAAATGAACAGCAGCAACATCATGTTCAGATACAAGACAGTAAGTATTGGCTTTTTTTAAGACATTGGCAATAGAAGTGAGCCTGTCATTAAGGCTTTGTTTACTGGTTCTATACCAATACTGGTCACATCATGTTTTAAGTTGCCTATACTCCATTTGGTTAGGTATTCAAAAAGATGTAAACAATCTTGACATGTCTTTTTATTGAAATATACAATTTATAAATCAATAATTTTACTAATTACAAAGTAATTATGTTATAAATTACATAATTACTTTGTAATTTGCAAAGGTTTGTGATTTACGAAGTGTTTTTTTTTTTTTTTTATGTCATGATTGTTTACATTGATTTAAATACCTAACTATGGGACCTTGACTATGAGGAGGGTTTTCAAAAATATGAGACTCCAGATGGTAGCACAGTGAAGGCAGTTCCAATAAGCTGCTGTTATTGGATGGAGCAAAAGAACTTTTTAACTTATGGACCTTATGGTGCAATCACAATTGATTGGACCTAATATAATTGTGCCAGGGACCGGAAAACCCCTTTATTTGATTAAGTCTATCGATGGAGTAACTCCATCATAAGCTTACCCTTTGTTACAGTTAGCATATCAATTGACTTACCCTAACGTTATGGTAACTCCTTTGAATCAGTTAACTACTGGTAACTGGACTTACCAGTAACCTTAAAGTTCCGATTATACCTGTTAGCATTAAGTTGGTTACCCTTTTCCCCTCTTTGTTCTACAGTCTTGTCTACTACTTCCAAACTCATAGAAACGACTGTAAACAATGTAATATAAGTCTTATGTGAATGCAATTAGTATAATTATTAAATGGCTGTTTGGACATCCACAAAGCCTGCCTTCTTTTTCTACCCCGATGCGTCGTCTCGCTAACCCTATAAACTGTTTGCACAAGCAGTTTTGTGTTGTATGCCATTCAAATAAAGATTAAATTGCTTGAGGCCGTATAAATAATATTGATAGGGTAAGCCTATCATAGGGTTTTGCGATATTAGTTAGTGCTAAGTTGAATTAACTGTATCGTATTAGTAAGTCTTTTGTTAGGGTAAGCAAATGATATGGTTAACAAATCATTAGGGTTTACGAAAACCAGTCGATCAAAAACCCGAACGAAAACCCTTTAAAAGGTAAGCGGTTCCGGTCCCTGAATTGTGCTGACACCTGGTTCCCTTAACTAAAAAAACTTTAACTCAATAATGACCACTTTACATGCCTTCTGAAGCACATAAGAGCTCAAACTAATTTATACTGCTAATAGTAACTACTAAGTGTTAAGATAAAATAGTAGCAGAACTCGGCGGAGGTGGGACCTTTATTTGAAATAAATTGTTTAAAGGTGACGATTGGCTATTTGATTTACAAAAATCTTAGGAAGGACCTTTGAATTATTTTATGAATGACCGAGGACAGTAATTGCTTTAATCTGTCTAGTTTTGAAAACGAGTTTTAAAACTAGATGGACTATTAATAATACTTTCAGCGGTCGTTCATGGAATGATCTGAAGGTCTTTCTGGATTGTTGGAGGTCAAATTGTTGATTGTCACCATGTTTACTTTTACAGTTTGTTTCAAAAGTGGGCGCCTCTACTGCTGGGTTCCGCCACCATTTCGCCCTAACGTGCACAAGAGCTTAGTAGTCCTGTTACGCAATCAGTTTCTTACTTTGACAGCCACAATATTTGACATAAACAGCCAAATATTTTGTATTGACCTTTTTACTTTATTTATAGCTAAACCAGTAATAATAGACAAAGTACAGAAGTGCATCACATGTGGAGGTCCCATTACAAGTAATCCGAAGAGAAAAGGGCCAAAGCTCATTAGATGTGAGAACTGTATTGCTCAAGACACAGTTGATCAGAGGAATAATCAAAGTAAGTTAACAATATTTTAGTTATTCATGTTTTATTATCATCATCAGGTCTTTTAAGTCTCCACTGCAGAACCACAACCCTCTCTGTACTACTAGAGCCATACTTGGCCAGAGCAGCCAGAGGATTTAGCCTACACTCTCAACACTGGCCAGATGTGTTGGAGAGGTCCTATTGAATTTTATAAGCTTTGTTAAGTTTATATCTGCTAAGTCGCCTTCGACGACATCCCAACGGGATTTGAAGTGTACTGTACTCTGCCGGAAACCACAAAGTGATATTCATGTTTAGCTAGTATCTTATAAAAGAATTCAAGCTTACAAAGACAAACCCCAGAATGCAAAGCTTGGTTTATGCACATCTGAGGTTGGATGTGTGCCTACACATCATGCACAGGGTGTATATTATGTCATGCTCATATCCTAAAATTGATTATTTTATGATGGGGCTGAAATTCTAAGAGCTGGCCAGGACATAATACAAAAGCAGAGTTTTCTGTGATTTCATTAAATTAAGATGTGACATAAATCTTCTCTTTCTTATAAGCAGCTGTTGTCACTGACTTTGTTTAATTAATCAGAAATTAATACAATATTTAATATTTTCAGTGAACACAACACAAATATTTGTGGCTTCTGAAGATAATGTAAAATTTGAAGTGAGTGGTGGTGTAAGTGGAGTTCAGCCTGCGACCGACCCACTTGGGAACTCGCAGCCAAATCAACAGGCACAACAGCAACAACAGAAACCTTGTAAGCTATAACTTACGAATAATATAATTTTTTTTAGACGCTTATTTCTTTCAGTCACATGAAGCCGAGTTTCTTTGCTGGAAGAAAAAGCTAGGCTACATCGAATGTTGTTTCTTTCTTTTTCGTGTGTGTAATTGCCCAAAATTAGTGGCAGATTTATCAGGCTGCCTAAAGGCACCTGACATAGCTTGATGACAGCCAGGACCAATGGCTTATACACGAAGCACGGAGGTGCTCGAGAAATTTTTATGCCACTTGTGGTCACCCATCCAAGTGCGGACAACCTGGTGTCACTTTACTTGCGAAAGTGCTAGTAATCGCACTCCTGCCACCTAGGTTCTTGTTGTGTATAAATATCCTTGTTTTTTGATCCTGGTTGTGTATTACCAGCAGGCAATATGCATGCATGCCAAACCAGATATTTTTATTACATAAACAGGAATTAGAAATTACATGTTACTAGCCGAGCATTTGTGCCTGTTCTCTTATTCAACTTAGGACCTATGCAGGAGGAACAACTGCACATTCTCTGTCGAGCATAAAATATTTTTAATAATTCTTTTCTTACAGTACCTGGCCATCATCCAGTAAAAAAAAGAAACCTAGCATCAGTTACGAAGTGTCAAAATTGTAATGGATCTGGAATAATATTTGTTGGAGGAAACAAGAACAAACTCAACCAGTCAAATGTGGACAAACCTTTCCACTGTAATATCTGTGGAGGTTCATTCTCTAGGTACTCGTCTCTGTGGTCGCACAAAAAGCTTCACTCGGGAGAGAAAAACTTTAAATGTGGTATTTGTGGTATTGCTTTTGCTAAAGCAGTGTATCTTAAAAACCATTCAAGAATACACACAGGCGAAAAACCGTACAGGTTAGAATAAAATGTTTAATATTTATTATCCGATGGATTCTTTTGCCTTCTTGTTCTTAACTCTAGCACAGAATAAGGCTTAATTTACACCGACGAAGCGACGAAATCGTTCATAGCAAAATGAACTTTATGTCAATCGCATAATGTTCAAACTAAGGAGTTGCCGGCGGCGACTCGCACCGAGTCGCTTGACTTCCGCGCTTGACGCTCTCAAATTTAGTTTGAACATTATGCGATTGACATAAAGTTCATTACGCTATGAACGATTTCGTCGCTTCGCTTCCATTCCGCGGCGGTGTAAATTGAGCCTTAATCTCTGTCCCCCGTCCCCGCATTTCTCCCTCGTTCTCGCCTTTTGGAGGGTGATGAGCGGTAGGCTGCGCCTGGCCGCCTCGACTAGGCGAGATTGGGGGAGAGGTGTCGGGACTGGGAAAGGGGACGCATATTGCGCGGGACCTTAGGAGATTCCGTTAGGTGTTAGATTTTTCAAGCTGGATGCATGCTTTTAAGGCATGAAGGTGTTAAAGTACTGGCCGTCGAGATACCTATGTTAAGATTTACTTTGCTAAAAGTGAGGTGTCGGTGTCGTCTATTGGAAAACTTAAAAAGAACATGATTTTGTGCTGAATAAATATATGTATGTAAGATTATCGAAGGATACTTATTTTGTGATATGAATACTTCACCAAGGACAGTCAATTTACAACAAGAAAAAGAGTTCGTTATATTTCTTGTAGGTGGCTATATGTTTCCCGATACACCCTAAGATGGAATCTTTTTCTATATTTAAGAGAACTATTTGTTAGAACTCAAGATTAAGTAAGTAAGAGAAGATGTCTTATTCAAATTTATCTTTCTACATACATGGTTGTTACAACCAAAAATTGATATCAGGTCTGCTAAAAATAACCTTATTTTCAGATGTAACACATGCGGCATGCAGTTTTCGCAATCACCGCATTTGAAAAACCATGAGAGGACACATTCTGGAGAAAAACCTTATGTTTGTGAGGTAATTTCGTTCTATACAGTCCAAAAGCTGAAGAGGTGCTAATCATATAACAAATGAAAAATTTACTAATGTTTGCTTGTTCGTTCCTGGTTTTTATATTTTATTACTTGTTAAAATTCTAATAAAAACTTACGAAATTCATCATCACCATCATCATATCAGCCACAGGAAGTCCACTGCTGGACATAGCATACGAATTTCGCTGTAGGCAAATGCTATTTTAGTCGTCCGGCTACAATACAAATGCTCTGTAATGCACAAACGGAAATATTGTGATACAAAGGTGGACTTCATCATCATCAGGTCTCTTTTTAGTCTCCACTTCAAAAGTACGACCCTCTCTGTTCTACCAGACCCATACTTGGCCAGAGCAGCCAGAAGACTTGGCCTACACTCTCCACGCTGGCTAGGTTGAGGAGGTCTCACTGATGTTTATAAGCTTTGTTTAGCTTGTATTTCCTAAGTCGCCATCTACGTCATCCACGGGAAGACTTGGAGTGGTTCTATTCTACTCTGTCGCCTACATCTACAACCACACGGCAAGGGTAGACTTATCGCATAGTAATCTCTTCCGGTCAACCATTGGGGATAGGTGGTGCAGTATGCTACTTTGTGCGCGACCTCCCTGCGGGGTACAGACGTTGGCGGAGACTGTTTGTTTTTTGTGTGTGTGTAAGTGGCCAACACCGGTGTCAGATTTTTCAGGCTGCATAAAGGCATCTGACATAGCTAGAAGCGGGTGAGACTCGTATACTGACGCGCAGTTCACGCGTTAGAATTGGGCTACACGGTACGCCTGTCAGCACGGAATAGCACTTTCGCATGCTGTTATCCTTTTCTGTCGCTCAAAACCGTGCAGAAGCGTGCCGTCGCTCTCTCTCGCCCTGCGACAGAAAAGGATAGCAGCATGCGAAAGTGCTGTTTCGTGCTGACGTGCTGGTGTAGCCCAACCTTTACCCTCCCCGCTACACGTTCTGCTAACGCTGACGCCATGAGCATTTCCCCGCCACCGTCTGTCACCTTGCAGGAAGGTCGCTCGCGCATAAAGTAGCGGGACGATAATTTACAATTACTCTTGTGTAATGAGGCTTGTCAGTTGAACAGATACTGAAGTTTATTTTTATGCATAGGTGTGTGACAAGGGATTTGCAAGGCATGCAACGTTATGGAACCACCGACGCATTCACACGGGAGAGAAACCTTACAAGTAAGTACATAATCTCGTAAATAAAATATAATTGTAGGCATTCGTGATATTGTTTTAACCATTTTTTCTTTCTTCTTTTCTAAGTTGGGACATTTGTCTAGTAGAAAACAGAACTAGAACTTGATTAATTTTCGAGCCAAATGAAGTTGACAGTTACAAAAACGAAGGTGATGTTGTAGTAGATGTTATCGATCGTTACGTCGCAGAATGTCCCCTAGCTATGTAATACTTTTATTGATTATATCCCATTTGGGCTGATCTAAAGTTAGTCCGCGTTCTGTAATAACACTGAAAATGTCACTCATACATACATGTACTGTTATGTACTATTTTTACGAAACTGGGTTCGAGATTTGGAGTAAAACGCCAAAGTTCGTATGAGGGTTTTTGTTCACTACGAAATCCAAAGGTTGACACGTCAAGATGGTCTTCCTGATGTCCAAGTCCAAGTCGCGTAGCAGCTGAGGTCCAAGTATCTCGCCAAAGTTGTCGCAGGTACTTCCACTTATCGCCCTTAGGTTTCTTTCGCTTCGAAGTTATCGCTTTCGTAGCTCGTACTGAACTGGCGGGACGCGCACTCGATCGCCTTTTTATATGCGCCGATACAGAGGTCTACACTTTTCTCGAATATTCGCCCCACTTGACGAATGTATTTCGATTGACGGGAAACATCGAGACGCCGGTATGTATGTGTGAGTGCGACTAAGCCGGCGACCATTCAAAGAACTTAGCCTTTATGCTGTAAGAATATAAGGCCTAGTTTCGCTTGCATTATCCTGACGTCTTTCTATACGATTCCACTCGCGAACATTCCGAGTCTATCTCGCCAGCAGAGTTCTTACTCGCGAATATTCTACATCTATCTCGTTCGCGACACTATATTATTTAATTTGCTAGATATAATGCAGGCTAAGGTCTTCAAGTAGACTACTAAGAGATTATATGCACACCGCAGCAAAATATGTGAAACAATACCATGGAACAATATTTTATGAAAATTGATATTCTGATACTTTGTAGATGTGATGTTTGTTTAATAATTCATCTTTTGATATCCCATGTTCTTTATTAGATGTGAAACGTGCGGCTCTGCGTTCAGTCAAGCGGCGCATCTGAAGAACCACGCTAAAGTACATTCCGGGGAGAAACCCTTCAAATGCGACATCTGTACGGCCGCGTTCGCCGACCGATTCGCCCTCAAGAGGCATCGGGGCATACACGATAAATATGGTTAGTTGTTTCATAGCTCCCTGAAACATATCAACGTCAAAAAATTTAAAAACAATCTTCTTGTCAGTAAAGTATTTCCATGCCTTTCACTTCTAATGAGTAATAACTAATTACATACATACATACATACGATCACGTCTTTTCCCTAATGGGGCAGACAGCATTATGAATCTTGCGGCTCTAAGCAGATAGAGCTCAGGGCTGCAAGACTCAAACGCGACTTTTAGCTTGATGTGGGCAAGAAGGTGGATGAAGGAATCAAATTAGTGATGGGTTGCTAGCCGCATCGCCTATTAACATTATTCGATTTTTTGCCCATTCCCTCAATCGGCTCTTACGATCTGCGCGGGAAGAGAAGCAGCTGGTACATTCTATGTTTTTGGTCTTGGTTGGGACAACAGGTTAGCATGGAAGAAATGACTAATTAAATTTTCCAAATACTAAAGTGATTTACAGAAACATGTATGTTTCATCCAATTATGAATTTCTAAATGTTTTTTTAGGGGTAAATCCTACCCATAAAACTTTAATACATACCCTTCTGAGTTACAATATTTCTTGCAGGCCAAACTACGCCTCTAGCATCAAGAATACAAGTAGACGAAGCGGCGCAGAAAGCAAATGGTGAACAACAAAACGTACAGCCCGCGGTCGAAGTAGAGCACCGTCCAGAACAGGCACTCTGAGTATAGGATTATTTTTAAGTTATTATATCGTTCGGCCGGGCGATCCTCGAAAGTTTGGTCTCTCTTCTCTAGGCCGAATGTCGAATCGGCGAAAACGGTCTCTCAGTACCTATGTCAAAACACGGTCAGTGAGATGTTTTCAAAAACATAGGCATGAATTCTACACGTGTGAGACTCAAAAGGTTATGTGGTGTCATTTTTCAAACGAAGTGTCACTGAACGAACGGTTTTTTGTATGGAAAAACCATTCGTTTAGGTGACTCCGCGTTTCAAAAATTTCAAAAATGGCACTTCTGCTCAAAAAGAGCAGTATGAACAGAAATAGACTGCTGAAATTGCATACTCTTCCTTCCTTACCTAACATGATTCATCGTCAATTTGGTTCAGTCAAGCCTCCCAGAGGCTTATTAAATTAACATAGTGTAGTATGTGATAAGCACACAGCTGTTGCAATAATTGAAAAGTAATACTGTTGGTCACAAACAGACCACAGCGTAAATAAGGGGTGTAGGAGATCCCAAACTGAAATTATAAATTATGACATAATAATACTCTGTAAATTTTAAAATGCTGTACCTGGCTTTCCTGGCGAAACGTGAAATGAACAGGATCTTAATAACACTGCCATTTTATTTTACTGTAGTCGGAGCGAGCAGCATTAATTTAATTTATCATAGAATCATCTCCGCAAAGTATATTTCTAAAGTACAATATTCGTAATTTCATATTCAAATTAAATTGTTTTTAGCCAAATTTATTTCTAATAGTCTAAGATCTGAATAGGGGTTGACCTTCACTCATCTGCCAACTGATGAAACTATATACTTGACCAAGGATATACAGATTTTTGCTATATAATATGGTATATGTTCAGGGCCACATTTGATTATACATTTCATCCAGTTGGCAGATGGGTGAAAGTCAACCACTCTCGGATCCTGTACTATAAATTCTTGATTGGCTGTGCAACTAGCTATTTTTGTTTTGTTTTTGGTTACTGATTTATTATAAGACCAAATAACCATTACATAGAAAATCTTAGGTAATAAATAGACTTGATGTGTAAAGATTTAGTAAATTAACTATCTTATTAGAGATACCCCAATACTCCCCATTTTTAGAAGTCTGTCCATTCTTCTCCCAAGGTTACTTTTTTTTTTACTATATGGCAAGTTAAAGCTTTTTGGTACAACAGTGAACAATTCATATCAATGGTTATTTGGTCTATAAAGTTCAACATCCAGGTGTAATTTTAAACACATTGTAAATATTAGACGTATTTTACATTAGCAGCCTATGTGATTTATTATCTTAGCATATCCAATGATAAATTAAGGTCTTGTTATTTATAATTAATGAATGAGTTGAACTTACTACATGCACATGAAATTGTGGTAATTACAACTCATTTCTAACAGCTACATCAATCAGATGTAATTTTGTAAGGTAGACTTGAATTTATTATACGGAAGATAATAGAATTATAGTAAAATTGTCTAAACTGTCATGTTTGTTTTATTTGTATTATTTGGTACTCATATGTATAGAAAAATAGAAATTAAAAAAGCTATGTCACCTGTCATATCACTTGCCATTGTTCTGAGTTTTTAATGTGGTTTTAGATAAACTGATATTTGAGGGTGCGGTTTGACTCCAAGAAACTATGACGTCATTCATTATATTTCATATAAATTCCATAGTAAATATTTGTTTTGAGGCTTAGAAAACTGTTGAAAAGTAGTGATTTGTAGGCCCCACCATCAAAAAAGTACAAACATACTTTATCCCATATCCATCCAAACTTATAAAATGAAGTCTGTCCCCAAAAGTACAAACATACTTTATCCCATATCCATCCAAACTTATAAAATGAAGTCTGTCCCCAGAGTGTCATCACTAAATTGTTAGTTGAAGTAGTTTGGTTTTGAATACTATCAGATTGAAGTCTGTACCTACTTCATTTATATATTTAAGATGATAAGCAATGGCACAAACACAACCTAATCAATCACCCTTGAATAAAACAGTTCTATTTGCCCTTGAACTTGGAATATTGTACGCATATAACTATACTTGCATAAATCTAGTACAGTAAACTAAACAATATTTGACTGCCTTCAACTTAGTATTTTTTACAGATAAAGCTCATACAAAGCAAAATCTCAGGTTATTCTAAAGGTAAATGATTGATATACCATGAATTTAACAAATTATCTTTTATTTGTTTAATAACTTAAAAATAAGCTTTTACATAAAATTAGGATTAACTGTTGCAACCTGTGCATTGTTCTTAAAATGCCTAGATTCAAGATTTATTCATAGACCCAGTTTTCATCAGCTGGCGTCCAGCCGACGAGTTCCTTCTCAGTGAACCAAAGTCCAATTTCTTTCTTAGCGGCTTCAACACTGTCGGATCCGTGGATGATGTTGCGACCAACCTGGATGCAGAGATCGCCACGAATGGTTCCTGGTAGAGAATCAGCTGGGTTGGTTGCGCCGAGCATTTGACGACCAGTCTTCACCACGTTAAGGCCTTCCCATACCATTGGAACAACTGGTCCGGAGTTCATGTACTTCACGAGACCGGGAAAGAAAGGTCGAGACGCCAAGTCACTGTAGTGATTCTTAAGAAGTTCTTCAGACGGCCACATGAATTTGAGAGCTACCAGCTTGAAGCCTTTCTTCTCGAAACGCTCGATAATAGTTCCAACGAGTCCACGCTGGACACCATCGGGTTTGATCATGATGAAGGTTCTTTCACGTTGTTCCGCCATTATATAGCCTGGTAGCGAGTTCACAATACGTGCGAAATAGGTTAGGAGAGCGCACAAAGTGGCAATCATACGAAAAAGGAAGTTGCTCGGCGTGGCATGAACCGGGTGTCAAATAGTGTTGTGAAATTTGCAATGCAGCAGTAAGTAAAATATCGATAGTCAATCTATCGATGCTATTGTTATCTTGAAAATTTAATATCGATAGCCAATAGTTGGTTGGGTACTTTCCTGGGTAAAAAGTAAATTATTTATACTTAGTGTTAAAAATAAAATGTCACAAAGTAGCGGCACTTGTAATGATAATATCTATTTTCAATGTGATTTAATTATTTATTATTGCGAAAAAAACTGATAAGAGTACTATATTTGGTATGGAAAAGAAAATGGATTGGACACCTTTTGTTGACCATCCCGCATTAATTACTGTTACTCAACGTGCTGTATTAACGTCAAGTAACACTGCGACTTAAGTGGTATTTGACATAATTAGTTAGTTACTTATTAATTAGTACCTACCTATCTTTACTATTAATTTTCACATTTCAATGATACTATATATCTGTACTGTATTTTTTCATATATATATTATCCTAATTTTAAACCATATTTTAATTGTGTATTTTAAATATATATTTCTCGCATTAACACTACGCATAGCATAGCTCAAAAGGTCAACCTTGTTTGTAAAATTGTGGTTCCACGGAGGACCACCTGTTGTTTGCCTTAATTGGCGACCAGCAGCTTATGCTGAGTGGACATCACTTTCAGTGATAAAATGGTTTTAATAGTTTTAGTTAATGTTTAAGTTCGTATATCTTTCAGTGTTTAGTTATAAAAAAATTGTAAGTGTATAATTTATCGCTGAATAAAGATTTTTCTACTTCTATTTCTATTACATACACTTATTGGGAAGAATGTTAGGAGCTTATCGGGAAGTTTTTTCTCCTTGAGTGACAGTGGTTCTGAAGAGGATGCTTATTAGAGATAGTACAGTAGTATATGTCGAGCTATCGATAGTAATTTAGCTGTCAATAGTAATTCTTCATACAAATAGTATCAATAATTACAAATCAATAACTATAAATACTGTCGAAAGCATCTAAATTCAATAGTATTGTACGTGACGAACCGTACACTGGTTGCGCTGGTGTCGAACCTACGTACTTTCGGACTGTAGGACCCACACGTTGGTCTCTCTCCTATATATGTGCGGGCTGCTGTCTGTCTCTGTGCACTGTGACACGACGCGGTTGATCGCGGGCGCTCAAGCCGTACCACTTTGACACAGATAATCGTAAGAAACGGGATGTATCAAAAGAAACGGGGGAATCAAAGAAACGAAATAAAACACGATGTTATCGTGTATATACCCAGCGGTACGGCGAGCGTGTGCGAAACGAACGTACGGGCGGACAGAGTGGCGTTCTATTTCCTGTATTTCCACTGTGTCTTGCTGTTTCTTCATAACCCGTTGTCCGATCTTGAAGTGCTGAAGTCGAGCAGGCAGTAGTCTGTAGCGAAGTCGGCCAGGCAGTGCGGAACCTGCGCGTAGATCATCTCGCACTCCGCCTTTCGGCGGGAGCGGGGTTGCTGCTCAGGGCTGTGGCCCTCTTCAGCGAATTGCTGCCGCCGCCTACTACGGTAGGCGGGTCACAGGGTAGTGGCCGTGGCGGCCACTTCAGGCTTCATCAGTCCTGGGGGTTCGGTTGAGGCGTCGCTGCTGGTGCGGCGCCTAGCTCGGCTGGCAACGGGATGATGGCATCGCGGGGCGAGGGCTTGTACCTGCCGTCCGGCGGGCGGGCGTGCAAAGGCGCAATCCCCCTGAGGTGGGGGTGCGCCGAGCGGTCCGCCTTCTCGTACATGCCCCTCGCCAGACGAGAGACAAATGCGTCCAGGCCTTCCCACTTTAAATCCCGGTGGACGACGGCGTTCCTCACGTAACGCGGGGCCCCGACGGCCGCCCGGAGACAAAGGTTTTCTTGAGCACGAAGACGTCGCTTGTTTGTCTCCGAGCAGTATGCGTACCACGCAGGGGCCGCGTATGTGAGGCGGGATCTAACGTAGGCCTTGTAGACCCCGAGCCGCGTCCGTAGCGGGAGGCTGGAGGAAAGCACTGGACGCAATTTCCCCCGGGCCATCTTCGTCGTTGCCACCACCTCGTCGACGTGGGCCTTCAAGCTAAGGCGCCTGTCGAACTTCACCCCCAGGTATTTGACGTGCGGCTGCCACGGCACGTCTTCGCCGAAGAGCTTCAAGGGCGGCGGTAGGTTGGTGTTCCCCGATATTAGTGCCTGCGTCTTGCTGACGTTCACCGACAACCTCCACTTGGAGAGCCAGTCAGGCAGGGCGTCTAGGGCCTTCTGGACTTTCTTGGCGGCGTACTTTGCGTTTACACTGACGGCAAAGTACGCGGCGTCGTCGGCGAAGAGCGCCAACTCGGCCTGACCGGCCACTGGGATGTCGTCGGTGTACCACGCGTAGCACGCAGGCGACAAGCAGCTTCCTTGGGGAACACCAGCCCGCACGGGGCGTTCCGATGATACGGCGTCTTCTACCGCCACCCTTATCTTCCTGTCCTCGAGGAAGGAGGCCACAATTCTGAGCAGTCTTTTGGGCATGGGCTTGGGCGTTGTCGACATTTTGTACAGCAACCCCTCGTGCCATACTCTGTCGAACGCCTTCTCGTTGTCAAGGAGCACCACAGCCACGTGCTCCTTGCGGTTGGCTGCCGCCGAGATCTTGTGCAGCAGTCTGGCTATCTGGAGCGTCGTTGAATGTTCAGGCCGAAAACCAAACTGCTCCGCGCGCGGTGGTATGTGCGGGAGCAGGAGGCCGAGCAGGAGTTTCTCGAACACCTTCGAGAGGGCGCTGAGGAGTGTGATGGGCCGGTAACTCTCAGGCTTCTGCAGGTTCTTCCCCGGCTTGGGCAGCATAATGACCCGGCCGGTTTTCCAGTCTTCTGGATAGTGTCCCGAGCGCAGGATGCCATTGAAGAGGCGCGTCACCGCCGTGATGTACGTAGGCGGTAGATGGCGGAGCGCCTCGTTCGTGACGTTGTCTGCGCCCGGGGCTTTCCTGGGCTTCAGGCTCCGGATCACTCGCAGGACCTGGCCGGGAGTGAAGAACGCTGCATTCTCCTCTTCTGGTACCGGCTCCGCAAAGTAAGCTCGAAGGTGCTCGATGACCATCTTGTGATGATCCTGGTCGGCCACTGGGTTCGGCGTGAATTGACGCTCCAGATGCTCCGCGAAGATCTCGGCGCGATCTTCGGCTTTGAATCGTGGGAGGCCATCGGCTGCCAGCAGCGGTCGGACGGGTTGGGGTTCGCCCGTAAGCTGCCGGCAGAGGCGGTGAATGGAGGGGATATCACCGCCCACCGAGAGTAGGTGGTTCTCCCACGATCTGGCTGTGTGCTCCTGTAGGCGATCCTTGATGGTCTCCACCAGCTTGTTGAGCTCCGTCTTGGTGGCAGGGCAGCGAGTGTTTTGCCACTGCCGCCGCAGCCGCCGCAGCCGCCTCTTCTGGGCCAGCAACTTGCTGATGTCGGCGGGCAGCGGGTCCGGCTTTGTTGTGGCCGAGACCGGGCGCGTTGCGGCTTCAAGGGCGGCGCGGATGCAGCAGGTGATGGCGCTCGCCGCCTGCTCAACTTCTTCGCCGGTGGAGACCCGCTTGAAAGCGACCCTAGCCTTGTCGCTCTCAAGCGCTTCCTCAAACTTCGCCCAGCTGACTTTTGATGTTCTGCTGGGCAGCGAGACCCTTGCCGGTAGGTCCTGAAGGACGAGAAGAACGGGTCTGTGGTCAGACGGCAGGTCCAGGGAGACTTCTTGTGTGGGCGGTGTTCGTAGACCTCTGTAGGCCACAAGGTCGATGACGTCGGGCTCACCCGTCGGGCCATAGTGAGTCGGCTCGTCGGGGCCCATCACCTCGTAGTTGTGGACTACAGAGTCCAGGTGTAGGAGTCGTCCGCGGGGGCACACCTTCGTGGAGTTCCAGACGGTGTGTTTGGCGTTGAAGTCGCCGGCCACTAGAGTCGGCGTGGGGTGCATCAGTAGTGCGCGCAGCTCCTGCGGATCCAGCTTGCTGTTTTTGCTGGATGGCGGCACGTACGTCGCAAACAGCCTTGTCTCTTGGCCGGCGACGCTGACCAGTACGCCCAACGCGTACATTATCTGGAACTCCGTGTGCGGTATGGCCTGATGGACGACATTCCTCTTCACGAACACCGCGAGTCCTCTGTAGGGTCTGCCGTTGACGGGACTCTTCTCGTCCTTGCGGTAGCAAATGTACCCGGGGATCTTGTAAGGATTAGATTCCCCGAGGTGGGTCTCGCTGACCAGCATGACATCAATACGCTGCTGACGGAGGAAGTTCGTCAGCAGCTGCTTCTTTCGGTTGAGTGTCTCGGCGTTCCAGTGCGCTATCCTCAGAGGGCCTTTATCCATATTAGTGTGGTAGGTTGGGGACACCTCTGAGGAGACCCGACGCGGCCAGCTGGTCGGGGGTCATGGCTGCCAGGGACTGGAACGCCTGGAACAGCATGTGGAGATGCTGTGGGGGCATCCCTTGTGCTGGAGGCAGTGGTTGGGGGGCCTGGGTTGCTTGGGCTTGGGAGGCCTGGGTTGCCGGGGCTTGCGGGGCCTGAGGCTGGCGATCTTCGGGGGGGGCGGGAGCAGAGCTGCCCGCTGATGATTTCTTCTTCTTTTTCTTTTTCTTCTTCGGGAGCTCTGCTCCTCTGGCCGTAGGGGCGTTGGCGGGGGCCATTAAGGAAGCCCCCGCTGTCTCCTCTGTGGCCGGACGCGGCGTTGGAGCGGAGCCCGTGCGTGCCACCGGGCCGGCGCGCTTGTTCCTCGCCTCCCGCTTAAATACGGGGCACGAGGTGTTGTTGGCGGGGTGCGGGCCCCCGCAGTTGGCGCAGGTTGCGGGCTCATCTTTCGGGCGGTCGCAGTCACCCGCCTTGTGGGGGCCTCCGCATCGCACGCAGGCGATCGGCCGGTGGCAGTTGACCGAAGAGTGCCGGAAGAGTTGGCACCTGTGGCATTGGGCGGGCCCCTGCTTGCCGCGCCAGGGCTCCACCTTGACTCCGGGCATGTGGAGGAGCTCGGTGATCCCGAAGATCGCGCTGGCGTTTTCGGCTCGTTTGATGAGGCAGAAGAAGATGCAGCCGGGGCGATCTCCCCTGCCCCGGATGCCCTTGATTGCTTCTGCCTCATGGCCGTGTTGGGCGAGGGCGTCCTTAATATCGCCCTCATCGGTATTAGCCGGTAGCCCCCGAATGGCCACCTTTAACTGGCGCTCGGCCGGGAGGGAATAACAAAACCAGCTGACGCCGGCATTCGCCTCCAGGTTGGTGAGGTATCGTTGTACCAGCCGGTACTCTTGCTCGTCAGCTGGTGTGAAGTTTACACCCCGGCCGAGGGGGCGCGCAGATGGTGAGCGGCCTAGCACTCGGGCCAGCTCACGGAAGTGGGCAGCCCAGTCCGGTAGGTACTCTACCACAATGCGCGGATATTTTGGCTTTTTAGGTTGCGCGGGGGCGCCTTGTTGGGGCTGGCTCGGGGGCACCCCTTCCGCCGATCCTGGAGTGGTGCGGGTCGGTTGGGTGGCCTGGGAACTGGGACCAGCTTTCGGCAGGGCCGACGTGCCGTTAGATGCAGCGGCGGTGACCCGAGGGGGCGGCACCCACTTGCTCGGTGCGGTGTCACGAGGGGGCAACACCACACCTCTCGGAGCGACGGCTGGTGTGGGGGTGACACGAGGGAGCGGCGCCCACTTGTTTTGTGCGGCGTCGGGCACGGGGGTGCTGGCGGAGGGGGCGACCCGATTCGATCCACCTTGTACAGTGGTGGGGATGGGCGCGGGGGTGCTGGCGGAGGGGGCAGCCCGATGCGATCCACCTTGTACAGTGGTGGGGATGGGTGCGGGGGTGCTGGCAGTGGGGGCGACCCGAGGTGGCCCGCCGATGGCGGGCTTTGGTACGGCAGGTGCGGTGCCGGCAGCCACGCGCGCAAATGACGGCGCCGGTGCCGCGAAGGGCTGGGTCGGCGCAGGTGAGCGCGCGGACGCCGCCGCAGCGCCGGGCTGCGACACGCGGCGCGGGTCAACCCCTGCGGGGGGGACCGCGGACGCGGACTGAGCGCGAGACGCGCTAGACGCTGGGCGCGACAGCGACGACGATGCCGCAGCGTCGCGCCCGGTAACGGGCGCGACGCGGAGGCCACCGAGGCCCGCGCCACCGGCGGCGCTTGAGCGGAGCTCTTCCTCGGGCGTGGGTCCCTTTGGGGCAGAGGGATGCCCGTTGGGCGAGTTTCGGGCTTCTGTGCCGGCTTGGTTGCGGCAACAAGAGCGGTGAGGTCCGCGGGGGGGTCCAGCGTGCAGTGCGGAACGCCGATATAGCCGTATATATATCCTATAATTTTCTGTATTGATCTATTGCGATACCGCCTATTGAACGCGCCAATAAGAAGCTGCGGTGTGCTTCCCCCCGCGCGCGCCCCTCTGTCCGTGTATCGTTCACGCTCTCTGTACTTAGGTTTTTATTTCTATAAACTATATAAAATTCTTATCTATTACATTAATTAATACGATCTAGCAAGTCCGTACTATAAGCCTATGACTATTTGCTTGTAACGAAAACCTATTTTCTTATCAGAGTCACCTATATCTGTTATACTATTTCCTACCTATCTAGGCTATCTAGCTATCTGGGGAATAAAAAGACAAGAGAAAAATCTGTTTATTTACAATAATTATAACATAAGTGTATCTACTATTACCTATGTATACACCTATCTATCTATGTATTTCTATTATCTTATTAACTATGGGAGAATAAAAACACTATGAAAATATATTTTATTTGCGACCTATTACAACTATGTACAAACTATAATCTATATACTATATTTATGTAGCTGTTTGTCGGCTGTCCCGTACAAGTATCGATATTATATAGAGTAATACCAGGCCTGTGTCACTCCCCGTTTAGGTATCGAAAATATACCTACGCATTGCGGCCTCTATATGGAGGCTAATCCAGCAAGGACGACTCGCTAGAGTCGCTAGCGAGCAGTGAGCAGTGACGCACGCGCGGTTTGTTCACCAGATTTACCGACTTAATCGTCATGGAAAGAAAAAGAAATAACCGGCCAAGTGCGTGTCGGACTCGCGCACTAAGGATTCTGTACCATTATCTATGAAAATCAAGTTTTTTGTATGGGAGCCCCTCTTAAATATTTATTTTATTTAGTTTTTAGTATTTGTTGTTATAGCGGTAACAGAAATACGTAGGTAATTTGTGAAAATTTTAACTGTCTAGCTATCGCGGTACTTGAGATACAGCCTGGTGACAGACAGACAGCGAAGTCTTAGTAATAGGGTCCCGTTTTTACCCTTTGGGTACGGAACCCTAAAAAGGCAAAATACTACGCAGTAAATACTGTGCAGTGTTTAATTGCTTAAACACAGACAATGATCCAGATTTAACTTTTTTTACGCTTCCTAAAGACGCTGAACTTTAGGTTCCTTACCTTTAGCGTCTTTACGAAGCATATTAATATTGAATCATTTATACTAAATAGGTACCGTACCTATTTACTATATCATTAATTATATAATTATCATATGATAGGTATATTATGTTATAATACAACGTCCCTTTTAATTAACTACAAATACTTTAACTGCTGCTTCATTTAGGGTGGAAAAACAGTTTAGTCGCATAAAATAAAAAATCCGCAGGTTAGTTTTTTTTTCACTTCTTCTAACAAAAATATTAAATTATTTTCGCCATCCTCCTGTATGTGGTCTACTAAAATTCATTCATACTTCTAAACACTTATAGGCACCGCCCATCGCCATCTATCTCCCTCTTACTGTAGCAGATTGTGTGTGATAGACAGAGTCATTAATGTCAGTCATTATCATTAATCCTACGTACAGTACACATACATCTGTAAGTAATAGTAAATCAATATGAAATAAGCAAAGGTACATACCTGTTACAAATTCAGAAAACCTCAAGCAGGTGCACGAGTCATGGCCTCATGGAGAGTATTCCGTCAATCTCCAAATGGACCATGAGGCCTTATGCGACTGCGCTTTCCACCCGGGCTTACACAAACATTCACACTGACACTTTAAGACCAAACGAGTTGGCATTTAAGCACTCAAAAATACTTCAAACGACGAAATTTAACTAACACACTGCACTGTAGTAGGTACAAATTCGTACATTATCTACGAATATTTAGAATCCCCTGCACTCTGGTGAATGCAGTACTAACAGTTTAGATAGGTACTATTATCCTAAATAGGTAAATACTTAGCACTTATCGGCGACACTACGATCAACTTCTGCAAAGCCGCGAATAGAAATTTTACCTATTTTCATGACGGAAATTGCCGGTTAATTTCCAATTAAAAATGGTTAAAACGCTTTTGTTAGTAATTAATTAATCACATCACATGCCACCTAGATAGGCCTATGGACTCAAACAGACTGAACGAAACAAACGGAAAGCCGGCTAGTCAAGGCTAGGTAGGTACATAGCGTCTTGGCGACACGAGGCTAGAGTGAGATGCGACACAAGGGAAGAGCGAGATAAAACTGTCGAGCACGTGTTTGTCGGCACTGTCGGCGAATGGTAAAATAATTAAAAAGATACCGCTTTCGTTTACGATTGCCGCAAACGGCTATTAGAAAAGTACAAAGAAGTGCCGCAGTAGCAAAGAGATCTTACAGTACAGATGTGACAATTGTTTTTTAACATCCTCAATGAGAATATTGTAATGAATACATACATATTTTTATCTTTTATTTTAACTTGTAAAACATGTTTCCGATTTAAGATCTACTTAGGCATACTTACCTTTGAAGTACGTTTTTTAGTTTATACGATGGTATTAGTCTTTAAGTATGTGATGAACTACACAGTATATTAAAGCTACAACCTCCTATTTTGGGACCTATTCTTGGGAAGAGGATTTTGACCTGGGATTTGGTAGTTTTAAATTTCCATAATGAAGAATAGTAAATATCTCATGACTTAATTTTTTTATAAAACGGATTGGTAATTGGTATGGTAATGGATACACCGATTTTAATTTATTTATTGTTTGAAAGGTGACTCAATCAAGAGTTTATTTTTTGCTAAGATTTAAAATTTTACTCAGCCGGTTTCGCTAGCTTATGTGCTGAATCGCTAAGATTAGACCTATTGTAAGATATATCTTACAATAGGTCTAATTGCACTGACCTAAACTAACTAAGGTGTCTAGTCGGAATGATATTGTGAGTGTGTACTACAATAGCAAAGCTATGGAACGAACCATCTGTATTTCAACTTTTCTATGGCAGTAGCTTACAGCTGAAAGTTCGATGACCGTAGGTATTGAATGGGTTTTGGAAGGTGATATTTTAAATTAATGAATGAATATTTGCGTAAAAGGGGCGTGTACAACGTAATAGTATAGTAAACAAATAGTACGCAATACGCAATGTCGTCTACAGGATGTTGTATGCGTCTCTTTAAGGAAAATTTGTAAGTGAAGTTATCTCGAAAACTAACCTGCGGATTTTTTATTTTATGCGCCAAATCTGTTGCTCCGCCTTGAATAAAGCAGCAGTTAAAGTATTTGTAGTTAATTAAAAGGGACGTTATATATTGGTAACATACATATATATGGTTATTATTACGGAAAAAGATAAAAATACGTTATAATATATTACCTATGTATGTACAGTTAACAAGGTAGGTAAATAAATGCGCAGCCAAAAACGGCTATTTGAAATTGCCTGCGCTAGATGGCGATGTTAGTATCTTGACAACCCTAGGCGAACTGCTCACTCAATCGGTTTTGTGTAGGTATCTACCTATGATAAACCGTTTGTCTAGCGTAATAAGAATGAAATTGGCTTGCAACTGAAAATCTAGGTATCTAAACGAGTAGGTGTCGAATTCTGACGCGAGTTAAATTAGACCATATCGCTAACAATATTGAATAGATATTTCTTTGAATTTCTTTTTAGAGTAAGACTTCTGTACGTAAGTACTAGTATGTATTCTGTGGTAATACGTTCATCAATAATAGCATAGTGATTGCAAACTATCGATAGTTATGCAACACTACTGTCAAATCTTAGAATTGACAATGTTGCCAGTGTAAACGTTTTATTTCGTACCAACAATGTTGAGGGAGGTGCGATTGTTCAAACGCGGAGTCACTAAACGAACGATTTTTTGTATGGAAAACACATTCGTTTAGGACACCCTGCGTTTCAAAAATGGCACTCCAGATACTCGACTCGAGCAAGTAAAAGCATGGCAACAACCTCGGAAGGCTGGGAATCCATGGACGCTACCATTATCGCTAATTTTATATACATTGCGGGTTTTGTATTAGAGATGGGCAACTACCCGGATTTTTACCCGATATGCACCGGGCGGGTATATACCCGTTTGGGTGGGTAGATTGGGACATTTATTTAAAATTTATGTTTTTTTATGTGTAGAAATGTATCGAAAGGCAATTTATTGTATAAAACTTTCCCAAATATACAGATGTCATCTTATATAATGTCTGATTGCTTACTTTAACATATAAGTACCTGGGTGACCGAGCTTTGCTCGGTCGGTTACATCTCAAACATTAACTATATTTTTTAAACTTGTCTAAAAACAGTACAAAATAAAAAATTATTTATAAACTTGAACATTAAAAAAAACAAAAGTAAGTCACCGAGTGGGTCAAAGTCAAGTCAAAGTCAAAGTCAAAGTTCAAAAAGTTCTAGCGGTCAGCATCCTTAACCACTGAGCTAAGCGGATGGCGGCCGGCGCGAGGAAATTAGCGACCATATTCTGCGTGGAAAGAAAAACGTATGAAAACTCGAAAACACGCGTTTTCCTAAACATAAGACGAATCTAGATCGATTGTTTACCCCCAAAAACCCCCATATACCAATTTTCAGCAAAATCGTTAGAGCCGTTTTCGAGATCACAGAAATTTATAAATAAATATATATAAATATACAAGAATTGCTCGTTTAAAGGTATAAGATTAGGTCTACTTACATTTGCCAGCAAAAAATGTAAACCAAATCTTTCCCATACAACACAACGGGTAATGATACAATTTTGCCCGATCTTGTAAAAGGCAATGTATATCTTATACCTTTAAACGTGCAATTCTTGTATATTTATTTAAATATTTATAAATTTCTGTGATCTTTAAAATGGCTCTAACGATTTCGCTGAAAATTGGTATATGGGGGTTTTCGGGGGTAAACAATCGATCTAGATTAGCCTTATGTTTGGAAAAACGCGTGTTTTCGAGTTTTTATGTGTTTTACTTTCCACGCAGAATATGGTGGCTAATTTCGTCGCGCCGGCCGCTATCCATTTGGCTTCGCGGTTAAGGATGCGGACCGCTAGAAAGAGTGTTACGGGTTCGAATCCCACTCGATGACTTACTTTTGTTTGTTTTTATGTTCAAGTTTATATACAATTTTGTATTGTTTTTAGTCAAGTAAAAAAAAAATGTAAGTAGTTAATGTTTGAGATGTAACCGAGCAAAGCTCGGTCGCCCAGGTACTGTTACGTTAAGGCTAAAACCCGAAATGCGGCTACGCCTAGGTTATGCTGGCTTGACCTAGGTCTATTATTAATTCTGTGCCTAGGTGCAGCCGGTCTCAGATGGTTACACTTAGGTGTATCCTACTTATCTTCGGCTAGAACTAGGTTTAGCCTTTATCACTCCGGCTAGAACTATGTGTAGCCGAACACATAATGATTGAATGAAAAAAATCTCGAGCTCCTCCGTGCCTCGGAAGGCACGTAGAGCCACTGGCTCTTAGTGCCACTGGCTCTGAGCCAGTGGTCCAGTTCAGTTTGTCATCATGCATGGTAGGCAGTTGTCATTGTCAATGTGTGTATGTCCCCCGCGGAAAAGTATCGAATATAATTGTTGAGTATACTAGATCTTTAGTTTATAGCTGCCTTCAAATGTTTATCGATAAATTAGTAGAGCAATTAATGTATCATAAGAGGCAAATGTTCAAATTCCGCTGGGGAATTTTGAATAACTTCGGAGGCCTATGACATATAAAATCCATTTGTACATAAACATTTGCCTCTTATGATACATTAATTGCTCTACTAATTGAATTCTGGATTCCAGACAAAATTCCGCCAGAGAAACATTTCCCTGGCGGAATATGTTTTTGACGAATTTCTCAAAAATTACTGAATACACAAACATTTATCGATAAACATTTGAAGGCAGCTATAAACTAAAGATCTAGTATACTCAACAATTATTATTCGATACTTTTCCGCGGGGGACATACACACATTGTCAATTTATGACACCAGTGCTAGCCACTAACACATACGAAAATTGAAAACATCGTCGTAAGTTTAACAAGGCACACGGCATTCAAAAACATACAATACAATTATTATGGCCAAAAATAACATTTATTATTACTTATGTTAACAATTTACGACATAAACAATCAACTAAGTGGTCGTCTACTAAACCACAAGCTTGCATAAAAGCATAACAAGTTGTAGAACCTACAAATTTGAACCCTTTCTTCTTTAATGCTTTTGAAAGTGCAACAGATTGGACACTTTCATTGGGAACCTCCTCCTTGCGATGCCAATTATTTACAATAGGTTGGTTGTTGACGAAACCCCAAATAAATTCAGAAAAGTACTCTTTATCATCGGCCATGTTTATATAACATTGAGCATTATTTATAATAGCACTGATTTTCCCTTTATGTCTTACAATCTCACTATGCAGCATGAGCTTATCAATATCACTGTCTGATAATTTGATAATTTCATATGGATTAAAATTTGAAAATAATTTTCTGTAGTTCTCTCTTTTTTTCAATATAGTCAACCATGAGAGCCCTGCTTGCTGTCCTTCTAAGCAAATCATTTCAAACAAACTAAGGCTATTATATTGAGGTTTCCCCCATTCCTCATCATGATACTTAATGTATAAAGGATCTTGAGTTACCCATCCACATCTAATTTCCTCTTTGTTATTAATTTTATTTCTTGTTGTCATTTTTTCTTACCTAGAAAAACAAAACAAATAATTAATTGCTAAAGCTAATTCCACAGAATTAATATAAGTATTACATTCCTGTGTGTAATCAAAGTAAATTGCAGCACTACTCATTACTCAATTACTCATATTTGTACAATGGTATAATCTAGGTACCTATTTTATGTATAAAAAATGGCATCCTTACCACATCCGCACTCCCAGTAGGCTTTTTATTTAAAAATAACCTTTAACTATGGATTTTACAGAAAATAAAATAGAGCATCTGATAATGTCACTTTACCAAATCCAAATCTTTTCGACTGATGCATTTAACAATGTGATCATTTACTAAACCACATGTTTGCATAAATGCATAGCAAATAGTGGGGCCCACAAACTGAAAGCCATGTTTTTTTAATGATTTTGAGAGTGTCACTGATATAGGGCTTTCAGTGGGTATTTCTTTAATATTTTCCCAGTTGTTCACAATAGGCCTGTAGTCCACAAAACTCCAAATGAAATCACTGAAACTTCCTGATTTATCAATCTCTATATAACATATGGCATTATTTATTATAGATTCAATTTTCTTTTTATTTCTCAAAATTCGAGCATCATTAAGTAAATGTGATATGTCACTGCTAGTAAATTCAGATAATTTGAATGGGTCAAAATTACAGAAACTTTTCTGGTAGTTTCTCCTTCTTTTTAGTATAGATATCCATGAGAGGCCTGCTTGCTGTCCGCCCAGACAGAGCATTTCAAACAACTTCAAACTATCAAATTGAGGTTTTCCCCACTCTTGGTCGTGGTATTGCATGTATATTGGATCTTTTGTTACCCAGGGACATCTTATAACATTGTCTATATTCATATTACCAGTAGTAGCAAGAAATACGTAGAAACTAGAAACCAATTAAGCCATCACCAACAAACTAGTTTAGTAGGTACCACAAATATTTTATAAGTATCTGTATGCTACACCCGTATCTGGTATTTAATCAGGTATATTACCTATCTTTAAGAAAGCCGTATATTATATAATTATAAAAACAGAAGAATTACTATGTACATAATTAGGTTAATAAAAACAAAACTGCAGGAACACTTGCTTAAGTTTGGTGATACAGTACAGTACACTTGGACAATTACTATCTAATTTGTGCAGTAGTACACAGTGTCAACTGTGTGAGGTCAGGTAGGACGAGGGAGGACGACTCAAACTTTCCCAATTTAATAAAATAATGTACTCTGTGAGTCTGTGACTCAAACATCAAAGAACAATAAACAGGTAACTAATCAAATTATTAAACTAACTGATTTTTTGTAATGTATTTGACTTTGACGTTTTCTCAGCTGATCTGTCAAAAAATGCGGCTCAAATGCTCTACAAAAATTCTATGTCTATGTCCCTACTAGAAATAGAATTTCATGGGGAAAGGGGTGCAGTGCAGTGCAGTGATGCCAACTTAGCTATTTGTGTAGGGGAGGGAGCCCAAGCGGGGATTTCGGGATTTACTAAAGCGCAGGCAGCAGATTAATATACAAAGCTCCGATTTTCTAACCGCGGAGTCACTAAAGGAACGATTTTTTGTATGGAAAAACCATTCGTTCATGTGACTCCGTGTTTCAAAAAATAGCACTTCAGGGGAATACCTTGTACCCGGTTAAGTGTTTCCAGCAAATATGAGATCAGATAAGTAAAAAAAAAATTGATCATCTTAAATTCTCGAGCGCGACAGATTAAGGTAGGGTGAGTTATTTAAATGTATGCTATTATTTAGAGCCCGTTAGATCCTATTGTGGGATTTGTGGGGAAAAGGCCTCCGTCTCGGTTCTCCATTTCTCTCTGTCTTCTTGCACCTTTGCCTGCCAGTTCTTTGAGTAGGTAAGCATCTAAGTCGTCATATTTACATGCTAAAACATGAAGTTATAGGTAAAACAGCTAAAACGTGTATATTCCACTAATCTGACTATTTGAGTGTAACGCAAAGAAGGGGGAGGGCTATAAAATGGCTACAAAGCTGTAAAAAAGTCACCTCGATTCTCGACATTCTCGAGCGTGGCAAAATCTTTATTTTTATTTTGAAGGGAATAATTCAAGGATTACTAAAAAACAAACTTATATCTGACGATTTCCACAAGCCCAAATAACAATAAAGCGGCCAAGTGCGAGTCGAACTCGCCCATGAAGGGTTCCGTAGTAGCAAATAACATAATGTAAAAGTCTTGTAGTATGTTTAATTTTTATATTTGAGTTGATTGAATGAAAGGTAAATTGCCGTTTATGATTAATGACGGATTAAAAAAAAACTACTTACTAGATATCGTTCAAACCAATTTTCGCTGATAGTTTTTATGGTAATGAACATCATATATTTTTTTTAGTTTTATAATTCCCTTATTTTAGAAGTTACGGAGGGGGGGACACACTTTTTTCCACTTTGGAAATGTCTGCCGCGCAAAGTATTCGGTTCAGAAAAAAATGACATTAGAAACCTCAATATCATTTTTGAAGACCTATCCATAGATACGTATGGATTTGATGAAAAATAAATTTTTGAGTTTCAGTTCTAAGTATGGGGAACCCCCAAAATTTATTGTTTTTTTCTATTTTTGTCAAAACCTTAATGCGGTTCACATAATACATCTACTTACCAAGTTTCAACAGTTTAGGTCTTATAGTTTCGGAAAAAAGTGGCTGTGACATACGGACGGACAGACAGACAGGCAGACATGACGAATCTATAAGGGTTCCGTTTTTGCCATTTGGCTACGGAACCCTGAAAATTAATCGTTAAAAACGTGCGTGATGCATATATTCCCCTTTCCGCGTTCCAGAGGAGGAAGAGGATGCTATCAATGAAGACGTAATTTTTTTTATAATTATTATTATCTTATAAATAAAAGAATTCTATGCAAAAACTTCTGCATGAATCAATTACAAATAAAGTTTATTAAAATTTTCGATAATTAAGCTGTTTCGGTGCCGCCTTTATTTTTGAGATTTTACACTTCTTTTATTACCTATACAGGATGATTTTGGACTCCCTAGCTTTATTTAAGGAACGCGCTCTATATGTTATATAAAAAATACATGTTGAATTACTTTTAACTCGTTTCATAGTCAAAACCAAAGATATCAGGCGTCAAAGATATCCCAAAAATAAACGAATTTGTTGCCCGCGCCGCGCCGTAGTGGTAAAGCCCGCGCGGAGACGCGTTTACGCCGCAAGGTCATTGATCTTTTATCGCTACGTACCTATTGTATTACGTTTAATATGGGTAACTTCATTTTGATGCTCAAATGGCTGCATAAACCTCGCGTTTCTACCATACACGGTAGCACGATCGTGGTGCGTATTTTATTAGCGTTTTCGCATGTTAAATAGCTCTAGGTGTGCTACACCAGGATGGGTGACCGTAAGTGGCATAAAAAATTTGCAGCCACCTCCAGCTGTCATCGTTAGATAGCAGTCGTAAGAGCTTCCTTAAGGCAGCTTGTAAAAATCTTGCAAACAGTGTTGGCTACTTATTCGTAAACACACGATAAACAATAAACTGACTTTAGTCTTAATTTTGTACCTAATCGTAAATCGCAATTTCCCTTCATACTTTACGGGCTTAGGACCTTCAAAATACTGAAGCTGTTATTGTTACTAAGCAAGGAACAAACCAAAGGTACCTAAATACTTATAAAAATGATAGATACGTTATACGTAGATAGTAGGTAATTAATAAAGCATTTACTAGCTTCTGCATCGCCGAGCTGCATCTCGCGTGCTGGCTCGGGGGTTTCGCTCGAAAAACTCGAAGATGTCATCTATCTCAACGACTAGACGTGGCGCTCCGCTTCCTCATGCATGGGATGGTATCTCGAACTGACCATAGTCAAGAAGCCGTTGGTTTGCGGCCAAAATCGTTTGACGGTAAGCCACTGTAGCATTCGTTATGCCTTGCTTGAACACGAAGACGAGGAATGCTCTTACTTTCGTAGAGCCTCCTGGCTTCCCCAGTTTTCCTCACTTAGAATGTACATGCGCACTTTTTCGTAATACTCTCGTGCGGAATACGACATTGTTATGGATAAGATGAGACGCGCGCGGGAGAGCTATCGCAACCTCCCGTGACGCGAGGGTTTTGCCGACTGCCGACTGGGGCAGCGCGTGCGATCAGCGACAGGGTGGCGCGGGCGAGGCGAACGAGCGATGATAGCGGCGCGGCGGGGTTGCACGAGTGAATCAGCTGTGGCTGTGTGTGCTGTGCGGCCGTGCGAGTTCATTTATAATTCAGTTAGCCATGTATTGAAAATTTGCGGATATTTCGTGATATTTTTTTTTAAAATTTTTTTTTATTGCGGTTTTGTGTTCTATTAGTGATTCTGATTCTAAGATTTCAATAAAGCTAGTGGGTTCAAAATCATCCTGTATACTACGACTTTTAATGGTTTGTTTTTAAATATCCTGTATTCGTACCATATCCGTACCGACAACATTTATAATGAGACACAACAATATCATGCTAAACTTTGGATGTACAATGTCAAAAAGTGGAGGAAATCCCCTCCGCAATCTGTATAGAAAAAGTATCGACTAGTTCTACACACACAAAATTGTAATTTTAAAGAAATTGCAATTATCTAGATTGGTTTCATACAGTAAAATTGTGAACTGGAAAGAAAATATAAGGATGTAAAAGTTTCCTATACTAATGGTCAAAAATAATATACCTAATACACTATAATCTATTTCAAGTTCAAATTTTTACTGTCGGAACCAATTTTAACTCTAAAACGTAGTAACTTATTATAATCTGTGCTCTAGATATCAATATCTTTGAAATTACAAAATTTTGCCTAAATCGGGCATCATGTCGTTTCGAAATAAAACGTAGGCTACGTTTGTATGGAAAAGTGTAGTTTGGTCTAGGGTAAGGGAACTCTTAAAAAATATTGTTTTCGCAGTTGAAAATCATATTAAAAATAAATAGCGTCTTATAGCCATAGTGCGCATTCCGTTTAATAATTGAAATTTGGAATTTGCTCCCGTGAAATTTCGGATTAAAAACTATTCTATGGCTATTTCCTGGGTATTAAACTATATCCATATCAAATTTCATCTTTATAGGTTCAGTGGTTGAAGCGTGAAGTGGTAACAAACAAATAAACAAATATATAAACTCGCATTTATAATATTAGCTAAATTTCTTTGTCGTATGTGGGTATGGATAGGACTTTCGATAGTTAGTGGTTCCTATTGGTATAAAAAATGTTTAATATTTCTTTTGATTAAAAAATAAAAACTTTAGTCGAAAAGCGGTATATTATATTATTTTAATCATAGATACTAGGCCCGTTAATATTGATGTATCCTGTGCATATGAGCCATTTTGGCCCACCGTAAACTCTGGCAAGTTTCGATTGATGATTACATCTATGTGGCTTTATATATCTTCTTGTTTCAGGACCAGTGACCACACTTTTCATGAGTCTCATATTTTGGTCATTCAGCGAACCATCTGCTAATTGGCGCAAAAGTGGTAAATAATCAGTTTTTGATAATTCATTTGCTATACGATTCACCTGAAATAACACAATGGTAAATTATATGTTAGGGACTATCCATGTACTATCAAAACAAAATTGAAATTTCAAAATCAACGGCGCAGTTACTTACAACAAATTTCAACTGGCCATCTGATAACGGACTAGTTATTGGTCCAAGCAATAAGACACTGCTGTTCTTTGACAAACTATCAGGGTCCACTGATATTAGTTCATCGCTGATATTGCTCTTAATTTCGTCATTTACGATCAAAAATATATATTCATTAGATGATTTATCTGAATCTCCCCCTGCTTTGTAATTCTGTTGTGAAGGGCGTTTTGTAGATTTGCTTTGCTTACAACACAAAGTTTTTAATTGAGAAACTAGAACATCAAAAAGCCGTTCTTTTCTTTCAGAGTCTTCTGTGCTTTGATCTACATTTAGCGTTTGTGGATAATTATATAAAAAATTGTTTAATTTTTGAAGTGCCTTGTAATTATAATCACCATTATTCCCTGCAGTTTCTATTGGCTTGTGGTCTAGTTTAAAGAAAGCATTCGGCAATGATTCTTCTCTTTCAGGCTCAAAAGTATTTTTGCTGTCTAATTTGATTTTATTTATTTCAGATCTGAATTTCCCATCCAATTTCGGTTGTGAGTTATGCACAATTTTAGCAATATCATTCAAATCATAGTTTGCCTTTTTAGGTTGACTATTTAGCAACTTCATCAGTTCATCGTCTGATAATTTTGAAATGAGGTATGTGACATCTTCATCTGCAAAAAGTTTATTTGTGAGGCAAATTAGTAAGTCGGACTCACGCTCGAAGGGTTCCGTACCACACTTTGGGTACTGAACCCTAAAAACTTTTAAACAGCTGAACCGATTTCCCTCAAACATGTAAACAAGCTCGATTGAGTCAGCTTTCAAATAAAAAAATAAGCGGCCAAGGGCGAGTCGGACTCGCCAATGAAGGGTTCCGTAGTAGCAAATAACATAATATAAAAGTCTTGTAGTATGTTTCTTTTAATTTTTATATTTGAGTTGATTGAATGAAAGGTAAATTGCCGTTTATGATGATGACGTATTAAAAAAAAAGACGTGTGGCACTCGGGGACTGCCGCGGTAAAGCTATTGCAAACAAGGAAGGACGGCAACGTCGCAAACGGACGACGGAGACGAAGCGGCAACGCGCGAGCGTGCGGTTTTTTCGTTACGGAATTTCTGGATTCGATCCCCGCGCTCAAGGCCCGCGATAGAAGCTATGCAATAGCTTAAAAAAACTACTTACTAGATCTCGTTCAAACTAATTTTCGCTGGTAGTTTTCATGGTAATGAACATCATATATTTTTTTAGTTTTATAATTCTCTTATTTTAGAAGTTACGGGGGGGACACACACACTTTTTTTCCACTTTGGAAGTGTCTCTCGCGCAAAGTATTCGGTTTAGAAAAAAATGCTATTAGAAACCTCAATATAATTTTTGAAGACCTATCCATAGATCCATAGACACGTATGGGTTTGATGAAAAATAAATTTTTGAGTTTTAGTTCTAAGTATGGGGAACCCCCAAAATTTACTGTTTTTTTTTCTATTTTTGTGTCAAAACCTTAATGCGCTTCACACAATACATCTACTTACCAAGTTTCAACAGTATAGGTCTTATAGTTTCGGAAAAAAGTGGCTGTGACATACGGACGGACAGACAGACAGACAGACATGACGAATCTATAAGGGTTCCATTTTTGCCATTAGGCTACGGAACCCTAAAAACCACACCATAATTGGCCCTTAATTTTTTTTCATAACACAGCCATTTCAGACTTATAACCTCCCTATAAATGTAATCAAAATCTTAATAAAGTAATCAGAATCTCAATAAAGTAATCAGAATCTTCTAAAGTATTTTGACACTTTCACAAAACATTTTAGGAATATACTAGAAGCATGATAATTTAATTAGTTCAGCAGTTGCTTGCTCAACTGCTGCTACTGCTAGTGCTATCCGCTTGAAAATTGACGATGGTTCTTTATTCCGAAAAATAGAACACAGCCATATTCGTCAAACTTAATTAGACTTTATCAATATCATAGCATATACACGGTGATTTTTTATTGGTTTTGGAGCCGGAGGCCACTTCATATGGATCGTTAGTAAGACCTAATTTTCTAGTCAAAATAAAAATTCTGAAACAAAAAATGTTAACTAAAACTCGAAAGTACGGCATTACTAATTGATCTCACGATTTTACTTTCGGGTTTTAGTTAACATTTTTTGTTTCTGAATTTTTATTTTGATTAGCAAATTAAGACTTAGTAACGATCCATATGAAGTGGCCTTCGGCTCCAAAACCAATAAAAAATCACCATGTATTAGTAAGAATGGCGAAAAAAATATTTCAATTTATATTTACATACCTGCATCTTTAATAATTGTATTTTTAGGTAAAGTTTTCTCATTGGGATAGTAAGACTTTGAATAAATCAAATCTGCTAAATCGTTCTCAACAGCGTCATCGTAGAAAAAAGAATTTTTCTTTACTGATACAGAAAATGACCATTGTATCTGAAACGTAAATGAATGATTAGTGAATTAATTGTATTTTTACAAATAAATGTACATAATTTAGTTTAGGTACATACACAAAAAGTCAAACACAAAATGTGATACATAGAATACCACCGACAACACATGACGGTATTTGTTGGTAAGCACTTTGTAAAGTATACTTTCAAGATTTAATTTCACGGCTCGATACCTCCAATCTTATTAAATCAAATAACTTAAGTCACGGTCTCTTAGTATCTCGTTAGAGTTTTAGAATTTAATAATGCCAATCTTTGAGAAATCACGAGACACTCACTTGCAATAACCGGCCAAGTGCATGTCGGGCCACGTGCAATGTAGAGTTCAGTGGTTGCGAATGCTGACTTTGAATTCACGCGACTAAGCACGTTTTTAAAAACGAATTTTCTATTAAATTTGTATGAAATTTCACTTTTCCGAGTACATTTTATATTTTGGCCTCCTATAACTCTTTAGTTTGTAAACCCTATCTAGCTCTGATACAAAATTCGTGTAAAAAAATTAATCAAAGTGATAATCTTTGTACTAACATACGTACTTACAGTAAAAAAATGCATCAAAAGATTACACTAAAAGGGTAAACTTTTCAAATGATAGGTTCATTACAAATACAATAAGAGTGGCTCACCTTTTTGATTCATCTTATTCCTACTAAAGAAAACATAAGTATTTTGTATTAAAAAAAAAGTTAAAGTATACAACGTGGAAGGGACAAAACCATAATAAATCGTACCACATAATAGATCACTATAGTATAAAGATAATAAAATAACAGTCAAAAAACAAAAATAAATCCAAAAAAATCCATACAAATTGCCCGGGCAGCTGCACACGTTCGCATGGAAATGTCGTTTTTTTTACTGACTGTCTTTTGGCATTTGGATAAGGATTTAAATAGAAGTATGAATAACATGGTCTAATTTTGGTTGGTATTTCTATCAACTTTTAAAATGTAAAAAGTGGTTATTGTGACATAACGATAATAGTTGGACATATTATATCGCGAAGTTTTTTTTATTGATATGTTCTATAATATTGAAGAACATACTTTTGTTTTATCATTAATGGTTTCTACGGCGCATGCGAAGAAAGATGTTTTAGTTATGGCATTTTTTTTTCCACCTTACGGGTTACGTTACTAAAGTTCTAGTAAGGATCCCTAATCTTTTCTAGCAATAAATATAGCCTATGTTACTCAGGGTGAATGTAGCCTTCTAATGGTGAAATTGTGAAAAGAAAAATGTATTTTTACACATTTATAATATTAGTGTAGAAGTGTAAATGTAGATAGTGTAGATATATTATTTAGCTTAGACGGGCATTTTTTAGACGGGCATCTGGAGCAATTAAGTGGAGCAAACTGGAGCATCAATTGTTTTCAGAAATATTACTTTTAATTACTCCATATATGTATTCCACATTTCTCAATGTCGCGATTATGAGTTGTCGAATATCCAAAAGTTTCTTTCTGCGAAAACTTTTTTGCGGATTTTTTTCGCGAAAATATTTATTTTGTGGACTATGTTTTTTCGCTAATATTGTTTCGCTTTCACGGCAATCTCTTAATTTTTTTCGCGTTAGTGTACCAGACCCCATAGTGTAACAAACTCAAATTGTCAATGTCAAGTCGTGCTACCTACTTGTGTTGTTTTGAAATATAAATTCAGTACCTACCATGGTACCTATCTACATGTAAAAATTAAAACTAGCTGTTTGGAAATAATTTTTACGATTTTTGTGTAAATCGAATTAAAACAGTTGTACTATATAAATATATTGATAAAAGTGTGTTTATTGTTTACCATCAGTCTTCCTCATAACAAACACTTTTTTTAAACCTTCGAGATGAATATACCTTTTCCGGTTTTAACTCCTCGGTTAATAGACTCCAAATGGTTTAATGCCGATAGTCCGTGCGACGAAGAGCAGGAACTATCGGCCATGGAACAAGAACATCAGCAGTGGGTAAATACCTTCAATTTTATTTCAAAGTAGGTAGATTCCAAGCCATTCTACCCCACCTCACGACGGTGTGTTCTATTCCAAAAGTATTCTAATTAGTGAAAACCTAAAAATCAAACCAAGCTGCATAGAGAAACTGGTGTGTGTGTGTCTCATAAACTGGTGGACTTTTCAGTAAGTAATAAGCTAGTAGATATAGTATTGGTACACCTCTAGATTCGAAATGGCTCAGGAAAAAAGCGAAAATGAGACCACTTGTACTAGTAATTTACAGGGTTGTAATTGTAAGGTTCAATTCAATAATTTGGCTTTTTATCCACAGATCAGAATGAATAGAAGAATAAATATAATGAATAGATGTCATTAACCAATATTAACACTTCGTCTAGAATTTTCCCTCACTGGATTTTTATTAGTTTTTACTTTAACTTTAATAATTATGTCTGTTTTAGTTGAATTCTATTGGGCAGCAGTATATGAAGCGGGCACCTCTAGGTAAGACAGACCCTGAGCCGATGGAAGAAGAAGCGGACACAGATGAGGAGGAAGGTACGGTGGAATAATTCATTTATTACCATTTTGGTACTCTTCAGAACTTTGTACATACTTAATGAGTTATAAATTTCTAAAGAACCTACAAATGTTAGAACTAAATAATAAGCAGACCCCTTTACAATAAAAAATGGAATAGGTATTAAATTACGTTTTTGTTTCTTTATTTTATCAAACTTTATTGTTCCAAAGTACAAATATTATATACTTTTAACAAATGGCGGACTTAATGCTAAGAGCATTTTCTCTCTAAATTATCCTTGTTGGCTTCTATGACCTGTGAGAGTAGAAGCAGGTGGCACATTCTGCCTTTAAAATATTTGTAGAAACTATGGGAACTGCAGTAAATGTAATAAAAAATAAAAAATATTTATTTGTTTAAGGTAATGATGAATCTGATGAATCGGAGGAGTCTCACGATGAGGATGAGGAAGAAGAACTCAGGACGTCATATTCTCCAGCCAGAAATAACAATGAGCTAGAACCAGACAGCCTGGATGATCTGAATGATGCACCTGACCCTGACTTGATCACGTCTGATCAAAGCGCTATGTATTAATACTAATATTATTAAAGTTAATTTTAAGTAGAGCAAGAATGTCAAAGTTAATTTAAAAAATAGTGTTTATTTAAAATGTTTCGATTCTTTCTGTAATAGGACGAGGTCCACTAACTTATTTGTTAACATTTAAATTTCTGTAAGCGCACTACACACCAAAGCCGTCGACCCGCCGCACGCGACTTGCCTTGCGACACTCTAGCTGTAGGGAAGTATGTCGAGCCACTGACATGCCGCCGACAAAGTTTTCCGACTTGCAATGAGTGAAGCCATCAACCTAGCCTGCCGACAAAAAGTTGCCGATATATGTCGGCCGGCGGGTCGGCGGCTTAGCTGTGTATCACTATGATCAATGCCACAAAAGGTGATCGCTGATCCACAAATTATACAGATATGACTGATCAGTGATTGATCAGTCATACATATCTTATACCTTTAAACGAGCAATTCATGTATATATATGTCGCAGTTGAATTGTATAATCCGTTGTTATTCAAAAACTCTAGCTATTTGGCAATACAGCTCGGTTTTGTAAAACAGCTGAAAATAGTTCAGCTCGATTGTCAATGAGTTACGTAATTACTTTTAACAAAACAGCTAGCATTGAGATGGCATACAGTGTTACCATTATAGAATAAAACTGTGTTACCAAACGAAATAATATATGTGGAGACAATAGTTGTTCTTTATTATTTTTATATTATTCGTGGGATGGAAATAAAACCTCAATTCAACTCCTTACTAAATAATTCAGTCTCCAACATCATAAAACACCAATGAAGAATGATAATCAGCTCGATGAAATTGGATTATAAATTTTGTAAACCCGACAACTCAATGGCGCAGCGATTTCTTACGGCAATTGATCCACGTGAATTTTCCATATTGCCAGAAGGCGGAAATAACAATATGGGATCCAAGCTAAAGGTCTGCTTTATTCTTTTCAATCTTTTGCAGCCCGAAATCACAAACGATGCCCCCGATGTCTCTCGATAAAAACAGCTTAGTCCCGGAACGTGGCGAAGAATTTACTTTATGGGAGGCCATATTTGTTGTTATGACACTGACACTTCACAAGCCACAAGACCCACAAGTGGCAGAATTCCGAACTAATCGTTCCACAATCTTACGTTAGCTAGTTTGTTAAACGTAACACATTGGTCGATCTAGCTGAATGATTTTCAGCTATATTACAAAACCGAGCTGTAATGCCAAACAGCTAGAGTTTTTGAATAACAGCGGATTATACAATCCAACTGCGACATATATATATTTATAAATTTCTGTGATCTCGAAAACGGCTCTAACGATTTCGCTGAAAATTTGTATATGGGGGTTTTCGGGGGTAAACAATCGATCTAGATTAGTTTTATGTTTGGGAAAACGCGTGTTTTCGAGTTTTCATGCGTTTTTCTTTCCACGCAGAATATGGTCGCTAATTTCGTCGCGCCGACCGCCTTGTTTCTAGCTCAGCGGTTAAGGATACTGACCGCTAGAAAGAGTGTTACGGGTTCGAATCCCACTCGGTGACTTACTTTTGTTTTTTTTATGTTTAAGTTTATATATAATTTTTTATTTTGCATTGTTTTTAGACAAGTTTAAAAAAATGTAGTTAATGTTTGAGATGTAACCGAGCAAAGCTCGGTCGCCCAGGTACTCTGTATAATTTGTGGATCAGTCTATGAAACAAAGGCATAGACAGCAGACTGTTTCACCACGCAAGTACATACAATTCCATGGTTTCACTGCATCAGCACCATCTCATGGGCATAGGCATGAGCACTAGTACTTATTCTGTGGCATAGGGGTCTTGGTAAAGGCCAATTTGTCAACATTTATTTGTACAGTTTATAATAATAATAAATAATCAAGATTAATGTTAATATTGTAGTTTTCATTCACATTTTTGGTTGAACAAACGCACCCAAAGCGCGGCGCGGCGCCGGCGCCGCAGCGAAGAAGACTGCCGCCGCGGCGGAATCTGGTAACGCTGAACGAAAAAACTTAGAATGTACCAGCTGCTTCTCTTCCCGCGCAGATCGTAAAAGCAGATCGAGGGAATGGGCACAAATGCGAATCATGTTAACAGGCGATGCGGCTAGCAACCCATCACTGTATTGATTGCTTTTCCATCTTCTCGCCCACCATGACGCTAAAAGTGACTTTTGGGTCTTGCGGCCCTGGGCTCTGCATAGAGCCGCAAGACCCAAAATGCTCTGTCTGCCCCATTAGGGATAAAGACGTGATAGTATGTATGTATGTATGTACAGGCTGTGTGGTTTTTATTTTTAAACCCTGTTACAAAAAGTGGATTGTTGTAAGTTTGACGTGTCTTTCAGATTGTTTTATCATAAAAACAAATTTAGTATTTTATGCAACAGTTGTATAAGAGGGTTCAAAATATGCGAGTGGCGCAGGTTACGATGCGAGCTTTAGCGAGCATCGTAAGGAGGCGCCATCGAGCATTTTTTGACGTACTTATACAACGTTGCATACAATACTTTTTCTACGACTATATTTACTAAATAAAATACAAAACCAAACAAAGAAAATATGAAAATGTTTGACTTACATGTTTGGTAAATCCAGAGATATGGGACTAAAGCATAGATATATTGTCAGTTAATCTTTTTAAGATGAATTGACAATACATCGTCTGTCTCGTTTTTTTCAATACCGCAAGCAACGTGTTAAAAAAAGAATAATATAGCTGTGTCTTGTCTGCTTATTTCAAACGTACCACCTTTAAACGTCAAATTGGTTACCATTATGTACTTTTGGTTACCATTATGCTAGCAAATTAAATAGGTTTACAAAATAACAGCTTGTTATGAGCTGCCGTATATATTCGATTTGGTAGTATGTTTGACAAGAGGTTCGCGACTGTGCCGGTATCAGATATCTCTAATAATTTATGTTTATTTTAATTAATTTAAAGTAAAAGTGCAACTTTTTCAAATAAGTACACTACCGGCATGGCGTGTGTGGTATTGGGCTGTAAATCCCATTCCTCTAGAAAGGAAAATGAAACAAGTTTTATTAGCTTCCATAGGTAAGTCTTCATTTTGTGTATCTTCAATTGTTTTTTTTCCTTAGTATTTTAAGTTATGAGCAACATAAATAGCAAAATAGCTATAATACTATTTATAAATAGTGTTTTGAGGTGAATAAATCATGGTTATGGCAAAATTATGGCAAATTTAAATCGTAATATCACATTTGATTGTTGTTTTGGTAATAGTGATGGGATTTTCCTTCTATCTCAGAGAAAAAGCTATCGATACTTAGTTCGTAGAATAGTTATACTTTTAACCACGCAATAAAAAAGAAAATAAATAAAATGTATTAAATTATAGGTTTGATGCCAATGTAAGTGTGTCTGTTTGTTTGTGCGTCTGTATGCGACATCGTAGCTCTCAAATGGATGAACCGATTCCGATAAGTACTTTTTATACGTGAAAGCAAGTTTTCTTGCGTTGATTTTCAGCTATACCTGGGAAAATCGGTTCAGCCGTTCAAAAGATTTTAAGGGGGTGAACACTTAAAAGTCGGGCTGTCGGGGTTTTACCTGATATCAATGCCAGTTAACATCGGTTGAAATATGTAATAGTTCCACCACTCATTACTAGATGGCGTCGTCGGGTATTTTTTAATTTGTTAGGCTTACAATAGACTTGTATTTTTTATGTTCGTAGTTATTTTTAATTGTCTATTCCAGATTACCCGATGATAGCATAGTGTCAAGGCCAAATTGGTCTTGGCCAAAATCGCGTGGCATTTGCAGCAAGCATTTCGAAAACGACTGCTTCATAGCTAAAGATAGCAAGTGGCGTAGATTGAAGAAAAGTGCGGTACCTTCTCTACGCCTTTGCTCTTTGGTAAAATTTATAATTACAAAAAGCTATAGGTATGTAAAGTTAAAACAAATTATAGTAACGAAAGATGAACCTGATATCCGAGCGGCAAATTAAAAATACACATTTTAAAATTAATTTTAATGCTTATTAACAGTATTAATGTGAAAGTACATAATAAACACAAGTTTAAATAAAATTAAAGACCAAAAAGAATCAAATCTGTTTATAAACAGTAACAAATAAGAAAAAATAATTGTTTATTAGGATCATTATTCGTTATTTTTTTTTATTGTGTACAAAATAAGAGTATGCAAATAAATGCGTTATATGTTTCAAATTTTTATTATTTTCTACTTGACCTAGCTTGATATGGAAATTATAACGGCTAACAAGAACGACTATCCTTTTAGATGTTTATTTAAAAAAAAGTATGTAAGTACTTACTAGTTATAATATTTTTTTTATATGACATATCATGACATAAGAAACTTACAATCTTTGGATATTGCGTCGTGCTGTGCGCTTTTGGAAATATTACATAGTATATAGGTAATAATTTATATAGGTTATCATTATTTATTTCGCACGACGAATCAGTATTGCGATCCACCGCGGAAATCCGGTCAGCGTTCTTAGCACTATGCCACATAGGCTCGATTTTTTAGACTTAATTAGTAGTTAACTTTTTACTTTATTTATATTTGTAAATATGTATTTTTTTTATTCTTCTTATTTCAATAAAACTAGTAACATATTACAATAAAAAAAATAATCATTGTAAATGTTATGGACCAAGTGATAATAAGACATTATAATGCTTGCTAGACAAAGTAATTGCTTATAGTAACTAAATATTAAGGAATCTATTTTATATTCCCTTATCTCAGAAGCTCACCCATTAATTTTCTGACGTAAGGTAAAATTTAAATGTACTTAAAACGGACTATAGATTAAATAAATAAATAAATATCTAAATACTGACAAATCACACAAATTGAGCTGGCTCCAAAGTAAGTTCGAGACTTGTGTTATGTATGAGATACTAACTCAACGATAGGTACTATATTTTATAACAAATCCATAATATATACGAGGGGGGGTCAAAAAGTTCGCGGAACGGAGGGGAAGGGGGGTGAAATAAAATACTGTACTATTTTTCTTTTTCAATATATTCCCCCTTAAGTCGAATACATTTTTCAGATCTCTCTATTAACTTATTAATACCGTCGAAAAAAAATGATTTGTCTTTGTCCTCAAAATAGGCCGAAATCGCCGACTTGACTTCTTCATCATCGAAAAATTTCTTCCCCCGAAGCTCTTTTTTTAATTTGGGAAATAAAAAATAATCACAGGGGGCTAAGTCTGGACTATAGGGAGGATGGTTTAACATTTCGAAGCCACAGTGATGAAGGGCAGCCATCGCAACGCGGCTCTTGTGTACCGGTGCGTTGTCATGCAAAAGCAGCACACCCTTTGTCAACTTTCCCCGCCTTTTCTCCTTGATTGCTTCTTTTAATTGTCTTAGTAGATTAGCGTAGTATTCTCCCGTTATAGAAACACCCTTATCTTTATAATCTATTAATAAAATACCCTCTGTATCCCAAAAAACAGTTGCCATGATTTTTCCAGCCGATTGTGACACCCTGTATTTCTTAGGGGGGGGCTGACCCTTTTTATGCCACTGCATAGACTCTTGCTTCGACTCAGGCTCATAATGATGAACCCAAGTTTCATCTGCAGTAACAAGTCTTGCAAAAATTCCTTCCTTGTCGGCGCTACAGAGGTCTAAAAACTCCTTTGAATACTCGACGCGCAGCTGTTTCTGTGGTGGTGTGAGCATTCTTGGCACCCATCTTGCGCTGACTTTTGACATCCCAAGATTGTCGTGTAGAATATTTAAAATGGTTGTAGGTGATACTCCAACCATTTCTGCAAGTTGTTTCTTCTTCAAACGAGTATCCTCCAGTATAAGATTCTCCACTTTTTCAACGATGTTTGAGGTGGTGGCCTCAATCGGCCGTCCTGAGCGAGGGTCGTCTTCAAGAGACTCTCTGCCTTGCTTGAAAAGGCTATTCCACTTGTACACCATGGTTTTCCCAGGGCAAGAGTCCCCGTATACTGATAACATTTCTTCCAAAATTTTCTGAGGTGGTTTTCCTTGCTTAGTGAGGAACTTTATGACGGCACGAAACTCGATTTTTTCCATGTTCAAGTTTTTCTTCCGGATTCACTTGTTTGATCGACGACAGGTCAAAGGTTATTGACACAATCAGGTTCAAACTTGGCATATATACTCACAAAGAGTTGCTCATTAGTTACTACCTGCGGCAGGTCCCCCACCCCCCGCTATCCCCTCCATTCCGCGAACTTTTTGACCCCCCCTCGTAGATAAACATTAATTTACGTTTAGGCTATATTAATATCGACATTTTTATGTGTGTCCCATCCTTATTGATTTTTGCTTTTCTTTATGGTACCTATCAAAACTTCTATTATCTATAGGCAACCTGGTACGATAGTACAATTTATAGTATATGAGAACACTAAAACTGTCTCTTTCTGCCACAAAGAATTTATCGTAAGAGTAATGAGCACAGCTATTCATGTATTTTAGGCTCCATCTATGCTTTAGTCCCATATCTCTGGGTAAATCAGATTTAGAATATACAAGTACTGATCTATATGGTATCTATGGTAAACTTTTTTTTAATTGACGTCTTTGTTAAAAAAACATTTTTTTCTTATGTTGGCAGTATGGTAAATCTATAGAAAAAAATGTTCTTGGTCTATGGCTAGCAGTATCGTTTTAGTGAAATAACGACACATGTGCTATTTGCTATTATGAGGCATAGAGTATAGACTTTTTTCTGCAATCATATTATCAATGTTCTTATATTAGTGTTCAGAACCATTTAAAAGACAGATAACAGTACAGGAGTAGAAAAATCCTTTATCTAGCTATCTATCTAGAAGTAGCTATCGATAATTTAAAACTTTTTCAGGTATCTCATACCCTCGAAAACGGCTCTAACGATTTCGCAGAAAATTGGTATATGGGGATTTTCGGGGGTAAACAATCGATCTAGATTAGTCTTATGTTTGGGAAAACGCGTATTTTCGATGTATGAGATGTAACCGAGCAAAGCTCGGTCGCCCAGGTACTGGCTTATTAATGCTGGGTTTAATACTTATTCTGAATTTGATATTTATAACAGCTATTTTAGTGATGCATTAATTAATTTAAAAATATACAGATAAGGGGTCTGAGCATTATTAAACTATCTCAGTAGGTATTATTTAGGTTTTTGTTTTGGTTATTGCTTTCTGGGGTTTTACCATACATTGGTTAACTCTTTGGTAAATAGAAAAGAAACAATTCAGGTATTAACTAGTATTTATATCTTTATTTAAACAAGTAATAATACAGAAGGTGATGATTTATACAATTATTTAAAACACTGGAGCTTTTAAAAATCAGTCATTTTCATTAGTTAAAACATGTTTGATCCATTACTATGACGAATCCATAATTTCCATAAAAAAAGAAACATATAAGTACTTCTTTAACCAATAATGCAAATTCTTGATTCATAAATTCAATTAAAGCTGGATTGGATCACTTTAAAAAATCAGTCGCTAGTAAAAAATATTAGTTACTGTAAATATTTATGAACTTTACTTTGACACGTTACCACGTGTCTAGACAGGGCTAGAAAATGTAATAAAGAACTAACTTATGGTGACATCCACCACACTGGCCACAACTCTTGTTAGTAAAGGTCCTATGTTTTCCGAAGGCACTCCCTCATTCCACTTCTTCTTGAGACAGTTTTCTATTCGAGCAAAGATAGATTTGGAACCTAAAAGAAGTAATTTGTTAATAGGTAAATTAGTTAATTATTTTTCCTTGTTCATCAGAAACCATGATAAGTAAATTGAATAAAAGCTAGGTCTCTAACAGACTAGCGATAGTACGCCCGCGACAGTTCTCGACATCTGGCAGCGACGGTCGCAGACAGCCAGCAACCGGTGTCACGCGACAGTTCCGGTCAGCGGTGACCGACGGCGACGGACGCCCCGTCGCGCAGCACTGGTCACCGCTCAGCAGGGACCGGAAAACCCCTTTATTTGATTAAGTCTATCGATGGAGTAACTCTATCATAAGCTTACCCTTTGTTAGAGTTAGCATATCGATTGACTTACCCTAACGTTATGGTAACTCCTTTGAATCAGTTAACTAATGGTAACTGGACTTACCAGTTACCTTAAAGTTCCGATTATACCTGTTAGCATTAAGTTGGTTACCCTTTCCCCCTCTTTGTTCTACAGTCTTGTCTACTACTTCCAAACTCATAGAAACAATGTAATATAAGTCTTATGTGAATGCAATTAGTATAATTATTAAATGGCTGTTTGGACATCCACAAAGCCTGCCTTCTTTTTCTAGCCCGATGCGTCGTCTCGCTAACCCTATAAACTTTTTGCACAAGCAGTTTTGTGTTGTATGCTATTCAAATAAAGATTAAATTGCTTGAGGCCGTATAAATAATATTGATAGGGTAAGCCTATCATAGGGTTTTGCGATATTAGTTAGTGCTTAGTTGAATTAACTGTATTGTATTAGTAAGCCTTTTGTCAGGGTAAGCAAATGATATGGTTAATAAATCATTAGGGTTTACGAAAACCAGTCGATCAAAAACCCGAACGAAAACCCTTCAAAAGGTAAGCGGTTCCGGTCCCTGCCGCTCAGATTCGCGGGCATACTGTAGCTCGTCTGTTAGAGCCCTTAAGAATTTATTTACCTCCCATATCTGAGCATTTCGCCATATTTAATGTGAAGAAAATTGCGCTTTTTCTGACTAGCGGATTGTACTCATCGCAATAATAATGGAAAGCCATGGCCAATTTCGAAGGCACCGTATCGAGTTCTTTCACCAGCATCACTCCAGATCTATCGACATCAGCTTTGTATGTGTTGATAAGTTCGCCGTGGGATTCCATGTTTAAATCTGAACTGTCTACCACTATGTGCCTTACATATGAACTATCATTACCTGGAAAAACAAGTTTTTATGTTGTTAACAACAACAGAACAGGATACCACTAAGCCATTGTTAGGATTCAAAACTTAGAATGTAGAGACGGAGCAGAGGCAGCCGCCTCTTTCTATTCATTTTTTATACCATACCACCTACCAGGCGGCGGGTAGCGAGCAAACACAATGGCCGCTCTAAGTTCGCAGGCCTGCTGGGTTGCCATTGCTGTGAGCTAGGTTTGAGACACTGTTTTTAGGGTTCCGTATTCAGAGGGTAAAATCGGGACTATTATTAAGACTCCGCTCTCCTTCTGTCCATCCGTTTGTCTGTCACTAGGCTGTAAGTATCTTATGAACGGTGTTAGATAGTAGTGCGGGAAGTAGTGTCATAAGGTGCAAATTTTGGTATCGGAAGAATTCACTTGGCACAGATGTAATATACGTAAAGTTAAGCTAATTTAGCCCGGTAGCCATCCCCCACCCCCTGGGGGGTAGGTAGGGGGGGCATTCGAAGTTACTTGCCGCCGCGCTTCAGAAAAAAAATCATATCAGCTTCTATTTACCTAACACCTCAAGTGTGGTATCATTTTCTGATAAATCAGGCATGAGGAATTCAATTTTGAGTACAATTTCACATTTAATGTTAAGATTAATAGTAAAAAAGAAAAAATATTGACAAAAATAATAAAATCGGATCGCATTTATTTTTATTTTAACTGATTTATTTTACCAGAATACCTGTATTTTGTGCAAAAAAAAAAATACTATGTTAAAGAATATTTATCTAGCTTTAAAAAAATATATACTTTGATATATATAGCTGTCATACATCTACCTGAAAAAAAATCGAACATGGCACGCGGCGGTGCCTAGAAACTAATCCAACCGTCTCGTCTCACATAATTTGTTGCAAGTATTAAGTTGTTTTTTAATTCAAAATATATAGAATACATACTTGACTTAATTATAGACTGTCGCTTATGGTCTCATATATCAATAGTCGTATTTTAATATTTATATTAGTTCATTTTTTCATAACATTTTCCACCACATTGTCATAATTCGGTACATTTTAATAGTTTTCTTATACAGTTGCAACTAACACTGCACCGTGACTTGCACTTGCACCGAATCAGTTGTTCACGACAAGCGGTAGCAGCAACTGGTGCAGTAGTCCACTTCGGTTTCCAATTATTTAGTTCAATTTCCTATCCCTAATCCGCCGGACTGGAACGATTTTGAATCCGCCGGACTGGAACGATTTTGAATCTGCCCCATAAGTGCACCCCATGGTAAACAGCTCTTAGAAGATGCTGCCAAAAATTCTCTGGCTATCGGTCTTTTTTTAGAGAACAGCTCCCTCCTGCACTCGTTTAGCGATGTGCACTGACTGGACCTGAAATGAAAATCAGGTAAATAGGTATTGCAGTATTATTTTGGTCAAAATAATATACAGCTATATATACATGTCATTTATAATATAACCCACGTAGATACAATTTTATTTTATGCTCATTTATCATACATCATACATCGTTACAAATTTATAAATAATTTGGTTAGAGTATCGTTGTGACAATTTTTTAAATAATTTGGTTAGAGTTTTCGACGCATCTGTCAGTGAGTATATTTAATTCACTAGTTGCTGATATAAAAGGATTCCATGCTTTATAAGCGCTGCTAAAAACAGTCACACGCTGTTCTTAACTGCAGCGATCGTTGAAAAAATAACATCGACCCCTGTAACGACGAAGAAGCTGAATGCTGATACGAGAATAATGGTGCATGTTGCTGACAAAGCATGAAATACTGTACCATCAGCAACTAGTGAATTAATATGCTTGCTAACAGAGACGTAGAAAACTCTAACCAAATTATTTAAAATATTGTCATAACGATGTATGATAAAATTGATAAATGAGCACAAAATAAAATTGTATCTACGTGGTTATAAATGACAGGTATATATAGCTGTATTTTATATTGACCAAAATAATACTGCAATACCTATTTACCTGATTTTCATTTTAGGTCCAGTCAGTGCACATCGCTAAACGAGTGCAGGAGGGAGCTGTTCTCTAAAAAAAGACCGACAGCCAGAGATTTTTTGGCAGCATCTTCTACGAGACACTGAACTGCGCTCCAAAGCCGAAATTGTCGATGTGGGTGTCAAAACGGTAAAGCTGAAGTGGGAGTAGCCCGGACATGTTTGTCGTATAAGACCGGAAAGATGGGCAAGAAAGGCGACGTTATAGGTTCCAGAAGGAACCCGGCGTAGGGGAAGGCCGAGGAAAAGATGGAGGGCCGATATTGAAAGCTACATGAGTGGATGGCAGAAAGCTGCCTTGGATCGTGAATCGCGGAAGCATGAAGGGGAGGCCATTGCCCGACAATAGGACACTATATAGGCTATTAAAACAAATAAAACAAAATCTTCTTCCGAGCTGTTTACCATGGGTTGCACGTATGGGGCTGATTCAAAATCGTTCCAGTCCGGCGGATTATTAATAGGAAATTGAAGTAAATAATTGGAAACCAAAGTGGACTACTGCACCAGTGGCTACTACCGCTTGTCGTGAACAACTGATTCGGTGCAAGTGCAAGTCACGGTGCAGTGTTAGGTGTAACTGTCTAAGAAAACTATTAAAATGTTCCGAATTATGACAATGTGGTGGAAAATGTTATGAAAAAACTAAGTAATATAAATATAAAAATACGACTTACCTTACCTTAGACCATAAGCGACAGTCAATTATTAAGTAAAGTATGTATTCTATATATTTTGAATTAAAAAACAACTTAATACTTGAAACAAATTGTGAGACGCCATGGTTGGATTAGTTCCTAGGCACCGCCGCGTGCCATGTTCGATTTTTTTCAGATAGATGTATGACAGCTATATACAATAAAGTATATATTTTTTAAAAGCTAGATAAATATTCTTTAAGATAATATTTTTTGTTGCACAATATACAGGATTTCTGGTAAAATAAATCAGTAAAAATAAAAAAAAATGTGATCCGATTTTAATATTTTCGTCAATATTTTCCCTTTTTACTATTAATCTTTACATTAAATGTGAAATTGTACTCAAAATTGAATTCCTCATGCTTGATTTATCAGAAAATGACACCACACTTGAGGTGTTAGGTAAATAGAAGCTGATATGATTTTTTTTATGAAGCGCGGCGGCGAGTAACTTCGAATGCCCCCCCTACCTACCCCCCAGGGGGTGGGGGATGGCTACCGGGCTAAATTAGCTTAACTTTACGTATATTACATCTGTGCCAAGTGAATTCTTCCGATACCAAAATTTGCACCTTCCATACATTGGATGACACTACTTCCCGCACTATAGGCTGCTGTAATTTTCACAAAAGATGTATTTCTGTTGCCGCTATAACATAAAATACTAAAATATTGAAGGTGGGCTACCATACAACAAACGCGATTTTTTGACGTTGATTGCTCTATGTTAATAACTGGTAGACGCTTAAAATATTCACAGAATATTTAATTGTATATTCATTTTAAAAATAAATAATTGAATTAAAATAAATATTAAAGAGGGCTCTCATACAACAGACGTGATTTTTATAGATAATGGTACCGAACCCTTCGTGCGCGAGACCGACTCGCACATGGCCGGTTGTTATGGATTAATTTTAAACAGTAAATAAATGATACTAACGCAAATATCGGGCTGTACTTGAAGCTATGTCATTCATAAACTTGTTGAAACGAAGTGGATCATAACTATCAGAATTGCTGTTGTATGCAAACACAAAAGAGCCGGTATCTTGCCTTTTGTAAATTGTTGATATTCCTGTAAAAATAATTGTTATATTATTGTAAAAATACGATAGATCTAATATTAATCTACTGAGATTGAAGGTGAATAAATTACATTGTATGTGCTGTTAATATATTTACATGTAAGTAATTTATATTATCTCTTCATAATTGTAACTTTTTAAAATACCGAATGACAAGACATAACACTTACCAGTTTGTACTTGTAGAATAGAGTCATCAGTAACTTTATATTTCCTCCCCAAATCACTCAGATCAGTGTGAAATTCAAGTTCATCATAAATAATACTGTTTGTAACTTGAGTTTGGCTTAAAAGATCACTGTATAATGTTGCTAAAACACCAATCACAGCAGCTACAGGAACAAATAAAATGGATTTGGAAGACTTTTTGCTGCTTTTTGTTTTTTCTTGATATTTGTCTGGTGTCTTAGACGCTGAGTTATCAGGATGATGAGTTCTCGAAGTCTCTGGAGTTCTGTGTTCATTTGAGCGATTGTATAAATCACTGTGTACGGACCAATATCCGAACTCACCACTGTAATGTGATGGAAGAGTTGCAGGTAATGATTTTGCGAGCACATTGCTGTAAGAAAACAGACTTTGCCAGCTCATATTTTAACCACATAAGTGAAGGTAAAAAAATGATATGAATATATAAATGAAATATGAATTGAATGCCAATTGCCAAGTATTACTGAAGTGGTTAATGAGCTAAAAAGCTTGTTTTGATTACGCGTAGGTGGACAGTCTAATTGTTATAAAAAACTTTTGCAAAATAATAGGTAATAAATGAGATTTTTTATACAATAAGTGTCAGTCAGCAGGTTATAAGCAATCATTGACATATCCCTTGCATCTATAATCTATGTGTCTACATTAAAATCTAAGTATATTTTTTTCTTAGTTCAATCAATTCTAGTCATGATTAGAGATGTGCCGAGCGGCAAATTCCCCGTTGCCGGCAATATTCCCAATCTTGCCATTGCCGGTAAATTTCCATTTTGCCGGGAACATTGGCAATATTGCCGATGCACTTAAATTGCTTTGTTATATCAAAATTCTGATTATTTTGTAAATAAACTTGAAATTTATTAAGAAATAACCGCCTAGGTGTAAGTCGGACTCGCGCACGCAGGGTTCCGTACCATTATCTATAAAAAATCACATTTGTTGTATGAGAGCCCCCCTTAAATATTTATTTTATTTTAATTTAACTATGTATTTTTATAGTGCATATACAACTAAATATTCTGTGAATATTTCATGCCTCTAACTCTTGCTGTTATTAATATTGAGCTAAAAACGTAAAAAAATCACGTTTTTTGTGTGGGAGCCCCCCATAAATATTTATTTTATTCTGTTTTTAGTATTTGTTGTTATAGCGGCAAAAGAAATACATCATTTGTAAAAATATCTGCTGTCTAGCTATCACGCTTAATGACATACAGCCTGGTTACAGACAGGCGCATGGAAAGACAGACCGACGGACAGCAGAGTCTTAGTATTAGGATCCCGGCCTAGTTGCGGAAAATTTGTCCTCGAGGGAAGTAAGGATCCCGGTTTTACCCTTTAGATATAGAACCCTAAAGAACTCGCCGTATCCGCATCCGCAAATGCGGAACATTTGCATTCCTTTATACATCTGCATCCGCAAAAGCTTCGCATAGATTGATGCGGATGCGAATGCGGATGCGTAAGCCGCTGGATTTCAATAAAAATCTACTTAATAAGTGGATAGTCAACTATTAGTTAGCCCGAATTGTGAACCCGCGAACCTCATATCTCAGTAATCCCTTGACAGATTCGGCTCATGTTTTATAACTTAACAATTAATCGAGTTATAGTTGAACAAACATACATACATACTTACATACATAAATACAAACGCCGGATTGTTCAAGTAGACTCGGAGAACTTGGCTCGCTTCACTTGCTTGTTTAATTAAAACTGTAAACTCGCGAACCCCATATTTCGGCAACCCCTTGACTGATTTGCTGCTTATGTCCGAACGAAAAAAAACTTATTTTGACACGCGCCTACCAAATTTCCTGAAGATCCGATAAAAGATGCTCAAGTTATCGTCAAATAAACATACATAAATACATACAAACGTTAGATTGTTCAAGTAGACCCTTTGCTAGCTTTGCTCGCAAGAAAAACACTTCCTTTTTGGTTGATCTCTAAAAATTGTGTAAAATATCTAGAATAATACTGTGTTTTTTATTTTTTTATCTTTAAAACTGACTGACCAAAAAACGGCCTATTACTACGTGACGCTTTGATGACGTCATTAAACAACTTGCGTTCGTTTCGTACCGGTTGGCCGGTTAGTGCGTATTTCTGCGTTTGGACGAATATTTCACACACATTAGATATAAAATGGCTAATCTGCTCACAAGAAAGTCATGTGTTGTGATTACCTGCACTAGTACTACGGTAAAAACACCAAAAAAGCTGTTTTTTCAAGTTCCTCGAGATTTAAAAATGTGAAAAAAATGGTTTAACACTGCGAAGAGAGCTGATCCTGTAGCGGCTAAAAGTTATGTACTATACTGTTGTGAAGACCAAGATAGAACGAGCGAGTGAAGCGAGCGAAGCTGTTCTCCGAGTCTGTATAAATAATCTGGCGTTTGCACGAGTTATCGAACAAACATACATGAATAAAATACATGTATGTTTATTTTAAATTTAGTAGGTGTAATCGAAAATAAAATTTAGTAGGCACAAGTATTAAACAGAATATTTTAGTTCGAACATGAACTAAATCAGTCAAAGGGTTGCCAAGATATGGGATTTGCTAGTTCACAGTTTAGGGCAAACTACTAGAATGATATACATTTTCAAACATATTAAAACTACGAGTAGTATTTCGCCTTGAACTGTGAACTCTCTAACCCCATGTTCGTATTTCTATTAGCCAACTCTACACGCCTAATATTTTTTTTAAATTTTCAGTAAAGAAACTTAAGTCACCGTTATTTATGTAGGTACTAATTGAAATATGTAAAAAAAACTTCGTATTCGCATCCGCATTCGCGGATGTGAAGCTTTAATAATCCGCATCCGCGGATGTCGCAGAGTTGTTGCGGATACAACAACACTGGTCTGCACTTGGATGGGTCACCACAAGTAGCATAAAATTTCTTGAGCCCCTCCGTGCTTCGGAAGGCACGTTAAGCCGTTAATCCCGACTGCCAACATTGTACGGCAGTCACAACACAACATAAAGCAAAGGTACATGTAGTCAAGTTCATACTAAGTATATGAACTTATTTCTCGCCTAAGACAAGTAATATTGACAAATCTGTATGTACCGGCAATTTACAGGGAATTTTGCCGGCAATATTGCCAGTAAATTGCCGGGAACATTGGCAGTTTATATGTAGGATCTATATTTTTTTAAGATTTCTCATATAATACGCTTAGATACATTTATTTAATGAGTTTTTTAAATCAATATATCTAGTATTCTCAATATTTAGGCAATATTCCCCAAAATTGCCACTTCGGGCAATCTTGCCGGCAGCGTTGCCGGCAATATTCCCAATGTTGCCAATGTTGCCGGCAACGGCACATCTCTAGTCATGATTGAACTAAAAAAAATATACAAAATATGTTTGGCAACCTGTTAACTGAACATCATAGTCCAAAAGCGATCACCAGACCTTACATATTTTCACAAATAATTGGGTATGTTCCTAAGCCAAAAATTAATTATTTTACAAATAAATAAATATTTAGATAACAAAATAAAACGTCGCAAAATAATGTCACTTGTCTTTGAACATATCCATTTTAACGTGATTTTAAATTTATTATTGCAGAAAAACTGATAATAAGAGCGCTATTTAACTCCAAAAAACTGTGACGTCATCTAGCTGTCATACAAAATCCCATAGAAACTGTTTGTCAGAAAAGTATCTGATTTGACTTGTTGGGAAATAGCGTATGTGTGTGTACATTTAACTTTATGTTCAGTGTTTCAGTTAGTGTCGTTGCCTGCTCCTGCAAAACATATACATATGTTTCAACAGAATGTGTGTCTGGCAGGATGTTTTACCCATCCATGTCTGAGCCTGGCTGCTGAAGTTATTCAAATAGTTGCCAGAGTAATATACATATGTTACGCACAAAGACCAAAACGCTCATTGAGCGAATCACAATGCGTTGGTGTCATGATTATAACATTCTAAATGCATGTTAATACTACTTTTCGCAAGCCCAGCGTTTCATGCAAAAATGATAGTAAATAAAGATATTAATTCTCATGCAGAAAGACAAAACAAAGTAAATTTTAAATTATAAAATATAATAGGTATACTCAGAGTAGATCAGTATTAGTATTGTAAGTTAAGTCAAGTTACGTCCTTAGGTAAGGTAATGACAAATTCTAAAACAATCTTCAAATAATGATATAGTAATGCAGTATGATTACAGCTAAATTACATCAAAACTTAAGACAGGGAGTAACTTATACGATTGACAAAAGCAAAACTCTTTTAAAAAAATTATTCATTATTCAGTAAAGTATATCTTTACGATATTGCTATTTAGAGATATGTATAACTTAATGAATAATTTTTTTTACAGAGTTTCTCTTTTGTCAAGTTACTCCCTGTTTAAAGTTTTGATACCTTTGACAGACCAGTCAAAATCTAATTTTATTATTAATTTTCATACCTTATATCAGACTCATCTTCAGAAACAGATGGATCATGTCTGTCTTCAAGACCAAGAGAATTTCTTCTTGGACTTTTACGATTTACTCTTCGTGGTGGAGACGGTTTTGCAAACTTGCTGAAAATGTAATAGTGTTTTATTAATTAATGATAGGATTTAGAAATTAAATAGTACTTGGAGGATGTTGTCATTTTCTTTTATTTTGCATGATTTTGGGGAAATTGTACTACTAAAGTTTGAGAAAGCAAATATATTGATAACTTTTCAAGTAGGTATATGCCCTTTTCCAATCAGACAGGGTTTTCTTTAGCTATAGTTTATGTAGATAAACATGTAAGACCCAGGTCAATCTGCAAAAGATCATTTCCATCTCAATGCTCAGGCCCCAGCAACTGCCTGCGACACTTAATCTTAACGATTGGATAATTTAAGCTTGTTTATTTTAACATTGTAAACTAATTTAGGTTTACAATGTTAAAACATTAAGGGTCCCCCGACCCTAGACCAAAATACAACTTTCCATACAAACGTAGTCTACGTTTTATTTCAAAACGACATGTCCGATTTGGGCAAAATTTTGTAATTTTAAAGATATTGCAATTATCTAGGTTTATATCTAGTTTCCGACAGTAAAAATATGAACTTGAAATATAATATAGTGTTTTATATCATTTTTGACCATTAGTATGGGAAACTTCTAAATCGTTATATTTTCTTTCCAGTTCATAATTTTAGTATAGGAAACCAGTTATAACCCTAGATAATTGCAATTTCTTTACAACTACCATTTTTTACCGGAATCTGACATCTGGTTTCAAAATTAAACGTAGACTACGTTTGTATGGAGAAGTCTAGGGTCGGGGGACTCTTAAAGTTAAGAGTCAACTAAAACAAACAACAAACAAAGTTAAGAGTCAACTAAATGTTGTAAAATATCAAAATTTTCTCTTTTCTATATAATCCTTATCCTTACTAATATTATCAATGTGAAAGTGAGTTTGTATGTTAACACTTCACTCTTCAACCACTGAATCTATTAAGATAAAATTTGATGTGGATATAGTTTGATACCAAGGACATAGGAAAGTTTTTATCCCAATATTTCCACAGGCAAAGCAAAGCCCATGGGCACAACTAGTATATTATATTCCTAAATGAAATAAATTCACTAAAAATACAAAGAGTATAATATCACTATGATAGCTCTGAAAGTGTTTTTTTTACTTACCTCATAACATTGTCCACTTCATCCACCCCTGCACCACAATCAGCACTGGGGGACAAGTTGCGGTCACGAGACTCATGAGTATCTACTCTGTTGTCCTTCACTCCATATCTACCCATGGCTTGAGTGTGGGAGAATATGCAGTGATTATGACTGTGGATACTTTTTCGTGCAGATGGTGTGATGGAAGCCCCCCCAGACTGTAAAATGAAAAAATAACATTGAGCACAAACAAATTTGATTTTGTTGCATAGTGTTATGTACTCTGTGGGTCGGGTTGAAGAGCTACGAGGATAATATTGGCTGGCATTGTTGACTAAGGCTCAGACTGCTCAAGCTTATACCACGACAGTTGGCCAAGGGTTGTAAAAAAACGTAATATGCAGACATAATAACATAACCTCACTAGCAAATATAATAGTAATACAATTAAAAGTGATACATACATTGTTTCCAGATGTATAATTCATTTAATTTTTCGATAAGAGTATATAACACTGCGGAATATTTTACGCCATAGTCACAAATAATGTACAATATATCTTGAGCCACAGTGGGCTGACACAAAACTAATATTATGTACTGTATTGGTACTGTACTTCTACTCTCTTCTTCTAGTTTATTTCTTATAGGTACATACTTTAAAACTTATACGCAATATAAAAAGACAGAGTATTCTTTGAATATAATCAACAGATCACCACAAAGAGATCACCATGAGACACAGATTATGACAGATTATATCCAAAGAGAATATATGTTGACAAGAGCATGGTATAATAATATAAGGTATTCTCATATTCTCTTCCCGTGACAGCTGATGACGTAGGTGGAACTTGACTACGTCATCAGTTTGATATGTTGCCACTATGTGAAATTAAATTACCCAAGCGTAATGCATTTTTGAACTTTACATACCAATTTCGAATTAATAATCAATTATATCAATTTATAAAATATTGAATTGATAAATCACGCGAGAATCGCGAGATACTAAATAGCTAAGTTACTTAATATTTTATCTAATATTCTTGAACTAACTGAGAAAGTCCTTAAATTTTCTAAAAAGAACAATCAGTAGCAACACTTTGTGACGTAGTCAAGTTCCATCTCGGGAAGAGAATACCTGTTTTATTATACCATGGACAAGAGCTTCTCCATAGATATCCTTGCTCATTGGGTTTTTATTTCGACCGGCTACACAAAATACACGATAATCAGGATTCCGAACGCAGCAAATCCATACAAATCAAATAGATCTTGGGCATCTACCCGGGTATTTACCCACGCTTGGGTATTTGTTTGTTTGTAAATTCTATATCCTCGTGGCGCCCAGAGATTTTTTGGCTTTTCTTTGACTATGGCCCGACTGTCCTTTTCACAGGACATATTTGTTATAGTCCTAAACGCCCAAGGTTTTGAGTTTAAAATTGAATGTGTTAGAGTTGCCAAACTAAGGTGAAACTTTTGGGGTATAGTTATGATTATATTGGCTTATGTTTTACAGTTCGATTATTTATCTATCTTTTGTTCTTTATAAAGGCCATTGGGCTGCAGTTACTAGACGGAAAGGATTATTGAGCGATGGAAAATAATTAAAAATGAATATGATTTATAAGTTTATTACAATTCTTTTTGATTAAATTACACCCGTTTTTATTACAGATTTATTTAAAATTAAAAGTCTTAAGGGTCCCCCGACCCTAGACCAAAGTACAACTTTCCATACAAACGTAGTCAACGTTTTATTTCAAAACGACATGTCCGATTTGGGCAAAATTTTGTAATTTCAAAGATATTGCAATTATCTAGGTTTATAACTAGTTTCCGACATTAAAAATATGAACTTGAAATAGAATATAGTGTTTTATATCATTTTTGACCATTAGTATGGGAAACTTCTAAATCGTTATATTTTCTTTCCAGTTCATAATTTTACCATAGGAAACCAGTTATAACCCTAGATAATTGCAATTTCTTTACAATTACCAATTTTTACCGGAATCTGACATGTGGTTTCAAAATTAAACATAGACTACGTTTGTATGGAGAAGTCTAGGGTCGGGAGTCGGGGGACTCTTAAGTTTTACTTCTTAAATTCCTTGATCAATAAATTCTTACTATATTAAATTCTTTATTTCTTTTAATTCTTATTATCAAAAAATATTCTTAATCAAACTTTTAAAATAACTTAAACACACAATCAAACCGAACATAATAAATTTTTTTTTAGATTTTTAGAAAAATATTATTTTTGATTAAATTGCAAGACAAGTGTACCGACGTCCGACACAGTCTAGATACAAAAGTCAAAAAGCTGGTATTTTAGAGAACATTAAATTGTTCGTGAAAGTAAGTAAGCGCTAATAGTTGTATTAATCTTTTAAATATTTCACAAAACAATAAAATACAAAGAATAAAACAAAACCATAAAATATTTTCGCACTAGCTTCGACCCAATGTATTTTTTAAAGGTCTTATTATTTCAAAACAATATTTCGCAGAATCTTATCGCTATAAATGCGAAATTATTAAATCCATTTAAGGAATACTTATTATTGAGCATCTTTTTGCATAAAAACATACGCAAAATGCATAAATAATCATAGAAAAGTTGGATTTACCTACCACGTTTTCGTGAGCCCGCCATACCGTTGACTACTTTCTTAAAAATGACATCTGTCAATTGTTCCAGCCAATGGTAACATACCGGAAACTGTGCCCCAATATTACGTCAAAATTTAAACGAAATCACTTCTTTAAACCGCGAAATTTCAAAATAATATACAGATTTTTTTATTTTGGGCTTCTGAAAGGCGCATGGGCGGTAATTGAACGTTACTGGCAAAATGTTCTGGGCTGGAGTCGCCATGTTTATTTTGACCTAAGAAAAGGCGCGTGGGCGCTACGAGGTAGATATGAGCGCCGATGGCTAAAACCACGGCGGCGGCGTGGTCTAAAAATTTACGAGGCGGCGGCGGCGCGCCGGCGCGGTGTATATTTTTATGGAGGGGGATCATTTTTAAGAATAACTAAGAAAAGAAAACCATTTTGTTTATACTAAAGAAAACGACAAATTTTAATAAAAGAACAGAAGGTATATTCGTGAAAATTGCTTATTCATATCACATAAATCACATTTTTAATGATAAAACTAACTAGCATCAGTCTCTTTAATGAGATCGACCGATATTAACTCCTCTAAATCGCTTGTTTTTTTTAAAAGAATTAAAATAAATCACATTTCTAAGGCCAAAAACTAGCATCAGTCCTGCATCAGTCATTTTTAATCGACTTCTAAAAAGGAGGCGGTTATCAGTTCCTTGCAATCTTTTATTCTATGGTTATGGTCGTGTAGTTCAGGGGTAAAGTCGGGCCCTGGGCCGATTCGGAAAAATATTTTTTGTTTGAAAGGATATATTTGTCACGTGGCCCCATAGAAATTATATCAAAATCGGTCGTGTAGTTTAGGGGTAAAGTCGGTTTTTGGTTAAAAAATATAACATAATATGTTCGACCGACATTAACTCCTCCACATTGCTTGTTTTTAAATTTTGTTTATTTTTAATAGAAATAAAATAAATAAATCACATTTCAAGACATAAACTAGCATCAGTCAACTTGACTAAGCTTGCGCAGCGCAGACCGGGTTCGGTCAATTGATTGGCGATAGATTGCAATGGGGGGCTATAGTGACGTCCTATTTCTATGTCAAACCAAATTAGACTTTATCATCATACGTCAGTGCTTAATGTTGCTTGACACAAAAACGCCGATACGCAGTAACGTCTGTCTTGCGTACCGCTTTTGGAGTGAGCCCCCTGGTCAGTACGCGCCGCGACGGCGCGCCGCTAGTTGCGCTCGGCGGCGGCGCGTTGACGCTAGTCACGGCGACGACGGCGCGCCGGCGCGGCGCTCATATCTACTACGAGGTTATTGTACAAAAAGGACACTAAAAAATACAGTAGATAACAATACAAAGGCAAAGGGTATTTACTCGATATGCACCGGGTATATACCCGTATCTACCCGTTTGGGTGGGTAGATTGGAATATTTATTTAAAATTAAGTGCGAGTCCACTATTTATGTGTAGAAATGTACAAAAAGGTTATTTAATATATAAAACAAAGAATATTTCTAAAGGAAAAAATAACAAAGATTAAAATCACTGATGCTATCCCTATTAAATATACAGATACCATCTTATTTGTTATCTGATTGCTTATTTTAACATAAGATTAGGTCAACAATCATTTGCCAAAAAATATAAACTAGACCTGTCAATTTGTATGTTCCCATACAACGGGTATATACGAGTAAATACCCGGCATACTTTTTGTGGGAAATGTTATAAAAAATTGATGGAGGATCAAAGAACTCGTCGATACGAATATCTTTAGTTCCGAGACCAACCCTGAAATCAGTAGTTTTGGCTCTTCGATGAGCAGTCAAAGATACCTACTCTCTATGCATGTATGAGGGTGCTCATATATTGACATTGTATTTGATGTCTGTTTACTTATTTTAACATATAATTAGGTCTACTTACGTTTGCCAGCAAAAAATGTAAACATAGTCAATTAGTATGTTCCCATACAACGGGTAGATACAGGTAAATAACCGGCATACTTTTTTGTAAGAAATGTTATAACAAGTTGATAGGGGATCAAAGAACTTGTTGATACGAATATATTTTGTTCCAGTAGTACATCAGTAGTTTTGGCTCTTTGGATGAGCAGTCAATGATACTACTCCTCTCTATACATGTATGACGGTGCTTGTATATTGACATCACATTTGATGTCTGATTGGTAATTTTAACTTATAATTAGGTCTACTTACGTTTGACAGCAAAAAATGTAAACATAGACATGTCAATTTGTATGTTCCCATAAAACGGGTAGATACGGGTAAATATCCGGCATACTATTTTGTAGGAAATCTTATAATGAGTTGATGGGGGATCAAAGGACTTGTCGATACGAATAACTTTTGTTCCGATACCAACCCCGAAATTAGTAGTTTTGGCTCTTAGATGAGCAGTTAAAACATCTACTCTCTGTAGATGTATGAGGTTGAGGGTGCTTATATTTTGACATCGTATTTTATATTTTGTTACTCATTTAACCACTTATAAGTATGTTTTGCGTACCTCCCACCAAAAAATAAATGGTAATAAGTCAAAGAAGCCTACTGGTTTCATATACTATCAGATTTGACGTCTACCTGCTTTTTAAGCATATTATAGCGCTGGCACACAGTTTCGGACACGAATTGCGAAGTAATTACTCATAAAATTCAATCTACCCACCAAATGGGTAGATACGGGTATTTATCGGGTACTTACCCAATCTACGGGGTATATTCCCAAATGGGTAGATTGGGTATTTACCGACCGCCCATCTAATACCACACACATACGGCAGAATTCCGAATGAAGGTCTGTGCGTTCGGAATCCCGCACGGAAAAAATCAGTTCCGAATGCACATTTTGTTTGGGTTGTTACATCACACATTCGGAAATTCCGTACGGAATGCGCTCAGTGTGCGCCGCATGAGTGGCAACACTTACCGACTTTACACTTACTTCGATACTTTTCCGCTGGGGACATGCACACAGCCTGGGTGTGCATGTCCCCAGCGAAAAAGTGTCCAATATTAAATGTTGAATATACTAGATCTTTAGTGAAAAGCTGCCTTCAAATGTTTATTGATAAATAATATTTGGGATTCAGTAATTTTTGAGAAATTCGTCAAGAACATATTCCGCCAGAGAAACGTTTCTCTTACACTAAAGATCTAGTATATTCAACATTTAATATTCGACACTTTTGCACTGAGGACATGCACACACACCCAAGCTTGACTTGGACAAGACCTTTCTCCTGCTGAACTATGGGGATGGAAATAAAATAGGCATGCGCTGGGCGTGGGCTTCCCGCGTGCACTTGTCGGCTGTCGGCCGAAGTGTAGAATACTTTATGAAAATGGATCCTTCTACATTTCACTCAGCGAAAATCGGGACCTTCTTTGAGTTGGGTAAGGACTTTTAGTAAGTTTCACTAGTCCTAAAAAAGGTTCCTAGGTCAAACTTTCTGCTTTCCGACTTTTCCATTAACATGCCCCTTTTTGCTCAAAAGACTGAACTACTACCTATCATAGAGACCTACCTAGTTTCTTTTTACTGCAACCATGACTGCGAACTCTGGAAGCAACTCAACAACTCAGACTTTTAAAAATAAGTCTCGTTCTGCTTTTGAGAGAAGTTCTACCTCGACGGAGATCCGGGGGCTTAGCCTAACACCTAACAAAGGCTTTGGCGGAATCAAAGCGAATACATAGCATAATTAACTTTAGGTCAATCGTATCGTATAATGTTTAAACTATGGCGTGGCTGACGGCGACTCCCGCCGATTCGTTTGACTTCGGCACTTCACGCGTTTCAGTATTCCGTGTGGTTTCCGGCAGAGTAGAATAGGGCCACTTTAAGTCCTACATTCCGTGGATGTAGTAAAAGACGATTTAGGAAACATAAGCTAACAAAGCTTTTAAACATCAATGAAACCTCTCCAATCTGTTTGACCAGCGAGGAGAGTGTAGGCCAAGTCCTCTGGCTGCCCTGGCCAAGTTTGGCTTTAGAAGTACAGAGAGAGTCGTGCTCCTGCAGTAGAGACACGACCTAATGATAATGATGATTATACTATTGACAAAGTTCAGCTAAGTACGATTTCATCGCTTCGCTTTAATTCTGCCGCAATGTAAATTAAACCTAATGCATTTATATTGATACTCTTATTGGTGCCTCGCCGACCTTACTATAGCCGAGCGAGACACGATCTCAGATCTGGCACCTAAATTCGCGTTTCATTATACTTATTAAAATATTGCAACATAAAAACAGAACAACTTTTATTACTAGAAATAACACTGAAAATTTAGCATTGTAAGGTTTCGAAAGCAAAAACTTAAAATATTATGGAGCAACTAACACACAAATAAGAACTAAGGATGCAATGGCAGATAACTTATCTCCTTTGCTAGAGTATGATGACATTGTATCTACAGGTTGAAAAAATGACATTGAAACAGGTACGGCTGGGTAGGTTTGAAGAATAACATTTTGTTTATCTTCATTCTTCTTAATTTTTTCATCTAACCAAGCTTTAAACATATAAGTAGGGATAACTTTTACCAGCTTCTTACTAACGGCATACTTTGAAGACATTTCACTTGTACAGGCATCTTGACCTTGACTAATAATGCCAATTAATTCGTTATCAAAAATAGCTGGTCCACCGATGTCTCTAAAGCAAGTAGGCACTTTAGTATCGACACAATCGAAATATCCTTCTAATAAATCTGGTAATTGGTCAAATGGGCGATACTCCATACCTATGTATTGCAAATCTTTCGGTTGATTAACTTCAGCATTTAAGCCATATCCCAACGCCTCAAAATCTGAGATGCCTTTCAGAGAAGTTATGTTACTCAAATTTATTTTCGACGCAACACTTTTATTATGTTTCTCCGTATAAATTATTCCAATATCTTTTGATCCATCTGTTGCTCCGATGTAAGATGGAAACTTCTCTCGATTTTTTATGTAAAGCATGACAGCCGTCTCGTCTTTTCTAGCTTTAGTTGTATTCAATAAAACGTAACTTATGGGTTTTTGTACACAGTCTGCAGATGTTAATATTAATCCCATGGAGACAACGGACCCAGAGCATAAAAATTCATTCTGATGAGACATGATGGCTGCCATGAAGGAGTACTGTTTGTCACTTGCCGCTTGTATTTCATGAACCCGGGAATTTTGCCTCCTAGTGCATGTAGCAGTATTGGTTTTATTGATGCTACTATTAACATTGTTAGTGTTGGTATTGGTAAAGCTATTACTATTATTCTCACTGTTTGTTTGCTCGTTTTCTGCTAGGATATCCATTGAGTCTTTAGGGTCATCATTTCCTTCATTACTTTCTTCTTGCGGATCTTCGATGCTTTTTTTGACATTTTCACTAGTACTCAGGCTTAGACACCCCAATAAAAATACAAAAATAATCAGAAACCGTAGTAAAGCAATCCTGCTTTTCATTGTTAAATTTTCTGTTTCGTTGACTTTCTAGAGAAGAAAATATTCAGTTGATTTTAATTTAAGTTTTTTTTTCATCTATTATTCTTTTTGTGTTCTGGATTTACAAACAGCCAGTTAATTCAAACTTACCCTCTAACTTCATGATTCAAACAATCAGTTCTCAACGTATAAAATAAGAAGGTTTTGATGGTGCGTACGCTTCCTTGCAACGAGTGTGAACGAACAGCTTGTGATTTGAGGCTGTGCGCGCGCTCTATGCGTATAATCGGCTTTTCGCGTCAGCTACACTTGCATGTTTAATTCGAGGGGTACCAGTGTCCCAAATTTTATCAAAATCGGTTTTGTAGCAGGGCGAAAATCGACCTGAGCTCCTTTAGCAAGATATGTCATGTTAGCAACGGTGGGCTCATTGAATTTTCTACCCAGCCTCAAACATGCCTCAAACTTACTGAACTAGACTGCAGTGGACTAGGTATTATTGTCAAGGAGAGTCCCGATATAAGCAGTAGGGTAGGCGTGCGCAGCGCAACCAATGGCTTGATGTTTTTTTTCTACCGCTGAAAAAAAAAAATCTTTTCTTTGACAGTCAAGTTGTCAATGTCAAATCCATGGGTAAAATCAAATCATCATCAAAAATCAAGCAAGGCAGGCAGGAAAGCAAATTTAAGTGGGTGAAATTTCTTTCTTTCCATTTCACTAGGATCTTGTATCGTTTCGTAAAGTATTTTTTTTAAAATAAAAAGCCATTCTTGTGATATCTTAAAATCTTTTTGAACAATCCATTGCATAATGTCTAAGAAAAAGGGAAATAAGAAGCACCTGAATCTTGACGAGGATGTCGAAGAGAACACCACTGTTCCAAATGTGAGCCGTGAGATAACCTCTAAAAGCAAAGGAAGAGGGAAAAAGAAAGGAAAAGGAGATTGGAGTGATGACGAAGAAGAAATTTCTAAGAAATCTGTTGTATCAGAAGATGAAGATGTTCCTACTCCAGTTGCTAAAAAGTCTCAAAAGAAAGGTACTTATACATTGATGTGGCTATATATTGAAACTTTTTGATTTTTATTAGTATAATATATGTAAATAATTTTGATAATAAATAAATTATCTTAAAATATTAATTGTAAGTAAAGGAACAATTATATTAATAAAATAAACCAGAAAATGAACTTAAACTAAACTAATGACTTAAATTACTTATAATAAAAAAGCCTTAGCAGACCACTGCCCCATGGGAATGCGCCCAAAAGGCTAGCAGCACTGCCACATTGTATGGCAATACTTATCTTTTGAGCCAGTTAAAGGCCAATCCTCTGTTCATGTGTGATTTTAGTAAATTTTCGGCTGACAGTGTTATATATTTCATGCACCAAGGACCCACCCACAGCCCCAACGTTTCAATCCCAAACGACTCAAACAATTATTGCAAAGGCATATTTGTGAGTTTTTCTGCAGCAGCTGCAGTTGTCCCGGCTTTAGACCCTGTGACCGAGAGTTGAGACTGCGCTATTGGCAACACAGTTAGCATCCCACACAAGCGGCCGTCTCAATCTCCTAGGCATATTTAAATTAACTTATAACAATATTTTTAAAATAAATAAATTTTATAAATTAATAATCTTAATAATCTAGACACGCCTTGGCCTCTGTGACATTTTAGTGTAGTTGGAATTGGCTAATTAGTCGACCCAATGTTTTCTCTGTACTCAAAGCACTGAGAGTAAGCTAAGTCGATTTGCTATCACATCTTTATCCCAGACAGGGCAGACAGAGCCCAGGGCCATTATACCAAAGGGCATTGTTAGGCATGAGATGGAAATAGGGTATCTAAATGGTAATGGATTGCTAGCTGCATCACCTATTGATATAATTCAGATTCTCATCAATCCTCTTGATTTTTACAATCACCATGGGAACAAATAACTTGTAAAATGTATTCTTGCTTTTCTCCCTGACCAGCATAAAATATTCTCCCAGACTGTTAAATTTTCATAATTTATCTCAAGTTTGACAAATTTGATTTAGCTGTAACTAGCGGTACAGAAATTTCCAGGAAAACATGTGTAATATGTTTATCCAGTAATGAGCTATTTATCTGTAGCTAATTCTAATTTATTTTGCATAACAAACATTCTTGTAATATCATTGATGTAAAATTTTGTGAGTGAGATTTCACTTACCTTTTAAGTGTGAATGTCACATTTATCTGACAAAATCACACGTTGACATATAACATTCATAAATCACATGTTCACAGTATAATGTTTAATATGTTATGATGATTGTTTTTTAGCTAAAAATAAAAAGAAAGGTACAGAATTATCAGATGATGAAGATAACAAATCAATCGTGAGTAATGCAACCAGTACTGCTTCCAAACAGGCAAGCAAGGCAAACAAAAAGAAGAAAGGTAATTAAATGTAACAATATTTTATACACTTATGTCATTAGTGTTTATATTGTATTAGATTTAGTGCCACAGACAAAATTTTATTCAAACAACATTTCAACCAAAATATTTCAAGTGAATAATTACTGGGAATAATTACATTTTAACTTTACATTTACATTCAATTTGGTTTGAAATGTTACATTGGTTGTCAAGTTTATAATCAAGCAGCCCCTTGAGAGACTTTTTTGGACCCACAAGGTTTGGCAAAAAAGTTGTTCTAAAATCTTACCACAAATTGTCAGAGGGAGGTTTAAAGTTGCTGAAAATCATCACGTGCTTAATGGACGAACCTTAAATTGACATGATTCTAACAATCTGAAACTAGTCAGGTAAATTGAAAATAATCAATTATTTTTTTTAACATATCTTCCAGGCAAGGGAAAGAAGGATGATGATTGGTCTGATGAAGGAAGTGACATAGAACTGAAAGAGGTATCAGAGGATGAAATAGCTAAACCAGTCACTAAAAAGAAAGGTCTGCTATTCTGTTTACTATATTTAAAAAAAAATATTGGGCAAAAATTTTAGTTTATTTTTAATTTTTTTTGATATCAAGCAATGATACAATACATAATTTGTTACTTTCCAACAGCTCAAATCAGATACCTTTTTTCAAAACTTTAAAACTAATCATTTCTATTAGCGTCTACGCGACATAAAAATGCAATTTACAGCATTTGGTGATCAAAAGGTTTCTTTGTGAACCTTCTGAATCTTTAGTTAGACCATTTTAAGAAGGGGAGCCATTTTCAATTTTTGTACAGTGTGGGATTATGACGTCATCGATTTCTTTAACCAGTTGTATTTGGTCTCAAATGAAAGGGCTTTATGAGCTGATTCTAGAAATACACAACTTGAATCATTACATTTTAGTCACTTGTTTTCTATAAACAAAAAAATCATTTTCAAAACATACCAAGTTTGGGGTCCTCCAGGCAGAATCTAAAATCACATTGAAAATATATAGATCATGACAGGTGACATTATTTTGTGTCATTTTATTTTATTTATAGTATAGTATATTTATTTTTGGCCCAGGAAAGTACCCAATTATACTGAGATAAATAAAATTTAGAATCTTAATAATACATTTAATTGTGTCACTAATAGGATTACACATAAGTGGCATGTCTATAGTATAGTAGTATAGTACTTTAAAAATAAAAGTCACAATTTATTTTATTTTATCAAACTTTATTGTTCCAAAGTACAAATATACTTTTAACAAATGGCGGACTTAATCCTAAAAGCATTTTCTCCCAGTCAACCATAGGGATAAATAGAGAAAATTATGCGGGACAAAAAAGCAATACAATATACGTATGTACATTCTAAAATATTACTAAATAATATAACATTATATTATATACCTACTATATATACTATATATAAATATCAGGATGAATACTCTATTTATACAATACACACAATCACACATCAAATGATGATGATGACTTTATAAAGAAAGGCAGTTTAAAATCTCTCATACTAATTTGTCAAAGTTATAAATATGTTTGAATTACCGCACAAATAGCTTATACTATCAAATTGCTTCGAAGACCTTCAGAATTGCGTTACAGTGGACGAGATAAATAATTTAATAATGATGAAGAATGGAAAATATTTTAAAAATTAATTTATTATATTTATGCTATATTTGTGACAAAAACAGTAGCCTATGCAGACAAGTTATAAGATATTTTTTTAAAATGCTCTACTTAATAGTGAAAACCACTTTAACTAAATTCATTCAGTATTCAAAAAGTTAGGATACAAACACAAACAGTGACTTATATATTGAAAAATTTGACATAAAATTCTTTATAATTTCCTCTAATTATTATTTACAGCAAAAAATAAAAAGAAAAATATAGAAGCCATATCGTCTGATGATGAGCATGAAGATTCAAAATCAGTAGTTAGTAATGTTTCTAGTAATACTGCCAAACCAGCAACTAAGTCCAAGAACAAGAAGAGTAAGTAAATGAATATATTCTGTAGTGTACAGCAAACTAAAGTACTATAATATAATACTACTACATACTATAGCATAAGGATCAGTTTAGCCAGAGAGGAAAAATACCAGAGCAATTTACTAACTCAAATGAAAATAAGACCGTATTACCCTAGCCTTAAGTGTATAAACGTTTAAACATGGCAAACTGCTCGCGTTTTGTCATTTATGCTAATAAAGTTTATTTTCGAGTGTCAAAAAAGTCATCTCTGCTGCGCTCCTCTCTGTCTGAACTATAATCAAATCACGCATAGAGAATACCTTAACATAGGTAAATTCATAAGGGTGGTACTTAACACCACATCTGTGCCACCAATTCCATTACTTAAAATAAGCGGCTGCTGTATGATGCTGCATTATAGTAGATTATGGCCGACAGTTGACTTACGGTGGTTGTTTTGCGCGATAATAATGTTATAAGTTACTTCGTCATTGCTGTGTGTAGTATGATACAAAAAATACATTAGTGATTGTATATTTTCAGGCAAGAAGAATGAATGGCCCGATGAGGAAAGTGATAAGGAATTGAAAATGCCATCTTCTGATGATGAGGAGCTGCCTGCGTTGCCAGTCAAAAGTAAAGGTAACATGCACAGAAATCACTTCTAAAATGAAGTCTTTATTATTAGAAAAGGACTTGCACTTTTTCACGCCAATGTATATATTATGATATTTAAAAGAAAAAAAAATGTACTAACGTTTTGAACAAGTTCCCCACGCAAAACAGGTTCAGATGATGCGCACCAAATTGCGGAAAAGTTTTTCCTCTCATAAGGTCTTTCTAGTTCTCAACATTGAATAAATTTATTGAAATGCTTTGGTTGATTTTTTCATCATTTTGCTTAAGATAGGTACTTAGTATACATATTTTTATGATAAGAGTTGGGGTACATCTGACAGCACGGAGCAGCACAGAAGGCGACGGAAAGCGTTCTGTCTCTCTCGCTCTAGCGAATACGCATGATGACTGATTTTGAAAAACGACTTTATGGTGTTTATTAGCGTCTGCTTTATACAAAATAAGTCTTATTTTTGCAATTAATAAGTTTATTAAAGAATAAATGACCTTTTAAAAATACAATTTAAATTTCGCACGAAAACGCCAGAATAGTAATGGCGTCTATCTATGACGTCACGCTTTCGTAAATACTTGACAACTCTCAAGTAAAGTGTTTGTTTGCATACATTATTTGGATTTTTTTGTGTAACAGTCATGAATCCTAATGTGTATCGATGGTGTGCGGTTCCTCAATGTAATAATACATCGATTAAATCAATTATAATATGTTGTACTTTTTCTTGCACAAATCGAGTGTTATTATCGACGAAATATCAGTAAAAACAGCGAATATAATACAAAGTGAATTAGGCTAGTATGAAATTGTATACAAAACAAAATGTCAAGATGGAGCATTTACGAAAGGGTGACGTCACTCGCTTCTGATTGGTGTTTGACCCAATATGGCGAATAGTCATTTTCGTGTTTTTATTTTTGCTAAAATAAATATGATCGCGTAAGTAATTTATAAATAAATGATAACTTTAGAATCTATTTAACCTATATAATTATTTTAAATCGTAGTTTCAGTGATTCTTAGTGACTGTCATCATGCGTATTACGGTTCTGGGCGACAGAAAAGGATAACGTCATGCGGAAAAAAGTGCTGTTAGGTGCTGACAAATGTAGCCCAACCCTAATTAATAATGTTATAAACTGTTTTCAAAGTTTCTGTTTAGAAAATTGTGTAATAACTGAAAAATTTGTATTCAAGAGGAAGTACATTATTCTATTTTAGGCAAAAACAAGAAGAAGAACAACATAGATGACATAGAAAATGAACTCAAGAAATTCGAAATAAAGGAGGAGGAACCTGAAATACCTCAGGAAAAAACAAAGGTAATGTATTAAAACAAAAAAAGTAATAAGCAGGTTATTTCTATTTTACGCCTGAATTCACAATTATTCTTAACTTTTGTAGGATAAAAAGATGAAAGTGAAACAAGAAGACATTGATGGAGACGGGGATGTGTCTGATGATGAGGCTTCCAAAGAGACTGATGATCAGGTACCTATGTGTTGTTATATTTGTTATATATAATTCATTACTTACTTCCTTCACCGGTAGGGAGATATTATACAAGTCTTTTGATAATGTTTATGATGCTTATTAAATATCAAAAGTTCAAGTAGCACATCCAGAAATCCAAACTGGTTGGAGAGGTTTCATTGATGTTCAAAGCTTTGTTTAGCTTGTATTTCCTAAGTCGCCTTTTATGACATCCACGGGAGAACTTGGAGTGGTCCTATTTTACTCTGCCAGAAACCACACAGCACCAAACAAGAAAAGAAGTTGGAAGACATAAATCTTCCGCATCCAAATGCGGGTCCGAACGGCCAATAAAATGAGCCAGTAGCATGGCCTGACTAATAAAGAGTACATCTTTTATCAATTTTGTTAGTTATCAACATTGCTGCAAGATTTCTCTAGCTGTCTGTATTCATTCATTACTTATAATTTATAGCCCACAGAACTACCCAGTAAAGAGTCGTCTGAACCGGCTGAAAAGAAAATGAGTCATAAAGAGAAGAAGAAACTAAAGAAACAGCAGGAGTATGAGAAGCAAATGGAGTTGCTGACCAAAAAGGGGGGGCAGGGGCACAGCGACTTGGATGCCAACTTCACTGTCAGCCAAGCACAAAAAACTGCTGGTCTGTATATTTTTCTTCATATACTTTTGAAAATTTAGAAAATACATTTATACATACATATTTTCATGCCTGTTTCCTACGGGGTAGGCAGAGACTATGGATCTCAACTTACTACGACCCTTGCAACCTCTTTAAAAAATAACCTTGAAATAATAATAAACATTTTTCTAGAATATTTCTCTGTCACAGAAATTTGTTTGATCTTGCTTGTTCCCAATAACTAGATGTGTATCATTTAATCATTCAAAGTTTAATATCACTCATACACCAGTCAGTTAGAAGACCAGGAAACAGATTGCTTTACACACGCATAAACAGTAACACACACATTAATATTGGAGTAAACTTTCACTAAGTGACGATTATTAAGTGATATAACTATCATATGACAATATTTGAATTGGACCTAAAAATATATATAATAGGAACCACCGAAACGCAAAGAAGAATAAATATTTCTAACCCTGACTTTATTTTGTATCATCAACAGGACAAATGGCAGCTCTCGAAAACGCTGTAGACATAAAAGTGGAAAACTTCTCAATTGCTGCTAAAGGCAAAGACTTATTTGTGAACGCAAATTTGCTGATTGCAAACGGGCGCCATTACGGTCTGGTCGGGCCAAACGGCCACGGGAAGACTACTTTATTGAGGCATCTGGCGCAGCGCGCGTTCCCACTGCCGCCGCACATCGACATACTGCTGTGCGAGCAAGAGGTGACGGCAAGCGATATGAGTGCCGTCGACACTATTCTAGAAGCCGATGTCAAGAGGACGGGTGAGTGTTCCTTTCAAAGGTTTTATTTGGAAAATTTTCAAGTGTACATAAACCAATAAAATAAAATAAATAAAATCCTCCAATACCAGACACAATAGTAAAACAATGGAAGTAGTATCTTAAGATGCCTTGGGGGTCTTGAGGGATTGGATGTGTATTTTACATGAATATAACAGACTAGGTTATGCTTTGGAAACCTGTAATAACTGCCATAAAAGAAAGCTGTTTTATCTTCCTTCATGCAGCAAATATCCATGTTTAGTTTCAGTGTGGAGGACGGATAAACCATAGTGGTTAGGGAGGCGAGGTAGCTAAATGGCGTAATTCAACGGCGCCGTCGAGACCTATCAAAATCGAAAGATAAAATAATTTCGAAAAGAAAAGCTCGTATGGTAAAAACCATTTTAGCGGTGGGTTTGGCATGTACGGTTTTTCAAAAATGTTAAAAAAAACAGTTACTTGGGCATTCTCGAGCGCGTCAGATATTCATACTACGTATGCCCCAAGTGCCTCTGATAACAACGGTATACTAATCTGCCGGTTTGCGTGATGGGGGTAGGCATATAAAGTAGTCAAAAATGCAAAAAAAAAAAATTTACTCGAGCGCGTCAGATTTTCGGAAGGGGTGTTAAGTAGGTCCCAAAGAAGCTCCCTTTAAAAAAACTGACGATTTCGGCGTGACGATAAGTTACGATGAATTTTTGGAAATGCAAAAAAAAAAAGTTTTTTTTAAATACTCGAGCGCGTCAGATTTTCATAGGGGAGGTTTATCTCGGTATCCTGAAACCATATTTTTTTAATCTGACAAAAAAGTTGGTGGGTTCTCTTAATCTGACCGAAAAAGGTTTTTTGGTTTCTTTTTTTTCCTTTCTTTCTCCTTGATAAAACGGGGAATTTAGAATGACAATATCGTGATAAATACAACCAACGTAAATGATTATTTAAACCTTTTTTTTGTAAAATGTATCGTTCGCGACTTATATGCCGCAACGCGTTCTTAGGAACACGAAATAGCTCCTCCACACTGCCGGTCATGCGGAAACCGGCAGATTTTGTATTTTTAGTAAGTTTTAGATTATATTCTTCAAAATGAATAATAAAAAAATCGCGCTCGAGAATGCCGGATTAACGTTTTTTTTTTACAAGTTCGCGACCCTATATCTCGGCCGCGTCAAGGACTTATCGTCAGATTAGTTAAATTTAGTCTTTAAACACTAAAATCAACCCCCAATATCTTAATCTGATGCGCTCGAGTATTTCAGACTATCGTTTTTTTTTTACTAATCTGATCGTCGATCCTAGGCGCGCGTCACTACATATAGAGCTAAATACTTTACAAGGTAGTTCTATTAGGTCTAAGGTATCTCTCATATCTTAAACTGCCACGCTCGAGTATTGCAGAAAATTCCCCTATTCGCCTCCCTAACTATAGTTTTTCGCGCTTCTGATCGAACCAACATATGTAACAATATAATACATTTTTACCAGAAGGTTTCTTTCCGATGATTTTAACCCTAATTACATATGTTTATCTGGTTTCAGAGTTACTAAAAGAATGCAAGCAGTTAGAAGCTGAAATAGAAAAAGGTGATCTCAAGAAACAGGACAGGTTAAATGATGTAAGTAGTTTTCTAGAATATATTGTTTATTTAATTTCGAGGAATTTTAATGCATGTTAGTTGCGTTTGTCAAACTTGAATGAATATCGGATGTATTTTGAGATTTTTATTTTAGGTATATGCGGAGTTGAAGGCGATCGGTGCGGATTCTGCGGAACCCCGCGCACGACGAATCCTAGCTGGTTTAGGGTTCAGCAAAGAGATGCAGGACCGCGCCACCAAGAACTTCTCCGGAGGTTGGCGTATGAGAGTCTCGCTCGCTAGGTTTGTTGTTGTTGTTTTTCGTGTATGTAAGTGGCGAACACTGGTGTCAGATTTTTCAAGCTGCCTTAAGGCATCTGACGTAGCTTGACGACTGCCAATGATACAGCCGGCAGCAACGGCTTATACGTGCCTTCCGAAGCACGGAGAAGCTCGAGAATTTTTTATGCCACTTGTGGTCACCCATCCAAGAGCGGACCACGCCCGGTGTCGCTTTACTTTAATTATAGACAAATCCTCCATTTCTGGGAGAGGTCTTTCACCTTATATCAATCCAACAATGGACTGATGTAAGGTGTAAATATGTAAAGAAGAAGAAGACTTGAAGACAATGAAAAAAGTCTATTGTAGCCCTGCTTACAAATTAAATATGGCTTCAAACTTATTTATGTCATTTATTATGTGAATAAAAATTAAGGCTAATTTTGCTTTAGCAACAATCTAGAATATGGCGTCAAGCTAAACTAAGCCCATTTCCTGTAACAATAAGGTCAATTTTGCTTCAGCAAGAATATAGGCCTGAGCTATACGTCACTTATATACATAGTACTGTTGTAGTAAGACCATATAAGGTCCCTTTTGTCTTTTGTTTTATCGATGTATTTTTTCCAGGGCCCTCTACATAGAACCTACACTGCTTTTACTCGATGAACCTACGAATCACTTAGATCTCAATGCCGTAATTTGGTTAGACAAGTGAGTAAATAATACCTAACAATGTGACAATTTATTATCATCTTTATACTACTACTACTAATAGCATACTAATATTACCTTAAATTTTTTAGTTACCTCCAAGGCTGGAAAAAGACACTACTAGTCGTATCTCACGACCAGTCCTTTTTAGATAATGTTTGTAATGAAATCATCCATTTAGACCAACAAAAGTTATTCTATTACAAAGGAAATTACTCTATGTTCAAAAAGATGTACGCACAAAAGAGGAAAGAGATGATAAAGGAGTATGAGAAGCAAGAGAAGAGGTTAAAGGAACTAAAGGCTCATGGACAGTCGAAGAAACAGGCCGTAAGTTTAAATTGATTATGTTCAAAGAGGTTTTTCAAAAAAACTAGACACCAGATGCCAGCACAGTAAAGCCAGTTCCAATAAGCTGCTGTTAATTATGGGACACTAGATGGCAACACTGATCAGGACCAATAAGCTGCTGTTATTGGTCAAATTTGACAGAACAAAAGAACCTGTCAACTGATGGTACAATGACTAACAGTCGGTTGGACCTGACGTCACTGTGTTGGCACCAAGTGTCAAATCTTTGAAAACCCCCATTAGAGCACTTATTATGTATTTTGGTTTATTTTGTATGATGTTGAGGGGTCCCCCTCTATAGCAGAATTTATAATGTTATAATATTATTATGCATAATTTCATTCATTCATTCATAATAACAAATTACAGAAACCTCATTTCGTAGAAAATCGGTTGGCATTTACTGATCATAGATTCAAAACCAATAATGTTAAAAACCAGAATCTCTTAGAGCCATAATAATTTAAAAGTCGAATAATTATATCGCAGAAAGTTCGCAGTCACAATCGCCTTTTGGCATTTAATTCATCCGTATGGTCATTTTAATGCAAAATCATTATTGTTAATTATTTTCGTCCTCAGCTTGAGCTGAAAAACTGATATTAAGAGCGCTATTTGACTCCAGGAAACTATGAGGTCATCTGCCTGTACTTCTTACACATATCGTAGATAGACAATGTTTGTTTCGATGTTTAGAAAAAAGTATCTAATTTTAGTTGTTGGAAAATGGCGGATTAAAACAGTTTTAGCAAATGGCTGTTAATAAGAGGGCTAGTCCATAGATCTAAACTTATTGTAAGATTTTAGATTTATTATTGCAGTAAAACTTATTTGACTCCAACATACTGACGTCATCTGCCTCTATTTCACACAATGTTTTCCCATAGAGAATGTTTGTTTAAAAAAACGAAAAAGTCTCTGATTTGAGTTGCTGGAAAATAGCGGATTATAACAGGGCTAGTCTATAGATAGGTCCATAGTTTCTGCCTACCCCTGTGGGAAACAGGCGTGATATTATGTATGTATGTAGTCTATAGATTCGAACTTATTGTTGCGATAACAGGAAAAGAAGCAGAAGGACGCGTTGACCCGCAAGCAGGAGAAGAACCGCAGCAAGTCTGCGCGCGAGGAGGCGGACGAGGGAGCGGCGCCCGTGGCGCTGCTGCAGCGGCCCAAGGAGTACGTCGTCAAGTTCAGCTTCCCGGACCCGCCGCCGCTGCAGCCCCCCATACTCGGCTTGCACAGTGAGTGCTACACAGTATATACTACTGTAGCGAGACCAATGAACCTTAACCCTTTTACCGCGGGACTTTATAGCAGTTGTCGTGCTCTCAGCGTGAGGAATATTCAAAAGAGGAAAAGGGACAAAATATTAATTAAAATATATTTAGGTTGTAAATTTTTATAAGGGCAAATAAATACCTACATTACAACTACAACCAAAAAGGGTTGTAGATACTTATTTTATATATATGTGCAATACGAGCAGTTTTTTTGGCCACACTCACAGTCCAGATAAATGAGAAGTTAGCGGTGAAAGGGTTAATTCTTTTTTAGGGATCCGTACCCAAAGGGTGACAACGGGACCCTATTACTGATACTCCGCTGTCTGTCCGTCCGTCCGTCTGTCACAGGGCTTTATCTCTTGAACGGTAATAGCAAGACACTTAAATTTTCACCGATTATGTATTACTGTGGTCGCTACAAAAACAAATACAAAAAATAAAATAAAATAAAATAAAATAAGAATTAAAGGGGTCCTTATATAAAGAAACGTGTTTTTTTCAGCATTTTTACATTAGATTTAGATACTTAAAAGTGTTCCGTACGGAAGTACGAAACCCTTCAAGTACGAGTACGACTCGCACTTGCTAGGTAAATTTTTCCTAATAACAAACATGTTCTTAACAGACGTAAACTTCAACTTCCCCGGGCAGAAGCCGCTGTTCATCAACGTGGACTTCGGTATAGATCTGAACTCTCGCGTGGCCATCGTGGGCCCCAACGGAGTCGGCAAATCCACCTTCCTGAAGCTGCTTGTGGGTGAACTGAGTCCCGTCACCGGTGAACTTATTAGGAATCACAGATTGGTGAGTTAATTTTTATTATAGTCCAGTTTTTTCCAGAACTTGCTAAAGAAAAAATAATATCTTAGATCAAGATATCTCGGATAATACAAACTTTGATGTAAAAGTACCATGTACAACGTAAAGGGGCATACCCGTAATGAATGGAACCACGAGTTATACTAGAGACCATACGAAAGTGTGCAGTCGCCCGGGGAATTTGTATGCAATGTCGCTTTTTTTCTTCTCTGTTATTTTATTATCATTATACTATAGTGATTAATACAGCCCGTGTTTCGATTTATTACGGGTATGTCCCTTCCACGTTGAACATGGTATTTTCATTTTTTTTATCAAATTAAAATTTATAATCCTTCCTTTTTTAAATTTTAACATACAATATTCATTAAAATCATATGATTTTCTTTTCATCCATGCAGAGAATAGGTCGTTTCGACCAACATTCTGGCGAGCATCTGACGGCCGAAGAATCGCCCGCTGAGTACCTCCAACGCCTGTTCGGGCTGCAGTACGAAAAGGCGCGAAAGGCGCTGGGAACGTTCGGTCTGGCGAGTCATGCGCACACGATCAAGATGAAGGATTTGAGTGGAGGGCAGAAGGCGAGGGTCGCACTGGCGGAGTTGACGCTGATGGCACCGGATGTGGTTATTTTGGTGAGATTTATAGGTTTGGTTTTTGAGCTTTCGTACATAAAGAAGTGAAGGAAGTGATAGAAGTATTGTGTCCGAATACATAAAAAGTTAGGCACAGACATACAAAGGGAAGCAGATCAGACATTACATACTTAGAATAGAACGCGTGTCAATTTGTTTTTGAGACCTCGTACTGACAAACGAAACGTAGTACACCCACCTACAAGGGTCGCTGAAAAGCGCTGGATGCAGGCCGCTCTTGATCGGTCATTTTGGAAATATTTGGGAGAGGCCTATGATGATGATTGTTTTTGTTACCTGATGTGGACCTATTAGATTTTTCAAGTTGCCTAAAGGCATGTGGGATAGCTTGATGACTGTCATCTAATGATTAAAGCCAATACCAACGGCTTAACGTGTCCCCCGAAGCATAGAGCTTAAGATATTTCATGCCACTTGTAGTTGTAGCATCCTGAAATGCTTAACGTGCATAAGTTGTATTGCGTTTTTACCTTTGTGTAAGGTGAAATTAAATACGCGTTAATAAGTTTTAAAAGAGATTCATAAAAATGTTAATATTTTTTTTTATAAAGCCTTTGTTTATATAAACAGTTATCTATCTACACATGGTGAATAAATTGGGTACTTTCCTGGGTCAAAAATAAATTATTTGGTATTGAAAATAAAACGGCACGAAATAATGTCACTTGTCATGATCATACTCATTTTCAATGTGATTTTAGATTTATCACTGTAGAAAAACTGATATTAAGAACGCTATTTGACTCCCAAGAAACTACGTCGTCTATATTTCATATAAATCCCGCAAAAATGTTTGTTTTGACATTTAGAAAAAAGTATCTGATTTAAGTTGTTGGAAAGGAACTAAATGTATTCAACAAGTGTATCTTACTTGTTTGTTTATTCAGGATGAACCGACGAACAACTTGGACATCGAGAGTATCGACGCGTTGGCGGAAGCCATCAACGCGTACAAGGGCGGCGTAGTGATCGTGTCTCACGACGAGCGCCTCATCAGAGAGACGGACTGCGCGCTCTACGTCATCGAGGACCAGACTATCAACGAGGTGTGTATACATTTTATATGTCTTACCACTCGCCATCAAGTGGGAAGTACGTTTGCCTACTAGTTTCTTAACAAAATGGCAGGCCATATTTCACAACCTAAGAACTCTTACAGACGAGTGACAGTTTGCGACAGTTGCGCGCGATGTTCTGTGTACCGCAATCCGATTTAACTATACAGATTAATCACTGAATTCCACTGAAGAACAAAGACACAAAATGAATCAAAGCTGAGAGTTGGATGATTTTGAAAGTTTTGCCCTGATGGCTGTCGTTAATATCTAAAAGGTTGTTAGTAATTATATATTACACTAATATTATAAAGGCGAAAGTCTGAGTGTGTGTATGTGTGTATGTTCGTTACTTCTTCACGCGCAAACGGCAGGACCAATTTTGATAAAATTTGGTACGCACAAGCTGACATCCTGGATTAACACTTAGGCTACTTTAGGCGCGGGTAATACCTCGGGGGGCAATGGCAAGCCCTGACAAATTTTTAGTAATTTTAAATATTTTTAAAGTAAATATTGGCTAGCGTAGGACACCCACCTGCTAGATGGTCAGAGGACCTGTGCAAGGTTGCAGGAAGGCGCTGGTTGCAGGCCGCTTCTGATCGGTTGTTTTATAAATCCTCGGGGGATACATATTGGCCAGCGTAGGACACTCACCTGCTAGATGGTCAGAGAACCTGTGCAAGGTTGCAGGAAGGCGCTTCCGATCGGTCGTTTCAGAAATCCTTGGCCTATGTCCAGCAGTGGACCTCCTGTGGTTGATGTTATAAATATATAGGGACAAATTACACTGATTGAGCTAGCCCCAATGTAAGTTCGAGACTTGTGTTATGGGATACTAACTCAACGATACTATATTTTATAACAAATACATATATAGATAAACATCCAAGACTCAGGACAATTTGAAAAAGGCCATTTTATGATGCTATATATAAAAATGTAATTGTAACGCAGGTGGACGGCGACTTCGACGACTACCGCAAGGAGCTGCTAGAGAGTCTCGGCGAGGTCATCAACTCGCCCTCCATCGCCGCCAACGCGGCCGTGCTGCAGTAAACTGCTCGAACACTGTACGGATCGGTATCGTCTTACTTACTCTTGTAGCGGTTACAACAGCAACAATCAAATAGAGCGATTTGAGAATAGCCCGTTAGCCGAACGAAATTTAATCCAATAAAAGGCTAGCGAAAGTCTAATTTCTAAAACAGATATTGATTTACCCCCATACTCATAAAAATTATCAAACGTTTGCCAAAATTTTATTTAGTTAAAATATGTTTTGTTGTACTTTTGTCTCATTCTCACTATGTCAAATATTGAAAAGAAGGTAAGGGACAAAGATGTTTTGACTAAAATAGATTTGGCATCGGTTGTTATTTTTTTTTAAATACAAGTATAGATTCTTTTTCTATTTTGCAAAGCCGAGTGCGTGTGAACTACTCACCGATCACTATTAAATATTATTAGATGAGAAATCGACTTTCGAACTAATAAAGTACGCAGTTAATCTGCCCATTTCAATCTCGTCAAATCGTTCTAGCTGCTCGTATATGAGCATGAGTCAATACAAAATTTTTCCCATCTTAAATAGTTATTGACTGTCAAATTTATTTTCTAGTTTTGTTTGTTTAATTATACCCAAGCTGAATATACACGTCTGAGACCGGGCTGTTTTGTGAAAAGTAGGTGCTAACGCTCGTAACACTGAATATATGGCGCTGCTCTAATTAATCTCTCAAAAGTAAAGTAAGTAAGTCGAAAAATGTATATTTTTTTATACCTCTGGTCTCTCTTGTTGATTTTGCAATCGCACTCATAGTTTGGTAGTAGTACTTAATGCATACAATTTTAAAATACTTTTTACTGTTCTCTTTGTTTACGTTTTACATTTGTCCTTTTATCAGTCAATAATAATATAATGAAGTATAAAAAATAAAATCTTGCTATTGTCCAACTATTTCCAAGAATTTCACAACTTTCGATGTTCTAAGAGTAGAGACACTCGTTTGTTAAATGTTATAATAAAAAGTTATAGGTAGCTAGCTAGATTTTATAATCAAATCAATAAATTAAATATTTTTTTTATCCGTGAATGCGCCTTTCAAACTAGTTGGTATTTAAATGTTTACCAAAGTGCCTCTTTCGGATTTTGTATTTGTCCTAAATTATCCATTTCCTTCCTATGTCCGAAATCGGTCGTTCTCCAGTTTTTTTTTCTACCTACGCGTCGTGTTTTCTTATACTTTAAAAAAAGCGCAAGGTAATTAGGCGGAGAACAAAAGTAGAAATTGGGTAGTCAACAGTTTTTTAAGATTTGGTGTTGATTTTGTCAAAAAACAAATGGCGACGGTTAATTAGGTAGCAAAAACAAACCGGAGAGTGACCGAAATATCGTCAATCATTCGATTATTTAGATTGGTTAATCACTAGTCGAAATGATCTTTTGTATGATACAAATTGAATATGGTTGTATTACTGTGAATACTTGAATTTTTTTTTTAATTGTTGATTCCCGTACGTTGTATATTATTGAATGTAAAATATGTATTTAATATTTATATAATAAATTTTGTAACAAAATTGAATGATGTCTTTTCACTATTAATTGTTAAGTAATCCCTATACAGAAATTCCTTATACAGAAATAGATTCTGATAAGTAAATCCGCGGTAGATAGATTCTGAAAAATCCGAATAATCTGCAATTATCGAAAATCCCGTTCAAAAATCTAGTTTTATATTATAATCGTATTCTCCTTTCGACCCTAATTTTGTTTTAATCCGTTTAATCTTTGTCATCGTTTTCGATCCGTTGCATGTAACCCACATGTAACTATCTTTTCCCAACACTTCTTCCCGCAATGCTAAGAAATATGTATTACTGTATGTATACTTAGGTACCTAATTATTTTTAAGTTTACCAAAATCATCATGTAATTAAAATTATCTCCTACTTGGTAAATACAGTCGTAGATACTGTATATACGCAAGTACCTAGCTAGTTACCTACACCGAAGTGGCTCCCAAGTTTTTCCTCAATTTGCGCGCAGCCTTTCGCCCCTCCATTACAAACTTCTCAGCTTCATTAGAGGATTTAAAACGCAAATTTCCTTTTCGATTGTAACTTTTTTCCACTCTTGAAAGGAAGCTTCTTTTAAAGTTGAAAGAAAATTAGTATCCTTCCTTTGAGGGGCGGCAACGCGCTTTAAGTGGTTCGTTTGGATACTCAACTCAATCTGCTAGAATAATGATGTTTCCGCTGAATAAATGACTCTGTGCAATTACGTGGAATTTTTGTCAAGTTTCTCAAAAGGTCCTTACCTTAGATAGAACATTTTTGTTTTCTTGTATCTACCTATATAGTCAGGTTAGCAAACCGTCCCTATATTGATTCTCTTTTAGACCTCACTTAAAATTATACTTTTGTCACCAGTTTGGAAAATTGATCGTTTCATTGAATGGAAATCAAAGTGTTTGTTTATAAAGCCGACTGAAGCATCAATCAGCCTCAACTCAACTGAAATCACGTAAGTACTTTACTCATAAACTATTAATACTGTTTTTACCCCCACAATAACAGTTAGTTATTAGTATTATGAAACTTACCGGGATTAATATAACTTTTAGCCAGATATTTCGACGAATCTCCTGCCGTCATGGTCACTGGCAGACTGCGACGGGGTTTGACGGCAGAAGGTCATTGAAATATCTGGCTAAAAAGATAATAATCGCGGTAAGTCCCGTAATACTAATAACAATTACATACAAACACAGTTATGTTAGTTAGGTAGTTAAGATATGTAATTTATTTTAACTTTTAAAATTAGTGATTTATGACGTCTGTAACTCTACCAATCTTACATATTCAGCATATATTTTACATGTGCATATCTACTCGTTCAAACTAGTTAAATTTTCATAATAATTTAATCATAATCCAAAGCCAGTTACACCCTAAAATTACCTACAAATAGGTACCACATACCCGCAAGCTGATTCGGTTTCCGCGTACGCGGCTAACTAAACGCGTTACTGCGAATTATCCTCTAACGAGCTAACAATGAGAGGTTTACCTATCACCCCAAGAGCCTATTACTGTCTAGAGAGCAACCCCGCCCCTTCTTAAATTATACCGAGCTCTTACTACCTTGTCGCAATAAAGCTTCCCGCTGCATCTCGCTAACTACACGAGAAAAGAGCCCCACTTTACTGTGACAGGGTCGTAAAGCTCCCGACGCGAATATTTCGTACAATGTGCACACAATGGAAGCGATTACTCTCCCCCGCGACATGATTTTATTTGTGCAGTTATTGCGTCGCCGGAGAGATATTTAAATTTCATTAGGTTTGTTTTACACTTAATTTGTGAGGGGAGTGTTGTATTGTAGGGGTGGGGCCTGTTTGCCGGCTTTGCGACTTGTTTCGAATTGCCCTCGTGCATTATAATGGTTATTCGAGTTTAAGCAGACACATGCATCAGATAGGCGCCCTATTACAGTGTTATCTTAGTTATGATCATATTGAAACTACAGATTAGTGTGTTAACGGGCGTTATAAAGGCCTCATATGTCAGCATTATGCCAAATTTATTGTAACTGCGGTTTTAAAGGATTTGTTATTATTTTATACTTACACTGTACTTACCTATACATCAGTCTTTTCGCGTTTCATTACCTTTATATAAAATCCAAGGGTCAAATATTTATTTCCGTAGGAACATCAACATCAAGATGGCGGGACCCCGCATGGTTTTACGAATATCATGTGACTAGGATTTAGTACGATATTAGTGCTATTTTATACTTACATGTTAAATTCATACACTTTAACGCCTATACAAATTTGAAAATTTTAAGAAGATCTTTTTAGAACTTTAAGCTTGAAGGCGTAACAAACAAATATACAAACTCACTTTGTAACTATGCATAGACTTACATTATACTAAAATAAATTATTTCACTTTCACAAAGGTTTTGCATTCGAATCACTTACTTTATTTAGGCATTTTAATTTTAAAACAAATGCAATTTAGAATAACCCTTCCTATGTAAAACTGTCTGAAAACTTGAAAGTTTAACGCCTAAACAAATTTGAATAGCAATATTAAGGTACTTGGGTAAAAATGTCACTTTTTCTTCAGGAGATTTTTGTTGAAAATATAATATTTTTTTAAGAATTGAAATTATTATTTTAAATGAATAACAACAATTGGAACTTTGTCGTACTATATCGTATTATAATTTGGTGAGTTCGGTTTACGATCACGCCATTTGTTTTTTAATAACTGAGTAGTGGTCCCGCCATTCTGATATCAAAACAGCGGGACCACTTTCTTTTTTTAATATTTTGAAATCATATGAGTGTAGGAATTTAACATGTAAGTATAAAATAGCACTAATATCGTACTAAATCCTAGTCACATATTCGTAAAACCGTGCGAGGTCCCGCCATCTTGACGTTCATTTAGGAACGAGTCTTCCGATTTCTAACTGTACTGATTAGAAATCGGAAGGCCCGTACCATAATTACAATAACTAAATAATTTTCTATTCTGTAATAAATAACACTATTCAACAGTTTTCTAAAACAAAGTAGATACCTAGGTAGGTTAATAGCGACGGAACAATATAACATGGTGCCACTAAAAGATCCTCTTTACTTACAGCCTTGATTAATGAAAGAGATTTGCTTAAAATTAAAGAGCTTTTATATATAGGTACATCTAGCTAGGCAGCTCGTTCGGCTCGCTAGCCTCTAAGTGGAACATTTCGCAGACGCAGCCTCCATTAGTGGTGTTCGCCGGACTGTCACAATCATTTTTCTTTCCCGCCGCCGCTAATTCTCAGCCGCGGTTCGCTGGGCAAGACCGCGACGGACAGGTTTTGATATTTTTGCATTTATTTTCGATAGAGGCGAAAGGTCCTCAAAGTAATGATGGAGGTGGAACGTTTTGATTGGACAGTGTCATGATTAATGGCTGTGGGTGATTACCGATAATGAAATTAGGTAAGAAGCGCTACCTACCAAGTTATTTTTAAAACGAAATTGAGGCATTCACCTTCACGACTAGTTTAGGAAATAATTCATGGCATTCGCGGGTATTAAATTCAAAATTAAAATTGCCTATTTGCTATTAATTAATCATTACTAATGTTATCTTATTCTGAAAATTCTTATAATAAAACAAGGAATGCATTTTATATCTATGTAGGTACGTTTGCTGGGTACAAGCATTGAGAGAGGAATTTATCGAGGACAAAACTAGGTACCTCCTGTCATATTTTGTGTGTGTGACATTATTTGTGTTTACAAGAGACATTATTTTGTGAAGTTTTATTTTCTTAACATTATCAAATAATTTATTTTTGATCCAAGAAGTCTGCCCGCTTACAACATAAATAAAAAAGAAAACTATCAAGAAGTAGCAGTCGCTGACCGCAGTTTGGGGCTGATATCGACTTTTATTACTCTGGAGGGGTTGGTCATTAGCAGGATAAAGCGACTGCCACCTGATAAAGTGCGTTTTGTTGCTCGCTTACTTATTTCGCGTTTCCGAATAACCTGATATATTTGGACATCCTGTAAAAGCATATCAACTTGCGGAAAACTCTATTAAATGCGTGAATTATACAGGATCTTTGTGCGGCGTGAGATATTGAAATTAGGCTAGTCAAATATTTCAAGTATTTTATCTCCGCTGAAGGTCTTACTGTGCTACTTTGTACAGAAGGGCCAGACTCAGGGAAATGTCTTAGACAATAAAAAACTTTAGAGGGCGGGAAATTAAGCTTGAAAAAATGTGAGCAGTGTTAAAACTAGTAAAAAATAATAGTAAAGATATTTTTCTATTTACTTATTTGAAGATAGTAACAAGCTTAGGTACCTTTTATTCCATTTACGTGTACGAAAACATCCGAATTAGATTGTACATGCGAATGATAAACTTTTATTAGGCTGTTACATAACAACAATAGGCGGAGAGCGCCCGCGCCCGGGGCTTTAGTGCGTCCGATTTCCATACAAAAACTTCTATTTCCCGAGCTAAATGGCACGTGAGAGGACATAAAACTGCGGGAAAACTACGCTGCCTCGCTGCGAGCCGCCCGTTCGGTTTTATTATTTCACCCTTTGAGCGAACAAAGGCAAATAGGCAACTAAATTTAGGCTGTACTTGTGAAAGCCTTAGTTTGACATAATTTGTTTTGGATTACACGTGTATCGCTAAGCTCCAAGTCTGTCATAGTCTGTCTAGGCCACATGCCAATCATATTTGATGGTTAGAGCTCTATCAGGTGATTTTCCAGATAGTACCCACCGCTAAAATCTCAAACGTTTTAAAGGCTATTTTTAATTATTAGCAATAATCACATTTACCGTTACCTGAACATCGCATAAGTATTGTAAAATCTGTTTATAAAGTTTTCAAACAATCGACTTTCTTAGACAATCCCGTAAATCAAAATTAAGATCGTAAAAAGTTGTAAATCGCGCGTCGACGTCGGAAAGCAATGTATCCCGCACACGTCAAACCGACTTGAGCCGACTTATGCCATCACCCGAGGAAGTGATTTGTCAGAGCCGCCCCCTCTCGATTGAATAATTCAAATAATCGAGGTATTTATATGTAAATAGCGGGCCATATCTCCATACGAAAGGGCCGATCGGTACATAAATTTGGCAAGACGACGAGAAAACTGCGACGCACCACCGATCTGATTTATTCGCCAAGTTTTGGAAAAAGTGGCTCGTGTGAGGAAATGTTTGTCTAATCGCGTTTATGCCCGACCCGGAATTTTGCGCCCCGAAGCACATAGGGGTGAACCTGTCTGCGGCCGCGGCCAAAACAACTTTATTGTTATGGAGGATTCGGAATAACCAAGTAAGGATTTATTAATGTCAGAGTTTTGTTGAGTGTTTACGCAAGGTTTGATCAATAACAAATAGTACTTACTGTCTTTTCTAGAAAACACCTAATTATTGGTGATTGCAGTGTTAAATACGTCTGTCAATCTTATCACCCCTTTTTTCGTCGAATTATAAGTATACCTAACCTACTTATAATTCTGAGAAAAAAGGGGTGATAAGATGAAAGACGTACCTATTTAATAGTCAAGTTTAAAGATCGAGTTTTGTTGAATGTTTTAAGTAATATTTGATCGTAAACATTTTGAAAATCCTTAGGGAATGCCTCTGTCTAGCTATAGACTTGTGGCTGATATGATGATGATAAAACATTGTCTTTTTCTACTACTCGTAAATGATTAATTGACAGCTAAGAATATATGCATAAAAAAATATGTATTATCTAACCAGTTTATCCATAAATATTCAAAAGTAAAGTTCTAACAGTGAAAACAAAATAAATATTGGTTGAAAAACGAACGAGATAAAACGATTTTACGAAAATATGTCTATCTCACTCGCCAAGACGCCATGGACTTTGACGTCACCAGTCCATATCGGACTTCTCTTTCTAATTGAAACTTTCAAGTATCACAAGTTCGTCGCTGAATAAGATATATTATTAATTCTTTAATTTTTGTTTATTGTGGTTAATAAGGATTTTAATAAGCAAATAAAAAAAATACATGCATAATCTCTATTCATGTTAATTAGTAGATTGTTCAGTGACTAATGGCTACATGCTACGAATTTTTCGTAACGTCTAGTGTTTTATTTGTAGCGTCCTCGTAGCATCGCGTCGTAGTTCGTAGCAATAAGTTTTTCTTAATAAAGACGCCACATTGCTATCTATTTGGTATTTTTTTATCCCCAACAAAAAAGAAGACTGTTATATGTTTTACGCTATTGCATGTCTGTGGCATCGTAGCGCTCAAAAGGATGGACCGATTTCGATGCGGTTTTTTTACGTGAAAGCAAGTTTCCTTGCGGGGATCTTAGCTATGTTTGATCAACACCGGCTTGGTCATTCAAAAGTTATTGGAGGTTAATGCTTGAAAGACATGGCAGAGGAGACCTTTGCCCAACAATGGGGCAAAACAGGTTAACAAAAACAAAAATACGCTTGAAAGTCAAGATTTTACCCTTGCAAATAATAAATGACGCTACGGATAGTATCGGTAGTTCCGCTACTTATCACTGGAGGGCTTTCTTGACAGTCTGCTTTTTTTTTTAAATTTGCCTATCAAATAAACTTGTAATACATATTATACCTATCAGTCAGGCCAGACAGATAATTTTGGGTCTTGCGGCTCTAAGCAGATTCATTTTGGGTCTTGTGGCTCTAAGCAGATTCAAATGCCACTTGTAGCGTGATGGTGGGTTCGTAGCCGCATTGTTTATTGACATTTTGGTCATTCCCTCGATCCACTTTCACCATCTGCGTGGACAGAGAAGTAGTATAATTTTTTCTGAATGTCGAGAGGGAATAATTTCATAGCATTTCGGATCAATCAGTTTTTAAATTAATAAAAATTTTAATACCTAGTAGCGCAATTAAAAATAATTAATTAAACAAGTTAATACGACATTTAACAGTTGTAGAAAAAAACGATTAATACACAGGGGATACACAGGGCCAGTGCTGGCCCCATTTTAAATAAATATTTGAAAGGAAATAGAGATATACCTAATTTAAAATTTTGTCTTTATCAAGCCCTTCAAACTACTCTATGAACTACTTTTTAAAGTTGAAAGCGAGAACGTGAAGCTTTTCTTCGCCCATTAGCCAAAATAAGCGTTTTTCGCAAATGCGCGCATTAAGGCTTAAACGGACATATATCTCTGTTTCCATTGAAATGGGGCTAGCACCAAAATTCTGGTAGTCTCTTAATCGCATTAAAAATGTAACTAAGCATCATTGTGTTAGATATATAGGTATACCTAAACGAAGTAAGTAACACTTTCCCAAGCAATCACTCCATTAAAGTGTAGTATATACAGCACTATTCGTGGGAACAATAATCTCGCATTAGAGGTATTCCGAGGTGGTTCGCGGCAACGAATATCATATGTTTGTGGCACTCTATTACTCATTGGGAGCCGTCCTCATCAATCATGGGCGGGAGGTAAAGTGTTATAATAATCGCCGCGCCGCGCCGCTACCGCATTGTTCGTTATTTAGTGCCGGTGCCGACGAATTAATATCATTTGGTTTGCTGTACCAGTACTAGCTGCGCCCCGCCGTGTTACCCGCGGAGAAAGTAGCCTATGACTTAATCCAGGATATTAGCTTCCTGAATACTAAATTTTATCAAAATTAACCTAGTCGTTTGCGCGTGAAGAAGTATCTAACACACATACACACGCTCACAAACTACCGCCTTTATTATATTAGAGTGATATTGTGAATAGTTTGATAGTGTGATAGTTAAGTAGTATTGGGTACTTTCCTAAGTCAAAAATAAATTATTTTGAACTAATAAAAAAAAAGTGTCGCAAAATAATGGCACTTGTCTTTGAACATATCCATTTTAACGTTATTTTAAATTTATTATTGTAAAAAAACGGATAATGAGAGCGCTATTTGACTCCAAAAATCTATGACGTCATCTGCCTGTATTTCATACAAAATCCCAAAGAAACTGTTTGTTTTGACGTTTAGAAAAAAGTTGCTGATTTGACTTGTTGGAAAATAGCGTAATACGCTATTTTCCAACAAGTCAAATTGCTGGCCAGCAGTAAACGTTTTACTTTACTCTTAGTGTCAAATACTTAGACGATTGCATAATGTTATCCGGGATTAAGTTGTTTTTTGGGAAATGCCGCGCCCCCTGTCAGTCTATACCAGTCATCATTTGATGACGATGAGATGAGATGATGAGATGTTGCGGTTTCCGTAACGATGATCGTTACGGAAACCACAACATCTTTTAAATACTTAAGCAAGAAGATCTATGTAAGAATAGGCTATTTTATAAACAAAGCATTAGAACTTATTAAAAAAAAATGCCTTGTGGCTCGGGATGATGGAAGCCTATGAATTTCACCATATCCTATCATCAGGCATTTCGAAGTAATGCCGGAATATAAAAAGTAGGTAAGTATATGGTGTAATAACTACAGATACATATACTTAGGTATATCCTGAAAATATTATACTTCTAAAAGTAATTGTTTAACTCAAATATTTCCGGAATTTATTATAGCTCAATTAACTGGCGTTTGTTATTAAAAAAGTATACTTAACAAAAAATTATACTTCTTCGTAAAACCATACCTAATAACATTGTAGATGGCGTCAGCAGATAATTTCAATTCAATCTACTCCATTATTGTTCCGATAAGCATCGATAAATACCGAATCCCTTGTTGGCCTCTAGTTGCAGCGTTTATTTCAGTAATCGCGTTATTGTCTCATGCTGCGAGTGCGAGGAGCCGTTACATCTGATAAGGAGCATTTGATATGCTAATGTGGTAGCAAATGTTCGAGTAATGAGTGGACGGTGTTTAAGCGCCTGCACCCTGTTTGCAAGGTTGCTTGGGCATGAAAGCTTAGGCTTTTTTATATGGCTAATAAATAAAATACATAGGGACAAATTAAACTGATTGAGCTAGCCCAAAAGTAAGTTCGAGACTTGTGTTATGGGATACTAACTCAACGATACTATATTTTTATAACAAATAAATATATAGATAAACATCCAAGACCCAGGACAATTTGAGAAAGGCCATTTTCCAACTTGCCCTGACCGGGGATCGAACCCGGGACCTCTGGGTGGCGGACTAGCATGGTGACCACTACGCCACGGAGGTCGTCAATATACTTAGTATACTAGCTGCGTCCCGCGTTGTTACCCGCGGTTTATCAAAGTAGCCTATGTGTTAATCCAGGGTGACAGCTTCCTGCATACCAAGATTTATCAAAATTGATTTAGTCGTGTGCGCGTGAAGAAGTAACAAACATACACAGACACACACAAACTTTCACCTTTATAATATTAGTGCTATGATATATACTGACATTTATTGTCATATATTTTATTGATTTGATGATTTTTTTGCGGATAAAATTTAAATGTGATGAGTCATTAATAAATGCCAACCTTCTTGCAAGCTCTTGGTGCTCTGAGGAATTTATAAGGGTTGGGCTACACCCGGTAGCCAGCACGGAACAGCACACTTTCGCATGCTAGTATCCTTTTCTGTCGCTCAGCAATATAACTATCGTCTTTCACTTCAAAGAATTAGAAAAATATTTTGTCATTTTTGTAACAGTCTGTATACAAAATGTTTTTGTTGAGTTAGTTGCTTTTGCTGTTGTAAGTAAGTTGTGTAATAGTACATTATGGTACTAGTGTGTAACATTGGTGATTACCTCCGTGGCGCCATTGAGACCCGAGCCGTAGGCGAGGGTCTTAAGAGAGCCAAGGACGATAATCATCAATACACACGTGTATCATACAAACGACGTTTTTCAACACACTTGTGAATAAAATAACAATAAAAACTCATTTTATTTAGTAAATAAAAAGTTTATTTAGAGAAACAATTAGTAAATGTGCAGTTAGTAAAATTATAATTAACTGAATTTGATGGCATAGCGGTCTCATCGATAGATTATTTATTGAAATACTTTCATGTTCTATTGTAATTTGAGGTGGCTCATTATTCGTGTAGGTAGGTGAAATCCAATCATTGGATGTACTTGGTGTTTCGTCAGTAGGAATCTTTTATAAATTTTTCAATATCGTCAGACGATAAAACCTTTGATTTCTTGCTTCTAAATCCATCGGTTAATTCGGATAGTCTCTTAAGATAAGCTGACAAATGAAAGTATGTTTTTAAATCCACTCCATTCTTTGTTCGGACTGTACTTTTTAACATTGAGTATAAACACCACAAAGAGCTAGGTTTATACTTAGAAGATAATAATTTAAAGTACGCCATGAACACTTTTTTATGAAAAAGAATGCGTATTCTTGCTGTTTTGCCATTTTATGAAATTTTGGTACGCTAATAGATATTTTTCCTTGGAGTTTTCAGGTAGTAAACTTTCTATAACGTTAAGGGCTTCACATCCTATATCGGGCGGTGTACAACATAAATCATTTTCTTCGTAACTAGTACTTGTAGACATTTTAATTAATAAATAACTATAATTTCAACAGTAAAAATGAGTTGTAAAATATGTTTCGCTATGGCGGTAAAAATTAATCAGTTTTCGTATACGCGCGCATTGCGATCGGCCACAGACTAAAGAGATGAGGTTTTTTTTTATTTTCCGCGCATAGGATTTGCGCCTATTCTGCCAAGTACATAATGGGAAATGTAAAGTTTTCTTTTATTACCGAGAAAACAAAAGTTATCTTTGAGTGAAAGTTTTACTTATTAAACACGTACGAGTTAAAATTATCTATTTAAATAAGAAGTTGCATGAAATGAGCAAGCAAAAGGAACATTAATTTGTTTGTTCTATTGAACACGATCTTTTTTTTAATTAAAAACTTTTTCAATAAGAACGAAGCAACTCAACCAATAAAATTTAAAAAAAAATCTATAACTCACTAGTGAGTTATAGCAATGAAAAAGTCACAGTTTGATTATGGGTGTCATTATGTGCCTAATTGCGGTGACCAAAGAGCCACTTTATGCGCAAGTGTGTTGAAAAAATACTTTATGATTCAACTGTGTACAAGAGAAAGGAGATTAATATGGTGAAACATTTGCAACCGTTAAGCCTTAATTTCATGTGTGAAGAAAGATGAAAGTGTTCCTATCTAAGTAGATAATTCGTGATCTTTTCATTGTACAAGCATTATTCGTGCAGAAAAAATGTTCGTGAGTTTTTAACGTAAAAATAAAAGCGTTACTATACTGTACAAGTGCATGCGACGGTGTTAAGGGGGAGTGGGCTCGCGGATTAAGATGCTATCAGACTAGCGGCAGCCGCCCCGCAACGGTTTAGAGTTCAGTATCGTACGATATTATCGCTGTAGTCTATCTGTCTATCAGTTAACCGCTAATTCGCTGTAATACGCCTATTGTTCTCTTTGTTACAATGTTTCAGTTGTATTTATGGCAAACATTTCACGCAGTAAAGTGGCCAAATTAATTTATAATCTGAGTAATTATGCAATTATTGCTACTTAGACGTTCTATACTCGTACGTACTATGTTGCAGTTGAATAATGGTTGACTTCCGATCTGGTAACAAACCGTGGAGCTACGACTAACGACGCCACTGCGACTAATGTGTTTGCAAATTTTTAATGATCATCAGTGATGATTATTAACATAGGATATATACTATAGGACTATAGGATAATTGTTTCGTTGTCTTACATATTAACATATTTCTTCCAGATTTTGTGATTAGTTAGTTAGTTTGTTTAGAAAATGAAGTTTCAGTATAAATAAACAATTTCCTCAAATAATGTTTTACCAATATTAAGGGTGGCTAAGTAGTCCCTCTATAACTCGGATAAATATTTTAAATCTCCGTCGATCGCCGACTATTGATCGTGACCGAATCTCTTTGGCTACTTTTCCACCCTCTCTGTAAAGTAAATCGCATTTACAACGTTTCAACCTCGCTAACATGTTAAAACAGAACTAATGGACATTCGCTTCAGTCTCAGCCCGCAGGAGACGAATAATACAAGTAAAATGGTCCCATCTCTACGCTTCATTAATTTTATTGCCCCGAGGCGCTCCGGCTCAAGTCGGAGCGCCGCTGGCGAAAACACGCTATTATTCTATGTTGCCAGTGACTTAAATTAAATAAACACAAGCTATTACCTATGCGTATTTTGGAATGCACTCGCGTTTCTTTTGTCTCATCGACAACTGTCAACATTTTGGCGCGTAATCCTTTCATGTAGATGTGATGTGGAGAGCGGCAACAATGAGCATTGGGTTGGGCTTCCACACCGCCTAATGTAATGGAGATATTAGCGCGAGAGCGTAGCGGAATAATTCAGACACGGTTTTTTGTCTGCGCCCGACACAATAGGATTATTCTTCATTGATCATTGCTTATTATAAGTAGCTGTGGAGGGTGCGTAACATGAAAACTAAATTTGGTTTATCGGCTATTATGGAAAGTAGGTGTTAATGTTGAAACAGTAATTTATGGTAAGATCGTGACTTCCGCGCTTTCAATAAGGTTTCATGGATTTTGCAATTTGGGTGCAATGTGTGTTTGTTAGTTTATTTTATAATAATGTTTATGTCAATAAGTAGGTAATATAGTGATCGGATAGTGTTTTTCGTTTTCGTGCTGGTTTTGGACGGTGTATTGTAAGTACTTAGGTACTTGAAACTTTAGATGTGGCATATAGGTATATAAAATAATTTAAAATCAAGCTAAACATGTGTTATTGTACCTAACTAAGTACCTATAGGTAAACTTATATGATGTTCAGGAATGGCTTTTGAGCCACGTTAAAATAATTAAGCGTATATTTCTTTTGTTAAAACTGAAAGTTGGGTAAGAAATCCCTTTGTAAGGGCTCATATATATCAAGTAAACAAAAGGTAATAAGGGGTAAGTGGGAGTTATCTAGCCGAAACCTCTCAAGTTTCGACCCGACGGCGGACCGGGCGGGCAGTACAGGGTACCTGTACCTCTATAAATTGTAACATTAACTTGTCTTAGCAAATGCTTTATTCTAAAGACATAAGGCCTATGTGAAATTCTGACTGCTATGAATCAGTGAGCTCATTCTAAAGGAATGAGAAAATTGAGACGGGACCCAGGACGTAACGCAACGCAGTGACAATTTTTTTTCAACAGCTTCTATTTTTCGAAATTGTTAGAGGCTAACTCTAGTGCCATATTGTTCAAGCAGTGTAAAATCATCTTACTAAGCTTACCAACCGTCTTAACGTGGATCTCTTAACATAGAGGAGCAAGATATAGAACCAATAGCAGGCGTAAAGATTTAGCTTAGGGAGTCGGGAAATATCTACGCCTCATAATAAGGTGACGGGCTCTGCGTCGTGTCGTACTATGTTGCAGTTAAATAATGGTTGACTTCCGATCTGGTAACAAACCGTGGAGCTACGCTACGACTAACGACGCCAGGGCGACTAATGCGTTTGCTGATTTTTAATGGTCATAACTATATGATGAAATGTTTCGTTGTCTCACATATTAATCTATACTTATTTCAAACAGTATATAGTATTGTAAAAGATCGAACGAATGATTGAAAATGCGAATCATATTTATAGGCAATGCAGCTAGCGACAAAATAAAAATAAATAAATACAAAATCATTTATTAAACGAGAGAAACAATATACACTGAATGATTGACAAAGAATCCCGCACCAGCCACAAGCCTATGTCGCGGGATATCACTATTATCTTTGCTAAGGTCATCCATCAGACAATCAAACGGATGATGTGGACAATGACAGGGAAAGTGCAAAATTTTAATAGGCGTATGGTGTAAAAATACCATATGTAAAAAATTATAATTACAAAAATAAACTACATACAAATAACTTTTAAGTACCTATATACTAAAATAAACAATAATAAAAAAAGGAGAAAATGTGTCTTCACCTGTTACCTACTAAATCGTTCCATAGTTTTATAGATTGGACCATAAAATAACGTGTAAAGAACCCACTCCGATGAACTGGCAAAAAAGGTTGAAATTGTTATTCCTAATGAAATAAAGTCGCTAGCATCTTAAGTTTCATGGAAGACGCGACCCGCCCAAATATGCCGCTCCATAAGTACAAGTTTAGGCGGGCGGCGTGGCGGCCCTTCACAAAGCCAACTACTAATGTTTACTCTACTCGGAGCGCGACAAAGGGCCGGAACTATTGTTTGTTAGGAAAGCTTTATTTTGCGACCCTCGCCGCTTGCCGCGACAATAGGTTACCCAACTTAAAAATATATTATCTTAGCAAACATTAGCTTCATATGAACATGCCTTTGGAAATAATTTAAGACAAATTAATGTATCATAAGCATTATTTCCGATTTTGGCTTTGGCAACGTAATACGTAAACGATATAGGTATGTACATAATAATCAAACTAAATTTAAACTAAGATTGTTAAAAAATTACCTAACAGGTAAATCATTACTGCGTTGATTTCGAAACAATAAAATAAGTACTTACTCACCTATCAAAACTTCAAACTTCTTCTAGTATTATTTTGCTTTATACATATAGTTCATTTTATGAAATCAAGGCTTTTATCTATGTAAAGTCAGATGGTTAAAGAAAGAATAACATACCTTATTTATTTTATGAAAATGTTTATTGATAAGAATAAATAAGTCTACTTATAGGTCTGTGGAAATATAAAACAGAAAGAGCCAAATATTTAGAGAGGTAATGTCCATACAAACCCAACAACCGCTTGGGCGGGCCGTTCGGGAGTTGAAAATTATCCTTTTCACGAACGACCTTAAGCATAATAGAGAAAGCACTTAAGCCATTTTCTCCGCCTTTGAGTGGCGTAAGCGTGGTCGTTTGCCGCGGCTACGTCTCGCGAGCTAGAAAATCAGCCATTACTGCCGAAAAGGCAAGTCAAGCCTCGTGTGTCTCCACTCTCAATAGAGCCGGGAGGGCGGCGAGCGGAACATTTCAGATTCAGCCTAATGTGGCCATTGGGCGGCGCTAACTGCAATTAGGCTACAACCGAGCAAATGGATCGTGCATTACCGACGACATAGATTGATTTATTGGCGAGCGCACCAAACTTCCAACCTTAATCATACATTTAAATCAATATGACGACCAGCTGCTACGATACGATACAGTCATTACGGAAATGGATACCGGTCAATGCAGTTTAAACATTAAAAGCGATCAGTAGCGTGACCCGGAGTAGATTACTCACGTAGCTCTGAAGCGGTTTGGTGCAAAATTGATGCCCATCAGAATCGAACTGAAATCAAAACTCATTTTCCACTGCTGCCTTTACTTGTCACGCGATTCAACTTTTTTTATCGAGGAGCGCTTGATTTTTCATATGCATTATTTCAGGTCCGTCATAAATTGGATTCACATGATCTTATATTAAATTCATGATCGAAAGAGTCGGTGCTCTTTATATCAAAGATTTCTTTTTTGATATTCCTTCACGTAAAAGATCGCATCTGTTAGTGGCCGGGCGTGAAGGTACCGGTCTATGAATAATAAATGTGTCGAGCTGGCCGATTGAGGGAAATTGAATTTTATAGTTGGTAACACACTCGAGGACAGATGTCATAAAATGGCTGCCCGCCGCCGGCTACGTGGCGGGTAATCGAAATGTCAAATAGAAATCAAAATTAGGTCGATTGTAGCGTTAATAATTAAATAATGACGGTAGGTGGCAGGCGGCGGCATGTGTACGCATTAACGGGGGAATACACTTGATTTGTATGAAGGGAAGGTGTGAGGTTCATTGTGATTAACAGAGTTACTTCTGTTTGGATGGACAATTATCGGCCCATTACGTAGAGTACACAATTACCCGCTTCCATTAAATTATTAGATTGCAGTCGGACACTTATTGATTGATATTAGTATTTGTAGAGCAATATGAAGAGGACACATGCATGTAACTTACTATTACCTAAGTACAATATTTACAATAGATAGTGTGTCAATTTGTTTTACGAGTAACTAAAGCATAGACATAGAATTTTTTTTATGAACTAAAGTCACTGGTAGTGTTCATCATATAGGTATATTCTATCTATGAAGTCGTATTAGGTATTCCGTATAACTCTACCTAAATTCACTTATACCCCCTACTACCCTACCTAAACTTACGGTCCTAAACTTAGATACCTAAAGCTGCAACACGTACAAATGCACTTTAGTATTATCTTAATTTCAAATCATTGCTAGTTTACAACAATATCGTGTAACACAATAGTAACTCAATTTGTTCTATAGCTGATACATTGTCGTTAATTGATTTCCCCTCAGTGCCCAACTCCCCGAGCGCTCCCGTCCAAGTTAGATAAATTCGCGCTATCCGTTTACATCATTAAATTTTATTAGTGGCAACACAAAGCCGGGCCATCCGTGCGTCGATCGAGAGAGGGACTTTTCTTTAGGCAACAGCGACCCTACACCAATTCGTATTTCCTTTTGGCACGAATTAAGCAGGCTATTAAGTCGGCTTTGAGACGTATGACGAATCATAAAGCCAAACGGACAATGGCTATGCATTCACATGACGATTTTGCCGATTTGTGTTCAAATAAGCTGCTTTTTAATGCCATTTCCGAGGGAGCTGATTTTTATTGGCTAGCCATTTCCACACAATGTTTAATGCTAAATCTACTTCCTTAGGAAAAGCTTGCCTGAGTACCTTATTTAGTTGAATTCTAACTGTTTTACACCCATAGTTTGGCAATAGTTATTTACTGACTAATAGAGAGTTGCGACAGACTATGGAGATCCTTACAAAATAAGAGAACAGAAGTACCCCATCAAACCGTAACCGGAGAGTATGCATAACTAAACTGTAAAAGTTTTAAATTAGCACAGTATCGTAACAAGTAGAGATAGCCACAGAGATTCTAGTCCACCCCTACGTAGGTATTTATGAATTGATAAAAATCCGTCGTTTCATTATTTTCATTAGGTACTTATAGTAAGGTTAGTGACGGGACGGGACAATGTAATGTGGATGATTTTTATCAATTAACAAGCCAATTTATCGCTGTAAAGAGTCACTTTTATTACACTGTAATCTTCAACCTGTCCATCGCAATCATTATTCGATTAATGGAATTCAATCTTAATGCTGTCATTTAAGTATTAGTTACGTCACCTAATAGATAGATGGCGTGTGCGGCGGTTATTAGTGTTGCCAGAGTCATAATCTGTCATAAATGTCAAGCGAGCGAGGCGATGCGACGATGCTATTATTTCGAATATTATCGTCATTTCAATTCCTAGCTTAAACAAGTGGGCATCTATCAGCCATTGTTACAGAAAGTGTCACGCAATCACGACCATAATACAGAATATAAATTTCGAGGGACTTGACCGAAATAGTTCTGTAATTGACTTATTACGAATTGGGATCTTGATAATGACACAAAATTATATCCATTCAAATGTCGGGGACAAAATGACAATTAGATTAAATAATAACTTGAACATGTCAACATTTAATCGCTATACATAGTGAGCTCAGACAAAACAGGTATTATACGAACTTAAATAGTTAAATCCATTCACATAGGAATATATATAATTACCATTAAAATTTCACGGCGTCTGAAGATGCACTTGTTACACTACCTCCGGCATTAAGTATGATTCCTATTCTCTGATGATTGGTATGCCATCAAGCTTGGTAATTTGTGGCAAGCGGTTGGAGGCTTGGTTGCGCCAGGTATCCACATCAGGCTGGTTCTCAAACAGAGGGTTTCCGATAAACACTAGATCTCTTAGAGCAGGACATTCCTGAAATGTTAATGTTTATTAATGTAGGGTATTCCGAAGTTCATATAACTTGAACTATATAGCTTGAACATAAATTGAGTAAGATTTTCAAGCTTTTATTTAGTTTCACTGTAGTCTGTCTTATTGTCTTTTAGAGATACTAAACGTAGCGTAGGCGTCCAAAATTTTAGCTCAATTGAAAACAGGGAAGGTCAGAACTTGCAAGATTTGATTACAGACAGATAGACAGACCGTGTGGTTCCGTTCCTGTCCTGTTCCGTCCGACCGTCCGGTTCCTGATCCGTGTAGTTCCCGGCAGAGTAGAATAGGACCACTCCATCTCTTCCTGTGGATGTCGTAAGAAGCGACTAGAGGATAAATTTGACACGAACACCAAAAGAGGCATCCGACGGGCAGCAGCGTTGGAAGCCCGATAGTAACACAATACTGCGCTCGCCAACCCGCCTGCCAAGCGTGGCGAGTATGGCAAAACCCCCCCAATGGAGGTACAACAAAAGACCAGGCCCCCAGTCCCCGGCAGCCCCGCTATTCCTGGCTCCGGTAGCGGTCATGGTAACGGCGGGGCAGGGGGTGCTAAGAATCCCCGGATCCGGCTACCACTCCCGTCGACGACTGGCCCTGGTAACACATAACGTCTGCACAATGAGGACTGACGAGAGGTTAGATGAGGTGGAAGAGGAAATAAGTAGGTTACGATGGGACATTGTGGGGTTATCTGAAGTCCGAAGAGAGGGCGAGGGCACGACAACCCTAGAGTCTGGTAACCTACTCTATCACCGGGAAGGGGACATAAAGAAGTCCCAGCATGGTGTCGGGTTTCTCGTCCACAAGTCCCTCATTAACAACGTCATAACCATCGAGAGTGTCTCTAGCAGGGTAATATACTGATACTCAGAGTATCTAAAAGATACTCGCTGAAGGTTATACAGGTATATATGCCAACAAAGGATCACTCCGATGAAGAGGTGGAGGAAGTGTATGAGGACATAAGTAAGGCCATACATACTTCTGAAACCTATTTTACGGTTGTTATGGGGGATTTTAACGCGAAACTGGGCAAACGAGGCGATGGAGAGATTAGGCTGGGAAACTTCGGATACGGAGTGCGAAATAACAGGGGACGTAGGCTGGCTGATTTTTTGGAGCAAGAGGGACTCTTCGCGATGAACTCTTTCTTCAAGAAGCCGCCACAAAGGAAGTGGACCTGGATAGGTCCAGCAAAGAAGAACCAGCCCCCTGTCAAAAACGAAATCGACTTCATCTTAACGACTAAGAGACGAATATTTAACGATGTCTCAGTGATCAATCGGAGCAAAACCGGGAGCGATCACCGAATATTAAAAGGCATCGTGAATATTGATCTCAAGGTCGAAAGATCGCGGCTGATGAAGTCGACGCTCCGACCGACGCAGATCCAAATCGAAAACTCCGAGGGTTTCCAGCTTGAACTATCAAATCGCTTTCAAGGCCTTCAGGATTGCGTTACAGTGGACGAGATAAACCAAGGGTTTATACAAGCTGTCCAAGCGGTGGGATCGAAGGTGTTTAGGTCCCGCCCCAAACAAAGACCTCAGAAAATCTCTGCTGCGACCCTTACCTTAATGGCAGAGCGACGATCAAGGCCGCTGCAGACCTCTGAACATGCTGAATCATATCGGCAGCTCAACAGACGTATACAAAAGTCCTTGCGACACGACATCCGCTCCTTTTATACTGAGCGTATTAAGGAGACGATAGAGCAGAATAAAGGCTCCAAAGTGTTCGCAAGAGCTATGTCGGTTGGGCAAAGCCGATTGATGAAGCTGAAGACGGAGGACGGCGGCGTGGTGTCGACAAAGGAAGGGGTTCTGGCGGAGATCGAGAGGTTTTATGGACAGCTGTATACCTCAGTTTCACAACCCAGCGGACAAATGGCTGAAGACCCAAGAGCCAAGTTAACCCGACACTATACCGAAGATATCCCGGACATCAGCCTGTACGAGATTAGGATGGCCCTCAAACAGCTTAAAAACAACAAGGCGCCGGGCGAGGATGGAATCACAGCAGAGCTTCTGAAAGCGGGCGGAACGCCGGTACTGAAAGTCCTTGAGAGGCTCTTTAATTCCGTTCTGCTCGAGGGCGTAACGCCGGAAGCGTGGAGCAGGGGCGTGGTGGTCCTGTTCTTCAAAAAGGGAGATAGCACCCTATTGAAGAACTACAGGCCTATCACGCTTCTGAGTCATGTATATAAGTTGTTCTCGAGGTTCATTACGAATCGTCTCGCAAACAGGTTCGATGCCTTCCAGCCTCCCGAACAAGCCGGTTTCCGTAAAGGTTTTAGTACCATGGACCATATTCAAACGCTGCGGCAGGTTATAGAGAAGACGAGGGAGTATAACCGGCCGTTATGCTTGGGGTTCGTGGACTATGAAAAAGCCTTCGATTCGATCGAAACATGGGCCGTACTTCAGTCTCTCCAGCGATGCCGTATTGACTATCGGTATATCGAAGTGTTGAAGTGCTTATACAGTAATGCCACTATGTCAGTCCGAGTACAGGAGCAGTGCACGAGGGCAATTCCACTGCATAGAGGTGTAAGACAGGGAGACGTTATATCTCCGAAACTGTTCACCGTTGCACTGGAAGATGCCTTCAAGCTTCTGGAATGGGAAGGATTTGGCATCAACATCAATGGCGAGTATATCACTCACCTTCGATTTGCCGACGATATCGTTGTCATGGCAGAATCGATGAAAGACCTAAGTACTATGCTCGGAGATCTAAATCGAGTTTCCCAACAAGTGGGCCTTAAAATGAACATGGACAAAACGAAAGTAATGTCGAATGTCCATGTTGCGCCCCTACCTGTTTGTGTTGGGAGCTCCACCCTCGAAGTTGTAGACCAGTATATCTACCTGGGTCAATTGATCCAGGCAGGATGTTCCAGCTTCGAGGAAGAGGTCTCTAGACGAATCCGACTCGGCTGGGCAGCGTTCGGGAAGCTACGAAGTGTCTTCTCGTCAAATATACCTCAGTGTCTTAAGACTAAAGTTTACAACCAATGTGTGTTACCAGTTATGACTTATGGCTCTGAAACATGGTCCCTTACTATGGGTCTCATAAGAAGGCTCAAGGTCGTGCAACGCGCTATGGAGAGGGCTATGCTCGGTGTTTCTTTACGTGATCGAATCAGAAATGAGGAGATTCGTAGGAGAACTAAAGTCACTGACATAGCCCAGCGGATTAGCTCGTTGAAATGGCAGTGGGCGGGACACATAGCGCGACGAACCGATGGCCGATGGGGCGAAAGGGTTCTCGAATGGCGACCACGTATAGGCAAGCGAAGCGTAGGACACCCACCCACAAGGTGGTCTGACGACCTAACCAAGGTCGCTGGAAGGCGCTGGATGCAAGCAGCTCTAGATCGGTCATTTTGGAAATCTTTGGGAGAGGCCTATGTCCAGCAGTGGACGCTATGCGGCTGAAATGATGATGATGATGATGAGATAGACAGACAGACAAGAGGACAGTCTGTGTCTGTCCTGTTGTCTGTAATTCTGACCCACTTTCCTGTTTTCAATTGGGCTGAAATTTTGCACGCCTACGTTTATCGTGTGACAATGCAATATTATGACGACATGGAGCTGATCTGATGATGGAGCCGGAGGGTGCTCTTAGGTACTCTGTAATAAAATGAATTACCCCATCGAGTTTACGCTCGTTTGATTCGTCTTGGAGCACTTTAATTATTTAAGTTAATTTTTTTAGATATATACATTCATACATCCTATCACGTCTTTATCCCTAATGGGGTAGACAGAGCATTTTGAATCTTGCGGCCCTAAACAGATAGAGCCCAGGGCTGCAAGACTCAAAGGCCACTTTTGCTGCAGCTTGATGTGGGCAAGAAGGTGGATGAAGGAATCAAAATAGTGATGGGTTGATTCGATTTTTCGCCTTTTCCCTAGATCGACTCTTACGATCTGCCCGGGAAGAGAAGCAGCTAGTACATTCTAAGTTTTTTCTTTTCTCCCAGACCAGCATGGAAGATTTTAGATAAAAGCTTGTTTTAATGATTACTTGTATCTGATCTCATATTGTTTCTCATCGTTAGGAACTCAATATGGATAGCCAAAATCTGTCGACTACACATGTTCGAAAGTTACTTCTTCCAAAGATAATATAATTACTAACAACTACTTTTCTTCATCTGAGCGCGTGTCCGGTTACATAATCACTTGTGCTGCTTATGAGCGCAGTGTGCGATTTTCTGCTTTTTATTCTCCATCATAATATCAATGGTCTCTCAAGGATGCCAAAGACTTTTTGTTTTACAACCGGCCGCCTAGTCTGCCTGACGTTAGCCATCTTCGGAAATGCGTTTGTGCGAAAAGTTGCAACCACCGCCTGTTACACCCCCCTCCCTCCCCTCCTGTTACGCCCCTCCTCGGAAACACAGTTGTAGCACGAGATGTTTGTGCTTATAGTCCTGTAGTCACCTATTTTGATATTCAGAGGAAAAGATAGAGTATTTATTTTATACAAAATCCGTTAGGTAAAGTTCCATAATGCTACTGCCACAGAAGAGAAGTAACATAGTTTAGTTTATTTAGGTAAGTACCTGCAATCTATTGAATTCCACCCACTCCTTGATCAAGTTGTTCGACATGTAGAGCACGCGCAGGTTTTTCATGGATCCTATCCCTTTCAGTTTGTCTATCGGGTTGTAACTGATCCATAGCTCCTCGAGACTGTCTGCTACCGTTTCCTGATAATGTTGAATGACTATAAAGATAATCAAAGATACTTGCATACTATAGAAACAAGGTGACCAGTTAAATAAAGTAAGCTTGTAACCTCGTAAGTATCTTCAAAGATAATATAATTACTAACGTTACAGATACCTAACGCCATAAAAACACAGAGATGGCAGCACACACGTTGAAAACATGCTTTAAAATGTTTATTATATCCCATATAAGTCATATTTAATTAATTAGAGTACTCCTTTATTTAAATAATAGGAATAAAAGATTTGATTTTTTTAATTATTGCCATAAAGCACTATATGACAAGGGAGAGAAATAATCTTATACCTTTAAACGAGCAATTCTTGTATATTTATTTATATGAACTTATATAAATTTATTTCTGTGATCTCTGAAACGGCTCTTACGATTTTCCTGAAATTTGGTATATGGGGGTTTTCGGGGGTAAACAATTGATCTAGATTAGTCTTATATTTGGGAAAACGCGTGTTATGCGTTTTTCTTTCCACGCAGAATACGGTCGCAAATTTCGTCCTGCCAGCCACTGTCCGTCAGATCCAGTGGGTTAAGACGCGGACGGCAAGAAACGAGTGTTACGGGTTCGAATCCCACTCGGTGACTTACTTTTGTTTTTTTTTTATATGTTCAAGATTATGTATATATTTTTTAATTTCTTTTGTTTTTAGACAAGTCCATGAGAGTTTATGTAGATTATCACCTAAACACCACTATATTACAATAAATAGTAAAAACCGAGCAAAGCTCGGTCGCCCAGGTACTTATGTTTATATAGCGATAGTTAGGCATGGTATCGTAAAGAAATATAGAGGGAAAGAAATTTTAAAATTTGCTGCCACGGCTTTTGTGTTTGTATTTTGAAATACCTATAATTGTAACAATAAATATAATAGAAAAAGCCGTTAGTAGATAAGTTGAAAAGTTTTTGTTTTTTTTTTCAATAGACTTATATGTACAATAGTACAATGTACAACGTCGTGTGTTTTTGTGAATGTCCAAAAATAAATAAAAATATGTGAAAATCTTACAAACAAATCCAGTTATAATATAATAGCTTTTTAGCATTAGCACTAACTGAACCTATATGAACCTATTCTTATGTAAATACAAGTATGCCTTAATACTTGTGTATTAGGTTTAACTTTAAAGATAAGTTTCTAAATAAAACGTTCTAATTTTTACGTGACTCTCTAGCTAACACCTAAATAGCTGATATCTATGATTTGGGCGTAATCATAGGTTGGATCACTAATAAAACTGAAACATACTATGCCAGAAAGCGACTTGATGTAGTTTCTTCCTAGGGACAATATCTTCAGATTTCGCATCCCTGCTATTCCAGCTATCTTGTCGATCATGTTCGAGGAAAGGCTCAGTTTTCTGAAATAGCCGAACTTTTAGAAAATCTTGGTAATAGAGGGAGGGTTTATACGAAGATAAAATATTAAGTAGGCTTGTTTTTCACGTGTGTTGGCCTCTAAGATTAATACTAGGTGCCTTTCGAAGCACGGAGAAGCTTGAGATAATTGTATACCACCAATCCAATGAGCGCCATCGCCCGCTGGGACATTTAGCTTCTCATATTTTAGGTATTATTGTATGATTATGGTATGATTTATATTAATATTAACTTTTCATAATGCGTTGATGTCTTTTGAGCCGAATTCAGAAAATGAGGTACTTATCAATTTGTCGGAATCTTTTTTTATGTACTATGTTCACCAATTATTCAAAGATGCCTGGACCGATTCGGTTTTTTGGTTTGAAAGGGAATACTTGTCAGTAGTTTCATAGAAATTTAATCCAAATCAGTTAAGTAGTTAAGGGGTGAAGTCGGTTTTTAGTTTTGAAAAATTCTTTAAACCAAAAGACATAAACGCGTCGTAAAATTGTTAAATTACGCTCGTAAAAATTATAAAAGAATATTGCTCGTACAGATAACTTTATAGTTTGATAAAGGCAATAAGTCGTATAGGGTTCTTTTAAATAGGTACATAGTGTGTAAATATCATCATTTTTATCCGACTTAAAAAAGGAGGAGGTTAAAGGTTATCAATTCGAATGTACCTACTTATAAGTATATGTTTATTTATGTATCATCATCATCAGGTCTTTTTGTTTCCACTGCAGGAGCACGACCTTTTTGGTACTACCACAACCATGTCTTTATTTATGTATGTTCCCCAATTATTCAAAGGACCAATTTGAAAAATTCTTAAATCTGTACTGATTAGGCGTACGTACTCGCAAGCAACTAATGTAGACAAAGCACCATCCATCTTCTCTATAGGAGGCCATTGGAACTGCAGCTCAATAACTGTAGCTTCCGCAGCATTCTCACCCTTGGTCTTCTCCCAACGAGCTATGGCTTCCTTGCAGGTCGTGGGTTTCAGTGCCATAGTTTCTCTTTACTTTAGTTTGCAATAGAAACCTGCTGCTAAATGGATCAACAAGTATGTTTGAATATTTGTTTACTTTCGTAATTTTGATTTTGTCAAGTTGATGACTAGTTAAAGAGCAAAAAAAATTTTTTCCTGTACCTCCTTTTGTCTATGTGACTAACGTTGATTGAATTGATTATATAAATCCTTTTTACTCGCCTTTTTAACTTCCGATAAAAAGAGGGGTGTTATAAGTTTGACGCTAATTCTGTCTGTTTGTATGCTTGTCTGTGGCATCGTAGCTCTCGAAGGATTGGTCCGATTTCTGTACGGTTTTCTCACGTGAAAGCAAGTTTCCTGTGGTGGTTCTTAGCTATGTTTGATGGAAATCCGTTTAGCGGTTCAAAAGTTATGGGGGGTGGGTCAGGGGTTTTTTTATTTGCCTGGCAAATAAACTTAAACACTTTGTGATTTTATTGAAGAGCTCGGTGGCTTGGTAATGTTAGAGTAGAGCGCAGCACTGACGACACTGGGCCGGTACTAGTATTTATTCTGTGACTGGGCGTAGTCCGCACTTGAGTAGGTGACCACAAATGGCATATTTTCTGGAGCTCCTCCGTCACAGGTATGGCACTTCATAGAAACAGACTAACAAATATACCTAGTACTACTACAAACAAAACAATATATCTGTGCACACGTCAAATGTGTGAGTTAAACAATCAGGGTCGCTACCACATAATTTGTTGCTTTGCTTACCTGTTTTCATCACTAAGAAATCTATAAAATTTTCGATCTTTATTGTTTTCCGTGGATAAAAAATGATAATATGTGCAGTTTCTCACCATTATGATTCAATAATCTGAAGTGACTCGCGTAACATCAACGTGCGACTAGCAACGGCCCTGTTTTACAGGCGCCTACAAGGCCCAAAAGCGGGGGAGGGGTTGCGGGGACGCCAGATTGCGGGGGACGGTGCGAGTTTCCGTTCTGTATGTAATCCTCTTTGCTAAGGAAGGCACGTATAAATTGGTCCCGGCTGTAATTATTGTTTAGTAGTCGTCGCTATGTCAAATGCCCTAAGGCAGCTTGAAAAAACTGTCACACACGAAAAATAAACAAACAAAGAACTCTGGAACATATTCACCTACCTAATCGGTCATTAGCATTACCTATAAATACTGGCTGGTCGTTTGGCTTTTGGGTTCCTATATGGATGTCGTAAGAGGCGACTAAGGGTCTTCGTACAAACTACTACAACTGTCGTTGTAGTAGTTTGTATGCCACATGAATGGTCACCCATCCAAGTGCGGACCACGCCCGCTGTAGCTTTATTTGCAAAAGCGCTAGTAATGCGCCCTCCCGCCGGGCAATCAAGGTCCTCAATCTTTATACAAATAAAACTGTTTGATTTGGTCATATAATAATTACCGATGAGGTAGGTAAATATGTTTCTAAATAAATAAATATATAGGGACAAATAACACTGATTGAGCTAGCCCCAAAGTAAGTTCGAGACTTATGTTATGGGATACTAACTCAACGATACTATATATTTTATAACAAATACATATATAGATAAACATCCAAGACCCAGGACAATTTGAAAAAGGTCATTCTCCAACTTGCCCTGACCGGGAATCGAACCCGGGACCTCTGGGTGGCGGACTAGCATGGTGACCACTACGCCACGGAGGTCGTCAAACATTCAACACAAGTAAAACTGTTTGATTTGGTCACATAAAGCCGTGCATCTCCCGGCGGGCGCGGGGTCGCAGGGTCGCGCCCGTAATCACGTCGCGCCCTCACGCCTACCCTCGCGGCCCTCCGTCGGACCCTGTCGAGCCAATGCGTTTGTCCGCTGAATTTCAAGTGCGCTGATTTGACGCCTACAGCCAGATTAAACCAACAAAGTAAAGTACCTATTGACTTTATTCTCTACTTAGTAAAACTGAAAAATAAATGATAAGTAACAAAGTATGTTAGGAAAGAGACTTTCAGACAGAATAAAACTTGCAACTATAAAGAAACTGACAAAAGCAAGAGATATATCTGTAACCGTTAATAAACTAAAATGGAAATGGGCAGGACACACTATAAGGGGAGGTGATAAATGGTCAAAAACAGTAATGTTCTGGTTCACGAGTCATAAGAAGAGAAAACGAGGCAGACCATGGCGATATAAAGGCTGTAGCGGAGGCCTTTGCCGAAAAAGGGCATCAGAAAGCTGGAAGAAATTTAGACAAGTAGTATGAAAATATAGATAATGTAACAGATGTAACCATCTATCTGAAATAAAAGGCTTATATTATTATTACATTATTACCAAAGTATGTACTTAATAAATTTAATATGAAGGTATACTTGAACCTAAGTACATCATAAACGAAGCATTTTGGGTCTTGCGGCTCAAAGCAGACAAGTCCAGGGCCACAAGATTCGACTCAAATGCCACTTTTAGCTTAATGGTGGGCGAGAAGTCAATGGCGGATTTACACATTTACCGCCAGTAGGCTAATTATATTTTGCCGCCACTACCCATCCTCTTTCGGATCTTTCATATGCAGCTTTTTCTGTGGAGAAGAAGTGGAAAAAGGTAAGTATCAGTCCGCCGCCCTGATTACTTAAAATAAAACCTGGGAGCGCTTGATTATGCCGCGGCCCTATTAAGGGCCGCTACCCTTGATAGGGCCGCGGCATAATCAAGCGGGTGCACGGAAGGGGAGGCGTAGGAAATATTCGATATTGCCACCCCCTTAAATGTGCCGCCCTAGACTCCAGCCGACTCAGCCTGCTGATAAATCCGCCACTGTGAGAAGTTGGAAAAAGGAATCGAAATAGTGATGGGATGCTAGCCGCATCAGCTATTTCGCATTTTCGCCCAGTCCCACGATCTGCTCGGGAAGAGAAGTAGCTGGGACATTCTAAGGTTTTTCTTTTCTCCCTGACCATCATGGAAGCGTTTTATATAACAGCAACAAAAAACGTACTCAAAGTAAAATTGAACATCAGACCGAAACTCTCTTCAGTTATCAGACTAAAGACTAACCTAATACAAATAGGAGTAAATGAACCTATTGATCATTTGTAAGGGGTTCAGAGTTATAAACATGGCTTTAGACATTACAAATATTTATTCCACCCCATAGACATCATAAAGCAGCATTCGGGGTCACGTGCCGACACACGCTTCCTGAGGATTTCGCATCCACGACACGTGCGGGAAAATATACCACTACTTACACTTATAAAATATCTTCTTGTGATCCAATCCGGTTTCGCACAATTTTTGAAGTGAAAACTTCTTTAGCGGCGTTGTGCACTTTTTTTTGGAATGGGTAAAAAATATTAAACTCGCGTCAGGACACGTGACCTGATCGAAAATTCGTAAGACGGCGCAGGGCGCTTGCGCGAAAGTTCGTGTGTGTTTATGTTACAGCGTGCTAATAAAATGTCATGTTTGTGTACGATAGCCCAATAAATAAATATTGTATTCTACCACATAAATGAGAGTACTTTTGTACTGATAATTAAAGCAATTCGTGCAAAATTATTCCCTAACCATTCCAAAATATCAAAAATGCACAACGTTAATATTCAAGTTTTCACTTCTGCCGGCACTCCCAGAGTGCAACCCGTTGTTTTTTTTTAATAGGGATATAATTGACTCGTAAGAAGAATAAGTATATCTATGTATATTATATATTATGATGTTGTAAAATATAAAAAAGAATCAAGGTATATAAAAAGTACCTGTAAAACTACATATAACTTGATTTTATTAATTCTGTACCTGAGTTCTACTTCTACTGGGACAAGCACAAATTATAATGTATTATAAAATTTACCACGGTAATATTACCACCAAGGGGACATAGGACTATAAGTCAAAACATTGTGGGTGTTTGAGATTCAACTCTATATCCCACTGTCGCAATTCACACTTACCTATATGTGAAGATATAAATCTTTACTTATAATAAAACAGAAAAAAAAATTCCCTCATAAAATATGTACAATGTATGTACATAACTATTGCAGATACCTTTTTGGTAGTTTTCGTCCAAATGTAAACTCGCAATGTCTTACTCTCAGCAACTGCTCGACCGATTTGGATCATGTTCGAACCTTTTTTGAAGTTCCACAGAAACATATTACCTACATACAAACGCCGGCAAGTGCAAGTAGGACAAGTAAGTATACTATGAGAACTTTGCTCACTACAGTCACTAAAAAATACAATAGAAAAATATATTGATTAGCACGTCGGCATTATATCAAAGAACTATTCTTTATTCTTTATTTCAACACTACGGTCACTAAAAATACAATAGAAAAATATATTGATTAGCACGTCGGCATTATATATATCAAAGAACTATTCTTTATTCTTTATTTCTATGAAAACATAAGATCGAGCACTTTTATCTTTAAAATTAGGTGAATAATTGACAGAGACTGTATAATGTCTCTTTGCCTAGCCTATTCGAAAAACTAATAATCTGGAATGTCACTGTCACTGTCACATGGATTGTCAGTATTGATAAGACAACAAATGTGCGTGCGAATAACCTAAAAATAAATATTATAATATTATTTTTTCTGTGAAAATGGATGATTTACAACTAAATATTTCAGCCGTGAAAAAAGTGAGTGTTTCTTTCACTATGCGTTTATTCAAATAAAAGGACATCTTCATTAAACTGTTACTTTCCGCAGGTAAATAAGAAAGGTAGTGCTAATCCAAAAAATGCTTCAGAATATAAGTTTATGTCCAAACCGAAGTTTACTGGTAAAACTATAGCTAGAAAAAGACCACAGAAGTTTACTGAAGCTTATAAAAAAGCCAGCGAGGAGCCACAAAAGAAGGTTTTTAAACCCTCTTCACAGTCCTTCAATGAGCCAGATTTATCCTCTAATTTAAGAGATTTGAGTGAAAATAAAGGCAAATATGAAGGCAAAAATTACCAAGAGATCAGTGATGAATTGCAATTGAAACATAATAAACCCAGAAGTGGAGGTTGGATTTCCTCGTTGTTCAAAAATAACCCTGAAGTGCCTCGCGTCGGCCAGAGAGCTGTCAAACCATTGGTAGAAAAAGTATTTGCGGGTAAAAATTTTGCAGACTTAGATATCCACCCACACTCTGTAGCAAATCTGCAGAAAAACTTGGGTTTGAAAGAATTGATGACAGTGCAACAGAATGCTGTGCCTATAATATTGCAAGGCAGAGATGTGTTGTTAAGGTAAGTTACACCCTTAACTCTCATAATTATAAAAATCTTCCCTCCTACATCAGTCAGGCTGCATAAAGTGAGTATGTTATCAACGTATGGGTGTCGTCAAGCTACGTCAAATGCCTTTAGGCAGCCTGAAAAATCTGAAACTAGTGTGCCTGCTTATTATGAGTTCTTTCTTGCCGATGCTGTTATTTGTTATTTATTCACAGTATCCATTCAGTAATAGGTTTTTGGTACTTTTTTTATTTTCTACAGATCCCAAACTGGCTCCGGAAAGACTCTAGCATATGCTTTACCAATAGTAGAAGGACTACAAGAGATTCGGCCAAAGTTGAACAGACACGATGGAATCCGAGTAGTGGTGGTTGTGCCCACTCGGGAATTAGCTGTGCAGACTTATGAATTGTTTGTAAAACTTGTAAAGGTAAGTAACATGATGAGTTTTATTTCCCTATGGTAGCTTGTCTTGACTCGACCAAAAGTTCTGGAAAAAAGATAACAAAAATGTGTTCATGTTTTGCTGCAAATTAGACCACAAAAAATTTCATGTGAAACATGGATAATAATTATAAATAATAAATATACATAGCGACAAATTACACTAATTGTGTAAGCCCCAAAGTAAGTTCGAGACTTGTGATAAGGGATATTAACTCAATGATACTATATTTTATTGCAAATACATATATAGATAAACATCCAAGACCCAGGAAATTTTGAAAAGGCTGTTTTCCAACTTACTCTGACTGGGGATCGAACCTAGGACATCTGAGTGGTGGACTAGCATGGTGACCACTAAGCCACAGAGGTCTTCAAAATAGATGGTAGCAAACTTCAGGAGGTTATTCAAACAAATCAATTTTATCAAAGAGTACTATGCTGTTTTTGTATCTGTATTCCTTGAATAATATAAAAAAAGGTGTTTTCAATATATCTATTTGTCATTATCTTTATTTTTTGTAGCCTTTTACTTGGTTGGTGCCTGGTTTGTTAAGCGGTGGCCAAAAACGGAAAGCAGAAAAGGCAAGGCTCAGAAAGGGCCTCAGCATCCTTGTTGGAACTCCGGGCAGGATAAATGATCATTTAAGACATACAAATTCTTTGAATTTTGCTAAAACTGGGTAAGCAGTAATAGGATATACGGTTCTGGGTGTGAGTTTTTTCGACAATTGGTCTGGGTGTGTCAAAATATGGTAGAGTGGATAGAATCTATTATATCTAAATAGATAAAGGAAAATTAAATACCTTTTTACTATAGTAGAAAATAATCATCGTGTTTTGGAAACCTTTTCCTTGTAATGATAATGGATTAAACATCTTCAAATGGTTATGTTGCTATCTATTTGTGAACTCATTCCAGAAATGTTGCTTTTTTCCTTTGAACAATATTATTTCTAAAAGTTGTGATTTTTTAATTGTTTTTTTTTTTAAGTTGCTTGGTGTTAGATGAAGCTGACAAATTATTGGATATGGGCTATGAAAAGGATGTAGCAGCTATTGTAAAAGCCATACAAGATCATAAAAAAGCTGCAACATATGATCCCCTAGCTTTAGTCAGGCAGAGTATTAAGAAAGATGATGGTGATGTAAATGATAAAGCTCCTGATGAACAGAAAAGTACAAATTATAAACATCATTTAACTGATGTATTTTTATCTACTGAACGACAAACTATTTTACTCTCGGCCACACTTACTAAAGTAAGTAGTAGTATCAATGTTATTTTTTTATATATTTCAGCAATTTGAGAATAGGTGTTTATAATTATATGTGTATTTCTTAGGCTGTAGAGAATTTAGCTGGAATCACTTTGGTGGATCCTGTATTTGTAGATACCTCTGAAGGTAGAGCAGTTGTGGCAGACTCTCTCAAGCCACGTCAAGGCGAAATAGTTTCAGCTCTAACAAATACAGACACAAAATCTGTTCAGAAAGAAAAAGATACAAAATTTGAAGCAGTTTCTCCAAATGTTGAAGAAAAAGAAGATTCTATTAATCATGAAACAAACCAACCAACAAAAAGAGGTGAGCAGCAAATGTATCGAAAGTTAGAGATTCAGTTTGTTTTTGTTGTTTTTAATTCTAACATTACTTTAATATTGCATTTTATTTTATTGATCAGGGCTGCAAGCGTTTTGTGGATTAAAACACCTAGATTTATTTAAAAATGAAAATAAATCTCACGTCAAAGCATCTAATACAAAGAATAATAATGCAGATAGTGACAGTGATTCAGATTACGAATATTTTAAAGTGCAAAACGAGTTAGATACCAAAAGCAAAGTAGTCGACATGAACGAAGAAGAAGATGAACCAGAAATCAAACCATCTCCAACTGGCAACTTTTTCGTTGAGGCTGTGAAAACTGCTATAGTTGAAGATGAGCTAATATTACCTGCAACAGTAAATCAAACATTCCTTATAGTTCCAATGAAGCTAAGATTCGTGACTCTTTGTTCTCATATAGTGGAACATTGTGTGTTAAATAAAAAAGGTGGCAAAATGATTGTCTTCATGGCAACCTTGGAGATGGTAGATTACCATTCAGAGTTGATAGAGACAGTTCTGACTGGCAAAAATGTAAAAGTTAAGAAGAAGGATAAAAAATCGAAATCAAAGAAAAGAAAAGCGGACGAAGATGATGAGGTAATTTAGATAATTTAAGTTTATAAATATAAATAATTAACCCTTTAGCTTTTGTAACTTTATGATAATTTCTAGGAAAAATCATCTTCTGAGTCAGAATTGGACTATGAAGAGCCATCCGAGGGAGGTCTTGTACCCGTAGATCTGGAAATGTTTAGTCTGCACGGCTCAATGCCGCACGAACAGCGCATGGAAGTTTTTAAGCAGTTCAGAGCGGCTAGAAACGGTGTTCTTATTTGTACGGTATGTATGTTGTAATTTTTTTTAATACTGTTTTTGTTTGGTGTAGGTCGCCAACTCTTGGTCTTGGATGTTTATCTATATATGTATTTATTATAAAATATAGTATCGTTGAGTTAGTATCCCATAACACAAGACTCAAACTTACTTTGGGGCTAGCCCAATCTGTGTAATTTGCCCCTATATATTTATTTTATTTATTTTAACTCTGGTGTCAGATTTTTCAAGCTTACTAAACAACTTGACGACTGCCATCTAATGATGATAGCGGGGAACTTCCGAGGCACGATTATAGAAGTAAGACGAATTATCATAAATCAGAGTTTATATTGGTACAATACAAAGTGAATAATCTAAACAGCTGTTTTTTTAAATCGGTGAATAACCTTAATTATTTTTAATAGCTAGATACAATTTCAAAGCGTCTTTGAAGTCATAAACATTAGCTTTCTATTATGTTTCGCTGTTTCCAAGCAGTTAAAATTAGCGGTGGTTCCGCTTTCTATATATACTTTTACTACTAATTCGGACAACATTTGATGATTGATGCTTATAGACGTCATTTTGTTAAGGTCTAACTTTTAAGAAGATTTAGATTATTTATTTGAAGGTTTTATAATTATCTTATGTACTGTTATGTTTCTTACAAAAAAAAATGCTAAAAATTATCGCGTGTACATTAGAATAGCTTTTGTTAATTGACAGTCTTTCAATTATTTTCGTAGTATACTTTCGTAGTTATTATACGCTGTTCCTGTATCCACGAAAATCTTTGAAGGTGCTGGGGAGGAGTGAAGTAATACGTAGCCAAATATCGCCTGTCCGAATCGATCTATATTTTCACACTTTACATCAATGAAGTGTCAGTATACAGTTAGCGCCATCTACCGTTTCAACCAGCAATGAAATACAATACAAAGCAAATTAAGAGCATAAAAAATATATAGGTACTTGTGTGTGGAAGCTAGCTATAGCGCTGTATCTAATTTGTGTTATTTAACATATGTAGTTAAATTTATAGATTAATATTGTATTCATGGTTTTATTTTAGTTAATTAATTTTAGTATAGTATAGTTACCAGTTTAAATTGTGGTAATCTTTGTTGAATTGTACTAAGTTGTTATGAGTAAAATATGTAGATAATAGTAGATAACATAACTAATATATGATATATGCAGAAACATTTGTGACGAAAAAAAGTGACGGAAAATTATTGGGGCCGATTGAGACATAGTAACTTAGTACTTTTTGTTAGATAGCTGTTCAGCCTAGGCAACATACAGGGTATAAATAATTTTGGAAAATGGAGCACCTGAGCGGATCTATAATGGTCCACCTAAACTATAAGAAATATAAAAATAACGCCTTAGTAAAAGTTGTTCAGCCCGATGAGCTTTTTTCAGAGACAAAACCACGCGAATGAAGTCGCGTTGTTCGGCTAGTCATTAATTGAAATAAGTAAACAAAAACTAATTGTAGTATGCCATCAAGTTCTTAAAGCGAAGCTGGCCGTAGCGTTTCACCTTAACGCATCAAAAGCGGCTTCCAACGCCGCTTTGTGTCGATACTTAATTGTCCGACTATTAGTTGGTCATTCATTTGCGTCCGAGGCTCCCACATCTCGCCGACAATGCGTCTCGATTAAACACTATTATCAGTATTTATTACTTCTGTGGGGCCGATTATTCAGGCGGAGAAGTAAAAATCACAAATATTTCTATATATAATATAATATACGGCATTAGGTCCGCCACTTGTACTTTTTTTATTGTGCAATAAAGTTTAAATAAATAAAAAAAAATATCTCTACTTTCTTCAAATTGGCTTACGTGCTGCATTTCGTTTGCTATTGTTAGACATATAATTTAAATAGTTGTAGACTTTAGATTTTTCTTATTTTGGTTATTGGCAATGGTGTCCTTTATTTTTAATCACGCGATGGAACGCAAATGGGAAATTAGTGAAGGGTTACAATACAGGGCAACTTAATAACGGTTTTATTTCTTCAATTCGCACAGATAAAAGAAGATAGGTATATTGTGTTATATGTTTGTGATGCATTTTGAGTCTTAAATTACTTAACACGAAGGCAATCAAACTATTTGGACATTCTGTCATTTAAACAGCTATGTCCTGGAAGGATTAGACAAAGGCTTTTCATACCTACTACATATTTCTAATATGTATATGTTAAGGACCAAGTGATAAATTGGATCATTTTTTATAATGCCCAGGCATTATGATTAATAACAAGCTATTTTTGGCGAAGTAATTATAATTTGAACTTTCTTATTTATCACATTGCACAGACTTTATGATTATTTTCATGTGATTTTCTGGCAACCTGATAATACACAAGTACATCGCACGGGGGATTCACCTTGATTGAGGTCTTGTCTTGTTGACTGAGGTCTATTGACTAACTGACGAAAGTGACCAATTTGACTAACCCTATTTATAGATAGGCTATGGTGCGGCGATATAACATATACTACATGACCTAGTGGTCTATTTGACTTTGAAAACACTGTTGGTGGCTAGGCTGGGTTAGGTTATGCTTTACTCCCCCCCCGATGTGGTTCCCATCTTGTCGCGATGGGGGGGCTCAGTACCTGCGGTTGCCTCGGCCGCAGGGAAGCTAAGAGGAACCCATTGCCCGGGTTGAGGCTTAGGCCTCCCCGGGCCCGGCGGAGGCCATTCCTGGCGGGAATGGCCTGGCTGTGAGGGAAGGGGGGTGACGACGACCCCCCTACCATCACAGCCGTGGTAGGGGTCGCGGGGGAAGAGGAGTGTCGGTGTGTCGTTGCCGCTCGCCCTATCCTCCGCGACCAAGCGCGGCCGTGGCGCTTGGCACGGCATCGGTGGGGCCGCAGGGGAAGAGGAGTGTCGGTGTTACGTTGCCGTTCTCCCTATCCCCTGGGGCCGGCTGTGTGGGCCCCGGTCGCCGTCAGGTGGGGGGGTGACTGGGGCAGGGCCTGCTTCCGCAGGCCCCAAATTATGAGGGCTGGTTGGACGGTGGAAACGGGATTCCATCGTCCAACGGACAGCCCTCCGGAGTGGAAGGCAGGCGCGTGTGCGTGTCAGCGCGTCTGTCCTTGGGCCAAGAGGCCAAGGCGGCGGTTACTCCGGCCCCTCTGATCCAGCAGAGGGTGCCGTGAGGCCGTTGGCGATCCGGGGCCGCTTAAGTAGCGGCCGGCCGCGCCGGGACTGTGGAGCATGAAGAAGCACACGGTCCCGGCCGATAGCGGCTGAGAGGTGACACCGCGGAGTTTTTAGTGGTAACACCACATAACCTTACCGGTGTCCCGTAACCGGTAAGGTATCCGAAGGGATTTTCTCCGCGTCAAAAAAAAAAAAAAAAAAAGGTTATGCTTTACTTACCTACCTACATGACCTCGGTGGTCTTCATGACTCCGCAAAAACGAGTCTGCTGTTGGCGGCTATTTTGTCCATAGGTGATAAGTATTAAAATAAGTGTGATTATTTTAATAGTTTTACTTACACTATACTTACATTTTGGGCATTTTTAAACTGCGCGGGCGTTTATTATAATTCTTATTAATCACTTTGTCATATTTATACAACATTTATATCCACGGTATATATATTAAAGGTTTATCTTTCGTTTGAAGATATTCTAATTTAATCAAGAAACAATACATGAATTTTTCTCTGTTGGAATATTTGACCAAAGAAACTCTTTATTCGCAGGAATATAATGCATTTGCAGATGATCTGCAACGATTACGAGTTATGACCGCGCAATGAAATTATTAAATGACGCATTTGAAACAAGGGAAAAATTACTTTATATCATTTGTCCTTAACTTAACATCTAGACGATGACTTGCACACAATCTGCATTTATTTTATCCGATCATCAAAGTACTAATAACTGGGTTTTTTGTTTCCTTTTAAGATTTATACATGCTACCTTCTTGCAGCAGTATGATATTTTTTGTCGAACCTGTTTTGTTAAGATGTATTAAATCTCAATATTTTACAACATTAGCGCCATAATTACATTAAATCGGCGAAGGTTCACACAGAGGCAATCAAGTCGGCTCTCGTCCAATCTGAGTCGCAGCGGGCGGCCGCTACCGCGCCGGCCGCGCTCTACCGTCTACCGACGACGTACGCATTACAGTAATTTCTTTTATTTAATGCGCCATGGCCGAGGAATGTTAATATATCTATTATGAGATGATCGCATCGCTAAAGCATCGCTATGGACGTAGGAACGACTTCCATCTTCTATACATCTATAGGCAATTTTGTTTAATGTTCGATTACAATGAAATTAGTACCTATACTTAGTTCGACTTTTAGTAGTCCTTACGTGCAATAGCATCGAGTAAAGTTTAATGTGAAATAAAACTAAATCCAAACGTCAACATCGTAATAATTTAATATTATTGTTCATTTGTGGCTATTTATTTTCTTTGACAAATAACAATGATCAAAAAAGATCAAGAATTAGCAATACGCATTAATGACAATTAATTAATATGCCTTGCTTAGACTCTCTAAGCGGATGGAACGTCTAGCGCCCATGCTTATCCATTCTCCTGGCAAGATACAGTCAGTCAGAATTGGGTATAATTACTAATCGAATCCAAGTCCTCCCGTGGATGTCGTAGAAAGCGACTTAGGAATACAAGCTAAACAAAGCTTATAAACATCAATGAGACCTCTCCAACCCGTATGCGAGGAGAGTGTAGGACAAAGTTTCTAGCTGCTCTGGCTAAGTATGGCACTCGCAGTACAGAGAGGGTCGTGCTCCCGCAGTGCAGCGTGCCACTACAAAAAGACCTGATGTTGATGATCTTTTTTCATTTTTTATAACACACATAACATTTGTACCTATTTTAATTGCACTAGGATGTGGCTGCTCGAGGCCTGGACGTGCCGAAAGTGGATTTGGTGCTGCAATACTGCGCCCCGGCTTCTGCCACCGATTATGTTCATAGGTAACACAACATTAATTGTTTCTTATATTTCCTGCTCTTATTTTCACAACAACAAAAGCTTTTAAAATTTTAATTTCAAATTCAGATTCCGATATAATGATTATTACCTATATTCTTAAAGAGACTTTTAGGTAGCAATAATCCATCAGCAATTTAGTGAGCAGTTTATTTTTATATTCTCCATGTTTAACAGGGAATGTAACTCATCAATATCAGTATTATGAATTGATGTCGTAAAAGTTGGGGCACTAAAATTATTCTGTGACATAAGTTTTGATATTTTGCTTTTTAAATTCGATATAAGTAGGTATTTCACCGTACAATTCTTGATCTAAAATAAATACTGTATCGGTCAGGGTTGGACGAACTGGCCGTGCGGCACAGGTGGGCGCTGCCATTATGTTTCTGCTGCCCAGTGAAGTTGAATTCGTCAGGCATCTAGAACAGAAGAGGATAAGGTAAAGTACTTAATTTTCTCTGTGGACATTGTCTTTGGTGGAGAGTAAAAATATTTTTTTTTAACAATTACAATTTTTAATTTAGTTTTTAGTAATTAATTATTGTTATTTTTTTGGTGTACAATAAAGTATTACTTAATAAATAAATAAATATTTCTTATAAAAAAAATATAACTTAAAGCTTTATTTCTTCATGTTTTTGCTTTGCCTACCAGATTACGCCAAGCAGATGAATCGCGTGCTCTGGAGGCGTTGCGGACCGTAGCTCCGACGGCTGCCAACGCCGCCCGCGCCGCCATCGCCGTCCAAACGCAGCTCGAGTACACCGCGCACAGCAGCAAGGAGTGGCTCGCCAGGGCAAGTAGAGGTCAGTACATGCATGTTTGAAATATTCAAATCTGTCTGTTTCCAGGTAATAATTTTATGTAAAACTAGACGAAGCGACTTCGTTTGCGAGGAATTTGTGATTTCGGAAAATGCCCATCTGGCTGAACAACTTTTGCTAAGGTAATTTTTTTCCAAAATCAAATATATCCCTATATGTTGCCCAGGCTTAACAGGTATATAACGAAAAAGTTTAATTTGAATCTCTTCAGTATTTCCGGAGATTAGCGTGTACAAACAGACAGACATTTTTGTTAAATTCTTACTCTATTACTATGTCTCCAAATACTTTTTGAAATATATTCAAAGTACAGACACATTTTTTTCTGTTTTATACTATCTATCTATATATATAAAATGAGAAGTTCCCACTGACTGACTGACTGACATAAGACGCACGCACAACCAAAACCGCTTATGATAGAAACGTGAAATTTGGACAATTGTTTCAATTTATTTGAAAAATTTTAACCCTAAAGGGGTGAAATAGGGGTTTCAAGTTCGTATGGAATTTTTTTTAAATCTGCATCGATTTCGATAAAAATTGAGACTAACACTTTTAAAAACATTTTGTTGAACATTGGTTTTATGGTTTATTAGAATTCATTTCCTAAGGGCGCAAAATAGGGGTGGAAAGTTTATTTGGAAAAATCTTTAAATCCGCATCGATTTGATAAAAATTAAGATTCATGCTTTTAAAAACATTTTATTAAATAGTTATTTTATGGTTTATTAGAATTCACCCCCTAAGGGTGCTAAATGGGGATTTAAAAGTTTAAAATCTTCTCCAATTTCTATTAAATATGTCACTATAACTCCTTATGAAAAAACCCGTATATTTCGGTTTTCTGAAAACCATTCCCAAATGTTGTAAAATAGGGGTTGATAGTTTGTATGGAAAATATTTGAATTCTGCTCCAATTTTAGAAATACACATAATCAAAAACAAAAATCTATATATATAAAAAAAAAACTGACTGACTGACTGATTGATATATCAACGTACACTCCAAACCGCTGGAAATGAAAAACCCCGTATATTTCGGTTTTCTAAAAACCATTCCCAAATGTTGTAAAATAGGGGTTGATAGTTTGTATGGAAAATATTTGAATTCTGCTCCAATTTTAGAAATACACATAATCAAAAACAAAAATCTATATATATAAAAAAAAACTGACTGACTGACTGATTGATATATCAACGTACACTCCAAACCGCTGGGCCTAGAGACTCCAAATTTGGCACATAGGCTCCTTATAGGGTTTGGGGGTGCACTTAGATAGTATTTTTCAAAACTCACCCCCTAAGAGGGTGAAACGGGGGTCCAAAGTTTGTATGGAGAAATAAGATTAGTTAGATTATTTTATTCGAAACTTCGCAGGAGTACTCCTAGCGGTAAACGAGCAAATACCTGTTTCAGGATTTTTTAAAATTCATCCCCTAGCTAGAAGGATGAAATAGGGTGACCTACCTAGGCCATGCTGAAGCGTTCTGTCGCTATCTCTCTCACTCTAGCAAATTATGTAAATGGGAATGGGAACGAGAATGCGAACGAGAATGGCAACAGGAATGGGAACGGGAAAAAAGGAACAGACTTATTGGTGACTGACTGAAATCTGAACTCACAGTCCAAACCGATGGGTCTAGAGACTCCAAATTTGACACATAGGTTCCTTATGAGGTTTAAAGGTGCACCTAGGAAGTATTTTTCAAAACTCACCCCCTAAGATATGGGGTGGGGTGAAACGGGGGTCAAATGTTTGTATGGAGAACCAAGATTAGTAAGACCTTTTATTCAAAACTTCGCAGGCGTGCTTCTGGCGATAAATGAGCAAATACGTGTATCAGGATTTTTCAAAATACAACCCCTAGAGGGATGAAATGTGGTTACCTACTACATACGAATTGTTCCGTCGCTCGAATTAAGTCGTCGGGAAAGGAAAAAGAAAAATTTAAGTACATTTAAGTATCCCCTATATCCCTACATTATATAAAAACATTTTAACTTAATAATTCATATGTTATAACAAAAAAATAATTAAAAATCCTATTACAGCCATTTTTGACTTCCACGCGGACGAAGTCGCGGGTTACAGCTAGTATTATATATATATTTGGTGGCGAATGTTGTCCGACGCGAGATCTTCTTATCGAGTGTGTTATTATTACTACTCACAGGTGTCGATTTTTTGAGCTGCCTAAAGGCGACGTAACTCAATAACTGTCATCTTAAGACAATAGACATTATTACTCACCAGTGCCGGTTTCCTCGCGATGTTTTCCTTCACCGGAAAGTTACTGGAAGGATATAAGAAAACGCGAGATATAAAAGAAGGATCAGAAGACCACATGAAGTTTACTACTTGGGGTGTAAACTAAAACTTTTACCTCAAATAATGATACAACATCCGTGTATTACGCGAGCTCAAGATTATCTTAATAGACAAAAGAATAGGCCTTTTTCATATTGTCCTGGGTCTTGGATGTTTATCTATATATGTATTTATTATAAAATATAGTATCGTTGAGTTAGTATCCCATAACACAAGTCTCGAACTTTCTTTGGGGCTAGCTCAATCAGTGTAATTGGTCCCTATATATTTATTTATTTATTTATTATTTATAATACCTTATAAGTTTAATAAAAAAGAAAATGTTGTAAGCTTTCGGCTAAAGGGGCTGGACATTTACCCTGATGAAGACCTCCGGATGAGGTCGAAACATGTCGGCAGTAGCTGAGTGATATATAGTAGCTGTGGTACGTGAGTAACGCGTTCACTAAGTTTATTAATTTCGGCTTTTCAACGCAGCCTACACGTCATGGGTGCGTTTCTACTCCGCGTACCCACGGGACGTGAAGCAGTTGTTCGACGCGCGGCAGCTCCACCTGGGGCACGCAGCCAAGGCGTTTGCGTTGAGGGATACGCCCGCGGCGCTCGCCAGGAGGGCCAAAGCAGATCCTAACCTAAAGAAGGATAAACCAGTTAACAGGCTCACTGTTCGAGAGGAGGAAGAAAAGAAACGACCAGGGTGAGTTATATATTTTTGCTACTCTATTACCCATAGCTTGTGGTGTGCCGAAAACAAGTCACCCGACTTGTCTTCATAGTAATTAATTCGGGTCTAACTCGGTGATTCGACGCACTGTAGCTCCTCTTAGGTAGGACCCACGCGGCCATATGGCAGGATGTTCATTACCGTGCCTACCCATCGCAATATAAACATAATTATGTCTCGTCCCTAGTCACTAGATGGCGCTATAGGTATTAATTAAAACATTTAAATGTTTTATTACTATTATTTAAATAAAGTAGTACTCTAGTTAATTAAATATGATTTATAATACAATAAATATTTTTAAAACATATTTAACACTTTTTTGTCACTTTTTGCCAGTCGTGTGTGCAGCTGGTACTAATTTCGCCTACTTGTTTTGCCTACGGGACTTATAATAGTTATTATGGCGTCTCGGGTATCTGTTACGTTAGTAGAAAACCAGGCATACTTGGTGCTACAAATTATGATTACGATTTAAAGTAGAAAAAAGTATGGAATGCTGTTCAAACAGAACATTTATTACGTAAAAAATAATGCACAGAAAAACATGTGTAACGGTGGATCTACAAAAAAAAATGAGGTAAGCCAAGTGAACTTATCTGTTAACAGATTTTCCAAGATGATGGCAGGAGCGTTCGGAGGAAGAATAGTAAATAAGCAGAGCTCTATGCACACCGCCAGCGAGTTCGACAGTGGACTGCCGCCTCTAGAGAAGAAAAAGAAGAAATTTTAAGAAAACTTATTTTTAGAAAAATAATATGGGTAAATATTTTTGCCCACTTTTGTATATTTCATAGATCATTTATCAAGCAAGGAAATACATTTTATTCCAAAAGTCAGCATTTCTTTTTAATACATAATTCTTGTTTGTTTTTATTCTGAAGACGAGAAATGAAATATGGATGCCGTCCAAAATTCTAATCGCGAGGTTCGCTAATGGGCGCGCGGCCGATGGCTACCGTTTTCAAACTCTGACTCACGAGTGACTCGAATGAAAAATGACTTTAAACCATTACTGAGCCCGTCCGGCCTTTTGATATTTAAATTTTTTTCAAGCGGCCGTCATTATTGCGGGATGATTTGCGAATTTCGCCCCAACTCGCGGTTTTTGTCAGACTCTGAACGAGTTTTTTGTCGCTCTCATTTACCATGTTTTTATTGCTGCATAATGACAAATTAAAAGAGTATTGTGCGCCGCTTTCATGCTGAATTCTCCGCCCTTTCAAGGTTGACGGGCTTTTCTTTGCGAAGTCTTCATCGTGACGTTATACAAAGTCTACGAAGCGCTTCTGACTCATATTTTGCGGTTAAATGTCAGAATTCTCAATCATTAAGCGATCCATTCAACGTTTGAAACAAAAACTCCACTCATCATAATTATCGTGACACCTTACCCTTGACGTTGGTATTAAGAGGCTTTTTATGAGCTCCAAGGTTAGATTATTTATCGGAAATTAAGTTTTATTCCATTTCCATAGGACTTGACGTAGTCATTTAGGTTTTATGTAAGTGGAGGTGTTAATTTAGCTGGAAACATCATGTTATGAACACTGTGATGTTCACAAGTTTCACTGGTTATAATGTAACGTTTACTTATGAATTTATTTTAACTACTTGTGAAAGAGTTCAACGAGCGAGCGAAGTTCTCCGAGTCTATTTGAACAAACAGGCATTTATATGTAGGTGTATGTTTGGTTGACGGTACTCTTGAAATCTATAAAAATAATTTGAGTATCATCTATTAATTAAGTATATATTAATTTGTTACATCTTCTGTACATTTTTTAATTTTTATTATGAATGAAGATATTTATAGTTCTATGATTGAAATTAATTGAAATAGAATTTTTAAGTTCGAATATGAGCCACATCGGTCAAGGAGTTGCCGAGATATGGGGTTCGCTAGTTCACAGTTTTATTACTAGTTTATTGAAATCAAATATAGCATCTTCTTACACAATACAATGTTTTGAAATGATCTTCTTTACTTTACAAGATAGACATAGGGTGTCCAGATTCGAAATTCGTAAGACTCAGTTACATTTAGTAAGATCGTGGATATTCATATTGCAAAAAGGAATCAGATATAGCATTGGGTTTGTCCTATCTTACCTTTAGAAATCACAGGTTGAGACCAAAATATGCAAGATTTTTTATCCAATAAAATGTATCTACACTCCAGGGGGGTTACTCCAAAAGCGGTACGCAAGACGGCCTTTACTGCGTATCCGCGTTTCAGTGTCAAGCTACATTGAGCACTATAACGTATGATGATAAAGTCTAATTGGGTTTGACATAGAAATAGGAAGTCACTATCGTAAGACTAACGTATTATTTTATGGAGTAATCCCCCTGTACAAAAAAAACCTAATTGAGCTTTTTGAAGACAATTATTTTAAATCATTTAAATTTTTTCAGTGTAATCATATGTAATTCAACGGTGAACTATCCCCAAAAGATTGCGCTTTGATTTAGTCTTCACTAAATATCCTCCGTTTATTTCTAGTTTGTGGCCCGTGGCATTATCCATATCACATTATGTGGCGTGGCACGGCATATCCACAGTTGTGTGCGGCTTCGCGCGTCATTAATCGGCACATTTACATGCCGGCCGGCGCCAAAGCTCGTGAAAATGCCTTTTCATTAGCATCAGCCACCAGCTCTGCTGAAAAATCGTTCTGACAAACATTTGCCAATAATAGCATGATGAGATGAGAAGTTATTTTATTTATGTGTAAGATGTTACGATGACGATTTTATAGATATTGCAAAATAGGCGTTTTTGGAAATGACTGTTCAATACACTGACCAGTAAATGACACGCTAAATCAGAAATGACTTATTTGAAGAGAAAGAGATCTATAAGCAGAATATTGTGGTGGCTTCGAGGAACGGATTTTGCGAGTATTCTAAAGAACACTGAAGGTCCTATTGTCATTGGTGTGATTTTCACGAGTAAAATAAAAATAAAAATCAGATGACAGGATCTTTAATTGTGTTAGGTAGTTTTACTTAACCTCAAAGCGTAAAAGTTTTAGGTTCGGAAACATTTTTAAAGGAAATATTTATTCATCAGTTCCAGTTTTAGGTCTATGGTTCCAGTTTAAGTACAATAAAGCATGACTTTTCCGGATAGTGACTTCGAAACCTTCACAGCTACTCTATTAAGCTAAGCCACAGTAGGCGCGCATCACAATAGCGGATAATATTAATTTCCGAGTGTAATTCGCCAGTACGTGCGCTCCGTGATTGATGTGCGGGGAAACGTATCAGATTAAATAAATTTATGCCGCAGTGGCTTCACGGCGAGAATTATTTTCAAACAGACTCAATTCGGTAGTACAATGAGCGGCGAGCCTGGTGGCCCGCGGCGTGAGCTACTTAAGACGATACCTCCGCAAAAAAGGTTGTGTTGAGTCTAATTTATCTCGCAAAGTATTTGAAATATAAATTTGAAATTTAAGGATATGATTTTTTACTCTTTTCTTAGTTTATTGATAAGATGAAAACATGATTGAAAAGAAAAATCTCGATAGAAATATTTTTCGAAATATGGTCTTACTTAGCAAACTTGTCAATATTATCGCTCGAATAGGACGACTTAAAAGAAACCGTTTGAACTATAAGTAAGATTTTCAGACATTTTTAATAATAACAAGATGAAATTTTGATTGATCATTTAATTTTGCCGTAAATTATTAATAAAGGTTTTGGCGGTTACGACCTATTCGTTCATGTGGATTGGAACCCCAATTGAACACACCCACCGTATACCTCTCTCGGCCCCACGCGCGTCAACTCGCCGAGCGCTATCTCTTGCCACAGCTTGCTCAGTCTGCGTATGGATTCCTTGGACGTAAGACCTGTGCCAGTCGTCCGCACATCCCAACGTTTCGAATGATCGATCTTTTATTTGTAAAAATTAAGTTTTAGGCCCAACGCAGACGACAGACTAATCCGAGCCGCACTTTTTGGTCTGTGAAAATAGAACCCTATTTTCACTTACTGTTTTACATTGTGATTGTGTACATAAGTATAATAATAATAGGTAAAATAGAAAACGGGAACGGAAAAGCAAGCATGATGAGACAAAAATTTAATAGATGGTAAGTACTTACCTACCTCAATGTTTCTAAATAAGTGGAGGGAGTAGGTATGTCAATAAGTGCCTACCAATCTTACTGACTACTCAAAATATAGGTACCTACTAGGTATAAGTTGTATCATACTGAGATGGCACCGTACTGTCCTACTTTCAAACCATAATTACCTACTTATGTTATTTTCATACGTATCTACCTTTTTGTCTAATTCTACTGTTACAAGTTACAACTTATTCTACCCAACTAACATTTTGGATAATATGCACCTACCGAATAACTTCGAAGTAAATCCGCTAATATAAAAGTACTACTGTTTTCAGGCCAAAAAAAAATCCTCTTTTATCAGAGTTTGATGACTTTGTCCGCGTCGATCGTCGCCGCCGCAAGAAGAACAAGGAGGTGTAATTGATATGGAGTCGGATTTACATATTATGGATCTGGACAATCAAAATATTTCGTCAGGATCACTACAGGTGGAATGGAAAGGTGTGTATTTTAAATAGAACTTAATAGAATACATACTTTCAAATATGACAATATTTTAAGTTATTTTTTAATCTCGTAAACGGGCATTTCGCCTGGTCGCAGATAGACGGACGGACGGACAGACAGACAGTAAGAGGGGTGTTATAAGTTTGATGCCGATGTCTGTTTGTCTGTGACATCGAAGTTCTTTCAGTATTGCGGTCTGAATTTACCTTTATCTATATAGTTTTGCATATGTATACCTAATAGCATGAAATAAAAATTACAACATGGTATTTGTTTCAGGATGAATTTAATGAAAATATTTCTGGACATCGTATAGTGAACATCAAGTACTTCTTTAAAGAATTAAAGAAAATAGCCACAAGTCGCTTTGTGATTGTGGGTTAAATACCATCAATATTGTATCAGAAAAATGTATGGGAATAACATCAAATTGCTTTTTATCATGCTCCATTTGCAACGAACAATTTACAATAAAGAATACATTGGAGGATGTTAGTAAAGATGGAGTAGCAGGAGCTATGGTAGCAGGTTGTGGTCACCCCCAACTCAAACAAATTAGTGCCTGCCTCCTTAGATATACCAATTATGTCTGAGCGCATTTACAACCGTGCACATGACAAAATATGCGAAAACTGGGGGACCACAGCTTAGGACGAAATGAAAAAAGCTGGACAAAGAGAAAAAGCTGCTGCGATTGAAGAGGGTAAAATAGATAAAAATGGCAATGCCATAATTGATGTTATACTGGATGGTTGCTGGTGAAAGAGACTCTTGAGAGAAATTACTCCGCTCTGTCTGGTGCTGCAACTATGATAGGGAGGCGATTTACACAAGTGCTCTTTATGTGTGTGAAAAATAAATACTGCTGTATTGGGCAATAAATATTTTTCTGATTCTTTGAACATAATGTAATCTTATTAGCAGTTGATTGTCCAGTTCAAACTTTATCAAGATTATTATATTACTTAGGATGTTTTTTATTTTTATGTTTAATACATCAGTCTCATCGTATAATCAAAAGATATCAATTATTATTGTTATTATGCTATTTTTATTGTATATGTTTAGCAATAAATCTATGAAAAATTGTTTTATATTTTTATTTTGTACACCTATATATATAAATACATTGAAACTATTTTACGAAATATACTGAATATTTTTCTTTTACATATTCCATACCTATGTTTTAATGTGTGTAATTTTCCCCAAAGACCTTATCATTGTATCGAAATATAAGGTCTAACAAAATATACTGAAACTATTTTAAAGGTAGGTCCAGTCCGTGATACTGAACAACTTTCCCCAAGGAACACATAGCGAAATATAAAAAATATATTTTTCATATATCACCCACCTTTGACTGCTATGTGCCTCGCCGCTCTACCCGACACATCAGCTGTATGCAGCAAAGGACGTCTACACACGCTACGATTACACTCATTCACAAACAATCACATGTTGTCCTAGTAGTCATTAGGTAGTCATATGTAATTTAATCAATTCACAACACACTTTAAATTAAGTACCTAAGAAATTAAGATTATTTTTATTATTTCGACAAGTATCTTTACAATGTGCAAACAGTTAATAACGACATTATTCACAACAGTAAAACACATTCCAAATTAATATTTTGATACAGTCAAAAATATTCAAACATCTCATGCGATAGGTTATTAATAAGAAAAATCTAATTTACACTAAACTCGCATATTTTGGAGACTGAACTACCTATTCACTAGAGCAACAAAAGTCAACTGATGTTATTAGTCGGTCTTGTTTCTTGCTATAATAAGTAAAAACATGTTATTCACATGAGGCGGTATTTCTTTGAATATGACAACAAAGGATTTTGTAGTAAAAATTCACCGGTTCAATTTTTGCCGGCTTTTATGATGTTTTGTTTGTTTCTTTTGTCGGCATTTCACTTACAAAAATACTGTTCACAACAAGCAAAAAATGTGCAATACAATTTAAGTTAGCTCGTGCCTGCGGCGAGAACAAAAGGGGCCATAAATGTTAACCGTGGGAACGCTAACTGAAAACAAATAAACTACAAAAAAACTTTCCAAGGTCTGGTCAGTTTTGAGTTGGAACTGATGCAAATAGCATCGTGCGTACGTTTTCTTTATGCCAAATTATAGGCAGTTATTCAAAAATACCTAGTCATATTGTGTGTAATTAAAACGCCAGCCTAGATACTTTTACATCAAACTTAGGTGACTTGCGCCATTTTATTTATTTTCTTATTGTTTTAATAACTTCATGCATCATGTAATAGACGCAGGTCTACTTGAGGTTTAATAGGGTACAGAATAAATACTAGTTGCCTTAGGCAAGTGATATCAAAAATAATAAATCACTCGACTAATTTGATGAATTTGTTTTGTGACTGTAATTGTGTTGTGAAGTCGTGCCATAAAGTTCGAGTGATGTCGCGGCCTCGCGCCATTTAGCTACGTTTGTGGCTGCCTTTAGGTATTGCGGCGATGAGCGGACGGCGCGGCATGTGCGGTCGAAGGTCAGTGTATGTAAAAAATAAACTTCATTTTTCACTATATTTTTCTTGAGAAAATTTGTTTAGTATCACGGACTGAGCCTACTGTTAAAATAGTTTCAGTATATTTTGTTAGACCTTATATATAAAGAACAATATTTTCTGATCAGCCGACCGGTCAATTTGTAACTATATTTATATATTTTGTCTTTTGATTTCTTGGCGAAAGCAACATAAAAGTTGTTAACTTTAACTTAAAGACCATAGTAACTAGATGACGTGACTACTTCGATTTGTTTGAGAACGTTATTTTTTTTCGTATTTCAATATACATGTACTGCTATAAGTTGTTCAAATTGATGGACCGAATCACCTCTTTTAACATATTTGTATCTACTGAATTAAAAATATTATTGTAAACATATCTGTCTGCTATCTCCATACGTTCTAAGCTCCCGAGTTCATGAACATGTTCTCGGCAGTGCGCGTAAATATAATATCAAGGAAAGCGCCCCCTCGCGCAATCGACACGATACGTCTAGCTCCGCCCACAAATGAGGTACATAATTTTTGTGGTATCGTCTTAACTCTTGGAATCGTCTTGCTCTGTGCCTACGATTGAAGGCCTTCTGCGAAGAACGCTAGTAAGTAATTGTAGGTACATTTATGTAGATTTTTATTACTTTATTCATTTGGTGCGAAAGACGAATGGGACTCAAAAAGTTAGTTGGGAAATCCTATTATATGTTTTAGTCATTTGTCAACTTTCAATATCAGATTTCTACAGACTGATTAAATAACACTTACTGGAAATGATACCGACAAATGAAAAACACATAAACTTACATATACAATACAATACAATACAATACCCTTTATTGCACATAATAAAATACAGTATATAATTATCTTAAAAACTAGGAAATGCGCAAAAGGCGGCCTTATCGCTAAGCAATTTCTTCCAGGCAACCTATATAGAAAAAAAAACAGTGATGTGAAATTAGGTAGTGCGGGGGTCAATATAATAAACTTACTTATATACAATAATTATAATAAACATACATATACATATTACTTAAATACATACAACTTACACAGAACAAAAAAAAATATATAACAGTACAAGATGAATAAACTAAGTGGAAACAGGAAAGAATATTTATTTACCTTTCATAAGGATAGAAAATAAGATTTTACTTGGGATTTGAAGCTGGCTAGCGTTTGGGCGCGTCGGATAGTAGGTGGTAGTGAGTTCCATAGACGTGCGGCTCGAACAGAGAAAGAACGCGAGAAAAAGTCGGTGGAGTGGAAAGGAATTCTTAAGCTAAGGTTTTCAGCGCTGCGTAGTAGACGACCCTGAGACTCACTAAAGAATGTAGATAATTCACGTAAATAGTTAGGAGAGGCAGGATTAAAAATAATTGTATACAACATAGACAGGATATGCCAATCACGGCGACGTCGGATCGGAAGCCACTTGAGTTCATTACGATAGTGAGAGACATGGTCATATTTACGAAGGCCATATATGTATTGAACATTAAATATGTAATAAACATATACTGTACCTATGTATCTATTTCGATGTTCTCGCTAGTGCGTGCATTCTTTTTTTAGGCTACTCAGTTTCACCACTTGAGTGTAGATATCGATAATTTTAGTGGAAATGATTTCCATCTATCTCGTCTAGTCTGTCCTCAAAGTAGCAGTTGGTCTATGCCTTGGGCGGCGGCGGCAAAGCGCCGCGTCATGACCCACCGAATTATGAGCACAAAGAGCCGTTGATACCGAATATTCCATATAAATATTGAGCTAATCGCCCTTTCAATGAAGCGGCCCGCTTTTTATTAATAATTGATCGCAGAGCGGCGAGTCATGCGCCTTATTGTGTAGAGGAACATATTTTTTGCTGTAGCCCAACTCATTAATGAGTGCTCGAGTAGGCACATGACGCCGCCAGAGGGCGTGCGTGCAACTAGCCCGAAACAAATTCCCGATGAGTTCGGGATACACGTTAAATAATGTGGAACTAATTTTTGTTTGTGCGCCCGATGGCTAATTAATAATTTCCCTGCATCATGGCCTTTTAACCCTTTAAAAAGTAGGAAAAGTGAAATTATTTGGCTACTGTTTAACCCAGTTGGTTAACGTCAACGTAGAGGAAGCATGACGATGAATACCCTGTTTAGGGAATGCTAAATATTACTGTTTATTTTTCTGTTCGTTTATTTATAATTAAAAGACAGTGATGGAGATGTTTGTTACGTCCGTCTACTAAGTCTTAGTGTTTTTATATAAATAGGCAAAAATTGGATTTAAAATACTGGAAATACAAAAAAATACAAAATTTTAGATTTTTGAAGTAAAAAATCAGTTTTTTTTTTTTACTTAGGTACATAGGTATGTAGGTGTAGCGGGTGATATGCTCGACCGCCACAAAGGGAAGATCTTCCCGCCAGGCATGAAGTGCTATTTTTGAAAGGCGGAGTCAACCAAAACGGATGGTTTTTCAAAAAATCGTTCGTTTAGTGACTCCGCCTTTGAAAAATAGCACCTATGGTGTTGCGCCTGGGGAACCGCGGCTCCGACGGTGTATCTTCGAAGGTCGTATATAAATTGTAAAGTTGCAGCCAGAACTTTGAGATCGAGATGTAGAATACTGCTGGCGCCATCTCGTATGTTTCTTGTGAACTATGTTGTCGGTTGTCACTTCATTTTTGGTTGTAGTTCCTCGTAGTGGCATAGAGTATGTAGAGGCCATATAATTATTTTTTGTCAACGTGCGAGTGCGAGTCTCTCTTACGTACAGAAGTACCTACCTGCGATAGTTGGAGCTGTTACACGATCATAATTAAAACATGCGTCTATTCCTTAATCAGCTTGAGAACCTCCATTCGGTTCTCATAATCCTATTATACAAAATAGAGATAGTATAAACACACGTTTCATACAATTATGTAAACTTAACGTTTATATATATACTACTCCTTAACTATGTTTATGTATACCCACTACACATATAGGTAAGGTAGACATATCGATAATGTAAAATAAAATAGAATAATCTTTATTCAGTAAAAATTTACACTTTCGACATTTTATAAGTAAAACCTTAACATTGCGAAATGTAAGAACATTAATTAAAACTATAAAAAACAATATCCCTGAAAGTGATATCCACTTAGCACTGGTCTTCCGTGGAATCACAATTTTACAAACAACGTCCAAACTTTACAGACAAGGTCGACTGTAGCTAATTATACGTAGGTCGTGTTTACGTCAGTAATTACATTACCTTTGGTAGTGTCAAAGATAATATAATTACTAATGTAACTAGTGTTATTGCCCAGAAATATATAATTGAAATATAAAAAATCTAATCTACAAAATAGTCGCGTACCTACATAGTGATTCTGTCATGATAGCTTTTTCACTGATCTTGAAAAATTTGAGAGATAAACAGTCGATTTGAAACAGTGGTGTTCTTCCAGTTAATGTGATGTCGAGTAGGTGTGTAGCTTGTGGCTCACATCACATATTCGAGTTTTCCGCTGTCATTATCGAGAAAATACACCATTATTAAAAGTAACATCGAAATCAGAGTCACTAACAACATCTTCCAGAAGCTTTATGCTTTTCATACGCGGCGTATTCTTATATATAGGTAGGTTCCATATATAGAAATATGTAGTAGCATCAGTTTAATATCTATAGTATACATTAGTTTGTGCCTATTATTATTTGTAGTGTGGGTGCCATGCGGCATCTGTTTACGAGTGTGTTGTCACTTTCATTGATATGCTGTGCCCCGTTTATTTAATTAAACATTCTCACAGGTTTCAGAAAAGAATAACTCTTAATTTTTAAGTATTATGAGTCCGCCGCTTACAGCCAGTTAGGTTAACAGTAACAACATCGTGAGAAGTCGGCTAAAATTGTAAGGTGGCCACAATTGTGTTTTTGCATAGGATATTATGTTTTTATATCTTGATTATTTACAAGCTTTTAGTATGCTGGGTGACTTGTTATAACCACCAGCTAAGCAGCAAGTTGTCTTTACTTTTCGTAAAATATAAGTATAGAAATTTAAAAAATTTCGTCCTTTAATTTAAACATGGAATGTAGTTTAGATCATGGACTGTACTTGCTCCAATCATTTGGGTGGAGGTAAAAAAGAATCATGTTGTATTGCCCAAATGAATTACTTTTTTCTATTTTATATAGGCAGACTAGATTTGTCAGATGTATTAGGCATTTACTTCTGATAATCCACGTTTAAAATATGTAATTTTTTAATTATTGCATTTGTGCGACAAATACAAAGTTTTCCATTGACTTATTATTATTACACGTTAATAAAAAAATATACGTATGCAGCTACTCGAATAATGTTTTATTTTATGTTTGTGTTGTATTTTATGTATGTTTATGTTGTATGTTGGAGAAAGAAATACTTATATTACTTTAAAAAAAATATTAAAAAAATCCTAAAAACGTATATCCAGTATAAGCCATTAGTGGTAACAGAAATTACATTTCATATTCAAATATGCGAGCAATAAAGGATCGTTTATGTGCTGATACCGCGGGTTTACGCGTTCGTTGGTTATTCATGGGCACCGCATAAAAACGCAGTGTCATTGTTCGCGAGATGCCACCGCCTGATTATAGTTATTGTTTCCAAGCGGGAAACTGCCAGCGTTCACTCCATTTAATATAATTGAGTGAATGAGAAACGTTATCAATTATTGTTATTGTGTCATGAATGCCTAGTCTAGGAAGGCTAATTACGTCCGCTTTGCAAAATCTTTGTAAAATATTAAAATGTTTTTCTAGTAATTTAATTAAGTAAGTAAGAGTGAGGATGCAACTGTGAAAACGGTGAGATGAAAGAGAGAGAAAAACACTTGAAAATTAGATACCTGATATACACATTTCTGAAGTGCGAGGATAACTAGTAAGTACCCGTATTTAGTCATGTAGGCATCTTATGCTAAATAAAAAGAAATACAAATTTTTCTAATCCGCAATTATATTTCACAAAAATATTAAATCTGACTTAGTTATTACACAGTTCAAGATAAAGTGCAGTTGATGTCTTTTTCATTGAGTTTCATTTTTACAAAATTGAATTGCTTTCTAATTGAAAGTCATTTAAATACGTTATTTTACATCTTAATGAATTTAAAATCAATCCATCCGCGTAATGAAACGTTAACACATGTAATGTAGCTTTTTATGAGAAAAGCGGACTTTCATCAATGTTTCTAGATAAGGCTATTCATATTCAGGCTACAAAGCGTCTGCCATGTAATTGTTAACAGTGTTGTTAACAGAAATTCCTTGTTTCCTAGGTCTAATGGAGGGGCGTATTTTAGCTATAGCTATGAAACCGTGGCCCGGGGAGGCAAGGGACGTCGGTGTTGCTTCACGGAGGCTAAGCGGATTTGTGCTGACTTAAACTTGATACTAGTGACCGTAAACACCATTGAAAGTGGGTAAGAAAACAAGATACGCAACTTTCTTTGCTTGGATTTGTCCGTTATTTTCGTTATAACTCAGATAATGAACCATCATCATTCGAGCGTATTTTCCCGGTTCCATCCTCAGCAGTAAAGCTTTAGAGCCCGGGGTCCGCTACCTAACCTAGGAGATCTGACGAAGTTACTGGCTTTTAAACAACTGCCGTCTGATCTCCGCAACCTAAAGGGTAGACCAGAACCAATCCGAGGATAGGTTTGTGCAAACGCTAGATGGCGTTAGGAGCTCACAGTTTATACGTGCCTTCTAAAACACGGAATCATCTTTCTGTTCGGATAATCAAGTGGTGTAGGTACGCTTCCCAGTGGGATTCGAACCCATGACCTCCGGATCACAAGGCGAATGCCTTGATCACTGGACCACGGAGACAGTCCAGTTTTTCGGGTTGGGTTTGGTCATAACTAATAAGTAGTCATAAGTAAAGAAGATTTTTTCAAATCGGTTTATAAATGACGGAGATCTGAGGTAACAAACAGAAAAAACATCATCCTATTTGATAACCGGCCCCTATTTTGGAGTCAGTCAAAAACAGACAAAAATTAGTAAAGGTTTTAAGTAGGAGACAGAAAAGCAAGTCAGCCATTTTGAATTCTGCTGTCTTTAGCACTGGTCCTTTACTACGTTCTTCATCAAAATATGACAAAAGTCCGGGATGGCAATCCTCAAAATACGCCACTGCCTAATGACGTGGAAACAGAATGAGAGACAGCAAGAACCACGCGATAGTCGTAGCAGTCACTTTGTAAAACACTGGGTAATAGCAAGAAACAACCGTTTTACAAGAATTAATCATAGAGTGTGTGGCAAAAACACGCGCTATTAACGCGCTGTGCGCGGGGACGGCCTTTTACTATTCATGAGCGAATTAACGGCAATCCTCCGCGAATTCTAACTATTGTTCTTAACACCTTCTTATAAGGTACAAAATCGAGAATTTCTGAGATATTCTTACATTACGGACGCCGCAAATCGATATTACAGAAAAACTGAGATAAAACATGCCAGTAATCATAAACCGACAATTATTTTTGTAAACTAATCGATTGATTAGTATTTATAGGTGTGGTGAACTTTTGTGGTTTTGTAGAAATTAAATAAAATACTTTTGCAAGTGGTTTCTTAATAGCTAAGAACGGATATTAGAAGAAAATTTACCAGTCCGTAATTGTGACGTTTCCTTGCTAAAATAATTTATGATGTTATTTCTGATTATTATTGTTTATGGACTTGTTTTCTGGGCCTTGTGTATTTGATTGGCTATGTTTTTTCCTCATTTCACTGTTACCTACTTATAGAGTTCCATCCATCTTTTATCTCTACGTCTATTTCTGATAGTTTCTAAAAAAAAACACACTCAATAATATTTACATAAAAGTAATACGTGGTGATATTCAGAAGCACAGTATCAAAGCCTCAAAAGGGTATTGATAGAACGATTTCGCCCGAGGCTCGGCAGTAACCTGAGCGGCGAGCAGCGGCCTGAGTCTGCGGTCGCACTCGATACAAAACTGCGAAATTGCCCGTGCGCATAACCCGTCACATTGCGAGTACTGTAGCAGCTAGTTGCTGGTTTCAGTCATACGGTGAATTAACCAGTCACATTGTTTTTTTACCAGTGTTATGAGTATTGAATAGGTGGGGGAAATGTATCAAGCGCTAAAACAGAAAGCGGAAGATTAGTCTGGCGTATACGCCACCGAAAGAAGAAGTAACTATTAGCAACTGTAGTTTAAATAAACTTGTCTGTCAAAGTGATAAATATGTTTAATTAGTGTATAAATGTTCCTATATATTGATTTATTTTAGTGCATCTGAAAATACCTATTGTAAATAGAACTGTTGTTTGTTTGTGTTTCGTGTGTAAAAGTATATTATTAATTTCATTACATAATAATTTTCGACAATTACAGAGCTAATTATTAATGTAATTACTCAATATCTAATGATATATTATAAACAATTTTTATTACACTGTATGCCTTAATTAAAAATAGTTACAAAATATTATACAGATAATATTATAAATGACAGAAATAATTATTAGTCAAAACAAATGTTAAAAGAATATATTATCTGTGTGATAAATAAAGATCATCATCTTGACTTTTGTGGGTCATACTTAGTGTATACAATTTTTTTCTTTGTTTTCCTTGGCGTAGTCAACAACTTTCATAGTTCCACCAATACTTATTCCGTGGTTAAAACTCAATTAGAAGAAACAGGTGAGCTTTTTTGAAAAAAAAATGTAGTGAATATTCCAGTACACGAATGTTTATTTTTATAAGTAGGTATAATAAACAGATACCTACGTATAGATTTACTAATACGCGCAGAGGACAGTGTGGAGGTAGCCGTGTCGTCTTACATGTCACAGATACATTAACCAATAGTTTAACTTGAGCATATCGATTTACGAACCTCATTCAGGTATCTTCACACACTTACATATTGCATTTTTTTAATTCACGAAAACTTTTTTCGCAAATATCCACAATTTTGTTCCCAAGTATTTTTTTATTGAAGATCGTATTCATATCATATAAGTTCACACAAATAGTTGCTTTTTACGCTTTTCGCAGTTTGATGACTACCTAATCCTAAACCGCGAAACGTCTTGTGATGTGGTTTTCGATATTATTTATTATGGAACTCAGGCCATCAATATATAATTTTTTTCCTATTAGAGCAATCTTACTACCGGCAAAAAAATCTATTTATTTACCAATTTATGCACACGGAAAATGTATACAGAGAATTCATAAAATAAAAGTTGTACAAAGGCACTACTTATCTCAAAAGAGATCTCTTCCAGCCTTCTATTCCTTACGCAATCCATCCATCTTTTCCTAGGCTTACCTCTGCGCCAATTCATTTTTATATTCTTGACCTTTTTTTGTTATGCGTTGTTCTTCGCATCTCTACCTATATTCTATTTCAAAGAAAATCAAAATCAATGTGCAAAGTAGAGGCGAGCAACATTAGCGGATTCTCTTATTGCTTACTTATTAATAATAGATAAAATCGAACTGAAATGACTGCCCACTAAGTACAGGGTAGAGTAATCCTCGTTCAGTATTTAGTCGAGATTACGTCCGTTTACCAAGCGAGCCGCGGCGACCGCAAACACACGCACACACACGATCTGCACATGTAGGTGTTCTTGAGGTACTTACTAGAGTTACCGTGTATTTATGAAATTAGAATTTTGCGTTATGTCTGTAGTTTTAATTATTGACATAGTTTTACCTTTATATAGGCGCGTATTTTATTTCACATTCGTAAAACGTCTTATTTAGTCTCGAATTCGTGTTGGCTAAGATAAAAAGAATTGTGGTAAAATAGCGCAATCAGCGGCTGTAGGTATTTTAAGATTAAATACTTGCACGTTGTTCAGCCGTGACTGTTTTTTAATACAAAACCAGCGGGAAATCAAAGATATTGCAATATTATTTAAAACAAAACATTCCTGAGTATTTTTATTCACTAGTTAATTGTTTGTTAGAGTAATCAAAGTTCCTTTCGATTGCACATACGCGTCATAAAATTATATCCATTTTTCTTCCTATATCAACAAATATTCACGCCAGTAGATAATTGTGGAATCAACTGTATATTAAAAACGCTTCCATTCGATCGCACATATAATCAAGTGTGGTCAGCGTTCAATACATCTAGATGGTCAGATATCGGTTTAATAGAGTATATGAACATGATATCTACTCGGTGGCGTATTCAATCTATGGTTATTATGACCCAGGCAGGGGCTAAGTGTCTATGGTAGCGTAAGTGACAATAACTGCTTGGTGACGTCAGGGCATCTATGGTAGTAAAACGCTGACTGAAATATCACCTCATAGTTGTAAGTATACTTTGTTACATGAAAAAAGTTCACTAACGTAACCAACTTGATGTGAAATCGTTAATTTTTAATTCTGATTCTCACAAAAAAAAAACCATTAAAGTTTTTCTTATTGGCCCAGAGCGATAGATCAAAAACGAATAAGTACATATCTAGAGCACTATATCTAGTAGATGTTATGCGTAAGGGAGCCACTTGGGCTTTCAGCTCACTGGCTTGAGTACGATAAAGAGACGCAAATGTGACACGACGGCATGCACCTCTGCGGTCAATACTATCCTCGTTCTATGATTTGATGGTATCCCGGTAGACTTTTTGTCATTTGAGACGCGGTCAAATTGTCTTGGGTTTGCTGTGGCTACTTACTTTTATTATTCGATCATTTATCAATGACATGTCTGTAATAAAAAGTAATATAGATAGATGTTTATCCAAGTTTGGTTTGGTAGGCTTCATATGATAGTACCTGAACTTCTGAACTTATGTTACACTGCATTGAGTTCATAGTTTAGTGAAAGCAATTATTGTAACTGAAGAATTTTAGAAATTGCTCAATATTCTTCAATAGCTCTCAAATTTACATGGTTAATATACCACAATTCTGTAGTTACTTATGTAAGACTACAATTTCTTCTTCTTCTTCTTCTTCAGCCTTCATTCACCCATTGTTGGGTATAGGCCTCTTCATGGTGTTTCCACTTGACCCGGTCTTCTGCAGTTCGCATCCAGGTCTTGCCCAATATTTTATAGATGTCATCGGCCCAGCGCATAGGTGGTCTCCCAACATTTCTCCGGCCAGGCCGAGGTCTCCATTCGGCAATTTTACGCGCCCAACGACCATCTTCTCTTCTACTCATATGTCCAGCCCATCTCCATTTCGACCTCGTCACTATTACTGCGATATCAGTGACTCCAGTGCGTTTCCGTATGATGTTATTTCGGATTCGATCTACGAGCGATATTCCCAACATCGCTCGCTCCATTGCTCTCTGTTCTACCTGGAGTTTGTTCACAAGCTTCTTCGTTAGTGTCCAGGTCTCGGCGCCATATGTCATCACGGGCAGAACACACTGCTCAAACATGCGTCTTTTGAGGTACATTGGTATCCTTTCGCTCTTTAAAACGTCGTCAAGCTTACTGAATGCCGCCCAGCCAAGCTGAATCCGTCTGTCGATCTCTTTTTCGTGTCGATCGTCTTCAAATGATATGATTTGCCCTAAATAAAGGTATTCTGTGACATTTTCTACCTTTTGTCCATGGACTAAAATGTGAGGCAGACTGGTACTTGCGCTGCACATTATTTTGGTCTTGCTTACGTTCATCTTCAAGCCAATACTTAGGGACGCCATATATAGTTCTTCTAGCATGACAGTAAGTTCTTCCACAGAGTTTGCAAATAGGATGATGTCATCAGCAAAGCGAAGGTGCGATAATGTTTCACCATTAATGTTCACTCCCCTTCGAGACCAGTCTATGAGTTTAAAGACGTCTTCTAGAGTGGCAGTGAACAACTTTGGGGATATTGTATCGCCTTGCCGAACTCCTCTTTTTACGTGGATCGGCTGGGTAAGCTTGTGCAGCTGTATTTGGAGGTTAGCACTTCTGTATATTTCCTTCAACACTTCCACATACCTGTCGTCTATCAAGCATCGCTGAAGAGCATTAAATACCGCCCATTGTTCTATGGTGTCAAAGGCTTTTTCGTAATCTACGAAGGCTATGCAACAGTTTTGACGATACTCCACAGATTTTTCGATGACTTGTCTCGTGCAGAATATGTGGTCGATTATCTAAAATCCTTTTCTGAATCCCGCTTGTTCGACAGGCTGCGCCGCATCCAGTTTGGAGGCTAGTCTATTGGTTAACACCTTGGTGAAAAGTTTATATATGTGCAGTAGGATAGATATAGGCCTATAGTTAGCTAAATCTGCTTTGTTGCCTTTCTTAAATATGAGCTTAACTATGGCATTCTTCCACGTTTCTGGTGTTATCCCTTGTACCAGTACTTGGTTAAATAAGTGTTTGAGTTCCTGCAGAATAGCCTTTCCTCCATACTTGATGAGTTCAATAGGTATGTTGTCTTCACCGGGAGCTTTCTCGTTTGCCATAGCTTTGAGGGCTGTTTTTATTTCAGATAGACTAATGTCTGGGAGATCTTCTGTCAGGTGTCGCGACAGTTTAGCTCGTTTGTCGGTGTTTGTTTGAGTGGGAGCGGACACCTTGGAGCTATACAGGTCCGCGTAAAACTTAGTAACTATTTCCATGATCTCCTCTAGGTCTGTTGTTTCGGTGTTACTATTAACTTTTAGTCTATACATTTGCTGCTTTCCTACTTGTAGCTTTCTTCTGAAAACCTTCGGTCCCCTGTATTGTTTAATTGTGTCCGTAATTGTTTTATGGGTGTTTTCTCGTAGGTCTCTTCTGATTGCGTTCTTAGCTTTTTTATTAATTTCAGAAAGCCCTCTGGATCCTGAAGAAAGCATTTCTTTTCGTTTTTCTAGTAGGTCTTTAGTTTCTCTCGTCAGAATTGATTCCCTCGGTCGGACTACTTTCCCCAGTTCTCCAGATGCTATGATTATTGCTTCGGACAAGCGGTTGTTGATATCGTCGATAGTTTCAGCTGGCTTTGAGTTGATCAGTTCGATGACACGCTGCTCGTACTTATCCTTTTGTGCTTCGATCGCCTTAAGGCAGCAATGTCTTGGACGTTTCTGAATAAGACTATTGCGTTCGGCCTTTAGGTTGAGATTCACTTTAGCTCGAACTATTCGATGGTCACTGCTAATATTGATTTTATTTAGAGTTGAAACGTCAGTTACAATATATTTCCTATTTGTCAAGATGTAGTCGATCTGGTTCTTGACAGCACCACCTGGGCCTCGCCATGTCCAAAGTCGATGACTTTTCTTGTTGAAGAAGGTGTTAGAAGCATAGAGTTTATGTTTACTAAGAAAATTTACAAGCATTTTCCCTCTCTCGTTTCTTTTGCCCAATCCGCAATTTCCTACATACTCCTCGGTGTTGGGTGGAGCATTTTTACCAATCTTGGCATTGAAGTCGCCCATGACTATCGTAAAGTGGCAGGGATTTTCCTTCATTGCTGTTTCTATGTCGCTGTAGAGCTCGTTGACTAAGGTATCCGGACTTCTAGTCGTTGGTGCGTAGGCTTGGACGACTTTGACATTATATCGGCTGTTGGCTTTGAATGTGGCGTAGATGACGCGGGGTGAAATGGCTTTGATGTTGATGAGTTGATCAGAGAAGTTCTTATTGATCAGAAGGCCTACTCCACCTTCCGACTTGTTATTATCATAACCTTTATAAAATAGAAGGTGACCCGATCTCAGCTTTAAAAGATTCTCCCCACGTCTGCGCGTTTCGCATAACCCCATCACTGTCCATTTTATTTTGTCTAATACGCTTTGTTCTAAGTCATATAAGCGGTCGTCTCCGAGTAAAGTATTAACGTTATACGTAGCCAAGTAAATCTTCTTTATGTGGCAGCCGGATCTCTTCCAGGGATTTTTAGCACCCTCTGTCCTGCCGGTTCCCTGGCCGCCTACTACTATAGACTACTACTAATATAGACTACAATTTATAAAACAAAAATGTTTGTCATAATATGTAGGTATATTGTTTTATATTTTATTAAACTACGTCGGCGTTTTGTTACGTGGGTCGTCGACATGCTTGAATAAATTGACCGAATACGAAATCTATAGACTGATTTTGGTTTTAGTTGGCCCCTGCTGAGATTAGCACATATGATACCAACTAAATTTCCAAATAAGTTAATGTAAGTATTAATTTAAATTAATACTCCAGTAATTGGATACATGTATCGGAATGGCCTGATCGTAACATTTACCCATGAGGCGTAACGCGCGTTTTTCGCGCCACTGCCCCGCGAGTTTAAATGAACGAAAAATGTGACATTCTGTAACCAACACCTCGGTACACGGATATTTGACACCGGAGTGTATTTTAAGGTCGTTTTGGTTGTGGTTATTACTCATATTTGTGGCTATCGATCGTTTGTGCACGATGAGAGCTCGTTTAAGTTGACACGACTTTTGGTTGTTTGTATTTATAGCCGAGATTATAAATTATTTTGTATTATAATACTTATGGAGTTGTTATATGTAGAGTAATAAACGTTAAAATAGCTGTGTTGTAATCCACTACGGCATATCATCCCCAAAATAATAGTCTGGTTAAGCGTTTACGCCGGCAGATAAAGGCAGACAACTAACAGTGGATTATGCTTCGAAATCAGTTGAAATCGTTGATTTCGGCTGCTATAAATAATGGTTTTCTCCTTTTTACTTATACTAATGTACTATAGTTTTATCTATGATTTTACCTACCTATCGAAGTTTATCTGTACAGTTATTGTAACGTTTATTATTTGACGTAATTAATTGACACTGTTTTTACCTATATTTAATCCCATGTTACAATCCACTTAACTCATTCACGGACACTAAGCCAGACACAATAGAAAAAACAATTGATGACTTCTATAGAAGTGGCGAATAACTCAATAGTCATTGTATGTATGATATTATCATTTTGCAATGTGGATATTCTCATAGCGACTCTATCGGCCTATTACATCAAAAAGAAGTAAACCCTTGAATCTAGAAATGAATCTGCTATGCTCAAAAAGAAAAAAGTACCTGCCTACAGCAAATAACTGCTTTTGTTTCCGCGCAGAATAAGGGAGTTGGCATAAACCGCACGTCACTTCATCACACATTTTGATTTCTCTATTTCTTAACACGCTGAAAGGCATTTGTTGACAGTTATAACTATATAAGTTTGAACATAAGCCAATTTAAATCGGTCAAGGGATTTCAGAGATACCTACGGTTATCGCGAGTTCACAGCTTGGGGCGAACTACTAGTTAGATATGTATCTAGACAGGCACGGAATATGCTCATGGAACTGAACCATTAAACGTTTTTCTCACACCATTGGCATCTAAAGGACAGTGTGCAGTAACCTGATCAGCTGAGAGCGTGGTCGCGGGCACCGGAGCGAGCGACACCGCCTTCCTATTCCGACATCTCGGTTACGGCCGATGACCAACTCGTAATCTCGGTTATTTAACTCTTTACCACATTATATTATCGATATAACGCTTACATTAAAACTTAAAAACCTAATATACACCCCTTTATTACTTTTTCATAGATAGTTACCTCTGTCGCAATTTTTTTCCTTACTTTACGTACTCCTATCTAAGAAGATTTCTAATCATAAGTATATTAGAAAGAGACCTAAACTTTGATACTTATCAGAAATACGGTGTACGGGACAGCCGACAGATATCGTCATAGAAACAGTATATAGCTTATAGTTTGTACATAGTTGTAATAGGTCGTAAATAAAAAATATATTTTTATAGTGGTTTTATTCTCCCTTAGTTAGTAAGTCAATAGAAATACGGCATTATATTCAGGGTGGCCTTTTCCTAGCATTGAGATACAGAAGGGTGGCAATGATGATGATGATGATGATTTAATGATCACGTTTTTATCCCTCAGGGTAGACAGAGCCTAGGAATATAAGAAGAAAATAAACTATGTGTTAATCCAGGGTGTCAGCTTCCTGCATACCAAATTTTATCAAGGTCCAGCCGTTTGCGCGTGAAGAAGTTACAAACATACACACACACACTTACTTTCGCCTTTAATATTAGTGTGATTAAGGTCCTGGTTTGGCTAGTTCATCGTTTTCCATTGGGCGTCCAGTCGGTGAGTATCTCCGTCCATCGATCATCATGCATTCGGTGGACGTGTCAACCGTACTCTGCCATAGTGGCTACGTCGATGACGCTAGTTTTCTTTGTAAAATGAAAAAGAAAACAAATGTGTTTATAAAAGCGCAATTAATGTCACTCAATTATTCAAATCAGGGCCTTTTAAAACAACTCTGAGTGATTTTATGTATGCATATGATGAAAGCAGAATTTATCTCGAAATGAGTGTCAATGTTAACGCTTTAGTCAATAAAACGAACGCTTTCATTTACAAGATTTGTAAACATAAAAGGGTAAATTTACATTTTGATATTCGCAAGTGCTTCAGGGACTAAAGTGGCGTTCGCTCCCTAAAATTTTAAAACATCCATTTGCATATGCTTTGAGTACATAAACGACACTTTCTGGAGCACTTTCAGAGGGTGATGGGAAGAGGAGGGGGGGGGGGGGGGGGGCAGTTAAATCTGAACATATTCCTTGTTATGTATATCTATTTTGTTTAAATGTTGTTGTAATAATATTATATTATATAAGCAGGTATGTGTGCTATGTGTTAATAGACGCCTTAGGAACAAGGATTAATCAGTAAGTATATAATATTTCCATTTATTGCATTATTATGGAGTATATTATGTGCATCACATGAAAAAGTGGATGGAAAGAAAAGATGGATGGAGTGCGTTAAGGACGATATGGATAAAAAGAATGTGACAATCGCCTTGTCAAAGGTTAGAGGCAAATGGAAAAGACTCGCATGCTGTCTCGACCCCACGTAAAGAGGGATAATGTAAGGAGGAAGAAGAAGAAGAAGACATTATGTGCATCGCAGTGTTCTTATCCTCATAGGGAATAATAAAACAACCGCCAAAGGTCTTACTGAGGTTTGACCCTATTAGTATTAGAACACTGCGATGCACATTCCTATATACGTATAGCAATGATAGAAAAAAAAGTAAAGTGAAAAGAGAGAGATAGCACCTGAGCGCTCATTTTGCATTCTGTTGCACGAAATTTGTATTATTATCAACTATTAATTAATATTCTTTACTTTTACAATTCATGAGTACTATATGATCGGCCGAAGTTGAGGTAAAATTTGTACAAAAAAGCAGATTTTTGGAGGCTTATAGATACTGAATTTGTTTCTCCAAATTTTAATTTTTAATTTCGATAGAAACCTAGAATTAGCGCACAAGATTCCTGATAGTTCAAAACTTTCCAAGAAAGATCTGTTACAACGCCATAATCACGTACGTTTGTATGAAACGGCGCCCTTAAAGCTTTTAAGTAAAACAGAGGACTTAGCATATAAGTATTTCGATTTACTGTTAAAATATGTAAAAAATCAGACATAAAGGTAACAATTTATATATATCTGTTCCTACTTCGTAAGTACTTATAAAGTAATGGCTATAATGTTACAAACACAAATCTTGCTAAAACTCTAACAGGTCCATTTGCATACGTTTAAACTGCTTTCTGGAGTGTACGAGTGGATGGTATCCAAAGAGGAGGGTGTCGGGAGGGGGGTAATCAGCGTAATGCCAATCATGCAAATGCCGAGATCCGACTGAAAGCCTCAACCGGCTTGTTTCAGGAGTTAAAATGGAGATCCACTTAACGGGCTACGCAACTCACATACGCAATTGATGACGCCGGCAAAGATTATGCTTTGTACAGAACCAATGTGTTAATCTAATACGGTATTTTAATCAATTATTTTTATTATTCATATCCTTTAGTAAAATAATCCGCAACCGAACCAAAAATGATTATTTTTAATCTGCCCTAAAATAGGAAAGTTAGAAGTTATTGAAATCGCGTCGGACTTGCCCATCAAGGGTTCCAAAGCAGCAATTAACATAATATAAAAGTTCTTGTAGTTCGTTGTAACTTTGATCGATGTTTTAATAATAGTGTATTTTAAGTTTTATTTATTACGTATTAAAATAGTAGTACATCATATATTTTTTTTTAGTTTTGTCATTCTCTTATTTTAGAAGTTACAGGAGGGTACACATTTTACCACTTTGGAAGTGAATATTAGAAACCTCAATCATTTTTGTAGACCTATCCATTGATACCCCACACGTATGGGTTTGAAGAAAAAAAATTGAGTTTCAGTTCTATGTATGGGGAACCCCCAAAATTTACTGTTTTTTGTCTGAAAATCTTAATGCGGTTCACAGAATACATCTACTTACCAAGTTTAAACAGTATAATTTTTATAGTTTCGGACAAAAGGCTGTGACATACGGTATACGGATGGACAAAAAGACAGACAGACAGACAGGTAGACATGATGAATCCGTAAGGGTTCCGTTTTTACAATTTGACTACGGTACCCTAAAAAGGGATGCACGTTCTTATTCTTTCATTGGGAAGCACAGTACGTGCATCCCAATTGTGGTAGCTTGAATGGGCCGGCTCGTTTGGGGAACTACCACACTCTCACATAAAATCGACGTCTGAGTCTCTTCATCGCTTCTATGCTTCGTTCGGTGAGTGAGAGAGTCGGAGTACTGCCAACTTCATTTGGGTGAATAATGCGCACACCAAGTACCTACTACAGTTAGTCAGTGTTTCATAATAAGACTGCAAGGGTTTAAGATAAAGCCGTCGAAGTGGCCTACTACTGGGCTGATCAAATATAAAAGAAAAAGTCCATCGGCACGCAAAGATTAAGAAGGGTTTAAGGATCTCATAGGTAAGTGTCTCATTTTATATTAAAGACTTATAATTTCTGTATTTCTGCTGCGTGACGTTACTAATATACCTAAGTAGGTATTTTATGCCCCATCTCATCTCATCATCCTTGGTCTATGAATCACATTCCGAATTTTCTCGTTTCAGCCTCCTGATGAGTGAAACGTGATTTATGTCTTGACGATTGTAAAACATACCTACGAGTTCGCTAAAATGTAAACCCATTGTGGCCTTACTTAAAATTAAACCACTTACTTACCACCTTTATGCTCAACCTAATCTATTGATTACTACGACAGGCGCTTGAAAATTTGACTTTTGTCCAATTACTTACCATCATATTCATAAAAATCTGCCCTCTTAAATCAGTCATAAAGTGAGGACGCTACTAATTTAAAAAGTGCAGACATTTATGCATTTGACAAAATAATGTGTTCCATAAATCAGTATCGTTTTATGCATTACAGTTTTTAACGATTGGGCATTCTACGTTCCGACATTTACTTTTCTTTGGTACTCTCGCGAATCGCGAACGAATACAGAATCGGGCTCGTAACAAATTTAAACGCCGGCATAAACTGAGCTGTGTGTTCGCTAATTGAGGATTTGTAACACGAGCTCGCTCGCTAATTTGCTTAGAGGAATTGCTTATATGGAATCTAAGAAAAACACGCATTTTAAGTTTTATGTTGAATCCCTGACCTAAAAGGAAAAACGTTGTTCGTAATTTAAAAAAATCTGCGTTATAAGTTATATATGAATAAAGCAAGTCCATAGTAGTCCTCGTCATACAAGCAAATCGGAATTAAAAATTAACAGAATACTAACAGATTTCTGCATAGATACTATATTTTAGACTTAATTCTCAGCACGCATACTTTCTACATAGATCTTAATAATATGAAGATATTACATCAAAAATTCGAAAATATCAATGGACATTTTAAAGCGAATAATCATTACCAAAAAGACAGCCACGTCGCGTGAAGCATCCACAAACAGTTGTTAAAATATCAATTCATTTCATTTACACTTTAATCAGAGCTTTATTTTGTTCTAACTCTCCATTAAAGGGTGCTAAAAGCAATATGGCTGCCGCTCGTTTCCCGGTTTCATTTAGTATTCATAGCGCGAATGCGAAGAAGCGAGCAAATGTTCAATTTTAAATATTAAAATTAGATTAAATATGGATAGGTATGTCGTTATTGCGCGAAAAAATGTGTTAAAAGTATACTTAATTATTTCTTTTGTTAAAATACAACTTCTTTCGAAACTATGTTGACAAGTACAAGTCACGTGATGTGTGTTTGTTTTGAGAAGATTCCTTAAAATAACTAAAAACCCGTCAAAAATTAAACAATATTGACACGAACTTATCTGTAACTTTATGAGAAAACAATTACTTGCCATAAAGTAATCAACATTTTCTAGGCATAAAAAGTACCTTGTTATCACTTTGTACCAATTCCATTACTGACAGAAGTTACGTTGGATAGGAAATTGAAACGGATATTAATTTTCATATTACCGGTTACAATATAACGAATCAAATTAGGTATTACATGTTTTGATTAATGATAGATAAGCTATTCAAGTAACTTTAAGAAAATTAGAATGCCTGCCTTCTTACATAGATATCTTGTAGAATTGAAGAAAACAACCTTTTAAAAATAAAATCCGAAGAGTAAAAACCCAAGACTACTTCTTCTATCTCTGCCTGTCAAGGATTTCCCGTTGTCGGTTCCATGTCTCGGAAAATCACACAAATTTTGGTGCTATAAACATTGTTCACTGTTCGTGCTCCTACACGGATGAAAAATTTTAACAAACATTTTATAACATTTGAAAATATGACCGTTTTGCGTTTTTCGGCGTACGCTACAATGGGCCCCGCACTATCCGCACATCCCGCTGTCACTTGTATAAATGTTAACGAACAAAAGATAAGAAATGTTTTATGCTAACAATTTTGATCAAAAATGTTTACCAATGATACCTAACTTGAAATCATTTTTTAACACGATATAATGAATAAATAATAGGTATGTATATTGTATACGTATGTATACAGGTAAAGAATGCATTAGCATTAAGTCTACCTTTTGTACCATTGTGGTCGATAAAGATTTAATAAATAAATAAAAGCTGGTACAAAATGTAATTTTTGGATAAACAAAACTTGTTGACCAGAATAGATTTCCTCCGAAAGAAAACATGCCAAATTGATATGTGTCGTAGTCACCTCTTGCTTGCTCGTGTCGTGACGACTTGTAAAAGCAGCGAAAAGGTACGAATTATGTGAATTAACATATCAAACACACCTTCGTTATTCGCTACACCATGAGCTACGACTGTAGAGATTTGATACTTTAAAACTTTGTGTAAGAATAGGTAACCTAAAATAACGACGTTATCATTTTTAGGATAATCTATTTCACAACGGGCGGCCAGTAATGAGGTGTTCAGCGTTATTTTCATAAGTCTAAAATATACTCAACCTCGTGTGTAACCAATTTTGATCTTCATAAATGGTACAAACGACAATTACGGAAATATTTTGAAAGTGGTTAAATAAATATCAAACATTTATTTCTCTTCGATAGAGAACTGTAGGTACTATTACTAGTGGCTCTGTGCGCTGTAGACCTAGTGAGTTTCCCCCACCAGTTGAAGTTTATAGTTAGACAGACAAAATAGTTGCGTCATAATAAGGGTAACAAAAATATTTTCTGTTTTTTTAATGTCTTAATATGATTTTCTAAAGTTTTCAGCCCCCATATTTTCCCCATTTAGAAAAATTTGTAAAACTGAAACGACAAAGAAATTCTATAGAATTTTCGAACCTTCTCAGAAAATTTCACAAGAATCGGTTAAGAAATGCGACCTGGAGGCAAGAACTTACAGACTGAGAACCGGACAGCCGAACAAATGTATTTTTGGGCAATCTCGAAACTAAGACGCTTCGCTCGCTCGGTTAATAACTTTAATCTATCTATTTATTATTAATATAATTGGCCAAGTGCGTGTCGGGCCACGCGCAGTGTAGGGTTCCGTAGTTGCGAATGCCAACTTTGAGTTCAACGATGCCCCACTCAATGTGTTCAAAAAAATATTGACTACGTCTTTACTTGTATGGCAGCTACCTTGAAAAATTTTTTTTTTGTATTTTATTTTACGACTTTTTCGCCATAATTAATATACATATCCATGCCAAATTACAGCTTTCTAGTACTTATAGTTTTTCTGTAGGACCGTGGACGGACAGACAGACAGACAGACAGACAGACATGGCGAAACTATAAGGGTTCCTTGTTTACTACGGAACCCTAAAAAGTTTTCCAGGCAATGAACGATCTTGAAGTGTTGATCGCAGTAAAGTGGGGTTGCACAAATAAATGACATTTTAAATTGGTACGAGTTGAGTGCGAGACGTATCAGTATGCCGCGGCTGCCGGTCGCACGACTTCACTCTGTGTTCTGCTTACGGAACGAATGCTTTAAAAATTTTAACAGTTCTTAATACTCTTCCTCTTATATAACGTTTATTTATATATTACGAGAATATATTTAAAAAAATTAAGAAAGCCTTAAAATAGACTCGTTTGAAATGAATTTAGTATGTATATCTGTTAAGTAAGATATACTTAGTAAATGCCTACAAAAGAGTCCAACAAGAGAACAAGGTGACCCTTGTTGTGATTGTTTGACAATCCTGATGACTCTAATGAATCTAATTAGTACGAATGACTTTATTGTGCCTACAATATATACATACATAATATCACGTCTGTTTCCCATAGGGGTAGGCAGAGCTATGGACCTCCACTTGCTACGATCCCAACAAACCTCTTTTGCTTCATCTAAACTTATCAATCTCTTTCTATTGTGCCTATAAATAACGTCTTATATACGGAAATTTTGAATTGTAGCTTAAATGAGTACAGAAAGTTTCCTTGTGGCTTATACAACGTGGAAGGGACATACCCGTAATAAATCAACCACGGGCTATACTAAATCACTATAGCATAATACAATTAAAATAACAGTCACGAAACCAAAGGCTGCTGCTCACTTTAGTATGGGAATGCCAGAGTTTTTTTTACTGTTATTTTTAATTTCATTATACTATAGTGATTTAGTATAGTTCGATTTATTACGGGTATGTCCCTTCCACGTTGTATAAAAATAAGAAAAAATATTGGTAAAGCTACTCAGCTTTATACTAGTGGGTGTGTCCTCATACACCTCGAGGCTTTCGCTAAACGGTCGCTAAACGTTTGGGCGGCCCGCCCTACGTACTTCGCTACGACATGGTCGCACCATGGCACGAAACAAACCCTAACTTGTTTCAGTAAGGTCCATTTTGACATCGCCTTGTATGACGTATTAGAACTCTTTCAAAGTAACTGTCGTTAATGTCTCTACGTATAGCTTAAACGGTCGCTTTACCTATTATTGCTGTAGGGCGTTTCGACTTTCTCTTGATACCTACCGCCTTTTGTGTTCAAGAGATTCTTGTTGGAATTACTCTTGGAATTATTTTATAGTTATAACACGAAAAAAGTACCTAATAGTCGTTGTATTTCCTAATAATTTTTGTTTATTAGAAGGAATTAAAGTAATAACTTTTTGACCTGCTGCGTTTTTGCCCCTTTGTTAAGAACAACAGAAAAATATCGTCCTTCTAGAACCGTAAATATTAAAAAGTAAATGTTCTCTTTGATATAACGTTGCTGCCTGTAAAGGAGCGATCATGAAGTTAGAGACCCTCTTCACTCTCCACTTCATGAGAGCGGCCCTATATAGCTCTCTCTCTTATCTCTGTCACTACTCTCTGTATAGTGTTCACTTTAGACTTGACAACACAAGTTGTTGCAGTACCTAAAATATCCATCATTCAGCTCCCGGCAGGCTTCTTTCTTCAGCACCTAACAACTCACAGTCCATTAGGAATTACCACATGGTTAAAGCGCTTGTGGCGTCCACCCTTTGGTACACATATAGATAGCTCGGTCACTTCTAATACTATGTACTTACATTCATATAAACGTCTTTATCCCTAATGGGGCACACAGATCATTCCGGGTCTTGCGGTTTAGAGCCCAGGGCAGCAAGACTCGAAAGCCACTTTTAGTGTATTAAAGTTTATTCCTACTGTAAAAACATGAAATCATGTTTAGGCTTTTTCTAAGATTGAAATCTGTAGACAGATATTCGACGACCAAAACTGAAAGACCAGGTTACATGCATAAAAAGGTATAAGAAAAAGAATTTTTAATTTGTAGACGTAAATAACTTTTATATATTTATTTTCCTTCTCTGTTTAGCAGTCGATTTGGCCAGCAGAAGCTGTTCATCGGGCGGCTCCGGCTAAGTGTCGCCGCTCCCCCGGGACCAATGCGATTAATAACATCGCTAAAGCTATGCACACAGGGCTGGACTTGGAGTGGAGAGCTTTGGCGGGAAATAATATTTCTCATTGCGGTCATATTTTTAATTTTTTTTTAATTAAAGAAAATTTAGAATGTGCTGATCTTTCTGCTTCTCCCGTGCAAGTCGTAAAAGTTGATAAATGATAAATGGAAAGGGTGATTAAAACCTCTGGGTATATTTTATAGATAAACTTTAGACTGGAATCCTGTCACTATTTACATTTCCTATTTTAAATCTACATAGGTATAGCTTCATAGCGTTAAGCGTGTTCTTTGAGCTTTAAGACCCTAAGATCCTACAGCAAAAATTGTATATGCCCGTGGCTTAAATTTAATAATTGTAGTGTTCTTTATTAGCAATTTTCAAATTTTGCAAAATTTAAACTAGAATTAAACATTGTAAAAAATCTTTTCTTTATTCAAAGTGCTTTGGTTTTCATATCTGATTTTTAAAAGCGATGATACTTGTTGTTAAGAAAACATGCTTTTACTGTAGGTGTTTCAAAATCCATAAGTAAATTGCTTTTACGTGAAAATAACATAAAGTTACCTGGTAGTTAAAAAAGTCCTTGTTATAAATCCCTCAATCCGTCTCTGTAAGTTTTCCGCCCTGCAATACTCTGGTCTCTGACTAGATACAACTTTTTGCATTTGTCAGGAGTCAATAACATTGTTGAAGTAGGTAGATAAATTTTTTGGTACAAATTATACTTTATAGAAAAACGAACTGACAAAAAGTTTTGTCTGGGAGCTTAACGAAGAGGTACCCGGTAGGTTAAAATAGAAAAAACCAGAAAAAATATAATATTTGTTTACAAAGGGTCTAACAACATGTACTGAAACTGTTTTAAGGTTGAATTTAGTCAATGTTTAGTCACAGTTTATAACCAAAATAAAGGTCTCACATATTAGTTAGCTGATCAGCTGATTTGAGTTTATATGCGAATAAATTTTTTTTTGATATTAAGTATTTTCCTTGGAGAAACTTATTTAGTATCAAAATGAATCTTCCCATAAATTATAATTTACACAACTGAGCGTTTCTTATGCTTTAAATAAATTTGTCATCTTTAGACAACTATGTCAGATGTCTTAAGATTGCTAAAAAATCAAGAATTAAATAGTAACTTAGCAGCAATCATACAGGGTGACTTTTTACCCACCAGCCAAATTTTGGAGCAAGTTCAGTTCTTAATACTGAATTAAAAAAAAAATTAAAAAATGAAAAAAAATTGATAAAAATGTCCTCCTTCCATACGAAATATTCCCATATCGGTTTGGCCAAGCGCTGACTTGTAAGCCAAAAATTAATTTTTGTTTTTCGTGAACTTTTTTATGAAAAGTCGGTCAGTATCATTGAGTTTGGCTAGACATTTGGACTTGATCCAAACTTTAGGCTGGTGGGTAAAAAGTCATCCTGTATACTATTAAAAAAGTGCTAACGCACTTTTAATATCATGCCATGTTATTTAAAAGAAAACAACTACATAATATGTACTAGCGTCCATTGTACCACCATTGCACACGAAAAAAAGCATTCTAACTGAAAAATACTTAGGTTGAGCTCCCCTGTAGCGTCGATTTTTTGCACGCCTAGTTAATAAGCATCTACTGGCTCGTGAAATATTACAAATTGCGTCCCTCCCGCCTCACCCCCACTTTTTACGGCGCCTTTTTCATGCGTCTACATCAAGGGTATTCGATCAGCAACGTGTTAAATGAACACATAACTCGCAAACACGTTTGACGCGATTTATTTTTGAAAATCTCATTAAAATGGAATGTAAAAGGCAATAAAAATTTGAATATTTTTTGTATGTGTAGCTAACTTTTATTAATCTAGTTATTAGCGTTATAAAACAACTTATTATTTTAATTATTGATCGATCGTGTTTATTGCTTCAGATTTTATAAAATATCAGTTAGGCAAATACAATTATGAATGAATTATGAAAATGTGAGAAAAAATTGTAATTATACCTATTCGTTTTATGATTTCTATCTCTGCTCTGTGTAAAGATGTCGTGGCGTATTTAAAATATTGCCACCCGCGTACCTAGATGTATTAGATTTGGCGCCTCTTAATTAAAATGCCGATATGTTTTAAAAAAGCGTTTGTAGACTATAGTGAGTAATTAAATAATACTTTTATTTTTAAACTCAAGAGTGCCTTCCAGTTTTTAGTGTATGATTTTAGAGTTTCGCAGTCACAATCCTACCTTACGCGGCCAGATATATTAATGGATCTGATTGCCGTCATGGTCTCTGAGACCTCAAGTTCAAAGTCTGTATGATACCATGATTGCAGTAGGGTATCATTTGTCACCTTTTCGGCTTGTACCCTGATTTTGTAGGACAAATTTATATTTAATGAAACTTCGTAATTGATTGATTGGTTTCTCTTTTTTGATACTAATAGACCTTACTCCTAATAAAATTGTATAGGTTATAGACTAAGTTCCCCCTTTCTTCACGGCATTCCGGGCCTCGACCATATTACAAGAACGCCAGTAATGTGTAGCTTTATAAATCGTTAGGTATACAACGTTACATTAACATTATAATAAATTTCCTTTGACTTAATTTCACTTGTTATTTACGCTTCCTTGATCGCAACGGCGAGCGTATTATTCGTAATTGAATTGAATCATTACCAAATCAGTTACGTCGCGATAGAGCCAATCAATTTCCTTAAAGGATAACTTTATAAAAGGGAAATTGGGAAAGTGAATTAAGCGCCCCACAAACTGGTTATATCAATCATAAACTTATTCGATTAATTACGTTTTGCGGAGTTAATAGCGACATCTAATATTGAACTAGTGCCGGGAAAGTTCCTGTCGATATTTGTTTGTCTTCGCAAATAATAGTTTTTCATAGCATGACAAATGTCACTGTAATTGGTGTCAATATTTTTTCACAATAAACAAATAAGCAATAATGGCTCTTCTGTTGTAGGTAGTTAAATAATTCAAAAAAAGGATTATTTCTATACATAGCTTAAAAACAGATTTTTGTTTGTTATAAAATCTCGTAAGCGCGTAATCCATATATCCACAATATAATCCATAGTTAAAGTTATATCAACAGTATTTGAACAACTACAGAACGTATAGTCTTTGAAATGAGTAAACTATAGATAATAAAAAACCTTTTGTAACTACGTTATCTTAGGTTGGTAGGAATATTAAAATGTGTTAGAAAAAAGTAATTATTACGTATATTACTTTTCATTTCAATCGGATACAATATTAATAAATTGTGTTTATGACACATGAATTATGTAGGCATCTAATTCATTTTAAGGAATGACTGCGCGGTGCACCAAAATCTACATCCAATTTGTGACATGCATTTATATCAATGTGTCATGCGACCACTAGACCATTTCCAATCCCTACGCCCATTTTGAAGGTGCCATTTACTTATAACATAAACATTCTTAGCATCAACTGTTTTTGACAACAGTGTAGATACAATTTGGGACCAAATTGTATCTACACTGTTGTCAAAAACAACGCAACTATCGACTCTAGCAGTAAACTGTCCCATCCCTAGCGGCCCATTTCGGCGGTGTCATTAGGCAGCCTGCGTTAATGATTAATGCGGCGCCGGGCACACGCCCCCCACCCCGCGAATAAAACTCAAACCTACACTTAATCGAGCTACCCCTTTGATGGAGCGTTGTGAGCATGTCCTCATGCCTATTAGGGTTCCCTAAGAAAACATAAATGTGCGGCGTAAGTTTAAGCTGACATAGAAACAACGCGTTTATTGTTTCTGTTAATATCATACATATTGTTTCTGTTAAAATATGTCAATTGTTAGAAACTAGCATCAATTGCCCTAGGTTAAGATGGGCTACAGTTTAGTTTTAAGAAGAGTTGGCAACTACTTCTCTGGTCATGAATTGCCTGATTAAAATAATCATCAAATCAAAGTCGTTATAAAAAAGGTCCTAAAGGATAGTTAAAATATTTATATACATTGCAGAGAAAAATAAATATATGAAATCTGAAATTGGGTAAACAAAACCTTGAAAAAGAAATGTAAAAAGAATATTTTAAGTTTGTTAGTGCATGAAGCATAGATAAGTATTTAAATAACATACTTCTGAAAAAACAATTTACAATAATAATTTATGAAATCAATATCAAGGTATATATTTTGTTTTTGAACATCACGCGAAACCCACCCATCACCAAAAATCTTTATCTAACGAGTACAAGACAATATTTGTAGATTTAAATAAGGAACGTCCTATTACCCTCAGAACAAAAGACTTTACTGCCTCTTCCTAGTTTTTCTTAGAATCTCCAGAACCCAAATTGGACTCGCGCTTGTCTGCTTTTATTTTTGTTTGCGAGCTACCTCGTGCTCGTGACTAGTTGGTCCGCGATGATCGAGTGCCCGGCGATTTGGTGCACGTTTCTTGCACTAAGTGCTTTCGGAACTAGAATTGCTAGTATTGGAAACAAAGATTATTGATGCTGATTGTTGGATTAAATGAAAGCATGATTCGTGATACAAACCAAACTTTAAATGTTTATCATTATTGTTATAAAATATAGTATCGTTAAATTAGTATCCCATAACAGTTTCGGACATACTTTGGGGTTAGCTCAATCTGCGTGATTTGTCCGTACATATTTATTGTATAATATAATTAATTATTTTTTGTTGTAATTTTTTTTAGAACATTTATTTTCTAATCGAGAACAAAAACAATAATTTTGGTTACATACTTCAAGCTGCTGCTTTACAAAAAAGGTGACCCAGCTGATATTGGAAACTACCGACCCATCAGTCTCATGTCATGCCTATACAAAATCTTTGCATCATGTATACTAGAAAGAATATCTTCAGAAATTGACAAAAACCAACCGTGCGAGCAAGCTGGCTTTAGAAAAGGTTTTAGCACAGCAGACCATATCCATACAATTGAACAAATAATAGAAAAATACTCAGAATTCCAGAGACCACTTTACATAGGTTTCATCGATTATAAAAAAGCCTTTGACTCCATCTCACATAGCAGCATTTGGGCCGCTTTGAAGACTCAAAACATAGACCACAAGTATATAAATATATTGAAAAATATATATTCAAACAGCACAAGCAAAGTAAAGCTAGACAGAACAGGAAAAAGTATAAGTATTAAACGTGGAGTAAGACAAGGCGACCCTATCTCACCCAAGCTGTTCATAGCGGTATTAGAGAACATCATGAAGGATCTCACATGGACAAATCAAGGTATATATATCAATGGAAAATACTTGAACCACCTAAGGTTTGCAGATGACATTATTCTACTGTCAGAAGATCCCAAAGAACTTCAAAACATGATACAAGAACTACAACTTGTTAGTAGAGAAGTGGGACTTGAAATTAACCTAGAAAAAACTAAAGTCATGACAAATAACAGACAAACACCTATTTTAGCAGACAGTACACCACTTGAATATGTTCAGGAGTACATCTACCTTGGTAAACAAATTTCATTTAAGGCAGAAAGGAACACTGAAGAAGTTGATAGGAGAATAGGATCTACATGGAAAAAATTTTGGGCACACAAAGAGATACTCAAATCCCAACTCTCCACAAAAACCAAAAAAATTGTGATGGATTCTGCTATACTACCTTGCCTTACATATGGCTGCCAAACCTGGATATTCGACCAAAAGACAAAAAGCAAAATACTTACCACACAAAGAGCCATGGAAAGAAGCTGCCTAGGTATCAAATTGAAAGACCGAATAAAATGCACAGATATACGCAAAAAAACAAATGTGACAGATGCCCTAATTCATGCACAAAAGATGAAATGGAAGTGGGCCGGACATATCGCTCGGTACTCTGATAGCAGATGGACACTGAAAGTGACAAAGTGGAAGGGCCCTCACGGATGGAGACGTAGAGGTCGACCAAATGCCAGATGGGGAGATGAAATAGTAGCCCACGGAGGAAAAGACTGGATGAAAGTAGCGGAAAACAGGGACAAATGGTTATCTTTGGAGGAGGCTTTTACCCAAGAGGGGTCCATACATAGCTCATAAATTCATCAATTATAGTAACATTCGATTAGACAACATTAATCTTTATTATGAATAATAGTTTTATGTAATATAATAATATGAATAATATTTACATAAATATCGTGACATTTGCATAATTATATATCGTTATCACTTATTATTAAAACAGAGAGTTAGAGTTCTGTAACTGTAAACAATGCAATGATGTTTTTTTCTGTTATCTAATTACTTTAAACTGGAAATAATTTTATTTTAATTTTTTTAAATAAATATACTAATTCTAAAAAAAAAAAAAACTCAAAAATTGTAATAATTTGTGTATGGAATAAATAAAGCTTTATTATTATTATTATTATGTTTTTATATATTTTTATGCACCCTTTTCAGGGGAATTAAATATTTTTACGGGCTTTTGGCCAAGCAAAAATACTGATGAAGAATTTATTCAAGAGACAAGAATTTGCGTACTATCCTACAGGTGTTAAGGATTGCAGCTTTTTGCAGTAGAAGATAGGTCAGCGGGTGTATTTGAAGTATATTTAAGCTATTGTGGAGGGTTTTTGGTATTACGCCAGTAGACGAGATGATAACAGGGATTGTTTTTATGGTCTCTACTCGCCATTGAGTTTTGAGTTCAATGGCGAGATCTGTATATTTACTAAGTTTTTCCGTGTGGGTGGCGGCGAAATTGTGGGTATTGGGTACGGCGATATCAATTAAATAAACTGTTTTATTATTTTTATCATGAAGGGTGATGTCGGGTCTGTTGTGATAAATAGTTTTGTCGGTAATTATCGTCCTGTCCCAGTACATCTTAAATTGAGCATTATCTAGGATGGTTTGAGGGGTGTATTTATAATAAGCAGTTTTTTCCGGGATCAATTTAAGTTTAAAGGCTAGGTACTGGTGTATGATTGCTGCAATTTGGTCATGTCTGTGTTTGTAGTCGGTTTGTGAGATAGATCTACATGCTCCGGTAATGTGTTGAATAGTTTCAGATGCACTGTGACAGTGGCGACAGAGATCGGATTGGAGGTTTACGTCTCGGATGATATGTTTTTGGTAGTTCTTTGTGTGAAACACTTGGTCCTGAATGGCCAGCATAAATCCCTCCGTCTCGGGAAACAGTTCGCCCCTCTTCAACCACGCGTTCGACGCTGTCTTGTCGACGATAGGGTTGGTGAGGTCGTTGCGGTGTCTACCGTGGAGGGATTTCTGCTGCCATGTCTCGATCTTTTGTTGTGGTGTAGTAATGTTTTCATTGGGTTGTCTAGAACAATTACTAAGGTTGAGTGGTGTGTATTTTTTGTCTAGTTGAGAAATAGTTTTGTGTAAAGATGCCTGTTGAGAGTGAAAGAATGAGCGGAGTGTTGTTATTTGTTTATTGTGGAGATTTTGGATGTCGATGATACCTCGGCCACCTTCATGCCTTGGTAGTGTAAGACGTTGAATGCAAGATTTCGGGTGATGTTTTCTATATTTTGTCATGTGTGTGTTAATTGTGCGTTGATGTTTCTTTAGATCCGTTTGGGACCAGTGGATGATACCAAATGAGTACGTGAGTGTAGGTATGGCGAAAGTGTTTATAGCCTTTACTGTATTTCTTGAATTTAGGTTGGAGTTTAAAATTTTGTGTAGTCTAGTTTTAAATTTGTTCGATAAGTTTTCTTTTGTTGTCTTTCCATCAATTTGTCGGGTTTGATAGAAGCCTAGGTATTTGTATCCGATAGTGTCATCAATAGGTTCAATATTTTCCCCTGTAGCTAATTGGTATGAATTATTTACTACTTTGCCCTTCTCAATAGATTGGATTCCACATTTATCAATACCAAAAGACATGTGTATGTCATTAGAAAATTTTTCTGTGATGTTAGCCAAGTCTTGTATTTCTGTGAGATTGCTGCCATAAAGTTTGATATCATCCATGTATAACAAATGCGAGAGTGTGAAGTGTGTGTCGTCGTGGGGAACTTTGTAGCCATTCATACTTTGGTTTAGTTGATTGGAAAGCGGGTTGAGTGCTAGGCAAAACCACAATGGGCTAAGGGAGTCGCCTTGGAATATGCCTCTACGTATATGTATTAATTCGGTCTCAGTTTGGTTTAACTGCAATTTTGTAGCCCAGTTTTGCATAGTGTGTTGTAAAAAATGTATTATGGTTGGATTGACTTTATAATGATGTAAAATGTATATAAGCCAGGAATGTGGAACAGAGTCGAAAGCCTTTTTATAATCAATGTACATAGTATATATATTTTTCTTTTTTCTGATGGCGTGTTTGGATACTATTGCGTCTATGGTTAACTGTTCTTTGCAGCCTTGACTAAACTTTCTACAACCTTTTTGTTGTTCTGCTAGCAAATTGTTGGATAGAGCGTGTTTATATATAAGGTTATTATTATTACTTCAAGCTGCATAAAAGCATCTTATATACACCTATAGAGATTTCTCTAATTAAAAAATCGGTCTTATAAATGTTCCTCGGGGAACGTTTTCTATCACTATTAGATCTAACAAATATTATTTTTCTAACAAGCTATAAAAAAAGCTTATTCATTAAACAAAAGACTCATTGCCATGTACAACATTGACATAATCATTACATTCAACACACGCTTTTTGTTCGTTAATTCTGCAATCAAGGTATCCCGCAAGCAATTATTCTCCTCACCTCTAAGGTCGTCGGAGGACGAATTAAAAAGGATAAGAGGGGCGAAGCAAGGTAGCAGGCAATTAGTCGCGGAGGATGATGGATGACGCCGCCGATACAGTGACGGACAAAACGAACGTCGCGACTGGACTCATTATACGGCGATGATAACGCGTATGAAGTTGTAGTTAGATACGTAATGTCGGTGATTGCGCCGCGCTTTAAGGAACCCTGATTACATTTAAGACCGATTGGTGACGTATTTTGAGATTTAATGGCCCAGGTCCAATTCATCCTATTGAAACTAGTAGTTTTGTTTATTTATTGAATTTAATTGGGGTGAATTTAAACCATAAGATTTATTTAACAGTTAACCCCTGGTGGGTGATGCCGAGAAAAGAAGAATTTAAAAAAAGGTGCAAGTTATGTGACTTACACGAAGAAAAAAAATAATAACATGTCAGAAAAACTACTTTAAAAATAACGACGCAACTGCATCTCATTAAGAGCCCACGACTACACGCTTTAAAGTTTTAGCTAAGCAAAGGTTTTAGTTAGGTTAAGGAACGTTATTTCGAGCTTTCCTGATTGTTACATGACACTTCAAGAATTAAAAAGAAGATAAATTAAAGAAAAATCTGAGTGAACATGCATGGCTGTGATAAAGACTATCAATTATAAGTAAGTACTTACATGTACTTCTCAACTTGTTTTAGAATCATTATGGTACTTTATTTTTTTACAAAACAGTACAATACAAATACTCTTTATTGCACCATAAACAAAAGGAAATACAAAACAGAAAAAAAAAAGACAGAATTATGATACAAAGGCGGACTTATCGCATAGCAATCTCTTCCAGTCAACCTTTGGGTAGTGGGAGAAGTGAATATTTATTTTTATTTATTTTACCTAGGTCACTTGCAGCTTGCTCAATAAAAATATTATTGAAATAAGTTTTTGTTTCGTTCTGCGTTAAAAATTCATAATTTTCGTTTGTTTGGGGCTTTTAAAATAATTTTTGGGCGTCGTTTGTAGGCAGTTTTTTATACAATAAAATGCATAGTTTATCCTGCCCAGGGCAAGAATACTGCTGATACGCCACTACAGATATTGTTCTTGTTTTGGTGGAGTTTTAATGTATTTGTCATATTGATTGCCTGTCACTTCTAATCTTATTTGTGGAAGGTGAATATGATCACTCAATTTTTGATAGCGCGCGGTAAGGAATTACGAGCATGCAGTGATAACTTAAGTGCTTTATTAAGTACTTATAACAAAAGTTGATTATGCCATAGTTTTTTTCTGTTAATTAAGATTTAATGCAATTTGGTTAATCATAAAGTGCTTTCTACGGAAAAACAACTTGTATACTTTTTAAATATACATAACTTAGTTTATTGTACAAATGTATTTTATTTCTCACAAGCGGACAATATATAGTGATGTAGATAATATACCTATATATTAACAGTTCAAGGGATACGAAAATAACTAATAAAAAATTAACATTCATGAAAGGATAGTTATATTAATGTACAAATATTTCAAGGGCTGATTCGGTCCATCATTTTGAACAACTATTCCCAGTAAATGTATATCGGAATACGATAATAAATAATTTACTGACTACTTTGATTTCTTTGACCTTATTTTTTTTCATAATTCGGTATACATTTATTATGAAAAGTTGTTCAAAATGATGGACTGAATCACTCCCTAAAATATTTTTACTTAATAAATAACAGGCCAAGTTCGAGTCGGACTCGCACACAAAAGGTTCCTTACTATCTATCTATCTAAAAAATCACGTTTGCTGTATGGGAACCCTTCCCATTTGTCGCACAACTGTGGTACTTTCTTAGTTTTTATTTTGGAAAACCTCGTTTTTTGATGTTTTTATAGTGGGAAGCCCGGTCACGCGGTTGTTTAAAAAGTGTCATGAAAATGGTTATTATACCTTACGATGTAGCCTGGAAGGGAGAAGTGGAAATGAAGCATTTGAAACGTAGAATGTTTCAAATGCTTCATTTCCACTTTCAGCTCCACGCTCATTATTACACTGAAAACAACCTTTCAGTCTTTCTACATAGTAAAAGCTAAAGATGATGATGATCACTTATGTAATTATATACAATCTACTGGGTATGTTTATTTCAAGACGAAGATTAATCATACCTGTATTAACATGAAAAGGTGAAGTAAAGAAAACTTGAACAGAACATATTTAAGCGCAATATGTGGTAAGTACAGAAAAATTACCTTCAAAGAGGACACATACACATCACATAGAGGCAGCCAATGACAAACGAGTAGTCCTGGCGTAAGTATAGACTTAGAGAGATTGTAACGAGTAAGTAACAAGTACCTTTACATTCTGGTATACTTAATTTATTTTTGTACTCCAGTAATGTTATTTTAAATAGTCACGAACACTAATATAAGAACATAGATAATTGATGATTTCAAGAGATTCTATAGTCTATTCCCCATAACAGCACATGTGTCGTTATATCGCCAAAAAGATACTCCACCTATAGACCTTTTTTTCTTTAGATCCACCATATCGCCAGCATAATAAAAACGAACTAGGAAGACGTCAATTAAAAATAATATCATAGATACCTAGCATTTTTACCAAACATGTTTTACCAAACATTTTCATATCTTTTTGTATTTTATTTAGTAAATATAGTTTTAGAAAATAGTATTTTATGCAACAGTTGTATAAGAGGGTTCAAAATATGCGAGTGGCGCAGGCTCGATGGCGCCTCCTTACGATGCTCGCTAAAGCTCGCATCGTAAGGAGGCGCCATCGAGCATTTTTTGACGTACTTATACAACGTTGCATACAATCCTTTTTCTACGACTATATTTACTAAATAAAATACAAAACCAAACAAAGAAAATATGAAAATGTTTGACTCACATGTTTGGTAAATCAGATTTAGAATATACAAGTACTGATCTATATGGTATCTATGGTAAACTTTTTTTTTAATTGACGTCTTTTTAGTGACTATTTTAAAAAAACATTTTTTTCTTATGTTGGCAGTATGGTAAATCTATAGAAAAAAATGTTCTTGGTCTATGGCTAGCAGTATCGTTTTAGTGACATAACGACACATGTGCTATTATGAGGCATAGAGTATAGACTTTTTACTGCAATGATATTATCAATGTTCTTATATCAGTGTTCAGAACCATTTAAAAGACAGATAACAGTACAGGAGTAGAAAAAGTATTGTATGCAACGTTGTATAAGCCAAGAAATGCTTAATGGCGTCTTCTGCGAGCTTTAGCGAGCATCGTAAGAAGACGCCATACCATTACCCAAACGAAGACGCCATGCCTTGCAGATACCCAGCTAAATTACAGCTTTCTAGTAAACTTTTAGCCTCTGAGTAGAACCGCGTACGGACAGACAACCTCTTAAAACGCTGGTTGCATTTCCTCGCTCGATCGAGCAATGCTAACTATTAATCTGTTATTCTATTTACTTATTTATTTTTAACGAAACCATCTATAGCATGAGGTTCTTTTATACGTTAGAATTTTCGCACTGTAAAAAAGTTACTTCATTGGCTTTGGCGGGCGGGACTCTTTTTCTACGTCCAAAGACCATCCTCGGTTTAAAATCTGAGCTATCGCTTGGACTAACCAGGCTTATGATTCGTGAAGGTAACGTGCATAAGTGCGGTAAACGAATAAGGGGAATAAGTCGAATCTGTCATGGTATTAAGACAGAGCCGGGGCCCATTAGAGCCCATTACAGCCGGCGCAGGTGTCGCCGAGTTAGACACGCTACTGTGACAGTGGTTTGTAGAGACGCCTCTACAGTGCGTCACTCGAATAATGGAAAGATATGTTCGAATATGAAAGTTTATTTTAGGCAAGTATATTTTCTTGAGTCTTTGAAAATTGCTAACTCTCTTTTTACTATTCGATGCAAAAAATAGGGGTGTTGTTAGTTTTTCTGTCTCTCGCAGCTTCTTTTTTTGATTGTTATGTAACATTACCAATTACTGCTTTGTTGTTAAAATAAAGATAGGCGTATAACCTAATTTTTTTCCTAAAAAGGCATCAAAATGAGCAATACTTTTTATTTACTTAGACAAATCAGGTGTAAAACAAATATAAGCGAAAAATCTAACGTAAAAGAACCTAAAGGTAGTTGTTTTGTTAAAAATAAAAAAGTTAATAAAATAACAGATAAATAGTTTTATTATGATTAAAATAAAGATAAATAAACTACTTATTTTCCTAAAAAAGGAATTGAAAAGCGCAATACTTTTCATTTACTTATGCAAATTAGGTGCAAAACAAATATAAGTACAATTTGAATTGAAATAAATTAATGCATTTCCGTTATTGATTTTTTGCGCTTGCTTTGTTTTTGTTCAAGTGGCTATTTTATGAATAATAACGCTTTCGGCGATGTTCTGACACAATCCTTATCCGAATGACCATTACGTAAGACGTAACACGTAATATCAGTGCAGTGAGTGCTACTGCGGGCTACTGGCGACGCCGCACCGACAGGGTTGATACCTCAGATCATACAATGATACTCACTTGAAGTATTTATTTATTAAACTTTATTACATGAAATGTAATCGGCGGATTTAAGGCCGTAGGCGTAGTATTGATAGTTAGGTATTTGTTTGTTTGTAATATCTTTACTGTACCAAAACAAATAAGTACATATACAAAGACAACATACGAAAGAGCTATATACAAAGGCGGACTTATCTCATGGAGGGATCTCTTCGAGTCAACCTGCAATAGATTTGTGAATATTTGTGAATTATTAGAGAAAAGAGAGAGGTCTACCGTAGATCGACTTACTTAACTCGATGCGGTCTGTCATTATTTTATGGCTATTGTCAAGCTTTGTTAGATTTTCGGCGATTAAATTTATTTTAATATCTCTCCATATTGTATATATGGAATGTAATAAATGAAGGCGCTGGATGCAAGCCGCTCTAGATCCGTCATTTTGGAAATCCTTGGGAGAGATCTATGTCCAGCAGTGAACGTTATGCGGCTGAAATGACGATGGAATGCTGGCTTCTCGTTGGAAGGGTTGAACTTCCGTTCTTCACGTTAGTACCTACAAGTACTTATATTAATTCTGAGATCGACGCACGACGTCACTGACATACAGCATTTCCTCCAGAGACAACCCTTGAGATAAGTGGTGGACACACTTTAACATTTCTTAGGCGGAAATGACGCGTGGATAACTGATGCGTTACGACTAGGCGACCGGTTATGCGCCTTGGACATCAGCTTAGGCCTATCTAGTAGCCCCTTCAGATCTAATTTTTATGTCTCGAGGCTAAACTAGTAAAAATTTTCTGTCTGACCAAACAAAATTTTCATTTTATTTCAAGTATAAAATAAAAGCGGCCAAGTGCGAGTCGGAGTCGCCCATGAAGGGTTCCGTAGTAGCAAATAACATAATATAAGTCTTGTAGTATGTTTTTTTAAAATTTTATATTTGAGTTGATTGAATGAAAGGTAAATTGCCGTTTATGATTTATAACGTATTGGCTCTACGCTTTTATTTTTCAAAATCTGTCAAAATTGATTCAAAAGTTGTCCGTTCTTTTCCGCTAGGTTTGTAGTAATGTCTAAACGCAATGCAGATAGAGTTAAAAATATATAGAGGTTACAGTATGGAAGACATGACGTAATGAAATAAATGTAATAAGTATGTTTACATTTTTGTAACATATTATGTTTTTGTAAAGAATTGAATAAGGTCATGTCCGTACAAGGACTTAATGCTGATGCTTTGTCTACCGGTCAGCCTTTAGAAAAAACAAAAATAGTTTATTTAAATTTTAAAATATACACAGTGATTTTTTATTGTTTTTGAAGCTAAGGGCCACTTTATAAGGGTCGTTAGTAAAACTAATTAGCTAATCGAAATAAAAATTCCAAAACAAAGTAAAATCGTGAGATCAATTAGAAGTACCACCAGGCACCGCCTCCGTCCGGCCGGCCGGAGATCATCGAGGTCATGCGGTAGTTTTTGATCGGGCGTAACTACGTGGTCTCGATTTTTTTGTCTTATGTCATATACAAATTTGAATTTGATGGATATTACTAAGCATGTATGTACTAAATTACTAAGGGGTAAATAAGTAACTATATAAAAAGAGCTGCATTATTCAATTATTTATATTAAAGTAAGTAATATTTTTAAAATTGCAAAATAGTTGTACGTTATGATATAAGTTTTATGTGTGATGATTTTCCAGCCCGAGCCGAAAGCGAGGGCGTAATAGAGCTGAAAGTGTTTTAACTAATATACACACGTATATCGCACGACGTTTTTCAATACACTTATATCTAAACTGATTTTTATTTTAAGGCTGCTACCAGCGCTAGCGACCTTGAAAATACAGAAAAAATAATTTATCTTTCTGTAAGTGAGATTATCAGAAATCCTCGCAAAACTTTTAAGCTAGTATCCTTAAGTTTCATTAGAACCTCGAAAGTCATTGAAATACTATCAGCTTTAGAAACCTTTACAAAAAGTGTCAAAAGTGGCCGTTTTTAGTAATTTTTAATATGTTTATAACGCAAGCGTGTTTTATGACCTACTTTTTATATCTAAAACCGATGAAATTAGAGCCACTTTACGAGCAAGTGTGTTGAAAAAATAATTAGATAATATACTTCTAGTGTAGCCCGTGGTTCAATTTATTACGGGTATATCCCTTCCACGTTGTATATTGGCACTACTGTGGGCACTACATTTATTTTAAACTGACGTCGAATTTGCGGAGTGTCTATGTAGTGTAAATGCTAGGAGAACAATCTTATGTATTCAGATTTGTCTATAGTATAGTTGCGCTACTGTAAACGATGGGCAAAATTTTAAACAAGTGCCAAGAAAGGGTGATTCAGTCCTTTATTTTTTACCCAATTTTTTAAATAGATCTTTTATCTTTTTAACGTTCTGTACCCAAATGGTAAAATCGTCCGGCCAAGCCAAGTCTACGCCACCAAAAACGTCTAAAAACTTATTTTATTTTCATTTTATGATTTTTTTAAATTCGTTAACCCTTATTAGGTTTGATAGTTTTATTTTAACTTTTATTAAATACAAATATTCTAGAAACGGATTCTTAAATAAAAAATGGTGTTAACAAGCTCAAAATATTTTGAAAGACCTATTTAACGATACCCTACACGATGGGTTAGTCGAAAAAAAACTTTCATGGGGGCTACAATATTATAGTACCTGGGTGACCAAGCTTTGCTCGGTCGGTTTCATCTCAAATATTAACTATATTTTTTAAAACTTGTCTTAAAACAGTACGAAATAAAAAATTATAAATAAACTTAAACATAAAAAAAAACAAAAGTAAGTCACCGAATGGGATTCGAACCCATAACACTCTTTCTAGCAGTCAGTATCCTTAACCGCTGAGCCGGCCGGCGCGACGAAATTAGCGACCATATTCTGCGTAGAAAGAAACTCGAAAACACGCGTTTTCCCCAACATAAGACTAATCTAGATCGATTTTTAACCCCCAAAAACCCCCATATACCAATTTTCAGCGAAATCGTTAGAGCCGTTTTCGAGATCATAGAAATTTATAAATAAATACATATACAAGAATTGCTCGTATAAAGGTATAAGATTTTCCCTATTTTACTTCACTGTTTTTTGGCATGATTAATATACCCATGCCAAATTATAGCTTTTTTAGTACTTATAGTCTCTGAATAAAAAACGACGGATGACAGACAAACAGACAGACATGATGAAACTATAAGGGTTCCTTGTTTAAAACGGAACCCTAAAAACTGTCGATAGTTTTACTTGTCATCGATTTATTGTAAACTATCAGTAATCAATATTATCAATAGTCCTATCGATATTGTTATGGTTTTTTAAGGCCACAAATATAGTATATAGACTAACGATATTTTATACTTATTCATCGATATTTTATATCAATTTTAACAAATGTACTAGCTCTTTAGCCGTTGCGCAAGCTGCAAGCAGCCCGCGGTTTTTCGTGCAGCTGTTTAGGTAGGCTAAGATGTTTTTCCAGTTCATAAAATGGATAAAAGCTCCAGTTACTTAAGAAAACAAGAAAAATGTGTGGTCGGCCATTTTGGATCCAAAATCTGACTCCAGTTTCGAGTTCCGCAGGGTGCTTTACCCCCTCATGCAAAAATCAGACTCCTACAAAGTCCCAGTGAGACGTTACGAACGAAAAACGTTTGATTATCTAAAGCGCAGACGACATCCTGGATTCCAAAAAAATGCTTTTGGCGGCCATCTTGGTTTGCAAAAAAAAGAACCACGAAGCACGTGGTGGGAGTGGCTCGGCCTACGGCCTTGTAGGTGACCTCTGCCTTAGGCCTCAAGCTTCACTTGGTTGCTTGTTTAGAGGGATAAGCAGAAAGCCCCCCCCCCCCCCCTTCTTTCTCTGCTCCCCCACCAAGCAAGTTAGCTTCACTCCTTATGGCTATCAGCACGGCGCAGGTCAAAAAACTATATCAATCAGTCAGCCAGTCAGTCAGTGGTACAGTATGTACGTGTATATTTCTCGAAATCTAAAAGTAAATAAATCCGAAGAGTATCTATAGATAAGTTTCTTTGGCTATTTTTAAATTAATTTATTGCCACAAAACTGGTAATTAAATAAAACATTTTTTTTTTATAAATCGATATTGTATGTACGGTACTTGTATGAAAAAAAATCTATGACGACCATGTCTGTCAGGTAATCAATCTATGCCACGCTATACTTTGACACTTCCTTTGACATTATGACAAGTGACACAGTGTAAGAAAGTTACTCGCACGTTTGTTTACAGACTGTTCGACCCATATATATTCGTGATATTATTTTACACTGTGACAATAATTTTTCGAAATCAAATGTCATTTTTTTTGTGAAGAGCGACGCGTCCTTTCTCCGCGAGGCCCATCGGCCATCTGACAATTTGATGTATAACTGTCAAAAATCTGTGCAACAAGAACAGTTTATTTAAATACACTCGCGAAAAAGCGAGACGGCAATTACAATAATTTTCAGGAAGGTAAAAGGGCTTATATGACTGAAATCTAAAGCCACGCAAAACTGATCAATTATAGAAAAATAGCTCTAAAATTAAAACTAAAGCAACAAAAAAAAATTTGAACCACAATTTTGAAGATTACATAATTACTCATCTGCATAAAAAGTTTAAAAGCTGAAGTCCTTCTCGTTTGTGAGAAATTAGACCATGTATGTTTTGGTAGAGGTGTTTTTGACGACTAAGTTTGTGTTACAAAAATTAACTAATCATGTATCCACAACCACAATTATGCTAGAAAAGCGTTCTAGTATGCTATTAGCAAGTATCAGTTCTAAATTTCTGATATTCGCTGAGAAATAAGAAATAGAAAATACCCATTTTCACGGTGCGTCCCCTTAAAAAAAATACTTACTAGATATCGTTCAAACCAATTTTCGCTGGCAGTTTTCATAGTAATGAACATCATATATTTTTTTTAGTTTTACAATTCCCTTATTTTAGAAGTTACGGGACACACACACACACACACACACATTCACACACTTTTTTCCACTTTGGAAGTGTCTCCTGCGCAAAGTATTCGGTTAAGAAAAAAATGATATTAGAAACCTCAATATCATTTTTAAAGACCTATCCATAGATACCCCACACGTATGGGTTTGATGAAAAATAATTTTTTTGAGTTTCAGTTTTAAGTATGGGGAACCCCTAAAATTTATTGTTTTTTTTCTATTTTTGTGTCAAAACCTTAATGCGGTTCACATAATACATCTACTTACCAAGTTTCAACAGTATAGGCCTTATAGTTTCGGAAAAAAGTGGCTGTGACATATGGACGGACAGACAGACAGACAGACAGACATACAGACATGACGAATCTATAAGGGTTCCGTTTTTGCCATTTGGCTACGGAACCCTAAAAAGTGTTATAAAATATACAACGTGGAAGGGACATACCCGTAATAAATCGAGTCATAGGCTATACTAAGTCACTATAGTATAAAGATAATAAAATAACATTCGAAAAACAACAAAAAAAACGACGTTCCCATACAAATTGCCCGGGCGGCTGCCAAAATGACGATTTTTTAAAAGTTTTTGACTGTAATTAAATTTCATTATATCTACGTATAGTATAGTGATCTAGTATAGCCCTTGGTTCGATTTATTACGGGTCCCTTCCACGTTGTATATGTTCCTATGGTAAGACAACACTTTCTTATAGTATATAAGCGCTAATTAGTATATGTATAACCGCTAAGCTATATAGTACGATTTTTTTAAAGGAAAAATTCATTACATCGTGGTAGTGGGCGTGAAGATAGAAAATAGGAAAAAGGAAGACGCCAGTCAAAATCATTTGAAGATAACTACTGATATTTTATCTGAATGCTTTTCTTCAGTAATTAAAAACTAGCAATAGTCGGACAATTTTGCCCTTTCTTGAATTAGTTGCATGTTTTAAGAATATTTTCATCTCTAAAACTACTAACCAAGAGCAATAAAATTATACAAAATTACAACTATTGTTTAAGGAACACGTAAATATTCCGCCATGTGCACATACCTGTGTTTTACCGACCGATAAAATCGCATCCCATTTTGCGTTTTAGTGTCCTTCTATTCCTTACCACACACACAGACCTACATATTATTTTCTTTCGCTGAGTGCGAATTTTGCGAAACATGGTGTGAAAACGTTAGTTGATTGTTAAAAATGTGCCAGTGTCAAAGTGTGAGATTGCCGAATCCTATTTTAACGCTGCAATGAATGTCTAGAATTTCTATACATTAAAAAATAAAGTTATCGCAATGATATAACAGTGCCATAATCGATCGATTAGAACGTCTCTGTGTGTGTCAGGCTTAAAAAGTGTGACTAAGCTTCATTCAAGAATAAAATGCAAATGTGTCCTGGAATCGATAATTACTTAAATGGCAAATAATTGGCCATTCATTCATAAAAGAAGATAAACATTGTAAATATTAGAATTTATGGTGAAGCAATAGACCTCGTAATCAATAACGTTCATACAGCAATTGGCAGCGATGTTATAGAAAATAATAAGGTGAGAAACGTAATAAATCTTTAGGTGACCTCTTTTTTATATGTCGCAATTTACAAACGTAAATCATTGTTTTGTTATAGAAAATACGCCCTAGTTTATATGAGATTTATAGATGTTATATTCTCTTTCAATTAGCACTCAATAAATGTGGTAGTCGGTTCACGTCCCATCGCTCGTTCGATTCGACACGCAATATCGACGCGAGAACAACACCCGATGGCTCCATTCATCATTATTATAAATGTGCCACACTCGCTTATTTACGGAAATCGATATTTTTTTCGGTATCGACTTTGAATGCTCGGTTTCGACACGTCGATATTCGGTAAACGTCACGGTATTGTGGCGGATGACCCCTGCATTGTCGGTGCGATGGCATGCTGGGTGCTAATGCTAGACTCATTCATTGCACTATTACAGTAGGATAGCAGGAACCGCGTGATTAGTTCCGCATCTACATAATATCATTTTTGTAATTATTGATTATGGCGGATCACGCTTATAACATCGTTTTAAATTTAAAACAGACACTCTTAATTAATGATTCTTTGCGGCAGCACGTATGATTACTTTAATTATATCAATAACAAAGGCGATAATGTTGCTTTTACGGTCAGACAATATTTCATCTTTCACCGCGAGGCTCCTGCGGTGTCTGATTTTATATTGCCCAAAAGTCAATTATATTCGGTTACTCTGAATAAGTCATATTAAAGTGTATACTGAACACTGACTTTGTGAAATTGGATTAATGGAAGTATAATGGAAAGCTCCTTTTTATTCCTCTAGTATAGGTATTCAAAAATGTCTCATAGTACAATAAATAACACCATAAACTATATTAAAACAAATATTCGCGACAACGGATCGGGTTTATCCGTGCCAATTTCAATATCTCTGCTTAGTTAATCGACATATATGTGTCTTATAATCTCTTTATTTAAATTAAACGGTTTTTCAATACAAGCTAATACTTTTAGAAGTACGGCTACAAACTGATGCTGATAAGTACGTTATACCCATAAATACCTAACCTTTTACTGCACAAAAGTGTCTGATAATCATAAGTAAATAGAATTACTTAATCAAGTTCTAATAATCTATTCAAGCGTTCTTGCACCGTAAACACAACGTTGCACTTATTTAGTAGACCAATTTCTGCATTACGGATATAAGCGGCAACACTACTCATATACAGCATCGGCTACAATATTGATAAACGTCGGCAATCAGCGGCCGGCAATTTGTGGCAGATTGTCCGTGCGGAGATGGGAACACACGCAAATTGGTCGTGAGCTATCTGCCACGTTAACTATTCAGTTTACCGCAGATATAATCAAACTAAAACGTGTTTATGCACCGCATTCTGAGCATAAATGGGTAAATGACCGGCAACTTGACACTGTTCTATTACGTTTTTACTTTTTGATCATTTTCTTTGTGTTATTTTACCAATAAGATCTTTTAAAACCTATAACCCTAGGCCTACTAATAAAAGACATGGTTGGATACAAAGATGTGATGCTGTACTCCATCTGAGCATTAAGAGATTAACGTTACCTACCGATAAAGCTCCGTAGTCTATCTTATCGAATCTACTTAGAATATCTCCCGGATCACACAGATTATAACCCGATCGTGAATAAGAAGCCAGGCGCGCTCTCACGGGGTCACACATAAAATATCTAATGAGAAATACGATTGCGCAAGAAAATGATATCGATATCAATTCGAGTCGATACTCGCCTCTAAGCATGCAATCACGAAAACAAATTTGCGTTCATTTCCTCTTGCTCGGAACAAACGCACTGCGAATCCGGCGTAGCAATATCTTTTATAAGGCGGTAGATCGTAATGGAAACCATTTCTCATCAATTTTCTAAATAAAGGCGCACAGAAGCCAGCGGATAAAACAAAGCGCGAGCGCTCACGACATAGATTGAGCTGAATTATCGCTTTACCGCAGAACACAATCTGCCTTTGCTTACGCTATATGTAGGTTTGTATGGGTGTGTAGGTGGATAAGGGCCTCGTGGGTATATTGTAGTTTCGACTATATACATCTCTCGGCCGCTCGCGCACTCACCTCGGTCAGAGATAACACCCGTGAATTATGTTAAATCCGGACAGTTTTTCTTTCTTTTATCAATTTACTGCATATCTACAGCGTTTGCCTCTGATTACATTATACAATAACTTGTAATTGTATTCAGATAAAGACGGAGAGTTAAGTAATTTATAGACTTCCCTGTAGGTGCGAGGGATCCTGGGACCTTGATTAACAGCTTTTAGGATTTATTGTTTGTTTTTGTACGTATTTATAAGTAAAAGTATTTGCTCTTAGAGAAAGACAAACTACAAATATACCAAAATAAAAATTGACCATTTGAAAAAATCTCTCTTTAAATCCTCTAGTCGTTATCATTATGTATTTTTACATCAAGACCCAAATTTGACACCAAAGTCCAAAAATCAATCTTGTAGTCAGGTTTTCAGTTACAAAAGGCCTATGTGGTTGATTGTAGTGGTAGGCCTAACACGTACTATACAAAAATACTTAAAAACAACTTTAAAACTGTACAGATTTTAAAAGTATCTCGTTAATAAAAAGGTAAGAAAAATAAACTGAAGCTATTTAAAAAAATTGTTGGTGATTCGCATTTGAACCTATTTACGTTTTACGAATACATGAAAGCAGTTATTGTTCTGTCACACAAACAAAATTAATAGAAATAATTGGAAAAGTACAGCAATCCAGCGACACGGCAATCAAACATCGCGTTACGAAACCAGGCAAATTCGGCGAAAGTGTGACGTTAATTTTCATATACATGACAAATGATCGCCATCTCGTAGTCCAAGATCGCAATGCATGATATTTTCCAGTTTAAAACCTGTGATGAAAAATTTCGCAGTGGGATTCAAACCCACGACCCCTTTCGTTAACGCTGTGAGTGAACTACCAATTGTGCTACCGTGCTTTCGAATCACCCTGACGAATTTTCTTATTACATAGTACACACGCATTTGAAGCATGCGTTTTTATTACTACCCACTATTTAGAAGTGTGGTATTTAATATCATTTAATTTAGATGAATTGACACTTGATTAAAGTGAAGAAGGTTTAAAATTACGGTAGCACAATTGATAGTGCTCTCACGGCGTTAAGGTAAGGGTTCGAATTCTATACACGTGGTGAAATTTTTCATCACATGTTTTAAGTTGAATAATAATCCAAGCATTGTGATGCTGTTAAAAATCAATAATCACGATATTTTCGTCTCTATTTATATAACAAAATTATTGTTAATATGTGTTATTGGTTAATAATGACCGAGAGAGGCAGACCCATAAAATGATTTCAATTTATGTACTTACTTTAATTTCCACAAAACACGACCTTACATGTACTTGAAAAATGTTACTCTATATCTCTCTTATATAGGTATGCTATATGATGAAAATAAGAAATCTAAAGTGCTGTTATTTATATTTGTTGGCGCTGTTTGTTTCATTTGTGGTAGTAAAAAGTAAAAAAAAACCCAAAGGTAAATTAACTTTAACGTAACTTAAATTCTTATTAATCGTATCAACTATACGATACATACATTTCAAGCATACTAAATGAGTTATCAACCTAGAAATTATTCCGTGGGCTCTTAGGCTATAAACAGTGCTGGGGTAATGAGCCTAAATCAAATGGTGAACAATCGTAATTCGCATGTCACATAGGTTTCATTATGTGCGTGTCTACCTATTTTACTAGCCGAAATACCACACCCGTAATTTTTTTACGAAAAGCATAATTAAATTACATATACCAGTCCCCGCGGCTTCACTCGTGTGGTATGTTATATTAGCCTCCGAGATGTAAGTAGAGTTGGTCACGTCGCGCGTGGAGGCTTTGACGTATCTTACATTAGGGCGTAGCAAAATTATCTAAGCACCTGTTTCTCACTTCATAGTTTTTAGGTAATATTATGACTTATTCATCTTACTTAATGATCAATGAAAGATTAGTTAATTTCACTTAAGTTGACTTACAATAATGTAACCACTAGCTAAAATGCTCTCGTATTAGCAATTTAGCACTTTGCACGTTTAGTAAGAAAAATATTTTTCTTGCTTAAAGAAATCCTTTTTTTGCAGGGTGGGCTAAAATATAAGTATTTATGCCCTTTACCTTATTAATATTTAACGATTCCAATTCATAAGGTTAGCAATTATTGTAAAGCGTGTGAATGCGGGATGACCCTTCAATACCGATCCCTTCAAGATGTGAGACGAATCGACCTCGACACTGAACAATAAATACCAAGTAGAGATGAATTTGTTGTTCTTAATTGTGTATTTTTTGGAGATTTCGATAAGTAAACACTATATAATACTACTACTAGTATTTACAATCTTCTGATAATTTTATAACAATAGCGGCTTACAAGTACAAGCGCTTACTTCATTTAATTATAACTAACTCATAAGAGTCGAGTAATCAGTTACAATGTTGTGGCAAAATTAGCACTAACCACGCTATAATGCAAACTTAGCATAAGTTATAGCGACAAATAATTAAGTACTTAAAGCTGAATTCGTTATTTAAAAGAAGATTAAATCCCCAGACATTTCCATTAACTTAAAATATAACAGATAGCGAACTCGTCAAGCGTGAAAGTTGCAAAAGTTAACCACACAAGAACAGCTGTTGTGATATTAAACAAAAGTCGAGGCAGGCACACGGCGATCGCGGACAAAGGGTCCCCTCAAATGCACTTCCAATTCATCGCCACTAATTACGTAATTATGGGGGAGAATAAAAAAATAACAAAATGGCGAGCATTCCCGGCGCCGAGTCGACACATTAGCTCACGACATTTCTTAACGTTTTTTCCCGCAAATTGAAAGTCATGGAATTATGTATTTTACTATGCTGGTTCCGGGGAATTTAAAAAAACTAAACCGTATCAGCTGCTTCTCTTCCCGCGCTCATTGTAAAAGGCGATAGAGGGAATGGGCGAATAATTATGTCAATAGTTAATAAATTATAGCAACCCTCATTCTCATCTTACTACTAGAGCCATATTTGGTCAAAGCAGCAAGAGGATTTGGCCTACACTCTGCACACTGGCCAGTCGGGTTGAAGAAGAATAGTTCTCATGATGTTTATAAGCTTTGTTTAGCTTGTATTTCTTAAGTCGCCTTCTACGTCAGTATGTAAATATGTATTTAAATGTAACCTACGAGGCATGCACAATTCATATAAATCTCATAATCACAATTGCTTTTGCGTCACTTAATAATTGTGAAATTATAATTGTTTATGTGTTACGCGATAAAAAGTGTCTATTTTTTGTATCTATTGTAAACTTCAGCGAGCTATAACGATGAACAGTCATGCTATGAATTTAATTAATTAATCAAAATTATTTTCACGCCAAGTGATTAAACATGATTCAAAAGTCGTACCAGAGTGTTACGTTATATTCGTTATTAGTTTTCCGCTATTGGTTTTTATGAGTATTAGTACTAAGTACGACTACTTAATTGGATACGGAAATCAACTACCTATACCTACTTTTAAAAGTGGAAGTAAAGTCTGATGACCAATCTCATTGCTTCCTACAACTAAGCTTCAATTATAGCATACTAAAAGAAAGATGTATGACCAAATACGCAGAGTGGTCAGTAGAAATTGTAGTTTCTAGTTCTTAATTTTTTCTTCTTTCTTTTATATTTTAAGAGAAGAATATTTATCGAAATAAATTCAACATTTTATTTTTTAACACATTGCAGCACACTCGGCCAGACACAATAGAAATAACAATTAAATTACGTCCACAGCCGTAAGTGTCCTGCAATGTGTTAAAGGTTAAAGAAATCTAAAGAAAACAAACCCAATTGTTTAGCTTTGCAGTACACACATTTTCCTCAGGAATAAAACATAGTAAATATAAGTTATCTCCGATTACAAGAACTACTTATTACTACTAGTTTGTGCATCTTGTGGTTGCGTAGGTAACCAAGTAACCAAAGAAGTAAAGAAAAAACACAATGGTAAGAACACACTACTGTAAATACTGTTTGTTTGTTGTTTAAAGCTAACAAGTGATATTTGCCACACTACAAACTTTGTGCAATTGTGCAAGTACTAGCTTTAAGTGTGTGTGTGACAATGCACACAGGTGGCCGTCACCTGACACCACCTCGGAACCGGCCACTTCCGGCGGACGCGGCAATTAGAGACACACACACGACTGCTGATGTATGTGTGTGTAGGCTTGGGGTGACCAGTCCTATGCAGATTATAATTAGGTCATTGTTCGTGAGAATTCGGTCAATTAAATGTTTTGAAGTTTAGTAAAAGTATCTCCTGACCAATGACTTCTCATTTTATAAGCGATGAATTCCTAATTACCTAGGTCTTTATGCAGATAGTCTATTATAAGGTAAATGTAGTTCGTGAGAATTATTAATTATAGGCACTCATTACACTACTTGGTGCTGGATGCAAGCCGCTCTAGATCGGTCATTTTGGAAATCTTTGGGAGAGGCTTATGTCCAGCAGTGGACGTTGTGCGGCTGAAATGATGATGATGATGATTACACTAATCTCAAAAGAAAGCCTAAAAACGACCCCAACGCGAATGAGTCTCTGGGGATGTAAATGGTACCCGCTGAAATGACTGATTTCAATGACAACTCTTTTGAATAAACTTTTTATACAGTAACTTCGTCACAAACAATCAAAAACCCAGACATCAGACATTGTTAATATTCTGAGCATGAACTAATTACGTCTATTAATGTGATGTTAACCTCCCCATAAAAACTATGAATATTTAACTAAGTATGTATTGTTAAACTATTATTCAAGCTGCCCAGTAATTATCAACAGTTTTTACAAACCTCTTTCGTATAAGCTCATTTAACTGACAAGATGTAACGAAGCTTAAAATCCCACTTCATTTGTATTCATAATTTAAATTTTTGATGGTTTTTAAAAGTTATCATAAAAGTAGATTGTGTTGTAATTTAATCGTTTTGAATATGTGGGGAAGTCATTGTTCTTAATATTCTTTAACTGTACATTATTAAAGTAATACTTACATTAACGCAGCTATGGAGTCATAATTTGTTTTTTTTTTTAAGTTTTTCAAGCATGGGTGAAATCCATCATGGAAACCTGGGAGCCATAATTGTGTGACCATAGCCGTAGAGACCATGGGTAAACGGGGATCGGGCGTTTAGGGCCTAATAGGGAAATAGGTCACCCGTTTTCGGTGTAAAGAATGGCTATTGCCATTTAGCGCGATAAGGCCGCTAGCGTTCTGGGCACTTTTGCACCGGAAACACTCAGGGTAGGTTGTAATTTTTTCTTATTTGTTTTGTTATTTCGTTTCGTTTGATTTGTAAAGTACATTCAAATGCAATTAATTAAAACACCGGGAGGTAAACACAATCAATTAATATTTGACTTGAACAAACTGCAAGTATGAAGCTTGTTTACTACGTGTGACCCTGGTCTTACCAAGTATATAGCTGTCAGAATTCAGCATGCCTAATATCAAGTTGATAGATTAATATGATTTATTCATCAGACTTCATCAGACGTGGTCTCTTACTATGGGTCTCATAAGAAAGCTTAAGGTCGCTCAACGCGCTATGGAGAGGGTTATGCTCGGTGTTTCCCTACGTGATCGAATCAGAAATGAGGAAATCCGTAGGAGAACAAAAGTCACTGACATAGCCAAGCGGATTAGCTCGTTGAAGTGGCAGTGGGCGGGACACATAGCGCGACGAACCGATGGCCGATGGGGCAAAAAGGTTCTTGAATGGCGACCGCGTACTGGCAAGCGAAGCGTAGGGCACCCGCCTACAAGGTGGTCAGATGACCTGACCAGGGTCGCTGGAAAGCGCTGGATGCAGGCCGCTCTTGATCGGTCATTTTGGAAATCTTTGGGGGAGGCCTATGTCCAGCAGTGGACGTTATGCGGCTGAAATGATGATTCATCAGACTAGCCGAAGCGCTCATCAGGCAGAATAACTTTTGCTAAGGCGTCATTTTTAGTGTTTCGTAGTAAACATGCCATGTCTGTCTGTCTGTCAGTCTGTCTGTCCATTCGCGGTCTTATTCAGATACTATAAGTACTAGAAAGCTGTAATTTGGCATAAATATGTATATTCATCATAGCAAAAAAGTCGAAAATAAAATCTGTAAAAAAAATTTTTTAGGGTAGCTGCCATACAAAGAAAGATTTCCATTCAAGGAAGGTCAACATTTTTTTCTAGATAAATACATTATGTGGTGTATCGTTAAATAGGTCTTTTAGAAATATTGTGAGCTTGTATTTAGCTATTTTTATTTGTAGCTATTTTTCGATTTAGGGGTCCGAAATATTAAGGTTTAAAGTGGAAATTTTTGTTAGAGTCAAGTCCCCTCCTCTATCTGCCAAACGGTTATATATGGCCACGTGACAAAATTCACAGCTATAGTATATATAATATAGTTTAAAGGAAAACTATCAGGGCTAAGTAGGGTTTACAAATTAATAAGTTACAGGCGATCAACCTATAAATGTACTTGGAAAACGAAAAATTCATACAAATTCAATAGATAATTAGTTTTTAGACGATTTTAGTGGCATGAACTCAAAGTTGGCATTTGCAACTACGGAACCTTACACTGGGCGTGGCTCGACGCGCACTTGGCCAATTATTATTTTTATTATAGTTTAGCGAGACCATTATGGTTCTGCATCAGGTGTTCCATTTTCCAAAATCATTACACTCTATATGTTGCACAGGCTAACAGTAAATACAAAAAAGTTACATTTGAATCCGTCCATTATTTCTGGAGATAAGCAGACAAACAGACACCCATTTTTTAAAATTATTACTCTATTACTATGTCTCTGTCATCCCAGATATTTTTTTTGAAAATATATTCAACTTACAGAACCAGTTTTTCATTGTTTTATTATATGTATAGATAAAACCTTAAATATTCATGATAAAGCCTATATATAGTAAATTAAAAAAAATGGTAATTTAAACTAAACTACAGCTAAACTTATATATATAAATCAAGTTATATAACTTGATTGATTGCTTTATTATGATCTAAAAATATACAAATAAATAAATCTTGATTAGCAATTTATCCATACCTACTAATATTGATACAAGTGGATACTACTAATGTGGATACAAGTCTGATCAAGTATATAACACAAAACACTGTTTCGGCTATTTTTTCTCTAATTCGCAACGTTTTATGGCATCGTTGGGTGACCATTGATATATGCATATTACCTTTACCTTTCTGAAGAAGAAAAAGCCATAAGGCGCACCGAGCTCTGAAGCAGCACAAGAACGCGCTAAGATAAAGACGAAAGATCAAATTAATTAGTTTTTAAAAATAAGATTAAAAGGATTCAAAAAAATAACTTTTAAAAGTTACAAATCTTCATACTAACTACTATGTTACTTTTTGTATGAAATCAGCTTTCCTTCCTGATGTAGTACAACTGCAAAACGGTAGAACTTAAAATTAATTCATGGCTATCTGCACATACATCATTAGGTGTATATGTTTGGTATACCAATATAAAATTTTACGGAAATTGAATACAGTATAGCTTATTAACTTTTGCTGTGGTGTAGTGGTTTTTAGGGCTATTTGCTTTGACAGGTCTCTTAAACTGAGCAAAAGACGTTATCAAGCGCATGCAATAAGGAACATGGACATTTGACTAGTGGCGCGAGAGTCCGGAGGGGGCTATGGTCCGGTGCCCTAGGGCGCAGGTGTAGGTGGGGGCAAGAACGAGGGGGGAAGGGGGGTGAGATAACATCGCGATTACGCGGTACAAAACGGGCGATATCGTGCGCTCATTACCAGCTGAACCGACCGCATAATGGATATTTACCAACGGCTAAGTCAATACGCGGCTGCTTAGCGGATTGCGCACTTCGATCATTAATAGCACTCATAATTGGCGAATGCTATTTCCGTTGATAGCTAACTCCTTCACATGCTGAAATCAATTAGTGTGTATAATTAAGGAAATTGAACGTTTATTGTTTCTACTCACGCTACACCGTAAGTAGGTACTTCCAAAATTAATACCTCCTGAATATATTTTCTAAGCATTGTACCGAGCACCAATGCCGCTATCATACCTACTAGTAATCCACGTAACATCAATTACATTATTAAATTTACATCAAATGCTATTAGTTTGATTCTAATTCTATAGAGTCAATGTCAGAACAATAAAATAACAAAATAGCGTTAGTAGCTCCACATATATATAATAGGACGTGTTCAGGGGCAGCTAACCGCGAAACGTCCATTTCATTTCCATAATTTCACAAAATGGCAGATTATAATCCGAAAAGAGCGCTGACAATCGGGCGACTGCCGCAGAACAATGGCGGCGTAGCGTTTCCCGCGCATTATCTAATTTGCCTGTCAAAAAACATGCTCGCGCGCTGTGATACTGAGCCCGTAACGCGCGATTCTGATGTCATGTAATCGGTGGTATATAAATATTAATAAATATTATCCGGTGACGAAAGCAATGCGGGTTACTCTAATCTCGAACACAATAATTATTCTGCAGGAAACCTCCATTTCAAATTACCTTGATGCATCTACATATTATCTACATAGAGTACTTACTTTTTCATACATTATAAAAAATTAAATACAAACAACAAAAGCAGGTTTATTTTTGAGAACCAAAGCATATATCTTCACTTTAATATATATTCAAAATAAGCTCTTTATATACAGGTGTTATATAACTATCAAATATAAATGAGGGTATAAATAAAATTAAGGGTATAAATGCGATGCCCTTAATCTTCAAGGATATCTGTAAATTAGGTATCATATATGTTCAATATCTCCAACCCGTCTGGCCAGCGTGGAGAGTGTAGGCCAAATCCTCTGACTAATCTGGCCAAGTATGGCTCTGGTAGTAGAAAGAGGGTCGTGCTCCTGCAGTGGAGACTAAAAAAGACCTGATGATGATAATGATGATCATGTTAAAACAGCAACTAAGCTTATGTTGAGTCCATGTCAATAAACAGCGTATAAAAAAACTAAAAGATAATATCCCAAATCGTTAAACAATCACCTTCCTTTTTGTATATTTCGATGGATGTTCTTATATCTATGCATCTTGGGTATCCTATATGCTGGAATTGCTGGACTAAGCATATACGTAGCTTCTCTCTTAATTTACAGTTCCACTTGTTTCGGGTATATATACATATATAGGTATATATAAACAAATGTACATATCAGTTCTTATATATAAAAAGAAGCACTTCATTGAAAAAAACAAAACCTTTTATATTGTAGACATAACCATAATTTGGATTAAACAAACAAAGTAGTAAAAGCAATTTACCTACATGCACAATACAAACAGTATCGAATCAACCGTGTACAAACAAAAAGTATCAATCGATACAGAGGAATTAATTACAAAAAAGTGCATACAAAGCGTGCAGGCGATTTATCGCGACACAACGACTAAAATGAAACGACTAATTGCATAGTGGGCGCCGATAACATCTCTCGTCGGACGGCTATGACGGACCCACTGTACCTACGTAAAACAGTTCTCGTATTAATTCATTTATATTATACAGAGTTCTCTATTTAGTTTGATAGTCATTAGTTGTTATGTGTAACTAATTTTTTCATTTGGTAGTTTGTCATTTTCGTAGTAGGACCAAAATGATCTTTTAAATCATTCTTAATTTATTGTTCGATCACATCTTATATTAATATTATAATATTATTAATTATTTAGCAATTTTCCTGTACCTAGAAATAGAATACTTTTATGTAAATTAAAAAGTACATATATCTACTTGTTTTATTTCTTTTCCGTTACACCTGACTTACACCTTAACTACCTGAAATTTCTGAAGAAAGTTGTATATTAAAATATATCAACTTATCCTTAGATCTTATCTATAAAATATATTTCGATATTTTATTTAATATTTATAGAGAAAATCATGTTAAAATAATCGTTATACCTATAAAAGAACTTAAAAAAACTTCACTCGAGAGCATTTTCTACAGCATTATTTTTAGATCAGAGATCTAAAATAAGAAGAAACCATCTATAGAATGGTCCTATCTAGAGATAAACCAGAAAAAGACTATCAATAAACATATATGTTAGCCTTTGGCACAATGTTTCTTGGGTATGCTCTACAAAGCTTTACCAAGCATTACACCAATCAACGGTAACTAACCCTAACTGGTATAGTTTTATTTAGTTTATATTATTATTTTGTTGTTTTTGTTTAGTTTTAATTTTGCCTCTATACTATATGTATACATTTGAGACCTCTCCGACCCGTCTGGATAGCGAGGAGAGTGTAGCGATGAGAGTGTCTGGCCAAGTACAGCCCTGGTAGTACAGAGAGGGTCGTGCTCTTGCACTGGAGACTAAAAAGACCTGATGATGATGGTGATGATGAAGTACATATTTAATAAATACAGTTTTAATTTAAATATTTTTTTTAAATAAATCATCTACACGGGGTTGTTTACAAAATAAAAATAATGACCCTAACTTTTCATTTACAAATGACGACTATAAAATCTATAAACCACCGTACAAGTTTACACTTACAAATTACTATTCAGATGTATTCAAGTACAAAGCAGCGCTAGAATCGTTTACAGCTGGACTAAACGGTATGCTTAATTACCGCGTAGATGGTATCGCGTTCGTGTAAAATAAAAATCGCGCCGCTTACTATTCAAATCGGACTGTCTGCCTGCTCACTGCTCAGTTACGTATTTTGATAGCAATATATTTCTGCCAAGTGTTTCTGACTTTAGATAATTAAGTTATGGCACAGAATTAATATATGGTTATGGCTCGTGTCTTATAACTTGATCCATAATAAACATGTATAAACTAAAAAAAACTATATCACACTATCATTACACTAATATTATGAAAGCAAAGGTTATCAGTGTGTATATATGATTGTTACTTCTTCATGCGCAAACGGCTGGACCAATTTTGATAAAATTTGGTCTGCAGGATTAACTCATAGGCTACTTTAACCGCGGGTAACACCACGGGACGTATCTAGTTAAATATAAATAACAACGAGAAATGTATTGCATTTGTACGTAAGTACAAATGCAATACATTTCTAGTATAGCTCTTCCGGCTTTCCTTTCGTCCGTTCACAGCGTGTCACATTTGTGTGCGAAAATTCTTAAAATGTCTTCATCTGATATACACTGTGCAACGGAGGAAATCGATGCCTGGAAGACTTTCTGTCCCAATTAAAACATCCCAGAGGCACCAAACCGACAAAAACTCTCGGATGCCCCTTTGGTACAGAGAGATTATAACTATTTGGTTCAAAATTCTATCAGTGATTTAGACCGCGCAAGGCTTCTTGCCGTCTCTGAACATGAATCAGGACGATGGTTACACGCACTCCCCTCCGCCAACCTCGGAACACTTTTCGACAATGGCAGTTTTCGAATTATCGTTGGACTTAGATTGGGTGCTGCCATTGTCGAACGCCATCTATGTTTATGTGGCAGTGTCGTCGACAGGAACGGACTCCACGGGTTACACTGCCAACGCAGTGCCGGCAGATTTTCACGCCACGGCTCCATTAACAATATCGTTAAAAGGGCGCTTGCCACCATCGATATCCCTAATGTGTTAGAACCTGTAGGAATAACTCGCGATGATGGCAAGCGTCCAGATGGTTTAACCCGTGTCCCTTGGGAGCGGGGGAGGGCACTCGTGTGGGACGCGACATGCGTCGATACGGTTGCCCCTTCTCGCCTCGGGGCGACGGTGTCAAGAGCCGGAGCCGCGGCTGAAGCAGCAGAAGACGCCAAGCGGCGAAAATATTCCTCTTTATCTAATGAATATATTTTTGTTCCGCTTGGCGTCGAAACTCTTGGTCCATGGGGTCCAAGTACGAAAAAAATTTATTAAAAAAATAACCCCTCGGCTTGTCGACGCCGCTGGTGACAAGAGGGCTGGCTCATATCTCGCGCAGAGGATTGCAGTAGCTATTCAGCGCGGGAATGCAGCCAGTGTTCTTGGCACCATGCCACATGATCAAGATTTAGATTTTTAATTTAGTTTTTTATTTAGATTGTAATTTAGATATTAATTTAGATTTCTTGAATTGATTAAATATAAAGAAATAAAAAAAAAAAGTTAATTTTTTGGACCCACTTAAAATACCTAACAGTCGTCATGCCTCTTTTATATTTATTAATTTCACATAATTTATTGTTCCAAAGTACAACGGACCGTTTCCTCCCAGTCAACCATATTAGGAATAAGCAGATCAAATTGTGCGGCGTATTTTTTTATTAAATAGATAGTAGATATAACACAGCCAGGGTAGGATATATAGGTAAATACCATAGAACTAGATTTTTTTCTAAATCTATGGTAAATACCAACAAGACAAGCGCAGGTGTTATGCAAAAATTACAATTCAATATGCTAGTATGTGTTACGCACCGTATGAACCGTTTACTATTTGCATTGCGGTCATTAGCTCCATTTACAATTAACCCTCCTTCCTTGATTAATGCAACCGATAAATATGTTCATATTTTAATTGTTCGTGCGATAATTAGCTACTTTCAGCTTTTGTATTTATAGCTGACATTATTTAATAAAACGGATTATGAAATGCTGATTTTAATATGAACCCGTTCTCTGTGTTCTTATATTATAATTTTTTATAGGATTTGGATGCGGTTTTCGCTAGACTTTTTTAGAGGTAACTTTTTATATATTTTTATTATTATTTTGATTATGTATATTAATTTAGGAGAAGCCTATGCTCAGCAGAGGCCAGAAAAAAGACTAGGATGATAATTATAAGTATTATATTGAAAAGATACTTGATTTGGCTAGAACTATGTAAAAATAAATTACCTGCGTATGTGACGTGTGGCGTGCTCCTCCTGTCGCCCCGCGCCCCGCACTCCATCGCGGGCGGTATATATACCCCGGAGCGGCAGCGGAAGCCCTCTTTGGCCTGGACGTGCTGCTGACCAAGCTAAGTAGCCCATCCTGGTGGCTACTCACTGGACCTCGTGCCTAGACCCACGACCCTATATTTTTCTGGATTCTATAATTTTTAAAAATAATCTAAAATTCAAAATTCTGTAGCGTTGAGTGTTCTTTGATTATATGTCTCATTTGCTCTGCTATGCTTGTATTTAATTTATTATTCCAAGTAGGACACCTATCAGCGTAATACGTAGTTTTATTGCCATTTACAGGCAACCCCTGTCACATCACAGCGACGCCGCTGCGACCCAGCTACGACACGTCTACGATTTTGCTATGACATTCTTTTGGCTCTTTGAAAATAAATTACCTGCGTAGTTTTATTGCTATTCATAGACAAACCTCAGTCCCATCACAGCGATGCCGCTACGACCCAGCTTCGACACGTCTACGATTTTGCTACCACATTCTTTTGGTTCTTTGAAAATAAATTACCTGCGTAGTTTTATTGTTATTCATAGACAAACCTCAGTCCCATCACAGCGATGCCGCTACGACCCAGCTACGACACGTCTACGATTTTGCTACCACATTCTTTTGGTTCTTTGAAAATAAATTACGTGCGTAGTTTATTGCTATTCATAGACAAACCTCTGTCACATCACAGCGACGCCGCTACGACCCAGCTACGACACTTTTGCGATTTTGCTACGACATTCTTTTGGCTCTTTGAAAATAAATTATCTGCGTAGTTTTATTGCTATTCATAGACAAACCTCAGTCCCATCACAGCGATGCCGCTACGACCCAGCTACGACACGTCTACGATTTTGCTACGACATTCTTTAGGCTCTTTGAAAATAAATTACGTGCGTAGTTTTACTGCTACCCTCGGATGAACCTGTCTCATTGCAGTGACACCGCTACGACTCCTTTACGATTTTGCTACGACCTTCTTTGACTCTTGGAAAATAAATTACCTACGTCGTATATTTTCATATATATGTTTATCATGATCAATATATAAGATCGATACTTTTTAAACTGTTTATTTAGTTTGAAAACGTATTATTTTTTGCTTGGTATCTTTATCTCAATTTCAAGCTTTTTTAACTACTTTAACTAATTAATACATATCCAATATAAAACATATATTTTGTGAACACCATTGAAATCGGTTATTTTAAAAAAAGCTTATTTTAGCAGTTATATCATCCGTGACCTGACTTTTATAGCGATTGATATATTATGCGATGTAAGATTAGCCGTCTAACATCTGCCAGCGTGCGTTTTAGAGCACAAGTATGTGTTGCATCTACAGCTCACTATGATTTATGAGTAAAATGTGTAGTAATGAGTAATTATGAAGCAGCGCCGGCCTCGACGGAAGCAGATAGAGATCTACATCGCAGGCGGCGCGGGGGCCGCCGGTTGACCATTGATTTAGCGCTAAACACTCGTTTAAATGTTTTACAAAGCACGCACTCGGTTTGACGCAAAAATATCGGTCTCATTATGCGTTAAAGTAGCTTTGTCACTGAATATAACGAAGTTTAAGTAGGTAGGAAATTTTGTGTGTTGGCAACGAATTTGTAGCTTTAATTCGGCGAAGCAGTGAATATGCAACAGACAATTTTACATGTTCACTGTTTGTAGGTAATTGTAAATTAATATTTTTGAAAGATAATGGTTTGTAAGACTATAGGAATTGTAAAGTTTATCTAAAATAAGAATATAACAATCTTGTTACTAAAAACTCATTTTTTAACAATGTTTATAATTATATAAGTATTAACTACGATTATTTATCGACATGGATGCACTTTGTTTACGTAATTACGATCTAGTGGGTTTGTACCTACTCTCGAATCTATCACATGTATTTGAAATTTTAAACGGATATGTTTTCGTTTTTTAGACAATGCAAATAGGATTTCTAAGTTATAAATTAAGACCAATGCTACATTTAAAAAAAACACTTAATTGACTATTAAATAAGTCTTATTGACTAATAAATAAGTCAATTTAAATCCTGTACAGTTCAGAATACCATTAGTTACACACGTTAATTGCTTAGGATGTACGTAGGTAACTTGTAGGAAAAGACCGATTTAAAACTCAACAATTTGCTAATACGAAGGAAACATTAAAAGAACAACATTGATCGTAATATTATAACAAAAACTATTTGCTTGCAGTATGGAAGTTAATATTGCGTTGCGCTCAATGATAAATCACTTAAATGCACACATCCTAAAAACTAGTTTTACTTATTAAAACGCTAATTGTTTATGTATGTTAGGTTTTCTATTTGATAGTTAGATATAAAACGTGTGTTGTATAGAAAATAGTAGAAAAATAATTCTTCTTCCACACCGATACTGAATGCTTTTGGATGGACGGATGAATGTGAATAATATACGTCATTAGACAATATTTTCTAGAAAAGTTACTCTTTAAACCTAAAGCTCCAATCTCGGCAAAAAACCGTAAGATTTTATTATCTATACGACGAAGAAATTGCTTCATATCTCATAAATAAGGTGATTTTGTCAAGACGTACCAGCGAACACAATTTTACTTCTATCACTATCCAAAAAGTGGCATTGAAAATTCCATTTACTCTTCTGTAAACATAAATGTAAATGAAAATTATGTACCATTACTATGGGATACAGTACAGTGGTGCTCTATGTGCACTCCGCATATAGTCCTTCTTCTATGACTCTTTAATTTGCACCTACTTGTCATGCACGTATTGATTACCGTTACTTGTAAATACTTTCCACACGAATGTTAAATGTTGAATGTTAAATTCAGCCCATAGCAAAAACCGCTTCGTGTCGGCCGCGATTAAGGAACGTTTATACAACATTAATATTCATATATTAAGTTCTATCTGTGTGGCGTGATAATGCCGTATTTGAGTTTTTTAACATACTTTACTAGCCATTGCAACTTGCATTTGCGTGTCAGTATTTATGAATGGGCCGCTAACCCATCGGTATGTTAGCAAATATTCTAAAACCTTCATCCTTTCAATGATAAGAAATCTATCTGATGCTTCTGGTAATTGACAAGGTACATTATCTTGTGGTGGCAATAGAAATATATATATTTAAAAATTGTCCCATTTGTCCCCGCTGGGAACGAATAGGATATACCCTTTAATCGTAGTATTCTATTGCTATCACAAAAAAAAATGTGCTTAAAATTATAATACGGCTGTATAAGTAATAAGTGTAGGTACCTTCAATTATTTGATTGCAAAAATTGAAAAGCTGTGAGAGCAATTTTTTACACAATGAGATTCAAAAAATACATATTTTTTTTAAATCTTATTGTGGAAAAAATTGCTTTGTGTAAAAAATTTTAAGTGCGAATCTAAATTCTTTACGTCATGCAGCTGTAGGTATAACATATTTTCTAAAAATTAAACGGAACTATTATATGTTTTATGATCGTTTATTTGCTATTAGAAACACTAGTTCACTATTTATGTATCCTGTCCTGAACATATTAATTTGAATGTAATTGCTTTGTGTTGTAGTTAACAGTTTTTGTTTTTCGTATGCCACAACAAATTATGATTAGGTATTGTTAAATATGTCTACTAACCTAAAATAACCTAACCCGGTAAATAACTGTTCGCATTGTTAACTACTAGCTGTTTAGTAATGTTTCTATTATTTGCAACTCATTAAGTAGACTAAAAATATGATCTTTCGCGTGAATCGTTTTTTAGTCTAAGATTTTAGAGAGCATCATCTCATACTATTATGTCTCGTATTTCTATAATACACTCAGTACACACAATACAGTCTCTAATTAATGTCATTAATGCCGTTGACATGATACGAAAGCATAAAGCATAAGTAAGTCTTAAATTTTATCCAGTATCTAAAAAGGGTTGGTTCGATCAGTACATTTAAAACTTATTTCCACTCTCTTACAGGTAAGTGGTAACATATTTTTATATTATTAAAATCAAAATAGCATTGATGTTACGAAAATTAAGTATGAAATACAAAAATGAAACCGACGTCCATGACCTGCTGATAAAATAAAGAGTTCCCACTGAGCACCACAATTTTTTTTATCGTAGGTATAATTTGCTTATACTTATGTAGGCTTTTGGAGAATCGAAGCTTTTCTAGTATACTAACTACGTTAAGTATGATATGATAATTGTATACTACTAAATATATAAATCTAGTAGAATTCAATGAATCGGTCTCTACCATCTAGCTATATTCTCCAAAAAACACGTATAAATATGTCAAGCCGACGACCTCAGGCTCTGACACCAAATTCGTACAGCTGAAGAAGCCTTTTTTCTATGATATTTTTGTATACCCACTTTTTGATAATTTTATTATATAGTTCCTTATCTCCATGTCACGTAGGGAGGAACAAAAACTGACCTTCTTATTAAAATGCATTAGAAAAAAAACCTTCCTGGGTATCTAGATACGAGTACATTTGAATACATAAGCAATCAGTACACAAACGGCTAATTAAGAATTGAGATCGATGCATTGTTATGAGACTCTCACAATTATAGTCAGGCTCTATGACTTATTGATCTTATTATGTCTTTTGCTTTTTCCCCGCTGATTTATGGCGCAGCAACGTGATTTGAAAATTTATATACTTAACAACAGGCATGTTTTAAAAATATGTCAGGTTTAGCATCCTATTTCTGAAAGTGTGTACTTATTTGTATGCAGTTGTTCCCGTTGTTCTAGGTACTTTATTACATGTACCTATATGCACAACTAATACTTCAAGTATATTTTATGTACATATGTATGTATATAAAAGATTTTCATCCATACAACTAGTTCTGATAGATATACTTTCTTAGGTAGGTTCTCGTGTTAAAGGAAAGGGAATATTTCTTTAGTTTCAATGTTAATTGGGCGCAGTAAATAACAGCCTTCTGTGCAGTGTGAAAAAAATCAGAAATAAACTTTGTTATAATTTGAGCTCATTATGGTTGTGTACAAAACAGTACACTTACAATCATAGCTTACAACACTGAAACGAAGCAAGATCAGCTCACAAATCGCGTTCCACGTAGTCAACGTTAGCACGCAATAGTTGTTCGGGCGATTCTTGAAAACGGTCGTTTTGCGATTAGATCAGCGCTGGCACCGGGGGGTTGCAGTTGGGGGAGTCCAGGCCCAGGGGCCCTGTTAATTGCTCCGTTTTGTGAACACGGTAGCGTGCTCGGCGGGCAATCAGCGGCCGCTGACTGATTGCTTTTTAAATAGGTTTTATGCCCGCTAAAAATGTTACGAAGGAAATCAAAGAAAAGCCCCAGAGATTTCGTGAGGGCCGATTGTGTAAACGCAAGCGTGGACAAGTTGTTTTATAAACGCGCCCCTGATGACCGTGACGGCTCGCTCGATGATTTGGAACGCGTAATGACGCGGCGCGATTTGTTGTGCAAAATAGGAAAGTTTATTACGCGACATTATTTATTTATCGCTAACGTATCAAACCTTCTTTGACCTTTTGAGCTAATGGTCATACTAAATGCCTAGTGGCAAGAACGTTTCCATAATCACTTTTAACAGCGCCATAAGGTGTTATGGCTCTTAAGACATAACTCATAACCATAACACTGCAAGTGCAAAATGTGTTTGTGCGAAGGTAATCTAAAAATTGATGCACTTAGTACCCAGCTCCTGCGAGACGTGAATTTTGCAAATAATTGTATCGATATTTTAATTTTATCGTAGATATACACTTAAGCGATTAAATTCTGTCGTATCGCTTTTTGGCTCCAACCAATTTCAGATTAAAAGTTAATAAACGAAGGATATATTTAGATTTCTACCAATTATCTAATTGTATTTATTGTACAACAACTCAGTAGCAATGCATCCAGTAAATATTATCAGATAGCTAACTAGCTGTTACCTTTGAACCAGCCGACTCAGCACTATATTACCTTTATAATGAGTCTACTTTACACGATACCGGCAGTCGGCACGGAAGAGCATAGTCGCGAATGGAGATAGCACACACAATTTAACACAGGCCCATTACCCGCGAAGTCGACACCTGAGTCCGAGGTGGCGTGACAAAGCGGCGTTAGCCGGCCACCCATGCTACCACTGACACACTAGATGTAACAAGTGTATAAATGCATTTTTATTTTATATTGTAAGTTCTTGCAAAACTAATAAGACTGCCTGCCTGAACGTTTGATATTTTTATCGAGACAATGGAAATGCCATATAGAATTACTAAAAAAAATTACCCACTTTCTGAAGAATATTTTTATTTGTTAATGTTGCAAATCAGTAATACCAGAATAGCATATTAAGTAGGTACCGATTTAGCATATTTTTTTAATTCATTTCTTTTGTTTAATTATCGTATATTTTGTGCTTTTATGTTTACTAGATTTCACAGCTAACTCAACATGCATTGCAAAATGAAATTAGTATAGAAGGTGCAGCATCAAAAAGTAAAGTCAGTGATAATTGACAACATTTTAATTAAAAAAACACCACAAAATCTATTGGACATAAAATGCCACATTTCGGATTGCTTAAGTACATCGTCGCTATAAACTATAATAGCTTTAGGTACTTTATTACATACAATTAATACTTCAAGTGTATTTAATACTAGCAATACATACCTACAGAATATGAATAATAATTAATATATATATATAGTTTTATATAATATACAGTTTCTTTGCACAATATTCCATCGATAATTTTATCGACATTTGTGTTATGTACTCGCATCACTATATTACACGGTGCCTCGTACCACAATGGGTCGGTGTCTACTATGATGAGTACAAATATTTTATTAAAGTGAAATACACATTTATCACATTTCCATGAGTAATTTCAATTGATGAGAATGTTTCAAATTTAATACCAAGTCAAAATAACAATTCTTTTCATTGCGTTCAGCGGGATAAATGATTAAAATACTCATATAACACGATTTTTACTTCGACTACAATTAAACAGAATTATCAAACAGTATTTAACTCATATTATAAATAATTTAGGAACTTTTTTAACGTGTTATAAAAATTACAGCATATTTAGCACAACTGACAAGCGACACCAAAGTGATCGATTGAGTGAAACTGAATTATCTGATTAGAGCACGAATAATTTAATATGTAGATACTTTTTTTAAGTAATATAAAGTTAAAATACAATTTACTTTGAAAATAACTCCTTTTGCTAAAAATATATGAATATGAGCACATTAGATAAAAAAAAGATTTTACTGGTGCTCTAGTCAGAGAATACAAATGTTTTAGATCTATAAATAATCCAAGAACATCGGTTCTATCACGGATTTTCTTCTACCATAAGACTTATTATTAAGTAATGTCAATATCGGAATGCATTAAGTTCCAGCTTACATTATCGTCTATTGACTTACAAAGCTTGTGTATACTTATTTTATTATTAAACAACATCAATTTTATACATTATTTCTTATCAAAACGGGCATATAATATCACATATTTTGGACGATCGCGTCCATCATTTACGAATATTTTCTCCCCAATAATTACGAATTGTCAGTAGAATGTCTAATTCAACATAAATATAAGTGACACTTCTATGTTGTGAATACTGAAAGTAGGTAATAGAGAAACCATATCGAATAAGTAAAAGTAAGTCAGGATTACCAGAAATTATGGCTTCATAACTTTGTCCAAGCAAATTAAGCACATTGTTTCACTTTTGTTCATATTATGTTCACAAACGTGTCTTTGAGCAGTCTTGCAGTCACTTTATGTTCACATACCATCACAATCACTGGTTTGCCCATTGTTATTGAGTTAGAACCACTTTAAACGTGTATAGGTTCGTCGTCTTCGTCGTCATCTGAGCGTCTTTCTACAGAAGGTTCTCTGGGAGAACGTGGCGGTGGCGCTGGACTGCCAGGGTCCAGGTCAGGGGAGGGCGTGCGGCGCGCTTGCGCGTAGTACCCTAGGGCGCCCAGGGCCGGAGCCCCGAGCGAGCCGAGATGCGCTGAGGGCCCCGGCAGGCCCAGCCCAAGAGGAGGAACACCACCTAATGGTGCGCCTGGGTATAACCTGTTAGCAAATAATTACATAATTTAAATATCTTAACAGTATTTAGTACTTTAACTTTTCATGAATTAACTAAGAAAATGACTACCGGCAGATTCAAGTTAGTTTATTTGACAGAGATACCTCTCTTCAATAAATAATCAATTAAAAAGTTTTAATAACCAATAATAAAGTTACTCTCTTTTTGTAGTTAGGCGAAAATATGAATCATGTGATGCGGCTAGCAACTCATCACTATTTTGAATTTCTTATTTCTACTTTGTTGCTCTTAAAACTGGCCTTTGGATCTTATGGCTCAGGATCGCGTAGGATGTCAGTCTGCCCCATCAGGGATAAAGATGTGATAATGTGTGTGTATAAAAAGTGTTGTTCCTAAACTTACCGATATGGCAATGGTTTCTGCAGCGTGTTGGCCGTGGCGGAGGCGGCGGCAGCGGCGGTGGCGGCCGCCTGCCGGTAGTACAGGTCGGCCGCGGCCGGCGCCGGCTGCGCCGGGTACGCCGGCACCCCGGCCCAGTAGCCGCCGTACAGCCGCTGGAAGGCGGCGTAGTTGCCGGCCTCTGCTAGCAATTCTAAACCCACCGCTGTCTGCCGCTTCCATTTCGTCCTGTGTGCAAAGAAAATAGTGTTGTAAGATCAACTGAAGGAAGCTATGGTTGACTGGGAGAGAACGCTCTTAGCGTTAAGTCCGACAGTTGTAAACAAGTGTTAATTGTGAATCAATAAAGTTTTAAAAATAATAATAAATAAAGGTGCATCGCACTGGCAGTAACCTTCTTTAATAATTTCAACACCAAACGAATTAACATTCCAGTTCATTCGTGCAAGAATTTTACTTATACTTAAGTTCCCTTGTAAAAATCAAATAACCTGCTAATAAAAAGCTTTACAGTCCATTTAAGATTACAAATAAGTTGATGCCGACCGTTATGCGAATCCCACAAGAATTTACACAAAACGATTTATGCCACATTACGAACTCAAATCGACTCTAAAATTCCCTAAACTATCATTTACGGTCCCCAAAGCCATATATCACTAACCCTACACTGTCTGTGACCCCAATCGTCATCAAATTTGTCACAGACCACTCGAGAGTACAATGATGATGTCTCTATGAAACGAGTAATAAAAAAATTGTATAAATAAAATAATAAATTTGACAAAACGTCTTGGGCACTCGTGAGTTCGTTGGAGCGCGGTCGAGTACTTTAATTTGATTTATTTGATTCAGCCGGGAAAGGGTGAGCTCGTATAAATTACGCGATATTGCTACTGAGAAGCCACAGATTTTTTTAACTGCCTATCTGTCTACGCTTGAGAGCTATTACGAAGAAAGTTTTAAGATATCCAGGATAAATAGTGGCAATTCCGTACAATTTTTCAAACGTAATGTGACTTTTGTTGACATTACTTTCTAAGATCGAAGTTGGTAGAAGAAGGATTCTCTAAAGAAGTGATTTGTGTTTCATGTATTGCTTACACATTTTATATAAATGTAATATGTGGAAATGTTTAGTAGACAAATGATTTTTAATCCAAATGCACCTATGTTCTAGTAAGTATTTATTTATAGAAGTATATTTGTAACGATTATTTTGAAAAATAAAGTGTTTTTTCTTTTAAGTATGTTCCTTTCTACTCAATTTCTTTTCAAAGAATCAAAGGTTTACCATGTAATATAGGTATGTAATATATATTTAAAATAATGTAGAGTATTAGTACAATACGCTTACATCGTTGTTTTATTTATTTTTCGTATTTATCATTGGGTGGTTTAATTTATAAATAATATTAGTATTTGCGTCTCCAAATAACAAAACATCCCCGATTGTAAAATTTAATTTAGTTGGCGAGTCCTCGATTAGTTCCACCGCAAGAGCTTCGTTATTGTCATCGAGTGAGCTTTTTATTAATGCGGAGGGAGTTGTTATTGCTCATCATTGTTATTATTAGCGTCGCAGCTATTGTGCGGCGGCTCATGGGGTTGCTGTACCAAACGGTTCACTGGCTACCTCGTTAATTAATTTCTATAAATGGATCATTTAATTTTATTAAATGTAAATGAGGGGGAGTTCAGATGTTCGTTGCTTTTTAACATGATTGATGTTACCTCATTAATTATTGTCATGCAACCAGTAAAAAATTCTTCGAGTCTCATTTTAGATTAGTAAAATAAAATTCGCGTTTTGAATTTAACTTAAAGTTGAGGCTAAATGGTTTTTAAGCTGGAATACTACTCCTTAATTATCAGTAGCTGACAGCTGATAGATGAAAAGCGCCTGCGTGCTCTCATTAATCACATCATTATGACGGGTTATTCTAACGAACATCATTTGAGAGCACTTATTTAATTGTCAAGTGCTGAATGAGACAATCTGCTCAGTGACACTATTCTTTTATTGCCGCCGCGGGCTCCGAACAAAAAGCTCGGAGAGCACTTAAATTTCGACTGCCATCTCAAGATCTCTCAACAGACAATACCTTCTCTCTTTCTAGCCCGAAGCACGTGCAGTCCGATCGAGTTTTTCCCGTCTCTGTCTCGCGTCCCTCGGCGGAGTCTGATACGCTCCGCCCAGTGGTTTAGTGATTTGATGCTGCGTGAACTGATTCAATTGTTGTTCGAGTACCTTCGTCCGAAAACACGCCTTAACCGTTCAAGTTAAAGACGAAAATCGTTCGGTAAAACGGTCTCGTTTACGACCTCTCCGAGGGGGAGGTTGTTTATCTCGATTTGGGTTTTTGGGCGACGTGATGCGAATTCGGCTTGTATATCCGGCAAACAAAGAGAAGTTTCATCGATCGCCGTGTTTGCGCTCGGCTGGCACTTGGGCCGTTTTACTCCTCTCGCAATCGGCCCAATTTGAGCCGTAGTCGAACGTTATTTATACGCTGCTTAGAAAGTTTCAGAAACGTGTTTGAACGAGTGTTCTTATGGGAATTGCTTCTAGTTTGAGAGCTTTTATTGTTTTGTAGGGGTATCTTTACATAACATGATACTATAACCTTTATGATATAATCTGTTAGTATAGGTACACAGGTATGTATAACTTATTTTATTCGATATAAATTAAATAAATAACTTGCAAAGGTAGGTCACCTTTGAGTTTCAAATCAAACAAAAAATAAGTATACTAAATGAACACAATAAAAGCTATTTAAATCTAATCTAATACTAGGGTCGTCGCCCAAATATGGTTCATGACTGTTTTATTTTGTGTACTCTAGAAATTAAGTCCCAATTTATTCATCACGATCTGCACTAAAGCATCTAAATAACTAGTTGGAAATAATCCAATCCGCTTATTAAAATCCGGCCAAAACTGAAATGGCATTCGTAGCATAATGATTAGCGTTTAAATGATAAGCCCGGCGACCTGTGCGTCCTTGGTTCGATTCCAGTGTCTCTGGACGTGTAATTTGGCCGGTTGTTCGCCATAAGCGATTAGCCCATTTCTTGGTAGCTACCCACGGACCCCGCGCTGTGTCATTACAATGGTGTGCTCACACGTAAGGAATTTTAACTCGTAGATAATTAATATTCAATCGTGAAAGAAGAAAATTTGTAATTTATTTACTATCCTAAAACTCAGCCAGAATAGTTCAACGTACCAGTAACCTTGCCATGTGACAATACTCTTGTAAGTACATACATACATTTGACCAAATCAAGAAAGACTAACCAATTTTTTTGCTATCTTCTTCATTTCGTGTCGTTGGCTCAAACAATAAAAAAAAATCCCTTTTGAATGATGCCACTCTTACAGCGTTGTCCAAGGCTTCATGGTCACGTTTAGTGCAGCTAAGGAGGTGTGACATAGTCTGGTCGCTATGGCCACACTGACACTGTGTTGCGATTAATTCATGTAACGCCATCGGGCCAAGTTATGCAATATTCACAATTATTTAGCTAAGGTATTATTTACTTTACATAAAAAATTATTGATTCAAATGATATATAAAAAACTAAGTTTATAATCACTTATGTATTTTTTATGTTTAACTCAGAAATTATTGTCATTAGAGTCAAAATAAAAACGCGTAAAAACAGTATTAAAAAATACGAAAAAGTCAAACGCGTTGATGTCTTTTAAATAGAAAAATGGTTAATTTTGTTTTCTGCTAATTAACGGTTTTAAATGGAATATTTAACCACAAATATTAACTGACCACATTAACACATTGCGATTTATAGAAAATATTTTAATGAAACTATCCTTCCTCCTTATCTGCTTTTCCGTACAACTAAATGGAAAGGTCTCTTTTCATTGATTTTTTTTGGCTGTTCAATTTGGGACATTCTCATACTATCATGTAGTTAAAGGGTAAAGGCCAGAGATATGGGACCATGGAATTGTAATGTATAGGACTAAAGCAGTAAAAGCAAACTTCATGCATATAACAGTGATCAGCTAACTGACACTGACAGTTCGTATGGGCATGTCGTTGATCAAAATTTTAGTATTAGTACCATTCATATCAAAAAGCTGCGTTCCATAATACTATTATTTTCTTCAGTCATCAGTAAAATACTTAATTAAGTAACTGTCTAATGAAAATCAAGATATCTACTGTGTAAATAAATACATTCAATTAGCGTTCTTTAAAACAAATTGAGCGATATAAAACTAGTCTGTAATCTAAAGTTTATACAGTTTTAATGTGGGACTATTAGTACAGTAAGTAATATACATTGCCTGCCCGTTTATTTTATTTTCTACAAATGATATAATTATAAAGTTATTTATTCGCATGCTTTTGAATTTTTCTCATTAATTAATAATTATTTATGTAACTGTTGTATAAGCCGAGTGTGATAATAGTGTCACATGAGTGTTTTAATACCTTACAGTTGCACACAAGACTATCTAACTGAAACCATAGGATGTTGTAAGAACTCTATGTAAATTCATGGTAAGCTTAATTGCAACAAAGATTTCGATTAAGCTTTTCAGACGAATTGCTGAAATTATGATTTTAGAGAATTGTTGATGGAATGAATCGAACTCATGTCTTAAATTCAAAAAATCTTAATAATTTTGTAAAAAGCTGTTTGTGTGTACTGTGTTTCACCCTTTATGATTACAATTAATGATTACAATAAATAATTCAAGTCAAAAAAAAAATATAAATAAAAACCTATTTTTTAAGACGAAATACAAAACCCATCAACGGGTTTTGTATTTAGCAAGAGCTGAAGATATTGACAAATCAACATGCATGGACAAACGCGACAATATATTTAATTTTTTTAAATTAATTTCATGTTGTGTGAAACAGTCCTCGCCATTTAAAGCCAAGTGATGAGCGGCGTTTACACAAATGATACAAATTTAAGTGTAACCTCAAACCGTTTAGTGAATATTGTACCTACGTGTACGTACGTGTTTTAGTTTGCGATTCGTCCATTTTAATCATCTAAATGAGTGAACTGGCAATTCATTAGAGTAGAAAAGTCATACAAATCATTGCCAGACACATTAATTCACGAAGACCATTACTGAAAATTATATCCGATATCTAAATTTTTTTCTAAAGTCGAACAAAATTTAATAGGCACATGTTTTGCATTTTTAAATCTTAAAGCTATTATGACACTACACAATACAATATTTTTAAGTGAACGCAATGCACGCATGCAAAGAACTTATGTTTCTAAACATATATTAAAGGCGCCTAACAGTAATTGTTAAAAATGATATGAAATATTAATTGTAAAATATTTTTTCACTCCTTCAATACAAATATTGAATTAGTTCTACTAAAATTAGTTTCGTTTGATATTTGAGTATAGCCGGCATATGTGGGTGGCAAGAAACATAAGCAACATATTACGAAAAGTAATAGTCTGACATTAATTTATGACCCCACAAAATGTCAATTTGGGACTGTCTCTAGGAAGTTATTCATACACTATTTAAGCAAATATTTTATCATTATTTTGTGTCTATTTAGAATAAGTAGGCGTTGTTTAAATGAATACTGTCTTGGTGTTGGCATTGTGATTGGTGGGAAATAAAACATATTTTTTTTTACTTATTTCTATGTCATAATTGATATAACTAATGGTACTCGTACTAAGTAATATCATCTTCAGAAAATACACTAAATCAAAACTCCTTTACTTTTAGACACGTAGTTTAATATATCTTTTTTATATTTATACTAACTGTGCCCGTGGGAATTTTGGGACAAAAACTATCCTATGTCCTTTCCTGGGTATCAAACTATTCCATATTAAATTTCATCTAAATAGGTTCCGTGGATGAAGCGTGAAGTGGTAACGAACAAATATACAAACTCACTTTCGCATTTATAATATAAAGTAGGAAGTAGGATAGCAGGATAGGATTTTGTATCTTTTTACAGAGTTAAATTTAAAGTTAATTTTCTGTTTTTTTTTTCAATCGAGTATTTTAAATTTAATACGCTTACGTTTTGGTACATCCTAATCTAGCCTTTAAAAGCTAAAAAAGTTAAAAAAGCTATTGACAGAGCTATCAATAAGATATTGCGCAGTGGAAGTCTGCCATTACAGACGTCATGCGGTAATCGCGGGTATTACCGTCGCCGACTAAACGCCGCTAAACGGAGCTGTCGGCGGCATAGTTCGCGAACGTTACACAATGGACAACAAGCAGGTTTGCAGTTTTAGGGTACCTTAAAGATTTAACTAACAAAAATCTTAAAATATAGCTTAACATAATAAGCCAAGTTAAGTGTTTTAAAGCTTAAACATGTAGTTTGTTGTCTTACACATTTTTAGCCACACAAAAATGTAATTTTATAATAACTGTAAAAGTTGTTAAAGTTGTCAATTTTTTTTTCGTTGGACCGCTGATAAAGGTAAATCTTATATTTGACTTAATCTGACAGAGTACCTAATATTGTTGAATTAATAATAATAATTAATAGCTACTTCTCTGTTGGATGCCCACCAAGTATGCGATAGTCTTAAATATAATAGCTAAATATCTGTCATACAAGGTAATTAATTAGGATAAACCTCATTTAATTAGGTAAATCAAGTGAGGTACCGTCGCCGAAACGTCGATTAACAATGCTGAAAACAACCGAATTCAAGTTAGCGAACAAGAAACTATTAGGAAGGGCCTAATTTTATTTTATATTACATTACATGACATACGACGTTAAGATTGATGTTTTTAAGTAAAATAAGTTGCTGACTTACATGTAGTCAACATAAAGAAACGAATTCGCTAAGTGATGTAACAAGTCCCTCGTTGCTGATGGCTCCTGGACTATAACCAATTTATGGCCAAGCTTCGGTCAGTCACAAACACATTTGGAATTTAATGATTTTGCCCTGAATCACACACAGACCAACCGAGTAGTAATTTGCATGCCGCTTCTTGAGCTCTATATTATTGGGTATTTTTAGAATTGAACGAATGTGGTAAAACCGTAGATTGTTTATACCTATTATACTTTTGCAAGTATGACAACATGATATTTATGTCATGTTTGTAGACACTTGTAGTTTGTAGACCTTCAACGTTGTCAGTGGAAAATCCATATATTATTACTGGGCAATTATAAACAGTATTTTACTTTTCATATTTTATTTTAACCCCCATTATACATAAAATATGAGATAATATAATTTTCAACACAATAGTAAAACAATACATCAGACGCCCGCTCCAGGCGTCCTACGTTTGAAGGGTTATGGCATTAAAACTATTTAATTTTGTAATAAATCATGTATACAGGACCAATTGAATTCGTATTTAAAAATCATAAGAAAAAGATTGGGCAAAGCTTTTTTCAATTGGCTGCCTTACCCATTATTTATTTAATTGAGTGAAAGGGCATCCAATCCATATCTTTGACTAATCGACGGACTTCTAAGTTACGCGGCTCAATAGTGAGCATACAGACAAAAACCTACAAATAATAGTGTCAAAAATGTCGGCGGAAGCTTGATAATGAGTGGCCAGGGAGCAGGCCGGCGCCGGCGCGCCCGTGACTTGCATCCCGCAGGTCCGTGGTCGCACCGGTCGTGTGGCTCACCGAATATCGTCAGAGTGTAAGAATGGTCAGATATTAGGATTAAGTAGCTTGAGAATACTCAACAGCACTTTAAACTACCCAAACTAATTTCGATCAAAGATTTGTGAAGGGTAATTTACCCGCTTTATGTTGACCGTACAATAGGTACCAGCTACTAACATGTAGAAGCTCGACGGCGCGAAAGTACGCAGTACTAGTAAGTTATAGTACTGCGTACTTACATCCGCGCCGCGAAATTCAATAAGCGTAAGTAAAGGGCCATTAACACAGTGCATGTTTCTTGTATGTTGCATAGAACTAAAATGAAACAATAGATGACTTGCATGGCCTAAACAAAGCTTTAACCATACAAATGAGTTATTGCTTCAATTTTGTTTTGATTATTACTTCTTTATTTTTAATTTAACACAAAAAAAATATTATTGTTTAATTTGCTTCAATTAAATTTACCTGTGTCATAATATAAATTTACCTATGTCAGATTTTCTTTTATTCTATAAGTACCCAGTATAATAAATTTTATAGTTAGAGAATAAAAATATAACAATAAAAAATGCAAAAAGTGCTCGTAATTGCACGACAATTAAATTGTTTGTAGAGAATAATCACTAATTACGTACGTAATAGAATTTATGCCGTAAATTTATGTGTGTAACCAACTAATTTTCTTTATAACGACTCAAGGCAAATGGCACACCTGTAATTAACACAAATTATTTCGGTCGAGTTAAAGAGGCTTAATAAGATTTTTTCTTTGTGTTGTTTAAAATAACAATTACAAGGCACAAACGTGTATAATGCGGCAGGGTCGCTCCCACACCACTGGTTAAATTGGTGGGTACAAGCCTACTTGCGGCTCCGACATCGACGTCGGCACCAGAAGAAAGTGACCGCGCACAAAAGCCATTACATCCTTCAATTAACTCCGATTTCACACCCTTTCACGAACCGAAAAATCGAAGCCCAAACATTAGTTTAGCGTAAATTACAGAAAATCAACAAAAACCGTGGCAAAAAGTGTAGTGATTGAAAAAATCAGAGGCGGGACGGATGACCGATCGCAGTCGCCGCGCCGTGTGCGGTGACGGCTTGCCTACACGCACTCTATTATAAATGTGCCTTTTGGTTCGTTTCGACTATCACTAGAAAACCAAATAAACAGATTCCGTGTTGCAAAAAGAGCCATCGAAACTTTGTACTAGTCTCAGAGGTCTCCTTATGTAAGTAAACGATTTGAATTTATAATATAACCACTATGTACCCAAATACTGATATTTTTGTGGACCTTATTTGATTGCCTGCAATTTAATTTCTTTGGAATTAAGAATTTGGAGGATCGATTGGTGCGTGAAACTGCTTACCTCTTATAAATGTAGAAGAAATAGGATTTTTTTAAATTATTCCGCATCACTGCTTGATACTTACAAAAAGTTTATCACTGGTAACGGGCGATTATAGGAATTGTATTAAATCAATAGAAAATTAGACGAGGTTTTTTAGGTGGCGCGGTTTTTATGAGGAGCGCACTGCGGCGGCGGGCGGGCCTTAATTACAAACGTTTGTTTTTGAAATAGCCGCCGGTACAGTCGGCTACAAAAAATATATTGTTGACTTTTAATAGAACTGTGAAAATACATTTATATTTAAAGATTTTCAAGAAATTTTAAACAATAGAGGTAGGTACAGAAGATTTGAGATATTCCAAAAAAAAAAATAGTTTTGGCGCAAAAGTATATTTAGTACCTTTAGTACTACATATCCTACTAATATTATAAATGCGAAAGTGAGTTTGTATATTTGTTTGTTTGTTTGTTACCTCTTCACGCTTAAACTACTGAACCGATATGAATGAAATTTGGTATGAATATAGTTTGAGACTCGAAATTCCCACGAGGAGCGAAGCCCGCGGGTACAGCTAGTAGACTATAAACAGAAACTTAGACCTTAGACTTAAACTTAGTGATAAAATGTAGGTATTAAATACTCGTATCAAAGATAATTCGTTTGTATTGTATAGACGTAAGAATATTACAATGAATATTACATTTTTTGTCATTTACCAATTCTCTATCTATTTAAATCTTAGCCCGACTGTACATGAGTATTTATAGTACAATAATTGCATCTATTATTATCCGGACTATCCATCATATTGAAAAAAAGGTACATGCTGAACTGTATTTAGTCAGTAGCAGATGCTGAGTCAGCAAGTTTCGCTTTGAGCCCACGCCGCAGTCTCACGAGATGTTATCATGGCGCCGACCAATACTACCAGCCATTACAAGTGAGAAATGCCCAATTATACCCACTGACCTTTATCTACAACCACTGCCGTTAAAGATTGATATTAAATACTTTAGAAATGCATTTTTAATAGAATAGATACAATCTATTCTCTGTTTTCCATATGAGTTCATATTGTAATTTTTTTTTCTTTTCAGAGACCTTAGGTAAATACTATGGACTAACTAAGGTGTGCTTTTTAAGTAGGGAAGGTAATTTCAATCAAAACTTCTGTTTAATCTCTATTCTTGGCACAGACTTATATTAACTATTTAACGTATTTTTGTATTTGCTTATGCTTGAGTAAGAGTTAGTTAAGTTTATAATAATATTTTAATTAAGAACATTGAAGTACCTAATTATACTCATGTCAGCAAATGCACACATTCACGTAAAACCACGTTACTTCATTTTTATTTATTTGCCTGTTATAAAGTTTATATTTGAAACTTTCAGTTGATAAGTGTTCAAAAATACGGCAGTTTTAATGCTCGAGGAAAACACTGAGTATCAAAATAAGGATAACATTATTCGAATTAGTAGCACTGTACCAATTAACCTTTTTATTGGCGTTCAAAATATGCCGCCATAATGCTCTAATCACACTGCACTAAAGTGCTATTTTTGAAACGCGGAGTCACCTAAACGAGTGGTTTTTCCATACAAAAAAACCGTTCGTTTAGTGACTCCGCGTTTGAAAAATAGCACCGCTGGTTTTGGGTTTTTGGCGTAGACTACAGAGGTAGTAACTTACTTACATACAAACATTTCTTGATCTATGTGTACATACCTACAGAAACAACTAAAACATTGGTCTTCCTTTCTGTTTGCAAGAAGTCTCTAATTAAAACTACCAAAAGAATAAACAGAAGTGGAAATGAGATAGGTACCTACAAATTGACAATATATTTTTTAAAACAGGAAATTATAATTTTTTATTGTAATCAAATGTACTCGTATAATTTGAAGTTGAAGGTTATAATTTCTGTGCAATGTATGTAAGTACAAATGTCGTCTGCATCCATTCTAAATAGGCTGTGTCTGGAATCTAGACATGAAACCTTATAAATCTGTACGACTTAGTATATCGAGAATATTCATAGATCTAATTATTTTACGTAGTGCAAAGAAGTAAAGCATACTAATAAAGGAATTGAGTTAATATACTCGATTTTTATTTTTTAAAAATATTACAATTGCACTAAAGGTAAAATGATCAATATTTTCTGAATTAAACAGTTTTAAATATAATAAGAACATTCAAATAAAAATTATTTCTTCGCATTATTCATATTTAAACAAATTATAGATTTCTTGAATTTTATAATGTGTTTTTACGGTAATAATAACTAATTTTATAAAAAAACGTAATTAATTATCTTCTATCACGAACAATAAGTTTTTCTAGTCTCCCCTATAAATATGTAGTCGTTAGCAGTATCGTTTTATTGCTAGTTAAAATGTACTTTTATAAATGTCTCTCTTCCCTTTAATGCTTTGTAGCACTATACACGCATACTGTATACTCTAAGTGTTTAACCTTTACCCATAAATTACTGGCGTATTATCATTGGTGTATACCAATAAACTGGACTCTAAATAAAACAATCCGAATACTCTCTCAGAAGTCTTACTGAATGTATGATTCAAAGAATTTGTTTACCAACGTAGGTATATCAGTCCACCGCTGGACTAATTTCATAGCTGCGTCTTCTTTGTAACCTACCTATACCTCACTTAAGGGGTACCTGAATTTATCTGAATTTTGCTGCCTCCATTTGAAATAAATTATTTGAAAGGAAATGGAGATATCATTTAAAATGTTATCTTGACCAAGCAAGATAACTCTTTAAACTATTTCATGAATTACTGACGTGATGCTTTTCTATGCATATTTGCAAAAAACGGACACTTTTCGCTAATGTGCGTAGAAAAGCTCCACTCGCTCCCAAAGTGCATTTGTGTAAATTTTACATTAAAAACTTCAAAATTACCAAGTTTAATAAAAACTTTTAACCCTGATTTCAACCTTAGACGATGAATTTCCCTAAATCTCTTCTTAGTGTCACTTACGTCATTTAATAACCGTTTTTGTAAAATTTCATGCTTTAAAACACAGCGGTCGTTGATCAATCATTCAATGTCAGCCAGTCAGTTTCTTCTGTCAGTCAGTTTGTTCTATTAGTCAGTTTATATATTACATATGTAGATATCATCTCATCTTTAGAACTTTTAAGTCTCTGCAGGAGCACGACCCTCTCTGTACTACCCGAGTCAAACTTGGCCAGAGCTGCCAGAGGTCTTGGCCTACACTCTCCACGCTTGCTAGATGGGTTGGAGAGGTCTCATTGATGTTTATAAGCTTTGTTTAGCTTGTATTCCCTAAGTTGCCTTCTACGACATCCACGGGAGGTCTTGGAGTGGCCCTATTCAACTTTGCCGGAAACCACACGGCAATTGAAATAAATTATTTAAAAGGAAATGGAGATATCATTTAAAATCACACTCTTTAAACTATTTAATTACTGACGTGCTGCTTTTCTATGCATATTTGCAAAAAACGGCCACTTTTGGCTATAATGTGCGTAGAAAAGCTCCACTCGCTCCCGAAGTGCATTTGTGTAAATTTTTACCAAGTTTCATAAAATCTTTTAACCCTCATTTCAATCCCTTAGGGCCAGTCTTTCCCAAAGTGGGCGATAACGCCCCCTTGTGGGCGCTGCAGGTCTCAAGGGGGGCGGTAAGAGACCCAGAAAGAAAATGTTTTTTTTGCTAGGAGCTTTATTTAGCTAGGAGGCCTCTTAAACAACGACTGCAAGAGCTCTCGACTCTCAACAACAACCACATAAATATCATCCTCCACTTTGAGAATAAATATTTACATAATATACATATATAGGTCACAATAATTAATTAATTTAATTTGAAGTTATAGTGGTTTTTAAATAGGTGATAAAATGGGGGCGCTAAAAAAATATTTATTCTCAAAGTGGGCAGTAGACAAAATAAGTTTGGGAACCACTGCTTAGGGGATGAATTTCCCAAAATCTCTTCTTAGTGTTACTTACGTTATTTAAGAAACTTTTTTGTAAAACTTCATGCTTCTAGACACCGCAGTTTCAGCTGTGCGTTAATCGATCATTCAATGTCAGCCAGTCAGTTTCTTCTATCAGTCAGTTTATATATTACCTACACATATATATACTTAGTTAGAAAACTTACCGTCGATTTTGATACCAGGTTTTGACTTGCGTGTCCGTCAAGCCCAGCTTCGCCGCGAGTTCCATCCGGTCCTGCACGCTGAGGTACTTCTGCCGCTCGAAGGACTTCTCCAAGGTCTGCAGCTGGTGGTCCGTGAAGGCCGTCCGTGCCTTCCGCTGCTTCTTCGCCAGCCCCGAGGAGTCCCCGCCACAACTCTTGCTGGACACGTCGTCTGAGTCATCTTTTACACCTGTGGTTAGAAATACGAGTAATGAGTTTTATCCCGGTTAAAAAATGCAAACTACTGAGTTAAATCCAATGGAGGACGATATTCTAAAGTTTAAAAATATAGTGCATGTTATAAACGTGCATTGGTTTTAGACACTAACGCACAAGTAGAGGAAGAAAGATTTAGTGTTAGTTAACGCTTTATGCGAAAATAGGGCATGGAATATACCTAACTAATGCAGAAATATAGTAACGCTATATTAAAATCTCTTATTTAGAATCTTAATTTAGAAGATACCTACAAGGTATTTAGTAGACAGTATATTTTGTAAGTTCAAGTAAAAATTCTTATCGATCGGTAAACAGTGACAAACTGTCGTGCAGATAAGTAGCTTATTATCGATAAGCGAGGCAATGATGTTGAAGGAAACGCAGCCAGCCGCGGCGACCGCAAGAAGCCCTGCGCGGCTTCTGCCGAGGACGCGGGCGCAAACCACACGCTGACCAAACCAGTGTGCGACATCGCGAAGGCTTCGTAAAGGTCCGAGATTATGTTAATAGGCCCTTATGTAGTAAAAGGCCCAAATAATTTATTTGTTCTGTCGTCTATCTAATCGCCACCTTTCGTCTGCGCCACCCTAATTTGTCACTAGATATTGCAATTAAAATAGTGTAAGTATGTTACCTAGATAATATTTACAAAGAGGGTTTTTTTTTCTATTTTTAAGTATATTTTACTACTCTCTAATAATAAAAACGTTTTTTTATTTATAATGAGCAAAATACTTAACATTCTTTTCTCAATTTAGTCATTTTGTTGAAAAATTGTAAAGCTGAAAAATTAAAAGTTTTTGTTTGTCATAGTTTAGTGTAGTTTATTATCCGTAGTTTAGTTTAATTTACCAATATTTAATATTTTAGCGTCTACTGTGTATTATTGAATGTTTTGATCATGAATAAGTTATGTTAAATGAAAAATCCTTGTGTGTTTCCTGTTTTAATATTAATATCAAAATATTTTTCCGCAATTTAATACTTATTTCACGTTGTGTTGCAGAGCTTAAGCTACCATAAAAGCTTGATTTAACTTTAACAAATAAAGCCTAAGGATCTGTCGTCAGCTGTAAACACTGCGAATGCTAAAACAAAAGGTGACAGGATTAAGAGTATAATGTGTGAGGAATTAGCGCAGTGGAGTGTGAGGGCGGCCGCGGTTGTGGTTTGCCACCCGCGCGCTGGCTGCCTGCGATCGTGACTGCTACGGTCACACGCCGCCCTTAAGACTCCCTTTACTTATTCTACTACCCTAAGTTTTTCCGCACAATTTTTTTCGGAATTGACATGTCGTTTCCAAACAAAAGCTAGACCACTTTTGTTTTGAAACGACATGTCAATTCCGAAAAAAGAGGAATTTTAAAGAGAGTGCAAATACCTATCTGTATGTATAGCTGATATCCGACAATAAAAATATAAATTAGAAAAAATATGAATATTCACCAGGAATAATGTTGATGTCTTATCTGTACTATTCGTACTTACCTACATAGAAATGGTTTGATGTATGTTTAGGTGTATACATATATGCACGACAAATTGAAGACATTTTGTAAAAAAAATTTTGATATAGATTAATAGATTGCTATATTTTAAAACATTTTTTGTCATCATCATTTTAAAATATTTGTGATTAGGATATTATGTAGCGATGTTATGGTACCGAGTAGATTAAGAATAACAACTTTTCCAGTTGTCAACTGGCTTTAATTCAATGCATTGACAATTCATCATTGTTCGGATAATCGCAACGTGTTTATGTAATTTTACAAGTAATTTTGCAACAGTTTTGCGATAACTGCTGGCATTTACACTTGCAAATACCACCACACCTTCCAGTTCCTCAAACTTATGTTGCATTTAAGCCAATTTAACTTTATGTATGTTAAGATAATTTTAACAACTTAATGCATATTTCTCTGTACAAGAAGAAAACAAGCCACAAGAAATTCCAAAAAAGTCGATTTAAACGACTGGTAATTTGGCAACATCGGGATTAAGTACTTCCATTTAAAGGGCAAATCGTTTCCCGTAGTGCGAGAGGCTTGGCCGACACTTGTTTGTGACTAAGCTCACCGTTACGTAAAGCTGGTTATACACGCATATTGTTTTATATGATTTTACGTCCAAATGGCGATTATTATAATATAATTAGACTTGAGATTGAAATCCTCGTCTCAATAAAATAGTTTTTATTTTATTTAACTGCGTACTTTTTGAGGAAATCTTGTCAGAATGTGTGTAAAATTCCAAAGAAAATGAACCAAACAACTACATATTTTCTTTTGGCTTTGAGACGAATCCATGCATTTGTTAATTCTGTAATTCACACGATGCTTATTTGCTCTAAGCTAAGCCCAAAGGCGGATCCAGGGGGAGGGGGTCAAAGGGTCATTCCCCCCCCCCCTGGGATGGGTCTAATATCTAGGTGGACCACTAATGAAAATTGTTAAACATTATGCTTTTATATATTTTATTGTCTTAATACATAGTTTATGTAAGTATATTTAATTAATTTTAAATAATATTTTGCATGATGGTAAACGCATTATTTGGAAATGAACGCATGGATTTGAATTTAACTTCGTCACCGCCCCCTTTTATATGCTATGATGTCACGACACGACTATGTTACCCTCCCCTCCCTCCTGGAACCAAAGCTAGATCCGCCCTTGCCTAAGCCCATGTTTAGGTAAATGCTGTCGCTTTTCGTAGCAGTAGCTGTACAATAAAATGTCTACCCGCCTTTAAAAAAAGATCGGACTGGTGATTTTTTCAAGCGACCCTTTAGCAGTTTGTGATATTCAGCGTAATTACGGAGCGAAGGCCCATTAGGGTACCGACGTTAATTTATTATAATAAGCCGCAACTGGCGACCGCACTTGGTCGACCGTGAAAATTATTGTCATTAGCGGACAATATTGCACCTATGCATGCATATAAAACAGCAATCTGTATGGTTACGTAAAAATATATGCTTCACATCTGTATCTTTTTCGGGGTAGATTGAGCTTAGGGGTTGGTGTCTGGCTTCTAGCTTATCCCTTTTATTCAGAAAAGACAAGGCAACAGACAGACAAAGAAAGGATTGCAAATAAATTTCTACTCAATGTCGTTAGCGATATGGTTTATTATAGCTCGCGTCAGAACTCGGCACCTTTTCGTTTAGATACCTAGAAGTGCATTGCAAGCCAATTTTATTCTTATTACTGTAGACATACGATTCATGTCACTGAATTTACCACTCCGGAGTGGTCGCCGGGCGTATATAAATAATGTACCTAAGTTATAATTTCGAAACCTAAACGGAAAGTGACACAGGCCTGCCTCAGGTGTGATTTTTTAGGTCTACTTTTATTCTGGAGAAGGAAAAGGACGGTCAAAATAAAATATAAAATCAGCATCACATTTTTTGCAGCCTCATCTTTGAAGTTTTTGAAGCTTCTTGAACAAATGAGTCGGTTTATTGCTGAATTCCGCAAAATTATGAAATTCATGTACTATCGGTATTAATGTCACAGTACATTGAAATACTTTGCCTATATGCAGCAACAAAATAAAAAATAAAAATACCTACTTATATTTTTGTATGCCACCTCATGCATTAACCTTAAAAACTTGTTACAGTTTTTGTATGTAATTTGTAACACACGTTGTAGAACGTGTGGGTGGAGCTATTGCCTAAGTTTCGGCACAAACGTTGACAAATAGACGTTATGATAGAACAAGACATTAAACAATTTAATGGAGCATAATGTAATATTTCAAAGTCGTTATGTACTGCGTTATGCTATAGTACAGTCGTTACATTACACACACAAACCTAGGTACTAGTAGCCCATGTTTCTTAGGAAGCCTTCACATTAAACGATTAGCCTAAGTACCTTACGCAATTTACTTATTAGTTATCTTGTACCTGGATGACCGAGCTTTACTCGGTTACTTGTCAAACATTAACAAATTTTTTTAAAAACTTGTCTTAAAACAATACAAAATAAAAAAATTATATACGAACTTTTAAAAAAAAAACAAAAGTAAGTCACCGAGTGGGAATCGAACCCGTAACACTCTTTCTAGCGGTCCGCATCCTTAACCGCTGAGCCAAACGGATGGCGGTCGGCGCGACGAAATTAGCGACCATATTCTACGTTGAAAGAAAAATGCATGAAAACTCGAAAACACGCGTTTTCCCAAACATAAGACTAATCTAGATCGATTGTTTACCCCCAAAAACCCCCATATACCAATTTTCAGCGAAATCGTTAGAGCCGTTTTCGAGATCACAGAAATTTATAAATAGAGAGAAAGAATTGCTCGTTTAAAGGTATAAGATTTTTTTTTATCTGAATCACACTAATTTTATTAAGGCGTAAGTTTTTAAGTGTGTGTTTCTTCACGCGCAAAAGGCTGGACCAATTTTGATAAAATTTGGTATGCAGGAAGCTGACACCCTGGATTACCACGTAGGCTATTTCCGCGGGTAACACCGCAGGACGCAGTATTAAATATTTGTAATATATACTACCTTATAGTGTCTATCACGTTATTTGTACTTACTACGTAAGAGCTTTTCTAATAGGAAAATATAACGGTAACAACACATACCTACTATACATAGGGTCAGTAGTTCAGTACCTACCTAATATTCTTCAAACAATTGACTGACAGTGTAAAGTTACCAATGTTTTATAAAGTGTGAACCTGTACACTTGAATACTATCTTAGACTTTATGATATAAAATAACAATTTAATTGTGAGTTTTTGCGTTGGTCTGAATAATCATAGTTTTGACCCGCGTGTTAAATGCGGAGAGGAATTAGACGTGTAGGTGTTTATAATTGAAACAGTGTCAGCGAGGCCTTGCAGATATTAAAGTCTAGAAATACTAAGTTGTATTTGAATTATAATAGATGTATAGTATCATTTATTGATCAAAAGCAAAAACATTAATTTAGAACACATCAGATTCAACACAAACTTGAACTTTAAACCTATCTATAGATATGCCATCTATAACCTATGTAAATAGCTTATTAAATAGACCTTTCTAGGTTTTAATCTTATATTATAGCCTTAATCAAAATATATCGTTCTTTTGGCTCCTTTTATAATGTGCCAGCCATAATTAAACCGTTGATTTATTTTAACTAAACTAGTCTATTATAGGTACTAAAGTTATAATAATAAAAAAAAAAACGTAAATGTCTTTTATATAGGAAGTAAGTAGGTGCTGTGAAATAAAACATTGATATCTACCTTGAATGTAAGATACCTGCCTGAGAAAGGTTTTTCAGGAAATTAAAACGTACTGAAAACCAATTAAATTTTTTAATTGCTCCACAAATGATCCAATTACTTTTTGCATACTCTGGCTATGTAGGTCACGGCAGGTACTTATTTATTAATCTTTATATCGATTTACCTTTGTAAAAAAAATTATTTAACAAAAAATTAATAACACAACCGTAGATAGACCCTTGAATCCAAAGGGATATTAAATTACAAACCACAATTAACTAAATAACGGTTTAATCCTTAGGTACATTTCAGTTACCAAGTCACAAAGATCATATGATCAACATGAAAAAATTACTGATTTTACACGTAGGTTACTTACTACTTTTAAAAAAATATTTGTGGAATTTGTATAGTTATATGCAATAGAAAAAATTAGGTACAAAAAGTTTATGAAATGACTGTACAAACAATGTAAACCTCGAAAAGTAAGCCAGCGTAATTAACACCAGTGGGCGTATTCTTATAAGATACTTAATATTGCAAATGAAATAAATATTGCTAGTAATAGACGACCTTCAAGCGAGGTGGCGTACAGACATATTGTGTCCATATTGGCAATGTCGCCTGGACCTGTTTTTGTTCTTATTGCATTAAAAGGTTACTGTAAAAATTCTTAAGTACAATTTGAAATAATCTGTAAGAAAGATCTGACTAGAAAATTACGTTGTTAATTATTCTTAAGTAGAACCTAGAAGTCAATGTTTGATTTACTACACTTTTTACTTTAATCTATACTTAATTACTTAATATCGTTCATAATTTTAGTTTTTATTACTGCTTTTGCGCTTTTTTATTTTAGTTTATTTTTTATATATGTATTTCCATATTTATTTTCGATTTAATCGTAAATATATGCCCAAAATGGAAAATATTGTATTATTGTAATGTTGGTACGCTTTTCAGCCACGGGTCCATAGGGACCCGGTCCTTTGAGGCTTAAAATTATTGTAATTATTATTACTGTTTTTAATAGGTATAAAAGATCAACAGAAAGCCATAATGTCGAGAAATAACATTGGAGATATATGTATCTACAAGGTATTTACCTGCTTAAAACAGAGGAAAGACTGTTAAATTGGGCTTGAGATATAGGTAAGAACTTAATGACTTATGTTAACATGAATCGGCAAGCACTACAAAGCGTGATATAGAGAGAATGAGTCACTGCGGATACCATCTTTACTTTGAGTGAGAGTTCTGTCAAGTATTGAGCCAATTCAAATGGAGATCCATAGTCACGCCAGTTTCTCACAGAGGTAGCTAGTGTCAGAATCTACCTACCCCTTTAGTAAACAGGCGTGATCTTATAGGTATGTAAATAATTATCCACCATAACGGAAACGTTAGATCCACGTGTGTAGCTAACTTTACTTACAGCTACTTTGAGTTACCCTATCAAAATGAGATAGATATATACTAATCATTTTATTCTAATGCTTAGACATCAATATTTTAAATCATATTCCTCCCACAGAGTTAAACAAATTTCATATTATGTAGGCCGCCTACATGCGTGCTCATTTTAGATGCTATAACATACAAATATCACCGTGTGGGGCCTACAAGTCTCTTTGGCAGTTTTACATAATATACTTACTAAGATAATAATCTACTTAGGTATCATATTGAGTTCGAACATTTTTTGATTTTATTTTCACACATTTGCAGTACGAAGGCAGTACCTATTGGTAATTTCATAAATTGATAAACATAAAGCCGCTCTAGATCGGTCATTTTGGAAATCCTTGGTGAGGCCTATTTCCAGCAGTAGACGTTATGCGGCTGAATTGATGATGATGACGATGATAAACATAAAGGTATTTAAACATATTTTATCACAAAAAAACTAAAGTTTTTTTACTAACTGCAACATTATAAAGAGGAAGTAGCTTTCCGATGTATCAGTGTAGCTGTAGGAATGATAAAACAATGACACCATTATATTAGTATGTAGATGTGTATTTAATAATTACTAACAATTGAGCAATTAATAAAAATTATAGCCTATTCATTTTTGTATACTACGATATAAATGAGATAATATGTAAAGTAGTAATTTATATATAAGGAAACGTTTTATATGTAAGGAAAAGTGAAAACGGAAAATAATTTGCTAGTACAAAATCTTGGGAGTAATATTTTATATTCATCTACCTAGTATAATTTATTCGATAAACATATTTGTACATATAGTTTCCACATACTTCTAGGAAAAATAATAAACGTGAAATGTACTATTTTCATCTAACGTTTTTACAAGTCCTAGCTGGCGTAAGCTCAGCTTTGCATTAGGGTAAGTGAGCGCTAAAAGTAGAGTCAGTTAAAAAATTTCATTAAAATAAAATCAATGTTATATAAGAAAAAAATAACCATTTTGATTATTTAATAAATTTATTATAAATTCAAAAAACAATGGCCGTGCGTGTCTCACGGCCGTGTTTCACCTACATCTGTGTGCACTCACACAAATGCAAATCTGAGCCAACGTCTCGAGAGCTGTAAGGTTTTGTAAAGCGTGGAAGCTGGCCTCTGTGTATCTTGTAAATAATGAAAACGAAATCAAGGGCTGTATTAGCACATACCACACTTAAATTTAAATACGCGGTATCTAGACTCGATATTGACGTCCCTTGAATTATATAAATAACCTAAGATAAGATCCGTCTATTATAAGTAGTAGAGACGAATCCTTGTTGCTACGAATCTTTTTTGCTACATTGTTTTTTCTTGAACGTTTACTTTATGCCGTGTGGTTTCCGGTTGCCGTGTGGTTTCCGGCAGAGTAGAATAGGACCATTCCAAGTCTTTCCGAGGATATCGTAGAAGGCGACTAAGGAAATATAAGCTATACAAAGTTTGCAAACATCAATGAGACCTCCAACCCGTCTGGAAAGCGTGGAGAGTGTAGGCCAAACCTTTGGCTGCTCTGGCCAAGTATAGCTCTAGTAGTAAAGAGAGGGTCCTGCTCCTGCAGTGGAGACTAAAAAAACCTGATGATGATATGATGATAATTAAGATGCAGATATCTAACAGATAAATAATGGCATGTTTGCAACTTTGCAACTATTACATAATACTAAAAAAATAGCAATGAAATGGTTTATTTTTGACGATGCACATTACATAAAAGCAGAATGTTAGTTGCATTAAATGGAGCCAGATAACTAATCTGATAGCAATTAAAATGTGAACCGGCAGCGATCTAAATAATAGTCTGTTGCCGTTTATACAATTTACCTAATTACGGTAACGCTCGCCTGTTGAGCAGCGATGCAAGAATAATTAGAGCGCCCATAGCCTGCCGACTTGTCTTTGCGACTAATCGCAAGCATTTAGCAATAAACAAATTTGTATTCGAAATGATTAGTTTTTTTCGTTAGCCTATATCTGTCCACGTCTAGACCAAATGCCTCTCTCTCAATAAAGGGAAGATATTAAATAAAGGAAAATTTAAATTCTACATATTTTGATAAATTTTGTTAATTTAATAAATATCTAGATTTTATTTTCCGAAATATATTAGGTACTTAGATAGGTATCTAACAAATGAAGGCAGGCTTAGGACATACAAGTAATTGGCTTAACAAAAAATACAACAAAAAAATTTTTTTTTCTATAACAGCAGAAAATTTGTTAATTAACGAAATAGTATTTAGCATTTGAAATATAAGATTGACATGTTACTTCGTACGCGCAAGACCTAATAGCGTAACGTCAATAATTCTGTACTTGCATCCTTTTTCGGATTATGTTACTTATTGATATTAATAATAAAAATACTTGAGTAAAATACCGTATTGAGAGGAAAACACTCACTTCAGTTATTATATTATGCATTTGTGTAATAAGCATTTTGCATATAAGTACAATGTTGCATAACACTCACTGGTCTTTGATCTTTAATACAAATGTCTGGTGTATAATTTTCATAACTTTGTATTGTACGTAGGTATGTTCTGCAATTGCTCCATTAAATTTTTTGCAAACGTAAACATCAATACAATCACTTCCTATGATGTTTTTATGTTACGTATTTATTTGTAAGCTCACCGTAAGTAATTACTAACTTATGATTACTAAATATCTAACTTGTTAAAAAAAGTTGTCTAATCAATGAAGACACTATTTAGTGATGCTTTATCTCACAAATAAATACAAATTTAATTTTGATGAAGAAAATTATATAAAGCAAATTCAATAAAAATATAATAATATCGCATTCTTTGTTACAATTAACTATTTAATGTGGAGAAGTATTTAATGAATCACAAAAGCAGCCGTGAGAGCGCGGCGCTCTGACAATGCACCGCGTTATATCACACTGCGCGCGCGCATGTCATAACAGCTACAGCAATGTTAGGCACCGCTGCCGACGCTGGATGTAATGGAAATCTCATTTTGTTTTTACCTTACCTATTCAGTTAAGGTTTTGCTAATTCAGTGCAATTATATTTAATGCGCCTGTCTTACGAACGGAATTAATTGCTGGTAATTTATTTTCAGTTGACAATACTAAGAGCAATTTATATATTTACATGCTATTGTTTATAAAAAGTATTTGAAGCTACAGATATTTTTTTTTATGTGGAAAGTTTAACATCTAAAATTTTAAAAATCCCTAACAAACCACTTTAAACTTTTCTTGAATCAAGGCTAGATAGATAGCCTTTGCCAAAAATAAAAAAACACAAAATTTAACTATTTTTATGTAAAAATCCCTAACAAACCCTCTCAAACTTTTCTTGAATCAAGGCTCAAACAAACAACATAAAATTAAATTCGGGTAATTTAAACCGTTTGGTAACCACGGGCATGCTTATATATTTATACATAAGCAGATACACGTTAGACTTATAACACCCCTCTTTTGACGTCGGGGGTTAAAAAGATCTATATCACGAGGTCTCAAGCACGCCGATTGTTCAACCGTCTTTGAGTGACACGCGGTAGTTCCCGGTAATTAAAGATTACGTACAAGTACTTAAGTAATGCTCCTATGAGCGACTGCCGCAGTACTAATTACTGCAAGTGCTATGTGATTAACTCGATTGTTTGCAGTAGGGTGCATTCAAAATAGCATTACTAGAATCATTTATGGTGCGATAACCTCACAGTAAAGAATATTTCGTATAGTTTATATTATTATTTCGTGTTAAAAACCTTAGTATTTTTTATTTAAAGGCAAGGCCTTTTAACGATACTGAGCACTTTTTCCCAGTAAACTTACAGTTACTTAAAAAACAATCTTTTTTATGTAAACAGATCACGTAACCGTCGCAATTAGTATGATATGCCATTTCTGTTTTTCTCGTTTTGGTGCCCCCTAAAATATCTTTACTAGGTAATTGAAAACCTTCCTTCTATAAGTATGGAAATACTAGCTTTTATTGCTGTCTGCAAATTTGCGTTTATACACGTAATCTCCATATATTTAAAGTTAAATGGTCTAAGGTGCGAGCGATTGATCGCCTTCCTGTTATAGTAAACATATTCCTGTCACGAGAATATTTTCGTATATAAATAGAGCTTTAGAGGCCATTAAATGTATCGAATAATACTGATACGTCAAAGAGTTTCATTCCGGATATCATTGGGCATATCTATGTGAAATCGGATGAAAAATTATGCCCTTTCGGCAGCTTTTTCGTGATCCATTCAAGTGAGCGCTCGGTCGCTATTACACGGTGTATTGACATAACTCTGTCCGATAAAATAATATTACACAGATGTTTTTTATCCAAAATTATTTGCAATTCATAACATTACTTACTTACTTACAAATAGATAGATTTATTTAATTACTCTACTAATATATTAAAAAAATATCCGGTGTCAAAAAGTCTCATTTGACTTTTTTTATATAAAGTTACGAAAAGTTCGGATCTTTCTAGTTTAGTTTAAAGCGAACTATCTCCGGAATAATCCAATATCTTGCAACGTTTTATTGTTATGTAAGATTTTCTTCCTCTTAATTCTAAACGTTAGCCTGTTGTGAACTTTATTTCAAAAAGTAAATGATAATTATGTGCATGCCTATAAAAGTTGTTTCCAGTTTAATCAACTGTCGAACAGATGATCAAATGACGCAGGCTCCCGGGCAAATCGTGGATTGAGTTTCTCGTTTGAACCGTCAAACGGGTCGCTGACAGTCCCAACATTAGTACGACTAAACAAACTGTAAATAATCCCCTTTGAAAAAAGTTTAATCACAGTCTTGAGACGAGCCTTTATATTTTAAATCGAACCCAATTTCACAGCTCGCATCGCCTGTCAAACGCGACACAAAGCCGCGAATACGGATCGCATTATGGACAACTCAAACTGGCCCTCTTTATACCAATGATAATCTATTTATTGACACAATAAAAAGTTTAGATGTTATCAGTTTGGTGCGATGAAAGAATTGTCACCTTTTCTTACCCTTATCTCGATGCCAAAAGTCACGAGATGGTTTGTCATAATCATGCACCTAATTGCTATGGCCATAGAGTCGTATTTGATTATTTTGAGGATTTATTCGAGGCATAAGCAGCTTAGCGAAGCGATGGTATACTTTTGAGGTTAGATGTTGACGTTCAAGTAACGAGGTGGTGTCATTGGAAATCAAAGTACAGTCGGAGCGTAAAGTGAAATGCCTTAAATTTAAGTTAAATTATATTATATTATCCATTTGAAAACAAGTTAACTTTCTAATTTTTAAAACAAATATAAAAGTATCCTAACCTATAGTAAGTGTAATTACCATTCTAGATAAACATTTAAGTAGGCCTTATGTGGCGGCTTTATTAATAAATTGTGTGTCTCGCCTTTATATGAATTGCACTAATGATATCTATCACCTAATATCCAAGATTTAAATTTGTGCCAGATCAGACTGTGGATTTTGCCTTTTTCAATTTATTTATTTATCCTATTCGCGCAAAAATTTTAATCTCGTAAACACAAATCTTTCACTTATATTGATGGTGCAGGTACCCTATTATAACATTATTTGAATTAATTACCCATTTTAACTGCACAGCCTGCTATTAACAATATATTAATTACTCATTTAAACTGTCAGCTCTGGGATTGTATGGGTTTTAATTGCTATAAACGTTGTATTTTTTCATATTCTGGCTAAGTGGGTTTTTCAAATTATGTTAGGTACGAGAAGCTTTGTATTTTACAGTTGCATGAGATATCTAATTGCCTTCAACGGATGTTAAATACAGTAATTGGGAGGTAAATTCATGAGATAGCGTGTTCATTAAAAAAAACATAATAGGTACTTATACCAATTCGTGTATATAATATTTTGCTTCGTAACAAATTGTAAACAAAAAAATTATCACTGAACTGTACTTATACTGTAGTCATCAAGAGAACTGGGTTTACGGTGAGCTATTTAAAAATTTAAAAAGCGAACTAAACTTGACATTTGACAAAAAGCTGATTATGACGTCAGTTTTTTCTTTTTTATTTGCCTGTTGTACGACGAGAGTCCTTTCAGCCAGGATTAATTCGGCCGTTTTATAAGGGCTTAGTTATCTCGAGGGCCGAGTGTTACGAACGGGTTGTATTTATCGCTGCCATTATACGTTTTATTATTTAATTTATTTAACGCCTCGGGTTTATCGGCTTGTCTATTAAATCGTCGACGGGATAATGCTATCGAAACTCAAACATTACTTAGTCTTATACCAATATCTAAGTAGTTAATTTATTTTTACTTTTTTGTTGTTTGTAGCAATAAGGATGGTGTTATTTTTAAGCTGATCAATTTTGAAAATAGTTTATTTAATTAATAATAAATAGATTAAACGTATGTGTGTTATTTAAATCATTCAAAGAATGATGCAGTTTTGTGTGTCTGTCGTAATTATTCATATTTCAATTACAAAAAAATATACTGCTTTTCTCTAATGTTATGTATTATGTTTGAGCAATTATATTAAATACAATTTTAAAACTTATAACTTAATTTACGATGTTCAGCTGTTGTCTATAAAATCCTTTAAAATGCTAATTATAATTGTTATTCTAATCTCGATAAGAGGCATTTGTCTAAGAATACACTAATTAGTTCCGAGCGCAGCTAGATTAAAAATTAATGAGGAATTATAATTGAGTGAAGAATACACAGCCTACGCTTGAATTTTATACAATTAATTATTATGTATGGTTTTGAGTATTAATATGTATGTTTAAATTACATTATGTATAATATTATTTTAAACGGTTTTCATTAATCTTTTAGTGTTTTAATACATACATAATATCACGCCTGTTTCCCGCAGGGGTAGGCAGAGACTATGGACCTCCACTTGCTACGATCCTGACAAACCTCTTTTGCTTCATTTTAACTCATCAATCTCTTCTTACATGCCCTTCGGCTACGGGTACTTTTTACCTCTCCTTTTTTTAGTGTTTTAATATCTAGTACCTGGGCGACCGAGCTTTGCTCGGTTACATCTCAAACATTAACTATATTTTTTAAACTTGTCTAAAAACAATGCAAAATAAATAAAAATATATAAACTTAAACATAAAAAAAAACAAAAGTAAGTCACCGAGTGGGATTCGAACCCGTTACACTCTTTCTAGCGGTCGCTATCCTTAACAACCGAGCTAAATCAAGGCGGTCGCGGCGCGACAAAATTAGCGACCATATTCTGCGTGGAAAGAAAAACGCATGAAAACTCGAAAACACGCGTTTTCCCAAACATAAAACTAATCTAGATCGATATTTTACCCCCGAAAACCCCCATATACAAATTTCCAGCGAAATCGTTAGAGCCGTTTTCGAGATCACAGAAATTTATAAATAAATATATATATATATATATATATACATACAAGAATTGCTCGTTTAAAGGTATAAGATATAAAAATATGTTTTAATGTTATACAAAGGCTATTTTTAATTTATCGTCTAAACACAATACTAACATAATGTTCAAGAAAACAAATAAACATTAATTTTCACAATTGGTTTGTAGTAAACAAATGCATTAAAAAACATAAACCGAAGTCACACAACGTTTGTGCCGGTCGACCGCCCCGACACGACGAGACAGTTGTGACTGAAGTCCATTTCGGATCGAGTGACGGTCACGAGCCGCTACCAGCTTCCAATATACATATTAACTCTAGAAAACATACCATAATTTAATCTATGGTACTGAACAACTTCCCCTGATAAAACATGAATCGAAATTTAATAAAATAATCAACTGATATTTCTTAAAAAGGTATAGACGCATCAAAACATGTCCCATCGCCCGTTTAAGAGTCGGTTGCAATCATTATTTTAATCAACTTCGTACAACAACTTCAGATGGTAGAGCTTGTTCATCACCGAGAATACCGTGATGTTCCTTTTTTAAAATACTAGCCTAATGTAGAGATGGTACTATTAGTTTTAAAAAAACTGTTTACCACTTGAAAATGTCTTTCGTTACACCAGCAGAATTTTACGGAATATACTTAGAATTCCGTAAAAAATATTTACCGAGGACATTAAAACCTAAGGTTTTTATTTAATCTATTCCTAGATGATATATTTTTACACTGACTATAACTATTAGATAAATTATTAATGATGGAAATCAATGTTTACATAACATGATAATAAAATTAATGTTAAGTATCTAGATATACCTATCATCATTGATGTTTAAAATTAAATTAAAGAATTATCACTAATGACATTAGTTGAATTTATTTGGTATCTTAAATGTTATCAAAGGTGACCCTCGACGTTCTTCGACATTTAAAATTATTTGCATGTTTATAAAACATGTCATTAATTTTTTGATCTTCGAATGGTTTATAAAAATACCTGGCATCTAAATACCATGCCAGCGCTTTATAAAATAAAAGGTGCATATATTATAAATCAGCTATCTAATTCATACCTACTTACCAGGTACACAACCTGTACACGTTTTTTAATGTAACCTATTTATTTATTTTTACATTTTCATGGTATAAAACAAACTTACATAGGTACCTACTATATTTCTACCTACTTAGCATAAGTAGTTCGACAGTATGAAAGAAGTTTATATCCTTAAATTTACCTACACAGCTACCAATACCAAATATACACGAAATAAACACAAAAAATACAGAAAAAAACAATCACATAGATTTAAGAACTTATTCCGTAATGTGGAAAAAATTTAAACGGGTTAAAAAAAGAGCTAAGTCATAAAAAAAATATAGTATATATAAGGACAAATTTATTATAAGCAGAAGAATAAAGTCAGTAGGTAGTTAAAAAATCAAACAGTTTAAAACATTATTAGCATGACCTAACGGGCCACTTACGTATAGAGAGTCAGCTACTGGCCGACATGTTTAAAAACAGTTTACAGACACATCAGGAAATGTAGAAAAAGAAAAACATCGACAAATGATTGAGTTCGATCCAATTATTGTTAAGTTAACATCAGGACGGATTAATTAGTCGAATTCTGAGTAAGTTGATATGATGTCGCGTGACGGCGGCGTTGTGATTAGCACAGTTCCCAGCGCGATTGTATTTCAGAAAATTACTATTTTGTAGCCAATTTGTTCCCATAATAAAAAATAATTAGCCTAACTAACCATTTCCTTACAATGTTGATAGATCTAAGAGATTTGCATATATCTTTGCTTTGTTCCAAGTCGCTAAAATAAAGATATTCAATAAGTACGTATAAGTATCTTTTATGATAATAAAATTAGGTTAAAAGATTATTTGTACTCTAGAAATATTTAATACAAGAAGATGTTTCCTCCCTCAAGTTATTAGGATCAGATTTTTTTATAGTTATACTATACTTATTCCTTCTAATATGTGAATATGTATAGTTAGTATATTTTTTTCTATCAAGATATAAATGTTAGGTATCAAGTAGGAGGAAAATATAGTTTGAATAACTAACAGGATAAAGTATCAACAAAACCTTAATTTTTGTTCATAACAAAAACAATTAAATATCGCAAATTTTAGTTTAATCGCGATAAACTAATGTTAGTCATCTCGGTAGTTATCTGCGCAACTTTGTAATATATGCACCTAATTTACGACATGTTTACATAATTAAAACATCTATAAAATTACCATGTATGTAAATTTACTGAGATGTTTGATAAGTTATAAACTTTCGTACATAAATCTTGTCAACGAAAGCGCATTGAATGCATTTTCGTTGATGTCTTTTCTTAAGTGCTACGAGCGCTACGCCACACATTTACCAGCTATAAAATATTGAGTGCTTTTTTATGTCTTATGTCTTCTAAAGACTGTTATTTAGAATAAATTAGTTATGAGAGATAAGTTTTTATCAGCCATATTATTGCACTAATGAATTTTTGATTTTACTATTCTGTTCGTCATTTTCGTTTGTTAAATCGTAGAACTTTCGAAGATTTTTATTTGTCTACTAGATATCTTTAACACCTTATGGCGCTTGCAACATGCGTAGATATTAGTCCATTGGTATGTTATAAATAATAGATAACATTTAATTATCAAATGTATTGTGTGAGCCAAGTAGAGTTGTAAAAATATTGTAAATATTTGAATTGTTGTGTTTGTAGAGCTCGTAACAATTATTTTAAATACTTATATAAAAATATCATGAGATAAAAACATTATACTAACGATTAGAAACTTATTTGGCCTTAGCTAATTTTTTATACGCGAAAAACCTTTAATTAACCCTTCAAACGTCGACATAGCAGACACAATAGTAAAACAATACATCAGACGCCCGCTCCGGGCGTCCGACAGTTAAAGGGTTAAGTATACCTATTTTGTTATCTATATGTATTTTTGTTTAGGTCAAATCTTGCAACTCAATTTTCAGCCAGTTATTCTCAACCGATTGAGCTGAAATTTTGCAAACTTTTGTACTTACGACGTATGACAATACAATATTATGAATCAATGAGCTGTTCTGATGACGGAGCTGGGAGATATTCGACGGAACTCAGTTATAAAACAACTTAACCTATTGAGTACCTAGGCCTTGTTTGATTTGTCTTGCCGAGCACTTTATGGTAGAATATTCCTAGAGTCTGATCACGGAGACAGGAGGTGATTGGTGGGAATCCATCGAATTTGGACTTATTTAATTTGTCTTAAGTTCTTTGACCACAAAATAAAAGCTTGTACAATGAATTTTTTTTTTCAAACACTTATTCAATTCTAAACAATTACAATTCTGCAACGGAGACTTATTTGATTCTCTGACTACAAAAGTCTACATGACTTATCATACGGATGAAATGAGAACTTTAAGCGATTTAACACACCTGGACACTTACCAGACACAATAGAAATAACAATTAATGTACGTCTATAGACGTAGTGTGTCCAACAATTTGCTAAGATTTGCTCAAAGGTGATTGTGATTAGTAACTAACCTGGCGAGTCTGTGGCCGACCTATCCGAGTCGGAGTCCCTGTGCGCGCTGAGGTCCCTCGGCGCGGCGTCGTGCAGGATGTCGGTGATCATGAAGCGGGTGCGCGGTGCGCGCGCGTCGCGCTCGTCGCGCTGCACCGTCATCGCCACGGCGCCGCCGGCCGGCGCGCCGCCGCCGCCGCCCGCCGCCGAGCCTACCGCATCCAGCGCGGGGCGCCACCCCCGCCCCACGCTCAGCACCTCGCTCGCCCCCAGCTCGTCCGCGCCCCGGACGCCGGTCACCGCACTCGGCACATCACACGATTGAAACCACCGAGATCAACAGACCACTTCTTCGAGTCTTTTCCTAACGCGCATCGCCACTCAAAAATCGTAGTTCCGTACACAGGTTGACACTTTCCAAAGTTATTTTCAGTTCAGTAAAAACTTATCCAAAAGGTGTCAATTCAGCACAAAGTTCAAAGTTGGCGCACTTAAGAAATCACGAAGAAACTGAATGTTCACTAAAGTTGTCCTGAATTGAAGTAAGGAAAAGTTGTAAAGATCACAAATATAAGTTCGCGTATGCCGTAACCTATTCAGAGTCGAGTAGTGTGTCGTTGGACACACCACACTCACGTCGAGGTGTGGAGAGCGACTGAGCGGCGCGGCGCGGTCGGTGGGCTGGAGGCGGCGCCGGCCAATGGCGGCGCAGGCGGCGGCTCGGCCAACCGCGGCCCGGGGCGTGCCGCTGCCATGTTGGAGCGCCACCACTAATGCTCTTTTTGCCGACTCGCCGCCGGGGAAAGCTCCGCGCGGATTTAAGCTTTTATACGTGGATAAAACGCTTTTATGGCAAAATAAAGCGTTCTCGCAGCGGGATATCGCACTTTATGACAGCGTTTTACTGAAAGTTGGCGACACTATACTCTAGTAATTGGTTCACGCCCGCCAAATTGGGACTACCGTGTCGGGCTTCGAAGCTTTAGAGAGACTTAGATATTCATAAAAGAAGCTTTACACTTTAGGGTTGCCGAGTGTTAATTAGCTGGAAGCTGTAAATAAAAATATTCATTTATTTTCTTGCCTAAGTACTCTATTATACCTAGAGTCTACTATATTATTCTTACTCTAATTTTCCGAATGTAATATAAAAAAGACATTTCTTTTTCTAGACATCCCAATAAAAGTCGCAAAGTTGTACTTACTATATTATATATCATTAGATGTCTTTTATGGTAAAAAAAAAAAGCTTTATAAGTGAGATAGGGCATCGCTGATAGCAAAAAGTTTTCTACCCTCGCTCCGGATGGTATCTGGTTCAAAGAATTGCAATCGCCATACAAAGAGGAAACGCAGCTAGCGTGATGGGCACCTTTGAACAAGATACTATCCGAGGCGGAATTTTTGATTCTAGATGTATTTAGTTTAGACATAATTTCGTTTTAATTTTTGTAAAATTATTATTTTAGTTCCATAGTTTAGTCTTATGTATATTTATAGTTTAATATAGTTTAGTTAAATGTTCATTTTTTTAATTGTTACGTCTGTATGTTATTGGTCCAAAGCGAGGTACAACGGAGCGTGTAGGTGGTCTTGGGTATAAAAAGACAGAATTTTATGATCGAATATGCCTTGTGGGGATTGATGTCAGCTAGACGGTTGGAGGACTCTTTAAAAGATAATATTTTTTCTTCTACAAATTTTGTAAAAGCATCCTCCAGCACCGGTGTCCCCAGGAGGCGAAGTGACTGCTCATTGATAATTTTTATTATGAATAAATACCTAAAGGTAATGTAAATAGTAGACTATGCTACTATTGTTATAGTTATTTTAAATTGCTAAGGGTAATTGATGTAATCATTTTATGTAACATACCGCACCTATCACGTAATAAAATTCCTAATTAGACTATTTTCTATAATAAGAATTTCAATACTATATTTTATTTCAGTTTCTTGTCGTTTTAGAACCTTTTCCGATGTATACCTAAATCCAGTAGTACTAGGTCCTAGGTAGTATGCTACACAAAACTATGAATGTTTACAATCCCTTTAATATTCATCAAAATTTGATTCACTAAAATATCAATTAGATTTAGGTATTTAAGAGAAGTCAATACAACACTTTTTTATTGTTTTTTTGGCTTGTTTCTGTCCATTTATTTTACTGATTCTCATTTGTTTTGCCCTTGACTCATTCATTTTTTTAAACCGATTTTCATGTCATTTTTGCTTTAGATACGTTTATGTATTCTTTTATTATTTTAAAAATATTTTTATTGCTTGTTTTTTTTTTACTTTTCTTTTTTCAAATCATTGTAGATATATTCCAAAAATAGATTTTAAATCTAGATTGTTTAATCAGAAATATATCTACTCAATAATAATGTTTGCCTAATAATATTTTGATGTATAAAGATTTATTTGTTTAATTATGTTCAGGATGGATATAAGCTGTAAAGATGCTGCATGATACTGTCATATTGCAGCATGCTGCTATCCACCTTATTTCTTCGTTCCCCTTTGGAAATTAAAATTTCCAATTTGATTTTTTGGACATTTTCTCTTTCATTATCTTCACTCATTCCCTTTCTATTCCTCCTGATAATATAATAAGGAGAACTACCATATATATAGATAATAAAAGTTATTTTTATTACCTATGTATATGTCCTTCTCGTTTTCGATAACGGACAAGAATATCATTGATTTGCACCTAAGAATAGAAAAGACATGAAAATAGCGAGTGAATCAAAGTATAGTGCCTATAAGTGTTTTCTTTGCTCGTTGAGCATACCTGGTCTATATTTGTCTTCATCTCACGTGAGTCCGCCATACAAAACCGGGAACTCACAAGGTAATTACCATAGAATTAGAATCTCGCTAATAATTAATTATTTATTATTAGGGTTGAAAAAAATAGAGACGTAATAAAAATTATGTATTTTTATTCAATTTTGAAATCTTTAGGGGTAGAAACTTTTGGCCCGTGGAGTCCTCCAGCCGACGAATCGGGATATTCGAAGTATCGGGTATCTTGCTCAAAGAATCAGAATTGCCATACAACTTGGCAATGCTGCCAGCCTTTTGGCCACGTTGCCGAGGGGTAATGTTTTAGTGGGACTACATAGTTTGTATTTCTTTAAGTTTTAGTTCTTATTTAGTTTTAATTTAAATTTTAATAAGTTTGTAAAGTTTGAATTTAATTTAGATTAATTATTATTGTAAGTATTTAGAAGAAGGATACAAACTAGGTAGTAGCTTTTGAATTTTATTTACATTACTAAAATGATAAAAATAATCACTATGATAATATTCGTCGCGTATACTCTGCCTTGAAAAGCTTTAAACCGATATGTCTCTATTTTAGGTTAAATCATAATATAAAAGACCCATAAGTTACAATGCGAGAGGTGAAGTACTTATACAGAGTAGCCGTTAGGGCTATTTCGACGGTGCACGTTTCTTGCCTGTTGCATACCTAACATTATATTTAAGCAATAGATAACTTGCATGGTCTAAACAAAACGCCAGCCTTACTAATCATTTATTGCTTCGATAAAATGGTATGCAAATAAAATGGGTTTTTATAGCGTAACGAAGCAAGACCTGCAATCTCCCTTCCGGCACCAGTTCACGTATCAAGACTCAACTATAAGACTATAAGACATAATCCAGTAATTTACGTTGACACCACCGACGACCTCCGTGGCGTAGTGGTCACCACGCTAGTCCTCCACCCTGGTTCCGGGTTCGATCCCCGTTCAGGGCAAGTTTTAAGATGGCCTTTTTAAAATTGTCTTGGATTTTGGATGTTTATCTATACATGTATTTGTTATATATAAAATATAATATCGTTGAGTAAGTATCCCATAACACAATTCTTGAACTTACTTGGGGGCTAGCTCAATCAGTGTAATTTGTCATATTTTGTCATATATATTTATTTATATATATATTTATTATTTATTTACCAGCAAATTTTAATAATCATGAAGTCAATTCCATGTTGCCAGTGCAAAAAGAGCAATACAAATAAGTTGGTTAAATGCTCTAGGAGCGGTGTTTAGGTCCCATATATGTTTGTGCGCTTACACCTCGGCCTCGGCCCGTTCCTCCACATACGATTAAACTATGCAATTACGAACAATAGGAAACGTTAATAGTTTAATGAGTTGTCGTGCAATTCGTGCCTGAATGCCATTCTCAAACAGGGCTAATGGCTGGCAAAAACGGCTGACTTCTGCAATTGCAATTACCACTCGTCACACCACACTGACTCCGGTTGCTCTAAATAATTAAAACAACAAACTTGCTTGCATTGTATTATCTGAACTATAATCGTATGATAAAACGATTATGATATTTCCGTAGCATAAAGTAATTTTGTTTTTAAATAACGTAAGACGTGGGATTACGTCAAAGCTTTGAATAGGAAATTCACTTAAAAGTGGCGAAACACTTTATTTGAGAAAATTATTTAAGAATAATCTAGGTATATATGTTCTTTCTACAAAGTTTGAAACAAGTGTAATGCAGTTTTGGATGCTCTTGATCGTAGGGATACCAAAACTTGAGCAAATATGGTGATTTTACGTGCACTCTATTTTTAAATAAAATAAAAAACATCCAAATTATTACAATGTCGTCATTGATAGAATACTACCTTCAGAGCAACTGGTATACAATTTATAAGTTAAGGTATACGTTAAACAGTTTATTGTTTTATTAAATACCAAAACATTACAATTAAACATAAAACATTTTAAAAATATAAAAAGAATTATAAAAATTATCAAAAAATAATAATTTCAGTATGTTACTTATAAGCAACACTACGCCTTTAAGGGATAATTACCAACATAACTTATAATAAAGTAACTTTGCAATAAGTTTACAATTTACGTAAGGTTTGTAAACTCAACAAAAATACACATTTAGCTCACCGTAAATACTTACCAATAACATCTCTCGGGAGTCGGGAGACAACTCAGTGGCGCATTTATACAGATCTGCGGTTCTGAGTGTGTTAAATACAGATACTAGCATGTCTGTATTTACATTAACCTTACACTTTTAAAACTTTAATGTAGGGAGTATGTTGTCCATTTTTTTTTTTAGTTAATGATCATAGGACAAGAAGACCGCGCGAGCGAAACGAGCGAAGTAATCAATTCCAGTTGAGGCGAAAACACATTTTTTGTAAACATGTATGTCTGGTGTATGTATGTATGTTTTAGGTATGTTTATAACGCAATTATTTAAGAACCGCGAAGCTCCAATCAAGGTGTGAACATGTGTAGACAATATTAGTAGAATTTTTAAGTTCGTTGGGCAACAAAATATACGCATTATGGTGAAAACAAATATCGCTAACCGTTAAATTTGGATGAAAACAGGAAAGGTGAAACTCCCATATACTGCGATTTTTTGGTTTTGAACGAGACGGTATCTATCAATGTTATCTCAAACACAATTAGATATTAGTTGTTAGAATTGGTAGAAACGTCGCACTAGATAGATTTTGGTACAATTTGTAGAGATGTTTTCTTGCATGGTCCGCTCTTTTAGGAGGTCTATACCATAGAGTACTGTAATATAAATAAAATTCTATACATTGAGTGTTAAAGTATAGGACCTATAACCAATAACTTCGCACAATCAGCATAATGTTTTTAAACCGACTTTTTTCCAAGATTTAGAGAAAAAATATCTATGGGACGATCTGAAAAGTATGCCCTTTTAAACAAAAAAAAAGAATTTTCCAAATCGGTCCGCAGGCGTCTTTGAATAATCGGGAACATACATAAATAATTGGCCAAGTGCGTGTCGGGCCACGCGCAGTGTAGGGTTCCGTAGTTGTAAATGCCAACTTTGAGTTAATGCCACTAAAAACGTCTAAATCTATTAAATATGTATGAAATTTTCCTTTTCGAGTACATTTTATAAGTTGATCGCCTATTACTTTTTAATTTGTTAATCCTACTTAGCTCTAATAGTTTTCCTTTAAACTACATTATATATACAATAGCTGTGTTCATATATAATTTTTTTCACGTGTCCATATATAACCGTTTAGCAGATAGATGGGGGGGACACTTGACTTTAACAAAAAAAATCACTTTAAACCTAAATATTTCAGACACGGATCCCTAAATCGTAAAATGGTGTTCCCAAGCTCACAATATTTGAAAGACCTATTCAACGATACTCCACACAATGTATTTGTAGCAAAAAAAATATTGACTTCCTCTTTACTTGTATGGCAGCTTACCTAAAAAAAAATATTTCTATATTTTATTTTACGACATTTTCGCCATGATCGATATACATGTCCATGCCAAATTACAGCTTTCTAGTACTTATAGTTTCTGAGTAGGACCGCGGACGGACAGACAGACAGACAGACATGGCAAAACTATAAGGGTTCCTTGTTTACTACGAAACCCTAAAAACCGACGAATTGATAACCTCCTCCTTTTTGGGAAGTCAGTTAAGAAGCCTGTATGGCGAAATGGTTGACGCATTCGAAGCAATTCGTCAGACGTTAGGTTTGAATTCTATTCAAGGCGAAAATTTTTTTGCATGTTTTTCTATATATTCATGCTGCGTGGTTTCCGGCAGAGTAGAATAGGAAGTCCAAGTCCTCCCGTGGATGTCGTAGAAGGCGTCTTAGGAAATACAAGCTAAACAAAGCTTAAAACATCAATGAGACCTCTCCAACCCGTCTTGCCAGCGTGGAGAGTGTAGGCCAAGTCCTCTGACTGCTCTGGCCAAGTATGGCTCTGTTAGATGGTCGTGCTCCTGCAGTAGAGAGAGAAAGACCTGATGATGATGATGATGATGATGTTTTTCTATACAAAGTATTGCATAGTGTTAAAGTACTTATTATTAATCAATAAGGCAAAACGTTTAAGGGTTTCAGGAAGCCCCCTGAATTTTTCGGGGTCCAGCGCGGCCTCCATTTTAAATAAAGTATTGGAAAGGAATCGGAAATATTATTTAAATTTTTTGTCTTGATCAAGCTTTAGGTTACATTTCAAACTATTTTATAAACTACTGTTTTAATATAGTTCCAAGTGAGAACGTAAAGCTTTTCTACACACAATTGCGAAAAACGGCCACTTTTGGCTAATGTGCAAAGATTTTTATTTGCGATTGATCTAGACAAAAAAAAATAGCTTCGTATCATTCAAATAGCGGCAACACTTAACGCAATCGGATCCAGTGTTCTCAGTTTTAAATCTGCTTATTTGCAAATATAATTTTATGAACTTTATATATATTTTTTTGTTTTAAAAAATATTTATGTAGGCATAAATGAAAAAAAACTGTTGCAGCTCTAAATAGAAGAAAAACGAAGCTTGGAATATCTGTTTTCTGCATGACAGTATCGAACCGCGCACTTAATGAATATTACCGTTTCAATGTACATTAAAACCGGTTCAGTAATTTTACGTACTCTTACTTTTAACATCCAACAAAAAAGAAGTGTGATAAGTTTGGCCCCAATGTCTGTCTCTCTGTGTGTCTATCTGTGGTGTCGAAGCTTTCAAACGGATGGAACAACTGCGATTCGGTTTTTTTACCTGAAAGCATGTTTCCCTGCCATGGTTCTTAGCAATGTGTGATGAAAATCAAGTCTAAGGTTAAAAGTTACGGGAGGGCATTGACGACCTCTGTGGCTCATCAGTGGTATCACCAAGTGAGTGCCTTTGAACCGCAGGGTCCCGGTTTCGATCGAGTTAGTAAACTGCGACATAAGTTTACAAGTTATGTGTGACTAGCTCATTCTGTGTCATTTGTCCCTATTTTATTACATATATTTTATTATATATTATATTATTTATTATTTAATATAATTAAAATGACTATTATTATCTTAATAAATATTATAATGCACATCAAAATTGCTATAGTAGGGTAGAGCTAACAAAATTATTAGAATAAATAATCGCGAGGTCCACGTTCGCGACAAACTACTTACTACTTCTTAGTTTATGATTCTAGGTACTTCTTAGTTTATGATTCTAGGTACTTCTTTGTTTATGATTCTAGGTATAGAGGTACTCAAAAATAAACTAAACACGCGCCTAGTAGAACCAGTCCATAGAATCAAAGCCACAAACCTCCCAATCCTCACATTATCACGCAGACAGTGTTGCGTGCCCGTAGATATAATTTACACAGGCCATTTAACACGCTGTATCAGATAGACCGAACCAGCAAGCATGCTTGCATGCGGACACTGCAAACAATCACACTACTGATGTTATAGGATATATAACAATGAACGAATCATTTTCTCTTGTTAATGAAAAGTTTTAAAGGACTTATAAAAACTAACTATGCTCATGGTCCATCATGGAGTCTGCTAGCGACCATGATGGCAGAAGGGCCGTCGAAATAACTATATTAATCGCGGTAAGTCTCGTTATACTAATAACACAATGTATTACTTTTAAGTAGTTTCCTGAAGATTAAATGACATTAGAAAGAAGCAATAGGAAACTTAAAAATTACTAGCATACTAGGCCATTTAAATAGCGTACTGAGCACATTGAAGCGAGGGTTTTTAATTACAATGGTGTTAAATTTTATCATCATCAACATCAGGTCTTGTTTAGTCCCCACTGCAGAAAAAAGGTTAATTTTTCGATTGATTGCTGTAATAGTAATCAATTAAACAATAAAAGTGAAAAATATGAAAAATAAGCGTCGCTATTTGGCAGAGCGAAAGACATAAACTTACATAATACTTAACTTGATTTTATATTTTCTCCTGAATGAAAACATTATTCACTATTTTAGCAATTAATTATGTCTATTTTTTAATTTATAAATTAAAATCCTCTGGCTGAACGGCTGAACTTACTTAGCATGTAGTATAGATTGTGGAGGATTTCTGCTTTGCAATTCGACTCAGACGCGGCTTGTTCAAAAAAGTACACTTATTCCATTTTTACACAGGCTATTTAACACGCATTGCAGACAATTATACTTACACACGAGTAGCTAAGTAATGATTTCAGTTTGAATCCAAACGAACCAATTATTTTTTTTACTTCGAACCAATTTTTTTTTTTTTTTACCTAATACAAATTGACTATATTTTCTAAGCAAAATAAAAATACAAAAGCCAGATTACCCTACACCATCGATGCTTTTAATTTTCTTTTACATCTTCTGAGTTACTGCACCTTCTTTTTATTACCACTGTACTGTAGCTTTTTTACAGATAAGAAAGCAGGCAAACAGACATACAGCCCACCTGATGGCCAGGGGCTTCTGTAGCCCATGGACTCCCGCAACAGCAGGAGTGACATGCGCACATCACAGTCCTTGAAGAGTGGTTCAGCATGAAAGTGCCTACCTATACCTATTAGGAAAAATATAATTAACCCTTATGTCATCATTATCATCATTTCAGACGCATAACACTGCTGGACAGAGGCTCACCCAAAGATTTCCAAGATGACCTATCAAGAGCGGCCTACATCCAGCGCTTTTCAGCGATCTGGTTCAGGTCATCTGACCAACTTGTAGGTGAATGCCCTACGCTTCGCTTGCCAGCCCTTATGTATTTATTTTTATTTATTTCAAAACAAATATTCATTTTGGTATAGACTTTAGATATCTACTTATTTTTCAGTTTCGTGACATAGCATTTTTACTATTAAGTACCTATCTCTTTAAAAACTTAACCTTTACAATAGATACAAAATTGACAAATAACTAGCGATAATTAACTTCTTCCCTAAGAAATGTTGTAATGTTCACATTAAGTGCATATAATGGCCATGAAATACGACTGGATACATCATTCATCACTTATTAAGTCTTAATAATGGGCCAGAATAAACATTTAATTAAAAGAATGTAGCGTTCTAGGAATTCCTATTGTGGTCTGTAATACAGCATTTGAATTTCTATTTCACGCTCACATGCATTCACAGTGGTACTAGTTTCTTTGCTACAAGCGTTTATTGAAAAATTGTATGTGTGTGCAAGCCCTTTACTTTGTAAGTCATTGAAATTGTGTTGCCAGATATGTGTATTATTTTACCGTAATAATATAATTACCCATTGTCTTATTTTTAATTTATACCTACGTACCAGTGGTACAGTTTAGAATTACATTGGACCCCCTGTTTGTTACAGCAGGTAAGCAATAGGCAAGTGTTTAGGGTGATCCATAGTCCGATGTTTGTTTATTTCTTATGTTACTTACTTATCAAAGGCACAATTTTTGATTTGTCTTTTTAATTCTTTGCTCTTGATATTTAAATTTACTTACCTTCCTCAGGCTGTTAACCCTTAGCCAGGCTGGGTACACATAGCGAACCACCTCAGAAATATTTTTTTTCTGACGAGCATATGCTAGCTAGAAACCGCAAAATGTCATCCGTCTATTGTCTATGATACAGTTGATTTCTGAACGAAAAAAAAAAACGACTCTAGAAGAAAAAACTTGACATTTCGCTTGTCAAAGTGAAAATAATGGTCAACCGGCAAAATTTTGAGCAGAGTGGAAGTGTTTTTATTAGATTATGGCGAAAAAAATCCCGGTAAGTGATACTATATGTGTTTTTATGATAGCAGATAGATTGAACTATATGTAGTATGTTTCGGTTTTACATGATATTTGTTTTTCTTTGAAATATTTACGCCGAAAGTTTGTGTTCAAGATGTGACTTCTGCCTGTCTGGAAAAACTTTTTGTGGTTATCGTGTAACCACTGTCCTACAAGCGTTTATCCATAAATGTAAAGGCAAAACCATATTTACACATCAAATATTTTGTATGGTAGATAGATAGGTTCTTGGATCGAAGAATAACCGATACCCAGCCTATGTCCTTCTCCATGGTCCAATATAACTCTACGTTAAATTTCATGAAAATTGGTTCAGCCGTTTTAGCGTGAAAATGGATCATACATACATACATACAAAATTACATACATACACACTTTGGCATTTATAATATTAGTAAGGATACGGCAATGCCGTTTATATCCAAAATTTTGATACCTCGAGGTTACATTGATGTTTTAATAAGGTTTTATAAGAAGACACACAAATCTTTCCTCTTTTTATTAATATTAGGCTTATATGTGGATTCACCTTTATTTTTTCCATACTTACATGTTGTGACCTAACTGGGCAGTGGTCAGATATAATCCACATCATGTATATTTAAATGGGCAGTGGTCATATCCAGACCAGAGGGTTTTTTTTTAGGAAAACATAGGAATAAAACAAAATTAAGAAATTAGTTTCTTTATTATCATCCAATCTACCATTATTTGTATATAAAGATGAAATAATCGCCAGGCCTGGCTAAGGGATCGAACCACAACCCTGATTTCGAGTTAAATACAACCTCCTTTCAGCTTGCTGAAAAACTAATATCTACATGAAGTGTTATATCTGCTTTGCTTCCTCCAACTACTCAGCTTGGTAGCCATGTATGTAGTAGGTGTATATGAACACAGATTAGCTGGTAACACCAGCACCCGATGCGCGCTCGGCAAAAACGCCGCGGGCTGCGTGTGTCCGCGGTAATTTCACGCTAGCTGCCGCGCACGCCGCTGAAAAACTCAACCACGCCGCTTTTATGGCGACCACTCGCAATTTATATTACAAGTATGATAATCTAAAATGATAATATATTTTCCCGCCCGTTACTCCACAAACTAGAACGTTTATCGACCGTTTCCATTCTTGGTATCGCGGTTTTTTTTTTGTTGTATGTTATCGGCTTCTACGGAACTTCTATTCTACAGATTAATTATGCCTACCTAATTAGTTTGTCGTATTTTCCGGCGCGGTCACTTAAAAGCTTACATGCTTTGATCTGGCCTTAAATATGTCATGTTCCAAACGAATACGAGGAAATTGGAGTTAGTCGCGAATTGTGACCTAATATTTTATTGATAATACTCGTATAGGTGCTTATCACAATATATATATATAAATAGTCACAATAAACAAGCGTTGTAGTCATTTATATATTTATCTACGTATTTATGTACACGTTCTGAAAATTAAATTCTTAATAGATATTCAAGTAATCCCATCTCTCAAATAAAAAGACTATGGAGTATTTAAGTATAAAAATAGTATTAATATACAATATCTTTTTTACTCAAGTGATAAGTTAGTCTTTAAATGCTTTTTTAAAATGAGCAATCATGCCGCATACCGCCGTAAACATATAATAAACTACCAATTAAATACGACGTTAACTAAAATAAATAAGTACTTTCTAAATTATTAAAACCTTTTTGGCCACTTGTCTTAAGTATGTTCCTCGAATTTGCACCTACGCCTTAAAGATTTAAACAACATATGTCACATGGAATTCCATAAAGTCAAATATCCGTAGGGATATCTACTTAACTTTATGTGGAATTTTAAACAGAACCACGCAGTGTACTTCACACTACAGAAGTTGTAATTTATAATTACGACTTCTGTAGTATGATGAAGAGGTTCAATCAGTTTTAATTTCCCATCGATACCGCAATCCCATGAATAGCCATCGCTTTCATTTCCATAATGGCCACTCTTTAATATACATAATTATGTAGCGTTATACATTGAAACTGTAATATGTACATCAAACTTTGCACGCTACAGCTGATGTTTAATGCCGCATGTACGACATATAACACATTCTTGCTTTAAAGATGGCGTGATGGGTGCTCGTAACGAGGTAGTTCTAAAACGACTGATTAACAACGTGAAGATCTAATTTATTCTCCCACGTTTGTGTGATGTGATGACATAATTTTGTCGCGTAATGCGGCGCGGCGGTGCAGCGCGCATTGCTTGCTTTGCGACCCTAACCTCGGCGGTAACGACAGCACAAACAAAATATTATTATGTTTTTTTCCAGCTCGAAAAGTTCCATCTGAAATTCTGATGTTTTTCATATAAGTATTTTTCAGGATTAGTGTACTTTTCTGCGTGTATTTTTGTATTTCAAAACGAACTTCCATTTTATTTTTATCAACACATTAATAAATGACAATAAATTAATTTGATTATTTTGGTCACTATAGAACGCAGAATACATTTCTTCTTCCTATTTCGCCATACGACTTGTATATGTATAATCAATAAAGCATTAATATATTTCATTTCTGATTTTTCTGTGTCTGATGCAGCTTTCATTGTTTTAATATTATGTCTGGGCGGATCTTAACAGGTTAAACTTGCTGAAATAAGTATGCAGTAAAATCGAAATTTATTCTTTTACATTGTACCTTATAAATAAATTCACAAACTTTAAAGAAATCATTTTCAAAATCAGGTTTACCTGAGGGCAAAATTCATCATATATGAGTAGCAATATTTTTAGTATATTTTGTTGTACTTACTTATATTATTTGTGTCTGTATCTGTAGTATCATCAAAAACATGTTAAAAAAGATATTATATAAAAATACTCTACCAAAATTTAATATTTAACACTAATTTAACACCAAGAGTAATTGATGTGTACGGTGTTCATTTTCTTAATTCAATAGATACTTATTTAGTTAATGACACAAAGGTAAGAAAACAGTCTTCAAATTAAAAAATACCGTTACTGCGTAAACGGCGTCATTTACGTAGGAAAATTAATTAAAACAGTTAAAGTAACTAATCTTAATAAGCAAGTGTAGTTTACTTCTCTGACGCTCTCAATATTTAAAGTGAGGATTTTTATTCTCATTAGAAGGTAAGTTTGTTGTGTTACAGAATACTTTTTTAACATAAACGCTCATTATTGTTTGAGAAAATGTTCCAACAATAAAAAAACACTATTAACATAACATCACCAATTTAACATTCCGTAATTAAAATTAATTAAATAAATTAAACTATGCATGCTCGTATGAAATATCTGACAGCTAGTGCGCTGACCGTACTCTAATTGCAATAATTACTCATTATCAGGAAGCTGGTGTCTCACATTAATATAGCGAACGTTTTTACTCGCAGCGACTTAACAAATGCTTATTTAATTACTCTTCTCTTTGTTCCGCAGGTTATTAGAGTTTTTGAGGTGACGCAATCGTGGGGAGATGTCAAACAATTTTGATCGTTGTGTGCAAACGCCGCACCGTCTCGCGCGTTCCAGACAAAAACTGCGAGTTCATAATGTTACAACGCAACGATCAAGTTGGTAGAGTGGTATGGACTAGTGAGATAGCGATAACTGCTCTAACTTGCAAAGATGGGGTTTATGTCAGAGCGACAAGAAGCAAAAGTATCAAAATTGAAATTTATTATCCCGTTACTGTTATTTAAACAAATAGGTATTTTCACTTTTACAGAATCTTTTTCATTAACACTGTAGCTTACAACAACAACAAAAAATTAACAAGTAGTGTACCTTATATAGCATTGTCCAACCTATGGCCCGTTTATAGATTTAACTTACATCAATTTTAATTAATTTATTGATTAATTATTTTTTGTTTTCTTACTGTTATTTTTATTTGAACGGCTGAACCGATTTTCGTCATACATAGCTAAGAACTACTGCAAGAAAACTTACTTTCAGGTAAATAAAACCGCATCGAAATCGGTCCATCCGTTCGAGAGCTTCGATACCACAGACAGACACATAGATAAACAGTCAAACTTATAAAACCCCTCCTTTTGCGTCATGCCTATAGACTCGAACACGTAAGTTAGCCATGTACCTAATGAGCGCGATCGCGTGTTCCTCCACCTTCAATCAGATTTCTTTGTTACTGGTGCACCAGTGAACTGCTATCAATGCTGCAGTGTCGTAAACATCGTAAATGTCGTATATGCGTAAGCGGAGAATGAACTTATTAGGTAACTCTGGTAATTGCATTCTACAAAACACGAGTTATTAAAGCAGTCATAAAAATATACTCGTTCTGTCTTTCTTTTACTGCGATATTAAAACACTGTTGGCTTTAGATGTGCAAATGTAAAACTGCTCGCATGGCTGGCATGGCCTAATAGTTTATCAATATGCGGAAGTCGTAAAAGCCTGGAAATAGATGAAGCGGTATCTTCATAATTCATTCATGATTTCATACGGATATAAAATACACACATGTGAAATGTCCTCATTTTTTAACTCTATGCATAAAAAGTTACACATATAAGTTATATATATTGTATCTTTCTAAAATTAAAAAAGTTAGTCTTACATTGTTTGTTACTTAAAACATACAGTGTTAGGTATATTTAAAATCACAAAGTATTATAATTACAAATACAAATTATTTTAATAAATATGCAGATTAACCCACTAACTACTAAAACGTACATTACGTTTAAGTTAAAATTTAAAAAGTTATAACAAATAAGTACATACAATTAATTTACTTACAAAACTAGTCAGCTCATAAACCTCTGTATAGAATAATGTTTCCAAGAAAAATGTTTTTCTTTAGTTTTTGCTCTAGCGATGAAAAGATAAGATAATGATAAAGTTTCTGTCGTTCAAGGCTCATCAATACGTTGCTAACAGATTTATAGTGGGCAATTGAGTGCGTAACGCATATTCATACTGAGATGCACCATGCACCGGCAAGCCGAGCGCGTCGGTCATGCTTGGGGTGGCTTATAATGAATGGGAACTATGCAATGTGCTCATAGTAATACAATTAATTGGAAGACAAACCTTTAATAAGTATCAGGATGAGTCCACCTGCTTGATTGTAATTAATTATTTAGTCATGTGTCATGCGTTTTCTTTACTGGATTGGTCTCCGGGTGTATATACCTTAACTATGGCCCTTTAGAATTTCTGTTGAAGACCACCCTGAGCCCAGAATATCACTGATGTGATAAGGTCGTTTTAAATGAAGTACAAATATCTTAAGGGGCTTTTCAATCCATTATCATGATCTATCATCACATCTCTCTCTTTCTCTCTGTACGTTAGTAGTTATGCCGTCAATGCTTATTATTGAAATGGCAGGATCATCATCATACAAAAATCACGCACAGAAGCAGAAGTCAAGGTATTATGGATATCATAGAACATATGAGGGATGCATGCTGGTCTGGGAGAAATGAAAAAACTTAGAATGTACTAGCTGCTTCTCTTCCCGCGCAGATCGTAAAAGCCGATCGAGGGAATGGGCAAAACTGCGAATATAACAGGTGATGCGGCTAGCAACCCATCACTGTAATGATTGCTTTTCCATCTTCTCGCCCACCATGATGCTAAAAGTGGCTTTTGGGTCTTGCGGCCCTGTGCTCTGCATAGAGCCGCAAGGCCCAAAACGCTCTGTCTGCCCCATTAGGGATAAAGACGTGATTGTATGTATGTATCTATGAGGGAACAGATGAACATGCATACATATGTACCTACATACAGCAAAACACATAACTCTCCTTTTAACTTCGCCGTAGTCAGGTAATAAGAAATTATAAGCTCGTCAAACTGAACCCTTCGTTAGCTCCGAATACCAGACACAGTAGTAAAATAATGACTTTTAGCCAGGAGCCGGTATAGCCACTCACAAGAAGTAAGTAATTTTAGGTTATTACACCCCCCAGAGAGAGCATAGTAAATAAACTAATTATAATTTACTGTCACGTATATCTATCAGCATGTCTGTACATAAGAAAATGGACCGGAATTTCCAAAGTCGAGAAATTGTTCCGCTTGACAATGAATAGAGAAGAGTTTGGGAAGCTGAAGGCCAGTAATGGAAAGGCATTACAAGAAGAAGAAAAACATTCTGTACATAATAACTTAAAAACTATTGAGATGTAGAGCATTTCACATTGGTAATATATTTCTTGTCGTGCAAAGTCGGGGCGGGCCGCTAGTAAACATAAGTGCGAGTATTATTTCTTGATATGTTGACCTTTAAAATACCTTGTTAAAGTTATCGAAGCAGGTCTCGTTACACAAAAGAAACACCGAAAAACAATTTAACTTATTATTAGCTATCGATATGAACTTCCGTCAATAAATTAATTGGTTCCTCGTAATCTAAAGCTTCTTGGTTCAAATGTTACTGTACACAATAACATCTAATAATTCCGCCCGTTACAAAATTATTCGATAAAATGTAATAATTTAAGAACTTTTTGAGTGTGTGTGCATGTTTGTTTCTTTACGTGCAAACGGTTGGACCAATTTTGATAAAATTTGGCATGCAGGAAGCTAACACCCTGGACGGTAGTTACTTTAAGCGCACTTTGACACCGCGGGACCAAGCTAGTGTAAGATAACTTTTATATTAACTATTATATATAACAGTAAGATTTATTGGAAAAAATAAATAATAAATTAAAACAATTATAAGTACCCTAATATTTTTTTCAATTTAAATTACTTACCTAATGTGTTTTGACTTTTGAGAACCCATAGTTACACGTATGTACTTTATTTCACAGAACGCCAGGAAAGTTTTCAGGTCTAGTTTAACAATCAAATCTTTTTCGACTTATATAAGTCACTTGTGAGTCCATGACAAGTGTTTTAAATAAATAAATAAATAAATATATAGGGACAAATTACACTGATTGAGCTAGCCCCAAAGTAAGTTCGAGACTTGTATTATGGGATACTAACTCAACGATACTATATTTTATAACAAATACGTATACAGATAAACATCCAAGACCCAGGACAATTTGAAAAAGGCCATTTCCAACTTGCCCTGGCTGGGGATCGAACTCAGGACCTCCGGATTGGCGGATTTGTATCTTTACATCTAAAAAACAATAGATGGTCGAAGTAGATTTAATTATCAGTAAGTTCAGTCAGTTTTTGACTCACTGGTTCAGTTCTGTAATCTATCTATGCATATAATAAAACAGTAAAAATATGTGGCTGCACATTAAATATATTTAAAAAAAAATATAGAGTTAAAAGAAGAAAAAATATGAATAAACTAAGATATATACCTATTAGAGTAAAAATTAAAAAATGGCTGTCTGTTTGTCTGTTTGTACACGCTAACTAATCTCCGAAAATATTGGACGGTTTCAAGATTCAAATTACACTGTTTTTGTTAAATAGCTGTTAAGCCTGGGCAACATATAAGGTATAATTGATTTTGGGAAATGGAACACCTGATGTAGAACCATAATGGTCCAGCTAAACTATAAGAAACATAAAAATGACGCATTATCAAAAGTTGTTCAGCCTGATAAGCATTTTCCGGAGTCATAAAGTCAACGCGAACGAAGTCGCGGGCTTCTGCTAGTAAACATATAAAATTCATTTTTGACTTCGAAGCGCGCGATCAATGCTGACTAAACTTAATCACAAAAATAAATAAGTACATTGAAAAAAGGCTTAGTATATCCAGAACCAGACATATAAAAATGAGTACAAAGAAATTTCTCGCAGTAGAAATCGAATCGTATAGGGCTGTGAAATAACGAAAAATATTACCTATTCCTCATAGTCCCGAAGGCTCCATAACCTCATTGTTGAGGAGGGCCGGCGCTGCATAATGCAACAGTTACAGATTGCAGAGCCACCTTCAGGTAATCAAACACTGCATTACCATAAATAGATTTGTGCTCGCAGCTAAAGCGGAAACTACAGCCCTTTCCGTGCAATTTCACGTATTATTTGTAATGTTAACTAGTTACAGAACGAAATATACTGAACTTGTTTAGGTACATTTTTCAGCATGAGATTAGTTTTTTAGAGGGCTTAGGGAAAATCGTAGTATATAATTAAAGCATGGGGAAAATAATCAGTAAAATATTCTGATCAATTAAATAAAAATATCCTGTAAAAGCACACTAATATTATAAATGTAAAAGTTTGTGTGAGTGTGAGAGTGTGCGTGTGTGTGGGGGGTTGTGTTTGTGTGTGTGTGTGTGTGTGTGTATGTTTGTGTTTGTAACTTCACGCGCTATCGACTGGACCAATTTTGATAACATTTGGTATACAGGAAGCTGACACCCTGGGTTTACTCATAGGCTACTTTAACAATTTAATAGTGGCCCTGTGAGCTGTATGCTAAGACTGGGCGGACAAACGAAAACGCTTCGCGCTTGCACCGTCAATAAATCTTTATTGACGGTGCGAGCGCGAAGCCTGAAAGTGACTTTTAGAACTTCACTCAGTGACATAAAAATGTATGGCACTTCGCTTATTAATTTTCTGAAAGTTCTAGGTACTTTCCGTACCTTTTAATTTTTGCAAATTGCAAATTTCTTGACGGACTTTCGAGTATATACTTACATTTAGAACAAACTAATTAATAAATTTATTCAAACAATTAACGGAAGCCAGCGGAAAAATATACATTAAAATTTACCTTCTAAAAATAGATTTTGCCCCTTAATGTACATAGTTATGAATTATGATATTAATGCAATGTTTATGCAAATGTACTCAGCGTCATATGAACTAAAAATGGGCTTCTCACTTCTTTGATAAATAAATGTGTAGATTAGTCATTGATAATTAAAACATTTCCGTCGCAAGTCCAAATTGAGAACTCCGAGGGCTTCCAGCTTGAACTGTCGAATCGCTTCGAAGGCCTTCAGGATTGCGTTACAGTGGACGAGATAAACCAAGGGTTTATACAAGCTGTCCAAGCGGTGGGATCAAAATTATTCAGGTCCAGCCCCAAACGAAAGCCTCAAAAAATCTCTGCTCGGACCCTAGACTTAATGGCAGAGCGACGATCAAGGCCGCTGCAGACCTCCGAAGATGCTGAATCATATCGGCAGCTCAACAGACGTATACAAAAGTCCTTGCGACACGACATCCGCTCCTTTAATACTGAGTGTATTAAGAAGACGATAGAGCAGAATAAAGGCTCCAAAGTGTTCGCAAGAGTTATGTCGGTTGGGCAAAGCCGATTGATGAAGCTGAAGACGGAGGACGGCGGGGTGGTGTCGACAAAGGAAGGGGTTCTGGCGGAGATCGAGAGGTTTTATGGACAGCTGTATACCTCAGTTTCACAACCCAGTAAACAAATGGCTAAAGACCCAAGAGCCAAGCTAACCCGACACTTTACCGAAGATATCCCGGACATCAGCCTATACGAGATTAGGATGGCCCTCAAACAGCTTAAAAACAACAAGGCGCCGGGCGAGGATGGAATCACAGCAGAGCTTCTGAAAGCGGGCGGAACGCCGGTACTGAAAGTCCTTCAGAGGCTCTTTAATTCCGTTCTGCTCGAGGGCGTAACGCCAGAAGCGTGGAACAGGGGCGTGGTGGTCTTGTTCTTCAAAAAGGGAGATAACACCCTATTGAAGAACTATAGGCCTATCACGCTTCTGAGTCATGTATATAAGTTGTTTTCGAGGGTCATCACGAATCGTCTCGCGAACAGGTTTGATGCCTCTCAGCCTCCCGAACAAGCTGGTTTCCGTAAAGGCTTTAGCACCATGGACCACATTCATACGCTGCGGCAGGTTATAGAGAAGACGAGGGAGTATAACCGGCCGTTATGCTTGGGATTCTTGGACTATGAAAAAGCCTTCGATTCGATCGAAACATGGGCCGTGCTTCAGTCTCTCCAGCGATGCCGTATTGACTATCGGTATATCGAAGTGTTGAAGTGCTTATACAGTAACGCCACTATGTCAGTCCGAGTACAGGAGCAGTGCACGAGGGCAATTCCACTGCATAGAGGTGTGAGACAGGGAGACGTTATATCTCCGAAACTGTTCACCGTTGCACTGGAAGATGCCTTCAAGCTTCTGGAATGGGAAGGATTTGGCATCAACATCAATGGCGAGTATATCACTCACCTTCGATTTGCCGACGATATCGTTGTCATGGCAGAATCGATGGAAGACCTAAGTACTATGCTCGGAGACCTAAATCGAGTTTCCCAACAAGTGGGCCTTAAAATGAACATGGACAAAACGAAAGTAATGTCGAATGTCCATGTTGCGCCCCTACCTGTTTGTGTTGGGAGCTCCACCCTCGAAGTTGTCGACCAGTATATCTACCTGGGTCAATTGATCCAGGCAGGAAGTTCCAGCTTCGAAGGAGAGGAAGAGGTCTTTCGACGAATCCGACTCGGTTGGGCAGCGTTCGGGAAGCTACGCAATGTCTTCTCGTCCATAATACCTCTGTGCCTCAAGACTAAGGTCTACAACCAATGTGTGTTACCAGTGATGACTTATGGCTCTGAAACGTGGTCCCTTACTATGGGTCTCATAAGAAAGCTCAAGGGCGCTCAACGCGCTATGGAGAGGGCTATGCTCGGTGTTTCCCTACGTGATCGAATCAGAAATGAGGAAATCCGTAGGAGAACAAAAATCACTGACATAGCCCAGCGGATTAGCTCGTTGAAGTGGCAGTGGGCGGGACACATAGCGCGACGAACCGATGGCCGATGGGGCAAAAAGGTTCTTGAATGGCGACCGCGTACTGGCAAGCGAAGCGTAGGGCACCCACCTACAAGGTGGTCAGATGACCTGACCAGGGTCGCTGGAAAGCGCTGGATGCAGGCCGCTCTTGATCGGTCATTTTGGAAATCTTTGGGAGAGGCCTATGTCCAGCAGTGGACGTTATGCGGCTGAAATGATGATGATGATGATGAATTAAAACATTCTTAGTTCCTGTCGATCTCTGTCATCTATGAGCATATCTAAATAAGTAAGCACTATTATTAATAATAATAATATTCATTTATTTCGGCTAATATTCAACCATATTTTTGTTAGTGAAAAAAAAAACTTAGTCTAGTGTTAGTAGTGCGTTTATACATATTTTTGGTCCATCGCTTTTATTAAAAACTATACTCTATACCTTTACAATGCAGACGATTTCAAAAAACAAGTATAGGTACTTTTCATCACAAAAAGTAGGTAGGTATGTAATATCTTGAGAAAATAAACATCGTTGTCCTACCAGTTTCATTTCAGTGAAAGCAAACAATTATAACCTCTAATACGCTCATTCCTAAAAGGTAATTTCGCGATTAATATTCAACTTTAATTACTACATTAAATGATAATTTCTTTGATTCTCGCAAATTATATTTTGCTAATGCGATGATTACGTAACGTATGTGTATAACAGCAAATAGTGATGCTTGCGTGTAGATACAATCATACAACCCATACAACCCAGTGAGAAATACCAGTTTATACGTACGTAAGATAAGTGTCCATGTTAAGACTATACTTTACAACCAATGTTTATTACCAGTGATGACTTATGGCTCTGAAACCTGGTCCCTTACTATGGGTCTCATAAGAAGGCTCAATATCGTGCAACGCGCTATGGAAAGGGCTATGCTCGGTGATCGAATCAGAAATGAGGAAACTCGTAGGAGAACTAAAGTCACTGACATAGCCCGGATTAGCTCGTTGAAATGGCAGAGGGCGGGACACATAGCGCGACGAACCGATGGCCGAAGGGGCAAAAAGGTTCTTGAATGGCGACCACGTACAGGCAAGCGAAGCGTAGGACACCCACTCACTAGGTGATCTGACGACCTGACCAAGATCGCTGGAAGGCGCTAGATGCAAGCCGCTCTAGATCGGTCATTTTGGAAATCTTAGGGAGAGGCCTATGTCCAGCAGTGGACGTTATACGGCCGAAATGATGACGATGATGATATGTATCCATAACTCCTTTATCTTCAATGTATTTTCGACCTTAACAATCGTTAGATACGAATTAACGTCCTAAAAATAATATGATTCAATCTTCAAAATCTACAAATTGTAACACAAATCCAAGATTTTGTTGGAGACTTGAGCAATCGTGTGTCTCCCGATGCGTGAAAGTATAATAGCGCATATCTCCACGAATGCATGCGCAGGCGCAGTTAAATGCTTTAATTTAGCTTCTTATGACATTACATAACATGAGGAAACAATGAGACTTCGTTTGTGCTACACTAACAGTACCTTACTATTGTGTTAAGAATTATAACATTTTTACTTACATTCTAATCACGTATTTATGTACCTTTCACGGGGTAGAAATAACCCTTTTTACGACTTATCTGACAGATCCTCTATATTTACATATGTCGTTAAATTCAAGACTTTTAAAATTTACGAAAAGCCACGATTAGGATGCAACATTTGCGAGCAGCATCTTTTTAGGGTTCCGTAGCCAAATGGCAAAAACGGAACCCTTATAGATTCGTCATGTCTGTCTGTCTGTCTGTCCGTCCGTATGTCACAGCCACTTTTTTCCGAAACTATAAGACCTATACTGTTGAAACTTCGTAAGTAGATGTATTATGTGAACCGCATTAAGGTTTTGACACAAAAATAGAAAAAAAACAATAAATTTTGGGGGTTCCCCATACTAAGAACTGAAACTCAAAAATTTATTTTTCATCAAACCCATACGTGTGGGGTATTTATGGATAGGTCTTCAAAAATGATATTGAGGTTTCTAATAGCATTTTTTTCTAAACCGAATACTTTGCGCGAGAGACACTTCCAAAGTGGAAAAAAGTGTGTCCCCCCCCCCGTAACTTCTAAAATAAGAGAATGATAAAACTAAATAAAATATATGTTGTTCATTACCACGAAAACTACCAGCGAAAATTGGTTGGAACGAGATCTAGTAAGTAGTTTTTTTTTAATACGTCATAAATCGTAAACGGCAATTTACCTTTCATTCAATCAACTCAAATATAAAAATAAAAAAAACATACTACAAGACTTTTATATTATGTTATTTGCTACTACGGAACCCTTCATGGGCGAGTCCGACTCGCACTTGGCCGCTTATTTTTTATTTGTTTCGCAAACTGGTTATTACAATATAAAGAAATATTCTAAAGTAAGTCCCAAAGTGTAACATAAACTGAACAACCTTCTAGGAGCGAACACAGCATCAATGTGTCTGTGGGCACTCATGGATTTTGGTCTGCTGGCTGAAAGGTCATCTTGGTCTGCTGAGCTGTTGAGGTGTGTAGGCAGGTATACCAGGCACCATGCATTAAACGAGATTATTCGAAGAATAGAATAGAATAGAATAATTTTATTTAATTGAAGAGCGATGGTAATTGCAAATATTCCTTTAATATTAAGCCCCTAGAAGTAAGCCCCTAGAATTAAGTCGTACGTGGGAACCAAGTTGAAGGACTGCTTTATTCTTCTCAACCATTTTGCATTCCGAAACCATAGACAATGTCCCCGACGTCTCCCGAAATTAATATTTTTTACAATAGTTAGCTGTTTATGGAGTTTTCAATGTCTAATCCAGCTAGATTTTCAGCTGTTTTACAAAACTAAACTGTAATGCCAAACTGCGGATTATACAATCCAACTGCGACATATATAAATAAAATACAGTCAACATGTTATTTTTTTAAACTACTTTGTATGGAAAAGTCTAGGATAAGAAGAGCACATGAAAAATCAAACAGTCACATAACCATAAAATTGGTGTTTAGAAGTAGCGCGGCCGGAAACGGCATGGGCGCGTAGAGCGCGCAACAAAATAATGAACAAAAGTCATTATAAGTGGCGAGATGGGCGCGATAAGCCGGCGGTTAGAGTAAACGCGCTTTTTTACGTTAATTAAACTTACTTCTGTAAACGATGATGGTCTCATTATCTGCATTAAGCAGCGCCCGCGAGCGGCTTAGTGCTTTTTACGCAACGCTGCGCGCGCGCCCGCCCGCGTTCTCAAACGTGGCTCTGTTTAGCGGTAAATTGCTTTGCCATTCATTATATTTACGAATTATTAATTACTGCATAATAATAATAAAAAATATCCCATAAGCGATAGGCAAGGCCTAGTAAAACAACATAAAGAAAACCACAACCTGCGAGTGTGTGCTTTCATTCTTAATTAACCCAACTAATCTGTAACTGGAGGCACTAGGATTTAGGAAAATACCTATATACAATTGATACATACTACTTTAATTTAACCTCAAAATAGATCAAAGACACAAACATAATAGATCAAAGACACAATACTGAGACTTTTTATATCTGTTTTTGTTTGTACCAAACAAACAAAAACAGATATAAAAAGTCTCAGTTGACACCTACGTTGCCTCAAATCTATCTTGTTGTTTCAGAAGGAATACAAGGACTTATACAGAACTTCTTTAATTAAGTATTTTATTTAGTTCCTCTGTTATTTTGAAAATACTGAACGTGAGATCTTGAGAACTCGTTAAATTCAATAACACAGGAAACGGCCGCAGTGTGCACAAAACTAATTAAGTCGTAAAAACAAATTGCTTTTGTTTACAAAATCTTTAATGGATTCAAACAACGATATGTAGATGGTAAAGGCTTATTACTATTTATTACTTTCTGGCCAATTTATTTGATTTTAACAAAATTAGATATGCATTATCAAACTGCATTTTATTTAGTACGATGGACAGCACCATCAGTGCTAGTAAACTATATATGCGACAAAAACATGAAAATATAATGTACTTATTTTTTGTGGGCCTGAAATTTAGATGATGTAGGAAGTACCTCTTTTAAATGATGTTTTATTCGAGTAACTCTAAACTTAAGTAACAATAAAGCTGCGTTTCTCTAGGCCTAGGATTTTTCCCTAGCTATATCGATAGATATTTTTTTATGCTGAGACAATAAGTTTGATGGCACATCAAACAATTGCTAGCGAGCATAGGCTACGTTGAACGCAAAGGACAGATGACAAAAACAGCCTCATTAGATATCTACAGCGACCACAACCGCCTGCTTCATTGTACCATTAATAATATAATGACAGTAATTGTATAATGTCCCAATGAAACATAACGTAAAAAACAGCAAATGCTATGCTTTTAATGACAATATTATTTTTACATTAGAAACGGAGAAACTAAACACAGTCGCGTTTAATAACGTTAATCTCATTTATGTCCCATTGTTGAGGAGTTATTATTGCGCAAACATTGAATTACGTGACGTTTCCTGCAGTTAAGTAATCTGCGACAAACGCATTTTAATACCACATAATGTCTTAGAAAACTGTAGCTACTTCAGTGTTTTTGCATGTGCAAATAATATTTAAAATATAAAAATCCTAAATAAAATACAGAGGGCACAAAGCCTTTACAAAATCATCTTGCTTTCATCTCAATAAAATTGTAAAAACTAACTTGAAAATATAACAAGTATTCGTTTTTACTGAATCATGAATTACGCATATATTTAAAAAAAAAACTTAATAAATAAAGGTAAACATCTTCGCAAATAAAACATATTTTGGACATTACATTCAACACAATGGAATATAAAACGAAGAGAAGGAGACGAGGTAAATATATAAGAGATAAACATGAAATCAGGCTACTTATTATGCAGTGCGTTAGTATGCATGGGCTGGGAGCTCGGCGGGACCCTGCCGGAGCCCTGCCTGCCCCTGCATTATGATCCTCCGTCTGCACATAAACGACACTTCCATTACAAATACCTACGACTCTAACTTATTTTTCCCATCATAATATTTTTCCCATCATCATTTCCGTTTTAAATCGAGACTTAATTCAAAATTAATGGCTATCAATTTTGCGATCGAAATTTGTCTCGCTACATTTTCATTTATCTGTATGAAATTGCATTAAGTACCTATTTATTAACTATATTTCCAAATAGTCCATAATATCCCATTAATGGCCTGTAAGAGACATTCTATTCGATATTAAACATGAATCGTGGACATAAACACCGTAATTCCGTTTGAAAATGTCAAAATAGCCCATTTCATTTGTGATTAGAAAAAACTCAAAGGAAAGGTTGACATTCCGACTTTTTCTCAGGGACATTTCGACAAATTAGACTATTATTAGTTGCCGATCACGTCGTAGGATGCTTTTAATATTGAATTAGGGGAACCTGTGGTTACTTCGCCCTTAATCGCCCCCGCGGCTGCGACGCCGTATTAACGTTATATCCACAGACCTGTAATGGCATAAGTAATAATAAAGAACAAATGACACAAAATATTGTCAAATTATAGGCTCTGAAAGCATGGGTAACCACTTACAAAGTCTGCCGTTGATCCTCGTACAGTCAGCAACCACAGCGGGTTTTTATCACCCGACTACGGCAAAGCCAAGAGGAAGAGTAATGGTTTTAGCAGCCTTTGTATGTCTGTTTATCTGTATGTATGTAATATGTATGTTTATTGTTTATGGAATTCTATGTATGTTCCACGAAACGCTTATCCAATTTTCGCAAATTATTATTGTCCTGGTGACATAAGATGCAATTTGTAAGCAAAAAAGTATATAATTAATGAAACATAGAAATAAGAGAAAATAAAAAAAAATCTTCCTGTATTGAGTGGGGTGTCAAATGTCAAATGTACATGCATATTTTTGAAAGGTGTTAAGACCTTTCGTCTTAATACCTTTCAAAAATATGTACATACATATAGCTTTAAAGGGCTCCCGTAGTCGTGTATTAGTTTTTTAAACGTAAATCTTGTCTTATCTTTGAGAAATATTAATGTTGGTTTAGTACTTAATATTTCCTTAAGTGTAGCATGTAAGTTAATTGGGCATTATATTCATAATGTTTCCGCTTCATGTTTGTAAATGATAGAGGCAAGTCCATCTAACGTTTTCTTAAATGTTTTTTGCTTAGTAGATACGGATTCATTTTTAAATTTGGTGCTGAGGTTGGTTATTATATACAAATTATTTTTTTACTTTTTGTCTTTTAGTTGATTTAATCAGTTTTGCACCACTGTCTTTTCTTCAGTCCGAAAAAAGCCTAGAATGGATTTATTGATTTAATTATTTAATAACTAGCTTTAGCCTGCGATTTCGGTCTCTCCCCCTCCCTCTCCTTCTGATAGGGCTCCTGCGAAGATTCGAATAAATGGTTTAACTAATCTGGCTTCCCAATATAAACTTTGGACCCCCGTTTCACCTCCTTAGGTTTGTGAGGTTTAGAAAATATAAATAGAAGTAGAGCAACAAGAAAAAAAATAAACAAATAGAATACTTATTATTAAATAAAATACGTATTAAAAACACTTATGTATATGCTACCATCACGCTTAAAGTGACCACAACCTAAGACCTTGGGCTCTATCCAGCTGTTTGGGAAAAAACATGATAGTTTATCTGTTATTACATAGTATGGGTAATGGGCCAAGCAATCAATACCACAATCTGAGTTGGTACGCAATATCTGAGACACCCTGTCTGTATCAAAGAAATTTTATATAATCGTCTGTATACTACGAAATATTTCAGCGTCAGCGAACAGAGGAATAGAAATACTTACTTAGTATAAGTATTATTCAATAATTGGCCAAGTGCGTGTCGGGCCACGCGCAGTGTAGGGTTCCGTAGTTGTTAATAACATCTAAAACGTCTAAGTATTTATTGAATTTGTATGAAATTTAACTTTTCGAGTACATTTTATAAGTTGATCGCCTTAATTTGTTAACCTTTTTTAACTCTGATAGTTTTCTTTTAAACTACATTATATGTACTATAGCTGTGATTTTTTTCATGTGTCTATATATAACCGTTTAGCAGATAGATGGGGGGGGCACGTGACTTTAATAATAAATTTAACTTTAAACCTAAATATTTCAGACACAGATCCCTAAATCGAAAAATAGTGTTTCCAAGCTCACAATATTTTTAAATGACCTATTCAACGATACCCCACACAATGTGTTTGTAGAGAAAAAAAAATTGACTTCCTCTTTACTTGTATGGCAGCTACCCTAAAAAAAAATTATTTCCATATTTTATTTCAAAACTTTTTCGCCATGATTGGTTTACATATCCATGCCAAATTTTAGCTTTCTGATACTTATAGTTTCTAAGTAGTACCGCGGACGGACAGACAGACAGACAGACAGACAGACAGACATGGTGAAACTATAAGGGTTCCTTGTTTACTACAGAACCCTAAAAAGTTAGTTATATTCAAAGTTTAGCATATGCATATAATCGTGTCGACTTGACTTCCGCGTTTTCCGCCGATTGAAAATATATTTCAGTTTGCATTGCCATCGTTACAGGACTATAGGTAAGGTAAATTATATCGATAGTTCTCCTTTTTGGGCTCGCAGGAGAGCCAAAAATGGCTGTGTCATATTATTTTAGTGGCTGACGCCTCACCGAGCCCCGTCTAACAGCTGCACCGCTCCTTGATTGTAGTATTTATCCTCGATACGAATCGATTTCATACGATTTGTTCGAATGATCCGATCGTAAGTTCATAGTCCAGGAACATGAAGAAGTTTTATAACAAAAAAAACAGCATATTAACTAAAATTTAATGAACAAAAAATAAATCTGATACTAAATATTTTTTTCTTATTCATTTTAAGTATGATCCAAATATTTAAAAAGATTCTCCCATTTGCCAGCTGGGGTAATACACCAGTTCTATAATTAAATCAGCTCCTAATACGATAATGTTTATTATGCCGTTAGATACGAGCAAGTGATTAAAATTTGTTTGCACATTTTAAAACGACATAAGTATCTACAAAAAGGATTGCAACCGAATTTGATGTCTTTTATCCGGCTACGATAAGGCCAAAAGTAGTTATAATATAATTTAGACAGTATATATGTGTGATTCTATTTTTATTAAACAACTTTTGGGCTTATATATAGTACTAGGTATACCTACAGTTAAATAAAGTAATCAACAAAAGAAAAGAAAGCTAAAGACACATTTTACATACTTTTACCCCAATAAATCGTAAATATCCTGGACTAGGATCCCGTAAGTTAATAGGAGCTATCTCGGTATATTTTTCGGATCTCCGACCGGTCATTTGGTTCGTACGTGACGTGCTTACACGGAAAACAAATCGTTTGAATAACATTATAACCATTCGTATTATTAAATGCTCGGTTCTGTGAGAATTCGAGATTTCGCTGACGTGCTGGAATGTAATTGGACGACTTCAAGTTAGAAATCTGTTAACTAGTACAAAATGAAACAGTCGTCACAATTTTTTATAAAAAATAAGTATTCTCTTTTTTGAATTGGGGATTCTCTATTTTGTCTCATAAATTTTTATCCATAATTGATCTCATAATATTTTTTCCCATAATAATCACATGACCGAATAATGCCTAGCCTTAACATAATATCGCATAATATCATGTGCCCGAAAGTTTTAATCCTGAAATACAACGTGCTATAACTTTTTTGCCATAAATATTGTGAACCATAATATTCAAAATGTCTATAATTTTTTCCGATAATTATTACGTGTCCTAATTCAAACATACGATAATTATGAAAAAGAAAACAATAAATTCCTTTGCCATACATAACACAGAAAACCTAACGAACCTAATCTACACTCCACGGCAAAGTGGTTTTAGTGTCTGTGTTACTTTTGCCCTAAGCTTGAGTCGCTCGCTCGCTTCGCTCACTCGCTCGTATATTGGTCATAAGAAACCTAACCTACACTCCACAGCAAAGTGGTTTTGTGTCTTTGTTACTTTCACCCTAAGCTTGAGTAGCTCGCTCGCTTCGCTCGCTCGTGTCTTGGTAACAAGAAACCTAACGAACCTAACCTACACTCCACGGCAAAGTGATTTTTGTGTCTGTATTACTTCCGCCCTAAGCTTGAGTCGCTCGTTAGCTTCGCTCGCTCGCTCGGATCTTGGTCTCAGGAAACCTAACGAACCTAACCTAAACTCCTAATTTTAACCTAGTGTTTTAAGCTAATAATCGTATTACAAACTAGCTGAAGCCCGCGACTTCGTTCGCGTAGACTTTATGTCTCTGAAAAATGCTCATCAGGCTGAACAACTTTTACTAAGGCGGCATTTTTATATCTCTTATAGTTTAGCTGGACCATTATGGTTCTGCATCAGGCGTTCAATTTTTTAAAATCATTTATACTCTATATGTTGCCCAGGCATAATAGCTATATAACAAAAAAAGTTTCATTCGAATCCGTCCAGTATTTCCGGAGATTAGCGTGTACAAACAGACAAACAGACATACAGACAGACATTTTTTTTAAATTCTTACTCTATTACTACGTCTCCATCGCCCCTCCATATATTTTTTGGAAATATATTTAATGTACAGACACACTTTTTTTACTGTTTTATTATATGTATAGAAGATATAGATATAGATGTATAGATTAACATTCGGACTAACATACATTATAGAATACAACACCTAGGACATGTGACTTTATAGCATCCAAAATTAGAAAATTCAATTATTATAGCAATTCATATTATGGCACAAAAGTGTTATTACGGATATTTGAACATTATGGATTCTGAAATTTATTGCAAACTTGTTATGGTTTTCGACATTCGGACATAAAATTTTGGGATAAGAAATGGAGTACCTTTTTTTTGTCTTTACCTACTTGTTCGATTGTGCAGCGTTGATAACCAATTGTATCACTTATTTACATTTATATTGTAACAATATAACCGTTATAACCATACTCATACATAATCTAAAATAAAATAAGTTAAAAGTTTGCTTCTATGGACGAATGTCAATGAATTGATGACGCCTTTAATCCGATTTATTTTCATAGCGCTGCTCCATATCGTGTTATCGTTATTTTATTGAGACATCCAAAGCGTCTCGTATGCTAATTGGCTAATTAAAGCTTTATTAGGGTTTTATAACAAATTAATCTGAGAGGATCGTGGGCAACTAATCAGTTTGGCGCCTCTCAACAAGTACCTGTTCCTGTACAGATCAAACACTCCAGCCGCCATTGAAAAACATACCTTAAAGTAGGCATTTTATGGAACAGAGTTTAATAAAGTTAAATGTATTGAAATTATGCTTTTACTTAGAATTAGAAGGTAATAGAATCAATATGTTGGTTTGAAATATGCGTTGGATTTGAGACTTATACAAAATAAAACACACATTTATTGGATAAGCTATATTGTTGTAAAGTTTCATTAAATCCATTCAGTAGTTTTTACGTCAAAGAGTAACAAACATCCATCCATCCATACTTTCAAACTTTCGCGTTTATTAATATTAGTAGGAAGAGGATATACGAGTATTTAGGCGTATTATATTAGATATAGGTAGTCATATTCCAAAAAATTTCTCCTCACCTTATTCTAGTCTGTTCGAGTGCTCTTTTTCTACTTCCTTTGTTTTCTTCACCGAGATTTTTTAATTAATTTATAGCTGTCTTAAGTATACATATTAAGTATGACAACAGAATTCTAAATTAAACAATTCTTCATGTTATTATATTTAAACAATAAAGAAGTAGGCGATATTAAAATTCCTCAAAATTTATACTTAGGTGGATAAATCTACACAAAACTCTTATCGTCCCAAACGTTTGTCATTCCATTAAATGTATCAAAATGTGCAGTTTACCCACAAATACTGCGGACCGATGTCAAAAAGGAGAGTGGGTCAATGCAAATAATATCGACCCTACCGATTTATCGTCAGCTTCGAGGAAAACAAAACTAATACAATATTTGTTTGGGATTGGAGCGATCGAACGGCTAAGCTGGGGAACTTTGTCCTTTGTCAATACATTTGATTCTCGAGGTTTACAAACTCAATGGACCTATAAGGATTTTATTAATCGATTTCTTTTATCGAGTTTTATTTTTAGCTTAAGTGAGGTGAAACTGGTGAGAGCGCCAGTTTTTGACTCATTTCATTTTAATTGCACTCATTTAATATTTATTGTAATAGACTGCACTTATTAAAAATATATCCTCTAGATAGGTATCTACTACCTACCTACCTACTCTGTTACATGATAAACTAAAAATCAGCTCAAAATCAGAAGAAAGCATTAACTTATTAACTTTCTACACCTTGATAAATTACAAGTACATGCCACATTTAGAAGAAAGCTTCGCGCAAAATCAATCAAACCCAGCAAATTGTTTGCTTTTGTACAACAAATATTCATGCTGAGCACAATAAGGTGTACGCAATTTTCTATGGTCGATTTAATCCATAATAACTAATAATGAGTTGTAATATTGGTGCAATCATGCGAAATAGTTACAAACAGAGATTGCTTGATATTCACAGCGTTCGTAATTACGATAGATACAGTAATAATATCTTGCAATTACACTACAAGTAATGTTTAATGATGTTTATTAAAAAGATAAGCTCCATACTTGCACGTAGACACAATTTGCACCTTGGGGATTTTTTCGTGTAATTGTTAGAAAAATATACCTAATGTAGTTCCTGATGTTCCAGTTAAGAAAATAGTTATCCTTACTAGCAATGGATCTTATGAGGGATTTTAATTAAGAATTATTTTTGAGTTACTTGGTGCAACATATCAAATATTCAAAAATAAATTATTTGGTACTGCTAATATAATAAAACGTCACAAAATAATGTCACTTGTCATTGGTTATATCCATTTTAGATTTATATTCCGGAAAAACTGATATTAAAAGCGCTATTTGAGTCCTCGAAACTATGACATTATTAGTTTTTATTTCATACAAATCTTCAGGTTTATTTTGTTAGACAATGCTTATATAAAACACCGTGAACAGAAAAGACATCACGCAGACGAAATCTTTAGACATTTAAAATCATTAAAGATCACAAAAAAACATGAATGAACGCTAAATGGTCACTTAGTACCGGAAATAGTCCCATGATGGAATAAATCAAAATTGCACTTTGGTCCGCAACCAGCTATTAGGTGACTGCGAAGGTCCGAAGTGCCGGCGCCTGACTATTCATTAGTTCCGCCGAAGCGCCGAAACTATGAGGCGGGGACAAATGCTAATTGAGCATAATTCACCTCAAACGATTGATGTCTTCCCGAAATTGGCCAAACAGCCTCGGGGCACGGACATGAATGAATCGGTCACATTCATTCACATTTTTCACTAAATACAATTTATTTTTGAACGACTTACACATACATATACACACACTACGCCTCGTCCTCCCATTCAAGCTAACCTATTAAAACCGAAATACTTGGCATAGAAGTCTATCTAATCTTAAAAATATTAAATAGTTTTTAGGTATTAACATATCCACTTCGCGGCATAAAATCGAAACAAAGAGATAAACACCCCAATATTTTATCATTTTCAGATATTTTAGGACCTCGGTGGCCTAGAGTAGTGGCGAGAGTGCGTATTACTAGAGCTTTCATCAGTAAAGCGACACCGAACGTGGTCCGCACTAGGATGGCATTACAATTTCTCAAGCTCCTCGGTGCTTCAGAAGGCGTTTAAATAAGCTGTTGGTCCCCGCTGTCATCATGTATGGCAGTCGTCAAGCTATATCATATACCTTTAGGCAGCCTGAAAAATGTTGGCCACTTACACACACGAAAAACAAAAACACCCCATTAAAATCACCGTTATGAAGTCCTCAATCGATTGACACGATATAGTTATAAAGTCAAAAAAAATCTGGCAACATAATTATTCTTATTTACGCATGATTAGCAATAGCTAACTAGCCCGTGACAAAGTTATCGGCAACATTCAAGTTTGATCAGCATCAACTCGTATTATCGATCAACACGACATCTACTTTCAAAAGCTCGTGTCATGCTTTTAGCGCATTCAGCGGCGTATTTACTCTATTGCTAAGAGACATGGCCCGAGGTAACATGCCATGAGAGCTAGCTTATGTCTTCACACGCCAAATGACCCAGTTTGTAACGTTTTTAAAAACGAATTTAGAATTTTGTGTTCAGACGTCGTGCGAGCATTTTACAGATAATCTTGAAAATAAGGAGTCTAGCGGTAAGATATAAATACCTTCTAATATTAGGAAGTAGAACGGTAGAAGGCATATTTATTGGAATTCAGCTATTTTTGCAGATTAAAATTAGAACATTTACAACCTAAAGCCCTATACCATGGAAATTTACCTTTATTTCAGTGTGCGCCAGAGCAGACTGACAAACAACAAATACCAAAACCATTATAAAAATGCCATTTATTTTCATTGAAATATACACGTAAAATATATAAAGCCGGGACGCACAAATTATAAAATACGCCATAGAGCTCATTCATAAAATGCTAATGAGACTAGTTCCGGATTGTTTCTGCTAATTTATCGCCCGGGGCGGCGAACTTTGCGACCCGTTACTCTTGTGCCATATATTTTATAATTAACACCTGGCAAGAACATTTTATGTGAACATTTTATACTAATGAGATGAGAAATTAGCCTTCATTTTAACGCGACGCGTGTCATACGTTTTTTATGACAGAATTTTATGCCTCTCCATTATTACTCCATAAAATGCGCTATCAGTCAATAACATATTCCTTTATACATCGATATTGAAAGTGTGATGGTATTTATGTGATAAGTAACTTTTTATGATGGATACGTACTTGTAGGATTACATACTCAGATATATTTTCCTCTTATGTAATAAAAACATATTCTGCATGTCTACTACTTTACTTTTTTAATGGCATAAGTGTACTTATTAGTGTAATATTAACAAACGGAAATTATATCTTCAAGACGTGTTGCCTTCCTATCTATGGTAATTCAAAGATTTTATCTCCTATCTGCGTTACAAATCAATATTGTCTAAGTCTTATTACGAAGTGCTAATGAATAATAAGATAAGTCACGACCATAAATAAATAAATTCGAGCTCATCTCACATCAACACTTCAACATCAAGAATTGGATTCGAAACTAAAACGGATATCCAAAATTGGTACAATAAAACGCTTAGCCCAATAGGTTTATCGGGTCCACTTCCTACAGGCGGGCTAATAACCAAAACAAACAACGACGGACAAAGGGAGGCAAATAAGTCCAAAAAGTGCTAATATAAAAAAGTGTGCCCGTTTTTATAAGGCAGTGAGCAACTGTGAGGTCGAAGCGAGGAATGTTGGCGCCTGTCTGAGTACGTATACCTGTCCGTTTATCAATGGATGGACAATAAGATGAAAAAAGGACAGGAAAGAGTATCAAAAAGGCGCTTCATCAAACCGGCGCGTCCGGCAAGGGTTGTCGCTTAGCGGCCGGTGTCACCTGCATGTGTAGCTGTGATGTTAAATACTAATCATGGAGGTTCTCTATGATGCCCGTGTGGTTAACACAGACATGTGGATAGAGGTGTAAATCTAAACACAGGAGAGTAGTTTTATAAACAAAATAATCAACTTCAAACCTGACTTATTAACTTCTTTATTATCATAATAATATAATAGACCATTACCTAATTATTTAAGTAATTATTAAATAAGAGTAGTAATCATAGTCGATGTTGTATTATATATTTAATAGTCGACAAACGAAACGATCGAACGTTTGAATTCTTAGATGGTATACGAAAATTTATTCCCTATCATATAAAAACCATGGAATAAATTATAATGAAACTACGGAAAACCATGAGATGTTATAATTATTATGACTTTTAGGGAGATTACACGTAATGCTTTTGTCTTAATATGTTTATAATACATAATTTTGTTATAATACATAGGGAACTATACCTAAGTACTATAAATTGTACCGTGAAGTTATTGCAACTGACCGAGAGACGCATGTTTGCACGCGGACTGGATTGGATTACTTAGGCACAATTTAGCTAATCACAACTCTCATCTCGTACCTAAAAAAACTTAGCCCGCTTATACTCTTTGATAAATGGTAAGAAAAGACTGGTACATTTGATAATGCTAACAAGTGACTTCATTCATAAAGCTCGAGTCTAAAATATAGTGTATGAAAACAGAGTTGAAAGCAGCATTCCTCGCGAGCACGTCGGCTATAAGTTTCCGACATTGTCGCGTGTAGGCTCGCCACCCCGGCGTCGGCCGACGTAAATATCCCGGAGTAAAGCCTAACACAACTCAAGATGAACACGACAAAACTGATAAGGCCGCGCCACGCCTCGCTGAGACATCCCAATTTAGTGCCCGGCCCGAGATAACGCTATTATACAGCTTTTAACTATACGGACGATACGCTAAATGTGTTAAAGTCGCCTCGTTGTGGCATTTTTACGGGATGATAAAAAGTAGATTTGGCACCTGCTCGTACTTCGATTTATTTTTAATAAACACTTATATCTTATCTTAAAAGAAAGTGCCTTCCAAAAGTCTTTTATTATAGGTACCCTACAAAACCGTTCTAGAACCTAAGCTACAAACAATAACTTCACCCTTAAGGCTCTGTTTACTCTACCGCAAGCGTTAAAAACAACGTTAAATCACATATAATCATGTAAAAAAATTCAATACAAAAGCATAAAATATTAAAATGAATCAATCAAGTCGTATTCAATGTTATCGTCAATTTTATATCTGTTCCTATCCGTTGGTCCATCACTGTGTCATTAATGTGTTTGTATCCATTTACGTTTTATGGATATCCATTCGCTGATTTCCATACATGTTAATTTTATAAAAATCTTTGATTTTAGTTAAGTAAAACAAAATTTTGTAAAATAATCTAGCATTATTTTTAAAATTAGAGATAATTAATGTTTTTTATTCGTTCGTATGATGACTCTGCATTTCAAAAATACTACAGACGACATCAGACTTTACCCATACATACTTAGGTACATACTATTGTATAAGAAACACATAATATGGTCTCAAATCTCTTAAAGTTCTGCGCAGACCTATAAGATAGTGGTATTAATAATGTGACCACCTAAGGTAACCACTTTCGGCGATAGAGTCGGTCAAGCTCCCACGACATAAGCGATGTGTGCGATCACCTCGGCTCGAATTTCCGTTTAACTAATTGAGCGAAAACGACACAAGCAACGCCATTCAGCGTCGAGCTAATGAATGGGCCTCGAAAAAGCCAATTTGTAGTTTTTTTAACACTTCAATTTGTGCCGTAAACCCCAAAAAAGGCTCGACCAAAACCACAATCGAATTAGTGTCCCTTGTTCCGGAGATTAGAGGACTGTCGAGCTCTTATCTCGGTCGTTCGTTATTTTATTGGCTTGTATAGAGTAAGTCGATAAACACGGCGCATAATGGCCCATAATGAATCGTCCTCACCAGCGGTTTGACTAATCATAAAGGTTTTATGGGTGTAATATCGGAATAGTGGACACTCGCTTTATGACGAGGACTCGGCTCTTCCTGTACTGTACAGATTTGTTGCACTAGCAGCCAATAAACAGCAATCAATAAATGAATCAGCGGCGGTGATGATAATGTTTTATTATGATTTAGGCAAAATGTGTATATAATAACGTTATAAAAAATCATAAAATTATTGCACGGGGCTTGAACAGCATGACCAAGTCCACTATTGTACTTACATACAAAATTAGTAATTCTATATTTAGAATACAAAATGTTTCTTAATATAGTTTTATTTATTAAAGTTAGAATAACAATAATGTGATGTGAAGAACAGATAAACACTAATGTTTGAAATATGAAATTAAGACACGGTCTAAATAGCGTTTATTGCTACAAATTGCTTTTCTAACTGTTTCCTATTCGGCCGAATTCTGACAATCAAACAAACAAAGTGAGAGTACACACACGCTGACATGCGCCGGATCTTAAAACCAATAGTAATTTGTAAATTATATATATTTATATGAATCTGGTGAAAATACTTGTTTAATTTTCAACTAAACCAATGCGGAGAAAAATACATTGTTCCGATCTGAGAGAACGGTTAAAGGAGAGGTTCCTCCGTACTCCGGTCCCGGCAAACTGCTAGGTTGTCATTAATGTCGTCATTGTATGGCAGTCGTCAAGCTATGTCGAATCCCTTTAGGCAGCTTGAAAAGTCTGACAAGGTGTTGGCCCACACGAAACGCGTGCAACGGAGAGTAAGTGAAATTTTCCTCAAAAAAAGTCTAGCAGGTGAAGCGGGTACTTTTTATAGGGTAAAAATTTTAATGATTCGTCAGATATCATACCTATCTACCTACTTGTATATTTACTGCAAGGCCTGTCATTATATACACTGTAACTTAACTAAGTCTTGAAGTTTGTGAAAATGTCGCAGTGCTATTGGTTCCCGTTCATAAGGATATAGGAATCATCCGTTCTTTTATTCTATGCCATGACATCATCATCAGAAAATTCTGATAAAAAATATTATCAATTCATTCATAAACGTCGAGTTGATAATAAAACTAATTACTTATTCGTTATTCCCCACAAATATTGCGATATTTGGCAATATTTGACTATGGTTCAATATAATCTCAGAGAAATTGGTATTGGTGTTGGTGGTAGAGATCGTTGGGCAACCACAATGGTGACGTGATCACGTGACACCAGCCTTCCCACTCGGTGCCCACAAATAACGAGCGACATTAGTATTATATTAACGAACACAAAATGGTGCACAAACCGCGTAAAAGCGCTATTCATAAGGCAAATTAAAAGTGAATTAAAACGTCTGAAATGTCAAATTGCGAGGACGCATGGCTTATTAGTGAACACTGGTGGCCACTACCTGTGACAATCACACCATAGTGTAATGTACAGAAATTTCAGCAGCGATCAATAAAATGGAATAGTCAAATTCAAGAAATAGCGAGGTAGTATACCTATGTAGTATGCATACTAAATGCTTTAACAAAGAAACATCGGAATAGTATATGAAGTAAAACCACTGTTCATTCAAAGTTCCTTAGCTGCCTTGGAAAACTGCGCGATATTCATCCGGGATAAATCATAAAGCAATACTTAGGAATGGGAACTTCTTTGGTAAATTTACTTTTGATTTTTTTTAAAAATTTTTATAATGAACTTAATCATAATTTTGTGATTTCAACAATCCGATACATAAAACTATAAAAAAAATAGAAAAGTAACTATGGTAATATTTATCAATGTACCTATATATAATCAAAAAGTATCTGTAGAATTAAAGACAAAAGATACTATACTTAGTTTGAAATTAATACTTTAGTAGAAAAAAAATACATTAACAATTATGTATATGAATCCTCCTCCATGTTCGCCCTTGCTACACTTCGGTGTAAAAGACATCCACAAGTCCACGTTCTCGTGAAATAGATGCCGCTCGTTTTGCCACTAATGACTTCCTGTATTTTTTCATACGCCAATTATTTCCCGTGGGTGAGCAGGGCAAAGACAACACAGGTTTTTGAGCCAAGTCCATTCCATTTTCGATTTAATTTTGTATCATTATAGTATGTTACCCTGTAAATGGAACTGTAGGTGTTACTATCTAGTTAATTGAAGGAAGTACTGACTCGTTATAACGATTTGAGCTGTACTATATCGTTACAGCTTGTTATGGTTTAGAGCTATTGAATTCAGAATTACTGTAGTTTGTAAATAAATCAAAATGTTGGCCAAGGCAAATATTATTGCAAAAAAACTTTTTTTCATTTACTTTAATAACACATATAAGATATGTGTTTACTATGTGTCTACATGCAGTTTTCAATAGAACTTACAAGCAAATTATTTTGTCCATAAAATATTTGCAACATAAATTTAAAGAAGCCCTTCGATTCTTGCTTGCAGCAGCTATTCTCAAATATGTAAGTTGGGTTAACTTACCTTAATATTATCATCATCATCACATCATACCAGCCATAGAAAGTCCACTGCTGGATAAAGGCCTCCCCCAATGTTTTCCAATATAATATTTGGTGTCGTTTCCTTTTCTATCTATCTTTCTATAGCTACAGTAAAAATACAATGCGACAAATCAAAAAGTGTCGGGCCATGCGCTGTGTAGGGTTTCGTACTTTGAATTCACACCACTAAAAACGACAAAAAAATTATTTTCTATTGAATTTGTATGAAATTTTCCTTTTTAGAGTACATAAATATAAGTTGGTCACATATAACTTTTTACTTTGTAAACTCTACTTAAGCTCTGATAGTACTATAAAACCAAATATTTCAGAAACGGATCTCTAAATCGAAAAATGATGTTCACAAAGTCATAATATTTTTTGAAATACCTATTCAACCGATGTCCTAAACGATGGGTACCTAAGTCGAGAAGAAATAGGAAGCTATCCTATAAATAAACAATTTTTTTTTTTACTTACAACTTTCTAGTACTTATAGTCTCTGAGTATAACCGCGGACGGATAGATAGACGCAGACATGGAAAAACTAAAAGGGTTCCTTGTTTACTACGGAACTCTACAAATCTAAGATTAATCTTGAAAAGTTTTAATCTTATATTTTTGATTAAAATTTATTTAATCATGAATTCAGAAGCACTAACATTTGAGCTTATATGTAGTAATCTGTGTAAAATACAATTATGTAACTGGCTAAAATCTCTAACTTATGAACAAACTGAAGCACTTCTATGTAAAACTTCGTAAGTACAAATTAAAAAATAAAATAAAAATAATAACAAAAAAGTATATAAATAAGTAAAATAATAGGTATATGTAATATATCGATAATAGTATTTATATGTCAATGTATATACAAGAATAATCAGAAGATCATAGTTTCACATATTCGCACTAGTGTTCACCACTCACTTATCTAAATTCAATACATGAACTATATTTCATGTAAGTGTATACTCCTTTTTAAAAACCTTGAATTGTCTGTATATAAACACATGTTTTGTTATTTAAGAGCGGGTCTTCCTAACAGCTAACACAGGTTTATACAACTTAAAAGGAAGGCCCAACCTAACTCCTAAAATTGTAATCCTTATGGCAATAAATAACTTTATTATTATTTATTATTAGTATGCATATATTACTAAGAACTCATATAGAAGGCCTAAATAAGTTGTAGCGAGCGCAACCATAAAACTAAAAAGAATTATGATTCACATGTTTTAATATTAATTTAATTTTAAGTAGGTACGTAAACGTAAACACATAATTGGAGTCATGTAAAATTTTACAGCCCAATCAAAACCACCCAACTGCGACAAACTCGTAAAGTGAGCCAGTCTGTACTCACAGAAAATTCCTAAGTACCGGTTGATTCAGACAATGTCCTAAAAACACAATAAATGAATTAGGCATAATAAAGTTGCGCCCGCGCCGGTCGTCATCGGAACAAATGTGCTGGTCGTGTCGCCGCCCACGCGGACCAAGTCGCCGACACTTCATAACTTACCTAATAGACATCTAACGATTAGTACCATAGCTTTTATAGATCTAAAATGTTGTTGACTTCAAACAAATTCAATTACTTAGAAGGTAATAAAAAATATATACTTTAGATGTGGGTTAGCAGCTGTACTAATTATTTGTTTTCTTGTTTCGATTCCTTGGTTCCTACGTCATTGAAATTATCATGTTCTGATAAAATATAGTTTACTAGCTATGCCCGTGGGCTTCGCTCCTCGTGGGAATTTGGGAATAAAAACTATCCTATGTCCTTCCCTCGGTATCAAACTATATCCATATCAAATTTCATCTAAATAGGTTCAGATCAACTAACAAACAAATATACAAACTTACTATAGCATTTATAATATTAGTAGGATGTCACTTCCTGATGTGCAAAGAGCATTGTTCTGTTGCGACGCACAACTGATAAAAAATGAAGTGCAGACTGAATGGGTTCCATAAATTAGGACCATATCTATGCAATGAAGTTTGTTAGGATGCCACCGCTGTTAACTAATCGTTTAAAAACTGGAGGTAAGCAGGTAATTAAATAATGGCTTACAGTTTACCTTTATTTTAGAATATGTAAATTTCAAACAAAGTACCTTATAGAAATTCAATCCTGCATGAGGTACCTATGCATGTTTAACTAACATTTAAGCAGTCGAACCCACTGACTTGTCCTGTAAATTTTGACATCTTACGTCTTTCTGTTTTTTTAAAATTTATTTGCCAGGTAAAATTATAAAAACCCCGACTTTTAAATAGTTTCATACGTAAACGCCATCTAGTGACAGGTGGAGAAACTAAATAGAAGAATTAATCCGTATCACCAACATAACTTATGCGTAGCGCCATCTATTTTTTGACAGGTAAACAACAAAACCCTGACTTTCAAGTTGCGTCAAACTTATACCAGTCCTCTTTGTGTCGGGGGTTAATAAACAGATTCGGTATAAAAAAGAACATTTTATAGGCACTTTCGACCGCGGCACCCTTTAAGCCACGAGGACTATTACCATGACCCGCCGGCGACGGAAGAACACGTCAAAACTCAAGGAAACCTTTAACGGCAAATATTATAATTATACAAATTGCCTGCACATTATACCTTGTTGGAATTATTTGCAATGCATAGCCGATGGCCTCCGCACGTTCGCTTAAGCATTTAAGGGTGGGTGAAACCGCAAACAATTACGCATTGTTATTCGGAAATGGCATAAAACTTGGTTGGAATGGCCCTTGTTGCAAACGTTCACCATTTGGTCGACCACTTGATTACCCACTTTACTAAAGTAATGCAAAATAATGTAAAATTAATGCTCTTTATGTTTTTCCACAATTAAAAGTTACGACCATGTTAAGCGAGTTTTTGTTCAATAATAAAATAACATAATTAAATTACTTCATAATAAACTTTCAGCATATATCTACCTACTCGTATAACGGGCCACTACAAAAGTTTGAGATGCTTGAAATTTACTGGAGAATTTTGTTATCTTCCTCATTTCCTCATCTTACTGTTTTCCCGGTTTCACTGCACTCTCAGCTGCGCTGCTCCCGGGCCTGGCATGTGCTTCCCGCTTTATAACCCCCGTCAAAAAAGAGGGGTGTTATTAGTTTGACACTATTGTCTATAGGTCTTTCTATCTGAAGCAGCGTAGCGTTCGAACGAAATTACTGATTTCGATGCGTTTTGTGACGTGGCCGGTGGATGCAAGTTCCCTTGCGTGGTACGTTTTACGAAAATCGGTTCAGCCGTTTAAAAGTTCCCAATAACTTTAAAACGTGGTTAACGCATGAAAGTCAGCTTTCTTAAACAAATAAAAGATGACGCTATGGATAAGTCGTATCGGTAGGTCTGCTACTCATCACTAAAAAGCGTTCTTGACAGTGGAGGTATTTTTTAATTTGCCTTGTAAATAAACTTGTTCTTCTTGAAATATAATATGCATATCAATATTCACAAAAGGATGTCAAAACCTTGGAAAGTGGAAAATAAATCGCCGAAAAAGTTTAAATTTTTAAATGATTTGACTATTATTTTACGACCGTCCGTGTGTGTGGTTTTTGGCAGAGTAGCTACTCCACTCCACTCCACTACTCTGGCTGCTCTGGCCAAGTATGGCTCTGGTAGTACAGACAGGGTCGTGCTCCTGCAGTGGAGACAAAAAAACATGATGATGATAATTACGACCGACCGCCTGCCTGATTTCAACCCTCTTTGGGAATACTTGTGTTAAATATGGTTATATGAAGAAACTTTATTGCAACACTAAATGCAGCGACGTCATTTTCCAAAATCTTGAAAAATGAGCGCTATTGGGTAGATGACTGTCTCAAAAATACATTATTCGGTACATAAAATAAAACGTCACAAAATAGTGACACTCTTTATTAATCATATTCGTTTTCAACATGATTTTAGATTTATTAATGCAGAAGAACTTATATAAAGAGCGCTATTTAACTTCAAAAAGCATGACGTCACGCTTTTGTACATACAAATAGAAAATATTTGTTTTGACGTTTAGAAATAAGTGTCTGATTTGACTTGTTGCCATCTAACCTAACGGATTTGTGACTGACCTTAGATCTAGAAATTATAGCTGACACCGATTGACGCGTTGACGTCTACTTTTGATTAGGTGTTTCACTAACCTCAAAAGGGTATATTCTTTTACTGACAATAATTATTTGTTGAATTTATAATAGATCAAAATCAGACTTAGTGTTGAAGTCAAGTTAAGCTCATTAAGAGTTGCTAAAGCATAATATTTAAAGTACACGTCCAGAGTATGTTTCCATCAAATTGCGTGAGTATTTTGGCAAGTAGAGGCTTTGTTAACGCTAAGCACTTTATCTACTCCATATTATATCTATATCTAAAATTTTACAAAATAGTTTACTGCCTACATTGATATGACGTTGCCAAAATATTTACATATAATGATGTGCAAAAACTAAAAAAGTATTAGTAGTATAAAGCTAAATAAGTTTACTTACATGATCTTCCCAGGAAGCATTGTATTTACGAGCATTACCTACTAAATTACAAGCGCATATTGTAATTACTAGACTCATCGAAAACTTTAATCACAATTGACACGAACGACGCAGCTAAGTATTATGTACAAGTACCATGTACGGAACTAATGAGTGAGCCTACAAAATCAGGCCGTGGTTCCCAACAAGTAAATAATGAGTGAAAATCATGGAACTGCTCATTCATGGTTCCACTGTTCCCGTCCTTGTAATCCGCACGCCCACACAATTTAAGATAACAGATAAAATAGCAATTTTTAAAATTCTTTAGGTACAACTAGGCACTTTTATCTACAAATATCTTTTAAATCAAATCGAATTACATTTTAAATGAATGAATAAATGAATTATTCATTTTTACAAGTAACATGACTCATTTTGTTAGTAATCTTATAAAACTAGGGATTAGTAACATTTAGGTTTTATTATCCTTATATTTTTTTTATAAAGGCCACTCCTGCACCTCTCCCCCCGATATGGCACAGCAGTGGTTAACATATCGGCAGTCCAGCCTGCTTGCAATCATCTTTAGGATGCTGTTGTCGCTATCCCGCACCCTGCGCACCAGGGACGCGCATCTTTTTCGCATTGTAGCGTAAAAGCAATTTACTTGCGCCTCAGCAAACATCCCTGATGCACTACAGAAGCGGGGCAGCCCCAAAAGGATCCTTAACGCATCATTATATTGGACACGGAGAGCTTTGTAAGCTTTTTGAGTATATCTAGCCCACAAGTGTAAAACGATGTGCAGAAAGCTCTGAATAAAGTTATTTTTACTTCCCGCAAACAACGAGCAAACCTGCAAGCCAGCTTGTTCGTTCTCACTGACAACGCTCTCCGTTCCCTCTCAATATCGGCATCATCTTTAAGGCCGGGAGTCAATTCTACAACTTTAAAATACTGATCCATGCTTGTTAGGTACCTATAAATAACGTCTAACAAAATATAACTATTTTAAGGGTGAATTCAGTCATGATAGTGAAAAACTTTCCCCAAGAAACATATGTCAAGATTTAGAAAATAATTTTTACTCTTCATACAAACTCGGAGCTTTGTATGAAGAGCCAAAAATTATTTATATATTTTGACATAAAGCTGAGTTTTCGACTTGTATGGGAGGGCAAAAATGACTTTTTATATTTTCACATTTATGGTCCTTGGGGAAAGTTGTTCAGTATCATGGACTGAATTCATCCTTAAAATAGTTTTAGTATATTTTGTTAGACCTTATGTACCTACATAAGGTAGGTAGTATTTCTCTTTTACTCTGAAGTTTGAGAACGAGTCGGGGACATAGTGCAATGGTGTGGAAGAAACACGTACACAGAATGTGCAGGATCGAGTCATGATGTACGTGACCGATGTGCTGGCGATTGCTAATGGCAGTCTACGTGCGGATAAAAGAACCATCGATAGGGATATTAAGGATACATATATACTGGCATAAATTCATTATCACTTACGAGGTAGACGGAATCGAGGGTCACTCACGTTTAACCCAGGTAGGATGTTTCAATTTATTTAGACCAAAACTATTTTTTTTGTTAATATTTAGAAATGCATATGACGTATAATCTAAGTAAGTTTCATGAAAATCAGAAATAGAACGCCCAAAACAATTGATGCTAGCAAATCTACAAAAAACTTTCGGCACAGAACTTACAATTTTTTCAGTCTGATTTCTGACATTTTTGTATGGAATTTCGCCCTAAAATGCGCTTAATTATTTGGGTCTTCCCACAAATCAAACTGTCAGCGAAAGGGAATTTGTAAAAAAATAAGTATTTTCCGTGACCGAAAATTGCGCAAGTATGGCGCGCTACATAATTTTTTATAACCGAAAGTCTTAAAGCGACTTTGTCATAATAGTATTTAGGCAACAGTTGTATATGAAGGATCAAAAAATGCGAGCTGCGTAGGTTGTGATGAGCCTTGGCTTGCCTTAATGACAAACCGATTGACATCTCATTTGTCAAAATTAGATAAGCGCTTATAAAAGTGTAACCTACTTTTAGTATATCTGTAACGGCTAGAGGCCTCTTTTTGGCCACATTGCGATACAAGAGCTTTTGTGGAGAATAGAGTAGGTAGTATAGAATTTTCTAAAGTCATATTCTCTGTGTTCTTATATTAGTGTGTGCTTTTGTATATTTTAAATATTTGTTTGTGAATATGTAAATGGCAGATAGAAATACAAGAGTAGAAAAAATATATTTAAAAAGACTTCAATATATTTAAGTCGTATGTAGATATATTTTAACTACTCATTGTAGTCATTGCAGGTAAATACCTATATGCAAATAAATCACTAACTACATATTAAACTAAAACATTTTAAATTATCACGTAGGTACCTAAATACTTGTCGACTTTTATGTCAAAATAAACAAGAATAGGTACAAGACATTACTAGGATTGTTTTGTGTCAATAGGCACAAGGGAACGTACTCGTAAGTTTAAAGTGAGTGACGGTGGTCCACCAAGCGAATAATTAGAGGAATTTACTTAATTACATGTTTCGATCGCTCCAACCAAACGAACAATTGGATATTTCAACGAGTCGATCGATCGATCAATCGATTTTAAAAAGTTTAACGTCTGAAAAATAGAGACTATGAAATAACAGACATCCGCCGTAGTTATATAATTAGCTTATCGTCCGTGGATCGGTTAACTGCGATCGTGCGCAAGCGCATTGGTGAGTGCTGCGCCAATGGCCGTCGGTCGTTACAGCATCGATTCTTTTTAGTTATTACAATAATTTCGACACGATTGTATCTAATTGCGAGGGTTTCCATCGATCGTGGACTGAACACGGACTATTACTGAAGTTGCCGGTAGTTTTGTCGCTTCAGGGCTGTAGCAAACATAGCTGACACTCGTATCTACTTTGCTAATATTGAGATTAAGATACAAAGATGAATTCTTAAAGGTGCAAGAAACATTTGGAGAAATGTTTAAAGAATCTTCTCAAAAAGCAACCAAAGTAGGCAATGTATATCTAAACGATGCAGTAGGTACTTAGGAGTTTTTAAAAAATTACTCCAACTTTAATTGTACGGGACAAATAAAGTTGGAGTCAATTTTTTTTTCTCGACTAACCCATCGTGTGTAGTATCGTTAAATAGGTCTTTTAAAAATATTGTAAGCTTGTAAATATCATTTTTTGATTAGGGATCCGTTTTTGAAATATTTAAGGAAAACTAAAATTAAAGGTGACCAACTTATAAAATGTACTCTAAAAAGGAAAATTTCATACAAATTTAATAAAAAAATTGGTTTTTAGACGTTTTCAGTAACATAAACTCAAAGTCTGCATTCGTATTTATGGAACCCTACACTGCGTGTGGCCCGACACGCACTTGGCCGGTTATTTTCTATTTTTATTTATCTATAAAGCAGCCCTAATTGCAATTTTAATGCGCTATTATTCCGTTACTTAGAAATCAGTTCTAGTTGAGACAAATTACCCATAGATATCGCATTGATGGTCTATCAACTGTTTTGTATACTAGCTCTACCGTGCAGACGAGTTTTCCTTGATCACTGAATAAGGTAATCCAGTCTCTTTTGAATATACGACTAGACTAGGTACCTGAGGTGCAAGGCAAAAGGCTACGTGATATTCAGAGTAGGAACGTAGTGCCGTCTTTGATGGAATAATTACTCCGTAACACGGGGAAGCTCCAGTATTACCAGCGTCAAATGATCCCAACTGTCTACTACCCAACTGCTAATTAGTTACCTCTGCAAACTAATCTTGACTTTCCGGCCGCTAACGACGCCCTACATACATATAGTAATCTGAAATTTACAAACATCAACTTCGAATGCTTATCGTTACAACAAACCACAAAATCTCCTTAACCAATATCAAAAACAAAACCATCTCGACTTCATTTTCGTAATCTACTTTTGGTTTCACAAAAAGTAAGCAGTTACCAGAGCATAAGTTGTAACAATAGCTCTTAATATCAACGTCAATTTAGCAACGGAAGCTCAAAAACTACCAGCGGCTAAGGTTTAAGTAATGTTTTTACCGGCGTTTTATAGCCTCACCGCTAGATGGAATGGAACCGTCCTCGTACATAATCAAACCACATGCGGGGCAGTAATTGCCTCTGCATTCAAAGACCCGCTCACATCACGCCGTATAATGACAAAAATAGTCCAAAAAATGCCTCCGCATATGAGATATTTTTTTCAGAGTTCGCGCGCTCGCACGAAGCTAAATTACGAAATAAAAGATTAAGTTAAAAGATCAATAAACTTAATAAATGATCTCAATAATTGTTGTATTACGGACACAATGGAGCGGCGTCGTGAAACGTCATTAAGGCGCGAACATCATTAATTTTATTCGCGGCTTTCTGACGTAAAGGCAATGGCGTCTGTCAGATTTGAAAGGCCGCGCTGCTGCCACCTGTTGGTAGCGCGGTGAATTAGACATTAGACCCCGCGGCGTTCCACTTGATACTGCCACTGGAATGACTCGCCAAAAAAATACTTTCAATTATCGATAGTTCGATAGATATTAATCCAAAACACGATACAAATTACTTTGTGAAACATTTACTCGTTGCAAAATACGAATTATTAAAAATTAAAGGTAGGTATATACCTACTATCTATTAGCAACGTAACGTAACGTGTGTCAATTTTAATTAAAACAGTAGTGCCTACCTAAGTTAATATTGATTTTCTAATATAAGGACAGAAAGATAGACCTCAGAAAAAGATCCCCCTGACTTTGTTGATAGTACCTACGAGTATCTATTAAGTACAACGATTTTTTCAAGAATTGCAGTTGAAGGCAATACGATGAATTAAATTCTTTCTAATCTTATGATAACTTTCTTAAAACACTTATACCTAAACCTCATCCTTCCCGTCCCGACCTTATCCTGCGCGCTGCTTCAAGGCCTTATTTACTTTCAGGAAATCACCTATATCTAGGTATTTACCGAGTGAGCGAAGCGAGCGAGCGAGGGCTACAATACAAGTTGCGGCGAAAAAACGTTGTCTGTATGTACGATAACTCTCGAACCGTTAAACTAATTTTGATGATATTAAAATGAGTGTGCAACTATTCATGAATTTCTAAGTTCATTGGGTATCAAAATTGGTTCAGTCGGTTTTGAGATACTTTTACGCATTTAAGTGGAAATAACATTTAATCAGATTTTAATGAAACATAGCACGAGACAGTATATTCCTCATGTAAGTATATTGGATATCAAAATTGTTTAACCAGTTTTGGAGATAGGTATTGAGTAAAATTAGTTCAGTAGACTTAATTGATTGGGTCTACTAAGTTGTATTTGTGGTTGTGCGTCCGCCATTTGTTTAAAGTATTTCTTACTTCGGAACAATAAAATGTGATAAATAAATTATTTTATTTTTATATCGTACACATATAATAATAGTTTATTTCTTGGTTTTCTCTCGGGTACCAAGCGGAACGCATTCAGAACAAAAAAGATGGCTGCCAAAAAAGTTAAAGCCGTCTACAGATTAGATTTCTTTTGGTAGCTAATTGCGTTTTATCAAATTAAAGCAATTCAGCCGGCGGGCTGGAATGATTGATAATGTTTGAGTCGGACTGTTCCCACTAGTTTTACTGAATAAACTGTTGTGATTCCGACTAAGCTTCGCCATTTGTCACGTGCATCATCCCTGAGGAATATCTTGGGTCGGAGAATCCTTCAAATTGATTGGTGTCATTATTGTGACCAGTCATTTATTTAATACAAATTAGCGTAGAAATATTAAATATGAAGTATTTTATTTCACACAAATCTTTTCAAAATAAATAAAGAAGCAAGAGAGAAGGGATGAATATTTTGAAAACGCTTAAATATTTTTCTGCTGTTTGGAAAAACCATATACTTAGACCTAGAATTTTTATGGGAAAAACTATAAAGAGTAATTGAATTATATTGTATAAAATGTAAGATGGAAACAATCTCTAGTCCTTCGTTTTTCATACTTAAGTATACCCACTTTAATAGTACAAATCCGAGCAGTAGGTACGTGTGTACTATACTATACCTAGGATGTATTCTGTGTCTATACCCAAAATAAATAAGTACATGTGTAACAGTAGCCAATAAGCCGCCAGGCTTATCGAGTAGATACCTACTGTCGGTGCCTATAGTTTCTGGTTACTCTTTACTCGTAGGTACCTAATTATTGTTAATGTCTAGTGTTTTTAGCAACTATTATACCTAATAATCGTTATAGAACTTTGTTATTGTCGATTGTTGTAAAATTTTAGTTTTAATACCGTGTATTTTAAAATACTTGTGATGTAGTTTTGTAGTTTTTTAACTTTTAACACACATGTTTTATTTTGTGTTAATTACCTCTTTTTCCTCCTACTTTACCTCTTTAAGTGAAATCTTTATTATATATTATACCCATAATAAGTTCCAACAGATTAAAAACACGCTTATAAAAAATAAGTGCAAGTAGATAAAGTGTTTTTCCCTCAGTGGATTATGTTCATAGCATTTATGTAGCATCGTAGCGATCATAGCAGGTATATGGTAGGGACCATACGTAAAATAAATAGAAATCACATGCCAAAACTGACTAAATATTTTATATTTTATTTTGCAATTTTAAAGCAAAAAGATGGTAGGTTTGCCTGTGAAGTCGTAGCTCGAATAATCTGTGTTTTTTCTAAAGTATTGTTTTTGATTTTTTTTTTTTTGATTGAATTTGACGTAGGTAAGTAAGTACGTATCCGGTTGAGCTGGAATTTTGTGCGCATACGTATATCGCGTGACAATGCAATATTTTGATGACACGGAACTGATTCGATGATGGAGCTGGAAGGTGGTTATGGCATCTCTTTGATAGAATAACATAAGCCCACCCAGTTTGAGTTCGATTGATTTGTCTTGAGGAGCACTTTAACCTTTTTAGGTCATTGTTATTGCTATAAGAGCTTGTTTTAAAAAAAAAGTAAATTAATTACTTGTTTTTAAATATAACTTTATTGTCTCCTCTCGGCGTGCATTACACATCATCATTTCAGCCTCATAACGTCCACTGCTGGGCATAGGCCTCTCCCAAAGATTTCGAAAATGACCGATCTAGAGCGGATTGCATTTTTCATTTGTGCGTTACACAGATTCTTCGAAAATGGGCGAATAATACTTACAAACTTAGCAATCCTTCGTACCTTCGAATCCTCGATCAGCATTTACTTGGAAACACTTGAAATTAAAAGGAAGGTGTTGTGGGCGTGCTGGGTGCCAGCATTATCTCGGTCAGAGTGCAGCGGGGTGAACCGTCATTTCAATCATTAAGAATTCGGCGGCGCGCTCAAAGCGGTGATTGATGCGCCCGTTTACCGGCGCGGGCGCAGTGGCAGCGGTAAAAAACGCTTAATTAACTCGTTTGGCACCGCCGCTCATTAGAATTATTAATCAAACCGAGGCGGAGCGATAGCGAGTATGATGTATCGAGCTTTGATTACATTAACGCATTCGGCCGGCAGTAATTAAAACCACGCCGGGTTGTCTGCGCAAGAATAGCGACTTTTGAACTAATGGTTTGTGATGGAATGTGAAATCGCTAATGTTTTTTTGGCAGGTGTGATAAGTCCGCTGAAACAATAAAAAATCTTTAATAAAACTCATTGAAGAAACCTTGTAGTTCGATTAGTCAAGTTAACTATAGGTTTTTCTAAATCATGATTAAGCTTTTTGACTTTGTCTGGTATTAAACAGAAAGAGATAGAGTCGATAGAAGATAAAATCTTTGGATAAGTTTGACAAACAGAAAATAAATTATCATTTCGCTATTGCTTAGAATAACTTGTAAGTAAAAGCACTGAACATGATCATTGCTTCATTCATATTCCAGAGCTCGCCGGCTCGGCGGTGGGCGGCAGTGGGGAAATATGGCGCGCTCTAATCTCGGAGATAAAGAAAGGTTATAAACCAGAGATCCAGGGAACTGACGGATTTCTGCACCTAAGCCGATAACATTGTATGGTACAGCGGCCAACTGATACAGATCGCAATAAATGAAATAAAAAATATTTTGATGTTGTTTGGTTCAGCATAGATAACCCGCAAGAAATTTGGTATTATCTTCCTATATAAAATAGAGAAATTACCAAGGATACGATTAAATAAAAAATACTTTTATTTCGACTGCAGTTTTTTGTGTCTTTGTCACAATCATGGCCTCAACAAATATGACCCCATCAGTAATATTACTAGTCTTGCATTGTGCCTAAAGGTACGAGTCTATTGGAAGAAATAAAAATTGAAATAAATATTTTGATGTCAAATGGATTCTTATTAATTAAATGAACGACCAACGACCATGCAGTCCGATTGCAGTTGGAGTGAATTGGCAGTCGAAATACTCTTACAGCTAAATTTCGGTCTATCTTCCTAAAAGGTTACTTTAATCTTTTATTCAGTTAAAATTCAAGTTCAAGTCTGATTGTCACCCGGGCTCTAAAGCAAGGATACCTGAAGCATATACCAATAGTTGGATTATATTTTCATATTATTTTGTGTTAAGTATTTGCGCCAAAATGCTTTGACTCCAATATGCCAAAAATTTGTAAACATATTATAATAATATTTTTTTTTTTAAATCACTAACGACAGCAACAAAGGCCGCAAATCTCATAAATACTTACACTTAGGTACCGACTTAAACTTACAAAAAACGCGTGCAGTTCTAACCACAAACTCCATGAATTAAACTATCTTTAACACCGAGCAAAAGTAATGTAAACTCTATTTTCTACTGCATAGGCACCTATATAGCTTACTGGACTTAAAAGTGTTGGAAATTTTCATTCTCATTTCGTACACTTGAGTAAAACAAAGAAAAAGTACGTACCTATTCAAAACCACACAGGATGTCACCCCACAGGAGTCAAAAGCGTACAGGTACCTAAGTAGATACGTCCTACGTTTGTGGTCTGGGTTGGCAAAATTAATGAGTACTTAGTCACAATAGAGACTTGATATTAAATGGAAGTTATTACGACTCATCAACGACCTAAACTTTAGAACACACAGGCATGAAAATATTGTACCTAAGTAGTTCAAAAATATGTTTGTGCAACCATGGAACAGGAGCGGGTATCTTTTCAAAGAACAGGCAACCTGTATCAGAACATGAGGGATCACTATATGCATACAAATTTAAGCTATAATATCACTTAGCATACTGGTTTAATGCACAATCGTTTTTAAGCATAACGTCCTTTCGCATAATGGAGTATGCATAATAATTTTAAGCATAATGTACCTAAGCATAATCATTATTTAGCCCTAACATTTTAAAGCATAAAAGGATGTAAGCATAATGTTATCAAACCATAATTATCAAGACATAACACTACTTTAAGCATAATAATCAGCCAAGGGCGTGTCGGGCCACGCGCAGTGTAGGGTTCCGTAGCTCCGAATGCCAACTTTGAGTTTATGCCACTTTAAACGTTTTAAAATGAATTATCTATTGAATTTTTGAATTTGTATGAAATTACTTTTTCCGAGTACATTTTATAAGTTGATCGCCTATAACTTTTTAATTTGTATACCCTACTTAGCTCTAATAGTTGTCCTTTAAACTACATTATATATACTATAGCTGTGAATTTTTTCACGTGGTTAATATAACCGTTTAGCAGATAGAGGGGGGGGGGGGACACTTGCCTCCAACAAAAATTTGCACTTTAAACCCAAATATTTCAAAAACGGATCCCTAAATCGAAAAATGTTGTTAAAAAGCTCACAATGTTTTTCAAAGACCTATTCAAAAACACCCCACACAATGTATTTGTCGAGAAAAAAAATATTGACTACCTATTTACTTGTATGGCAGCTAACCTAAAAAAAAATATTTTTCCAGATTTTATTTTATGACTTTTTTGCCATTATTAATATACATATTCATGCCAAATTACAGCCTTCTAGTAGTTATAGTTTCTGAGTAGGACCGCGGACGGACAGACAGACAGACAGACAGACATGGCGAAACTATAAGGGTTCCTTGTTTACTACGGAACCCTAAAAATGATTAAGCATAACATTTTTATTCATTGTATATAAATTGTTTATTAATTGCTAATAAGTTGAATCTAACTTCCTTTCTGGTCTTACAGTTGTTCCAGGTGATCATAAAAAAAAACTTAAACCTAACTTCCCTTTAGCCCTCACATTTGTTCTGGGTGAACACTTAAATAACTTAATTTTGTTTCTGTTATTTTTAAAAATATTATGCCTAAATACTATTAGTCTTATAGTTATTACGCCTAAAGAGATTATGCGAATTAACATTATGCCGTAACAAATTAGCCTAAAATATAATTATGCCCAACTTACCAGTATGCCAAAAAACAACTTATGCCTAAAAACTATTATGACAAAATATTTTATGCTAAACCCAGTATGCCAAAGCATATTAGGACAAAAAAAATATGCAAAAAAAGGGTCCCGAACATAAGACAGTATGCTACCGTTTTTCAAGCTGAAACATTGGTAACTGTAAGTGCTAAGCTGAATGTAGACAGAGGTTTTCAAAACATTACGAAAATGTTGCTTTGGGACACCTGGTCAGCGCCATATTTCCATTAAACTGGTCGAGTTTCCTCAACGAGTCGCTTTCTTGCATGTCCATTGATGACTCGTAATCGCATTAGCAGAAATTCACTTCATCTACAATTTGCAGGGGACGCGGTGACGGGAAGACACTGTTTATTCTGTTTACTGGGCATTCGTCGACGGCGGCACACCAACGCATCACATTCAGCTACCAAATGTAGATGTGGCAGAATTAGGAGTACCTACGACACGAACTTTTTTGTATTGTCGAACCAAAAAGTGGTTGCTTAAGCCCCCTTCGTGCCTACTCATACATAAAAAAGAATTGCCTGGCTCGGGAAAAACGGAAAATCATGATAAAATAAGTCTCAGATCACTTTACAGGATCACTTACTTGTTGTCAACAGAAAATAATACCAATATAACAAATTAGCTTAATTTTTCTAATTAAATAGGTATATATAACAAAATAATGAGTAGTTGCACAAAAGAGAACACGCATTTTCTTATGTTCATTAAAAAGAGAAATCATAAAGAAAATCATTTTTCTCCTTTGGTATCAGATATTGAAATAAATACTGTCTGTGACGTACAAATTGTGCAAATCCTGGTTGATCAAACTTACCACATCTGCTTGATTATTCACTCGTTGACTCCTGTTAGTAAACTGTCATCGTTATGTCTCAATCAACTCAGACATTCAGTTCATTACCGCAGGTCGCGTCTCCAGTGACATGTCGCTACTATATAAACTTTTAACAGGTATTTTTAATTAGTTCTTACTAGGTACATAATTAACTTATTTATTACAATTTTTAATCGACTTCAAAAAAGGAGGAGGTGATAGATCCGAACCGTGTGTTTTTTTTATGTATGTTACACGATAGCTTCGCCTCTTGTGAACCGATTTTGATGATTCTTTTTTATCTGAAAGCCTTCAGTACCAAGTTAGTCTCACATTGATTTATTGAAGATATGATAAGGAACTTTGGAGATATGGAGTTGGTTGTTCTTTTTGATTAAATTTTTTGATTACTCTCAATACTTTTTAACTTTAAAAAACAATAATAAAATTTTTCAGTTTTCAGTTCTTAACTTCCATTAAAAAGTAAAGAATTCAAATGGTGATTTTGATTTCAGCGCTGGCTCTAGTTACCTTGTCACTAGCATCAAAACTCCACGGCAAGAACAACACCTGCCAGGAGTTCACCCATGGCCAGGTGTTCAACGAGAGCCCCGCTGTCGGCTCGTGGCACTTGCTGCACTACAGCACTGAGAAGTCCAACGGTTCGGGGGACTCGCATTGCATTGAGCTGACTCCGGTCACTGAACAGGTAACAACACCTGCCACCTATGGCCAGGTGTTCAACGAGAACCTCGCTGTCGGCTCGTAGCACTTGCTGCACGACAGCACTGAGAACTCCTATACGGTTCGGAGGAATCGCATTGCATTGAGCTCACTCCGGTCACTAAAAAGGTAACAACACCTGCCAGGATTTCACCCATGGCCAGGTGTTTTACAAGAGCCTCACCTTTGGCTCGTTGCGCTTGCTACATTACAGCACTGAGAAATACATCGAGCTCGAGAGACTCCCATCGAATTAGATAACTCAGATCATTGAAAAGGCGGCGATAACACACTATGATCAGGTGTTTTCAACGAGAACCTCACCTCGTCTCACTAGTCATGATTAATGCGTTGTTAAGCTAAAACATTTTCAGTCATAACAGGGTTGGTCTTACACAGGCAAGAAAATGTTACGCACACATTGTGCGAATCTGCGAATGATGAAACTTTGATGAATGATGAAACTAAGATGAAAAGAAGCTTGCTCATTTGGAAACAAACTCTTCTAGCTTTCTCCGATTTCCACTAGTCTTATGGGTAGAACTGATTTAGTAGATCTACCGGGACGATCATAAATGAAAAATAAATACCTACTCATATTTACTTAATCCCCTTTTTCCCAGGACCGAAAAGATGTCTTCGAGCTCGTTGGCAAATACGTCGAGAATCTGAAATGGGAGAGCCTTACCCTGAAGATGCAGGTCCCGTGCGCTGCCCGAGCGTCAAACCACACCCGAGACTACTACTTGGAGAGGCTGGATGGCGACGGTTCATATAGAACGCTGCAGATGCCTCCAAAATTGGGTACATTCATTTTATAAAATACAAGTACTTAACCGAAAAATTCATACAGGTTGACTTTTTACTAAAAGCCAAGTAGGGGTAAGTTCAACCAATGATACTTAATACCTTCTGTAAAAACAATAATAAACTAAAAATCAGAAAAAGTACTTAACGACCTCATATTAACAATCCGTACGGCTGCGCACTGATTTGTATGGGTAGGTACGTACCTATAATTTTCATAAAATCGTGTTAGTAGGTGCCTTATTTTCTGAGCATCGTCTAGCAGCCATATTGAATTAAGGTCAGTAAACGTGTCTTGAATATTTTGTATATTTTTAACCTCTAAGACTATGCTAAACGGCTATATAGACTAAGAGGGAGCCGTATTCGACCCTACTTCATCGAGTAGCAAAATGTGGTTGCATATTAAAAAGATATGTCTTAATGTACAGGGTTGCCTGGGCCTAACCTGGAGCATTTTGAACAGTCAGCAAAAAAAGTGATATTTTTTTTATCTCATTGAGTAGCAATTAGGTACGTAGTACATTCGATAGTCCTTATCAAGAAGTACCAAAATGTATAGGGTTGCTTCACCTAATTCGGCACTTTCGTGAGTCAGGCTGATTTTAAGGTGGCAATTTTTTTTTAAAAACCTCGTCACGTAGCACAATGAAACTCGTGCCATTCGATAGTTCTATTCATCCTCTCAATAATTAATTTAGGTTGTTGGCCCTATACCTGGAGGTTTTCAAAGTCGGGGGAGTTTTCTGTTAAAAAAAACGAATGATGCAAGAACAATGTGGAATTGAGTCCAGTGGCTGGTGAATGAGGTTAATATGATGTAATGACAGATCATATTTTGGTTTATATTATATAAACAACCTTGAAGAGGAGAAAATACAAATTGGGTCCAAAGTCAAAGTTCCATGTATCAGACTGCTATGATTTTTATAGTCAATATTACTAATGGTTATCATTTGTTAATATCTCAAGAAACCTGTGGGGTTATTCCACAACTATTTAAAATAATCACTTTTTTGCTTACTGTACAAAATGCTCCAGGCAACCCTGTACATTAAGACATGTCTTTTTAATAAGCAACACCCTACATATGTCACATTTTGCTACCCGATGAGGTAGGGTTGCATACGGCCCCCTCTTAGTCTAATATAGGAGCAATCAAGATTTAATTAAAGAAAATACCCGTGTCTTGACGTAGTAGTATTTAATGTTCATGTGTAACGTTTTGAGCATATAGGCATTATTGCAATCAAATCGAGTCTGTTGATATGCATATCCACAAATGCCAAATACCTACATACCCAATCAAAACAATTCCCATCACATAAATTATGATGCTTATATAGCGACCACTAAGGGCCTAATTAAACCCATTGCATCTGGTTCGATCCATCACCGTCTACAGACCAGAAGTGGCAACGAGATAATGGATAATTTATTAGATCATTGCAGAGTATAAAGAATCCCCTAGACTTGTCCACACAAACGTAGTCTACGTTTTATTTCGAAACCAAATGTTGGATTTCGGAAAAGAAATTAATTTTAAAGAAATTGCAAATATCAAGGTTAATAATTAGTTCCTACAGTAAAATTATGAACTACGAGTAGAAAGAAGATATAAGGATGTAGAAGTTTCCCATACTGATGGTCAAAAATGATAAAACACACTATATTTTCTTCTCACTTCATAATTTTAACCAATTATTACCCTAGATAATTGCAATATCTTTGAAATTACAAAACTGTTCCGAAATCAGGCATGTCGTTTTGAAATAAATCAAAGAGTCGTTTGTATGGAAAAGTGTAGTTTGGTCTAGGGTAAGGGGACTCTTAATACTAAAACATTGTACAGTGTTATATTGAATCTACACGTACAGTTAGTATGTGATGCGCTAAATTAACAAAATAAATTGTTTGCTTATTAATTAAATGTGTATTGTGCTCATCACGTATGCTTATAAAAATACTGTCATATTACTTTCCGCTTTGTAGCAAAACTGGACTTAGCTGAGTTCCACCGCTACCCGCTGCGGCTGAAGTTTATCGAGCAGCAGTACCTGGGCATGATGGACTGCCACGAGAAGGTTGTGTTCCTGCTAGGCAAGCAACCAGCTGAGGGCAGGCTGGTCGACGACCGTCTGCGCAAGCTGATCGGGATGTACTGGCCTGAAGAACGTTAGACATTTCCAAAATTCGTGTCTTGTCATATTTGATATATAATTTATTATAAAATATAGTAAACATGTAGAAGCGCCACCTCTTCCGTGTCTTTCAGGATCCGTGTCTGTCTGTCACTGTATGAATTCTTCCACGCTGGTCTCATGGGCGAGAATCTGAATTATACAGTTTGTTAAAAAATCCCGGTCTGATTCGTTAAGGAATGTTGGGTAGCTTGTGTAGGTTCAATTTATCGGTTTCTCCCTGAAATCGCAAAAACAACTGCGGTTCCTTAATAAATTAAATACCTAACATTTCGAAATGTTTTTTTTGCGATTTCAGGGATGGTGATACCGATACCTAAATAGAACCTATGCACAAGCTACCCAAAATTACCTTAACGGATCGGATAGGGTTTTTTAACATATTGTATACACGGTGATTTTTCATTGGTTTTGGAGCCGAAGGCCACTTCACAAAAATCGTTAGTAAGACCTAATTAGCTAGTCAAAATAAAAATTCAGAACCGAAATTTTTTGACAAAAAGTCGAAAGTAAAATCGTGAGATCAATTAGTAGTTCCGCCAGGCGTCGTCGCCGGCCGGCAGCCCGAAGTTTATGGGGTCACGCGAGTTCTCGCGACAGTTTTGGACGAGTACTACGTGGTCTCGATCGAAAATAATTTTTGTAATTTTTTATTTTATGTCGTACGCAAATTTGGATTATGTATATGGATAGAGTAATTTATTTACTATACAACATTTTCTTTTCCAAAACAATGAAAAGTCAGCGTGTATATACCTAGATAGGCGATGCGGCTCGCAAACTGTCCCTATTTTGATCCTTTTCAAAGTTCTGTATTAAACAAGGAACCCTTATGGTTTCGCCATGTCTGTTTTACTCAGAGACTATAAGTACTAGAAAGCTGTAATTGCCAAAACGTAGTAAAACGTAATCTTAAAAATTTTTTTTCAGTGTAGCTCCCATTCATGTAAAGTGGGACTAAATTTTTTTTTCTTGATTATCCCCTCTTGTTGGGTGGGTATCGTTGAATAGTAGGTATTTTAAATACGTATATGGTGGTAACACCATTTTTCGATTTAGAAATCCGTTTCTGAAATATTTGGTTTCATAGTGCTAATTTTTGTTAGAGTCATGTTCTTTACAATAAAGCATTCATTCAGTATACATTTAGCTTCGAAACTACGACCGTGTTTTACTTAAACACCTCCTCTCTCATTTATTTCATTATCATATTTTCGTCCCCTCACTACTTGGCATAGTTTGATAACTGTCATTTTTATCAAGCTATATTTTAAACACTGTCCGTCTTATTATAAAACGCCGACTAACTTTGTTACTAGGTTTAAACCGTTATCCGACCAAATCAAATTGACATTTTCAGATGAGACAGTGACATCTTACTAGATGTCAACTTGATTTGGTCGCATAATGGTATAAACCTAGTAACAAAGTTAGTCTGCGTTTTATAATGAGACCGTGTAGGCATAAGTGTATGTAATTTATAGACTATAGACTATATATAGACTATAGACTAAGATTTTTAAATTTCTTTGTTTATTTGGAAATTTGGATAAGTATTTTAACAAAACTAGACATTAAATAAATAAATATCTCATAATTTACATAGCAACGAAGTGTAGCAAACAAAAACGCAAAGTTGCTCCAATTAAATATTCTACAAAGTCAAATGACGTAAATGGACAATTAAACTGTAATTTTGGTGTGTGGCGTACCGTCGAGTGCTAGGGTGCGATTCGACACAGCACCGCGAAAGTTTCGGCCCTCCAAATACTTAAATAGAACCGAGGTCACCTTGCTTGTTAATTGTAAGAACTATGATTTAGGTGTAACAGAAAAAGTATCGAAAAATCCAGTGCGCATTGAAATCACATTCATTATCACACTAATATTATAAAGGCGAAAGTTTGTGTGTGTGTGTGTTTGTTACTTCTTCACGCACAAATGGCTGGACCATTTTTGATAAAACTTGGTACGCAGGAAGCTGACACCCTGGATTAACACGCAGGCTACTTTAAGCGCGGTTAACATCGCAGGATGTAGTTAGTAATTTATACACATACGTATTAAAATTAGCCATTTGACATATCAAAATTGCAATAAATATATTAACTCCTCCAATACGTAAATTTATGCAAGCTTTGTGAAAAGTCTTTGATACTCCATAGTACTAGTACTAAATACCTAGGTACTCCCGATTCCAAATTAAGTGTACGTCAGCTCTACACACGCCTTTGTTGGTATCTTGTTTTTAAGTCAGATGCCTTTAGGCAGTTTGAAAAATCTGACACCAGTGTTGGCCACGTGCACAAACGAAAAAAATCTCTAGCAGGGCAAACCGGGCATAGGGCTAATGAACCGAAGGAGACGTTTAGCGAGATGGGTTGCTTTGCTATAGCAGCATCGTTTGCCTGATTCAGATATCACTCATGCCCTCGATCGACTTTCATGATCTGCTGGACCTTTTTCGTTTCTCCCAGGCCAGCATGAAAGAAACCTCATTGTATAGGTATTTAAAAATCTTTTATACTTATAAACAACTTAGTTAGATACTAGTACCTACGAGTATAAGTATTCTATCCAACGAGAAAATACCTTATATTTTAGAAATGATAAAGTGTTCAATTTATCGCATGTAAGTAATATCGTTAATGACTGTAGAAAAACAACAATAATGCATTAGAACGAATTTAATGTAACCAAACGAGCGGGCTGACTCGCTACCGCGCCCTACCACTACTCCGCAACCCCTGTAAAGTACAAACAACTAAAGCACCACTCAAATTAAGTGTGGCTCGATCAACAGTCATTTTCGGTTACAATTAACCACACATTTGAGTGAAAAGTCAACCACCCACTCCAATTGATTTATTGTGTTTTACGAGTTCCGCCATTTTGTGTGTGCGTATTGTGTATAACACGAAATTAAGACTAGCTGGAAGTGGATACGAAAAAATGTGTTACTCAAAACACAGATAGTAGGTTGTTTAATAAGTCTTGACATATTTTTGTAAACGCTGAGCGTAAACCAACAATTTCGGTATTTATTATAAAGTGCAATCGATTACAAGACTGAAAACGTTTATTTTACTGTCCATTATAAATTAATTAATTCAAGCAAATTTTTGAAGTTGTCAGGATGACGTCGTTGAGCAAACGTGACTATGTACGTGTAAAAATCCTAATAATACATTAAATGCGAAAGTGAGTTTGCTTATTTGTTTGTTTGTTACCACTTCACGCTTTAACCACTGAACCTATTTGGATGAAATTTGATATGTTTGATACTCAGGGAAGGAAGTAGGTTAGTTTTTATTCCGAAATTCCCACGGGGAGCGAAGCCCACGGGCACAGCTAGTTTAAGCGTGCTTTGACAAAACAAGAATGTTTTGATGAGATGTGTTCTGTATTTGGTCAAGAAGCCCCTACTGTAAGGACCGTGGAACGATGGTTTTTACAAGCGTGGTGATTATGATCTACATGACGATTTGACCCACGGCCAGGCAGGCTTGCGGAAATTCAAGTGCCGGAAAACATAGCTCGTGTGGAAAAAGCTATTAGAGAAGGTCGCCGAATCACATATCGTCAGTTAGAAGAGCTCTTAAATATCCCTGTATCCTCCTTGTATAACGTTGTGACCAACCGTTTAAGTGTAAAAAACTTTGTACTCTGTGGGTACCCCATATTTTAATTGAGGACCAAAAACACGCTTTTGACTAAAATGTAAAGTATGTGAAGTTAGGCCTGGTAAAGTAACGGCGCATAGATCAAGAATTTTGGCTCTACATAAGATCTGACCACTTTTTCACAGGGTAAGCTATGTAGACTCGTTTTAGCAACATTTTTACATGAAAATATTTTCGGTGGGATTTCTTTTTCAGTTGAATCCTTGAACGCTAATTAACGCTAATTGCTCTAGATAAACGTATTCTTCAACGTACCTACCTATGTCGTAGTTAAATACTATTATAGGTGGTCTTTCGCCGTTCGTCAATTAATTTTGGTTTTGTAGAATTTAATACAAGTCCTACGTTTTGATTTCAGTAATTATCATTTAACATAATTTCTAAATCATTTGGGTTTTATGTGAATATTACAACATCGTCTGCACAAGCAGTAGATGGCTAAGATAATCTGGTTACAAGATGGGACTAAGGTTCTATTCAGTTGTATTTGCTGCACATCTAGCACAAAATAATAGACAGATCCGTGGAGCGTGGCGTGTGCCGGCGAGGGTGCAACGCTGTTCATTTGTCTAAACGCAGTAGCGTTTTGAAGGGCACTCGTGAGTCGCGAGGGCTGGGAAAGTGTTGCACTTTACAAAAAGTTAAAATGCTCCGCCACCATTGTTACACGATGGTCTTATTGTCTGACGGTTCAGTTTCTGACGTTCCCAAAGCATTATTTCAAATCAATTTACTATTGGATACTGCCAATCTAAAACGTCTAATCTAACTAGCTATTAAGTAGACAAGGAAAAATACTTATATTTAATTAGGTACCCTTTACATTCACGGATATTTTATTATTGGTTACAAATTTGCCTATGTAGAGATGTATTGTATGAAATTTTAACTGCTCCTCAAATCAGTAAAATAGAATAGGCACAATAGGCTGTGATTTACTAAATTTATGGAGTTAAAACCAAACAAGATAAAGTATTAGTTCAAGCTAGGATTGTTAAAATTTATAAATAGAAGAAATAGATCGAGCAACCACAATAGCAAAACTCTTTTAGGACGAAGAGCAGGTGGACTAATCTTTGCCTTAACTTAAGGCCTTTATCTTTATTTTTTCATTATTAATGACCATTCCGATTAAAAACGGACCTACCGGCAAGAGCAGAACAAAAACAAAGAAATACAATGTAATCACTTTGTAAGTTTTTAAATTATACTTTCATCGAGTCATTACGTGGCAATGCGACACGATATTCCGCGGCACGCCGACAAACACTCATTATTAAAAGTTCAAATAATAATAACCGCTAAATAAAGCCGATACAAATCTTAGATTGTCGTAATGTGGAAGAAAGTGTAATTTTCGACTGTTTGCCCACTATATCGACGGAAAAGTTTTTCAATTATAGCAGAGGGCCAATAATTACTGCAACTTAAAAAAATAATTGTAATTATACTGCTACATCGTCCTAGCCTAGAAGGCAAATGAGAAATCGATTCACATTTTCCGTGTCCAATATCTTCTTGTAATTTTAATTCAACATTATACTTCACTTACTACCTCTTTACATAGATACTTTTATATTTAATGTATAGTTTTGTTTAATCTTACGCTATTGCTAGCTATTAGCTATATTCTCTAGCTATTAAATATACTCCCATGCTGGTCTGGGAGAAACGATAAAACTTAGAATGTACCAGCTGCTTCTCTGCCCGCGCAGATCGTAAAAGCCGATCGAGGGAATGGGCAAAAATGCGAATCATTTTAACAGGCGATGCGGCTAGCAACCCGTCACTGTATTGATTGCTTTTCCATCTTCTCGCCCACCATGACGCTAAAAGTGGCTTTTGAGTCTTGCGGCCCTAGGCTCTGCATAGAGCCGCAAGACCCAAAATGCTCTGTCTGCCCCATTAGGGATAAAGACGTGATAGTATGTATGTATGTATTAGCTATATTTAGGTAAGTATCTACTCATCTGGAAGAAAATGTTCGTGGTAGAGTCACTTTATAACTTGTATTTATCTTGTACTTTACAAGCGTCAGGTAAAGAGCTGTAAAGTTTGTGCGAAATTTGTTGTGTAGTAGTGTACTTTAACCCCAACTCAAAGATTGGGGGTGAAGTCAGTTTTTAGTTTTGAAAAATTATTGATAATATCCGACCGAAAATGTATTTTTAGTCCACAACGAAAATTAAAAACAGCTTTAGTCTTAATTTCGGCCGAAAACGAAAATTATTTACACATTATAAAAAGAGGAAGGATGAAAAAGCAAATCTAGGTTTTAAAAGAAATAAAATGATAATAGAGGTGACGACAGGGTCCGAAGAGAATGATTATAATTAGTACGTCTTTTAGATTATGCAAAAATAATGGACCCGTATTTTTCAGTTTACCAAACAAGTAAAAATTCACAAAGATACGGAGCGTCAAAGTTCCGGAGTGGGGGCTTGCGAGTTGCGACGTCACACTTAATTAAAAATACGTGCTTAAGTGTGACGTCACGCGAAATTTCAATGCGCTGTATCTTTGTCATTTTTGATTTCTCAGAGAAAAGAAAATATACATGTACAATATTTTTTAATAATCTAACCGATGGAACAAAAATATTTTTCCATTCGTCATGCCTATACCATTAAAGGTTGAAAGATGTCTATCATCATCATCATCATCATTTCAGCCGCACAACGTCCACTGCTGGACATAGGCCTCTCCCAAAGATTTCCAAAATGACCGATCTAGGGCGGCTTGCATCCAGCGCCTTCCAGCGACCTTGGTTAGGTCGTCAGACCACCTTGTGGGTGGGTGTCCTACGCTTCGCTTGCCTCTACGTGGTCGCCATTCGAGAACCTTTTTGCCCCATCGGCCATCGGTTCGTCGCGCTATCTGTCCCGCCCACTGCCATTTCAACGAGCTAATCCGCTGGGCTATGTCAGTGACTTTAGTTCTCCGACGAATTTCCTTATTTCTGATTCGATTACGTAGAGAAACACCGAGCATAGCCCTTTCCATAGCGCGTTGCACGACCTTGAGCCTTCTTATGAGACCCATAGTAAGAGACCATGTTTCAGAGCCATAAGTCATCACTGGTAACACACATTGGTTGTAAACTTTAGTTTTAAGACACTAAGGTGAGGTAAAGATGTCTATACAAAAAAAAAGTTACTTTTTTCATGAATTCACAAACCCTTTGTTAATTTGAGTTAAAATGACGCAAATATAGCCACATGCCATGTGATATAATTCACAAATTTCGGCTGGTTGTTGGCAGAAAACATGATTTTTTGGCCGTAAGAAGCGGAAAATCTATGAGTATGAGTAGATCTATGAGTAAGCCTACTATACGACTTATATCATTCACGTTCGATTCCACAACCACCGTTTGCTTACAATTAACACTATAAATCGATGGCTGCACAGCTGTTGGGTCGGTGGCGTGATTGCGTCGGCCGTTTACAGCGTGCCACCGCACCTGCAATTATCCCCATGCATGTTAATTGTTGGGAAAATTTGACCGCCACAACGAGGGTGACTTTCTGACTGGTGGGAAACCGCCGATTGCCAATTAAATTAGACAACTGTCCCATTATATAGAGGTACAAAACAAATTCCTGCCACCGCTAATTCGAGGTTCTTGTACCTGTCACTCGCACTAGCTTCTAATTAGGGACATTTATTAAAGTTATAACGCTTTTTTCCGTCGTATTTTCGAGGGGAGTGATTTAATAAATCAAATTATTACATGAAATGATCTAATTTTGAGCAATTAAAATTATTAGCCGAAGGAAAATGTCTTGCGTAATAGACGTTAATTTATTTCATGTGCCTCCTCATTATAAGGTAGCTTCATGTACGTATACGTAGGTTGTGTTTTTTACGTACAAAAATAATCCCTAAAATATTTGTTATGTAGTAAAAATACCTTTTGATTAGATACCTATTTATTTAATGAGGTAAATTTGTGGTATAGTTACTGACTGATATGTACTCAAGACTCGAATAATTTAACTCTATCAAAACCAGCCACCACCTCGTAAAAATGGTATCAACACAACACAATTAAAACATCGTTTCCTTACACGTATATATATTTATGAACTTCAATAGGCCTACCCAACATAGACGGTTAATCCGGCAGTTGGGCCGGCGTTTAGCGCTGAGGTAAATTCCTCGGATTTGCATACCTACTTAATCGACTAGTTACACGCGCCCGATAAGGCAAATATGCTGTTCACTGATTTATTCCTAAATATACCTACGTTATTAGCCCTAAACGAGCAAATTTATGGTGATTGTGGAATTTATGGCAGCAAACGGCATAAATAACCACATAATGAACCAGGGTTCGTAAGTATTAAATTGTTTTGTGTGGCATTTTAAAAGCTCTCTGGTTTTTAAGTGCGGTATAACCATTTTCTTATAGGTATTTCTTCTAGGTACATAATAACTTCTTTGGTGGTTGGTATATGAACTAGCACTCAACATACTTAGATAAGTACTACCTACTCGTCTACCTTCCAGAGTTAAAAGCTCTAAAGCTGAAAAACTAGACATACTTAGATACTACCTACCTACCAATGTTACCTCGAGTTAAAAGCTCCGGACCCTGGGCTCTGAAGCATTACTGCTGAGATGCAACATTGAAAATACGCTCGGATGATTATGATGGTAAAGTTAAAAGCTCCAAAGCTAGAATAGCTGAAAAGTTAGATATACTTACCAAACGAAGTAAGTCTTGTTTTACAACATAAATTGTAAGACGATAAGTAATAAGTAATGGTCAATAATATTTATAGGATAAATGTAGGTAAGAAAATGTATTCTTGCTCCTACATGTAAGTAAGTGAAAAATCCTGGGAAGACACAGAGTAATTACTTAATTGGTACTATCAATATTTCTCAAAACATAAGAGTATGATAAAAAATTATTTCGGAGTAGGTACCACCTATCTACGAATTTCAATCTTATAACCAACTCGGTAATAAAATATAACGGTACGATCCAAATAAACCGTTTTGAAGAGATGCCAGCAGAATCGTTAAAACGACAATTTTCTCTAATTTCGTTAGTAATAGCATATGAATTACAATCCATCGGTTAACAAACCGAGACTAAGTGCGGCCGAATGTTTCCGTTCCCTCTCCGCCATTACAGCGGAGGAAGGCGATAGAATTACCGCCGACTGAATAATTTGATAGGGGAAATGATTGATACAACAATCACATGTGAATCAGAGTCGTGTAGGTGCGATTAGAGCCTGTGGCCGCGACAGAGGCGCCGCAGTGCTCACCGACAATTTAATCAAGTCCTCCTAATGGCTTCTCTCTTCATTAAATTGTAATAATGGATATAAGTTTTTGTCTTGCGGTGTGCGGTAGGCGTGTCAGATGAATAATCCAGCTAATGTTCCACATTAATTTATATTTAATTCGTCACCTCATACATAGGTACCCATGTTAATGCGAGCTTTATGCTATGGGACAAGAAAGCCTTGGTCGAGTATCTGTTGCTTTATAAATCAGATATTAGTACAACAACCTGGATCCGTCTCTCAACCTTAGCTGTGCTCCTTCAGAGAAAACAATCTTCGCTTTATGACTTTTATATGGCATTAGGTACTCATCTAAACCTGAAAACTTTACTTAGCGTGGGTACCGTCGGCTTATTAGTCAGTGGAGTGACTTTATTTTGATTGACTCTGCTAACACCCCGGCCATTGCCTGCCATAGTCGCTAATTTCCAAATGGCATGACTGACGAGTATATATAGCAAAAAATATTTTAGACGAGTGTTACTTCGTGAAAACGCTTCCGAAAACAAGCCACTTTTTTCGTAAATCTGATTTAAAAGAAAAAGCATTAAAACTGCTAGGTACTCATGAAGTTAGCCTCTTACGTCATGTAGTTACTCGTCTCTTGTTTTTAGGGTTCCGTACCCAAAGGGTAAAAACGGGACCCTATTACTAAGACTTCGCTGTCTGTCCGTCCGTCTATTTGTCTGTCCGTGTGTCCGTCTGTCCGTCTGTCCGTCTGTCCGTCCGTCTGTCTGTCACCAGGCTGTATCTCAAGAAACGCGATAGTTAGACAGTTGAATTTTTCACAAATTATGTATTTCTGTTGCCGTTATAACAAATATTAAAAACAAAATAAAAAAAATTTTTAAGGGGGGCTCCCATACACGAAACGCCATTTTTTATAGACAATGGTACGGAACCCTTAGTGCGCGAATCCGATTCGCACTTGGCCGGTTATTTTTAACTAAACAACAATAAAACTTCTTTAAAAATAACTATGAAACGCTAATGAGGCGTTTTCTTTAAAAAAAAATTAGTTCCTTCACGTGACATAGATGCCGCCAGCAATCACATAAATATATCTGTCAATGTCTAATTCATATAAAATGTTCATGGTGAGAGAAGGGTGAGAGTTTGTCTTTGGCATCAAAGAGAATATAATCACTACGTTTTGGAATATTTAATATATTTATTTTATTAAATTCAGTTAAAAATATATTATTGTTTGTAAATATGTATTTTTTTACTTAAATAATAGCAAAATACAAGATTGGTTAATTAATCACAAATTTACTACAAGTATTGAACCAAACGGCCTCTTTCATTTTTGACGGAACGATTTCAAACTCATAAGCGCCATCTATTGACAATGTTTTTAACCTCATTTTTTTTTTCACTGGAAAACGCCTCAATTTTCTTTCGAGTTGAACTGGCTATAAAAATATTGACTAGAAACACTCCCGTAATCAAACGAGCACGAGGACTGCTTAGAACATCGAAGATTTGTCGTGCTTGTATTGTGTACGCTTAAACCTTGTAGGTAGGTACAAAAATTATAATAAAACATTAGAAAAAATAAGTGGCCATGGTCATCAACATTTCAGCGGCATAACGTCCACTGCTGGATATTGGCCTCTTCCAAAGATTTCCAAAATGACCGATGTAGAGCAGCCTGAATCCTTGATGTTGTCGTCACTTGTCATACCATCTGGTAGGTGGGTGTCCTACGCTTCGCTTGCCAGTACGTGGTCGCCATTCAAGAACCTTTTTTGTCCCATCAGCCATCGGTTCGTCGCACTGTGTCCCGCCCACTACCAATTCAACGAACGATTGCACTGGCCTATGTTTATCTTTTTGTTTTCCTAAGACTTTCCTTATTTTTGATTCGATCACGTAGAGAAACACCGAATAGCCCTCTTCAAAGCGCATTGAGCGACCATTAGCCTTCTTGTAAGACCCTAAGGGATACTATTTTTAAGGATTGAAACGGTTTCTGTCATTTCCGTAAAAATCTTTCATGGAATTTTCAATGCATTTGACAGGAAAATAAATCGCTCCTCCTGCTTCGAATATCGTCGGTAGCATTGTACTATTATAGGTACTTACCTATACAACCACTTATTATTGTCTGCCGAATTTCTAAAAATCTAGCTGGTGCCCGCGACTTCGTCTGCGCAGGATTATCACACAATATCTTTATAAATTGTCGCCTATGTGTTAATCTGATGTTAAAGCTATATTATTGTAAATCCATTCAGTAGTTTTTACGTGAAAGAGTAACAAACATCCATCCGTACTTACAAACTTTCGCGTTTATAAAATATTAGTAGGATGTGCAGAAAACATATGTTTATAATAAATCTGCACACATAAACATAAAGTCTTCAGCCTTTTGTGTAATTGGTCAAGGATTAAAAATCCGATTATTTGACGAATTAGGATTGTGTTATTCGTATGGACACGGTTGAAAAGATGGGTACTATTTTCGTTTTAGGTAAGCTCATTTTGAGCGCAAATCATAAATGAACTATCTCCTTTATAAAATACAGAGCGCTGTGGATGTTTGTCAGACAGGGTTTTGATTATTTTACAACAAATAAAACACGGAATTGCAGAAGTATATACACATTTATTACAGTTGCATACAACAGTACACAAAGTATAAACAAGTCCATATTACATTGTTTTTACATCTATATACATAATATTATATTGTTCCTGACGCGTGAATAGAAGCATGGGAATGTATAAAAATAAATATTTCTACAAGGTATAAACTACCTATTTATTTATAAGTTTTAAGACATTTAAAAAGCTGCTGTTAATTTTTGGTATGTCATGGCCCGTGGTCATAAGTAATATAATATTATACTATGATATGGACTGACCTAAAACCGATAAAGATTCGAAATCGAATTCGGGAAGAAAAATTAGGATTAAAACTAAATGAGAAAAACCGAATAGTGTTGTATTGGACATGCTGTCTACAAGAAGTACACTTTGAAGTTAAGCGGAGAGCGGCACTACTAGTTTACAGTTTCGTATGAAATTACTTAACCGTGGTTAAGCGGCAAGTAACGCTCTGAGTAAGTAAACTGAACTGAGCATATCGAGCTGCACGTGCCATGCGGAGGCAGTTCTAATCGAGCTGCCGCTGCCGCCTGCCGCTTAACATAAAAGTGTACCTTAAAGTGACATTAGTAATTATATTGAAATTTATAAGCTAATGTGTGTATGCATTATGTACATAGTACATGCATACGTAGTAAACTATACTGAATAAGATGGTGTTGTTTTATATTTATTTAAAATATGTATATGAAATTCCGAAGAAGAACGTTGATCCAACATATTGTCTTAAAATTAGATTTGCAAGCAAATTCTTCTTTAAAATGCATAAAAAATTTCATGGGTACGTCAATTATCTCCATATAATCTAATAGTAAAAAATCCAGATTTTAAACATTAATGGCTATCACTAACATACAATATTAAGAGTGTACCTACCGCCTTCTCATTCACACGCCAGGTCGTAATACTAAATGCCACAATAATATGATTGATAAACATTACAATCTCTAGTCGAAGGCGCATCACACTTTGTGAATAGGCCCCCTCTATCACAAGCATTCCATTATCCAGGTATAATATCAGTCGAACATCTACCTACTACACAGACTCACTATTTCCATAATCTTCACTGAGGTACAACATTGTGATTATATGTTTTACAATTAATATTACAAAATCTAATGTGATTCTATATCAACAATTTCAACATTTAACAAAATTTTATAAATTTCTTTAGCTAATGTCACTACCAATAAATAATATTGTCGTTGGTTTTCATAACATCGATTAACACGAGTTAGTAACTCAAATTGCTTTAGTTAATATATAATTTACTATATCGTTGCCGAAATGATTTCCCATTAAAAAACTCAAATATTAAATTCAAATGTAACGGAAAATTAACTGTAGGTAAGTACAGAAAAGTCTTACAGTGTTACAGTTGCCATTTTTACTGTGTAAAAAAAATTCGATTTTCTTATCACAAATACATTCTTTGTTTACCTGTACAAAGAGAACACAACACTTATAGTACGGGTAAGTAAATACACATAAAGCTGAATCCATAACGAGGTGACGCAATCGCTTCGTTTGAAACACACAAGCCTTTTGTTAACCAATATTAAATTAGTTAAACCTAATCTAACGTCGATTCATAATAACATAAAAATTCAGACGTTCGCCGAGTCGCGTTGGCGTCGCCTTTACTTTAGTAGTTTTATGAAACAGAAACGGCGTAATGGCTAAAGCGTAACACCAACTCCTAGCCAATATTGCTTATATTCTAAGTATTTCATACATAGATAGAGCAATGTACATTTGATTAGGAGATAATATTTACACTGAAACTAATCTTAAAATGGCGGCGAAGCGAGCGCGTTCAAAATGGCCGTCCGTTCTGCGGTCGTTCGGGCAGCTTCGGAGGCACGTTCGGCACCGGTCGGCTATTAAAAAACAACAATTTTAATTATAATTGACCAAAAAATACATGAAATTAACTTTATTTATATATACAAATATTTAAGTGAAAAAAGATACAGTCTGGCTAATTCTAAACCAAATAATACTGATGTCATTTGTTGCTGTTGTTACTTTTTTCCCACTCCAAAAAACTAAACCAACTAACTGAAATGGATTAATAATTTTTCTTTCTAAACTATACAACTTTTTAGTTAGTCAGATAGGAATATCTATCACTAATAGAACTCTACTACTAATATTTAATCCATGCTAATACTAATATAGTTCGTTATTAGCCAGACTATATGTTATACAACGACAAAACAAATTCAAAGTGATATAGACGTTTCGAAAGACAGGATATTTACATAAAGCTTGAACAGACAGCTACATAAGCCGAGAAAGTTTTGTCCGTAGCTAGCCATGCAGTTAAAGATTCCAACAGATAACTATTTCACATACCTACTAGCAAATTTTGTAACTACCTATGTTTAATACATGTGTAACATGTTTAACATAATACGTTTACATTTACTGAACATTTGCATTTCTAATTCATCACCATGCTCTAATTGAATGTGACTTATGTTCTATTGGCTCTAATATTAATAAGTAAACCAGCAATAAACCGTTACAATAGTAGCTATGTTATGCCAATCGCATGCACCATTCCTCCAGTTAATTCAATATTTAGCTACATATCTAATCTCCATAATTCAATAAGAATAATATAAAGCCCACAGGAACTTCGGACATTTGGCAATATACAGTATGAGAAATAAATAAAAAGCTTTTATCCTTATTGAAATATTACGCTACCGTAATATAATGTGAGCTTACCTAATATTAATGTCCTTTACTGTATACAATCCAAATTAATGTTAATATGAAGCCAATTATATGCGATAAACTACTGGAATAAATCAAACATCTTTAGTACACATATAGCATTTAATTACTCTATTTATACAGCATAAGATTAACAATATTCATAAACTATATCAAATCCAACAATCACTGCCTATACCTTTTCGATGGTACTAACGCTATTAACAAGAGAGAGCAAAACGTTAGATGATTTGATATTTTCGTATAATATTCTGCTAATATCGATAGAGCAATGAGATAGCTACAGCGATAACATTTCAATGTGAGTAGGAACTCGGTTTGCTGCCCTCGGTCGACCTCGGTCGTCCGCGTCAGCGAACTACGTCTGGTCCGCGGCCGGCTACAACCAACCCTAATCCGAACAGTACCTGAGGCCGCAAATTCTGTACAGGAACTTACATCACGGCAATACTTAGTGATGTCAGTTACTAACAATGCCTTACACGAAAAAAATCGTCGCGTTCACCCAAAGAACTCACGGCCTCATCATTCTAATCTCGAGCATTTAATTACTTATTCCATAGATGTTCAAATGCCTAAATTGGACATGGGCGACAAAAATCGCGACTAATGAACGAATATGAATTAATTCTGCCATAAATACGATCATATCTGTAGAGATTAAAATGCCCGTTATTTTTATAATATTCAATAACGAATAAGTATCACCATCAATAAAACATTCTAATAATTGACCAAAGGTATTGCTAACAGCAACAATAATGGGACAACTGCTTTGGTCTTAGCCTTTATAAGTACAATTTTACATATATTTTTATTTATAACTCGCGGAGTGTTCATAAGTGGTCACTTTTTCTAATAACCAAATTACATGTTATACTTGTAATATACAGTAACAAACAAGCTGGGATAAACATTTCGAGTAAATGCATAGTTTCAACGTTATAGATTAGTACATTTGGTCACTACTAGAGACGGAGGAAGCGCCGCCGCGCCGTGGCTACTGCAACACTACTGACGTGAGAACCGTGGCAGTACTACGAGCTAGCTCTACGCAACAAAGGTGTCGGTGCGCAAACATCAACAAATGAATCGCGCTTCACTTTAACTAGCACATTTACAAAACAATGATATGCTTGTTTGGATCTCCCGAGCCCGGACAGGGCTGCGATTTCCCATACCCTCAGAGTGCTAACTAAACTACATAATTCGATATACAACTATCTTAAGCCACTGAATATAACATTTACAATTCATTACATAACGTAAATTTATTATTACATAACGTATCAATAATTAAGCTAAATATGTAATCCGTGTACGTACATGGGGTATAGTTTCACACATCATAGCACTATGAACTATGAACAATCATGTCATTTGTAGGTAATACTGAACATTCCTTTAATTTTAAAATTTGGAATGTAGATTAAGACATTTGATATTTAGTCACAATTCCCTTCATTTGTGATCTTCAGAACTTCGAAGTTATTATCTGAAGTTTCTTTTTGAGCAAATCTATTGCAAATCATTGTTTAATGCGTAGAATTTCATTTTATGATACTCGTACTTTCATCGAAACGTTTCATGTCACATGTGCATAATTATTACATTGTATTACGCTAAGGTAACGTTATGTATCACAAGCAGCGTTAAAATTATTGTGCTCTTTGACACTTAGTTAATCAGGCACATCCTATAGATTGTGGACAAACTAGAACTCTGATCTTGAACGTCTGAGTTATTTCAAAGGTTCAGTAACTCCATCAATGCAAGTAGGGTTTAAATACTGTGCGTTTCAATCAAGAGTAGGTGTTATCTACCATTTAAATTGCAATCCTTCTAGTTTCTATGACCAGAATGGCCATGCAAAATAACCATTGCCCATATGCTTAGTTGAAACGCATAGTAAGCCTTCAACATAAGGCTGCTCGATTATATTTTCACCTTTTTCCATACATATGTCTATAATAAGATATTACATTGATTGATATGGTTTTTTAATAACTTGTTTAACTATTCAAGTAATTTGTAAAAATAGTTAATCTGCACTTAGTAAAAAATATAATAATACAAAAATAATAAAATTTTATATAATACTGAATCTACAAACCTTTACAATAATTATGTTGAAAGCTGTACAATTGTGCTTCATATATTTAGTATCAGCACATTTGAAACTTTTATAACAGAAAGCACACCATGTATAACAATGCGTGTTAGATTCACACACAAGTACCTACAAAACAAAACATTGTTTAAAGCACACCCACATAAGCATCCGCACAAATGACGCAAAATAGACTTTACGTACATACAAAATGATTCATCTCCGAATTAATAATACTTTCATCATTATATTCGAACAAGTCGACGATTGGTCGTCTCCTTAGGGACCAAACATATTTTAATCCACAAGTAACATACATGTTAATCCACCTATCGATTACACTAGTATTATTTATTATTAGGGCGTGCACGTATCAAGCGCTTTCAAGCAAGCGCTTATTGATTAATTCAAAAATGTTCTTGGAGAGCTAGCCCGAATATCGAATTCAAGTGCTCTTTTGTTTCGCGTTACCGAAAGCGCGTAATACGTGCGGGCCGTTAGTGTAGACCACATAGCTGTTAGACGTTAGCGTGCATGTAACAGTCTGCGATTTACTTGAATCTGGCGAAGGCGGAACTGAGCTCGTTGATGGCGGCGTTGGTGACGGCCTGGCCGACGGCCTGGTTGACCTGCTGGCGCATGTGCGGCGGCAGCTGGTTCATTGCGCTGGCCGCCGCGCCCACCGCGCTCGCGCCGCCCGGACGCCTGATGTACCCATTTAATGTCACACTCATACACGGTTATAAAGTTTGTATTCTAATAAATATCCAATCATTGACACAACATCGAAACTGTTTCTTTTTTGGTTAGATTGCTTATTAAAGTGCGAAATTTAGTTCATTTCTGTCAATGCTAGAAATTTAAAATTTGTGTCGTCTCGCGTTTACCAAGTAGTAAATTTAGCCATACTAATTTATTTAATGAATTAAGACACTTAATTTTATGATAGAGTAGAGAGTACCTACTTATTTATTTTTGTATCAATATTGTGACAATAATTGGTTAGTTGACGGTAGATAGTATCCGTACCCTGCAAAACCTTGTGTTCACATTGTGAGTACTTATGTGCAGCGAAACTCGGTATAAAACCAGCAAAGTGACGATCTCGATACAATTCGATGCGAGTCTGAAATTTTTCGTTGATCGCTTCGAGAAAAGAATGATTCTAAATCACATTCGTATAACGTCAAGTGATCTCGGTAGAAGACATAACTGGTAAGAACAATAGTAGTTACTTTGTTCGAGTCATAATAGCTGCATACGAAACTGCAATATTTTTAGTCTTGCATATGCATCGCAGTATGAAAACTAGTTTGCAGTTACGTTTAGATGGAACGAGGTACTTTTTTTTTGCGATTTCCACCTTGACGCAGTGTTCTGGTCATCGTTAAGAATATCTTAGCAATCAAAACTACCACATGTTGCTGACAACAAGTAAAAATCACGTGCATTTTAAAACTATCCCACAGCTTCTCTGTAAGACATTTTTGAGTAATGTAACTGCCATAATCTGTACATTAATGCAAAGTAAATAGAAAAATATATACAAATATTCTTACAGGGTAACTGTGCATAAGAATTTTGTTTTTTACACAAGTCTTAAATTATATATAAGTTAACGTACGTACGTAATGAAATGTTATTGACAATGTTCACAAAATAACTTTACCATTTATTGTCACCTCTTTCAGTCAAAATGGTTAGACAACGAAAACAACATTTAAAAAAAGTTAAACTCAACATAAAACGAAGTTATGAAGATCACACACTCAAGTGAAAATTCTAGAATACATGCAGTGCTCTTAATATGTACTTTTAGTAGAAATAATAATTATTTAAATACCTAATTCTAAATTTAACAGATATAACGCCTTGTGCAAGTTAAACTTAGGGTCTTAACACAATGTCTTTTTAGCACGCATTTTCGTAGAAAAACCTGCGTTTAACGCACGTTGAGTTTTTGTGTTGGTATTTAAACACGCGAAAAAAGCGTGATGTGTGAAAAGCCCTATTTGTATTAAAAAGTATCAGTAACGGACAAGGCTTGTCCTGGCCGATTATCCCGGCACTTGTTCACAGTCCCTCGTCTTATCAACTCATCAAACCAGTAAGAGATAAAATGTATATTTTTAATAGACATCTATTCGGACTATTGAAACTAATTCTCCCACAGGCAGTCCATATTTCGATGAATCCACAACCTTTTAAATTGTATTAAAATATATATGTAATAATACGTTGTCGCTTAGGTAAATAAACATGTATATCAAATATTTGTTCCATTTCAAGACCGTGACATGAGAGGTTGCCTGCAGGAGATACAATACCGTACCTATACTAAGTAGATACATAGTAATTTTTACTATTTATTTAATAATTTCATGGAAGCAATTTGTTTTAGACGTATCATAAGTATTGATCATTTACATGTCTAATAATATTGTATATAACATATGTATAATTTATTTATAAACATCCCGATGCGTTTGTTAACTTACTACAATGCATGGACATGGATTTAATGATATTCCCAAATAGTATTGAAAGATGTTAGGTTATAAGCCAGCTATCGCCTACGCGTCAGACACTATACGAAATTAGTGGGCAAGCGATCAAAAAAAATATTTATAAACGCCCTTCATCATCGTCAGGTCCCATATCCATCAAACTTGTGAAAATAAACTTAGTTTATGCCAGATTTATACTTTATACATAGCATACAATGTAAACTGCAATATACCGATTACATGCATTTTAGTATTTTATTTAATAATGACTTAAAATCTGATTACTTGCCCACTATACGTATAAACGTACTAAGTTAACAAGTCGACCAGTGTTAGTATACCTTAGTTCGTAAGTAACTTATGTTAGTTAGTTAGTGGCACGCGCCGGAGCCGCACGCTTAGCGCCGTCTGCGAAAACAACCACACATCTCAGTACTGGCACCGTTTCCGCTATTTATTGGCATTTTAGAACTTTTACACATGCGTATTCATACAAAAAATAACCTATGGCTACTTTGTATGAACAAAAGCAAGACAAATGTGTAAAGGCTCTTAGATTGATTAGAATTGCAATTCGGATCTGAATATGAAATATCCGAAATTCTATACAAAACCATGGTAGAATAAAATAAGGTATTCTCTGTCCGAAAACGAACTTGACTACGTCACGAAAGTGTTGCCACTGATTGTTCTTTTCAGTAAATTTAAGGACTTTCTCAATTAGTTCATTAATATTAAATAAAATGTTAAGTAACTTAGCTATTAAGAATCTCGCGATTCTCGCGTCATTCATCAATTCAAAATTTTATAAATTGATAAAATGGATTATTAATTTGAAATTGGTATATAAAGTTCAAAAATGCATTACGCTCGGGTAATTCAATTTCACACAGAGGCAACATATTACACTGATGACGTAGTCAAGTTCTTCCTACGTCATCAGCTGTCACGGAGAGAGAATACCTTATTTTATTCTACCATGTACAAAACGATCCGGATTTCTGTGTTCTTATCGATGATGGGTCGATAGAAAAATATTGTTAATATTAGTATCTATGATTTTGACTTTCTACTTGATCAATTATAAAATAACAATATTTATGCGTAACTACGGAACAGAGAAAAATGTCCTTCTATGTTCCGTGTGCGTAACCGATTGCCAATAAATATATTCGGGTCATATCAGCACAAATATAGAAATGTACCCAAAAAACTATAATACGTTGTTACATAGATGTAAATAAAATAGAAGCTGATAATTAAAAATACAATATTATGGCCGTTACATCACCCAAAACATATGCCTGTAATAAGCAAAGCTCCACATCAGTTACAAAACAAAGGTGTCAGCAGAATTTCTGAATATTCCCCTACAAAACATGCACTTTTAAAGGAATATCCTGGAACATATTTTTACGAAGAAATCGAGACGATCACGAAAAGATTAGTACAATATTACCCAAAACCTTGATAAATAAATCATAATTGTTTCTGGGATTAGTACAAACAAATTAAGTTAATTTTCCAAAACATATATATTTGAGTATTTTTTTTTGTTGTCTCTAAATAGGCTTTTTATTCAAAAGCTACAATTAATATCGAAAGCAGGTCATCTTACTGTTTTTCGGAATCTCGTGAGTTCGTCCTCGGTAAATAAGCGAGCAATAAGGACTATTATCTCACGTTTGAAAGAAACGTGTAAAATTAAGTTAATATCACGCCCGCAATTTCAAATCAATATGTTAACAATCATGTAGAGTACGCAATAACCGTGGTACAGTCAGCTCAAATAATAATATCCACATAATCAAGTTAGATTTTATCAAAATTTACACATTAATATAAACATCATTTCATTCACCCCAAACTACAAAGACAACTGATTTGGATAAAAAATTTTGGGAACACCTCACCCTTTTACAAATCGGTCCAGGCGTCTTCGAATAATCGGTGAACATACATAAAAAAAGATCGCGACGGATTGATAATCTCCTCCTTTTTTGAAAATCGGTTAAAAATATACAAAAGTCAAGGAATACATGTACACATTTTCAGGAAACCTTTACATTTAACAAGAACCCTGGATGATTAATAGATGAGTCGACTGTACACCAGAGATACGCCATCGGTGTGAACGGGAAGTAACAACTAGTACTCACGTGGGTATGAGCGGCGCCGGCAGGCCTCCGCCAGGCTGCGGGCGGCCGGCGGGCGGCGGGGGCGCCGCGCCGCCCGGCCGCGACGGCAGCGGCGGTGCGGGCCGGCCCGTGCCGGCGCCCGGCGGCGGCGGCGCTCCTCGCTGGCCCATCGACCCTGACGACACACCAACTACTTACATGAAATGCCTGTTTCAGGTTGGGAAAATTGTGTGACCCTTTCACCGCGAGACTTTATATCATTTGTCGTGCCCCCAGCGCGAGGCAAGGTAAATCTAAAATAAATACCTACAACTAAAAACGGATATGGATACGTAAGTTATGTGCCAAACGAGCATTTTTTTTGGCGGAAATATCCGAAGTTCGCGGAATGGGCCCGGCAATGTTAGTCGGATAAATCCGACGTTCGCGGTTAAAGGGATGATTCTACTGAGCTTAGTCAAAGTCAAACTCAAAAAAAAATTCAATGAAGGATAAATTTATATCTTAATAAAGGGACCTAATTTTTTAAATATTATTTTGATGCAAAAGCTAAAAACTACAAACGTTTCGCAAGGAACACTGTTGAGAAGACACGCTGCTCATTTTCATAATGGAAGTGAAACTGTCGGTTCACCATCCTACTAACAGTCGCTCTGATAGACATCAAATCGAAACTAATCGTCGTCGTCGTAAACTCCATCGCTTTCGACCGACCTGTTAATTTCTGCAAATATATCTATCTAATCTGACTTCTTCTTCCAGCGCTTTCATTTCGCGTACGATGTACTATCGCTCACCTTGTTGCTGCGGGGCGGAGCGGCGCGGGCCGCCGGGCGAGGGCGGCGACAGGCGCGGGTTGGAGTCGAGGCGGCTCTCCAGCCAGTCGTTCTTGACGGGCGGCGGCACCGGCGTACTCACGGTCGCCATCGACACGTCGCCGATTATGTGCAGCGCCTCCTTGCACGCGTGGTACATCCGCAGCATCTCCTCGCGCTTCTGCGCTTCCTCGGGAGATTCTTCCATCATTTGTGACTGCAAGAGGGAAAAGTATGTGAATGTGCTGGATGTTATATCTGTTAAACACGGACATTTACTCTTAGATAAATTATGAAGGCAACAGATGGTCAAAGGAGCGTCACTCCGGCGACAAAGCTTACTAAACCATTTTTATCGTTTTGAGTAACGACAGACGTCATCTCGCTCTATATCGTATCAAACATTTGCCCGAAATAAACTTTTGTTGACGGCAGGCGGGTTGGCGAGCGCAGTGGGAGTCACAATCGTACTTCCGAAGCTGCTGCCCATCGGAAGTCTGTTCATGTTTAGTGACGGAAAATCCTTTAGTCGCCTTTTACAACATCCACAGGAGGAAATGCAGTGGTTCCATTCTAGGCCGAAAATCACATCGGAGTTACGACAAGTTGGCTTTAAAACCATAGGTAAGTATTTCAGTTAATTCGTGCTAGGTAATTGAACCTACATATATTCCAATAAAGAAATTCTCTTGGGAGAGATTTTGACCAACTAAAGGATTGTTCACTAATATGTCAAAAATCGAAAGAAAGAGGTCAGTAATGATCACAAACATTACAAATTACCTAGGTAACACTGAAAATGTTTAGAAAATGAAAAACGGCTTAATGTAGAAAGTTGCCAATACTTTTATTGTTTTTCCTGACGCCTAAATGTTCGTGTAATATTTTTTGAACTTGACTCATACCATGCCTAGGCTTGCCCGTATCTGCTGATAGGTCACTCTGTTATCTTCCTCTATCATGCGTCGCACAGCACTGATGTTATCTTCAGTAGTCCCTCACGCGGATTATCATTGAGATTGCTATGTCCACGCTTAAACTCGTTGTTAAATCAATTATAAATAGTGGCACGAGATGGGGCTTCATTAAGAAATGCTAATCGCAGCCTACTATAGCTTTGTTGTTGAGTAAGCCCACAATGAAAGTCATAATAAATCATTGACCGAAAATTTTCTCGCGTTAAGTTCATTTTCACGTGTATGCAATATACTACATTAGGTTTCCAAAGAGTTCTAGAATTGAAATTCAAAAAAGTTTTCATTTGCAATGTTTCTAACTGGCCAGTTCTAAAAATTTTCAGTGTTACCCATAGATCTATCATACTACAAGATATAACTACCTTATTGTAAAATGAGACCAGAAACGAAATGTCATGTCTGACTTTAAAATGGTTGTACCTACTACACGCCACGTACTTCGTCGATATCGATAAAAAAATGTATTGTGATTATGAATTAATGTTCTTGGTAATGTTATGACAAGAAATATATACTTAAAACATTTTAATCTCTTTGTCCTTAGCGGTGTAGATGTCGCCCAAGTCTAAAAGTCAGTTCAGTAGCTATATTACTTTAGTAGATGCGTGGGTGGAAAATGAAATAAACGGATAAAAATATGTTATCAGGCTAAATTCAGGTCATGATAGCAAACAACTTTCTCAAGGAACATATGTGAAAAAGAAAAAAAAATTGACCTCCCGTACAAGTTGACTTATCAGCAGATCAGAGTTTACACAAAAAACACGAAACAAATATATTATTTTTCATACACAAACCGTCTGCAGCGAATAATTTCTGTTTTGAACGAAACATTTTTTAACGTTAGGGTTTATATTCTCTATGGTTAACCACATCATGAGGTGCTACTTTTCAAATGCGGAGTCACTAAACGAACAGTTTTTTGTATGGAAAAACCATTCGTTTAGGTGACTCCACTTTTCAAAAATGACACTTAAGATACCTAATAATATTTATTTTTGATTACTGTTATCATCATTTCTGCCTGACGAAGAATTAGAAGGTGTGTTCTGCGTTTTACCAATTGCAGATGCAATCGCTAAAACGAAATAAAAACTCAGATTTCGTATCAGAGAATATTTACGGGATCGCAATTTTAATATTTACCTGGAGTTACTTATAGACGATCGGTTTAGATCTCTATTTGTAACTCCTGGTATGGATCCAATGGGATCCAAGGATAGTAATAAAGAAAAGAAGATATATAGATATATAGGTCAAGCATTTAGCAGAAAATAGGGAGACATGGAAAATACTCCACCGACAAGAACCTAGTTCTTAAATTTATTGATGATGAGGACAGATAGGCTCTAAAGGACTCGTACCCAGAACCGTAAAATAATTAAAAAGAAACCCTTCCCCTCTCGCCCCGCGCTGCGCATGTTTTCCATCTGCTTTGGAAAGCAGAAACATGTGTATGCCATAGACAATTGTATAGCCACGCCCCTTTTTTTGCATGTTTTTGTGTAATGTTTCGTAAAAACAGTAGCAAGAGACCCGCCTTTAGAACATAGATGTTCTATCTAAACCCTTAAAATTGTTGCAGTATATTATGTGATATATTAAAATGATTGAAGTGTTTTTTCCTTTGCCGACAATCGACTTGTACAATCTGCGAGAAGAGAAGAGTAACATTACATTATTTATAAATATATTTGTCGCTATCAATTGCCTTACAATACTTAAGTAATATATAAGAAAAATAGTGTACCAGTAAGTACTGAGAATTAATATTTTATTAAACAAATACTAATTGCAATTTGAATGAATTTATTAATATACAAAGCGGAACTAAGGTCTCTCCTAATCTCCTTCATCCTTAATGAACGATATTAATGTTAAACATTGCAAATAAACATAAAATTTATTAATTTAATATTAATTTAATTATAGGAACAAATAAAGTTGGCTAAGAATCCTTCTGAATTCTTCTGCATTCTTTGTATAAAACGCGTTAGCTCGAAATGTTTACTGCAAATAATAGATCACCTTTTGGGAGCCCAACTCGGCCTATTCACAAAGGTTATCCATTTTTAAAATTGACATTTGTTGGGAATCTGTCAAAATAAAAAGTAATCAATTACTTATACAGAAATAATATATATATTGTTTTTATAAGAATAAGAAAAAAGAATAAGCGCTAGACTGATAAAATTAACTGTAACAAAAAAATTACATAATAATATATATAGGGACCAATGTTAGGAAATAAATCTTACCAACGATTGTAATTTTATTCGAAAAAAGTTTGTACTGATAACAAAAAACTATTGACTTTTTATCGATATATATATTCATGACATAAAATGACGTCAATAATTAGTCAAGCCCTAGCGGAATCAGACAATTTTATATTTTATGCAATATATTACTGAATTCCTTAAATAACTAATAAATATTGTGTTATCTTTCAATGAAAATATAAAATGCATGATTTTGAGTGGTTTTTTGGTGAAGTTGCGAAGGAAATAGTGACTAACTGGAGAAATATGTGTCTGGCAAAATTACCCGTGAAATGTGTATTTACTGGGATTATTGTTTGTTGTTGTATCACAGTCGGTAAAGCTGCAAAATACCATCTTTCCAAGGTAAGGAAACTTATGGAAAAACACAGTTTACTATAAGAAAAATCCAATTTTAGTTTGACACTTTATCAGCTAGGATTACCGCGGTTGACTCTCATCCAAAAGTTGGCTCATGTCAGTGTGATCGCTACCTCTTTTGCTCTTGTATTAGCGACATTAACGTATTTTTTGTCGCACTCGGCATGTTCCGTCTTCTTACGTAGTAAAAAAAATTCTATGTCTATGGTGTTACCCACGTAAAAGTAAGCCTAAAAATAATGATAAAATGTCTCAATATTCAACTCACCTGATCACCAGAAGCATAAAGATGCGCTAACAGCTCCCCATTGATAAAGTCTTTGGCGTTGTTGATAATCAGCATCATGATGGTCTTGGGCACGAGGTCCCGCGTCGTCTTGGTCACGATGCGCATGTAGGAGTCCACCAGGTTGCGGATGGTTTCCACCTGCCGCTCTAGCTGAGGGTCCATGCTGCTGGTGCCGGCACTGTCTGAGCTCTGGAAAAAAGTAAGCTTCAATTAGCTATACTATGTGGTACTGTAGGCCTTATTGATGATATGATTCGCAGTGGCACATTTAGAGCACCTGTAGACTAGCGGCTATCCAGGTTTTTCTGCAGTACAATATGTTGATGTTTTCATTGAATCTTTGCGCTCGTTAAGTGTGAATGAGCGAGGTAAAAACAGCGCCACTATTTTAAAATCCAATAGTACATGTACATGGATAAATGCTTGTGTACTGGTGCTCAGACGGCTTGTTTCCAGTTGTTTTGGTGTTTTGACCAATCTGCGATGCGATAGGACGCAATTTCATCAGCATCTTGCATGTAATTACATGAAATTAAGTTCGCTCCAACTAATTCAGCGTCGAGTTTAGACCACACAAGCGAATATTTACAAAAAAAATATTTTACACCTTGAATATTCTCTTGGGATCACATCTCATCACCAAGCTTGAAAATATACAATGAACTAATCAAATGAATTACAACCTTAGATCTGAAGATGGTCAATTTTATAAATTGCACATACTACCCTAACATGCAAACCAGTTCAGCCGTTTAATAATTTAAGCAAATTAATCAAATTCAATAGCTGGTCGTTCAAATTGTTAGATCTTGGAAAAATATGCCAAATCGAAAACGAATCCATTAACACTGTTAGTTCTCCCATACTCACCACACCTCAAAACTTAAAATATGCTATGCAAAACCGTGCTATGAATAATCAACACGATGTTACCTTCAAAAACAGAGTAAACTACTCGCAATTTGAGCATGCATTGTTTGATGTAAAAACTGTTTCACGCTTCAAATAAAGCAGATCACTGTCGCACTCTAGAAATCCCAATCCAGCAACTAAAGGCTCAAAATACGAGTGACTTACACGTCTCCTATTTTCAGCCCACCCCCGGAAAGGCAGAAATAACTAAAATAAAAACATAAACATGCTAAATGCCACAGATATAGATATAATAGATAACGCACGTATCAAGATTTGTATGGAAACCAAGCGTGCCAACTTTTTTAATGCCTACTGTGACGTCAGACGCAATTTTAGTGATGGGAAATTCAAACCGATTCTAAGAAACCGCTCACTACGATTTAAACGATTTATTGAAGACGCACGCCGCCGCCATGATCGTCTCGCTCATACTCATCGATTTTATATCTGTGGTCTCGCTCGCTCACTCCGCGCTCGCTAACCATACGATCGATTAACATTTAAGTTAATCGATTTGTGATAAAAATCACAATCGATTTTCTGATTGACGAATGATATGAAATTGGATAAACAAATGATTCTAAACGGAAAATTGTTTGATAATAAAGAATAAATATTTGTACTCAAATTATTTCAATTTAACTAAAATTTAAACTATACCAACTTATTAAAATTTAAATTAAAACTAAAAATTACAAATAATGTAAATATTTTAATTGAACTTTAAAAATAAAACTATTATTATTCTTAAATAACCGGCAAAGTGCGAGTCGAATTCGCGAACGAAGGGTTCCGTACATTATCTATAAAAAAACACGTTTTTACCGATTTCAATGCGTTTTTTAAATGTTGAAGCAACTTCCCTTGCGGTTGTTCTTAGCCATGTCAGGCTTGTCTCTCTCCGCGTAGAGGTATCGAAAATATACCGCTTCAATGGGGGAAATGCAGTATGGACGACTCACTAACGAGCAATGAGCAGTGACGCACGCGCGGTTTTGTTCACCAACGTGTGACCAGTAGTTCAAAGAGCGACCATATTATATACAAGAACTCTGAAAATATTACCCTCGTTTTATAATCTATTAAATTGGCTCTTTAATAATAGTTTATATCATTCGTCAGTCCGATATCGATTAAAATCGATTATTGGTATATGTTGTAGAACGAACTACACTAGTCGCTAAATTTTACTGACGAATGAGAAATTGCCGGTACCACGACGTCGTAGCGATGCGCGACAGTATCGCTTGTTTCGATATACATTGCTTCTTAACACACAACGTCGGATCAAACGCTCAAAGCAAACGCGGCAATGTAATGTGAATGTAGTTTTTAAACCTTAATCTATACTTATTTAGGTATAATCTTGGAATCACCGCTCGGAATGCTTAAAAAATTGTTTTAAAATGAATTTACGCATATTTTTCTTTTTAAATAACTTAGCTGTGATAGGAAATATGTCCTTGACTTTGGGCGCTTGCAATTTTTGGGCTGTTGCAGTTTATTATCACGCTACGAGGCATTTTTTTATTTTTCACTGCCGTCCGGCTGCAATCACAGACGCGCGCGGACTGTCAGTAGCGGCGGCTAACCTCGACGCTTTGTCTGAGAACTTACACGCGAAGTAGGTGCATTTAAGTCGTCTATCTATATCTATGTCTGTGCTAAATGCTTAAAACACAAAAAGAAAAATATAGTAGTACCAAAAAGACCATTGTATTTAACAAAAATAAAAACCTTTCCGAAAACAGTTTCATGAACATGTTGCTCATAAAATGGAAATAATGGTTCGTTCACAGTTTACCTTTTTGCAAAATATAACGTAAAGTTTTTTTAATTTACACTTTTAATATTATAATCCCTTAAATTTCATAGTACTAAGTTAGCACAAAAGAAAACAATAGACTGGCGAGCAACAAAGAGTTAATCACATTCACACAAACAGTATTTTCTAAAATGTACACACAAGCAATGCGTATGTTGTGCTGTGCTGTATATATTAGTTAGTTACAATGCATTTCAAGAAAATAACAGCTAAATCAATGGGTCATACTATAAATAAAATAAACATTCATATAAAACCAATAAAAAATAATTTGGGGTTCAAGGAGATTTAGGTTTAAACCAAGTGTTGCCCTACGAAAAATAAGTGTTGCCAAAAGTAGATTGCTTTATGATATTATGATCATCAGGGTAATTTTATCTAAATATTTGCTCTCGAGGAACTGAGAATAAAACAAAAACCTTACATAATATCTATCTATACCTATAAAACAAAATGTTTGGAATGCTCGACTTTTTTACGATCGTCTTATCCTTTTTATGTGAGGACTACAGTGTCTACAGTCTACAACATAAAAGTTTAGTAGAAACCGATTCCGAGAGCGTATATCATGGAACGATCGATTTGTTTAATAAAGGTATTGAGTGCATAAGTCGATATATCTACATTTCTACCCAAGAATTCAGGATAAGATTTTCCGTTGCGTTAACTAGGTCTCCTACTTACCCTATGCATCACAACATATCCCCGTAAATGTAAACATGAGGCAACACTTGGTCCAGCTAACATATAAACATTGTCAATATCTTTTGGGAAGAATTCTTGAAATTCACTCTTGGTTTTGATGCGGTTAGTGTGATGTGTTCATGGGATATCTCAACATGGACAAACCTCAGATCCTTCACTCTGTATAGCATGGCAAAACAACAGATCTTATAACATAAAACTGACATATACACTTTAGTATTAGGTATATGGAAACTATATTATATTATTTTTATAAAACATGGGCATAAAGCAATATATGTACGTATAGTAAGCTGAAAATCATTAGATATAATATTAGGAAGTGGGATAATAGTAAGAGTGGGATTGAGAAAGGTTTATTATAAAAAGATAATAAAGAAACAGGCTGCAAAAAAACATAAAACGAAGGTATAAGAACCTCATCCCCGTTGGCCGCTTCCGAAGTCTTCTCTGGGTACACACCAGCTCGTAGGAAAGACGCTTTCCACGAGTCCACATCGTCCTGTGTTTCACATGATAATTCAAGTTGCTTGTAGTCCTGAAACAGAAATCATTTACTTATTACCCTAATATTTTTTGATCTCGTACTCTAGCATTGGATATTCAAGTAGTATGTACCAGATAAAGTAATTAATTAGTAATTAAAGTGGTAGGGGGACCAACTCTGGGACAGTAAGTGACGAGAAAAGAAGAAAATAAAAGTGTAATACAAGGAACATTCTATATCTGATTTGATTCTATGGCTGACATCATCATCATCATCCCAGTTCTTTTTGTCTCCACCGCAATAGCACGACCCTCTCTGCACCACCAGAGCCATACTTTGCCAGAGCAGCAAGAAGACTTGGCCTACACTCTCCTCGCTGGCCAGACGGCTTGGCTTGTATTTCTTAAGTCGCCTTCTACGACATCCACGGGAGGACTTGGAGTGGCCCTATTCTACTCTACCGGAAACCATACGGCACAGTAGGAAATATAGTTATCCTAGTGCTTTCCCACTATTCACCTACCTACCTTGTATACATTCCTGCCTTCAGGGTTGAAAAGAGCGAACATGTGCCGCCTCGACATAAACCCTTGCTCGAGATCCCGCAACTTCAACCCGTCGAGCGGCAACATGTACTTCTTTTCCCGCTCCTCCTCATCTTTGAACCACGAGATGCTTTCGGACGTCAGTACAAACCAGTAATCGCGAGAGCCACCTGCCAAATGAAAGAATTTGTAATAATATTAATCGATTTGAATTTAAGATTTCAGGATTAGCCTAGGTTTGATTTAAGGCTATTTTATCTCTGCTCGTTACTCTAGCTAGAAATCATATGTTTACACACAGCAAGCCATATACGGGCCTGGAAAAAATAAAAATAAAATCATATTTTTTTTACTATATCAACATCAGGTCTTTTTGTCTCCACTGCAGGAGCACGACCCACTCTATACTACCAGAGCTATACTTGGCAAAAGCAGCCAGAGGACTAGGCCTACACTCTCCTCGCTGGCCAGACGGGTTGTAGAGGTCTCATTGATGTTTATTTACCATGTAAGTAATGAATATATTGATAACGTTTTTATACCTTTCATTATGCCCAAATTGTGTATGCACATGTATCCTTTCCTGATGACTTGGTTTCCAAGAGCGCGGTGTCCTGATTTCGTCGAATTTTCAGACTGATTTTGAGCACTGCAATAAATTAAAAATAATAAGTATTTCACCACTATACCCTTAGGTTGCGTTTCCACCAAAAATGTACTAAGTTGCATAGCGAGGGACCTTTAATATCTAACAATAGAAGAACAAAGGGGTATAACATTTAAATTACACTACAAACTAGCTCATCTAAAGTGAAAACGCAGCCTTGGGAACAAGGCAGGTAAATCATAATAATAGGTACTGGCCATGTTGATCGCGGAGGCTCGAGTTGTCTTCATAATGATTGTACCACAAAGCGTGCCGGAATGAAATATAAAAACACATAGTTAATAATACTCGTAATACTACAATTGTATCATGCATACTAATATAACACACACAGTGGACGTTAGTGGTATATTTACTTAGCGAATCCGATGAAATCCTCGTGGTTTGTGTTCATGTACGCCAGTTCGCAGTCGATCAGGAGTACCAACTGGTCCTTGCATTTTTGTTCGCGGGAGCGCACGTGAGACATTATAATGCGCTCGGTTTCCTCACGCAGACGCGGGTAGCGGGACATCTGCAATATTAATTCTTAGATGTCACTTTCGATAAAAAGGAAATCTAAAAATACTTTATTACTAAAGATATAAAGTTGAAATTCTAAAGACGGATCATACATTTTTAAATATACCTACAAAAAATAATTAAAACAAAATACAACCATATATGTAATTAAAATATTTCTAACGCGCCCCTTGACATTTCTGCTGCAAAAGTGCCCAATACACTATCCGCGTTACTGCGCTAAATGACAATGACCGGCCTTTGTATTAGAAATGAACAATCTAATTAGAAATTTAGTCCATCGAGATGAATCACTTTTACAATGGCATCAACTCTAAAAACGCAATACTAATACATATTTCCATTCCGACCTCAAACAAAAGAGATACACATCTATGACAGAAGATAGAAAATACGATATGCAAAATTGTACAGTATATACTTTTTCAAAACTAAAAACAGTCTTCATCGCCAGACTAAACCGATTTTGATATAAAAAAACCAAGGGACTTTCAAACAAAAAAAGAATTTTTAAATTAGTTCTGGTGTCTTCGAGTAATCGGGAAACAAAAATATAAAAATCATATCTACAATCTACATTCGAATTCATACATCTTCCTTTTTTCAAGTCGGTTAAAAAGCAATCGGATCTTACCCTTTCAGTACAAATGCGGACGACATTTGACAACTCCTGCACGACTAAATCGACGCACTTGATACAAGGTTCCTTTAGCCGGCCGATCTGCTTCTTTACTATAGCCTCGAACGCCATGTCAGGGGTGAACAAACCCACCTGAAACAAATATACAGTTTAAACCATATATCCTGTTAGAATATGTAAATACCTTAAAATTGTAAACCCATTCGTATTCAATATTTTCTTTGTATGGAATATTTTCAGCTGCATGAGAGTTATCAATTTACGGACCTTCCCTCTTTGGAAACACATGTGTATTCGAATTTATTAGCCAGTCCCGCCCGATATCAACATTCCTTGAGAATACAGATAATGAACAAGATGAGATATTTGTGCTGTCCTCTAGTCGCCTGTTACCACATCCACTGGACGAGATAGCTTAGCTTTATCTAAGCCGGCACCAACACTACGCAATGGCATGTACCTAGGTATATATTGGAATGTGTTCTCAGCTTACCCTTATACCATGAATGTTGCGGATAGCGAACGCGATCTCCCTGCGCAGTTTTTTCTCGTCGAACTCCATCTTGACGATCTCAAAGCGAAAACCGATCGTGTGACAGCCGGTTGATCTTGGCACCGCCTGACAGCTCGATAGTAAACGGATTCTCAACTTACTCTGATACCGTGAATGTTGCGTATAGCGAACGCCATCTCCCTACGCAGTTCCTTCTCGTCGAACTCCATCTTGACAATCTCGAAGGGGAACCGCTCGTGTAACAGCCGGTTGATCTTGGCACCGCCTGACAGCTCGATAGTAAACGGGTTCTCAACTTACTCTGATACCGTGAATGTTGCGTTTAGCGAACGCCATCTCCCTACGCAGTTCCTTCTCGTCGAACTCCATCTTGACAATCTCGAAGGGGAACCGATCGTGTAACAGCCGGTTGATCTTGGCACCGCCTGACAACTCGATAGTAAACGGGTTCTCAACTTACTCTGATACCGTGAATGTTGCGGATAGCGAACGCGATCTCCCTACGCAGTTCCTTCTCGTCGAACTCCATCTTGACAATCTCGAAGGGGAACCGATCGTGTAACAGCCGGTTGATCTTGGCACCGCCTGACAGCTCGATAGTAAACGGGTTCTCAACTTACTCTGATACCGTGAATGTTGCGGATAGCGAACGCGATCTCCCCACGCAGTTACTTCTCGTCGAACTCCATCTTGACAATCTCGAAGGGGAACCGATCGTGTAACAGCCGGTTGATCTTGGCACCGCCTGACAGCTCGATAGTAAACGGGTTCTCAACTTACTCTGATACCGTGAATGTTGCGGATAGCGAACGCGATCTCCCTACGCAGTTCCTTCTCGTCGAACTCCATCTTGACAATCTCGAAGGGGAACCGCTCGTGGAACAGCCGGTTGATCTTGGCACCGCCGGACAGCTCGTTGGTATTAATCTGCGCCGAGCCGGAACCTTCGATGGTACGCTCGAAGTCTGTTTGCAGTTGCTGGATCATTCTGCAAAATAGAAAAAACACTTAATTAACCGCTTGTCTTGATAAATGTAAATTGTAAGAAACGTTAATTTTCGTCCAATGTAGTTCGGATATTATAGAATTAAATTACATTAGACGAAATAGAAAATCTCTTACAGGTTTTTTAATCCTGACGATATTGGCCGAAATATTTTTCCAAAGCCAGTTTCTGAGCAGTGTGTCTCAAATTAAGGAAGCGGCTAGTGTCAATAGAATGAGCGCAGTACTCACTGCAACATAGCTTTGGTCTTGATGGACGGGTCGTCCGGTCGGAAGTGTTTGTATTGGTCGACATCTTTCTCAAGCGCAAGCAACTGCTTCTGCAACTTGTCCCGGAGGCCCGGCAGCGTGTCGCGGATGTGGTTGGTGAGCTGTTGGTTCAGCACTCGCTGGAGGTACGGAGTCCCGAGCCGGTCGGCGATGTGTCGGTAAGATGGGTGGCTGCAAAGAGAAATTAATATTTATTCAAATTTCATACTTAACAAAAAAAATACTCAGTTTTAGGCAGTGAAAAGAAAGTCTTACAGCCAACACTTTTACCGTGAAGATGAGATTAAGGGCCTTCGCTAAGTTACGCGGGCGCACGCGGCGGGTTCAGTCTATCTTTGTCACAAACGCTACGTGCGACAGAAATAGGTGATCCGCGACGGATTCTGCTATCTCTTTCGCATTTAGAGTATGTGACAGAGATAGACCTAAACCCGCCGCGTGCGCCCGCGTAACTTAGCGAAGGCCCTTATCCGACAATGAATTTTCTTACTGAAATGTTTTTCGGATAAATCCGACATTCGCAATTAAAGGGATAATTAAATTAGGTAATGTATTCCGTACTTTATTTAAAAATAAACAAGTTTAAAAGAATTGAGAAATTAGTGTCACTTGCGACCCAAGGAGATTGCATTTGAAGCACGAAAAACATTAGTTGCCTTCGGCTCAGGTAACAAAATATAACTGAATTTAAATAGTATGAGCTGTAAATATCTATAACAAGTTAAATCGAAACCGGAAACTTACCTAAGGAAGAACTTCCTTTCAGCGGCCAACGCGGCTTGTATGTCCTTCCTGCCGTCAATGTCTTTCTGCGAGCGGTTGACGACGCCGATGTACCCTCGCCGCAGCGGCAGCAGCTTGTTCTCCAGCACGTCTCGCGCATCTGTGCCCTCGTCCATCAAATCCAACTTGGTGATGACGCCAATTGTGCGCAGACCTGTCACAGCCACACTTTACCGTGTAACACTGATACTAAAATGGGAAAAAGTTGCATCTCATCTCCCAAAACAAAACGGTGGTCACAAAGTTTAGCCTCCACCAATTCAAAAAACTTCGCTATTTTTTTATTCTATACATGGTTTTATGGTGAGACCAAAGTTTATCAATACAAGTCATACATAACTGAATTCCTATATATGACTACCTCCAGACCTCATCAACAAACCTAATCTAGGTTTGGTTTGGTTTGGTTTTAGAAATCATTTCAGCTCAATTGGTGAAGGATAACTTCAATTGCAATATTTGACCCCAACAAACATACATACAAACATTGTAAATTGAATAAAAGCAAAAAGAAATCAAAAGAGATAGTCATCTTGATCTCAGACAGACGATCAAAAGCATGCCAGCGACAGCTCGCGACACCGGTCGCCGACCACGGTTGCGAGCTATCGCTAACATACAGCCGCTCGTCTGTAAGAGCACTAAGCTGACGTAACTGACCTTGTGGGTCGACTTCTTTGGCAAGTTTCAACGCGTCACTGTTCGCCAAGTCGGTGTTCGCCGGCGTGACTGCCAGGATGAGGCAGGACTCGCGGCGGATAAACTGGAAGATCATGCCCTTGATTTGCTGCTCGATGTCCACCGGCTGGTCGCCGATCGGCACCTTCGTCAGCCCCGGCAAGTCGATCAGCGTCAAGTTAAGAACTGAAAAAAAAAATTAAATATTGTTTGTTTGTTTATAAAGCTTTATTGTACATAAAAAGAACACAGATACAAATCAGAAAAGTAAACATACAACGGCGGACTTATCCCGTATAGGGATCTCTTCCTGTCAACCGGTCAGTAATTGAAAGGAATGTTTACATAACATTGGAATGTAACATTCGAATATCTTCTTTATATATAAAAATTACTTATTACGTTGTTTCTCCGCGATGGAGTCCTAAACTACTGAACCGATTTTAAATTTTATTTGCACACCGTGTGCAATTTGATCCAATTTGAAAGATAGGATAGCTTACATCTCAATTTATAGCCGCAATATTATTTTATTGCACTGGACTGATGCAGATACGCCGGAGTCATTAAGTCCACGCGAACGAAGTCGGGGGCATCTGCTAGTAGTGCATTTACAAGGCTTATGTAATAATTAGATATAATTATGTGTGGATAATTGGTTGGGGTTTTAGAAAATATGTAATATTTTTGTTTCTCTGCCTCTGTGTAGACAAAGAACGAACTACGTACATATAACTTTAATTTTTTTGTTTTTTTGCATTCCGGCGTTAGATTAAACCTTAAAGGTCATATATCATATGACTGATCATACAACTTTATCTATCATAAGAAATAGTTTTAAAAACTAAACCCCGACTACGGAAAGATTCTTGCAAGAAAAAAGTTAGTCCAGTAAATTCAATCACAACAGGGAAAAACAGCTAATAATGTACATATTTTTAAATATGCTAATTAAGTCAAATTGATACCCTACACGGTATGATTAGATTTATTTTACCTAAAGAGGGCGCCATATTTAATTTACTGTGACGTCATATAGCCTATAATCAGCCGACAGACAAGACACTTCGGACAATAGACCGAAATTTTTCAGCTGGCATCGTTATGCCTCATTTGTAAAAGTATCATGGATATTATTGAAGATACAAGGGAACAAATGAACATACCTACATAGCGGCGAAACAAATACATAACTCTACTTTGGCTTCGCCGTAGACGGGTAAAATCTATGCCATATTACATAGTGCAGTAGTATACATACAGTATGAGTAGAGATAAATTCTTTAAGTAACCCAAAGGATATGAAAGAGTCTCCTTTAGCTTCGTCGTAGTCAGATAAAAACTATGACAAATTCCATAGTGCAGTAGTATACATACAGTATCAGTGGAGATAAATTCTATATGTGACCCAAATGATATGAAAGACTAATGCTAGTAATAAAATAGTATTATAGATCATTTTATTTAACCAATCCAAGAGTAAACGTTACATCACAGTAGACGAAGCGTACCACATTCCATGTTTGTTTTTTATAATCATTGCAAATCTTTCAGAAACGCCGTATGTATGTACACAATAAAGATAAAATCAAAATAAATAGAGCAATGACGTAATACGTCTGTACTCGAAACAAAACATATAATGCTATTGTTATTTTACTACGCACGGTAAAAGGCAATCATAGACCAGAGATAAGCCGCATGCATTTATCATTAATCGGCATCAATAATAAACGCTAGTAGATTAAAAATTAGTGCATTAGTCTCAACTTCTAGTCTAGAGTAAACGTAACGTAAGTATAACTTATCAAATGTTCATGTCTCATACCAGATAAGATATCGGAATCCAAGAGAAGTTGATTCATGTTGTAATCTGAAGTATTCGTTAACTCATTAAAATAGAGTGTGAAACTCAAAACGCATTAAGGCAGCTTCATAAAGGACAATCATCATTATTGGGAAGGCCGTTAGTATCTATATAAGTATAGAGAATATTCTCGGTGAGGTTATAGTGATTTAATGGTTTTTGAAAATCTTGTACATTTTAGTAAACAGCATCAAAATCGGCGGCCGATTAGAGTTAATTTAATACAGACAGTCAGACACGATACACGCTGGGTGGGACCAAGTTTTAAGTCGGGAAAAAATAAATCTTTGTAAATCATAATTTATAAAACCTTATGACTTTTGAAAGCATACGTCATCTTCTCCAAAGGCCTACAGGTTGTGAGTAAACGTTAAATTTGTATCGAATAAACTGTATCTAAGTCGTATATCCTAGGCATATTATGTGAGTCATTGTATGATAAGATAAAAAAAGATTTATGTTACAAGCAGAAAAGCGAAGTACACGCCCATGCGTAACGCTTACGTTCAATGAAAATATCATTATATTAGTTAATCTGCCCCCTTTCAACATATTTTTTATTTCATTCTGGGATTGTGTGGCTTGAAAAAAAAAACAGAAAGACAAATTTTGTAGCCATACAAAATTAATGTTGCAACTAAGAATCCACGCGTAATCAACATTAACGTAGGAACACCCATTTACTACTTTACTAGAACTATACATTTAAACGGGTATAATGTAATATAATAAAGGCGAAAGTTTGTACGGATGTATGTAGTGTTGTTCCACTTTCACATAAAGCAAAACGGCTAAACGGATAGGAATTAATTAACACGTAGTATACTTTTCATCCTGGGAAAATGTGAGGATGTTGTCGAAAATGTAATGCGGACAACGCCCGCATTCATTAGCACATCAGCTAGTACCTTTATAATGGGTAAAAATTGTAGTGGTAAATAGATAATATTCAAGTTTGTATACTATTTGAATTTTATATCTCCATCCGAGCACTGTAATATAAATCCGTGTATGTTGTATTTTTTGAAAACTTCGCATCATAAATACTTCATACACTAAGGAGGTCAAAGGGCGCGTAAGTGCTCAAGCAGAAGTCGCCAAAGGTGATTCGGTACTTCTCGTGAATGACGCCTAAATATAGACTTATTGATTGTCTGTTTAGATGGTAGGATACTCGTATATGAAATGGAATAAAACATTTCTTAGAAATAAGAAATGCGCATTAAACGAGCTCGTATTTATATATTTACTTATTGATTGGAAATCAAATGATTAAGAAAGAAACATTAACTACTGCCTTGCATAAAATTCATTATATATATATATCTTTATTTCAGTAAATTAAGTAAGTACCCCTGACACGTTTCCTATTCTACTCTGTTCTGCACAACAGAAATTCAACAGAACGTGAAATTTAGTCTTCCTTTTACATGATACAAGTAGAAAAAGGTAGTTACAATTTATCAGAATAACGTTATGAGTTTTATTTAGCTAAACTTTGACCGTGACTAAAATTAAACGTTTAAAAAGTGACAGAAAGTGGGAAGTGCGCATGATTAAACAAGGGCACGAATAATTGGATGTTTTTAAACAATGTCCATTTAGTGAAACACGTACTTACAATAACTAATACACGAATTCGTGGAAGAGAATCACGATTATCAAGCATGAAATGATCATGTTGGCGATAGTAGTATTTCAGCACTATGTGTCTATTTATTAGATCGCCGAAGCATCTTAAGTTCTTGGTGAGAGGGCCTTTGAGGTGGCGCTCTCAGACGTCTCTTGCTCCAGACTCTGGTCATGTTTGATGCTGTTGATCCAAAACATGCACGATAGGGAAGGTACGACATAATCTGGTTGCTGTATCTAACCTTCTTTTAAAAGATATTACTATTTTAGAAACATAGTTGTAAAAAAATGTTGCTTTAGTTTATCTTGTCCGGTAGCTAAATCAATATATAGTCAGCCATGCTCAAACGCAATAATTTTCTAAGACGTGTAAGCGTACGCGAACACACACGAATATTTAAACAAAAAACATAAGCTTGATGTTCAACGCTTGATAGTTACCGGCATTACAGCGGTAACAATGTAAAACCTTGTCTGGATAATCTCACATCTTGCCACCAGTAATCCAGTCAAGGCACTTTAAACGCACTATAGATTATTTCATAATCTTTGCCGGCATTTTAAAATAGCCGCAACCTTCATATATAATTACAGATTATATACATATATACTTTGGTATAATGTTGTATGTATGTGTGCTTTATGGTCTTACAACCAAGCATGTTAAAGACCGTGCGGAATAGGGAAGAAAAAGCCCCACCGAGCAGGGTTTGCCAGATTTACGGATTTTTCCGTATCTGTACGGATTTTGGATTTTTAAAGACGAACTATGGTTACGGAGGAGCCTTAAAGATATTAGTCTAGTTATATACGGAATTTTAACCATAATAGTCCTACGAATATTTTAAATGCATATACAGATTTCCCGCATCCTCTATCAGGCAATACTGACCCCGAGCTCCTACATATAAAAATGCAATCACGAACGCGCTAAGATGAAAAAGATGAGAGTGACGTGTACTATACCTATTCTTACCTTAAACTTTTTTAAATAACTAATGAAAGAGGCCTTTGCTCAGAATGACTCAAAACGAACGACATGCTATATCATAATAATATTATTAAAAACAGTATCGGTTTTTTCAACTTGATGCCCTTGTTGAAGCCAAAGCATATAACTCGCTTTTGCTATCGTTCTTTTTCGAGACGTTTTTAAATTTCGTTTATAAATGCATTTAATGAAAAATGTTTAGCAAACCTTTGATAGTTTTTATGAGTAAGGTCGTAAATTGTACATTCAATGTTACAACTACTCGCGTTGGTTTTCCTCTGAGGTAAAGTACAAAATGAATACGTACCATTGGGGGAATAGACGCGCAGATTGATGGGCACGGGCGAGATGCCCTTGTTGGAGCCGGTGATGCGGTCGGTTTCCGCCTCGATTTCCCCGCGCACCTCGTTGAAGTCCACGAACTTCTTGCCCTTGCAGTGCAGGAACTCTGCATATTCTAATAACAAGATATAATAGCATAGAAGTTAATGTCGAAGCCAAATGTCAAACATCAATTAACTAGTATTTTGGCTATAATTTTGATCTCGCGACCCAGATTGCTACAGGCCCAATATCTGGGTATAGAAAGGGGTACCAAGATAATAGGGTTGCAATCCAGAAATATAATTTGAATTTTAAATCAGACAAAGGGCAGATTTTAAAATAGACATTCAATTTCTTAAAGTTCAGATACTCAAGTTATGATCGGACAATAGGTACATACATATATTAGGTTGGGGAAAAAGTCTTTTCGCATATAGTATGTATGAACTTGTAATAAAACCACTTTGGCTATACTATTTCTTATCATTTAAAAGTTTCAATTTAGAAGATAATTCCAAATTCAAATTAGGAAAATGCGTGATTTTCATTTGTTTTCCTTACCGTCAAGATGAGTGAATCTAATGAAGAAATTAGATACATTTTAAAATTTTACTACCAAAAATGTAAAAATGCAACGCAAGCCGCGAAAAAAATTTGCGATATTTATGTACCTAGTGCAGTGTCTGTGAGAGTAGCACAAATTTGTTTTATGCGTTTTCAATCCGGAAATTTTGATGTCAAAGATGCACGACGCTCTGGTCGCCCTGTTACGGATAAAATGGTTGCTATTTTTGAGAAAGTGGAGCAAGATCGGCATGTCAGTAGTAACGACGTAGCTGAAAAACTGGGAATTGACAAGAAAACAGTTTTGGCGCATTTGAAAAAAAATGGGTACACAAAAAAGCTCGATATTTGGGTACCTCACGAGCTCTCTGAAAGAAACCTTATGAACCGTGTACTAATTTGTGATTCTTTATTACGACGTAATGAGACCGAACCATTTTTGAAGAAATTGATAACTGGTGATGAAAAGTGGATCACGTACGACAAGAACATGCAAAAAAGGTCATGGTCAAAGGCTGGTCAGGCTTTACAGACTGTGGCGAAACCCGGGTTAACTCGCAACAAGGTGATGCTGTCTGTGTGGTGGGATTGGAAGGGCATTATTCATTATGAGCTGTTACCACCAGGCAGGACCATCGATTCAGAACTCTACTGCGAACCACTGATAAAGATCAAAGCAAGAAGTTGAGAGAAAGCGGCCGGAATTATTCAACAGAAGGGGTGTGGTTTTTCATCATGATAACGCTAGACCTCACTCATCTTTAACCACTCAGCAAAAATTAAGAGAGTTTGGCTGGGAGGTGTTAATGCATCCGCTGTATAGTCCTGACCTGGCACCTTCAGATTTCCACCTGTTTCGGTCTTTTCAGAATTCTTTAGGCAGTGTCAGGTTAACATCACGAGAGGACTGCCAAAACTACTTGACGCAGTTTTTTGATCAGAAGCCCCAAAATTTCTATAGCAATGGGATCATGTCCCTACCTATAAGATGGCAAAAAGTTATCGAACAAAATGGTACCTACATACTTTAGTTAAATGTAAATAAACTATATTAAAAAATGTTTTGAATTTTCATATAGAATGCGAAAAGACATTTTCCTTAACCTATTACAAACTGACTGAGGATCGCTAGCTCGTTTAAAAGTTCCTGTACCTAGGTAGGTACAGGAACTTTTAAATATCAGATCCAGTATCAGATATGTACGTTCCATAGGTAGGTACCTATGGAACGTACATATACAATACTAAAGAACGTAAGAACGTAATGTACAATACTATTTATGTATATATGTATAATGTTTATAACATTATTATTACTATGCGAAATATTATAGTTTTTTTTACCATTATAAGATATACACACGATGTTAGCGATGGACGGCGTATAGCGAATAGACTGTATGATGATGTTATTAACTTGGGGTGGCCAGTTCCTTTTTGCAAGAAAATACCAGGTGGAATTGAACAATATTTATTTCTGTGACAATCTGTCTGACAATATACAAAATCACTTAGAGGCTTACGATGCCAAACCTACTTTACTATGAGACCATTTCAATGTAATTTCTGCTTGCCTTATACGTGGGTACTGAGTATCTATAAAGGAAAACTCAAGTACCCATGTGTATTGAAAGTTTACCAGATGAGGACAATTAGTAACTGGTAAGTAAAACTGGTTAATAAGTATACACATGATAACATCCATTCATCACGTAATAATGCTGAGTTTAGATATAATGGTGCTGAGCTGCTAATTAGCCATTTGGCCACTGAAGAGCGGCTGAAGGTTAATGACTGGCGTTTGTACGCTAAACAACAACTTGCATAACTCAACAAACAACAGACTTTACTGTTGAGATAAACAGATTCGGGCTCGTGCGCACCTTTCTCTAGTGCGTAATATTCCGTCCCTTTCTGTTTTCATCATCCTGTCTTTAAGTCTCCACTACAGGAGGACGACCCTCTCTGTATACTAGAGCCATATTTGGTCAGAGCAGCCAGAGGATCTTACACTCTCCACGCTGCCTGGCCAGACGGGTTAGAGGGGTCTCATGATGTTTATAAGCTTTGTTCAGCTTGTATTTTCTAAGTCGCATTCTACGACATCCACGGGAAGACTTGGATTGGTCCTATTCTACTCTGCCGGAAACCACACACCATTTCTGTTTTACATAGCTTAAATTCATAACAATCTGAATGAATTAGTAGATTTGACCGATTTAAGCTTATATGGCGGTTGGTATAAGACACGGTCTGTGAATTGATATGATAACGGTTAGAAAATATATTTACAGAACCATTTTTACGCCCCCAAGTCTGTGCAGTGACGTTGTTCTACTATTTTACCAGAATATATTTAGAAACTAGTGGCTCCGTAATTAGACATCGCGGGTAACCCTAGCACACGTTAAAGTTTATCGGACAAAAAAGTTGTTCAGAAAAAATGTTAAGTCATAATAAGGGTAGGTAAAAAAGTTTCTTGAATTTTTTTACCGACAATTATGATATTTTTAAATTTTTTACCTACAAATTTTCGTCATTTGGAAAATTTCGAAAAACTTGATCCAAAAAATGTACTTTTCGTACCACTTGCTCAAAAAAGTCACATTCTATGGCACAAAAAGCGAACATAACAATAGTCATTTTTAATCTGTTAAAAACAGGGAAAGAAAAATGTACTAAATTTCATTCAGCCTCTAGACCAAGAATGAAAACAGGGAAAGAAAGTTGTACTGAATTTCATTCATCCTCTAGGGGGAGAATGTGATTTAAGTTTGGAATACTTACCGAAACTTATACTGAACTGAAATCATTTATATATTGTTAAGCGTAAAAAAATAACGATTTTGAATCGACAACATGTATCCGCAAAATCCACAAAACCACTTAACACATTCACGGACACTTACGGCTGTGGACGTAATTCAATTGTTATTTCTATTGTGTCTGGCTTAGTGTCCGTGAATGTGTTAAATTTCATAAAATAAACAACTAAATCAAGTCATGTCATTGTTTGTTTTTTTTTTTTAATTTATTTACGTCTCTGGATACTAGTCCTTTAGAGCCCATCTTTATTCCTAATTGTAACTATACAATCAAAAGTTGGTAAAGGTCCTTTGATTGCTTCAAGGGAGCTTCTGGGGACAAATCTACTACGGGTGGTCTGGTTTTCATAGACGATTGCGGACGGCACCCAAAGACGCCCACCGCAGTCCGCTAATATAAGTCACTATAGTCGTACTATTACTGCCCTCTTTAAACATTTCACATATATTGTCCATGAGAATGAGCATTTATAACACCAAACTACACCAATTTCATAATAATACACTAGAATCAATTTAAAGCAAACTTCAACAAAACCCCTTGACTTCCCGCCAAAACTCGTCATTGTTTGTTTACAACAGCTGTTTAGTTTTCCAAAACGAAAAAGCAAAGGGCCATTTGTGTCTCACACATACAGCCAAGTTTTTTGCGTACCTACCTATATTTATTTACAACGTAAAACATTTTGTATTTTTTATGTAACTAGATAAAAATTTATTAATCAATGCTTATCTTTTCTTATTATTGTCTTTATTTTTTTTTTGCAAATGGTACGAAAAGTAGAGTATTTTCCTCGGCGATAAAGCTGTCTTAGTCTTGGGTGAACTTAAATCTCTCGCTACACTCAGGACTCGTCCTAAATCCCTCGCTTCGCTCGTGATTTAAGTATATAACACCCTCGCTCCGCTCGGGAGTAAACCTCGAGTCTTTCGTTGCGCTCGCGATTTAAGTCGTCACCCGCGACAGAAGACACTGCTTTATCCCCTTGGTTAATAATCTACTATATTTAATTATTGAACCTGCTTACAAAATTTCACAAGAAACGGTTAAGAACAGCAATCTGTAGGCGAGCACAGACAGACTAAAGCATTTTTGGCCAATTTCGGAACTCAGACTATCAAATACATTATAAGAATATCAAACGAGCGAATAAACATATACCTACCTACATTACATACCCACAAACATACAACAAAAGCCAAATGGTTCAAATACTCTAGAGCCTGCAAACTCCGTTCGTTTGATTTTGTTGATGTGTTGTGAGTTGTGAGACTAGAATTCCTACCAATATTATAATTGCGAAAGTTTCTTTGGATGTATGAATGTTTATTTGATAACGGCTAAAGAAATGAAATTTGGTGTGTAGATAGCGCATTTCTTAGATCAACATAAATTAGAAAAAAAACTGTGGTTCCCGCAAGACTGTCAAAAATGTTACTACGCGAGCAACGTTGCGGGCTATAATTAACTACAACATACATTCAACAAAGTAAATACACTTAGCTTTACTTTTTTACGATATAATCTTATAAAAAATTTAATATAAAGTTTAAATAGGTTTTTTAATTGTAAATTACCTGCATTTCCATTTATGAGCTGCAGAATCAAAGGACGACGGGTAACAATTCCGGACCCTCGAGGGAGAAAATCTCTGAAAAAGAGTATAAATGTTAGAACCTCCTGTAATTATATTAAAGAAAACGGACTTAGCCAGGGATTTAGTTAAACACACGAAAGATAGCAAAAAATATTTTCTTGAAACAAATTCCGGGATTACTTTTAACTTGGTTTTTTATTTGTTAAAAATCATTTACCTTCTCAAATAATAGGTTTGAGTGTAAATTTATAAACGATATTTTGATATTTTTTTCTCATGAAGTTGCGTTGCGTTCAGCAGATAGTTAAACGTGATTTTAGACGAGGGTAGAAAAAGAAATTACAATAATGAATGCTAGCCGCATTGCTATTTCGCATTTTCGAACATCCTTCGATCGGCTCTACGATCTGTGCAGGATGAATAGCGACTCCTAAGATTTTCATTTCTCCCAGATCAGCATGGAAGATAAATTTTAAATAAAAAATATCTTTATTTACATTACAACAAAATTACATTAATTTAAAAAATCACAGGTAATACTTAAACCATTTTATCATGACTAAAAAGAAAAAGAAAAGATAACAGTTATAAGTCATTATGAAAAAAAAAAATTTCAGATACTGGACAGAGGGCAAATCTTTTCCCAAAGTAGTTATAGTAAAAAAAATGCTGCAAAACACCTCAATTGAATAAAACCTTGAACTTAAGCCTGTTGATGTCAGACAAATTACACACAGACACCATGACGGTAATAAGAATGACTCACATCAATGATACAGTACACAAGGCAGTCAGTTTTCTGATAAAGCAGTATCAATTAAAATGACATCAAAGGAAATAATTGTCACTACCTACATTTATATCCTTATATGGAACACCAAGAATATTTGTTTTTACTGACATGCAATGAACTATACTTGTTATTTCTTTTATGATTCTCCTTCAAATAACAACACACAATGTTTTAAAAACAAAGGTGTTATCAATTATGATTGGCATAATTATTTTGGGTTGTCAATAAACATCATAAATATCGGTCAATATACTTTTTTAGTGATATCAAAATAAAGATCAGATAGGAAGTGTATTATTTTATTATTATATCAAAGTACCTAATAAATATAGATTGTTGCTTGTTTCACATAGTTAGGAAATGATGTTAGTTCAGCAGAGGAATGACAAAATGGGCTGGTAAAGAAGTTGACTAAATCTGTACAATTTTTTTTATCCTGAATGATGTGTATACTATGTTGTACAATGTTTTGATTGAAAACGGTATTACAATCACAATTTTAACAACCATTGGTGACTCATTGGCATTTCAGAAAGCAGTGTTTTGACTTGCGTTTATTACAATATTTTTTGTATCTCCTGACAATAGATTAACAAGTTTTTTTACTCCGGCCCTTTAACCCGTAAAGACCCGGACGGCATTTATAAATGCCCACGTTCATTGTCTTTCTATTGTGTCTGGTATTGGCGGTTGCGAATGGGTTAGGCTTGTGCGGGGATGCAGATCCAAGAGGCTCTTTGGTGAAGTTGATGTAATGTGTCGCTACTGCTAAAACCAACTCCTGGATGTACCAATGACAGGTGTACCCTTAAATGGATTTCAGCAGGAAAAAAATCTATTGCAAGAAAAATGGGGTAAGGCCTATGGGTTATGGAATGAGATTGGATTATTGGATGGACTGAAGCTGGCCTATTGCAATAGAAACGTCACATGCCATAATCATGATTACTGACTATTGTAGGCAAGACCCCCAAACGCGCCGACAATAGTTGCCGGCAAAGAAGCAATACCGGTGCAGGTGGCTCAGGCCCAGAGTTAAGAGGTGATCTACACATTCTCTCAAGTTACTTTAACACTTCCACCCATTGAGCAACAGCTCTAAGGACTCCTCTATACACAGCCAATATAGGCAGTACAGAGCTGAGAGCCCTGCAAGCCTTCTAAAATCTCCACCCCGACCAATGAAGACGCGTCAGTTATTATTTATTTTGTTTTATATTTTCTCTCCTTATTTTTAAAGAGGTATTAGTTTCACAGGCCAAAGCCAAGTGCTAATAAAATTTTCATTGAAATTGCCTATTCTGAAACCTATTGAAGAATTTTCTTGTAATATTTCAAGTATTGAGCATAACAATCTTCTGCATATTGTGTATAATAAATATAGGGATTTGTAGTGTATCCAATACAGTATCCAACATCCTTTTGTCAAAATAACTATCAGTACTATTGTGACATGTTCTACTCTCTATTGTGTCTGTATTTGAATTGCAAGATCTTTATATTTAGTTGGTTTTTCAGTATGTGTAGATTGCAATTATTAAAAACTTTATTGATCCACAATTAACAATTATTTATTTGTGTTTATTACACACAAAAAATTTCTTTACATTCTGTAGTTATGGAGTGAGTTAGCAAATTAAATTTGTTAATTGTAAGGAGTTTGAACCTTTTTTATTCTGATTTCAGATGAAAATAGTGAGCTGCATTAAGCTTTTCTGTGTGATGAGATAATAGTCGTAACTACAAATGTTTTGTGATGGGTTGTCATACCATTATAATATGAAGAGTTTCGATAGTCAGGAAGAGACCAGATTACAGATATCTACACCAAAATGGTGACAACAACATTTGCTGAAATCATGATGGCGATAACAAATAAATAATCAAACATATATTTATTTTCAGAGTAACATATAAGCTTCTAAGGAAAATATGTCAGCAGCACAAAATTTGATAATACTTCATAGTAGCTGTGATAAAACTGGTCATGCATTTTTGCTGATAAAACATCATGCCTAATGAAATATTAACAAGATAGAAAGAATAGAACATAATATAAACTAGTTCATTACATTTTTTAATAATAAAATAAGTTTAAATTATTTTATTTCATTTGTATGAAGATCCAGATTAAGGAGATGGCAGCACCAAATCAAGTTAAGTAGTAACATCTTTTGCATGATAAAATTCATTTATTTTTGTATGTAATTGACTCAATGAGAAGTTTAAAATAAAAATATAATTTTTATAAGTTTGTGTTCTTTTTGTTTATAATGGTTATTAGTGGATAAAAAATCTAAAGAATTAAGAAATACATAAAGAAAAATATATTTCTATATATCTGAAAATGAGTCAGATGCTTTTGCTTTGTGCACATAGTGAAAACAATGGGTCAATTAAGGAAATGGGTGTAAGATTCTATGAAATCAGTAATTAACTATCTCATAAATGACCATAGTGCAAAAATGTCTTCTTTACAGTCTATATCAATGGACTGCTGGACTAAATACTTCTCTTAATAAAGACTGGATTTGCACTTAAGCACCATGCTAGCAACTGCCTCCGTGGTGTAGTGGTTAGAGCGTTCGGCTCATACCCGGAGGTCGCGGGTTCGATTCCCGGCGGGGGCAACGACATTGCGTTCTTGTCCTAGTTTGGTTAGGACATTGCAGGCTGATCACCTGATTGTCTGATAAGTAAGATGATCCGTGCTTCGGAGGGCACGTTAAGCCGTCGGTCCCGGTCACTGTCTTTGACATTGGTCGTTACCTAAAACCATGTCAGAGGCCTTTAAGACGGTTTAAAAACTTTGACACTAGTGTTAGTCACTAACACACACGATAAGAAGAAGACCATGCTAGCAGACAGGTTGATAATCAAAGTATATGGTAAATAATCTTGGCACAGAGGAAGCTTCTACTCATTCTCTGTTACATATTATACCTCGAATAGTTGACTCTTATAACACCCGAAAGGTAGGAAAGAGGTAACAAAGCATACCCTACACTGCTGTTACTATGTACCTCTCCAAATAGGAATTACAGTACAAAAGAAGCCCACAGAACAAAGTGAGCAAGGGAAGAACACAACTAAGGCCTTAGGTTATGATCAACTCGTAAATCTGCTTGGAAATATGATTTCACTTTAAACAAAACTACTCAGATCTTTTCTAGTTACCCTTCTGCTTACAAACATCTAAAGTTGAAAGATAACAAAGACCTACACACAAGGATAGACAAATAGATTCACGACAATGATTCCATCATGTTTGTTTCAGGCTTGATAAATGTATATCGGTTTGTAGCTAAGTTATACCGTGATTCAACGACGAAGGCCTCACCTGCCAACAAAATTTTCTAGAACAGAACTTTTTCCAGCGGACTGACCACCCACAACTGCAATTTGTGGAAGATCTAAAGACATGTGCACGCCCATCTGCACAAATGCATCTTGTAATTTGTTTACAATGGGGATCAACTGCTGCATTCCGAAATTTCCAGCCATTTTTTCTAATATACATTAAGTTTCTACACTTCAAAAACACTAAAAACACTTGCTCATCATCAATTCATCATCGATAAACTAATTTATTTTTCAATATGGTGGTGGGTGGTTACGTACGTACGTCTGTTCTACTGTCAAAATCTGACACTTCTGACAGTACAGTAGATGTAAATTTTTTGTCTCTTTTGTATTAGTTGCGATTTGCGTTCCGAGAGTGAGAAGAATGACTACTGAGTCTACACATATGCTCAAAACTAAATACATTTTCAAGTTAATTGTTAACCCTGCCTGACGATTCGAATATACCAAATGTATTTATAATCAAAATAATTAAAGGACAACATATTATTGTAACAATAAAATATAGAAACAATGAAACAATGAATAATAGAAATTGTAACAATAAAATATGAAAATACATCCCATATCGTGTCAGGTAGAATAAATCAATATTACTAGACATGCGCACTAAATGTAGGCCATGAAAATAATGTTTTTTTTTCGTCGTAATTTTTTTGTTATATTGAGTTAATATTTCATCCAGTAATAATTACTAAATTGATTTCATTCAAGTACTAAATAACACCTCAATATAAATAAATAATTTTTTTTAAAGTATTTTAAAAGAATTGGTCATTGTATCTACCTAGTTTTAATTCTAACGTCAAAAAAACGAGTTGTAAATGTGATTTGGTTTAGTCATATATCTCGCTTTTTATATTTGTTAATAAAAAAATTTAATTATATAATCTATGTTAAAGTCAAAATACAAATACAATCACGTATATTTAAATAAAAAAGTTGGTATTTAATCATATAAATAGCCACTTATCCTATTTAAAATAAGACTGATCAATACTTTCATTTAGGTACGTACCTGCCCACAAAATTTTCTAACACAGAACTTTTGCCAGCAGATTGACCGCCTACAACAGCGATTTGGGGTAAATCCAATTGCATATGCACACCCAACTGTGTGAAAGCATCTTGAAGCTTATTTACGATTGGAATCAACTGTTCCATTCCCATATTCCCCGACATGGCTGCCGGTTATCTCAGACACTCCTCGTTTTATGAACTTCTCCGCAGAACTTCGCTTACTGATTTTTCGTTCATCAATATGCTCCAAGATTCCTACTGCGCAAGCGTAAGTTAAAAGGATGGTACCTACCTAGTAGAATAAAAGGTCATATTTATATTGGTTATATTTGCGATTGTAGCGCTTATGTATGTCCAAGAACACTTCAGTTTTATTAACAACTGTATTTGGGTAATATTGGCATGAATAGTACTAATTATAATATTATAAAATCCTAATTATATATGTACTTAAAACATAACGTATGAATGTAAGAATATTTTATGAGTATTAATTAACAATTCATCTATTTTGACATTCCTTGTATAAATACATTGATTGAAACTTTATGAGCATCATAAAAAATACATACAAAGTTTTGGAACGAAGTTCCTTTTCGATCAATACGGACGCGGGCCAGGCCAAAAAAGCATAAGATTTTTCCGTCATGAAATAAAGTGAAAGGTAATTTCACAAGTTTATCTATCACGTCGATAACTCAGTAAGAAGAGCATATCCTGAGATGGTCGTTTTTATCGGTTCAAACTCAGCACACGTCTATATTTTTATTTTATTTTATTGTTTAATTTAAGAAAACTATCGGAACGAAGTTTCTTTTTCGGACTAAGACCTTGACCTAGGCAAATAAGTGTAAGATTTTTCTGTCACGAATGTTTCTGCGTATGTCATTTATTATGTTACTATTAAATACATATTTTAATTATAACACCTTAGCACAATAAGCATGGCGAATGCAAAATATTATAAGCCAGTCGGTCAGATTATAATCTTATACCTTTAAACGAGCAATTCTTGTATATTTATAAATTTCTGTGATCTCGAAAACGGCTCTAACGATTTCGCTTAAAATTGGTATATGGGGGTTTTCGGGGGTAAACAATCGGTCTAGATTAGTCTTATGTTTGGGAAAACGCGTGTTTTCGAGTTTTCATGCGTTTTTCTTTCCACGCAGAATATGGTCGCTAATTTCGCCGCGCCGGCCGCCATCCGCTTAGTTCAGCGGTTAAGGATGCTGACCGCTAGAAAGAATGTTACGGGTTCGAATCCCACTCGGTGATTTACTGTTTTTTGTTATGTTCAAGTTTATATATCATTTTTTATTTTGTACTGTTTCTTGAAAAGTTTAAAAAAATGTAGTTAATGTTTGAGATGTAACCGACCGAGCAAAGCTCGGTCACCCAGGTACTAAAATATTATACACGTATTTTTTATTTTCTCTAAAAAACAAGAAATGACAAAGATATTTAAACTTTGCTTGACGTCATGGCTAGGTACGATTTTTACTTAGCGGTGACATCACAAGCTCCCACTAAAGAACTTTAATGCTCCGTTTCTTTGTAAATCTTTACTTTTTGTTATTCTGAAAAATATGGGTTCATTATTATTGGACAATCTAAAAGACGGACTTATTATAATCATACTTTTGTGGCCGTGTCATCCGTCACCCCTATTCAACAACGGTTACCATTACCACAATTTCAACTAATAACTATTGTATACTAAAACCATGCCTACCCATCGTCATATAAACGTTATTATTTCTTTTCCTTGTAACTAGATGGCGCTCAAAGGTAAATATTAAAAAATTAATATCTTTTATAACTATTATTTAGATAAAGTAGTACTCTAAATAGTTGTCAAAAGTAAGTCACCGAGTGGGATTCGAACCCGTAACACTCTTTCTAGTGGTCATAAACCGCCGAGCCAAAATGGATGGCAGCTGGCGCGACGAAATTAGCGATCATATTCTGCGTGGAAAGAAAAACGCATGAAAACTCGAAAACACGCGTTTTCCCAAACATAAGACTAATCTAGATCGATTGTTTACCCCCGGAAACCCCCATATACCAATTTTCAGCGAAATCGTTAGACCCGTTTTCGAGATCACAGAAATTTATAAACATATAAATATATAAATAAATAAATATACAAGAATTGCTCGTTTAAAGATATGAGATATGAAATGCAATATATTTTTTAAATATATATGTAACACTTTCTTCGTCTCCTTTTTGGCTAGTCGTGTGTCATCTCTGATAGACCGCTCCGCAACTCCAGTTTTGCATGCTTACGGCCTCTCCAGTTGTTTCTATGGCGTTGCGTATCTGTTACGTTAGTAATTTTATTATCTTTGCTAAAACTAATTAACTAAACTGGAAATTCATTATGTTAGATACCGATTAGATACAGTGCTATCTACCTGCTGTAGCTAGCATCCACACCACAACTCCCTATGCTCTCAGTTTGCTTTGTATTGTATTTGTTTCCTGATTAAACCGGTAGACGGCGCAAACTGTAAACTAACACTTCATTAATGTATAGTGTTAAAATATATATTAAGATTTGGACTGGCTATATTTGGTCGTATTTAGTACAGTGTTTATTAATATACTACGAAAGTAACTTAGTTCCAACCATATTTATTTTATTTATTTGGCGTATGTTTCTTTTATTTATTTATTTAAGAAAACCCTCTGATCTCATTCAATGAGTGACTGATTTCATCTAGATTATAAGTATTAATATTAAGTTTGGGTGTAGCTGAAATTTTTATGATTTTTATGCGATGTTTCATTTTGAGACCATTATAATATAAAATTAATTAACATCACACATAACATACACGCTGACTTATAATAGGTTTTGAAATTAAATACGTATGGTAAATAAAATCCTCTATGATCCATATAAGTAATTCAATTTTGTGTATGACTTATGATAAAAAAGTTGTAAAAATGATTTTCGATCAAGATCACGTAGTTACGCCCGTCCAAAATTGTGGCGTGACCTCATGAACTCCGGCATACATACATAGAGGTTCAGCTCTATATATGTGGTTCACCATATAACTTTTAACAATAAGTATAACTTTTAAGTACTTTTGATTCAAAAGTGTTAAAAATAAAAGGCTAACCCACTTGTGTTCTGTGAAAATTGACCACTAATGTAGAAAAGCTTGGTTAAGATGCCGAGAGGGGATCGCGTATATCAAGTATTATTTATATCAATATATTTATATCAAGTATTATGTATATCAAGTAGTATTTAGACTTTACAGATGAAGTAGGTAAGTAATACTTTATTGTGACGTTAAGATTTATTTGAAAGAAACAATATTAAGAAAGACCAAACTCTTTAATTCAATTTTTAACAATTTACACATTGAATACCGAAAGTAGTCACAGGTAAGGGTCGTAGGTTCACAGCCACGATTTCCAAAAGTACTCAGCTTTGAAATCGCGGTAGCCCGGCGTCAAGTAGTGGTCAAAAGAGAACGAGAAATTTGTTTTTGTCGTTTTTAGTGACGTGAACTTAAAGTCGGCATTCGCAACTACGGAACCCTACTGCGCGTGGCTCTATACGCACTTGGCTGGTTATTGTTCAATTATTCCCCTAGAATCTATAGTTCTAGATTTCAAAGGCGGAGTCACCTAAACGAATGATTTTTCCTTAGAAAAATGTCACTGCTGGTAAAATAAGGGTTAAAACCATAAATAAGCCAAACTAAAAACCAACTACCTTGCTTAAATTATATAATCTATAGCCTCTTCTTTCCACTTCTTCAGTTTCTAGGGTCTAGTTTATGGTAATCCTTTGTTTGTGGAAGGCTGCTGGACTAGAGTGTTACCATTCGTGACTCGTGACATATAATTGCAATTTGGTAGGATTGAATATAATGAATATGAGTGTAGACTGTAGATATTATTTGTTTTGTACCTACAGTCGATCGAACAAGAGTCGGCTATTAAATCCTACTATCCTACTTCCAACTTTATAATATTATATTATAAATGCGAAAGTGAGTTTGTGTATTTGTTTGTTTGTTTGTTACTCTTCACGCTTAAACTACTAAACCGATTTGGATGAAATTTGGTATGGATATAGTTTGAAACTCGGGGAAGGACATAGGGTACAATTTATCCCGAAATTCCCACGAGGAGCGAAGCCCGGGGGTACAGCTAGTGACTAATATAACAAAAAAATATTACCACTGTCTTCTGTTCCATCTGTTACGCGATGCGAATGAACAGTTTGTATACATATGTTTTCTATTTTATACATTCGGATGATCAACAGCTACACTTACAATAAAAAAGCCAAAAATATGTCTTTACTTTACAAATAAAATGGTTATTTATGGTTAAAGAATCTTCATTTCTTTAAAAGAGTACAATTTACTAAAAGTACTTACATAAGTTATTTACGTGAATATAATCACTTACAGAGAAATAAACTTGCAGCAGAAACTACTGGGTGTACGAAGCTGTTTGGTATGTATAGTATATTCTTTAAGGGGATTGAGAGAGCAGTGAGAGAGAATTTCCAGATTTTGGAACAAAGTTCCTTATCGCGCGTTGCGAAAGGGGGCTAGACGAAACAAATTAAAAACAAAAGTTGTAACGACACTTTTTGCTGTAGTTGTAAGCCGTACGGCGTGCGCGTGTTTCTCTGTCTGTCTCTCTCTGTCCCTTCTAATTAATCGAAAGAAACTTCGTTCCATCTGGGTGTCTCTTGAGTCTTGACACTTCTCAAGTTTTTTTTACGGGAACCGGAAAAAAATGAGTTGCGCGTACAAGTCTAGTTTACAAAATATAATCTATAACCGCTTGCTAGACATACAAACAATGTGTTGGATTGGAGCCCCCAAGTGCCCCCAACTCGATCTAGGGTAGCCACGGAAAATTTCCGGGCGTGCCGTCAGTTCAAACTCTGGCTGGAGTGATGATTCGACATAAACGATCAAATTTTGGATGGACGTCAGTTCAACTGATGCGAAAAATTGATCGTCAATGCCCAGCTTAAAAAGTGCAAGCTTTGACGCGATTTTATCTACGTATGTGGCAGATTCTCTATTAGCGACTGGTCACACTGCTGCACTGTGGCCTTTGTGACGTCACACTATTGATTGTAAAAAGGAAGGAGATCGTCTTTTGGTGGAGACGCCATCTTAAAATAAAGTGATATAAGTTTTTGGTAGAGTAGATTTTAATATAAATCCATAGTAATCTTCGTTATTAAATTAGCATTCGAGCTTAGACAATTTATATTTCGTAATATCAAGTATAACGGACCAAGGTAGATATTTATTTCGGTTTTGTTGTTTCATAAATCGTCAGAATTTCGTTTGTTATTTACCGTTCTTCTACTTCTATCTTGTCAGTACCGTTATTTCGAGCTTGATTATGTATCTTGTAATGGAGATTTCGGCTGTGAAGTGCAACCTATAAAGTTATAAAAATTGGTTGTCATCGATCCAGTTTTCAGCGTACGGATGTAACACGTCAATAAACTTCGAAGGGTTGGGCTGCAATAATATCTCAGTGCTGTGAAAGTGATTCGTGTTTCAGTGTTTAGTGCTACTTTGAAGGTCCAACGGTACCTAATTTATAAAGAAAAGATTGTATTATTTGATTGGAATTCGTTGGGATACATATATACAGTGTTTTAGGCTGTGAAGTTGATTACGTGAACGTATTCTTTTGTGAAGAGTTGGTTACGCTGGTTGCAGTTGGTGGTCGGAGCGAGGGTAACCTCCTGATGGTGTGTACATCGCAGCATGTCTGCACTCTCGACGCCGGGCGGCGGAGGCACTACGGCGCAGACGAAGCCGACGTCCGGCAAACAAAAATATCAGAAGTTGGACATCAATAGCTTGTACTGCACCAACAGGGTATGTTCGCTATATTTTACATGATAATAACAGTTTCGCCATTTACCTACTTTTTAAAATTTACAGTTTTATTCGGTGGATCCCTACATTTCCTTCTTAGATAAAGTATCTGATATCAGAATAAAAGTAACAAATGTTTCACAAAAATAATGTACTCCCAACTATATTTTGAAACATATTTTGATTGCATACTTATTGTATCAAAATTTTAAATAAGCATGTAAATCAGTTTTATTGGTAGGTTACATTTGTCCATATTTTACATTGTATTGCTGCTTTTCTATGATACCTTACTAAGAACAAAGCTTATAATCTGTAGTATTGTGAATATACTGATATTGATACAGTTGAATGGATTGACCTTCATGTCTTGTACCTAGAACAAGCGGGCAGTACAATGGTAGTTAACTGTTGGCCTTGCTTCCTTGTATAGGGAAGCAGGAATCAAAACAAATTGCTCATTACAAAGCTACATAGCAATAATTTTCTACTATTCATTTAATTCTAATATAAATAGATAAAAGAAATTTTACACTCATTGTCTTTGTTGGACAAGGTCATTGAACCTGTGCTAGTCTATGTTGATTATAATTTTTCTTTATGAATGTGTAATATTTAATATTTTTTATCACTTAGATTTACAATATCAAGTAATATAATTTTTGTTAATATTGTAACTTAATTTATTAAATTTCATTTCAGAACGAAAACTCTGAGCCGTCCCTTGTAAAATCTCAACTAAGCCGCAAACATGGAATGCAAAGTCTTGGAAAAGTACCTTCGGCGAGGCGTCCACCAGCCAATTTGCCGTCTTTGAAAACTGAAACTGGCCAAGATCCAAACGCCAAGTAAGTTGTAAACTGGTGACCACTGTTGTTACATACCTATTAACTTGATTTATATCTTTTGTGTGAAATTAATTAACCGACTTTTAAGAGGTTGTGCAGCTCGATAGATAGTATGAGACAAGTTTTTATAAATTTTCATAATACAAATACTCTTTGATGATGATTTATAAATGTTTTCACATTAGTTAGTGCTGATATTCAACATCATCATTTCATTTGCATATAGTCCACTGCAGGACGACGTAGGCCTCACCCAAGGATTTCTATTGTGACCAATCTTATTAAGAGTTATAATGCTAATAATGATATTAAATAACTGACCGAGTTGGACTCTCACACAAATGGTTCTGTACCACTAACTATATGAAATCAAGTTTGCTGTATGATTAAATAAATCATATTCTGTTTTTAGTATTTGTTGTTATAGTAGCAACAGCAATGAATCTTCAGATGGACAGACAGACAGCAGAGTCTTAGTAATTCCTCTTTCCACTTTTTGGGTATGGAACCCTAAAAACTACAAAATCTATTCATTACATGCATGAAGGCATCTGACATGATGTCTTACCATCTCATCATCTTTAAATGGGACCCATATGGCTTAACATACCTTTTGAAGAATGGAGGGACCCAGGTTCAGCAATGCTTAATACTTATAAACAGAGCCCGGAGTCATCAGACACGTTTTGCATTTTTATTGCATTGTCATAATATAATATTTTTTTATAACACTTGGTATAAAAAAAATATTATATTTGCAATAACCCTAACAGAGTCATGTTAAAAATGCAAAATTTCCATTTCTTTTCAGCTCTATTTCTGCTGTTACTACTACTGTGTCTACACCAGCAACATGCACTTCTCAGACTATTGTAAGTAGTTTTTGTTATGTAAAAAGTGGATGACACTGTTCAGTTATACCTGTTGTCGGCATAAAATCATTCATTTATTTATTATTTGGAGCATTTTATTATTTTGTGTTTTTTTTTGTTCTTACGTGACCTTGCTGATATACCACTTTTTGGTTATGAGATAGTTTGCTTATACATTTGTATACAACAAGAATAACACCACAAGAACACGCACCAGTAATTGTTACATGTATATCTTTGTACATTTTAGCCTACAACATCAACCAGCAATGTGGCTGCGTCCACATGTCCAAGCGGCTGGGTGCCACTGCCTCCCCCGTCATCACCTCACTTCCGCACAGAGTTCCCCTCATTGGAGGCTGCTGCCCAACCGTCACATCGTTCTTCAGATCATTCAACATCTCAGCCACAACTTCGGCCACAAAGTAAGTTTTATTTTTATAAATTCCAAATACGATACATTCCTGAAGTTCAAACCTAAAATTTCTAGGGTTTCGTACTCAAAGGGTAAAAATGGACCCTATTGCTAAGACTCCATTGTCTGTCATTCACCAGGCTGAGTATCTCATGAACCCACAATAGCTTTTTGCTTTACAAATACAAAAAAGAAATAAATATTTAAGTGGAGCTCCAATACAACAAACATTATTATTTGATAGAAAATTGTTCGGCACCCTCCGTGCGCGTGCTCTTGACTCGCCATTATTGGCTGGCTTTAATGTGTCCTTATATATGGTGTAGCAAGAAGGTTTTAAGCTGTATTTATGGCACCAGCTAACAAGACCAATAGATTAATAGGTACATCCCACACAGCAGTCCTGACAGGGTCATGACCGTATGTTCTTGTAACTAGCGCATAAGTTGGCGAATCACATAGAAGCACGTAGGTACAGTGTGTATTGTTTGCAGCGGAAGGCAGTTGGACGTCCGGTGGCACGGCGGGCGTGCGCGCCGAGTGCACGTCGCCCGCAGCAACCACACCCGCCGCCATGCAGACGCCAGCCTTCCGTGCTATTCTGCCCTCATTTGTGAGTAGTTTTACAATATTCTAATAAATACGCCGTGTGGTTTCCGGCAGAGTAGAATAGTCCACTCCAGTCCTGTGTATGTCGCAGAAGGCGACTTAGAAATACAGCTGAACAAATCTTTTTTACATCAGACCTCCAACCCACCATCTGCCCACTGAGGCGAGTGCCCTTTGGCTGCTCTGGCCAAGTATGGTTGTGGAGACAAAAATACCTGATGATAATGATGATTCTAATAAATAGAAAGTTAAAGCACAGAATTACTATAACTATTACATACAAAACGGAATCTCTCACGTTCTTGCCTTGTAGTGGTGGCTGCAGTATCCTGCACCACTACAAGGCGAGTGATAATCATAAAAATAACGAGTTAAATGCATAGAATAGTTTGAAAAGACCTGGCCACTTGTAAACGCGCGGCGTGGCTGATATTCGCGCGCATTTTCTTTTAAATAAAAATGTATTGGTTGGTTTAGCTGGTGAAAGGTAGCGGCGGCGGCGGGCTCGGGCTGGGCGCGCTGAGCTCGCTGCGGCCGGGCGCCGCTCCAACCCCCGCCGCCCAGGCAGCGCGCGCCGCGCCCCGCCCCGCGCCCGCCCCACCTCGCGCCGTGGAGCTGCTCACTGCGCGCCCCATCTTGCGCGAGGAGCAGATCTCTTCGCTCGACGACATCTCTCGCGACGCCGGTTGGGCGCAGCACGATGATATTGACTACGAGTGAGTAGAGCCATTTATGCTGTGACTGTTGATGATATCCTGTTCTTAAATAGTGGATTGGAAAATATACATAGTTTATACCTACCATTCAAAGTCAAAGGCAAAATCATTTATTTATCTTTGGATATTTGTATCACTTGATAATTGTCATTTTTTCTTTTGATTCTTATAAGGTAAATGTTGACATCAGATCATTTACTTATAGCTAAGTTTACTGCCGCTTCCTAAGCGCAAGTACAGAAGATCGGTAACAAACTATATTGCAGCATTTTCTCCAAAAACATCAACTTACAATTATACTGATATTAAAATTAGATGTGGACTGAGTTTTAATGTCACCAATATAATCGAATTGTGTTTGTTCACAGCCAAAAATTGGACTTCTCTGATGGAGAATCCTCAGCGCCGAGTAAATCTAATAAAAATAATAACCGGGCCAGTATTGAAACGGAACGTGTTGATACAAAAATTCAAGACCTCGCCGATGAAGAGCAAATATGGGCTGAACGGCGACAGAAACAAAACAATGAGATGGCTCAGGTGATAGCCAGGGCGAGGCAACGGAAAGAGGAGGAGCAGCGCCGGCAAATGCGGGATGTTGCGCCGACTCAACCCAATAAAGACAATCGCGATAGATTAGACAGGGACAGAGACCGCAATGACAACCGGGACAGAGAACCTGACAACAGAGAAAAGGAGAGAGTTGACAACAGAGACAGGGAACGTCCTGATAATAGAGAAAGAGATCGCATTGATAACAGGGACAAAGAAAGAAGCGATATTCGCGATAGGGACGCCAGAGATAAGGAGCGTGTTGACAACAGAGATCGCGATAGAATCGAAAATAGAGAGAGATTCGATAATAGAGATCGCGATAGAGACGTTCGGGATCGCGACCGCGATAGAGGCCGTAACGATAACAGGGACCGTCAAGACAGTGATAAAGAAAGAATGGACATGCGCGAGAGAGACCGCAACGAGAGGGACCGCGGTGATCGGATGGATCGGGAGAGATTCGACCGGGAGCGCGGCGACAGGGATCGCGACCGGGACCGCGACAGGAATGACAGAGACCGCGACCGCTTGGATCGCGACAGAAACGATAGGGAACGCGACCGCGACTTCAGAGACAGAGACCGCGATTACGGCCGCGATGGCCGCGATCGAGATCAGCCAAATTCTGCTTTCTCTAAAACGTTCCAAAACAACATACCACCACGATTTTTAAAACAACAACAGAATCGTCAACAAGATGACCAACATAAAGGGTGGGCGTTTTCTGGGAAACCAGCGCCCAGACGCCAAGAGCCGGCGCCGTACAATGCTCCGAGACACAATGGACGCCGCTCTTATTCAAGGTTTGCTTATTTGATTTGTTTTTGTAAATATTTTATATATCTTAGATTGAAACAATGTATTTAATGCCTTAATTTAATTTCAGAGATTTTTCTGACCGTGAAGATGATTTTAGAAGAGACAAAGACGGACCTGGACCGCAATGGCGGTCTGAAATGCAGGATTACGATAGAACCGGAAGAGAATTAGACAGATCTAATTCAAAAGATTCCTATAAAGAATACAGCGACTACAAAGATAGAAGAAGTGAATCTGACAGGAAATCTGTTGAAAATTCCAGTGGCATTGAGCACAGCAGCAGGACAGCAGCTGACAAATTGACGGAAGTATTCGAAAGAAAAAGTATAGGAGTTGCAGATTCATTCACGTCGTCGGAATCATCAACTCAAGTGCAAACTTCAGAAAGGCGCATTACTCCGCCTTCTGCTACTGTTCAGCGGGAATCTTCTGAAAGAGATTTTGGAAAAACTTCGTGGGCGGAAATCACACAAGACGAACCCACAAATTATGTAAAAACTTCTGGTGAAAAATCTAAAGAAAGTGAACAGATAGCTAAAGATCCTGTAGATCATGATAAAGATAAACCTACTGTTAATCAGCAGACTATAACAGCACCGCCTTCTCAGCAAACAATATCGAATCATCCTGCTACATCCCCAGCTGCACAAAAATTCAACAATCATCCTCCTAGTGGGAAAAACTTTGTTCAGAATCAACAAGTTCCTCAAATACACCCGTATTCTAATACTCAATCCCAACCTTCTGTACCTATCCATCAATCTCAATCATTTTCTGATAATAATCAACAAATTCCTAAACCTCTCATTCAACCACTTACTAAACCTTCAAATCTCGATTCTATTCCTTCACAAATACAGTTACAAACTTCATCCGAGCAACTGGCAGTGCAAAATTTAAACAAACCAGTGTTTTCAACTCAGAAATCGGAAAAAGAGTTATCAGAGTCTGAGTCTATAGCTTCTAAATCTAGTACTGACCCTTCAGGGTTAGTAGGTGTCAAGGTTAACGAGACACATTCAGTTGAATCTCTTCAGGGTAATGTCGACGCTCAAAAACGATCCGTCGATGACAAAAGAGGTGAACGATTTAGCAATGATCAGCTCAACAAGAATCCTATGAAAGAACCTGTAGAGCGAAAGTCTAGTGGATCCGGATCTGAGAAGAAAGGCCGCGGATTCGGGGGCCCCGGCGGATACGCGGTTTACAACAGAGGCTGGGGACGCGAATCCCGCGGGCGGCGCTCGCACCGCAGCTCGCGCTCCAACAACCGCGCCAGCGAGTCGGACGGCTCCACCGACGGCGCGCCCAACGCCGAGCGCAAGGAGCGCCGCCGCGCGCCACGCAGCCCGCGCCCGCCCAAGAAAAACGACCGCCACGACGACGCCGCCCGCGCGCCGTCGGACCAAGTGCCGCATGGCGCAGATAGCTTAGAAAATAGAGAACCTTTTGCGCCGCGTGGCCAACCTTCGCGCAGGGGCAGAGGAGGCTTCCAAGGCGCGTCGCGTCCGCCAGCGCCCGCGAAGAGAGTTGCAGGTTACGGTCCGCCTAACACGAAGAGTCCGTTCAGCCAAGCTAATAGAGCCGTGAAAGACGAAGATGTGAAAGATAACATGCAAGTTGAGGATAAAAATAAATCTCATTCCAAATCGCGAACCGGTTCCTCTACTGGGCGAGGACGGGACCGGCGGCCGAAAGGTACCGGAGGCCCGCTCAGTGGGGAGGACGAAAACTGGGAGACGACGTCTGAACATTCCGAGGGTGGTGGCAACGCCAGGCGCGGCAGGGCTGTCGGGCCGCAAAAGGGAGCTCGCAACCAGAACCAGAATAACCGACAAAACAATGCCCGAAATTCGCAAGGAGCTAAAAAAGACTTACCGACAGATAAGACTACAGAAGTAACAGAGGCTATGACTGATCTTAAGATATCGGGAAAGAAAGACGACGAAGTCGTCGACGACGGCTTCCAGGAAGTACGTAATAAGAAAAACTCTAAAGATACTCGTGGCTCCACGACGAAAGAAGAAAATGTGAAACAGCCTAGATCTCATTCGAACCAAGGTGGCGGTAGAAATGGATCGTCTACCCGAAATTCAAATGATAAATCGAACACTCGAGGGTCGGCTCCGGTGTCCGGTAAACCGGCATCTCAATATGAGCGACCACGTCAAGCGAACCTGGCGCCTCGCTTCGTGAAGCAAAGGCAAAAGCAGCAAATGGGTTTAGTAAGCGGGTTCGGGCCCGACACGGGCGCCGCGCCGCCTCCGCCTCCGGTAAACGCCTGGGACAAACCCATATCACAGACCTTGCGCGGAAATGTTGAGGAGCCAGTTGAAACCGCGGAAAATAAATCAGGACAGTCGAGCCAGCGCAGTACTCCCGGGGACGCGCCCATCGAAATTAAACCTGTCCCGCCTACTTGTACAGTCGTTGCGGACAAAACGGGAGTACTGGATGGAACTACTCCACCTGTAGAAACTATTATATTCGAGAATACAAATTACAAGACTGCACCACCTGCTGAGGCCTTAAAACAAAAATATCAGCCTAGTGCGAACACTGCCAAGCCTCAGGGTGAAGAGATTCCGCCAGAAATGGAAGCAAGGCCTGTGGCGTTCAACGGCGAGGTGCGGCCGCGGCCTAGATCTATCCAAGAGCTGATGGCCGACAATAGTAGACCAGTATCAGATGCAGAAGGCACACTAGGATTGCCTATAACATTTGACACATCTCAAAAAGCTGAAGACTCTTCAGATATGAAACTTGATTTTACTTTCGATTCAGACTCTCTCGGGCAGCTTACAGAAGATAAGACTGCAAAAACTCTTGGCTTACCGCGCGGCGTTCACATGAGCACCTCAAACACTATTTCTCCATTGGCGGCAGATCTCAATTTAAAAATTGCCAGTGTGAAAAAAGTGTGGGAAATGCCGGCAGTGGCAGAAGGAAGCGAGGAGTTACAGTTCCCTGGGTTTGAAGAGAGCAATACGGAGACTGGCGCTCCACCGAACGTCTGCAAGGTGAAGCCTACGCAGCAACTGCAATCGCCGCCGCCGCAGCACTATAATCACGTGGGCTACCAGGGCGGCTATGGTGGGCTGTCAGTGCCCTCTCCACCAGCGGTTCTGTTTAACTCATCGCAGCAGTTACTGGGCTCCTCGCAGCAGCTGCCGCAACAGGGCGGCCTTTATGGTGCATTCTTGGATCAGAGCAGAGGTCAATTTGGAACTTTCCCTGGAACGCCTTATGGTGCTGGTTCAGCTGCGCCTTACAACTACCATCAGCCTCAGCCGCCACCGGATGGTATGGCCACTATGTTCCAGAGCCTTCCAAACCAATATCGAATGGTGAGTAAGCTACCTTAAAATATTAATTATTTTAAATATTTGTTTCTTTCTCTTCTAAAAATTTGCATTATCGTTTACAGGCAGCAGCAGGGGGTGGAGCAGCTTTTGGCCAATCAGGACAACTTGGCAATAATCCCAGTACGGTTCTGATCTCCAGTACTTCTAATTCTCTTATGTCGGCTACTGTGAAACCTTCAAGTCAACAAATTGGTGCTATAGGTGAGAAAAAAATTTGTAAAATTCTATGCTTTAAAAAACTATCAAGTAGATTTATTACTATATTTCCATACATTTACGAGTTTTGAAACAAACCTAGTTAACATAGAACCATAAACCGTTATTTTATATCACAGTTCTTGACTTAAGTTTGAAAATGTTAAGGATAAAGATATCCATATACATTCTCATATGAAATGCAGAGTTATTTATAATGAAAGAGTGTTTTAACAGGCGTCTTCCCTATGCCCATAGGCAGTAAAGGCGGCGGCGTAGGTGGCGTCGGCGGTGTAGGCAGCGTGAGCACGTACCAACAGCAATACCTGGGCTACTCAGGGCCCGTGGGCGAGGCTCCCTACTCTCTACCTGGGCTGCTACCGCGCCCTGCGCCCCCCGCGAGCTCCTACTACTCGCCGTACCAGCCCCCCACCGCGCCCGCGCCAACGTATCCTCTGCAGTTCACGCAACAGGCCCAGTCAGGTGCTTTCGGGTCGCAGTTCATCTCATCGCAGTTGCAAGTCGCTGCCGCTGTTCAGCAGATGCAAGTAGGTGTTTTGATTGATAACTTTTTGTGCGCTACTTCAGTATGCTGCCCATCTGCAAACCCTGGCTGCAATAACTTGTAAATCTGCGCAATAACCACTAAGTTGCATGCTATTGCAGAGTGTCACTTGCTTGCTAGTAATTTGGCCAGGACCTGATGTAACACACAAAGTAGAAAGGCTTTTATTTACAATGTTGAGTGTGCTGGTATATTTATGTCAAGTAAATTTAATACTACTAAAGGCTTTTTATAAAATGCATTTTTGCAAGCACAACAATTAACTGTTAAAGTATTTACAGCAACAATACCGCGCGCCGATGCAGCAGCAGTACGCGGCGCCCCCGCAGCCGCGGCCGCCTCCGCAGCAGCTGAAGTCTCCTCTGCACGAGCACGCGAACGGGTTCGCGCCGCTGTGCGAGTCGGCCTCGCCCACGCCCAAAGGCAGTAACAAGCCGCAGAAGCCCCCGCACTCGCCGCCGCAGCACAAGTACCACGCGCCGCCCCCGCACCCCCCGCCGGCGCTCACCCCGCACCAACAGCACCACCAGCATCAACAGCAGGTAGTTATTACAATACCACCTTAGATATGTCGGATTTTTATAGATGTCTGTCTTTAAATTTGTTAAAAAAAAAACAGACTGTTTTTTTTAACTAAAAATTCTTCTATCCATATACGGAATCGAAATTTGTGTATGACATAAGATAAAAAAGTTGCGAGAATTATTTTCGATCGTAGTTACGTACGTCCATAACTGCCGCGTGACCTCAATGACCTCCGGCCGGCGATGCTTCATTGATCTCACAATTTTACTTTCGAGTTTTAGTCAGCATTTTTTGTCACAATGTTTATTAGTTAGATTTCACTAACGATCTTTTTAAATTGGCCTTCGGCTCCAAAACCATTGAAAATTCACCGTGTATACTTTTAAGGCGTGCACTGTGTCAAACGGGGCCATGCGATGTTTTCAATCTATCTCTGTCACAGACTTTACGAAAGAGATAGTAGAATACGTTGCGTGTTGCCGTGACTCTGTCTCAGTACAGTTTGTGACAGAGACACTAAACACGTCGCGTGGTCCTGCTTGACGCAGCGCACGTCTTCAATAATATTCTAAGATTTAAAGTTTACCTAAAGGTTAGTAGATATTCATAGGAGGTGGAAGCTTCCTAAAAGGGTCACAGAAAATCTTTTTTCTGTCCCTTATTATTTCTTCCTCTGCTGCAGAGTGTGTGAAAAGGTACCTAACTAAATACATAACCCTGCAGCCTTCTAGTTAGATGGCAAAAGCCTACCACAATCATCAAATATGCTGGTCACACAAATAACTTTTGTGTCTAATAGTTAAATCATAGTAAAACTAGCTGTGCCTGTAGGCTTCTCTCCCCGTGGGAATTTCAGGATAAAAACTATTTTATATCCTTCCCTGGGTATCAAACTATATCACACACATTTATAATATTAGTAGGATAGGATAAATTGAAAGTTCACGTTAGGCTCGCTTATCATGTTGTAATAGATCGACTGACATAATACAACTAGTATTTCCGCCCATAGCAAATGATGGGCGGTAACAACGGGCGCTGCGGCGGCGGCATGGCGCGCGGGCTGGCGCCGCGCTACCCGGCGCCCATCCAGCGCCCGCCCGTGCCGCTGTACCGCGCGCCCGCGCCGCCCAGCGTGCAGCACGCGCCGCGACACCACACGCCGAGGCCCAACCTCTACTACCACCATCATCAGCGCAGTGAGTAGCTTTTTTACTTTTTTTTTGGCGAAGAGTCAAGGGTCGTTGCCTTGCGAAGCGCTGCTTTAGATAGCTTTTCTTTAAAATTAATTAAATTGTAATAAACACTACACGTAATGTATGTGTAGTATAATTTATATACTTGTTGACGTGTAAAAGTGCCTGTTAAGAGTCTCCTTATCCTAGACCAAACTACACTTTTCCATACAAACGTAGTCTTCGTTTTATTTCGAAACGACTTGCCCGATTTCGCCAAAATTTTGTAATTTTAAAGATATTGCAATTATATTTGGTTTCCAAAAGTAAAAATATGAACTTGAAACAGAAAATGTGTTATATCATTTTTGACCAATCAGTGTGGGAAACGTCTACATCCTTATATTTTCTTAACAGCGAATTCCTTAATAAGGTGCGTAAAGTATGGTAAAGTAAAGGTGAACGTTTATCCACAGACGGCGCCGGCAGCGGCGAGCGCGCGGCCGAGGCGGGCGACAGCGTGGCGGCGGCCGACGGGCCCGGCGACGCGGCCGCGCCGCCCGACGCGCCGCCCGCCGCCGAGGTGAAGGCGGAGTGAACGCCCGCGCCGCCCGACCATGTCCTCTGCCCGGCCGCCGAGCTGCGCGCGCGCCGCGCCAAAGCTACAAGGGCGATAATCTCGCCACGTGCAATTTAATTCGTATACAAACTCTTTATGGGCGCTCCTCCCCACGGTGCGTTCTGACAGTGTAATTTCCGTAGAAACAACTCGTCCCGATTTTATCGCTCGACTATAGCTTTTGTAGCAGGCGCCTGAGAGCGCCACGAGCGATGACGCCGAACGCGTCTCACTTAGGTTTTCGGTATTTTAATTAAGTCGTAAATTATGGAAGTGATTTTAAGATTATTTAAGGTGTACGGATCGACGCGCCCCGCGAACCCGTCGGTCGTAGTCCGTCACTCGGGCCGGCCCCGATCGACGTCGCCGTGCGATGGGCGCTCTGTTTGTATGTAAATATATTGATCGGACGGACATCCGGCTATTTGACTGTTACATTTAAGTATATATAAACGCGAACGGTCGGTGGCCGAGCCGCGACCGATGCACCGCGAGGACTCTTCGTCCGACTGACCGATGCTGCCTCGACTCTCACTAGTGAATATGTAGCGACGGTTTTGCAGAACGCATGTCGATGCAATATAAATGAATAATAAAATGTAATTTGGAGCTAAAACGGTCGAATGTCACTCGCCATGCGCTGAGAGGCATGCGTTTCAACTCCATGTATCATAACCAATTATTATATGCGAATAAAATTATTATGACCGATCTAATTTATTTTATTTCCTTACGACCCCAGTATGTGACGAGACATACCTAGGTTTTTATACCTATAGAGGTATAAAAACTAAATGGTACTACACACATTTTTTAAATATTTGAATCGGAAATTACGTTAAAATAAATAAACTTTACATTTCACGTTTTGACATTTTACACAGGCGTTTCCTTGATTTCCAGTATCGACCACATCCAACACTAAAATGTCCTATAATCGCCAATATGAATATGGTTTGACAATGAAAATAATGAACTTGCTCAGACTGAGACGCGAGGCGACGAGACGTGGCGCGCTCTTTTAAAGAAAAATAGAACTTGTTAACTGCACAAAAAGGTGCCAATTTCAATGAGTCCGCTGTGCAGCGCGGCGTTGTACGTAATAGAAATTTGTATCTTTTTGAGTAGTAAACAAGTTCTAGTTTTCTTCAAAGCGCGCAGGTCGCGTCTTAGTCTGAACTGATACCCTAAGCCTAATACCATAGACATACGTTTTTAGGGTTCCGTAGTAAACAATTTCGCCATGTCTGTCTGTCTGTCCACGGTCCTACAGAGAAACTATAAGTACTAGAAAGCTGTAATTTGGCATGGATATGTATATTAATTATGGCGAAAAGGTCGTAAAATAAAATATGGAAAAAAAATTTTTTTCAGTGTAGCTGCCATACAAGTAAAGACGTAGTCAATATTTTTTTTCTCGACAAACACATTGAATGGGGTATCGTTGAATAGATCTTTTGAAAATATTGTTAGCTTGTGAACACCATTTTTCGATTTAGGGATCCGTTTCTGAAATATTTGGGTTTAAAGTTCAAATTTTTGTTCGAGTCAAGTGTCCCCCCCCTTCTATCTGCTAAACGGGTATATATGGCCACGTGAAAAAAATCACAATTATAACATATATAATGTACTTTGAAGGAAAACTATCAGAGCCAAGTAGGGTATACAAATTAAAACGTTATAGGAGATCAACTTATAAAATGTACTTGAAAAAAGACATTTTCATACAAATTCAATAGATATTAGTCTTTAGACGTTTTTAGTGGCAAGAACTCAAAGTTGGCATTCGCAACTACGGAACCCTACACTGCGCGTGGCTCGACACGCACTTGCCCAATTATTTTTTACTGCGTAAGCCTAATACGGACAGACCATTATCAAAGACAATATATTATAATCTTTGATCTATGCCATTATCAACTACATGAATGGAGGGAGGTACCTAATAAATAATTGCTCCAACGGCAGTACCTACCACCTAACTTACATTCTATCAATATTAGTTAAACAAAATAACATGGCTACAAGGAACGATGGAAGGTGGAAAAAGGCTTATGCTGTTATGAGAATAAGACAATTGACAGATGTAGCAACTGCTACACTAGTGTACTTTAGTTACTTTCATAGTGTAATGTCTTACGGCATACTCCTGTGGGGGAATGCAGCCGATATTCAGACTTTTTATTTTAGAAAAACGGGCAATTCGTGCTATTTATAAAGTAAGCGATTTGACCGATAGAAACTTACGTAATAAGAATGACTTAGTTGCCTCGTTTTATAGGCTTAAAACAATTAATAAGACGTTTATGGGGAACTATACTTTTTTATAATAAATTGCCAAAATCGATCCTTGATATGCCAGACAAAAAATTCAAAACTTATGTAAAGAAAGTACTTTGTGAGAAGACTTATTATAGAACCGATGACTACCTTAAAGACAAAAAAGTCTGGCTAGAGCTTGACGAGGGTCCCTCTAAAAGTTTGTAATATAGGTACTCGAAAATGTCAATTTGGTACATTTTGTACAAACTGAATCTACAACTTGACATTATTTTAAAATTTTGACATTCTAAAAATTAAATTTGAATTATGATATGACATAACAAACAATGTATTCTCTGTCCACATTAATTTAATTGTGAGTTGACGTCCTTGGGAGAAAATGCTGCAGTGCAGTTTGTTACCGCTTCTTCTGCACTAGCGCTTTGGAAGCGGTAGTAAACTTAGCTGTAAATAACCATTTTACGTCAACAATTGTGCAACAAAATAATGACGATTATTAAGAGATATTATAAATATCCTATGATAATAAAGATATATCTGAATTGAATTGCGTAACCCAGGTATTGAAAACGGGAGTGTTGGGCTTCTGGCAGCTAGGTGGGTGGGACGTAATATCAAACGGATTGCTGGAAAAAACGATAGCTAGAGATAGGATCAGACGCAGACAAAAGGAGGCTTATGCCCAGCAGCCCTCGAGAGCTGACGATAATGATGATGAATATGTTGGTTTGGTTGTTAGACCGGTGGGTACATGTCGGTGTAGGCACTCAGAGCAGTGATAGTAGTAACATTATTCATCAGTTGAAGAGACACTTGTACCTATATCTCTAAGCATTATATATAACAGGTATTGATAAAATTAGTCACCCTTATATCTATTTATAAATATATGTAAAATAAATCCCACCAAAAACATTTTCATGTAAAAATTTTGCCAAGACGAGTCTACATAGCTTACCCTGTGAAAAAGTGGACAGATCTCATGTAGAGCCAAGATTCTTGATCTATGCGCCCTTACTTTACCAGGCCTTACTTCACATACTCTACATTTTAGTCAAAAAACGTGATGCTTGGCGTTTTGCTACCGTTACGAAGATTTCATAGGCATTCGTTCATTGTGTGTAAAATAAAACGGCCAAGCCACACGTTTTAACTAAAATGTAGAGTATGAGAAGTTAGGCCTGGTAAAGTAAGGGCGCATAGATCAAGATCTGACCACTTTTTCACAGGGTAAGATATGTAGTCTCGGCAACATTTTCAACTCTTTCAACCTCTCTCTACTTCCCCTCAATGCGACTCACTTCAACAAAGATTCTCCGGATACTTGGCTTGATCATAATAAAACTTCCTCACCTAGCAATATTTTACTGCATGGTCAGCATCCTGCTCCAGCCTTCTCGCGCCATGACCTTATCTATGCCTCCTACAATATCCATACATCAAAACAAAAACCTAGGTATGTTTCAATGCGCAATCTTGCTCGGTTAGATACAGAGGCCTTGCGTAAAGATGCCGCCAGCACTAATTGGGATGTTGTTGTCACTGCTGATTCTGTTGATGCCAAAGTCTCATTGCTTAATGACACAATAATCTCTTTGTTTGATCGCCACGCTCCTCTTCGACGTGTTAGACTCAAACGCCCACCATGCCCTTGGATTACTCGTGGAGTGCGCATGGCTATGAGAAAACGTAATCGAGCCTTCGGGAAGTTTAAGCGTGATCGTAGTGACTCCAACTGGACCCTTTATAAACAGGCCAGAAATTGCTGCAACCGGATGGTAAGATCTGCTAAAAGGCGCTACTTTCATGATAATATTGTCAATTCATCTACGGCAGATGTATGGAAGTTTCTCAAGAGCCTTGGTTTAGGAAAATGCCAAAACAAATCCTACCAGTCTTCTTTTACTTTGGACGACCTTAATGGTCACTTTTCCTCGGCCACAAGTCTAGACCCTTCTATACGAACTCAAACTATCTCTCACATTAACTCCCTTCCTTATCTTTTTCCTAATGCATTTTCTTTCTCCAACGTGACTGTTGATGATGTTAAAAAAATCTTACTATCTATTAAGTCTAAAGCCGTTGGTGTTGATGATATAAGTCATCGTATGATCTCTCTTCTCTTTGAATTTATCCTTCCAGTTCTCACACATATAATCAACTTCTCTCTCAGCTCTGGGGTTTTTCCATCACTATGGCGTAAGGCTTTTGTCATTCCACTTCCAAAAACAGATAGCCCTAGTAGCTTGAATCACTTTCGACCTATTTCTATTCTTCCGTATTTCTCCAAAATATTAGAGGCCGTCGTGAACTACCAACTATCTTCTTTTATTTTACGAAATAATCTCATTAGTGAAGTACAATCTGGCTTCCGTCCAGGTCACAGCACAAGTACTGCCTTACTTAAGGTCACAGAAGACATAAGACTTGCCATGGAAGATGGCAAAGTAACAGTGGTAGTCCTTATTGACTTCTCTAACGCCTTCAACACGGTCGATCACGACATCCTACTTGCTCTTCTGTCCCGCTTCAACCTCTCATCAACAGTCTTAAATTGGTTCTCATCATACCTTCGTGACCGACAACAGGCCGTTCGTGGCGATCAATCACTCTCTAGCTGGCAAAATCTCAATTCCGGTGTGCCGCAAGGAGGAATTTTATCTCCTCTATTATTTTCAATCTTCATCAATTCTCTTACTTTCCTCCTTTCTTCTTCACACCACCTATACGCAGATGATCTGCAGCTCTATCACTCCTGTGATTACATTGACATCGACTCTTCGATTGCTATTCTCAACGACGACTTACAGCGTATCGCCGATTGGTCTGCAAAATACGGTGTTGCTGTAAACCCAAATAAATGCCAGGCAATAGTGATCGGCAGCTCTCGTCAAATTTCTAAATTAAATTTTGAATCTATCCCTTCTCTGCAATTCAATAATACTACCATACCATATAGTGAGAGTGTGAAGGATCTCGGTCTGCACATCGACTCTACCCTGAGCTGGACTACCCAAGTAGCCGAGGTTAGTCGAAAAGTAACTGCCACGCTGCGCTCTCTCTATCGTCTCAAGAACTTTATTCCCCCTAAAACTAAAGTAACGCTAGCTCAAACTTTAATTCTACCTATTATCGATTACGCGGATGTATGTTATTGTGACTTAACACAAGTTCTCCTAACCAAATTGGATCGGTTGGCCAATAACTGCATCAGGTTTATTTTCAACATTCGTAAATTTGATCACATTTCTTCTTTTCGCTCTCAGTTAGCATGGCTCCCTATCCCCTTACGTCGTAATGCTAAAATACTTTCCACACTTTTTTCTATCTTGAATAACCCGCAATCCCCTAGCTATCTTAAATCTAAATTCAATCTGCTTAGTTCTACTCACTCTCGCACACTTCGCTCCTCTAGCACTCTTATCCTTGATATCCCTCCGCATCGCACATCATTCATGGGTAAGTCTTTCCAAGTCCAGGCTATCGAGCTATGGAATGCCCTTCCGGAGAGTATAAGAAGAGCCCCCAGTCGTTTGGCTTTCAAACGAGCGGTACATAAATTGTTCCTACTGCAGTCCTAGTCCCAGTCATCCTGATATTATGTTTTATTAGTATTTATGCTATTATATATATTCTATTTTATATATATTGTATGTTATGTATAGATATATATTATACCTATGTTTAATAGTTTATTCTTGTAATGTATATGTATTTTTGAGTATACATACTTATGTAGATAAATATATTTAGTATACTTTTCCACGATCTTTATCACGCCAGCCACACATATTTTCCGCTTGGTCCAATGGTTGACCGGGAGAGAATGCCATATGGCATTAGGTCCGCCACTTGTACGTTTTTTTACTGTGCAATAAAGTTTAAATAAATAAATAAATAAACATTTTTACTTGAAAATGTTTATGGTGGATTTCATTTATTTTTGTAAGTTGGTTAAATATAGTGCAAGTCTCATACAAACTTCCACCTCCTATTCCGAGGAGATAGGTTAGGTTTGGTTTTTTAATTTTTTTATTGTCTTTGTATTAATATTAGCTTACATACCAAATTTCAGCGTTCTAGGACTTCAGGAAGTACCTTAAGAATTTTGATGATCAGTGAGTGAATCAGTGACAAAATCGGGGGTGTTTAGACATTAATAAAATCTAAAGTATAATAGCTATGACATTCAAACTTTGTATTGTACGTAGTATATTATTACTCTGTGCTTTGTATGTTTAATGATTGTGCTGGTGTCATTATATCTTGAAATTTTTAACTATTTAGCATCATCCAAACCAAAGTTATCAGAGTTCAAAAGAACGCCGAAATGTTTCGAGAAAAGGTAGGTAGTGCCCTTATGGTCCGTTTGGCTCGTCTTGGCGGGGGCACTCCCGTGCCCCCAGATATATAGGGACATATTACACTGAGAAAGTATATTCATTTATTTCTATCAGTTCATTAAGTAGGTAATCCGCTGACCTTATTCCGTTTTCGTAACTCCTACGAAAACGGAAGTTTATTTTCTCGTTTAATAACTGGTTAACTTTAATTTAACTTTCATAGCTGCAAAATAGTCACTGTTTCATAACTAGATTAGTCCGTCGTCCCAACCTCGATTTTCGTACCGATCGTACTTTCTTGGGAGACTATAATATTAATGTGTGCACTTATTAGGGGTCCCTAAATATCGACGTCTGCCGAGCGAGACAGGAAGCTTTTGGGAGTTATGGCTCCTTGAATGGTACTCCCGTAGCCGAAAAATTACCGATCTTACTTTTGAAAAATTCTTTCTTAGAATCCTTCCTTGTATCATTATGAACAGCTTATACTAAATTCCAGACAATTTACAGGAAGCACTTGCAGAATCAGACGGTTTTTATAGGTGGGATTTTCACCCAAAAAATACCTATCTTACTTTTTGACGAAACTACATTCAGGTGATAGGGCAGCTCTCACACGATCATAAAATCCAAGTCTGCCTCAGATTTTAGGAAGCGTTTGCAAAACCAGACGTTTTGAATGCGTCACTGATCGACGACTCGTACGTATAAAACGTAACAATAATTACGTTGGTACTTCCTTTATATTCTAATGCCTTCTATTTACGAGTGTAACTAACCAGACTCTTCCAGCAGAAAAGTAGTAGGTACCTGCCTACTTCACTTAATTACTTTTTTTTAATGAAATCAACACCAAATTTTTAAACACGAAACCAAAATTTGGTTAATTTAATTTCAAAAAACACCTACCTATACATGCTTTCACCGTAATTAACTAACGAACGTTCACTGCTGGACAAAAGCCTTCTCCAAGAAAAGCATTGTGGTTAATATCCCTCTAAATTAACTTACCCGCTCCATGTGACGGTGAGTAAATACCCCTTCTAGCCATTTGGTGCCAAACGCTATAATATGCTTAAAATGCAAGTAGATGTCAAACATTAAAGTATATGAAATAAAGTATAAGTATGCTGTGCTTATCATACATTAAAAGTAGGCTTCTTGCGAAGTCATATTTATATGTTAAAATAATTAAAAAGGTATTAACAACTTCGCTGCCGGCTGAATTCATGGTGCCACGAGTATGGGCAACATTTTTTATTATTATTTCGTTTGCTATTTTGTCAGATATAATAAAATAATCATTAAAATTAACAAATAAAAAAAACCCGCACATATGGGAGGGATTAAATTTTCATCCCTGTGCCAGCCCCGCATATACGCGGAGCTCTAAATTTCACTCTTTATTGATGTTTATTTATATAAAAATCACCAAACTATGTATTATTATAATACATGATTTAGTGCATAGTTTGGTGCAGGCGGGAAAGTGGTATCGTGCTCATGTGGAATAGAAGGTCCAGGAATATGTTAAGTTCGGGGATTGTTACCGGTTACGTCTTTCCATGATTTAATTCTGGAGTGCTCGGCTGTTGAGATTTGCAGTCATTTTGCAGCTTAGAACAAAAGTTATATGTATTGACAATTTATGCAATCCCCCATCAACTTGTTAAAATATTTACCACAAAATTCAAATTTTTAGTGGCAATTTTTATAGACCTGATTATATGTTAAAATGAGCAAATATACATCTAATGGGATGTCATTATATGAACACGCTCATACAAATAGGAAGAGTAGATTTTTTTGACCACTCATCAAATCTGCTGATTTCGTTGGTTGGCCTCCCATCAACTTGTTATAAGTTATAACATTTCCCACAAAATAGTATGCCGGTTATTTATCCGAACCCACCCGTTGTATCGGAAAATACAAATTGATAGGTGTGAGTTTTCATTTTCTGCTGGCAAATGTTTGTAGACCTAATTATATATTAAATATGTGTTTTTCAGGGTTCAAGAAATCTCCATACAAAATTTCATTCATATCGGTCCGACGGCCGTGAAAGCGTAACAAACAAACCACAATAGTATTTATAATATTAGTAGGGATTTTAGATAGAGCAGGCTTTTATTTTAAAGTTAAAATTCAACCAGTAGGTCGATGATAATGATAATAAACTACATATTTTAATACCTATCATTTTTTGTAGTACGGGTCGTTGATCACTGACTCATTTTAAAACGTCTGATTTCTAAAACGCTTCCTCAAATCTGAGGCAGACTTGGCTTTTATGATTATGTGAGAGCTGCCCCAACACCTGAATGTAGTTTCATCAACAAGTAAAATAAGTAATTTTTGGATAAAATATCTGCGGCTCAACAGACAAATACAAAAGCCCTTGCGATGCGACATGACATTCGCGCCTTTAATACTAAGTGTATTAAGGAAACGATAGAAAAAAACAAAGGTTCCAAAATATTCGTCAGGACCATGTCTACAAGTCAGAGCCAATTGACAAAGCTGAATACGGAGGGCGGTAAAGTGGTGTCGATAAAGGTTAGGAATAGATAGGTTTTATGGGCATTTACATACATTCGTTGCAAAACCTAGCGTAAATACGGCTATAGATCCAAATGCCAAGCTAACCCGGCACCATACCGAAGATATCCCGGACATCAGTCTGTACGAGATTAAGCTAGCACTCAAACAGCTCAAAAATAACAAGGCCCTGGGTAAGGACGGAATCACAGTAGAGCTTTTGAAAGCGGTTGGAACGCCCGTACTGAAAGTCCTTCAAAGGCTCTTTAATTCCGCCCTACTCGAGGGAGTGACATGTAGAACAGAGGTGTGGTAGTTCAAAATGGGTGGCAACACTTATTGAAGAACTAATAGACGCATTACGATTTTGAGTCATGTCTATAAGTTGTTTTCGAGAGTCTTCACGAACTTTCTCGCTAACAGATTTGATGCCTTCTAACCTCCCGAATAAGCCGATATAAGATTCCAATGCTTCAGTATCATGGACTACATCCACACGCTGCGGCAGTTTATAGAGAAGACGAAGCAAGCAGTATAACTGGCCGTTATGTTTGCGGTTCGTGGACTATGAAAAGCCTTCGATTTGATCGAAACAATGGCTGTGTTCCAGTCTCTCCGGCGAAGCCATATTAACTATAGGTATATATATCGAGGTGTTGAAGTACTTGTACAGCAAAGCCACTATGTTAGTCCGGGTTCAAGTACGAAAGATATTTTACTGCAAAGAGGCGTGAGACAAGGAGAAGTCATATCTCCAATACTGTTTAACGCTGTTCTGGAAGATGCCTTCAAGCTCCTGGAATGGAAAAAGACTGGGCATTAACATCGATGGCAAGAATGTGACTCACCTTCGATTTGCCTACGATATCGTTGTTTTGGCAGAATGGATGAAGGACTTGAGTACGATGCTTGAAGATCTACATAGAGTTTCCAAACAGGTCGGCCCAAAAATGAATATTGACAAGACGAAAGTCATGTCGAATATCCACATTACACCTTTACCTGTAAAATTTACAGAAAGCACTTGCAGAATCAAACGGTTTTTATAGGTTCCCAAAAATACCTATTTTACTTTTTGATGAAACCACATTCGGTTGTTGGGGCAGCTCTCACATAATCATAAAAGCCAAGTCTGCCTCAGATTTGAGGAAGCCTTTTAGATATCAGTAGTTTTAAAATGAGTTAGTGATCGATGATCCGTACTATCAAAAATGATGAGTATTATAATATGTAGTTCATTATTATTATCATCGACCTACTGGTTGGATTTTAACCTACTAAAAGCCTGTTTTTATCTAAAATCCCTACTAATATTATAAATACTAATGTGGTTTGTTGGTTACGCTTTCACGGCCGTCGGACCGATTTGAAGGAAATTTTGTATGGAGGTTTCTTGAACTCTGAAAAACATATATTTAATATATAATTCGGTCTACAAATATTTGCCAGCAAAAAATGAAAACTCAGACTTATCAATTTGTATTTTCCGATATAACGGGTAGATTTGGATAAATAATCGGTATACTATTTTGTGAGAAATGTTATAACAAGTTGATGGGAGGCCAACCCCGAAATCAGCAGATTTGGCTATTTAATGAGCGGTAAAAAAAAATACTCTTCCTATTTGTATGAGCGTGCTCATATATTTACATCCCATTAGGTGTATATTTTCTTATTTTAACATATAATCAGGTCTACAAAAGTTGTCAGCAAAAAATGTGAACTTAGACCAGTCAATTCGTATGTCCCCATACAACGCGTAGATTCGGATAAATACCCGGCATACTATTTTGTGGGAAATATTTTAACAAGTTGATGGGGGATTGAAGAAATTGACAATACAAATAACTTTTGTTCTACGACCAGCCCTGAAATCAGCAGTTTTAGCTCTTGAATGGGCAGTCGAAAATGCTTCTCCTTAGTATGTATAAAGGTACTGATACGAGTATGTTGTTATCGTATTTAATGCCTTTTTACTTATTTTAACATATAAATATGACTTCGCACACCTCCCAGCAACAAAATGATAATAAGTCAAACACGTTTAATGTATGATAAGTATGCTGTTTTCATATACTTTAATGTTTGACATCTACTTGCATTTCAAGCATATTATAACTTTTGGCATCAAATGGCTAGAAGGGGTATTTACTCACCGTCACGTAGAGCGGGTAAGTTCATTTAGACATTAACCACAATGCTTTTCTTGGAGAAGGCTTTTGTCCAGCAGTGAACGTTCGTTAGTTAATTACGGTGAAAGCATGTATAGGTAGGTGTTTTTTGAAATTAAATTAACCAAATTTTGGTTTCGTGTTTAAAAATTTGGTGTTGATTTCATATAAAAAAAAGTAATTAAGTGAAGTAGGCAGGTACCTACTACTTTTCTGCTGGAAGAGTCTGGTTAGTTACACTCGTAAATAGAAGGCATTAGAATATAAAGGAAGTACCAACGTAATTATTGTTACGTTTTATACGTACGAGTCGTCGATCAGTGACGCATTCAAAACGTCTGGTTTTGCAAACGCTTCCTAAAATCTGAGGCAGACTTGGATTTTATGATCGTGTGAGAGCTGCCCTATCACCTGAATGTAGTTTCGTCAAAAAGTAAGATAGGTATTTTTTGGGTGAAAATCCCACCTATAAAAACCGTCTGATTCTGCAAGTGCTTCCTGTAAATTGTCTGGAATTTAGTATAAGCTGTTCATAATGATACAAGGAAGGATTCTAAGAAAGAATTTTTCAAAAGTAAGATCGGTAATTTTTCGGCTACGGGAGTACCATTCAAGGAGCCATAACTCCCAAAAGCTTCCTGTCTCGCTCGGCAGACGTCGATATTTAGGGACCCCTAATAAGTGCACACATTAATATTATAGTCTCCCAAGAAAGTACGATCGGTACGAAAATCGAGGTTGGGACGACGGACTAGGGATTAACTATTTTTCATAACTCCTGCGAATAAGGAAGTCTGGTTTTTAATAGCCAAATTACATCACGTGATGTGATGAAAAATTTCGCCACGAGTGGGATTCGAACCCACTTTCCTTACGGTAACGCCGTGAGTGCACACTTTGAATTGATGTTTTGCATGGTAGGCGTTTGTGATCCTCGTAGCCTTGATTTTGCATACGGGTTTCAAGCCGCGACTTCGTTCGCGTGGACTTTATGACTACGGAAAATGCTCATCAGGCTGAACAACTTTTGTTTAGGCGTCTTCTTTATAATTCCTACAGTTTAGTTGGACAATTATGATTCTGCATCAGGTAATCCATTTTCTAAAATCAATTATACCTACCCTGTATGTTGCCCAGCTATATAACAAAAAAAGTTTCATTTCAATCCGTCCAGTATTTCCGTAGATTAGCGCGTGCAGACTTTTTTTTTGAGAATATATTCAATGTACTTATAAACATTTTTTTACTGTTTTATTATGTGTATAGATATAATTTCATTAAAACAGTGCAACAAAAGTGAGAGTTCGGCGAAACGCAATAAGTTTTCAACGAAGGGTCAACAGCCAGACAGGATTCGCTTTGTTCGACTCCTGCCGACAACTTGGGACGTTTACCTTACATTCGACTATAAACTATAACAGGTATAACTACTTTCATGTTTAATCGAAGGAGCACCGGTTAAAATAAAATAAATATGTAATTAATCTTTTTTTTATGCTCTATTTGCATTCATGAAAGTAAGTTCACCTTTGTTTATATACCACCAGCTCTGGAACCTAAAAAAAACTGATGATTACATTATTCATTTAAAAAAGGCGTTTGCATATTTACCTTATTTGATGTAATAAATAAATAAATAACGCTACAAATAATGTTACCACACCACATTTAAACAAGAAAGCGTAGATACCTATTATTACTTATGCATACAAAATACAATAAAAGGCATAATGCAAATCTACCAAGTTGGTAGTTCTTTGGCGCTGAGCGGTGAGTGCGGTGACTGATAATAGTATTTTATGCAACAGTTGTATAAGAGGGTTCAAAATATGCGAGTGGCGCAGGTTACGATGCGAGCTTTAGCGAGCATCGTAAGGAGGCGCCATCGAGCATTTTTTGACGTACTTATACAACGTTGCATACAATACTTTTTCTACGACTATATTTACTATATAAAATACAAAACCAAACAAAGAAAATATGAAAATTTTTGACTTTCATGTTTGGTAAATCAGATTTAGAATATACAAGTACTGATCTATATGGTATCTATGGTAAACTTTTTTTTTATTGACGTCTTTTTAGTAACTATGTTAAAAAAACATTTTTTTCTAATGTTGGCAGTATGGTAAATCTATAGAAAAAAATGTTCTTGGTCTATGGCTAGCAGTATCGTTTTAGTGAAATAACGACACATGTGCTATTATGAGGCATAGAGTATAGACTTTTTTCTGCAATCATATTATCAATGTTCTTATATTAGTGTTCAGAACCATTTAAAAGACAGATAACAGTACAGGAGTAGAAAAAATAGGTTAAACAAAATAATGACAGGTAGCCACAACAGTTCTTACTTTACAACCAAATGAACACGGTTAACATTTTACATAAAGATGGTTTCAGTTCAGCACAAAACACCTACGGAGTAGTAGTATAAGTTTAACTAGGTAACAAACATAATATTAAGATAAAACATTCATTCACGACATAAATAGTTTCACCAAGACGGACCACTTAACTAATTAGTGTTAACGATTCATTAGTGAACATATTGTTGTAACTGGCAATCAGGCAAAGCAAATGTTTTTAAACAGTGCATGGTTCTTTTAAAATTTACCAGATAAGAAGGGCCATAAAACTACTGTATGTGATTTACGTTAGAGACATAAAAATTATATAATATTATGATATGATTACTGGTTTAAACTTGTTTTTTTGTTCAGCGACCTAAAAGAGCGTTAGTTTCAATGAAAGAATCTCATCTGACCGACCGACGTAAACAAACGGAATTGAGAACCTTCTACTTATTAAAAAAAAAGAAAAATGACAGAACCATACTTGCCCAGAGCAGCCAGAGGATTTGGCTTACACTCCCCACGCTGGTTTAGAGAGGTCTCATTGTCGTAGAAGGCGATTTAACGAATAATACTTATAAGCTAAACAAAGTCACCTAAGACATCCATTTTTAATCTACCGGAAACCAAACACGGCTTACTTACAATGAAGGTACTCCTTTATTATACTTAATGTTTATTTTTTAATTTATTGTAAATTAGATATGTACAATAAATTAAAAATACTCATCTGCTGGATTTCATGTTTAATCATGGGCAGAAATTCAACGGATACCTATAATTTAATTAAGAACTTTTATTACCTATTACAAGATAAGTTTTATTTTCAATTACATCTTTTATTTGGTTTATTGGAATGAAACATAATTATTTTATCAGTACCTTCAGTTCGATTTTAACTTTTTTATTTCCTTAAATATTTTTTTTTCTATTAGGTAATTTATTCGTGGTAGGATTATTACCGCCTGATTGTTTCCTTGCAATACCTACCTACTGTCACAGAATTAATAATAGTATTACATACAGAACGGAAACTCGCACCGTCCCCCGCAATCTGGCGTCCCCGCAACCCTTCCCCCGTTATTGTGAGGTGTAAGCGGCAGTAAAACAGGGTTATTGGTAGTCGCACGTTGACATTACGCGAGTCACTTAGGATTATTAAATTATAGAATGCGTAACCCCAGCAAAATGTTGCGCCGTAGAGAAATAAGAGTATTACAGATAGTTGGTTCATAGTAAGCCTCATTTTGTTCAAATATAGCAAAATGTGTTCATGTTGTATTTTCGAAGTTATTCGAGAAAAACTGATTTTGCTGGAGTAACGTTACCCCAGCCAGATGTTTTTTAAAAAAGGCGTTTAGCCTAGAATCAAGTATATGAAAAGAAAGCTCTTAATGAGTTGTAAATGTATACCGATAGCAAGATGTGTTCATCTTATACTTTTTGAGATATTCAAGATTTTGCTGGGGTAACGTTTTGCAATTTTCCATATCTCGAAAACTGTAAGTAGCAGAAATTTGAAAAAAATACTGTTTATAGGCTTTACTATGTTCAAATTTGTTTGAATATAATTATTTCGATTTATCTACAAATATCGAAGTAATTTATTATTTTCAAAAATCGGAAAATTCCGGTTTACTCGTAAACTAGTACATTTACTAACAAATAAAAAGCAGTTACATATACGTGTATATCATACCTTCTAACGTGTACAAATTCGGAAACACAAACATTACGCGATATGAAGATATAAAGGAATTTCATCAAATTCCTAGTGGTGTGACTTTGGCAATCGAATACGCAGCTCTTTCTGAACACAAATGGATAAACTATAGTGAACATGTGTGTTCATTTTGTTACAAAACATGCCTGAAAGTTTCGGCTTCAAATCTCGCATGGAATAGAAGTTATTAAAAAAATAAGAAAATATCATCAATTCTCCTATAAACCGACTAAATAACGGAGGCTACGAAAAAGCGGCTGTTTCATACTTGAGCGTAACCATCTCAAATAAATGGTATAATAGTCTTTTTTTGGTAGTACAGTTGCATACAAAAAGGTTCTTGCAGTTTGTGGATAAAGAAGATACATGAGCATGATTATTTTTTTATTCAAATTACTGTTTTACAATATTATATGCTATATAACTTAAACTAAGAAAATCACAGATAAATTGAGTATTATTTAACAAGTGTACTTTTATCACTAATTTCTCATATCACCTTTTAATCTTTTACATGTGAGATTAATGAATACTTTACGAGTTATCATAAAATAATTATAGGCGGAAGAAAAAATGCAAGAGCGCGGCAGTTCTCACACTCAACTTTAAAATACTTAATTTTTTTTAGCGAAACTGAGAACCTACAAGTTTTATACATTTTGATAAAAAGAAATTATTTATTGACATTTACGCTTTTACGTTTATATTCTTAGCAACAGCATGCTCACATTTACAACAGGTAATTAACTGTTCTTAGTAAAAAATACTTAGTATCCAACAATTCAAATATTATAATTAGTAATTAAGTTAAACTATAAACAAGTAAATGAAAAAATAAAATTACTTACCATTTTTAAATACACTAGCCCAGTACAAAACAGCAACGTCTCGGGTCTCACAATGGCATGGCTTGACTAACATGACTCATGGTAAAAAAATGTATGCCTGGGCTTCGCGGCGTTGTAAGAAAGAGACGCCTACATAGTAGCAAGCGGGACAGAACTGTAAAACAAACTTCTTGTGTTGGACACCGTGACATGTGATCAAATTATATGCATTTCTTTATTGATATACCTATTTTTGTTCTTTTACAAAAGGACTCGTGCATCGCAATCATCTATTAATTTACAACTTTTATTATTAAAGACTTAGTTTTAACTATGTTTCTGGTTACCTCATACTATTGACGACAAGGAATTTGAAATCTGTCTCGTAGGTAATAATAAAATATAAAACTCGTGTTTATTGCTTTGTTTGAGTGGGGGATGCGACATTTATTAATCTATCCGACATACACTTCCATAGAGTTGTCAACCCTATTGCCAAAAACTAATAAGTATGAACTCACACCAAAAAACATTTTAAATATCGGCTACATGAATATAATTCTGCTCGACTGTACTTTTTATCGGTTATTAGGTTGCTAATATGCGTAGGAAACCCGCAAGTATGAAACGGCCGCTTTTTCGTAGCCTCCGTTATTTAGTAGGTTTATAGGAGAATTGATGATATTTTCTTGTGTTTTTAATAACTTCTATTCCATGCGAGATTTGAAGCCGAAACTTTCAGGCATGTTTTGTAACAAAATGAACACACATGTTCACTATAGTTTATCCATTTGTGTTCAGAAAGAGCTGCGTATTCGATTGCCAAAGTCACACCACTAGGAATTTGATGAAATTCCTTTATATCTTCATATCGCGTAATGTTTGTGTTTCCGAATATGTACACGTTAGAAGGTATGATATACACGTATATGTAACTGCTTTTTATTTGTTAGTAAATGTACTAGTTTACGAGTAAACCGGAATTTTCCGATTTTCGAAAATAATAAATTACTTCGATATTTGTAGATAAATCGAAATAATTATATTCAAACAAATTTGAACATAGTAAAGCCTATAAACAGTATTTTTTTTCAAATTTCTGCTACTTACAGTTTTCGAGATATGGAAAATTGCAAAACGTTACCCCAGCAAAATCTTGAATATCTCAAAAAGTATAAGATGAACACATCTTGCTATCGGTATACATTTACAACTCATTAAGAGCTTTCTTTTCATATACTTGATTCTAGGCTAAACGCCTTTTTTAAAAAACATCTGGCTGGGGTAACGTTACTCCAGCAAAATCAGTTTTTCTCGAATAACTTCGAAAATACAACATGAACACATTTTGCTATATTTGAACAAAATGAGGCTTACTATGAACCAACTATCTGTAATACTCTTATTTCTCTACGGCGCAACATTTTGCTGGGGTTACGCATTCGATTTCCGAGTGGTAAAAACAGGTAAGCAAAGCAACAAATTCTGTGGTGGCGACCCTGATTGTTTAACTCACACATTTGACGTGTGCACGGACGGATTGTTTCGTTTGTAGTAGTACTAGGTATATATGCTGCTTCATTTGTATGAAGTGCCATACCTGTGCTACTGTAGTCAGGATAAGATGAAGCTGATTCCAACTTACCGTCTTTGCTCCATTTTTCCTTTGTGCCACGAATCTTTTTGTTATGACGTAGGTAGGCATACCTATATATATCACGTTTATATGTACTTACTGTCAGGCGCACTAACAAAAGAAAATATAAATGACGAAGAATTGTTAGCCATATTAATATTTTGAAAAACAGTAAAGAAAACATGATTAAATATGGTTATTGTTGGCTATCTGTTATAGTAATCTACAATTTAATCAAACTAAGTAATCATTTATATTATTAAGTATATTAAATTTCCTAGAAAAACCCCGCATAAATGGAATGTAATAAAAGTGATAACAATATAGAGGTAGGATTATAACATGTAGTAAGTACACTTAACATTATATTGATAACATCAGTCGGTTTGTTTTATTATTTCAATAGTTTACTTTTCATTCACCGGTTTTGTTAGATTCTTTTAAATGAACTAACTTTACCTAAAAATGTAAAATAGCACCTGAGGTTTAAAAACTTTTTCAATTCATTAAACATTTTTCATTTGTTATGTTAAGATCGTGTCCTTAATTCGTTGGGCACTTGAGCAGCAGAGCTGCAACTGCAACTGCCACTGGGACTTTATTAATCATAGTTGCGATAAATAAGGCAAGACAAAGAAGATCTAATTGTAATATGCACTGTTATTACTACATATATGGAATATGTCTAGGTATTTATTAGGAACAATAACAGTATAGTGCGGGAAGTAGTGTCATAAGGTGCAAATTTTGGTATCGGAAGAATTCACTTGGCACAGATGTAATATACGTAAAGTTAAGCTAATTTAGCCCGGTAGCCATCCCCCACCCCCTGGGGGGTAGGCAGGGGGGGCATTCAAAGTTACTCGCCGCCGCGCTTCAGAAAAAAAATCATATCAGCTTCTATTTACCTAACACCTCGAGTATGGTGTCATTTTCTGATAAATCGGGGATGAGGATTTCAATTTTGAGTACAATTTTACATTTAATGTATAGGTTAATAGTAAAAAAAGGAAAATATTGACGAAAATATCACAATTGGAGCGCAGTTTTTTTTTATTTTAACACATTTATTTTGCCAGAAACCCGGAATTTCGTGTTTAAAAAAATATTAACTTAAAGCATATTTATCTAGCTTTAAAAAAATATATACTTTATTATATATAGCTGTCATACATCTATCTGAAAAAAATCGGACATGGCACGCGGCGGTGCCTAGAAACTTTTTCAATCGTCTCATCTCACATAATTTGTTGCAAGTATTAAGTTGTTTTTTATGAAAAATATATATATAATACATACTTAACTTAATTATTGACTGTCGCTTATGGTCTTATATATCAATAATAGTATTTTATATTTATATTTGTAAATTTTTTCATTCAAATTTTCCACCACAATGGTATAATTCGGTACATTTTAATAGTTTTCTTAGACAGTTGCACCTAACACTGCACCCTGACTTGCACTTGCACCGAATCAGGTCACGACAAGCGGTAGCAGCCACTGGTGCAGTTGTCCACTTTGGTTTCCAATTATTTGATTCCATTTCCTATCCCCAATCCGCCGGACTGGGAGGATTTAGAATCGGCACCATCGCTTGGCCCCAAACGTGCACTGCACACCATGCTAAACAGCTCTTATGATGCCGAAAATTCTCTAGCTGTCAGTCTTTTTTTAGAGAATATCTCCCTCCTGCACTCGTTTAATGATATGCACTGACTGGATCTAAAACGAAAATCCGGTAAGTAGGTATTGCATTATTATTTTGGTTAAAATAAAATACAGCTATATATACCTGACATGCTTACGTATCATACATCTTTACTCGGTAACGAGTACGGGTAACGATGCAGCGGACGAGCTAACACCGGGGGACCCCTTCCGATGGCCCTGATTCCCTTCACGCAGGATCTCTCTTTGATCAAGAGTCGTATTGGCGAAGAACTGGCTCAGTCTTGGCAGGCTAAGGAGGCACTGCCCCAATGAGACAGACGTTTATCCCGACGTCTGTTAGCACTGCCGAGGAGTAACCTACGCCCTATGATTAACAGTATTACTGGTCATTGTGCACCAAACAAACACCTTTTCACCCTAGGTTTAAGTAACAGTCCTCGTTGCAGAGCATGCATGGAGGCTGAAGAAACTGCGAGCTATCTCCTCCCGGAGTGCGATGGTATCGCACACATAAGAAAAAAGTTCCTAGAACATCCGGAAACCATGACGCAAAACGGAACTGGCAAATTCGGGCCTAATTGCGAAAAATTGTCCTCGAGGGAAGTAAGAAGTAATATCATACATTCTTATGACAAATTTTGAATAATTTGGTTAGAGTTTTCTATGTCTTTGTCATTGAACATATTAATAAAATATAAATCCGTTATACGACCGGTCATGTTATATGGTTCAGAATGCTGGGCCACAAAAGTGCAGGACGAGAAAAGGCTCCATTCTGCGGAAATGAGGATGTTGAGATGGATGTGCGGAGTGACGCGGAAGGATAAGGTGAGAAACGTGTACATAAGAGGTAGCTTGAAGATTGCACCGATAACAGACAAGGTAAGAAGTAACAGATTGGCTTGGTTTGGTTTGGACACGTTATGCGAAGAGAAAGAGAACATGTAACGCAAAAGACACTAAATATGAAGGTAAATGGACGTAAAGGAAGAGGAAGACCAAAGAAAAGATGGATGGAGTGCATTAAGCATGATATGAGTATAGTTGGGGTGGAAAAAGGAATGACGGGGAATAGGGGAATATGGAGGAATAAGACATACTGCGCCGACCCCAAATAAAATGGGAAAAGGTAAGGCAGAAGAAGAAGAAGAAGTTGCTGATGGAAAAGTATTCCATGCTTCGTCAGCAACATGCACAATTATTCTCGTATGGGCATTCAGCTACGTGGTTACAGGGGTCGATGTTATTTTTACAACGATCGCTGCTGCTAGGAACAGTCGTATGACTGTTATTAGCAGCTGCTTTTGAAGCATAAAATACTTTTCCATCAGCAACTAATGTATTTAATATGGTCGCTGACAGACACGTCGAAAACTGTAACCAAATTATTCAAAAATGTATCATAACGATGTATAATAAGTGAGCATAAATTAAATTGTATTTACGTGGTTATAAATGACAGGTATATAGCTGTATTTTATATTAATCAAAATAATGCAATACCTACTTACCTAATTTTCATTTTAGATCCAGTCAGTGCACATCGTTAAACGAGTGCAGGAGGTAGATTTACTCTAAAAAAGGCTGACAGCTATGGGGCCAAGCGATGGTGCCGATTCCAAATCCTTCCAGTCCGGGAGGATTGGGGATAGGAAATGGAATCAAATGATTGGAAACCAAAGTGGACAACTGTACCAGTGGCTGCTAACACTTGTCGTGAACTGATTCGATGCAAGTGCAAGTCAGGGTGCAGTGTTAGGTGCAACTGTCTAAGAAAACTATTTAAATGTACCGAATTATACCACTGTGGTGGAAAATTTGAATGAAAAAATTTACGAATCTATACATATAATAAAACAGTAAAAAAAGTGTGTCTGTACATTAAATATATTTCCAAAAAAAATATTGGGTGCGATGGAGACGTAGTAATAGAGTAAGAATTTAAAAAAAAATGTCTGTCTGTTTGTCTGTATGTCTGTTTGTCTGTTTGTCTGTTTGTACACGCTAATCTCCGGAAATACTGGACGGATTCGAATGAAACTTTTTTTGTTATATAGCTATTAAGCCTGGGCAACATATAGGGTATAAATTATTTTGGAAAATGAAACGCCTGATTCAGAACCATAATGGTCAAGCTAAACTATAAGAGATAGAAAAATGCCGCCTTAGTAAAAGTTGTTCAGCCTGATGAGCATTTTCCAGAGACATAAAGTAAACGCGAACGAAGTCGCGGGCTTCGGCTAGTATAAATATAAAATACTATTATTGATATATAGGACCATAAGCGACAGTCAATAATTAAGTTACGTATGTATTCTATATATTTTTCATAAAAAAACAACTTAATACTTGCAACAAATTATGCGAGATGAGACGTTTGAAAAAGTTTCTAGGCACCGCCGCGTGCCATGTCCGATTTTTTTCAGATAGATGTATGACAGCTATATATAATAAAGTATATATTTTTTTAAAGCTAGATAAATATGCTTTAAGTTAATATTTTTTTAAACACGAAATTCCGGGTTTCTGGCAAAATAAATCTGTTAAAATAAAAAAAACTGCGATCCGATTTTGATATTTTCGTCAATATTTTCCTTTTTTTACTATTAACCTATACATTAAATGTAAAATTGTTCTTAAAATTGAATTCCTCATCCCCGATTTATCAGAAAATGACACCATTCTCGAGGTGTTAGGTAAATAGAAGCTGATATGTTTTTTTTCTTAAGTGCGGCGGCGAGTAACTTTGAATGCCCCCCCTGCCTACCCCCCAGGGGGTGGGGGATGGCTACCGGGCTAAATTAGCTTAACTTTACGTATATTACATCTGGGCCAAGTGAATTCTTCCGATACCAAAATTTGCACCTTCCATACATTGGGTGACACTACTTCCTGCACTAGTAAGAACTTTAGATTTGGTGACGAGTTTTTAACTGACTTAAAAAAAGGAAAGAGGTTATCAAATCGACCCCTATGTTTTTGTATGTTACACGATATCTTCGCCAATAGTGAACCGACTTTGATGTTTTTTTTTGAAAGCCTTTAGTACCAAGCTGGTCCCATGATGATTTGGTGAATATGTGATGAAGAAACTTCCGAAAGAAAATAAACGGTTGTTATTTTTTTGCCAAATTTTTTTTTATCCATGACGTTCTTTAAACAAAAATTGATTTTAATATATTTAACAAAAATAATATATATTTTCAAACAAAAGACCCTTTAGATGTTTCTTTACATCCCAATTGTTGTGATTTTGAACCACATGACTCTATAGTGACATCGTTTGCAAATCAATGTGTTGTTGATTGTATCTAATTCAATAAAACGTATCTGTAATTCTGTACGTTCATTGTTCTAGGAGTTAGTCACTACATTCAACTCCTCAGTCCTCTGCCGGCAGTTCGCCCGACCGTCTGGTCGCCGTGGCACGTCAATGCAATCGTTCACACAAACTTTCACTTTCGTCTACATATAAATAAACAGTACAAAAATAAATATGCCCGTTTGGCAGCGCTTTATTAACTATCCCGGTTAGTTATTCACGTGGTGACACTATTTATTAAACGAAAAAGCAGTGTTTCAAAGTGTAATAAAGAAAAAAGTTGTGGTGTTTCTTAATTCCCTTTAGATCCGAGTACCTACCAACGCCGCGCCGCTGTGAGACTATGTAATTGCAATTTAACCAGCAAAATAGAAAGCGAGTTGTAAATAGTGGAAAATATCAAGACTATACGAGCATTACCAAACACAGGAAAAATGGGAAAAGAGGAAAAAGATTACGGTAAGAAACGTTTACTGCAAAAACTTGAATGTGTAGTGTAGGTAGACCTAGAAACCAATGGTAGGCACCTAGTTAAGGTAGGTAGGAAAAAATATGTAGACAACGAAAACAGGAAAAAATCCGGATATGTAATGAACCTCGGTTAGTTACATTATTTCTCATGTCGAAATCACACGAGCGAAAATTTAACTATTATAAACATATTAATATCACTCGGAAGAGGAAATTGTCTCGCATGTTTGTTGCTAATTTGCAATATAAAAGACGGTACCAATTTTTCACACTGTACAGGGAAATTAATTGACGGAAAATTGTAAGCGTATAGCAATGCATTTTCATCTGTAAATAATGTTATAGATTTCTACTTACATTTTTACTAATAGTTTTAATGTGGGTTTAATTTAGAATAGGAAATTAAAATAAGTAAAATTTTATAAAAAAAAACTATATAATTCCTAGTGAAAAGTCTTTCCCGAGAGGAAAGAAAAATTCTTTATGATTGTTTACATTGATGAAATATTGCAGTACAAAGGGACGGTACCAATTTTAGGAGCGCTGATTTTTCTGTAAATTTTTCCATTAACATCCTGCACTCTTTACCGACTAATCAATTCGTCGCGAACATTTGTTAGGGTTTCGATATGAACAAGAACCCTTATTATAGTGTCGCCATGTCTATATGTCTGTCTGTTCGTCCGCGGTATTACTCAGAGACTATAAGTACTAGACAGTTGTAATTTAGCATGGGCATGTAAGTATGTATATTAATCATGCCAAAAAAATGGTAAAATATTTTTTGGGGTAGCTCTTATACAAGTAAAGTGGGAGTATTTATTTTTTCTCGACTAACCCAGTGTGATATCGTTGAATAGTGAGCTTGTGTGCAATATTTTTTGATTAAGGGATCCGTTTCAGTAATGTTTATTTTTTTTAAAGGGTATAATTTTATGAAAATCAACTGTGTAGTTAGAGTTTTTAGTTTAAAAATAATTTAATTAAGAGTTTACTATATGACTGATTTTGAAAGGCATACATTTTATGAGATGGAATAGAACCTTTTTAGCTTCATCGAATGTTAAGTTATCTTTTACTGTAGCTGTAGTCGACTGCCAATTATTTTAATTGAATAAAACGAGATATATTCTCGTACACGCCAGTGTCATTGCCGAAACTGTCGCAACCGCAATTTGTGGTGACGATACCGCTTCCCGGTAGGTGGAGATAACCTTCAGAACTGGAACGATTAAAAAGCTGCGATCTTCACATCATGAAGGTACTTACTGGAAGAAACTTGTACAATAAATTATAATACCTTACAAATAGCACCAACATTACGTTAGTTTTATTGAACACCAGAAATCGTGGGTCGTGTCGTGTCGCTGGGTTCCTTCTATTATACTTTAGTTCAGCGATGTCTGATCCAAGCGTCAACTCGTGAACCGTCAGCACGGCTCTGGCTTGTTAAGACTAGTAGTAGATGTTTTTTTTTTACTTATTTTAAATACCAGTAATGTGTAACCTTTACGTATAAAAATAAATACTGAATGATAAAGGAGGTACCTATAAATATGTATGTAAAGCCGGTATCGGTTGATAGATCATGTTTTTGAATTTTATATTTACATTATAAGATCTTTATCAGCCGGTTCTGTCGCTGTCGTTTTGACCTTAGATATACGTCTTATCCTCATGTAGAGACGATCTGAAATGCAAGTTAACTACAGACCTGTGTCAGTGTTGGTAGGCATTCTGACTCCACATTTTACTTTATATTTAAGCAAATACGTAGCTACTGAGTATCTATTATAATAATTCGTAATAATTATGTATAATAGTATTGGTATCTAAGGACAAATAATACAAAATATAGCAAATAGAATAACGAAAATGTTTGGTCATCTTCTACGCGTATGCGTTCTTTAAAACAATAATTGAAGGAATAATTGGCAAAGTGCGTGTCGGGCAACGCGCAGTATAGGGTTCCGTAGTTGTAAATGCCAACTTGCAGTCTAAAACGGCTAAGTATTGAATTTGTATGAAATTTTCCTTTTCGAGTACATTTTATAAGTTGATCCACTACTTAGCTCTGATAGTTTTCCTTTAAACTACATTACGAGTATATATACTATAGCTGTGATTTTTTTCACGTATCCATATATAACCGTTTAGCAGATAGATGGGGGGCACACGCGACTTTAACAAAAAAAATTACTTAAAACCTAAATATTTCAGACACGGATCTCTAAATCGAAAAATGGTGTTCCCAAGCTCACAATATTTTTGAAAAACCTATTCAACGATATCCCACACAATATGTTTGCTGAGAAAAAAAATATTGAATTCCTCTTTACTTGTATGGCAGGTAACCTAAAATAATTTTTTTTTCCATATTTTATTTTACGACTTTTTCGCCATGATTGATATGCATACTCGTATCCATGCGAAATTATAGCTTTCTAATACTTATAGTTTCTTAGTAGGACCGCGGACGGACAGACAGACAGACAAACAAGCGAAACTATAAGGGTTCCTTGTTTACTACGGAACCCTAAAAAGGGGAGTAGGAAGACAGAGGAAATCTTTCGATCAAATAAAAGAAAAATTAAACGTAACAACATATAAGGTGGTTAAGAACTTAGCGGAAGAAAAAGAGACATGGAAAGCACTCTACCGACAAGAGCCCAGCTCTTAAATATAAGAAGAAGATAAAATATAAATAAATAAAAAAGATTGATATCTAACATTCGTTATACAGACAATAAACCACCGATAAACACTGGCTTGCATATTCTACGAACTTTATCAGTCGATAAAGTATGCGGGTTTTATTATTTATTAGTCACATCACAACTAAATACGAAAACAAATGATTTAGAGCGAGTGTGTCAGCTCGTACGTACTTGCTTACTTTGGTAAATGAATATTGCAATAAAAAGTAAGGTACCTACACTTACACAGGGAAGGCACGTGTTTTTCTTACCAATAATTTGGTTCATAAATAATACACTGCTAACAATACTAAGCTTCATTACAATATACAAAATCAAACTGATTCATATTTCAGATTTCCTACCGATGTTTGCTAGTTCGTGCTTGGTAAATAAATAGTGCAGTACAAGAGTAGGTACCTATCAATATTATTATTCAAACAAGCAATCGTCATAAATACATTTTACTGCAACAGTGTTTTCTGGCAACCTGCCATGGTAACCATCAAATTGCCATAGGTACAGAGAGGATTACGTGGCTGTCCCTATTTCCCGCAATACTGATGATCTAACTAACCATGGTCCACATTTATCCGATACCAAAATATTTCGTTATACTGGCAACCAATTTTAACACCAACCAATTTTTGTAGAAATACATGACCTATGTTAGTATTTAACATTAATTAGGTACATACATATTGACAGAACTTTTACTAAACCAAGAATTAACTTCATTGGTTGTTAGTAAAAAAATAGGGTAAATAAAACCATTAATAACATGAATATTATCCTTATCGCAAATTATAAATAAATTCATTATCGCAAAACCAAAATAAAAACAAGTGTATATTTTGTTTGACGACTTTGACGTTGTATAAGTTTTAAAATTGTTAATGTAACGGAAGTCTAAAAGCATAAGACCCACTCGCACTTGACCCGTTTTTTTCTAAGTATTTGGTACATATTTGGTACAAAAATATACTCCCTACATTACGGGAAGTACCCTAAAATATTTGTTTTTTACATTTCCCTACCATTTTGTAATATGTAAAAAGTAAATAAGTAGGTAGTAAAATAACCAACCAAGTGCGAGTCGGACTTGCGCAGTAAGGGTTCCGTACAATTATCTATAAATAATTGGCGCAGAGCGTGTCGTATAAACTTTACGAATACAAACCCTAGCAAAGGAATTTTTTTTTATTTAGTTAACTATAAGTAAGGAAAATTACAGCTTTCTAGTACTTATACGAGTAGTCCATAGCAAAGCAAACAGACAGACATAGGCATAGCGAAACTATAAAGGTTCCTGGTCCGGACTACAGAACCCTTAAAAACGTTTTCCCTATCGGAACTTTTATATGTGCCTACTTATTTGTGATCAGGTGGACATTAATATAGTTGGTTCGATACAGTGTAGCAGGCAAGGAAATCCTTACTTGCTTATTATATTTATTGTTGGTAAAACATTATTTACCTCACCTAAATATACTTAAGCGTCGCGCGTCGGCGAGGAACTACTGGAAAGAAATGTCACGGGGAAAAAGTAAGTTTTTTGTGTTACTGGGTGAGGTCGGATTTAAGCCACCTTTTAATAAGCTTTTTTGGTGAGGTATGCAATAAGCCCATGGAGTTCGTCTATATACTTCATGGGCTTATTGAGTTCGGAGTTGCGTCGTCTTATTACTGAGTTCCATCGACCTCCTTCCGTCTCCCTGATCGTAAACGTAAAAATTAAGTTTCGGTCGGTCATCCACACCACGTCCAGGGTCCTCAGTCCATAAAGGTTTAGCATGAGAATTTCGAGAAGCAGTGACTCAGCGACTTGTCTCATTAATTTAATTAGTTTCTAAATAGGCTGCTTCCTTTAGCTGAACCCGGACCCGTAACCTCTTCAATTCAAGCTATGTTATCTCAGTTTATTTGCTCTTTTTTACAAAATGGTTTTATACTCTGTCTTATGTGTAAAATTGATTTTATGTCTCTACTTCTTGTTGGTTTACTTGAGAAAATAAGTAGCAGTTACCTAATATTAATAATTGTATAATTTCTCCTACTGAACATTTAATATATCAGAAATGATACGACGAGTAAACGCAAAAAAATTGAAACTGAATCGAAATTAAACACAGCACCAAGCTGTGTTTAATTTATAATCCAACGCTAATGTGTTGTTCAAGCAATGCTGCTTATTAGCGAACGTTCGTTTACGTCACCAAACATTACTGTGACTCTAAAGAAACATATAGCAAAAGTAGCTAAGTAGCTAAGTTGTTTTTGCAGCAAACGTCGCGTCGGCATAACTCGGCAGGCCTTAGTAAGGTTCCGTACCCGTTTGGGTACGGAATCTCCCAAACGGGACCCTACTTCTAAGACTCTGTTGTCCGTCTGTCTGTCACCAGGCTGTATCCCATGAACCGTGATAGCTGACTGTTTACATTTTCACAGCTGATGTATTTCTGTTGCTTCTATAACAACAAATACTAAAAACAGAATAAAAAAAATATTTAAGTGGGGCTCCATTATTACAATAATATCCTCTTACTATAGCCCAACCACTTTAAGTCAGCGGTGAGACAAAGAAGCTTAAAAACTCGTGTTTAAGAGGATACTGAGAGATCTGAATATAAATAATGTACCAGATTGTACCATCTCTTGTGAAATCATACTCTGGATGTATAGACCATTTAATGTAGGCGGGATGACCTTACAGCTTTACTGTTCAAGCGGGATTATAGGCACAATACATAGGGCATCATTACAATATGCGGATTTACGACCCAGGTTTGCAGTTGCACGTTTGTTAAACGACTATCAATAAAAGAGTTGAGTATTTTTGTTTGAAAGTACCGATCTTTATATATCTATAATCTAAAGGTACAAGAATGATTTGAATACTGATATAATGGTCCCGTCTTTCTTCCTTACTATGTAGAGCTAAGAATAGTTAAGTAATAAAAGAACGTCTAACCTCTTGTCACATGTCTCATCTCAACTGTTAAAATAAACCACGTTGAGCAAGATGGTAGGAAAATCAGGTAAAATTAAGAGTATTCTGTTTATATTTCTTTGTTTAATCAAGTTGATAAGTCTTCGTTCAGGATCAGGAACTGAAAAAAGACTAGTATGCACGAGCGTTTGCGTGATTAGAGCAGCTAACCGATGCAGTTGTATAGTTTTATAACTGTATTTATAGACAAATATTCTAGATCAAGGACTACATCCTTGTAAAAAGATTAAACAGAACCTTGATTTATCCAATTGACGCACGGTACTGCATCTGATTAGGTAAAGTCTGAAGGTAAAGTGCTCTTCATACTCCTCATACATATATTATTGTATTTTTACCCGTAGCTTTGACTTTATCAGTACATGCATGATGGGTCATCAATGTCATCATGTATCGTCATGGAATGGAATTACCCATACGACTTAATATGCGTAGCGCCATCTTTTATTTGCTAGAGAAATCCTTGCGCCTTCGAGCGTTAATCCCCAATAACTTTTCGACAATTTTCATCAAACTAGCTAGCAAACTTATTATAGCAGCGCCGTGTTCACCCTGCATGACCATGACGCGGTCACTGTTCGGAATCCCCCCCCTCCCCCCCCCCTCCGCACAAACACAAATAATGACACCACACTATAGATATAAGGCTAAGACCACGGAAATGCTCCAATAATCACGTCTATCTATCAACAACACCACAAGAATGCAGAAATAATGCCTTGCCTACGTAAGCAATTATCATGTCGTAGGTATAATAAAATTAACCCTAATAGAAACGTTAGTTCAGTAAAGAAGTTATCAATAAAAGCAACTTTTAGTAGCATTTTTACCTTTAACATACTACTTCATACTACTTATACATATAGATAGAAAAAAGTATTAGACCTACTAACAACATTCCCTCTAACGAAAATAACTAGGTAGGTAAAAATGTTTCAATTTTTTTTTATTTATGAGTAACTTAGTACATTATGTTATGAGCAACATACCCTTTTGTTATTTTTAATTTTACACCTACCGTTTATGACGAATAACCGGATATTCCTAAATTAGTTGCTGCAATCGTTTTTCATACATTTTATAAATCAAATTTTATTAATAATTTAAATGAATTCTCGACAGGTTTAGATTTTGATTCTATTTTGGTTTATAACATGTGTTATTATTTATTAAAAATAAATATTTTTTTTAAACAGAGTCAAAAGAGTGCATAATTATTCCAAGACATCTGCGATCTTAATTTCTTAAATAGAATATAGGTATAGAACTGTTAAGTAAAAGTTAAATAATACATGTGTATACACGGGACATTCTTGTCGCTAAGATAAATCATTGAGAATGTGAACAACACCTTACGTCATTGGAACTTGCCGGCAGGTAGCAGTCGGTCGCGCACAATGCTAGGCAACCAGTGATCTCAGCGACGCGTTAACGCTACCTCGTTAGAGTATTCAATTTCTCAACATCCGTCCTAGTTCCTATGTGTACAAGACTCAAAAAGTGCCTGTTCAAACTAGTGCAGTCGTAAACGCTTAAACCTATTGCCAACAATGATAACATTACTTACTCAATTAACGTACCTACGGTCTGTTATCGTACCATTTACGCACATCTAAATAATACAGATTACTAATAATTTACATGCCTCATACATTTCCATGTAGAGTTCTATTCTACGATGTTTCCTCAGGCTGTTTCACAAGTTTTTTGGTAACCATAATAACGTTCTCTAATACAATACTGGGAAGCATAGTGTTATAGAACGAAGATACTTTATGCAGTTAATAATAATACTCGTAATAATTAGTCTGGTAATGAATAACCCCATAAATAACATTCATAAACTACACACTATCACATCTATCCCTACTAGGGCAGACGGTCTTGCAACTTTAAGTTAAGCAGAAAGATCCGGGTCGCAAAATCAAATAGCCACTTTTAGCGAAGATGGGAAGGTATGGTGGTGATGTATTTTTAGGGTTCCGTAGTTAACAAGGAACCCTATACCTAATTTCGCCATGTTTATCCGCGGTTCTACTCAGAGACTATAAGTACTAGAAACCTGTAATTTGGCATGGGTATGTACATATATTAACTATGCCGACAAAGTGATAAAATAAAATTATGATTTTTTTGGTGTATGTAATATACATATAGAAACCTACCCATACCATTCAATCTTTTTTTCTCGACTAATCCATCGTGTGGGTCCTGTGGGGTATCATTAAATAGGTCTTTTAAAAAAAAATGCGACCTTGTGAACATCATTTTTAGGGTTCCGTAGCCAAATGGCAAAAACGGAACCCTTATAGATTCGTCATGTCTGTCTGTCTGTCTGTCCGTCCGTATGTCACAGCCACTTTTTGCAGAAACTATAAGACCTATACTGTTGAAACTTGGTAAGTAGATGTATAATGTGAACCGCATTCAGGTTTTGATACAAAAATAGAAAAAAAACAATAAATTTTGGGGGTTCCCCATACTTAGAACTGAAACTCAAAAATTTATTTTTCATCAAACCCATACGTGTGGGGTATCTATGGATAGGTCTTCAAAAATGATATTGAGGTGTCTAATATAATTTTTTTCTGAACTGAATACTTTGCGCGGGAGACACTTCCAAAGTGGAAAAAAGTGTGTCCCCCCCCCCCCGTAACTTCTAAAATAAGGGAATTATAAAACTAAAAAAAAATACATGATGTTCATTACCATAAAAACTACCAGCGAAAATTAGTTTGAACGATATCTAGTAAGTAGTTTTTTTTTAATACGTCATAAATCATAAACGGCAATTTACCTTTCATTCAATCAACTTAAATATAAAAATTAAAAAAAAACATACTACAAGACTTTTATATTATGTTATTTGCTACTACGGAACCCTTCATGGGCGAGTCCGACTCGCACTTGGCCGCTTATTCGATTTAGGGATCCGTTTCTGAAATATTTGGATTTATAGTGCAATTTTTTGTTAGAGACAAGTGTCCCGGGCCGTAATGAACGGTTGTTTAGACACATGAAAATGAAAAAATTCACGCCTGTAGTTTAAACTAAAATTAATAGCTAAGTAGGGTTTACAAATAAGAGTTATAGGCGACCAAGTTATAAAATGTATACGAAAAAGTAAAATTTTATTTAAATTCAATAGAAAATAAGGATTTTATATTAGACGTGTTTAGTCTCGTTAACTCAAAGTCGTCATTCGCAACTACGGAACCCTACATTGCGCGTAGCCCGACACTCAATTAGCCGGTTATTTTTAAATATACTTTATTAATCAAAGTACTTACATACAACAAATTTATACTTAGGTATATCTAATTTCTTGTACAAAGGATCTCAAATTACATATACGGTCAAAAATTACAAAACAAATATAAATTAATAAAAATCGACTCGCGCATTGAGGGTTTCTAATAGATAATTTGCTACCTTATATTTACCAGTTCATATACAAGTAATTTTAGTTGTATTGTTTGTTTTTCGTGTGTGTAAGTGGCCAACACTGATGTCAGATTTTCCAGGCTGCCTAAAAGGCATCTGACATAGAAATAGTATGAACGTGATTACATGTTTATTTAGTAATAAATACCGCATAAATGTACCGTTTTAATAATCCGTGTTCTGTTCCATTTTACTTAAATTAGCTGATAAAATTAAGATCAAGATAAAATTAACTGAATCCCATCCGGTGCGGTGCCGATTTGATAAATAAAGTAGTTTGGTCAGTTTTATTCGACCTTTGTTCGTTTTATAAATATACATACCTAAGTATCATTAAAATTTAAAGCGAGCTTAATACCGATTATAAGTCAATTAAGTTTTTGCCTAGGCAAGTAAATTACTTAACAGTGTGAACGAATTTCTATACATCGGTTTTGGCCGTACGAGTTTAAAGTCACTCAACATTTCCACTTGTATTGTAGTTAATTTATACAGAAAATTAAAATATATTAAGGATTTATATATTTAAAAATTTACATTTATTTAAAAGTGATTACTTACTAAATACTGTCTCTAAAAGTACCTATTTATCATAGAAAAATAACATGTCAAATATTTATGCCCACGTATTAAATAATAAGCACCTTAGTAGGCAGGTTAATTTATTACTAAATTGTTACAGTACCGTTATAATTATTAAACTGAAATAATAATAAAAAGCGTTGCGAGACTTGTTTTACATGACGGTATGATTTTGTTAAGATCCCTGTGGTATTACCAGTACTTATACCATTTCCAATATCACAAGCTATCATAACACAAGTGATCCTCATAAACCAAACAATCGCATGGCTTAGGGTGACCACGCACGCTTCAATACGCTCCATTGCATTTACATCACACAAGTGCTCGTTGTATTGGTGCTTCAAATGCAGTCAAGTGGTGCAAGGTACACTAACATACATACGAGTATTTATGTATATGCATAGGTAAGGTACCTAATTCACCTGAGCCATGGACATCACTTTTACAATCACTGAGATATTTTATATTTTGATTGCACGCTGTTATCATAAGGGACAAGATAACAGAAAACATATTGACGACTAACCTGCGCTACATAGAGGATTTTTTGTGATATAAAATTATGGAAAGTTAAAACTTTAAATAAATATACTATTGTGAACTGCCAAGCTATTATGTAGTGTTAAAGTCAACCTTTGAAAATGGGCTGCTGTGGAGACTGTTGTACACTACCAAAAGAATCTCGTAAGTTTCTTTGAGGTTATAATTAGTAATTAGTAATGATGAGATATTTATAGCTAAAATACTTTAGCATTATTGGATTCAAAATGAACCACCAGTCTTTAATCAAATTTTAGTCAAATGACGTAAAGTACCTACAGGTCAATATAAAAATAACATTTCTGATGTCAAGAGTATACACAAAGTATCAGCATTTGAACGCGACCTCGTACGCGCATCTGTTTTCTATAATATCCCAGGCAACCTTATGAAGGGATTGAACTTGATAAAAAGCCTGAGGTGTGCATGCAGGTCTACAGTTTCTTAGTTTTGATGTGAAGGTCTGACAAACAAAAACACAACTATATCAAGCCCTCTAATTAAAAAAAGTTACCTAAGCCTATTTTAGTTTCAATATGTCTAGTCTTTATCTCTTTTTAGGGTTTCGTACCCAAAGGGTAAAAACGGAATCCTATTACTAAGACTTCGCTATCTGTCCGTCTGTCTGTCTGTATCTAAAGAACCGCGCTATAGCTAGACAGTTGAAATTGTCACAAATTATGTATTTCTGTTGCCGCTATAACAACAAATACTAAAAACAAAATAAAATAAATATTTAAGGGGGGCTCCCATACAACTAGCGCGATTTTTTTGCACTTTTTTGCTCGATGTCAATAATAGCAATAGGTAGGCCCTTGAAATATTCACAGAATAAGTACTTAGTTGTATTTTTATTTTAATAATAAATAAATATTTAGGGGGCATTCATAAAAAAAACTTGATTTTTATAGATAATGGTACGGAACCCTTAATGCGCGAATCCGACTCGCACTTGGCCGGTTATTTAATACATATTTGGCATAGTTAAGAGCCAAAACATGTTTTAACTTAGATAGGTTTGCAATGATTTGATTTTTTTATAAATAAGACTAGGTTCCCTCATACAAATAATAATATTTACACAATTTACAAACTTATTTAGCATTGAATAATAAAAGCGCCGTTTGACGTTTCAGGGGAGCCGATCCGGTACGACCCGGACTTCAACGGCCCTATTCACAACCGATCATGCACGGACATCATATGGCTGATTTTGTTCATCGCCTATTTGGGAGTCTGGGGCTTTATCGGATACTACGGTAAGAGAGACCCTCCCAATGAGGCAGATTTTCTTTATTTCTTTATTTATCGCTTACATGTGCTCGTACAAAAGATACGGTTAGTAAGTACTTACTTGCTACTACACTTCGCTTGCCTGTACGTGGTCGCCATTCGAGAACCTTTGTGCCCCATATCATCGGTTCGTCGCGCTATGTATCCCGCACACTACCATTTCATCGAGCTAATCCGCTGGGCTATGTCAGTGACTTTAGTTCTCGATTCGATCACGTAGAGAAACAACGAGCATAGCCCTTTCCATAGCGCGTTGCACGACTTTGAGCCTTCTTATGAGACCCATAGTAAGGGACCACGTTTCAGAGCCATAAGTCAGCACTGGTGACACACATTGGTTGTAATTGTAACTCATGAACCCTGGCAGTGTTGAATTTATATTATAATTATGTTGGTAGTAAACTTAGCTGTAAGTAATCATTTGACGTCAACAATTGTGCAACAAAATAATGACGATTATTAAGAGATATTATAAATATCCTATGATAATAAAGATATATTTGAATTTGAATTGAAAATTTGAATTGTTCAAGTAGAAAGTAACTTAAAAATATGTGGTTAATCTGTGCTGTACTGTATCATGATCATTATAAGCCTTAAATAATATGTTTTGCTTGATATAAAATTCATTACATACTGATATGTTAAAAATTACTTCTAATAAACTTTTGAGTTAAATTAACTAATCATCTAACTATAATTTTAGCTCAGAGCCACGGCGATATCCGGAACTTACTGGCGCCAATAGATTCACAAGGCAACAGATGTGGGTTAAATTCAGGTTTTGAAGACAAAAAATATTTGGTGTTTTTTGATATAACGAACTGTCTTCAACCAGACACACCTATCACGGGCTGCTCAACACCGCAGGTAACACTGTAGGAGATATTTGGATATTAGTGGAATAAAAGAGATTAAACCAACTTAAGAATCCCCTTACCCTAGACTTTTCCATACAAACGTAGTCTACGTTTTATTTTGAAACCACAAGTCAGATTTCGGTAAAAATTTGTAATTTTAAATTGGTTTTCTACAGAAAAATTATTAAGTTAGAAGAATATAATAATGTGTATTCCAAAGCTTAATTATTATTATTTTTTGCTGGACTGCCAACGTTATTTTTGATTTTACGTAAATTACATCCGTGTTCAGTTTTTCAAATTGTGTTTTTATCTCTAGATTTTCTTTTTTACTTTTCAATTCCGAGAGAATCGGCAGTAACTTTAGCTAAAAATGTTTTGGGATTAAACATCGTTTTTCGTAAATGAGATAAAAAAATATATTATACCTATATTATGTGTGCTTTTCAGGTCTGCGTAGAGAAGTGTCCAGAAGAAACAATAGACTTTTTAGAAATAATGACCGCACAAAATTTTAATGCATATAGAGATAAAATGGTATGCACTTACAATGCCAACATTAGTACCTACAATGATGCTGTCACTAGTATAAAAGAAGGCAAATGTGCCGAGAAAGTTCTAAAAAGCGAACCAGGTAAGAGTTGACAGTGAATTTAAAATACTTATGTGTATTTTAGAGATAACAATTTATTGAGTTTATTTTCAATGGTACTAACAAAGTTTTGATGCTTAGCATTTGATTGGAAGTGTGCCATAGATAGCCCTTAACTTGATGATGTGATGACATATTGATGTTATAAAAACAGACAATTTTAAAAGTTATTCTATTCAAAAAAAATCAAACAAAATTTTAATAAAACTCAACGCTTTTATTAAAATTTTGCACATGGGAATAAACGCGAAACGTAGTTATATTTATTTTCCCTGAAGGATAATCAGGTTGCAGTGCACCGAGGTTAATGTCCTAGGGTGACTAATGCAACGGGAATACCTAAGAGTTAGAAGAAATAATGTTTCACGTTAATTCTTATTCACAAAAATTATAATGTGCCTACTTTTATTTGTATAAGTTAAATTTGAAATTAACCTATTCACTATGAAGATAGGTACTTATTATTGAACGAATGAATTACAGCAAGCCTATACCTCTATACTTTAAGTTCTCAAAGTGGTTAGACTCTATTATGTGTGACTAATACACTATTTCGGCTGCCAATAAAACATGAGATAAAGCACTATTTGGTCACTAGTCTCAGTAGACTGAGAGCTCATGGTAGGTTTGTCGAACTCTAGTGCTATTTCGGTGCATCGGCGACCTGTCTACCATGCCGCGGTGCTCGGAGAACACCACACCCCGCACTAGATGGACGGGCATTAACAAAGCCGGCTCGTGCCTTCGGAACCCTAAGGAGGCACAGGAGTCGCTGCGGAGCCGAGCGACGACGGCCCTCGACTCTTATGTCGGCTGGATTGCCGCTAGCTGGGTCACCTACTTTAGGGGAAATGCGCGTGATACCCACATTGTAGGTATCGAGCGGACATCAGCTATTTCGCACGACTATCTAACTGGCACGTGTAGTTGTAGCTGCATCTCAAATTAACAAAACCTGCATCGTAATTGACGTCACTGTATGCGTTTCATGTACAGCATGCATGCACCGTGCATGGATTTAACATCTAACGTATCAACATAAATATAAAGTCTAATATACTTACAAAAATAATCTAATGGGAAGATTCAGTCCATGAAACTGAACAACTTATAACTCTGTATAACTTTAAAAAACACATATGAGTAAATTAAAAAGAATATATTCTAATAGACACCGATCAGCTTGTTAGGGTTAGGAGGCTAAAACTTCGTTTACTAGTGGTTCAGTATCAAAGACGGAATCTACCTTGTTTCAGTTTATGTACTTAGCTATAATATATTTATCAGTGTGGAGTGTGAATACAATACCTACCACAATTTTGAAGAAAATTGTAATATTTCTGTACAATTTTTGGATAAATAATAACTACCTTAATATGTTAGTGTACTTAATAGTATTTTTAAAAATTCCATTTGTCTTGTATTCGCATTCCCTATTTTACATAAATCTTTCAATAATCATATATTAACATATGTAGTTGAATGGCACGAAGTAATATATTTAATCTTGGAATCAGTACCGGCTTAAGCTGTATTAAGCGGAGACCTGCTATGAGTTCAGTTCCTCTCTATCACAAACTCTACGTGAGACGGAGAAAGGTAACCCGCGACGGATTCTGCTATCTTTGTCGCACGTAGGGTTAGTGAGTGGGACCGAATCCGTCTCAGATTCTACACTTAACGCAGTTTTCTAGCCAGGGGACTCGGGTGGTCGCCCAACACGTGGGGCTATATGGGGGCGCTTAAAGAAGTGGCCCTAAACCCAACTAGCGCCAACCCAAGGCTCGTGGCTACCTAAAGCTGGCACTGCTCATAACATTGTATCAAACTGACTCTCTAACGCAACATTGTGCATGTTTGGGGCTGGTGACGGAGCAGTCGTGGGAAGGTGCTTTCCCATTGAAACGGACTTAGTGGAGCAGGTGCAGAAAAATATCACCACCACCGTAAATCAGGTAGATACACCACTGTCACAAACAATCTAATCAATAACATACGAATAGGGTTCCGTAATTAAGAATAAAAAAATACAAGTTTGGTTCAAGCTAGTTTACTTATGACGGTGACATACTTTGTACGTTTTGATGTTATATACTTGATTTTGAATTCTTAGTGTACAGAACCCTAAAAAATGACGGTGATGGAATGGAATGAGCATGCGGGCTACTTTGTTAACTTATTAGTTTAAATTGTAGTATTAGTATTTTTTTTTTCTAGTCTCATTTCTATGAGTTAGGTAGGTACAATATAGACTAATATAATAATTTACTTTCTATTCCTCCTTTTTCTTACCAGTTTTCCAGGCTTACGATAAAAATGTACTACCAAAAAGTATATAAGCATACTTAACCGCTAGTGTTTTATACAATATATACTACTAAATTAAAAGACTAGTTATGATAAAGGGAATCAGGCGTGAAAATGTGTACGTTATGTTATGACGAATAAGACTGTCCTGAGCTATTCGGTCGTTACTGTTTATCATTTAAATTACATTAATTAATGATAAAACTTGACATCAATTCTCTACTTTGTATGAAGGGGCGTCCATAGATTACGTGAGACGTTCAAAGGGGTAGGGTCTCGAGCTGAATCTCATCTAATCTTACTTTTGGGTTTCGGCAAATATCACGTTATTTTTTTCCGTAAGAAACAAAGTTAAATTACTAGAAAATAATATTTAACTAAGTTTAACTTTATCTTCACAAAAATATGACTACATTAATATTATACTACGCTGCAAAAATTATCAAAAACGCCTCACGTAATTTATGGACGCTACCTTAAATATACCTACTGAAAATATTTTAAGGGTACATTCAGTCCATGATATGATACTGAACAGTTTTTCCCCAAGAAACATACTAATTTATGTGGAAATATGCTATTTTTTGCTTCGCTGAAATTAGTCCAATATCATGTACTGAATCTGCCCTTTAAAATTTAAAACTATTTAATAGTTCAGTATTTAAATATAATCTATACATATAATAAAACAGTAAAAAAAGTGTGTCTGTACATAAAATATATTTCCAAAAAAAATATTGGGGGCGATGGAGACATAGTAATAGAGTAAGAATTTAAAAAAAAATGTCTGTCTGTTTGTCTGTATGTCTGTTTGTCTGTATGTCTGTTTGTCTGTTTGTACACGCTAATCTCCGGAAATACTAGACGGATTCGAATGAAACTTTTTTTGTTATATAGCTATTAAGCCTGGGCAACATATAGGGTATAAATGATTTTGGAAAATGAAACGCCTGATGCAGAACCATAATGGTCCAGCTAAACTATAAGAGATATAAAAATGTCGCCTTAGTAAAAGTTTTTCAGCCTGATGAGCATTTTCCAGAGACATAAAGTCCACGCGAACGAAGTCGCGGGCTTCAGCTAGTTTAAAATAAACATTTATACTAGCGTTTCGGAACGACCACTTCTTTAAAGAAACGCCTTAAGAAACTCATGAGATTAATATCTACTTAAAAAACCCTATCACATATTTTCAAAGATCCCACAACCCGACCAAATGAATCAGTTATCAAGAAGACATAATAACGACTTTTTGTGTCGCAGTTGTCCGCCCAGATCGCTCAAGACATGGTGCAATTGCGCTGGTACCTCGTCGGGGCAGTAGCAATCGTAATCCTCATCTGCTTCCTGTACATACTGGTGCTGCGATGGATAGTCGCCCCAGTTGTGTGGACTTCTATCATCGGTCTCATCATGTTACTTGGATTCGGTAAGTTTATTTAATCTAGAAAGTTTCCTAGGTCAAAGATAAATTAATTAGTATTGTTTGAATAAAACATCACAAAATAATGTCACTTGTCATTGATCATAATGATTTTCAACGTGATTTTAGATTTATTATCACTGAAAAACTGATATTAAGGGCGCTCCAAGAAACTATGACTTCATTAGTCTTTATTTCATACAAATCCCATAGAAAATGTTTGTTTTGACGTTTAGGAAAAAGTATCTGCCTTGAGTTGTTGGAAACTTGCTTATTTTTTATTTATTGTCTCCTAGTTGTAGTATATACTTATGTAGTAACTACAGGGTAGTGGTACGACTAGTGGATGGAATTTGCTATTTGCTAATCGCTGCTCGCTCTCCCTATCACTTCTTTTCAAACTTTTTCTGTGTAAGTGTCTGGCTTTTGCACATTTTCTAGCTTTCTTAAGAATCCCCTTACCCTCGACCAAAATATAACTTTCCATACAAACGTAGTCTAAGTTTTATTTTAAAACGACATGTCCGATTTCGGCAAAATTTTGCAATTTCAAAGATATTGGAATTATCTAGGGTAATAACTGGTTTCCGACATGAAAATATGAACTTGAAATAGAATTATAGTGTTTTATTTAATTTTTGACCATTAGTATGGGAAACTTCTAAATCGTTATATTTTCTTTCCAGTTTATAAATTTACTGTAGGACACCAGTTATTACCCTAAATAATTGCAATTTCATTTGGCTGACATGTGGTTTCAAAATTAAACGTACACTACGTTTGTATGGAGAAGTCTAGGGTAAGGGGACTCATATGATTTATGTATAGCTATAGTTACTGTATCTTACAAAATTTAAATTTTCCAGCTGTGTATTTATGCTACAAAGAATACAAATATTATCTCGACAATCCTGTCCAGCAAACTATCACTACCAACTTGAAAGGCGCTGCGGAGAGCATAATTAAGACGCATCAATTCTGGCTAGCAGTGCTCATTATAGCGGCCATCGTTGTGGTCATACTTCTTCTTATTGTGATCTTCTTGAGAAGCCGTATCGTTATTGCTATTGCACTCATACGCGAGGGAAGCAAGTGAGTATGGATTGCCTATACGTTTTTGACATAAAGTAAAAAAGAATCACGCGTAAATTAAAAAGCGAGAATTATTTTATCGTGTATTTTCTCTGCATCTATGAATTTGTGGCAGGTATGACATCAGACTATAAGTAATGGCCATTAACTCTGTGAGGCTCATAAAGTCATGTGTTTGACGGTTATTTAATTTCTAATTTAATTCATTGCAGAGCCGTGTCAGCCATCAAGTCGACCATATTCTTTCCGATTTTGCCATGGATCATTCAATGTTTCGTGATAGCGTACTTCGTCTTCGTTCTTATGTTCATCCTGTCAATGGGAGACAGTGTCTTCAAAGTAGTCAATATGAAAGAAGACACCAGCTGCATATGTACGGGAGGGAACTTTTCGGTACGTAGAAATGAACTTAGCTATGCATATAGCTACGAAAAATCTTAAGCTCTTTCGTACTTCGGAAGGCATGTTAAACCGTTGGTCGCGGCTGTCTTCATTTTATAAAAGCTATGCCAGACGCCTTAAGTCCACTTGACAAATCTGACTCCAATATTTACTACCTAATAACGTATATTATGCATTTAGTGAATATAGGTCGGATTTAAAGACGTAAGCAAGTGAAGGATTCTAACGACTGAATCACGCACGACCGCAGGGAGTGATTGCGGTTGCGATTGATACAAGTGTTATAATCCTGAGCGACGCGAGTGATTCATGGCCCTCGTTATAAATCCGTTTTATTCAAGAGTTGCTCACTATACTTTATACCATGACTAAGAGAAAAAAAAAGATTTAAGCGAAACTTTACTTTAATTTCAGGATTTCGCAAGTTGCGATCCTATAAGTTTCTACGAGCACTGCCGCAAACAATCAACCTTTGAGCGGTGCGATAAAGCTGTCTGCCACTTCACAGGACTCGATTCACCGTACAGTGCCGTCTATTTACACCGTACGTAATCAAAAAAATATGGAAATAATATGATGAAGCATGGAGAAATGGACGTTGGATAATCTCGTTTCTCTCGGTGTAAATCTTTGAGCTGGAGGAAACTCGATAGAATAACCAAATCTTGATATTCTTGCATAAGTTTATTTGCCAAGTAAATTAAAAAAGTTTCGACTTTTAAATAGTCTCATATGTAAACTCCATCTAGTGATGAGCGGAGGAACTAAATAGTAAAATTAATAGCCAACGTAAAGTTTCGGTAGCGCCATCTAATATTTGTCATTCAAACTACAAAAACTCCCGACTTTCAAGCGATAACTTTAAACTTAACTTACTTTTTACTGTAACTTTTAAACGGCCGAACCGATTTTCATCAAACATAGCCAAGATCTACCGCAAGGGAACTTGCTTTCACATAAAAAATACCGCATCGAAATTGGTCCGATCAAGCACTACGATCCCATAGACAGACCGACAAACAGACATTAGCGTCAAATTTTTGTCAGGGGTTAAAAAATGTGCTTATCTTAATTTTCACAGTTGGAAATCTCCTTGGCTTCTTTTGGACGCTGTTCTTCGTAAGTGGCTGCTCGGACATGATGCTCGCTAGCACCTTCGCTACGTGGTACTGGACTTTCCGAAAGAAAAACCTACCCTTCTTCACGCTCACAGCAGGGATCGCGAGGACCGTGTGGTAAGCATCGTGTTGCGTTATGTATGAACTTTATATAACAACTGATTTATCTAACGAGTTTTATAAATACTACCCATTTTTTTGTCGGGTGGTTCTAGCAGGAATGGTATAAACAAAGATTTAAAAGCAATCTTCTTACTAAAAAAATCTCACACCATTTTGGCATGTAAAGAATGAAATCTTTGATTTTAGCATTGATATTGTGCTAAAAAAAACTTGTTTTGCAATTTTCTTCTTTATTTCCAGCTACCACATGGGTACCGTTGCCCTAGGAGCCCTCATAATCGCGATAGTTCGGGTAATACGCGTGATACTCGAGTATATTGACCATAAGTTGAAGAAATTCGACAACCCATTCACGCGAGCCATCTTGTGCTGCTGCAAATGTTTCTTCTGGTGCCTGGAAAACTTCCTCAAGTTTATCAACAAGAATGCATATATCATGTGCGCTGTGCACGGGACTAACTTTTGCACCAGTGCGCGAAATGCCTTCTCCTTGCTCATGAGAAATATTATTAGAGTGGTTGTACTGGACAAGGTAATTATTTTCCGATTCTTATCTAACGTGCTTTACTATTGATTCAATTATTTCAATTATATAATCATAAGTTAAAGAAGTATTGTTTGTTGTTAATCCTGTGTTATTATTGCTTTCTTTTAGAATGCATTAAGTAGTATTTTATTCCTCTTTCTCCAGGTTGCAGACTTCATATTCTTCCTGTCCAAGCTACTGCTATCCATTGGAGTAGGCTTCGCAGTGTACTATTTCTTGGAAGGGAACGTGGTCTCCAAGATGACGGGAGGTGGAAGCACGCTGTACCTCTCCAATAACTACATTCCAGCCATCCTCCTTGGAATCGTCACTTATATCATCAGCACTATATTCTTTAAGGTTTACAGTATGGCCGTGGATACTCTGTTCCTTTGTTTCCGTAAGTACCTTGTATAAAGTGAGCAAATAGTGTATTGCATTTTTTTGTAGTAATCTCCGTTCTTACTCATTTTTATTAGGGTTCCGTAGCCAAATGGCAAAAACGGAACCCTTATAGATTCGTCATGTCTGTCTGTCTGTCTGTCTGTCCGTCCGTATGTCACAGCCACTTTTTTCCGAAACTATAAGACCTATACTGTTGAAACTTGGTAAGTAGATGTATTATGTGAACCGCATAAGGGTTTTGACACAAAAATAGAAAAAAAATAGTAAATTTTGGGGGTTCCCCATACTTAGAACTAAAACTCAAAAAAAAATTTTTATCAAACCCATACGTGTAGGGTATCTATAGATAGGTCTTCAAAAATGATATTGAGGTTTCTAATAGCATTTTTTTCTAAACCGAATACCTTGCGCGAGAGACACTTCCAAAGTGAAAAAAAGTGTGTGTCCCCCCCCCCCCGTAACTTCTAAAATAAGAGAATGATAAAACTAAATAAAATATATGTTGTTCATTACCATGAAAACTACCAGCGAAAATTGGTTTGAACGATATCTAGTAAGTAGTTTTTTTTAATACGTCATAAATCATAAACGGCAATGTACCTTTCATTCAATCAACTCAAATATAAAAATTAAAAAAATATATTACAAGACTTTTATATTATGTTATTTGCTACTACGGAACCCCTAATGGGCGAGTCCGACTCGCACTTGGCCGCTTATTAGTTCTTAATTTCAAAATTAAAGAAGATAATGCTATAAAGCAATAAAAATTGCCGCATTTTGATAGCTGGAGCAGTGAAACAATCAGTGATGATGATGATGATATAATTATAGAAGTTAACATCACCAAAAGTAAATTCAAAACTTCCTCAAAATATTTTTTCAACTACTTATTTATTTATTGCAGTGGAAGATTGCGAACGAAACGACGGATCACCAGAAAAACCATACTTCATGTCGCAGAATCTTATGAAGATTTTAGGAAAGAGGAATAAGAAAGTGGATTAAGTGCCAATTATTGATTACTAACGGTTGTGAGGGATATGTTGATTATGATCATTGATCGCCATACGTGGCCAAGAGTTTGACGACAAATGTGCAGTCTAATAAGCATTTTAATATAAATGTACCCTTAGATTATGTATCTTTAGTAGTTACTTTATGTTTATTAGCATAACATAACTACCTTTTATGAGAGATACTTACAAGAAATTAACTAAACGCGAATATATGCACATTTTGGTCAACCCCCTGGTGAATTTAAAATACCTAATATGTAATTAATTATTTTTAAGATTTTAGAGGCTAGAACTCAACAACTCGGCGAACTAAAAATTTATGATAATTAGGCATCTTTGAATTACCTATTATTATTTGTAATTTTTGATCGAAATTTTTACACTATGGTTTGGTATGATAAAACGAAGAACGAATCTAAGTAGATTCTTAAATTCGAAGAAAATAATGTATAAATAATAAGGATGAGAGAGTATGTTCATGCAATGAATTATTGCATTTAATTTTTATTGTAACATTCAAGATGTTCGTGGAAGAAGATATTTAAGTACGTCGAGAATAACAATTTTTATATGGATATACAGTATTTTATAGATATCTACTTTTAGAAACAGAATTGCCAAATACTAGAATTATGTGATTTATAAGCAGGTATAGGTAGATATTACCCGTATATGATTTATTGTAAAATAAGATTTTATATGATGTTTGAATTGTAACAATTTGATTAGGTACCTATAATGAAAATACAACAAAAAATATGTTTACTTTTGATATGAATCTTTCAATATTTTGAATGTGATAATTCTACATCTAGTTAGTTATTTATTACTAAATAACAATTTTCTTATGATATCATAATAAAGTGTTTCTTTTATGAATCCAATAGCCTGATAACATTAATTCTATTGTGTCAGTAATCGTGGCAGGAACTAGGTTACGGTTTAGTGCTGCATTAATATCTTATGATTAACGTAATGTTTTTAGTAGCTGGTTCGCGTAATATTCAGTTTCATGCACTTTGAACAAGTCAGTCAGCTTAATATTTTTAAATGACGATAACTTTTTTGACAACCGTTGATCCATACTGAGATTATACTTTTGTTGAAAAATGCGATAATAAGGAATAACAAAAAAAATACTTAAACATTCAATTAATAGATTTGAATATAGTACTCATTTTATAGGACATAAATTGGTATTGTCAGGCAAGACTAAGACACTAGCCACCGAATCCTTTGTCTGAAAACAAGACCAGGGCCAGATTACTTAACTGGGGGCCTCCAGGGAAACCGTGTTTGGTGGCCCTACGCCCATTGGTTATTCCGGCCCTACGACTATATCGAACGAAATCATCACCATCCAGCTTCCTACATTCCCTTGGTTCATGATAAAAAGATGCCTATGTACAAATACTTATATTCATTCTTTGTTTGCAGTTAAAAGTTAGTAGGTATTTAACAAAAACTAAGACTACTGTCAAACTACATCAATCAAATACACCTACAGAAGTAGCATTTAATCACCTATACCAATGATCAATTTTATTTCATTTGTAAATTCATTTCTTTTTGCTAACTTGAAATAAAGATATGCTGTATCTAACTTGAATGTTATTGCAATTTATTATATTTTGTCAGTCAGATATCAAATGAAATGTAGGGATAATACCAACCATCGGATAATCTTGTCGTACATTTAGCCATGTAAAAAATTAATTCTGAGAACTACAAGCAAATACTTCTATGGTTTTCAAGAAAACAAAAGTAAACTCACTGTCACTCTTCCATAATATTATTTATTCTGTGTTGTGTTAAGAACGCGATATCCAACATTGCTTCAGGGTCTAACAGGTCTTTCACCGCATCGTACTTGAAGCTCTCTTCATATGCGAACATGATGCTTGTGTCGTCGAGCATCATTTTGGACGCCACCAATGCAGCAATACAATTCTTCACTCTAGCCATAGCCTCCCTGTCTGTCCTGCTGACAGGCTGAAAATAAAAATAACGTACATTTTCAATATTGACTTTAATAATATGAGTTTTTTTTTTTAAAACAAGGCTTCTTTCGTTTCTTCACAGGTTCTTCAGCACACAAAAATCATCAGTTACTAAGCATAAGCTATTACTCTAATCATAGTTAGGTACTTAAAAGAAACTAATTTGTTAGTCAAAATTTGTCTAAGGAGTAAAGAACTTATGAAGTTACTTATTGCACTATATGCTATAGTTTTATTTGATTTAGAGTCCAAAATGCTGATGCTTTTTGAACTACTTTTGTAAAAAATAGCAATGACAGGTATGCCATTTTGGTCCCATTGCTGTTGTTGCTGAATTGCAGTTTAAATTAGTTTTTTTAAATATTATATATTTTGAACAATATTCAATGCTAGCTGTACCCGCGGGCTTTGCTCCCCGTGGGTATTTCGGGATAAAGAGTAAGTACCCTATGTACTTCCCCGAATCTCAAACTATATACATACCAAATTTTATCCAAATCGGTTCAGTAGTTTAAGCGTGAAGAGATAACAAACAAACAAATATTCATAATCACTTTCGCATTTATAATATTAGTAGAATGTAGTAGGATATTACCTGCATTTCACAACTGTCAACATCTTCCCTATGTTCCTCCATCATCGCCTCCTGTTTCTGAGGGCTGATCCACACATACCCATTGTTTCCGATAATAACTGACACTCCACAAGGCAGATTGTGGAAGTGATTCTTTCTTCTTTTTATCAGTGAAGGAAATACTTTTACTAATGTGCCTTGTGAAAGCTGAAAATAGGTACCTATATGATTATCTTGAAAGTTAAATAGCCAATTGAGTGTATAAAATCATTAATATGAGGAAAATAATATAAACATTTAATTTTATCTATTTCCTTCACCTGTATATAAAATAAAACAATGGCTTAGGCACATATGCACCACTGAACCACATACATATATGCTCTCCATGAAGTTCAAGGGTTACTAGGATGTTTTAGGTATATTAAAATTAAATGTTATATTGGGTAACACTGGTCCCAGATCTTATTGGTCCATGTTTTCTAAATAATTATGTTATTTTCTAGAGAGTTGGAAAAAATAATTCAAGTTACCTTTCCATATTTTAAGCTTCTGGTATGCAATGAGAGAGAACCATCAGAGAACAGGCTTTGGACCTCAGCACTGATGAGATCTCCTTCTTGTAGATGCTTCCGCATCATTTGCTCGTCTTCAGCAGACCGGCGGCGCTGGAATAATGATAACCTTCTCTTAAACCATTGACTTAATCTCCAAGTTGACATGAGTATGACAACAGAAAATGTGTTTTATATACAAACTAGCTGTACCCACTGGCTTCACTCCCTGTGGGCATTCCAGAATAAAAACTATCCTATGGCCTGCCCCAAGTCTCAAACTACGAGGGGGGGTCAAAAAGTTCGCGGAACGGAGGGGAAGGGGGGTGAAATAAAATACTGTACTATTTTTCTTTTTCAATATATTCCCCCTTAAGTCGAATACATTTTTCAGATCTCTCTATTAACTTATTAATACCGTCGAAAAAAAATGATTTGTCTTTGTCCTCAAAATAGGCCGAAATCGCCGACTTGACTTCTTCATCATCGGAAAATTTCTTCCCCCGAAGCTCTTTTTTTAATTTGGGAAATAAAAAATAATCACAGGGGGCTAAGTCTGGACTATAGGGAGGATGGTTTAACATTTCGAAGCCACAGTGATGAAGGGCAGCCATCGCAACGCGGCTCTTGTGTACCGGTGCGTTGTCATGCAAAAGCAGCACACCCTTTGTCAACTTTCCCCGCCTTTTCTCCTTGATTGCTTCTTTTAATTGTCTTAGTAGATTAGCGTAGTATTCTCCCGTTATAGAAACACCCTTATCTTTATAATCTATTAATAAAATACCCTCTGTATCCCAAAAAACAGTTGCCATGATTTTTCCAGCCGATTGTGACACCCTGTATTTCTTAGGGGGGGGCTGACCCTTTTTATGCCACTGCATAGACTCTTGCTTCGACTCAGGCTCATAATGATGAACCCAAGTTTCATCTGCAGTAACAAGTCTTGCAAAAATTCCTTCCTTGTCGGCGCTACAGAGGTCTAAAAACTCCTTTGAATACTCGACGCGCAGCTGTTTCTGTGGTGGTGTGAGCATTCTTGGCACCCATCTTGCGCTGACTTTTGACATCCCAAGATTGTCGTGTAGAATATTTAAAATGGTTGTAGGTGATACTCCAACCATTTCTGCAAGTTGTTTCTTCTTCAAACGAGTATCCTCCAGTATAAGATTCTCCACTTTTTCAACGATGTTTGAGGTGGTGGCCTCAATCGGCCGTCCTGAGCGAGGGTCGTCTTCAAGAGACTCTCTGCCTTGCTTGAAAAGGCTATTCCACTTGTACACCATGGTTTTCCCAGGGCAAGAGTCCCCGTATACTGATAACATTTCTTCCAAAATTTTCTGAGGTGGTTTTCCTTGCTTAGTGAGGAACTTTATGACGGCACGAAACTCGATTTTTTCCATGTTCAAGTTTTTCTTCCGGATTCACTTGTTTGATCGACGACAGGTCAAAGGTTATTGACACAATCAGGTTCAAACTTGGCATATATACTCACAAAGAGTTGCTCATTAGTTACTACCTGCGGCAGGTCCCCCACCCCCCGCTATCCCCTCCATTCCGCGAACTTTTTGACCCCCCCTCGTATGTCCATACCAAATTTCATCCAGATCGGTTTAGTAGTTTAAGCTTGAAGAGGTAACAAACAAACAAATATACAAACTCACTTTCGCATTTCTAATATTAGTAGAATAGGATAAAATATACAAAATTATTGAGTAATAATACTTGAAACTGATAAGCTAATCAAGTAATAGTTAAGGTGAATACTATTTTTCTCTCATGTGCAAGGGGCTTAATAGAACAGCCTAGGCATGGAAAATGCCCATGGAACCAGGTATGATGCAGAAGTGATTGCCTCATTTGATATATTTGTTTAATTGTCAAAATGGTGCTAACATCAGGCTTTAAATTAAAACCTTTAAATTAGATTTTGCTAGTATTCCTACTGACCCTTACATAGGGTGCCCCCCAGGCCCGCACCTACATAACATATAATTACAAAATCCAAGCACATTGTGTGTAAATTAAATCCTCTGTGCATCAACATAATTTAAACAGTGGATCTAATGGGTGAGTACTAATTTACAGTAAATCAGCTTACCAGTTCTCCTCCTGGAAGATTTACCGATGATAACTGCAATACGGAATCAAGACGTGAATTTGTTTCAACCTTCCATCGTTTCTGTTGCACTTCTAGAACCCTACCGACCACCACATCTCCGATTTCACCTACATACCGACTCTTTAGCGGCCTTATGCATATAAGTTTGTTTACTTTCTGCATAACACCAGCAACTGAAGCCTTGAGGGAGTCATCGTCAGCGTAAGTTCCATGGCCACTAAAAGTATTAAAATAAAATTATGATCTATTGGCTAATATGATATTTTTGTGGACTTTTTATGAAAATATATACAAAAATACATACCGCATAAAATCTTGCATGCCAGTTATAACCTCACCAGGGGTATAAAAACGGGGTAGTTCATTGGTAGAAGCAACGCAATGATTTACCCGTTCCGATGCTAGTCTAATTGAAACATGACCGGTCATTTTGATGATTGATTTTGTTTTTATCACAAAAAGAAGAAAAGGTGTTTTGTTGTTTACAAATTGATTGAACATGCAAAAAACTAAAAAGCAAAAACAATGTACGTTTGTTGCCTGCTTTGCTTGACGCTTGACTTTGATGACATTGACATTGACAAGTAATACCTAGCCTATCTAGCCTGTAACGTAAAGGCGGGTCTCCTGCACCTAAATTTTCGAAACATTACACAAAAACATGCAAACAAAGGGGCGTGGCTATTTCTATACACAATTGTCTATGGCATACACATGTTTCTGCTTTCCAAAGCAGATGGAAAACATGCGCTGCGCGGGGCGAGAGGGGAAGGGTTTCTTTTTTAATTATTTTATGGTTTTGGGTACGAGTCCTTTGGAGCCTATCTCTATTATCTGCAATGAGGACTTTTCAGAATAGAAATTAAAAAAAAGAAGTCTAAAAGGCATGTGTCAATGTCATAGATGGCAATATTGAATGTCCTGTCACTCTCATAGGGGTGGGTCGTCAACGGTTTTGTCGTCGACGAAACGAGACCGTTTTCCGTCAACTTTAAACGAGTTCATAAAATAGTCTAATTTTCGACTAGTTAGGAACCACATTGAGGAACTATGACAACGTAAACTAAACTTTTATTGCACGATTCAACGACAGCGTCAATGTCTTGACGTGAACTAGACTAGAGTCAAATGAGACCTAAAAAATAACGTAAATCAAGTCTAATAACCTGTTTGTAAACAAATAAAAATACAATCTATGCGTATGACAATAGAATTGAACTGCGCCCACTCAGTGCATGGATTTAGCGCATGCGCGTGACAGAGACAGACATATCAGCAAATATTAAAGTATGAATGAAGCGAACAGATTGCTAGCTTCTGTTGGCGCAGCGATAGCGACGAAGAGTCACGATCACGAGTCACGACACGACTAGTCTCGAACAAACGTGTTTGATAGTCGCGGAAAAAGGCGTTCACGAGTGAACTGGTTTATCATTCGACGGTAAACTAGTCTAATAGTTCATGCACTTCATGCCAATTAACGGTTGAAATAAACCGTTCGTTCATTTAACGCCCATGTCTTCTCTCTAGGTATCTATGTAGATAATATAAACATAATATGGTAATATTCTAACAAAAAAACATATACTACGTTTTAATCATGGTTAGCCCATGTATTGTGAAAAACTGTCAAAATATTGGCACTCATCGTTTTCCTAAAGACGAAATCACAATGGATACGCTTTACGACATAATATCAAGTCTGGACTAACTTTTCACAAGAATTCTCTCATATATTTACTGAATTAAGAGAAATGTATTCTTGGCAGAATGTAAATTGCTTACATTTTACAAGCACAGCTTTTTTGACACTAGTACTGGGCGTTTTTTCATGAAACTCGTTTCTACGAGAGTAACGAATGAACGGTTTTTCGATTTATATACATTTAGTTATACTGAGAACGGACGACCACTCCGGGTGAAACGAAGAAACGAATAACGAAACGATCCCTGATATCCAAAACATGAACGAACATTCCTTCCGTTCCGCTCGTTCATTCGTTTTTTCTCCTACAAACGCGTTTCTTTCGTAATGTTTAAGCAATTTTGAATCTTATTTAAAGGATGGAGAAAACAGTTTTTCGTGAAACTGGTTCTCGATCCAGTTCCTTTGCTAGATGAAACCACTCCGTTCAGTTTTCTGCAAAACCCGTTACGACCCACCACTATTTGACACTTGACCAAGGCATCAACGCCATCTAGTGAGAAAAATAGTTACTTTTTTTTTAATGTCACTTTGAAAACCCCACATTGGTAAAACGCAGAACACATCTAGTTCTTCGTCTGGCAAAAATGATGATAACAGTAATCAGAAATAAATATTATTAGGTATCTTAAGTGTCATTTATGAAACGCGGAGTCACCTAAACGAATGGTTTTTCCATACAAAAAACCGTTCGTTTAGTGACTCCGCGTTTGAAAAGTAGCACCTTATAATAAAGTCAACCATAAAGAAGTGTTTCATTCAAAACAGAAATTATTTGCAGGAGACGGTTTGTGTATGAAAAATAATATTTTTGTTTTGTTTTTGTTTCATGTTTTTTGTGTAATGTTTCGAAAATTCTGGCGCAGGAGACCCGCCTTTAATAATGATACACATGCTTTTGAATGCCGGTACTGGCATTCCGTGAAGTAGCGATACAATACACGTATGCAATGCACATGCCTGCGGGTGGCATACCAGAAATGCCATTTTTGAAACGCGGGACCCTAAACGCACTGTGGTGCGATTTTTCAAACGCGGAGTCACTAAACGAACGGTTTTTTGTGTGGAAAAACCATTCATTTAGGTGACTCCGCGTTTCAAAAATCGCACTTCTGTTTTTCCATACAAAAAACCGTTCGTTTTGTGAATCGATATAGTATCGAAAATTCGAAATGAACTTATTGATATTTTATTCTGTTGCATGCAACGCAACGTTATCTTTTGTCATGTCATGTCAGTGTCAGTCAAAACGGGAAAATAAATACATATTGATTTTGATTAATTATTTTTTCCATGTCGATTTTTATGTAAATATTTCGATAATTTATTAAAATAATAATAATAGAGATTAAATAACTAATAAAAAATGTCTGGTGCCAACGTAGCACCTATTACTGCGACCGACAGCTTATCCCAAGCTTTAAAAGCCAATATAATTCCTAACCAAGAATATTTACTTCAGGTGTGTATTTATTTATTACAAGTATGATATCAATCAAATTATAAGTATAATCGTTTATGTTGACTTATATTTTTACTTCTTGTGCACATATTTCAGGGTTCTGTGTTGGATTCTGCTGTAGAAGTATTGCTACATCGTCTCCGCGGTCTTTGTGACAATGTTGATGCTGGTCCTGAGACTTTCAATGATCAAGAAGTTTGCTTTAGTTTACGAGACCCTAATCAACAGGTACCTACATTTTAATTTCAACCTCAGACCAAGGAAAAGATATACAGATCTGTTTTAACCTTTCTTTTAAGTATTACTTGCGTAAGAACTCTAACGGCGTGATAAATAAACTCCAGTAAGCTGGCCTTAAATGTCACTTTTGGTCCAATTTAAATATCTAGTGATAAGTAATCATACATATATATATAACTGTCAAACATAAATTTCTAAGGAAATTTTTTCAGGCTGCACCATTGATGCTTCGTGTTCGTAAAGCCCTAGATGCACGTGACATGCCATATCAGCTGAGGTACATTGGGCAACCAGACCTTGGGGACAAGAACCGCCCAACAGTGGTCAGATCCAGTCTTGATATAGCCTGCAGTGGCATGTTGTTGGAGTTCCTCAATGAACTGGGCTGCAGGATTGAGTTTGAATACAGTGTGAAAGGTGATTGTTAATGATTTACAATTTACTTCTACAATATTTTTAAAGGGTTAGGCTTTCATGACACAGTACTAAAGTATCATTACTCAAATAAAATAATGTATTAAAATGGTGAAAAAATATGTAAGCAAGACTGAAATCAGCAACATGGTATTTAGAGGTATATGACCATGCTCTTCTAACTGAGCTTTTATCACACTTTTATTGTGAGGTATTTGATTAAAAATAATCCATTATTATATTAATTTAATTTTAATATTATATATAAAGCGAAAGAGTTTGTTTGTTGTTTGAATGCACTAATCTTAGGAACCACTGGTCAGATTAGAAAAATTCTTTCAGTATTAGATAGGTTGTTTATCGAGGAAAGCTATAGGTTATATTGCATCACGCCTGCGACTTCACTTGTGTGGTTGAGGCGGGCGATGCAGCGCACTGCCTCTAGTTAAAAATAAAATGGTTAAAGATATAATTTTAATTAATTTACCTTTTTGTATGCTAAGAACCGTGAGCCCAACCAATCTCTGTTATTTCAGGCTACATGTTTAGGAAGGGACGAATGAAGATCACTGTAGCCAAAGTGTTCAAAATATCACAGAGCTCAATGACACCTGAGCCTATATCTCAGAGCTACTTAGTGGAGTTATCTGTAAGTATCTCATGTTCATTATACACTAAGTAGGATTTCTGCAGTGGAGACAAAAAGACCTGATGATGATGATGATGGTGTGTAGGATGTGGATGGCACTCTTATGTTTATTGATTTTTTATTTAAAGGCATCCCACTTAGCTTCAGTGCCAGTTATCTTTATGCTTTTTAGGGTTCAAACACAGATAGGTTTTTTTTTAATAATGGTTGTTTTTGTGGGGCAAATAAGGAAATTTAAAGTTATACAAACGTGGCTGTGTCATATATCAAAGAGAAGGGCTTATTATGAGGATGTCAAATATATTTTTGTTATTATTGTAAAATAAAAAGTTTCGATTTTATTCATGGCAGAAGACGAAAATTTACCATCCTCCCCCTTCCCTGCTCTCCAAAACTACTGAGCCTAAGATATTAAAAAATACAAAATATACGTATAAATAAAATATTCAGTACTTGTAGACTACAGGAAAACCTATAAGAATTCTTTCCATTGAAAATAAAGTGGATATGTTAACTTTTGGAAAATAGTTCACTAAAACACCACTAGATAGCGCTAGTAGTAGTTAAGGGTCCCCCGACCCTAGACCAAAATACAACTTTCCATACAAACGTAGTCTACGTTTTATTTCAAAACGACATGTCCGATTTGGGCAAAATTTTGTAATTTTAAAGATATTGCAATTATCTAGGTTTATAACTAGTTTCCGACACTAAATTTATGAACTTGAAATAGAATATAGTGTTTTATATCATTTTTGACCATTAGTATGGGAAACTTCTAAATCGTTATATTTTCTTTCCAGTTCATAATTTTACCATAGGAAACCAGTTATAACCCTAGATAATTGCAATTTCTTTACAATTACCAATTTTTACCGGAATCTGACATGTGGTTTCAAAATTAAACGTAGACTACGTTTGTATGGAGAAGTCTAGGGTCGCCGGACTCTTAACTCGCGTCTTTCGCGGATTTCGAATGAGATTGACGTTGGCATTGTACGGAACTCTCTCCACGCGAGTTCAACTCACATTTAGTCAGCTATTTCAACCTTAAATGCTTTATTATTCAGCAGTTCTACCTTACCTACGTGTAATAAATCTTATATTTGAACATATAAGTGAATGTGCTGTCCATTATTCCAGGTATTGGCACCACAAGGGCAAGATGCAATTGCCGAGGACATGCGAGCTTTCGCTGACCAACTGCGACCCCTGGTGCAACTCGATAAGATCGACTACAAACGGTTAGGCCATATGGCAGTCACATAGCCCATGTTTCTGACTTAGGCTGTCTTTACGTGAGCTTTGTCCCTAGAGATTGAGACATGTTTTGTGTAAAGACAGCCTTAGTTTCCACATGGATAAAATGACACAAATGTGAAGTAAAAATAGACTTTTATGGTAGTGTCAGTTTCAGTGAATATTTTCGTTATGAAATAAGGATTGCTGAAAATATTGATATTGATTGTGTTATTGTGTATACTGGATTGCTTGACTACATATTTATATTTAAAAAATAGTTGTTGTGGAACTTCGATTTTAAACTAAATATGTTATTAGAATTATATATATTTTGCAATGTCTGTAATATAATAATTTATAAAATGGCTAATAATATACTGAAACTATTGTAAGGGTCTTCAGTCCAAGGCATTAAACCACTTTCCCAAAATTATTACATATACCTATCAAATTTTAAAAGAAAAAACGCTTACGGTACAAACTTGCTTCTGCTAATTTGGCCAACGCCAATTTTATGTATGTATTATATTTTTTTATCATATTGCATTATGTTTCCAATATAAATCAAACAGCCAAAATAAGTGAAGTGGAAAAAGCTGAAAAATATTGCGAAACACACACCAGCAACCAGCAACTGATTCATTGTAAACTTTAATGGAAAGTAAAATCGTGTTGCAAAAAAATGTAATAAAAAAATACATATGTTAACTATTGAAAGTTGTTCAAACTTTCCCCAACGATAAGTATGTATTTTATTTTTTCAAATGAATCATGGACTTCAATCCCCTAACATAGTCTAAGTATATTTTGTTATACCTTATATTTAGCTATGTTTGTACCAGTAATTGTAAGAAGTTAAGAATAATTTGTTTTAGCTATCAATTCACAATAGTTCATAGAAATATTTCCCGTCGACAAACATTTATAAATGCATGTAAGTGTATGAGTAATTTTTAATCATATCATCAACATCTTACAGTCTTGTATGAATAAATAAATAAATAAATATATAGAGACAAATCACACTGATTGAGCTAGCCCCAAAGTAAGTTCGATACTTGTGTTATAGGATACTAACTCAACGATACTATATTTTATAACAAATACATATATAGATAAACATCCAAGACCCAGAATAATTTGAAAAAGGCTATTTTCCAACTTGCCCTGACCGGGGATCGAAACCGGGACCTCTGGGTGGCGGACTAGCATGGTGACCATTACGCCACGGAGGTCGTCAAATAAGTACGGATCTATTTTGCTAAATCAAGAGGAAAAAGCCCAGGAAACCTTTAAACTGTAAGAACTATAGCGAAATCGCTAAACTGCTCAGAATATTACTTCTTGATTTCGCATAATCTTCAGCATCATTGGTTGACCATTGACATACTTATTATATTTGGGGAAGAAAAAACGGGAGAGTGCACCTCAAAGCACAGCTGTGGACGCAACCGGGAACGCGTTAAGATCAGAAGTATGTGTGTATTTTTACCCGACTAAGGCGAAGTCAAAAGGAGGAATATGTGGTTCTCCGCTATGTATGTATTGTTCATCTGTAAGATATGAGGATCTTCTATAACATCCATGGTACCTTAACAAGTAAGGTATCGTTGGAAGCAACTTGGCTGTGCGCTGGTTATATAATTACGATTCAATATGGCGCCCTCTGTAGGCCAAAAAGTAAGTAAGAAAAAAATAATCGAATTATACAGTTTCAATCAATTTTGGTAGTGAAAGGATTCAATAAGCACATTTAAAAAATATGTACATTACTAGCTGTTTCTTCCTGCTGTGCTTGCATTCACTGGATAAACGTACTTTTCAGTATGAATCTTCCTGTGGTAGGGTTTTAGTTTCTAGAACTACATCTTGTAATTTTTGAAATTCTAGTTCTGAAGTAACTTGATATTTTTGATATAACCCTAGCTCAGAATAAACAGATTTCATACTAAAGTTATTCTTTTTTTTATCAACTTCCCATTTTTCCTGGATAAAAAGTTATTGAGAGATTTAACAAACATTCAAACTCACAAACTTTCATTTTTATAATTTTATGAAAATATTCGTAGACATACCAATTTTTAGCTTTATGCGAATGAATATAGCTTATAATGATATTTTTACTGGGTTATGTACCTTATAAGAATAAGAACAAAAACCAAACGATCACATAAATCTCCATTATGAAGGTTAAAAACAAAGGTCCCTACTAAAAATAAAAAAACAAAGAGTTGTAACCGACCTTTCATCCTTTCATCCTATCACCCATGGTATAATAAAACAGGTATTCTCTTCCCGAAATGGAACTTGACTACGTCACAAAGTGTTGCCACTGATTGTACTTTTCAGTAAATTTAAGGACTTTCCAAATTAGTTCATGAATATTAAATAAAATATTAAATAACTTAGCTATTTAGTATCTCGCGATTCTCACGTGATTCATCAATTCAGTATTTTATAAATTGATATAATGGATTATTAATTCGAAATTGGTATATAAATTTCAAAAATGCATTACGCTCGGGTAATTCAATTTCACACAGTGGCAACATATCAAACTCATGACGCAGTCAAGTTCCACCTACGTCATCAGCTGTCACGGGAAGAGAATACCTTATTTTATTATACCATGTTATCACCCTAGCCTAAGCATCAGAAATTCTAACATAATTAAATTGGTTTCAACTTTCTCCTAAATATTAACAGAAACCCGTAATACTAACTCAAAAAGTAATACAGCGTGGAATAATATTTACTAAATACACAATTTTACATAAATATCTCAAAAGTTTACTATCTTTAATCTATAAATTACATTATACAATTAACATGTCCTAAAAATTTGCTTTACTTTATGTTTATAATTAGAGACCGGACTTTACGCATTCGAATACTACATTTTAGATGGCTGTCCCTTTATCTGTTCAGTACCTATGTGAGATATTAGATAGATTATCCTTGTAGGTGTTATAAACTCCATTTGGTTAGGTATTTAAATAAATGTAAACAATCTTGACATGTCTTTTTATTGAAATATACACTTTATAAATCAATATTTTCGCTAATTATAAAGTAATTATGTTATAAATTATTAATTACATAATTACTTTGTAATTTGCAAAGGTATTGATTTATAAAGTGTATATTTCAATAAAAAGACATCTCAAGATTGTTTACATTTATTTAAATACCTAACCAAATGGAGTATAGACGCATTTCATTTCAATTGTTTAATATTTAGTAATGATTGTAATGAATAAAGTCTGGATTCTTCGCAAAGCCCTTGACGAAGATGTGATCATCGCCATAATCTTTGTCTTCGTTTTTAAATCCATGGACATAGGCGAAGTTGCCGAAATACAGGCAACGGTCGTAATTCAACGGCACAAACTCTGAAAAATTATGAACGGATAAGCTGAATTAGGAAACGAAATTAGACGAAGTGATTCGTGTAGGTACTCTTTTCTCCTAATGGCAGCAGATACCAGGGCCATTAGGTCCAAAAGCAACACTATACAGCACTTACGCATGTAGCTAGGTATGTAAGTACCCGCGTTGCGCTAGCGCTACAAAATGATAGTCTAAATAGCTGAGCCCCGCGGTGTTACCGGCGAAAAAGTAGCCTAGGTGTTAATTCAGGGTGTCAGCTTCCAGTCTATTAAATTATAGCGGCAACAAAAATACATCATCTTTGTAAAGTTCAACTGTCTAGCTATCTAGGTGACAGACTGACAGACAGACGGAGCGGAGTTTAGTAGTAGGGTAGAGGTCCCGTTTTTACCCTTTGGGTACGGAACCCTACAAAACCTGTCTAACCTATTCAGTGCCGCAACTGGTGGGCGCTAGGCAACTCATGGATTTCTTCTTTCGATCTTATAGGCTTCATGCTCAAAACGTTAGAGCGTTCTCAATTACATCCTTAGCTGTGCTGCCTCGGACGAGGACCTCAGGACAAGGTTAGCTTCTAAGGACTACATATGCGTGTCTTTATCATCATCAGGTATTTTTGTCTTCACTGCAACGACCCTCTCTGTACTACCAAAGCCTTTCTTAGCCAGAGCAGCCTTCTACGACATCTACGGGAAGACTTGGAGTGGTTCTTTTTTAGATTGAAAACCTTAATAACGGCTTTCTTTATACGATGGCCTACTTAAATGTTTTACAAAATAATGTATACAACATACAACACACCTGTCCCCTTAATGCAGTTATACAGATCCATTATGCAGTGATTGTCAAATATATACGTTGCATTACTAGTCAGGTCGAAAGCACAGATTTTTTGCCAGTACGTAGGACAAACGCCGCATCTATGGAAAAATGTAAATGTATATCTTTTCTGTAAATTTACTTTGATTAATTAAAAACACGAAGATAATTAAACTTTAATAATACAAAAATATTATACTAAGATTAAATTCTGTAAATTGTTTACACTAGCTGTAATGTACATATGCGTAACAATGCCGGGATGGATGAGAAAAGCAATAAGTACATATAAATCACACAGAGGAACACTAAAGATTTTTTTACATTTTATGGTACCAGTTAGTTGGCATAAATATGAATAATAAATACTACTTATAATAGTTCGCCCTGAGCTGTGAGCTCGCGAACACCATATATCGGCAAGCCCTGGACAGATTTGGCCCATGTTGAATTTAAAAATTCTGTTTCTACATGCCTCCCAAATTTCATGAAGCTCCGATCAAATCTACTCGAGTTATCATCGGACAAACATACATAAATACAAACGCAGGATAAGAACTAAGCTCTTTCATTCAATAATACTGCCCAACGAAGCGCAAAAGCGGTATCTCAAAAAAATTCGAAAATTTGATTTTTATGCCATCGGATAGTTTAAAGAAATACGCATCTAATACATTAAGGCACTTAGCGGTATCTTGGTTAGAACATGAGAAAAACCCTTAAGAAAGATTTTTCTATCTCAATTTTACCTTATATCACTAAGGGTATTAGAAGTATATCAATATTACGAAAGCAATTAGCCGTAAATTTGGATACCCCCAAATCCCTTGAAAGTCGTCAGCAATTTTTCTTAGCCGATAAGCGGCAACTCGTCATAGTTGTAAGTATACACTGATTTACCGCTATAAAGCTTAGTAAATTTGTGCTTAGATGACCCGCAAATTATTTTGCCTACTTGAGATACGGTTGCAGTGGCAAATAAAATTGACCCTTAAAGTTTAAGTGATACGGTCTCATTTTGTATATATTTTACAGTGAATGCTCTTTGGTTTTGTTTACTTTTGAATCCGTAACTTTTGGTAATAATTAAGTAAAATACAGTAAATTACTGTGTTCTTTGGATTAATTTTAAGATTTTTATGAGTGGGAAGATTATACCACTCAATATAAACTGTCTCGTATGAATCCATGTCCAATGTCCATATACAATGTCCTTTTTTATTAAGTACAAATATTTTAAGGGGTGATTCAGTCCATCATTTTGAACAACTTTTCCCTATAAATGTATATCGAAATACGAAAAATATTTTTTCGGTTTTCATACATATCGAAGTAGTCACGTGATATAATTACTATGGAATATGAAAATTTTCTTTTCGTATTTCGATATACATTTATTGGGAAAAGTTGTTCGATATGATGGACTGAATCACCCCTTAAAATATTTGTACTTAATAAAAAAGGACATTGTATAAGTGAAATGATAGAAGTGGAGGTGAACAGAGGTAGTTTTGATTTGACTTATAGAACTGGGTGGTCTAAAGACCCTATTACGGCAAGTATTATTGGAAATAAAATTTTGAAAAGTCAACTTCTGCCGCCACCCAAGAAGAAAACTGTACCGGAAGGCATATCGAAAAACAAAAAAGAAAATATTTTAAAATCTTTTGAAAATATTAGACCCCAAAAAAGGATGTCTTTTTGGAGAGAACTTCCAACTTTTGATTAAAAATATTACAATGAATAACATAATTTTTTTGATTTCTTTTGTGTAATTTTTGTTATAAAGGTATAATACTGTATTAAAACAGGTTGATTAATTTTTTTTTTATTAAAACTATGCGTTTTTTGTTTGACAGAAGATTTTAATAATTTTACATACAGACATGTATGGAAGCAATAAACCGGATAGAGGTAACTCATTTTTTTATTTCATAATAACTAAGCCGTGTAGCAGTATCTCATGAAAAAGGTATTTCCACAAATATTTTTGTTGATCTAACTATTCAAAAAAATAATAAACTTAATATTGAATATCCGTTTTTAAAATTGTAACTATATCTATCTTAAAACTAAAAATATAACTACTTTTACAAAAGTCCAAATATCTCGAAACTCGCGTTTACTGAGATACCGTTTTTGCGCTTAGTTGGGCAGAATAGGTACGCATGCAAAATTACAGCTATAAAAAAATCGCGTTAGTTGTATGGGCCTTATTTTTTTTTATTCTGTTTTTAGTATGTATTATTATAGCTACAACAGCAATACAACATCTGTCAAAATTTCAATAGTCTAGCTATCACGGTTCATGAGATACAGTCTGGTGAAAGGCAGACAGACAGACGCACAGACGAACAGACGGGCAAACGGACAGTGGAGTCTTAATCATAGGGTTCCGTTTTTACCCTTTGGGTACGGAACCCTAAAAATCAAATCAGAGTCTTAAATCCTGATTTCTCATTTTTACCCGACTGCAACAAAAGGACAGCTATGTTTTTATATTGAATATATCAAAAATTAAAAAAATCAATGGCAGTTTTTTTAAACATTCGATTTATTTATAAGGTATAATCTATTTGTATAGATATTTTTAGAGTTACGAAGTCCAGACAATGAATCCACGTTTCCCTATGTCCGTCCGAGGCCTAGCTCAGAGGCTGTTAGTAGTTAGTGTTAGTACTACATACCATAGATATAAAAGATATAAACGACGCCGACAAAGTGGTAAATAAAATGTTAAAAAAATACATTATAAAGTTGCTCCAGTAAAGGAGACAAGAGACAGAATTTAAATTTTACATTATTAATGTATTACTAACCTATGTCCATCTGGCGCTGGGTTCTTTATATATGGAAGCTCTGCTACAGTTCCTTCCTTTATGAAAAAACCTGCAATGGGCATAAGTTAATATTACCTATACCTAAGATCTGTTTATGTATAAAGAAAGTTTATGAAAAAAATATCTAAAATGCACATTAAGATTTATTTGGAAACAAAAATGTATGAAGCCGTTTCGTAGAGCTAGCTACGAAAGCCTACGGGTGTTTCTACGATCTTCTACGGCATGCTTTATAGTATTTTATTTGCCCGTAAGGTAGATAAAAAAATGGGATTCATAAATACCATAGGAATGTAATAGGCTTTTTTGTAATTAAAATTTTGTTTAGCAGCCTTAATATTAATTAAAAGGAAACTTACAAACAATAGACAAAACCGCCCATATTGAGTTCCTAACTGACATGACAGATCCAATAACTGCAGCAAGTCACTGACGCCTGACATCTTTATCGTTCAATTAAATGGTTAGTTGCAATTCACAATAAAACTTATAACAGTGGAAAATGCTTTTCGAACTTTATTGCTTTTTCGATTTAAACAAGATTATTTTACCCAGTTCGCAATTTTTACAACTTAATCTACAGATCTGTATGGTCTGCGGCTTCATCAGTCTGTTATTCTAGGTTAGGTACATCTCCTAAGAAAAATATGGTGAATTACGATAGAAAAATTGATCCTTGTCCATTTCTTCTACCGCCAATATCTTTATGAGAAATGTAACTTGTGAGTATCAAGGACAGATAGACTTTGTTGTGAATATTTGCGGAAAAAAAATCTCTATATGAGTATAGGAAAGATCACCGGGAATAAGTGTCATTTGTGAAATTTTTAGTATATTGAATTTCAATAGATACTTAATTCGTTTTTAAACGTTAAAGTGGCATTAACTCAACGTTGGCATTCGCATCGCAACTACGGAACCCCACACTGCGCGAGGCCCGACTCGCACTTGACCAATTATTCTTTAAAAGATGATGAAAAAACTCAAGTGTTTATTCAGTAATTAGACAAGCACTTTTACACGCCAATAAAGCAATAAAATGGGTCACCATATTCTGACTATGAATCTGTTGGATGGATGAAGTAATAAAAATAACTATAGGTGTTAGCCTTATTACAATTTACGTGTTTTATTGTTTGTTGGACAAAAAATATAGAAATGTGGCTTTGAACGTGAGTGGTATCACGCACGTCGAGTCGGTCGGTGAGTGTTACGCCGCGACCGATTTAGTGGTGACTCACTTGGTGTGTAATGAGATGGACACCCCCTGACCTCAAGGTGCCGATAACCCGATACCAGGTCCTTTAATAACCGTCTTGGTTGCTTACCTACTCGAATTGATAATCGTACTTACATTGTGTCATGACTATAAACGTTCGACGTACCTACTAAGATAAGTTGTTCGGTTGGCAACATTTAGAAACCGAAAATTAACAAAGCTTACCAGTACCCATACCCATACATTTTGCACTATTATTTCTTCTTGGCAAAACATTACTTTCTTTTCAATAAAACATTCAGAACATAGTGAGCTTAATGGTAGCAAAGTGGTTTTTGCTACAATACAAAATGTTCTTTTCAATTTTTGTAAAAAAGTCTTATATTTAAGAAGCAGCACTATTTATTTCCTCATAAGCATCTGTTTGAATAATATGTACCTGCACAAAAAGCATCTGTGCTATTCCACCATAGAGTCCGCCATCGACGAAAAAGCGGAAAAAGCGTACTTGGGTTTCTTAGTGAAAAAGATTTTCAGGGTCACTTTTCTGTCTGGACTCAGGACCACAAATTAGGTACCTAGTAAAGCCTAAAGGTCAAGATCTGAGCTAACACCAGCCTTTGTTCGCCTTTGCCTTTGTAGATGACGATGTGATGGTCATTCCGGATCATTACGACAATTGTGATTAGGTATCTGAACACCCTAAGTTTTTACCAAGGGGTATCTAGTATCAACTTATTTCATCAGGGAAAATAAGAATTTATATTTATTCTCTTAGTCGATAATGTACACTAACTTGGAGACGACCTTTGTTTATACAATTACCAATTCGTACTCCGTACAAGGTTTTCCGTTTTAGGTGCCTATTTCGAAGATGACACTTATATGTCAAGTACTATTCGAACCGACGACATGAATTACGAGTGGTACGACGATACTAAAAGGGACACGATAAAATCATTTGGTATGTGCAATGCATAAAGAGGTAAAGGTAGGTACTTAAAATTGTGAACGGAGTATAGGCACGTAGGCTTGCGTTGCGTGGGCAGTTTGCTTAGTAGGTAGTTACCTATAGTACCTTATCTACTTGTTGGTAAGTATATATGTATAGACCAAAATAAAGCATCCGCCCGTCCATTTTTTTACGGACAAATCACACTGATTGAGTTAGCCCCAAAGTAAGTTTTAAACTTGTGTTAAGGAATACTAACTCAACGGTATTATATTTTATACCAATCCAAGACATTTAAAAAAAATGCATTTTCCTCCTTGCCCTGACTGGAGATGAAACCCAGAATCTCCCGATTGGCAGACTAGCGTGTTGACCATTACGCCAAGGAGGTCATTAGAATTATTAGGTCATCAAAATTTAAGATTTCAAAAGATCATTATGATGAGTATGTAGTAGAAAAAAGCAATGTTAGAGCTTTTTTCTCCACGTATATGGGACGGCTGAAGAGTTTCTATTTTCTTTCAAGAAAGATTCTTATAATCTCATAACTCTTTAGAGGATGGGATACTTATCATGCTTTCCATCTTTCGCTATCTCACTCTACGTGAGTTCTACTACACTCCGCTATCATATACATCGCTTGTTTGCTTCCTTCTTTCTCACTTTGTGACAAAGACAGTAAATAAAAAAAAATAGCATTAGACCCTTAGACCTAGAAAATGGTTAGACCTTATAGATGTATGTACACTTTAGGTACACACATAATACTTACTTACAAATAAAATGTACAATTAATTGCCTTGCCTTATCAGTATCAGTTATCTTATCACAGTATTATTAAGTTCTTATTTCAAGTTACAATATTACCTTATCACCATTTTTACTAATAATACTCCAAGGTTTTGTAGTATACCTAAGCACCGACATTCGACACACTTAGGAGGAAGGAGCCAGTCCGTCTACTTGCCTCGGCCGAGCGGGTAAAATATTCCGAGTTACATGTGTGTGTGTATGGCGATCGTAGCAGACTCGCCGGCGCGGGCGCTCGTGCCTGCGGTTCACCTTGGCGTTCACGTTCACCGCTTGTAAACCCTTATCCCTATGCACAATGAGATTACCAATCGATTGATCATACGAGAATGCAGTGCCTAACGCATACCAACGTACACTGCACTTATAAAGCACTGGCTGTAGTACACATAATAAAAACTTAAAAAAAATTGTATACGTACTTACGCCAAAAATACTGACCCTAGTTATAGGTAATTTATTAGGTAAGTAATTTTAATTCAGTTCAGTTTTTAGACTGTAGCAAGTCACTTATTCACGAAATCGTATTTAATACGGAGCCCGGATTTCTGATTTCTGCAGATGTGGGAAAGCGGAATCTAGGTACCCCAATGGGACTTTGGTAGTCCGTCAGTAGTCTAACAGCCTATTTAGAAAAATACTTAGATTTACTTACGCCATTCCTCGGTTAGCTTTTACTAGACTTTACCAAATCAGATTTTGGTAGAGTCAGTTTCGACTATGAACCCGCTAGCAGTAGTACCTATGGTATGGACTTTTCAGGGTACCTATATATTTTGATTTTACACCAGCTTCTAATACACCCCTCATGATACAATTCCAAATAATCAATCCAGCGCCGTCCTTGGTCACTTGGTTGGGTCGTCAGACCACCTTTCAAAATGACCGATCTGCCTGCTTCCAGCAAGCAAGCTTCAAGGAAGCAGGCCGTTCTAGATCGGTCATTTTGTAAATCCTTGGGAGAGGCCTATAACCAGCAGTGAACGTCATGCGGCTGAAATGATGATGAATAAATTAATCCTTACCTTTCATTTCAAACGCAGGGTAAAGAGCAATGTGATACATATATAATCCAGGTACATTATGTAGTTCAACGATAGCTGTTCTAATTCACCGTCACGGCATTAACATGCAGTAATCAGTGGTGATTAATAGCCGGGCGTCATTCAAGTGTGTGACAATGCGGTGTAACCTGAGGATCGACCTTCAACGGCTCGCTGCGTGTCTCTGAACTTAATAGGCCTTCGATAATGCCCTCATATTACGGACGAATTCATTTGTTGCATACATTCAATGTGGAAAATTATTTGTTGCTGATTCTAATCAAATAGCATACCTATAATAACTAATAAGTCGCGATAACGCTGCGACTCTACCATTATATGGTAGTCGCAGTGTTGTTGCGACATTGTATGGTCGTTGGATGGTTTATCATAACTTAAGTCATACTCATACAGCAGAATTAATAATAGTATTACATAGCCATACATAATATTTAATTTTATTTATCTCTATGTAGTTCGTTCTTTCGATAGGCCAGCTTTCTCTATGTTTCCGTTTTCTTTCGTGGAGTCAAGAATGACGTGCTGTAATTTTTAATTTACACTTAGAATCGAACTCTACGAACAATCTATAAGCTGAATTCCTTTTAAACATTAAATTTGTTTATTCTACATATACTTACCTATATATTATTTAAATGTAGAGTCGGTAGACACTGAAATTCGGCTTTATAGATAAATGTTTTCATCATACCGACGAAGCAATTAGCACTAACGCATCAAATATTCATTATTTAATTTATTTTGACTAGATAGCTATCTATAATTTAACTATTAGTTATCGGTAGCTTTTCTTTAAAAAAAAAATTATAATATACAATGTCAATACAATATATTGCCGTGTAAAAGCGCCTAATTACGTTAAGGTTTTATTACTGAATAAAAATTTGAATCTTTGAATCTCATTTATGTTGCATTTATATCGGATATCCACGTCCAACTTGCGCAATAATGTAGATGGCGCCACCGCGGCCTCGCTCGTAATGCCATCGATACGATACGACAGCTGCATGCACCGGAGGCGCGGGCGCGGCCATGCGCAGGCGCCACTTTCTTTACTCGCCCTGACCGGTTGCCAACCAACCTGCTCTGCCTCCATACCTACTGTACTGAGTTAAGCGCATTCATCATACCTACTCATTTCATTTTATGTTGCAATATAACATAACCAAATTATCAATTTCATTGTTGACTTACCTCACCTGCCTCGTTTAGAGCTACTGAATAAATCAAGAGGACACAGTGAAATACTTGTGACCTGTTGCAATTGCAACGGTGAACACCTTGCATGCAATAGAAAGCGCATGGACATCGCGAGCGTTGAGCTAATTCTTTATACGTCCATTAGTCATTCAGGAGAAACCTAGGCCCAATGGTAATTTATACAGTGGATTAGACAACTCTCCATATAAAGTGCGACCCACCTCACCACCAGTCACAACGGCCGAGCGGCGCTCGACGATAAATTATCTACGCACACCAAGCGCTCATCATCCATATTGAACAGTGGTCGATGTGTGCAGCAACACGCAAACACGATTGGAAGCCTGTGTGAGGTGTCCACAGCGCCAGCGGCCGATCCACCGGCGCTCATTTCCTTTGTGTTGATGATTATTACACACACGATGTGAACGTATCAGTTCGATTGAATCACGGACGCGAGGATGCGAGCCGACGTGAATAAAATGTATCTCGCCTCGGATCGGATGCCTTCGAGGAACCTGCTCCGCCCTGCCAGCGCCCGCCGATACATTTTACCTCGCTTCGACTTGTTTATTTTTTTACTGTTGACCTAAGTCGAAGCTGATGACTCATATTGGACTATTCAAATAAGCCTTTAACTGGCTTAGTTGTAGAGTAACTTCTGTGATGCCTAGATTTAACTTAGGTTTATTTTCATGTTAATTTTCTAGTACCAAGTAAACAAAGTTGTCTTCTTCTTTAGATAACAGCATAATATTAGTAAACTTATATTATGTCCACTGCTTGACTAAAGGCCAATATTCAAAACCATAACATACATTTTCCCTCCCGCTTCCTAATGTAGTTACGATAAAATACAAGACTAAATAGATCTGAAATTTTTGGTAGAACCAGCTCCTCCTTTCTCCTTCCTTTATCCTTTTCTAGAAGAATTGCACCTAACTAAGTACTTGTAGGTGTAGGTGTGGGGCGAAGGGCGTAGGTCCCTTTACCTCTTTTTAACCTTAGATGGTAAGTGGTGAACTCAGGCACCATGTGATTTTAAATTATAATAATTATAAAAAGCACGAAAGTCACAAAATGCAAAGTGAAAAAAACTTATTTAATTTTGCTTTGCTTACAATGCAGACTGACTTGAAGGTGCCCTTTCCTAATGACCTGTTAATGACTACACACTGACACATCAGAAATTAAATTCAGTCAAAGATAGTTGGATCGTTATGTTGAAGGATGCGTGTGTTAACCGCAAAACGTCCATGTGTGTGTCTGAAATATCGGTGGTATCGTTTTCCGAGAAGCGGTGGCGCAGGCGCAGCGGTGTAGTGAGGTGCGGCGAAGGGGCCAGGGCGCAAGTTGGCGGCGGCGTCAAGCCCATAATAATCTCACAGGCGGAGGGGGAGGGTGAGCGCGGTGCCGCCGGCCCTGCCAGACAACTTGTCGCTGAGCCTCGGGCTGGGCCCCTGCTGAGCGTGGCCTTCCCTGCCCCGCGCCGCCCCGCGCAGCAAATTGCTTGGCGCACCCAGCTAACTAACCAGTTCAACAATTCCTATGGAAAATTGGTCTTCACTGGTTCGCCATTTGATTCTTTCACTGGAATATCTAAAACATTTCAATCGGATATACAAACAAATAACTCTATCTAGAGTACTTACTCTTGATCAATTATGACTAGACTTTAGGTTTACTGATTTGAGATTTGTTTTAGAACTCTCAACTCAACTCTTTGGTCGGTGCAATAACATAATGCCAGTCGTTAGTGGTAGAGCTTGTAACATAAAATGAATCTACAGATCTTGTTTAAATGCAATAGATCTACCAAAGTGGTTGCATATTTCCACAGTGACAAAAGTCTGACTCATTCTTTGTTTCGAAAACTGGGTCATCTACTTCATATGGACATGCAACTATTGATAAGAAATAACCATGTCGTAACAAATATTAACATTGACCGCTCCAATTTAAATTACTATTTCACAAGTATCTACTCGTACTAACATTCATTACTTATCTCGTAAAAAGGATGAGGATAGCCAAACAGATTGTTGTCAACTAAGTGTTCAGTGGAGTGTACTAGTGGCTTATCAGAGGCTTAGAGGCTAAGAATGATCCCGTTGCGCTACAGATATTTACGACATCGATTAGGCACACGCTCCGCTCTCGGGTGGTCCACATAACTCCAGTACACGACGCGCTATCAGTTGAGTTTATCAAGGGGCAGCAGACAAAAACAAAGCTGATATTATAATGACGACCTAACGATTTGAAAAGTGCCGGTGTAACGTTCCATCGTCCGGTATCCACTTAAAATAGGCATTGTCGCGTATTGCCACCGATTATTTTTATCTTGGCGCGTAATGACATGAGTAGTTAGTAACTATTTATGTAACAATAGCTGAAATACATTTCTTCAGAGCGCTATGCCTTGGCATTGAGCGGATTGGCGTCACAATAATGTTCCTAAAAAAGAGCAAAAAGTTAGCCACCTCGGCGCGGCGCTCCATTGACCCCTGTAGCGAAGGTGATTACTAGCTACTTTACATTACAGTTACTGTTTCATTAATTACGCATGCGAATAACGAACTGCGCTTATATGCACTTAGCTGCGAGCAAGCACTGAGCTGCGTCCAATGCCTCAGTTGCTTGCATCAACAATCGTATCTACATTTTAAGTTTACATATTTCTATTCTATGCACATATGTGGTGGCGTAAGGCGTAATTGATAGTATCGCAGGTAGCGTTTATTACAAATGAGTCTACATAAATATCGTACGGTCAGCTGGATAAGACAATGGCACCTTATCATAACATTTAGAAAGCGATAGGTTAACTCATACTTATGCTAACGATATTTTTATCTTGGCGCTTAATGTCACTGTAATTATGAGGAAAGACAGTAAAGTTAGCAATAATCTTCTGTTACTCTGAAATGAATCTTTGAAAAGCGTCCATGTGTAGCTTTCATTGGCATTTGCAGAGACAATTATGAGCAGAACACGAGTCGAGTGTCATGGTCGGTCGTCGTTCATGAAAATAGTTAAAAAGTGTCCACCGATACACACTGACCCTTGTTGCGAAGGTGGAACGTCGCCAAGGTTAATGACTAACGGTGGTTCGTGAAAATACTGTGTTTTACACGTTCTAATCTACATATGTACAAAGCATGACAACCTGAATAGTGCTACAAACTGTATATAGGTACCCGTCGTAAACATCGAATGGCTGATTATGAATGCCAAAAAGGACCAGCCGCTATTGAAACTAAAAAAATATCTAAGTAATTGTGAATAAAAGCGCATAGGTAGATATCCAATATGCGTAGGACTCTACAATATAAGTGAAAATGTGCAATTAAGTAGGTATTATTTTTTAATTGTTTAATAAATAAAATAACCGACTAAAGCCATATAGATACCCTATTTAGCATAGCACCTTGATTGTTCGGGAAGACAAAGATGACAAACAAACTTACCATCAGCAACTAAGCACTGAATTTAGTATAAACTCCGTCAGGATATACCTATTCTGTATAATTTGTGCTCCAAACTGCAAGTAGAGATGATATATTAGAAGAAAGAACAAGGAAAGATTTATTGATTACAGACGAAGACTGTTGGCTCAAAATATCACACAAATATATGTAGATTTTGAAGGAAAAGACGTACCTCTATCTCGTATATCTCTGCCATGTTTTGTTTGCATAGTATTTAATATAATAGGATGATGACATCATTTACTAGCAACATCTATTCTCTTTAAGCGTTCTGAGAACATAATAATTTGAAGTCTTTTTATCAATAGAAAATATTGAGCAGTAATAAGGCGCGCTGCGGTTGCGTCTATCACCGTCACCGCTATCAACTCCGCTGATGTCAGGGGGCACGTTGATTACGCCTGCTGGAACTCATGTTTACAGAACAGACGTTTCAACAGCGCCGCACTCTATGATCTTGCCGGCCGGCCGATATCAGCGCGCAACGATATCAATTAACAGGAACAGCCGGCTGCATTTATAATTAGAGGAGGACTATTGCACGAAGATGAGGTTCCAAGAAGAGCCAGGTTTTGAGAGAACTTATTTGGGGCGCGCAAGACGCAGCGGACAGTGGACGTGAGCGATGCGAGCTCGGCCATATTATAATTAGTCGAAGCCGATGTGAGTAATGGCGTCGGAAATAACACGCGAACGACGTTGGCGCCAAGCGGTGCGACCGCGCCTCGGGCCGTGGGCCGTCGTGGCATCATATCCACACCACCAGCACACACACGCGGGGCGGCGCGGTGTGCGGCGCGGCTGCCGCCGACACGTCTGTCTTGTGACTCGGGCTATTTATGTTCTGCACTCATGTCGAGCTGATTTATTTAGGAGTTTCAGCCCTCGGAGACTCAAAGGTTACCTCACTATAATAGCTGTTCTTGAATGACCTACCTTGCTCATGTTTACAAAATACAAAAAAAAACGAAAGGAAATGGCGGAGAAAGGAAATTGCCAAGAAAATAAAAAAGCAAGACCAAAATTACTCTATATCGTACTTTAAAACTTGTTTTTTTTAAAACGCACTAAAACTAAACATAATTAGAAACCATAATATGATTTAGTAAGTTAAGTACCTACGTGACTTAGATGTAAGTCAAAAACCTGGATAACTCCATAAAGAACGTAAGGCAATTACCATAACATACTCGATGCAGCCAGCCACCTACTTGAAAGATCAAAGAACTGCGGCTCTATAAGGTTTCATTTGAGTAGAACGCGTGTTTACTGCCACACCACACCTACACCGGATCGTACGTACCACGAAACAAGCACGAATTGCATCAGTTATTTATACAAGTGCATAATTGATTTCTTTCACCGGAAAGGGCGCATATCAGTCGACGTCTGCGTTTTGGGCAGAGACATCAAAGCAAACTAAATTCGAAGTGATGGTCGCTCGTGCACTACAAATAGGAATTTCTGGAAGAGGCAAACAAAAGACTGCGCGCTTAATTATTTTCTGTTTGCGTCGAGGAAACAAACTCAAAGGACCCCCATCCGACTAAATACCCCTTTGTACACACAGGTAGAGAGATAATGACGAAAGAGTTTATTTTATGATAGCCGTTTGTTGAAAAGTCACTGTTACAAAGGTTTTAATTTGATAAGCTGTTTATAAACAAATAGTTTTCTTTTTCTGTAACCGCAATACGGTTTTGTTTCTGACAAATCTTTATGGTTTGTTTGTAGGTCATTGTGTAGAGTGTTGAGGTAAAATGGTTTTACATTTTTTGCGACTCTCAAATTACCATCGATAACATTGTACCTATCATTCATTTGAACACCACCGTCTATAAAAGCAATTACTTTTCTGGTATATTGTCAAAGTCAAGGCTTCCAAAAATAATAAGAAATTGTGTACATATTGTAATTGTAAAGGGTTGCAAAACTAAGTAACTTTTTGGTTAACACCATTCCGGGACACTACGGCAGTGGACGTAATTCAATTGTTAATTCTATTTTGTCTGTCTGAGTGTCACGGAATCGTTTAAATACTACTTATTTTTAAACATCTACAAATCTATCCAAAAATATACCACATTAAAAATAAAGCAATGTAGAGATTATGCCTGAATTTTGCCTGAATATTGTATGTATTATTACCATACAAGCAACTTTTTAAGGTTCCATAGTAAACAAGGAACCCTTATAGTTTCCCCATTTCTGTCTCTCTTTCTGGTCAGCCTGTCGAGAAAACTGTAATTTGGCATACATACATACATAATATCACGCCCGTTTCCCGCAGGGTAGGCAGAGACTATGGACCTCCACTTGCTACGATCCTATCAAACTTCTTAATTTGGCATGGGTTAATAAATCCAACAAAATGGTAATATAAAACCACGAAAAGTATTTTTTGGCCTGTCTTCCATAAATGTACAAACAATGGGACTCGGAAATGTTGAGTACATTTCTGACAAGGAAATTTTCATACAAATTTAATAAAAATATGGTTTTTTAGTCCCTAACATATCACCAGGTGGGACCTGGTGATATGTTGTTGTGAGGTTTCTTTTAAGTTCAAAATTTGCTGAAAAATTGATCACGTATTTTATGTTATGATGACAAACCAAAAGAAAAAACTTGAGATTCTTTCAAGATTCTTTTTTAGGGTTCCGTAGCCAAATGGCAAAAACGGAACCCTTATAGATTCGTCATGTCTGTCTGTCTGTCCGTCCGTATGTCACAGCCACGTTTTTCAGAAACTATAGAGATATAAGACCTATACTGTTGAAACTTGGTAAGTAGATGTATTATGTGAACCGCATTAAGGTTTTGAAAAAAATAGAAAAAAAAAACAATAAATTTTGGGGGTTCCCCATACTTAGAACTGAAACTTAAAAATTAATTTTTCATCAAACCCATACGTGTGGAGTATCTATGGATAGGTCTTCAAAAATGATATTGAGGTTTCTAATATAATTTTTTTCTAAACCGAATACTTTGCGCGGGAGAAACTTCCAAAGTGGAAAAAAGTGTGTGTGTGTGTGTGTGTCCCCGTAACTTCTAAAATAAGGGAATTATAAAACTAAAAAAAATACATGATGTTCATTACCATAAAAACTACCAGCGAAAATTGGTTTGAACGATATCTAGTAAGTAGTTTTTTTTTAATACGTAATAAATCATAAACGGCAATTTATCTTTCATTCAGTCAACTCAAATATAAAAAATTTAAAAAAACATAATACAAGACTTTTATATTATGTTATTTGCTACTACGGAACCCTTCATGGGCGAGTCCGACTCGCACTTGGCCGCTTATTTATTTTATAAATCCAAAATGTGTACGTCGTACGTACAATTTGCTAAATTATTATTGCACAATGCATTCTTCGTTTGACGTCGTAGAATAAATGACGTCAAAAATCATACATATCCGATTTGTTAAATGATATGGTACCTAATTATTATCATCTGCGATAAAAAGAATTGGCTCGCTTTTAAAGAAAAAATATCAAAGAATGTTTTAGTCTTTTATATTTCTCTGTGACTTTTTTGCTTTAACTAGTGATTTGATATAAAATATATTTCTGTCATTAGGTTAATAAAGATTGAGTAGACCTAGTTTAGACTAAAATCAACAAAATACCTAGGTACTTTTCTTTTTAGATCATAAGACGTTAATCTGAAAAAATGTGTATTGATCTTTTAAATACTATTTTATCTTATCTTATCTTACTTTTACAAGTATATAACAAGCGCCCCGTCCCGGCTCGAGGAATACTCTACTCTCATATTAGTGAAAATGAAAACTGCATCAAAATCAGCCCAGTTATTTCATAATTTTTCGTATAAGTCTAGTCTTTCAGAATCAGTCTAGACTTTGAAATCAATAATAAATATCTTAATATAATATCGTTAAAATACCACAACCCAAATAGCTGATACAATGCTGATATGTTGTTATGCACCTGTAACTCGACACTTCTCCGTAAACAAATAAAAACATGGAAATTTCCTACAAAAGAGCTATTTATAATTATTGATCAACTGATTAATCGCATTTGCAATCTACTGAATGTATGTACCTAAGCGTAATTATCATATTATGCAAAAGGAAAAAATACTTTCAAATCTTTTGACTCTTGAACTTCTCCGGGGTTGAAGCTTGGGTGAGTTAATTTTTATGTTCTTTTGAGTTTCAGTCTTAAAACTCCTAACCAAACAAATCCCTAACTAAAAGATTTACAACAGTTCTTATATTCTTTTCAAAAATGAAGTATGTAGGGTTTTTAGGGTTCCTTAGTAAATAAGGAACCCTTATAGTTTCGCCATGTCTGTCTGTCTGACCGTCCGCGGTTTTACTCATAGGCTATTAGGGCATTTCTTCAAATTTCGTTCTCCGCGTAACCTTCGTGGCGAAATTGAAATTACCAATAATCTTTTGAAAAAAAATACTATGCTATAGATGGTTTAAAAGCAAATAATATACTGTTTGAAACTTTCAAATTGACTAATAAATGATAACGATATAAAATTCTGAAAAAAATCTGCCCACGAAAGTTACTATTGATACCACGAAAGTTACGCCAGTAAAAAATACAACTTAGTTGTAGCGAAAACTTTAGTTTTCGCTACAACTATACTAAATATATTATACTAAATATATTTTTGCATTAAATAACAATCAATCAAGACAAGCATATGCATTGCACCAGCGTTCAATGTTTAAATGTTGCATTAGCATCACTTTTCTATTTTTTTTATGAATTAAAACTGCATAAATTCATAGTTAGTGTGAAATTAAACAAAGCAGTTTTCAAAACAACATTGTTTTTATCACAAATTCGAACATTTTTTTTTCTATTAATGGCTAAAGAATATGTGCGAAACAAAATAATTAAAAAATGGTTTGTCATAAAAATTATTAACTTATAGGACGTTTTAGGCTTTCTATGACTAATTTTTAGATGTAATTTTTATTATGTTGGTCAATTGCAATTAATATAATTCACAGACAGGTATTATTTCTTTTTTTGCTTTTGTAGTAAATTTCTCTCGGCTTTGCTTTTACAATATTGTGTAATTCGGTATCTTTTTTTATATTTTTTTCTCTTCTTATTTCGGCTAATCGCTTTTTCTCCAGATGTAATTTTTTACGGCGGCATTTTTAATTTAAATACGTTAAACCATTAAATTTGTTAAGTTATGATAATTCTTTAAAAAAATTTACACACTTACAAATATGCATACAAAGTCACAAACGTGGATATAAACCTGTTTACAAACTTGTCATAAACTAAAATACAGAACCAAATTCAAACTCTCATATAAAGTAACATACAAACGAATACTTTATTAAAGCTAAACAAATCCAAAAACAAACTCCAATGGAAACTCACACATAAACTCACATTCTTACTATCATACTAATTCAGAAACTCACAATCAAATTCACAGACAAACTAACAAACCAAATATATAAAACCAAACACAAGAAACTAATTATACTTCTACTCGCGAGAATATTCTTCGGTCGGCTCATCGTTACTTACACATACTAACACTTACCAAGAAATACCAATACTTTCCAACACTGAAATACATATATTACAGTCAACGAATAATTGTGGATGGAAAAGTCGAAAGCAGAAATTTTGACTCGGCATCTTTGTTAGGACTAGTTAGGACATAAACATACTAAAAGTCCTTACCCCTCTGAGGTGAGCCCGCGAGGAAAGGGCACAAAGAAGGTCCCGGTTTTTTGCTTACATCTCGAAATGGTGCGTTGTACGAAATTTTGTTGTACTACATTATGAAATCTGATAAAATTCTCTACAACTATGGCTTTCATTTTTTTTATCTATCTCCAATTTTTACCTAGATATGACGTACGAAATTTTTTCGAATTTTTTAAAATGTGTTCTACACTCTGGGTGTATTCGGACGAAAAGCGCACGCCAAGCCCACGTCCAAAGCATGCCTTTCATTGCGTTTCTATCCCCATAGTTCAGGAGAAAAGTGTCCAAGCTAGTCCTAACAAAGTTGCCGAGTCAAAATTTCTGCTTTCGACTTTTCCATCCACAATTATTCGTTGACTGTAATATATGTATTTTAGTGTTGGAAAGTATTGGTATTTCTTGGTAAGTGTTATTCTTTATATTATATTAGTTCGGTCAATGGGTACTCAAAAGGGGCCTTTTGAGCACCCATTGACCGAACTAATACCAACCCATAGCAACACTTACATATACCATAACATACCGACACAAGCAAACATTTTTTGAGAACATTTTAATAGATTTTTCATTGTATTAGATTACTCGTATTTTAGAAACCGCTATAAGGAATATCACAAAAAAGTTTGTCGTATAAAAAAAACGAAATAAACTTGTTTTTAGTATTTTGTTGTTACGAACATAGTAAGGTATGATATAATATATGTGAAGAAATTAATATCATTGGTAATTTAGTGAGAATTAATAAAGATACGTAACTTTCGTGGCATGCTTTATAACTTTCGTGGCGAAATCGCCACGAAGTCCGCACCACGAAAGTTACGAAAATTTATCATTTTTTAAAATTACGGAGACAATTACGTATGAATTTAAAAACAAAATACTCTAAAATAAACTCGAAGGCATATTACATTAAAGGAGTGAATCGTTAAATGCGGAATAATTACTATTATTCTTCGAAAAGTGACCACAAAGGTCACTTGGGTTAGAGAATTTGAAAAAACTTAAAGAAATACACATCTGTATTTATTTGCAGACAACCGGTGAGCAGCGCATGTTCCCCACCAATGACGAGTCACTACTGTTTATCCGCGCAACTAAAATTTGTACCTATGATTCAACTCGTTCTGAAGTTATGAGCTGTTTTGTATCGTTTTTTGAAAACTAGCAAAATCGTGTGACAGAGACTAAATGCTTCATAACTTTTTTTATTTAAGAGATACAATTACCATTTTTTGTACAACTACGCATTGTTTAATCATAAACAGTTAGAAATACAAAATTTACTGATTGGGTGATAAACAAAAAAGTTATACGAGAAGGCAAAAGCGCGCGCGTAAGTGTGACACGCGGAGAACAGCAAATTTGCTCCCGATTTTGGCATTCAAATATTATTTAAAAAATTACTGTACATTATGTATCTTATTTAATTATGATTTTGTATAGGGGTATAACCAAAGTAACTCCTGCAATCGGTTTTAAAACCATACATTGGTTAAGTTAGGAATAAAGACCGTGTGACAGTAAAAAAGGCACTCTGAAGAAACACCCATTAGCACTAGAAAGCTGTGATTTTGCATGGGTATGTATATTAAACATGCGGAAAAAGTGGTAAAATAAAATCATGAATAATTTTATTTTTAGGGCAGTTTCCATACGTGAAATGGAAATATATTTTTTTCTCGACTATCCCATCATGTGGGATATCGTTGAATAGGTCTTTCAAAAATATGAAGAGCTTGTGATCACCATTTTTAGAATTAGGGATCCGTTTCTGAAATATTTAGTTTTCTAGTGCAAATTTTGATAGAGTCAAATGTCTGCGCGTGGCCCGACACGCACTTGGTCGGTTATTCATAACTCTAAATACCTTGGAAAGCAGTAAGCACAAATCGGTATTAGGAAAAACTATCAAAAGGCTGAAGTTTTTCCCTAAGTATAAACTGAAAACACGCGTTTTTGCATTTTGCACGCATTGTAGAGTTGCAACAGAGGGGGTAATCCTCAACACTAGAATGGAATAGACAGAAGCTGTGCCAAAAATACCGTTGACATCACTCGCGGTACAACTTGAGCTTTATGAGCCATCGCGCCATCCGGCAGCGCCGCCGTAAATATCGTGATTCGTGCACATCTGCGAATGCAGCCGCTACTGCAGAGAGCAGACCCATCTCATGTGTCTCGAGTTCGCGACTCTCGCGGAATATAGTATCCTTTTCTCACACACAATGTTCTCTTACGCAAAATGACAATACTTATTTGCGGCTTGTTCAAATTAGTCTCCAAAGTCGAATACTTTTTTATTAGGGATAAAGATGTGATAGCATAGCGTATCTGTATTCTCTTTTTGGTAGTAGGGAGGTAGTTTGAGGTAGAACGACATTGATAAATGAAAGACAATTTCAATATTGCTAACTTAATTACTTACTTGTATATAAAGACTTATTCTTTTAATTAATTAATAGTAATTCTTATTCTAAAATATATTTCAGCAAATAATAATATTCAGAACTAAAAATTGACTTCACCCCTAAAGATGAAATAGATTTTTTTTCAAATTTTGATAAAATTTCTTGACAAGTATGTTCAAACAAAAAAGAATTTTTCAAATCGACAATCACGTTTGTAGCGTGGGAGCCCCATTTAAATATTTATTTTATTCTGATTAGTATGATATAGCGGCAACAGAAATATAGGATCATCGTCTAGGAAAATTTCAACTGTGTATAGAGCTATCACGGTTTATAAGATACAGACAAACGGACAGGCGGACAGCAGAGTCTTCGTAATAGAGTCCTGTTTTTACCCTTTGGGTACAAAGCAATCATTTCTTTGGAAAAGGGACATACTTATTACTGGAAGTGTCGAGTCATGTAAAACACTGATAGTTATCTAGTTTAGCTGGAATGATATATTTTGTTTAACCGCCGTTATACGTTTAAAATTTAAAGTTAATTTTAAATAAAAATCCATAATAGATTATAAATGAAATTGAGAACAAGCAGAAAACTTTATTAACCACCCGCAACTCTACATACGTAGGTATATCAATATCGAATGATCAAGAAACCATTGCTTTTATATTTCATGTCATGTCATAAAAAACAACAACGTTGTCTAAATATTGATGCGTAGAAATAAATAAATTTTTAGGAAATTAAAAATATTTTATAAAATATAATTGATATCGCATAATTGATATCGCACCCGCCTCGAACTCTCTTGGACAGTCATGAAAAGCTTGGAACATTTTCTTTTTTCCTTTACAAAATTTTAAGAATGTATGTTTCTAGACGTCAAACATACGTCAACAAGTCCCGGGCGGGACAAAAATACATGCACAGGGCCTGAAATATTTTCGCCACCAGCGAAGCACGACAGGTACCTACCTATAAGTACCTTGTTTACAGAAGTTCGCGAGTGACACGTACAAGTAATTACTCAACATGCTAGTGGAAATTCACCAGCATAAAGTTACAAAAGAGGATTTATCTAGCGTATCTTGCGGTTGAGGGCCGGGCCATGTGCATCTGGCCGTATGCAGCGAGCCGTGGCGTCGCATGTGCTCGCCGCGCCAGACTCCACGTCGCCACCAGCCCTTCCAGACTGCGCGACGCCGTTTCTTCCCCACAACACACACATAAATTCACTAAACTACTTTCTTTCCCAGTTTTTTACTTATTGTCGGCATTCAAGTAACTACAAATGGCAATGTGGTGCTGGCATTGAAATTTTTATAGCTTCGCCAAAACTTTATGCCTTCTTTTCTTGAAAGTTCCCAACAAGTTTTTAGTTACTAAAGTACCTAATATTGTGCATAAAAATATGCTTGACTTAATGTTTTTTTCGAATAACGTATTTATTTAATTAAAAATTGAAAATTTAATTAACCAATAACTTTGTAATTAAATATTTAGTACCTACTTATGTGCGTTACGCCAGCAGGACCATTTGTACATTAATTTGTATTTATACTTTAGTGTTTACAGTACTCAATCCATTTTATACTTACTTATCTGTTGATTTTGATCGTATTGATTACGTAGGTATTCAGAATTAAAAGTAGCTGAAATTGCTTATTGCCATGCACAGAATATTTTTGAAAGGAGCTCTAATTAATATTCCGATAAATTTTCATAAATAAAAATATGTTTCTATTTATGAAAAGTTTTAACTATTCTCAGCTCAAATTGAGTTATTTTATAACAAAAGACTATGTCGATATCTTAATTTACAAAAAAAGATCAGGATTACGACGCGACAGGTAGGAAAAGAACTTAGGGTGGCGTGCGTGGCGCCGGCGCTACCTGCTGCAATTTAAAAAGGTTCGGGATTCTCAATGAAAATATTTTTAGTAAACAATTCTCTTTATTAATAATAATAATAATAGTTATAGTCATAATAATATGTCATCTTGATAAATGTGGGTACGTTTCATAAATCCCACATATAAAAATACATTTTTATATCTATACACAAAAATAAGCAATCATCTCAGGATGATGGCATAATGCACTATGGCGACGTGTACGTTAAGGCACGATGATGGAGGGCTACGCCCCTGGTGGCGCCAGTCGGGCGTCAGCGACTAGATCACAGAAAATGCGGGGCTGAGCCCCGACGGCATCCTCTCATCTGAGTGGAGCTGGGAAGGAAGGCATGGCCGCGCACCAGCGTGGCGTGGGACACGCGGTCAGCGCGCATCCGCCCGCACTCTGCACTGGCACGAACGCGGACACGTGCACGCCGCTGGATACTGGCAGTGAAGCCATAGCTGGCCTCTTTTCTTGCTCGTCTTCTCCAAGGAGGTATGGCCGGAATAGTTTAAAAGGCTTGCGTGGTGGCTCTGGTGCGGAAGGATACGTCAATTGAGGCACTGAAGTAGGTATGGGCCGCCGTACCGAGAGATCTATGGGCTCTGTGGTAGTGGTGGCTACTGACACGGGTGCGGGTATAGTCGCTGGCATCGGCGTGGGTACCACTTGTACCGGCGTGGGAAGAGCGGCAGACGGCGGTGGCGACGGCAATCGGGCACTTTCGGGTGAACCAGCTGCGTAAGGCGGCGGAGATGGTGCTGGTTGAGGAGCTCGTCGTAAAAGTGCCGCTCTCAAAGTGGGTTCAGCTTGAAGCCATTTTTGAATCTGGCGACGATGAATGCCAAACTTCCTGGCGGTGGCACGTTGATTACCGCGACATTGAGCATCGCGTCTGTATGCTTCTAGAACTTGTAGTTTAAACTGTGGTGGAAATATGCGTCTGGATCCTGCGCGGCCCTCTGACCGACGGTCGGAGGGTGCGGGGGCTGGACTTGTGTGGGCAGCGGCCATTTTGCAATGAATACGTGTGCGCGTGTTGGCTGTCGGCGCCGAACTGACTGCTCGCCCGCTCAACGCGGCGAGGATGTTGGCGGCGCGCCGCTGCCCACCCGACGTGAGTGTGAGACGCAAGCCTCGTATACCAATAAGACGTCGTTTATACTGGAGTTATTTAAGACATGTTTTTTTTTCATATATTTTTTACTTTTCTACAGTGAAGCCACTGCGTGTTTAATGTAGTCTATGTTTACATATAGTTTATTGTTTATTACAATAGCACAAAAAATTATCTTTACGCCCTTAATACTGAAATAAAACCAAATCTTCCTTCATATAACCTACACAGAACAATATTATATGTATATACATATCTAAAAAAAAAATAGGTTTAAAAAATCTAAGTCCTTACCATAAATTAAAGTAAGCATACTTTATGTTTGTGTTTGTGTTTATGTTTGTGTTGTGTTTGTACTTCTATGTATGTATAGGTACATAAATATACTTCAATGTTATCTAGTTATTTTAAATTTACATTTACTTCTTTATATTAAGTAAATTTGTTTTTATAACAAAGATGTTACAAAAGAAAGATAATAGTCTATGTCCGGCGTTTGGATACAAAACTCTCTAATTTACAAAAGATTACTAAACACGACCATAAGTACCTACTTATCTATTTGTCATAATATGAAAAATCGTTGATGTATTATATATTTCTATAGTTTAAATATACAAACTGTATACTCTATCCTACGCCACTAATGCATTAGAGACATAAGTACAAATAAAAATAATTTGTTTATATTGCTTTATCAAGAATGTTAAACATTTTTAATTATTTTTAGTTTAATTAATTTTATTTAGAGTATACTTATGTATACTCTTGAGTATAAAGTAACATATTTTAAATACGTATTACTTTTTTTTTTAAACGCCTTTTGCTATTGTGGACATTACTTTACTCAGTAATCTCGCCTCATTCTCGGCGTGAAAAAATGCCGCAAGTGGGAGCCGATAGCGCGTAGCGCCACCGTTGCTATCTCTGTCAGCTACACAAGGCAGCTAAAGATAAAATGAGATAGCATATGTCCTGCCTCGGTCGCTGCCACATCCGTTTACGAAACAAGTTTGCATGCAGCGTTGCCGCTTTGTAAGCGCGGGCGGTTCATGAGTTTAGGTGGGGGGAGGGGGTGCGGGCGGACAAGAATGTGCACGAAGTGCCAACGTAGCCGACCGCGGCAGACAGGGTGTCGCCGGCTTACCGTCGTAGACAGGCCGTCGCTCGGCGGCGCTAGCCCCCTCCTGCACCCGCTCACACCCGCGCTGCCTGCTCGCACATCAACAAGTTATTTCGGCTCAAAGTTGTAAGTCGGCAAAAGGTCTCAAGTGAGCGGGTGTTTTCTGGCGGTTAACGCATTTTGTATTTCAGTAGAAGACTTAGCGCCATCGCCGTTTCGAGGAAAGTTGTTTTTTTGTGTGAGCGGTCGCCTGCCGCGCCTACCTCGCGTCCGGCGACCGTGAAAACGGCGCGGCGGCGACTAACTCACCCTTTGCAATCTTTGTATTCAATTTTTAATATCAAATACAAACTTTAATTGTCTTTATTCTACCTGTTTCCCTGTAAGTGTATCTATACGTCAATTCAATTTAAAATATTAATAAAAATAATAATTAATTAGAAATTTACTAATGATTTATTTATTATGAATACAAAATCATTTACATCATTACATATTGTCACTATTACTACTCATAATGTCAACTTATAAATACAATTAAAACCCGCCCTGAATCGTTTCTGGTGCAAAAGTGCCCAAAACACTAGCTGCATTACCACGCTGTATCGCAATGGCCATCCTTTGCACCAAAAACGAGCCAGAGCAGAGCGAGAGTCACCATTTCTTTCAGCGATTCTTTGCCCTAATTCCCTAAAAAGACGCTTTGCGTCCGTGCCCCAACAGCCCATGGTCTCTACAGCTATGGGCACGAAACAGTAGTGGGGCTCCATAGCTGCGCATTTGAGCCGCTTCCTATCTGCTGCATCTTCGGCAGCGGCCGCTGCTGCACCCGCAGTACGACTGAGGTGGCTGGCGGCCACAGTGTTGACGCACGTGGCATCCCAGATCACGCATCTCCCATGCTTCCACGGTACCAACGTTAGGCCGTCCGGTCTCTTACCGTCTGATCTGCTGAGGCCTGGTGGCTCTAGGATGCAGGGAACGTTTGCTGAAACGAACGCTCGACGGACTATATCATTGAGTGCATGGTGACGCGGAAACCTACCTGTGCACCGACAACAACTAAGCGCGTGGTAACCGTAGGCGTCCACCATAGAGCCGCAGATGCATTTATGTGGTTCGTACACTCTGCAGCCCAGGCGGAGCACCACGGCCACCCGCAGGGAGTCGTCGTCCAAGAAGGTGCCCAGATGAGGTGATGGAAGGGCGTGTAACCATGCACCCGATTCCGCCCCCGAGACAGCTTTCAGCCTAGCACAGTCTGTTCCCACGGCCTAGTCTTATTAATTAGATAGAATATATTCAGTGCAGTGGTTCATTTTGTATAAATGATGAACGAGATATTAAAATAAAACAAAAATTATTTTTGTTCCCTTATATTTTATTGTCTGCTAAATTATAAACGTAGGTAAGTACTTACAAACGTACGTCAACTACTCAGGTAGGTAATACCCATTACCCACCTGTATAATTTTGCGGTAAAATTTAAATTATATAAGGATTCGATCTTGTTCTGCCATGTTAACGCACATAGTTCATTTCATGGCAAACTCTCAGCGGTCCAAAAATCCTTTGATCTCATAAAAATGCCGCCCATACTAGGAGTTTACAGACTTATTTATTCCGGTTATCATTTTAATTTAATTCCTGACGGGAAAGTTCCTGACCACGAAAAATATAATTTTTAAACACGAGAAAATTGGTTAAACCACCATAAAACCTAAATGTATCATTCTTTATAAATAAGTACTTATTTATTTCTGAGAAATAACCACCTAGATATAGTAAGTCATAACATAATCTTTAAGAATCTACAGCTCTGGGATCACGTCATATCGCAGAGGAAAACTGTGTGATTTTCCTGCTCGCGTGCAATTAAAGAATGTGACTGCTGCTGTAATGATGCCTTTAATCATTGCCCTCATTACAAAACCTAGCTAGTCTTGATGAACGAGATTTCTAAGATATTGTTTATAACAGGCTTTTATTTAACTTGCAATGTATCTTGTATGTATGTGATATGAATGTTTGTTTAGGTCAAATCTTGTATTTCACATTTCAACCGATTTAGCAGAAATTTTGTACACTTGTCATTCACAACTCACAACTTCACAACACTCGAATGACAATACAATATTATGAAGTCAATGAGCTGTTCTGATAATGGAGCCGGGAGATATTCAATGGAACTTCAGTTTTAAGAAACATAACCTCATTGAGTAGGACTCGTTTGATATGTCTTGACCAGTACTTTATGGTAGACGATGCCTGGGGTCTGATCATGGAGGTGGAAGGTGGTCGATGGAACTCAATAATATAACGCCGCAACTCCATCGAGTTAGGGCTTATCTCATTCGTCTTAATAAGTATTTTGGCCTTAATAAAAGCTTGTACAAAAAATGAAATTAAAAAAGGATATTTTAGTATAATAAATAAAAAAGCGTCAGGAAAATACATAAGAGCAACTACTCTGGGTTTTATAGTAAGAAGATTTTTATATCTTGCAGTCGACTTGTGCATCGGGTTCTTTCAAACCTTACAGTAACTTCATAATCCGAGTGTATTCCCGGTGGCATCTTCAGCGACAACGCTCCAGAGCCCGGGGTCCGCTACCTAGCCTAGTTGATTTGACGAGTTTACTGGTTTTTACATTGCGCGACTACCCTCTGACCTCCGCAACCCAAAGGTTAGACCTGCCAGAACCAATCCTTGAATAAACCTTACAGTAAGCCAAAATATGTGTATATTTGGAGACTTTGCTCTACATTTTGATCATCTACATTATATCATCAACATTTTGGTTTATTGGTTTTGATTGCACCACAGTTTATGAGGAAACCCTAATTCTGTAGGATATAAAGGCATGCGAATACAATTACATTATTTCCTTTAAAAAATCATTGAAGAGTCATCTGAAATACTCCTCAGTAGTATTTAACTTTATCTTGTTGATTTTGGAATAAAACAGTTATGGTGAAATTGAATATTTAGTTTAGATATTACTAAATATTCAATTTCAACAAATTAAAATTATCAGAAATTAGACGTAATAGTACCTACATTTTCCATTCGCGCGCTCTCTTCTCTAGATAAGCGTAACTTTGTAATATTTTGAATACTTACATCAAATTCAATTGTGTAATATAGCATTCAATTAAAAAAGTGCGGTCCTTTTCTTCACTTGCATACTATACGATTGTATAAATATTTCAAAATAAAATAAACTACTTACTTTACTTATTTAAACAAAAATGAATTACAATTTCACTAAAAACTAAATTGAGTCTAAATTAAAAATATAAATTAAATTAATTGAAAAATTCAAAGGTTGTTTAGGTGTGGCATGGTGCCAAGAACACTAGCTGCATTCCCGCGCTAAATAGCTATTAAATAGGATAATATAAATATAGGTACATATTAAAAAATAAATACAAATTGCCCAGTTGACTGCACACTTTCCAATGGAAATTTCTATGTTTTTGATTTTTAGTTTTTGACTAGTATGTTGTTCGATTTATTACGGATTTGTCCCTTTCACGTTGTATAAAGTCTAACTAAATATACTGAAACTATTTTAAGAGTGAATTCAGTCTGTGATATTGAATAAACTTTCCCCAAGGAACATTGGTCAAAATATAAAAAATTTTTTTGGCTTTCCATAAAAACTCGGATCAGCGATCGGTAAACTTGTATGAGAGGCAAAAAATACTGTTCATATTTCAATATGCATGTTACTTGGAGAAATTCGTTCAGTATCACATATAACCAGGTGCATGCTTCAATAAACCAAATCCTGAATCCGCCTTGTTTCCCGACACCTCGAGACATACTGTAACTGTAATAGAGCTACGCCTGCCATGCACGCGGATCTAATTTGCACTTCGTTTATCATGTTGCTAATTTTTGTAGATGTATTCGTTTCGACTGAGTTGTAAAGCAATTACCTACTTATACGAGTAAGTACATGGTAATCAACAACCTAGCAACAGAGTACATGAACAGGTTTAGTTTTTGTTTCGCTTTTTGAGGTAACAGTGCCTAAAGCGCTAACAAACTCGACTCTACTGGAGAAATGTATTAAAATAAAGCCGATTATTTAGGACTATTTCTCTCACAATTGCCACTCACAAATAAATAGGTAATGGAATATTGGGAAACTAAAAAAAAGTTCTCTTTTTAGAATGTTATTATAGAAAAATATGGTAAGCAAGAGGAAATATCAACCCACCGATTATTTTTTATAGTAAGTGCTACTATATTTACTATACATAGAAAATAATCAAGAAATTTTAATATTATGAGACAGGTATCAGATTTTACAGTATCAGCGAAAACGGACAGAAAAGGACTACTAGCCAAAGTCAAGAAAATCAAGCCCATACATATGAAAATCAGACCCTCTCTCACATCATCATTCTTCTCACGATACGAAGCGTGTGGCGTGTGAGTGTGACGCGGGCTGGGTACCAGAATAGAGCCGCCTGATTACACTTGATTGAAATTAATCCATGCTAAAATGAGGCCCGCCAGGCGATGACAAAGTTGGCTAAACAAGATTTTGTTTTACATCTACTAGTATGTAGGTGCCTATACATGTGTAGATTCTCCCACACACGAAAGATGACTACCTATTTCGCCGGACTCATCCGTACGATGTAATAGGTCCGGTTTTGTAAGCTCTTACGGTTCTAACATTTTCTGTTACAAAAATATAAAAGTAGGTTAACAGTTGATTTTATATGGACCCAGTATCTATATAAAAAGGTTTTACTTAAAAATTTAAATCATGTAATGTAGGCACGCCTATAAAAAACACTAGTGTCAGTTTTCATTTATCATGAATCGCAGGAGCAGGTGATTATGGTGAAAGCATTGTAGTAGTCTCTATGGAATACTCAGATTAAAGAACGTCTTGTTGATGTTCTTTAATCTGAGATGGAAAATAAGTATTCCGTGTGACCGAACATCGGTTCGAAATCCGTGATCCAAGTCCAACATTTGTGGGAACACTTTTTACCCTACAATAAAGTGAATGATTTCCTTGACTCAAAGAGGAACTAAGAACGTTTTCCGTTTTGTTAAAACTGTTAAAATCAGTAAAAAGTTAGTTAAAGTTGTAAAATCCTATAATAAAATAAAATAAATAGCACAAAAAATAGTGTATTAATAATTGTCACCCTTCATCCCCAAGACGGCAGTCGGCAGTGATCTGATACGGTAAGCAGTTGGGGCGCTGTCTACGAAATCCTTCTAAAAAAGCGGCATGGGCCCAGACGAACTTTTCATTATTTCTGGTTCCCGTGTTCATATAGGTATGGTATAACTGAAATCTTCTATTTGTATCTTGCAAATCTTAGCTCTTTTGTAGTCAGTGAGGTTTTATTCTACTTCTTCTTCTTATCGTGACTGTTAGTGACTAACACTAGTGTCAGAGTTTTTACTACGACTCTTTGAAGCAATGGAGTCTTTGCAGTACATATAGCAGCGACATTTACGCCGAACTTTTTATTAACCATAGAGCCAGTAGCATATTTGCTGGTTGGGTACTCGGACCAACTGACAAGCAAGGTCATGTACCCAGTAATTTAATCCACCATGACATCATGGTGTTTGCAAAATATTCCATCGAGTTGGCCAGAGTTTTTGTCGGCATTCGCATGGTGTTACCAAAAATAATCAGAGTAACGGAAGGATCACTTTAGTTCTTTTTCTTTCTGCGTGCTGTTATAAGGTATTGTAATAACAAGACCAACTGCATTCAGTGATATGTAATGACTAACATAGCTCAGAATACTAATTCACTCCACACTTTACTTAAGATAGATAGATAGATAAAATCAAGATAAAATCTTTATTCACTAAAAAGGACACTATGTACAGAGAAGCTGTTGTCTATGGGGTTCTAACTTTGTTTGGTTATTTGCTACCAGAGTTGTTTCCATAAAAGTTTCCATGTACTTGAGCGTGGAGCGTCTATATTCATATATTTATGTGTAACATGTAAGTATACTTATAAGTGTCGTATTTGTACTCCTTTTATTTTTGGGTGCTACGCCACCAATGCTAATTTAACTTGTTGCTACTCGTGGGTCTACTTATAATTACAACGCTTGTGTCCATTTAATAATTAGCAAAGCACCATATGTTGATTGTGTGTAGTCTTATCTTATACCTAGTACCTGTCCTATATTTAAAAGATATAAAATAGAGGGTTTAGAAATAATGTCACATTGTAGCACTTCGTAGCATATTCCATTTATACATATTTCTGTGAACGCAAATAAATGAGATAAATTTCTATTTGTTGAACTCTATGGTAACTCAATTTTACAAAATACCATTGATATGTTTAAAGAAATGTCTCGTTTAAGAAATAGGAGTCCTACACATGACTCTACATTTCGCTTTTCAAATAAAACTTTATTCTCTTTCATACCAGTACTTTCATAAGTATGTATCTATAGATGACCTGGTGATATTTTCATTTGAGTTATAGGAAGCTTCGGCTATAAAATATTTCTGTATTTCGAACAGACAACCGGCCGCCGGCGCCGCTCGTAAAATGAGCTAATCAGACCCACAGACGCAACGACGCCGCTGCCTGCTCGCCATACCAATGACACAAACACTAATAACCAGTAACATAACGACCACGGCCCTGCTATGTATTACAAACCTTCTTGCTATCCAATAAACTCCAATTTAAAACAACACTCAACAACGATATAAAACCTCTTGCGATCCATCGTTATCCTATGCAAACAATATCTTATGTCCATGTTACTTTTGAAGAATTCTGCTTCCTTACTAAACGAAATAAAGTCTACAATTGACTGCAGATGGAATACCAGAGAACCAATGGAGGCTAAAGTGTTAAGCACACGTGCGTTTCAAGCATCACCCAAATGGGGACCAGTTTGAGCTACATAATATATCTCTCGAGATCGTAGCAATGATAACTGTATCAATACTGGCTCTGTCGGATCTTAATGGACTGTTGGACGCTTCGTTAGAGCCTCGATTGTACGAAGGAAATTCATAAATTGGATAAAAGGGAGTAGAATGTGAGATGTTTTCGTTTAAGTATCACCTGGACGTGGACTCGGAACGTAGAGATGCTACGAATCAAATGGCTGTGATAGGTAGAGCTAATTAAAGCTATTGCAATTGGAGCTAATTAAAATAATTCTTAGTTTAGATTTTTTAAATTCAAATGCACACTGAACTATTGGCTATTAGTAGGTGTATTTTATGATCTCAATGACTTTGAGTATGATACCCGTAGAACGTAAGTCTTCGCTGTTATATTTTTCTACGGCTAAGATATGTACCTATATCTTATTATGTGTTTTTTATGCTAACTGTTTACATAGTTTATGCGATAAAGAATTTTGAAGTTTAACTTGCGACGTTTTGGGTCTAAACATTATAAAACAATACGTATAGTAAGTACATAGTTCTAGAACATCTATCCAAACAATGCGTATGTTTACTCATGAATTGGTGTGTTTCGATTCAATGTTCTATTAGATATTGTTAAAATACAATCGTTAACAAAGATTTCATTAATAAACATCGAAAACAAATGAAGACGTTTAGTAATTTTTTTTAAATTTAATCGTAATAAAAAAATAGTTTGTCTTGCATCTTGCATTAAATAAATAAATATATAGGGACAAATTACACTGATTGCATTGCATTGCATGGAAATTATATTCTACTTAGTACAGCTTCTTCCACTAACTTAAATTAAGAATATTTACTTAACACCCAAAATGAATACGTAAGTCATAATGAAGGTATTGAAAATTTGAATTGACGGTTTTGGATAATAAACTTGTACTTCTAAGTAGAAAGCCGAGAAAGTTACCATAAAATCGCAGCTGCGAGTTTCATCAGCCTCATCGAGGGACGTTTCATAAATCAATTTATTAAGTATATAGCCGTAAGTGTATCTACATTGCAAACACATGAGTAGGTACCTAAGTAAGATGACATACATTACATACACAAATGCATCATGTAATTAAACAGAGTTTACTAAGTGTAATATACAGAAGTAGGTAATCATCATAATTTCAGCCGCATAACGTCCACAACAGGACTTAGGCCTCTCCCAAAGATTTAGACCAGTAAAACAAGCACAACCTGGACATAACCCTATAACCGTGAGTTTCTTTGTGTATGATATAAAGTATTGTTAGTTATAGTTAAAATAAACCGAATTAAACAAATCAGGGCTCTGCGTCATTGTGAAAAATCCAAAAAACTGAATATTGAACAAATTTTGATTTCATAAGTACAGCATTATTAATAACTATGGACAACTACCTCTACCGTATTATAAAGTATGCATTCCAGTTAAATAAATCTAAATTAAACAAATCAATCAATTAGCACTATCGTTAATAAAGAAGGTTCGGTATGTTACAAATTTTCAGGCTTATCTCACCAGAAATTATAGATTACTGTATTTCAACAATTTATTCTAAATATTATATTATGTGTGTTTATAAATTATTAAAAATTAAACAAATTCGTTTTATGCATTTCTACATTTACAAATTTTTGTATTTTTTGTAAAGCCAAAATACATAACTATTTTGAAAGTGTTTAACTTATGCCGTCAACATATTTTTGATACTATAAGGAACAAATCAAACAAAAAATATCTACGATTATAATTTATTTCTTTTTTTTCTTACTTACGTTTTAATATGAACGTTATTTCTTGCACAATAAGGTCGTCATTGGTTTGTGCCTCAACTCCCGACCGTGCTGTAGCGAGTCGCGAATGATTCTCGTGTACAGTAGTTTCGTCGCGTCGTCTTATGCATTTATTTGTAGTTAATGATTGTCAAACTTTTATAAGCATGTGGGAACTTTTACAAACCATGGATCGGCTAGGGTGGAGATTTATTGAAATATTGTGTTTATTAGATTGATAATAAATACATTGTTGAGCTTTTATTGTTTGTTTATAAAGCTTTTTATGGTACATAATAAAGAACACAGACACAAATCAGAAAAGTAAACATACAACGGCGGACTTATCCCCAGGGTTTGTTACTGGTACCAAATTCACATTTTAAGTACCAGTAACAGAATTTTCATTATGTTAAAATTTTAAGGGTAATACTCGTATAGTACGGGTATCGTTTATGTAGTAATAGTAACGTTATAGGTATTGTTAAAATTTAAAGGTAATTTTACCGGTACGTACCTACGCGTTGTTGCGAAGAGCCACATTCCCGTACCTAACGAGTCGCGATCGCGACGCACAACACTGCGATGACCAGTGTTGCCTCTCGATAATACACTATCGCTAGTCTATCGATAGACTATCTGTATTTTGAATAAAAACCAATATTATCGATAGTATTGATTCTGACGACGAACAAACTATCGATAGTATTGCTTTTCTAAAAATAAATAATCGATACTATCGATAGTTTATGAAACGCAATACTATAGTTAGTTTATTCGTCATCAGGATCGATACTATCGATAGTATTGTTGGTTATCCATATTGTTGCCCTAAAACAGGAATTACTATCAATAGTACACAAACTATCGATAGTATTGTTGGTTATTAGAGATGTGTTGTTCCTTTAATCTTTAAGGTCTAAACCAATACTGAACTGTTGTGAGTAGTCGATCCGGGTCTTCTGACCCATTCAATTAATTGATGGGTTTTCTCATGAAAGTTCACGAAACAATCGTTAAAGCCGGTTATTCCTACAAATGTAGATATTTAATAGTGCCCCGGCCGCAATTTGCATCGCGTGGATGCTGCGTCGGTGAGCTCACATGTGACCCCGCCAGCGACACAGTATAGAAATAAGCAGTAGAATAGTTTTATTTTGATTAAACTTTGTTTAAAGTAGTGTTCGATACAGCTACATTATCTTATATTAATGCTGACGGGGTAGACAGAGTCCAGGGCCGTAAGACCCAAAGGCTTAGCGTAATCAAAAAATAAATCAATAGTGATGGGTTGCTAGCCGCATCGCCTATTAACATAAGTACCTGGGTGACCGAGCTTTGCTCGGTCGGTTACATCTCAAACATTAACTACATTTTTTTAAACTTGTCTAAAAACAGTACAAAATAAAAAATTATTTATAAACTTGAACATTATAAAAAACAAAAGTAAGTCACCGAGTGGGATTCGAACCCGTAACACTCTTTCTAGCGGTCAGCATCCTTAACCACTGAGCTAAGCGGATGGCGGCCGGCGCGAGGAAATTAGCGACCATATTCTGCGTGGAAAGAAAAACGAATGAAAACTGGAAAACACGCGTTTTCCCAAACATAAGACTAATCTAGATCGATTGTTTACCCCCAAAAACCCCCATATACCAATTTTCAGCAAAATCGTTAGAGCCGTTTTCGAGATCACAGAAATTTATAAATAAATATATATATAAATAAATATACAAGAATTGCTCGTTTAAAGGTATAAGATTTGACAGTAGCGATTTATTAATAAACAATTAATAGAAACAAATAACCCTGCAAAGTCGATATTTAGTGTCTTTGTTTATTTTCAACCCCCAACAAAAAGAGGAGTGTTATAAGGTTGACGTGTCGGTATGTCTGTGTATCTAGGTGTCTGTTAATGGCATTGTAAGGCCTGAACGAAGATTTAAATTTTTTGTTTGAAAACTGATTTTTCGTGACAGTTCTTAGCTATATTTATTAGAAATTGGTTCAGCTATTCAAAATTTATTAGGAGTAAACACCTCAAAGTCGTTTTTTTTTATTTTTCTTGAATATAAACTTACAGGTATTATGTTGTTTTGTTATTTACTATCTATGATACAACACTGAACCTAAAAAACATGGGTTTAACCTAGATCCCAGTATTTTTCACACGACTTGCAAAGAAGGAGATTACGAATATATAGTCTATAGGGTGCAATTGAAATTATTAGCATTGATTTAACTTATCATCATACTCACCTAAAGGATATTTTGTATGGTAACAATACTGCAATTAATGCAGTAATTAAAAAGTATCAAAAAGTAAAAAAAAATGAATAAAGTATCAAAACACTTCGAGTCGTGCGCGCGTACTGATACCTACGTGCCGCAAGGTCAAAGACCTTGGACGGATACAACCAAACGGCGCGACCGACCGCCATACAAAAGTAGACTTTAATTTACGTGAATAAGGTTTGAAGTCGAATGGGGACGGGTCGTGTCACACGAACGCTTGAGGATAATAGGTACGTTTGAAGAAGGAACGAATGTTAGGGTATCAAGACGCAACAAAATTGATACTATTATAAATAATTTATTTTTCGTATTAGTTTTTTTATTTATAATTGCAGTAGAGGTATCTATCAAAGAGTCTGACGCATGTTTAGAGGTTTTCTTGAATATGAAAATGACGACTTTTGATTGAAGTTTTATTAGTCTTAAATTACTTTGTATCATGGGTATAGTAGATACTTAAAATATTGACAACGAATTCAATTCCACCCTGTATATGCATGTATGTATGTTGAATGTATTTGATTTTCTTTATTCCTTAATGTCGCCACGGATTTGAATGTATGTCCACAGAGCAGATAATATTATTACATACAGAACGGAAACTCGCACGTTTTTGGACCTTGTAAGCGCCTGTAAAATAGGGTTATTGCTAGTCGCACGTTGACGTTCCCCGAGTCATTTAGGGTAATTGAAATAATATTGGTGAGAAACTGCACATATTATTATTGCTTATCCACAAAAAACAACAAAGAACGAAAATTTTATAGATTTCCGAGTGATGAAAACAGGTAAGCAAAGCAACAAATTCTGTGGTGGCGACCCTGATTGTTTAACTCACACATTTGACGTATGCACAGATATATTATTTCGTTTGTAGTAGTACTAGGTATATTTGTTACTTCGTTTCTATGAAGTGCCATACCTGTGGAATGGCGTTTCGTTAGAATCTTTACCTTTCAAAGTGACATGAGCTTAAAAATCTTTACATGAGCTAAAAAGTATTTTTATTGTTTCGTACCTAAAGGTTAGAAATTAGCCCAAACTCGATTGTGTTAAGTTGTTTTACAACTGAGTTCTATTGACCACCATCCGTCTGCGTAATCAGATCCTAGGTATTTAGGTGTAGGTGTTTGCTTGCAAATAAATTTATTTCATTTCATTTCATTAGGTAAGTATCGTCTTCCATAAAGTACTCGTCAAGACAAATCAAACAAGACCTACTCGATGAGGTTATGTAGTTTTATAACTCAGTTCCGTCGAATATCTCCCGGTTCCATCATCAGAACAGCCCATTGACATCATATTATTGTATTATCATCCAACTTACAAAAGTATACAAAATTTCAGCTAAATTGGTTGAAAACTGAGCTCGAAGATTCCACCCGAACAAACATACTTACATTTATACATACATTGCAAGTTAAATAAAAGCTTGTAAAAACATGTAGCGATCTTTAGTTGTTTTATTGGTGCAATGATAGTAAGCGCTAGCACGCGTCTAATCGGACCTGCCGAGTTCAAGTCGTCGCGCTCGTGAATTTCATATAATTATTAAGAAAATAATTATATCAAGTCAAACTCAGCGAATTTATCTGTAAATATTCAGTGGCTTTAATTAAGTACAATTTTTTTATGTAAAATATCAGTATTTTACTCGTAGTTTTGAAAAAATATCACAAAAAAGGGTATTTAGGATTTTTTCCAACCGAATGAAGTTTATAGGATCTTGTAACTGAATGCGAATTTGACGAGCCTGGATACTTAACTTATACATACCTTTTTTTAGAGTTTAATAGTGGATTGTGCTACAAGGCGTGAAGGTAATACTTTTAAGTCGAGTGCGCTACTTTGAATCCAGAGCAAAACGAAGGATTCCTCAGTTGAATCACGAGCGTAGCGAGTGATTCTACGATGGAATCTTGAGTGAAGCGAGGGATTCGTGTTTAAACGCCCGAGACAAAAATATTACCGTACGCAAGTAGCACACATTACATCGCCATCCATGAGAAAAACTAGCAAAAAGATACAAAACAGAATATGGAGAAAGTAGAACAACTACAATACCTAATCAAAGCTCCGACAAGTACTAACCTTTATTTAGTGCCGTTTTCACTCAATGAATACTAAGAAATAATTTTTAAGAACCAACTTCTAGAAAAAATTTTGTTCACTCATAAACTCGTAACTTTGTTTGCGTGGTCCTACATATTTTAAGATTTTTAAAATAACAATAAATTTAATGTGCACTATCGGCTTAAACTTACGAAAAAGGATTTAAATTTACACAAAATAATTAATTTTAACACAACTAAAACATCTGTAATTACTTTGAATCGAAGACAAAATTGCGCTAATTATTCTTTTTTCCTTTTTTGAAACAAAGAACATAAATATTTTTACCTACATTCACGATGACATGTATTCCAAATTTTAAAAAATACGAAGTCTGTTCCATTTATTTATTGTATTAAAACTTAATTCTTTTGTTTTTAGCTGATTTTACATAGATAACATCGTGTTCAATTTTCAAATTGTGTTTTAATCCCTTAAGATTTTCTTTTTCACTTTTTAATCCCGAGAAAACTAGCAGTAACTTTAGCTCCAAATGTTTTGGGATGAAACCATCGTTTTTTGAGTAGATGAGATGAAAAAAACACTTTTGTCTATGCCTCAAATGGTTTTCAAAAACTCTAAAGAACGGCCTCTGCGGGAATACCAAGCCTTAAATGTGTCCAATCACTCTCGTCATTTTTGGTCCAAACCCAATAATTATTTTACTGAAATAATTAATTTTTATGTGACTGTAATTCTACTTTTTTTAACTAAAAAACTCATCGAACCTCATTACATGATACCTAGATGAACCACGCTAGGAATTAATTGGCCATGTAATGAAGTCATACTGAACAATCTGGCCAGTCGATACTCAGTGACTAGTGTCGTGTAGTGGTTTGAAAATCTAATACCTTTAAACGAGCAATTCTTGTATATATATATATATATTTATTTATAAATTTCTGTGATCTCGAAAACGGCTCTAACGATTTCGCTGAAAATTTGTATATAGGGGTTTTAGGGGGTAAGCAATCGATCTAGATTAGTCTTATGTTTGGGAAAACGCGTATTTTCGAGTTTTCATGCGTTTTTCTTTCCACGCAGAATATGGTCGCTAATTTCGTCGCGGCGTCGCGCGTTCGTTTGGCTCAGTGGTTAAGGATGCAGACCGCTAGAAAGAGTGTTATGGGTTCGAATCCCACTCGGTGACTTGCTTTAGTTTTTTTTATGTACAAGTTTAAATATAATTTTTTATTTTGTATTGTTTTAAGTTTAAAAAAATGTAGTTAATGTTTGAGATGTAACCGAGCAAAGCTCGGTCGCCCAGGTACTAGTATTTTATACACATAAAAAATAAAGTTTGGTTTTCGTTTTGGTTTTTACTGATTATATTTATGCATTAAAAAGCAACAACTGAGTTTAACTTCCATAGCGCTTATAATAATACGACATAATAAATAGTAATAATACTTTATTAAATACAAAAAAATATATTTAAAATGTACATAGCACACTGAAAAAGACATTAAAATGTCCAATGGGCGTGGGTGGTCTTATAGCTAATACCGATAATTTCTTTCAGACAGCTGATGTAGAGAAGTGAAATGCTGCCATTTCCCGTAGAAGTCTGATAGACAAGGTCTATGTTAAAAATAAGTCTATCTATGTCAAACATTTTAGTCCTGCTCTCTAACACTACACGGCCTCTGTGCGGGCACTTGCGAGCACGTGTGCAGTGCGAATTGCGTTGAGACGTAACTTGGGCGTCGCATCGTGTGAACGGTGGGTAGAAATTGTGTAAAATGCTATTGTTACGAAACTGGGTTCGAGATTTGGAGAAAAACGCCAAAGTTCGTATGAGGGTTTTTATTCACTACGGAACCCAAAAGTTGACACGTGAAGATGGTCTTCCTGATGTCCAAGTCTCGCGTGCTCGCGAGCAGCAGTAGCAGAGAGCTACGTCGCGTAGCAGCTGAGGTCCAGGTATCTCGCCAAATTAGTCGCAGGTACTTCCACTTGTCGCACTGAGGTAGGTTTGCTTCGCTTCGGTTCGCTTCGAAGTTATCGCTTTCGTAGCTCGAACTGAACTGGCGGGACGTGCACTCGATCACCTTTTTATAAGCGCCGATACAGCGGTCTACATTGTTCTCGAATATTCTCATATCTTGACGAATGTATTTCGATTGACGGGAAACTTTGAGACGCCGGTATGTGTGTGTGAGTGCGACTAAGCCGACGGCCATTCAAAGAACTCTAGCCTTTATGCTATAAGAATATAAGGCCTAGTTTCGCTTGCATTATCCTGACGTCTTTATTATACCGTTCCGCTCGCGAACATTCCGAGTCTATCTAGCCAGCAGAGTTCTTGCTCGTGAATATTCTACATTTATCTCGTTCGCGACACTATGTAAGCGCATAACATAATGAAACTTAAGTTGCACGGCGCAACTTGCACTCTGTAAATACCTAACTACATTTTAGTACGACAGCATAAAAACTTCGTTATATATTTATGTATTTAATTTTTTCTCATGTTACATCCCATTAATATGCAATGTCATGGGAAACGGAATATTTCGGCAGGGGCCAATTTTTGGAACGGTATTAGTCCAGGGGCTGTCATGTTGTACGGGTTTGCCGTGACAACAAAAGTATTACTAGACTTATATTGTTTTTAGAGTTTTAAATTGTTCATTGTGTCACCACGTTGACCCGTTAAGACTCGGACGGCATTAAAATGCCCATGTTCATCGTCTTTCTATTGTGTCTGGTAGTGGCGGTTGCGAATGGGTTAAAGTTTAAGGCACAATCAAAACAATCCTACAATTAGCAAAATTCCATATTTACGAGTTATATGTTTTTTAAGCACACGGCGCGATCGGTTGAAAACACGTATAAACTCGTTCGCAGCCGCACGCTCACCCGGCTGGTGCCTCGCTCTCCCTCCCCGCACTGCACCGCAATCACCGCAAGCATCCCGCGTCACGACATGTTCTTGCGTATTTTAAATCAAATATTTTTTGTTTTAAGTAAGACGTTAATGTGTTTAATTTTGATGAAAATGTGATTATAGTACACAAAAAGCTATAATTAAACAAAAATAACACAGTTACTATTTCTGGCTACTGAGAAAAACATTAATTTTAAATCATTAAAAAATGATGTTTAATTTCGGTCTTTAATGTCTAAAAAGACACAATATAGCTTATAAAGATATAAACATTATGGTTATCATTTTGGCTTAATTAGATATCGAGATCAGGTGAAAACTGTGAAAAAAATGTATAAACAAAAATGGGGTCAGTTTAATTTTGCTATTAAGTGATCGCATTTGAATGCACCTAAAAGTTAAACTAACAAGGTCTTTGGTTACCTATTATGCTTTTAGGGAAAAGTTAAGTAGTGTACAAAATCTCACGATTTTTATATAATACGGTTGCGACCGCGGATTTTTTACTTAATATATCCTATTAATATTTGAAACACAATATTGATATCCGATAAAATAATAAAAACAACGAGTTTATGAATTATGTCCAGGTAATGCTATTTTTATTGGTCTAATTTCCAAAATGACCGATCAAGTAAAATGTCCATATCTTGAATCAAGAAATATGTAAGTACTTATACAAAAGTATTTGTTCCTATAAGATTCACTAGTAGAATAGACAATGCTACCGTTATAAACAATCTTAGCATAATCAATTCATTGAAAGTGGTAAATAAAGATTAAAATAAATGAGTAGTGCTCGTATGTGACACCGGATACCTAGTGATTCAGATAGCGCGACACGTCCACCGAGCACCCAGTGTCGGGTGGCGTCAGCGATACTCCCAATCACGATTAACGTATCGGCTTCCTGTTTGTAAAAACAATATTGAGGAAAAGTTCTAAGTAAACGGCTGATGTTTTCTTGGTGGATCCGTTAGGCGTCTGACGCAATAATTTTCAGTTTTTATATTGGTGTGTCGATCTTTAAAGAACATGATGAAGTAATATAAGCCTATATTCGATAGTATTCTTAGTATCGCTTAAAGGTCTATTCGTTATTTTCTATTAAATTTAGGTACCAAGCTCTTTCGATCACAAATTTTTGATTGATTTTCTTTCTTCCTATACATCGGTATATCGATTGACAGAGCGACCAATTGGTCGCTCTATCGATTTGTTCTTCTCTGTTGTTGTTTCTGACCCACACATTTTTCTTTACTCATCCTCTGAACTTTCCATCATCTTTCCCTGGCCGTTTTCGGCTATGGTGACTGTATTTGTTTGATACCAATTTATATATAAATTTTAAAAAATTCATTCAAGGCGTCGCTCATGTGCCCTGATGTGGCTGACATACCCTATTTTTGATATGAGCGTACGTGCACAGTGCGGACACGTCAGGGTACGGCCGACATAGTTATATTGTATTGAGGAGGGTGGTTTGTTTTTAAACGCCTCTCGCTTTGATTCTTGTTCATGCCTCCTGCGGTCTTCAAAAACATCTACATTATGATGCACTAGGCGTCTCCACTCTATCCTTTGCGCAGCCAAACTTTCCCAATGAGTATGGTCTATTTGGCATCTTTTCATATGTCTTTTCTGAACGTCTTTGTATCTGAGGAGCTGGCCGCCTTGTTTCCGATTGCCATCCTTAAGTTCAGAAAAGAAGATGCGCTTAGCCATCCTCTCGTCGGGCATTCTCACCACATGTCCACTCCAACGCAGCTGGCGCCGCATCAAGTAGGCCTCAATACCGTGGACTCCGGCCCGTCGCAATACTTCAGTGTTCCTTATGCGATCGGACCACTTGATGTTTAATATATCGCGAAGGCATCTGAGATGAAATCTATCTAAGACCTGTATGTGTTTGCGATAAAGAGTCCACGTTTCTGACGAGTAAAGGAAGTTTGGCAGGACTATTGCCATATACACTTTGACTTTCGTGCGTAATTGCAAGTCATATGATTGGAATACCTTTCCTCGCAGTCTACCAAATGCTGCCAAAGCACCGATCCGGCTATTGACTTCTGAGTCCAGATCACTTTTGGATGTGATGGTACTACCAAGATATTTAAACTTGTCAACCTGCTTGAGAGAGGCTCCGTCAAGTCGCAGATTCAGAGGGACCTGCTCTGTGGAGTCCATAGCCATAACTTCGGTCTTAGTTATGTTTATTTTGAGACCGAACCTACGACATGACCGATCAAGATTAGTCATCATCTCTTGCAGGCCTTCAGGAGATTCCGACACAAAACATAAATCGTCAGCGTACATGATTTCGGTGATAATATCAAATGATACTCTCTTATATGTCTTAAGCCTGGCAAGGTTGAATAGCGCACCATCAGTACGGTACCGAATACGTATGCCATGTTCATTATTTTTTAGTGCGTCTGCTACTACTACCGAGAAATATAGAGCAAAGAGCGACGGTGCTAAGACGCAGCCTTGTTTTACTCCACAGGTTACGGAGAAAAAGTCCGACTGCTCGCCCTTGGATGAAACACAACAGGTCATGTCTTAGCATACTTACGAACTTTTCAGTACAGCCAAGACTTTGTAGCACAAGCCAAAGTGCTTCACGGGGAACGCTGTCAAAGGCCTTCTCTAAGTCTACAAAGCAGAAACAAAGTGGTCGTGATTGCTCTCTGGACTTTTCTTGTATAAGTTGTCGCATACAGAAGATGGCCTCACAGGTACCCCTGTTGGGACCAAAACCAAATTGAGCTTCAGGGAGAATTCTTTCGGATATGCTCTGCAGACGGTTGAGAAGAATTCTGCCAAAGATTTTACCAGGTACCGACAGAAGTGAGATTCCTCTATATGAGTTGAGATCAGAGCGGCTGCCTTTATTTTTGTAGAGTGCGCAGATTTTTGACACCGTGAATTCGGTGGGTACAGTTTCCTTTTCCCACATTCGCGAGAATAGTTGAAAGATAATTTGGTAGAGTTCTTCTCCACCATATTTAAACAGTTCTCCTGGAATCTGATCTAAACCAACAGCTTTTTTATTTTTTTGTTGTTTAATAGCTGTGATAATCTCTGAGAGCGAAAGATCTTCATCTAAAGTAGCGTTAGAAGGGTGCTGCGGAAGCTTTTCTATGTATTCTAAGTCAGCTGAGCGATCAACATTGAGCAAAGCATTAAAGTGGTCGGCCCAACATTTTAATACTTCTTCTCTATTAGAGACAAGTGTGCCATCCGAAGATTTCAATGGGACGTTTACTAGAGACTGGGGACCAAGTAATACTCGTACCTCACCAAAAAACTCGCCAAGCCGATTTGAATCCGACAACATCTGCATATAGTTAGCCCTATCCTGCCACCATTTATCTTTAGTCCTTCGAGTAAGTTTCCTTAGCTCAACCGTACTCTTTCTTATTTTGTCTTTATCGTTCTGCCGAAGAACATGCCGATGTTTTTCCATTGCTTTACATAGTTCTGAATCGTTCCCATCAAACCAGTCTTTGTTCTGCTTGGTTGTAATACCTAACGTGTCCTGTGCTGCTGTCATTACATGGGAAGTCAGGTTCTTCCATTCAGATCCTATATCACCATTATGAAAGTCATGACTTCTAAAGGAACTACTCAACGTATGTGTAAACTTCTCCCGAATTGTCTTATCTTGCAACTTTTCTAAATCCAATTTAACAGTTTTGCCTCTAATAATGCGTCGGGGTGGATGGAGTTGTAATTTTAATTTAGTCAAGACAAGCCTATGATCGGACCAACAATTGGCACCACGCATGACTCGAGTCACTTGCACTTGTGATAGGTCACGTTGCCAGACTATTGCGTAATCTATGAGGTGCCAATGTTTGGACCTCGGGTGCATCCACGTCGCCTTGTACTTGGTTGGTAGCCTGAACACTGTGTTAGTGATGCTCATTTTAAATTGAGTACAGAGGCTCAGCAGCAGTTGACCATTATCGTTCATTTTACCTATTCCATGTCTACCAAGTACTTGCGGCCAAGCTTCATAGTCTCGACCAACTCTAGCATTAAAATCCCCCAGAAGTAAGACTTGTTCTCTTGATGGAATCCTTGTTAGAACCACGAACCAGCGTGTATTTTAAACTTTCAAGTATTCGATGATAACAAAAGTATACAAAGTTCGGCACTTTCAAACAACTTAAATCAGACGTCAAAACAATCATTTTCTATGGGATTTGTACGTAATACAGACTATAATGACGTCATATGATTTTCTGCAATAATAAAACAAAAAGCACGTCGAAAATAGATATGAAATGATAATGACGAGAGACATTATTTTATGACGCAAATTATTTATTTTTGACCCAGGAAAATACCTAATTATGATACCTGTATTAATTTAAGTCAAGTGTGATACTGCAGCGACGGCGGTGGTGGCGAGACGTCCGGTCGCGGGCAACCGGTTTGTGGGCAACTGGTCATCTGGACCGGCTCACTTGCACAAGCTCGCTGCTCGCCTCATTCACGAATACATTAGCTTTCTACCACTGCCACACTGCCAGCCGACGACAACATCTCATTACATAAATTCCCTATATCATAGTTTCATTTTGATAATCACGAACAAAATTAAAGCTATTTTTATTGCGATTAATATCGTTTATTGAAAGATATTTCGGCGGCCATTACGGCAAAAGGATCGTCGAAATATCTGGCAAAAGCGATGCCGCGAAACTATAAAAGTCTAAAATCATATAACTATTTTTAATACTATACCTATAAAAATTCACGGTTCGATAATGAACTCTACAACATTGTTTTCTCGTAACGTAGTCGATTAAATATTTAAAAAATCTAGAAAATCTGGTAGTATTGGCCGACTTGCCGGTTATTTCCGCTTTCCGTCCGTCCGTTTATCTGTATGTCTGTCACCAGGCTGTATCTCATGCACCGTGATAACTAGACTTTTCACAGGTGATGTATGTTGGCGCTATAAGTACAAATACTAAAAACAGAATAGATAAATATTTAAGTGGGGCTTATACAACAAACGAAACGTGATTTTTTATAGATAACGGTACGGAACCGTTCATGTGTAAGTCCAAATCGCACTTGGCCGGTTATTTATTATCTTCCAATACTTTTAATTAGAATTTCAAAAGATTGTACTGCACCTTTTGCCGTATGGTTTCCGGCAGAGTAAAATAGGACTACTCCAAGTCCTCCCGTGGATGTCGCAGAAGGCGACTTAAGAAATACAAGCTAAACAAAGCTTATAAACATCAATAAGACGAATGTCTTTGGTAGTACAGAGGGGGTCATGCTCCTGCAGTGGAGACAAAAAGACCTGATGATGATGTTCTGCACCTCGTGTTTTATTAATTATTATGAAATGAACGACAGTTTTCCGTAGGTCATGTACGGATCTATGTACTCACAGAACATACATAATACATAGATATGTAGAATGTACTTATATAGGTACCAAAGATACGCATAGCTAATGCAACAAATGGGATCGAGGATCAGATGTTATCAGCCAACGAGCGAACGTTATTGCGCACTTCATTGAAGTGGGACTGTTTCTACATTTAACGAGCACTTGGATAATTTGTTGAGTCTAATACTTTTTCTTTTTTTTTGGCAGGTCGAGCAAGGCACTGACTGAATGGTGGCCCAGAACGGGTGAGAGAGGCGTCGCGTCGGGCGTCCGCCTATTCGTTTACCGAGATGGGTGGCGTCGACGAAGAGAAGCCGGTGCTCAGCAGTGGGCGGAAGAAGGGCTGGCGCCATCAATTTTTTCCTAGGGAAAGCCCTGACTTTTAAGCGTTAATCACCACTAAACTTTTAAACGGCTGAACAGATTTTTATCAAATATAGCTAAGAACCACCGCAAGAGAAATTGCTTTCACGTTAAAACCCGCATCAAAATAGGTTCCTCTGTTCAAGTGCTACAATGACAGAGACAGACAGAATCAGAAACAGACGCTAGCGTCAAACCTATAAGTTATATATAATACTTATCTTTTTGTCGGGAGTTTAAAACCATCAAATTGATTGTTATAGCCAAGCAGCCTCAGCTCCTATGTTAATGTATGCTAAGTACTTATGAGTAAACGTACCATTACAGATTGATTGTCGGGCATCGGGCAAGTGCAAATAGAGAATAATAGGAATGACGATAGATGACGAGCAGCGAAGTAACAAAGACGCCGAAGCAGAAGTCACGTGCGCCGGCGTAGCCTGAAAGTAACCCTGCTTTTGAAACGTGAAGTAACGAGAACGGATTTTTCCACGTAAATAATGGCGGATATTATCTACCTTCCAGCTATATCTTCAGACCATGGCTAAGACAAACAAACCTAAACTCAATTATTTTGCTAATTTAATTTTTATTATTGTACATTATACAAGCATTACGATGCTTGGATTTAGATGTCAATTATTTTACGCTATTTCACTATAGGGATATTTATGATGATAACTCCATTATATTATATTGTCATATCTAAAGGAATACTACTCAGAATTTGAACTAATGGATACCAAGATGTCATTAAATGTGTGACTTATGGCTCTTAAACGTGGTCCCTTACTATGGGTCTCATAAGAAGGCTCAAGGTCGATCAACGAGCTATGGAGAGGGCCGTGCTCATCGTTTCTTTATGTGATTAAATCAGAAACGAGGAAATTCGTAGGAGAACAAAAGTCACATAGCTATACAAGGTGGTCTGACGACCTGACCAAGGTCGCTGGAAAGCGCTGGATGCAGGCTTTGGAAATCCATGAAAGTGGCTTTTGTCCAGCAGTGAACGTTATGCGGCTGAAATGATAATAATGGTGTGAATAAATTGTTCCAGGCAAGAGGTTCCAGTAGCTTCAAGGAAAAGGTCTCTCGACGAATTCGACTAGGCTAGGCAGCGTTCGGAAAAATACGCAGTGTTTTATAGTCTAAAATACCTCAGTGCCTTAATTAAGACGAAAGTGTTTAATCAATGTATGTTACCAGTGATGAGATGACTAATTTTATGACTCTGAAACGTGGCTCCATACTATGGGTCACATAAGAAGGCTCAACGGGCTTTGGAGAGGACTATGCTCCTAAAGTTTTTAAACAAAGTTATTTTAGCGTATCCGCGTTTCAAGAATAGGTCCCCAGCATGTGTGTTTGCGATTTAATTTAGCAGTCATTCACCGCCGAACATTGGCTGATGCTGTTACATCACCGCTTAATATAGAACTGCGGAGATAGTACCTATCAGTTCAGTACAGTTTCATGTGTCACTGTACAGAAGCTTATCTTCAATCAAGTTATAAGCATAACAATGGTAGGTATGTAGTTTTATTTTTATTCTATTTTTATCTATTGTGTTGTGAACTTGTGAGAGTATTTATATAGATAACCACATATTATAAACTACGTTATATATACATGGATCTAATTCTGTATGTCTCCCATGCTGGTCTGGGATAAAAGAAAAACTTAGAGTGTACCAGCTGCTTCTCTTCCTGCGCATATCGTAAAAGACGATCGAAAATGCGAATCATGCGATGCCACTATATTGACTTCTTCTTCTCTTCTTTCGCCTACCATCACGCTAAAAGTGGCTTTTGAGTCTTGCGGCCCTGGGCTCTGTTTGCTTAGAGCCACAAGATACAAAAAGCTCTGTCTGCCCCATTAGGATAAAGATGTGAAAGTATGTTTATGCGGTCAGTAAAATCACATAATTTTTGATTCGTGTATCACATGGCATATCATTTAAAAATTCAAACAAAGCATATAAAAAAGTTAAGTAAATTACCAATGAAGTCATATTCTTTGACATTGTATAGCACCGCTCAAAGAAATGTACCTAAAATCTTGCCAGGACCAGAAATTTCTCCACTCTACAGAGTCTACCTTTCTGTCTTAATGCACGTGTATGTCTCCAGAGACTCTTACTTTCTGTCTAAATGCACTTGTAGAAAAAATGGTCAGAAAGGTAGAGTCCGTCCGGGCAGCTGGACGCAGTTATCTTCTGACTCTACCTTTCTGACCAAGTTTATTAAACGTGTCTAATGGTCATATTCATAGAGTTGGAAAACTCTACATCAGTGGATATGAGACGGAGAGATAACAAGATGTATATATAACAAGATGTATATAAATATACAAGATGTTTAATATCTATATACTACGTGATTTATGTTAGTTAACTCGTTCGCAAGCATTTATTGTTATTACATGTTATTATATATCAACACTGTATTATATTATAAGTATTAATTGATTATAAAAAGACAATAATAATATGACAAAGCCCTTCTGGCGAGAAAGCAACCAATACTGTAAACATGAGTTCCTTTCGGCGTATCTTCTCAGCAGTGGTCGTCACGAATCGCTTGTATTGGTACCTTTTGTTTGATTAAGAAATGTAAATTATACTTATTGACATGCGTAAATGTGCCTGTAAAGGTCTAATTATTATATAAACATTTGAATTTTGAATTATATAAAGTCATCGCAGCTCTCCCAATCCCAACATTCCCGAACAATACACGCATCGTTTGTTTGGGGAATTGCGGTTGAATGCTGATTATGCGCAGATGCGATGCGAGTGAACAGTTACTCGATCGTTTCGCGCGAGTACATGATTAGTGTGATTGGCGATTGCTCATGAATAAGCAATTACGATAAATGGCCGGCACCGATCGCAGTAGTAAATATCAGTTGCGTTCGCATCGGCCGGACTCGTATCAGCGGTCTACGTGCGCCGGCACGCGTTAACAACTTCAAGTATTTGTTTGCAAATATACAAATTTCATATTTCTTTATTTTCTCTACAATCTTACATTTTATTACAAAAAATATAATAATATCGTCGACATAAGTACATGGTTAGCAGCAGATACCCTCCACATTTGGAGGAAACGTATTGAATTTCTATTACAAACTAGCTGAAGCCTGCGACTTCGTTCGCGTGGACTTTATGTCTCTGGAAAATGCTCATTAGGCTAAACAACTTTTACTAAGGCGGCATTTTTATATCTCTTATAGTTTAGCTGGACCATTATGGTTCTGCATCAGGCGTTCCATTTTCCAAAATCATTTATACCCTATATGTTGCCCAGGCTTAATAGCTATATAACAAAAAAAGTTTCATTCGAATCCGTCCAGTATTTCCGGAGATTAGCGTGTACAAACAGACAAACAGACATACAGACAAACAGACAAACAGACAAACAGACAGACATTTTTTTTTAAATTCTTACTCTATTCCTACGTCTCCATGGCCCCCAATTTTTTTTTGGAAATATAATTAATGTACAGAAACACTTTTTTTACTGTTTTATTATATGTATAGATTTACCAGTAAGAGTAGTACACATAATAAAATACAGTTGGAAAAATTACCTACATCTAAGTATATTAATTTTTTCAAATTAATAAATCGCCTGTACATAAGTACTATGTTGCCTTACAACGTGGCAATGCTGTCAGCCTTTTAGCCACATTTCCGAGGGGTAATATTTAAGTAGGACTACATAATTTGTAATTCTTTTTAGTTTTAGTTCTTATTTAGTTTTAATTTAAATTTAAATATGTTTAGCTTGTATTTAAATTTTCTCTACATACTTAATTTCTCTAAATCTTCTTCTTCGTCCTTGCCTTTTCTTTATTTGGGGTCGGCTCTGTATGTATCTCCCTCCATAACGTTCTCCTTTGCCATCTCTGTACTGACCCCCGTTCCCCCTTATCCGATCTCAAGCATTCTTCCCACTTCCCACGTCTTTCTCGGCTAGGACCACACCAAGTCTTTCCGTGGATGTCATAGAGGGCGATTTAGGGAATACAAGCTAAACAAAGCCTATAAACATTATGAAGTCTTCTCCAACCCGGCCAGCGTGTAGAGTGTAGGCCAAATCCTCTGGTAGTACAGAGGGTCGTGCTCCTGTAGTGGAGACTCAAAAGATCTAAAGATGATACTTAATACGTAAGAACTAATAAATTCATAAATGGTTGTGATTTTGAGTTTGATTGTTACTTTGCAAGAAAATACCTTAATATATAAAGTAAGGACATATATGTATAGATTATGGGCACATTTACAATATTAACAACCTTTAAAACTTGCATTTCTACGCAGAGCTTATAATAACTTATCATAATGAGGAAGTAGGTAACCTGCGTACAAAATTTACTTACTCGTAATTTTTTACCTATTTTTCCTCTTCATATCTACCTTTGTTATGTCGACGTATCTATGTGAAAACGCCATCTTATAACAACAACATGTATTTCCGAGTCGATTGCTGAGCACTTTATAATTGCATGCGCCATTGTTCTTGTGGCGCTGAAATCATAGGTGATTCATAATTCCTACTGTGCTCTAGCAGTTCTGGCTGAATTATAAGCTTAGTTCGTTTTCTGGACGAATTCCGCTGCTTTCTTTAGGCATTATCCATGTAATATGAGTACCTACCAACTGCCATACTCCATTTTCAAAATATACATCATCGAATGCAAACAGTACGCGGCCGTTCCGTCTTGCGTTAGCAAGCCCTGTCTACCCTGCAAGGGTAAAGATTTGGTAGTAGTATCTATATTTGTATTTATCTGTTTCGGCCCACACCCCGCCGCGTGCGTCACGAAGCGCGTGCAGTGCCGTAACCCGTGCAGCACGCAAGCGCTGGCGCCGCGGCCGCCGCCGCGCAATGCAATAAAACAAAACAAAGAGCACTGGCTACCGGCCTGCGCTGAATACCATTGTTCTGGACGATGAATCAGCGTTAGCTCGGCGTATTTACATTTGAGCAGGATTAGGTTTGCAGGCGGCTAAATCAAACAGCTGCGTTAGTTGATCACGAAAACCTTGCCCAATTTTACACCCAGTAAGTACTTTATTGTTTTGGTAAGTTATTAATAGCCTACTTATTATGTACATATACTTACTTACTTAAATACTAATCTAGTTTCTTCCCGAAAAATACCTAACAATATTTAATAAGGATTTATCTGCGCTACTTTCTATGAATGACCTATTTGAACATGTCTAGCTGTGTAAAAAATAGTATTGATGTTTTAAGCGGTGCAGCATTATCTTAGATCTACATCATTGAAACAGAGAACAATGTGTTTACATTCAAGAAATATGAGCACTATAAGCAGCTGGCAGGAAAGGCTAAATCTTTTTAATCTGCAAGCATTTGCTCAAGATTACACATGTAGAGACCTAGATAACCTCTAATCCTAGTTGAGAGAGCGCCACCGACGGCATTGCGCAATATAATGGCGAGCGAGCCGCGCCAGGCGGTGGCGCCAAGACAGCCACGGCCATCTAATGCAATCATCTATTTTGGTCGCCGAACATTTGCAATGGTCACACCCACGCTGCGACATATGAAAAGAGGAACGTTGAACCATCCAACCGTTGAAGGCAGATATTCGGGAGCGATTCGAGAATTTGGAGAGTGAGAAATATGGAAGGTAGCGATGAGTTAGATTTAAGGCCACCGTAATAGGTCTTTATAACTAGTTTTATATGCTAACCTTACTATCTATAGGCCAACAATTTAATTAGTGAACTGAAGTTATGAGGGGCACGAACTTATTTGCTTGCCTTAAGATAGGAAGAATTGGTAAATCCCCAGATTCTTTTCTAGAATGAAGAAATATTTTCAATGAGTTTGTCATCAGATAATTCTATTTATTGTATTGTCGATACGATTCCTGTAATAAACGACCTTCAACGTCAATGTTATCTAATCTTATCAATAGGAATTTCACGAACGATGTCGGCTGTTGTTGACGCAAATCTTTTTATTGAATGCCCGTATGCACGTACACCTCAATGATGTCATCAGATCACAACATAGGCGGATGTTGGTGCCTTGAGATAGCATTTCGCCGCGTTGACATCATTCGAGCTGCATCTGAAACTGACTACCACCAATGCGCAATGGCTGGAATGCAAAGAATGTTGAGACAGGAAACGTGGGAACCGACTGGATAAAGGAACGTTGGAGAAACACAAACATATGTTTTAGTTTTACGAAATGAGTAAATATGATTTCTCAGTATTATTCAATGTTATAAACTTAGGGCAAATCTCGTGTCAGTAGACCTATCAGCTAAGTGTAGTGATGGTTGCTGCTAGATACAATAGTCCACTATCGATTCGATAGATTATCGGTATTTTAAATAAGTAAAACCTATACTATCGATAGTATTCCGAAAGTACCGATAGTATTGATCCTGTCGACGAACAAACTTTCGATAGTATCAATAGTTTATGTCTTAGAATAACAAGCAATAAAATCGATAAGAAGTAGTATCGTTGGTTATCAATAGTATTTCTCTAAAACTGATAGCGAGCCTTTCGATAGTCCTATCGATTTTTCGGCAACACCTTCTGATTTCTGGGTGCTTCAGATTTATCAATATAACTTTTGGTTTGCAGTTAATATATGAAATTTAGTGAGGTGGAAAGGCGAGTTTCACGCAGGTACATACACGAAGCAGCAGCCAGTGAACGCAGCGTGGTCGTCGGTGAGAGGAAACCTGTTCTGGGCTCGCTGCCCGCCGCACCTCCGCCGCCGTCGTGGGCGTCTGCCGCGCCGCACCTCGTGTTGGCGGTACTATGTACCTCTATACCTACCTACTACATAGTAGGAACTTATCAGAAGAGTTGTTACCCACGTCAACCATCAGAACAACTCGTGTTTCGCAAGCTCTCTGTGGGCAGAGCTTGATAATGGACAATTTATGACATTATTCATTAATTCCCTTACGCAACACACAAAAAATAAATATTTGCACGATTACATTAATTATGAAACTAATTAGTCATCAATTATATTAGTTATTAATTTTACATAATCGTTAATAAATATCAGTACTAAATTAGTTAAACCGTTTGTGCCCATGAAATAATACGATAAGTAACAAGTTGAAATAGGTGTCAAACCAGTTATTAAAGCGAACAAAAAATAACTTGAATGGCTCTGCGAACTGCGACAAATAAATAATAAATTTAAATTAGGATGCGGCAAAATCTTTTGCCGATCGGAACAGGTTCGGATTTTGTTTAGAATGTAGGTAGGTCCATTTGAAGGTGCGGCAAAAAATAAGGTGCCAATAAAAGGACGGAAACCCATTGTTTGAGTGTCATTCTGGTATCAGGAATTTCGATGTAAAAAGCGAAGAGGCTAAGGGTACCTTGTATAGAATGGGACGGCTTGGAATACAATGAGGCCTTTGTGCGGCAGGCGCCGAACGGTCTGGCGGCGCGGGCGCAGTGGCGCGGCCGCGCGCCGCTTCGTCTGGCTCGCCCGCGCCGCGCCTCGTACTCAATATCAACGCTCGCTTTTGTCACGCACATCCATGATCCCAATATGGCGAGTGGAATCATGCAGCTAAGCGGCTAATAAGCCGTTGCATGCACGCTTCCATCTGCATACAATGCAGCTTGTGGCGAGCCCCTCCCGTGCCCTTGACTAACACGCGTGCTGCAGTTAATAGACGATTAAACCAAGTACAGTAATTAAAGATACTAAATAACATATGTAAATATAAGCATTTTTTTCATGTAAGGACAAGAAATAATCCTAAGTTATAGAGCTAACATATAAGTATGTAGTGTAAGTAGAGCCACAGATTGCATAAGAACAAGTTATGATACAGGCTACAGCCTATCACTAGCACAGACGAAGTAAGAAGATATATTCAATCTTGCGCTAAAAGCAGCCAAACCATTCGTTCACTAATAAAAGCTTTCTATGGTTAAAAGTTGAAAGCTACTTTAAGATAAGTACACAGCGTTCCTAAAAGTTCTTACAGATTTTTACCTGAAGAAGATACTCAAGCCACAGTAGAAATAATCTACTCAAGCTGTGAAATGGAATAAAAACCAGATTCTTAGGAGATACGACGACGTTATGATTTTTAAAACATGAAAAAATTGATACATCGAGGTAAGATCATATCCCGGAATTCTCATTAAACATGATCGTCCTTCTTAGACCTCAGAACATCTAGCTCAAAATAAACAGTGTTCTTCTTACCCTATGCTGACGTTATTTTTATGGCTCTTACTCAATTATAAATAAAGGTGTACTTATGAAATTAAACCGGCTAAGTGTAAACACAATTATAAAAAAAAAACACGTTGGTTGTATGGTTGGATTAACTATTTGTTACTATATACAAATGGTCAGACGGACAGGGGTCTTAGTAATAAGGTCCCCTTGGGTGTGGAAACCTAAAAATGAAGCTTTAACATTCTACAATGCCACAGAAAGAATACAGTACTAATGTAAAGTCACATTTGAATGAATATTGTTACTTATTTGGTATTTCTCAAGCAAGTTGCAACAAGATTCTTTTTAAACTTAAAAAAATATATATAAACTTGAACATAAACGCATGAAAACTCGAAAACACGCGTTTTCCCAAACATAAGACTATTCTAGATCGATTGTTTACCATTACCAATTTTAAGCGAATCTGTTAGAGCCGATCCCGAGATCAGAAAACAGAAATAAATTTATATACATATAAATAAATATAAAAGAATTGCTCGTATAAAGGTATAAGATAAAAAGATATCAATTCTCCGTGTGGTATCGATATAAACTAAACCTAGTAAATATTTTGTTTTATCTAGTAAACAACATGCCTCTGTGAGTTGGCGACTGTAAATCTACATAGGTACTGCGTAGGTACATAGGAAGGTACATTCATTGATGACCTCATGAATACAAATGCCTACAAGTTGTGTTAGTGCGTAAACTGCATGCATATTACACACTACAAGTGCAAACCACATCACGCCACCTTTGAGTCATTCGCCACTCAGTATCTACCTATGTAAGCATTCAAGTAGATATGCGTACGTACCTCTACAAAATAAAAACAGCACAGAACGCATACAAGCGTCAGTCTACGTTTGCAAGTGTGTAATGACGAGTACTTACATTGGTAACAATACTCGTACTTAGCAATTAATGAAAAGCGTAACATACACACGAAAATGTGGACGATAAAGCATATTATGACGTATAAATACGTATGCGTTATTCTTATGACATTATAAGTTGTATTACAAGAGTTACCTGATCGATGACTCTGCCTTCTTAAAGCTAAATCACAAAAAGTTGCGATAAACTTGCTCTATCACTTTGAGAATGTAACCATTTGAACGTGCTACTTGTTTTCCTGCCCCTTCCTTCACTATTTACAGAGATCGTAGACATCTTACTGATCTCTGTCATTTACAGACTTTATCTCATTTTGTCTTCCAATTGAATTCTTAAGCCCACTTTGGGGCTATTCTGGAGGTTTTATTCTGTTTGGCTGTCATAAATTCTGCAAAATTTATGTCATATTCGTACTACCCTATATACAACGTGCACTTAATTTCTAAAACTTTTCGGCTACTCATAAAGCCCCATAATAGAATTGTGCCATACAGAAATCGCTTAAAATATTTTGCTGGAAACTTAAGCTAGTGAGGCTACGTGCATCTACATCTGTGACTTCTTTAATGGGAACCGAGCGACGTCGGCCCATGAGGCACTTCGTGGTATTCCACCTATTTCCTGCCTAGCTGAATATGCATATAATGCCTAAATAAGGCATCTAATTGTTGATTATTTATGAGGACATTTAGGTATATTTAATTTATGGTATAGCGATCCATACAATAACAAATACTTACTTTACTACCTATTAGTATCAACTGTGCACAATATCACCAACTTGTGGAAACATACCTAATACAATACTTTTACCTAGATACCTACCCTAATTCTTTAAGACCAAACAATTCTCTTAGGGAAAATTCCTATAAAGTTTTACCAAAAAATATACTTAGATAAGTTTTCATGCCTTCTATAATATTATGTAATACTTACATAAATTTCATGTTTAATCCAATAATCTAGGTACCTTATAAATATAACTTACATAACATAAAAATAGGCCAGTAACTTTCATTAATGGATGTACCTACTTATATATAACCGCAGATTAAAGAACATCCTTTAATCTGAGTATATTACTGTGAACGGACAGTTTATCTTAAAACCAAGCATCTACAGCGAACTGCGGGGCTCTTCAAATCTTGATAGTTTTTGCAGAAGGCACACTTTTTGCGTTGCGTATGGATGCGGATGGCAGGATATCGCGGCAAAACTTGGCTGCGGCGGGGGCGGCGCCGGCGCCGCGTTGACTCGATTCCAAGAAATCGCGCGTCGCCCCGCGGCCACTTTGATCCTTCGCTTTGCTCGTATACCTACTTAATTTGATTTTAAAAGCCTACATAAGCGGGCAATAACACAAATAACATAAAATTTAAAGTAAACTTTCTTCTTAGATTGCCTTCAGGTTTTATCAGGTACGTAAATGCATACAAAATTACATACATATCACATAATACAAAATTAAGGTTTTAATCAAAGAAGTATGTACATATATTTATATACATTACATACTATGACGTCTTTATCCCTAACTCTATCCCCTAGACACAGAATACATACTAGTACTTGCCCTAGATTAGCATTTTCGCCCAGTCCCTCGATCGTGCTTCTACGATCTGCGCGGGAAGAGAAGCATGGAAGTGAATATTTATTTTATTTATGTATTTTTGATAGGTGTATCTACTTAAAGAGAATATATAGTAATCTTAATTGTAGATTAAATGTCTTCTATACTTAATAAAAATAATATATGTAGCAATATGGTGGTGCACTAACGCACTGTGCACGTCATACAATCCTATATACGAGTAAGCACTAATTTATACAATACCGTGAATGTGTTCGTGCATTCTAGCAGTTGTTTACATTGCTTTGTAGTTAATTGGCTCAGGCCATATACCATTAAAGGCATGTTGTCGAGAATCTAGCCCTCGCCTGCGCCCCGCAAGCAACCGGAATGCAACCGCTTTCGTAGTGCTCTTACGTCAAATATCCTTTTACAAAGACCGAATTGCATGTTTGGTTCAGCTTTTGCGCTTGGAAATCGGTTCTCAGTTCACTTAGGTATCTGTATCCCTACATTGGAAAAGTACCTAGCTAAGTGTACATAAGATATAAATCTTGACAAATAAGTAAGTAGACGTCGCCAAATTTAGGAAAAATTTAGATTTTAAAAACATATGGCGCCACTGCCATCATTTCAGGTTTACTAACTCTACTTAGCTAAGGTAGGTGTATACCTTACCATACCAAGTGAATACTGTAAGCTCGGATGCCCTAAATGCGGTTGTAAAATTCGGATTGCACTAGTGTTTATGTGTATAGGTGAGTACCTACATTAGTAAAAAAAAAACTTAAAACTGATTCATTTTTTTAACTTTTTAACTCTCTAAGAATCTACGAGTACATAACTCTTTGTTCTAAATGTAGGTAAGTATTCTTAAATTATAACATTTATAACTTTACTCGAATAGTAACAACTTATGAAATCTAAGTAGGTAGGTATGTCCTCCTGTTGTAAAATATTAATATGTATCTTTAGTAGTTGTAAAACGTTGAATTTCCATCGAGGTGAAATAAAAGCAGCGAAGTCGAAGTTTGTTAAAATTCTTTGAACCAATCAAGATTGAGGAGAGATAAACAAAAAAAGAATCCTGCATTCCATAGATCCCGCTCCGCCCTTGCATTCCTAGATAGTCATAACGCTTGACTAAGAGAAAGAATGCAAGCACAAAAAATAGATGGATGTTTCGAAAATTAGATCATTCTTCGTTCTTGAGTTTCTTGTTAACTAGCCACTTCTCTTCGAAGGTAGAACTTCGAATACCTACTTATAAGAATTTTACAAGAATTGTAAATAGCAGTTGCATTAAAAATACCTTAGTTTTTACTTACTTATATGGTACCTAAAAAGATAAGCATATTATTGCGAGTTAGGTGGCTAATCGTTAGTCTCCATTAGGTTTTTTGCTGTCTTCTTCTTATCGTGTGTGTTAGTGACTAACACTAGTGTCAGCGTTTTTAAACAGCCTTAAAGGCCTCTGACATGGTTTTAGGTAACAAGTCAAAGACAGTGACCGGGACCAACGGCTTGACGTGCCCTTCGAAGCACGGATCATCTTATTAGGTTTTTTGCTGTAAGACCTGTAAATACCGAAATCCTGCGCTAAGTGAACCGTGGTGCTTGACATAGGAATGTAGGTATCAAATATGCAAAACAAAGTACTTAATCTGTTCTGCACATGTGTGCGTTGGTGGTTCTTGTCAGTGCAGTGCTAATTAGAGATTTGTAAAGGCGAGGCGGCGCTCCGTTAAATGAATACCACCCGCACTAATTTGATGAATGTCACGCGCTTCCGGAAACGAAAACGGATATTTTTTACCGAACCGGTGATGGTAGTCTCCTACCAAGTGCTTGAGACAGTCTCGAGTAGTTTTTTGTGACAATGCATTGCCATGCCATCACGTCGTCGATTGTAGCTCAATGAAGAATATCGTTCGTGTTAGGTATAATCAGGTACATGTTTCTTACCCTTACTTTAAAACAATATATCTAAGGGACTTATTGGTCTGCTCATGGTGTTTATACGCTTACAACTACATTCTATAATGGCACGCTGGATGCGGTTTTTACTATAAGGGGTAAGAGTGTAGGTAGAGTCATAGAGATATACGAAGCCAGGCAAAAAGCGCTGTCAAAAAGCCCATTATTTAACCTAGTCTTGCACCTCTGCAGCGACAGCAGCGGTTCGTACAAAGTGCATACTTATATAAAGTATAAGGTCGACTAGAAACTAGGTTATAATCCATTCTAATCACCAGTTAATGATTTTCCCTGCCACTAGAGGAGTAAAGTTTTAAACACGGCCAAGGCATAATACGTAATTTTCTCAGCGAGAACTTTTAGCAAATAAAATACCCCCTTTTATCGACCGCAAAAGGTTGTGCTTCCTGTACATCTAAAGAATTTGCGACAGAGACTGCAAAAGATAAACCCCTTATAATGCATGACGCCGCTTTCCGTAGGTTAGTACCGGTGGCGACATCTATGAAACATTTTCGTGACTAAATTTTAAATGATTTGGTCATAGAATCTATATTATTACTCTGTGATAGAATAGAACTAAGGTAATTTTTTTTTACAATGTAGTAAGTTTGAATGTTTGTTTATGTTAAATCTTCCAACTCAATTTTCAACCAGATATTCTCAACTGATTTGGCTGAAATTTTGTATACTTCTGTAAGTTGGATGACAATGAGCTGTTTTTATGATAAAACCGGGAGATATTATCCAAAGTAAAAGTATCCCTCCAGCTCCAAGTTGTTCTATACGTAGGCTGTTCCGAAAATAGTTATATATATTATATATATGATATGTTATATATATGATATATGACACTGAGATGTTTGAATTAGAGTCACAAATCTCAACATTGCAGGCTACCTTAAAAAATATCACAAAAAAATATGAGTTAATTTTAGAAGAAAATAGAGAAATTAGTTTAGTATCTGACGGTGTTCCCCTGACAGTGGTTACGGAATCACCTGTCACTGACTCAACCCCATCCCCTACTGTTGACTGCGGTATAAGTCTAAGTATAAATAAATACCCTCATGTAGAAAATGATGTACAATCCAAAATAGAAACAATTGATAATAGCATAAATAGAAAAATGATTTGTAAAAAATTAATAATATATTCTGATAAGTTAGGTCAAGATCTTAGTAGTATGATTTATAATAACCTGAACAGTGAATGTTCAGTATTCAATGTATGCACACCCGGGGTCACATTTTTAAACCTAATAAATAACATAAATTATAATGACATAGACCAACATACCACAATTTTAATAATGTGTGGTGACAGTTCCTCTATTACAGGAAGGAACTTAAAAAAAGGTATAGACAAAATCAAAGATTTAAAACAAAAAAAGGATTGTAGATTTATCATAAGTGCCTTTCCATATTCAGACAATTTAGACAGTAAAAGTAACAGGCACATACATGATTTAAATGTACATCTGTACAATATGACTTATTGTCACGGTGACTTTATTTTTTATTTAGATATAAATAAATTTATTTGTAATTTTAAGTTGACTCTAGATACTATGTATCTGCCTCCTAGATATAAGCGACTCTTAGCTACATTAGTAGCTTATAATATACAAAGTAGTGTTGTAAATAGTACAACTAGTAACTCTAAATTAAACACAGTACATTGTAGTGCTGAATGTACCATAGCTGGAGATACTCAGTCTGATTTAAACTAATGAAAAAGACAACAGTCAAGGCCAAAGAGTTAAATATTATTCACCAAAATATTCAGGGCCTGACTAGCAAATTATTGCAATTAGAATTATATGCAAACGATAGGGAGTGGCCGAAGGGGGGATTTACATGTAGTATGTTTAACTGAACACTTTTTGCAGTCACATCAAGTACAATTTAATATTGATAATTATTTAGTCTCTAGTTTATTTATTAGAAAGATTAATGAAAAAGGAGGCAGTTTAATTTTAACACGTAATGATGTAAAATGTAAAGAACGCAAGGATATTGTGAGCCTGTCGGTTGAAAGTATTGTTGAATTATCCTGCGTTGAACTAGAAAATTGTATTATAGTATGCGCGTACAGACCCCCAAAAGCTGACTTTAATACTTTAGAAACTGTAATTGAAGATGTTTTGAGAAAATTAAGTTCATGTCGCAAAAACATAATATTGTGTGGCGACTTTAACGTAGATTTATTAGCGTCTGATAGCACCGAATGTATTAGATTTTTGAATTTATTTAAGTCATTCAATTTGTTCAATTTATTTTTAGAACCAACTAGAATACAAGGCGACTCTAAAACATGTATAGATAATGTTTTCTGTGATTGCACTGCTGTTGATAAAGCTATAATTAAAAATATAACATCTGATCATTTTGGTCAGTTCGTGAAATTTGCCAACAACGCAGTAGAAGTAGAATTACCTGAAATAACCTACAGAGCTATTACTAAAGATAAAATTAAAAAATTTAGGGATACAGTTTCGAAAAAATTACCGTTAATTGAAGAAACTCGGGATGATCCGGATATTTTGTATAATAAAATGTTCGGTGTGATTGAATCAGAATTTAATGATAATTTTCCACTTAAAAAGGGAAAGAAACGTAATCGGAAAAAGTTTAGCGAATGGGCTACCACAGGGATTCATATTAGTAGGAATAGGCTATATGAATTATTAGCTATGAAAGCTTATAACCAAACACCTAATTTCATTAATTACGTCAGAACTTACTCAAAGCTTTTTAAAAAAGTATGTTTATGCGCGAAGTCGTTATACACCAGGAAAGCTATTCTAGATTCTAAAGATAAAATAAAGACAACCTGGAATATTATTAACACTGAAACCGGGAAAAACAAGCAACGAGTAAATAAAATTGAGTTAAACATTAACAATAATGTTCTAGACACTAGTGAATATGTCGCACAATACTTTGAGAACTTTTTCACAAACATTCCCCTAAATACAACCGCCCCACTAATGTCCTCATCTAGGAAATCAAAAAAGCTATTAACCAATTGCGTACCTAAATGTAAAGATAGGCTAATATTCAAATACGTCACACCTAAAAATATCATTGATACTTTTAAAAGCTTGAATAATAAAAAAACTGGTGATTTGTGGGACATTTCTGTATCCGTTATAAGTAATATTATAGATGTAATTGTGCCTTACTTAGCTTCCATATTTAATAAATGTGTAGACGCGGGATCTTTCCCTGACATGATGAAGTTAAGTAAAGTTATCCCTCTATTTAAGACTGGTGACAGAAATGATCCAACAAATTACCGTCCCATTTCTATTCTGCCAGCACTGAGCAAAATATTCGAAAAGATAATTTTTAACCAATTATTAGATTTTTTCAACAAAAATAGTCTGTTCCATGGTGATCAGTATGGATTTACTAAGGGTCGATCAACAACGGATGCAGGTGTTGCACTATTACAAAACATCTATGATGCTTGGGAGTGTTGTCAGAATGCAATTGGTGTCTTTTGTGACCTCTCCAAAGCCTTTGATTGTGTAGACCACAAAACCCTTCTATCCAAACTTGAGCACTACGGAATAAAAGGGAAGGCTCTTGAATTGATTGAATCTTATTTGAGTAGCAGAATTCAAAAAGTTAGTGTAAATCAAGTAAAATCTGAAGGATCAACCGTAGTGATGGGTGTGCCCCAGGGTTCTATCTTGGGTCCTTTGTTGTTCCTGATCTATATTAATGATTTACCATATTATGTTAAAGATTGTAAGGCTGTACTTTTTGCTGATGACACTTCCCTTGTTTTCAGCGTAGATAGGAAAACTGACACCTCTGATGAGATGAATAATATATTGTCGCAAGTGTTGGATTGGTTTACAGCAAATAATTTAGTATTAAATGCAAAAAAAACGAAATGTGTAAAGTTCTGCTTACCGAATGTTACAAAAGTTCCAACACGATTATTTATTGATAAGGAAGCAGTAGATATGGTTGATAACACAACATTTTTGGGAATAACGCTTGATTCAGGGTTGCAATGGGGTGCCCATATTCAAAAATTAGCTGGAAAACTTAGCTCTGCGGCCTATGCGGTTAGAAGAATTAGGCAAATGACTGACGTTGATACAGCGCGTTTGGTATATTTTGGGTACTTCCACAGTGTTATGTCCTATGGAATATTGCTATGGGGTAACGCTGCAGATATAAATACCATATTTGTTTTACAAAAACGCGCTATCAGATTTATATATAAATTAGGTGCTAGAAAGTCTTTGAGGGAACTATTTAAAGACATAAATATTTTGACCCTCCCTTCGCAATTCATCTATGCGAACATTATGTACGTGCGTCAGAATATACACTCATTTAAGAGAAATTGTGATATTCATAGTATTAACACGAGAAATAAAAATAAATTAGCCATCACAGCTTTGCGGTTAGAGAAAACAAAAAAATCTTTTGTGGGTCTCGGCTTGCGCCTCTATAATAAAATTCCAGATGATATAGTAGCATTACCATTATCTAAGTTTAAGACAGCCGTTAAAAATCATTTATTACAAAATGCTTATTATCATGTAAATGACTACTTATCATCATCTGAGAAAAATTCTTGGAAATAGTTGTCTGCAAATTGTAATTGTATAATTTAAATGTATAGCTTAAGTGTAAATCTGTATTGTAATTGTAACATAGCCCATCAGGCTGGGTAGGGACCAATACTGAACTGGGTTTCTTTCGGCGTAATCTTCCCAGCAGTGGTCGTTCCGAAACGCTAGTAGTTTTTAGCTTCTGCACTAAAAAAAAATATTTAAAAAAATGACCTTCAATAAGAGATAAATTTATCCTACATTGAATAAAAATTTTTGACTTTGACTTTGAGTTAGTGAAATGTAAAATAGTTAGAAAATGAAAAAAGTTTATTTACACCTTTTTAAAGTATTCTCTTATCCCTTATGCACTTATATCAGCTTTCAAAACATTTAAATAAGCGGCCAAGTGCGAGTCGGACTCGCCCATGAAGGGTTCCGTAGTAGTATTTTTTTTTTTAATTTTTATATTTTAGTTGATAGAATGAAAGGTAAATTGCAGTTTATGACATATTAAAAAAAAAATTCTTACTAGATCTTGTTCAAACCAATTTTCGCTGGTAGTTTTCATGGTAATGAACATCATATATTTTTTTTAGTTTTATCATTCTATTATTTTAGAAGTTACGGGGGGGGGACATACTTTTTTCCTGAGTGGCTGTGACATACGGACGGACAGACAGACAGACAGACATGACGAATCTATAAGGGTTCCGTTTCTGCCATTTGGCTACGGAACCCTAAAAACGTATCTTTTGGGAGGTCGAAAAATAACAGCCGAAATTCTTCAACAGCCTCGTCTGAAGCGTTGAATTTTCGCCCACGAAGCCGTTTCCTACCGTGGAAAAAAAAAAACGCATGGCGCTAAATCTGAGCTGTGCGTTTTGCGAATTTCCTCCTTCGAACTTTTCTAGCAGAAATTTGCAATCAACACAATAGAATTTTTGCTCTTCGGCGAGAGAATGAGGTATACATCGCGAAGCAAGCTTCCTTAGGTTGGGTGTTCATGCAGGATGGTAGAAACTGCCTGTGATCCAATGTTCAGTTCAGCCTGAATCTCTCGATGTAATTTACTAATTTGTCTATTCTCGCTCAAGAGCCACTCTACTTTATCTAAAGTACTGATAATGCAAAACTTTATTTTAACTATAATTGTACAAAAAGAAAGTACAAAGTTTGCAAGAAGATTACAGAATGATTAATATGCAAATCACTTTACTTATCGCATAAATAAAGCAGTCTGCATATATGTATATATATATAAGGCTTTGTAATAAATATAATTAATTTTAAAAAGGCATTTATTCACATAACTTCCCATACTTCTTCAAATGCGGAACACAACTTAGCACATGTCAAAGCCGCTGACAATGGGTAATTGCTTATCGATATAACATCTTCTGAATAGTCTACTTCCACTTTCCCATGAGCCATCGCACCTATGATCAGCACAATAGGCTCATCTTTAGGCACCAGTTCTCGACAGTTCTGCACCACCTTGGAACTGAATGACATTGTGATCTTCTTGACTCCTACTGGAAGATGTGACGTCACTGGGTTCTTTATGACTTTCAACAGTTTCATAGGACCATCTGAAGCTCTGATTGCAAACTTGTGTAGAAGTTGAACTGAAAATAGTTGGAATGTTATTGTTTTATTAAAACTAATTCAATATGAGATGAATTCATTAAGACAGTTGACTTATAAATCAACCATTTTAAATAATTTAATAATTCAGTTACGTAATGTTGCTTTACAATGACTCGTATGAGGCTAGCAATTAGTACAAACATTCATCACATCCAAATCTTTAAAATGTAATGTGCCTGTTAACTACTATAATAAATCAACAGCACAAAGAAGAAGTAAGATAAAGAGTGGATTTATCTGCCAAACTCATAAAAATTCTGCACTCCTTAATTAGTATTTACTATATGACTGATTTAGGAGAGAAGATTTTTTTATGAATTTGACAGTATGAAATATATATTGTAAGAAATTACCCATTAATCCAGCAAATCTTTTGAAAGTTCTCGGTATTCTAGTCTGAGGGTTGATTTCAATAAGAACATTCTTTTCTGTGTGAATGTACACCTGCAGCAGGCCTGCCCGGTTCAGTGGAGAGTCCATAAGCATCAGCAGAGACTGGTGCGTGATGTCTGGCCTGCAGGAACCAGGGTCTCGGTCATTCTTCCGGAGGATGTTGGCATGATCGTCACAATTCAACAACTCAAAACTGTTGCCTGTCTGTAAAGAAAAAAATCACATATATTGGATTATTATGCCATTTTTATTATACACTGCATGTGACGTGTGGCGATGCCTACATAGTCACAGGGACAGTTTTATGAAAATTTCATGGATTCCTCACACTTAAAGGAAAATATTATCCAAAATCAAGAAATTTTTTAACTATTTATTAGTAAGTTATAGATATTGAATTGATAACAAGAGGTGATTCTCATTAAAATAGCGTGAGAGATTACTTTGGCCATAGTAACAAAACAAAAATAATATAACCTTTTTTGTACAATACGCTTCATATTTTTACAAATAATAATTTACACTTAAAATTAGATACTTACCTTTACTGTTTCTAATTGTGCATTTTCCAGAATTACAATCAGTCGTTTTTCTTGCTTTTTAATATGAGGAGTAACTAAATGTCTGGGTATAGGATCGTATTCAAAATCGTCATCTTTTGCAACTAGTTTCCTTTTCTTACCCATTTTATATATTTAGCTTACTTAGTAGTACCTTTTGAAACTCCTTTTTGAAACAACTTTGCGAAACAATTCAATTATAACACGTTTTTCGAAAATTGATTTAATAGCACGTGTTTACAAGTTTTGTTTTGATTTTTTTGTTATTACTGTCAGTGTCACTATTCTGATTCTGTCATTACTTTTTTTTTACTGTTCTTGCTAGCAATGGATTCGAACAATTCTCTTTGGATTCGAGTTTCGTTCGTTTGACTCATCTCATCATCTTATTTTCTCAAGTCTCAACGATAAAAATATTTCTTTTTTCATCTGTTTCTGAAGTTCTGAACTAATGTTTTGTTGTCCATTGTCATGTTTTTTTTAACTGTCACTGCCAGTCGCTGTCACTGCACTGCTCAAAGTGCTCCTAAAAAGCAAAGCACCAAAGGAACTATTTCGATTATATCAAACATCCCATTTCTAGAGATTTTGTACAAACAATCGTATTTTCTTTGTATAAGTTTGTGCGTGTTATCATTAATTCTTTTTTGCCTAACTAGTCATCATAAATTATCGAAATGGCTAATGATAGAGAAGTACTGCGTGAAATATGGGATGGCAAATTACCCATTTGTTTTCAACTAGATCAGGAAGAAATAATGGAAATCCAACAACCTGATCCTTTCTATGTTATGGTACCAAGACTAAGTTACTTTCCTTTAGTAACTGATAAGGTAAAATAGGCGTTTCATAAGTATTTTGGCTTAACTTTATCTAAATACCAGACAATTCATTGTTTACATTTTTCAGATGAAAAGGCATTTTCTGAGATATATATCCCAAGAAAACGCTGATAATGAAATGTGGCTCGATTATAATGGACAACCTCTGAAATGGCACTACCCCATAGGTTTCCTTTACGACCTGTATTGTGGCAATGACCCGCAGCTACCTTGGACACTGACAGTGCACTTCACCAAATTCCCAGAAGACATACTCCTTCATTGCCCTAACAAGTAAGAACTTTATTACCTGCAGCCTGCCATAATTGTAACAAGGGTCATCAAGTTTGCTGCATCAGAATGATTACATGCAACTTTGAGCAGCTATATTTTATTTTATTTTTATTTAGCTATATATTATTTATTTAGAGCCCACTAAATTCCATTGGTGGGCAAAAGTCTCCCTCTGTGTTCTCCATTTCTCTGTCTTGCGTTTTTGCCTGTTGTCATTGTGATACTTGTGTTCTATTTTCAGAGATGTTGTTGAAGCTCACTACATGTCAACAGTGAAAGAGGCAGATGTGCTGAAGCATCGCGGCCAGGTCATGTCCACAATGCAGAAAAAAGATCACAACCAATTATGGCTTGGTTTACAAAATGGTAAGTATTCTTGTAATTAATAATGAATGTGTATGGACTGTTATATGAATTCACGTGAATGAATGAATATGTCATCATCATCCCTTCTTCCGCCCACTGCTGAGCATAGGCCTCTCTTCGACAATGCCACCCATCATGGTCTTGTGCTTCTCTCATCTAGGTGTGACCCGTGACTTTGATTATGTCGTCAACCCATTGCATAGGTGTGGGATATCTTATAGAAAAGAACTAATGCATGTACAAGTAGTTTATATAATTATTCTTATTTCATTATTACTAAATAATTTTAGTATGGGTACTTAATACTAGTTACATCTTGAATGCCTAAAAAACGCTATAAAAATATCATATCATTATTATTGTATTGTATTGAGAAGTTGCAAATGTTTGATCTATTTTTAAAGCCTGGATTTACAAATACAATACTGATAGGGTATATAAGTAAGTTACAGGATTTATGTATAGAATTTAAAGGAAGTGGTTGTCAGAAATTTAAATATCACTTGTTATAATAATACTTACTGCTTTTCATCACATTACAGATAAGTTTGATCAGTTTTGGGCGATAAATAGAAGATTAATGGAATCTCATGGTGAAAATGAAGGTTTCAAACACATTCCAGTTAGAATATACTCAGATGACGGTTCTTGCAATCAACGTCTAGTCAACCCAAAGAACACAGATGGCAGCAGGAAAGTGTTACAGCAAATGATTTCAGAATTTTACCCAGATAAAAGTGATGGTCAGTATCAAGTTTTTACTGTAAAATTTTTGCTCCATATATTTTCAACATAAAGTAGCCGTAACTATATAGGACTTTTTCCAGTTATACTTCTACATATAAAGAGCTAAACAACATTACATAACACCAGTCTGATTAAGTTAAAACCACCATTGAGTTAAAACAGCTTGATTGCAAAAATCATTAAATGTGTTAGTTTTCTGGTAGCTAGACCATTTAAGCAAAGAATTAATGTAAGTATTACATACAGAACGGAATCTCCTAAGATCTCGCGCACTGCACCTCTCCCCCGTTCTCTCCTTAATGGCCGCTTGCAGCCGACCACTCAGTAATATTATTAATTCTGTGAATTTAGCTTGGAAGACCACATTTATACAAATTCTAGCAGTGCCCATCGGGCTCCGCTCCGCGTAGGAATTTCGGGATAAAAACCATTCTATATCCTTACCTGGGTCTTAAACTATGTTCTTACCAAACTTCATATAAATCCGTCGAGCCATTCTTGAGTTATAAATTGTGTAACTAACACGTCTTTGTTTTATACAAATATATTAAGATTCTTTTTTTTTCACAGTGCAATTAAGAACACATGGAGTGCTTATACCTGCTGACACACCCCTGCAATGGCTCTCCGAACATATGAGCTACCCAGACAATTTCCTGCATTTGTGTTTGTGCTAATTTAATAATACATTTTATTTATAGTACAATTATATGTAATTAAGTATAGTCCTTGTATATTGAAATGCATTCCTTCAAAACGAATCTTTGCTTTTTACTTCATTGACTTCAATGCAATTACAAATCGCTTTGTGGCAGTTACACACGTAAATAAAAGACAATAAACATTCAACAATTTATTGCAAAACAAATGTAAGTGATGTTACCAGTGTTATAACAAGTTAGTTGTTGATTGAATACCGTTCTATAAGTAAATGTTCAACAATGCGTTTAAACATTTACCTACAGAACGGTTCTCTTCAGATTTGTATATTTCTATTAAGTTTTGTTGTAAATAGTTGTAATATCAGTTTTATACAGTCTGATATGTTAAGTTCTCACTAACTCAAGAGTTAATTAACCCATTCACCGCAAACGTCGGATTTATCCGACAAACATTGTCGTGCCCATTTCGGGAGCGTCGGATATTTCCAACAAAAACCACTGCTTCGTATTGCAAATAAGTATCCACATCCCTTTTTGGTTGTATTTATTTAAGATTTTACGCCTCGCGCTGGGGGCACGACAACTGACGAAGTCTCGCGGTAAAATGTTACATATGAAACGTTAGAAATTCTCTTGAACGTGTGCCATTTTCGAATGAATGGGTGCGTCTTATCATGACAGCTTGGTTAATACGGTATGGAAATGTTGCCGCTTTAACTCAGCACTGGTGTTCTTTAATTGAACCTTAATATAACGTCTGTTCGCCGAAAGTTGATAAATATTCGTCTCGGAATAAAGCGACTGTCGCTTCATCATGGCAAACTATACGACGGGAATCGCTTGTCTTTCGTTTTTGCCGTTTGCGTGGTACAAGACACGCAGTTGAATTCAACCACAGCCCGAATGGGTTAAGCGGACGCGACCATCTTACCATTCCGTTCTGGAACGCGCTTCACAATGATTATTTGTTTAAAATTGTAAAAAAGGTGCATAAGTTTTTAAATAATCAGCAGGCCACAATTTGTAATGAGGAAGCCCTGTACTTATCAACTCTCCGCGAACAGACTTTAGGTTATTTTAGTTTATGCTATAGTGTGGTCGACTATAATCTGTGCTACAGACCTTTGAGTATATAAATAGTGGCCAGTAGATATAAACTTTTACAGATACATTATCACGTTTTTATCCCTGACGGGATTAATAAGGCCCAAGTTTATTAGACCTCAAAGCCACGCTTAGCGTAATGGTGGGAAATAAAACAGATCAAGTTTATTTGCAACGCAAATTAAAAAAACACAATCTAGTGATGAGTAGCGGATCTGCATATACCAATTTATATCTGTAGCGGCATCTATTATTTGCTAGGGAAAATAATAGATGGCGCTACGGATATACACCCTTTCAAGCGTTAACCCAGGCCGATTTTCATCAAACATCTAACAGCTAATAACCCTCAGCAAGGGAGAACTTGCTTTCACGTAAAAAAAACCGAATCGAAATGGGTCCGTTCGAGCGCTACGATGATACAGGCAGACAGACGCTAGCGTAACACATATGTATAACACTTAACACCCCTCTTTTTGTCAGTGATTAAAAAGGAATCAAAATAATAATAAATTGCTAATCGCATCACCTATCAACATTATTCAGATCTCGCCCAATCCCTGATCGGCTTTTACGAGAGAAGAAAAGCGGCTGGTACATTTTAAGTTTTTCTTTTCCCCCAGGACTGCATGGAAGATATAAACATAAAGCATTAAAATGCTCTAAGTAGTGCAAGGTACCTAATAACTAAGTACTTAAACATATTTCTTAAATATAAAAATGGCAGTTAATAGGCATCAATTTGCCTTATTTAACTTATGATTTGATTTATCCTCTGCCCACAATATCAAGACATACTTAAAATACAAATGAAAAAACACAGACAGGTACAAACATAACATAACTAAAACAAGATATAGTTATTAAAACTAAAACTCGACGGGAAGATTCTTGTTGAGAAGTATGTTTATCCACTGAACGCAAGCACAGCAGGGAAAACAGCTAGTAAATTAATATACAATATTTAAATGCGCTAATGAAGCCCATTCATTTGACACATGGTTTGATTTGATTTATTTTATTTTTTAGTTAAATATAATTACATTATGGTCTATAGAGGGCGCCATATTGACTTTATTGTTACGTCATATATCCTATAATCAACGGACAGCGAAGACGTTTCTAATGATATAGAGAGGGGGTCATATGCAACCCTACCTCATCGAGTAGCAAAATGTAACATATGTTGGGTGTTGCATATTAAAAAGATATATCTTAATGTACAGGGTTGCCTGGGCCTAACCTGAAGCATTTTGTACAGTCAGTAAAAAAGTGATTATTTAAAAAAGTTGTGGAATAACCCCACAAGTTTTTTTGTCATACCACAGAATACATAATAGTACAAGTACAGAAGATTCACTCCGAAAAATCAATTAAACGAATAGCGACTCTCGCTACGATACAATTAACTTCAATTCAGATCGCACATCGCTAATAACCTACAGTTATATTCACCTAGACGTTCCATCCCTTTCCATGTCTTTCTATCGCGTAACGCTTACCTTTTCTGCCGCACTGATTAGCCACGCTGGCTTGGCCGCCGTACGTACTTTTATAATTTATTGTACTTGCGATTTTAATACCTACCGCGGAGTGAGACAGGCCTGGTCATACTAACAAATGATAACCAATAGTAGTACTGACTATAAAAATCATCGCCGTCTGATAGCTGGAACTTTGACTTTGAGCAATTTGTATTTTCTCCTCTCCAAGGTTGTTTATAAAATAACCAACATATGATCTGTCATTACATTTTATCAACCTCATTCACCATCCACTGGACCTCAATTCCACGTTGTTTTTGCATCATTAAATTTTTGTTGGAACATAAAACTCGGCCGACTAAGAAAAACTCCAGGGCCGGAAACGAAATTAATTATTGAGAGGATGAATAGAACTATCGAATGGCACGAGTTTCATTTTGCATCTTGACGAGGGATTAAAAAAAATTACCACCTTAAAATCGGCCTGACTCACGAAAGTACCAGGATTAGGTGAGGCAACCCTATACATTTTGGCACTTCTTGATAAGGACTATCGAATGTACTACGCACCTAATTGCTTCTCGATGAAACAAAAACAATATCTTTTTTGCTGACTGTACAAAATGCACCAGGTTATGCCCAGGCAACCCTGTACATTAAGACATATCTTTTTAATATGCAACACTCTAGATATGTCATATTTTACTACTCGATGAGGTCGGGTTGCATACGGCCCCCTCTTAGTCTAATACCTTATTTTTAAGATACCCTGGATAACATAGAAGATACGAGGTTACGAGGAAGCAGATGAACAAAGCCCCCTTTTGGCTTCGCCCTAGTCGACTAATAATGTTCTTATCCATGATTCTACATTAAATTCACAATAAAGCAACGTGTTGGTTAAAAGAGCCTACCTATCAAGCGGGGTCTAGAGATTTCTATTAGGTTATTACACTTTTTCCAATGTTAGTAGGTACACTTTTTAATATTAGTGTAAATAAAAGAATTAGCGTTCCGTGCCCAAAGTGTAAAAACGGGACCCTTTTACTAAGATTCCACTGTCCGGCCGTCCGTCTGTCTGTCTGTCACAGGCTGTATCTCATGAACCGTGATAGCTAGAGTTGAAATTTTCACAAATAATGTATTTCTGTTGCCGCTATAACAACAAATACTAAAAACAGAATAAAATAAATAATTAAGTGCGACTCCTATACAAAAAACGTGTTTTTCATAGATATTGGTACAGAACCCTTCGTGCGTGAGTCCGACTCGCACTTTCTTTGTATAAAACAACCAACTTAACAAAATCATGCTTAGCTTTTAGCTACCCAAAGAAACAATTTTAAGTTAGTATATATCACAAAAACTTATTACTAATACATTTTTACATACAATAAATATTTATAAGCCTAGTTCCTTTTACTCTTAAATTTCTGTATCACATAGGGAATGTGCCTGGTAAATCGTTTACAACCGTTATTTGCGAAAATAGCTTGATCTTCACTTGGTCCATATGTTATCACTGTCAATGCTTCACTGGAACAAAATAAAATTTATTTCATGAATAGTTTTATTTATAAATGTGTATGACTGTATTAAAAATCTTATTGGAGGGCAACTCATACACAGAAGTAGTATACAATTAATTGGGTATTTCCTTAGCCAAAAATAAATTATTTTGTACTGATAACAAAATAAAAAGTCGCAAAATAATGTCATTTCTCACTTGCCTTTAAACATATTTATTTATACGTGATTTTAAAAGTCTTCGAATAATTGGTTAATGATATAAAAAAATCTCAATCAATAAATAAATAAAAAAACGCCTTTTTGTAAGTCGGTTAAAACTGGACACTAACTTTAATTCTTGATTTATTTAAACCACTTTTATACTTTTGTTTTATTTACAGAAGAATATTTTATTTTGATTAATTAAAGTATTTTTATTTTTTATATACTTACGCCATCATTTCTTCGGAAGGATTCAATATACCATGAAACCGAAACTCTGCCAATGCACACAATTCAACATGATTTTGCTCCAATGGTAAAAATGGTATATAGTGGTCTATTAAGTGATGTGCAATAGTAGCAGATTTCTCAAATCCACCTGTAAACAAAAAATCGTTTAAAATATAGTCTAGAAGAATTCTTGAATTTTACGACTTTGAACGGCATGGAATGTAACATTTTGACACCGGAGTTTTTTAGACTAATTCGACCCTGCTGTGTTCGATTTCACCCGGTGTCAGACCAATTTCCCCCCCCCCCCCCCCCCCCCCTTCTCCGTTTTGTACAAAAACTGTTAGATTTATAAAAAAAACTGTCAATGACAAAATTAATCTACATTAAATTACCTACTACACGGTATAAATTTTATTTTTATAGGTATTATAGTTTTTGAGTTACGTCTACGCAAATTACAAAGTTTTTAAGTTTTTTTAAATTTTAACACATTCACGGACACTAAGCCAGACACAATAGAAATAACAATTGAATTACGTCCACAGCCGTAAGTGTCCGTGAATGTGTTAACTGTATTTTCGCTATTTTATAGGGAAACCGCTGAATTTGGAACAAAGTGATGTATGCACTAATCAATCTTGATGTATTAACCTACAAAACAAGACCCCATTAACAGTCGTACGAGCTTTTGTGTACTTTGGACAACTTACAGCGCCGAACTTGCGAACATTGAACAAGAATTAACCCTCATAAAAACTACCTACTTTATTTATATTTCGTAGCAAATCTTTTACATGGTGCTAATCAATGATATATATGTACTAAGTAACGCACGTGCTAGTTCCCTAAAGTAGTTTAAGAAAGTTGTTCAGTAAATATGGTCTCAAGGAAATATAAATATTAAGTATTGGTGCAGGTATATGGATCTGTAAAGAAAAGAGGCCTCAATTGAGACAATAGTATATTTTAATCGACTTAGATTGTGGTTATCGTTTGATGATAATAAAAAAATAACAAAATTTCTGACTTAATATTATTATTACACATTTGCAGTAATATTATTACGGCATACTTTCCGACAAAAAACACTAGATGTGTAAGGTGGTTTTACGTCTCTGCGACAAATGCAAGCTGCTGTTTTACACCCTACCTTACAGCCGCATGTAAGGAGGTTATTACTGGCCTTGGAAACAGCCTCAAAGGTTACCAGAAAGGGCTTGAGCTGAACCCCTTCTCGGGGCGAGCCGTAATCTGTTGGAGACAGCAATTTAACTCTTAAAAGTTTGGTAGAGCTTTATAAGATAGAGTCCATAAAAACAACCGACCAAGCCAGGCGCGTTCTATTTTCCACCACATCTCCTGAAGCAGCTCACTTGTATATCCGTCGAGCGCATTACTAAACTTTTATTTGGAGAAACGCTTATGTTGGAGAAGTTAAATTGCTTTCTCCAACGAAAGGGGATACGCTCAAGCCCATTCTCGTAACCTTAGAGGCTATTCCTAAGGCCTGCAATGACCTCCTTACATGCGGCTGTAAGGCAGGGTGCAAAACGGCAGCTTGCATTTGCAGCAGAGACGTGAAGCAACCTTACACATCTAGCTGTTTTTGTCGGGGAGTATGCCATAATAATATTACAACAAATGTGTAATAATAATATTAACACAGAAATTTTATTATAATCAAACGATAACCACAATCTAAGTCGATTAAAATATACTATTGTCTCAATTGAGGCCTCTTTTCTTTACAGATCCATATACCTGCACCAATACTTAATATTTATATTTCTTGAGACCATATTTACTGAAAAACTTTCTCAAACTACTTTAGGGAACTAGCACGTGCGTTACTTAGTACATATATATCATTGATTAGCACCATGTAAAAGATTTGCTACGAAATATAAATAAAGTAGGTAGTTTTTATGAGGGTTAATTGTTGTTTAATGTTCGCAAGTTTGGCGCTGTAAGTTGTCCAAAGTACACAAAAGCTCGTACGACTGTTAATGGGGTCTTGTTTTGTAGGTTAATACATCAAGATTGATTAGTGCATACATCACTTTGTTCCAAATTAAGCGGTTTCCCTATAAAATAGCGAAAATACAGTTAAAATTTAAAAAACTTAAAAACTTTGTAATTTGCGTAGACGTAACTCAAAAACTATAATAACTATAAAAATAAAATTTATACCGTGTAGTAGGTAATTTAATGTAGATTGATTTTGTCATTGACAGTTTTTTTCTAAATCTAACAGTTTTTGTACAAAACGGAGAAAACCGTGGCGAGGGACATATTTTCACTAAAAAGGGGGGGAAGGGGGGGAAATTGGTCTGACACCGGGCAAAATCGAACTCAGCAGGGTCGAATTAGTCTAATAAACCCCGGTGTCAACTGTTACATTAAATGCCGTTCAACATGAAAAGGAAAAGGCTTTTCAGATTTTTCTTCTAGACTAATATGTACCAAAAAGATATTTTTCTTTTTGATAGCGGTCATTAACCCTTTCACCGCGAGACTTTATATCAGTTGTCGTGCCCCCAGCGCGAGACATGGTAAATCTAAAATACCTATCTACAACCAAAAATGGATATGGATACGTAAGTTATGTGCCATACGAGCATTTTTTTTTGTCGCAAATATTCGACCCTGATCACCCTGATTGTCCGATAAGTAAGATGATCCGTGCTTCGGAGGGCACGTTAAGCCGTCGGTCCCGGTCACTGTCTTTGACATTGGTCGTTACCTAAAACCATGTCAGAGTCCTTTAAGGCGGTTTAAAATCTCTGACACTAGTGTTAGTCACTAACACACACGATAAGAAGAAGCAAATTGTTATAAAAAGAATTCATACTGAAAGATTAAAGCTTGTCACCCATAGACAAACCATAGCACAAGCTCCTATACTATCCAAAATAAAAATAGCTTAAACAATGATCCTTTTTAGTGGTTCTAAAATCTTTTACCTTGGTGATACGCGGTTCTCCTTATGATAGGCTCAAAGTTACGAAATTCAACATCATTTCTTTTAACACCTTCTCCATACAATTCCAATAAATTAGTTGCTATTTCCTTTCCTCCAATGTTGGATATAAAAATGAAAATGCTGTCTCTGAAACATTTAAATCGGAACATTAGTACTGGCTGGTTTCTTTGTTAGATTTATATTATGACTTATGAGTATAGCAAAGAATAAGCACCATTGTCTTTAATAAAACAAAAGTTCCTTTATATATTTTTTGTTGTCAGTTTTTCATATTAGTGGATATATTTTGAATGATTTAATGCTATTGTCTAAATCAATACAATACAATACCCTTTATTGCGCAAAAAAAAAATTATACAATTATCTTAAAAACTTTTATATGCACAAAAGGCAGCCTTTTCACTAAGCAATTTCTCCCAGGCAACTTCTCGATAAATATAGAAAAAGAGATGGGACTTTTTTTAATGCACATAATTGAAAAGAAGATTAAATTGGTGCGTGAAGTAATACTAGTGTCATTACAAATTAAAAGTTAAATAAATTACAATACAAGAGAACACTTTATTACCTGTAATCAACCCCATCAACAGCGTGATGATGATCTAGCATGGGCTTAATTGCATCCAGCACAGACGGGCACATGTCATGGATTTCATCAAAAATTATCAATGACTTTCCACATTTCTTTACAATATTATTGACACTGGTAATAAGTTCCTGCTAAAGAGATAAAGAACATTCATTAGTGTCGTTTTACTCCCAATTAAAGTTTTCTCACTTGCATCCTATTCTGTTGTCAAATGAGTTATCTAATCATTTTTCTAAACTAAAAACCGACTTCACTAAACAACCTTTTTTTTTATAAAAATTATGATAAAATTTGTATGGGACCACCTTGCAAGTACATATACCCTTTCAAACAAAAAAAAAATTCCAAATTGATCCAGATATCTTTGAAAAAGAACATGATGAATTGATAACCTCCTTATTACTGTAGATACTATTTTTAACTGACTTGAAAGTTGAGACTTCAAAGTCTCAAGTCATAAGGCTGCGTTTCCACTGAAGCGGAGCAGAACAGAGAGGAGAGAAATTGACCAATCACAATGCTCAAAATCTCTGCTCCGCTGTTTAAATTAAAGCTGAGCAGAGATTTCGAGCGTTGTGATTGGTCAATTTCTCTCCTCTCCGCTTTGCTCTGCTTCAGTGGAAACGCAGCCTAAGTCAGTTAAAAATAGCAGACTTGGCTTTATGATAGTTATCTTAAGGTGTAAGTGAAATGATTAATGTTGTACCAGACTAGTAATTACACTGACATATCTATGCAACAATGAACTAAAACACAGTAAAAAGTTTAAGATTTTGCAATCATTGAAACAAACTTACTTTACTTTTCTCTAGATCAGTGCAGTCAAAGTCTTTCTTGCCCATAAATACTTTAACATATTTACTCTGCATCCCCTTTTTGTACAGGGCTTCAGCTATCATGGTTGCAGCATAGTTTTTACCAACACCTGACCATCCGTGAAGGCTTACAACCAGAGCTTTTTTATTTGCTTTATTTTTATCATAGACTGATTCTTTGTGAGCTTGTAGAATGTTTACCAACTCGCCAACAAGTGGCTGACCATACATCCTTTCAGTCAGTGATTGCTTCAGCTCTGAAATAGACAAAAAGCTGACTTTAAGTAATATTTATCTAGAAAATTATACATGTACAAATATATGTGTATCTTGCAGTAAAATGGTGAGTTAATTTTAATTAAAATAAATACACAAAATAGTATAAGCATATTGACCTGTATCATGGATGATGTTGTACACAATATTGAGTATTTATAAAAACAAATATAATGATGGGAGAGCCGCTGCTATAGGTATTAGCACTTTCAATTACTGTGACGATCAGCCGGTTTCACAATTAGCATAAAGAATACTTACTCTCCAAATCATATGGCACATGGTCATTATTGCAGCATTCTATAAAACGGCAAACGGTGTTGTCTTTTACTTCATCCCATTTGAACCAAGCTCCCGCCAAAGCAACAGCACCGATGGACAACGAAATGATTTCAGATGCAGTGCCGTTTATTTTACTTAATAGTAAGACTATTATCACACCGAAACATTTGAGATCCAAATGACGCATGATGAAATATAGGTATGATCAGAAAAACAATAACAAATCAACAGCGTTACTTCTCCAAAAGTGGTAATAGTATGTACCACTGAACATTGACATAAATATTCAGCAATGTGTAACTACAGTTTTACCATCACTTGATTGATAAATATTCAGCTTTTCAAAAGTAAACTTCCAAATATATTTCAAATGTACATTTGTTTTTCGTGATAGTTATATTGTGATCGTACTTCTCCTTTAGGACTTTTTCTAATTTGTGCGTACTTTGCAGATAGGAAAGCGGTGTTGTTTTGATCAAATCTCAGCACAAATTAGATAGAATAGAATTTCAGTTCGACCAAATTTTATATTTTCTAAATTTCTAATTCCTCTCAAATCTAATGAAAATTACACGCACGACTGACATTGACACTTTGAAAGTTTGAAATACTTTGAAATATGCAATGGTGTTTTTTCTTTTAATTATTTTACGGCTCTGGATACTACAGACATATTTTTGAAATCCCTTGTCACATTACGAATGGTTTGCGCGAGCGTTTCCAAACGGGCGCATTTTTGAATCGGTAGTTTGCGAAGGATTTGCAACGAGTGGTCTTGACTTGACCACTCGTGATTTTTACATTTGTAGCGTAGATATGTCATCGAAACCAATCATGGGAAATCCGTTCCATTTCACGTTGCTTTTTTATTCATGTTCGAATTTTTAGAAAAGCATAAACAAATTATCGATATTTTCGGCGTAAAACAACATCGTTTTTCGCTGACACGTCGGTTTCAAATATACGATTAATAAACTACATGTTTTTTGTTTCGCTGAGTCTCTCAATGAAAAATAGCACTCCAGGAGTGCTATTTTTCATTCAAACACTAATAAAAAGGAAACGTGAAATGGAACGGATTTCCCATGATTGTTTTCGATGATATATTTACGCTACAAATGTCAAAATTACGAGTGATCAAACTCAAAACCACCTGTTTGTGGAATCAGTGGTGGATCTACACATTTGCCGCCTGTAGGCTAATTATATTTTGCCGCCCCTACCCATCCTGTTTCGGATCCTTCATGTGTAGCTTTTTCTGTGGCGAAGAAGTGGAAATAGGTACGCATCAGTCCGACGCCCTGATTACTTAAAATAAAACCTGGGAGCGCTTGATTATGCCGGACCTTTTCAGGGTAGCGGGGGTGCGCGGAAGGGGAGGGGTGGGAAATATTCAATATTGCCGCCCCCTAAAATGTGCCGCCCTAGGCTCCAGCCTACTCAGCCTGCTGGTAAATCCGCCACTGTGTGGAATCTCGACAACGAAAATTATTTAAATAAAATACAGAGGGATTTTATTTTATGTAAAATTGCACAGACATAGATGTAATAGATAACGCCCGTATCAATATTTGTATGGAAACCAAGCGTGCCAACTTTTTTAATGCCTACTGTGACGTCACAGGCAATTTTAGTGACGGGTAGAGATGGGCGGTGGGTATATACCCAATCTACCCATTTGGGAATATACCCGGTAGATTGGGTAAATACCCGGTAAATACCCGTATCTACCCATTTGGTGGGTAGATTGAATTTTATGAGTAATTACTTCGCAATTCGTGTCCGAACGTGTGTGCAAGGGCTCTAAAATGCTTAAAATGCAGGTAGACGTCAAATCTGACATTAAAGTATATAAAACCACCATACTAATCATACTTTGAAAGTAGGCTTCTTTGATTTATTATCATTATAACACATACTTATAGGTGTTCCAATGAGCAATCAGACATCAAATGCGATGTAAATATATAAGCACCCTCATACATATATAGAGAGTAGGTATCTTTGACTGCTCATAAAAAAGGCAAAATTACTGATTTCGGGGTTGGTCTCGGAACAAATGATATTCGTATCAATTAGTTCTTTAATTTCCCATCAACTTATTATAACATTTCCCGCAAAATAGTATGCCGGGTATTTACCTGTATCTACCCGTTGTATGGGAACATACAAATTAACAGGTCTAAGTTCATATTTTTTGTTGGCAAATGTTTGTAGACCTAACTAAATGTTAAAATAAGCAATCAGTCATTAAATGCGATGTCAATATACGAGCACTCTCATACATATATAGAGAGTAGGTATCTTTGACTGCTCATATAAAAGCCAAAACTACTGATTTCGGGGTTGGTCCCGGAACAAAAGATATTCGTATCAATGAGTCCTTTGATTTCCCATCAACTTATTATAAAATTTCCCGCAAAATAGTATGCCGGGTATTTACCTGTATCTACTCGTTGTATGGGAACATACAAATTTACAGGTCTAAGTTAATATTTCTTGCTGGTAAATGTTTAAAGACCTAATTATATAGTAAAATAAGCTATCAGACATCAAATGCGATGTCAATATACGAGACCTCTCATACATTTATAGAGAGTAGGTATCTTTGACTGCTCATATAAAAGCCAAAACTACTGATTTTGGGATTGATCCCGGAACAAAAGATATTCGTATCAATGAAGTCTTCGATCCCCTATCAACTTGTTATAACATTTCCCACAAAATAGAATGCCGGGTATTTACCCGTATCTACTCGTTGTATGGGAACATACAAATTTACAGGTCTAAGTTTATATTTTTTGCTGTCAAATATTTGTAGACCTAACTAGATGTTAAAATAAGCAATCAGTCATCAAATGCGATGTCAATATACGAGCACCCTCATACATGTATAGGGAGTAAGTATCTTTGACTGCTCATATAAAAGCCAAAACTACTGATTTTGGGGTTGGTCTCGGAACAAAAGATGTTCGTATCAATGAGTTCTTTGATTTTCCATCAACTTATTATGACATTTCCCGCAAAATAGTATGCCGGGTATTTACCTGTATCTACCCGTTGTATGGGAACATACAAATTTACAGGTCTAAGTTTATATTTTTTAATGGCAAATGTTTGTAGACCTAACTAGATGTTAAAATAAGCAATCAGTCATCAAATGCGATGACAATATACGAGCACTCTCATACATATATAGAGAGTAGGTATCTTTGACTGCTCATATAAAAACCAAAACTACTGATTTCGGGGTTGGTCCCGGAACAAAAGATATTCGTATCAATGAGTCCTTTGATTTCCCATCAACTTATTATAACATTTCCCGCAAAATAGTATGCCGGGTATTTACCTGTATCTACCTGTTGTATGGGAACATACACATTTACAGGTCTAAGTTTATAATTTTTAATGTCAAATATTTGTAGACCTAACTAGATGTTAAAATAAGCAATCAGTCATCAAATGCGATGACAATATACGAGCACTCTCATACATACATACATACTATCACGTCTTTATCCCTAATGGGGCAGACAGAGCATTTTGGGTCTTGCGGCTCTATGCAGAGCCTAGGGCCGCAAGACTCAAAAGCCACTTTTAGCGTCATGGTAGGCGAGAAGATGGAAAAGCAATCAATACAGTGACACTTTCATACATATATAGAGAGTAGGTATCTTTGACTGCTCATATAAAAACCAAAACTACTGATTTCGGGGTTGGTCCCGGAACAAAAGATATTCGTATCAATGAGTCCTTTGATTTCCCATCAACTTATTAAAACATTTCCCGCAAAATAGTATGCCGGGTATTTACCTGTATCTACCCGTTGTATGGGAACATACACATTTACAGGTCTAAGTTTATAATTTTTAATGTCAAATATTTGTAGACCTAACTAGATGTTAAAATAAGCAATCAGTCATCAAATGAGATGTCAATATACGAGCACTCTCATACATGTATAGAGATTAAGTATCTTTGACTGCTAATTTAAGAGCCAAAACTACTGATTTCGGGGTTGGTCTCGGAACAAAAGATATTTGTATAGACGAGTTCTTCGATCCCCTATCAAATTGTTATAACATTTCCCACATAATAGTATGCCGGGTATTTACCCGTATCTACCCGTTGTATGGAAACATACAAATTAACAGCTCTAAGTTTACATTTTTTGCTGGCAAACGTAAGTAGACCTAAAAAGATGTTAAAATGAGCAATCATACATCAAATGCGATGTCATTATACGAGCACCTTCATACAAGTATAGAGAGTAGGTATATTTGACTGCTCATCCAAGAGCCAAAACTACGGATTTCGGGGTTGGTCTCGGAACAAAAGATATTTGTATAGATGAGTTCTTCGATCTCCCATCAACTTGTTATAACATTTCCCACAAAATAGTATGCCGGGTATTTACCCGTATCTACCCGTTGTATGGAAACATACAAATTAACAGGTCTAAGATTACATTTTTTGCTGGCAAATATTTGTAGACCTGACAAGATGTTAAAATGTGCAATCAGACATCAAATGCGATGTCAATATACGAGCACCCTCATACATGTTTAGAGAGTAGGTATCTTTGACTGCTAATTTTAGAGCCAAAACTACTGATTTCGGGGTTAATCTCGGAACAAAAGATATTCGTATATATGAGTTCTTTGATCCCCCATCAACTTGTTATAACATTTCCCACAAAATAGTATGCCGGGTATTTACCCGTATCTACCCGTTGTATGGAAACATACAAATTAACAGGTCTAAGATTACACTTTTTGCTGGCAAACGTAAGAAGACCTAATAAGATGTTAAAATGAGCAATCAGACATCAAATGCGATGTCAATATACAAGCACCCTCATACATGTATCGAGAGTAGGTATCTTTGACTGCTCATCCAAGAGCCAAAACTACGGATTTCGGGTTTGGTCTCTGAACAAAAGATATTCGTATAGACGAGTTCTTCGATCCCCCATCAACTTGTCATAACATTTCCCACAAAATAGTATGCCGGGTATTTACCCGTATCTACCCGTTGTATGGAAACATACAAATTAACAGCTCTAAGATTACACTTTTTGCTTGCAAACGTGAGTAGACCTAATAAGATGTTAAAATGAGCAATCAGACATCAAATGCGATGTCAATATACAAGCACCCTCATACATGTATAGAGAGTAGGTATATTTGACTGCTAATTTAAGAGCCAAAACTACTGATTTCGGGGTTGGTCTCGGAATAAAAGATATTCGTATAGACAAATTCTTCGATCCCCCATCAACTTGTTATAACATTTCCCACAAAATAGTATGCCGTGTATTTACCCGTATCTATCCGTTGTATGGGAACACACAAATTGACAGGTCTATGTTTACATTTTTTGCTGGCAAACGTAAGTAGACCTTATTATATCTATATCTATACATATAATAAAACAGTAAAAAAAGTGTGTCTGTACATTAAATATATTTCCAAAAAAAAATTGGGGGCGATGGAGACGTAGTAATAGAGTAAGAATTAAAAAAAAAATGTCTGTCTGTTTGTCTGTTTGTCTGTATGTCTGTTTGTCTGTTTGTCTGTTTGTCTGTTTGTACACGCTAATCTCCGGAAATACTGGACGGATTCGAATGAAACTTTTTTTGTTATATAGCTATTAATCCTGGGCAACATATAGGGTATAAATGATTTTGGAAAATGGAACGCCTGATGCAGAACCATAATGGTCCAGCAAAACTATAAGAGATATAAAAATGCCGCCTTAGTAAAAGTTGTTCAGCCTGATGAGCATATTCCAGGGACATAAAGTCCACGCGGACGAAGTCGCGGGCTTCGGCTAGTGTTAAAATAAATAATCAGATAACAAATAAGATGGCATCTGTATATTTAATATGGATAGCATCAGTGATTTTAATCTTTGATATTTTTTTCTTTTAAAGATATTTATTGTTTTATACATTATATAACCTTTTTGTACATTTCTACACATAAATAGTGGACTCACACTAATTTTTAAATAAATATTCCAATCTACCCACCCAAACGGGTAGATACGGGTATATACCCGGTGCATATCGGGTAAATATCCAAGTGTGGGTAAATTCCCGGGTAGATGCCCATCTCTAGTGACGGGCAATTCAAACCGATTCAATGAAACCGCTCGCTACGATTTAAACGATTTATTGAAGACGCACGCCGCCGCCCTGATCGTCTCGCTCATACTCATAGATTTTATATCTGTGGTCTCGCTCGCTCACTCCGCGCTCGCTAACCATACGATCTCGCTTAAAGATGGGCGGTGGGTAAATACCCAATCTACCCATTTGGGAATATATCCGGTAGATTGGGTAAATACCCGGTATATACCCGTATCTACCCATTTAGTGGGTAGATTGAATTTTATGAGTAATTACTTCGCAATTCGAGTCCGAAAGTGTGTGCCAGCGCTTTAATATGCTTAATACGCAGGTAGACGTCAAATCTGACATGAAAGTATATGAAACCACCATACTAATTATACTTTGTAGGCTTTTTTTATTTATTATCATTATTTTGTTGGGAGGTGCGCATAAACATACATAAAAGTGGTTAAATGAGTAAGAAGATATAAAATGCGATGTCAATATATGGGCACCCTCATACATATTAAAAAGCCAAAAATACTGATTTCGGGGTTGGTCTCGGAACAAAAGATAATCGTTTAGATGAGTTCTTTGATCCCCCATCAACTTGTCATAACATTTCTCACAAAATAGTATGCCGGGTATTTACCCGTATTTACCCGTTGTATGAAAACATACAAATTAACAGGTCTAAGTTCACACTTTTTGCTGGCAAACGTAAGTAGACCTAATAAGATGTTAAAATGAGCAATCAGACATCAAATGCGATGTCAATATACGAGCACCCTCATACATGTGTAGAGAGTAGGTTTCTTTAACTGCTCATCCAAGAGCCAAAACTACTGATTTCGGGGTTGGTCTCGGAACAAAAGATATTCGTATAGACGAGTTCTTTGATCCTCCATTAAATTGTTATAACATTTCCCACAAAATAGTATGCCGGGTATTTACCCGTATCTACCCGTTGTATGGGAACATACAAATTTATAGGTCTAAGTTTACATTTTTTGCTGGCAAACGTAAGAAGACTTAATAAGATGTTAAAATGAGCAATCAGACATCAAATGCGATGTCAATATACGAGCACCCTCATACATGTATAAAGTGTAGGTATATTTGACTGCTCATTCAAGAGCCAAAACTTCTGATTTCGGAGTTGGTCTCGGAACAAAAGATATTCGTATAGACGACTTCTTCGATCCCCCATCAACTTGTCATAACATTTCCCACAAAATAGTATGCCGGGTATTTACCCATATCTACCCGTTGTATGGGAACATACAAATTAACAGGTCTAAGTTTACATTTTTTGCTGGCAAACGTAAGAAGACCTAATAAGATGTTAAAATGAGCAATCAGACATCAAATGCGATGTCAATATACGAGCACCCTCATACATATATACAGAGTAGGTATCTTTGACCGTTCATTCAAGAGCCAAAACTACTGATTTCGGCGTTGGTCTCGGAACAAAAGATATTCGTTTAGACGAGTTCTTCGATCCCCCATTAACTTGTCATAACATTTCCCACAAAATAGTATGCCGGGTATTTACCCGTATCTACCCGTTGTATAAAAACATACAAATTAACAGGTCTAAGTTTACATTTTTTGCTGGCTAACGTAAGTAGACCTAAAAAGATGTTAAAATGAGCAATCAGACATCAAATGCGATGTCAATATACGGGCACCCTCATACATGTATAGAGAGTAGGTATCTTTGACTGCTCATTCAAGAGCCAAATCTACTGATTTCGGGGTTGGTCTCGGAACAAAAGATATTCGTATAGACAGTTCTTCGATCCCCCATCAACTTGTCATAACATTTCACACAAAATAGTATGCCGGGTATATACCCGTATCTACCCGTTGTATGGAAACATACAAATTTACAGGTCTAAGTTTACATTTTTTGCTGGCAAACGTAAGAAGACCTAATATGATGTTAAAATGAGCAATCAGACATCAAATGCGATGTCAATATACGAGCACCCTCATACATGTTTAGAGAGTAGGTATCTTTGACTGCTCATTCAAGAGCCAAAACTACTGATTTTGGGGTTGGTCTCCGAACAAAAGATATTCGTATTGACTAGTTCTTCGATCCTCCATCAACTTATTATTACATTTCCCACAAAATAGTATGCCGGGTATTTACCCGTATCTACCCGTTGTATGGGAACATACAATTTGACAGGTCTATGTTTACGTTTTTTGCTGGCAAACGTAAGTAGACCTAAAAAGATGTTAAAATGAGCAATCAGACATCAAATGCGATGTCAATATACGGGCACCCTCATACATGTATAGAGAGTAGGTATCTTTGACTGCTCATTCAAGAGCCAAAACTACTGATTTCGGGGTTGGTCTCGGAACAAAAGATATTTGTTTAGACGAGTTCTTTGATCCCCTATTAACTTGTCATAACATTTCCCACAAAATAGTATGCCGGGTATTTACCCGTATCTACCCGTTGTATGGGAACATACAAATTTACAGGTCTAAGTTTACATTTTTTGCTGGCAAACGTAAGAAGACCTAATAAGGTGTTAAAATGAGCAATCAGACATCAAATGCGATGTCAATATACGAGCACCCTCATACATGAATAGAGATTAGGTATTTTTACTGCTAATTTAAGAGCCAAAACTACTAACTTCGGGGTTGGTCTTGAAACAAAAGATATTCGTTTAGACGAGTTCTTCGATCCCCCATCAACTTGTCATAACATTTCCCACAAAATAGTATGCCGGATATTTACCCGTATCTACCCGTTGTATGGAAACATACAAATTTACAGGTCTAAGTTTAAATTTTTTGCTGGCAAACGTAAGAAGACCTAATATGATGTTAAAATGAGCAATCAGACATCAAATGCGATGTCAATATACGAGCACCCTCATACATTAATAGAGATTAGGTATTTTTGACTGCTAATTTAAGAGCCAAAACCACTGATTTCGGGGTTGTTCTGGGAACAAAAGATATTTGTTTAGACGAGTTCTTCGATCCCCCATCAACTTGTCATAACATTTCCCACAAAATAGTATGCCGGGTATTTACCCGTATCTACCCGTTGTATGAAAACATACAAATTAACAGGTCTAAGTTTACATTCTTTGCTGGCAAACGTAAGTAGACCTAATAAGATGTTAAAATGAGCAATCAGACATCAAATGCGATGTCAATATACGAGCACCCTCATACATGTGTAGAGAGTAGGTTTCTTTAACTGCTCATCCAAGAGCCAAAACTACTGATTTCGGGGTTGGTCTCGGAACAAAAGATATTCGTATAGACGAGTTCTTCGATCCCCTATTAACTTGTCATAACATTTCCCACAAAATACTATGCCGGGTATTTAATACGCCTACCCATCGCCATATAAACGTAATTATTACCCTTCCGTCCTCACTAGATGGCGCAGTAGGTATCGATTAAAACCACGGAAAACATTAAAATCTTTTATTACCATTATTTGAACAAAGTAAAACTCTAACTTATTAAATATGATTTTTATGAGCTGCAATAAATATTTTTAAAGCACTTTCTTTGTCTATTTCACGAAATTCAGAAATATTTGTCTAAAAGCACAATTTTTGGTTTTTGATTATGTCACTAGATGGCACTTTGTGTGCTTTAAGGTTTTTTGTGGGATTATATTGATGGCAGCACCGTCTTTACTATAAAGCCACAGAATTAATAATAGTATTACATAATAAAGCGTAGGTACTAACTCGTCCGTAAGAATAGATTATACAAATGATACCTGCCTATTATAATATCTTGTAATAATGTACCTCAGAGTAAAATATACTACGTACACTGTGTACAAACAAAATCGTATTCGTATCATTTTGCGCTGAATTTTGTTTCTAGAACAAAGTACCTGGGCGACCGAGCCTTGCTCGGTTACATCTCAAACATTAACAATTTTTTTTTAAACTTGTCTAAAAACAATGCAAAATAAAAAAAAAATATATAAACTTAAACATAAAAAAAAACAAAAGTAAGTCACCGAGTGGGATTCGAACCCGTAACACTCTTTCTAGCGGTCGCTATCCTTAACCACTGAGCTAAATCAAGGCGGTCGCGGCGCGACGAAATTAGCGACCATATTCTGCGTGGAAAGAAAAACGCATGAAAACTCGAAAACACGCGTTTTCCCATGCTGGTCTGGGAGAAATGATAAAACTTAGAATGTACCAGCTGCATCTCTTCCCGTGCTGATCGTAAAGCCGATCGAGGGAATGGGCAAAAATGCAAATCATGTTAACAGGCGATGCGGCTAGCAACCCATCTCTGTATTGGTTGCTTTTCCATCTTCTCGCCCACCATGACGCTAAAAGTGGCTTTTGGGTCTTGCGGCCCTGGGCTCTGGGTAGAGCTGCAAGACCCAAAATGCTCTGTCTGCCCCATTAGGGATACAGACGTGATAGTATGTACGCGTTTTCCCAAACATAAAACTAATCTAGATCGATTGTTTTACCCCCGAAAACCCCCATATACAAATTTTCAGCGAAATCGTTAGAGCCGTTTTCGAGATCACAGAAATTTATAAATAAATATATATATATATATATATATATATATATATATAAATTTCCTATTATATATATATATTATTTAATTAGTACCTGGGCGACCGAGCTTTGCTCGGTTACATCTCAAACATTAACTACTTTTTTTAAACTTGTCTAAAAACAATGCAAAATAAAAAATTATATATAAACTTAAACATAAAATAAATTAAAAGTTAGTCACTGAGTGGAATTCGAACCCGTAACACTTTTTCTAGCGGTCGGTATCCTTAACCACTGAGCTAAAACCAAGGCGGTCGGCGCGACGAAATTAGCGACCATATTCTGCGTGGAAAGAAAAACGCATGAAAACTCGAAAACACGCGTTTTCCCAAACATAAAACTAATCTAGATAGATTGTTTACCCCCGAAAACCCCCATATACAAATTTTCAGCGAAATCGTTAGAGCCGTTTTCGAGACCACAGAAATTTATAAATAAATATATATATATATATATATATATACAATATCCTCGCTCGTTTAAAGGTATAAGATAAGATAAGATATCATTGAAAAAGGCACACGCCGTACGAACTAAAGGTACTTAGTATCTTATCAGGCATGTCATAAAAACATCGAAATATGGTTTATATTGTAATACCTAACTACTTATCCGAAATACTAAGTGACGATTATCATAGCTGGAGATGTTAGGTAAATCTTAACGTCCGCAACCGTAACACCCTAACGGCCTGGCCACAGCCTCTGGCGGTGCGGATCGCGGTGCGGCAGGAGGCGCGGCGTGCGGCGCGGCTCGCGGTGGTATGCCACAGCTCACATGTTGCGACCGCGGCGGCGGCAGCGGTGGACGTATTTAGAGAACAGCTAACTATTAAAATAGAAGGGAATTGTTTTTTTTTTCGATCCATAATTTTTTTTAAACTTGCATATATTTATGATGTGAATTTTTTGACATCCATGATGCTGGTCTACTCAGTATTTTACTTATAAATTGTTCCGTATTCGGTATATAAATGAGCTCAACGCGCGGTAAAAACAAAATGATTTGTTTCGGTCGCGCGACGCTGATTACGTCCACCGCTGCCGCCGCTGACGACGCGCCGAGCTGTGGCCACCTCGATACTCGCGCATACATTTGTTTCATCCGCCCGTCGCGCGGCCGCGTGCCGCGCGACTCACCCCGCGCCGCGCGCCGCGCCGCAATACGCGGCGCCGGCAGCTGTGGCATCCTCCATACATTCCCTACCATTTGTTTTCGCCGCTCACCGCCTGCCGCGCCGCAATCCGCGCCGCAATCCGCGCCTCCGTGGGCTGTGGCCAGGGGGTAACACCTGATATACGAGCACAGGTATCTAGCTATACCTAGATGCTCGTTCAATGAATCAACATGTTACGGGTACTTACCTACCCCGTGTACCTACCTAAAGCAGAAGTTTGGACATAAGCAGTGCCGCGAGGTCGCGCCCGGAACGACCGCCGGCGAACACATTCACACACCTGAGTAAGTCAGTGGCATCGTACGACTACGTACCTATCGAACTTTATCAAATTCCAAAGAACTTTGAATATGATACGGAAATATGGGGAATAAATTAAAAAAAAAGTAGATAGGTATCTTTTAGTTGTATTGTGCTCTACAACGTGAAAGGGACATACCTACCCGTAATAAATCGAACCACAGGCTATACTAGATCACTAGTTTTTTATATTTTAAATTAACCTTAGGTACCTACTGTCCCACCGATGAGCAAAGGTCTCCATTTTTATTTATTTTTATTTATATTACGATGATATTATATAAAAGTAAAAACGACATTTCCATTGGCTGCACACAGCACACAGTTCTTTGAAGATTACATGCATCGAACTAAAAATAATTCAAATCAAGTGAAGCTGATCTCGATATATAAATAGTACCACAGATTACTAATAATAAGTACGTAGTAATATATACTAATAAGTTACGTAGTAACTTATTAGTAATCCGTGGTAGTACTCAGTACCTACCTATTAGATTTCCATACTCTTTTTCACTTTCCCCGACAAAAAAAAGATAAACCGCCTGGTAAATAAATTTGTTATACGTATTCAGATTTCTTATGAGTAACTACATACCTATCACATTGCAAGAGGTTCTTTTTTTTGTAAGAAGGTAGGTAGGTACTTAATATTATTTTGCAATTTTTTACGTAGTACGATTCATTAATTATCATAATTTGCATGAAAGAAATGAGAAATGCTTACTTACCATACCTACCTAGATATTTCTGAAGATATACATATATGAATGGGTAGTGGTGTCATTTTTTGAAATGCGAAGTCACTAAACGCACGGTTTTTTGTATGGAAAAATCATTCGTTATTGTGACTCTGCGTTTCATAAATGGCACTTACTTCAAACACGTTTTTAAATTTGATATTTTATAACATAAATGATTGACGCGTCCCTGTCCTGCATCCGAATCTGTTAATTTTAACACCCCTCGTGCGGCGCGCGCGGCTAGCTACCCCTTGTAGGTATGGCGCGATTACGGGTTAAGCGCCGTATTCATTATCCAGCGTGCTGTCCAGCGGCTCAAGGTCGCTTTGCTGGATGTAGCGTATTCACGCATCCAGCAAGGCATCCAGCAAGCCAGTGTTGCCATTAGTCACACATTTTGCGAGCCAGTGTTGCCCTCTTTTGTTGTTCTTGTATGTTGACAGTTCTAACCTGATGCAGTCTGCTGTACAGCAAGCGTATTCACGATCTATCTGCCCGACGTTCGCGGTGGTGGGGGTGCTTGCTGGACGCAAAATCGATCCAGCAGGTCCAGCAAGCAATTAATAATAATAACCGACGTGAAGTTGCTTGCTGGACGTGCTGGATCCAGCAAGCACCCCCACCACCGCGAACGTCGGGCAGATAGATCGTGAATACGCTTGCTGTACAGCAGACTTTTTTTTAAATGATGTTTTTACGGATAAGCTCTGGATACTAGTCTTTTTAAGTCAATTTTTATTCCTTCGTTTCTCTATTCCTAGGCCTCTAGTTTCAACCAAAGTTGGTGTAGACATCCTTTGATTGCTAGGAGCTTCTGGCGGAAAATCTATCAAAGCGAGTCCACTGGGTTTCACTAAGTTTCATAGCATCAGGTTAGAACTGTCAACAGACACTAACAACAAAAGAGGGCAACACTGCCTCGCAAAAAGTGTTAGTGAGGGCAACACTGCCTTGCTGGATGCTTTGCTGGATGTGTGAATAGGCACATCCAGCAAAGCGACCTTGAGCCGCTGTACAGCGGCGCTGGATAATGAATACGGCGCTTTACGTACGTAAGACAGCATTAACAATGGCCAAAATGTGTATTATCAATATTATCATAGATACTCAGGATCTTATGCCTAAACATTTTTCTCGCTAACGCCATCTAGTGACGAACTCTTAAACACTTACGATATGCTTTCGCGGCTTTGGCTAGTCCTGTGTGCTGCCATCTCTGCGAGTTGCTGGAACTAGAAACGCCTACTCAATTTGCCTACTTAAGGCCGGTCCAAAAGTTTCTATGGCGTTGGGTATCTGTTACGTTAGTAATTATATTATCTTTGCCCGTATCTACCCGTTGTATGGAAACATACAAATTTACAGGTCTAAGTTTACATTTTTTGCTGGCAAACGTAAGTAGACCTAATAAGATGTTAAAATGAGCAATCAGACATCAAATGCGATGTCAATATACGAGCACCCTCATACATGTATAAAGTGTAGGTATATTTGTTGGAATTGGAAAGGTCTCAGAGAGCATTACTAAAAGTTATGTGCTTTAAGCCGTACACCTTTTCCACTTTTTGTTTATACAAGCTGTGTGACCTGCTCACGGTTCGAGGACTGTATATTTTAAATTCTGTGCTAAAATTTCATAGGACTTTCAAGTTTGATCCTATTTTATTGCGTAAGAGACAAAATCGTGTGGATGTACCACTGCCTGTTGTTAAAACTAAATTTGCTAAACGACAATATACGCGACAATCTGCATTCTTATACAGTAGATTAAATAATATATTAAATTTCTATCCTCACACTAAATATAACTCTAAAAAAACTATCACTGCATATCTTAAAACCCTAAGTTACGACGAAATTGAAACCTTTTGCAAATAATCCTACCCATAAACATTCGACACACACCACACACACACCTATACACACACGTTAAGCACACACACATGAACACCCACTCTCTCACATACATACACAAACATACAAAACAGTTAAATATTATAGTATATAAAGCCAAAGTAATAATAGTTATACTCGTTTAAGTACCTAAATATGTTTGTTGTTATTGAAGAGCGGGATCTCCTAACACACGTAACTATTTACTTAAATGGAGATCCCGATCACAAATAAGTTAATGTCATAACATGGTACAGGAACAAAAGATATTCGTTTAGACGAGTTCTTCGATCCCCCATCAGTGGTGGATCTACACATTTGCCGCCTGTAGGCTAATTATATTTTGCCGCCCCTACCCATCCTGTTTCGGATCCTTCATGTGTAGCTTTTTCTGTGGCGAAGAAGTGGAAATAGGTACGCATCAGTCCGACGCCCTGATTACTTAAAATAAAACCTGGGAGCGCTTGATTATGCCGGACCTTTTCAGGGTAGCGGGGGTGCGCGGAAGGGGAGGGGTGGGAAATATTCAATATTGCCGCCCCCTAAAATGTGCCGCCCTAGGCTCCAGCCTACTCAGCCTGCTGGTAAATCCGCCACTGTCCCCCATTAACTTGTCATAACATTTCCCACAAAATAGTATGCCGGGTATTTACCCGTACCTACCCGTTGTATAAAAACATACAAATTAACAGGTCTAAGTTTACATTTTTTGCTGGCAAACGTAAGTAGACCTAAAAAGATGTTAAAATGAGCAATCAGACATCAAATGCGATGTCAATATACGGGCACCCTCATACATGTATAGAGAGTAGGTATCTTTGACTGCTCATTCAAGAGCCAAATCTACTGATTTCGGGGTTGGTCTCGGAACAAAAGATATTCGTATAGACAGTTCTTCGATCCCCCATTAACTTGTCATAACATTTCCCACAAATTAGTATGCCGGGTATTTACCCGTATCTACCCGTTGTATGGAAACATACAAATTTACAGGTCTAAGTTTTCATTTTTTGCTGGCAAACGTAAGAAGACTTAATAAGATGTTAAAATGAGCAATCAGACATCAAATGCGATGTCAATATACGAGCACCCTCATACATGAATAGAGATTAGGTATTTTTGACTGCTAATTTAAGAGCCAAAACTACTGATTTCGGGGTTGGTCTCGAAACAAAAGATATTCGTTTAGACGAGTTCTTCGATCCCCCATCAACTTGTCATAACATTTCACACAAAATAGTATGCCGGGTATATACCCGTATCTACCCGTTGTATGGAAACATACAATTTGACAGGTCTATGTTTACTTTTTTTGCTGGCAAACGTTAGTAGACCTAATAATATGTTAAAATAAGCAATCAGATAACAAATAAGATGGCATCTGTATATTTAATATGGATAGCATCAGTGATTTTAATCTTTGTTTTTTTTTTCCTTAAGAGATATTCATTTTTTTATGCATTATATAACCTTTTTGTACATTTCTACACATAAAAAAGTGGACTCACACTAATTTTTAAATAAATATTCCAATCTACCCACCCAAACGGGTAGATACGGGTATATACCCGGTGCATATCGGGTAAATACCTAAGAGTGGGTAAATACCCGGGTAGATGCCCATCTCTAATCTCGCTAGACATTCAAGTTAATCGATTTGTGATAAAAATCACAATCGATTTTCTGATTGAAGAATGATATGAAATTGGATAAACAAATGATTCTAAACGGAAAATTGTTTGATAATAAAGAATAAATATTTGTACTCAAATAATTTAACTTAAATTCAAACTATACAAACTTATTAAAATTTAAATTAAAACTTAAATTAAAACTAAAAATTACAAATTATGTAAATATTTTAATTGAATTTTAAAAATAAAACTATTCTTATTCTTAAATAATTGGCCAAGTGCGAGTCGAATTCGCGAACGAAGGGTTCCGTACCATTATCTATAAAAAAACACGTTTGTTGTATGGGATGTATTTATTTTATTCTGTTCTTACCCCGACGAAAAGAGTGGCATCGTAGCACTCGAACGGATGGACCGATTTCAATGCGTTTTTTTTAACGTAAAAAGCAACTTCCCTTGCGGTCGTTTTTAGCCATGTCAGGCTTGTCTCACTCCGCGTAGAGGTATCGAAAATATACCTACGCATTGCGACCGCTTCAATGGGGGAAACGCAGTAGAGACTACTCACTAACGAGCAGTGAGCAGTGACGCACGCGCGGTTTTGTTCACCAACGTGTGACCAGTTAGTATATGTTCAAAGAGCGACCATATTACATACATGAACTCTGAAAATATTACCCTCGTTTTCTAAAGAGTAAATAAGGAAATGAGCTTGTTTATATCAATATCTATTAAATTGGCCCTGTAATAATAGTTAATACCATTAGTCAGTCCGATATCGATTATAATCGATTATTGGTATTTGTTGTAGAACGAAACACCACTAGTCGCTAAATTTAACTGACGAATGAGAAATTGCCGGTACGACGTCGTAGCGATGCGCGACAGTATCGCTTGTTTCGATATTAATTGCTTCCTAACACACAACGTCGGATCAAACGCTCAAAGCAAACGCGGCAATGTAATGTGAATGTACTTTTTTAACCTTAATCTATATTTATTTAGGTATAATCTTGGAATTACAGCTTGGAATTCTTAAAAAATTGTTTTAAAATGAATTTACGCATAAAATAATTTTAAAATAACTTAGCTGTCACAGGAAATATGTCCTTGACTTTGGGCGCTTGCAATTTTTGGGCTGTTGCAGTTTATTATGACGCAACGAGGCATTTTTTTATTTTTCGCTGCCGTCCGCCTGCAATCACAGACGCGCGCAGACTGTCAGTAGTGGCGGCCAACCTCGACGCTTTGTCTGAGAACTTACACGCGAAGTAGGTGCATTTAAGTCGTCTATCTATATCTATGTCTGTGTAAAATTGGCTATCTTGTAATCTTGTTGTTTTATGAGACAGATCAATATCGACGTCTTAGCTTTCTTTTTTTATTTAAACAAAAAAATAGTGCTAAGAGAAATTATTATTATCTCTTTATTTATTTATTAACATATATCAGGTTTCTTCTTTACATCTTCATACTAAACTTGCATTTTTGCGTCGACTGATGGATGTCGCCGGTCGCCGTGGCCGCCGCCGTGCCGGCTACCGGCTAGTGAAAACCGCCCAATTTTATAATCTTACTCTCTTTAGAAAAATAAGGTTAAACGGTATAGGTATTATATTATAGGTAAAAAGGTATAATTTCAAAGTAAAAACCATTCGTTTAGTTGACTCCGTGTTTCAAAAATTAAACTTATAGTCAAAGTTTCAGGATACAAGCCTAACTCAAAAAAAAAGTTTAGCACTTGTCAATGTCATTTCTTGAGTTTACATTTTGAGCGGGAATTCGGGTTTCGTTGCTTCCTTTGTGCTTCGCATTTACTTTTTGTGAAATACCTGTGTTCCTGTGTAGGTACCTAGAAATACCACATAACTTAAATATTATTGTACTGTGTAGGTAATAGTAATAAAAAAATAATGGCTACTACAAAGTACAAAGTGGAATCAGGAGTACAATTACTGGCCAGGCTATTGAAGAGATCTGATAATATCGAAAACTTTTACCCATATCTGTTTAAAGATAGTCTAAAAAGTGAAGAAACCATTGAAATGTTTAGTCAAGTTAGTTTAAACCCTCTTCTTATGGATATAATATGTGAGGCATTGGTTCCAGCAATTTTAGGAGGACCACAATTGAGTATACTGGTATTTTCTACAGATGGAAATATGGATTATAACATGCTATTACATTGCCTGCACAAGAAACTTTTACACAAGGCACAAACTGAAGATAACTTAAAAGATTTACTACATTGTGCATTAAGTAACCTTGTCATCCTAAAAATATATGACGCTACCCAGTTTTATACAACTATTCATAACATAGAATGTATTATGATGGAACATTCTGATATATCATTAATGATATTTGACACATTAACAGCTTTTTATTGGTCAGAACAAGGGTATAAAATAACAAAAATGGATTTGTATATCAAAAGTTTACTACAATTAATTCGAAAAGTCACAAAAGATTATAAAATTACATTACTTTATACAAGACCGGAATATTTTAGTTCAAGCAAGGAGACTATAGAAAATCTAGAAGTATGCAGTGAAGGGCCATCAATAGACAAAGTAAATTACAGGATTCAATTAATTCTTACTGATGATTATAACAAAAGGTACCAAGTAAATGTAAAGAAATTTGATACACAGTTCATATGCTATTTTAATATTATAGACTGCAAACTAAACTGGTTTTTTAATGAATAATTAAAAATAGTAAGGCATGCAAAGGTCGAGCAAAAAAGTTGCTTAATATAAACTTTTGCTAGCAATAAATAAGTTTTTTTATTACTTATTATAATTAATAGTACTGATGTAAAGTTTAATTGTGTAAAGGATTTAATAAATTAGTAGGTAAGTATAAAATGTGATAAGTTATTAAAATTTTGTGCATTATTAATACTTGTATTTGTACCTTCTACCCTAATTAATGAATAATTGTCTTTACTTCTGAATTTATAAATAATGTAGTGAGTCATTGTATGAGATATGTTGCTTAGTCACAACACAGACAGAAATTAGAAATATTACATACATTTAAACATAATAAGCAGAAGTAGGTAATTGTAAATTGCTGTTGGCTTATTTAATACATAAAAAAATAAGATTTCTTTTCGACTTATTTACTTCAGAAGACAATGATTATGTTATGGTCATTAGTTATAATTTAAATGTGTTTAACACATGAATTATTACTTTTAACCCTTTAACCGCGAGCGTCGCATATATGTGACAAATATTGTCGGGCCCATTCCGCGAAGGTCACATATTTGTGACAAACAAAAAATGCTCGTATGGCACATAACTTACGTATCCATATCCGTTTTTGGTTGTAGATAGGTATATTAGATTTACCATGTCTCGCGCTGGGGGCACGACAACTGATATAAAGTGTTGCGGTGAAAGGGTTAACGGAATTACTACAAACATTTGTTTCATTTTATTATCTAAAATATAAGTTATTAAATAAAAGGCATTTGTAGGTATTTAAATTAAATTAAAAAAAAACTTATATACAATTATTTAATTTGGAAGTCTTGTTAATGATGATTGATGATTTATCAAGTCTTTTGTTTATGATTCTTCTGGTTTCATTTCTTTTTTTTTAATTAGTATATAATAAACATCATGAGACATATAATAACCAAACTATATTAAACTTATTTTAATAGTGTAATATAGTTATGGTTAATAGGTACACTTAATTTAATGACTTTCCTTAAACATAATTTTAATAAGAGAATTAAACATATCTTATACCTTTAAACGAGCAATTCTTGTATGTATGTATATATATTTATTTATAAATTTCTGTGATCTCGAAAACGGCTCTAACGATTTCGCTAAAAATTTGTATATGGGGGTTTTTGGGGGTAAACAATCGATCTAGATTAGTTTTATGTTTGGGAAAACGCGTGTTTTCGAGTTTTCATGCGTTTTTCTTTCCACGCAGAATATGGTCGCTAATTTCGTCGCGCCGCGATCGCCTTGATTTAGCTCAGTGGTTAAGGATAGCGACCGCTAGAAAGAGTGTTACGGGTTCGAATCCCACTCGGTGACTTACTTTTGTTTTTTTTTTATGTTTAGGTTTATATATTTTTTTTTATTTTGCTTTGTTTTTAGACAAGTTTAAAAAAAATTAGTTAATGTTTGAGATGTAACCGAGCAAAGCTCGGTCGCCCAGGTACTAGATGTTTATACACTAAAAAAAATTGCCTTGGTGCATTCTGGATTTATTAAATTTAGGAAAAATTTATTAAAAGTAAATATTTAATCATAATATATATTAAATTCATTTGATATTTTACTTACACCTGTGTCAATTTTAAGTATTGTATGCTATATTAGTGTTAAAAATAAAATGAAATTGTTTTGTGTTAATAGTTTGAGATTCTTAAACAATTTCATAGCAAAGCAGCCACAAATGCTGATGAGATCATAAGTTTTTAAAAAGTACTTTGATAATATGAACATTAAAAAAAATATCACTGAATGGAAAGTATTATCTATCACATCATAATGTAAATAATATACATAAAAGCTGTAAAGCCATGGCTAAAATAATTGAGATTTTCCCATTTACTTATAGTGTGGTAATATGAGTAGCCAGACTCCTGCACTGAGAAAGATGCTTCAAACATAACCCCCAAATAAGCAAGATGAATGAGAGTAATCAAAGAAAATATAGTGTTCACTATAATGGCTAATAAACTGTTTTTCTTATACTTATGATCACACTGTTTTAAACATGGATTTGATAAACAACATACTTCTAATGCAGAAGCAACTTTAAATCTAAAGTTATATTCTACATATGAAAATGTCCCTATACTCAAAAGTACTGCAGAAAATTGAAAATTTAAACCATGGAGTAATGAGGAAACTGCATAAGTAACCAGTATAGCTGTAAACTGGCCATAGGTCTGACATGTTTTGAAAACATAGTTCTTTAACCATTGATGCATAGGGATGTTCCAATAAATAACTACTTGAACTAGTGATCTTGGCAACTCTATGAAAAATGGTTTGGTTATGTTCAGTTCTGAATGGCAGTCATTAGTCAAACCAAAGCCTGCACTGATCATAGAAACAATAGACATGCTGGAGACAAAATAATGCGACATTCTGAATGCTTGGGCATCACGGTAGGCAACTAACCACTTAGAGGTGTCTTCATCAATATACCATGGCACAATGCAGTTGGATAGCACTAGGAAAAACATAGACATCAAAAGATAAAACACAATCAATTTAAACCATCTTCTACTCAAAAATTTTACATCCAAATACTGACTGTAAGAATGGAATGATATCCAAGGACCTAAAATGCAGTTTGCAGGACATAACAAGTAACCACCAAACTCTATAGGATTTAACATACGCTTAAATAAATCACGATCTAATTCCATTGCAACTGATATTATTTTCATTGCAGCTATCATTTGAACACCTCTTATCTGTTGCCACATTTTAGGATTAACAACATACACTTCACATAACAAAAGAAATGATATCACTAAAAACCCTATTATTATTCCACGCCATCTTTTAGTAATAAATGATAACAGAAGTATTGATATATACGAGCCAGACGTAAGTCCAATAGTCCAGATGAATGCCGGTCCGATGCTGTAGTACAGTAGAAAACTTCCTATAACTAGCGAGAAACTGTGCCGCACATTATGAGGTAAAGATATAAACTGTATGATGAAACGTAGTATAAGGTTTGCTATTATCAAGTCCTTTGCGAATTTCAAACCTTCATAAATCGTCGGTTCACCGCACATAGTAATGTAAGTCCATGTGCTCTCAGTGTACTCCTCGTCTTCCTCCATATCCATCGTTAATATATAATCATTTATAAACACTTTATCGAGATTCACAATTGTTTGCTACTGCATAGATTTTGAATTATGAGTTGTGTATTCCGTGGATTGTATCCATTTTTAAGGCAATTTGTTTCCAAGTTCATTCATTGATGTTTTTTTGGCATCGATTTGTTTTGTTAGACAATGACGGTAATGACACTGACTTTTGCGCTATTTTTTTAACAAAATTGGGCAAAATCATGCTGTCATCAATCGACCGGCCTATCTACATTGTACTGTGGTGCTATTTTTTAAACGCGGAGTCACTAAACGAATGGTTTTTTATATGAAATAACCACTCGTTTAGGTGACTCCGCGTTTCAAAAATCGCACTTCATAAGTGCCATTTTGAATGGTTGCCAAAGTGCTGGCCCATACGCATACTAGTGTTTCCGAAAAATCTATAATTTTAATAAAAAAAGCCAAACTCGTATAGTAAAGAATCAATACTATCGATATGTAGCTCGTTTAATGCAATACCTTGGTCTGAGGCAATACCATATACAATACTTATTTATTGCTAGACAATGAGGCGTTTTCCAGTGAAAAAAAACGAGGTTAATAACATTGTGAATAGATGGCGCAGCATGGCGCAGGCGCTTAATAGTTTTAAATCGTTCCGTTAAAAATCAAAGAGGCCGTTTGGTTCAATACTTTTAATACATTTGTAATTTATTAACCAATCTTGTATTTTACTATAGTCAAAGCCAGTCATTTGCGCAGGAAATATTTAAGTGCTCGAGCATTCGCGCAGACACAGGAGCACTCTCTCGTCCTTTCTCATCCATGCCCGATGGAACGGAAAACCGCTACGACCGGTGAAGAGCATTTTACTATAATTTAATTAAAAAATATATATTTACAAACAATAATATATTTTTAACTAAATTTAATAATCTACCCATCTGGGAATATACCCGGTAGATTGGGTAAATACCCGGCATACTGTTTTGTGGAAAATGTTATAAAGAGTTTATGGGGAATCGAACCACTCGTTGATACGAATATCTTTTGTTGCGATACCAACCTCGATATCAGTGGTTTTGACTAGAAATGGGTAATCTCGACTCCGAGGTGCGTTTCAGTTCACCTAATCTTAATCCTCATTCGGTACCAACTCATCTTATTGGAACATACAAATAAGCCGGTCTAAGTTTATATTTTTTGCTGGCAGTGTGTATGTCCCCCGCGGAAAAGTATCGAATAATAATTGTTGAGCATACTAGATCTTTAGTTTATAGCTGCCTTCAAATGTTTATCGATAAATGAAATTTGTGTATTCAGTAATATTTGAGAAATTTGTCAAAAACATATTCCGCCAGGGAAACGTTTCTCTGGCGGAATTTTGTCTGGAATCCAGAATTCAATTAGTAGAGCTATTAATGTATCTTAAGAGGCAAATGTTTATGTACAAATGGACTTTATATGTCATAGGCCTCGGAAGTTATTCAAAATTCCGCTGGGGAAATGGGCCTTTTGCTAGATCTCCCAAACGGTTTAGAATATAGTCCAGATTTTTTTTACACATATTGCTATTAATTTGTTTATAACATCTGTAAAAACAGAATCCAAAAAAAAACACAACCACTTACGAATAATAAATATAAACATAAAAGTAGGTGTTTTGGTTCTAGTGGCTTAACTAAGGGACATAGGGAAAAAGTTTAAGTGTCGATTTATGTATTAAAACTGCCTCCAACATCTGAAAAAGTACGTTTGTAATAGAGTGAGTATTAAAAAAGATACAACAAAAAATAATGTCTAACTGACATTTTGATTTTGAATCGGTCTGTTGGACGAGTTTGTGACGATGTCATCGAAACCAATCATGATGCCGCGTTTACACATTCGCGCGAATCGCGAGGCGAATGACGAGGCGAATAACGAACTAGCATGTGTAAACAGTCAGTTCGTTATTCGCCTCGTGATTCGCCTCGCGATTCGCGAGTTCGCGTTGAGGGCGGTTTTTCGGACGCGAATCAAAGGACACGAATAGCGAACACGAACTGGCTGTTTACACTTTCGCCTGCCGGCAGTTGGCAGCTAGCGCCCGACCCAACAGGACGTATATGTACCCGTTGTATGACTTGTATGGATACATACGAATTGAAAGGTCTAAGTTAACATTTTTTGTGGGCAAATGTGTGTAGACCTAATTATATGTTAAAATAGGCAATCAGACATCAAATAGGATGATATCTCTATATTTAATAAGTACTTATAGCATCAGTGATTTTAATCTTTGTTATTTTCTCTTTTAGATAATTCATTGTTTTATACATTAAATGACCTTTTGATACATTCCTACATATAAATAGAGGACTCTCACTAAATTTATATCCTACTAATATTATAAATGCGAAAGTGAGTTTGTATATTTGTTTGTTAACTCTTCACGCTTAAACTACTGAACCGATATATAACAAATTTGGTATAGATATAATTTGAGACTCGGGGAAGGACATAGTGTACTCTTTATCACGAAATTCCCACGGGGAGCGAACCCCGCGGGTACAGCTAGTCTGCGTTTTATAATAACACGGATAAAGTCCATCAGTCTATACCGTATACATATAAAATCGGCCAAGTGCGAATCGAATTTGCGCACTAAGGGTTCCGTACCATTATCTATAAAAAATCGCGTTGTATGGGAGCCCCAAATAAGCTAAAAGCTTAAATATTTTTTTATTTTGTTTTTAGTATTTGTTGTTATAGCGGCAACAGAAATACATAATTTGTGAAAATTTTAACTGTCTAGCTATCTCGGTTCTTGAGATACAGCCTGATGACAGACAGACGGACAGACAGCGAAGTCTTCGTAATAGAGTCCCTTTTTTACCCTTTGGGTACGGAACCCTAAAAATGACATCTTAGCAAAAGTAATTCAGACTGATGAGCATTTTCCGAAGTCATAAAGTCTACGCGAACGAAGTCGCGGGCTTCGGCTAGTTTTAAATGAACATCCCAATCTACCCACCACATACAGGTATATACCTAAGCGCAGGTAAATACCCGAGTAGAAGACATAATTGTAAATGTAGCGTGCATGCCGCCATTATGTCCACGTCCTCCATATTCGTGTGCGAATCAACACACGAATGTGTAATACCGGATTTACACATGCGTGTTCGCTATTCGCCTCGTCATTCGACGAAACATTCCACGAACTATTCGTGTACGAATGCCGACGCGAACTGCTGTTTACACATTCGTGTGTTGATTCGCACACGAATATGGAGGACGTGGACATAATGGCGGCATGCACGCTACATTTACAATTATGTCTTCTACTCGGGTATTTACCTGCGCTTAGGTATATACCTGTATGTGGTGGGTAGATTGTGATGTTTATTTAAAACTAGCCGAAGCCCGCGACTTCGTTCGCGTAGACTTTATGACTTCGGAAAATGCTCATCAGTCTGAATAACTTTTGCTAAGATGTCATTTTTAGGGTTCCGTACCCAAAGGGTAAAAAAGGGACTCTATTACGAAGACTTCGCTGTCTGTCCGTCTGTCTGTCATCAGGCTGTATCTCAAGAACCGCGATAGCTAGACAGTTGAAATTTTCACAAATTATGTATTTCTGTTGCCGCTATAACAACAAATACTAAAAACAAAATAAAAAAAATATTTAAGGTTTTAGCTTATTTGGGGCTCCCATACAACGCGATTTTTTATAGATAATGGTACGGAACCCTTAGTGCGCAAATTCGATTCGCACTTGGCCGATTTTATATATATACGGTAGACTGATGGACTTTATCCGTGTTATTATAAAACGCAGACTAGCTGTACCCGCGGGGTTCGCTCCCCGTGGGAATTTCGTGATAAAGAGTACACTATGTCCTTCCCCGAGTCTCAAATTATATCTATACCAAATTTGTTATATATCGGTTCAGTAGTTTAAGCGTGAAGAGTTAACAAACAAATATACAAACTCACTTTCGCATTTATAATATTAGTAGGATATAAATTTAGTGAGAGTCCTCTATTTATATGTAGGAATGTATCAAAAGGTCATTTAATGTATAAAACAATGAATTATCTAAAAGAGAAAATAACAAAGATTAAAATCACTGATGCTATAAGTACTGTCTTATTAAATATAGAGATATCATCTTATTTGATATCTGATTGCCTATTTTAACATATAATTAGGTCTACACACATTTGCCCACAAAAAATGTTAACTTAGACCTTTCAATTCGTATGTTTCCATACAAGTCATACAACGGGTACATATACGTCCTGTTGGGTCGGGCGCTAGCTGCCAACTGCCGGCAGGCGAAAGTGTAAACAGCCAGTTCGTGTTCGCTATTCGTGTCCTTTGATTCGCGTCCGAAAAACCGCCCTCAACGCGAACTCGCGAATCGCGAGGCGAATCACGAGGCGAATAACGAACTGACTGTTTACACATGCTAGTTCGTTATTCGCCTCGTCATTCGCCTCGCGATTCGCGCGAATGTGTAAACGCGGCATAAACAGCAGTTCGCGTCGGCATTCGTACACGAATAGTTCGTGGAATGTTTCGTCGAATGACGAGGCGAATAGCGAACACGCATGTGTAAATCCGGTATGAGAAATCCGTTCCATTTCACGTTGCTTTTTTATTAATGTTCGAATTTTTAGAAAAGCATAGACAAATTATCGATGTTTCCTGCGTAAAACAATATTGTTTTTCAATACGATCAATATGTATTTTACGCGAGCGGTGAGTTGGAAAACTACAAGTTTTGTGTTTCGCTAAGTCCCTCAATGAAAAATAGCACTCCTGGTCCGGACATATTATAATTTGTGATTGCTGGCGGCATCTATGTCACGTGAAGGAACAAATTTTTTTTTTTAAGAAAACGCCTCATTAATCTATCCATACCATTGAAGTATAGCTTTTTTATGTTATGCACTATCAATAGTATCAATTAAGTATCAATAGTTTGTTCGTTATTTGCCGCATGCGGCATACATTCGCGTGAATCGCAAGGCGAATAACGAACAAGCATAATAATATGTTAACCGTGAGTTCGTGATTCGCGTCTTCGTGCCGCATTTACATATTAAAGCGAATCGCGATGCCAATGACGAGGCTAATAAGGAACGCGAATGTGTCAATACGGTATCAAGACTATCACTATCGATAGAGTATCGATATACCGATATTATCGTTATTTTCGGCCGGTTATTTAGGTTTGTTGTAAATATCGATAGTGGAATATTAAGCGGCAACACTACCACATAGGTACCGAAAAATAATAAAATGTCGCCGACGACCTGTCATTTAGCTAGATTTCTGTGGCTTGCTTGATATGATTGTAAATTTAATTAGAATTTGTATCGTGAAATACAAATAATTTTATATTTTTAAACAAGTGTGTGTCACTGATAACTTTATAAAACATCTACATACTATATGACAGTGAAAGTGTAATATAAAGATACATTAGAAAGGGACTTACTAATACCAGACTGCAAATAGTGTGAATTGGATATGATTTAGTAATAAAACAAAAGTGTGACGTCCAAGATGGCTAGTCCTTCTCCGCAGAGTAGCCCAATGCCTCCGCCGCAAGCTCCGAGCCCAATGGGGCCACCGACACAGAGTCCGGCGCCTCCGCAGTCGCCACACAGTCCGTACAATCAGCAACATGTAAACGGCCCTCCACCACCTCATCCTGGTCCCGGTCAGCCGCCGATGCCTAATCATATGACACCATCCGGTCAACCGCCACATTCTATTGCGCCAAATACAAATGGCCCCCCTGGCGTACCTCAGCAACATCCTGGCATGCCACCTAGTGGACACCAAATGCCTCCTCATATGGTAGGACCACACATGTCAGGGCCCCCAGGGCATCCAATTGGTCCAAGTGGATCACATCCTCCAGGTCCAAATGGGCATCCTAGTATGCCAGGTAACCCTCCACATCCTAACATGCCTGGTCAGCCACCACATGGATACATGCAACACCAAATAGGACATATGCCTCCTGGACAGGTAAATTCCTTATACTATCCTTTTTTTATATGTAATAAATAGAATCAATGTAATTACTGCCTGTATGGTCTAGTCAAGGCGATTGCCATGAGATCCTGAGGTAGTGGGTTAAAATCCCTGGGAATTATATTTTGTTTGGTTAGGATATTACAGGCTTGAATGATCTGATAGTCTGAGAAGTAAGATATCTCGTGTTTTGGACGGCATATATAAACTGTGGGTCCCAAACGCCATCTAGTGTTGGCTCAAACCTATCCAAGGATTACTCTGGGTGCCTTCCACCTCCCGCATAAGATATCTAGGGGGCATCATTGTTCCTACCTACATGTTTTGTTGCCAGACTCTGTACTTTTTAAATTTAATTCCTATTTGTCAATCATTAAAATAGTTTTGATTCACCTGTAACTATTTATGGATGGCTGATTTGATAATCAAATCAAAACTAAAATGCCCCTTCGAACAGAAAAAATATTTCCAAATCAGTGCAGGCTCTTTAAATAATCTGTGAACATACAAAAAAAAGATTCCAACAAATTCATAACCTCCTCCTTTTTTAAAAGTCAGTTAAAAAGGGAAAACAGTGTGTTTACCACATTGAAAGTCTTTAAAATAGTTAATTGATAATATAATTTATTAACAGAAAAATATTTACAGTTTTGATAGATACAAACAACTTATTTTTTTGGTTAAATAGAGGACCATAAATATTTCTACCTATATTTAAGGTGTCCTTGAGGATTGTTGCAAATTGTTTGCTCAAAGGTTCTATGTCTTTGGCACTCTGAAGGATTTCATCAGAACTTTCCAAATGCACCATGTATACAATTGGAACATTTAATTTTCTCTTCACCCAATCGCAACTACTCCCTGAAAAATTATCTAAACAACAATAGAATATTTTATTGTTGCAAATTATGATATAAGACAGACAAACAGACAGACATTTTATTTTAAATTCATACTCTATTACTATGTCTCCATTGCCCCAATTTTTTTTTGTTGGGAATGTATTTAATGTACCTACATACTTTATTTACTGTTTATATGTATAGATGGCTGGTTAAGTATAAAGTTCACTTTTTGTAAGGAGATTGAGATTGATACTTACAAAAATATCTAGATGTGCGCCCATACAAATACTTTATGTCATGTACCTTCAGGACCTCCTTTGATGCTGACTTTAGTATTGCCATCTAATAGAAACGAAGCTTTGAGTTAGTGGTTTAAGTATGTAAAATTTTAACATAAACACATTCCAGATATTTATCTATAAATGTGTTTGTTATAAAAATACATTATCAGTGAGTTAGTATCCATTAACACAAGTCTCGAAAATACTTTGTTAGCTAAATCAGTGTGATTGATCCATATAGTCAATTTATATTGGTTTTAGAGCCAAAGGCAACTTCATAAGGATCATTTGTAAGACCTATTTAAATAGTCAAAACAAAAATTCAGAAACAAAAAGTGTTGACTAAAACTTAAAAATAAAATCATGAGATCAAATAGTACGACCACCGCCAGGCGCCGGGCAGCCGGCCGGAGTTCATCAGAAGTCACGCCGGTCACGCGGCAGTTTTGGACGGGCGTAACTACGTGGTCTCGATTGAAAATCATTTTCGCAACTTTTTTATTTATGTCATACACAAATATGGATTGCCTATATAGTCCAGTCAAGAGGTATTTTTGCCCTACATAAGGTAGCGTAGAAAATGTTTTGACATAATATTGCTTAGGAATGGTGGCCTAAATAGTCTGTGTTTTTTAATAAATCAGATTTTTTTACCAAAACATTATGATTAACAGCATATTCTCTTGAGTGTCCATATGGTATGGTTATCAGTTTGTGTCCATAGCCTCTAAGATCAATGAAAGCCATTAATTTATTTGCAATAGTATTGATATAGTCTGCAAAAGCTCTTGTTTCTTTTTCAGACAATGTACTGGGTCCGATGTAAACTGAATGGCATTTGTCACCATCTGTTGCAAAAAAAGCAATTTATGCCTTAGATTTATTATGGTTAATATACATGGTTCTTAAGGCCCAACACAGATGACAGACTATCTGACAGACAATCCGTGACGCACTTTTTAGTCTATACATTTTGGCACCTCTTGATAATAAGGACTATCGAATGTACTACGTACCTAATTGCTACTCGATGAGATAAACATATCTTTTTAATATGTAACACCCTAGATATGTCACATTTTGCTACTCGATAAGGTAGGGTTGTTTACGGCCCCCCCTTAGTCTATTTCAAATATAAGAATGGGAGTGTGGAGAGACATCTCACTATCTCTTTCGTACGCGCGAGACATAATAGCGTGACCTTAAGAGTGCTGTACGTGCATCCTTTTTCTATTACTTGACAGTTTCCCCTTCCATCGGATTTTAAAAGCTTATAATTAACTTACGTATTTTAGTGCAGATAAAAAAAATTGTTTTGGGTTTCGGATTATGTTATTTATTGATATGAATAATAAAAATAATTGAGTAAAGTACCGTATTGAATAATGTAACAATTCAATTAAATTCACATCATTGGGTTATAAAGTATTTAATAGAATGAAGAATACAAATTAATTATCTTTAATTTATATTAATATAAAATCAATGTCAATAAACTTACTATTTTCTCCGAAAAACCAATTTCTGTCAATATTTACTCCTATGGCAAACTCGGATGCGTCGCATACTTTTGAGGGAAAAAATGCATTTCTGTTTTTTGCCCAAAATCGATCCTAGTAAGATTTTATTTAATATTATTATTTTGGTACTTATTTACATATTTACGTTAAATCTAATTTTAAATACAATTTGTATATAATACAATAGGCAAGAAGTTTAATTGCCTGGCAAATAAAATAAAACCCTACTTTCAAGCATTAACCCTCAATAACTTTAAAACAGCTGAACCGATTTTCATCAAACATAGCTAAGAACCACTGCAAGGGAATTTACTTTCACTTTAAAAAACCGCATCGGAATTGGTTGGCTACTAAGCAACAGGCAAACAGACATTACAAACTTATAGCATCCCTCTTTTTTGTCGTGTGTACAAACGAAGTCACATGTGCTTATATGTATACATAATGGGTGGTACTGTAAAACTAGCTATTTGTACTATAAAACAAACACAACATTTAATTTTTTTGTGCTAATTTAATTTGTTTTATTTTATTGAAATAAAAGTTACTATTATTTGTATTGCTAATGGCCAGCAATGTTGGGCAAAGGCATCTCTCCTTTTCTCATTAATTAATTTAAATATATTATATTTGTTATGATCATCACTCCAATAAAAATCGAATAATCCAACAAATAGAAAATAATTAATATCATACATTTTTCATACTATACTTGTATCCATCTGGATTGGCAAAAGGTGCAAAATAAAAGTTATAATACTTCGTCAGTTCAATTAAACCAGATTCATTAGCTAATATCAAATCCATAAAATTGAGCAACACTGCTGGAGACAACCAGTCCCTCCCTTGCTCTCCAGCCATGAGAAAAACTCCTGGATTCCTGGGATACCGGATCAATTCCAACACCCACAAATCAATATTCTCATAAGTCTTTGATATAATTCTTTTTTTTAGTATGCCATTTTCTTTCAGCATTCTATTAATTCTCTCTTCAATTATATTAAATTCTGGGAATTGAGGTCTAGTAGCTACAAACTTTTGTCCAGGCATCTCGTTTTTTTCAATATTATCAAATCTGTTTTTTATAATAATAAAAGATTAGGAATAAGATATACATGTAAAAACCGAATATGAATTTTTTTAATTATCCAAGCTGGGCAGCCCTTAACGGGTAACAATATATATATTTTTATTTTGAAATTGAGGTCCCTCGATTTCTCGAGGATCCCATTATCAGATTCTTACTTGGTGGCAATGTATAAGTAGCCAACTTGCATGTATACACTACCCTTTTAAATAAAAAAGTATTATATTATTTAAATAAAAAAAAATTAATCCATGAATAAATGGAGAAATTATTCGGTTTATTTTTCATGACCTAAAAATGATATGTAAACTGTGTAATAAACCCTTGACGGCGGAGTGTGTGTTTATGTAAATGACAATTTACTTTCTTTGTTTAATTTCTTGGTTGCCTGCGGTTCTAAGGGACCCGTAATCGCACCATACAAGGGGTAATAATAGACCGCGCCGCACGAGGGGTTAATGTACATAGGTCATTCTATTCTAAAGTTTTGGAATGTATTTACATAAACGCAAAATATTTTGAGAACTTACACAGGGCTGAGGTTAAGTGAACTGTATTCAATATTGTTAATTTGAAGTATTTCTTCAAATTCTTTAATACAACAATCGTCGACTATGACATCCATGGTTAAAAAAGCTTCATTTGAGACACCATTGAGAAATGTTATGGTTTTGTTCATCAACTCCATATTATATAATACTTTTCTTTCATTTGAATTGAATGTTGTTACCTCATAGAACACAATGCCTTTTGCTAATAATTTTAGTTGACTGATTAAAATACTATAAATTATTCCAAAAGTACATATGTCTATTGGGATTTCCATTTGTTCTGCAACAAAAATCTATATGGCTAAGACATTTATTTTGATCGACATTACAGCCATTTATCACAGACTCAAGTTAGAAACTTTGTCAAAAGAGTTAACAAAATAGATCCTTTTTCTTTTACTTAACCCTTATTGGTTTGTGTATTCCATGTTGAAAAATCTTAGAAAATGTGTCAAATAACACCAGTCATTATTTATCCAGGCTCCACATCCTATGGGAGGAGGACCTCCACCTCCAGGAAATGGGCCACCAGGCGCTCCAGGTGCCCCGATGCCGCCGCCTCATCCAGGTCACCCGGGGCAAGGGATGCCTCCTACAACAGCAGCACACATGCCTCCCCATCATGCTATGATGCCAGGCCAAGGTCCTCCTCCGCACACTCCGGGCCCGCCGTATGGACATGCCCCGCCCGCTGCGGGTGCCCCGGCCCCCCCTTCCGCTCAAGTTGCCCCAGCGCAGCCTCAGCCTGGAGTTTCGCAACACCCGCCCGCTGCCCAAACACCGCCACACAACCAGGTCCCACCGCCGCCTACATCTTCCGCGAACGGTGCTCCGCCGTCGTCTTCTCCGATGCAAGGCTCTTTGGCCACGTCGGGTCCAGATAACTTAAATGCTCTCCAGCGGGCGATAGACTCCATGGAAGAGAAAGGACTGCAAGAAGACCCAAGATATTCTCAGCTACTCCTTCTTCGGGCACGATCAAATTCCCAAGATCCTAACAAAGGCCTATTCTCCAATACACAAATCTGTCAGCTAAAGTAAGTGTAATATGGAGTTTTGGACTGACACAATCCTCAAGTTTGTTGAATTTTTTTATAAGTACTTAACTATTATTATTTTTTGAAAGGGCTCAAATATCAGCGTATCGCAACCTGGCGCGCAACCAGCCCGTGCCGCCGGACACAGCTTTGATGGCGGCCGGCAAGCGTACAGGTGCGCCACCGCCCGAGTGTCCCACCCCGCCCGCGGGGCCGCCGTACGGCGAGGGACAGGGAGCGGCGGGAGGCGCGGGCGGCAAGCCGGGCGGAGGCGCGGCGGGCGACGCCGCTCGTGGGCAGGGCGGCGCGCCGCCCACGCCACTGCCTATGACCGGCCAGATGGCGCCGCCGACGCAACCTACGCCGCCACTGGTCAATCCGGTAAGTAAAACTGAAGAAAATTTTAATATTAATTCTTACTAGAATGAATATTAAAATTTTAACTCAACACATGGCGAGTAAGACACACATGGGGAGAGGTGCGGGAATGGGGAACCGGGATGCATATTGCGCGGGACCTTATAAGATTCCGTTGTGTATGTAATACTCATATTAATTGCGTGACTAAGAATTACTGACAAACTATAGTGAACTTTATTTCTATCTAAGATATGCATCGAATAGCTTGAAAAAACTCTGCCGCTTGGCGCCGCTGACAGTTGCGAGCAATCGCTATACTGTGCATTGCGCAAACAGAAATAAAGGTGAATACGGTGAAAGTGCGCTGCCCGCCACGGCCATTCCGGTGTGAGTTAAGCCTAACATAACTATAATACTTGTAAATTTGTCAAATGTTTCTTATTATGATAATATTTTCCTCAAGCCGATGGGTGGCGGCCCGCCGATGCGAGGCCCTGCACCGTTACAACGCCCGCCCGGACCTGGCACTCCTCAACAACAACAGCAACAGGTAATCGAATTAATATCAATATGACATACAACTGATTATAATTAGCTACATGCATACAAGGGCTACTTATATAAGGTGTATATAACTTTAAATTTATTTCTTTTAGCCTGGCGTACCCATCCCAGGAGCTAAACAGAATCGCGTCACGAGCATAGCGAAACCTGTGGGCATAGATCCATTGCAAATATTAAACGAGAGGGAGAATAGGTAATTAACTTATATTAATTTCTTCCTATTTTTCAATAAATATAAAAATGCAACTTTTCGGCACTAAATGTAAACGCTCTTCATGTTTTTTCTAAATGTAAAAATGAAAATCTACCACTGTCTACGGTTAAAGACCAAAAATTTTAATTTTACACTATACGGAACAATTTACTTAATTACGTAAATTAATTGCTATATTTTACCGAATTCAAAAAAGGAGGTTTTCAATTCGTTTGTATCTTTTTTTTATAATTGTTATGCGATATCTTCATGAACCGTGGGCCGATTTTGATGATTCTTTTTTTCAAAGCCTTTATTACCAAGTTGGTCCCATATTAATTTGTTGAAGATATGATGAAGACCTTGGAGATATGGAAGAAACTCCTGAAAGAAAATGAGTCGCATGTATGTCTATTACGACAGGCCAAGGTGCAAACGAAATATTAATGTAACTCTCTTAACTATTAAATACTACTCATCATGATAATGTATGTATTAAGTTTATGCTGTTGTCTTGATCAATACAAAAATATTATTAAACTAACTAACAATAATTACAATTAAATATTAAAGTGACTAAAATTACTCATCATTATATGTACTACTCTTATCTTTTTATTATATTCAGGATTGCAGCCCGCATTGCCCATCGTATAGAAATATTGTCCAACCTGCCGGCCAACATGTCGGACGATCTTCGTCTACAAGCGCAAATTGAACTGAGGGCCCTGCGTGTCCTAAACTTTCAAAAACAACTTCGCGCAGAGGTAAATATATCCTAATTTATTCGTTTCCTACGGGTGTCGTGAGAGGCGACTGAGGGACTTACTTGATTTAGGGAGATCCATTAGATATCCAGATAGGAGGATCTATAATCACTTCAAAATCATAAGCGATTCTTCTATTAATGGAACTCGCCTTCCAGTAGATTGATAAAGGTGATTCCATGTATTGAAAAACATTTTTTATAAAATATAAGTTATTATAATCCTTTCTTGTGCATGTGTTAACATGACTTCTTCTATAACAGATATTGGGTCAAGTGCGTCGCGACACAACTTTGGAGACGGCGGTCAACATCAAAGCGTACAAGCGCACGAAGAGACAGGGCTTGCGCGAGGCGCGCGCTACCGAGAAACTCGAGAAGCAGCAGAAACTGGAGGCCGAGCGGAAACGCCGCCAGAAACACCAGGAGTTCCTGCAGACTGTGCTGCAACATGGTAAGGAGTGTTTATAGGTGTTTCTAGGATAAATGAATTGCTATGATTTTATTACTTAGTGAACTTTCGCCACCAGTTCTGCAAGGTAATGACATACTGTGATTTGAACTGTTGAGTTGCGTTTAATTGAAGCAGTAAACTATTTTTATCGATACTTACAACTTATCTATTATTTATTTTATTTGTATGTAACAGGCAAGAAACTTGCAGCGTGTAAATGGCCTTAGAGTCCTGAACTCTGAATTTATGATAGAATTTGAAGTGAAAGTCTGATATAAAAAGGATTATTAGTACTTCACAAGGTTATTAGAAGAAAAAGGCGACGTTTCTTGAATATATACGAATTTTATTGTGAACCATTATGGTATTGTTTATCACGTATTAACAATGGATGTTTTACTATTTAGCCAAGGACTTCAAGGAGTTCCATCGCAACAACGTAGCGAAGTTGGCGCGAATGAACAAGTCCATAATGAACTACCACGCCAACGCCGAGCGCGAGCAAAAGAAGGAACAGGAGCGCATTGAGAAAGAGCGTATGAGACGGTAAGACACCACCCTCGGCCACTTCAAGCTACTTAAAAGTCTGTAAAATTTATATGTCCTTAACTTAATTCACTTCTTCGGGTATGATGTGTCGTTAGAGGGCTGGCGGAGATGTTGGTTTTGAAGTATCTTTGACATCCTAAGCAAGATTACAGATAGGAAAATAGTAGAAGCTTTCTCGTTTTTGGACAGACGCAGCAGATAGCAGTTTTACGCTCATCCCCTTGAACAATTGCATCCATCATCCCTCGATCATCATTACTTCGATAAATTAAGACTAACGATAGACATTTTCGAGTTGATATATTTTGTTGTTTGTCCCCAGTTTGATGGCAGAGGACGAAGAAGGTTACAGAAAGCTTATCGATCAGAAGAAAGACAAGCGTCTGGCGTTCCTGCTGTCACAGACGGACGAGTACATCGCCAGTCTTACCGAGATGGTCAAGCAGCACAAGCAAGAGCAGCGGAAAAAACAAGCAGAAGAGGAGAAACGGAAGCGGGTTAGTGCTTCTCCCTCCTTTATCTTTCTCCCACTCCCACGCTCTCTCTATTTCTGTTTTTTTTTAATCAAGAAAAAGATATTGTAGATGGCCAGTGTCACAGATATGGTAAAGTAGCACAATCAGTCGATGAGAAACTGTAGCTGGTTTGTGGCATGGCAACAGATTACGGAGATAGTGAAACAGTAAAAGCAAGAGGAGAGAAACATGTTGAAAGTTGACCATATATTGTTTTTACAAACTAATACAAGCGAACAGATAAATTATTGCTATGGTTTTTATTCACAGAAATCCAGAAAGAGGAAGTTACTCGAGGGTGGTGAAATCGACGCTACTGACGATAGCTCGCAAACTTCAGACTCGCGCGTTAGCGTCATGGATCCCAAGACAGGCGAGGTACATTATTATGAATGGTACAATTATACCTTGTATAGACATTGTTTCTGCTCATGTTTCTGTCTTTTATCAAACATATTGCTAGATCCTGCACTCAGTATTCATCGTAAATGTTACAATTGCTCTTAATGAGGAATTGCTGGAATTTGTGGTAAAACTTTATGGCCCTGTACTTTAATTAAATCTTATTATAAAATGTATGTTTGTTAGATACTGAAAGGCGAAGAGGCGCCGCTGCTGTCCCAAATCAAGGACTGGATGGAAACCCACCCTGGCTGGGAAGTGTTGTCGGACTCTGATGACTCTGACGATGACAGCCAAGACGATGATGGTTGGTATTGACTTATATTATATGGGAATATAACAAACGTGATTTTTATAGATAATGGAATATACGGAACCATTCGTGCACGAGTCCGGCTCGCACTTGGCCCGTTATTTCATCTTCACGCCTACCATCACGCTAAAAGTGACCTTCGAGTCTTCCGGGCCCTGGACTCTGTCTGCTTAGAGCCTTAAAACCCAAAATGCTCTGCCCCATTAGGAATAAACGTGTGATAGTGCGTGTGTGTGCATCTCAATAAGATTTATAATGTTGCCTGAACAGAAAAAAGACATGGCAAGAGGGACGACAGTAATCGAGAGAAGACAGCCGAGGAGAAGGCTCGCGACATGATCAAGAAGGCCAAGGTCGAAGATGACGAGTACAAGACAGAAGAACAGACTTACTACAGGTAAGAGCGGATTTGAACATTCAATATCAGGCATACAGAGGCAAGAATATGTAGTTCTGTTGCTGCTTAAAAAATTATTCAATGTAGGATAAATTTATCTCTTAATGAAAGTAGTTTTTTTTAATATTATTTAGAGCAAAAGCTAAAAACTACTAGCGTTTCGGAACGACCACTGCTGGGAAGATTACGCTAAAAGAAACCCAGTTCAGTAGTAAAAAATTTAAAGGGTCCCCACACAATACTCTTGTTTATGCCCTTGATCAGTAAAAGACATTAATAACCCGCGTGTATAAGTCCGATTCGCAGTTGGTCTGTTTTACTTGCAACATTTCTGTATCTTGCCAAAGTATGTAAAAACAATAATTATATTGACAATGATTTTTGTGTAATTTTACTAACTTTTAATACCCATTTCAGTATTGCTCACACGGTCCACGAGTCCGTCACAGAACAAGCCAGCATCTTGGTCAATGGAAAACTCAAAGAATATCAGATCAAGGTAAACTCCGACTTAAAGCCTTTTTTGATATTTTAACCCCCTGTTCTGATGTTTGTCTATGTCAACGTAACCCCTTAACAATAATGATGCGGTTTTTTTGTTTGTATGAAAGCTCGAGATGGTTCTTAGCTACGGTTGTGTCAGGGGTTACTTATTTTTTTTCTTTATGTGTCGAAATGATCTAATTTTGTAATTTTTGTCGTTAGGGTTTGGAATGGCTTGTATCGTTGTTCAACAACAACCTGAACGGAATCCTGGCAGACGAGATGGGTCTAGGCAAGACCATCCAGACGATTGCATTGGTCACCTATCTTATGGAGAAGAAGAAAGTCAATGGGCCATTTTTGATTATTGTGCCATTGAGGTAAGAAAAATTAAAAATCGAATAATAAATCACGAAGATATAGCAGTTGTGAGTAATAAGTTTTTCCTTGTAAACAAGAAGTGTTACTTTTTACCTTGAAGTAAAAAAATGTTGTAAATTGACGTTTTTTTTCATAGACATTTATATATTTATTTTGGTTTTGGAAAAAAATGCCCGTCCGAAACTGCCGCGTGACACCATGAACTCCGACCGTCCGACTGGCGGGGAGCCTGGTGGCGGTACTACTAATTAGTCTTTAGATTTTACTTGCGAGTTTTAGTCAACATTTTTTGTTTCATACTTTTTATTTTGACTAGCTAATTAGGTTTTGCTAACTATCACAATGAAGTGAAAAACCAGTGAAAAATCACCGTGTATTAATTTATTAAATTCAATAAACGGGTAACTCACGTATAGAGTCGGCTACTGCCGACATGTTTTGACCTCATCCGGAGGTCTTCATCAGGGCGAATGTGACGAGAGGCCCGTACACCGCACCGGCTCGCGACACACAACGTGTATTAATTTGTTACAGTACGTTGTCCAACTGGGTGTTAGAATTCGAAAAATGGGCGCCGACAGTGAATGTGGTTTCGTACAAAGGCTCGCCACAGTCGCGTCGCCTCGTGCAAGCGCAGATGCGGTCCACCAAGTTCAATGTACTCCTCACTACTTACGAGTACGTTATAAAGGATAAAGCCGTGCTGGCTAAGGTAAGTACATGAGGACAACTTTTTTGATTGAAATGTCAGATGTTCTGTCATTGCTTTTATGTAAACTGATTCATGATAGGTATCATGCTGAAAAAGGACTGTAAGAGTTGCTACATACTTATTCGGGCCGGTATTTATCGACACAGCTGGGTGGTAAAATCGAATGTATGTAGATGAATGTTTGGGAATCACAAACCGCTCGGCTGCCGCACATCCGGCCGGTCGGGTTTTGGCAAAATAGATAAAAATTGACCTTTCCCCTCAAACCCTAATCTGAGAAACAACTAAAATAAAATTTCGAAAAAATACAAAATATAGTTCATTTCTTGTAGATTCCATTGAAATTAAAGTAGTAAGTAAACTCGCGAAAAAAGTTCACTGAAACACCACTAGATAGCGCTAGTAGTAACATAGAATTAATAATAGTATTGTAGTACGTAGTTAGCTCGCATCTTCGGTATTGTGAGGATTACAAATGTGATCGACTTTAGCATTGTACTATTGCCGGTTTTTAAACGTTTTCTGTGTATGCTAAATTAATGTATGTAAACCCAGGTGCAATGGAAGTACATGATAATCGACGAGGGCCACCGTATGAAAAACCACCACTGCAAGCTGACGCAGGTGCTGAACACGCACTACGTGGCGCCGCACCGGCTGCTGCTGACCGGCACGCCGCTGCAGAACAAGCTGCCCGAGCTGTGGGCGCTGCTCAACTTCCTGCTGCCCTCCATTTTCAAGAGCTGTTCCACTTTCGAGCAGTGGTTCAACGCACCTTTCGCGACGACTGGAGAGAAGGTAACCACTGCAAGCTGACGCAAGTACTTATCAGGCACTACGGAGCGCCACACCGGCCGCTGCAGAACAAGCTGCCCGAGCTGTGGGCACTGTTTAACTGCCTGCTACCTTTGATCTTCGAAAGCTGTTCCACTTTTGAGCAGTGGTTCAACGTCCCATTCGCTACGGTGAAAGATTTACCCCTCATATTCATAAAAATAAACAAATGTTTGCTGAACCTATTTTAGATATAACATATTTCGTCCCTTTCCCTCTTTCCAATATTTGACACTGAAAGAATGAGACATAACATATTTTAACTAAAATGAATTTAGGAAACGTTTGTATTTTTTTATAAATAAGGGGGTTAGTATTTAATCATCTTCATATCATCATCACCAACTAACTAAAGACACGAACGACTTTTGACCGGATAGCCCGGTGTACCGCGTGCCGTGTGGCTTCTAGCCTAGAATAGAAGTCCATCTCTTCTTATAGATCTCGTAAGAGGCGACTAAAGGACAGCACATACACCTCTTGGTACAAACTGCATTCCGAAGGTGAATTGACGTCGGGCGGCGGTAGGTGGTAAATCTTATACATATAATAAAATAACAAATGAAAATGGTCTCTGAATGAATTGTATCAAAAGACATACACTTCTATTATTTTTCAGGTGGAGCTAAACGAGGAAGAAACAATCCTCATCATTCGTCGTCTGCACAAAGTATTGCGGCCTTTCCTGCTGCGGCGACTCAAGAAGGAGGTAGAGAGCCAGCTGCCCGACAAGGTGGAGTACATCATCAAGTGCGACATGAGCGGCTTGCAGCGCGTGCTCTACAAGTGAGTATTATTTAGTGGACTAACTTTCTAAATTATTGTTTTCTATTCTATAAATGTAGTTCGCAATTACGTGTCAAATTACTGGTAATGATTAGGTAATCATTATCATATATTATCATATTTGACATAATATGACAATTTCGTACGTACGATAGTGGCGTAGTTTGCTGTACAAAATTTCCTTATTTATTGGTACTATAACTCCACAAATCTTCACTTATAAAAATAACCATAATTGAGCAGTACAGTGGCGTAATAACTACTCAAATTACGTGCCGCTACATCAAAGGTCAGCAACTAATGGGCCAAATGATGGCGCCACCATTTGATTTTTTAAACTGTGATATGGGCGGTGCCATGTTTAATTTAGTTCCGATTTTATCCGCAATATGTCGAAAGCCCACTAACTTATTTGTAAACTTTTACCAAAAATTAATATAAATAGTTCATACAAAATGGAACTTCCCCGCCCGTTATCGACTTGTGGGGGTGTTAAGTGGCCGGCTGCGGGCGCCTGGCTGCCTCTACAAGGCGAGAACGGGGGAGAGATATAGGGACGCGTATTGCGCGGGACCTAGGAGATTTCGTTCTGTATGTAATTAATTCTGTGGCTTTATGTATGTAAATCTAGTCGCTACGGTTTTACTATTGTATTTTGCTATGGTGCCAGTTAAAAAGATAGGCTACGCTCCATTTTTGTATTTGTATTGTCCAGGCACATGCAATCGAAGGGCGTCCTGCTAACAGACGGCTCGGAGAAAGGCAACAAGGGCAAGGGCGGCGCCAAGGCTCTGATGAACACCATCGTGCAGCTGCGCAAGCTTTGCAACCACCCGTTCATGTTCCAGCACATAGAGGAGAAGTTCTGCGACCACGTCGGCTCTGGCGGCACCATCGTCTCTGGGTAAGCTGGATTCTAACCAAAGTTGACTTTACCTATATCTTTTTAACCGCTATGCTCTTGTCGATGGATTATGAATCTTCTTCCATGAATTAACACATAGGATACATTAGGCGCGGGTAAAACCCCGGGGCGCAGCTAGTATTTATATTTAAGTTACTAATTATTTTAAAGAAAATCTACGGATACTAGCGTTTCTCAAAAACCACTGCTGTGAAGAAACAACGAAAGAAAGCCAACTGGTTGCACCCAACTACTTTTAGCTTTTACGAGATGATTGCGGGTTTTTTTGTGCAGGGGTAGCGTGCAATGCGATTGAAACAAAATATTGTCGCGAACGAGATAGATGTAGAATATTCGCGAGTAAGAACTCTGCTGGCGAGATAGACTTGGAATGTTCGCGAGTGGAATCATGCAAGCGAAACTAGGCCTTATATTCTTACAGCATAAAGGCTAGAGTTCTTTGAATGGTCGTCGGCTTAGTCGCACTCACACATACATACCGGCGTCTCGATGTTTCCCGTCAATCGAAATACATTCGTCAAGTAAGGCGAATATTCGAGAAAAGTGTAGACTTCTGTATCGGCGCATATAAAAAGGCGATCGAGTGCGCGTCCCGCCAGTTCAGTACGAGCTGCGAAAGCGATAACTTCGAAGCGAACCGAAGCGAAGGAAACCTACCTAAGTGCGACAAGTGGAAGTACCTGCGACTACTTTGGCGATATACCTGGACCTCAGCTGCTACGCGACTTGGACTTGACATCAGGAAGACCATCTTCACGTGTCAACCTTTGGGTTCCGTAGTGAATAAAAATCCTCATACGAACTTTGGCGTTTTTTTCTCCAAATCTCGAACCCAGTTTCGTAACATTTGGTGTCGGAAGTGGATTTGGAGATGCCAGTTCTACCGAGAGAAGAAGAGGATACCACCAGGGAGGGCGTCAGAACCAGGGCTCAGCGTGCCATGGAGGCTCAAGGGGGCGTGGCTCAGGCCACGCCTACTGAACCTCAAGCCACGCCCACTGACCCTGAGGCCACGCCTACCGCCTATCAGGCCACGCCCACCGCTCATCAGGCTCCGCCCACTGGACATCAAGCTCCGCCCACTGGACAACAAGCCCCGCCTACTGGACCTCAAGCCACGCCCACCAGTCATCAAGCCACGCCCACTATTCGTCAAGCCACGCCCACTATTCGTCAAGCCCCGCCCACTGGACCTCAAGCCACACCCACCAGACGTCTAGCTCCACCCACTGGCCCCGCCCACCTTGGCCAGTCCACGCCCACTGACCACGCCCACCAAACGCCAAGCGAATCAAATAGTTTAATGCACCTATTAGAACTAATTCGGCAAGAACAACAAGCTAGTACCCAACGACTTCAACGTATAGAGGAGACACAAGATTTACGACTTCAACGTATAGAAGAGACACAAGATTTGCGATTTGCACGACTGAGTGAGCAACAGCAAATAGTCTTGGGAAATTTCTGCAAACTTAATCAATCAGTGGAGCAGATCCGTAATGATGTAGACGTTGTCGAAAACCGTGTAACTGATTTGGAAAACAAGGTGGAAAATAGAGTAACCTTTTTGGAAAAGAAAGTATTGCGTCTAGAGACAGTAGGAACCCCAATTACATCCGGCTGTGAAACTAAGGGGCCAAATGTAAAAGTGCCATCTTATGACGGAACCACATCTTGGGCCGCATACAAACAACAATTCCAGACCGTCGCTAGTTTAAACGGTTGGACTGATGAACAGAGCCATACAGCCCTTACTGTTGCTCTGAAAGGCTCAGCACTATCAGTCCTGGAGGCACTGCCTAGCTCTGGAAGCACCTTCAAAGAATTGATGGAGGCGTTAGAAGCCAGGTATGGGGAACGTCATCTAGAACACGTTTTTCGAGCCCAGCTGCGTGAAAGAGTTCAGCGCCCAGGAGAAGGACTTCAACAGTGGGCATTGGAAATAGAAAAACTAGTGCGTAAAGCCTACTCGTCTGTTGACTCCAAAATGGTCGACACGAACATTTTACAAGCATTTATTGCTGGAATTAGAGATGTTGAGGTAAGGGCTGCAGTGGGGACTCAACATCACTCGTCACTAAAAGATGCCTTGGCACATGCTCTAGAGTACGAAGCTTTAAGGCAGGACATGCGCACACATAAGTTGCGAGAAGTCACGGAAGACGTAAAGGCAATCAAGAGCCCGCCAAAGAAGACCAATAGCTCTGCGCCTACTTGCTACAGGTGTGGTGAAAGAGGACATTTGCGGCTCTCTTGTCCAGAAAAGCAGGAAATAACCAAATTAAGAGAAGAGCTGAAGGAAATTACGAAAAGGCAGGAGTCCTCGTTTCCTGCAAGAAACCAGGGAAACGAGTAACAGCCAGGACTAAGGGGCGGGTACTGGCTGGCGCAGAGGATGCCCCAGCAATTGTCATCTCACAAGTAAGCAATAGGAGCAGTTTGACGATATGCGGACAAGTGAATAGGACAGATTGCAGATTGACCATAGACACCGGAGCCTCGAGAACAATAATCAACCCACATCTGGTGAAAGCTGCGATGAAATACAAGAACGTCGATTGTCGACTTCTGTCTGCCTCTGGCCAGCCAATACCTGTCCTAGGAGAGACGACAGTGACAATATACGTGGGAGATTCACCATACACGCATGATGTCATTGTGGCTGAAATTATGGATGAGTGTATATTGGGCCTAGATTTCATGAAGAAATACAATTGTAAAATCGATGTCGCAAATGGAGTTTTCAAGTGTGGTAATGAGGAAATTTTCATCCTTGGAGGCCCCACCGGAAAAGTGACTTGTTTAAACAAAATCGTCGTACCTGGTCGAACACAAGCACAAATAATGGTGAAACTGCCATCACCTAAAACACACAAGCCAACTAGATGCGTTCTTATTGAGGATACATCAAACAAGCCAACTCAAAGATTTCTGACAGCAAGAACATTAGTCACTGGAAAGGATACTGCAGTAGTGAGAATAGTCAATCTAGAGGACCATGAGATCATCTTAAATGAAGGCGATGTTGTTGGAAGATGCGAGGAAGTTGTCTGGATGAAAAAGTGCCAATTAACACCACACTCAGATGCATCTAAAAACTCCAGCTGTTCTACAGTTTACGACCTTCTAAAAGATTGCAAAAGCAACCTAACTTATTCACAGAGCTTGAAGGCAAAGAAGTTGCTGCTGGATTTTGCTGACATTTTCTCTTCCAAGGAAGGTGATCTAGGAAGAACTTCGCTAGTTCAGCACAGAATTGATACTGGAAGCGAAAGACCTATACGTCAGCGAGCGAGAAGAATTCCATATGCTAAGGAAAAGGAAGTACAAGATCTGCTGGAGGACATGAAAAGAAATAAAATCATCGAACCGTCTGCAAGTCCATGGTGCTCCCCGGTTGTTTTAGTTAAGAAGAAAGACGGCAGCACACGATTTTGTGTCGACTATAGACGACTGAACGACGTCACAAAGAAGGACAGCTACCCATTACCAAGAATTGATGACACATTGGACACCCTTAGCGGAATGCAGTGGTTTTCAACCCTAGACTTGAAATCTGGTTACTGGCAGGTGGAAATTCATTCTAAGGATAAAGAAAAGACAGCATTTTCAACAGGAAAAGGTTTATGGCAGTTCAATGTTATGCCTTTTGGATTATGCAACGCCCCCGCCACTTTTGAAAGACTTATGGAGTGTGTACTAGCAGGATTAGTAGGAGACGCTTGCCTAGTTTATCTGGATGACGTCATCATCATGGGTCGAGACTTTGAAGATCATCTACGGAATCTGGAGCAAGTCTTGATGAAGATACGGGGTGCCAACTTAAAACTAAATCCAAAGAAATGCAGTCTATTCAGAAACAAAGTGAATTATCTCGGACACGTTATCACCAGCGAGGGCATCCAAACTGATCCTGATAAAGTTGCAGCTGTGAAAAACTGGCCTACCCCCAAAGACAAGACAGAAGTACGAGCATTTATGGGATTATGCTCTTACTACAGGCGATTTGTAAAGGGATTTTCTGAAATCGCTAAACCACTGCATCGTCTGACAGAAGACAAACAGCCTTTTAAATGGGATGATACCTGTGAAAATGCCTTTCTCAAACTAAAAGAATGCCTTTGCAATACTCCAATCTTGGGATACCCGCAAGCTAATGGCGAATTCATCGTTGACACAGACGCTAGCAACACAGCGATCGGAGGGGTACTATCTCAAAAACAGGGTGAAAATGAAATAGTAATTGGATATTTCAGCAAATCTTTGTCAAGGCCTGAAAGGAATTATTGTGTTACAAGAAGAGAACTCTTGGCCGTTGTGAAGACGCTGCAACACTTCAACAAATATCTCATTGGCAGACAGTTCAAACTTCGCACAGACCATGCTGCTTTGAAATGGCTGTTACAATTTAAAAATCCGGAGGGCCAAGTTGCACGTTGGATTGAACAACTCCAAGAATTTGACTTTGCTACTGAGCACCGTAGTGGAAAGGCCCATGGAAATGCTGATGCACTCTCAAGAAGACCATGTGTGAAAGACTGCAAGCATTGCGTTAAACAAGAGACAAAGGAGCTTATGGTTAACATCACAAGGACAATCCCCACAGGGCAATGGGACGATGACAACTTTAGAGAAGCCCAGGAAGATGATGAAGATATAAGGCTCATCATCGCATGGAAAGAACGTTGTGCTGACAAACCTAGATGGGCAGAAGTTGCACCTACGAGCCCCACCACCAAAGCTTATTGGGCTCAATGGGACAGTTTTATCCTGCAGAATGGAATACTTTACCGCAAATGGGAGAAACCAAACGGCAAAGAGTTTCACCTACAGGTTGTTGTTCCAAGAGACAGAGTGAAAGACGTTCTCCGTGAAGTACATGATGGTGTAACAGGTGGACATCTAGGCGTTAAGAGAACGTTAACAAAGATTCGGGAACGGTTTTACTGGCTGAATTGTCGGGAAGATGTTCAGGATTGGTGCCGCAAATGTACAACTTGTGCAGCCGTGAAAGGCCCGTCAACAAGAACTCGAGGATGTCTACAGCTTTACAATGTCGGTGCGCCCTGGGAACGGATTGCAGTAGACATTGCCGGACCATTCCCCGTAACTGAATCAGGAAATAAGTACTTCATGGTTGTCATGGACTATTTTAGCAAGTGGCCGGAAGTATTTGCTATACCTAACCAAGAAGCTTCGACAGTAGCCTCCAAGTTGGTTGAGGAAGTAATCTGCCGGTTTGGTGTACCACTAGAAATCCACTCAGATCAAGGAAGAAACTTCGAGTCGCAACTATTTCAAGAAATCTGCAAATTTCTGGGGATTCATAAAACGAGGACCACTCCATATCACCCTCAGTCTGATGGCATGGTGGAGAGATTTAACCAGACTCTGGAGAGACATCTAGCAAAACTGGTTGACAAACATCAGAAAGACTGGGACAAATACATACCGCTTTTCCTCCTGGCTTATAGGACATCAGAGCACGAAAGCACAAAACTGACCCCAGCTCAGGTGAATTTCGGCAGAGAACTTAGGTTACCTGTGGATCTACTAACGGGGAGGCCACCAGAAGACCCATGCACTGTGCCAGACTACGTCTTCGATCTTCGAGAGCGAATATGGAACATCCATGACTTAGTTCGCAAAAACGGTTTACAAGCAAGTGAAAACATGAAAACTAGATATGACCGAAAAGCGAACTCACGTGGCTTTGAAGAAGGAGTCTTAGTATGGCTTCATAACCCAATTCGCCGGAAAGGAAAATCACCGAAATTACAAACGAGATGGGAAGGTCCATACAAAATCATTACGCGAATAAACGACGTGACTTATCGGATCCAACGTCAACCAAGAGGGGCACTCAAAGTGGTGCACATAGACCGTCTAGCACGTTATCATGGCAGCAATAGTGACGCTCGGGACGCGCGTCTTTAAGAAGGGGGCAGTGTCGCGAACGAGATAGATGTAGAATATTCGCGAGTAAGAACTCTGCTGGCGAGATAGACTTGGAATGTTCGCGAGTGGAATCATGCAAGCGAAACTAGGCCTTATATTCTTACAGCATAAAGGCTAGAGTTCTTTGAATGGTCGTCGGCTTAGTCGCACTCACACATACATACCGGCGTCTCGATGTTTCCCGTCAATCGAAATACATTCGTCAAGTAAGGCGAATATTCGAGAAAAGTGTAGACTTCTGTATCGGCGCATATAAAAAGGCGATCGAGTGCGCGTCCCGCCAGTTCAGTACGAGCTGCGAAAGCGATAACTTCGAAGCGAACCGAAGCGAAGGAAACCTACCTAAGTGCGACAAGTGGAAGTACCTGCGACTACTTTGGCGATATACCTGGACCTCAGCTGCTACGCGACTTGGACTTGACATCAGGAAGACCATCTTCACGTGTCAACCTTTGGGTTCCGTAGTGAATAAAAATCCTCATACGAACTTTGGCGTTTTTTCTCCAAATCTCGAACCCAGTTTCGTAACAATATATATAAATATATACATTGACATTATTCTGGAAGTACCTACGTATTTTTTTAGATAGCTGGATAATGACCCCTGTAAAGTGTCTCAAACTCTCAACAATAGGTAAAAATAAATTATTTTTTGTTCTTTTAGACCTGACCTATACAGAGTGTCGGGCAAGTTCGAGCTCTTGGACCGTATCCTGCCGAAGCTGAAGCAGACCGGGCACCGAGTGCTGATATTCTGTCAAATGACCCAGTGCATGACCATTATAGAAGACTATCTCTCCTGGAGAGCCTTTCAATACTTGAGGTGAGTTTACTTTATTTATTTAAATAGCTTAGGTAATTATTATGTGGAATTTTACAGTGTCTAATATAATATACTGAAACTGTTTTAAGAACGAATTCATGATACTTAAACCATTTCCTCAAGAAACATATAGCAAAATATGAAAAATAATTTTCGACCTCCCATACAAGTTGACCGATTGGCTGATCCGAGTACGTGTGGTGTGTATTAAAATTTATTTATTTTTATAAAGAAAAACTACCGATATCAGCGCTTCGCAAAGACCACTGCTGAGAAGAAACGCCGAAAGAAACTTATTTTTACAGTATTTTTTTAAATAATATAACAGGCTGGACGGTATGACTAAGGCCGAAGACCGCGGTGAGCTGCTGAAGAAGTTCAACGACGCCAACTCCGACTACTTCATCTTCCTACTATCGACCCGCGCCGGCGGCCTCGGGCTCAACCTGCAGAGCGCGGACACTGTCATCATATTCGATTCCGACTGGAACCCGCATCAGGTATGTTTCGTGCATATTTTGCTTTTCCGTGTGTGCAAGTGACCAATTTATGACAGATTTTTCAAGCTGCCCAAAGGCATCTGACATAGCTTGATGTCTGCCGTACAATGATGACAGCCGGGACCAACGGCTATACGTGTCTTCCGTGATGACAGTCGGGACCAACGGCTATACGTGTCTTCCGTGATGACAGTCGGGACCGACGGCTATACGTGTCTTCCGTGATGACAGTCGGGACCGACGGCTATACGTGTCTTCCGTGATGACAGTCGGGACCGACGGCTATACGTGTCTTCCGTGATGACAGTCGGGACCGACGGCTATACGTGTCTTCCGTGATGGCAGTCGGGACCAACGGCTATACGTGTCTTCCGTGATGACAGTCGGGACCAACGGCTATACGTGTCTTCCGTGATGACAGTCGGGACCGACGGCTATACGTGTCTTCCGTGATGGCAGTCGGGACCAACGGCTATACGTGTCTTCCGTGATGACAGTCGGGACCAACGGCTATACGTGTCTTCCGTGATGGCAGTCGGGACCAACGGCTATACGTGTCTTCCGTGATGACAGTCGGGATCAACGGCTATACGTGTCTTCCGTGATGACAGTCGGGACCAACGGCTATACGTGTCTTCCGTGATGACAGTCGGGACCAACGGCTATACGTGTCTTCCGTGCTGACAGTCGGGATTATAGATGTGAAGGCGGTTGTTATCGTAGTTGGCCAGCGGGTAACCAGCCGCTTTTTTCGCTAACAACGGATAACAACCATAAACAGCGGCTGTCTACGGTTGACATATCATAATGTTTTTATTAAATCCGTTTTAAATCCTAAGTGATTTTTTTTGTTTATTGGCCTACTTACTTTATATATAAATTCAGAATTAATATTTCAAGTAAGCGTTCTTTCTTATTTCATAGTTGTGTCGATGTTATTTTGAAATATTTAACTAGTTTCATCTTACTCGGGTTGATAACATAATACCAAAAACACGAAACACAAAACGGACGTCGTAGTAGTAGTTTCACGTACCTACGACGTCAGTTTTGTGTTTTTGGCAAAGAGAAGAAAGCCGTTTTCAGCCATTTAAAACATTTTTTTGCGCAGCGCGGTGCTGTTTATTTCGGTATAATACCTACCTACCCTAATAGCGCTCGAGCGGAGACGAAGATCATGCAGGATATGAGTAAGAAAGATAACCTATCTCTTGAGGTAGGCCGAGAGGACGGAACGCCAAGCTTAGCATTATCCTACTTATTACGTTTGTATAATAGTAATAAAAGTGGTGAATCGGAGTTTTATACCTACAGATTAAATACCTATTATGTACGGTATAAATAAGTAGGTTTAGTTGACAAAAATTAGTGTATTATCTGTCGTGTTGAAGAACATTCCAAAATAATTCATAATATTGAACATTTTATATTTTAAAGTATGACAGAGTAGGTAATTAATTTAGTAAAAGTACCTATTTGTATACATCGGCTCGTATATTATAACAATTTCGACTTAGGAACTGTAAAAATTGTAAGACCTTTTGGTACTGAGTCGGATAAGCAGCCGGTTGTCAACCGCTGTTCATACGTTATTATCCGCTGCTTTGGATAACTACCCGATAACAACCGCTGTTTTACAACTATAGTCGGGATCAACGGCTATACGTGTCTTCCGTGATGACAGTCGGGATCAACGGCTATACGTGTCTTCCGAAGCACGGAGGAGCTAAGGAAATTTGGCGCATTCGGCAGATATTATTATTAAATGTAACTGGACGGGGCCGTCCAGTTACATTTAATACTAATAAGATAAATAATTGTTTCCATTATAAGCTATGATTTATTTTCCTTCAGGATCTGCAAGCTCAAGATCGCGCTCATCGTATCGGTCAGCGCAACGAGGTGCGCGTGCTGCGACTTATGACTGTCAACTCAGTCGAAGAGAGAATCCTTGCTGCTGCTAGGTGAGTCGTTTGTCTTCTTTTTATAATATGCTTGAAGGCCTGTTTTGACCACCTACACAAACCGAAAATAACAATGTCACACACTGACGATATCAACACGACATGGCTCCTCCGCCTCCAGTATACTTACATATAGTATTAGTATTATTACACTTGCCATCTAATTTGACCATGGCACTTATACTTATAATTGAAAAAGAAATATTAGGAAAAGTTTACGAATTTCGTATAAATAGCTGTAAATGGCTGCCGTCCGCCACTCGCCTGGTAGCAGGCGTTGTCATTTAACTGGGAGATTTTTGCTTTGTGCATGTGTCGGCTGATATCTTTGTTTAAGAGTACTATTGCATTAAACTTAGCTAGGAGGTTTAAATCCAGGGTGATTATAGCTTTTCTTAGAGGTCGTGTATGCCTAAAATGCGTTATATTTTTAGGTACAAACTGAACATGGACGAGAAAGTAATCCAAGCCGGTATGTTCGACCAAAAGTCGACGGGTTCGGAGCGACAGCAGTTCCTGCAGAGCATCCTGCATCAGGATGGAGACGACGAAGAGGTAACAACATTCACAAATAAACTCAAAGTTCATTTTTTTTAAATGCCTATATATTTAAAACCCGTGTATTATGGTACTAGTGAGACTGAGCCTTATTTTTTGTCACTTTTATGTTGGTCTGGGAAGAAAGGAAAACCATAAAATGCCAACAAAACTAGCTTCTCTTCCCTTGCAGATCATAAAAGCCGATCGAGAGAATAGTCGAGAATCTGTATCATGGCGGTATCATGTCAATAAACGACGCAAGCAACCCATCACTATTGATTCTCCTTTTCCACCTTTACACCCACCATCACGCTAAGAGAGCGACCTTTGGGTTTTGCTACCCAAGAATCTGTCTACCGATCTAAGATCTTTATATATAAACTTGTGTGTAATGATAGGAGGAGAATGAAGTACCGGACGACGACCTAATCAACGAGATGATAGCTCGCTCGGAGGAGGAGCTAGAGATCTTCAAACAAATCGACATCGAGCGCAAAAAGATTGAGACACAGTCGCGGCTTATCGACGAGTCGGAGCTGCCGGACTGGCTTGTCAAGGAGGACGACGAGGTCGTCTGCAACAAGGTAATGTAATATTTTACATCTCGCTCGCACTAAGTAAATTACCTATTCAAGGTCAGAGCAAGAAAAAAACGTGACCACTGATTATTTGTGTAATTTTATTTTATTTGGGTACGTGTTAGTGGGTGACGGAGTATCCAATTGTGTTATTCTAGATTCTTTGAGAAGATCAGAAAATCATTCAGATATAATAAGCTAGGTCCTGCAGTATCTGCCTCTCAGTCACAAAAAGTGTGTTCTGCGTTACGTAGCCCGAAAGTCATGTACGGGAATTTATACAATCTGAACGGCGTAGAAAAAGTTGTTTTGATGATGGCACCTGCGTACACTGGTATTTGATGATATACCTTCGTTAGATCAATAGGAAAAAAGGAATAAGACCTTGCACCCTAAAAGACTGTCAAGTTCTGGATGTGTTAAATAGGGTACCAAACTGGTACACTATTCGCCGCATTCTTAAACCTTGCATACAGCATCCCTACAACCACGCCAACCATGGTTTTTTCAGTAGACAAGGCGCAAGGTAGAGGCCTAAAAAGAATCGGAGGATCTGCCTATCTATGACAATCGAAACATGTGGACAAGGTGTAGTTCGTTTGGTACTGTATTATATAGGGGTGTGTGTTATGTACCATATGAGTGATATTGGGTAATACCCTTACAATATTGTAAGTTTCTATGAATGGGGAAAGGACACACATGGTCTACTATATCCGATTCACACACGTATTGTATACGTACATAGGTATTGCTCTGAAACCAAGCTTAGCTAAAAAAACGAACTGAGAAATCACTGCCCTTCGGGAAAAAAAGAATTGCGATCTAAATTACATAAGAAACATACATTATGTACAGGGCCAAGGCTGGAACTACTTGGATGAAGACGAAACGCTAGGTCGCGGCACGCGCCAACGCAAAGAGGTGGACTATACAGACTCGCTCACTGAGAAGGAGTGGCTGAAGGCGATCGACGACGAGTTCGAGGAGGAGGAAGAGGACGACGACGATGACGAAGTGCTGGATAAGAAGCGGAAGAAGGGACGCAAGCGACGGTGAGTACTGTCTGTATTAGTAAAATCACACTTGGTGTCTTCTTAAAACAAACCTCAATTATCACTTTTGTTATAAAAATAGACAGTAAAAATAGGAGCGCTTACTGTCTATTTCTAGCAAACAAGAAACCGTATAGTTTTGCCATGTCTGTCTGTCTCTCCGTCCGCGGTTTTACTCAGAGATTATAAGCACGGATAAGGGTACGTATATTAATTATGCCGGAAAAGTGGTAAAATTTAATCCTAATAAAAAAAATAGGGTAGTTCCCATACGAGTAAAATGGGAGCCTATTGGCTAATGGGAATTTTTCTTGACTATCCAGTCTTGTGGGGTATTGTTGAGTAGGTCTTTCAAAAATGTTGTGGGCTAATGGGCATGTGTGTGTACACTATTTTTTGATGTCTTGATTGGTTTCTGAAAAATTTGGTACAAATTTTTGTTAGAATCAAGTATGCCCCCAACCCCGCCTCTATTAACTAAACGGTTGTCAATGGACACGTCAAAAAAATCATGGCAATATGTATAAAGGAAATTCTATCAGAGCTAAGTAGGATTTACAAATTATAAAAGTTATAATCAACCAATTAATAAAATGTACTCGGGAAAATGTCATACGAATTCAATAATATTCATTTTTAGTTAAACCAAAGTTGGCATTTGCAACTGCGGAACCCTACACTGCTCATGGCCCGACACGCACTTGGCCGGTTATTCATAAGTGATTTTGAAAATTTATAACACTTGCTTACTTCTGTTATTATTTTTCAGTCGCCAAGATGATTCTGATGAAGAAGAAGTTCCAAGTTCTTCAAAGAAAAAGAGTAAAACTGAAATCAATTTATTGAAAAAACGTCTAAAGAATTTTATGAAGAAAGTGATTGATTATTCTGACGAGTAAGTTTGCTTTCATTTTTGTTAATTTAATTTATCTTAAGATTATAGTACAAAAGGTACAACTCAAATGCTAAGCATTGTCTACCAGTTCACCTTTGGGACGTAGCAGAAAAGATGGTAGATGGGGAGCAAATTTAATTAAATAAATGTATCGAAATAAATAAATTAGGATGTATTTAAGTACATAAAGTAAACATGGATGTAATATCAAAATAAACCAAACAAATTCATGTCATTACAGATCTGGGAGAGTGTTATCAGAGCCTTTCATGAAACTTCCATCACGACGCGAACTTCCAGATTATTATGATGTTATCAAGAAACCATTGGATATCAAGAAAATTATGAATAGAATCGAGGATGGAAAGGTAATTAAGATAATGTCCTATATAAATTAAAATAGCCTTTTAGCAAAATACAAGTTTACAGTACTCTTTTCTATTAGCAACACTTTATTTGTCCTTAGCCATCTGTGGATTTTCGAAAGGGTGTATGAAGGCGCCGTAACCACTTTTTCAATCAGTCTGTTACAATTTTTAACTATCTTCTGTTACTAAGAAAGTGGTGTGCTGTTGATTTGGTGCTACTGCACTGGAATTAACTTATCATCATCATCATATCAGCCGCATAACGTCCACTGCTGACAATCACAATTAACTTATAATTTTAAATGATGAATTGCAGTATACCGATATATCGGATCTCGAGCGAGACTTCTTCACTCTATGCGCGAACGCCCAGACTTACAACGAAGAGGCGTCCTTGATATATGAAGACTCTGTGCGCCTGCGCAACGTGTTCATAGAGCTGCGACGCCGGTACGAGGCCGGACAGAACTCTGACGAGTCGGACGAAAATGAAAAAGGTCTGTTTCTCACACACATAATTTAGTATCGATCTACAAAAAATTTTGGTATTGCAGTTTTTCAACGAAAAGTCTAGCTCTTGATTGTGCACTTGATAATGTTATATTTAGCTCCAACTTGCTTGTAACCATTGCAAAGAAAAACATACAAATGAACTAACATGCAATTAAAAACAATATAAATTGTTGTTGATTTTTAACAACGAAGTAATTTTTTATTTCTTTTTTAGATGAAGAGGATTCTGACGGCGAATCAAACCGTTCAGTGAAAATGAAGATCAAACTAAAAGGCAAGAGCAAGAACACACCGGCGAAGAAACGGAAGCAGCGGAAATATATATCTGACGATGAGGACTACGAGGAGGATTGAACAAGCATCGATCATGCTGAATAATCTCAGTTATTATTATTGTATTTTGTAAGCAATGCCGAAATGTTTTTACATTGTATGATCGTAATATTTTATCTTTGACTTTGAAGAACCTACAATAGATTTTTAGATAAACCATGCATACCAATATCGAGAAATACTAAGATTTCGCAGGAGGGTGCCGTCATATCTTTTTACATGTGGTTGTAATACCTAAGCTACGTCAAGCGAGACACAACTGTACGTGCGGAAGAGATACCAGAATACGACGCGTGCGTGATGCCGTGTGTATGTCGTACTTAGTTTGTAACAGAGATTGATTGAACGTGTCGCGTGGTCCCGCTTAACGCAGCGTACGCCCCTAATATGATGTCTGAATAGTTCTTGGTCTACATTAAATTAATATGGGCGTTTTTCAAGTTTAGATAAGATTTCTGTGTAGCTCATTAATTTTAAAAATATAAGCGGATTTTAGATATAAGGAATAAAATTTTACAATATATAAAAATTTTATTTAAATGATTTCATGAATTTTTCTATGTAAGTAAACAAATGCTTAATTAAATTTTATTTTACAGTGCACATTCTTAGTGTCAATTCATAAAAGCTTTTTCTCTTAATTGAATATGTATGTGCTTAGGCATATAAATAAAAATATTCTGTGGATATTAGTGTTTTATTCACGAGTTGATTGTTTTGTGGCAGTTTTAAGTTTTCTGATCTCTTTCCACTTGAAGTCTCCCCACTTGTAGTCAATGCCATGCACTGTTTGCATATGCTTATTGAGGCTGGGGCTGTGTGTGAACCGCTGGGCACACGTCGGGCAAGAGAACGGCTTTTCTCTTGTGTGAACCCTCTGGTGACGCCGCAAGTCACCCCCAGTGTAAAATGTCACTTCACACATGGTACATTTAAACATTTTGTCTCCTGCATGCCTGAAATTAAAAAAGTATAAAATTATATGCCGTGTGGTCTCCAGCATAGTAGAATAGAACCAAGTCTTTCCATGTATATCATTAAAGGCGACTCAGGAAATACAAGGTAAACAAAGCATATAAACATCGATAGGATCTCTCCATCCCATTTGGCCAGCGTGAAGAGTGTAGGCCAAATCCTCTGGCTGCTCGGGCCAAGTATGGAGACTAAAAAGACCTGATGATGATAATCGTTTAGGCGCAAAATGGGAACCGCTCGCAAAATGGTAATAGCACATAATGACAAAGGAGCAAAATGGTAAAAGCGCACAATGGTAAAAGAGCAAAATGGTAAGAGCGCAGAATGGTAAAGATTTCAGTGCTACAGTATGAGCTGCCAGAACTCTATCAAGTAATAAACACAAATAAAACGTGAACAGCTTTCATATTTTTTTATTTTTCAAAATTATGTAAGCAATCAACATTCATAATAACAACAAAATTAAATAATATTTCGGAATGGTCATTATGTCATTAATACAATAATTATCAGAATATGAAAAGTATTATTAATAAAGGTAAGTTGTCTCAAATTATCTTTGTATTAGAAGCATTTAAACTATAAGAAAAATATAAACGCAAACATGATTGTCAAAATAAAATTATCAACACTCATTTTAATCATCACAAAGTAATAATAATATTTATTAATATTCATAATGACATCTTCTAGTAAATATTTTCAAATGAAGAATATAGGACAATTTCAATAAAAATCAAGTAGATAATTGAAGCATGATAATTAAGTTCAGCCATTTTTGCGTGAAAACGGAACATACATACATACATACACACTTATGCATTTATAATATTAGTAGGGATACTTATTATATTTTGATAATTATTGTACTAATGACATGTTACAGCGTTCGAAAATATTATTTAATTTTGTTGTTATTATGAATGTTGATTACATATAATTTTTAAAACTAAAAGTATATGAAAAATTAATGTATTTTATTACTTGATAGGGAGTCACAATTCACCAATATGATGTTAATATAGTCCTGGCAGCTCATTTACTATAGCACTGAAATCTTTACCATTCTGCGCTCTTACCATTTTGCTCTTTTACCATTGTGTGCTTTTACCATTATGCTCCTTTGTCATTATGTGCTATTACCATTTTGCTCCTTTACCATTTTGCTCTTATACCATTTTGCGCTTTTGACATCATGCACCTAAACGGTGATAATGATAAAGTATAATAGTATAGTTTAAAAAACAAGGATTACAAGTGTTTATCAAGGCCCAGGTTTTCATTAAAAAACAGGATCAAGATAGAATAAAGATAAGATAAAAATTACCTTTTCAAATGTATAACTAAATTTTTCTTTGTATGTGTTTTATAGCCACATAGGTGGCATTCTATTGTCTTTTCTGAACCATGTTTCTTCCTGTGGTTCAATAATTCTGATGATGTGACGAAAGTGTCTCCGCAGTCTTCACAATTGAAGTTACGAATATTGTAATGCCGATGCATGTGGTCTCTAAGTGACTGTTTTGATTTCAAAACTTTTTGGCAAAGATTACAAGTCAAGTTACCATTTTCATGGACACGTAAATGATTTTTCAAAGTAAAGGCATGCTTGAATTGTTTACCACAAATTGAACAAGTGAAATAAGTTGTGGTACTATGAGTCTTTTGATGGGCTGCAAGACTTGATGACTGAGTGAAACTCTTCCCACATTTACATCTATAAGGTCTCTCACCATCATGTCTTCTCATGTGATTTACAAGTGTTTGACTGTGTGGAGTAGAGTAGACACAACTAGTGCAGTGATAACGTCGGGCAGACCCAAAGCCCGTCACCTTTCCAATATGTTTTCTTTTTTGATGCATTGAAATATTGTGTTTCTGTAGTGATGCTTTTGATTTGAGGATCTTATCACAAACTTCACACTTAAAATAAGTATAATTTTCTTGCTGATTATCAAAAAAATTGTCAGTGGTTGGCACAGAAACAGAATCATCATAGTTAATATCCAAAGACACAGGATCTTTAAAATTTGTTTCATCAAATAAATCTGTTTCAGTTTTAGCTTCATTTTGGTTTGATAAATCACCAATGCTGTGTTGCCTGCTACTCAACTGCTTTATATAAATTTCAAATCTCTCTTCAAATGATATACATTTTAACCTAAAACTGTTGGCCATATTCAATTCCAGAATGCAATTTTCACAAATCTTACATGGCAAATATTTATCAAAACTAAGAATAATTTGAAAACATAAGTAAATTTTCTCTAAAGCATTTTTGGAATCACCGCCCTCCGATGATAAATCCACTCCACCGTGTAAAGTTTGAAGACATATTCTACACACATTTTTCAGTTCTTCTTCAATGTTAGATGCTGAAACATCTGTTGTATTACTAAATGCCATTTTAATTTATTAATTAGTAATTTTTAAAAAAACCAAAAACTCGCTTGGCACAACACAACACAAACAAATAATATTCCATTCTCATGATTCTCATTCATGTTTGGTTTGGAATTACGACATGACATTATTGATTTTTGACAGTTTTGACACTTGACACCTAATGAAAAATTTATCCAGTCAAAGAAATAAAATGTCTCACGGTAGTCACGGTCACCAGAAAAGCCATTTTTGAAACGCGGAGTAGTTATTTATTCGCATAGATTTATGATTTTTCGACATACAAAAAACGTGATATGATGATGAATATTTTTAGGGTAGGTACCTACTGTATAAAGGGTAAAAACGACTCCGCTGTCCGTCCGTCTGTCTGTAATCAGGCTGTAGGTATCTCTTGAACCGTGATAGCCGAATCGGACTCGCGCACGAAGGGTTCCGAAACTTCCGAACCATTATCATCTATAAAAAAACCCGTTTGCTGTAGCAGAGCCCCACTTAAATATTTATTTTATAGCAGCAAAAGAAATATATCTGTGAAAATTTTAACTGTCTAGCTATCACGGTTCATGAGATACAGCCTGGTGACAGACAGAGCTTTGTTTAGCTTATAAGTCGCCATCTTGGCCGTGGCTTTCAGTATCTAATACGGTCTAAGCTACTATGCGATTTCATCGTGTGCGTTACTCTACCTAGAAAGTAGCTCCTAGAGAGATATGAGTGGAATATATAATTAGTACCCAATATGCTGTAAATGTGCCCGGCATAAATAATTTGTGGGGGTTGTCGTTTTAGAAAAAAATGGAAAAAACGGTTCCTGCTAGGGTAACGTTGTTCCAGCAGGAAAATTCTAAACTACTGATCGAAAGGAGAAACAATGTGCATGGTGAGATAGCTTATATTTGTGGAAGTATGTGCGGCGAATATGGAATATGTGACGGTTCAGGTTTTTAAGATATCGAGTTTCCTGCTGGAGTAACGTTTAGCGAAATCGTTGTGCTCTAAAACTGTTATATGTGCGCATGTAGAATAATTTCACATGAGTAGCTTGATTTGTGCTAATGGCACACATAATTATATTTAAGAAAATATTTATAATTTTCGAGAAATCGCGCTTTTTTTAAAATACAAAAAAAAATCGCAGCGCCGTTTAGAGAAAACGTATAAGCTCATTAAAAACTGTATTCGATCCATCTCGACTCCTATTAAATCCATAAAAAAAATTGGGAAGTGTAGGTACATCAGTTATCAAATAATATTACAAAAATCAAAATTATCCTATCATAATTTTGACGGTCAACATACAAGAAAACGGATCAACGCAAGACGTGCGGGTTTGAACTAAAAATTAGTACCTATAGTCGAATAACGCATTGCGAATTTTCAGCTAGAAATGTTTCGTATGTAAAAAGTTATAAACAAAAAACAAAACCTGGAAACAAGGGCCGATAACCCGACCAAATTCGAATGACTACAAAAAAGCGGCGGTTTCATACATATCGATGACCTTCTTTATTGGACGTCTTATACCTAAAACGTTGTCATACAGTCGCGTTCAAAGGTATTTTGGCATTTCTTTTTTTTCACCCGAGCGTTTTTTGTTGGCAATTTTATAACCTTATTCCTAAGAATAAAAACTATGTAAAAACCAGTATCCTCGTCGAAATGACATAGATTAGGCAGCGGACCCCGGTCTCGGAAGCGTTACGGTTAAGGATGCAACAGGGAATACGCTCGGATGATGATGAATCTTAATATTAATATAATTATAATAATAATTAATGGTAATTTAAATATTTCATCAATCGAAAAATGGTATTCACTAACTCACATTATTTTTAAAAGACCTATTCAACGATATGTCACAAAATGTGTTTGTCGAGAAAAAAATGTTACTCCCTCTTTACTTGTATGGCAGCTACACCGCGGACGGACAGACAGACAGACATGGCGAAACTATAAGGTCCTTCTTTACTACGGACTTAAATCAATTTATATTCAGTTATATAAAAAATACAAAATGTTTTATGTTGTTAATAAATATAGTTACGCAGAAAACTTGGCTGTATGTGTGAGACTCAAATGGCCCTTTGCTTTTTCTTTTTGAAAAACTAAACAGCTGGTGTAAACAAACAATGATATAACTTGATTTAGTTGTTTATTTTATGAAATTTAAGTGGTTTTGTGGATTTTGTGGATACATGTTGTCGATTCAAAATCGTTATTTTTTAACGCCTAACGATATAGAAATGATTTCAGTTCAGTATAAATTTCGGTAAGTATTCCAAACTTAAACCACATTCTAGAGGATGAATGAAATTCAGTACATTTTACTTTCCCTGTTTTTAACAGATTAAAAATGACTATTGTTATGTTCGCTTTTTGTGCCATAGAATGTGACTTTTTTGAGCAAGTGGTACGAAAATAATATTTATATATAATTACTATGCATATAATTTACACACTTGAAAATACAAACTACGTTAAAACATAAATACTTACCACTTGGCACCTCACCGTAAATCGTCGAGCGTAAACTATGCTTGCAAGTATCTACCTACGGGCGCCCAGCTGGCCGCCCGCTGCTGAATGAATCGCTGGCAAGCAAACTCGCGTGCGCCCGGCCGGCCGCCTACTGCTGAATGAAGTGAACCGCTGGCAAGCAAACTCGAGTGCGCCCGGCCGGACGCGCTGAATGAACGTTCATGACATGTCATGTCCGAACATGACATGACATGACAACTCGCCCGATGATGATTCAATGCATCGATACCGCTAACGCCCCCGGCACCGGGAGGCAATAGGTATTACTTAAATAAATAAACGCGAAGTGCATCTACTTTTGCGTGATTTACAACTCTATTTGTGGATTTTAACTACTTTTAGGATTCCGTACCCAAAGGATAAAAACGGGACCCTATTACTAAGACTCCAATGTCCGTTTGTCCGTCTGTCTGTCCGTCTGTCTTTCTGTGACCAGGCTGTATTTCATGAACCGTGATAGCTAAACAGTTAAAAAGCCAATGCAACCTCTTCGCGTTGTTTTTTTTTTTTTCGCCAGAAATGAAATCTGGGTCTGGGTCATATATTAGAGTAGAGAACCAAAAGTAGTCGTAAAAAAAAAACCAAAAAATGGGGCTAGCAATTCATCACTATTTTGATTACATTTTCCACCTATACGCCCACCAGTATGCTAAACGTGGTCCTGTCTACCACGTAAGGGATAAAGACGTGATAACATGTATATATGTAAGTATGTATGATAGATGAAAGATTCTAATAAAAATAACCCCTGTAAAAAAATAGCAATTATTACCCAACGGATCGTACAGGTTTTTTTTACATATTGTATAGTATACATACAAGTTTATTTATTGTTGACTTGTCTGTTTTCTACTTGAGTGTACTTTGGCTCAACACGTTTCGACCGGTTCGTGACTAAGTTAAGAAGGTCATCGATATGTATGAAACCGCCGCTTTTTTGTAGTCATTCGAAGTTGGTCGGGTTATCGGCCCTTGTTTCCAGGTTTTGTTTTTTGTTTATATCTTTTTACATACGAAACATTTCTAGCTGAAAATTCGCAATGCGTTATTCGACTATAGGTACTAATTTTTAGTTCATACCCGCACGTCTTGCGTTGATCCGTTTTCTTGTATGTTGACCGTCAAAATTATGATAGGATAATTTTGATTTTTGTAATATTATTTGATAACTGATGTACCTACACTTCCCATTTTTTTTATGGATTTAATAGGAGTCGAGATGGATCGAATACAGTTTTTAATGAGCTTATACGTTTTCTCTTAACGGCGCTGCGAATTTTTTTTTGTATTTTAAAAAAAGCGCGATTTCTCGAAAATTATAAATATTTTCTTAAATATAATTATGTGTGCCATTAGCACAAATCAAGAGCTACTCATGTGAAATTATTCTACATGCGCACATATAACAGTTTTAGAGCACAACGATTTCGCTAAACGTTACTCCAGCAGGAAACTCGATATCTTAAAAACCTGAACCGTCACATATTCCATATTCGCCGCACATACTTCCACAAATATAAGCTATCTGACCATGCACATTGTTTCTCCTTTCGATCAGTAGTTTAGAATTTTCCTGCTGGAACAACGTTACCCTAGCAGGAACCGTTTTTTCCATTTTTTTCTAAAACGACAACCCCCACAAATTATTTACGCCGGGCACATTTACAGCATATTGGGTACTAATTATATATTCCACTCATATCTCTCTAGGAGCTACTTTCTAGGTAGAGTAACGCACACGATTTCATCATTTGTTACTACCAGCTGACGACCTCCGTGGCGTAGTGGTCACCATGCTAGTCCGCCACTCAAGAGGTCCCGGGTTCGATCCCCGGTCAGGGCAAGTTGGAAAATGGCCTCTTTTTCAATTGTCCTGGGTCTTGGGATGTTTATCTATATATGTATTTGTTACAAAATATAGTATCGTTGAGTTAGTATCCCATAACACAAGTCTCGAACTTACTTTGGGGCTAGATCAGTGTAATTTGTCCCTATATATAATTATTTATTTATTTATAATTTGTTACTACCTTCAGTACTTCTGAAGTTCTGACACGGAGGTACCCGGAAAATCCACTGTATGCAAGTGATGGATTATTTTGATACACCTAATAGGAAGGGCATTTAATTTTGGTTTTTTAATAAAAATTACAAATTGTCCGTCCAATCAAATGGCTTTATTATAGTTGTTAGCCACTAAGCTTCGGCCTGAGCCTTCAGCCGCTTGATGAAGGACTCCTTCTTCTGCTTGATCCTGTTCTTCCTCTCAGCCAGGGTCAGCTTGCGCTTGTTCCAGCGTTTCTGTTTACCAGAGTCCTTCTTCTCATCCTTCTTCTTGTGTGATGGGTCAGCACGAATGGCTTCATGAGCCTTTTTGTAGATGCCTTCAATCTGGAATCAAATTTTCATTTTTGTGACAATGGCACAAATAAAAAGATTATTCAAATAAATGTTAGTAACAAAAGCTGAATTTATGATTATGATTTGAGAGTCCTATGGAAATTATGTAAATTTCTTGTCTCAGCAGTGGGACTAGCTTGTAAGTAAATATTAATTGTAGCAAAATAAACATGTATAAAATCTATAAAGATTTTAATTTTTTTATTATGTTGCTTATAATTTTGTCCAGTTTCGACACTGTCCTAACATTCAGCTCGAACAGTAATTTGATTGGACGTTCCTATTGACAGCAGCACTTACCGCATCAGCTGCAACACCAAGTTTGATGTATTTTCCAAATTGTCTCTTGAAGGAATCTTCATCTTCTTGTTCAAGGTTCCGCATGTAATCTGCTATGTGTAGACCAAAGATGTGTGATCTGAAATTGACGAAAAAATTCTTAGTTTTTTTATTTTGGCAATAAATATCATTAGCATCAGCTGGAAATAATATAAATTTAAAATACACAAAAATATTAATTTTTTTATGAAACAGATTAATTGACCTTTCAGACCTTGGGGCCCCGGTGCTAGGGGTCTCCTTAAAGAGATCTCTCCAAGACTGATCTGCGCCGCTGGTGACAAGAGGGCTGGCTGTTTTTTCGCACAACGAATCAGTATTGCGATCCAACGCGGAAATGCGGCCAGCGATCTTGGCACTATGCCACACGGGCAAGATTTTTTAGACTAAATTAGTAGTTAAACTTTTTTCTGTATGTATATTTGTAAATATGTTTTTTTTGTTATCCTTCTTATTTCCTTAAATAAACAAATTTCAATTGACCTTTTAATATCATCTTTATATTATTGTCTGCAAAATCGGTTAAAAAAAACACATTTTTTTCGACAACCAATAACTTTGCATTATGATATTGCTCCAACAGGGCTGTCTAATTACTAGAGATTCTAGAAATCAGTGGATGAATGGAGCAGAAATCACACTAATTAATATTATAATAAAAAAAAAATTACACACCTATGAACTTCAGCATTGAATTTCTTAGCTTCAGCATCATAACCAGGGAACCTCTTGATGGAGTGAGGAACATTGAGACCGCCATCAACAGCACCTTTCATGGCGCCGAAGACACGGGCTCCTGTAGTTGTACGTGCTAAACCAACGTCCAGGTAACATCTGTAAAAAGCAAATATAATATACATATATTTGCATCAAGTTCCTGTCAATAAAAGGTATAAATAACATTTATTTATTTTTTATAGTCAGTAGATTACAATACAACATTTATTTATAGCATTGTACGTGCTTTCAGTCCGCCCGTAATCATTTCATCATGAATATAGCAGCCACAACTCAAGTAAATACATAAATTGTTTTAAAATTAAGTACCTGAATGCACCTGGGCCATTGTCTACAGGTTCTACATTGTACTCGTCACCAGTGACATCAGTCTGACCAATGTACAAGGAGTCTAGACCCAGCCTCTGCAGAAGACGGCGAGCCAATAGCAGACCGGTGCAGTAAGCAGCCGCATAGTTTGTCAGTCCTACCTAAAATAACATACTAGGTTAAATAATATGCTCAGTTGGAATGGTATGTTTTTACTAAAACATTTGGATCAGTAATGAACACATGGCCACATGTATTTTTGTGATTGTACGTCAACTTCAGACCGCCCGTTCATAATCATCATTAATATTCTTCAGTGGCATTTCTCACAAGTATGGTGCAGACCATTAACCCTTCAGCTGTCGGCCGTTCCGCGTAATGTAATGCCTTACGTGTCGGCGCCTTGCGCGCTGCGGCACGCGTCTTGAGTGCTGACGGGAATCGTCGTCCCATGCCTTGTTGTTTATTCAAACCCATACAATGCTTACGTTGTTGGATTCGTGATAACATCAGCTAGCGTTTGTTTATAATTTGAGCCCCGATAGTTGATTGGCCTTGGAACCACAATGCGATGAATGTTGAGAATCAAGATTTTTTTCCCTTTGTACTTACTTTATAAACGATTTTTAAATAAAGTTCAAGAATTTAGACCCCTAATTTTATATTTTACTTAAAGCTTACGGTATACCTAATATAAATGTATAAAAAAATAACATCATTCCGTAGCAAAATATTTAGAAAATCAACACTGAACGTATAAAAAAATACAGAAATTCGACAGAAGAAGGGTCATTTTGGTTAAGTATTTTCATCAATTATTTAAATAAAACCTATGTAGTATTATATATTTCTAGAAAGCTGCTTCTTCTTACAAGAGAGTTGAAGCATCCTCGAACTGCATTTTTGTGTTTCTGTAAAACTACACAAAAAAAACTGAACCCTATTCTTAGAAAGCCTAAATGACGGCTCCTAAAACCACTTGTGTAAACATAAAATGAAGTAGTTTTACGGAGCAATAAATCATTGGTTTGGTCCCCATTGAAACAAGTTTATGAATATAAAAACAACTCGAGCTGGTATTCATTCTAAACCAAAGAAACAATGCTTTTTTGTTTCATGATTTTTTGCGCTAAAGTCCCAAGAAGCCATTTTGAATTATGACGAATCTAACAAGTATGGATACTTTATTTCGGCTTCTGTATATTTTAGGTTCCAGGAGGAGTGTGGAGGAGGAGGAGGAATAAAAAAAATAGTACTTTTAAACTATTTTTTTTATTTTTCACACAGCAAACTGTCATCATGTCGGAAGGTGAAATTTCGCCATTTCGATTCGATGTTTTTTGGAATGCAATTATCTTTGATTCTATAGAATTTTGAGAGTTTTTCCCATACAACATTTGTTTTAGTATTAAATAATCTTTTCACACACATATAATATTATTCAATAGCTCTCTGCTAACACATTGAATTAATCGCGTGTTAGTCAGGTTACACCATGTCACATCGAGTTCGGTCAGAAAATGTATTCTTATTAAAAATTTCACGTTGAATTACGTCCAATGTTAGTAATAATATAAAAAAGAAACTTAACGGGGCATTATTCACACAAAAACAGTAAAACTAGTTTGCTCTGTATTGTTCCGCAACACTCGAAAGTGACAACCACAATGAAGTGGGTTAAACGTCGCGTACTGACAAGTTTAACAATATTTTTTTTGGTTTTGCGGCATTGGATGCTCAAATTTTTAGGTATTTTGTTCATTCACTTGAACTTAGCTGTTATCCTGTGTCAACCAAAAATGTAAAGAAAGCATAGACAATTAATAAATCGAGTGTAAAGAGAGCATAGTCGAACTGGTGAATATTCACCAAGTGACATTTAATCGCAATGTTTTGACAGGTGAATATTCACCAACTGACACCTGAAAGGTTAAGTGGTTTTTTCCAATTTAATTCTCATTCAGACCAATTAATGCTGCAAGTGTTATGGGCACTTTTACAGTTCAGTTCATCAGTTATGACTTTTTAACTAATTTAAACAAATTAATGCGTAAATTTACTACTGTACAAAAAAATGGTATCCTTTGTGAAATCCTATTTGGTTTGAAAGTGCAATTTTTTTGCAAGTCCAGTTTCCCCTCCCCCTTTTTCAGCTAAAATGTAAAAAATGTGGCAATAGTATATATGTGCCTACAACAAAGAAAAAGAAAAACTATCAGAGCTAAGTAGGGTTTACAAATCCAAGAGTAAATACCAAAAATAGTAATCTTACTGACAATTCTCCACCCCTACCTTCCATATTACTAAGATTTCTATATACAATTCCAAACTAATACTACATCTATGTATAATAATAGAGTTTTGATATACTTACTTTGATGCCATACTTTGGCAGCTCATGGGAGTAAGCTGCACACACAATGTGGTCTCCCTCAATGCGAGAATAAGCAACCTGGCAGGTCACATCTTTGTTGGAGAGACGGACAATCAGGCGGTACTTGGGAGTATTGTACTTGTTCTTGTCCTAAAAAAGAAGCTGTATTTTAATTGTTATTTAAAAATATAGTTACAAGTAACATATTTGATATATAAAACAAAAACTTGAAAAGGTCAAGAATTTACCTGAACAATGAGACGTTTGCGGGCGTAGTAGTCAGTTTTGCCTTCACGACGCCTCTTGAATTTAACTTGGTACCTCTTGAAATACTGTTTGTTCTTTACAACTTTCACGAATCCCTGTTCAAAGATAGAAAGAGGTTAGAAATTCGCCGCTTCTTTATGTTGTCGATACGTTTTTTCTTTGTACGTCTACGTGAGAAATAGTAATCAGAGACACTTTATAATCATGAACACCTCATTCGAAAACGAAACCGAACATTACAATACAAGTAAAACACTGTACTGCACATCAATTCCGTATCTCCTGAAGCATCAGATGACGCGCATGTGTCGATGTTTCATCATTTTAAAGATTGAAATTAATGTACCTACAGGCTTATATGAGTAGACAAGAAGTTTAGACCTATTAATTATTGTCTTTAATAACGAGACCATTCACAAATTCTCGAAATTTGAATAAAACTTTACGTGACACATCCCGACATTACATCGAACAATATATCAATAATCACAGATTTATTTATACATTTGATCAAATCCATACATTAAAAATATACACCAGTTCACAACAGCACTTCTATTTTCCAATAAAAAAGCTCACCATTTTTATAATTTACGGTGTTTTGGCCACACAAACGTGAGCACAGAACACCTCCCAAACGAAAAAGATTTTTTCTTCTTTTATTTGAATGTTGCCAGCTATCTACAATTTGGATTTAGTTTTAGTTGACATTTTAATCGCATCGCGGGGTCGCGGCGCCCTTCCTTCCGCGCGCCATTCGATGCGGAGTCACCTAAACGAATGGTTTTTCCATACAAAAAACCGTTCGTTTATTCTGACGTGCGTGGATGTGGACGTAGTATCTAACCGAAAGTGCCTTTTTAAAACGCGGAGTCACCTAAACAAATGGTTGTTTGTTCCATACAAAAAACTGTTTGTTTAATAACTCCGTATATTGCACTGCGAGTCGTGAATCTCGCCAGGTTAATTTAGGCTTTAGACTGGTAACACGAAGTAGTACTGTCAAAAATTCCTCTTGATTCTTGATGTCAATGTCATGTCATCAAGGTTAAAAAGTAGGTAGGTAGTTGGTAGGTAGTGTTTGTTTTTTGGTTTGTTTGTTTTTGTTGCTGAAAAAACCCGTCAGGATTCAAAATAATATATTATATATAATTTGTGAGAAAGATTATCATCCGAACCACAAGAAAGAGAGACCTAAAGGAATCCTAACCACCAACATTTTGTTTTTGTGTGTTTATTGTTAGATATAAGTTGGATATTTGCTTTTGTTGCTCGTTTTCGGTTAGTCGAACGAGGCTCAAGCTGTGGCTTTTAAATACTCTTAATTTATTACCCTTACAGGGAACGAATAAAACATAATGTCTCAAGTTCAATTTACATTGTCGTGGGACTCTTTCCAGCAAAATGTTTGCAATGGGTTAGGTGCTCTGCAACAGGTACCTTTGTTATTACAGCTTGTCATCAACTCATGTACCTAGGAAAAAACTTGTATTTAACATGTAATACCTACTATTACTTTACATTTTCTTTGAGTAATTAGCTCATTAAATATCACCTGTAAGTTTGCTACTTTTTTATTTACTGTAATCTGCGTGAGCTCTTTGAAATAAGTAAAAACTGTAAATATGGTCATAAACTTGCACTTCTTTGAAATATTTTTCCAGAATGAAGACCTTGTGGATATGACGATTGCAGCAGATGGCCACTTTGTGAGAGTTCATCAACTAGTCCTATCCCTGGCTAGTCCTTACATTAAGGACCTAATAAAGTCTGCGCAATGCCAAAATCCTATTATATTTTTAAATGTAAGTTTTTTAATATTCTACTTTTCGCATAGATTTTAATTTTCAAAGCTTGTGTAATATATTTAAAAAAATATATCAAATAACTGTCCAAGTGCCAGTTGGACTCACATATGAAGGGTTCAGTACCATTATCTTTACAAAATCATGTTTGTTGTATGGGAGCTCCCCCTAAATTTTTTATTCTGTTTTTATTATTTGTCATTACAGCGGCAACAGAAATACGTTATCAGCCAAGATTAGCTTTGCATTTAAACTTATAAGGCCCAACGTAGACGACAGACTATCCGTGCCGCAGACGACGCGTGCCGGACTATTTGCGCGTTGTGTGCATTACTGCATATGATTGCATGGGTTTTATTTTCACAGACTAATATGTTATTTTCATCTTTATATTATGTTAGGCTTCAGAGAAAATTCAAGATATTACAAGTTTAGTCTAGAGATAGCTTGATTGGTACTATGGTACTTAACTATACCAGAAGTCTAATCTAAAGTGGCGGGTGAAAAACAGCTTCAGTATAGTACTATTGTCTCCATTGTGTCTTGATATTGTTAAGGTCATTTATTTAATACTTTTAAGTTTAGTCATTTAAACTGCATTTTTTATTATTTCTTTAGAAAATATCATACATCTCTCTATGTTCAATATTAGAGTACATTTACACTGGCCAAGTAGTTGTGGCTAAAGAAAACTTAGATGACCTCATTGAAGCAGCTAAGTCATTGCACATTAAGGGGCTCCAAGACATGGTATGTATAACAAACAAATTTTAATTATTCTTAAGAACACATTGTAGCTGTATATCAATATACAGATACATCAAATTACCAGATCTTTATCCCTAACAGGGTAAAGAGGGCTGTAAGACCCAAAGGCCAGATTTAGGGAATTAAGATAGTAAAAGAGAATCAAAATAGTAATCAATTGTTAGTTGCATCGCCTATTAATATAATTGTGATTCTCGCTTTTTCGATCTATGTGGAAAGACAAACTGGCTGAGACAACAAAGCTGGCACATTCAATTTTTTTCTTTTATCTCAGAATATCAGGGAAGGCATGAATATAATAAGTTAAATTAGGATCCGTAACACTTATAAGCCCTGTGGTATCAGACCATTTCTTCCTGAGGATTTAGAGACTATACTTTAAATGTAGTATATAGTGAAGCCGTGTGGTTTCCGGCAGAGTAGAATAGGACCACTCCAAGTCTTTCCGTGGATGTCGTAAAAGGCGACTTAGGAAATACAAGGTAAACAAAGCTTATACACATCAATGAGACCTCTCCAACCCGTCTAGCCAGCGAGGAGAGTGTAGGCCAAGTCCTCTTGCTGCTCTGGGCAAGTATACACTGACTCTGTTAGTACAGAGAGGGTCGTGCTCCTGCAGTGGAGACTAAAACACCTGATGATGATGATGATGATGATATAGTGAAAATTTTCATCCCCCAAGGAGGGATAAACTCAGGTAGTGGCAGTTTGCATACTTCTTGCATTTACTAAGCACAGCCAACTCATTTTAATTTTTCCAGCTTGTCCACTTCACCCGTCTTTGGGTATCTAAAACTTATCTAAATTTAATTAGGTTAAATTAAATATATAAAATACATATGTACCAATTTTATTTGCAGTTTTCTACTCATCTTGTATAAAGTATACATATCTAAGAAAAATTTTTATTTTTTGTAGGACTATCAAGTTACATTATCAAAATCTTCTGGAGTATCTGAATATGTCAGCAGTTTACAAAATAATAATAGGTTTGAGACAGAAAACGGAACACAGGGTAAAGAACAAATAATCCAGGAGTGTAATGATGAGTAAGTATTAGTAGGTAGTAAAAGAAATTATAATGATTTTAGATTAAGGCTTATTAAAGTAGAAGATTCAGATCGGAAGAGATAAAATGTGCCAAAATAAAGCAGTGCGTTTAAATTGTTCTACATGTGTATAGTTTTTTTGGTGGAAATATGTACTCTGTGGTGGGAATCTTCATTATGCACATTGACAGTTATTGTTCTTAATATTTGTTTAGTTTTACCTTAACAAACTTTAATTCTCATTTAGACATCAAATAAATACAATTATGTTTAAATGAGGGATCTAAATACACTACTTAAAATATGTCTACAGATAATTCAAAGATATATGTACAACGTGGTAGGGACATACCCGTAATAAATCGAACTACAGGCTATACTAGAGGTTTAGAAAAAAAAATGTTGTATAGTAAATAATCTTCTATCCATATACGTAATCCTTTGTGTATGTCATAAGATAAAAAAGTTGCGAAAAATATTTTCGATCGAAACGAAGTATTTATACCCGTCCAAAACTGCCGCTTGACCCCATGAACTCCGCCCGTCCGGTCGGAGGCGCCTGGCGGCGGTACTACTAATTGGTCTCATTTTATATTCGAGATTTAGTCAGCATTTTTTGTTTCAAAATTTTTATTTTGACCAGCTAATTAGGTCTTACTAACGATCCTTATGACCGTGTATATCTTATACCTTTAAACGAGCAATTCTTGTATATATATATATATTTATTTATAAATTTCTGTGATCTCGAAAACGGCTCTAACGATTTCGCTGAAAATTTGTATATGGGGGTTTACGGGGGTAAATAATCGATCTAGATTAGTTTTTTGTTTGGGAAAACGCGTGTTTTCGAGTTTTCATGCGTTTTTCTTTCCACGCAGAATATGGTCGCTAATTTCGTCGCGCCGCGACCGCCTTGATTTAGCTCAGTGGTTAGGGATAGCGACCGCTAGAAAGAGTGTTACGGGTTCGAATCCCACTCGGTGACTTACTTTTGTTTTTTTTTTATGTTTAAGTTTATATTTTTTTTTTATTTTGCATTGTTTTTAGACAAGTTTAAAAAAAATTGTTAATGTTTGAGATGTAACTGAGCAAAGCTCGGTCGCCCAGGTACTTATTAATCTTATACACATACATACTATCACGTCTTTATCCCTAATGGAGCAGACAGAGCATTTTGGGTCTTGCGGTTCTATGCAGAACCCAGGGCCGCAAGACCCAAAAGCCACTTTTAGCGTCATGGTGGGCGAGAAGATGGAAAAGCAATCAATACAGTGATGGGTTGCTAGCCGCATCGCTTGTTAACATGATTTGCATTTTTGCCCATTCCCTCGATCGGCTTTTACGATCTGCGTGGGAAGAGAAGCAGCTGGTACATTCTAAGTTTTTTTATTTCTCCCAGACCAGCATGGGAGCTTATAAAATTGTATAAGTATAAAACCATAAATATAAACCTACATATAATATAGGTACAAGAGTATCAATATAATTGAACATAGTTTTCTGTTTTAATTTCAGCTATTCTAGCCTGGAATTCCTAGACCCTAGGAATGAAAGTATGGATGAACTTGATGATGATCCAGTATCTGCGAGCCTTGCACACTCGACACACTTAAGCAAAAAAAGTAAGACACAAAGTTCCTATTTTGAAATTATTTAACAACAAGATGTCTTAAAAACTAAAAGTTCGACTACGGGAATATTCATTTTACACTAATAATGACATAATTATAAACGTCCAGAACGAAACATAACAAAAACAAAAAATATCCGAAGCGAAAAATGCCCAGTACGAAAAATAATGCGGAAAAGTACATTTATCCCGTGAATGCAAGCACAGAAAGGCAAAACAGCCAAAAAAGTGTAATTTTTTTAAATGTGCTGATCGAGCTCTATTATTTGATACCAAACACGCTATGATTCGATTATTTGAATTTTTTAGTTAAGTACTTAGTTTTTGGCTTATAAAGGGCGTCATATCGAATTTATTGAAACGTCACATATCCTATAACCAGCGCATAGTCAAGACGCTTCCAACGGTACCTCACTTATTAAGGTACCATGGATATTATAGTTAATACGAGGAAACAGATGTATATGCATACATAGCAGCGAAACACATAACCCTCCTTTTGACTTCGCCGTAGTCGGATAATTATTCAAAAACGATATAAATAGAAGCTTTATAATATTAAGTAAACAATTATGTGACTTAAGGGGCCTCTCAGTGCTTATAAAGTGGTCGTAAAAGTGATGTCACATGTGACATTGCGGGCCCATATATTTTAATACCTGCGCCCCGCCCGCGGTGTTACCTGCGCCACAGAATAAATACTAGTATTTACGTACCTGCGCCTAACATAGGCAATGTGTTTTTTATCAAAATTGGTCCAGCCGTTTCCTTGTACTTCTAACCAATACACACACATACACTCACAAACTCGTCTTTATAATTTATGTGTAATAGTGATTAAATATCTCTATTTATAGGCACTGGAAATCCAAAGAAACTGCCAGGATTACAAGATGTTCAAATCCAATACAGTGTTTCTAACCAAGGCAACTTACAAATGATACTGAACCGTTATGTATACTATTTGAGATATACTGGAAAATCTTCTCAAAGAAGATGGCGTTGCACAGACTATATGAAAACAAAATGCCCCGCATCAGTTGTAACTAAAGACAACGTTGTTGTGCAAAGGTAGGTCTGATTACAATGTTTTAAGTCTCAAGTAACAGATTTTTTTAAGAACTGCTTTTATAGATCTTATAATTTTATACTGGTTCAATTATACTTATCAGCAGTATCTGACAGTATATTTGTCTAGGGTAAACAAACTATTACATATCAGATGGTGAATGAATGGATCAATAGAATAGCAACCTCTGAAGATTTTTATTATTGATTCAGAACCCTTGGTGTGAACCTTTACGATTATACACCAGAAGCAGTCACTCCTTTAAGCGTTTCTTTCACCGCGAGACTTGATATCAGTTGTCGTGCTGGGATGTGGATGCTTAAGTTATGTGCAATACAAGCAGTAGCTTTTAGTCGAAATATACCTGTGTAATGTGTATACGACGATTGCGAAATGTTGTGTATGTCCCCAGCGGAAAAGTGTCGAATATTAAATGTTGACTGTACTAGATCTTTAGTTTAAAGCTGCCTTCAAATGTTTAAGGATAAATGAAATTTGTTTCCCCAGCGGAATTTTGAATAACTTCGGAGGCCTATGACATACAAAGTCCATTTGTACATAAACATTTATCTCTTATGATACATTAATTGCTCTACTAATCGAATTCTGGATCCCTGACAAAATTCCGCCAGAGAAACGTTTCCCCGGCGGAATATGTTTTTGACAAATATGTAAAAAATTACTGAATACACAAATTTCATTTATTGATGAACATTTGAAGGCAGCTTTACACTAAAGATTTAGTATAGTCAAAATTTATTATTCGACACTTTTCCGCTGGGGACATACACACTGCGAAATGGGCACAAAAATGTTTTGTATTTGTATCCGACAATCGCGCTGAAAGGGTTAAAAATATTATTGGATGCTTCCGTTAAATTAATGCTATACACCAAAGCAAATTTAAAGTTAAACAGCCCCATTTCAATGTTTTTTTTGTACATTATTTAATATCCCTTGAAATTCTCAAATACCCAAATTAAAGTATCTAAGCCCACGATATATTTTTTCCGTATACCACATAAATTGGTTTTTAAGTTTTAGGTCTTCAAAGATAGGTAACCTTTTTTTTCGGCTCTTCTTTCAACGTAATAAAATTAGTTTTTAAGTTGGTCTTCAAAGGTAGGTCACCTTTTTTCGGCTCTTCTCTCAATAGAGAACAAAAGAAGTCTCAAAAGAGCTATATCATTTTCAGGACCCATGCACACGTGCATCCATTTCACGACAAGAAAATTGCGAAGAAAGTAAGGGAGAACTCAATCTTCTCAATGGTGAGGGAGGCGGAGCAACAGGGCGAAACTGTAAAGAAAAACAGAAAAGCAGATGACAAATAAATATTATTGATTGATAAATATTTTTAATAAGTTTTTATTATTTTATAGTCTTAGTGTGGCCTTTAGTCATCATCAGGTCTTTTTAGTGTACACCGCAGGAGCACGACCCTTTCTGTACTACTAAAGCCATATTTAGTCCAAGCAGCCAGAGGATTTGGCCTACACTGACCTCTTCCCGCTGGCCAGACAGGTTAGAGAGGTCTCCTGATGTTTATAAGCTAACGATGGTGGTCTTCTCCAGCAGTGAAATTGAAATTATTCTAGTATTTTGCCAATATTAGTCTACTAAATAAAAGTAGTACTAGTTCTCTAAGTAAAGGCGGGCGGGTCTCCTGCACCTAAATTTTCGAAACATTACACAAAAACATGCAAACAAAGGGGCGTGGCTATACACAATTGTCTATGGCATATACATGTTTCTGCTTTCCAAAGAAGGTGGAAAACAAGCGCTGCGCGGGGCGAGAGGGGAAGGGTTTCTTTTTTTACGAGTCCTTTGGAGCCTATCTCTATTATCTGCAATTGGTAAAACGCAGAACACATCTTCTAGTTCTTCGTCAGGCAGAAATGATGATAACAGTAATCAGAAATAAATATTATTAGGTATCTTAAGTGTCATTTTTGAAACGTGGAGTCACCTAAACGAATTGTTTTTCCATACAAAAAACCGTTCGTTTAGTTACTCCGCGTTTGAAAAGTAGCACCTCATGATGAAGTTAACCTGTTAAAGAATATAAACACTAACTTTAAAAAAAATTTCATCCAAATCAGAAATTATTCGCAGGAGACGGTTTGTGTATGAAAAATAATATTTTTGTTTTGTTTTTGTTTCATGTTTTTTGTGTAATGTTTCGAAAATTCTGGCGCAGGAGACCCGGCTTAAGTAATATGTGATCCCCACGCCCATGCACTATCGTGCCTTTGTAGCTTAAAGGCCTCTAACATGGTTTTAGGTAACGATCAATGTCAAAGACAATGACCGGGACCGACAGCTTAACGTGCCCTCCGAAACACGGATCATCTTACTTATCAGACAATCAGTTGATCAGCCTGCTGTCCTAACCAAACTTATATTTTTAGACTTATTAACGCAGTGTTATATTTGTGGCCGGGCGGTGAAAGACGCAGAGCAAAAACATCCAGGCGCCTTCGACCAATCGGGGAACATATATATTCGAATTGATACCTCCTCCTTTCTTGAAGTCGGTTAAAATATGAGTCGACAATGATTAATCCATCCAACTAATCCAGTCGAATGGTTTTTCCATACAAGAAAGCAGAGATAATATGGGACTGCAAGAAAGTCAAGAAACCGTTCGTTTAATGACTTCAACTTCAAACGCGATATGAAAAATAGCACCTCTGCTCTCCGTCGTCATGTTTTCATTTTGTTCTCATGGCAGCAAGCAACCATGCCATGCAGATGCAGCAAGCACGAAGACAAAAAAAGAAACTACATGGGCACTATTGGCAGCATGCAGCATTTTGTGATTTGTGTTTTGTGTTGTTTGAAATGGCAACACTGAATCTCTATGTCAGACAGGTAAATGTCAGTGTCATCATTATGTCAACTCCCGCTATGGCTTCCTCGTATTCATATCCTGAATTATTTTTGGCGGGTTTTATATTTACCTTGCCCTTTTTGTATGAAAAGAGTAATCTTTTCAGATATTATTTGAAGTTTTTTGTTTACTACGCTTATGTATTATCTACGTGCACTGTATTATTACCCGTGGTATTATTATATCCAAGGGACGTTACAAACCTAATGTAAGTTATTGATTATTTTTTTATATGCTCACGTCTTACTGTATTACCACAGCATTGTATTGATATTTATTGTACGATATGTTTTTACAGCGTTGCTTCCAGATTCTGTCGGTATGCCTCATATATAGTGGGAATAGAATGGGAATTAAGGGGTATGGAGCACTGGGACAATGAACAGTGCTACATTGTGATATCTAATCACCAAAGTTCATTAGATATATTAGGTAAAATTGCAATTAATATATGTAATAAATAAGGTAATGGATAGTGTTGTGTAGTAAAAAAACAAAATTTTTACTAGGTATGTTTGAGATGTGGCCTCGCATGAAACGCTGTACTGTGGTTGCAAAGCGACCGCTGATGTTCACTGGTGCATTCGGATTTGGAGCTTGGCTCTCTGGACTTGTTTTTATTGATCGGCTAAAAACTGACAAGGCACGGCAACTGATGAGAGATGCCACAGAGAGAGTTAAACGAGACAAGGTACTTGATATTCTTTAAATCTAATTTTTTCAGATTATCTGTGGCAGATAACTAGCAAACAGTAGATTGAGCCAGCCTGTCTGTCTGCAACCACAAAGAATGTAACACCCATTCAAAACATTAGACAAAATAAAATAAAGGTTCTGTTCAGCCCCTTTCATAAAATAAATTAAATACACTGTATATCCACGACTCACTGATAATATTTTACTCCATGAATAAGTATTTCTTATATTTTCATGTGTGAAAATCAACTTAATATAATTTAATTTTTTAGACAAAGTTGTGGATTTTTCCTGAAGGAGCAAGGTTTAACAAAGGCAGTATACAACCTTTTAAGAAAGGAGCTTTCTACTTGGCTATTGATGCCCAAATCCCAATAATGCCTGTTGTGTTTAGTCAATATTATTTCCTGGATAGTGAAACTAAGACATTTGAACCAGGTCAGTACGTTTTATTTCATTTTGCTCTTTTTAAAATTATATTTAATACAATGGGGACATACCCGTAATAAATCAAACACTAATACTAGACCACTATAGTATAATGAAATAAAATAATAGTCAAGTACTTTTAAAAAAATTGGCATTTCCATACAAAAGTTTGCAGCCGCCTGGGCTATTTGCATGGGATTTTTTTGTCTTATTTTATTATCTTTATAATATAATGATCTAGTATAACCTGTAATTAAGGATATGTTCCTTCCACATAGTATATTCTCAGGATTTTGGTTTCTTAAAAATATTTAAGAATATGACATACACACCATGCACACATATGAATATTTTGTTTTCATGACTTAATTACCTCAAAATTAAAATATAAGTAATGTTAATAATTAAATATTTCAGGAAAAGTAGTAATAACAACTTTGCCACCCATACCTACCAAGGGGATGACGCGTGATGACCTGGAGTCTCTGTCTGAGCTGGCCCGGGAGCAGATGATTGAAGTCTTCAATGAGAGCTCCAAAGACCTTGTTGTGCAAAACAAAGTTGTGGTATAAATGGCACTTCCTCATTTCTAGGAGTAAGCAAAACTATTCCTTATATCAACTATGAAAAGGGAACAAAGTTATGCCCTGTGGAATATTACCTTTAGAAATTATGTCCTCCTCATTATTGTGATTTTTTACAATTTGTTTTATTCTAGTCACATAGTACCTGTTTGTTTTTTTATTCCCTGTTGTATTATTAATTATACTCATTTACATTATTATAGTTTTAAGATTAATTTCACAACTATTGTTGTTTTTAAAATTACATACATATTCAAAGAAACTAGTTCTAGTCTTATGGTAGGTACTTGTTTACGTCAAAACCAATTAATTGAATGCTGTGATTAAATTACTTAGTTAAAATCTCATTTCGAGATGCCTTTAAAAAATCTAGGTTCATGCACTCAATTGGCTTAAGCCAGTGAAATAAGTTTGATTTATTATTTTTGGCTGTGTTACATTATGTGTCTTGAAGTGTGAGGTTGTGAGTGTGTAAGAGTATTTTCAAGTTATTCAGTATTGCATTATCACTTTGATTAGAAAACAGGGTTGTATAAAATCAAGTGTAAGAATAAATTATAAGTTTTAAGGCAAGATAGAAGACGTTTTAACTTCGGTATAGTTAAACATACATACACTTTTACGCATAATATAATTCTTGAGGCGTAAGCTCGGCTTTGCATTTGTGTGAGTGATCAACTAAAGTAGTCAGTCAAAAATAAAGTAAAATGTTTTATTAGAAAGAAATGAACCATTTTTAACCCCCTGCAGAAAAGAGGGGTATTATAAGTTCGGCGCTAATGTCTGGCATCGTAGCGCTCCAATGGATGGACCGATTTCGATGCATTTTTTTGTACGTGAAAGCAAGTTCCCTTGCCTTGGTTCTTAGCTATGTTTGATGAATATCGGTTGAGCCGTTTGATGGCGCTACGGATATCCATCTAGTTAAAAGTAAATGGTGTTCTTGAAATCGGAGGTTTTTTAATTTGCCTAGTAAATAAACTTGTGAATGTTAAAATAGACACGATATTGTTAGTTCATTTCATTAATAATTTGGAATACATCACTGGAACGTCAATCTGCTAAGTAGTTCCAAAGGCACAGAAGTATTTACATACTGAATGGACTTCTAGGGTCCCGCGCAATATGCGTGTTCCCGCACCTCCCCCCACTCTCGCCTTATTGCGTGTTTTCGTTTGTAGTATTAGCTAAGACATAAATGATACTCCGCTTCTATGAAGTGCCATACGTTGGTGAAGGCAGAAAGTGCGTGGGGCAGGGAAAGCCCGCGCCTCAGGCCAAGTTTTAAAAACCAATACATATAAACCGGTTTAACCATGCGCGAGGACATGCACTGCCTCAAGCTGTATCTCACTACACATCTTTGTTGTGTGCACTCACACAAATTCAAAGCTAAGTTCGGTGGACTGGCCCTTCGCAAGTAAAGCGACACCGGTCGTGGTCCACACTTGGATGGGTGTACACAAGTGGCATAAATAATTTCCTCCCGAACTCTTTCTAGGAAGGCACGTATAAGCCGTTGGTCCCCCCGGCCGTTATCATTGTATGGCAGTCGTCAAGCGTTAGATGCCTTTAGGCAGCTTGAAAAATGTGACACTAGTGTTGGCCACTTACACGAAAAGCAAGCAAAGCTGAGCTTACGCCTCGAGAACTGTACAATTGCACATGCCTACCAATATTTTTAAGTAGGAAGGTGTACAACGTGGAAGGGGCATACCCGTAATAAATCAAACTATTCCATAATATATCAAAAATATAATAAAACGGGCTACTATAGCATACTAAAATTAAAATAACAGTCAAGAAACCAAAAAAAAAAGACATTTCCAGACAAATGACGCAAGGGCACTTGCAAAGTTTAGTATGGAAAGGCCAATTTTTTTTTTGTTCTTCTGTTTTATTAATCCATCATACTGAAGTGATCTATTATAGCTCGTCGTTCGATTTATTGCGGGTATGTCTCTTCCACGTTGTATAAAGAAAGACAGCATGTCACTTTCATTGATATTTTTATTGAATGAGCAAATGAACACATTACTCACATTTTTGGGAGTAAAAAATTATATAATAAATTCATATTTTAATTTGTCATATAAATTAGTTAATTCTAAAAAATCTTCATCTATTTGTCATATGCACTATTGCTGTACTTCCAAATTGCCTGAAATGTGCATTGAGGTTAAAATTATTGCAAGCGTTACTACCTATTTAACACAATAATTTTCTTAGAAATTAGAATGAAATAGAATTTTACACTTTTGGTAACATCATAGCTACAAAAACACTATACAGGCTGTTTTTCATTTAATATCTTTCCAATGATATGTACAATTATTTACATTATAAACAGTATAAGTTATACTGTAACAGCTTGTAGCAACTTTGTGCAAATAAAATAAATACCCTTAAACATAAATACATGGTTTAATTTGAATAATATTGTTAGTCGTCCCATGACTCTCCCCAACCTTCATTGTCGTCCTCATTACTCTGTGGAACAAAATTCAACTTACTGCTCAAGTCTTGAACAATTTCAATTTGAGCAACATTTACAACAGTAGGCTTTTCTATAACGGGTTTCATGTCTGCAAAGAAGTCAAAATCATCACTTGATTTCTTGACAAAGTCTATCTTTTGGTTTTTTATATCCAATTCAGATATATCTACAATATGTTTTTTAGCTTCTAAAGCAGCTTTTTGTAAAAGCATTGTTCTGGCTTCAGTAACTGTTGATGTAGAAGAATGACTTGAAGCTTTTAATAGATCTATATTTGTGTCATACTGTTGTATATTCCTTATATCTCCATTGAAGTCTTCTGATTCTGCTAATGTGAGCTGGCGGTTTGTATTGTCCCAATCACTCCAGTCATCTTCACTAGTAGCTTTATTTATAACTGACTCTGTCATGGTTGCCTCTTCATCTATAGATTCTCCGCCGACAGGAGAGGGCCTTTCAATAAGGGTCAAGGATTTCTCAAATACTGGTTGTTGAATATCAGTATGATGAAAAACATCTTCAGAACACGGCAAATCTCGTAATGCCTTTTTTGTGATAAATTTTTCATTTTCACCAACTTTGTCAGATGTCGTCTTTGACTTAGGTCTGCCATCTGTAAAGAACTTAGATCTCTGGCCACCAATCACAGTGCTAGCTCCTAGTATTAGTACTAATTCACTCAAACATTTGAGTGTTGCTGATACTAAATTGTCATCTATGTCCTTGATGCCTAGAAGTAACTGTAAAAGAAACATAAATTTTTTATGTGATAAAATATATACCAGATTTGTTTTATTTTGTAACTGATGTGTTATTATTTGAATAAATTACTGATGTGGTAAAAAAAATACTAGATACAAACAAATGCGTAACCCCAGCAAAATGTTGCACCGTAGAGAAATAAGAGTATTACAGATGGTTGGTTCAAAGTAAGCCTCAATTTGTTCAGATATAGCAAAATGTGTTCATGTTGTATTTTCGAAGTTATTCAAAAAAATCTGATTTTGCTGGAGTAACGTTACCCCAGCAAGATGTTTTTTTAAAAAGGCGTTTAGCCTAGAATCATGTATATGAAAAGAAAGCTCTTAATGAGTTGTAAATGTATACCGATAGCAAGATGTGTTCATCTTATAATTTTTGAGATATTCAAGATTTTGCTGGGGTAACGTTTTGCAATTTTCCATAGCTCGAAAACTGTTAGTAGCAGAAATTTAAAAAAAATACTGTTTATAGGCCTTACTATGTTCAAATTTGTTTGAATATACACATTGTACAAATATCGAAGTAATTTATTATTTTTAAAAATCGGAAAATTCCGGTTTACTTGTAAACTAGTACATTTACTTACAAGTAAAAAGCAGTTACATATACGTGTACATCATACCTTCTAACGTGTACAAATTCGGATACACAAACATTACGCGATATGAAGATATAAAGGAATTTCATCGAATTCCTAGTGGTGTGACTTTGGCAATCGAATACGCAGCTCTCTCTGAACACAAATAGATAACTATAGTGAACATGTGTGTTCATTTTGTTACAAAACATGCCTGAAAGTTTCGGCTTCAAATCTCGCATGGAATAGAAGTTACTAAAAAAACAAGAAAATATCATCAATTCTCCAATAAACCGACTAAATAACGGAGGCTACGAAAAAGCGGCCGTTTCATACTTGCGGGTTTCCCACGCATATTAGCAACCTAATAACCGATAAAAAGTACAGTCGAGTAAAATTATATTCATGTAGCCGATATTTAAAATGTTTTAAGCATATTTACTATAGAATTATTTGGTGTGAATTCATACTTATTAGTTTTTGGCAATAGGGTTGACAACTCTATGGAAGTGTATGTCGGATAGATGAATAAATGTCGCATCCCCCACTTAAACAAAGCAATAAATACGAGTTTTATATTTTATTATTATCTACGAGACAGATTTTAAATTTCTTGTCGTCAATAGTATGAGGTAACCAGAAACATAGTTAAAACTAAGTCTTTAATAATAAAAGTTGTAAATTAATAGATGATTGCGAGCACGAGTTTCTGTAGTAATCATTGCAAAATCGACACTCGTATAAAAGGCTAAAAAATGTCGTCGCCGCAGTATTTTATATTTTATAAAGAATGTTAAATCGCTTAAACTCATTTTTGATCTAATATGCATAACATATGCCCAGGCTGCGCACAGGTATGTAGATCGGAGATCGAATCAAGCGCCATCAGTGTGAGTGTAAGAACTGCCGCGCTCTTGCATTTTTTCTTCCGCCTATAATTATTTTATGATAACTCGTAAAGTATTCATTAATCTCACATGTAAAAGATTAAAAGGTGATATGTGAAATTAGTGATAAAAGTACACTTGTTAAAAATACTCAATTTATCTGTGATTTTCCTAGTTTAAGTTATATAGCATACAATACAATTATTGTAAAACAGTAATTTGATTAAAAAAATAATCATGCTCATGTATATTCTTCATCCACAAAACGCAAGAACCTTTTTGTATGCGACTGTACTACCAAAAAAAGACTATTATACCATTTATTTGAGATGGTTACGCTCAAGTATGAAACGGCCGCTTTTTCGTAGCCTCCGTTATTTAGTCGGTTTATAGGAGAATTGATGATATTTTCTTGTTTTTTTAATAACTTCTATTCCATGCGAGATTTGAAGCCGAAACTTTCAGGCATGTTTTTTAACAAAATGAACACACATGTTTACTATAGTTTAACTATTTGTGTTCAGAGAGAGCTGCGTATTCGATTGCCAAAGTCACACCACTAGGAATTCGATGAAACTCCTTTATATCTTCATATCGCGTAATGTTTGTGTATCCGAATTTGTACGCGTTAGAAGGTATGATATACACGTAAATGTAACTGCTTTTTATTTGTTAGTAAATGTACTAGTTTACGAGTAAACCGGAATTTTCCGATTTTTAAAAATAATAAATTACTTTGATATTTGTAGATAAATCGAAATACTTATATTCAAACAAATTTGAACATAGTAAGGTCTATAAACAGTATTTTTTTCAAATTTCTGCTACTAACAGTTTTCGAGATATGGAAAATTGCAAAACGTTACCCCAGCAAAATCTTGAATATCTCAAAAAGTATAAGATGAACACATCTTGCTATCGGTACACATTTACAACTCATTAAGAGCTTTCTTTTCATATACTTGATTCTAGGCTAAACGCCTTTTTTAAAATACATCTTGCTGGGGTAATGTTACTCCAGCAAAATCAGTTTTTCTCGAATAACTTCGAAAATACAACATGAACACATTTTGCTATATTTGAACAAATTGAGGTTTACTATGAACCAACTATCTGTAATACTCTTATTTCTCTACGGCGCAACATTTTGCTGGGGTTACGCATTCATACAAACATATTTCAAAAACTAACCTGATTACGGGAAAATTCTTATTGAAAAGTATAAATTATGAAATAAATGCAAGCTGGGCAGCCATTTACATCTAATAATTAATATATTTTTGAAATGTGTATCAAAATAAAATTGACTAACTTTTTTGTATACATTGCCACCAAAGAAATATCCACATACCTACATACTTAGAATGCTAAAATCATTAGCATTAGGTGTCCTTACTTTTGGCTTTGACATAGTCGCGTAAAAAGAGCAAACATACCTCTGGAAGAATATGCTGTGACAACTCTTCATGGGAAAAGACGTGAACAAACTTTGAAAAGTGAGACAGCAACAAAAACCTAATCTGACTGTCCCTCACTGCAAACAACTGCATCAGTCTGGGCTTCACATGTTCCTTGAATACTCCAAGGCTGAAGAAGCCAGAAAGCTCACCATTTTGTAATCTTTCTGTAAAAATAAAATTGTTTGTCGAAAATTTGAAACAAAAAATCACAAAAATAAAATAAAGTTTTTTTTTTGTACCATTTTTAGGCTTGAGAATGTATGGTATGACGTGTTTTCGAGCCGTTTGATCTAACATAGTCAGCCTGGATAGCAACATTCCACTGAGTTGCTTAGCTACAGTTTCCTCATCATAACATTTCAAATTCTCTAAAATGTTTCTAAAAAACTGACACTTTTCTTCTTCACTTTTTAGTGGCAAAAAGTTTAAGAACTTGTAAATAGTAATAAACTCGTGGTTGAAGAAATTGTGGAGAAGTACAGTTGATAGGTTTGGTCTGTGTACTGGATCACTATGCTGGAGTAGCTCCTGGCAATACTTCTTGAATTCTTTCAGATGAGGAACTTCATCTGCAAAAAATACAATTTCTGTAAACTACAGAAGGAACTCAAGGAACTCAACTCATATTACTGGGAGCTCTAGAATATTTAAATTACCATCTTTGTGATTCTTGTAGACATCTTCTACGAGAACAGCAAACCCATACTGATCAACCTTGGTATTAATCTCATAAGAGTCTTCATTAGGATCTACAGCTTTATCATATCTGAAAATATACCACAAAAATAGATATATTATACAGAAATAGATACATTATCACATTTCTATTACTAAAGAGGCAGACAGATTCCAGGGCCACAAGACCTAAAGGACACATTTATCAGAAGGTGAATTAATCAAATTAGTGATGGGTTGCTAATCCCATCACATCATCTATTGACATGATTGATATTTGCACCTATTCCCTTGATAAGCTTATGATATATTATTGTAGTTTCAAAGGATTAAACTCTTCAAGTAATTAGGAATCCTGTTACAAGTTTATTTGCCAGGAAAATTATAACTTGTTTACTTATATATAGATGTTTTTTTAGAAGCCACATAAAAACTATGTTAGTAATTAATTACTAGGTGTAACTTTCTCCTCTTAGTGACTTAGTGAGGGCCCACATCACCAGACACCATCAATTGCTCTAAGCACACCGTTGCTACTTCCCTGCACACTGTGAAGGAAATACAGAATAACATATTTACCTGTGAAGTCGAGCATGTTTTAAATAAGCTGATGTCAGTTCAGTAAAGGGGCAAAGATACTGTAAACCACCAAGTTTCCACTGGCCATCACCTGTCACATATATTGCAGAAACACTTACGTTGTTATGTGACGTTCCAGCCTGAAATAGCCAATGGTAACATCTGAATATCATAAATCATTTAGTTAATATTTAAAAGTAATATTGTGCATAAAAGGTGAAGGGGGTGCTCTATATCTGCCCCAGTTATAGCAAAAGTGATATTTACTACTACTAGTCTTTGTCATTGCCATTATTATGTTGTGCTGTTTGTGCACATGTATCTATAATTATAGTTTAAAACCTATTACTGTAGGGAATGTTTTACATCTTGTTGCGAAGCTTGATTATAGTAGATATCACAAAATAAAGTAGTTATTATACACAGACAGCAGACCTATTATTTTTCATGACTTATCTCAATATTTCTATGTAGACTTATAGAGATATAGGTAGGTATGTACCTACACCCATTGAGTTTGTATTTTTGAGAGAATATAAATAAGTATTACCTACCTGTTCATGTAGAAATACCAAAGCTCTTAGGATGTTGTTCAGTCCAACACATATTTGCAGTGGTGTCTGAGTACTCAAAACTTGTGACAATGGTTGCACATATTCCGTGGCCAAATGAAGGGTAGACCTCTGTTGCCACGCTGATATGTATCGAACAATACACGGGTGGCGGTATTTAATTAGATTCTAAAAGTAAAGGACCCTCCATTAGTAATCAATTATAATTGACGGGGTAATATTATCGAATGTTGATCTTACGTTAGAAAACTTCTCCAGTGGAGTTGACACAGCCCACAATGGGCCTAAAGCTGCTTGACCCTTAAATACTGATACAGAACCATCGCTCTTTATACTAAAGTATCGACAACTGTCCTTTATAGTAGCTTGATACTGCGACCAGAAATCGGTTACTTCTATTGCTTTTTCCTCGATTTCCAAGCCACTTAACTGAGAACTCTCATTGCCCATCATGGAATTACCTAATTATATAAAGATGAAGAAACTATAAACACAATGCGCAAAAGGAAATTTTTCTGTAAATCAAAAAGTCGAGAATTCGAGATGATAATTTTGTGGATACCTATTTTATTATTCTCCCTTCTTGATACGTCACCAATTTGACATTGACATATAATGGACAGCTATAGGCAAAAATACGAATGAAAAGGTTCCTTGGCTCACCATAGGTGCTATTTTTTAAAAGCAGAGTCACTAAATGTACGTTTGGTATGGAAAAACCATTCGTTTAGGTGACTCCGCGTTTCAAAACTGAACCTTCTGGGCGTTCTTCCCTTTGCTGGCACGGGGCGGCGCGGCGGCGTGTTGCCGTCGCGTCGCCGTGACAAGCAACTCCGCAGTGAGTAGTGAACTATAGAAAGGAATTCTGGCTAGAAATGTTGGCAAGAAGTTGGACGCGATGACCTAACTAAGGGCCTGTCCACATCACCACGGCACGACATCGTCACCGTAGAACGGTGCGGTGTCGGGGCGCGACGCGTTGCCGCGCCGTGCACTAGCACGGTACGGCAACGCCGCCGTCGAACGGTGCAAAGGACGGCGTCGTCGTAAGCCGGTGACGCGATACGATGCGCCCGATCAGTTGATGTGTTATTGTCTTAGCGATTAGTTGTACGTGTGAATAAAAGATGTCGGAAAACATAGATTGTGATTTATTGATTTCACTTGTTGAAGAACGTCCAGTATTATGGGATAAGACAATAGATGATTTCAAGAACAAAAATTTAAAAACAGAAGGCTGGAAGGATGTTTGTCGAAACATTTTTCATGACTTTGACGACAAAAACGATAAAGAAAAAACAAGACTAGGTAAGCTCATATTTATTAGTTACATTAAGTTATAGGTATATTATAATAAGTATTAGTATATTTATTTATCGAATTAATAATCGTACTATAGTCGGTTATTATATTTTAGTTAATTGCCAACTAAGTGCTCCAATATCGCTATTAAAATATTTACAGAATTCATTCCTTATGTTGACTGGGTTTGTGTTGTTTGGAAATTCGTCATCCTCTGACTGTTGCAAGTTTACAAAATTTTCTTCTATCATTAGTTCCTCGGTTGTGGTAATTCCATCTCTATTAATAACAAAGTTATGCAAGACACAACATGCTTTGATAATATCTGTAGCAAAATTATATTGAACATTCAGTGGTCGGTGAAATACACGCCATTTATTTGCCAGAATACCAAAAGTACATTCAACGTATCTTCTCGCGCGACTCAAGCGATAGTTAAATACTCTTTGTTGTACAGTCAAATGTTTCCCTGGGTATGGGCGCAATACATTATTTGTGAGTGGTAAGCCTTCATCTGCTACAAAAACATGGGGAACTGGTGTCTGTAGACCTGGTAAACATTTTGGCTCTGGTAAAGGCAGATGGCCTTGTAGTAATAATTCGTACAGTTTCGTATTGTGAAAAACTGTCGAGTCGCATTCCTTACCAAATGCTCCTATATCAACATACACAAATCTATATTTGGAATCAACAATTGCGAGCAAAATTATAGAATTATAACTCTTATAGTTAAAAAAAAGAGACCCACTATGGGCAGGACTCCAGATTCGAATGTGTTTCCCGTCCAACGCCCCCATACAATTAGGAAAATTGGCTTTCTTGTCAAAATCTTCAGCTGTTTGTTTTAATAACTCCTCTGTTATTTTCGGAATACATTCATTTAACATGATTTTCCATAAAGCTTGACATACTTCTCTTACTATTTTTGCGATTGTACTCTTTCCACGATAATCCGTTAATTCTAAATCTCTAAAACTATTTCCTGTTGCCAAAAATCTGAAACAAAAATCCGGGTATAACATCATAAACATCCAAACATCCATACTCATAAAATTTCACGTTTATAGATAATATTAGTAGGAAGTAGGATGACAAAAATAACTGATTTTTTTCTCATTTAGATCTCAGATCTAGATCCCATAACAAAGGGGTATCAACCTAGTAAATACTCATTTAGCGTACCTAAGTAATTTTTAGAAATAGGAATTATAATTAATTTGTGTAATAAAAGCCGCTGGTATACCTACCTACATGAGTACTATCTCTGTATTTTAGTTTGATACTCAGCCCCTTTCCGTCATACACTTTAAATTTTATTATAAATGCGAAAGTTTGTGAGGATGTATTGCTGTATTTATAGTATGTATGTTTGTCTTTCACGTAAAAACTACTGATCCAATTGTTGCTAATAATACACGTTTTAAATATTTTGCAGGTAATGCTGTGGTAAAGAAATGGACTCATATAAAAGACAATTTTACAAAATACCTGAAAAAACTTGAAACTTTAAATAAATCGGGATCTGGTGCAAGCAAAATTAAGGAGTATCATTTGTATAAGCAACTTCTGTTTCTAAAAAAAAACGCTGCAAATTTAACTGACTCAAGCATAATGGAAGAAGATGAAGAAGACGAGATACCATATGAAAAAAATGATTATAAAAGATCACGTTATCAACCAACTCCACGAAAAAAAAAAAACAATGATGAAGTCGATTATGAGATTCTCCAAGCCCTAAAGGAAACAGAAAATAGACATCTGTCATTTTTTAAGGCCATATTACCATCATTGAACACATTGAATGAGCATCAAACTCTAATGTTTCAAAGTCGTGTTTTACAAATCCTAACTGATTTACATCAGATTTCATATCAGTATGAAACATCAACTGGTTATCATACAGCTTCTCAGGATAGGTACCAAAGATCACAATCATCATATACTACTAATTATCAACCAACACAAACTTTTACATACCAATCAACAATGTCATCAAACGTTTCTAAAACACCAGCACCAAGTACAAGTAGTATATATCAACCATCGACTTCATCAAATTCCAAACCACCAAACTCAACTTTCGAAGAACTATCAAATGATTGCGAAGATGAAGCAAGTGCATTGGAATCAACATATGATTTTGCTTGAAAATTAAGATAAATTAAAAGAAATATTATATTTTTTATCATAATGATAACTACGTAGTAAATTTGTTGAATTATTTTTCTATTATTTATCTTATAATTGTAACGTTGGTAGTTCAGCCACTCAAAATCTGTGATTTTATCTAAGGTTATTAAAGACTGTTATTGTTTTTCTTAGTTATAACTGTAATCTTACGGGTATACAAGCCAGTAACCCCGCAAAATCTGTGATTTTTAGCTAGTTGTTAGGTTAAACAGGCAAATAAGCCGATTGAAAACTGTGATTTTTAAGTAGATATTAAGTTATTATTGTGTATTTATATAGATGTAGGCATTTTTGAGGCCAATATCTACTGTTCTTAATATTTTAAATAAACATATTAATAATTGTACTCGTACATATGTACATCATTATGAATATAAAAGAGGTTTGATTGTGATTTACCTAATTGTTTTTCTAGTGTTTATTATTATTAAAAAGCAAATCGTTCATTCGAAAACTGTGATTTTTATACTCTAGATTTAGTAAATATTAAACTTGCTATTATTATCAAAAATAAAGAACATAAAAAAATATTACATACATATAAATTGTTTTCATTACTTACCTTATAGTTAATCCTAACTTCTCCAAAGGCCCAACAGGTTTTCTAAATACAAATTGTTTTTGTATACGCGGTGCAACTCTTGTTAGTAATTCTTCAAAACTTGATACAGACATTCTAAAATAACTGTAAAATTTATGGTCACAGGTTTTCAACGCTTCATATTTTCTCGTGAAATGATTCCCATCACTATTCATAATTGAAAGATATGGATGCACCCAGTACTGTCTTTTTAATTTTTTTTTCTCCAACTTATCTCTTCGTCTTTTTAATAACAACAGAAGCAGAATACGTTTTGTGCGGTCCATATCTACAACGAGACTGTTATTTATTTGGTGAAGAATGTACCGAAAGTTTACAAGGCACGGCAACGTGTAACTTTGCGGTGTCGTGAGGTACATTTTTACGGTACGGCAACGTAAATTCCCACGTTACGGCAACGTGCCGCGCCACGGCACCGCACCGTTCCACGGCGACGACGTCGTGCCGTGGTGATGTGGACAAGGCCTAAGGCCGTCCTTTCTCCTTTAATAAATTAGCGCCGCCGTGGAACGCAAGCTGTCAACCTATCTTAAGCCTACTGGGAATCCATGAGCGAAGGGCGATATAACGAGAGCTATTTAATTTATTTGGAAGGAAACGACTTGACGTTCTTACATTATTTTTCTTTATTGACATGTTACTATGGTAACCTAATAGTGATGTATTCCACTTCTAGTGAGGGAAAATAATCTATACTCAACACCCAATCTCAATTTCAAATCTTTTATAAAATTATTACATATAATATCGCAATCAATTTGAAATTGTATCTTAAAAATCCTAAACAAAAATTTAACATTCCTTTCGACAAATTACATTATATTACTTTCAATTTAGAAGTAAAGTATGAATGTTGATTATACGACAAAGCTTTTGTAAATATATCGGCTACATTTTTCTGACTTTCTACATATTTCATTATAAACAATTTCTTAACAAGTACATCTTTTGTAAAATGAGCTTTAATGTCTACATGCTTTGAACGTTTACTGTTTTCATAACTTTCAATAAGTTTCAAAGTACTTTGGTTATCTATGAGTAATAACGTGTGATCAACTTTGGAATCGAGATCAGACAATACACCCTGTAAATTAACTAATTCACAGACTGCTTGAGCCGCCGCTATATACTCCGCCTCAGCCGTTGAAAGAGCAACACAACCTTGCTTTTTAGAAAACCATGAAACTAATTTGCCACAATAAAATACTGCACAACCACTAGTACTTTTCCTATCTGTCTTATCGGAAGCCCAGTCTGAATCCGAAAACGTTGTTAAATCTTTACTTTCTTGTCTTGAATACATTAAACCCAAATTTTTGGTACCCTTTAGATAACGAAGAATTCTTTTCCCTGCTTTCCAAAGACTTTCAGTCGGCTTATCCAGAAAACGACTTAAATATGACACTGCAAATGTCACATCTGGTCTTGTATTAGATGACACAAATAACAACGACCCTATGAGTTCCTTATATGGTACATTAATAATTTATTCCTTTTCATTAGCATTAAATCCAACTTCCATAGGTGTTTTCGCTTCTCTACAATCTGTCATTTTAAATTTTTCTAACATTTTCTCAATATATGTCGTTTGACTTATTTTTATTCCATTCTCGATTTTCTCTATTTCCATGCCTAAAAATTTCTTTATCTCACCTAATTCTTTTGTATTGAATTCTTGACTTAATACCTTTCTTATTTTCGCTACTTCTTCTGATCTTCCAGTTAACAGGATATCATCTACAAATACAAGTAACTTCACTCCTTCTTTATAATATAAACAAAAATCATATCCAGATCTTTTCATGCCTGCTTCTAACATAACTTTATTAAATTGTTTGTTCCAACATTTAGGACTTTCCTTCAATCCATAAAGACTTCGTCTCAGTTTTAAAACTTTGTTTCCCTTAACGTTTATTCCTTTTGGTATTTTTATAAACACATCCCCCTCTAAAAATCCATTTAGGAATGCTGTTGGCACATCTAACTGATAAACTGGTGTATCTTCTTCCACGGAATGTGCCAAGAATGTTCTGACAGTTGCCATTCTTGCTACTGGCGAATAATTGGTTTCATAATATTTATCTGGTATTTGAAAACCTCTTACAACTAATCTTGCTTTTTTAAGTCCATTTTCTTTAATAGTAAATATCCATCTTGTGTCAATCGCTTTAATTCCTTTGTTGTTTTCTACTACTGTCCACGTTTCCAATTTTTCCAAGGATTCTACTTCTTTATTTATAGCTTTTCTCCATTCTTCATCTTTAATTGCATCTTCATAGCTCTGTGGTATTTCCTCTTGAGAACTTGACATCAAACAAAATGCTGTCAGTGATTCATATTCCTGCAAGTATATAGGTTTCTTTATAATTCTTCCATATCTACTTCGTCGTATTCCATCTTCTTCTGCTGTATCTTCCTCTCCTTCTTCTACAATATTTTCATCTACATTTTGTATTTTAGTTCGTATTGGTTGTCCATAAATTCGTTTTTCCTTTTCTTCTTCCTCTTCTTCTTGTTTCTTTTCAGGTAAGCTTTCACTTTCTTTATCATTTTCTATTATATATTTCCTTTCAATTAGATCTTCTTTCTCCTTTTCTTCATACACAGTTTTAGTCTCATCAAAGATAACATCTGTAGATAAAACAATTTTATTATTCTCAGGATCCCATAATCTATAACCAGAACCTGTATATCCCATCATAAACATTGGCTTCGCTCTAATATCCAACTTTCCAGGTTTCGGTATTGTCACTTTCCACGCCCTAGAACCAAATACTTTCATTCTATTTAAACCTGTATTACTTCCATGCCAAATCATTGCTGGTGTCTTATAATTTAATACTCTACTTGGACATCTGTTTAATTCAAAAGCTGAGCAAGAAATTGCTTCTCCCCATAACTCTTTGGGTAATTTTGTTTCTACAAATTTTGTTCGTGTTCTATCTAATAAAGTTCTGTTCATTCGCTCACTTGTTCCATTCTGCATTGGTGTATACGGATTTGTATACTGGATTTCAATTCCCTTGTTTCGGCAATAGTTTTTGAAAAAATTTGAAGTAAACTCACCTCCATTATCTAATCTTAACCTCTTAGTTTTGTATCCCTTCTGTGTCTTCAAGTTTTTGATGTAATCAATTAAATTTTTTTCAGCTTCACTCTTCTGTATTAATAATCTCACTATCACAAAATGTGAAAAATCATCAATTATTACTTGAAAATATTTTTCCCCTTTTTCTGCATTGGCGGTTGCTATTGGCCCACATACATCTGAATAGATAAGATCACCAATCTGTCTAGATTTTCTACAAGTCTCCCTGAATACTCTTCTAGTACTCTTACCTTTGATACACGCCTCACATTTTTTAGATGAAACTGGCAAGCCTAAAATTTTCAAATTTTGTCTATTCAAATGACCTAATCTCCTATGCCAAAGTGTATTATCCAAATCTTTGCTAATCAAACATTTACTTAAAGCTAATTGAAATTCAATACGATATAATCGCGCATTCAAAGTACCCTGAACTTCGTATTTATCTTTACAAATGAATACCTCTTTTTCACTAAATATTATTTAAAAACCTTTCGAAGTTAATTTTCTAACAGATAACAAATTATAAGAAATGTTTTCTACTATTAAACATTCAATTGTAATATATACATTTTTCCACATTACCTTTAGTTTACCTCTTTGTTTACTTACTAAATGTTCACCATTAGCTACATAAATTTTTATTTCATTACATTCTTTAATATCAGTCATAAAACGTTTGTAATAATCTTTTACTAAATGTTCTGTTGCTCCCGAATCGATAACAAAACTAATATTACCTGAATCTACACATTTTGAACTACTTGCTTCTTCTCCTTCAAATGCCGTAAATGAAAACTCAGGTGTCTCTTCCACAGCACAATTTGCTCTCGTCCCTCGTCCTCGCGACTGTCTATACTGCCTCGTTCCTTGGCCTCTTCGATATCCTCTTTGTGACGAATATCCTCTTTGCCACGAATTTTCCCTTCTGGGGTTTCCTTCCTTCTTCTTACATTCATATGACTTATGTCCTTCCATTCCACAGGTATAACAATTAAAACTTTTCTCAGTTGTTGAGTTTTCTGATCTATTAGTTAATTTTAATTCTGCATCTAACAGCCTTGACTTCACAAAATCTATGTTAACATTACTCATCGTTTCAATAGCTGTGATAACATTTTCATACTCCGGTGGCATTGCTGCCAATAAGTAACATAGTTTATCCTCTTCCTCTATTTTACAGTTAATCGCAACCAACTGTCCTACGAGACTATCAAATTCCATGAAAAAATCTTGTAGGTTTGTTCCAAATTTACATTTCAGATTAATTAGTTTTCTTCTTAGATGGAGCTTATTCGATACACTACTTCTATTAAATTGGTTTTCCAGTTTTACCAACATATCTACTGCTGTCGTGCTCTGTTTTACGATTTCTAGATATTTATCGCTAAGACATTGCACAATTAAACATTTTGCTTTACAGTCTGCCTTTTTAAAATTTTCATCCTCATCGTCACCTTTTGTACGATTTCGATCTATCGTATGATATACATCGTTTTCTTGTAAAATTAGTTCTAGTCTAAATTTCCAGTTTGAAAATGACTCACCCTCCTTTAGGGTGGGTAAATTCGCAATTTTATCCATTTTTTGTAAAATTTTCTACTCACGCTTCATTTGTTTCGCCGACCGACCGCAGCCGGTTATCCAACCAATTTTCTGGTCTTCACTATATTTTTCGGCTTTGTAGATCTCCGGTGCGCAGTGTGCGCAGTGGCGCAGTGGAAGAGTGCTACTGGGAATCCATGAGCGAAGGGCGATATAACGAGAGCTATTTAATTTATTTGGAAGGAAACGACTCGACGTTCTTACATTATTTTTCTTTATTGACATGTTACTATGGTAACCTAATAGTGATGTATTCCACTTCTAGTGAGGGGAAATAATCTATACTCAACAAAGCCGAGTCTCCTGCGACAAATTTTTTTGAAACATTACACAAAAAACACGAAACAAAAATATTATTTTTCATACACAAACCGTCTTCTGCGAATAATTTCTGTTTTGAACATACATAATATTCTTTATGGTTAACCACATCATGAGGTGCTACTTTTCAAACGCGGAGTCACTAAACGAACGGTTTTTTGTATGGAAAAACCATTCGTTTAGGTTTATATTTATTTTTGATTACTGTTATCATCATTTCTGCCTGACGAAGAATTAGAAGATGTGTTCTGCGTTTTACCCATTGCAGATGGAATCGCTAAATCGAAGAGAAAACTCAGATTTCGTATCAGAGAATATTTACGGGATCGCAATTTTAATATTTACCAGGAGTTACATATAGACGATCGGTTTGGATCTCTATTTGTAACTCCTGGTATGGATCCAAGGCATCCAAGGATAGTAATGAAGAAAAGAAGATTATATAGGACAGATAGGCTCTAAAGGACTCGTACCCAAAACCGTAAAATAATAAAAAAAGAAACCCTTCCCCCACTCGTTTTCCATCTGCTTTGGAAAGTAGAAACATGTGTATGCCATAGACAATTGTGTATGGCCACGCATGCCCCTTTGTTTGCATGTTTTTATGTAATATTTCCCAAAAACTGGAGCAGGAGACCAGCCTCAAAAGCAGGGGGGTGAAAGTGCCATACATTGCGAATTTTTCGTTTTGAATGACGTCATCTATTAATCTTATTCCGGATTAAATACCAAAACTACTTTAAGTTTTTAGTTTTTTAGAATTTGTAGAGATGGCGCACTACATGCTTTCTCAGTCCTAATTTCACGGTGTTAAAGTATAGTGTAACCAATAATTTCGCGTGTTCAGTACTAAGTCTTAACGGTGTAATGGTTTAAGCGTTCGAAACTACCCGTGAGTCCTTGGGTTCAAATCCCCTTAAAGGCTAAAAAAATTAAAATCTTTTTTTCGTTTTCCTAAGTTTTATGTTAAACGATAAGCAAAATTTCGCACACACGGTACCAAGCCTGAATGGCGAAGCGGTTAACGCATTGGAAATTATTCACCTAAGATCTCACTCAGGAGTCATAGGTTCAAATCCCACTTCATTGAGAAGTTTAAATATTTTATATTTGTTATTTATTTGGTTTTGGAATAAGATTAATAGATGACACTACGTTTGCAGCATAAAGTGTTGGCAGACAAATTACGTGAGATGGCTCTCTATTTCAATTATATTATAGTACTCTATGCTCAAAAGGCACCGTCGCCGCGCCGCTACGGCTCGGAGCCCCGGGCCGGCGGCGGTACCGGTGCTGTGCCGTGCCGGGTAGTGGACAAACTCAATGAAAAACAAATACTGAACAAAAACTGTCAGTGTCAAACTGTCAATCTGTTATTGATGTCAACTGTCAAAAATCGAGTTCGACCCGAGGAACTGAAAAATATTTTCGTGATCGAAAAATGACCTCTCTGCTGAAAAAAGCAATATTTACGAACCCTCATACCGTTCGTAAGACGGTTGGAATATTTTGTAATGCCGTGCGAAATCGTAAGGATGATTTCCATGTTCATATTAACATAAATAAACTTGGAAAATGAATCAGTTTGTTACGTCATACAATATTTTTCAGACTGGAATTATCAGTACAAACCGGGTCCATACCCTAAAACAGTCGAAGAGCGAGCTGCTGCAGCTAAAAAGTATGGGTTGACACCTGAGGAATACCAGCCATACCCGGAGGACATGGGATACGGAGACTACCCCAAGATGCCTGACATTGGAGCAGATTCTAAAGACCCCTTCTACCCATACGACTTTCCAGAGCTGAAAAGAAATTTTAATGAACCGGTTTGTTATGATTAAATTGATATAGAAATAGAAAAAGCTTAATTTAGTGAAAATTTACGTGTATGTGTAGGCCATACACTCCTTTAATTGGGAGAGGCCTTTAGAGTAGCAGTGGAGTGATATAGACGCTATCCACCCTAATGCAGTGTCCAAGCTAATATCAGCTAGGTGGTACAAATAGCACCTAAAACAAAATAATATCTGAGGAGTTATAGATGAGGCTGCTACTGCTGGGAAGTACCTTCTGTAACATTATGACCCATAACTAATACACTGATAGTCAAGAACTGACTGCAAATCTAAAGAACAAAAAAATGATTTCTTTCTCTTTAATAACAAGCTACCTTGTAGCGAGTAAGTGCCCACTACAGACTAATGAAAGTCCCAAAAAACCTATACATCTAAAAGTAAAATAGTTGTGTTAAAGAACCCCTTACCATACATATCCAACATTTTCATACAAACAGTCTAGTTTTTACTATGGAATATAACCACAGTATACATAATAGTACTTAGTATCATGGTATAATAAAATAAGGTATTCTCTTCCCGTGACAGCTGATGACGTAGGTGGAACTTGACTACATCATCAGTTTGATATGTTGCCACTGTGTGAAATTGAATTCTTCTTCTTCTTATATTTAAGAGCTGGGCTCTTGTCGGTGGAGTGCTTTACATGTCTCTCTTCCTTCCGCTAAGTTCTTAACCTCTTTATATGTTTTCACGTTTAATTTTTCTTTTATGTGGTCTATAAATTTTCTTCTGGGTTTTACTACTCCTCTCTTTCCTTCTATTATTGTGTTAAATTGAATTACCTGAGCATAATGCATTTTTGAACTTTATATACCAATTTCGAATTAATAATCCATTATATCAATTTATACAATATTGAATTGATGAATCACGCGAGGATCGCGAGAAGCTAAATAGCTAAGTTAGGTACTTAATATTTTATTTAATATTCATGAACTAATTGAGAAAGTCCTTAAATTTACTGAAAAGAACAATCAGTGGCAACACTTTGTGACATAGTCATACAAAAACCAGTTGGAATTTCTTTAAAATTGCAAAATTTTACTGAAATCTGACATGTCATTTAAAGATAAAAGCTAGACTATGTTTGTATGGAAAAATGATTCTGTCTACTTTAGCTTAGACAGAATCAGACTCTCTTAAGATCTATCTATGGATACTTTACTTTGAAAATTTACAATATGTTTGTGGTAAAGGACATCCTGACATTCAACTACATTAGATCTTGATGCACAGCAGTTTGCCATTATTTAAAAAATGTATTCAGACCAGACCATCAATTTTTGATACACATGTTTGTTTTTTACAGTTGCATGCTAGAGCGGAGATATTTGGTGAAGACCGTTACGACATTAGCATGAAGCCAAGGTTCTCAGTAACGCACCAAGCTTTGTGGTTCTTTGGATTTCTCGCAGCATCATTCACTTTATACCTTTATCTGGAAGACTACAAAATTGGAAGGCCAGTTACTGCGAAGCAATATCCTGGTGAAGGACCTCATTACTTATTTGCACCTAAGTAGAGTGCAAACTTAATTATTTGAATTTGTTGATAGACGCTAGCCATTTAAAATATATAAAGTAAATATTTTTTGTTTTTTGAATTTACCTACCCTTTTCTACAAGTTTGTTAATGGTTGACTATACTTTTCTGCCGTACATTATCTACCAGATGGATAATCAAGTTTGATAAGGTCTCATGACATGATTACTCATGATTCATATGTTGCTCTCTCTGCCCCATTAGTAAATAGGGATAAAGATGTGAAAGTGTACAGCATAAAATTATTTTCTTCCAAATATACATTCCTCAAAGATAAAGTACAATAAGTATTTTCAAATTCACTTTATTTACAATAGGATAAATTAACACAGTAGGTATAGGTACACTTAATAAAACTTAATCCATACACTATAAATCATCAATTCATCCCAAAGTATGGACAGAGCCTTCAGGAAAGCAGACACAGGAACTTTTAAGTTTTCCTTCTACTTCCGTGGAAATACTTATCCATGGTTTTACTTGAAGTTATATTGCATTAAACTTTGCATAGTACAAAATATAAGTCCTTAACAAATGAACAATGATGAGATGTAAAAAAAATTGTGTCTTTCACTTATAAATACTGGTGAAATATTCATCCTCCAAGTCATAAAGGTCAGCTGCAATGTCATCTCTCAAGGTCATCAGTTTTTGGTCGCACTCTTGCTGTTTTGTCCGGAACAGTTTTGAGTTCTGTGTGATCGCTTCATTGACAGAGGGGAAATCATTCAATATTAAATACTGTTTAATATCTGATACTAGTTTCATTAGGGACTCTCCAGCTCGTACTGAAAAATTATAAAATATAATAATTAAATAAACACTTTTTGGGACATGGCTCAAAACAAAAAAACTGTTATTTTCGTTGTATTTGGCAGAGCATCCTACCAGCGGTTTACAACTTACATAGTGAAAATACCATTCAATTTTTAAAAAAATCATTAGCCAGGCATATAATTATTAATAAATATATATATATATGTATATGTTATACAACATGTATATATTATGAATTAAAAATTTATTGCTTTTGTGATGAATTGCACTGAGTACTGACTGGTGTCAGGTAACCGTTCACAATATCTCCGGAACACAACACCCTTCAGCCAGAAATCACCAGCTGAGCAGTTGGAACTTGCACCATGTATGAATTAAAAATCACATTGTGATGCAATTTAAGCTCTATCACCCTCAGGGTTCCACTACCTATTTGTCGGTATGCCAACTACTTCTTAACACTAGATTGACACAAAATAATGACAATATTTACCAATATTAGCAGCCCGAACTTGCATTTCAAATGTATCTTGCTCTATTTGAGTCATTCTGTTTAGTTGTGATTCATTCTCGCCTCTTTCTCCTTTAGCTAATCGAATTATTTCTGAAAAATGAAACAAAATTATTAATTATGTTTGATTCTCTTAGAAGTCTAGAATCAGAAATGAGAAGATTTGTAGAGCAGAATATTAGAGCTTTTAAGTGGTAATGGGCAGGCACATAGCACAAAGAACCAATAAGGCAGAAAGGTTATCAAATGATAACCATGTACTAGAAAGTGCAGATGTTTAGACGAACTGAACAAGGTAGCAGGAAAGTTTATCTGGATGCAGGCCATTTTCAATCTGTCATTTTGGAATACCTTGGGGGAGGCCTATGTTTAGCAGTTGACTCTCTGTAGCTGCTTAATAATTGACAATGTTTTTTTTTTTAATTTTATTTTAATTCCACTACATGTTTTACTTAGGTTGTAAAAATAAAATAGTATTACCTTCAAAATTTTCAAGCATACTTTTGACATCTTCTTTAAGCCTTGTTGTATAGGATTTTAGTAAAGCTTCCTTATTTTGGGGAAGATTTCGGTGCATTTTTAATTATTTTCTACAATGGATTGTCCACCCCAGAACTCAGGTTGAAGCAAAGAGCTTGGAATATACTTCTGGTATAAGTACCTACGGGATTGTACGCACACGGTACGCAGTCAATTCCTCAAGCAAATGACGATATTATATATTGTTTTTTATTCGTGAATAAGTAAAATTTTTATATACAATCAACACTACAAATAAGAAAAATAGGTCCAAATCAACACAACACAAAGACGATCAAATCTCTTTCTAATTTGTGAATCAAATCAACCATTGTTGGTACTTGGTAGAACAATATTTTAATTAATCACTAGGTATGTACAGACCTTCCTATTTTATAAATTAATAATTTATCAAACAACAACAGCGTCAACAACGCAACGAACTACGACCGCAATGTCAATGTCAAATTACTGTCACTGTCACTCAATAGTGTTGCCCATGGTGTTGCCAAGGTACCTTTTTATTTTTTAAATTAATTTACGGCTCTGGATACTGGTCCTTTAGAGCCAATCTTTATTTATCTCTTCTTTATTCCTAAATCTTAACTATACAATCAAAGGTTGGTATAGGTCCTTTGATTGCTTCACGGGAGCTTCTGGCGACAAATCTATACGAGTCCACGGGTTTTCATAGCCGATTGAGTGGCGGATAGAGATGGGCATCTACCCGGGTATTTACCCACGCTTGGGTATATACCCGATATGCACCGGGTATATACCCGTATCTACCCGTTTGGGTGGGTAGATTGGAAAATTTATTTAAAATTTAGTGCGGGTCCACTATTGATGTGTAGAAATGTACAAAAAGATTATTTAATGTATAAAACAATGATTATCTCTAAAAGAAAAAATAACAAACATTAAAAATCACTGATGCTATCCATATGAAATATACACATACTATCTTATTTGTTATCTGATTGCTTATTTTAACATATAATTAGGTCTACAAACATTTGCCAGCAAATTATATAAACTTTGACCTGTCACTTTATATGTTCCCATACAACGGGTAGATACGGGTAAATACCCGGCAGACTATTTTGTGGGAAATGTTATAATAAGTTGATGTGGGATCAAAGAACTCGTCTATATGAATATCTTTTGTTCCGAGACCAACCCCGAAATCAGTAGTTTTAGCTCTTTGATGAGCAGTCAAAGATACTTACTCTCTATACATGTATGAGGGTGTTCGTATATTGACATCGCATTTGATGACTAATTGCTTATTTTAACATCAAGCTAGGTCTACCAATATTTGACAGCAAGAAATATAAACTTAGACCTGTAAATTTGTATGTTCCCATACAACGGGTAGATACAGGTAAATACCCGGCATACTATTATGCGGGAAATGTTATAATAGGTTGATAGGAAATCAAAGAACTCATTGATACGAATATCTTTTGTTCCGGGACCAACCCCAAAATCAGTATTTTTGTCTTTTATATGAGCAGTCAAATATACCGACTCTCTATACATGTATGAGGGTGCTCAAATATTGACATCGCATTTGATGACTGATTGCTTATTTTAACATCTAATTAGGTCTACAAATAGTTGCCAGCAAAAAATATAAACTTGGACCTATAATTTTGTATGTTCCCATACAACGGGTAGATACAGGTAAATACTCCGCATTCTATTTTGTGGGAAATGTTATAACAATTTGATAGGGGATCGAAGAACTCGTCTATACGAATATCTTTTGTTCCGGGACCAACCCCAAAATCAGTATTTTTGGCTTTTTGATGAGCAAAGATACTTACTCTCTATACATGTATAAGGGTGCTCGTATATTTACATCGCATTTAATGACTAATTGCTTATTTTAACATCTAGTTAGGTCTACAAATATTTGACAGCAAGAAATATAAACTTAGACCTGTAATTTTGTATGTTCCCATACAACGGGTAGATACAGGTAAATACCCGGCATTCTATTTTGTGGGAAATGTTATAACAATTTGATAGGGGATCGAAGAACTCGTCTATACGAATATCTTTTGTTCCGGGACCAACCCCAAAATCAGTATTTTTGGCTTTTTGATGAGCAGTCAAAGATACTTACTCTCTATACATGTATAAGGGTGCTCGTATATTGACATCGCATTTGATGACTAATTGCTTATTTTAACATCTAGTTAGGTCTACAAATATTTGACAGCAAGAAATATAAACTTAGACCTGTAAATTTGTATGTTCCCATACAACGGGTAGATACGGGTAAATACCCGGCATACTATTTTGTGGGAAATGTTATAACAAGTTGATAGGGGATCGAAGAACTCGTCTATACGAATATCTTTTGTTCCGGGACCAACCCCGAAATCAGTAGTTTTGGCTCTTTTACGAGCAGTCAAAGATACCTACTCTCTATATATGTATGACAGTGCTCGTATATTGACATCGCATTTGATGTCTGATTGCTTATTTTACTATATAATTAGGTCGTCAAACATTTGCCAGCAAAAAATATAAACTTAGACCTGTTAATTTGTATGTTCCCATACAACGGGTAGATACAGGTAAATACCCGGCGTACTATTTTGCGGGAAATGTTATAATAAGTTGATGGGGGATCAAAGAACTCATTGATATAAATATCTTTTGTTCCGAGGCCGACCCCGAAATCAGTAGTTTTGGCTCTTTTATGAGCAGTCAAAGATACCTACTCTCTATACATGTATGAGGGTGCTCGTATATTGACATCGCATTTGATGTCAGATTACTTATTTTAACATCTAATTAGGTCTACAAACATTTGCCAGCAAAAAAATATAAACTTAGACCTGTTAATTTGTATGTTCCCATACAACGGGTAGATACAGGTAAATACCCGGCATACTATTTTGCGGGAAATGTTATAATAAGTTGATGGGGGATCAAAGAACTCATTGATATGAATATCTTTTGTTCCGAGGCCCACCCGGAAATCAGTAGTTTTGGCTCTTTTATGAGCAGTCAAAGATACCTACTCTCTATACATGTATGAGGGTGCTCGTATATTAACATCGCATTTGATGACTGATTGCTTATTTTAACATCTAGTTAGGTCTACAAATATTTGACAGCAAGAAATATAAACTTAGACCTGTAAATTTGTATGTTCCCATACAACGGGTAGATACAGGTAAATACCCGGCGTACTATTTTGCGGGAAATGTTATAATAAGTTGATGGGAAATCAAAGAACTCATTGATACAAATATCTTTTGTTTCGGGACCAACCCCAAAATCAGTAGTTTTGGCTTTTATATGAGCAGCCAAAGATACCTACTCTCTATACATGTATGAGGGTGCTCGTATATTGACATCGCATTTGATGACTGATTGCTTATTTTAACATCTAGTTTAGGTCTACAAACATTTGCCAGCAAAAAATATAAACTTAGACCTGTAAATTTGTATGTTCCCATACAACGGGTAGATACAGGTAATTACTCGGCATATTATTTTGCGGGAAATGTTATAATAAGTTGATGGGGGATCAAAGAACTCATTGATATAAATATCTTTTGTTCCGAGGCCGACCCCGGAATCAGTAGTTTTGGCTCTTTTATGAGCAGTCAAAGATACCTACTCTCTATACATGTATGAGGGTGCTCGTATATTGACATCGCATTTGATGTCAGATTACTTATTTTAACATCTAATTAGGTCTACAAACATTTGCCAGCAAAAAAATATAAACTTAGACCTGTTAATTTGTATGTTCCCATACAACGGGTAGATACAGGTAAATACCCGGCATACTATTTTGCGGGAAATGTTATAATAAGTTGATGGGGGATCAAAGAACTCATTGATATGAATATCTTTTGTTCCGAGGCCCACCCGGAAATCAGTAGTTTTGGCTCTTTTATGAGCAGTCAAAGATACCTACTCTCTATATATGTATGAGAGTGCTCGTATATTGACATCGCATTTGATGTCTGATTGCTTATTTTAACATCCAATTAGGTCTACAAACATTTGCCAGCAAAAAATATAAACTTAGACCTGTAAATTTGTATGTTCCCATACAACGGGTAGATACAGGTAAATACCCGGCGTACTATTTTGCGGGAAATGTTATAATAAGTTGACGGGAAATCAAAGAACTCATTGATATGAATATCTTTTGTGCCGGGACCAACCCCAAAATCAATACTTTTGGCTTTTATATGAGCAGTCAAAGATACCTACTCTCTATATATGTATGACAGTGCTCGTATATTGACATCGCATTTGATGTCTGATTGCTTATTTTACTATATAATTAGGTTGTCAAACATTTGCCAGCAAAAAATATAAACTTAGACCTGTTAATTTGTATGTTCCCATACAACGGGTAGATACAGGTAAATACCCGGCATACTATTTTGCGGGAAATGTTATAATATTTTAATGGGAGATCAAAGAACTTATTGATACGAATATCTTTTGTTCCGAGATCAACCCCGAAATCAGTAGTTTGCCTTTTTTATAAGCAGTCAAAGATACCTACTCTCTATATATGTATGAGGGTGCTTATATATTTACATCGCATTTGATGTCTGATTGCTCATTGAAATACTTATAAGTATGTGTTTGCGCACCTCCCAGCAAAAAAATGATAATAAATCAAAGAAGCCTACTTTCAAAGTATGATTAGTATGGTGGTATCATATACTTTTATGTCAGATTTGACGTCTACCTGCATTTTAAGCATTTTAGAGCCCTTGCACACACTTTCGGACACGAATTGCGAAGTAATTACTCATAAAATTCAATCTACCCACCAAATGGGTAGATACGGGTATTTACCCAATCTACCGGGTATATTCCCAAATGGGTAGATTGGGTATATACCCACCGCCCATCTCTAGTGGCGGACGGCGCCCAAAGACGCCCACCGCAGTCCGCAAATAAATATCACTACAACCGCACTATGACTGTCCACTTTTAACATTTCACATATTGTCCATGAGAATGAGCATTTATAACACCAAACTACACCAATTTCATATTATTAAGTCCACTAGAATCAATTTGCAAAACAATTTAAAGCAAACTCCAACTGGACCCCTTGTATTGACTTCCCGCCAAGGTACCTACCTCTATAACGAGTCATGTGGTCATACCTATATCGAATCGACTCTTAACCATCAAACCATACATAAGGTACAGTAGAACTCGTGAGTAGAACCATGGTAGAACCCGTACAATACAAGTGCAACAATGGTAAAACCGTACCGTATTCAAATAAAATTCGTAAAGATTTTCAATCAGTCATCAAATGCGATGTCAATATTCGTATATTGACATCGCATTTGATGTCTGATTGCTTATTTTAACATCCAATTAGGTCTACAAACATTTGCCAGCAAAAAAATATAAACTTAGACCTGTAAATTTGTATGTTCCCATACAACGGGTAGATACAGGTAAATACCCGGCGTACTATTTTGCGGGAAATGTTATAATAAGTTGACGGGAAATCAAAGAACTCATTGATATGAATATCTTTTGTGCCGGGACCAACCCCAAAATCAATACTTTTGGCTTTTATATGAGCAGTCAAAGATACCTACTCTCTATATATGTATGACAGTGCTCGTATATTGACATCGCATTTGATGTCTGATTGCTTATTTTACTATATAATTAGGTTGTCAAACATTTGCCAGCAAAAAATATAAACTTAGACCTGTTAATTTGTATGTTCCCATACAACGGGTAGATACAGGTAAATACCCGGCATACTATTTTGCGGGAAATGTTATAATATTTTAATGGGAGATCAAAGAACTCATTGATACGAATATCTTTTGTTCCGAGACCAACCCCGAAATCAGTAGTTTGCCTTTTTTATAAGCAGTCAAAGATACCTACTCTCTATATATGTATGAGGGTGCTTATATATTTACATCGCATTTGATGTCTGATTGCTCATTGAAATACTTATAAGTATGTGTTTGCGCACCTCCCAGCAAAAAAATGATAATAAATCAAAGAAGCCTACTTTCAAAGTATGATTAGTATGGTGGTATCATATACTTTAATGTCAGATTTGACGTCTACCTGCATTTTAAGCATTTTAGAGCCCTTGCACACACTTTCGGACACGAATTGCGAAGTAATTACTCATAAAATTCAATCTACCCACCAAATGGGTAGATACGGGTATTTACCCAATCTACCGGGTATATTCCCAAATGGGTAGATTGGGTATATACCCACCGCCCATCTCTAGTGGCGGACGGCGCCCAAAGACGCCCACCGCAGTCCGCAAATAAATATCACTACAACCGCACTATGACTGTCCACTTTTAACATTTCACATATTGTCCATGAGAATGAGCATTTATAACACCAAACTACACCAATTTCATATTATTAAGTCCACTAGAATCAATTTGCAAAACAATTTAAAGCAAACTCCAACTGGACCCCTTGTATTGACTTCCCGCCAAGGTACCTACCTCTATAACGAGTCATGTGGTCATACCTATATCGAATCGACTCTTAACCATCAAACCATACATAAGGTACAGTAGAACTCGTGAGTAGAACCATGGTAGAACCCGTACAATACAAGTACAACAATGGTAAAAACGTACCGTATTCAAATAAAATTCGTAAAGATTTTCGCAAGTTAAGCGGCTTACACACGACACAACTCGCCATGCAACCTGCAGCAGCGGCATGTTGGAGTCGCGGTCGGCTGTGTTCTACACACATCATAACTAGAGATGGGCGGCGGGTAAATACCCAATCTACCCATTTGGGAATATACCCGGTAGATTGGGTAAATACCCGGTATATACCCGTATCTACCCATTTGGTGGGTAGATTGAATTTTATGAGTAATTACTTCGCAATTCGTGTCGGAAAGTGTGTGCAAGCGCTGTAATATGCTTAAAATGCAGGTTGACGTCAAATCTGACATTAAAGTATATGAAACCACCATACTAATCATACTTTGATAATAGGCTTTTTTGATTTATTATAATTTTTTTGTTGGGAAGTGCACAAAGACATACTTAAAAGTGGTTAAATGAGTAAGAAGATATAAAATGCGATGTCAATATATGGGCACCCTCATACATGTATAGAGAGTAGGTATCTTTGACTGCTCATCCAAGAGCCTAAACTACTGATTTCGGGGTTGGTCTCGGAACAAAAGATATTCGTTTAGACGAGTTCTTCGATCCCCCATCAACTTGTCATAACATTTCTCACAAAATAGTATGCGGGTATTTACTCGTATCTACCCGTTGTATGGGAACATACAAATTTACAGGTCTAAGTTTATATTTTTTGCTGGCAAACGTAAGTAGACCTAATAAGATGCTAAAATGAGCAATCAGAGATCAAATGCGATGTCAATATACGAGCACCCTCATACATGTATAGAGATTAGGTATCTTTGACTGCTTATTTAAGAGCCAAAACTACTGATTTCGGGGTTGGTCTCGGAAAAAAAGATATTCGTATAGATGAGTTCTTCGATCCCCCATCAACTTGTCATAACATTTCCCACAAAATAGTATGCCGGGTATTTACCCGTATCTACCCGTTGTATGGGAACATACAAATTGACAGGTCTAACTTTATATTTTTTGCTGGCAAATATTTTTAGACCTAACTAGATGTTAAAATGTGCAATCAGACATCAAATGCGATGTCAATATACGAGCACCCTCATACATGTATAGAGAGTAGGTATCTTTGACTGCTCATCCAAGAGCCAAAACTACTAATTTCGGGGTTGGTCTCGGAACAAAAGATATTCGTATAGACGAGGTCTTCGATCCCCCATCAACTTGTCATAACATTTCCCACAAAATAGTATGCGGGTATTTACTCGTATCTACCCGTTGAATGGGAACATACAAATTTACAGGTCTAAGTTTACATTTTTTACTGGCAAACGTAAGAAGACCTAATAAGATGCTAAAATGAGCAATCAGAGATCAAATGCGATGTCAATATACGAGCACCCTCATACATGTATAGAGATTAGGTATCTTTGACTGCTAATTTAAGAGCCAAAACTACTGATTTCGGGGTTGGTCTCGGAACAAAAGATATTCGTATAGATGAGTTCTTCGATCCCCCATCAACTTGTCATAACATTTCCCACAAAATAGTATGCCGGGTATTTACCCGTATGTACCCGTTGTATGGGAATATACAAATTGACAGGTCTAACTTTATATTTTTTGCTGGCAAATATTTTAAGACCTAACTAGATGTTAAAATGTGCAATCAGACATCAAATGCGATGTCAATATACGAGCACCCTCATACATGTATAGAGATTAGGTATCTTTGACTGCTAATTTAAGAGCCAAAACTACTGATTTCGGGGTTGGTCTCGGAACAAAAGATATTCGTATAGACGAGTTCTTCGTTCCCCCATCAACTTGTCATAACATTTCCCACAAAATAGTATGCCGGGTATTTACCCGTATCTACCCGTTGTATGGAAACATACAAATTAACAGGTCTAAGATAACACTTTTTGGTGGCAAATATTTTTAGACCTAACTAGATGTTAAAATGTGCAATCAGACATCAAATGCGATGTCAATATACGAGCACCCTCATACATGTATAGAGATTAGGTATCTTTGACTGCTAATTTAAGAGCCAAAACTATTGATTTCGGGGTTGGTCTCGGAACAAAAGATATTCGTATAGATGAGTTCTTCGATCCCCCATCAACTTGTCATAACATTTCCCACAAAATAGTATGCGGGTATTTACCCGTATCTACCCGTTGTATGGGAACATACAAATTTACAGGTCTAAGTTTACATTTTTTGCTGGCAAACGTAAGTAGACCTAATAGGATGCTAAAATTAGCAATCAGAGATCAAATGCGATGTCAATATACGAGCACCCTCATACATGTATAGAGATTAGGTATCTTTGACTGCTAATTTAAGAGCCAAAACTACTGATTTCGGGGTTGGTCTCGGAACAAAAGATATTCGTTAAGACGAGTTCTTCGATCCCCCATCAACTTGTCATAACATTTCCCACAAAATAGTATGCGGGTATTTACCCGTATCTACCCGTTGTATGGGAACATACAAATTTACAGGTCTAAGTTTACATTTTTTGCTGGCAAACGTAAGTAGACCTAATAAGATGCTAAAATGAGCAATCAGAGATCAAATGCGATGTCAATATACGAGCACCCTCTTACATGTATAGAGATTAGGTATCTTTGACTGCTAATTTAAGAGCCAAAACTACTGATTTCGGGGTTGGTCTCGGAACAAAAGATATTCGTATAGATGAGTTCTTCGATCCCCCATCAACTTGTCATAACATTTCCCACAAAATAGTATGCCGGGTATTTACCCGTATGTACCCGTTGTATGGGAATATACAAATTGACAGGTCTAACTTTATATTTTTTGCTGGCAAATATTTTAAGACCTAACTAGATGTTAAAATGTGCAATCAGACATCAAATGCGATGTCAATATACGAGCACCCTCATACATGTATAGAGATTAGGTATCTTTGACTGCTAATTTAAGAGCCAAAACTACTGATTTCGGGGTTGGTCTCGGAACAAAAGATATTCGTATAGACGAGTTCTTCGATCCCCCATCAACTTGTCATAACATTTCCCACAAAATAGTATGCCGGGTATTTACCCGTATCTACCCGTTGTATGGAAACATACAAATTAACAGGTCTAAGATAACACTTTTTGCTGGCAAATATTTTTAGACCTAACTAGATGTTAAAATGTGCAATCAGACATCAAATGCGATGTCAATATACGAGCACCCTCATACATGTATAGAGATTAGGTATCTTTGACTGCTAATTTAAGAGCCAAAACTACTGATTTCGGGGTTGGTCTCGGAACAAAAGATATTCGTTAAGACAAGTTCTTCGATACCCCATCAACTTGTCATAACATTTCCCACAAAATAGTATGCGGGTATTTACCCGTATCTACCCGTTGTATGGGAACATACAAATTTACAGGTCTAAGTTTACATTTTTTGCTGGCAAACGTAAGTAGACCTAATAAGATGCTAAAATTAGCAATCAGAGATCAAATGCGATGTCAATATACGAGCACCCTCATACATGTATAGAGATTAGGTATCTTTGACTGCTAATTTAAGAGCCAAAACTACTGATTTCGGGGTTGATCTCGGAAAAAAAGATATTCGTATAGATGAGTTCTTCGATCCCCCATCAACTTGTCATAACATTTCCCACAAAATAGTATGCCGGGTATTTACCCGTATGTACCCGTTGTATGGGAATATACAAATTGACAGGTCTAACTTTATATTTTTTGCTGGCAAATATTTTAAGACCTAACTAGATGTTAAAATGTGCAATCAGACATCAAATGCGATGTCAATATACGAGCACCCTCATACATGTATAGAGATTAGGTATCTTTGACTGCTAATTTAAGAGCCAAAACTACTGATTTCGGGGTTGGTCTCGGAACAAAAGATATTCGTATAGACGAGTTCTTCGATCCCCCATCAACTTGTCATAACATTTCCCACAAAATAGTATGCCGGGTATTTACCCGTATCTACCCGTTGTATGGAAACATACAAATTAACAGGTCTAAGATTACACTTTTTGCTGGCAAATATTTTTAGACCTAACTAGATGTTAAAATGTGCAATCAGACATCAAACGCGATGTCAATATACGAGCACCCTCATACATGTATAGAGATTAGGTATCTTTGACTGCTAATTTAAGAGCCAAAACTACTGATTTCGGGGTTGGTCTCGGAACAAAAGATATTCGTATAGATGAGTTCTTCGATCCCCCATCAACTTGTCATAACATTTCCCACAAAATAGTATGCGGGTATTTACCCGTATCTACCCGTTGTATGGGAACATACAAATTTACAGGTCTAAGTTTACATTTTTTGCTGGCAAACGTAAGTAGACCTAATAAGATGCTAAAATTAGCAATCAGAGATCAAATGCGATGTCAATATACGAGCACCCTCATACATGTATAGAGATTAGGTATCTTTGACTGCTAATTTAAGAGCCAAAACTACTGATTTCGGGGTTGGTCTCGGAAAGAAAAATATTCGTTAAGACGAGTTCTTCGATCCCCCATCAATTTGTCATAGCATTTCCCATAAAATAGTATGCCGGGTATTTACCCGTATCTACCCGTTGTATGGGATCATACAAATTTACAGGTCTAACTTTATATTTTTTGCTGGCAAATATTTGTAGACCTAACTAGATGTTGAAATGTGCAATAAGACATCAAATGCGATGTCAATATACGAGCACCCTCATACATGTATAGAGATTAGGTATCTTTGACTGCTAATTTAAGAGCCAAAACTACTGATTTTGGGGTTGGTCTCGGAACAAAAGATATTCGTATAGATGAGTTCTTCGATCCCCCATCAACTTGTCATAACATTTCCCATAAAATAGTATGCCGGGTATTTACCCGTATGTACCCGTTGTATGGGAATATACAAATTGACAGGTCTAACTTTATATTTTTTGCTGGCAAATATTTTAAGACCTAACTAGATGTTAAAATGTGCAATCAGACATCAAATGCGATGTCAATATACGAGCACCCTCATACATGTATAGAGATTAGGTATCTTTGACTGCTAATTTAAGAGCCAAAACTACTGATTTCGGGGTTGGTCTCGGAACAAAAGATATTCGTATAGACGAGTTTTTCGATCCCCCATCATTTTGTCATAACATTTCCCACAAAATAGTATGCCGGGTATTTACCCGTATCTACCCGTTGTATGGAAACATACAAATTAACAGGTCTAAGATTACACTTTTTGCTGGCAAATATTTTTAGACCTAACTAGATGTTAAAATGTGCAATCAGACATCAAATGCGATGTCAATATACAAGCACCCTCATACATGTATAGAGAGTAGGTATCTTTGACTGCTTATCCAAGAGCCAAAACTACTGATTTCGGGGTTGGTCTCGGAACAAAAGATATTCGTATAGATGAGTTCTTCGATCCCCCATCAACTTGTCATAACATTTCCCACAAAATAGTATGCCGGGTATTTACCCGTATCTACCCGTTGTATGGAATCATACAAATTAACAGGTCTAAGATTACACTTTTTGCTGGCAAATATTTTTAGACCTAACTAGATGTTAAAATGTGCAATCAGACATCAAATGCGATGTCAATATACAAGCACCCTCATACATGTATAGAGAGTAGGTATCTTTGACTGCTTATCCAAGAGCCAAAACTACTGATTTCGGGGTTGGTCTCGGAACAAAAGATATTCGTATAGATGAGTTCTTCGATCCCCCATCAACTTGTCATAACATTTCCCACAAAATAGTATGCCGGGTATTTACCCGTATCTACCCGTTGTATGGAATCATACAAATTAACAGGTCTAAGATTACACTTTTTGCTGGCAAATATTTTTAGACCTAACTAGATGTTAAAATGTGCAATCAGACATCAAATGCGATGTCAATATACGAGCACCCTCATACATGTATAGAGATTAGGTATCTTTGACTGCTAATTTAAGAGCCAAAACTACTGATTTCGGGGTTGGTCTCGGAACAAAAGATATTCGTATAGATGAGTTCTTCGATCCCCCATCAATTTGTCATAACATTTCCCATAAAATAGTATGCCGGGTATTTACCCGTATCTACCCGTTGTATGGGATCATACAAATTTACAGGTCTAACTTTATATTTTTTGCTGGCAAATATTTGTAGACCTAACTAGATGTTGAAATGTGCAATAAGACATCAAATGCGATGTCAATATACGAGCACCCTCATACATGTATAGAGAGTAGGTATTTTTGACTGCTAATTTAAGAGTCAAAACTAAGGATTTCGGGGTTGGTCTCGGAACAAAAGATATTTGTTAAGACAAGTTCTTCGATCCCCCATCAACTTGTCATAACATTTCCCACAAAATAGTATGCGGGTATTTACCCGTATCTACCCGTTGTATGGGAACATACAAATTTACAGGTCTAAGTTTACATTTTTTGCTGGCAAACGTAAGTAGATCTAATAAGATGCTAAAATTAGCAATCAGAGATCAAATGCGATGTCAATATACGAGCACCCTCATACATGTATAGAGATTAGGTATCTTTGACTGCTAATTTAAGAGCCTAAACTACTGATTTCGGGGTTGGTCTCGGAACAAAAGATATTCGTATAGACGAGTTCTTCGATCCCCCATCAACTTGTCATAACATTTCCCACAAAATAGTATGCGGGTATTTACCCGTATCTACCCGTTGTATGGGAACATACAAATTAACAGGTCTAAGATTACACTTTTTGCTGGCAAACGTAAGTAGACCTAATAAGATGTTAAAATGAGCAATCAGAGATCAAATGCGATGTCAATATACGAGCACCCTCTTACATGTATAGAGATTAGGTATCTTTGACTGCTCATCCAAGAGCCAAAACTACTGATTTCGGGGTTGGTCTCGGAACAAAAGATATTCGTTTAGACGAGTTCTTCGATCCCCCATCAACTTGTCATAACATTTCCTACAAAATAGTATGCCGGGTATTTACCCGTATCTACCCGTTGTATGGGAACATACAAATTGACAGGTCTAACTTTATATTTTTTGCTGGCCAATATTTGTAGACCTAACTAAATGTTGAAATGTGCAATAAGACATCAAATGCGATGTCAATATACGAGCACCCTCATACATGTATAGAGAGTAGGTATCTTTGACTGCTTATCCAAGAGCCAAAACTACTGATTTCGGGGTTGGTCTCAGAACAAAAGATATTCGTATAGATGAGTTCTTCGATCCCCCATCAATTTGTCATAACATTTCCCATAAAATAGTATGCCGGGTATTTACCCGTATCTACCCGTTGTATGGGATCATACAAATTTACAGGTCTAACTTTATATTTTTTGCTGGCAAATATTTGTAGACCTAACTAGATGTTAAAATGTGCAATCAGACATCAAATGCGATGTCAATATACGAGCACCCTCATACATGTATAGAGAGTAGGTATCTTTGACTGCTTATCCAAGAGCCAAAACTACTGATTTCGGGGTTGGTCTCGGAACAAAAGATATTCGTATAGATGAGTTCTTCGATCCCCCAACAACTTGTTATAACATTTCCCACAAAATAGTATGCCGGGTATTTACCCGTATCTACCCGTTGTATGGGAACATACGAATTGACAGGTCTATGTTTACATTTTTTGCTGGCAAACATAAGTAGACCTAATTATATGTTAAAATAAGTTATCAGATAACAAATAAGATGGCATTTGTATATTTAATATGGAAAGCATCAGTGATTTTAATCTTTGATATTTTTTCTTTTAGAGATATTCATTGTTTTATACATTATATAACCTTTTTGTACATTTCTACACATAAATAGTGGACTCACACAAATTATTAAATAAATATTCCAATCTACCCACCCAAACGGGTAGATACGGGTATATACCCGGTGCATATCGGGTAAATACCCAAGCGTGGGTAAATACCCGGGTAGATGCCCATCTCTAATCATAACATAACGATTCAATCACAATTTCAGTGCGCGTCCTATCGTCACATTCGTCACAGTGTGCGCACGCCTGTAATAATGGCTCTTAGCTTCGAAATTAAAAGCGGGGCTCACCATTACCTTACATTTAGCTACAATCTCTACTAAGAGAAATATAAGAAGATATTGGACGAAAGAATGCTACAAAAAATCACATATGAATTATTTTATTTAAAACCAGAAGATTATAACATACTAAAGAGTTCGCTTGTCTTTATAAAGTTTTAAAATATTTAGCCACACACTTTTTCCTCGCTGTTCTGTCGCTGTGTTGTTGACGACCTCCCGGGTTCGATCCCCGGTCAGGGCAAGTTGGAAAATGGCCTTTTCAAATTGTCCTGGGTCTTGGGTGTTTATCTATATATGTATTTGTTATAAAATATAGTGTCGTTGAGTTAGTATCCCATAACACAAGTCTCGAACTTACTTTGGGGCTAGCTTGATCAGTGTCATTTGTCCCTATATATTTATGTATTTGTTCATATTTAATTTTAAGTAACGTAGGTTACGTGTGTAGGCAATGAAAGTTTAAACTAGACACTAGGTACTTAGAGAACCGTAGCATAACGTGTTGCCGTTTCAACGGTGTGCGCGCGACTGAGGCAAATTGCATCCAACATACCAACTGCGCTACACACGTTGCGACGCTGGTACAACTTGCTGTACAACAGTGGTCGGATACAGCCGACACGCAATTTGCTGGGACACGCCCACAACACGTGTACACACATCACAATCTGCAGCACAGCACCAGATTTTTACTGCAGATTCTATTAAAAATTGTGTCGTGTGTAAGCGGCTTTACCAAAATGTGTTGTTTGTGAGATCAATATCAAATCAATACACATTTTTTTAACGCGGAGACAACTAATTTTGTGGTTTTTTTGTTAAAACTAAGAAAAGAAAATGTGATTCAGCGTTTCAAAACTGAAGTGTGTAAACGAATGGTTTTTCTTAACAAAAAACATTGAACCGCCCAGTCTGGTGCGCGCCATAGTATAAACACTATTATGATGGTGTCATTTGGTCTGAGGTCAGGGGTACAAATCACAGACTAGGGTGCAGGGTGCAGTGCAGATACTTGCAAATATTCGACGAAACCACTTTGATTTCTATGTGTATGAACCCCTTTTTTGAACCACCGTACTGTGTTCTAACTAGCGCCCGTGGCTGGTTACCCGATTTACCACCTCCTAGATCCGGGCATGGCTCTTGGTTCTGCTTCTGGGTAAGGTTAATACTATAACGAATAAAACAAACTCACTTTTATTTGAAACTTTATTTCAAATAAATAAAAAAATCACAATTTGGTTTCTTTCATAAACCTAGAATATTCTTTGAGGCGTATTGCGTTGATGTTTATGAACCCGGTGCTATCTTCTGGAGAAAATCCACCAGCCACGTTCATCGAAACCAGGTCTTTGTTGTACAGGCTTGTTGCACTTCGCCTGGCCAGTACTAACACTGAAATAAAAAAAAAAACAGGGGGTTTTACTAATTACAGGTCTTAACATTTCTAATTTATCTGTCCGGGGTAGGAAAGGGGAAACAAAGTTGGTTTCGCTGCCCGCGTTATCTTGTCGTGGGGGCATTGGCCCCGGCTAGACCCATGCATGCTGAGCTTAGACTGCAAATATTATATCTGTATCAAACGCATTATACATATAAATAAGTATATTGTACATACCTATATATATGTCGATGTCTGTATCTGTCGTACCTGTACCTGCGCTTCAAACTGACACAAATACGCTTTAAAAGTCACCACTTGTCTTCCTCTTCTTTACATACTTGTGGGGTGACTTTTTAAGCACCGGGTAATTTTGAAGCAAGATCCATGTTAATGAACTACTTTCCATAAAAACAAACAATGAAAACAAAAAAAAATCGGCTTCCCGCATACAAATCGGCGCTCGGCTAAACGGATTTTGTATGGGAGGGCGAAAATTCCTCATCGATTTTTAATAACTTTTTAATGAAAAGTAGTTCAGTAATAAAGACAAACTTGCTCCAAAAATTGGCTGGAGAGTAAAAAGTCAGCCTGTATAAGAGCAATGTTCGCTTTTGACTAGCTATAGTCATATCATTATAGTCCCACATTTAACTTAACTGGTTAAAGATGTTCTTGCATTTAATGTGATGTGATTAGAATTAAGTACTTATTAATTATAATAATCAAAATGCCAGAAGACTATACCATTTCCTTTAAAAATTTGGACAGTAACAGTCCCAGTAACATTCTCTTGAGACAACTCCAAACATTTTCGAGTGTAGTAGGCTTCAGGCGAAAACCAGAAGCCGTTGTAAACAAAGTCAGCCATTTTGTCTTGTAGAGTTTTTTTGATCCTGAAACAGAAAATGCGCCATAAATTTTAGCCCATTAAGCATGTTTGATGCCTTGACATTTTTTATTCGTATTTGAAATCCCGTTTTTGACCCTTAACTTTCCAAAGAAGCTTATGACCAACAAGGGACTCGCTCTTGTTCTATTTCTGACTATCGCTAGGATTATTTAGTTATCCCATTTCCCACAAATCTCCTTACCAGATACACATAATATATACATAAGTATATTGACCTGTGAGGTGAACTTACCTTAAAACTTCTCTATCAAGACAATAGGCTTCCAGATCGACATGTGCGACATACAGGATGGTGCCAGCAGGAGTCTCATAAAGCCCCCTGGACTAGAACAACAAAAATTGGTGTGCTAATTTCAAAAGCTGCGATCCGCGAACTCATCTTCATCAGCTGCGATCATCTCGAATATATGAGACATACATACAGGCTAACTGGTAAATCACTCTTCATATTTAAGGACAATTATAAATCATGATCACACGTAACGTCAAAAAATATAAAACCAACAAAATTTATAAAGAAAAAATGTATCAAATTAGTGGCACAGTCTCGTAATGTTTGAAAAACGCGCGCTCGAGGTACCTACCTTCCTGTGCGCGTTGCCAACCGCTTTCATCGCGCGCACAAATTAGGAGTCCGAAAATCGCGCGTAGCGCGAGTGTCCGCCCTTGTTTTTATATTGGATAATTTGGTCAACTTATAAGCATCTATTTTTATTGTATACCTATTTGGAACGAGAATCAATTTCCGAGTGCCCCCTTTCAATATGCAAGGTGATTTACTAGTCAGCCTGTATAAACTTACAAGACAGACAGGATTATACTTAGGTACCTTTAATCCAAGGAAGCGGTTTTCTACTATATCAATGCGGCCGACACCGTGTTGTCCGCCTAGCTTATTGAGGGTCTCTACACAAGCCAGCACACCGGTTATCAGCAAGGGTTTATCTTGCCCGCTAGGGATGCGGATTGAGCTCGGAATACCTATAATATTATTATTTATATTATATACCTATAATATATAGGCCAATACCAATATTTATTTATACCTACAATACATTATAAATTACCCAAAAAGATAATAATTAACTTCGATCTGTATCTTTCACCTAATTTTACCTTTTACAAAGTTAATATCGATAGTAGATGGGTAGTCTTCAGCATCTTTGAGATCACGTGTCATTTTGTAGATTCCTTTTGGCGGTATCGCCGACGGGTCCTCTAGTACGCCAGACTCGTAGCTATTTTAGAAAGAAAAAGATTTCATTAGTACATATTAGATATAAATTGAAATTTATTTTAATATCAGAATTGGGATCAACGTCACAAGTGCTTTATTAAGTTGAAAAAGGGAAGGGAAAAAAATCATCATCATCATTTCAGCCGCATAACGTCCACTGCTGGACATAAAGTCCGATCTAGAGCGGCTTGCATCCAGCGCCTTCCAGCGACCTTGGTTAGGTCGACGGATCACCTTGTGGGTGGTTGTCCTACGCTTCGCTTGCCTGTACGTGGACGCTATTCGAGAACCTTTCTGCCCCATCGGTTCGTCGCGCTATGTGTCCCGTAATACGAGGATATGTATGAGTTCTTAAATGTTATTGTTGCCTGACCTTATGTGCATGATGTTTTCGTCAGTCGACCACGGCTCCTTGGGGGTGGCAGACACTGCAATATTTTCCTTCTTTGCATACTCTATGAGATCGCTTCTACCTTGAAACTGTTCGAAAAATTCGGGAATGCGCCATGGTGCTATCACCTGCGACAATAATATTCAGTTATTTAGCACTAGTGGTATCACTGCCTCCCCGGCCGCTACAGTTCAGTTTTATTTTATAACTGTAGATTATAAGGGTCACGCCACGGATCTTTTCTGATTCGGGTAATTAAAATGTCAAAGATATTTGTCGAAAACTTACCTTCCCTTCCGGCCAAAGCGAATATACATTTAGTTCAAAACGAACTTGATCGTTGCCTTTACCTGTAGCGCCATGTGAAATATACCTGAAATCAGTGATGAAACATTCTAGTGCTGTAATCACACTAATATTATAAAGGCACAAGTTTGTGTGTGTGTGTGTGTGTGTGTGTGTGTATGTTTGTTACTTCTTCACAAGCAAACGGCTAGACCAATTTTGATAAAATTTGGTATGTAGGAAACTAAACCCTTGGATTAACACATACTCTACTTTAGGCCCGGGTAACACCGCGGGGCGCAGCCAGGGACAGGAAGCGCTTTCCCTAACGTGGGTTTTTAGCGGCTAATTGATAGGCTTGAATATTTTTATTGGATCAAAAACCCCTATCGCTGGGTAACTCTTTCGATCGACTAACCGTATCATATGGAAAGCCTTTAAAAGGGTTTCCCTTTAAATAAGTTGTTAAAACATGCACGTTACGTTACCCTTACAAAAACAATTTCTCATAGGGTAACCATATCTCATAGGCTAACCCTTTAAGAAACGCTTTCCCTGGCGGCCACGGGGCGGGGGGGATACGTGGGAAGAAAATACCCTTTCAATAAAGCGGAAAAAATACCCCTTCCAATGATTTGGTAAACGCTTAGCCTATCATAAGGATAGGGTTACCCTATAGGGGATACGGTAAGCCTTTCGCTGGATAAGCTTTTTACAGGCTAACATAAACGTGAGGGTAAGCCTATCGTAATATCTGTATAAAGTTTTATAATAAATTGCCAGAATCGGTTCTTAGTATGCCAGATAGGAAATTTAAAGTTTATGTTAAGAAAGTACTCTGTGATAAAGCTTATTACGGAACCGATGATTACCTTAGAGACAAAAATGTCTGGCTTGAGCTTGGCGCGGGTCCCTCTTAAAGGTTTGTATTTGTACATTCACAAATGTCATAATTTAAGAACATTCTGTACATGTTTTAGTACAAAATTTACAAATTGACATTAATTTTAAACTTGACATCATGCTTAATTTATAATTATGACATAACAATGTATTCTCAGTCCACATATCTAATTTTAATACCAGTATAATTGTAAGTTGACGTTATTGGAGAAAATGCTGCAGTACAGTTTGTTACCGTTTCTTCTGTACTTGCGCTTTGGAAGCGGCAGTAAACTTAGCTATAAGTAAATGATCTGACGTCAACATTTACCTTATAAGAAATCGAAAGGAAAAAAAGTGACAATTATCAAGTGATACAAATATCCAAAGATAAATAAATGAATTTGACTTTGACTTTGTAAGGATGACCACTTCAAGGGGTTTTAAAAATTAGCTGCTTATCCGGTCCCTGGGCGCAGCTAGTAGGTAATGATGAAGACTAGGTAGGGTTATTACGACCACGGACGCCATCTATAGATATACATACATTACTTACATTTTACTATACAGTACCTGGGCGACCGAGCTTTGCTCGGTTACATCTCAAACATTAACTACATTTTTTTAAACTTGTCTAAAAACAATACAAAATAAAAAATTAAAACTCGAAAGCATAAATCTTATTCACGTAATCAGTATAGTTAAATGTAAGACATATTTATGAGAAATATATATTAGTTTTTTTTTTTTTTTTTTTTTTTTTTTTTTTTATATAGGGACAAATTACACTGATTGAGTTAGCCCCAAAGTAAGTTCGAGACTTGTATTATGGGATACTAACTCAACGATACTATATTTTATAACAAATACATATACATCCAAGACCCAGGACAATTTGAAAAAGGCCATTTTCCAACTTGCCCTGTCCGGGAATCGAACCCGGGACCTCTGGGTGGCGGACTAGAATGGTGACCACTACGCCACGGAGGTCGTCATTATTATCTCAAACATTAACTACATTTTTAAAAAAAATTATATATAAACTTAAACATAAAAAAAAAGTAAGTCACCGAGTGGGATTCGAACCCGTAACACTCTTTCTAGCGGTCGGTATCCTTAACCGCTGAGCAAAAAACAAGGCGGTCGGTGCGACGAAATTAGCGACCATATTCTGCGTGGAAGGAAAACGCATGAAAACTCTGAAAACACGCGTTTTCCCAAACATAAGACTAATCTAGATCGATTGTTTACCCCCGAAAACCCCCATATACCAAATTTCAGGGAAATCGTTAGAGCAGTTTTCGAGATCACGGAAATTTATAAATATATATATAAATAAATATACAAGAATTGCTCATTTAAAGGTATAAGATTTATTATACATTTTCATAAAATTTAACTCTTGTTGAGTAATAGAAGTGTAAGTCGAAGTTGGTGAATTATTAAAAAGATTGCAACGCAATTATAACATACGTACTTAGCACCCAATTTTTTTGCTGCGTTCACGATTCCCACAGAGATGCAAGGTCTTGCCAGTGAAGTTCCCAATAAGTACCGGCTTTCGTAAATTAGGCCCATTTGAATAGCCGGGAACATGTAGTTGCTTATGAACTCCTCGCGTAAATCTTCCACAATCACCTAAAAATGTATTTGTTATAAGAATTCGAATAAAGCTGCGAGCGTGTCCTGGTTTGAGAATATAAAAATTGAATTTTTTTAGTAACTTCATGAAGAATAGGTACGTAATTTTACTTACATCTTTGGCTCCAATTGCTCTGGCTTTCACTTTCGCCTTTTCAAAATCTTCATTTTGACCGACATCAGCTAAATAGCAAACTACATCATAATTCTTTTGAATCAACCTGTCGGAAATGTTTAAATATTATCCAGTACGTCACTCACTACACGATGTTTTGGCAGTTTATTTATTTTGAATGGTACATAATTAGGGAACAACATGATTGTAGTGCACATGATTATAGCGAAAGGCAAAAAAATGGAAGTACCAATATTTTTTTACATTATGTAAACGTCACAAAAAAAAATTCAAAGTAAATACTGCAGTTTACCATTTTAATATACAGCTTGTGTCCAAGCCTCCAGAATACGCAAGAATAACAAGGTCCTTAGCCATGGTAGTCGATAGTTTTAACCAACGATCTCAGACCATTTGAGCAGTTTCTCCGCTAAACAATAAACAGATAACCCGTGGGTCAAACAAACGAGATAAATACTGAGAATCACGAGACAAAGCTCTTCTAGAAAGTAAAACAAACATTGATGATTAAATAATTTAATGAAACTCTTAACAATCCAATACTGATAAATTAACGGTGTCTGACAGTAACATTAACTACTGTAATTGCACAAGTTAGCAGTGGTCGTGGCACTGCGATGCGGCATGCTTAAAATTTTATGCACTTATGTAGTACTTTCAAACTGGGCGGGAAAAGCTCTAACTTAGGATTAGGTCTTGACGAGGATTCAACTGTGTCGCCTATGTTTGTGTATCGAGAAAGCAGAGACGCACTACGTAAACGTAAACATCTAAACGCACTAGTCGTAAACATAGACGCGTCTGTTTGACATTCGCGCGAAGTTAACGACGCGTGCGCACTCATAAACATGCTACTACCCACGAAATTACTGTCGCATAATATTTTCAGCTTTGTTAGAATGGTTTAAGTTTGATATTTTTTTACCCTTTGAAACCGCTAGAGCATCTTCCCGCTTAGTGTTTGTAGTTTCTTATACATATTGATTGTATGAAACAATTTGTTCTTCATATTAACAAAAAAGACTTGACAATTACATTTGATATTTGAATTATTTGATAGCTTAACATACCACACATTACATTTCCAATACCGTCATGATTTTATATAGATTTTTGTTTCTCATTTAACATTTATTTTATTATTTAACAGCTGTTTAAAAATGTTAGATTAAGTATTATGATTAATAAAAATTCTTATTAGGCAATGTAAAGTGTTTCAGAACAATATGTCTAGTTTGATGTATACTAATGAAGTACAATATAGAGAAATGTTTTCGAGTAACACGATTAACTTCGAACCTACATCGTACAATATTTATTGGAATGTAAATATAACTAAAACCAGTACACACGATATTTAACATTCTGAATATTTAGATCGAAAATTCCTATTTTAATAATTAATAATACTAGCGAATCCGTAATCTACAGTATAAACATTTAGATAGTAATAAACTAACGGTGCATGTAATCAATGAAGTTTATCTGTTGGGGCACTTTGGATAGTGCGCGTAACGAGCGTGATACACACTGTGGTATATCCACATTGATTATCTACATCTAGCATTTGGCATTAAATAAGAAAGGCAAGCTAATAAACAAATATATGATGGCATTTTAGACCTATGTAAGTAGTTTCTGCAGAATCACTTTACACTTTATAATTTTTAATGAAAGCAATGTATTGCTACTGTGTTTTGTTCCGCTCGTAAATCACGATAAGTTTGCTGTAACATTACGCTTTATAACAGTTAGTGATCAGTCTATACTTAAAAGAGCATATTGCATGTGATCCAAGATAAATGTTTTGAACATCAACTCACGATAAAAAACAATCTTTATGTCTTAAAAACTAAATATCAAACATCTTAAAAATTCAAAATATAACAATATATTCTACATACATACTTGTAACATAATTTATACACATTCCATCTTTATGATCAAATATCACAAATAAAAAAAGACTATTTGAAGCCTCGAGGTATTTTAAAATTAGATTTTAATTAAAATGTGACCAAAATTGGGCCATGGATAATACAGATTTCATGTCATAAATCAAAATGTCTACTAAAAGACAACAGCTTTTTCTCTATTTATCACATTGTACTACCATAACATCGAGCCGACAAAAGCTACTCATAGCCTATTCTTGGTGTCTATCCATCAAGTGGTTGTACTTCATCAAAGATCGCTCACCACTACTATGTCATTACAATACTAATTTAGTGAATCTACTAAGTCAGAAACTGACAAGGCAACAAGTCAGTACAAACAGGGCAGAAGACACTTACATTTTACAGTCTATACAATCACCTGAAATAAATGAGTTAATCGTGTGCTCATGTACTCGTTTTTATTATGACTTATGGCAGCCAATTTTGAAAGCAATGATAAATTGATAGTTTTCCGCCAAGTTTGCTCTGACATTAAGGGCTTTTGCACATTGGCGTTGGTTTAATCATTAAGACCGAAACAAAACAAAACTGTTGAGTTTGTCAACCCCCTTTATTCAGCATGCGCTTGAAAATGCCTAATGTACTAAACCCTTTTTTTTTTTAGTTTTTGTTAATTTGAAAGTAAATACCGTAATGCGCTGCGTTAGCGTGGTTCGTGATTTAGGCGGTCAGAGAGCTGAGGTCGGACAGGAAGGAGTCGGGGGTGAGGATGTGAGAAGAGCCGATGATCACCTCCCAGTTCTTCAGGGCAGCTGTCACTTCGTATCCGCAGCGGATCTCTGAGAAGCTTACGCCTAAAAAAGAAATAGTAGTTTATACTGTCGCATGATGGGTATTGACTGCCTCCGTGGTTCAGTGGTCAAGGCGTTCGCCTTGTGATCCGGAGGTCGTGGGTCCGAATCTGATTTTTTGGAATAAAAGATGATACAGTGTTTCGGAAAACACGTATAAAGTGTGGGTCCCGATCCCCATCTAGTGTTTGCTCAAACCTATTCAAGGATTGGTTCTGGGCTACCCTTTTAGTTGCGGAGGTCGGATGGTCGGTCATATGAGGTTAACCTCTCGTATACAGATGCGTAAATGCATTGTTTAACAATTCGCTACTTTCCAACAGATCGAATCAGATACTTTTTTATAAACGTCAACCCAACATTTTTTACATTTTCTATGGGATTTTTATGTAATGACGCCAATAGTATTTTTCATTCAAATTGCGCCCTTAATATCTTATCTAATACATGAACTGTAAAAATATGTTCTTTGTAAAACCCAGTTTAGTGAAGGGCCGTAAGTAGAAGTACCTATGCTCTAATCGCAAATAAGCTTTCTGTTACTATTAACACTCACCGCCAACAATAAACACGATGAGGCGCGGAACATTCTTGATGGTTTGCTGCGCTTTGTCTTTATGCCAGTGCCCGTACCGCACACTGTAACAAACACACTGCGTGTAGTAACCGTATTAGATAGATATAGCAGTGGAATATGATTTGTCACCACTCATTCACTCTCCCACGAGTGACTAAGAGGCTAGTAAGTAATGTATTATATAGGTAACAGAGAATTGGCAACAGCAAAGTGCGAGCAGATGTTATATCATTTACTGGGATCAACAACAGGCCCGGATCTTGGAGGCACTAACTTGAACTCTTTTTTGCCCTCCTCCCATTGTCAGAAGTAAGTGTAGATCCGGCGCTAATCATCAACAAAATTGTCCAGTGTGGTGATTATGGAAATATAATAATAATTAGTTTTAGTGAACTGATTAGTCTTTAAAGGACACCTGTACTAGACAATCACTCTGTGTGATTAAACTTTACAAACATTATCTTATACCTTTACACTTTGCTTTGAGAGCTAACTCGGAAACCAGAGGCTTCATGGAAATTTGTACATTATAAAATATCAATAAATAAATACACGAGCAATTCTTGTATATATATATGTATATATATATTTATAAATTTCTGTGATCTCGAAAACGGCTCTAACGATTTCGTTGAAAGTTTTATGTGTGGGAAAACGTGTGTTTTCGAGTTTTCATGCGTTTTTCTTTTCACGCAGAAAATGTAGTTAATGTTTGAGATGTAACCGGGCAAAGCTCGGTCGCCCAGGTACTACTATTTTAAAAAACAGATATACCTGGTAGGCGCTTGATAACCGGAAGTTTGGGCTCGTCCAGCTAAGAACGGGAAGTGACGTTGGTCGAGTTTATCTTCGATGGCATCTTCAATGATGTCCTGAAAATAATATAGAAACTGTTAAAAACTTTATGTACCGTAATGCTGTAGTTGTCGAGTAAGAGAGACAAAAGCAAGTATAGAACGATTTCGATGACTACTACCATATATTTTGGTAAGAAATGATTTCTAAATAGTCACGTTCATGTTTCTTTTTCTTATAACTAATAAGGGTATGGACAGCAATGGGGGATTGCCGTTCAACAGTCATATCTTAGGTGCACAAATAGTATCCCAGTCCATCACAAGTCACAACACAAGCCAATTTTTCGCGCAGGACATTAATCTAGAGTTGATAATGACTGCTTAGTTGGTATGATATTCATCTTACTTTTAAAACGGGCGTCCATCGCGACATTTGGTAAGTTTGTTCAGTGATCCTCTCCTTTCTCGGAATTTGATATTGCTTCTTTCTGTTACCCTGTAACAAACACATTCAAGGAATAAGTATCATGTAAATGTAAACAAAATGTGATTATAAATATTACATCTGAACCCACAAATATCAATTTATTATCTTCTCATCTTTAGGTTCTTAGTCTCCACTGCAAGAGCACGCCCCTCTCTGTCCCACTAGAGCCATACTTAGCCAAAGCAGCCAGAGGATTTGGCCAGAGGGGTTGGAGAAGTCAGTAACAGTGCCAATTAAATACCCCATTATTCATTAAAAAAAATACAAATGTTTGCCAAAACTATTTTAGTTAAAATATGATTTGTTTCGTCTTTCTATATCAAAATAATGTAAAGAGGGAAAGGGAAAAAACATGCTTTAACTAAAAATAGATTTCACAAACAGTTGTTAATTTTTAGGAATAAGAGGGTTAATGATGAATTCATCTGTCGTTAGTTTTTAACCGACTTCCAAAAAGGAGGAGGTTATCAATTTGTCTTGTTTTTAGGGTTCCGTAGTAAACAAGGAACCCTTATAGTTTCGCCATGTCCGTCTGTCTGTCTGTCTGTCTGTCCGTCCGCGGTCCTACAGAGAAACTATAAGTACTAGAAAGCTGTAATTTGGCATGGATATGTATATTAATTATGGCGAAAAAGTCGTAAAATAAAATATGAAAAAAAAAGAATTTTCTGGGTAGCTGCCATATAAGTAAAGACGTAATCAGTCAATATTTTTTTTCTCGACAAACACATTGAGTGGGGTATCGTTGAATAGGTCTTTAAAAAATATTAGCTTTAGCTTTAGCTTGTGAACACCATTTTTCGATTTAGGGATGAGTTTCTGAAATATTTGGGTTTAAAGTTCAAATTTTTGTTCGAGTCAAGTGTCCCCCCCCCCTCTATCTACTAAACGGTTATATATGGCTACGTGAAAAAAATCACAATTATAGTATATATAATGTAGTTTGAAGGAAAACTATCAGAGCCAAGTAGGGTATACAAATTAAAAAGTTATTGGCGATCAACTTATAAAATGTACTTGTAAAAAGACATTTTCATTAATTTCAATAGACGTTTTTAGTGGCAAGAACTCAAAGTTGGGATTCGCAACTACGGAACCCTACACTGCGCGTGGCCCGACACGCACTTGACCAATTATTTTTTTAAATGTATGTTTATTTTCCGATTTGGAAAATTCTTTCCCCATCCTCCCATAGAAATTTTATCAAAATCGGTTGTGTAGTTTGGGAATGAAATCTGTTTTGTCTTGTTAATTATATTAAAATTAGCTGTGCCCGCGGGCTTCGTTCCCCGTGGGAATTTCGGGATAAATAGTACCCTATGTCCTTCCCCGAGTCTCAAACTATATCCATCCAAATTTCATCCAAATCGGTTCAGTAGTTGAAGCGTGAAGAGGCAACAAACAAACTAATATACAAAATCTCTTTCGCATTTATAATATAGTAGGAAGTAGGATAAAAAAGTTTTACGTAACATCATGTGCTACAGAACTAGAAATTTTATCAAAATCGCTTTTTGAAAAATTAAATTAAATTTAAAAAGTTTTATGTAACTTGTGCTATCTTAACATGTGCTATAAAACTAAAATAAAGTAAGTCTTACATCAAGAACGACGTTGAGTCCCAGGTTGGCGAGGTTGAGCAGCGCCTGCTTGTCGGACGGCTCGAGCTGCGCGTGAGTCACCAGCTTGTTGAGGTTCTCCTCCGAGATGCCGTTCTTGGACATGATGTATAGAGCGATGATGCGCATCTTGTTGAAGTTTGACACAGCCTGAAATGAAAAAAACACAAATAGGTATACTCTTTTTGGTTTTTAAACACAACAACCTAAATTTGGTGATTGGGAAAAATGATGAGAGCGAATTTTTACGATGCGGGCGCACACCCACAGAAAAAAGCAACAGTATGAAGTTAACCCACGATCTGGCTGTACTGTATCTATTTCACGCCAAAGTATTATAACTTCTAACAAAAGCAACAGTATGAAGTTAGCCCACGATCTGGGTGTACTGTATCTATGTGCACGCCAAAGAATTATAACTTCTAACGCATGTACATAAGTACACACACTCTTTTTTTATTTGTCGTTCGATAATTGTTTACTTCGAAAAGTTGTTAAAATTATGGTCTGAATCCTCAACTCTTATTGTTCTTAATAAAAATGTAAATTGTATATTATAATTATTTATATGTATGTATTGATTTAAAAATTTTGAGAAGTAAGAGAAGAGTACAACATTAATAAAAATACATATTCTATTGAACTTTCATCGACATCATCTTTCAGGTTCCTACTTTTGGGCTTAATGGGCATCGAAATCGGTTCAGCGGTTTAAAACTTATGGGAGGTGAACACTTGAAAGTCGGGGTTTTCTTAATTTTCCCGAGATGTAAACTTTTTGAACTGTATATTAATGTCCAATTTAGATTTGATAAGAGTGACATTTACCTGGTCTAAAAGAACAGGCACAATGTTCCTCATGTGATCCTTGATCTTTTCGCCTTCAGCATCAGTTCCCATAGCCAGATCCTGTAACAATATATTCATGTACTGATAGCAATATGTGTATAAATATTACAAAAAGAATCGCAGACGAATTTATTTATACATATTAAATTTGTAATAAAGTTATTTACGATAGCTACTCAAAGTCCTTGTAATTTCACTCCTTTTTAGGGTTCCGTAGTACTATTTCATAAAGGTTGTGAACGGTATCATTTTTCCGGATCACTATCTATATGCATACAAATTTAAGCTATAATATCACATAGCATACTGGTTTAATGCACAATCGTTTTTAAGCATAACGTCCTTTCGCATAATAGAGTATGCATAATAATTTTAAGCATAATGTACCTAAGCATAATCATTATTTAGCCCTAACATTTTAAAGCATCAAAGGATGTAAGCATAATGTCATCAAAGCATAATTTATCAAGACATAACATTACTTTAAGCATAAAAATGATTAAGCATAACATTTTTATTCATTGTATATAAATTGTTTATTAATTGCTAATAAGTTGAATCTAACTTCCTTTCTGATCTTACAGTTGTTCCAGGTGATCATAAAAAAAAAACTTAAACCTAACTTCCCTTTTGCCCTCACATTTGTTCTGGGGGGTCATATTATTATTTTTGCATGATAATTAAAAATAAACACTTAAATAACTTGATTTTGTTTCTGTTATTTTTAAAAATATTATGCCTAAATACTATTAGTCTTATAGTTATTACGCCTAAAGAGATTATGAGAATTAACATTATGCCGTAACAAATTAGCCTAAAATATAATTATGCTCAACTTACCAGTATGCCAAAAAACAACTTATGCCTAAAAACTATTATGACAAAATATTTTATGCCAAACCCAGTATGCCAAAGCATATTAGGACAAAATAATTGGCCAAGTGCGTGTCGGGCCACGCGCAGTGTAGGGTTCCGTAGTTCCGAATGCCAACTTTGAGTTTATGCCACTAAAAACGTTTAAAAACTAATTATCTATTGAATTTGTATGAAATTTCTTTTTCCGAGTACATTTTATAAGTTGATCGCCTATAACTTTTTTATTTGTATACCCTACTTAGCTCTGATAGTTTTCCTTTAAACTTCATTATATATACTATAGCTGTGAATTTTTTCACGTGGCCATATATAACCGTTTAGCAGATAGAGGCGGGGGACACTTGCCTCCAACAAAAATTTTCACTTTAAACCCAAATATTTCAGAAACGGATCCCTAAATCCAAAAATGGTGTTAACAAGCTCACAATGTTTTGAAAGACCTATTCAACGACACCCCACACAATGTGTTTGTCGAGAAAAAAAATATTGACTACCTCTTTACTTGTATGGCAGCTAACCTAAAAAAAAATATTTTTCCAGATTTTATTTTACGACTTTTTCGCTATGATTTATATACATATCCATGCCAAATTACATCTTTCTAGTACTTGTAGTTTCTGAGTAGGACCGCGGACGGACAGACAGACAGACATGGCGAAACTATAAGGGTTCCTTGTTTACTACGGAACCCTAAAAATTATGCAAAAAAAAAGGGTCCAAATTTTTCCTGCTGTTACCTGTACATTGATTCTAAAACCTACAAGAGAACTAAGGCACTAAAGAGTAATGGTGTAAATTTACCTGTTCCACTTTGCAGAGTTTGTCGACATATCCCTGGTAGGCTTTCATGCAATCTTCAGCAAGTTTAAGATGCGTCGCGTATTTCGACAACTCTTTCTGGTACTGTGGCATCTTTTTGATCATCTGAGATAAGTCTCGCATTGATTGCTTGTCTCCTGAAAGAAAATGCAGTCTGGTTTGTAATCTTTCTAGATTTCATACAGTATTATATAGACCTAGCGGCTGCATCCACAGTCATACAAAAGCAAACTCTAAATTGTCTGAATAAGGTGATACAGGGTGAATTTTTTACCACCAGCCAAATGTTTGGATTAAGTTCAGTCCATGATACTGAACCACTTCTGTCTGGTTGAGCGCTGCTTTGTACAGGAAAGCTTTAATAACTTATTTTATACAAAATGAGTCGGTATCAAGGATCACATGCTTCACGAATTTAGCTGGCGGTTAAAAAGTTAACCTGTATGTATATGCTCTGCTATACGTACAATGAACTAATGCTATGGTTTAAGTGACGTATTGTGGGACCCTATGCGATCGCTAGGTTCCTGAAAAGAGAAATAGCAAAAACTGTCTCTATACACTCTGTAGGTTTCTTGATTATTAAAAGAAAGACTTACCACCGCCCATGCGCTTAGATTCAGTAAACTTTTTCAGATTCTTGGTGACAGACGTGGACACGACGGCTATATGCTGGTGTCGCAGTTCTACCCACAGCTCGTCATTCTCATCCAGAAGAACTTCCTTCAATTGCCCTTGAGATGCTTCATATCTGAAAGAAAATTTTATAAATTGTAAAATTGCATTTATTTTATGAAACGATTTTTATCAACCTTATTTTATTTTTAAATTAAAATTTGAAAAAATTACTAACAAACATACACACAGAAACTTTCGCCTTTATGTTATTAGTATTATTATGTTATTTTTTAGTTTATTATGTATGTTAATATAAATCTTACTTGTAGACGTCATTTTCGATAGGCAAAAGGTCGTAAGCCATGGCCTGGAGCGTCAACTCGTGCAGTAGAGGCGACACGCAGTCGAACCCGCGGTCCAACACAAGTAACTGCGATCGAGCTTTTTCGGGTCCTTCACCCATTGTCGGTTCGTCAGCCTATTTGAAGCAAAAACAAACATTAGAGATAAATATTGATTTTTAATAGCATTACCATGCTCTGATTATTATCCAAATTTGATTGTGGCGATTTTTTTATTTTAAGGAATTAATACATTTTTTTTTAAATTACCTTGTATGCATCTAGTTTCTGCTGAATGAGCTGAGCAAGTTCTACATTGCGCTCCCAGTCACTGCAAGATAAAAATTACAAATGTTCTGATTAAGCTCATCATTTCTTGAAGCAATTTCGCCGTAATATCTGATTTATCAATCAGTGGAATATAAAAAATTCGGTTGACTGGTTGAAAGGCCTACTGGTTGAACAGCCAGTGTCGAATTTACCGTGATGGGGCCCAAAGGGCGGACCACAGCTGGAGGCCTCTGGGCTTGGCTGGGCAAGCATGTACTTAAAAATTGTCTTCAAATAGTCCTGGCTCGGTCCTTAATTAAGTCTTTAGAATAATATGGCACTGATTTATGTAACACTAGCTGCGCCCCGCGGTGTTACTTGCGCCTAAAGTAGCTTATGTGTGTCCACTTCCTGCATACCAAATTTTATTAACCCATAAAGACCCGGACGGCATTTATAAATGCCCACGTTCATTGTCTTTCTATTGTGCAGGCACGTGCTTTCCATAGAGACTCAAAGACATTGTCTACCCGGAGGTTCCCTAATATATGCGCATTTTTTATTTAAAAATAAATTATAATAGGCCCTATTTTCAAATAAACGCGCGCTTTTCTGTCCATCGCGCCATAAGCTGGCTACGTACTCGCTTACTTAGGGTAGGTATACGAATATATACGCAGTACTCTAGGCAGCTACCTAGAAGACAATTCTCCTTAGTGTCTCGATTTACACACATTCACAGTGCACGGATAGGAATTTGCATCTGTAGTCTGATCGTCTACGTATTTTATCGACGTACACACACGCGAAAATTCCGCACACATAACCAATATCTAAGACAACGGCTGATGCATGCCATTTTTAAAACGCGTCAGTCATAAACAAAGCTAATTTTTGTATGGAAAAAACCATTAGGTTAGTGAAACGCTGATTTTCAAAAATGGTCCTTATCTTTAAGCTAGTTCTATCTCAATAATCAACTTTTTTTATCTCTTTTCACTTTTGACCAATAAGGAATGATATCGATTTCGAGTCTTTTCATTGTTCCGTGATGAATTCCGTGATGAAATATAGAAAGTTATTGGTTCTCGCTTGTGTTACGCTACCAATTTAAATACGCGGAAGATGTTCGAGGATAAAATGAAATTACGTAAACTTTTGAGTTAGTCGTCAAATATATAATTTGATATTTTTCCTTGTCCAATGATAATTATTTGCATTGTTGCATTACAAATGATTACGATCTGCTCTGAACTTTGTTTGCGATATCAATGAAATTAGGAGAAAAACTTTATTACCTCTTTAAAACAACGCTTTAATACAATGGAAAGTTTTTCATGTAAAAGTTGTGCGCCAGGTGTTTGATTGCTAACTTTTGAGGATAAAAGAGCAATAATCATAAATGGCCGATGCCAGCCTATTTTGGATTTCATTCAAACAAGTGGTAAGTTAAAAAGAACATTTAATAGTATTAAACAATATGACGCGTATAAGTGGCTCTCGGGACGTAAACACACTAATATGGTCAGTTCGGTCAGTTCAGTCAGAGTTTTTTTTTGTCTCACTGCTGGGCAAAGGCCCCACAATTAGTCTATCCTGCAATAATCGGTAATGCACGTCCCTGCTATTGTGTCTGGTATTGGCGGTTGCCAATGGGTAAAAATTGGTCCATCCGTCTGCGAGTGAAGAAGTAACAAAACCATACACACACACTTACAAACTTTCACCATTATAATAATAGGGTATAAAAAAAAACAATATCATGTTTTTTAAATATAATAAAGTGAAACCACTAACATACCTGCGGTAGCGCACAGATGGATACTCTCCCAAAGTGGCACAGAGAGTAGCGATTTGTTCGGCAATGCGTTCCATGTTGGCGTTTCGTGTTTGCGCCAGGGCTGGATTGTACATACATTGGAAAGTTTCAGGTGAGTCCAGAGAGAATACCTATAATGAAAGAACATAATGATATTGATGTAAATACACAGTACACAATGTCTTTATCAAGTTTCGAAGGAAACAAAAAAGGGAATATTGATATTCTAACGATAATGCCTCCAAAATGGAACATTACATTTACGTTAATTCATTGTCATGTGTGCCTAATATACACCCTATTAGTATTTGCATTTTCTTAAAGCTTGCATCAGCCAAAAGATGAGAACTGCTCCAGAGACGAAATAATTCTGTTTTGAATGTTAAAGATTATTGACGCGCAATGCAGACCGCTTCCAATCGGTCGATTTGGAAAACCTTGAGGGAGGCCAAGTAGTGCACTTCCTGCGGCTGATAGGACGATGACGATGATTGACGCACGATAATGAGTATTGATATGCAACATACAAAACATGGAGTGCGATATCTGGATCAAAATCCAAACTAACTTGACTCCAACTCCAATCACTTTTATAAAGTGACGTTGCTATTGGCAACAAAATGACCGAAGGTATAATCGTCGTCTTCTCATAATTTTTGGTTTCAATACAATGGTTTGCCAAGATCTTGACATGAATCAAAAGTTGTTGTGCGTGTATTAAAAAAACTTGATACATACAAAAAATTTAAGACAATTTATATTTACCTGGCTCTCATAAGGTAAAAATGCGATGTTTATTTCCCTTAGCGTTTTGATTTTTCTTGCAGCTGAAGACTTACACAGTTCATTGAACAATTCCTCGGGACATACTAATGCAGCGTGCAAAATAACATTGCAATAAACATTAATTAACAAGCTCTCGATACTCTATTAAAATTTGAGTAAGGAAAGCTTGTCCATCCTAAAATAGTGATGTCTATGAAAATTAAGACAAACCTGCTGCTCATACGGAATGAAAGCTATGTTGATTTCCTTTAATGTTCTTATATGTTTAGCTAGCCGACTACGTGAGATTTCATCAAATAATGGATCAGGACAAGCTGTAAAATGAAAATAAAATAAAATTGTAAATGCAAATAAAAATTAAGCATGAACTCAATTACCTATCTCTAGCAAATTTATCTTATTTTTAGAACAATATACAATACAGGTATTGAGGATAAGTACAGCTTTCCTTTTTTTTGAGTCTTTTCATTAGATAAATGTGTTTACATAAATAAGCAATAAGTTGGCCAGTAAATAAGTAATAAGTTATTACTGAGTCATTCTATACACATAATAAAGAACTTTACTTCCGAGTTGACTTTCTGTTGTTGGAAAAACGTAATGGCTTATAAAGAGAGACCTCAAATTGCTATGAAAATAAAAACATCAAATTAAAATTATTTTGTTTAATAATTATAATAAGTAGTTAGACATACCTATATATTCCAACTACTTATGTCTGACAACTTATTACATTATACAATACAATAATTACATAGTTATTTAATGACTACACTGTTAAGTGTTCACACAAATCCAATTGCTATACTTAGCCCTGAGAACTGTACCAGCAAGCAAAAATAAAAAATAATAATGAAAACAAAATGTTTCATACCTTCAGTAAAGAAGACATGGGCAGCTTTGTACATGATGCGGTTGCCCACTGAGAAGTCGTTGATCAGAGCGTGGACTGACTTCTCACAGGGGGTGATGAGGTAAATACCATCCATGGTGCAAAGTGGTTCCCTTTTCTTGTGAATGTCTTCCACCACTGTAATATATAATATTTAGCTTGAATCATAAATTAACATATTTGTTTTTAACACTTTATGAAATTTGTGTACCAAGTTTATGACTGCTGTTCCTAGAATATTATTTACTTACAAGTAATTCCTTCTGCAGAGATATCGTGCATCTTGCAGCATGCAGAGACCATGCGCATGGACAGTTGATCCACTATCAGGATCCTCCATTCGATGCGCTGGGCCTCCTTTCCTTTGGGTCCGCGATAGCGGATCACCTCATTCATAATCTCTGTAATAGACAGATAAATTTAGGACATTAAATAGATATTATGAGTATATCAAATATATGTAGTGATAAAAGTTTCCTATCTGGTATTATTTTAATATCTATTTAGCTGCCTTCATGGTCCATTCCACATACAAAACTTTCAGGAAAAATGCTCAACACAATGGAGAAAATTGCATCAGTTCTAATGTATTGTTATATGTAAATTGTATGATGATGTAGCCTTCTCAAATGTTGCCTTTGGATTCTATTGCCAATATTTACAAATACTATGATTGCATTTGGCTAGTAGCTTTTTCAAGTGTCATTTACTTTATATCCATATAGTATTTGTCCTGGAATATCAATATCATCAAACAATGGCATAGGCAACAAGCCTCTGATGTACTCTACCATAGCGATATTGAAGCAGAGAATGACGTAAAGCGACACCCCACCCCACCGCCTTAGATGTCACAAGAAAAATCAATATATTTGAACTTCATGTTTCAGGAATTACGGGGAAAGAAATAGTTTATAAATGGTTGAGGTAACCTTTATTATGTGTTACGTTTATATTTAAGCAACGTTGTACAAAGAAATCACAAAAATGTAAATAATATGCAGTCACGAAAATATTTTTGGAACAGTTATCAAAAACAAAGATTTTCCCGGCCTAAATATAATATATAGTTAGTAAATTAATGTAGTGGTGTGAAAACTTGCAATTTGAAGACAAGCTTTGTGTCTTTACATCGATAAGAGCAACAAAATAAACATAAAAATAAGATTTGAGTGGTCATCAAGAGGGGAGGAGCATTAGTCATCAAGGTTTTGTTGTTGCGCAGCTTAAAGCATTATCTCAAAACTTGAAACCAAATACATAAAGAATTACAGTCTTTTAGTTCTAAAATACGTTACTATCGCTATAAAACACATTTATTTTTACTTACTTTGTCCGACAAGCGCTTTCAGAGCCATCTTGAACCGTAGACAAAACGTTTTTTTTTCAGAGCTGTCATAAATGAGGTGACTCAAATGGCTGCGCTGTGCTTTTGTTGTCTGCGATTCTACTCAGTTTAATTTTGCCTATTTTTGTAAAATATTAAATAAAGGAACAGCAACGAGTTCGATAGGTACCTAAACAAAGTATGTGGGTATATTCTAATGTAAATTTTTTTTATTATATGACGATTTTTTTATTTATGAGCAAGGCTGCCCACACGAAGTTAGACGTCTCTTAAGAGTTACATTTATTGTCTATGGTCACATTAAAGAGAGGGAGTTTTAAACTTTTGATAACATTATTATTTTCTACCTAGATTTTCAGCGATTAAATTTTATTTTTACTAAAACTGCCAAATGTGTTTGGAAAAATAGATAATTATTATGTATTAATGTAATTAAAGCACTGGTTTCTTATTTATTTTGTCCCTACCTAAAAAATAAGAGTTTGTAGGAGGTGGGTCGATAAAAGCAGGACAGAGATAAAAAATATCGCCATTCCTTTTACCGTCACAGATTTGGTCACACACAGCAAAAGCAAAGCAAAACAGAAGTTCAGTTTTTGTACTGTTGGATAGAGCGTGGTTGTGTGCGGCTGCTTTTACATTTTAAGTATGGATTATCGTGTAAATTTTCGGAACATAAAATTATGATAACTGATTGTTACGTTAAGGATTCATAAATAAGGTAGGTAACAAAAATAGTTATTAATTATTTTAAAATAATAAAATATCCTATACATATATCAACATATTAAAAGTACTTACTTTTTATAAAACAGGTATTTATAATTTAATAAAAAGTATACAAACTTGCAAAAAAATACTTTTAAGTATGATTTATAATAAATTCAAATAACATATTAAACACCTAAATAGGTACATGTCTGGATGAATATCCTGAACAAAAATTATGTAGCTACTGCCAATTTTACTCTTTAAAATGTTTTTTTGCCAAAGTTTGTATCTAATAAAACTTTGATTATAATGTATGTACAAACCTCACATACTATAAGTACCCTACATAGGTAGGTAGGTACTAGCTGTTTAATCTGGGATCTGGGAGTGAGGTACACTGTATGCTAATGCAGCTAGTCTAGTTGCACGTAAATCGTAAAAGGTGATCGAGGGAATGGGCGTTGTAGGTACTATGCTATGGGCAAACATCGGTGACTGACAAGAGGTTAGTTCTAATAAAATAATCCAACTATACTACTATCCTACTAATAATATAAATGCGAAAGTGAGTTAGTATATTTGTTTGTTACCACTTCACACTTCATCCACTGAACCTATTTAGATGAAATTTGATATGGATATAGTTTTATACCCAGGGAAGGACTACACTACACAGCTAGTATCCTTATAAATTAGCGAGTGACCCTTACTGTCCTTTACAATGCTCATTTTAATAGGAGCCTACAGGCATCGATGTCTCAAGTAATTAACATAGTTGTTTTTTTTATTGGCAGCGGTGAAAGTGAGGTGTGGCGACTACGTCGTTCGAGGAGCCAACTGTTTGTCAGCCGCTGCAGCAGAGGGGCTCACAGTGCACTTAGGATAGTGAAATGTAAAGTGGCAATGTGATTCGTTCTCTAAGCAGAACTTGTGAACTTATTTTGTGATCTTAACAGTGTTTGTGTATGATGAGGAGCACGGGGAGCACCGATGCTATGGTAGTGATACCCTACCCCTGCCGTGCCGAGGGCTGGCTCAACAGATGCGGTGAGTTTTTTCTTATCAATCCACTCATCTCTGGTTCTGCGTTCTGTCTACATTTACCTTCAGCTTCAGTTATTTTTAAATTGCATTGCGAGTTATTTGGGGCGATTTACGTAAGTACTCGTGGGTATAGGCGATGACTGCACGCATGCATTAGTAAAGGTCGCATTATTTAACAATCAGAACTTGATTGACGTCGAGAAATAAGTAAACCTTGTCATAAAGGTAGTCTCTTCATAAAATACTGCTGCATATCAGAATGTGCAAAAAATATTTTTGTATGACCCGAGTATGTAAAAAGGAGGATGAGCTTATTTATATGAAAGTTCCTCTTAAAAAAGACACTTTAAAATTTTCGAACTTAGGAATTTTACTTTAGGAAAAAACTAGTAAGTATGAAAATTCGCAACTTACTAGTTAGTTATGAAAAAGCAAAAAAAAGACAAAAAAAGAAACAAAATGAATAATTATTAATAGATTGTTGTCGTGCCCTATAAATCTATCTTGATTTGTATCTGCGATGGCGTGATTGGATGTAATTGTTGAATTGCACAACGGTGGGCGTTTGTCAGCCGACATCGTCTCCATTCTCCATCCGGCAATTATAAATATTGACTTGACGCCAGTTACAGTTAATTGCTTTAAAAGTCCATAATTGAACTAAACGACGCATTTAAGAATCTTGTATCATCTTTAAGAACTGGCGTCAATAAAATTAAATAAGGGTCAATAAGCCTTTCTCAATAATATATTCGCAGTAGCTGGAGTTAAAAGGCTTGAGGAATGGAAAAATATTTTTGGTCCATCGGTTAGATTATTAAAAATATTGTACATATTTTTTTCTTTTCTCTGAGAAACCAAAAATGACAAAGATACAGCACATTGAAATTTTGCGTGTCGTCACACTTAAGCACGATTTTTACTTAAGTATGACGTTGCAAGCTCCCACTTCGGAACTTTGACGCTCCGTATCTTTGTAAATTTTTTATTTTTTGGTAAACTGAAAAATACGAGTCCATTATTTTTGGATAATCTAAAAGACGGACTACTAACAATTATACTTTTCGGACCTTGCGTTACCCCTATTAACAATTTGAAATCTTCGGGTAACGTATACTGCTTTGTTAATTATGCAGCCACATCTAATTACTACGCCTGGCCGGACCTTATCGCCAAGAGAGCAGCAGGTCGTTCGCGTATGCCCTACTTATAGTGAAAACTATACGACGCTGTGGTTTTCTATCGAGTTTCGGTCCACCACGCTGGCTGCAGCTGATCGAATCGCTTTCTACTATAATTACGTGTTGCTTGAAATCCCTTGTGACTTCCCAGAGATTAAATAATTAAAAAAATATTCAGGCTTATTAAAGATATAATAAAAGTAGCTTAGTATCGTAAAGAAGAAGGAGAAAGGCAAAGACAAGAATGTAATAGTTTTTAGGAGGACAAATGTAAAAATCTTTGTAAATAATCTTAAGTAACGTGTCAGTGCCAATATGCACAAAAAACTTCAATCAACTTTAAGTTTTATACTTAGTAGCCTAGAAGATATAATGATGATGACAAAGTAAGAATTAAAATACTTTAAGTACTTAATAAAGTTGTGCTGATAATACACATGACTAAAAAGTCATGTGTATTATCAATTTTCTTTATCATTTAATCAGATACCGTATATATTAATGAAATATTTTTAGGACATAGGTACGCATAACTCTATTCTTTTAACCAAAAGTTGACAACTACCAGCTCAACTCGACCAAATCTCGACGTAATCAATTTTTATCTGAAGTCATCTGGTGTGAGTGAGTGACCTCACAATTTGTTAGATTTAAAATTGTGGTCATTTAGATAATCTAGTGGGATTATTGCTTAAAGAAACTATAACTCAAGAGCTTAATTATCCTGGTTAGTGGACAAACCTTGTATATCACACAATCAAATTGTCGAGTAGTTTGCCTTGGTAAAAATTTCCACGAACCACCACGGTTCATGGAAGAAGTAGTGACGTAGGTATATTTGATGTAGTCAAAAGAAAAATGGTATAATGGTACTAGGGTTTATAGTAAAGCTCTAAAATTAGAACTGAATTTTAATTAATGATCAATCTGATAATCAAAATTACAAACCATTAGTCTAGCTTGAGGAAACTTCCACAGGTATAGTTGAATATTTTAGTACATTAAATATTCTGGAGAACTGTGTAATAACACAGAACTTACAGTATATTTAATATACAATAGTAAACAGGAGGACTTGGAGGTATAGAACCGCGGAGTATTCAAATGCTAAACATATTTACATCATACAGCGTCGTGACATGCACAAGAAAGTTATTGCGAACTTTTAAGCTGAATAATGTATCTAGGCACTTGCCCAAGCATTTGAAATACATTACCATTCTTTTCCTAGTTTTAGTAATTACCTATGTATCAGCAGTTGCATCAATATTTATAGGCTTATACCATATTACCAACTTTATTCTTAGCTTCATACTTATATAATTTATGTCATAGTTTCAAATCCGAATACCTATTACACAGATTAGAATAAGATTAGATTGTGGTTCGTTGTCGAGGAAAATTAATAAAATCAGGGGAAATCATTCAGGTATCTTTGAAAATTGACACATTTATACCTTGTGGTGTCCAGTTCAACATGCTAATAGTCCTCATTTAAAGGTACCTTTGTTTTATTTAGTGAACGGGTTACTCACGTATAGAGTCAGCTACTGCCGATATCAAAAAATCATAAAGGTACCTTCTTTAAAATTTTTGCCCATTTCTCGAATATCTTGAGGAATAGCGTTATGATAAATTCTGAAAAGGCACAGGTATTAAGTAATACATTTGTGCTAATTTTCAGAACAATAAGAATTTTCCCTGAATCCCTATTTCCGGCTTAATTTGACTAGGCTACCGTTAGTTTGTTGGTGTTGCCTATAGTAGTCTGAGCACGTGCCGCGCCTGCGAATGACACATGTAGAAAGTAAACTCTCGCGATGCCGTGCAATCGCAATGCGCCTGACACTACGATCCGGCCTGGGAACTATTGTATTTTCAAAATACATCGTGAAATTCTAACTACTTACTGTACTGAAACTTTCTACTGTTAAATTTCTCACTTTAATACCATTGTATCTCAATTATTACGTCATTCATTATTCACATGACATGAACCACGTCGTAATTAGCTAATGAGCTATTATACAAACTTTTATGTCGTCTTTATGAGAAAGTCAAAATAAAACTGTTAGCAATCTAGAAAAAATATTATAAATATTCTTTCTAGATTGCTAACAGTTTTATTCATTGTAATTTCTCAGAAAATGAGTATTTCTCTCATACGAACTCAGTGGTCGGTCACTGTCTTTGACATTGGTCGTTACCTAAAACCATGTCAGGGGCCTTTAAGGCGGTTTTAAAAACTCTGACACTAGTGTTAGTCACTAACACACGATAAGAAGAAGAAGTGGGTGGTATATTATTCATCCAAAGTAAGAATAGGGTGAAAATGCGAGGGCGCGTGTCAGAGTAATGAAGGCTAGTTCTTTTCTGGAAATTCGTGAGTAATTATGCACCTTCCAAGGCAAAAGTTGAATGGGGAGTATAGGGACCCTTCAATTGCCGGACTATCGTACCGTAAATCACGCTAACTACTGGACGTGTCCGATCGCTTTATCACGATCCCCATTTCCCCTACGAATCGAATTGCACCAAATCCGGTGTATAAGGCCAGTTCAATGATGGCCCCTGATAGAACTGCCTTGTTTAATCTGATGTTTTAGTACAAGAAATATGTTAGGGCTTGGCAATGATTGGTCACAGTCACAGTTATTTGTTCGGGTTAGGTGCGCCAAATGACAGTTCATCTGTGTACACACCTATACCTTGCATCATACAAAAGTATCTACCTGGTATTGCGCAAACCGGCAATTCCTGGCAGGTTAAAGTCAAACTGTGTAAACACGTAGGTGCCTTTCTAATTCTTTCTCTTAAAATATTGGCGAAACAAGAAAATCTTGTTTTAACGCAAGAATAAAGCACATACTCATAAAGTCAAATCTAGTTTTTATAATTAATTTATTTTTTTAATCTCTCTATTTCAAAATATAAATTTAACTATTGATATTGATAGGTATGTGTATTAAATACACCTGGATACGGAGAGTATCCAGCCTAATTTTATTATGTATAATATAAGTAAGTATATATTTGTTTTATGTGGTATGGACCCTTCAATGAACTTCATCGAGCTAGTTTAACGTTGAATTATTTTGACAGTGAACTATTATACACGATTGTATGATGGATTGGGTAATGTTGAGGTCAGTGATACAATTATTAAAGTTACTGAGGTCGTGAAGCATTCCTCCCACGGTCACGCAGCTTATCAACAAAACTGGAGCAGGTCAGTACATCGCCAACCGACCCGCGACCAGTGACCATTGCTGCACCACGTTTGCATAATTACAGAAGCAAACAATCAACTAGGTTACGGCATTTAAAATTACTCCTACGAGGAATGTTTTAATTACTTTTATTTATGTATACTTCTGTGTAAGATTAAAAACTCAATTAGGTACGTAAAATACAATTGAACTTATGATAATTAACATACCTCGGATTAACATGGGATACTTTTTATCCAGGAAAAATAAGACTAAGATAACGCTGCCTTCTTTGATTATTAGGGCCAAATCGTGGTATTTTTTTTTTAATTGTTACCTAATAATTAAAAACAATGCAATGGTCGCGTTTTCTACACGGGTGCTTTTTGTAATATGTTTTAGAATGTTCAAAATGAACTTAAGCGATATTGCACTATTATTACTTAAGTAGTTTATACATAAATTAGACACAATAATATATAAGCGTTTGACCTTTCTAAATGTTTTTGCATAACGTGTTAACCATTCTGTATGACGCAAGTAACTATCTTGACCACAGCCTATACCAATATGTTATAGAATGAATTCACATTTATTGAAAAACACATAAATATACCTACTATTTTACTGCGTAAAATATTAAATTAGCAAGCATTATAAGTAAGTACAAAGTATTATATGATGTTATGTGACTGAATTTTCACTTTCGTGTCGTTTGACAAGTGAAAAGTCCAAACTTGTCTGCAGTCATATAAACCGAATAAAAGCCGAAAAAAAGTCTGTTTAAATTTAGACTAACTTCAGGCGATGTTATGCGATTTTAATTAACAAAATGTATAGGTACTTCATTCATAAAACAGGAGAGTTACTTCAAAATCGGTACGCAAGACGGTCGTTACTGCGTATCCGCCTTTGAGTATCAAGCAACATTGAACATTGAGCACTCACGTATGATGATAAAGTCTAATTTGGTTTGACATAGAAATAGGACGTCACTATCGTAAGACTAACGTATTATTTTATGATAATTAACAAGTGAGACAAATATCCAAAGATAAATAAATTATTTTTTACTTTGACTTTGACTTTATGGAGTAACCCCTCAGGTAGCTTTAGAAAGTAGTCTGCCTAAAACTTTGCTTAACCTGACCGAATCTCAGTGATTTTCTGTAGAATTTAGCAATAATCGATTGGCCATCGACTTGTCGTTCGTCACGTAATAAAATGAAAGGCTTTATTAGATTAGCGATGGTGTCAACAGATATATTTTTGGAATACTTTGCTAGGTATATTATTTTCATGAAATTGTGTATAAGTCAACCGGACGTAGTTAAGGATTTTGGTACAAAATATTTTTTTTCATACAGCAGCGTGTAAAACTGATTGTGGTTGTGTCTATTAATTATTAAAGTTAGCGTTATGACATTTTTTTTAATTACAAGGGTAATAATGTAAGATATATTATATAGGAATTTTCTTTTTTTTTAATGAAGTATGTAACTAAGAAGTTAAGTTAAACACACAAATACTGAGAACTGTTATCTTAATTTTATGATTTCATATTATTATTATCTTATGGCCTTTCTTGGCCCAAGTCCTTTATGTTTCTGCCGAACTCTTTTCTTTATTCAATAAGTTAAAATTTACAGAATTGACTACCGACCTTATTGCAACAATATACTTAATGTAGAAACTTTAATCTGAGGGTAGATAGAAAATTAAAAATATCTATGTTTGACTAGCTAGTGCCCGCGACTTCGTCTACGCAGGATTATCACACAATACCTTTATAAATGGTAGCCTATGTGCTATTCTGATGTATACGCTATATTATTGTAAAGTTTCATTAAATCCAATCAGTAGTTTTTACGTTAAAGAGTAACAAACATCCATCTATTCATTCATACTTTCAAACTTTCGCGTTTATTATTTTAGTAGGAAGTAGGATTATAATCTAAAGTATACTTAGTTTTTTTGTATGGAGTAGACATACAAAGTTATTACAAATAAAGTTGTTACAGGTGAGGGCGTTGAACCGATACCTGTTGCGGGCGATTGTTGCATCTCCAGTTACCATGAGAACGTAGTTATGAAATCAATACTTCGTTTCATGGGAAAAAAATCAAGACTTAGGTAGACGGACCCTACATTTTGTCTATATCCACCGTGTTTCCGTTGGTTTAATGTAAAATGTATTAAATAAATACCTGCGCAGTTTGAAAAATGCTCTAAATGAGAGGGCATTATGATACAAAAAAAAAAACTATTAAAATAATCAAACCGCCCAGACATAATAAATAATAATAATTACCTATGGCGGATGTAGACTAAGATTATTTTTGGCTTGTTAGATTATTAAAAACTATGAAGGTGACGTAAATCACCCCCACTTCTAAACTTCGAAGCGCTGTATCTTTGTGAATTTTTACGACTTTGCTAAACAAAGATATATTGGTCCTCCTATGGATAATCTAGTTGACGGACTAAATAAAATAATATATATATATGATCCGGGTCATGTTGTCATGTATTGTTTATGACCTGCACATAACTAGGGGTAGCCAAATTGGTGGTTTTTGGTCACTTGGTATCGAAAACCACACGAAAATAATCATAATGTCTGGGCAACGCGATAATTAAGGACATTTAAAATTATAATTAATTAGTAGCTCGTTATTATTTATTAATTGGTCCATAACATATACGTAGGTCTCATTTAAGTTTCCTTTTTATGTTCTATCCCTTTAATATTCAAACATAAACCAATTTGAAACTAGGGCGAAGCGCTTAGTTTCTGATATACAGATAGTTAGTTACTATAAGATAAGCCCTTGTGCAACTGGAATCACGAAGGAACTCATGATGATGTAACACAACATGATATCACTTCTTAGCTCCAGTAGTTACCACAATAAATTTATAGGCCCACCTAGGTTGAGTTACAGACGGCTAGAAAATGTAGTTTTAGCTTTAAATATCAGAGTAAAAGTCAACGCAATGGCAGAAACATTTTTTTGGATATTTGTATTACTTGAGGATTGTCATTTTTTTTTCTATTTCTTAAAAGGTAAATGTTGACGTCAGATCATTTACTTACAGCTAAGTTTACAATCAAGATTGCCTAACACTTCAATAGTTCCCTTGCAAAAATCTCAGGCACGAGACCTCTTTCGTTACCTTCCAACCCTGCGCGGTGCAATGTGCACGATGCGGTGCGGAGGGCAGCGACCGATCTGTAGGAAGCGCACCCTCGTCACCATGACAACGCCTCTTCCCGCGAACATTATTGACAGACGCCGGCACAGACAGGGTCCAAGGGGTGCAAACAACCCCTGCTGGAAACTGCCGACTCGACGCGTGCGTGTAATGATATATATATTTTAACAAGATTTAATGACGATGTGTTTATTACAGATAAGCAGTCATTGCCTTTGTGGATTTCGAAGTGGGGAGTTAAACGAAGTTTTGTAGCGCCAATAATTTCAACAGCAATTAATAATAAAATTAAGTTAAGCTACATTTTCTAAGTAAAAGTAGTAAAAGAGAAGAATTATTTCTGCAAAAATCTTGTGGAAATTATGTCATAACGCGTCACACTTTTTGGAAATTTTGAATTTCCCACCTAAATTCAAAATTTCCAAAAAGTGTAGACGGACCCTACATTTTGTCTATATCCACCGTGTTTCCGTTGGTTTAATGTAAAATGTATTAAATAAATACCTGCGCAGTTTGAAAAATGCTCTAAATGAGAGGGCATTATGATATATTTCAACAGCAATTAATAATAAAATTAAGTTAAGCTACATTTTCTAAGTAAAAGTAGTAAAAGAGAAGAATTATTTCTGCAAAAATCTTGTGGAAATTATGTCATAACGCGTCACACTTTTTGGAAATTTTGAATTTAGGTGGGTAGGTAGATTAGTAGAATATGAATACGAGTAACATTAAATTATCAATGAACTACAAATAATTTTCCGGTGGTATATTGATTGGGTTAAGAAGGTAGGCATTAGACGCGAGTGAAAACTGAATGATCAAAAGAACTGAATGCACGATTTTTATTAAAGAACGGAACTCATTTCTCATAAACTCTGCACCAGGCATCGGATTGCTTCCTGCTTGCACATTTATTTAAATACACGTGCATAAAAAGCTATTTAAATAACTGATGGAATAGTCGTAAAGTAGTCGAATAACGTTTAAATGCTAATAAGAATATGTTTACTGTACAGAAACACTTTTTTTACTGTTTTATTAAATGTAAGTATAGATTTCCTTTTGATATCAATTCCACTTTACATGTATTGAAATATGTAGTTCCGCCAATCATCACTACATGGTATCGTCGGGGGTTTATTTGAATTTGCGTGGCAAATAAATTTGTTGTCTGTGTTTAATGTGGATGTCTGTGGTTACTTTAATATGGAGTACTTACCCGCTATTTATTTTCAATCAAAATAAAACGCGTTTCCATTAATTAGAGAGTAAATATAAGTGCAGGTATTAAGCTGCATTAATTAATTAGCTGAATTGAGTTCATTGGGGTCACGATGTCACAGGATCAGAAATCGGGGACTACATCGAATTGCTCTTACCAGCTTTATTTTTAGCCGCGGACTTTTTTAGCGAAGTAAATATATGGAGGTTTTTTACGATACGTTTCCAGCTATAATCCATCAAGCCTTTAGGTTGTAGAGTTTGCCAAAGACATACAGATACATACACTCAAAAAACATAACTCTCTTTCAGGCCCAGTCGGGTAAAAATACTTATACACATACATACATACTTATATCTGTGTATATAACATAAGTGCTTTTTTTACGTATGAAATATATTTATACAGCGTGGAAGGGACATATATACCCGTAATAAATCAAACCACGGACTATACTAGAACACTATAGTAGAATGGAATTAAAATAACGGAAAAAGAACCATTTTTTTTTTGCATTTGCATACTAATGTGTACAGCCGCCCGGGCAATTTGTATGGGAACTTCGAAGTTTATTTTTTATTTTTTGACTGTTATTTTAATGTTTTAACCTAAAGTAATCTAGTATAGCCCGTGCCTTGATTGTCCCTTCCACGTTGTACACATACATAGGTATAGCATATATCATAAATGATCTTTTTTTATCCTCATTTTTAAGGCTTTGGTTTTATTAAAACATGACAGCCTTATCGTAACTAAATCCTATTTGTCTACATTAAAGAGAGTTACTATATTGTGCAGTACAGCCGCTGCTAATTTCATGAATGATCTTAGTAGCAGTGACTTTTATATATCTACTAGCCGAAGCCCGCGACTTCGTTTGCGTGGACTTTATGTCTCTGAAAAATGTTCATCAAGCTGAACAACTTTTGGTAAGGCGTCATTTTTATATTTCTTATAGTTTAGCTGGATCATTAGAGTTCTGCATCAGGTGTTCCATTTTCCAGTATCATTTATACCCTATATGTGCCCAGGCTTAACAGTTATATAACAAAAAAAGTTTCATTCGAATTCGTTCAGTATTTCCGGAGATTAGTGTGTACAAACAGACAAACACACAGACATTTTTTTAATTAGTACTCCTTTCCTACGTCTTCATGGTCCCCAATTTTTTTTTGTAAATATATTTTATTTACAGGCACTTTTTTTACTGTGATGAACTTCTTTTACGACAAGGTAATGAGGCGTTCGTTCTCGCGATCTTGTCTAACCATATAAATACATATGCGGTCCATGCCATGGCTGACGCAGCGTGATTTAACAAACCAGTCTATCTGACTTTGAAGCTGCATTTCAATAACTGTGCCAAGGTTTTTCTTGTTATATAACTGCTAATTGATTCGTCAATTCATGTGTAGGAGTAAACCCATATTTCTAGAGCTTTTTTTATCTAAATTACCAAGTATAAAGGTACTAAAAATTATTCGCCTTCCAATTTTTATAATAACCGTATCAATTAGACATTAATTATTTCTTAGCGTTTCAAAACTTTAGTCTTTCAATTTTTTCCAGTGCTAATTTACTTAAGTAATTAGTTTCGTGAACTAGCAGTAAAATTAAACAAACTGAACTGAATAAACAAATGAAATATTTATAATAATTTTTAAATGGGACTAATATAATGGAACTATAATGCCCCGCAGCTATACTTTCATACATTTTTGCCCATTTTACTTTCGTAAGGTACTTTTGTCTGACAGCTCCTGTTTATTTTTTTAGGCTCTAAAGTAATAAAGAAGACATACAGGTACTTACTGTAAATTTGATAAAATAAGTTAGTATTTTTACAAATAATTTCAATAAGTAACATTTTAGTTTTTGTTTTATTTCTTTTCGATAGGTACTTAAGTCTTAATTTACTTTAATGAAGAGGAAAGTATAATAAAACAAATTTTCTTACATAAGTTATGAACCTAAGTAGTAAGTCTATTATTTCTATCAATTTTAAGACTGACCTTACTGAATTATCCTGTTACGAAGTATTTAAATATGTAAATACCTAAGAAAGTAGCTACATGATTATGTCTACCGCAGTGTGTGGGTGTAGGGTGGACGTACCTAATACCAGCCCCGTACCTAATACCAGCCTTTCAACGTTTTTTTAGATAATAAGGTTTCTGTAAATATAATGTGGCAAGAACTTTAAAAAAAAATATAAACCATTTGGTCCAAAATATTTGTTAAATATGGTGACACTGGACTGAGTACTTCGACGTCAATCGTCAATTAAAGCTAGGCGACTACGGACGGCGGCCATTTTGCTAAAAAAATGATAAGTTCCGGAGTCACTAAAACAAGGTATTTCTCTTATTTCTTCAGCTCTACTGTTCTTGATTTGGTTTATTTTATATTATGATAGAGTTGTGAATCGATTTCTAAATAATAATTTAGGTTTTGTCTCTCATATCAGCTGAAATTAATGGGGCTGTAGTTAGATACATCAAATGTATGGAGTATGTAATTTCAGCCACTCTAGGCCACTCTAGGCTGGTATTAGGTTATATGGAGTACCTAATTCCAGCCACCCTAGGCTGGTATTAGGTTAGATGGAGTACCTAATATCAGCCACCCTATGAGGCTGGTATTAGGTTTAACGGAGTACCTAATTCCAGCCACCTGAGGCTGGTATCACACTAGGCTGATATTCGGTACGTGAAAGGGTGGTATTAGATACCGAGAGGCTGTAATTAGAGCCGAAGGGTACTTTTCTATATTTTATTGTTTTAAAAATTTGCAGTTAGATTTATGGTCAATTCAAATGTTAATTATGATTTTCAAATACATAACCTATCAATCTAAAAAAGAAACAATTGATTTCAGCCTAAACTTAAAGCAGTACAATTTTTTAAAGGTGAAATTTGTACCAAAAGGCTGACATTAGGTACGTCCACCCTATTAAAAACCTATCGATCGTAGGATTCCACTTTCCGTTTGATTGGCGGCCGCATTTGTAGAGTAAACAATACAAAATGACTTGGTAAGGTTTCACTAATTCAAACAGTCTGAGGTTTTACCTAACAAATCGAAAAGCCTTACAAAGTTATAAATAGACATTTATTGAAGTACCTTCTTCGATAACAATTTTAACTAACAATATTAAGGTGGTGGAAGTTGATGTGATGGGTATTTTGAGGGAGAAAATTCGCAGAATACTAGGTACATGACCTCTGCGTCATTCTGTTTCAAAGAAAATGTGCATGTATGTTATGATGAGTGAGTATAGCTTTTTGTTACTACCTACTTACATATTTTAAATTAAGTATTAATACTTACAAATTACGGGTCTGTTTTTCTTTGTTATACGGTATAGTTACAAGTAGGTATTTAAATGACTCATGCTTTGTTTACCAAACTGACTTTCAACATAACATTGGCTTGAGAAATAATGATGTGGACGGCCTACTAATGATAGGCGGCCCAGTAAGTAAAGCTTTTTGTACAAATAAGTGGCTTTTATTCTCGTATTTCTGGTTGGCTAAAGTTCATGGTTTTGTCCAGTTTTTGATTAACCTTTGGCACAGGATTAACATACCTACTTTACTTTGTATCTTGTGACTTTAAAAAGTGCTTAGGTGTTACCTAAGTAACTTTCTATATATAATTTCTTTGTCAAGTAGGTATTGTATTTAAATCGAAACTTAAGTACTATATTTAGACATTACTCTGAAATTATTTATAAAATATAATATGAAGCTTATTAAGGACCATCTCAAAACCATATACAGTCATATACCTATTTAGATAAACATACCACAATAACTTCAGTACTAATCTACAACAAAAGCTTTTTCTCTTTATGAAACCAAATAAACAAAGCTTTTACATTGAATGAACAACGTTGCATTATTCAGAAAATAATGAAAAGAGGGAAAGCGGAGCAGGCGCTCCGCGGCTCGCTATAGTCCTCCACGTAATAAGTTATTTTTATCCTCTTTTCTAGAAAACTCCCAACGAAGCAGGTAATAAAAGCGCTTAGATAAAACGCATTTCTATCTCGGCTCCCAGTCCGGATGGCAATCTGCAGGCCGTATTTCATCGTAACTCAATTTTAGTGTATTCCGCCCACGCCGTCCGCCCGCTTGCCTTTGTCGCAAATACTCTATAAACACTTTACTGTAATTAATGTCGCTGTTAAATTCTTGTTTAATTTACATAACACTTATAAATTTTTCATAACTATCAAGACTTTTTTCTATGAATAAAAAATGACTGGTAAGGTAAATAGATGAGTTAGGTACTCTTATATGTAACGAAATTAATAATGCACTTATGCCTGGCATGCCGTCGAAAGTAGTCAGTAACGCATCATTGATTCTGTCCATACTATTAAGTATGCGTATTGGGTAACACTTATATATGTATATCTATGCAGCCTATAGCTCCGTCTGATCTCACTTTTGGGGTGGTGGGAGCCACAAAGGCGGTGCGTCGCCAGCCAGCCTTGAAATGCTGTCGCGCCCGCCCTAATCCCGCCCTAGCCTTTATCTTTATTGTCATTATTTTCAAGACACGAAAGAAGCTGCAAGAAAAATAATTATTTCTTTCCATTATAATGAAACATAGTTACTTCTCATTTTAAGCTTGATTTCACTAATTATACTAGACATGTAGTTGTTTCACTTGTTACATAAGTAAGTACTTATATTACCTACATACCTTCTCATAAAATTACGACGTAAATGCAAATAAGTACAAGTAATAACGGTAAAAGTGACGACGCATTAATTTTTATGTAAAATTAAATTATTATTTGTCATGAAGTTATTAATTTCAACCCCTTTCCTAGTAGAGTTGGTACCAATGGGTTTGGGCAACTATGACTTGCAATCATTTTGACAACCGACCTTGGTTGTCGCTTTTCTCATTGTCATGAAAACTCTTCTATATGTCAAATGTTATTAGGTACTCATAATAATTAAACATCGATTAGATTTTTTGCTGTCATTTCATTGTTGGTAGGTGCGTATCTCAATAACATGAGACGCGATCTAGCCACGGTTACACAGTATCTATCTTTCTAGGTAAATACATATAGATAATTATTTTTTTTATTTTTTAATTAACTATATTCAAACCATTTTTGCAAAAAGAAAGTTTTTGATGTATCTATCCATTTAATTTATTGCATGCTTGTGCGTAGCCGGGTTGGGCCACTAGTAATTTATATAAATAGAATAGAACCAAAACAACAGTTATAAATTTTGCCGCGCGTAAGAAAATGGGACATAAATATCCCTGTTAATTGATTTATGGCAGTGCATAGCATATCTTAATGCAGTTGTATTAGTACCTAATACGTGGGCAGGAACGGTGCGTACCTACTACATAACTTAGGCACCTAATATATGTACGGTTACCAAGATATGACATTGGTTTCTGCATATTATTACGCCATCAACACTGATACTTAGTTAAATATCATAGTTAGGAACGTACTTGTGATGACAAGATGCAGCTCGGTAAGTAGGAACCTCATTTAAAAGTCACATCAAAGTCGTGCGCTCGTGCAGTGCTTTTTAACTGCCATTGACAAGTCAAAAGCTCAATTTAAATAATTAACACGCTTACCAGAAATAGCACCTACGTTCACTGTTTTTATTACTTTGACTAGTAGAGAATTCATCTTGTTCTATTAAAATTTAATAATTGTAAAAAATAAAAACAGAGTTGGGTAAATCCACATTTAATTAGCTAATGCAGAACAATTAGGTTTCCACCATACGTTGGTATGGTGGAAACCTAATTTTCCAAGATTTAAATTTTGGAATTTAAATCTTTACGCCGAATTTTCTTTGATAACATGGGAAATCCGTAAAAGTTACACAAGATTTGGACTGAAGAGAATAACGGTCTGGGTACGAGCATATTATAGTGACGTGAACTGTTTCTAAGTTCATTGCCCACAGTACCTATCTAACTTATTCGAAGTAAGTATTCTACATGGATTAATCAGATGTAATTACTTTGATAAGGAATTTAAATTCACATCACTGTGTATGTCTATTGAACGTAAACTTTGTACAGTGGGCCATATAGAAAAGCATACCACCAAAGTAGTACCATAGGTATACAGTACACTTTTCTATGCGGCCCACTGTACTTTTACGTTGGCGGCATCGTGGAGTCTGAAATACAAGGGTACTAGGTATGGCAAAGCTTCCCTTACGAATGTACAGCTTTTCTAAAAGATGAGGATGCTGTCGTGGTTTTCCGTAAATATTATAACATACATACATACATACTATCACGTCTTTATCCCTAATGGGGCAGACAGAGCATTTTGGGTCTTGCGGTTTTAAATATTATAAATAACTAGATAAGTAGGTATCTCCTCAACTAAGCCTCTAGTCAATGAACAGATTAGCCCGGTTCAATGGACTGTGAGTACAAAAGTCGAATACAGCGAATACATGGCGATACCTCGGCGTTCCCAAAATCGGCACAGTCACGATGTGCAAATACGCTAACGGTAAAGTCAGTGTAAGGTCGACACAGCACGGAGCATCCGCGGTACGTACCGGATGGGTGAGGAAGGACGCAGTGTGTCCTGACCGAAGCCCGAGGCATGTAGGTAGAGCCGTCGATACTAGCCGGACGTATGGGACGGCATCACGGCACAAGCAGTGACCTCATCATGACAGCTCTGCATGCAAAGTATAACGTTTGTGTAGGTATCTTTTGAATAAGTAATACCGCTTTGCCGTTTTACTCCTGTGTGTATGTGCACGATTGATTTGGTGCTGCTGAATTCCAATAAGGCCCAACACAGACGACAGACTTTTTGTCCGATCGAGTCTGCGGCGCACAAATAGTCTCCGTGGCGCGCAAAAAGTCTTTCGCGGATTGTTCACGGACTCAACACACACGACGCACATTTTGAATCATTCTGTCGGCAGAACTGTAGGGACGGGACACGTACAGTTTTGCACGCCATGGAAGTGCAAAGATTGCGATGTATTATTTTATACTTGAAGTACAGAAAAAGAAGAAATAGAAAATTTTGGGTAAATCCTATACTTTCGGAGAGATTACTAAAAGGACAATTCCATATGAAACATGCAATTCTAAAACAATATCCGGACAATTTTTTCAAATTTTATAAATTTTCTATTTATACTTTTAATGAGTTCCTATTCATTTTAAGATCAACTTTGACACATTCGGAAACAATAATGAGAAAGTGCATTGGTCCAGAAGAAAGGTTATACTAGGCATGATAATCGGATTTTGAAGTATAATAAATTGCAGGTCTGTTTTGTATTTCATGAATTAACATCGGTACATCTATCTCTAGCGCCATGCTGCAATACCGCGCACGTCACGTCCACCACTAGCCGAGTGAAGGTCACAGACTAAAGTGCGCGACGTCTGTGTTAGCGCGGGTTGAAGCATACGTTGTATTTTTTTCGCACACTTTTAAAGTCTGATTTTTTATTCCGTAGAATTCTGACAGCTGTCATTTTTTGACATGTCAGAGATCATAAACCTTATTGGCCGGGCACATTTTTTATTAAATTCCAGATTTCAATAAGAGTGAAAATCTGTGTCAACACATTTTATTTGTTAGTGAATGTATCCATTGTATTTAGTGCGGTGCTCCAAATCAAAAGGGGACGTACAGCGAGCGATATTTACGTCGATTTTCATCACTAACGGTTGAATAACCGACAAACTTAACAAACATACAGATAGACAGACAAACAAAGGAAAAAAATATTTTTGATTTATTTTTAAAAAGACCCCTCTTATACGTCCCTTCCAGGTTCTTAAACTATCTCCATATTGAAATTTAATCTAAATCAGTGCAGAAAAAAGTATTTTTCAACAAGAAAACTTAACAGAAACATAATAAATATAATAACAATCAATGTGACAGCCGCGACGTGACAGCTGATAGCCGCATACTTTATTTTTTAATTTTTCTTCTTGATGAATTACGAAAAAAATAATGTAATAAGATTTTGACTAAAAAGGTTGATGATACATGAATTAGTAGGGAGTGATGCCAGGGAAAGAAAAATAACCTGCTGACTTAAAATTACTTAAAAATATAACTTTAATAATTCGGAATCAAAAAATGTTATATCATTTCAAATATACCAGAAAGATTAAACTTTATCATTATCTTAGTAAAATATAACTAATAATCAATAATGTAATTTTTTATCGCACTTATAAGGGTTCCCTTTTTAGTTGGAGAGCTTTTTTAGTAGCAACACTTATGAAATGTCAGAATTCTACGGAATAAAAAATTAGACTTTAGTGCAGTGTGGCGCGGCGCGGCGCGGCGCGGTCTGCCAAAATTACACGGATTTTTTGTGCGCCGCACTTTTTGTGCGTCGTGTGTGTTGCTGCATGTAATTCCATAGGTTCTATTTTCACAGACTAAAAGTGCGGCGCGGTCTAGTCTGTCGTCTGCGTTGGGCCTAAGGAAGACCATAACCATTAACGTGACAATTATACAGTAATAAAAATGTTAGGCGTGGTCTCTGGATTTTAAGGAACGATCATACCAACAGTCTGGTCTGTCGGGATGAAACTAATCTATAGGTTCTTATAATCTAGATCTAGGATCTATAATAGAGTAAGGTTTGAACTTATAGACTAGTTGAACAGTTTTTGCTAAAGGGGGTAATACTCTCACTCACCTCAAACGATATTTTACTAGATAACACCGACGGCATTAAACTGCATTTATAAATTAGATAGATAGACGAGGCAAGTAATATGTTATGGACCAAATGAAAAAATTGGGATATTATTGATTATTAAATGACAAGCTATTTAATTATAATTTGAACTTCCTTATTTAATATATTGCCTAGACATTATTATTATTTTTATATGGTTTTTGGGCAATCTGATAATACACAGGTATATGGTCTATCGAACAAGTGAAAGCGACCAATTTGGCTACCGTAAATTATGTACAATAGTTTTTATCACACTGCCCTCTCATTTTGGGAATTTTTAAACTGCGGACATTTATTATAATGTCTTAATAATCACTTTGTCCATTACATATACTCATAGTCTTGTAGATACCAAGAAAAAATATTTCTTAGGTATAAAGCAAACTAAGTTATGGGCCCAGAAACCATCGTATGCAAACTGCTTACTTAGTATTCTGTGCTCTGATCAAAAATAATAAATACTTAGCCTTACTCGTGCTTCGTAGGCGTAGGTAGCAATTGTCCATAATTTAATTTTTATGGTATTACCATAGGTTGAACCGTAAATGGGGTCGGTCACGACGTAAATTAATTTGGAAACGCGAAGCTCTTGACTCTTGGCATAAATCTAAAAGTGCGTGTAATATGCCTACGTCATTCTGACTCATGATTCGTGATAGTATGATTGGAGGTATTTAATTGAAGGTTATTTCACTAAACGTAAGTATTATAACCAATTAATAATTTAATAATGACAACATAGGGTAGGTATTTCTCTACTATTTGCCCTCAAGGGACAATGGTGTCATATTCGTAGTAACTAAGATGTGAAAACAGAATTAGGTTTCTCAAATGATTTTTAAACATAGAAAACGGAATTGGTCGTTTAAGTATTTTATTATTTGTTGTTATGTAGATATTATTTTCGCAACAGTAACGACATCTTTTGTCGAATAGTTGCAACATATAGTGTTTATCTAATGAATTTCCAATGTAATTTTTTGTTAAAGATTACTGTATAATTAGAACAAATAATTAAAAAATATCAATATAAATTAATTTTAAATATATATGTAAACCTAATCTTTTTTCTTTAATACATGTAGCGCCATCTTGTGATCAATAGCTAAACCAAGATAAGGAGCGTTATTTGTAGTTATGTTAAATACACATAGATGGCGCTTTCTACTACTGTATAAATTTGTACGTCTACTCGACTCTAGATGGCGCTACTTAGGTCTACATGTTTCAGTGGACTCAACCTTACTTTGATCTAAAGAAAGATAAACTTTTGATCGTGACTTTCGAATTTTAGTTTCGTTTTGACCCAGCCGTATATAGGTTTGACAGGCCATGCCAGTATTGCCAGTTTCTTAAGTATGGCGAAGATGGTGTGAACAAAAGCCAGAAAGCGGACCGAGCGGTCTGCATACTTTATCACGTCTTTATCCTTAACAAAGAGTCTGACCGTAAGACCGTGGTAGGATAATGGGCATGAAGATGGAATAAGAGAAGAAAAAGAATTGCTAGAACCTGTGGCTAGAGTCTAAACATTCTAAACCCTTTGACAATTGATATTCAGATTTTAGCTCATTCCCTAGATCGGCATAAGGTCTAAGAGAAACATCTGGTACCTATATTTCATTTTTTGTTTTTTCCCAGACAGGCATTTATAGTAGACCTATCCAGTATCCACCACATGCAATACATAGACGCTACCATGTTTTTATCCATTCTAAGGTAGTCAGAGCTAACAGTCACAAGACCCACATATCCTTAGCAAGATGAAGGGATTACACCTGCATGGCAAACATGAATCACAAAAGTTGCTAGAACAACTATTATTTAAAAGGTTTTGTGAAGTTTGTCCCTTTTCAGATTTTGCTTAAGGCTGAGGTATCCATACTGAAACTTAAGACCGAGATGATCGATATTATATAATATACTATAATTATATGATTATACTTAGGATTTGTGCGGAATAAGTGCTTTGCGCAACTTTTTACAACTTGCTGTTCTGCCTACCACCTACATAGGATGTGCGCGGGAGAAGAAGTGGTTATTATAACTTTGCGCAACTTTGTACAACTTGCTTTTCTTTGCGCAACCTACGGATACTTATTCTGACATATTTTTAGCAGCACGGCAGTGAAGTCACACGGGAAGTTATTATTTGTTGACATCGCCTAAACCCCGGCAGATGGGTATCCAGTCGCCGTGTTCGGTCAATATTGGAGGAGCGGGTAAATATATTCCACTGTTTACGCTACAGCCTGCCCCCAATATTTACAAAATAAAGAGTAACGTGAACTAACCATTAAGGTACCATCGTGTGAGTCAAGTTACTTTATTGAGAAAATAGCTTCCGCTCACTGTTTGGTTTAGTTTGTATAGAAGATTCTTTGAATACATAGAGTGATCTCATCTTATATCTAAATGTAATATGTTATGTATTATTTTACATCTTTGAAACAAATTAGAATTAGATACAGATACTTTATGTCATCAAGTATCTGTAATTATGACTTCTTTATACCTTAAGGGGAACTTAGAACTTAAAGCCTGTAAATTAGAAGTCTGACTCTTATAGTACTACTAGTTTGTACAAGTATATTTGAATACCATCGGGACACCTTAAACTCTTTCACTAGATGCAAATTGCAATTCATGTCTCTAGTCTTCGTGGAAATCGGGACTTTTAGTACATAGATAAGCAAGAATGTGTAATAAATACTACTTGAAATCGCTATAATGAACGTTTCAAAATAAATTATTTAATCTAGGATAAAATAGTAAGATATATGTTTAAGTGATCACAAGGAATGAATGTTCCACTTACCAGTTGTGCCAGCTTGCTATATGAGTCAGCCGCATTTGAATCATCCACTTGGTCGGCTGGATTGGTCCGCTAAGAGAAAAATATTTTGATATGATTTTATAAACAGGACATAGTGTATTGTTTCCATAAAAATATTTTGATTATGTATAGATACGTGTTACGGTTTATTTTCAAGTCATTTCTCTGAAAAATGAAAGGGTTCTAAAAACCAACGAGATAGAACCTAACCTAAGGTATTATAGGAAATTTTTGAATCCTTTGAGATAAATTCATGGTAAATACGAAATAAAACTTCAATTTCGTCAATAAAATGTGTTACTATAATGCATTTTGTTATATATTCCCGAATACCACAGCAACTTTGCCATCTAACGCGTACGCATCCCCGGTGACATTCGGGAATATAAGTACCATTCTATTGGAACAATAATTGACTGCTGCAGCATGTAGGTACACTCATTAAGACAACTTTCTCATAAAACGATAAGAACATAGCGATGTAACTGTCCCATTTATCTACTAATTTCCCATATGACTCGTTGTATTTAACACACCTTTATGAAAGTATATCTTTGCCTATTGCAGCCATCCCGTAGGCGTAATGATAGAGTGCGACGCGGTGCGTGTCAAAATAGCGAAGTTCTCCAACCCTGCAATAATTACCTCGAACAATAACACCCACACGAAGCACAGACGCTATTCAAACTAAAGGCGTTGAACCTACAAAATCCCGGCGCTTGGAATGGCAATGTGATGAGTTTTAAATTAATACATTTGGCGACCACATGTTAATTAATAAAAAAATAATGCTCGATCTTTTTGAATTAGTATCGTGGCATTCGTACCCGCGATGTATTGAATAAGCGGCTTGTGGGATGGGTCATGCGAAAAAAGTCTTAGTTTTTGAGGCATATTATTTATTTGATTGATTACTTTCTGTGCTGTGAAATGACTTCGGAATCTTATGGTACTGAAAGACTTTTCTCATAGGATATTTTTGTTATCATTTGTCGCAGACCTTTAATAATTCTGTATATTATTATAGCAAATTCTTTATTTTGTAGTAGCCGAAGCCCGGGACTTCGTTCGCGTGGGAAGGTTAGACAACTTATGCTAATGTTTATAGTTTAGTTCAGTTGAACCATTATGTTTCTGCATCAGGTGTTTAATTTTTACATTATACATTATATGTTATCCAGGCTTAATAGCTATATGGAAATAAGTTTCGTTCGATTCCATCCAACTAGCCTTTTCCGGAGATTAGCGTGTACAAACACATAAACAAACAGTCAGACATACATTAGGAATTACCTAGCTTTCTTGTGTCCCTACCTGGCCCGCATAACTTTTGTCCCAGCTGAATACTCGTAGTACGTATCCATTTACGTCTAATACATACTTAATTTATAATGAAATGGGATTAGTATGTCTGTAGGTTAGCATTTGCTGCCCAATAGGCATTATAATACATACAGCACCGTTCTATAAAATATATGTATTTATATTACTAAAAACGGTTATAAAAGAACATAGCAGTAAGCTCGACAAAATCTTAGTTGTATATGTGCAATCACAGTTTTTTAAGGAAAAATTATTAAATTTAATAAAATTTTAGTGATCCGCATATTTTATTATTTTTAAATAACATTGTTAAGCTTTTAAGGATTTTTAAGGATTTCTTTCATAAGACCTACATATATATGTATGTATAATGTATGCGTACATATGAGTGAGCAGATGAGTATTGTTATTAAAACGATGAATCTGCATTGCACTATACCCTTTCGATTCTATAACTCTCCTAACTTTATAAGGACGGCACAGTTGCATAGATACTTATAACATAGATAAAACACATTCTGATTGAAATGTAATAAAAATACAATCACATTTATAAAGAGGTCAAAACTGAATACTTAAGTGTATAGTGGCTGGTGGGCCATAATGGCAAAACGTCAATAATCGTTAAATTGTAATGGACTGATAAGAGACCTCCGACTCCTCAATTAAATCTTATTAAGCAATACAAACAGCATCCTTGAGCAACACCAATACAATAAAGTGGAAATGCTTTTTGAATGTGACATTTGTTGCTATAATTGTTTTAGAATGGAAAACAACGGCGGTAGAAATAATTTTATGAAGGTTGAGTTTCGTTTCCAAATTGAATAGTTAGGTATTTAATTTTATGAAAAAGAAAAAGATAGTGAGTGTAGCAAGCAGGTTATGTAGAATCCATTGCTTACGACAGAGGGATCGCCGTGGCCGCATCATCATCATTATCAGCCCAGCCTTTATTCGGCCCACTTTGGTAAAAAATTAAAAATTACAAATAAAGTAGAACCATTTCTACTCGATAGAAAAAATATGTAAAAGCTGATTGGAAAAGATTTATTATCCGTCACAATTTTGATACACGTAAAATAAGCCTTTGATTTAGTCAGAGAAGAGGTGGCTCTGATAACTCGGATAAGACCAAACGTAATACAGGTGTCAGTCAGGAGCTTTTTATTTTGTTTCGAGTTGTTATCATGTTGGGTACCTATTCACTTAATTGGATTGCTGTAAAGACTGCCATACTATTGAAACTTACAAAACTTTTACTTTTACTAACTTGACGAAATTTTCAGAATAGGTTTCTTGAACTTTTGTTTAAATTGTGTTTTAGCTTATATTATAAGATATCTATAAAAGTATGTATTGTTCTGAAGTACAGTTACCTCCAGTTGCAGTGTAGTAAGACTAATAAGCAAAGATTCATTTGAAACAAAAAATACTTGAGTTTTTGAAATGTATAATGTAGAACTGTGTCAAGCTTGAAATTACGTTAGTTTTTGCTTGAAGCAAGTAGATTAAAAAAGTATCTATAAATAAATGTGAACAGTGGCTCTAGCTATCATCGCACCGCAATCGCTCCCCTCAGCAATGCACCATTGTACTATGCACAATATAAAATGTTGCAGTATTAATAATAGTGGTGTGATGCTCCCTCACAGTCGCCGTTTATCTAGCCGTTCAAACTAGTTTCAGTTACTGGGTGTCGACAGGCGTTCGTATTTAACGCCGGTTATTGGCTCTTTGCACAGATTCAGACCTTTTGTGCGACGACTACGAGGCTCATGAATAAGCAGGATTTGTGACATTTAGTCGGTGGCTGCGGTAACGGTCCTTGGTGGACAGTGAGTGTATGCGGCCAGCTGCAAACAGATGAGCGAGGTCCACATTATCGCATGAAGGAGTCCCTCCGCGCGGCGAACACCAGTCGGCCTGAGCGCGACCCGGCACGCGCACCTATACGCAGCGCGATCATCGAAACGAATTTATAATCGAAACAATCGAATTTAACTGCCAGAGCGCAGTTGACGGACCAAGTGACAGGATAGTGCTGTGTCTAGTTCAGTGTTGGTAAACTTTGCAGCTTTTGTTTGTTTACGATGCGCTGCGGTCGGCGTCTGATAATCGATAAATTCACATGTCGCATTTCTCGATCGATATAATTGAGAGCTGCGAAAATAAGGATTTCAGTTGAGCTTTCGAATTTTTGTAACTGTCAGTGAAGGGATTGTTGTATCAGATATAATGTTGATTGTGAAATATAAAGGTTTACACATTACGTATAGTAAATCTTTAAAAAGAACTTCACATAAGTATCGCCTGTAGGTAGAGTTTGACTTCGTAATTAATGAAATATAAAATTAAATAGCATTAAACTACAGAGATTTTTTCTAAAAAAAGTTAATAAGTATTTTTGTACTCAAAAACTTTTTAAGCATTTAAAAAGCTTAGCCGTAGTGTGGCTAAGCTTTTTAAAGTTAAAACTCTAGCTAGTAGAGAAGAGGACTATAGAAAAAAGCAGAACACAAGATTTATGTATCTTCAGTAATATTATATCATTGAAAGACTTCATTACCTCTAAAAGTAATTCGTTGAATAACTGAAACTATAACATATGTTGTGGTTTGTAGTAAATATTTCTGTTCATTGTACATCTCTGTTTTGAACGTTTTAAGTGGTACGCATAGTACGATAACCGCTTAATAGCGAAATAAGCGACTTTTAATTGCATAATAAAATAAAGCGTGTGTCCCGTAGCACTTTAATGCTTGTCAGAAATAAAACTAGCGGTTACAACCTTAGGCACCTGCTTTTTTAATAGTGTACTTAACGAAATCGATCACCGTTGCTAGGAGATCAACCGCATAATAAACCTAGTTTACGGCCTTCTTGCTAAGCTCTATGATACGCCTCATACTGAGCCAGTTGAATGGAGAAGCACAGTCGCAGGTCGAGTTTTTGGTACTTTTTATATTATTCAACTTTTTTATGTTAAAGAATGTTATTTATTACACTTAAATCTAAACATTTTCTTCTCTTTGTTGCTGGTGTAGAAGGAAAAATAAATTGTGAAGTATAAAGGCCGCCGAGAATCTGAATCTTCGCCTTTCGGGTGTGCGAAACAAGTATGAAACAAACAACATATACAATACAAACATACCTATGTTTGTATCTATCAGCTGTTTAGTTATACTCTATACCTACTAATAGTATGTGAACAACTTGACCAATGTAAACCATGTCTAATGGCGACTCTCTCTACAATGCCTACAGCAGGCCGCAGCCGAGTCGAGAGCCTCTCTGGAGGTTTTCCATGGCTTTTTGAGGCCAACTTTCCTTTACGACATACAAACATAACAACCGAGAATCTAGGCCCTTCAATATTCCAAATACCGAAATTGTATGGTTATGGACATTAAATTATTCATAAGAGTATTTAGTAACCACTGTACCACTAATCTAACGCAATATGCATTAATCATAATAACTGTATATCTTCACGCTGATCTCTGCTTCAGATGCAAATTATATTACGTAGGCGCCAAAAAGAAAGAAAGAAATGTTAAGAATTAAATAAAGAAGGTTGTATGGGCGTGTGTGTTCTAAAATGTTCAATTTTTGATACCGGTGTGAAGCCAGGGCAGGCCGCTAGTATGTAATATAAGCGTATTTAGTTTCTGGGAACAACGCGAATTTCATTTATTTAACTAAGTAAAACAAATTTGTATTTTTATTGTTCAAATAATTTAAAACTTAAACTTTAAGTTCATCTCGTTAAATACGTTAATAATCACTTCATAACATTAAAATAAAATAAGTTATCTACACTTTAACGTCAGTCTTAACAAACCTTGTATCCTGAAATTAGTAAGTCAGTCACAACAGTCACAAGTAGGTGAAGTAAGTAAAACTTTGTGTATTTCGTTTATACTCGACTCAAGTTTCCATAACATGCCATCGTTCTTGTAAAGCTAATCGTTGTTATTGTTTGAAACATCGGCCGGCATGACTGCACGTTGCACATGTTACTCATGACTTTCAGTAACCGCGCTTTATAGCTTTTCGTTCATTTTATGTGCCCTTTTTGCCAAGACTGCTGTTCAAACTGAATCCTTCTTTGTTGAAACAAATTGTAGCATACGTTGGAGGAATTTCGTTCTTTGACTTTTATTATTTTTGCACGATACAAACAAATTTTACTGAAGTAAGCTTTCAGTGCTGAGAATTAGAGGTAGAATTTAAAAAAAAACCATCTTGCTTTGTAATGCTTTTAGTTCTGTACCTAATGGAATAGGGACTGTATATATTAAAGCATTTGTTTTACTGAATAATGAGTTTATAATAGTTACCACAACCTGCTAATTTTTGATAAGTTAAATCAGATATTTACAATACAATACAATACAATTTTCTATGGAATTTTTATGGAATACAGGCAGATAACGTCATAGTTTCTAAGAGTCAAATAGCGCTCTTAAAATTAGTTTTTCTGCAATAATTACTCTCAAATCACTTAGAAAATGGATATGATCATGATAAGTGACATTATTTTATGAAGTTATAATTTCTTAACAGTACCAAATAATTTAGTTTTAACCCAGGAAAATACCCAATTCTCCACAACTGCCCAGTACAAGACATGTTGAACATTTCAACAAAATCAATTTCAAATAATATGTCCAGTAAATCACGTACGCACTGAACATGAATTTCGGTTTCAATGCATGGTGATTTGTTTAATGATAGATATAATTTAGATCGAGGCTTCGCATGCTACATCCGTGAATAGTTATTTTCGTTCGTTGACCGTCATTTGGTCGGTGTTTTTGTCACTTGCAACATTGAAACGGTGTTGGAATTGTGGCACGTGCCGGACTCCGTTAAGGCTGCTTTGGAAAATTAGCTGCTTCACACTCTATTAATGAGGAACAATCGCTTTGGACTTTTAAATTCGTGTATTTGAAAGTTGACTCAATATATAATGTTTTGTTAATATTGAAACAACGTAATTGATTGTTTTGATTTGTATTATAACGATTATTCTAATTTCACATTTTATTTCAACCTATCTTCGGTTAAGTTGGCAGCTATCACAGATCGATGTTGCAAACAAGAATTAAATTGCACCGTAACAATACTCACAGGCTCGTAGGTATGTTAAGTGATTCAAATAGCTTTTCTAAGCTCGGGCGATGCATTTTTTGGACAAAAAGTTTGTGTAATAATGTGCAGCTTTGTAGCGGTCACGAACCCGCATCTGTTATTATCAAGCCGCAGTAACAATCCGATGTACTTTACGGAATAATTGCGTTTCCTAAGCACGACTACCAGGCAATGACCTTTCAAAGAACATTTACCAGAAAGGAAAAAATTATATGCAGCCATTACAGTTAAGGTGCCATTGTTGGTAGATCCATCAAATCTCACATAAGTGTGGTGGACCCGTTACTTGTGAATGAACATTTATTATTATTTTAATACATAACAAAGCTGAAAAATAGCATCACACTTTTGATATTGCATCAACTTCCATTGTGAAGTCCTTCGAGGGGTCTTGCGGGTAAGGTTTTTATGAAAGTGTAGTCAACAGGAGAGTTTGCTAATTTATTTTGTTTTGCTTCCGATTAAGTAATGAAGGTATGAATCAGTTGAATTCGGATGTAACGGCGTCTGACCGGTGTCGAATCCCACAGTACCGTAACACCAGACTTGCTGCCTGGCACCGGACCCCGCAACCAGTCCCGCCCATGCATGAGACTAGATCTCAAATATCACTACCATATCACTGATTTATAATGCAGTCGTAAACGTGCCAAGTGTAGCAGAATTTATAGAGCTTATTTGAATCCACTGCACAAGAATTAGTTCGCAGAGTTGCTGTGCATCCGCGAATATGCGGATTTCATGTTAACGTACGACTAACCTACATTATTAAACGAAGTAAGGCTCCTACCACTGTTTAATAATATTTCCTTATTGTTCACAATAGCGAGAGGTTTATTTTAGTACAATTTGTTCCGACTTGGAAGATTGTATTGATCATTATTGTATTGTGAGCTGCTCTAAATTTCAATTACGTAAACGACTAGCGAATGTAATTAAATTCCCATGAATGAAACAAAGAGTTAATTATGTCAGAACAGAAACATGTTGTCTCTAATAATTAATGTTATATCTGAACGCAGCATTTATGTTTATTTGCACAGTTGCGGACGTCGACCGCAGTGAGATTATTTTTCCACTTCCTTCAGAGAAAACAATGAAACTGTGACATAAGATTCGTTTATGGCAATTCGGATGTGTGGTGATGAGCAAAACAGTTTTTTAGTTACTATGTGTCAGTGATGGTGTTGATCCGCGATGCCGGATTGGCGATACAACGTGCTGTCGACCAGCGAGGCATACATTAATGCAGAGGGAGCTCCGGGGGACCCGCTCGCCGCCAGCTACCCTCGCCGCGCTGATCGCACTAGACCACCCCATACTTGTCCATATACGACCATCTTTCTTGGTACTCGAGCTCATCATAGTCCCTTCAGACTACCACTGCTACAGAGCGATGCTGGGGATCCATATGCAGACGTGTACTCCGTCGACCGTTCATCAAATCTCACAGATACATCCAGCTTTGCTCATTATGAAGATTGTCGGCAAATCGGTGACATTTTGCCAGAGGAAGGTGAAGACAAATTACCTGGAGTGACATTACAAGTTCAAAAAGTGCCATATACATCCAGCGTATTTTACGTTTCGACGAAGACTGACTCCATTCGAAAGGAAATAGTACAAACAGATGACTTGTATCTCGTTGAAGGTTCCGATTCAGATGCTCTATCATCCTGTACGTGTGATAGCTTTGAACGCTGTGAATTTGATTGTCGAGATTTTGAACCATTTTCTGATACGTGTTGCTGCGATCCTCTCAGCGATGGCGTTTGCAGTCGCAGTCCTAAAGAGGTTGATTCACCGGAACATTTCTGCGATCAGCCAGCAGAAGACGATGGAGTATCAGCTCGAAGTGATATGGACGGACTTGATTTAGCACTATTCGAACCTGCGCAGTCAGATGATTGTGAGAATATTCCTGAAAAGTCTAATTCACCTACGGTTGCAGAAACATTGTGTGGAATATTGTACGCCTTGCCTGATGCCAGTTGTGGTAAGTAATGATCATAATGCTTAGTTTTCCATATACTTACTTTTTTATAAGACAGGTTGTGGCATTCCGGAAGAGGCAGTATGATAACCCTGAATTATAGTGATTAGGAGCACAGCGGCCAGCGTCGCTGCGCTATGCCGACCGCCGCGCCGCCGTGTGGTCTGCGTCAATCGGACTCGTATCCGATACGAGCAACGGTGTGCCGCAAATTACTATCGCATCAATCACTAGCAGTCATTGTCATAGCCGCAACAACAACAGCAATCTGGACGTGCTTGCGATCCTACAACGACGGCAGTCGACATGTGCCAGTCATGACATAACGAGCCAATCATACACAACCTTGCCGTTACGTTACGTGCACATAGATTATCCTTAAAAAGGCATTGACTCATTCACAACAATAAAGTCAATTTTGGAAATAGATTCCCATGATTTGTATTAATTTATGCTACAAAGTTGAAATATTACCTTTAACGAGTATTTTAAATTTATGTCTTGCACCAAATAAGGTAGTTCGTTATCTCGTTCGAGATCTAGTCTGAGTTTTGATGCTGTTTTGTACAGTGACACGAGTAATTTATTCTACTATAACTTTAAATGTTAGTAGAAAGGAAATTATTGATAAAGATGAAAGTGTTTTTAGTTAAAATAAATTTTATTCAAGGTTCTTCTTTACTATTTTTTTATTGCTGACTCGTTTAATTTCTGCCTACTGGCAACTATCATTTTTATCATTTCAGCCGCATAAGTAATTTTGATCTATTGAATAAAAAAATTGAAAAACTCGCCTAATGAACAACTTTATTTAGTAAATCATCAATGTTAATTTTCTACAGATATTCCTATTTTAATCACTTATAAGATAAAACGAATTTATGACCCTAGTCTACGTATTACGGAAGTTTAAGTAAGTATATTTGTTAAGGTAGTACACCTACTTGTACCGTTAGAGCCCGTAAGTTTGTAATTACCGGCGAGATAGAGGCCGATTGTCGGCTCACATGCAAATTCTATAGATGAGCCAAACGATAACAGAAAATGTAACAGACAGACGAATCTACGATACGTACAATCGTTTTAGCTGTAGTTAATGGACATGGTATGATATCTTAGTCTCTTACACATTTGCCACCGCAAAAATATGCAGATTTTATATCTTACACTTAATAAATGTACGTAACTTTGTTAATTGTTTCCGTGTGAAACTAGAATTTAGGCAGTTCATTCATAGTTATAAATGTAATAAATTATTCTTAAAAGAACATGTATGGCCAGTTATTATTTTGTAAAGTCTGATGTAGGTTCTTTATTTTTATGTCTATTGCAAAACTAACGACATAAATGGTAAGATAGAGTCATCAAAAGGCTTTCTAATGTATCTTGCTTTATTGAAGTACGTTTATTTTAATTTTACAGCAAAGGCACCTGTGTTAATCATGATGAAATTAAATACAATGCATTTAGATAGCTTGATATGTTGCTATACACGTGCAAAATCAAGAAATCATCGCAGATTACATGCAAGTTTACTGTGGTTTCTATTATAAATGAAACAATAATATTGAGTTTACTGGAATGCTGAATGCTACGGAAACATGCTCTTTACTCGAGAAAGTCCCAGGGTCAATGTGATGTGAAATAATTTACGACGTTTTGTTGTGGACTGCGGTTTAGTATCCCAGGAACTTTAAATATTTGGAAATATTAAAGCATTCTTACCTAATTGATATATAACGACGATGAATTGTAATGTATTTTAGATTTTTACTAGGTATATTTACATTACTAGATAATAAATTATCGTAAGTGGTCATAATGGATCTAAATCTGTACATGTAAGTATAGGTACATATTTAAACAATTTAACACTTGTTATAAAAATCATTCATTGGAAAAAATAAAATTTAAACTAAGTTCAAACAATACTTATTGATATATAAATTAAAACTAAAATAATTAAATAAGAACTAAAACTAAAAATAAATAAACTAAAACTTACATGTTTATTTTGACAATTATCTTAATTTTAAGATAATAATTATGCCCTGTATTTATTTATTTTGCACAATAAAGTACAATTGTATTGTATCTTTGATTGAATTGTTAGTGTTGGGAAAACTTTAAATTTCAATACCTACTTACAAGAATACCGTTAAATATTTTTAATTTATGAATAAGAAAATTGTATTGTTAAAACGCACTTTTTACTCTGTTTTTAGAAACAAATTAAACATTTCGAGCGTGGGACCGTTTGCATTACGTGTTTGGAGCGGACTTGCTGATTGTAAAACACGCACAGTCACATTCGTACTAACAAGACAGCAGACAAGCTTTGTTGACGTTTTAGTTTCGAGTCAGAGCACTGGTATACGAAAGTATTATTTTATATTCTGTGATATATGACACACTCAAAATGTGTGACAATTTTAAATTCAAAATTGATATTTTCCCGAAATAAAAGATATTATAAAGTTGCACAGACGAAACTGCTGTCCGTTCACTGTTACACATACCTCTCGTTTCACCTCTTACTAAAGGAAAGGGTGTTCACTGTCACCACACGGACATTTATAATCGAGCACTCTCTGATCGTAAATGCTGTTACTTATTTTGGATTATATAGACTTATAGTTGGTAATGTATAGCTACAATGCAATTCTTTTACCCAAACTTTGTTTTCTCTGTACCCTACCAGACTTAGCACACCGTTGATAATACGTGGTTGATGGTACAGGATGTGCAAAATTAACGGCTTCAGCTTTGATTTCACAAAGAGCACTATTTATTATTTTGCGGAACTGTAATCCCTTCCTTTCGAGGAAAATAGTTCATGACGTAATTTCTTTGTCTCTCTAATAAGACATTTTATTTTCCTAATAGGAACATATGTATATGTGTGAGTTACGTAACATAGCTCATAAATTACGCAATAAATCATAACAGGGGGGATTATTTTTTTAGAAAACTGAAGGTAACGAATATGAAGTGTTATAAAAAGGTTAAATTAGTCTCTTTCACTATATCTTATATTACTTCAAGAGGCTTTAACTTAATTGCAGATTTATCGAACAACTCGTCTTAGAGGAAATAGTCTTGTTGAACTTGATCGGGACGGACTGGAATACTGGATGCCCTATCCAGTACGTGATGCAATCTACTTATACTTTCTAATGAGTGCGCTCTTCCTGCCGCAAGAGTGCAGGAAGGCACTCGTGTGGGCTATTAGTGTCCACTGCCTCAATGTAGCCGGTTATTAGATATTGGCACTGCGCTGGTGCAATATTATGCATTTTGATTTCTTCTTCTTCTTCCTTATCCCACTTTACGTGGAGTCGGGACAGCATGTGTAAAGCAAGCAAGTCTTTTTAGGGTTCCGTAGCCAAATGGCAAAAACGGAACCCTTATAGATTCGTCATGTCTGTCTGTCTGTCCGTCCGTATGTCACAGCCACTTTTTTCCGAAACTATAAGACCCATACTGTTGAAACTTGGTAAGTAGATGTATTGTGTGAACCGCATTAAGGGTTTGACACAAAAATAGAAAAAAAACAGTAAATTTTGGGGGTTCCCCATACTTAGAACTAAAACTCAAAAATTTATTTTTCATCAAACCCATACGTGTGGGGTATCTATGGATAGGTCTTCAAAAATGATATTGAGGTTTCTAATAGCATTTTTTTCTAAACCGAATACTTTGCGCGAGAGACACTTCCAAAGTGGAAAAAAGTGTGTCCCCCCCCCCCGTAACTTCTATAATAAGCGAATGATAAAACTAAAAAAAATATATGATGTTCAATATCATGAAAACTACCAGCGAAAATTGGTTTGAACGAGATCTAGTCAGTAGTTTTTTTTTAATACGTCATCATCATAAACGGCAATTTAATTTTCATTCAATCAACCCAAATATAAAAATTAAATAAAACATACTACAAGACTTTTATATTATGTTATTTGCTACTACGGAACCCTTCATGGGCGAGTCCGACTCGCACTTGGCCGCTTATTTATTATGCATTTTGATTTGATTGTAGAAAATGTATTACTTATTCACTGACTTTTAGTTGCTGTAGTGGTGTCGGGGCAGCATGCGGGTATTTTATTTAATTTATTTATTTAATTTATTTATTTTCGGAAGATTTACAGCATAACATAACAGAAGTAAATATAGAATACATTACTGAGTAGCCAATTACAAATCTTCACTAATATTAAGTAAGTATATAATTATAAGTAGTGTTCATTGCACCTTAGTAACTTAAAAGTTATTAAGAATTACATGTTAAATGTAGGTGAAAGTTTAGTTAAGTATCTATTTAAAAGTAAGTAAGGATCTATTACACATATTACCTTTAAGGTTAAACAATATTTTGATGACTGAAATAATTTTGGGTTAACCTATGTTTAATGGCATACACACTATTGCAAAACAAGTCAATATCGGTAGAAAACTCATTAAATTTACGAGAAGCTCTCGACAGGAAAGCATTTTGCCTGTAATTTGAAGATGCAGGATATGTTTGAAGAAGCTGAGTCTGTCTAGTACGAGTTTTTGGTGCATTAATAAGTATTTTTGCTAAAATCTCGGGGCAATCAATTTTTCCATTCAACACACAGGCCAGGTAAATTATGTCACCTATGTTTCGACGCTCCTCCAGTGGTAAGAAATGATATTTCATACATCTGTCCATATAGTTAAGAGATGTTTGATGGGTTTTATAATCTAAATACCGTAAAAATCTTCTTTGGATGCCCTCAATACGTTGCTTGTAGACATCGTATTGAGGGTTCCAGACCTGCGAAGCATACTCTAAATGCGAACGAACATAAGCACAATATAAAACCTTGACTGGTATTTTTCAATATGCATTGTGATTTGATTGTAGAAAATGTATTTTCACTGACTGTTAGTTGCCGTAGTGGTGGTGAAGATACTCTACGTCTGTGTCTGAAATCTTGCTAAAATGTATGATGTAGTTGTAGTTGCTGTAAAAAACAGACAACACCATTAAAATCTACACAAATGAACTGTAAGTTTACGACTATTGCCGCTGCACAATGGTACAACTTACTGAAACGAATGTGACAGATACAGCGCTGTAGTTAGTTACAGTTTGGATGTAATTTTGTAAAACATATGTAAACTTAAATTGAAAGAAAATGAATGTTCTTTTGCTTACGTCTGTAGGTATTTATTTAATGCTGATATTATGTATGCATATGTATTCATAGTTGTTGGTCAAAACGATAATGAATATGCAAATGTGCTTATCTTTACTGTCTGCTAATGTTAAGGTTGTTGCTGTAATTATTTAGTATGGTGATTTGATAACATTGAGTGGGGACACATTATGCATTTTTATGCATTTCATTTTAAATAAATCGTGATAAATTTTAAAGGCCTGAGAGTAATTTTCCCTTGTGCCAGCTGTTTCATTCTTCTAGACTAGATAGACGATGGGCAAAAAATCTATCAATAGATATTTTGACTTTTGATGAACATATTCCACCTTTAAAACCAGCAAGTCGGTAAGCACGACTTTTCGGCTACGTTTACTGACTCTTCTTCTCTGGGAAGGCTATCGATGATTGATATATTGATTTATAATATATTATATTGTAAGGGATATAAAACCAGCAAGTCGGTAAGCACGACTTTTCCGCTACGTTTACTGACTCTTCTTCTCTGGGAAGGCTATCGATGATTGATATATTGATTTATAATATATTATATTGTAAGGGATAAACAAAACATTCGTTACACGAGTAAATATTTATAGTTTGTAAAATAGTTTATTAAAATTAAATTGCTGAATCCCAAGCGCTCTTTACGTATTTTAAGCTCTACGAAACTTCTAACTTAAGCTTTCTATTAATATCTGAGCAATACACGGTCTTAATAAAAAAATGTAAGGACAGTTACTGCTCATTCTGCAATTTCATGTAATAGCGAGCAATTTGTGTGAGAAACACGCAGACAATACGGTCACGGAATTGAGTTTACGGTATCTAATTATATTATAATATGTGCGACTTATGAATTGCACTTTACTGTACTTAAAATGACATTATTTATTTATTTAGACGAACTTTAATCATTCAGTAAATCAGTAGAGCTTCGATATGTTAGTGGGTAATGTTGTGAACTTTGAGGTTCAGTAGGACAATAATTTTTTTGCCATTTTTACAAGCTTTTATTTAGTTTAACCTGTATCGTTGTCTGTTTGTCTGTAATCAAATCTTGCATGTTAAATTTGACCCACTTCCCGGTTTCCGATCGAGATGTGCACGAATATGTATATCGCGTGACAATACAATATTATGATGACATGGAGCTGATCTCATGATGGAGCCGGAAAGTGGCTATAGGAACTTTATAATAAAACGCCGCAACCCCATCGAATTTGGGCTCGTTTGATTCGTCTTAGAGTACTTTAAACTCTAAAAAAATAGCTTGTTTTAAAAATATATTTTCAAATAGTTACTTGTTTCATTGTTGATGTTATCTAGTATTTGTGGTTCGAGTTTATGGAGATGAAAAAAATTTAAACTTTTCTTTTAATTGTATTCTGAAATAATAAGTTCATTAAGTCACGTGGCAGGTATTTCAGTAAAGGTGTGGCTAACAAACACCCTTTAAAAGGTAAATATAATCGTTTTGAATTGAGTAGCTCGCATAATTATTATAGAACTACACGTACAGTACAGGTAAGTTCGTTTTATCATTACTTAATAAATACTTATTAAACTCTGTGTGCATGATAGGTGCAGTTTACTTTGATAAGTTTCGGATTGCGTTCAAGGCAAGGGCGTATATTTGCTCCTTCGTATCTTATATTGACAAAGTGAACGCCTTATTATTATCGCCTAGTTTGTTCCTAAGTTATACTTCATAAATATATGTTTGTAGAAAAATTACAAGGTCGTTATTGTCCGTGTAGCTACTTTAGAACCATTTAATTGGAATTAAATTAAAGATATGAAACTAAATATCTATTTCCTCAAAAGAACATTGACATAATACTACGATTAAGCTATAAAATTATATCTGATAGTGATAGATATCTTTTAGTGTCTATCTTTCGACAGACTGTCTCAAACAGTACAGTAATGCTTAGATTGCCGATTGCACAAACAGATAAATTTAATGGTCGAATTTAGTAAATATTAAATCGGTGGGTATTATTTCCATGAAGCGTATTGTTCGTACGAGTTAATCGTGACGTGCTATTGTGAAATGCCATATATTTATGATTGTGACTAATCCTTCAATTTTTCATTCGATGCAATGGTCGACCTTCTAGTTGGTTTGCGTAATGTTGGTGTTTGTGTTTGTGATGGATGATCAGTGCATGTAGAAGTAGGTACATAATCTTAGGTACATATATGCATTGTTTTGTAAATAGGTCTCCCCGTAAACAGTGCGCGTTCAAAGTAAAGTCATTGTCAACTCGTTCCACTCTCTAAAACGGGTGTTGAGTTACTGGCTATTTACCACGAGGTAAGTAATACTTACCTATATAGAGAAACGTTATTTATAAACGCGTGTCATAGATACTATGAGTGGTGATGTTGAAGAGATATCTAATGTTGAGTTGTACAATAAACTAGATTATAATCTTTCCGTCTATCTATGACGCCTTGCGGTCATCTTTTTAAATCGAATAGTTAGTATTTTGTACATTTTATTGTTGGATTTCTTTATATACCTTATGTCATTTTAAAGAACACGTTTTTAAATATTTTTTTAAAATTAAAACCATTTTTCTATTTAGGGTTCTGTTTCTGGAATATTTGATTTGCAATTTTTTGTTATGAGACAAATGTTCTACCTCTTCTCTATCTATAGGTACTAAACGGTTGTATATGGTAACTAACAGAGCTAAATAAGGTTTAAATATTAAAGAGTTAATAGGACTTATAGGCTACCAACTTATAAAATGTAATCGGAAAAGTAAAATCTCATAGAAATTCAATAGAAAATTCGTTTTTAGATCTTTTAGTTCGTAGTTGCGAATGCCGAGATTCGCCAATGATCGCCAGTAACTGGGTACGCTGTCTACATATTTTTGGCCTATTATGAACGACTCTTTTAATTTTATTATCCTTCTAATCAGAATGAAACATCCATTCTAAAATATAAAAAGAAGAAGCTTCAGGGTCTTGCTAAATCCCGCGGTCTCATCGTAATCGGTCAGTGAGTTAGTGTGACACGATGGACACGGTTTGGTAATCATATAAACATAATTAATCGATTTGTTGCGTGCCGGCTGAGCGTTGATACTTGAAAGTTGGTAACATCATTTTTGCTTGTGATGTCGAAACTTTGAATATGTGCCTAAATTTTTAACAGTGGCCGTCATTTAATTGTACTCATATTTGCATTGATGCCAGTATGTTTTTCGTATACGAACAATTCATAATTTTTAGTTCGTAGATGATCTTTGAATTCTCTGAAAGGAAGAGCTTATAACAGATGGAGCCAGAATAATTTACTGAGTCAACCCCATTTAAGAATGGAATAAACAGAAGAATAACTAAGCCGACCCCATTTAAGAATTTCTAAAGTGAAAAAGTTATATATCCACGAAGCTAAGCTGAAAGTCGTAATATAGTCTCGTAGCAATTTTCGTTACGCGAATAAATTTGGTGCAAAAACACTGGATTTACATGTTTTACAGCTCTATTAAAACTTGGCTTTGACATTATATTATTTGTTATATTTTATTTAAATTAATGATAAATGTCAAGTTTAAAAATAATTATTCTTATTTATTCAATATTTATAAATGAATATTTACTCAATTACTATGCAGTCACCTTTATGTACCTGTCGCTAACCTTTTTGTACCTGTCGCTAATCTTTAGAGCTGGCTACCGTGGGAACTAAGCACAAAATGTTTAGCAATTTGGATCATGTTCTGTCTTATCTCGATAGTACTTGATATTCGAACAGGGCCTTGCAACTATTTAGTAGCGTATTTGAGAACTAAGTTTAAATCGTTTCTTCTGAATTTCATAATCTTGTTTCTTACTCGTTCCTATTCATTGGGTGACTTATTTTGTCAGTAAGTAGGTTTTGTGTTCTGTTTTCCCTTTGAGTTATGTATAGTAGTAGGTATATCTCGATATATCTACAAAAAATCAGGACACATACTATTTGAAATTTGTATTATGAACACAGATTAAAAAATAATGCTCGCTACGCTATAAAATTCTTTATGTTACCAAATCAAAATTAACGTAATCGTTACCCTATAATTAAGTTAATATATCAAGCGCTGACCCCGCCCACATTTATTACAAGACCTCGGAGTGAGAAGTAGATAATTGATACAACATTCCGGGCCCTTACAAAATGTATCTCGAAATGTCAGCGGGCAGCTGATGGCGGCGCACGCGCCATTACAGGTGGAGCGGTCACTGGTCTAACTGGTTCACTTCCAGCTTCCAGCAGTTCAGTCACTCTGACGTCACCCAACACAATACAACTATGTGTTTTGGGACATCTATCTATAGACTTATTAAATTGAAGTAAGTAGTACTAGATGTACAACTTACTTCAATTTATCAAGTAGTACCTACGAGTACCTATATAGTCTTACCTTATCTGTCTCCATTGGATTGGTCTAGAGAATAATTGGACGGCTGTCATCTCTTGATAAACTAAATCCTTTGTAGCTCGTGCGATTATTTACCCACGTTATATGTTTTCTGGATGAATTGACAAGCTTCAGAGTGCTACTTGATGCAAAACGCCAAGTCCTCCAGCTCAGTATATTCACACTTGACGTGTTTTATTCTTTCAATAGAGGCTTCTTCTTTGCATTTTCTACACAACATTGTCAAACTAAAAAACTCGAATTTGAAACGAGATACTTCAACTTTACTTTCTATCTGCTTAACTGACAACGTGTACGCATATTTTTAATTGATGATCAGACCAGTATCGTGAAATGTTTATTCGCGGTTTAGTACATGTTCGTTAAAAATATTAAATCAGAATTCCATTCAGAAATCTTGTTTTTATTTGGGCCATGACATCATTTCTTTTACCGCAGTAAATAATGGAAACCATAAAATCAATTTCAAATTATTCTTTGATTTTTTATATAGTTAAATGATGATGTAGCGAATATAATTAGAAACTTTACCATTATAGAGGTTATTGCTATTTAATCGTATTGAGTTTGTGCTAGCTTTTCTTGCATGAAGAATCTTAGAAATAGAAAATTGGAGAATCTTAGAAATAGGATAAAAAAAAATAGTTTTCCCATGTTCTCGTTCATTTGTCGGTCGTTTTCGTTTGTTTTTGGACCAAATGTAGTTTTTCGTTTTTTGATCACTTAAACACAATAAAGGTCTATCACGTTTATTTAGAAGGATTTATTTGATTTATATGACATTGGTCATGGCTAAATCAAACAATATGATCCGTAACAACAAGGGAAGTGTATTCGAATTTATATGTTTCGTGGAAAACTCACACACATGTGCTCGAGTATGCAAACATATGAAACATGTTTCCGGTGTCGCAGAGCGATGAATATGAAAGTTGCGAAGTCACTACAATGTCGAGTTGCATTGTAATCAACTGATATTCTTCGTTTTTAAGACATTCATTACTTCTTACCGTTTTAGAACCTACGAAACGATCGTAGCATTAAACCCATTAAAGATCCATCGAATGAATGAATAATTATAAAAACTTGCTTAATCGAACATGTTTATTAGAAGCCTAGTTAAAATCGTTACCGAAACCTTTGTATTACCTTTGACTTTAATAATTTTACTCTATAAATTCCTTTTCTTAATGTAACTTTTAAATATTGCAGTATAATAAATGTTATATAAATGTATTGTTAAATGCAAAGTTTTTGGTTTTAATAGATGTTATACGATATGTTAGACATAACATGTAGGTAGCTAACAGTACGAAACCTTTTCATTTACTAAACACACGAAACTGGTACAGTATACATATAGTACTTACAGTATACAATACACTTCTACAATTTTATACAATTGAATATTGATTACATACTAAATGGACAAAATAGAACATGCTTTCAGTGAGAACTATTTCTTGTTTGTTTCTGTGTAGTTTTATAGTAGAGTCAAAAATTAATTAGTCTGCCATATACAGATATGGTCTGAAGCTAGGGCAATTACTTTATGACCAAGGGAACCATCTTGAAGTTTTTACGTTAATGAGTTCTGATACCTGAGCCTTTTATTTATACGAGTGTTCGTAAGTAGAGCCGTAGTTTGATTATAAAATAAAAATACTTTATTAATGCAAAAGAATTAAGTAAGATCGAGATGTGCTTTTATATAATCCTTCCTTAATTTATATACAACGTGGAAGAGACATACCCCTAATAAAAAATCGAACCACGAGTTATACTAGATCACTATAGCATAATCAAATTAAAATAACAAAGAAAGTTTTCTGTATCACTACTCGTATTTAAAATAAAATTATTCTTTAAGGGGGGTAAAGTCTCAGATCAAGGTAAAGTAGGGGTAGAAAAAGATTTTTCTACCTCTACTTTAAAGAGGGTAAAAATGTTTATATGCAACTTATTACTCGGGCAACGTCGTGGGCAACAGCTAGTGTACGTATGAATCTAGTCCAATGGTCTACTCGATAATGATAAAATTAAAATGACTTTAATTTCTTTTTTTATACCTATAGACTCGACCTGTTGCTGTCGTCAAGTTTCCGCCTTAATAATCGTAGATGCGTGTTATCCAATACTGCATCTGTTACATCAACCGTGCAATTATTGTGGGAACCATATTGCATGTTCTTTTCATTATCAGAGTATTGTTGTATGGTTTCTGGGTAATAAGAGCATATATGTGAATTCTTATTAACAACTCTTGCACATAGAAAGTAACCGTATTTGGTGCAATTCAACAACACTTATCAATGGGTTATAATACAGTCTTTATTTTTGTTACTTACCAAGACGAAGAAGAAAAACGAATAGCAATCTTAATATCTATTATAATAAGTATCGTAGAATGGGATTCCTTTCTTCTTTCTGCAATTTACGCAATTTATCTCGGGCTGGACTTGATTAATAGAAACCTATTAGGGATTAAGTATATTCATGTATATCGTAAAATAAAAATAAAAAATAACTGCAAGTGTATATAGTAAAAATTCAGGAAAATTACTGGACAATACAATGTTATCTCTTTAACCAATCTTCATAGTATGCAAAGATGTTTTAAAATAGCGTCCTTTCGTGCTTAAGCTACAGCCAGTGACCTTAATGTTTACTTCATGTCTCGCCAAATTAGTTTTTGTACATTTTGTGCCTTTAATACTGACAGTGCTTCGAGAGCTTTTGAACCGAATTTATATATTTATTATAAAAACTTTGAAATTCACAATAAAAAAATGTTTACAATTGGCAGGCTTAATGCAAAAAGCGTTCTCTTTCAGTCAACCCTAGAGATAGAGGTTTTGTTTTGGCGTAAAATAATAACCTAAATAAATCAAACACATACCTAATACCTACATATCTATGCATATGTATATGCATACATTCATAAACATACATACAATCTATGCAAAACAATGCATGATAATGATGATAGTGAAAATGAAAGGGGATACGTTATTTTAGAAGACAAGAGTTTTATTTTAAAATAAAATTTTGTGGAAATGTCTTTGATATCAAAGGGCAAAGCATTTCTGACAGAGCCGTGAAGCTTGTAGGATTAAAGAGCTTGCCATAAAATTTGTGCGATGTAGAGGAATAGAAACAAGACGAGTAAGAGAACTCGCCGAGTATGAGTGTCGGAAAGAAATTGAAATTTGCATTTTAGGTATTGAGGGGAATTTGGATTCGAAAGAATTGAAAGAAAATTATTTTGCTATATAAGTTGTGGCCCTGTCATTGTCCTTTGTCAAGAGTTTACTTATAGGTACTGTAGCTGAACACAATTAAGTCCTATTGTATTAATCACTAAGTGCTAGGAGTGGTCGAGTTAAATGTGTCGTCCAACTAATTTATCGCCTTTCCCCTTCATTACAACAAAGGGCCTGCGTGCCGGAAATGCGCCTACGCATTTAGAAAATTAGTACTTACTCCGCGACATATCTAAGAAACAAAATCAATTTTGATTCATTCATATTTAAATATTATTACAGGAACTATCCATAAATCATTGTTCATACTTGCTCACGAAATGCCCTCGTATTCAACCATTGAAATTTGAACAAAAGGGAAGCAACAATAAAACGCCAATATGCGTATTGTGAGTGAATCTAAATAGGATTTTATTCAATGAAGGACCACTTTTTAGAAGCAGCGCCTAAGTTGGACATTTGTATTCGAGGCACGGCTAAGAATCGTGACGGAGCCGGCGACACGTACTTAGTACTACTGTGTCGTCAAGTAATCGCCTGTCAAAATGTACCACTGTTTTTCTCCGTGGTTTGTCTCACACAAACTTTTATGCAAGCCTAGGTAACCTAGGTTACGCACTTACTTCACGCTGGCTCCTAAAATTAAAATGTCTCACGCCTTTCAACTGTGCGTAAAGTAAATTGTTTGTTTCAACAGGAAAAGGTATTAGGAAGTTTCTCAACTTTTCTTGAAATAAAAGCCGAAATTTGGTGAAAATAAAAAATGAAATCGATAAAATGATGGGCTAGCAAGTTGTTTGCTTCAATAGCTTTTATACTTACATTCTTTAAGCTGCTTAATGTATCATGGCATAAACTAACTACTGTATGTTTAGCAATAACTACCGGGACTAGTCATTAGTTTTACGTGCCTTTCGAAGCACGAAACATCTAAAGATAAGGTGCCAGTACCACTCACAGCTTTCAGCGGTAATTACATAACGACTTCCATTTACACCTATCTAATATCTTGCTACTCGTAGATAGGTTTTTACCTACACTCACCTACACTACCTTGCGTGGTCTTTGTATACTCTGTTCCGTAATAAATTACTGTATTTTATGTAAAGAATTAGTTATTCTGTAGAGCAATGTCATTGTCATGTATGAGCTTTATCTAAATATCTCGTTTGAGTATGGTTAAGGTAGTTTCGAAATTGTTGCGCACCAGAGCGTCGATCCGGCTTAACACCGAAGATTTGACACCCACGCGCCAATCAACTTGACGGGAAGTTTTACATTGTTCTAAATGCATGAATGTGACACTTGAAAAAGATAATGTATTGTCTACTTTATTATATGAATACTGATTACCATGGGGATAAGTCGTTTAAAAGAATAAGTACTATCTCCCGTCGTGAGCAAACATACATTTTACAAAGATAGTTTCTTGAAATATATAGGTACTTAAATAAATAAAAAATATTGCTAAGTAAGGATACAAAAATAAATTATTGTGCTGTTTGTACATAAAGTTCTATGCTATGTAAATTGCATCTGTCCGCAAGATTCATTGACTTTATGCACCTTGGTAATATCCGTTTGAAATTTTCTACTGCGAATGTTGTCTCGACGAGTTTTCTCAGCCAGCACTGATGTATTTAGAAAAATACTCGTTTACTACTTAGGTACTGTGTTTGTAATAAGTACAATTTTATAATCGCAGGAGTATGCAGGGCGACGCCCTTCTTGTCGGTCGGCAACTGACCTTTAGGTTAGCCTGCTTGAGAACCATGACCACGACCAGGCATGCCTTTTTCTAGTAATCAAGCTAAATGTTAACAATGTTAATAAGAGTTCTGACTGGGAAAACTATGCAGGATAGGGGGACAGGTTAACTATGCAGGTATGCTTAATGTGTACGGTCAGCACAAAAATAATTTTAGGTAGAAAATATCGAGTAATATAGACAAATAGTGGGTTCAAATCAAACCCACAACTTCTCACTTTGTATTGTGAGTGCTCAAACAACTCATCATTGTAGTTTATAATATATCTTATACAAATTGTAGTCTTCCAGTGTGTAGCTCTTATACTCTATACTTGCTCAAACTTAATTAGATATACATCTAATTAAGTTTGAGCAAGTATGTATTCTGTGGTTTGAGTCTGAGCACGATAAACTTAGAAATTGCTGAGGCGACATGATGCGGTTTTTACTAACAGGTTTCTTCAGTAAATCGTTATGCGTTGCAAAATAAATATTCGTCGATGGTTAAAAAGTATAGCCTTTTAAAAAGTCAAGATAAAGTTCATATGATCAGCAAGTGTTACGTATACATACGTCAATTACAGGAAACCAGAAATGTGTTGTGACACCTCGCATTAACCAATGTTTGTGAGTATTTGTGAGCTCTTACGAAGTAATTTCAATTTCAAGGAAAGCCTGATCATTGCGATTTTAATAACTCTTTTACACCAATGATTTATTGTAAGTATTGCTTTACCACATGTATTTTATTTTAGTTGTCGTTTATTGGATGGTATACATTTATAGTAGTAATATCTATACGTCTCGCGTTGACTTTCTTTGTTAGCCTTTGGTCTAAAAGCCTCTTCTAATAAAGGGAGGATTTGCCCATTATCACCACTCTGGCCAGACACTTTTGGTGGTCGTCGTAAATTATATTAAGTCGCTTCGTACAGGACGCTGCTGTCCGTACCTGTAACCTGATACTCCCTTAGTCGCCTCTTATGACCCATGGAAAAGGAAAGGGGTGGTGATAAATAAAGTGTTGGTCTACGAGTGTTTTAAGATCAAAATGACGAAATACATATGTAAGTAAAAAATCAACATGTTTCCATCAGTAAATAAACAACACTCTGATGGCAGTTCAAGTTCATTGCGAGGATTCAAAGATGCTTGAGGCCTCCCACGCCTTCTCCAGTTACTGAAACTATTTTCCACGGCTATTCTTTATTTAAAAGAGTTTTAAAGCTACACATAGTTGCAGCTTTTGTTTCTGTTTACATTTCGCAGGCAGGGTATTTTAAAACTGGTAAGATAACATTTTGTAGAGTGCAAGCTGTGAATGTTTTCATGCAAGTGTACGTAACTAAAGTTTTTTAAATTAATAATGTGCTAATATAATACAATGTAAATTCATAAAAAGAAAATCCTTTTTGATTCATACGAGTATATTGTACCAAAAGACTATAATAATTACGACAACATTCATTTTCTTTTGAGGTTTCTTTATTATGATTAATATCGTCCCATCAAATCTGGTTTCGGTGCATCATAAAATGCACATTTTGCATAAATCAAGCACATATGGTGTGAACTGAGAACCAGTACAGCTTAGTCACATCTCGGCGGAGGGATCGGCGACTCGAGCTCGTACATGTAATATTTAAGGCAACTTGTATCCGAACGGGTCTTACTCGTTCACTTGACGACTTGCAAACTGTTCTTTTGGTCTTATAAGTGCATTAAATCTTCACCTTCGCCGCGCCTTAACAAGGTGGCACAGTAACTTATTAGAGAACTGAAGTGCCACTTGCATCGTTACTTTAATTGCTAATTACGATTGCTAGCTTTCATTGGCAAGTCAAGGCAGTCAAACGTTTTAATGATCTTTTCTTCCTACTTCTTCCTTATCTTATACCACTTTTATGTTGGATCCATTTGGTTTGGGTACTTTCTTTCATTTGGTTTTTGATTCCGTTTTTACTCGGATATTGTGTATAAAAATTTTCTTTACTCTTCTAATTCAAAACAAAAAAATCTGCATTGTAATTTGCTTATAAGGCAATTAAAACTCCACAAGTTTTGTAAACATATTTCTAAATTGTATTTTACTATCAGTATATTGTCTTTTCCTAAGGTAAAGTCGAGGTATAAGCGTGCGTGACCGACTGGAAGATATCGCTAATGCTGGCGGCTATTTTCGAAGCACGAGGGGCTGGTCTAGCTCAGAGCTTTATGTTTTTATAACTCCGTGTTTTATAATATCGGCATAGATAACAAGTTCAGCGAAGAGATCCCTGGGGATATTAGGTTGTAGCTTGAATTATATAAAATACTAAATAGAGAACCTGTTGGTTATCAAATTAGCCATCAAAACTTGGTCATTAAACATTACATCACGTAGATGTAATTTTATAAAAAACATGTACCTACATCATGAAAAATTTAAAACTCCAATGTGTTTATAGGTTATAGACGCAAGCGCGCCGTGTGCTCTGACTTTGAAGCAGCGTAAAGAATGCAACCAGGAGCTCTGGACTGGTGTTTAAATTTTTAGTGTCAAATTTGAAGTAAATATGTTGAGTTTCGTAGAATAATAATATATTAAGGCAGAATTGATGTCAAAAATACATGTATCGTAGTGCTGGACTATGTACTTAGTTCAATAAAATGATGACCATCTGTCCAGGCTTCCGTTGACTTAGACTTCTCTGTGACTTCTGCTTTGAAGTAGGAAGAAATAAAGTTTGCAAAGCGGATTTAGTTAAGTTTAATAAAATACAACAAAAGATCGCGTGGCGCGCGTGTGGGCCTTAACTCGAAAGATAGTTTGATCATTTATTGCTTTAAATGTAACTGAACTCTTTGCTCACGTCGAGGGGAGTCTTGTTGACTGATACAATCAACGAATTAATAGCGCCACTGTCGGCTACTGATAGAGCTTAACTATGAACGATCAGTTTTCTTACGTCCTGAGATATTTATTTTTTCCGAGGCATGAGTCAGTGTATACCTAATATACTAAATGGTAGTCATTAATCCACGTTGCAGTGCGGCGCCGCACTCGGACTTTTATTAGCTGAATGAGAACTTCAATTACAGTCATTGTCCTCTAGATGCTTGTGGAATAGATAGATGGTGCTCTGAGATTTACATTTCTTCTATACTTGCGCTTAGGACGCGGCAGTAAACTAAGCTGTAAGTAAATGATCTTACGTCAACATTTACCTTTTAAGAAATCGAAAGAAAAAGAAAATTTGACAATTATCAAGTGATAAAAATATCTTTTGACTTTACATTTGACAAACAAAAAAAGAGGAGATTTTCAACTGTATACCGTACAAGTGTACACACACAAAGATCTTTGGACATCACTTATTGATATTACCTCAATGCTCCTATGTTTTATTTTAATTTGCTCGACTATTATCATTTATAGAATTGGGAATATTTTAACAATACTATCATTGAAAAGAAGTCAGGATTTTTTGAATAAAAATATTCCGTTTATTGGGGTTTAAATAATGTTAAATTTTCATATATTTATTTTTTATAAATGAAACCCTCAATATCCGGTACTTTATACAACATAGAAGTGTTTGTGTAAAAAAGGCCCGAGCAAAGTGTCAACACACCGTCTTCACTCTCATGACAATATTTTTCACAGCCCACAAGAATGACTAAGTATATTCTGGGTAAGGCGAGCGTGCCTGAATTGCTGTGCACACACAACTCTTGTAATGGGAATTCCATGCGCCTGCATGAGAATATTAAAAGACTACTAAAATCACTTTTAGCAAATAGAACTTCTATAGTTAGCGAACTTTTCTATGTAGAGTTTGCTGAATTGCAGAATGGTACTTTTAAAACATTAATGATTACATTTTTTTCACAACATTTTCGATTGAAGTTTTAGATATGCCTAACACAACTACAATTTAATTTTGGACTGTGCAAGTAAGTATTTTACCAGTAATCACTGATATATTTATTTACGATTAAATTTACTATTGTTCCATTCACCCAAATAAAACTTATAAACTATATTTTTTTACTTTTAAATGAAAATATATCGTAATTATTAACTAACTAAGCTAGTACGATATTACTTGTTGCTACTAAGTAAGCGTTATTTATAAGAAACCAGAATCGTTATCGCAACGTCTACATCCTTTACGTGCAAGACATTTATCGTTCGAACGTTGACAAATTAAACTGGTATCTCGGCTCACTGCAAAACTGCTTCGTGAAGTTTTTTTACAAGAATATCTAGTTGTCAACGTATTATAATGTTTGGTTTATATGACTAGGAACCACTAGCCGCGTGGTTTCCGGCAGAGTAGAAAAGAGCCACTCTAAGTCCTCCTGTGGATGTCGTAAAAGGCGACTTAGGAAATACAAGCTAAACAAAGATTATAAACATCAACGAGACCTCTCCAACCCGTCTGGCCAGCGAGGAGAGTGTAGGCCAAGTCTTCTGGCTGCCGGCCAAGTATATCTCTGGTAGTACAGAGAGGGTCATGCTCCTGCAATGGAGACAATAAGACCTGATGATGACTAGAAACTATCTTATTAATATCAGCCAAACATTAAATTATAGATGGTATGTAAGCAGCTCTAGTTTTTTTTTAATGAATTCACCCTGCTCTTTATTTAAGGAAATAAGAAGGATAAAAATAAATAAATACATATTTACAAATATACATACAGAAAAAAGTTAACTACTAATTTAGTTTAAAAAAACGTGCCAAGAACGCTGGCCGCATTTTCGCGTCAGATCGCAATACTGATTCGTTGTGCGAAAAAACAGCCAGCCCTCTTGGCACCAGCGGCGCAGATCAGTCTTGGAGAGATCTCTTTTGGAGACCCCTAGCACCGGGGCCCCAAGGTTCGAAAGTTTCCACGCCAAACGGCACAAAAATATAGTCATCATTTAAAGAACTATATTTGCGCCGCTTGGCGATCTCAGCGTTTTCAGCAGCCGAACCGGCTCTCGAGACTGATCCCCTGAGATGGGAGGGTGCCAGTGTATCAACGCATATGGCATCCCACACTAACGCCCTGCCGCGTTCCCAGGGGATTAGCGACATTCCATCAGGCCTCTTGCCATCATCACGTACTATACCCCGAGGTTCGAGGGTACAAGGTACGTGAATGGTGACCAGAGCCCTTCGGATAATGTTATTAAGAGAGCCGTGGCGCGAAATTCTACCAGCGCTGAGTTGGCAGTGGAGACCGTGAAGCCCAAACTGATCTACGTCGCTGCCACATGGGCAACGATGAGGAGTACAAACGGGTGTTCCCAGCCGGAGCCCGACAGCTATTCTAAAACTATTGTTATCTAAAAAAGTACCTATATTGTACGATGGGATCGCATGGAGCCAATGACTGGACTCATTTGAAGAAACTGCTTGGAGCCGAGCGCTGTTGATGTCGCTAAGATTTAGAGCCAAATTGAGAACAGTTCTCTGCACTAAAGGTGCATCCCAGAGTTTTTGTTGGTTTGATTCCACTGGGATACTTTCGTTAGGGCAGAGAGCTGACCACGTTTCCTTTGCTCTAGATTGGTCATTTTGGTAATTCTTTAAAGTAAGGCCTATTGTCCGGCAGAGGACGTTACGCGGCTGATATGATAATGATGACTAAGATTATATTAGATAGACTACGTAAAGCGATTTGAGTGTAAAGAATTATGCGGAATAACAAAAAATACTTTAAAACTCTTAAGGCATTTAAACACGAGTGGAACTTAGAAACATCAAGAAATATTTCTAAGAAAAGTCCATGTTCAAAATAATGTTGGACGTCGTCGGTGTCGTAATACAATGTGATTCAATTTACTATAATAATGTTCAATTAAGGCGTACTACTTGTGCCTTTCACTATTTTGAGAGCCATAACGGAACGTTAAGTACTTAACAAAGGTTTTTAGTTTATTGGGTTATTATTTTATATTTCTTACGTAATATGAAACAACAACACATAATATAAGTAACCATCGTAATTAGTTCTGTATTCCTATAATTAATGAGAACGAAAAGCGTTTCAAAACAATGAAAGTAAAGGTAGAGTCAGTAAATAATTGTACCATCTTTCAACTACCACGCTATAAATTACTTTTTCCAAAATATGTAGGGTAGGATTTGACGCCAACGTCTGTCTGTCCGATGAATCGATGGACCGATTTTGATGCGTTTTTTCACGCGAAAAAAAGTTTTCTTTCGGTGGAATTGGTTCAGACGTTCAAAAGTTAAATATATCTTCCAAAAATATTGTAGGTTTGTGAACACCGTTTTTTAATTTAGGGCTTGTTTGTGAAATATCTGGTAAGAGTCAGTGTACCTGCCCATAAGCTAAACGGTTGTATATGGACAGGTTAAAAAAACCCCGGCTATAGTATTTAAACAGTTATTAGAAAAAACTGAAAAACTATAAGAGCCAAGTAAGGTTTACAAATTATACCTAATATCTTTTGTATTGTAATGTGAAGTTATTAAAATAGGTATTTAATGAAAATGTTGCTTGTTACAGATGGCGCTGCTAGTGCGGTGGGTGGTGCGACGTTAGGGGTGCCCCCTTCCTGGGAGCCCTTCTACTGCGTGCTGCAGCAGGACAGGCGCACCCTCACAGCGTATACCAGTGAGGAACTTGCTGTAAGTAAATACTTTGCAGTTTTAAAGTAGGTTTGGGTTTCCTTACTATTTCAAGTAAAATTGACAATCTTATCTCTCTTTTCCTTAAATAAAATCAAAATACTTATGTCGTAAAGTATATTTTAAGAATTTCTCACAACAAGCTTATTTCTGAACCCTAGAAGAGAACCCTAAAAATACTAAACATATAAATTAAATTGTGGTTAATGATAAACATGAAAAAAAAATTAAGGCCTTAAAATGTACTAAGCCTCAATCTTAAGTATGCATATTCTCAAGGAAGATAATTTAGATACATTATTTTCTTTGATAATATGGTAAAAACTAGGTATTCAATTTTGACATGTTTTTTGTCCTTGTAATAGTTCCGTAAGTCGTAAGCCGTTTGCCTTAGGAGCTAGGATATGTATTATGAATGATATGAATGTCTAGAAGTCGAACCATTTATTTGTAGACAAAAAATATGACTGATCGATTTAGCACAAAAAAGGCTTGCCAGGTTGTGATCTTATGATTGCCTTTAATATCATTTGTTTAGTAATCTTGTGGGCGGTTTTCGTTTGTTTCTTCTTTGGGATGAAGCTTTTTTAAGCATTTATTATTGTTAGATGGTTTATTACTTATAAATCAACAAAAGCCCTTGTGTACGAGCTTTAATTAGTTTGGTACCGCCCAGAATTCTGATTTTTAAATGACTTATTTTAAATTAATACACCTAGCCTGTACTGTAAGATGTATCGCGGGTATAATAAATAATTAAATTTTTAACAAAAAACCAACCGACTTCAATTTCTTTCAGGAGTTTCTTCCATATCTCCAAAGTTCTTCATCATGTCTTCACCAAAATTAATGTGAGACCAACTTGAGAGTAAGGGCTTTCAAATAAAAAAAGAATCATCAAAATCGGTTTACGGTTGACGAAGATATCGCGTAACAGTCCTATTGATAACCTTCTCCTTTTTTTTGTTGGTTTGGTCGTTTGGTTTACTTGAAGGTAACGAAAAGCCTGCATTGCATTTTCGTATATAGGCATATTTTTTTTAGTAGCACGTTTCTATTTTTGGGGCTATCAACATTGATCAATATTTAATTAGTGCGGATCAGTTAATGGATCACTTAGCGGTGTTGAAATCATGCCGACGGAAACTGGCCGTTGAAGTTTACCAATCAATAGGATACAATAAGTCTTTAGATTTAGTATAGTCATAGCTACGGACCGACATGTTTATATTAAAATACAAATATATATACACATATACAACGTGGAAGGGACATACACGTAATAAATCGAACCTCAGCTAAACAAGACCACTTTAGTATAAGGATATTAAAATAACAGTCAAAAACTAAAAAACAATTCGGAATTTCCATACAAAAGTGTGCAGCCGCCCGGGCAATTTGTATGGGATTGACAAATTTCTTTTTGTTTTTTTTTTACTGTTATTTTATTATCATTATAATATAGTGATCTAGTATTCATATTCATTTATTTGACTAGCCCGAGCTTCGATTTTTACGGGTATGTCCCTTCGAACGTTGTATACATACATATACAAATAATATTGTTAAAACTAATAATATGATTAAATACTTAATAACCCGCTTAGATTTTTTTAGTTGATTTTAATTACACCTTCAAATTGTTTGGTGAACACTTTCTAATGACACAGTAAAGCACACTCCTGCATTTTTCAAAATTGAAATTCTCTTTCGCATCGTTTGTTCCGCTTTCCTTCACTCAAAAACGTCTTATGGCGTCTTTGAGGTGGAACCATTTAATTGTACGCAAGTCATTGCAGCTTTTCTTTATTCTTGTTTTATGCACGGCTTCATGTAATTGACATCAGCCATAACATGCTCGACGTGAAACAACCGTTTGATCTTTCTAGAGAAGTTTAACTTGTGCGTGTTTGGAAATAGTATCTACCCGTTTTTGCATCGGGAGAACTAATTTGTGTCTGTCTTCGTCTTTAGGGCTGTTGGTTTTAGTCCTTGTTTAGCACATTTCTAACCAAACATTCAAGAAAATAATCCTAATTTTTGAGATACATTTCTTTGAAAATTATGAGATAAATAGTTATATATTATTATAATTTTAGAAATCCAGGCAAGAAATTATGGTATATTGACAACCCTAATTACTTTGTGGGTGAAAGTGGATGCGTCGAACGAGGACTCAAGCGATTTGAGTTTAATTATCGTCATTAAATACTATATCTGTGGGCAAATGGATTTATTATTATGTATCAAAGTATTATTTGTCCTGGATGGATAATGCTTGATTTAGATTTTACCGAACAAAGCAAATAGCAAATATAAATGTATATTTTTGTCTATAAATAACTGCTGCTTCTTTCTCAAATGCAGCTCTATTTTTATCACAGCGCATACTTTTGATAGCGAGTGATATACGACGGCGTCCAGCACAATCAAAGAACAAAGGGCTGTGGCGTGGGCGACTGCTAGCACTTACCATAAATCAAACCAGCTGCTCGGTTCGTCTAAAAAATTAAGATGTATGAACTTAGTGCAAGGCTAATGTGTTTATAAAACACTGTAACACTTAGTTGCTGTAATTTCTTTGAAGTTTTATCTGGGACAACGAACTTTTGGAAGAAATTATGTAACGATAGCACGTGCTATGAATGGGGTGATTATCATTGCAGTTATTAACTACAAACATTAGTTACCTATATATTTTTGATCCTGACAAATATGTAAGAATGTATATTAGATCGAGTATTTCCTTGATTTGTTTGATGGTTAGCAGACAGACCTTGCTAATTATCGCTACCTTATCTAGGTCGATCTTGTTACAAAATTCCTATACAAGCAATACAAATTTTAATATTTTGCACCTGTTTAAGTGTTCAGTCTTGGGACACACTCATATGACAGACATATGGATAACATTTCCCTTTCTTGCTTCGTAATTAAAAAGTAAACGCATGGGTTCACATGACGTGATGTGTTGACCTTCATGTAACGCCATTTATGTGGTGTCAACGATTTTCAACAAAGGGGAGCACACAAACAAATAACACGTACTCATAAATGTTAATATGATAAAGCGGAGGCAGTAAAAATGTATAACACTGAGATGTTACTTGTAGTTGTAGGCAGGATGTCTTCGAACAATGAGGACGGAAATGCGAATGGATGCGTTCCGCTTCTCACGAACAGAAACGTTTTTAACCCATCTTGGTATTACCTGATGAGTTGCGTCGACGTCGATGCAATGCTAATATGGGTAATGTCTGGTAGCTTTATTTATATAAGGCTATTTTACATTACCCATAACAAATATATTGTATTACTAACGCTCGCAACCTTTTATGGATCTTCCTCTGCATATAGTTTTGCTTTAAATGGTTCTTTGAATTTTAGGTAGACACGTGCTACAGATTTACTTATACGGCGTATACGCTTATTCAAAGCGAATATTTTATTTAATATTACTTTTTTTTAATAATACTGTTATTTTAAAAACATTTAAACTGTTTATAAATATGTATATATTATTAATAAGTATTATGTAAATGTGTAAAAATCGATTTAGATTTACAATGTTTATCTTAGAAATTAATGTCTCTAATATAATTTTGTATTGTTACACGCGACCGGACAGTCTTTTCCCGGATTCTATGTGGACCGCAAGGTAAGATATTTGTTGTGTTGTGTCCGAGTTGTGTCAATGTGCCTGGTAGTAAAGTGAGAGCTTATACTTTCACATAAAAACATATGTCATGTTACGTTACTCATGTCATAGCTTAGGCCATGTGGTTTTCATGATCATTAATAAACCATTAAAATAAAAATTAAGAAAACACCAATCCATAGAATAAGTCCGTTTTAATTACTATGTTCTTACTTGATTGTGATGATAACAGCTCTGTTGGTTGTGCTATGACTTTAATTTATCTCTTTTACTATGATTTAGTTTCTACGGAAATCATTAGTTAACTAGTTTTTGTTTTTTCCATTTTCTACGTACCGTTCATATGCTTGTACAATGTACACACAGTATGCAATCCGTGGTTTCTAACCTTTTTAAATTTTCGTTAAGTATGTATAAGCTTTTTTAACGATTTTTTTGGTGTTCCTAATAGAATAAAGTATGTGTAAATAAAACATGATGAATTATTCTTAAACAAAAAAATGTTACTACAAAGTGGTACAAAACAACTAGAAGTTATGGAATATTTGTGCCGTATTTTGACATTGTATTTGTCAATAGAGCATTGGTTCTCTTGCGATCAAATAAGGAACGAATTGTTTCTTGCACTGCAGTTGGTCAAGCCCTGAGGTCATGCTGTTCTCTATACATGGCTTTAACTTGTTTCAAAACAGTTAAGAAGCATATTTCACATGGGAATACGTATAATGTTTAACTCTATCGGGTCGGGTCTGTCTGCCACATCGATTTATTAAGATTTAACTTCCGATGATTTTTAAAGAAATCGTTAATTAAAGAAAACACAAAATATATAGATGCAGAAATATCAGGAAGCACTGTAGCAGACACTCTGTATAAGTTTGTGTTTTATGATTCACAAATTTGCAGAAACTATTGGGTTATAAAAAAATTAGATATAGACGTGCCAGAGCAGTTTCATTTCATGGAACTCTGGTTCATGGGACGCTAATTGGAGTCTATGATGTCATGGTAATAAACATGTGCGCGTTGAACCATCGCAAAGTTCATCATTCGAGGTCAATGCAGCATCTATAAAAGTTTCTATCCGCGAGAATAAACCTCATTCAAACAAAGTGCTGAAGATTTTCTTTTAATGGCAAGTATGCGTGACGTGATTTATGTATGTCTGTCGTAGTTTTCATACCGACAGCATATAACACCAGGTAACAATAACAACGTCGTGCTTGAGCTACAATCTGGACTCCTAATTCGTACTAATTCAGCTTCAGCAATAATTTAAAATTAATAACCGGCCAAGTGCGAATCGGATTCGCACACGGGTTCCGTACCATTATCTATAAAAAATCATTTGTAGTATGGGAGCCCCTTAAAGATTTATTTTATTTTGTTTGTAGTATTTGTTGTTATAGCGGCAACAGAAATACATAATTCGTGAAAATTTTAACTGTTTAGCTATCGCGGTTCTCGAGATACAGCCTGGTGACAGACAGACGGAGGGATAGACAGCGAAGTCTTAGTAATAGGGTCCCGTTTTTACCCTTTGGGTACGGAACCCTAAAAAAGACTACTCAACGCTTAGTATAAGTAAACGCTTAGTAATAAAAAACTGCCTCCGTGGTGTAGTGGTTAGAGCGTTCGGCTCATACCCGGAGGTCGCGGGTTCGATTCCCGGCGGGGGCAACGACTTTGTGTTGTTGTCTTAGTTTGGTTAGGACATTGTAGGCTGATCACCTCATGTCTGATAAGTAAGATGATCCGTGCTTCGGAGGGCACGTTAAGCCGTCGGTCCCGGTCACTGTCCTTGACATTGGTCGTTACCCAAAACCATGTCAGAGGCCTTTAAGGCGGTTTAAAAACTCTGACACTAGTTAGTTACTAACACACACGATAAGAAGAAGAAGAAGTATAAAAGTAAGATTATAAAATATTGGTCTCTATTTTTTTGGATGTAAAATGTCATTCCAATAATGTTTGATAAAAAGTATGTTAATTTCTTTGAAGATTGCAAATATGTAGCGGTTCACGTTAGTAATTATATTATCTTTGGTGGCGGTCAGTAAGTCCATCATCGTTAATCACACAGACAGCCACACGCACCTGTTTCGCCGCAGGTTCTTCCTGAGATGTTGATGCATAGCAGGTTTAGATTGTCAATTTAACGCGTAATAATTCACGAATTTATGATTTTCGGCGAGGCCGAAGCTTTCAGCTGGTTTTTGACAGAAAACGAAAATATGGCTGCATGAGACAGGATACGAAAAAGGAATAACCTATTCGGTCGGCCTCAAAATTACTCGAGCGTAGTATTTTAAAGTGGTTTCGTTTATTTTGTTACACACAGCACATCTACATTATAGCTAACAGTCATTGATTACAATTTTATCTATTTAGTGATATGAGTAAGCTGTGGATTTGTAAACAAATATTAAATTCAGAATGACATTGAAATAAAGTCTTTTGTTGCAATAAGCACTTGCACAACAATATTAAAATTGTAATGTAAGGCAACCCAGTTATCTGGTTTAGTCATATCATATTCGGTACGTAAACTGGTCTTAATTGGTATTTCAGTTCTCCGCTCATTTTTATGACCTCGGTTGGTGCCACGATTGTTCCATAACGAGTACCGATTATAATAAGTGCTCTGCTATATAAAATAATGCTATTAAAATTATTATTTTATTCGGATCCTGGACGGAACGGACGAGATGCCGTCCGTTAAAAATAGAAAAAAGAACTTTGTAGCCAAAGCTAGTAGAGATATGTTTTTTGTTCTTGAATATATAATTCCGTTGCGTGACATAGAACCAAATATTTGGGCGCGGTCGAAACAGCAAAGTGGTACACTTTAGATCTTATAAATTGTGAAGTATTTAGGTTGAAATACTATCTCACAATATTTTAACACATGCTATCTACTATGGGTACTCCTGACTTTTATAAATTAGATAAACCAAGAACATCCATAATTAGTTAATAAATAAGAATATAGAGGTCGTCAGCAGATTTATTATTGTAACTGCCATCCTTTTTGTATAACTTGTTATTTTTTCGGTCAAGGCAGGGGTAAAGTCGCACCTTCATAATTTTACATACGATTTGTAAAAGCGGCATATATACATATAAATAAACTAGCTTATTAAAAATATTGCTTAATAATTACTTATAATCTTTACTTATCTTGGTGTCATAGGATGATAAGACGAGTAAATGTTGCAAATATTTAAGTACCTACAAATACCCAGATGTGCTATTTTTGAACACGGAGACACATATAAACGAATGGTTTTTCCATTCAAAAAACCGTTCGTTTCAAAAATGGCACCTTAAACTATTTTAATTTCTAACGAATCCTAACCAATGTGTGTACTTTAAGTGAACCAGGCATCCAGTTTGTTTTGCATAAAGTCCACGCAAGTACTTTTAGTACTCCCGTAATTTCCGTTAGAATGTGTAATTTGCTTGGCTCACGAATGGTCATACGGTTTTTATTGCCTTATTTGAATATACACGAGTCATTTACAATTTTTTTTATTGCTACTGGTCCTATATATTTGAATAGTTTTAGATCCTAATGATCTCTATTTACTTTTAGTGACCAACTTAAGGGGGAATCAGTGCTTAGTCTACTCAAGTTTCTCTTCGAACCTATTGGGATATTTTTTCTAATTATATGATTTTATTTTCGTGTCGCAGTCATCAAGCTATGCCAGGCAACTTTTGAAAGGAAACGGGGTTATCATTTAAATTGTGGTCTAGACCAAGCCCTAGATAACCCTTCAAAGTATTTTATGAACTTCTGTTTACAGTTTAAAGTGAGAACGTAAAGCTTTTATTCGCACTTTTGCCAAAAACGGCCAATTTTGGCAAACCATGTATCACCTTACAGTAGTTGTAGGTTGATGAACTTTAATACCTTATTTTCAGGTAGTTTTTCAACGATATACTAGACTAAATTAGCGCAGAGGAAGATATCATAGATTCGCTTACTATAAAATCTTAAAATCCTAATTTAAGAACAAAATAAAGTTAAGATTTTTATAAACCATGTTATTATATGGTTTATAAAAATCTTTCTTTTAACTTTATAATGTTAAATAAATGGGCGGTCAATTTTTATACTTTGACATTTCGTCACATTTTGATGTTCGTATTTATTAATTAGGTTTTTATTTTAGATAATAAACTTTAGCACACCCTGCACACCTATAATCTTTGAAGAAGGTAAAACATCAAAAAACACCTCTGGAATTGAAATCTATGATTTTATTTGTACACCTTTAACTGCGCAGTGCGCATCATAATATCGATAATAAGGACATACAACTAGTCCTTATTATTGAATGTTCTATCTGGATGCGTGTATCCGACAAAACGTAACGGCATCTCAAACATGTCGCGGTTGCATCTGGCGCACGTGCTGTGTTTGCCTGGTTTACAAGAGCTTAGTGGAAGTATAATAATCAAGTCATAGTCAAAGTTGTACGTGACGAACCGTACACTGGTTGCGCTGGTGTCGAACCTACGTACTTTCGGACTGTAGGACCCACACGTTGGTCTCTCTCCTATATATATGCGGGCTGCTGTCTGTCTGCTGTGCGCGACGCGGTTGATCGCGGGCGCTCAAGCCGTACCACTTTGACACAGATAATCGTAAGAAACGGGATGTATCAAAAGAAACGGGGGAATCAAAGAAACGAAATAAAACACGATGTTATCGTGTATATACCCAGCGGTACGGCAGGCGTGGACGAAAACGAACGTACGGGCGGACAGAGTGGCGTTCTATTTCCTGTATTTCCACTGTGTCTTGCTGTTTCTTCATAACCCGTTGTCCGATCTTGAAGTGCTGAAGTCGTGCGGCCAGTGCGGAACGCCGATATGGCCGTATATATATCCTATAATTTTCTGTATCGATCTATTGCGATACCGCCTATTGAACGCGCCAATAAGAAGCTGCGGTGTGCTTCCCCCCGCGCGCGCCCCTCTGTCCGTGTATCGTTCACGCTCTCTGTACTTAGGCTTTTATTTCTATAAATTGCTATAAACTATATAAATTCCTTATCTATTACATAAGTTATTACAATTCTAGCAAGTTACATAATAATATTCTAATAAGAAATAGGAACTATAAACCTATGACTATGTATTTGTAACGAAAACCTATTTTCTTATCAGAGTTTCCTATATCTGTTATCGGATCTATTACCTATCTAGGCTATCTAGTTATCTGGGGAATAAAAAGACAAGAGAAAAATCTATTTATTTACAATGATTACAACATAAGTGTATATACTATTACCTATTTATACACCTATTTGCCTATGTATTACTATTAACTTACTAACTAAGGGAGAATAAAACCACTATAAAAATATATTTTAATTGCGACCTATTACAATTATGTACAAACTATAAGCTATATACTATTTCTATGTTGCTGTATGTCGGCTGTCCCGTACAAAAGTAAAACATTAATCTTTGAGTATTTGTATCACTTGATAATTAAATTAAATCAATTGTCAGTTCAGTTGACCTACGGATCGCCATTATCAATTATCATTAAATTAACTTTAATTGGCAAGCTTGTTGTCTAATATTCTAATATTGGAATTTAAAAAAAGAAGGATCTTTTTCAAGCAATACTAACTAGTCACTTAGTACGACGTAGTGTTAATATTTTTACTTGGAAAATAGGGACTGGATCGGTAGTATTCAGTAGTTGGAAAAGTTTAAAATAATAAAGATAATTTTACTTCGATAGATGCAGATGCTCGACCTCATGAGACAGCGACTGGATAGGATTAAAACTATAAGGGGTGTGTGAGTGGATAGTTACACTTTTATGGTTACTCTACTAAGCGCTTGGCTCATGTGAATACGACATTTGAGGCGTACACGAGCACATGGGTATGCGCATTATGCAACGATGCGGCCGTGTCGCGATTGTTCTGTCTGTCGTTAGACGATGTAGTAGATCGAGTGAGATGTACCTATTGTTGGTGATGGTGACCTGTGTCATCTCATCTACGTTCCTTCTAATGTAAAATTAGTTGTCAAAAATATAATTGCCGTTGCCACAGAATATACAACGTAAAAGGGACATACCCGTAATAAATCGAACCACGGGCTATACAACGTAGAAGGGACATTCTTGTAATAAATCGAAACACGGGCTATACTAGATCATTATAGTAAAACAAAGGACAATAATAAAAAAAAACAGCGTTTCCATACAGAAGCGTGCAGCCGCCCGGGCAATTTGTATGGGAATGCCGAATTATTTTTTTCTTGTTTGTTTATTATTTTAATTTCATTATAATCTATTGATTTAGTATAACCCGTGGTTCAATTTATTACGGTTGTATTCCTTCTACATTGTACTACAATGCTAATGAGACGGTCCACGAAAAAAAAGGTTCTCAAATGGCGACCATGTACAGGCAAGCGAAGCGTAGGACACCCACCCACAAGGTGGTCTGACGACCTAACCAAGGTCGCTGGAAGGCGCTGGATGCAAGCCGCTCTAGATCGGTCATTTTGGAAATCTTTGGGAGAGGCCTATGTCCAGCAGTGGACGTTGTGCGGCTGAAATGATGATGAAACGGTCCATCTGATAATAGTAGATAAATAGCCGCATTGATATATTTGAAACTAGCCGAAGCCCGTGACTTCGTTCGTGTGTTCAATTGGCCTGCGCGTCATATTAATGAAACAGATCATCCTATTAGTATGTTATGATTGCTACATATACTCTAGATTAATTACTCAATAATTATTGCCCAATCATTAGTAAGACAGATGAGGCTATATATTCGAGTAACGGGGATAAATGTTAGCAGAAATCCTTGGACTGTTGGACACGGTGTGTATACGTATTTTAGCTGAATGCATACCAATAATTCATTATGGCCTGTTCGTTTCTAGTTACGTGGCATGCTGGTCTAACAAGTTAATATACTCGTAAGTATATGTCTTGGGAATGCGAGCTATCGGACATGGAATTCGTTAATTAAGTACAAAACGGTGTTATTCTTTCATTTGTTACATATGCTGACACGCATAAAAACATTTTTTATGACATCTTTATTTAATATTTTCTTAAAAAAGTTTTTTTTTTAATTGTTACGTCTACGCCACAAGATTAAATAGCCAGTACTTACAGCTAGGACAGAGTGCTATTATGTAGTATTATTATAATCAATAAGATAAACGTCTACGATTTATAATACGAGAAGCTGCATAATAACTTCATATTGCATGCTGTTATGCACCTCATTTCTTTATCACATCCTTCTCAATTCCATTTTTAAACTCTTCTCACACTTCTATTCCGTTATTCTGACTCATCTCACTCCAGTAAATCTACTATGTACCTACCTAGGTGGAGTTTCCACATAAAGTATTTTATAGGTCCTATACATTTCACCAACTTTTGGAAACTACTTTATGTGGGAACTCTATAGGTACGAGGAAAACAATGCTACAACATAAAATCTTGTATATAAATATTTGTAAAAAAAAGAGCTTTTTTAATGTAAAATAACAATCCAAAAACCATAATTAAACATTGTACATAAAACAAACAGAAAGTCGTATAAAATAAACATGGTCAATTAGCGTCTCATCACTGTGGCATGCTCGCACAAGCAAATAACAGAGTTTTATTTGACTAAATGAGTATGCAGATGCTAGCGGCCATATTGTCACAATTATCCGTTAACGAGTGAGTACCAGCTACATCAAGTCGACCTCAATTCGGTACAAGCGGGAGTTAGCTGGAACTTGGGAGGGTGACATCATCCAGGTCCTTTGACGATTAGGATCTTAAAATAACTGTTATTAAAAATAATTGTAAGTTGACGTTTTGGAGAAAATGCTGCAGTACAGTTTGTTACTGCTTCTTCTGTACTTGCGCTTAGGAAGCTTCTATATATATAGATTTGATTCTATTTTACTAGTTCTTTTTTAATTCATTATTCCCTTTGCAATTTATGTACATAACTCGTAACGTTGCACATTAATAAATAATCGAGAGGTACGAGTATATCAGTTGTATGGAGAGTAGAAAATAACTCAAGGCACCGATATGAAATTAGGCTTTTTAGTCTCTTTAACGACTATGAACAAAAGTAGGCTAAATTAAATTTTTAGTGCAAGACGAAGATTGCAGTTACGGCCATTAATTTCTCCTGAATCACACAATTTTACATCCACTTACTTATTAACTATCCACTGTTTACATATTAATATAACAAGTAATCGCTTGAGCGACAAGGTTCTATTTTATAAAATGTAAGTCATACATAAGTCATCATGAACCATTGTTAATCGATCTTTTGGTAGTAATTGTTGAAGTAATAGATAAAGCATAGGGAAATATTTTACAATTGTGCTATTTCTGACATGAATAAGAGATTTTACACAGTTAAGTAAATACGTAATGCATTTTTTTTCTTCTTTGGTAATCCTGTTGTAGCCCAACCCAATGGCGTTTGAATGAATATCTAGTTGTGTAAAAATGTTAGGCATTACATCACTCAAGAATACTATCGAAAGCTTATCTTCGACGGCTGTCTGTAAAACTGACGTGACTCAACATTAGAATGGTTTAAGCCCCTAAGCCCTTCAATTTTGATTATACCTTGATCTGGTACCGGCGACTGCGAGTTTCTAATTTCACGGTGCTTTCTCCGGCCTATTTATAGGCCTATTAGTCAGCTGACTATGCTTGCATTGGTGTCTCTATACACCCACTACCACACAATGTAAAATATATAAATAAATTGTAGCATTTTCTCTCAACCATAGGGATAAACAGAGAAAATTATGCGGCACAAATAAGCAATACAATATAGTTACTTATGAATTATTCTGCACTTGTTTTACTATTATATCGGTGTACCTACGTAAACCTATAACTGTGCTATTATTTTATAGTTTGTAAATAGGTAAGCACCTAATCGGGAATAGGTAGCGCATTAAAAAGACACTGGTTTCTTCATATAAGTGACTCTATTGAAGAGGGATAAGGTTAAATTCAATTTAACTGCATTTAAAATACTACCTTCTTCTCTACTGTGTAAGTAGTAAAATGTTCAGTTTACGAGATTTACATTTTATGGTCAATTTGAAATAAACATGGAACAAGGTCCTTATACCCGAGGCGATATAGATAACGAAGGGTCGTTATGATGTGATGCATACTAAACCTAGCATCTTTGTATTTTGTTCACGCACCAGATTATGCTTGAAGATGTTTCGGGAACTATCAAAATTATGATTTTCTCAAATAGAAACTAGGTATAGATTAGATACTTTTTTATTCCGCTGGCCTTAGCTTTTTGTCGAATAAAATTTCAGTTTGTATTGCAATCAATTTTAAGTTATTTTTAAGACAACTGATGATTACTTAACCTTGGTTTCTTTTTTATTCCGTTTATTGGTTGGAAATGCTCATTTCAACATTTTGAACAGAGTTGAGCAAAAATAAGCATTTGTAAAGTCGTTTTCCCAAAGAAGTCTTCAGTATTATTCAGCTATAATCACAATTTTCGGGTAACTTGCGAGAATATTTTTTCGGTTTTTATCATTTATTTATATTTGGTACCTACCTATTTAAATGCCAACCTATCTAGTTATCATAAATGGTAATTTTAATAATATTATTTATAAAACATATGATGATGTGAGTTCAATTTAAGTTATTCCTGTTAGGCTATTAAAGATGATTGTACATACAAACACTATCTGCGACATAAAAAGTAACGCAAGTAAAAACTAGCCTTATCCATACCTTAGAGCAAAGCAAAAAAACTATTTCTTATACTGCATATTACGAAATGTAAATCACATCTACCAATGTATCTATCAAATGACGCCTACACATGTTGGTAGGCCCTAGTCCGGCTACTCACATCTGATCTGATAATTTCAGATAATATGGATTGCGATGACTTAGCAAGGCTGTCACAGCAATTCAGGCCACATTAGAGAGGTTCACAAGGACGCTGGTACATATATATTAATGTAGGTACTCGTATCAGGTGACAATTCCACTTCCACCGTCACGCTCCAACTATTTTTCTCATACCAAGTATGTGGTTTGTACATATACAATGTTCTAACAACTTTATATGAATGACATAATTGTGTAATTACATATCTCCTGTTGCTAGTACTTATATCATAAGCGCAGGTTCATTTTAGTTGCTATGAATACCTAACTTGACTTCGTGGTAACGTTAACTACTAATATTATAAATGCGAAAATGAGTTTGTATATTTGTTTGTTTATTTGTTACCACTTCACGCTTCAACCACTGAACCTATTTAGATGAAATTTGATATGGATATAGTTTGATACCCAGGAAAGGACATAAGATAGGATAGGTTTTATCCCGAATTTTCTACGGAAAGCGAAGCCCACGGGCACAGCTAGTAAATAATAATAGGCAGTGACAAATCACACTGATTGAGTTAGCCCCAGAGTAAACTTACTCAGCGATGCTATATTTTGTAACAAATACATATACAGATGAAAACACAAGACCCAGGACAATTTGAAAAAGGCGATTTTCCAACTAATATCCTTAGTCCAGTCTACCTGGTTTTAAAATGAAGTGTTTATTAAAATGTAGGTACCACACGTTTTAATAAACACTTGATTTTATTATTCAAAGTACAGAAAAATGTAATTTATTAGTATAAAATACTAAATTATGCATAATGTCATATATAACCTGTAAAATTGGTTTGAAAAAACCAATTTTAATATTAAAAGAATTTAAAATAAAATTGACATTTGAAAAAGCCTTGAATGTCACATTTATACATCATGCAACAATCTATACTATTTAATATTTATGCGTGCAGTTGAATTGCATCACAATTAAAATATATAAAAGTTCACGTTATGGTATTATACTCGTTTACTACGGCTAGTAGCGACTCGTAATAGCCAATGTAATGCTAGTAAAGTGGCGGTTTATGACTATTTATATTCAGAATGAATGCGGAACAAAACAAACCATTTCATTTGTTATTTATTGTTAGGTAACTAACCCGTGTATAAATGTGTAAGTACACTATAAAAAGTTGGAAGTTATGTATTTCGTTTTGAAGAACATTTATTTAAGTTATCTCATTCAAAAGTAAAAAGGCACAATCTCTGTAGTGTCTTTAGAAATGATGATGAATTAAAAAGCAAGTAGAAATCCTGGTAAGTACATATATTTAGAACATTCAATTGTTCCCGATTAGTGGCTCGTATATCTAATTTAGATTTCCAATGACGGATTGTGACGTAGTTACCTACGGTAGCTATTTTGTGTACATTTTGCTTGTTTTGTCAGTTTTATTTTCGAAAATTTTAGCTTTCGAATTTATTGTTCTCAGAACGTTTATATGAATAAAAACTGTTATAAAATGCTAGAAACACAATGGATTTTCACTTTACGATTACTTATACCTTACAAATTCAACGCAATCAACCATAAATCCTATTGCCAACAGTCTGCTAAAACTTCCCAAAGTCATTCATTACAAACTAGTTTTTAATCAGTTTTATAACTGGCCATTACACTTAAGTGAGCTTAGTTTCTCAAAGTTTTTTTCGGCACAGAAATAAAAAACAAATGTTTTATTTGACGTAACCTAAGTTATAGCACAAGCCTCAGAAAAAAACCTTCTTATAATAATATTCTATAAAAATTATAAATAATTAATTATTTTAAGAATCCAAAAAAAAAAACAGCATCAAAAATCTTATTCGTAACTGGATTATTTAAATAGCTATTAATTTTAATTCAATTCAATCCAGTTCAATTCAATTTAATTTCTTATTTATTTTTACTTTTTCATAAAATATTTCTGATACATAGTTATATTATTTTTTTATAGAATTAAAGTTTTGTAGAAATACGTGGTCCTACTAGTAATATTTAGTTTGAGAAACCCAGAGCTAGGCTAACATACAGTATTGTAAGGTCCCGTACAAAGCCTTGCCCCGATCCGGTAAGTGTTCATGCAAGTTCCCACGGCTGCCGGCCGGTTTGCTCGTAATAGACATGTAATTTTTTTTAATTAGCATAATATTACACCGTATCTCAAATAGCATCGGTGAACGCGAACCTATCTACCGCTAAGTTTCAAATATTTCGAACGGATACCTAACTGTAGTGAGCAAACAAGTTTATGAGCTTAGTTTAACAGTTTAGACTTGCTGGTCATGTTCGAAATTATATAGGAAGTATGTGGTAAATGGTAAAAAAAACCGTGCGGAATCTTCGTTTCGATAACTTATATTATAACTGGTACTTTCATATTCTACTCATTTGGTGCTTTTGAGTATTACGGCCCTGGGCTCTGTCTATCATGTTTGGGATAAAGACGTTAAAATGTATGTATGGTGACTTTATCTGTTTTTAAAGACTTTGCAATATACTCAACCAGATATGTAGGAATATCTCTAATAAAAAATTACAATAGTTTTGAATTCACAACTTGAAGGCTCCGTGGTGAACCATAGTTCAAGACTAACCTATTATTTAATACAAAGGAATTAAATGTATGACGATGCAAACTGCTAATACGTATCGTCAGTAATAATGCCTAAAGTAAGAGCTTACGACCAAGCGCTTAGCAAGCGCTATATTACTATACATGTAGTTACTTTTATGGACAGACAGTTTTTCTCATGAGATGTATCTACGCGTGTATACCTATGCCTATGGGATTCCTTCGTGCTACATTGCAACAATTTACGCCGGCAGCAACAGAATTACCACAAGAAGTAAACATGTGAGCTTTTTACGACTAATCCTGCACCGCAGCTCAAAACATAGGCTATTAAAATCACTTCCACACTCCACCGCGGGGTAAAACGATCACGAATAATCACGATCAATCGAATTACTTACACGTTACGAGTGCATTATTATCAAGCAGCTGCTACTAAATGCTGGATGCGGGCCGTTCTACTACCGCGGTCACTGATTACATATATAACGACGTCAAAAAATATGATATATAAAGCTCTATGTCAAGGCACATAAAGTTCATTTTACAGAAGTATAAACTTGTTTTTAGATGGCGAGTATTGTGAATGGACCGAATCGGATGTCTATTTTTACTGTAGACGATTGTTTTTCGTTATTTATTCTAAGACCGGCGGGTCGTGAATGATAAAAAGAAGCATCTTTTTCAATGGACTTTGTTTATTTATCGTAATGAAATAAAACTAGTCATTCATAAAAGTTTACTACTTGATGTATTGGTGTATCTACCTATGTAGGAAATATGTAAAAAGATTTTACGATAGATGTTACTACTATCAATTTTATTTCTGTAGGACTATACCTATTTAAATAAGTAAATGTAACGAAATTAATAATAAAAATAAAAGTTATTTTTACTTATAATCTTTTTAAAGTAAAAATAACGATAAAGGAATAGATATAGTCCTAAGGAACGAACTCTTACGAAAACTTAAGACCTAAGTTTTTTAAGAGTTCGTTCCGCGATCGCTACGAAGTTCGTAGCGTTACCGTAGCTCGTAAGCAATTATATACCTAACTTAAAACCTAAAAGCCATTTGTTTTGTTCGACAGTCTCCTTTTCTTACCTGGTATTATATTATCTTATTATACAATGTCCTTTTTAATTAAGTACAAATATTTTAAGGGGTGATTCAGTCCATTATTTTGAACAACTTATCCCAATAAATTTTTATCGAAATACGAAAAAATAATTTTCATTTTCCATAGTAATGATATCACGTGACTACTTCGATTTCTATGAAAACCTAAAAATTTTTTTTCCTCTTTCGATATACATTTATTGGGAAAAGTTGTTCAAAATGATGGTCTGATTCACCCCTTAAAATATTTGTACTTAATAAAAAAGGACATTGTATAATGTCATGCCCTTCCCCTGAGCACAGCAATAGGTACTTACGGTACGTGTTTCTGTAACAATAGTAAAGTCACATAATTATTAATTTAAGGTAAAGTAGTTATAAATAATATATATTGCGACTTTATGTGGTTTTTTTGTGGTATGGAGTTTGTGTAGGCAAAGCTAAATAGGTAGGTACATGACAGTAGTATAGTAGGCCTAGAAAATGTTTATGTAGGTACTTAGTAAAAATTTCAATTTATATTCATACATGAAATCTGTTTTCTCTTCAGGTAAATAACAATACTGGTGAATACTCAACGCGAAGTTTACCCCGAGTGAGATTAGACAATGGTGGCCAGCCAGGAGCTGCGGGCGTCAGACTTCGCTGCTGGGCCGCGCCGCCTTCCATCACCGAGGAAGAGGTGGAAGACGAAATCGAAGAAGACGCTGTATCATTACGGGCAATGCCTGCGCAAGGTAATTTTAGTTTGTCTATATCTACAATTATTTTAAGGTTTTAGGTTTAGGTTTAAAGACATATTTTACATCACTTACATGAGAACATAAATACAAAACATAAATATATTTATTCGTTGTCACACTGATAAACAAAACATGACTAAACGTACAAGTTCAGTAGTGCAGTTTTCTTATTACAAAGCCGTAATTTTGAACTACTACCGCCATCTAGCGACGAATAGCAGAAAATCGTAAAAGTCGTCATGCTTTTATTAGTTCTTCTATTCATCCCTAGGTGGCGTAAAACAGTACTAAGTTATTTGGACGCACCTATAGATGGCGGTAGCAGTTTTCTTTACTAAAGTTCCACTCGACACTAGATGGCGCATAACTTGACTTAGCTTATACAACTTGTTGGTAAGTCACATTTAGATGTACAGTAGTTATCATTTATTTTATAGTCAATTAATGTAGAATTCATTAGCACCACATTAGCACTAATTAGCGTCATTGCGAGATAAACTCTGTATTTGCGAGGTTAATAACTTATTTATTTGTTTGCGGTGGTTTAGCCTTCGAATTAGAAAAAGCTCAACACTTCCATAAGGATCTCTATTAACTTTTAGATTTTCCTGAAAAATTCATACAGAATTTGGTTTTATGATAACCATTCTCCGCGTAAGTATATTTAATTTGCTAGTGTTTATGGGCGTAAATCCCATGCTTTAAATAAATAATTAATCAGCCAAGTGCGAGACGAGCCTCGCGCGGTGTAGGGTTCCGTAGTTGCGAATGCGCGACTAATAAGTCTAACAAACTAATTTTCGTTTTTTTACGTGTCCATATGAAACCATTTAGTAGATAGGGATGCACGCAAGTAATTTACAAATAATTCAGAACCAATCCCTAAATCGCACACGATGTATTTATAAGTCGAGAAAAAAACTTACTACTTACCACTTTTCATGTGAGCTACCCCAAAAACATTTTTCTTTATGATTTTATTTTACCACTTTGTCGGCCAAATTACAGCTTTCTAGTACTTATAGTCTCTGAGTAAATCCTCGGACAGAGACAGACAAATATACATGGCGAAACTATAAAGGTTTCTTGTTTACTACGGAACCTAATCAAATTACAAAATTTAAAAAAATCCCGGGGCCTGTGTTCTGTAACCTATATTATGGAGTCACGGTAGGTTTTACTTGGACATATACAAATTTATAAAACAAAATAGTTTTTATTTTTACTGCTACATTTTTCCTTCAGTTGAACCGTTTGAACTCTGAAATATTTTTTAAACTTAAGGTAACATCTTGTCATTAGCCAACACCGAACATATAATAGTAGTAATTAACAGACCCTACTGTTACCTACTATGTTCTGTATCTTATATAATAGAGTCACGGTAGGTTTTACTAGAGGATATACAAATTTATAAAACAAAAATAGTTTTTGTTTTGATTGCTACATGTTCTCCTCAGTTTGAACCATTTGAACTCTGAAATATTTTTTAAAATTAAAGTAACTTCTTGTCATTAGCCAACACAGAACATAGTATTAATTAACAGACCCTGCTGTTAATTAATACTATGTTATGTATCCTATATTACGGAGTTACGGTAGGTTTTACTTGAGGATATACAAATTTATAAAACAAAAATAGTATTTATTTCGATTGCTACATGTTCCCCTCAGTTTAAACCTTTTGAACTCTGAATTTTAACTTGTCAAAGTCACATCTTGTCATCATTAGCCACACACAATATGCCATTGCCGTAGAAGGGCGCTCGCCGTGACGCTCCCGCGCACCCAACCGGCCGGCGCCAATCGATTACGACTTGAGTTTCACGCCCTCCTGCATACTTGCGACTCTTCTTATTGCCCCCAATGTTAGAGATCACAAGCATCTTTAATTTTGGAATCTAAATAGCTTCAGTTTTTATCAACTTCGCAGTGGCGTGGAACGCGTTGCGTAGTTGGTTTTTGTTTTACTTTCTTATCAAATACATTTTACTTACTTGCCTTCTCGTCGTTTAACGATCTATCAAATTTAAAAAAAAATGGTTTTCTGTTGTCCGAAAATCATATTTTTCCGTGCTTCGGAAGGCATGTTAAGCCATTGGTCCCGGTTGTCATAATAAGATGGCAGTCGTCAAGTTATGTCAGATGCTCTTATTCACTTACTTACTGTACTTTTTAAAACGTGAACGACAGGTAAGTACTTAGAAAGTTGTACGTGTTGTGTTGTATATGAGTTACCTCATTATTGTGTTAATTTATTTATTTATCATACTTTATGCTTATATTTATTTTATTCATATATATAGTATCGTTATATACAATTAAAATTAATATCTAAATTATTTATTGTTTATTGTTCGAAAGTACAAATATACTTCTAACAAATGGCGGACTTAATGCTAAGAGCATTTTCTCCCAGTCAACCATAGAGATAAATAGAGAAAATTATGCGGCAATACAATACAATGTACTGACATTATAAAATATTACTATATAAATATATACAATTACATTATATACCTAAACTATATAAATATCAGAATAATAAATATATATTATGTGTATATTGTATAAGTAGATATTCATTAATATTTACTTATCACTAACATGTAAATAGTGAAGAAGAGAAGAACTAAATAATAATGACTATGTACATGAAGAAGCAGTGGGCGTCTACTTTGCTTTTGAAAGAGAATTTGGTACAAATTTCTCTGATGTCAACGGGGTAAACTTTCCAGCGCCGCTGTGAGGCTTGAAGAGACAAAAATATATGTTGAGAAAATATCGAGATCACGTTTTTGATTCAAAGAAAATTGTCTATCGCTCACAGTGCAACCAAAACAGATGAACAGACCCCTTGCAGCGTTTTAAAAATAAAATATTGCGAGTACAATGAGTCCAATTGCAATAGTTGCCGGGCGCCGCACTGGCCCTTCGCCCTATCTGTCGCAATCGAGCTAAAATGGGCACAATTAGAGCCCAGCCGTTTTTAATTGACATGACACCGCTCCCTCGGGCCCTGCTGCGTTCCACGACACCGTGACAATCAATCTTTTGGAGATTGAAAAATTGCAGGATTATTTTTCAACGAATGGTCTTTTTCACCCTAGTGCGACCCTTTCGTTGCGTTTCCTGCTTCTTCGCATTTTTGCTTGAAACCATAATTATTAAAGGTAAACTATCAAATTCAATACGAGTGTGCTGCCCAGGCTAGTGTGCTAGGCCTAGGGCTCTACATTGAAATGGAAATATTCACATGGTAAATGGATGCAAGTAAATGAATATAAGTATTCTACGCCAATAGAGGAAGTGGCAACATAGCAACAATAGTGCAATATTGTCAAGAAACATGACTTTATGGTTCTACATAACTGCATTGTATGCAAAACTAAGTGACTGCGCCTCAACCGTGAAATTATGTCACGCAGGGTGGTTTTAACTGGTACTTTTATGTCCAGGAAGACGAAGAAAATGTTCAACATGCTCATGTTTAAAATGATGTCACAGCCCACAGCTCTAAATCATTACTGATGAGGAAACTTCGAGTTCATTTTAAAACGAAATATCATCCTGTTAACATGTCTTTCGTCATGCCAAGTTCGTCGCTTAACAAAACAAGAGCCGATTGACGAGTCTGAAATAGCGGACTGTGCTCGTCCTGACGAAAACGAAATTCTAATTTCGGACGAAACTTTTTAGTCAGCGTTGTTCTGTCATAATTTGTGGTGCCGCAGCATGTTATTGGTGTAGCTCTTGTAACGTATGTCTATAACATATCGTCAGCGTTATTCTTTATGGCGGTAGTTAAACTTTCACTTTATTAATTTCTGATTGAAATTATAAGATAAGTCATCTAGAATTAGCGATCTACGTCAGGCAAATTCTTCATTCCTGCCATCAAAAATAGTATTTTATTGCACCTAGGTATGTGATGTGTATTATACTATTTAATCATTAGCCACGTTCATAAAACTGTCAAAAAATTTCATGTGTTTTAGTTAAAATGGCTACTGTGTTTAAGTAATAATGAATAAACATAAATATTTAAAGATGCGTAGATAGAATCTTTGCAGAATGTGCTATCCATCAATGTCCATCGAATGTTCAACTAATTGGAACAAAGAACATCACGCATCAGCTGCAAAAATTTCAATTTTTTTTACTAATCAACTAGTAGCACATAAAATTGTATGCACTTATAACACAAAAAAATCATTATCAGGCTAGCGCCCGTTATCTTTATAATCTTTCCTAATCTGCATGGGAGAAGTAACTGGTGCATTATATGCATTTCTTTTTTCTTAGATCTAGCATGGAAGTATAAATATACCTACAGGTACAATTTCTAAGGCACTGCTCTTAGCTCAACAATATCCATTACGATTTGCTGCATTTTATTGTGTTATTTGATTGAGACAGACACCGACTTTCTTTATTTTACAAAAGACGCTATTATTTACGCCAGACCTTACCGGTATCTACTTTCATAACTATTTCTTGCAGAAATGTATTTTTGTTGCAAAATTGTCTTTGGGTTGCTCATAGATAATGATAGATATGTATTGCAAACAGTGGCGGCACTAGGCGTCGGCAAAGGTAATAATGCGTCGACGATGTCGGCGACCGCTGAAGGCCTCGCGCTTGAGGGGCCCTGCCTCGTAAAAAGAGTGAAGAGCGTACACGTAGTATATTATATTTATCCCGCCAAAAACATAAATGTGAAAATGGGAGCAAAGTTTAAAATGCAACAAAATAATTGAGTTCTAAATGGACGCCAAGTTTTGTAGAGAACCCTAAAATTTATTTATAAGAATCTTAACATTTCACTTGGCTTGGATTCAAGATGAGCTAAAGGACTTTAATGTATGTGCTGGATAAGCCTTTTTTGTTTCCCCCTGCATTTGTTTAGCAATAATAACGAAATAGGAAAAGAGGCCTCGCAACGCGAAATAGCTTAAATTTTTAGATCGATTTTTATTGAGGCCATGTCAGGTTATTGCAATCGTAGACACCACGTTACTAACTTTTATACTTTAAGTTAGCTAAACCAAGCTGCTTCTAGTCAACTATAGCCTAATTAGTTTATTATTGACACTATTTTCGTAAATATTTAGAAGCAAAACAAAAATACGTAGAAAGAATTTCTTACATTTGTATTGCTTTGTCAACTATGTCAAGCTGTCGTAATTTCCAAATAAGTTTAAGACAGTAAAGTCCAATGAGCAATGGTTTCTTATAAATATTGAAAAGTTCATTTGCATAAAGAAACCTCATTAGGACATAGCTGAAAACAATACAATTTTGTCTAGAGGCCGATGGCACTCGTCTGACGAAGCTTGTGGTCGTGCGTGACTCACAAAACATAAGGATCGGCTAATAGGGAATCACAGTGCCGCAGTCACAGCGCCTCTATTCCGGTGAATATGCACTCGTCCTGAATATTAAACAAACAATACCTGTCCAATAGTCCTACTCTAACAATCGGTGTCATTATAATATCAAATAATATTGAATCAAAAGTGTGCTTGGGTTTCCTGGCTTGGCCTTCGTAGTCGGTAAATTACAGTGAATTGGTATACTTATATGCAGCTAAACAGGAAAATTCCCAGAAATATAATTTGCTTTATAAATAAATATGTGTTGTTTTGTTTGGCATATTAAATCGTGAAGTTACAGGAACGAAAGACTTTTGTCAACTAATAGCAATATACTCTACTTATTAGTCTATTTATTAATTATGATACAATTTTGCAATCTAAAAGGGAGTGGAATGATCGACAAATTGCACAAAAGTTGATCTACGAGTTGGTAACCCACTCAGTATTAGTTTGTAAAAGGTGCCTGTTAGGACATAATCATACTCCGAGTACCTACATACACACGATCTTGCGTAGGATAGTAGGCAATGTAGTCTAAGTTTTCAAAGGCTCTCTTTTCTACTATAATCATCACGTTGTGTGGCTACTCACCACAACATATGCTAAAATGAAAATTAGATTAATATTTTTAATAATATAATTAAAAAAACTGTTGGTAGATTTTACAATATCATACCAGACCGATGTGCAAATTTTTTAAGTTACCAATCAAGGCGACTTGATTTACAAGATAGGATGTGGACTGGGTAAAGCAAAATTATATTGTTTGTTTGTAATAACTTTATTGTACTATGAAAAAATACAATTACATACAAAAACAATAGAATTAATTGACAACGGCGGACTTATCCCAATCTCTTCCACTCAACCGGCGAATAAGAAGATAGGACGTATATTATTTTATATTGTCCGTCAACTAGATTATCTAAAAGTAAAGGACCCATATTTAAGTAAAATTTACAAAGATACAGCGCAGCCAACATTTATTTTTAAATCCATCTCTATAATAGTTTGTGATTGCTCGAACTAAGATCAACACATTGAAAATGTTATTTTAATGCACACTTTTAAGGCTACACTGCATTCGGATCATTCCAATCACCTTTGGAAGTCCTAATATATCCAGCGTCAGTCAAACTGGAAGGCATAGCTGCCCGTAAAAGGCCTGGCTCAGACCAGACATCGGTATTGAACTTTCATGACAGCAATGTTACTATATATAAATATAAGTGAAGGTATGTTTGGAACTCTCGAGTGGCCAGCGAGAGTCGATAATGAGTTCCTTATGCCGCCTTATGGCTGCAACTACAAGACACGGGTTGTTTAGAACTCGATACAAACAGATATCACATACAGTTCATACATATTAGTATCATCACATTCTGTAACATAGATAATGGCTTAATGGCTCGTTAAATTATTTAAATTTTTCAATCAGAGACAAAAATGTGGCTTCCTATAATACCACAAAATCGGTCATACTTAATGACACGATCTATTAATTCTCCACTATGCCTTCTGTAGTTACCTTATTCTCGGCGGCTACACACGTCTTTCCTTTTTTGGGATAACGGACCTTAATAACAATATTATGTTCCATATACATTAAATATATGCACTTTTTTATTTTAAAAATTTACACTTTGTTTCCTTAATATGGATTTTAAATAAATCACAGTAACTTTTTTATATGTATGTCGAAGCTTTGTTACTGGTACTAAAAATATTATGCTCGTAAAGTCTGAGCTTGTTTACATTTTATTTTATGTACTTACCTAAACTTACTTACCTTGTCTAGTTGTATATTATAAATACTAGTATGATGAACATGAATCGCCCATGGCACATCGCGGAAACCGTGCAAATTGCAGTGAAAACGCCATACGTCATAGTTGGCCAGTGTAATATTAGCATGTAGCACCGACCACGACTATTTTAGTTCTATGCATCCACAGTAGCACCTAGCTCCGAGAAACGCACGTGCTGCGGCGGAAACTGCATGTCTCAAATGTCAAACAACAAACACTTGACCAGAAATATCCAAGTTTGTGCGGATTCTCCAAAACTGTTAAAGTTTTTGACTTTAGACTTTAGAAAATTGAGCTTCCTCAAAAATATTCGAAATATTAAATTTAATACTTTGGTAGTTATTTACAAGTTATTTCGCAAAATAATTTGAAAAAGCTGATGTAATTGTTCGCATAGGATTAAGACCTAGATGCAAACCATCAACATAAATCAATGTTGTCTCAGTCAACATGAGTCATGGGGAAAATGACAAAGAAGTAAAGAGTTAGTCACGTAGTAAGTATATATACTAATTTAAGGATAGTGCGCCACATTTACGTTCCATTTCAAGTTATCTGAGATTACGGTTGCTCGTCCTTTCACATACAAATCAAAAAAGCATTCCATTAGATGACTACCCACTTTGTTACGTATTTTAACAAATACTTTTAAGGGTTTAGAAAAAAGAAACGATGCTTGATAGAATCTGCTATTCTCATTAGATCAATTACTAGGTTCAATTGATTTTATTATTGTACAGGTATATTCATTTGAGTCTTATTATTTGAAACAATGTTTTATTCAATTGGAAGAAAGAAAATTCATTATTAGGAACTTAATCGGTAAAAAGACATTGTACTCGATATACATCGTGGAAGGAATATACATATCCGTAATAAATCAACCAACGGGCTATATTAGATCACTAACACTAAAGTATAATTAAATTAAAATAACAATAAATAATAAATAAAATTTCTCGCTCAAAGGATTTCTATCGCTATCCAACGTGGAAATGCTGCTAGCATTATGGGAACCTTTGGGCCAGGAACGATTCGGAGCGGTTTATTGGATTGATAATTTTGACGAAGCAAGTTGCGGATACTTTTTTGTAATTAGGTAAGTACAACTTTTGACGAAGCATGTTGTGGATTCTTTTTGTACGTTTTTTGACGAAGCTTGTTGCCGATGAATCTTTATTGTAAATCTATTTCTTTTAGTAGTGAAGTTGTATTGTATATTGTGTTTTTATAAATGAAATAAAAGTAATAAATAACAATCGAAATATCAATTACAAAAATCGACTTTCCCATACAAAATGCCCGGGCAGCTCCCTACTTTTGTATAGAAGTGCCGGTTTTTTTTTGTATTTTGACTGCTATAATTTCATTATACTATAGTGATCTAGTGTAGCCCGTCGTTTGATTTATTACGGGGATGTCCCTTACACATACTATACATACATACTATCACGTCTTTATCCCTAATGGGGCAGACAGAGCATTACATAGCATGTCCCTTACACGTTGTATACATATATCATCATCATCATTTCAGCCGCATAACGTCCACTGCTGGACATAGGCCTCTCCCAAAGATTTCAAAAATGTATATATATACTAAGTTTTAATTTCTTACATATAAAAAATACTCTTTATATAGGTACACAGTTTGCGATAATGGCCAAAATCATTACATTACAAATGCGACGGACCGAGTCCCCGACTTGTGGGGTTGCTGTAATATCAATGGTCGTCTAGGGAAAACATCTGCAGGCGAAATATCAAATTTTATGATATCCGATCATTTAATTTGATATTTTGCCTGCAGAATATTATATAAAGAGAAAATGAGAGATTATATTTTTTACAAAAATATAAGATAGAGAATATTAAGTAAATGTTTTTTTTACGAAAATTTAAAAACATATTTTATGATTATGATATAATTTTTGATTGCTGTAACTTTTATTACTATTTTAGCAGCTTTGTTAGTGAAATTACAATCTCAAAACGATTACATGATATTTACATGTAAAAAATTACATATAACCTACTTGTAATTAACTATTAAATTAAAAAGATATGGTGAAAACATTGAACGAATAAAACAATTTTATTGAAAAAAAAAAAGTAACTACTGAGGAAGTTTATAATGACTTTATGTTTATATTAAGTAGTATAAATATGCATAAGGAAGAACGTATACAAAAATTCATGAAAACTTAGCTTCTGATCTTATTTATCGCGTGTTAACTGAAAGTTAAAGTCTTTATTCAAAACAAAAATTACAACAATGATAAATTATAAAATACTTCTTCCAACGTATCACACCGAGGCAACGTACCCAATATGCTGGCAGCAATCCCCTAGCTGGATAGCGAGCCTTATTCGGCTTCTGATTAGATAACATGACTTCATTACCATTATTTATGTAACGTAATGATTAAGGAGGTTAATTTGCAAACGAGTTTGTACACCAAATAGGCACAAAAAGTCGCAGTCTGTCGTCGCCGCTCGCGTTTTGTCTAAATATAATTACATCGCTCACACTACATCTTATACAAGATTTAATCAAGCGAATTGGAGAAAACATAGCGGGCAATGTACCGCAAGTTTTCAGTTTACGGTTGAGTTATTAATTCCAGAACTGATTAAGCTTATGTATGTTATAGGAAATTAATGTCACTAACTCAGGTTAACGATGCAGTGCCGTTATGTATGATGTTAAGTAGCTCTTCAACTAGAATTTATAACATGTATAGGTAAATACAAACTTTATATGTTTATATACGTATATTTCTTACGGACTAGAGATAAGCTAAGGGTCAAAAAACTCAGTAGAAATGCTTAACATAGTGAGCCGGAGATACTCGTGAAAAACGCTAAGATGTTACCTATAGGTTAACCGGAAAAGATCCTTATCAAGGATGAGTCCGACTTTGTACTGTGCTTTGTCTCTTAAATTATATTTTTGTATTTAAGTTATACAAAATTTTAAAATTAAACAAACAGATATAAGTGCAAATCTAAATTAAAAACTTACGACTTTTACTAATTACGAGAAATCTTTAAATTTTGCTCTGGACTGTAACGAAAGGTTATTTATATATAAATTTACATTCTTATAGGTATTCTTAAACATAAATTATACAATACATATTATTCACGTGTGACTATTTAATGCTTTATTTTTAATCTCTACAAATTTTACGGAATGCTACGAACTATCAGCTCACTGCCCTTTGAAAAAACCTCATTCAGTATTTAAACCATCAGTAAGCACTGTCTGGTTTTATCCTCAAATTGAATTTCCAATGCACCAATATGGCAACATTTATTGCTTCGTTACCGTATCAATACAGTGATATATTAATAGCCTGGCTTACTATTCTGATTCATGGCGGTATCAATATTCGATATGGATGCATTTCCACCGTTCTTTATCGGGGAGCAGTCGGCACGCGTTTGCGCTTCATTGCTATTGTCTTTGAATGTATGTAGGGCTGTCACAGTGTACATATTCTCAAAATACTACTGACCTAAAGATTTCGGGCTTTTCGCTCTTTACTGTCTTGTACATATTTACAGCATAATAGCCTTTTTCAAAAAATATGAAGTCCAATCGCAAATGTTATATTTTTTACGGTTTTATGTTAAACTACCCAGATTTAAGTAACTAATAGAAAAAAGTCACCAAATTAAAACCGCTTATCTAGCCAGAATCTAGAAACTTGCGTGAGTTGCGTGCTTTACTAGAGTTTCCATATCAGATAAGCAATGATTTTAGCAGTCACTTGATATTTTCTATTTTTGACAATACAGTTTCAGTGTCTATACACACTGCCGTTTAGTTTTCACAAATAAACTTTGTACTTTGTGAATAACTACTAATTGTCATCTGTAAAAATGTGAGAAATCAGAAAGTTTGGGATGTGGGCTAAACATTTTTTTATGGCTTATTAAAAAGATTATCGAAAAGTATGGTATACATGATTTTTCTTTTCTCTGATAAGTAAATAATTACGAAGATACAGCGCATTTAAATTACGCGTGACATCACGATCAGCTATGATTTTAAACCAAAAAGTGACGTTAATCACACCCACTCCGAAATTTTGAAGCGCTGTATCTTTGTAAATTTTTACTACTTTGCTAACGAAAAAAAATGGGTCCTTTATTTAAGGATAATCTAGTTAACGGATTAAATGAAATAATATATTTTTTACCCAGTCCGCATCCCTATTATAATTACAGTTAATTACTATAGTTTCAGTGAAACTAATGGTCTGGTTCCAAAACAATAATATCTTGAGCTGACAACCGCCACTTTCGCCTGGGTGTGTACGATAGAGTCGTTTGTTTATCTCGGAGCATATTTCCCGCACTATTTGAATGTTAATTATTAATTGGCGGAGAATAACTAATTATCATTGCTACGAATGTGACTGCTGAGCCCCTACTTTTCTCTGATTCAATGTTCAATGGCAGTAGCTGGCTGACGCGCGAGCCGCCATCGTTCGCGTCGCGCCGTAGTGTATACTCGCTTCCGAACCGCGACACATCGATCGCAGACGTTTCCTTCGTACAAATTCAAATAACGAACACTTTTCTTTTAAAATTTTCAGTGAGTACTGGTTACTTTTGTGAGAAAGTAAGTTACGTGCTCAACGAAGTGAAGTGACAGTGCAGTGATTTAATCAGTGACTATAGTAAGGTTTCTATTGGTAGTGTAAGAAATGCAGCTTCTGTTTACTTTCTGCCGCGGTCTTGAGGTCCATTGATAGCTAAAAGTAAATAAATAATGTCTTATTGGTATTGTGTTAGCAAAAAGTAAATAAATAATGACCGATTGGTATTGTATCACCGGACTCTTACACTATTAGACTGACTGGGTGACTATCACATATCGGTAATCGTTAGTATTGTTTCTAATTATAAACAGGAAATGCTGGTCTCTATTTTAACCCAATTATTAAAAAGTTTTAATTGACAATTTTTTTATCTGAAATCTAAGTTTATTCAAATATTATACAAATTCATTAGGTGTAAAATATTTACAACGACTATATATTTGAGTTAGTCTTTGGTATTTCTAAAGGTTAATTATCTTCAATTGACTATAATGTGTTTTTCATTGGAAAAGCAATAAATATTTATTGGATATGTCGACAATAAGTATCGAATCTCTGAATTTAACTGCATGTCTAATATAATTTGCTACCGAGGGTACAGTATTGGAGGAAATCGTAGATTACATAGATGACATTTATTTTCTTATTGAGTCACACATAAGAAAAGGCAGGGATTGTACTTCACCTGTAAAATCCGCTAAAAAGGTTTAACGTATTTCTATTCAATATATACATCGTACATATAGGCATTTTTTTAAAGAAACAAGTTACATATTACATTTGCGCTCATTTGTAACGTGTGTCGTATATGTCGTATACTAAGTATTAAATAGGTACCTCTCCGCGCTAATTTTACACTCTAGACTCATCTTTCGCGGATTTTTCGTCAAATATCATCAGTTCAGTCCCAACATTTTCTTTATTAATCCCGAAAAACAGAACTATTGACTTTGTTTTGTGTGCGTGTACATTTCAAAACAACTTAAATACCTATTTCAGTGAAATGAAAATTTAATGAGCGTTCGTTTGAAAAGGGAAAGTTATTCGTAAAGATCCTGAAAGTTTACTCAAACGTCCCTTAGTACTAAAGTTTCGATACCCAAAGTTAGTAAGCCCCATAAAATATTCATCCGGATTTTCCCAGCAATCCCAGCCTCTCAAGCTTTGAATCGAAATGAGCAACCTTCAACAAGAAGCCCATTCATCACGGATCACGGCAGGCCAACCACATGCGTAGGAGTTCGCCATCTGACAAATTCACACCATATTACTACGTACTTATTCAATTGCCGATATGTTTGAACCTTTTGTTGTACTTGATAGCTTTTTGTTGACTTGTAGAGACCGTCCTTATAAAGTACCAACTATATAGGTACTATACAAACGTCACGTTATTATCTCGTACGGAGTAGGTAGAGCCAAGAGCCGCAAAACCCCGAAAACCCCGTTTAATAAGCTATACTATAAATTAGTTATAATGATATTGCTACTATTCAGCATAGATTCTTTAGTATAGGAAAACATTAGAATACTAAATAACAGATTTCCTCTATTATCCACGTAAAACAAATACATTCAAAGTGTTGCAGTATGCCTCGAAAAAACTGATTATCTGTAGATATTGATAGTACTTGATTGATACTTGAGAAGAGATGTTCATATAGAATCATTAAGTTCCGACATACTTTGATTATAATTATATTGCAATGACTGTACTGTACATTTCTGCAGATCATTACTAAGACAGTAATGGTTCGCAAGTGTTGATCATTGTGAGGTTTATTTTATGAAAGTGAGTGAAAATGAACCATTAAAGAGTGAAACTCCCATGGTTTCGATATTGTTCTCTACAATAGAAAATTTGTAGTTATATTCGTATCGTCTTTCTAAGTCGTTCAATATATTTACATTAAGGCATTGTATTTTCTGTAAAATTTACATGTTCACAATAATTTCCATTTTAACTTTAACTAATTTTAATGTAAATAGGGCCTAGTAAAAGTTTAGAAACAACCTCAACCAACCAAATTATAGAAAAGGCAAAGTAACTTTAAAATAAGAGTCTTTATTTTACAGTTAATTTCTAAATGAAAATTAAGACTGAAAATTAAGAATCAATATTAAAATAAGATGTGAAGTTTATTTTAATGAATGAATATGTATAATTCATGTTTTAAAATAATTGTAACGTAATATCAACTTGTTTACCTTGGTGAGTCTTTGGACTTAATTTATTGTGAGTGAGCACCTGGTTAAAAACAAACATATGACCGTTTTCTCTCTCAGATATTGTATAAGAGTATCTGTGTTTGCGCAAGTGTTTGAAAGGAGTTCTCCTGGTTCAAACAGGGACTATCACTGGAGTTATAACACTCTCATTTGCATATTTGTAATTAACATCAACCACAGTAACCGGCAACGTGGACTACATACAAATTATTACGTAAATACCAGTAGAATTACTCGTATCTTGTTTAGGACAAAAAGTAGAAAATTTTAATTAGGTAAAATTGACAGTAATTTTATGACATCAGATTTAGATGAGAACCATTCATCACGCGCCTCCACTGATCTTAGATACCTAGCATTGTTTGCCACGGCATGTGATCAGCGAATATCTGAAAATGTAACGTAACGATACAATTATCAATTTCATGCTTACGTAGTGTAGGAGATCTTTCTTTCACGGTATTGCATAAAAATGACGTGCCACCGATCTATTTCATTCGGTAATGTGAAAAAAATTGCTGTCCGATTTGCGAACATCGATAGCAGCGGTCACTTCCTGTAATATATGATGCAATCGTACATTTGACTTCGTTACGATTACGAAATATCGATGGTATAGATATTGTTTTCTAACGAGATCATCTGAGAAATGACAACCGTTTTGGGTAATCGGAGGTGCGCGCACGCAAGCGAAATCGGCATCCAACGGACTCGCAAACACGTTATAAATAATAATCCAGTATATTTACAGTACATTGTACTGCTTTAATACGTAATTTTAGCTTTGATAGAGCGTTTACATCTATATGTCTGCGTGCAAATATATAATCTTTGTTCTATATCAGCGAATGAGAGAAAGAAAGTCGATGATAATTTAAAAATGAATGCACAGAATAAATTTCCCAGTCTAGAAAGTCTATCATCTGATTAACTATCTAAACTAGGTGAATATTTTTTATGCAATGCAATTCTTTTTGCTGTGCTATGTGCCTCATTAATCCTCCTCTTTAACCTCTTTTTCTTTTCTAAATAATGGCACCTAAATTTTAGGTAATAACATATTCGAAAAGGAAAAAAAACTGTCTAAAATGTGAATTCATAATTATACAGTTGCAATGAAGTTCAATGGACGAATAACTACATCCATAACCATTTTATCACAAGTGCCGACCATCGTCCCTCGAACCAAATGTCGGTGTATCATTGACACACTTGCATAGAGCAGAAGGAGCTGTAATGAAGGCAGTTTCCTTGTTACCGACCTTCATCTGACAAATCGTAAACACCTCCAGCGTGGTTTGTGGTCAACTAACTGCAGATAAAATTACGTTACGTGTGTGTACTTGACTTAGTAGTTACAAGGACAATAAATACTCGTGGCTTTGCTTCTTTACGGTTATAACATAAAAACACAAAAGGGCTCTAATTAGGGACAGCAATAAGAATGTGGATGATGTGAATCGGGTCAAAAATAAATTATTCCGTAGAGTTAATAAAATAAAACGTCACAAAATAGTGTCACTTTACATTGATGATATTTATTTTCAGCAAGATTTTAGATTTATTAATGCAGAAAAACTAATATTAGGTGCGTTATTTGACTCCAAAAAAGTATGACGTCACGGTTAATTATTTCATACAATTCCCAAATTTTTGTTCCGATGTTAATAAAAAAGTGTCTGTTTTGACTTATTGTCATCTAGTGGATTATTAGGCCGGTGTCATTCATTGTGAATGAATAAATATTTAGCCATATGATCCGTTATTTTAGGTGATTTTCGGAACTACTTTATAAATAACAAGTTTTAATAGTTTACTAAATAGTGTCCTCGTTCATTTGCTACATTAATGTTCCATCTATGCCATTAAACTCTTATTGGTTAGAACTTATCATGGAATGGATGCGTAACCGTGCCTTTAGTAGGTAATCGAATATAGTGGCAGGAAGCTACTATATCGTTGACATTACTCTCTTAAATAAAGTACAATATTGAGTTTCTGAGCATTAACGTTGCCGATGGCAACGAATTTAAAAACCTTTAATAGTAGTATAGGTTTAAACCTATAGACTTGATTGAAGTCCCAAACTATATTTTTAAGTTCAATTCGTAAATAATTAAGTTCACATGTATTTGTGCATTGCTATTTTTATAAACGTTAGTATTTTGAGTAAGTAATATAATATACGTAGTTTGAAGCTAAACGTATACTGAAATTCATACCAACTTTGTAATTCTACTAGGTTGTGTAATTGCTGGCAGTAGATAGAACTGAGATTTGATTTTATAATCAAAGTATAAGTTATATATATTTTACTCTTAATTTATTATATACGTATCGAATTGTGACCACATGAGTCTTAATACTTTGCGACTAATCTTAGGATTCCGTATCTTATACAACACCTCTCACTTCATCTAAAATTCTTATCACAAGCTCAGACTTGTCAAACCACATTGAGTGTCAGTGAAACTCATATTCCAGCGAAAGTTGCTATTGGCATATTATGAACGCGTTTATGGAAATCACTACTAATTTTCATTTCGATTACATAAATTATATAAAATATAAATGTTACTCATAAAGTCACATTAATCATCTTGTCACAAGCTGTTAAAATCGATTTCGTAAATTTATCCTAAGTAATTTTTCGTAATTTTTATTGGTTATTTTAAATCAATTAATTAATTTATTTAACTTTATAGTTTCACAATTAATAATTAATATGCACAATTTAATTAAGTTGTAACTGTCAAAAAGTGATAGAAAACGTACTAAAAATATCACAACACAAATTATTAACTTTTGGTTAGTTATTTTTTGGTATCATGTTGAATTAGCAGTGTAAAATCTGATTTACTTTGAGCTTTTGACACTAGAAGAAGAAGCAGTGTAATTATTTTAATAACACTGACTTTTTTCTGAGAGATTTCGTATATGAAACTGGCCGTTATCTGGCCAGTTTCATATACGAAATCTTTTAGAAAAATCTATCGTGTAATGACAACGAAGTATAGAGAATATAGAATAGAGGAACAGATGTAACAGACAGACAAACATTGAGTAGCTGCCTTATGTAATAATTAAGAAAGGGAAGCAGATACATTATACATGTATTTTTTGAATATAGATCAGACATTACGAGTCGATGAGGATTATTTTTGAATGAGTTCGCAAATTACAAATACTGACGAAGTACTCTCGCACAGAATCGCAGAATAAAATTGACAAGTGTGTGACAAAACTCGAAGAGGTGGGTCACGAAATAAACAATTCCAATTACTGATTGACTGAAATGGACGTTGCCCAGTATAAAAGGGTACTCGTATTTATCTATTGAGAGAGGAATGTGTGCAATTATACTTACGTTTGCATTTGTTGTGTAAAATACTTCATTAAAAAAACGGTCTCAGTTAAAGTATGCGCAACGTTTTGTGATTTTAACTGACGCGACTAATGACAAGGATGGTCTGCAATTTACAATTCAAAATGGTTTTCTAGTAGTCTGGGTGAATAACTTTTCAATGTTTAGGTACTGATAGCATTTTGTAAATATGTATTTGAGCTAAAGGTCAATAACTGAAAAAGAAAGTATCGCCATTATTTATTAGTAAAACTGAGATAATAGGGACTTAGCTACATTAAAGGAAATTTTACTAATTTAAAATTATAAGTACTCTTTTGAAAAAATAATTTTATTCTATAAATAAATTTCATATATTTGTACAGATTAATTAATGAAGATAAGTAATATGAGGCAGTGGCTATACCATAATCTCATTATTTTTTTAATCAAGAAAAAAGAGAACAACGTCCCTCAACCACACCATGCCGATAGACACCGGCAGTCATTTAATTACGCGGTCCGTAAATAATTGTGAACCTTTATTAGGAGGGTGGCTTAATGAAGGTTTGCAGCCTCAGCCCTCGGATTGCAGTGCCCCAGGGTAATACATTAGGCTTTACTAACCCCTGCATGACCTAGCCCCCCTCGGCAATCGCAGGGGATGCGCGCTGAATCCCTTAAAGTGCATTGGCTACGCATAGATAAGCAACGCATGCATGTAATTCCCTCTGTAAACTAAAGGAGACTGATGGGCTATTTCACTTTCGTGATGTGGCTCAATCCTTACTGCTATAGGTATGTAGCTGCTGCTATATGTAGAAAAACTATAGGAGATAGGGTAGGATATCTGCCTATACCGTAAAATTTTTACGCTGTGTGTAATATTTATGGATATACATTTAGGTAAATTAAGTTAACAATAAGTATTGATCGTTAGATATGATTTGATAAGTAATATTTTATTTTCGTTACATGCTCTACGTCAATACATTACTTACCGGTACTTGTACGGCTTTTGTTGAGCAACAAATTTTACGCCATAGTTATGAATGAACGCTAAGTGGGCTTCAGCACAAATATACATTAGATTCTCGTACAACTTAATAATGATATTAATAGTATAGTGTTCATACTTCAATGCATTATTGAAAACATCTATTGTTCATAAAAGTGGTCGACCCAATGAGATAGAACTCACAGAACCGCTTATAAATATCAAACAATTAACGCTTATCCTAATTCAATTATGCATGTAATGAGATGTCTCTAAGCATTTGCACAGAGCGCAAATTACAGCGTTGGTGCAAAACAGTAGCGATAAAGATGCCAAGGTCGTCTCTTGTTGATATTATTCGCTACAGTTGCAACTAGATTTGCGATTCATCCAGATCGCTTAATTTGACGGTTTTCGTTTAAGTCTTCTTTACTTTTATAACTTATTGAGAGATCAGCCCCTTAATTATTACATAAATATAATACATTTACTTGTAATTTTGTTTCTGTAATAAGGCGGGTCAGAAAAAGTATTTTCTGGTCCAGCGGACTATGCTTTTTCGGGAGTGTGACTGTTTTGAAATGAGGTAGAACTTCTACTAACATTTTGCCTGGTGTGGCGCTGGAAATCCGAACTTTTGGCTAAGAATATTTAGCTGGTGTATCGAGAATTTAGTTCCCATTGTTTAAAGTCCTCATTAAACTTCCGTTCTTTCTAGCTGTGGCGATACATTAGAACTTCATGAACCTCCATTAACTAGCAAGTGTCTGATATTGTTTACTTTCGTGTGTGAAACTCAACTGAAAAAAACAAGCATTTCAGTTGTTATCATTTGTATTGTATGAAGCTGATGATACTTAATACGACATTCTGTAGACATAATATGCTCAGATTATACAACATGTTATGAAATATTTCAACCTTTGGCCCGAACACGATTTAATACCCTACACGATAGGTTTAGATAACTTTTACAAGATTTCTTTTACAAAATTGATTTTTATACTATCGCGCTTCAAACACATAAACGGGACTTTAGCACAAACCTTTTTGTTGCTTCTATTGTTTTGAATAGAAGCTACATTCTTCGTGGTCGCACACTGATTTAACTTTTCAAATAGTAGGTACCCTTTAGCCTTTCTGTCTCCAGTTCTGTTGTTTTTCTATCTTAACTTGCTTCTGTATCGATTTTTGCGACCCTCTGGCTGATTCTTCAACGGTTTAGGGTAGATAAGATGTAGAAAAAGTAAGCTTGAATTCAATGAAAGAAAAATGTCTTCTCTCATCATTAGTGTCCATGTCAGTGTTATCATATTTATAGAACCCCGCACATGTTCTGTGTTTTTGTTGGACGATTTGCGGTCTCACGTGTCATGTCAAGAGCACGTGTTTCGCAAACCGATCTCGCCAGTATGTGGCCAGCATCAGAGGCACTACAGGATATATTATTTGATTAGCTCAGTGGATTATAAATGGGCTCAATGGGCTTTTATAAACAGCCACAATGGCCGTTGTTCAACATTACAAGTCCGATCACGAAAAGCTACGGTGTATAGATACAACACGCACTACTACGAACTACGAATGCCACATTGGGCACTATATGTAGGAATTATTAGATAGACACTTACTTGTAAACCTGCAAAACTTTGATGTTATGTATTTTCAGAATCCGACGATAACCGTCAGACTGCGGGTATGTAGTCAATTTGTGTGTATTGTAATAAATTCGAGAAATAGATAATGAAGGAAGTCTTATGTTTTAGTAACACATTTAGATGAATATGGATAGGATAGGGCTCATAAAATCTATGATTTGTGCTCTAAACAAAAACACTTAAAATAGTTAGTGGTGTAGAAAATAAACTTATTAAAAGCATATGTGTAGTTGTGGCCAGAAATAATCAGTTTGATGTTTCTTAACATGTGTAGATTATTATAGACAATAGGTCGTTACATGAAATGAATAAAAGCATTTGCTAGGTACTTAATTTTAAAGTACCATTCTATACCAGATTTCATTGTAATTAGGTAGTAGGTATATTTTATTTCCTTAATAGAATACGCCCATAAATTTGATGCTGTATAATATTGAAACAAAATCAATGACATAATTTTGATGAGCGAACAACGTGATCTCATTCCGCATGTTTTGTTATTTTTAGTTGTTTTAAATAACTGCCTGGTATTAATTTACGGCAGATAATTTTTCTAGTTAGGTCGATATAGATGTTATTATAGAAATTTGATAGCCTAAGTAAGTTGTTACTGAGGTACGGAGGACATCTCTGCTGTTAATTGCGGTTCATTAAATTTTTATGGTAAAGGCTTTTTACAATATTATCGTTTTTAGACAATCACACTACCATGAAAGTATAGTACCTATATCTTTGTATGAAATACATTATAAATAATGGTATGTGTCATGCAGTAGCGTAAACTGTGTGACGCGGCACCTCGCCACCTGCTCGCTATTACCGATTTATTGCATTAGTATTGATGGCTAATACAAGGCTAACGAAGATAGTTACTTTATATGTATGTCTATGGATATTTATTGGAAAGGTAACCGATTCAGTAAATCCTAGCTGATGTATGCTGACAGTTAGTTTTAGAGTGGCGGAGCTCTTTTATTATTGATAAAGGTCCTAATGCGTACCATTGCAGGATTTGCAAAGTTAATAACTCTACAGCTAGCTACGACTTGCTAGCTCAAAAGGCAATACAGAATTAATATGTATACCTATTTTAAAAAGATGCATTTATAAGTTAATCTATATTTAATAGAAAGAAAGAGTTCATAAGATTTTAAAATAATTTATTTCAACATTTCTGTGTTACAATTTTTGTTAAACTCTAAATAGGCAGAAAACGTACTAGGAGTATTCATATGAGTTGTTGTTGTTACACAGACATGAGCAATTTTTTATTGTCATTGTCGCCTAAAGACCACCGTGAGATATTGCGGCACTATCCTACACTGTTGCACGGACAAGCACGACATTAGATGTTATAGTAATTTTACATTTTTATTGTATGTATAAGTTCCTATATATATATTTCTATATTTTATAAGTTTTATAATCATAATCTATATCAGAAGATTCCCCAATGAAGTCGCATACAGTACACACCCAAAATTATTAAAACTTCAAAAGCTAAATAAGATATCTAAGAATTACATACATATAATAAAATTAACTGCTTATTACCGAACGGGCACGGCTGGGTAGCTCAACTATGTCCCGATGGCGAGGCGATTATTAGCTGGTATCGAAATAAGTTGATTAAATGGCTTACTTAAAAAAACTAAATATTAAAATGCAATTTGTTCAAGTGACAGAACCTAATGCCCTAAATATTGTTCAAACCACGCACCTGCGTCTCTGCGTTGTCTCTTGATTAACTTTCCATTTACAACGTACGTTTACGTTTACGGCCTGTGATTGTTTTTCTTTTATTTTACGGCTGATGCCTGTACAGTTTCCAATCGATTTGCAACGTTTCACGGAAATCCGTCTGTTTCCAGATGTTCGTGGATGATTCGTAAATTGCAGGTGTACTTAGTTGATGTTAAGGTGGCAGAGCGTGTAGGCTGAGTCTGCTACATAGATATTGAGGGTTGTCACCTGTCAAGCGATACTTATAGCGAAGTCAAAGACAAAGATCATTTATTTATCTTTGGATATTTGTATCACTTGATAATTGTAATTTTTCTATTTCTTTCGATTTCGTAATAGGTAAATGTTGACGTCAGATAATTTACTTACAGCTAAGTTTACTGTAGAATTTACACTACTTAAAATCCGTCTATTTCCAGATGTTCATGGATGAATCGTAAATTGCAGGCATACTTGGTTAATGTTAAGGCGGTAGAGCGTGTAGTGTAGGCTGAGTTTGCTACATACACATTGAGGGAATGCCACCAAGCGATATGTTTGGATTTACATTTCACGAGCGATACACTTAGCTCCTTATCGCGGGTCCTACCACGCAACTTGCACGCCATAACCGTTGTAAAAAGATTCAGAGATTTACAAGATTTGCACACGCAGACTTATGGCGTTAGGTCAAACCGCATACGACATAGTGTCGGCACATTATGTAGGTTTGTAGAAAATCGTACAGAATAAAGTGGGAAAGTTTTAAGACCGTTGCGGCAAGAGTTGGTCGTACCTCGAGTAACCCTTTGACCTCGGAGACTTGGTAAAGACAGAGGTGGTAGCCCTACTTAGTAAGGTACATCATCTTCGCGAAGGCGTGAGGATGACTAATGTGCCTGCATATTCACGTCAGAGCCTACGTTATTACGTCTTAGTGTATTTTTAATTATAGTATACATAGCAGTTTATGTGAATTATTAGATGCGTGATAGATTTATATTAGGTTTTTTACTTATATCCTTATTGTGACTACAGAACTTGCTTTGCTTTCCCTTGCTAATTATCTCTAAATATAATGAGATCTCTTCTATGTATGTAATATATCAAAAAATATTTAGTTTTAAGTTAACGTTTTTATATTTATAATGAATTACCACATTAGTGGTGTTAGACAAATCACTAATTCTAAAATTACAATCCATTCTTTTGTTTTGCGAGATATGCGATGTAATTATCATAGTGGAAACTTCTGAGAGAGGAAACGAACAAGTAATTGAATTTATTTATGTTTTTTTTGTTGTTGGATTTCGGATTAATGACGTTGTAAGAACTTCCGTGGGTCTGCCGGCACGGGTGCTTGCAGCCTACCGTTGAGTCACATTCTATAATTTGCGCCATTGTATGCAAGCAACGCTTGTGTGAGGTTATGTGCCTACAGTTCGAAGGCGAGCTGGAGCCAACGTTGGCAATTGATACCAAGCTCCTACTCTAGAACAATGCAAAATTAAGACAAACGCTGTCAACATTACGCTGACGTGATGCAACTCGTTGTAGCTGCGGAATGTAACACGATAAATGCCGAGCCGATATAATCAATGATCGTTAATGAGGCAATAGAATTTAAACAATCGGTTACAGCAACCGAGCTACCAACTGAGCGCTCAGTTTTTTTCTCCGCTCAATCAAACTCAACAGATTTTTCTCCTCTACCAACTTTGTGTTATTTATTGCTGTTTATTGAGTGTAAGATTCTTCGAATACGATTTTCATCAATTTTCATATCAATGAATAAGAAGTTAATACACTTGTTCATTCTTGCGAAATATTTGTTTCTTGTTAAAATGTTTTAAGATGCAAGAAAATATGGGTGTATAGAGCTCTAAACACATTTCTCCCAGCATTGTCTGTTTCAATATAACTCGAACAACGAATAGCTGTTATTGTTTGCTCGATATCATAAAAGCTAAAATAAATATTGTGCGAATTTTTCAGTCGGTATTAGAGTGAGAAAACCGTGAGGCACGGCGGGATAATACTGAGAAAAAGTTTATCTCATTGGATTTTAATTAGGATTTCGTTTTGGCTTCTGTCCAGGGTCTGCTGAGCTTCAACAGAAGGTGTTTTATGTGTGACCTTCTTTTTAATTGTTGAACCATTACAGCTGTTCCCTGGAAACCGCTTACGAAATAAATGTGGTTAGAATTCGAAAAATGATGAATGAAATTTCCTTGTTGCTTTAAATACCATATACGAGTATTTCTGTTTTCTTGTAAAATCTGTATGCAAAGAATTATATTTGGAATTTTTTACAAAATTTTAGGCGTTTCTGCGATGAGATGGTAGGATCGGAATGGAAAATTTTCGCCTATTGTCTTAAAAAGCTTGAAAACTATTTATCTTAAAATTAGACAGATATTTTAGATAGTCACAATAAGCTATATCATTTGACATACGTACCTGGCAGTTTGCAAAACTTTTCTTTATTTACTGAATTAGCCAAAAAGTGGCACTCATTTTTAAAATTACATTTACATAAGTGTACCACCATTGAACTCAATCAGTCTAGTAGTTTTACTTTTGTGACATCCTATCCAAATTTTAGGGAACTTAGAGCATGAATTCCTGCTGTATCACTTTGTAGAATTGCAAACTATAAGAAGCTGGACTTAGAAACTGGTAAAGAATGCATAAGCATTAAGTTCACCTTTTATACCATTGTGGTCAATAAAGATTTTAATAATATAACAATAAACAGCATATCACTTTGTAGAATAGCAAACTGCTCAGTTGGCCGAATATTGTTTTTGTTCGACGGTGAGCCCGCGACCAAGCGGCGTATCGAAAGCGCACCTGTGATTTATTTCTCCAAGTGTCACGGACTGTTATGTGATCCAATTTGCTGCAAGCCATATACTACGTGACGCGCTTTCGTGTAATCATATATGGAAGCAATTAATATAAACCAAGTTTCTTGCAACGGTTTAATGTTTGTGTATATCTAGGTAGTTAGATAGGGAGGTTTATTTAAATGATTTAAAATAAACTTACCTTGTTGTTATTGAGGCAGTAGCAATTTTTTAGTATCTAGTTACAGATAAGTATTCAACTTGGAAGGGACATACCCAAATAAATCGAACCACGGGCTACATATTAGATCACTATAGCGTAATGAAATTAAAAAAACAGTCAAGAATAAAGAAAAATTCAGCATTTCCTTACGAAAGTTTGCAGCCGGTTGGGCAATGTGTATGGGAGCGACGAATTTTTTTTTTTGTTTTTTGACTGTTATTTTATTATCATTATACTATACTTTTCCACGTTCTATATTTAATAAAGAAAAACTGTAGATACACCGCTCTCAGTACAATAAGTTATGAATATAACGAATCGTCTCTACCATGTGTTCTTGTCTCTACGATCCATTTACAAATAATACCGAGGGCAGAGCCCCTATATTGAGCATCGTTACACCTTGTTACATCTTATTGCTGCCAGTCCACTGATTTATCTGCCAATTGTCAACATCTATTCGATTGACCCTTGAACTGCAACTAACACTCGCATTTCTAATAGAAATTTTACAAACTTTGCAAGATTGATTTACTGAAAACGTGAGTATATATCAGTGCATCGATTACAAAGTGAATAGAAAATAATGTGATGAGTCTACAAAGACCCAAAAAGTCAAAACTTAACATGTGGAAGGCGATTATTCATAGAAAAAGAAAATACAGTGAAGTGAGTTCATGTGATCGCGAATCGTACGCCGCCCTGGCGGCGATGCAAGGAGGTTGCGCCGCTACGCTGCCGCCATCTCTCGACGCGTTCCGTGCATGTAAGTATTGTCGCTACTCGCCGCTAGATGTCACTACAAGAGTACAACTTGTACCAAGATTTCTCTGATTTTCTCGCACGATATTATCATCGTCTTGGAACTTTGCGTCGTTATTTACAACGCGCAACGTGAAAAGTTAAGTACTAATAGAGAAAAAGGTTTTTTCAGATTTACGTATTTTTTTATAGACAGATAATTATGAGCTAACTTGTTGCTCCATTGGCGGCGGGTGATAGAGTACTGAGTGAAGCTTTTCGTGTAAATGCATTTTCCTATTTGTAGAAACGTTTGTACTTAATTAGAAATTAGTGATATGGCTACATTTTCAATTTCATAAAGGCTGTTAAATTTACAAAATAAATAAATAAAAATTGTCTGCACCTAACCAATTTAACTATTTAAAAGTATATTTAATTTAGGAAAAATCTTAAGAGTATATTAAATTTTAGGTAAGTATGTTTGAATTAATTCTTCCCTTTCATAAAAAGTTGACGTCAATCGCCGTTCCAGCTAACTGGTCAACGCTCTGGGACATTATTGTGGGAAATTCATGATTCATACTATTGTTCGTGATACGGCCAACAAAGCAGCCGCCGCCGCCTCCAAATAAGACTCATCTTTGTGACATTTTTGCAGACCTTACCGCCCTGTGACCGCGGGACATAGCTGAGAAAGGTAAATACTGGAGATGTGCCGATTATGACTAGCGGACTAGCCGACTAGCCGAAATAGTCGGTTGTGAAAAGACCGACTAGTCAACCGATTATTCGCATTGTATCTTGATATTTGCTTTCGTAAGGTGTTTTTGTGTATTTTCATTAATCAATAGTTTTTATTTAATGTACCTAATTACTCCTATATGTTATTATGTAGGTACATATTATTGAGAAATATATATACAATAAGAAGCCGGATAGTCGGCGCTCTTTGCCGAATATTCGACGACAACGCTAGTAGCCGGATAGTCGACGCTCTTTGCCGAATATTCCCCGACTAGCCGCAGACTATGAAAGTGGCCGGATAGTCGGGTTTACCGACTAGTCGCCGACTACTCGGCACATCTCTAATAAATACTGCCTCTAGGACCGATAAACATCAATGTCAAATCGTGATCTAATTTGTGATGCCTTGTCTCTTTGTTTGATATCGCTAAGTCGAATTTTCTCAAGTTCATTATAAATAAAAGCTGAAATACTTGTGCAATAAATAAGTTTAATATCATGATAGTTTCTCACGATTTCATTTCAATAACAAAAGAAATTATTTATAAACAAGTTTTTCACAGTCTGGGAAGACATAAAACACCGTGAAATATTTGCACTAAAATACAAAGATTTATTTATTTACCAATTTATGCCCACGGAAAATGTATATATACAGAGAATTCATAAAATAAAAGTTGTACAAAGGCACTACTTATCTCAAAAGTAGGGTTGCCATCCGTCCGGGTTTCCCCGAATTCGTCCAAGTTTAGAGGGTGTCCGGGGAGCGTCCGGGCGGGGCTTCATTGGTTGTCCGGGTTTAAAAATGTTAAGTCTTGCCCCAAAGCCTGGCCCCCCCGCTGCCGCCCCCGCGACACCCGCGGCACCGTGCCCGTACGCCGCGATCAATCGATTCGCTAAGTTCCTAACCCCCCCCCCGCAGTTGCAGTTTTTGATTACACTGACTATGGTTTAAAAAAAATTGTCGACATATCCGGGTTGTGGGCTCTAAAATCCGAGAATTTCACGCGTCTTGTCCTGGTTGCAAAATTTTTGAGATGGCAACCCTACTCAAAAGAGATCTCTTCCAGTAGACTCTCTTACAGAGAGGTATACAGACGTGTTCATACACAGGATTGAGAGATTGATTGTGATAACCACTGAAATAATTATGTACCTACCTACTTACCTACCTGTTGTTTGTAAAGACCAAACAATAAATAGATATGAGTGACATAATACCCTGTAAAATATTGAAGTACTTACTAAAATATTGATTTATTTTCAGGTCAATATGTTGGCAGGTTCTCAAACATAAAATATGTTTCCTCCATAATATCGCTTCACACAGCAACTTCAAACAATAGTATTTATTTAAGGAGCATTAAGGACATCACACTTGGCTTGTGAACAAACCGTTTGTCTTCCATAATAAACAATGGGCTGCATACTGAAGTATGTGTGTACCACAAGTCAGGTCCGTAGCCAGGGTTTATTTCCACTGTACCACACTAAAACATCCACAGCAGGGGAACGACGACGCGATGGACCAGGGGCGTTACTCTATAAAATAATACGTTAGTCGTACGAAAGTGACGTCCTATTCCTATGTCAAACCAAATTAGACTTTATCATCTTACGTTTAATGTTGCTTGACACTGAAACGCGGATACGCAGTTATGTCCGTCTTGCGTACCGCTTTTGGAGTAACCCCCCCAGATTCATAGAAGTTGTGCTTTCATTTCCAGTGGTGAAGGATGTGGAATTGATTACCTTAATGAAAATAAGAAATATTTGGTAGAAAAGAAAGAAATGATCATAGAACTGATCCAATCACTAAATCATTTATTTTTACGAGATATCTAAAATCCTCAAATGATGAATCAAAATCCTTTGGCAGGCCAATATTTTTTATAAGATATTATGGCGACGACCTCCTCCGTGGCGTAGTGGTCCTGGCCACCATGCTAGTCCGCCACCCAGAGGTTCGAGGTTCAGAGGTTCGATCCCCGGTCAGGGCAAGTTGGAAAAGGACCTTTTTCAAATTGTCCTGGGTCTTGGATGTTTATCTATATATGTATTTGTTATAAAAATATAGTATCGTTGAGTTAGTATCCCATAACACAAGTCTCGAACTTACTTTGGGGCTAGCTCAATCAGTGTAATTTGTTCCTATAATATTTCTATTTATTATTTATGGGGTTGTACACGCCCATCCCTGTATACGGGTCCGTCAAGCACTACCAAGCTATCGAAGTCGCAGTTGACGAGTGCGATTGGAATCAGACAATATGTCTCCCACGGCACCGTTTCCATGCCTTTACGTAAATCCACTAATTGCTGCGTTTGCGCATAACAATGAAATATTTCCTCACTAATACGCACAATGGAGAACGTAGCGTTGCACATTATGATCATATTTATGTTTATTTGCATCTTCTCAAAGGAAACTGAATTTTAATTAAGTCTCGTAGCGGGCTTTGAAGTTAATTAAATTTTCTTTATTTTCTTTGAGTACCCCTACCCCTGCGGGAAACAGGCGTCATATTATATATGTATTTTCTTTGAGTACTTAATATACATTGCATTTTTCGTTCCCGCTTACACAACTAGTGGCAAACTGCATTAGTACCTATAGCGAATCTAAACTTTTTTTCTTAGCCTTTTGTGCTTTCAGAACACATTTGTCACGTCATAGGTACCTTCTTGTCGTAGGAATTTTAAACTTAATATTTTTGAGAAGTTATAAATTTCAAGCATTTCGTTCCAAATCTGAGTAACAAACAAAACATAACATCACTTTCTTCCTTTTTCGGTTACCAATCCTAATATAAAATAATTATCCTCTATTACATTCTCTTAATATAACGTATATCATTGCATTAAAATATTAAGCTCGTAATGTTAAAATGTTAACCATTATTTTATTTTCCATACGCTCAAACAAAGTGGCGTAAATTATACATAATGTGTCGATTGCAAGTTGCAAGTAAAATTGTTCGCGAGCATCACAGCAGCGTTGGGAAAGAGCGTGTCGTAACTAGGACGGAATTCCGTTGGATGTGATACATTTTGGCAGCTATTCAGTGCAGTATTCATAGCGTGAATCCCAAGGTTTACTAATATTTTGACACAGAGAGCAAAGTATGCCAGGCTAATTAAAAACCCCTATTTTTAAGGGTTCACCCCCAACAACTTTTGAAGGGATAGGACTGATTTCTTAATCTACGAACCCTTTTATTATTGCCCCACTCAAACATATTTGCATACTTTTTACATATTTTTGGTTACTCACCCCCACTTTCATTCCCCGTAACTTTTACACCGCTGAACCGATTTATATCAGAATCAAGAACGATGTAGGCAACTTTTTAATAAGAACCCGCATTAAAATCGCCCCCTTCGTTTATCCGCTGCGATACTACAGTCTAACACACAGACACACAGATACATCAAACTTATAACACCCCTCAATTTCGTTGGAGTTTAAAAACGAACAAACACAAAGGTCTAAGTAGTTATAATGCGACGCCAACCCGATGTTTAGTACACAAATCTAGTAACCTAAAACTGCATTACGAATCTAATGGAGCGATAAATTCAAATTGGTCATGAAATTGGTCACCATTATCACTATCACTTTACAGCTAAGCTTTACAAGCAATAGTATACGAAATCAGACATAAAATGACAGCCAGTGTGACTCCAGCCATAATAGATATACCAGATATCTTCAGACGTAAATGTCTTTTACATTTAAACTATTTCAAAGCAGCTGACGATTACCGCTCGTGCCTACAATCAATTGAACGGAAAGTAGTATACAAGTATGTGCGAAGGTATACAAGCCGTGTCTAAACGAATTTCTATTAAGATTTCTACTAACAACCTAACTTAATAGCACTTTCGTTTGTTACCATGAGCTTTCTCCGTACAGGGTCATAAACACATGCAAGAATAGAAGTGCTTGGTGTACAAATACATATCATTCACGCAAGCTCGAGTGGTTTACAGGTTTGACCTACATCCACGGCCATCGCCCTTACTGACTGACTCTCTTTAGGGATTCGAACAAACGTTTCCATTTATTCCTAATACTTTTAACAAGTTTTAACACGCAACAGACGATTGTTATGTAGGTATATGTGCCGCGTGTGCTTGTATCAATTTAGACTTCGAGATAAACATGATAATTTAATTGCTCGTAACTTGTAACACTTGTGTTTTCTGAAATGAAATTGAGTAATTAAATTACCGTGCTGTATGCATTAGATTTCTTAACATTATAAACTCTTCTTTTCTAAAGTGTTAAGTATGTGTGTATATTATATAAGTATAAAATATGAATCTCTTAGGTAAGGCTTGTTTGGCTTTTATAACTAAAATCAGTTTATAGGCTAAAAACGCTTTTAGTATCAAGAAAATTCTAATCTATTTGATTGTTCTCAGGGTAACGCTGAGAACAATCGAATAGATTTTTCTGAGTGTAACCTGCTGACGAAAAAAATGTGTGTTTAACATATTCCCATTGAAAAAAAAAACAGAAAAAGCACAGTCTAAAAAAAAATGTAGGGACAAATCACACAAAAATAAGAACCGACAGGCAAGTCCTAGTTTAAACCAGCATTGAGATAGGCCGATGAAATAACCCAAGTAATAAGAAAGACCCGAGGCCTTCTTATAGGTCTGTGATATGAGGAGAGACGGAAACTCACCAACAAGAAGAAAGAAGTAGTTTAAATGGAGTGCTTATATCAGAACTTATGGTTTTTTGAGGGATAAATTTGCTTAACTAGGTCAGTTCCACCTGCGACTAAAGAGCCCTTTGATGATGATACTCTCATAATTCTGTGATTTTATCGCTATCTTCGTGTTTAGTTCCAATCCTTGCATTAAAGTCTCCAATTACCATCGTCCATGCATATATCGTACATCCTTTGTTTTCATCACACACTTGGTGCAGTAGGACAATATAGGTTAGTAAAAAATAAATGTTAGCAAAAGTAGAGTACAGATTTTCCGCGAATATTACACGTAAACGTAAGTCCTACGTTTCATATGAGAAATTAGCTAATCCATGGAGCATGACACGTCACGGACAATAAGCTCCCCAGTCTTTGTCTCTGAACTGTGCCAAATTAGCGCATCCGTCTTCTTAGAACGGACACCGAATGAACTCTTTCATCTTTTTAGGTCACGACTTGCAGATCTGTTGCTTAGACTTTTGTACGGCGAACATTAATTTATTGTATAGACTGATTATGAAACACTCAAAGACCTTGTCTAAGAACTATTGTCTACCATAATAAGACCATAGTTAGACAAAAGCACTAATGTTAGGTATAAGTACACCATAGTATATTATTTGGCTCTAGGAATATTTAGTGCAGGCAATAAAACTAATTATTTTTATAATGTAAACACGTTCTACTTTTTCTAATCTCGATCTCTCGCGTTGAAATGTGATTTCTGGATGCCTTATAAGTCAACTGACCTTACCTAGAAACGGGCTCCTTTCTTAGAGGTGGAAGAGAGAGCGTGCCGTATAAAAACACTAGCAACGCTCGGAAGACGATCATTACTGGATTCCCATAGTTTTTCTAGCTTGTTCTCTAGTTCTTTGATCGTTTCGAGAAACAACAGTAACTACACTCGCCTACACGATTTTAACACCTATTATTATATATGACAAAGAAACACGTTTTATACACAAACACAATAATATACTTATTTTAATAGATGTAATTTCTGTTTAATATTTTTTGAGTGGGCAGGAGCTGTATTTAAGCTTGCTATAAATTGTATTTAGGAGTGGGTTGGAGTTGCATTTACGTTTATCAGTTAACTATTCACTTCGTGATTTTGTTGACCTAGTTGACTTTATAAAGAAAAACTATTACTGTGATATATTTCGTAAACTAAGTTCCCATCTCTGACTGTTTAGACAAAGCGTTAAACTACAGCAAATCTTGGGAGAAAGAATAGTTAAGGCAATAACTAAAAAAAATTGTTGAAATTCACACTCACAATCAAAGGTTAAATATTTTTAGTAGAATCTTATTTGGCAAGAAAAGTATCGATAAGTTTTAAGTTAACACAGGCTTCGTAATGACAAAGCTTTATAGCGATAAAAACAATGATTCAGCAGAAAGCTCATTAGCGAGTGAATCACCTCAATTCGTCTCAACGTGGACAGAGACTCCTTGCATTTTAATTGTCAAGCATACTCCATAAATCTATGGCGGTACCTGTCAATATTTAAGCTAAAACTATCTACTAAACTTTACTTCGGCGATGAAAACAATGATGATTCAGCGGGGTGTTCATTAAAGAGTGAGTCACCGCAGGCGCAGTTCACCTCATTGCGGAAGCGGCTCGCACTCGCATTACACTCGATTCCTTGCAGTCACACTTAGACATGCACATATTTCAATTCAGGCGTACATATAAGATCACGTCAAGATTCTTTGGTATATCACATATTTTTTTAGCTTTATTCAAGGTGTCACGCAACTTGAACAATCATATTATCTACGTCTAAACCTATAAGTCCCGCTAAGGGTAAACATATGTACTGTGTTAAGTAAATTAAAAAAAAAACATATTCATCATCATCATCATCATCAGAGGTCTACTGCAGGAGCACGACCTTCTTTGTACTACTAAAGCCATACTTGGCCAGAGTAGCCAGAGGACTTGGCCTACACTCTCCTCGATGGCCAGACGTGTTGGAGATGTCCTATTAATGTTTATAAGCTTTGTTTAGCTCGTATTTCCTAAGCCGCCTTCAACAACATCCTCCGGAAGACTAGGAGTGGTCCTATTCTACTCTACCGGAAACCACACGGCGATAAACATATTAATTAATTTTATTTTTTTCTTGTTTCAGGTAAGTCCCGACGCTTATCATAAAATTAGACTACGAAGGTACCTATGTTACGTGTAGTATGTACGTACATACATTACAAGTAATAATAGTGTTTTTTAATTGTAAGGTAAGTTTGGTGCATGAAATTATTCGATTTAACGCTTTCTAAGCAGGGTTTTATCGATGTAATTGCTACAAATGCAAATTCTAGTTTAGAGGTTAATCGTATGAAATCTTGGCTTTCATCGAGATGTTTATCACCGCTTTGCGGTTTGCTTCTTTTCAACTCTATTAGAATTAATTTGCACTTGAAATGTGTGTAAATTTAAATTGGTGTTTGTAGTTACTACACAATTAAATATATGGTTCACGGATTTCACGAATGATAATATCTATAGATATATACAATTTCGGTACCTAAGTATTTTAATGTGACATCTACTTTTTAAGCTTTCGCTAAAATTTATAACTCCGATGTACAGAACACACTGCAGAACTTTAAACTCGTCAATTTCCCACAGTTAAAATTCTTGATTCTTTAATAAACTTTTACAATTAAAATTGGTGGAATCGTTTGTTTGTTCATCGCACGATGCACACCGGATGTCTGCATTAATGTGATGCTGTGCACAACGATGCACCGTTACAGCGTTGCATCCGTCCGCGACCGAATCGGAACGCGTCCACTCCGTTTGTTTATGAGGCTATTTTCAACTGACGCGTCCGTACTGCGTCCAATCTTAAGCTCGACTCGTTATTGACTCTCTCACTATCAATATTATTCAATTAGCAGCCAATGTTGTGATTTAAACGTTGTAAATTAGCGATATTAAGTCACCGGCAAATATTAATTGATACAATTGTAAACAATGCTGCAAACGCTGATAATTTATTATTTGATAACTTATTGACATAAATTTCAGAAGTTACTGTAATATTGCGATAACTGTGTTATTATTATCAATGTTGCATAGTAATGTTGACACAAAAAAAATACCCATAGGTAATAAATAAAGAGATTATTTTACAGCAGGAAACTATTAATTTGGCCTGATTTTAAAAAGTTCCGTGCCAAAAATATTATCCCGCAGTACACGGCAATGCAGATGTTCCATATCACGCATACAAATTGGGACAGGAACCGTTCCATTCTACCGGTTTGCTTGTTGCCGGGATTTTATGACGATCTACATTTGGTTTTATATTTCTATAGTAGATTTACTAGAGACGGAATTCAAGTGGGCGTGCTCCAAAATATGCCATTGTGGCTCGACATAGATTGGGACGATGAGGGACGTGGACAGTCAGGTCTTCTTATCTGATAATCAAGGGGTCAAATAATAATCTGACCCTAACGTGACGGAGTGCTATTCCCTATCGCTGAACATACATCTTATCGTGCCGTGCCCTGTCCACGTGCAGATGCGTCGTTCCTTTGTGAATCAGTGGATTCCGCCGCTCGCCGGCAACGTAGCCCTAACGTACGTTTTCATTTTCCTTCTTTTGTTTATGTATCCTTTGATGGCAACGTGTTAAGCTTTCTGTTTAGATATATGTTAATTATAGCCGAGAAAAGTTTTGTTTGGCCGTTCCTTCCGGCCTTAACGCAATAAATCTAGTCAAGATATAAACAATTAGGCCTTTTCTACATCTCCGCTTGCACACATTGGGGTTATTCTAATTTTCATTTCTTTTAAGAACCGAGACGTCTGTAATTCGAATATGTTGTGAAAACCATGTGCAATGTAACGGTTTCGAAACGGAGCCCTACTTTCGATTATAATATGAGACTATCTTCGTTGCTCAATTATATTGCGCGAAGATATCGTCAAATTGAAGCCATCGACTTGTGACTTTATGTAGGTTTTCAATTTGTGGTTTGTTTCAACCTATAGCAATCGCGTGTGGTTGTGTTCTCTGATTGTCTTTTGGAAAAAGTAAAACTGCACCAAAACCGTGCACGCGTGCCCCCGTTACGGTTCTCGATGTCAAATTATTCGAGTGGGGTTACCACAGTTTTTAATTATTTCATACCATATTTTAAATGCAATTGTTGTGAGAACCTTGATGCCGACATGTACATGAGCGACGATGAACTGGAATATCTTGTACCCGGTGAGTACGCAAGAAACAAATTCCTTGCAAGAGACACTTGATATTCAGACTTTTTGTTGGCGTGTACGTGAAAATACGTGTTGAAGACATAATTTTTTGCTATTTAATTTTATCTTGTATAAATCATCGGTAAATGCAGTATAATTATCTCGGCAGTAATTACGAGTCATATTTGACATCTCCGTGGATCGAATGCGCAACCCAATTTCAATTTACAGTTTTATCATTAATGGCATATTTTAACTAACAATAAGTGTCATTGAACTCGCTTATTTGATGACGGGAACCTACGAATTCGTGGTCCTGCGATATGATAAAGCTTATCACGTACAATTTTTGTGGAAAGTGGTGTGACGGGCGAGCGGGCGCGAAGCGTTGGTAAACAGTGTAGTCTGCATGGGGCATCGGGCGCCACGGCACGCTGTCGCGCTAGCCACTGCACTCTAGCTTCCAGTTAGGTTTGCTCAGTTGCCAGTCGCCTCACGCGCCCACAATGCGCAGGAACTCCGCGGTTTGCACCGATTGAAGCCACAAAAACTATTGTGCCTATTATGGACCACAAGTGTTATGTGTCTCCGTTTGCTCAGTGACCATTACTGTGACCGGCGAGTGAAGTGTACAGTGTGATTTATTTTCAATTTCTATATTTGAAGTTGTGTCATCTAGTGAATCAGTTTTCTTTTTACGAGTTATCTCATGAGGTTTGTTGAATATACGCATTTGGTGTTGCCCATAACACATTTAAAAGTGTAAACAAGTCATCGCAACTTTCGTTACATAATTTATTTGCGAAATTTTCGTCCTTGCAAGCTTTCGAACGAGGGAAATGTTTACTACTTGAATGTCAACTTTCATGCAAAGGTCGTGTCGAGCTGGCAGTGGCCTGGCAAGGCAGTGTTCCGTAATGAATCAATTAACTACCCAGCGTATTGATTGCCCCCAGGGGCCCTAACATCATAGCATATCACACGTCGTTGGTTCGACGCCGTGCAAGAGGAGCCTAAATATAGCCTCATGCAGAGTGTGTCATTTGCTCCGGACGGTCACCCTGTACGAGGCATCTACTTACATACTCATACATATATCGTGTTGTTCCAAGAACTTTGAGGTATTAGTATTACCATTAGTAGACGCATCTGATTCTGCACTCACAAAGGCGCTCTATTTCATCCAGGCCAGAACATTATTTAAATAGCGATCCAACAAACAGAAGATCTGTTCTTGTATCAAAACCGTCTAGGAATTATCTAATAGATAAAGAAAAATTCTTAGTAGCTGGTTTTATATGCACATCACAAGCACAAGTTAGCATGTGGGTAGTAATTAACATCATGCACAGCAAATAATGTAATGATGTTTTCCGTGAGATCATACTTGGATCATGTGTATATTATATTGTTACATTTGTGGAAAACTTTTGATTAAGACTTTTGTCGTCCACAGAAGAGTATTTCTACATATATTAATGAATTATCATCATTATCACTTCGGCCTCGAAAAGGCACTGCTAGCCAGGGGTCTCACTCATAAATTACGATCTGTATTAACTTGATTAGTACCTGTATCTGTATGGAATATTCACGCTTTTCTTTAACTATTTATACTATTGGCTGTCATTTTTTACTCTATTTTTTCTAATGAGCTAATAATACTATCGATGTTGTGGTTTATCATGGGCATCGTGACTTGGAGGCCAGTATTTCGCGCTTCACTGCTCGATGAAAAGAAGTTTAGTCACACACGAACGAGCTCTTGGTTGTCGAACAGCTCCAATCATTGTCATATTCCAAGTCTAATATACTTTTATGATCTTTAGTTTCGAATATCTTTTTCCAATCGATCCATCGCTTCCTGTTCTCGTTTTGAAATTTATCTTGTTTTTGTAATGGTATTCTGATATCTTGATAGAATAAATCGATCTCTTCTCTTTTTTTTAAATTGTGAAATTTACACAATCAACGGTTCTTGGGTTTTTGATTAGATTATAATATGACATTTATACTCGTACTAGATGCGCCCTGCGGTGTTACCCCCGTTTAAAGTAGCCTATGGGTTAACCCAGGGTGTCAGCTTTCTGCATACTAAATTTTATTAAAGTTTGCTCGTGAAAAAATAACAAACATACATACACGCTCGCACCAACAATCGCTTTTATAATATTGGCGTGATGTGATTTCCTGAATAATTAAATATTTTTATCGCCTTAACTAGGTTTATCCTGTATTATAAATAGACCAAAAAGAGATTTTAAATTAGTAGAAGTTGGTGCCAACTTGCGTAATCCAAGCTTATTCTCTCTATAAATCGACCAAAAAGAGGTTTTAAATTAGTAGAAGTTGGTGAAAACTTGCGTAATCCAAGCTCATTCTCTCAAAAATATTAAATTACGATTGAGTCTGAGCGTCAAAAAATCGTCGAAGAGCATCTGTCGCGCCGGGTGGCACAAAATCTTCGTGCACTGCACATGTCTTGGCCCGCGTCTTGCAACTGCCGCCGGCCCGCATCCCGCTACCTGCCCCACAAAGCATTGTTATCTTGTTCCCTATTGCCCGACCATCCCACAATGCTCAATACGGACCTGCTTACCCGGTTTTGTTCTTACTTCTTACACACAGTAAAACCTTATTGTTTTCAAGTGCATTATCAGTGACGCACTTGACTTGAGTACACTCATTTTAATATTTTAACTTAAGGTTTATAATTGCACTGGTAGACGATCGTCTACCGGTGCAATGAGTGATCCCTGCTTATACCGCCCTTTAAGACAGGATACATACATTTCTGGTTTTAAGCAATACTAATTGCTGCAAATCAAATGCATACACAGTAATGCGGTTGCAGAACGCTAGTAAACGTTGCCAGAATACAAATGTTTACATTTCTAATGCAGGTAAACGATTCATAATAGACCGACGGTTTATGTTAAGTATTTCGTTATTTGACAATCCGCACACGTCTCCAGCCCATAGTGCATTGTTCGTCGAATTCAAAGATATGTAAGTAATTTGATATGGGCCGTGCAACTGGAATTCCAGCGCCCGTTATAACATAACCGAACAAATTGTTTACTTGGGAGATGTTTTTTGAAAATTCTCTACCTTTGACGGGTTATTAAATACTGAGATCCTTGGCCGTCTTACAGGAGCTCAAAGAAAAGCTATTAAAAGGTTTTTTAAATTAATAATTGTTGGTAGATATTAACGTTATTTTTGTAGGAGAATGCATCGCATCGTTATAACAGTTGGTTTCCCTCGTGGGGTAATATAAATCGCAGTGGCGGTCGCCGCCGACAGATAAGTGCGTGGTTATCGTCAAGCCGAATTCTCCACAACCGATAACGCCCGTGAGAACACGCATCGCAGGGATAATCTGGGATTTTTGGGGAACATTCAAGCGCAATAAACGTTCGTCAAGTTGATTATGGTAAAAGCTTTCCACGGGTTGAGGGTACGTTTTGATCTCAAGTGCTTGTTGAATGGTATTTACCTTATTAGGGTGCTTATGTATGTTGATGTGTTTTGAAGAAAGATGTTACTATAAATAAAATTACGAGTGAAAATACCTTAAAACTAGGATGGTTTATATAATTGGTACTAAACTGAATTTTACTCGATTTTAAATTATAAATTTAATAGTTTGTTAGTTAACTCGTGCAGACAAAATGCAAAATTCATTATTTTCTAAAAAATAATTGTGTAGCATATATTATTTCTAATTTGCTGCCGTAAGTCGTAAATGTCGTGATTTCTTAATGCCAGATAAGTATATAAACTCCCTCCAAATCTATTAAAATCATAAAATAATATGTGCTTTATGCAAACATCACACGGTAGGCGAGATTTTGAGATACCAGCCGCGTCAAGTCGACTTCCTGCGTAACTCGATAAGTGTGAGGTGGACCTCACAGCTGGTGCTGAGTACTCCTGCAGGCCCCAATTTGGTGTTTGCATAATAATTACAGCCACCGAGGTGTGCCAGTAACTTGAACCTGAGTAATCAGCATAGGATCGGGTGGCTACTTTTCATTTGGTCACATTGAAACTATGAAATTTGTATTTAACTGAGACGTACGTTACTTATATCGATGCCTAAGACTAATAAATAGAACTTGCTAGCTAGATTAAAATGTTTTAAAAAACTACTATTTAACTAACAATTTTTATTTCTCTCTTTACCATCTTGTATCCGCGTACTGTCTGGACTAAATTGTGTATTAAAAGCGTAAAATGAAACCAATTAAAAAGTAGCTTGGATTTCCTACAAATACTATAAAGTAGAGCATCGAAGGTATTTACTTACGTCCGTTATATGCAAATAGGATATTAATTATTCCTATGAACAATGAATATACATAAACATGTATGCGTATGAGCATACTCCTGATATGAAAATGGGTGAGGAATGTCAAAAGTGGGCGTAGCGTACGGTACCATAAGTGACAATTTTCGCGGGGCCCTGCCAACACCTAAGTGGACAACGGGCGGCGGTGACGTCGCGGTCATTCCCCTGCATTTCCGCCACCTATGGCTCCCGGAAATTGATGAGCAGTTACGGTTAAATACTTGTTGTCATAACATAACATACAATTTTATATAGGCATGCAAGCGGAGGATTGTAAAAAATTAATTATTATGAGAGTTAAAATAAAGAAAGATTAGAAGCGTCAAGAAGATATACCTGTATGTGTATTTAAATGGGAAGTATACTTAGTATAGGACGTGCTCCGTCCATAAAGAAAAAGCAGATGAAAATGTTTTTTCTCTCCTTTTTAGTATGTTATTAACACAATAAAACACGACAATAAAAGGTTCGGCTTTTTTCAAAAATTTAATAAAAATAAAGAAAAATTTGAACAAAATTAAATCCGTTCTTCTGAAATTAAGCTATCGATGGCGGCTGTCATCGTTTATATAAGATGTTTGTAAATAGCTTGAAAAATCGATGTATGTTGAAAAAAATCAATGAACTGGATGGTATTGTAAATATTTTTGAAAGTATTAATATATCATTATCATGTAAAATGGACAAAGATAGTAAAATAATTAAATTCCCGTAAAAGGCAATAACTGGCGGACAGCAATCACCGTCAATATTGATATTGCCTATCTAGAGATAACCAGTTCTAGGATAAGAGAAAGTATAATCTGTATCATTAAAACGCACTTTCCAACATCGTTTATCACCACGCGAAAACTGTCACTAAAATACGTAATTTTAATGACATGTCAAGGAATAATGCCACAATCTTTCTGTGAAGTAATATCGTTAATTTTGGTAAATTTATACTTCATCGCTTCTTTTAAGCTGTTGCAAGGATCATCAATGTCGGTCTTCTTATAAGGAAACCTTTACGCAATAACTGTTGAAATAATATTTCTTGTCTTTTTTAATATTTTTATTAAGTGAAAAAAATTGTGGCTTTCATTAAAATTTGTCTGTCATCATCTTCACAGGGTTTTTCAATATCTCAAATGTATCCCGGTTTCAATGTACTTACCTTATTTTGGTTTTTAAACTATCGCGCTTTGAACAAATTATTAATTTTTATATATTATTAACTTTATTTTGTTTCGTCTAATGTTTCGAATAGGAGTTACATCTTTCGTGGACGCAGACAGGCTGGCTGGAGTGCTTAACTTATGCTTATGTAGTTATAAACTGCAGTTTTTCACATGTAGGTATGATTACAGGAATAGAAGCATAATCACTATCGAAAAAGATATCACTTCGGTGCCGCTTTTCTCCAAAACCTCTGGTATAGCATATAAGTCGGCACTTTCTCTGCGCCACCCACCATCGGTTTTTTGTTTATTCCCGGCCATGATTAAATTTACATGTGTCTAATGTCTTGAATTTATTGGTTTTAAAAATAGTACGATAATTTTTTGAGACCGATTTGCAAAATGTTACTTTATATGAATGTTTCCAAAGGGCACCGCATTGTGCAAAGAGGAAATGTTTGTGGAGCGTGTCCCTGTCAAAGTAATTCAGTGTAATCGTTTGGATAGTCACGAATCACGAATTCGATCTGGGATAGATTTGTCCGCGATCAATTATATCTGTGTATTACTGTTTCCCAGGCTTTAACCAAATTGAATGTAATATTGCAAATGTACTAGCTACTCAATTATGTACATTTTTGTGTGCGGTGACAATCACTTATATTTACATACCTCAATGGTACAAACAGTACCTGCAGTAGCACCAAGAAAAGTAATATAATAGCATACCACAAGGGCAAGACCCAATTGTTCAAGTCATCTTGTAGTTTATTGCATGACGATGAAATCATAATGAATTTATTAGCGATTTACCAAGAAATAAATTAACAAGATCTTAGCAGAATATTCGCAGAATTCAATCAGTTTTATTCTCTGAATATAAATCAGAAATATATTGTTGGGAGCACTTAAAATTTTCATTGTATTGGTTTGTAAGTTAATATTGTTATCCAACACTCAGCAAAATCGATCTTCAAGTACTCAGTTTGAAGTTTTCGTTGCGTAAGATCATGACATTTAAACCTTTTGACAGACTTTCACTTCACAAAACTTCAGATCTTCCATTATTGTTATTGCACAAGTATCATAAAGTACATAATTAGTATAATTTCCATATGCAGCTTACATAGATGGCTACCAATCATGTGAATTGCAAATGTGGAGAAACTTTAGCATTGTCAGACTCTTTGTACAGACAACAGCAAGTTAAATTATCCCACACACACCGTTGTGTATTGGTAATAGCAGCTACATTGCAATAAATTTTGGGAGTTTGATTTGCTGCCAGTACGTGAGGGAACTCATACGTGCGCCGGCGCACTGTTGTCAATTATATTGTCTTGTCTAACGTCTTGCTGTGCATGTGACTGCTTGTTTGACCTGCTTTACCAGTAACCTCTACAAGATCTTTGTATGTATGTAGATACCAGCTCTTTTTACAGTTATAAACTGTCGTAAGATTTTCTTGCTAAAATTTAGTATTCTAAATTTATTTTCTTTTTTATGACTGATTTGTTTGGACTGAATTCACTATTCAGCATAATTCCAGTCAATATCAACGTTTGTTTTGGCATCTGAGCATGAGATGTGAACACGAGTATTCGAGTTTCTATCCAGTTTTCACTATCTATCATCGTGCATGATGTAAGAAACGCATTACAGGATGTTATTACTCGATAATGGAAATATTTTAGATGACTGCGTCTCATGTCTTGCGCTTGCCAGCTGCTAGTCTAGATATAAAGTATATAGAGCCGCAAACCACTTAACCAATAAATAAAAATAGTTAAGAAATACGTGTAAAATTAGGACAGTTTATTAAAATTTATTTGATTTTGGTCTAAATGGGAGTTTTACATACATATGAAATTCATTGCTTTGGGTTGGATTCACAGTCACGTCGATCTTTATCGCTTTATTTTAATAATTTTGAAACTAACTACATGTTTCTGTTTTAATCACTCAAACTCATTAGATATAAATATATATGGACAAATTACACTGATTGAGCTAGCCCCAAGTAAGTTCGGGACTTGTGCATGACACATTGATGAATCAATTTTTATTTGATCAACTATTATTGACTAACTAATTAAGAAAATTACACCTGACATAAGAACCAAATGTTTCCTGTTCAGTGGTATTGAGGAGTCACAGGAATAAGCCGTAAAATTAATAAAAAATAAAATTGTGCCGAAACTTTTATAAACTATACCTATTGAACACGGATTCGAATTAACGACAATGTTTGTAGGTCCTGAGATTCGGGAGCGTGTTTGCGATGCCCTGGCGGGGTTCCAAACACCGCTTTATAGCCTGTTTACCGAGCAGACGTCGCCTAAATACGTGTCATAGTAAACCCGATCTAGCTTTTATCATACGTACTTCCTTGATGCGGAAGCTTTGTACTTTATTTATACAATGGGTGAACGCTCTGAACTGAAAAGGAAGGCCTAGACCAAACAGATATGGCTTGATGGCAAAGCTACGGAAGCCGATCGCTCAAATTGTCATTTCTATGCATTTGTTTGTTTAGAGATGTGGGAGTAATGTTTGTCATATAGTTACAACGTGCAGGCATAGATCTAAAAAAATAACCAGAAGATTAAGTATCCTACATAATATGTAATTTCTTCGAATTATTTTTTTAGTAAGAAAACCTATAAAACTCTACTGAATGTGAACGAAAATGCACGCAGAGAACGATAGTTTTTTTTATATAATAAAATGCTATCGATGTATCAATGTGTGTTAAATAATCAAATGTATGCTGAATTTGACCCACTGGTTTCCGATTGAGCTGAAATTTTGCACGTATACGTTTATCGCGTGACAATGCAATAAGTATTATGACTGCCTCCGTGGTCTATTAGTCAAGGTGTTCGCCTTGTGATTCGGAGGTCATGGGTTCAATTGTCACTGGGAAACATACTTTGGGAAAAGTTGTTTCCAGTCTGGTTAGGATATTGCAGGCTTGAATTACCTGATCATCCGAAAAGTAAGATGATTCCGTGTTTCGGAAGGCACTATAAACTGTGGGTCCCGAACACCATCTAGCGTTTGATCATCAAATTATGCAAGAATTGGTTCTGCTTTATCTTTTGGGTTGCGGAGGTCAGATGGCAGTAGCTCTGTGTAAACATCAGTAGCCTCGTCAAATCTCCTTGGTTAGGTAGGGGGCCCCGGGCTCTAAAGCATTAATGTTGAGGTGGGGGTGCGACCGGGAACATACAGCTCGGATGATGATGAATGCAATAAGTATTATGATAGATGAGATAGAAAGACACGAAGCTGATCTAGATGGTGAAGCCGGAAGGTGGCCATAGGAACTCTGTAATGAAACGTTGCAACTCCATCGAGATTGGCAGTCATTACATATAACGTTATTAGGTATGTAAGCTTTTTTTATTAATTCTGTGATGTTGGGCAAGCTGTTGTGAAAATAGAAAATCGTATCAGCTTCTTTCTTCATGTTGATTTGATAAGTACTTAGGCCTTACAATAAAAGCAAGTAGGAAAATCTTAATTTTCAAAATGTTATGATGCTTCATATTTATTAGCGAGTTTGGGATAGTGTTTAAATGTCTTTTATATTTCACTTACACACATTATAACTCACTGAATAATAATAATTTACATGTAACTTTGCGCTTTTTTTACACAGTTAAGCCATTTTAATGATATAATGTCAATTTTAGTTTTTCTTAAATCTTCGTTGGATTTGCGCGGTTGAAAGTGCGAAAGATCTTTCGCACTTTCAGTGTACGTAAGACATGACCTCCGCTCGCCTACGCACTGATTTCACTCGCTTTTTGTAATGTTCTCTCGTACTTGTTACTAACCCAATTTAATGTCATGGTAGATTTTTTCCATATAAATATTGGTGCTATATTAACTTGGAAAAATATAAGCTTGCTTTTGTACTTTTTGCCATAGAGTAAGAAAAGTGTTTCTTAATTTTTTTAGTATCGAAAGTTCGCAAACACAAATAGTTTATGTAGAAGTTCATCTATAACGCTCATTGTCTAAATAAGCATATATTTTACTCTCTATTATTTTATCTTTTTAGTAAATATCATCTAAAATTTTAAGTTAAATTACAATTACAATTAGGATGATGATAATAAATTGCAGTATGTTGTAATTCGATACAAATGTTTATACACATCGGTGACACAACATCACGCCCTAGTTACGGAAGCTGATATGATTTTCTATTTTCACAACAGCTTGCCCAACGTCACAGAATTAATAAAAAACTTACGTTCTAACTAACGTTATACAAATTGTATGTTTTTATGACTGTACGTGCTTTATGTATTCGACTGCGCTACATTTTATTCGCAGAATTTCCATAAGTTTTGCATTAAGTATACCTGTCGCATTACTTTGTGTGTCAGCGCAAATATGAGGCAAAGTAGGCAGGTAAGGTAATGCACACACGCAGTGCGTGCCTAATCTCTTCTATTGAGCAGTTGTAGGGGACTGCAATCTACTTAACCTACTGCGGACTGCGGTACATCGCTTACTGTACTGCGAATTAAGTCTAATGTCCACACACACTCTTCACTCTCACCTAAGACACTTTAAATATAGACCTACGTATTGTGTAAGTATAGGCCAAGTAAAGTTTATAATTGCAATACTATATTGACGTTAGTTCTTACGAGACAACTTCTGCCGTTTCTTTACTAAATAACGCCCTTTTTGGCATTTTATCTCCTTGCCACGGTTTATCCTGCCATGATGTTTTTGATGAAATTAAGAAGAAAAAGTAACTCGGATGTTTTGGGACTTAAATATAGGTACTTATTTGCAAACAAAAAAGATTATTACAAATTAGAAAATGAATGTGTCTATATCCAGTTTATGCTTCAATGAACGCAATGAATACGAATAGTAGTCAATAATATGTATGTACTCGTGCATTTAGTGTGCAACATACTATTATCGCCTTTACGCTACACATATTTTCTTTTCTTTTATTTATGAAGATGCTGTTTGTACAAAAGAATTCCTATACTAAGTTTGACTCATGACTGTTTTGTTTCGCTTTAAAAGTTACATATTCTTTACTTGATGTGGTTTATGAACTTTTAAATCCAACGTTGTATTATCTTCTCGCAACTGCTTCATTTTACACAGCGCATTAACAAAGGCTTACTTATTGCGAAACGAGTTTTGCCTTCAAATCATTATAAATAGATGACATTGACAAACATCTCTTTTTGTTTCTGTGGCAATGAAGATTCTTGTATGGCTTTTTCATGATTATTCTTGTTGCATGTTTTCATTATTATATCCATTTTTATTTTTATATTTCTATTGTCAGTTTTATAAAGCATTGCTATTATGTAATTAAGCATTAATTTAGAGGTAATTAGAATGATCACGTAAAACTACTACATCTGTCTGGAATTATACATTTATAACATATTTCTTTCCTCTTTTTTTAGCTTTTCCCTTTTCATATGACATCCTAATCAGTTTCACTTGCAGCTACTGTTGGAATTATACATGCAGATATTTGATGCGATGAGCCACCAATGAAGCACGAGCATGTGACAATAAACCACCTTACTCCTAAAAGATAGAGACGATTTTAAAACTGCAATGTTTCTTTTAGTGTATAGTCAATTGTACGTGAGTCTAGCGTCCGCCAGCATGCACGCACCGAACGCATTCTATTGGCACACTTCTCCCCAACGAAAGTTCGTTATTTATTCCACTTTTTGCGCTTTCCTTGCGAGCAACCGCTTGATTGATCCACTGTTCTAGTAAACCGCATGGTTCGTTAATGAAATACGGTAATGCAATCGTTCACCCAGTTTTGTACAATTTTATGGATGTTTTTCATGCATGTTCTTTTACACTTCAACAATCACAAACGTAACCTGCGTACCACAGTATGTGATAAGTCTATTTTCTTTCGGTCTGTTGTGTTAATTACGGTGATTCATTGCACACGTGTTATAATTACTGTCATTTTAAAGCATTTATTATCTTCAGTGATTAATGTTCCTGCTAATGTAATGTCAGTAGGAAACATCTGTCCCAATTATTGGTTATGTCGATTCCATCTTTTATTCTGTTTATGGTATTTTTTACCTATTACGTGATTAATTGTTACAACACTAACAACCCATGTTATGTTTTCTGTAACTGTATCAAGTGCACCAAACATACTTATTTTCCCATGTCATGACCATATAAACAAAACGTTTATGTTTAAATTTAAAAAGTAACTTACTATAATCAACGTGATTCTGTGCTTACCACCTATTCCTAAACAACGTTTCTAGGCCTATCCCGATATCTACGTCCACAAGGATCCACCTTGTTACTGAAAATATAGCATAATACTCTTTTCCTATAGGCATACGGCAGTCGAAGCCTAGCCAATCCCTCATAACCATATCAGCACCTGGTGACGCATAAGATACTTCGTTTTATGAACCTTTAATATACTGGTAACTATTGAGATTCAAATTTACTTCAAAATGCATGTGGAATAGTGAGCGTGGCTCAAGATTGGGCCTGCCAAGTTCAGCCGCCTACATGGCTCCGCTCCGGCCCTCGCGTCTCCTACGCGCGTCTGATAAGCGGGTCTGCGGCTCCGAGTAACTGCATCTGTCATTAGTAATCTTAGCTGCTGATTCAATCGCCAGATAATTTCGTTTGTGTTTATTTTGGTAACTAAATTAACTTTTACCTACATATATAGTCATGCCTACCGATATTTGACTTCTAAATGTTCCGTTGCTAAGCAATTTTCTTGTGAAAAGCATGGCAAAACAGGATATGTTTATTGTAAAACTTTTCGCTCAGTAATACAATGTAAGGGTCGAGCGATATCCCATTTTATCATTATTTTGTATTGTATTATTGTATTCTTCCCCATACTTCTTTCAAGAAAAAGTGAATGGAATTTAAATAGGTAGTGCTCTGGACTTTTATATAATACCACATATGCGTTATAATTTTTTATCGTGATTGATGTAGCATAAATTCACGTAAACAGCCGTTATACCACTTCCCCCAAGGTCGACGTCTTCTTGACTTATCGACGTACTTCATTCTCAACACCCACTACAAACTTTACATTTAATTGTTCATGTCTCAATTCCTTAGCGTCGGTTGAATTTAAAAAACCATATTTCAATTTCCTAAGGGCGTTTATTCCACTCCTTAAAACACCTGCCCACTTCTGGGGCTATCGATGTAAAAGATCTCATAGTAAGCCTTTATTTTTGTTAAGTTAATTGAAGAAAATGTGTTTTATTATTAAAAACATGAACAAAAGTCAATGATTTACTAGGGCAGATCATATATATTCCTTTATTAAATCTATAAATTGATTGCACCTTTTGTTTTACTGCTTTCTTTTCAATACGCATATCAATTACGCGGTCGGTTTGTTCATCAAACCGTTAACGAACAAACTGGTATTATTTTGTTCACACGATGTGTCCAATTAAATCATGTTTTTCTTTACACAGTCAGTTGCTCATTGAGTTTCTTGTGACATAACGCCCTAATTCATAATATTTATAATCATTGTAAGAATACTTAACATTGCATTCATTTTTCGCTAATTTTCTCATATTTTATCAATAACAAATTTAGCTCTTTTGAATAGTTTATTGATTGATTCATCATTCATTTTGATTGGGAGCAAAAGCAGATTCTGTTTATTTCTGCCAACTTGTGCTCCCGTGCCTCGTAAGTTGATCATCCATTTACGAGTAGATATATCTCCTATAAGCCCACCTAGGGGATATTTCTAAATATATGAATTAATGACGTAGTAGTCTGTTACTGCAGTCACGATAACCTTCGAGAATTGCGAACCCGTAAGGCATAGAGAAGTGAATCTAATTATGTATGAACTATTACAATTAGGCACATCAATTAAATTGTTGCATACATGACAATCGTATTAACTCTAGCATGCCTACAGACTAGTCGCACCCTTATATGTGCGGTCGACATTCCAGCCAGTTTCTCTGTTTACTCGTCTTCAGCTAGCGGGCTTAAAATAATTACACAAGTGTCTGCGTAGGCGCAAGCAACCCTCAGGAGTTCGTTGCGCCTTCCCCTCCATTCTTTTATTTACCTGGCATTTTTATGTTGATAGTAAAAGTAATCGTTTCAACAGGTTTTCGAGCGTTGATTTTCGGATTTGTTGTTACCTCAGCTATAATCTTGTTACTTTCACTTTGATTTGAATAAGGCGCTGTTGATTATTTTTATGTTTATGTTTGCACAGAAATTTTCTTGTTACTGTTTTTGTACTGTTTCACTTCTGATTTGGTGTATTTGTAACAATTTTTATCTTATTTTCTATTCTATCAATTTTGACTATGGTTTCCTAAACATTTTCAGTTATCTAGATTGTATATTTCTCTTTCCATTTTATCTCCCCGATTTGTGAATCGTGGCGTGAAGAAACACCACCATCTGCGCCATGTTGATTATTGGAGCACGTTCGAATTTCAAACTGTGAATAGTAAATAAACGGTCCGTCATGGAGGGCGCAGGCGTGCGCGTGCGCCGCCGCTTTGCCCGCCTCGGCGCGCTCTCAGTGTGTTCCTATCTCTGAATGGAGACGGTTACGCGGTCCTCATATACATTCCGTGTATATTCGTAGGACGAAAGTGTATACGTCTGTTCGTAAAAGGGAATGTGAATTGTGAGTGAAGCCCTCGCTTGAGGACATTCGGCCGATTTGTGCCACTTCGCCGTTTACCCGTTCGTGATCCGTGTGTTTATTTTGGTGTCAATCTATTTTTGTAATGGTGCTCTTGGTGTAAATCAACATCATTCTTTACTGCCGAACACAAATGTTTAGGCGTTATTCTCAAGGAAATATTTCAGTGATTAACATAAATAATGTATGCTTGAGCGCTACAGTACACTTGTTCATACATAGGTACTTACATAAACACGTTTGTATACAATCTTACATATTATGTTACTATCCTTGAAATGTAAGTCGAGACATGATATCGCAACTGACTCATCCATCACTATATGTCTGAATTAGTAGTACCTACACTCTTTCTTTATGTATCTCTGGCCAAATGCTATTGAAGAATAAAAGTGTTAGGTATTTCTTTATTAGGTATACCTAAAAAGAGTTTAAATAAATCGAATATTTCATTTCTGTGGCTTTGCCTAAACACAAAATTCTTTTAGGAAATTATACATTTACTAGTACCTATGTCATCATTATCATCATCAATCGCGATTGCCTGCGGTTAATTTTCAAATTATGAATCAGCTAATTATATATTTGTACTTTGTGTAGAAATTATTTACATATTAACTTATAAGTCGGAACGAATTACATTATTATTATTAATTACCTTAACTATTTATTAATTAATTAAGTCACCTATTTATAAACGCTTTTAGTGTGGCTTCATAGGCTCATTTTATGACGAAATGTAGAGTTCAATACTTATACAGCATTAATAAAATTGGTGAAGTATTTTATCAAAATAGTCGGATTGAAATGATAACATCATTCTATATTATATTTACATAAATATGATTCCGAAACGATACCTATATAACATGACAGCTTACTCGCAGAAAGTAAACAACGCTCGACTCTACCGGGCAGTGAGCTTTTTATTTATTTTAAAACTTTATTTACTAATCATAAATAAATATAATAATTATTGTAAGTGGTACTAAAGGCGGACTTAATGCTAATAGCATTTTCTACCAGTCAACCTCGGGATAAATAGAAATACGATTTTAATAAGTTGTCTCCAGGTATAATAAAATTATCGCTATTTATTAAAACTACTAGCTGTGCCCATGGGCTTCGCTCCCCGTGGAAATTTCGGTATAAAAATTACCCTATGTCCTTCCCTGGGTATCAAACTATATCCATATCAAATTTCATCTAAATAAGTTCAGTGGTTGAAGCGTGAAGTGCAAACAAACAAACAAATATACAAACTCACTTTCGCATTTATAATATTGTAGTTTGAATTGTAAGGATAAGGATTTATCGCTGTAATGTCTCAACTGTATAATGAATGAGATTATGCCTGTTCATGACTTCACCACTTGTCTACAATTCTACATCGGTCTACTTCGCGAATGGCTATATCCGCCGCAAATCGGCCGCTTCCTCCGTCCATCTTGCGATGAATTGCTGTTATAAACATGATTTATACCTGTCCTGTCATTAGTTACCATGTCAGCCTTTGTCACCAGCGGATGCATTTTATTTGCTTCGCAAGCTTTCATAAAAAATCTATAGATATAGCGTGTACAAACAGACACACAGACAAAGAGACAGTTTTTTATTGTTACTCTATTACTATATCTCCATCGCCTCCAATATTTTTTGGAAGTGTATTTGATGTACAGACACATTTTTTACTGTTTTATTATATGTATAGATTACGGACAAGCTGACATCTGAAGGACTCGATTTTTCTGACCACGTTTGAAATTGCACACTGTACACGAATATAGACTATGCTCATGTTTTAAATTTAAATTTTAAAGAGTCATATGTCGACTTTAATACTACAAGTACTAATACATATATTTGGCGTTTAACACTGTTAAGCTTAGAATTTGTTTCTCAAACAACATCTTGAGAAAATATGTGATCGCTGTTCACGAGCCTATTCACAGAAACTTTTTACAAAGCGAATCAACCGGCTTGATCGCCAACTTGTACTTAGTTTCTTAGTAAGGCAGTCAATTAATGCTTCTACTTTAGAGTTTTTTTTATTGTGCCTGTATGCCGTAAAGATATCTTATGCAGATTGAAGTAATTTGTATTTTACACTGGCTTTTCTTTGGCCACCGTGACTTCGGCTGAGCTTCAAAGTAAAAATAGTATGGTATGAACAATTTAGGATATAAAGCTACAAAGTACAAGCAAACACATTTAACATGCCTACTGCTGGACATAGGCTTCTCCCAAGAATTTCCAAAATTACCGATCTAGAGCGGTTTGCATGCAGCGCCTTCCAGCGACCTCGCTTCACTTGTCAGTACGTGGTCGCCATACGAGAACTTCTTTGCCCTATCGGCCATCGGTTCGTCGCGCTATAGAAAAATATTTACATTTGATAAATTACACCCTTTTCACCCTCCACCATCTGGTACCTACAGTATTAAAACAAAAATTACCTCGTGCATTTATCAAATCTGTATCAAGATGCGACGTCAAAGGCTTTAGTCACGACAAGTCTAGTGCTAAGTGCTAACATTACGTTTTCAACACCACTATGTGTTTTAGATTTTCCGATTTGCCTCCTTCGACCTTCGCGTGCTCTGCTTTCCGTAAGGCGCACGCCATCCTTTGCTAGAAGCCCTCGCCCTGGCCAGTCCTTATCTTGGGAAATATCACTCATGTGCCGGAAAGTGTTGGCCTCTTGCCACTGCGATACGAAATTTTACTATAACCACTATTATTCCATAGTAAAGATAACAACGGCTACACTGACTTAAATCTTAATTTCATTTTTAGTTATACTCGTAGCAGCTATAGACAAAAATGTCTAGGCGCTTGTGATTTTATTGCTTAATCTATAGCACATAATTGATAGCACAACGGTTCATGCGGATGTAAGACTGCGAGCTAAACCTAAATGAGTGCCACTAGATACTTTTGAGCAGCTTTTAAATTAAAACACAAGCTACTTTTAATGAATAAGAAAGAAGGAAGAATGTGGTGATCTTGAGCTTTGAAGGCTATCTTCAAGGCAATAATCAAAGTTTACTTTATTGCACATTTTTGTTCCTGATTACAATTATAGTTGGTACTGACGTCCATTGTTTGTTGGCATCTGAATAGAAGCGTTATCTGTGTTATGGCGATAAAGAGCCGTTCCGGGTGGGCTGGCACCTTGAGACGGCCTTCAGAACAATGCTGGGAAACTACCTGATTCATCATTTTGGCTCTGTTGGATTTTTACAAGCTTTTATTGGCTTGCAATGGATCTTATATGTTTGTAAATCTTGTCACTTAACTTTTAACCAGTTAACAACTACATACTTACTTATCTAAGTCAAATAACAATACAATATTTTGTCAATGATCTGTTTTGATGATAGAGCCGGGAGATGTTCGACAGAACTTAGTTATAAAACAACATAACCATATCATTTGTCTCCTTTCATTTGTCTTAACCAGTGCTTGATGGTAGACAATGCCTAGGGTCTTATCACGGAGACTGAAGGTGGTCGATGGAACTTAGCTATAAAACGACGCCATACCATCGAGATTTGGCTTAATTTGTTTGTCTTAGTAAGTACTTTACCCTAGCAATTATAAGCTTGTATAAAATGGATTGATTTTTATTCAAAATATTATTGAAATGTAGCAGAGCCAAAGCTTTTCAGGAGTTCAGGTTATATATTTAGACAGTTGCAATGCATGCAAAAGACTTACACGTACTCGTACATTTCACGCCTGCTATACACAATCATGAGATCTCAATTCTTCACTCATCACTTTCATCATAAGAGTTATAAGTATGTTATCAACTTGTAGCTTTCGTATAACGTTAGTCTTAACGATCTGTTGCAGTTTCATAATCTACAATCTTTACACACCTAATAAAAGATAGTTTAACCAACGCACGCATAATACGAACCTCATGAAAGTTACAAGTCAATTCCGCAATTTTCTCTTGACTAGATTCTCGTCAGGTGAGCTCCCACCGTGAACTTTCCACTGAGACAATAGCTCGTTGAGGATTTCACTCTTTTTGTCAACACTAGCGAAGTGCATTGCGTTGCTAATTAAAACTAAAGCCGCGTAACATCTTCCTGCATTGACGTTTGATGTTTGTTTCGTTGGTTACGTAAAAAGGTCTTCCGACTAGTATCAGTGTTCACACAACTTTCGAAGCACTTTTTATTCAACAGCTCGATGCAAAAGGTAGATGTGTAATCGGAGTTTTTTCTTGCTAATGATATAACTGACGGTTAGGGTTAAACAAGTTCCACCTGCCTTGTACACGTTAACTAATTTGCTTTCTCATTAACTTTAATTAAAGAGGTTCTGGTACGGCGGTAGCGGCTTTTGTCTGATCGGTAATGCCCGTGCCTCTCGGTAATTTTAGCAGAATTTCCCTACTTTGTTATAGTAATTAAAACGTCGATTAGTAAAAAATCACAGGTCCGACAATCGGTTTTTGTGCAGAGCTGTAATGTATTTTACGGTTGTTGAGAGGACGTCGGTCAGGGCTGCCTGTCTTGAGAAACTTGGGATTGCAATTATTGCGGAGACAACGCTGACCAAAAAGCCATATAATTATACCTTTTAAGTAATGCTCAGATAGAGTCAGTCTATGGATTTTAACTTAATTTAATAACAATTGAGTTATTACCAGAAACTTACTTATTTAATTACGTTGGTACTGTATTTTAATAGTTACATGACATAAAAAATTTTAATTATTAATCTATTTGACGACCTCCGTGGCGTAGCGGTCACCATGCTAGTCCGTTGTTTATCTATATATGTATTGGTCATAAAATATAGTATCGTTGAGTTAGTATCCCATAACACAAGTCTCGAACTTACTTTGGGGCTAACTCAATCTGTGTGATTTGTCCCTATATATTAAATATATTTTTATATTATTTATTTTTTATTTTATTTTAAATAAGAAATAAAAATTAAGTAATGTTATTTTAAATAAAAGAAAAAATAATTAAGTACATAAAGATTATTATACTTAGTGAATGGGTTACTCACGTATAGAGTCAGCTACTAAAGATTAGTTCAGCTTTATCAATTCACACACCTCGAACCTCTAATAGCCCTCATCATAATTAAATGTAACTAGTGAAGTCTCTACGGTAGTTTTACAAATCAATCAGTTGCTATGGTGTAACAGACCTTGGAAGACCACGTTTTTCGATCCGTCAAGGTTTCGCAATCAAAACCAATTACTTTGTAATTGTCTTAACGTCTTAAAAACTTTGTACTACCTACATGGATCTGATAATGTGTTTGAACAAAGGGCCGACGGCCGAACCCACAGAGTTTTTGTAGTGCTTGTGTACACAAGTATACTAAGAGAGGGCGTTACATAACTCGTATGCCACAGAGGCACTTGAATAGCTCACGTCACAAAGATGCAGAGATGTCTTTTGTTCGTCTGCCATTCATTAGCCGAATGTCGCTAGTAGGCCCCTTGCCGAGAGTGCGTTGAACTGACATTGTTCCATCAAGATGCTGTTGTAACGTGTTTTACGGGTCGTCAACGCGTTTTTGGTACATCGGATGGAATGCACCAATCGCTTACTTCGACTTGTCGAGGGATGTGACATGTTTCATACATACATCACATCATCGGTCGCCAAGCATCACAATGTTAAAACTTATTTTGTCGTTCATCGATCGCAAAGCATCATATCGCCATAATGTCAAAACTTTTTTTGTCGTTTTACATAGTTTTAACTACATGAAACACTTTTATACATTTTCTGATGACTTAGTTTACTAGTAAATGTGTTTGGGCAATTATAGAACTGTTGTCGATAGATTATCTCAATAAACAGTGCTTTGACATATGACATAATAATTACAATTTTTTTCATGAATCAAAAGTTTCGCACGGTCGTAGCACGTCGTAGACATTCGTAGCACTGCTCTCAAGCGACAGTGTTAATTTAAATTTCCTTGAATAAAGTATCTGTAACTATTATTTAGTTAAGTTATATTTTTGATATTAGATATTTTTCTTGGAAATAGGAATATATAAATTAACATCATACAAATAATCATATTTACACTCAACAAACACAATCGAGATTAGTAAATTGATATATTTACATACATAGTACATGCACATATATGCAGCGCATACAATCATAAAATATACCTTTGGCGCATCGGATGATGTCATTGTCCAGATAAGATACAACTTCTGTATTTATTAACAAGTAATAATCGTAAGACAGCCGGATAAAAACAAATCCATATGTTTCGAAGCACTGACAAAGAGATACTTTATTAACAATGTGGTTATGTTATCTAGATTACTAGCGCAGTGGATCAACGAACAACGATTACAAGGTCTTTCACGATAACGACAGATAAAGCACGAATATGTAAAACAAATGACAGTGTCGTTTTGTAAGGTGAACTTACACGTGTAATATTCTCTATAACAGTGAAGTGAATCAAACGAAGTGACATCAGTGCAAAAAGTAAAGGATCGAAGTGCAAAAAAGTCAGTTTTAACTGTGATACAGTTTGCTCTACTGTGCATTGTTGGGACATGATTGAGGATGAGTACAGAGCGACGCCTTTCCCGGAGTTTCCACTCCTGCCTGAAGGGCTCGTCGACAGAGGAGGCGGCCGATGAGGATGAGAGTTGCTACCATTCCTTGGGAGGCAGGCACTCTCTGAGCAGACAACCTCAAGTGTACGTGGAAGACCTGTCGAATGTCTCCTTGGCAGACTTCGAATCAACGCAGGATGAGAACAATGGTTCGTATTTTGTATTACTTAAGTAAATATTATGCTAAAAATACTAGATTTTATTAAAACGCGTTCCTAGTACGCACCAGGTGTTTCGGTTTAGGCAGAGCTTAGTCACATAACCGGTGACATATCTGCTTTTTGTATGTATTGCGTATTGCATATGATCAACAGTTGATGGCATCAAATAAATATATTTTTATACTAGCCGAAGCCCGCGACTTCGTTCGCGTGGACTTTATGTCTCTGGAAAATGCTCATCAGGCTGAACAACTTTTACTAAGGCGGCATTTTTATATCTCTTAAAGTTTAGCTGGACCATTACGGTTCTGCATCAGGCGTTCCATTTTCCAAAATCATTTATACCCTATATGTTGCCCAGGCTTAATAGCTATATAACAAAAAAAGTTTCATTCGAATCCGTCCAGTATTTCCGGAGATTAGCGTGTACAAACAGACAAACAGACAAACAGTCAAACAGACATTTTTTTTTAAATTCTTACTCTATTACTACGTCTCCATTAAACCCAATATTTTTTTTGGAAATATATTTAATGTACAGACACACTTTTTTTACTGTTTTATTATATGTATAGATTAATTGGAATCATGAGTGCATATATGTATTTGAGTAACAGAAAAAGATATAGTCTTGTGGTTAGTTCAAAAGACAGTCTTGTTTACTCTTATTGTTAATTAATTAATATACCTAAAGGTAAGTAATACATAAAGCATTTGTTTTCACATAACACAGACCAAAATATTTTCTCGAGGTGCAAAATAAACATATCCCTAAATGAATAACGGGCATTACAGTTACGTAATCGAAGTCGAACAAGTTACGGCTATTATGCAACTGTGCAGCACATGAGGAAGGTATATCATACATGTTTATGGCTTATGGAGACCGCGATCTAACTGTCAGCGCTGCGGCTGAAACCGCACTATGTGCGGATGCTTCAATGCGTTTATAAATCCAGACCTATTTTCGACCTTAAATTCTAAGACACACGGACGCACATGTTAAAACAATGCATTAGTGTTTAGATCTACCTACGTTATAACTATGACTTTATCTGAGCCTCTCTTTTAAGCGTTTTATTGCTCGGAATTAATATAGCGTGGAACACTTCCTATATCGATTTACCTTTGTGATATGATAATTTAACCGTTGTTGTATGGGGTAAATTATTAATGTAACTAAATAATTATTAAAACTATTGACATGTAAGTACTTTGTGTATGATAAAAGCTGTAGAATATTTATATTAATAATATTAAAAAAAAAAAACACTTTACATACTTTTAAATGAACCTTTAAATATATCCAGGAGAATATACAAGTAATAATAATCATGATTAAATTTACCGATCATTAAAATTAAAAAAAAAAATGTTACTTAGATGAGCGAAGTACATATATTATTTTACTCTTTGTTCATACAAGTAGCAGGCAAGCAACTATTTATTACTTTGGCCGCATGTACGTATGTAATAGACATTTTTTGTGTGTAAAATAAATCAAGCTGTAGCGTACGTAACTAAGTACGTAACATACTTGTTCTTGACATTGATTCGCGAATCGAGCGTAAATCGTGATGATTCGTGACTCATCTAACCGGATAGGAGGCGAGTAAACACCTTCCACGTAGGATGTACGCTACCTACGTGCTAATGATGTACTTGATATAAATGATATTTCAGTTCGTTACTATATTTTTTAGATTCTCAGTTTTCCTCGTTGTGCTTTTGGCATCTTTACTTGACCAAATAACGTCAGTAGGCTTAAATTGGTAAGGCTTTTCTTATTAGATTCAAAAATATAGGAACATGATTTGCCTCTATCAAGCGTATTCGTTTGCTTTGCTATACAACCTATATATTGTATTTTACAAGCTTTAATTCAACCTGCAATGTATTTAAGAAAATTTAATGTGTATATATAATTATTTTTCGAAATATTAAAAAACAAGTACCTGCAATGTATATAGGTCATATCTTGCAACTCAATTTTCGATCAGTTTTCCTAAACCGATTGAGCTGAAATTTTGTAAGTGGGATGACAATACAATTTTGTGGAGTCAACGAGCTGTTCTGATGATGGAGCCGGCAGATATTTGACAGAAGTTAGTAATAAAACAACATAACCTCATTGAGCAGGACTCTTTTGATTTGTCTTGATGAGCACTTAATGATAAACGATGTTTAGTGTCTGATCACGGAGACAGAAGTTGGTGGACTTAGGAAATACAAGCTAAAAAGCTTATAAACATCAATGAAACCTCTTCAACCCGTCTGGCCAGCGAGAGTGTAGTCCAAATCCCCTGGCTTTTCTTGCCATGTATGGCTCTAGTAGTACAGAGAGGGTCGTGCTCCTGCATTGGAGACTAAAAAGACCCGATGATTTATTTATTTATTTAAACTGTATTGCACAATAAAAAAACGTACAAGTGGCGGACCTAATGCCATATGGCATTCTCTCCCGGTCAACCATTGGACCAAGCGGAAAATATGTGTGGCTGGCGTGATAAAATACGTGACGCACGTAACTAAATATATATAGTACATAATGATGATGATGATGATGTAATTATATGAGAAAAAAATATATCTTGATTATCTGACTTTTTCGACATAAACCAGTACTTAATGGTTTGTTTACATTTCACCCACGTTTGAAGTCAACTCATTCGATCCCTGGCGCACCTGTAGAGCCAACCGGCAATGCTGCGCGGGCGCAACCACCGCGCACATCCGCTTCCTGTTTTCCTGTCTCTGTCACTTTGAATCCTTTTTGGTTGAAGGTCTCTGCTTCCGTCTCATTTTTGCCGTCATGCAATTTGAACATGATATGCATAATTTTACTAAATAGTTGTTACAGAATATATAAGGCAAAAAAATATACTCAAGATATTTTAAGGGTAATTAGGGTATATTAGGTATATATATATAAGGGTAACAGTCCATGATATTGAAACTTGCTTCGAGGAACACGTATCCTAATATGAAAAGTAATTTCTGGCTTTCCATATAAGTACACCGATTAGCTAATCCGAGATTGTATGGAAAGCTAAAAATTATTTTTCATATTTCGACATATGTCCCTTGGCGAAAGTTCCCATATTGCAAGTCTCAAACTTACTTTGGGGCTAGCTTAATCAGTGTAATATGTCCCTATTTATTTATATGTATGTGTATCTTACACATATGAACCATTTACTCATGTCAAAACTTAAATGGTATAAACAGAGAGATGATTTAATTTTTCTGCAGGAGATTTAATTTTTCACATTGTATTAAGCAATAATGATTTTAGATAACAGTCATTGTATTAATCAGCGCATAACAGTTATTGTTTATTCTTCAATAAATGACAACTTTCATAACTCATCATAAATTCTACGAATGTATATCCGCGTTGAGAAGAATAGGAAAAGCGTGTGTACCGCTGCTCTGTATTGCATTCGTTCCCATAATACTTTCTCATTAATTATTCCTGTTTATTAAGTCATTTAATGGTAATTAGATCATTATGATTTCACTTCAAAGTAAATGCGTCTAGAGTACACCTGGTCAAAGTATTCGAGAATGCCTGTAGGGCGTTGGTACTCGTAGGATAATTACTACGCAGTATTGAAGCGGCCATCGCGGCCAATCTAGTGCGTATGGCATTATCTCCCATGGCATCTCGTTTACAGGATCTGGTTTTTGTGTGCAGCCTCCATTACGAACGGAAGCCGGGCAGGTTTGTGCCTGGAGTACGGCTTTGTGCGCGACTTGAATGAAATTTCGAGGGGCAGGAAATAGGCACACGTGTTAATTGATAGGCCAAACGCTCGGTGACTGAGTTTGCTTTCTCATGAGTTTTTATAGCATTCCTTATCTGATGGTGAATTTCCACCGTTGATGCGAGGCGCGGAATCGTTGTTTGATAGATAAATATCAGTTCTCACCTCCCGCACTTATGAAGGATGTTTGGTAAGAATTTAAATTCTATGATTGAATCGATCAGTCATACACTTTATAGAATATTGTTGAAAAATCGTTAATGAAAAATTAATGAACATATTTTTATTGATTTAGTAAAACATTTTTGGCCCTTTCAATTCCATATTTGTGTTTTTTTTATGAATACAGGGGTAAATACACAAAAAAAAACCTATTTTTGTGCAATAACCCCCTGTATTCATAAAAAGACACAAACTTTTGCTGAACCGCTTTTAGATAAAATGATTTTTTTGTCTTGTTCTTACTATGTCAAATATGGAAAGAGTCAAAACATGTTTTAACTAAAACAGGATTCTCAACGCTTCAACGATTGCAAATTTTATGAATATAAGGGTAAGTGTTTACGAATAAAACATTATTCGCACTTGACACGCAAAGTCACCGCGTGAACTCATAATTTTTGATGGAAAACAGAATCTCGCCCTTTCTCGTCTTGCCACTGCAGTAAAAAAGCAACTCGTTTATTTTCGTGACATCGATGTCACGTCCCGCGGTGGCTCTGTTCAATTAACAAGCAAATTGTGACAATTAAAGCGTTCCGCTTGGCTCAGTACTCCCTCAGACTCAGAGCTGCATGAGATCATTCGTGATCTCATTATAATACCGCAATTACCATTTCAGAGTGTTTACCACAGATATCTGAGGTTTTATGGCTTTTGTTAATACATCGACGAAGTATTTATTCAATACAATAAAATGCATTGCAATGCAATGCCCTTCGTGCGCGAGTTTGACTCGCACTTGGCCGGTTTTTTATGTCTTCTTATTAAGCAAGTCAATCTTGTGAAATTCTGTTGGGCCAGTGTGTCGGCCTTTTGCAATTTGTACAACATAAAGGAAATAAATGATATTCCCGTGATTTAAGGTTACCGGCAATTGGGACTGCAATTAAATCGGACAACGGGTGCCGAATTCAAATAATTTAATAGGTATTTTTATTCTGGCGACTAGGACCACTCACAAAATACTTGCAAGGAAGCAACCTCCCCGCGGTGTTATGTGTTTATGTGTATGTGTCATGTGTTTCGGCTGCGGCGACTGCAGTGCAGAGGTTCTTTGGCACACTAGGGTATCGCAATGGCATGATGTGCCCGCATGTTGCTCTCATTTCAAATGGCAAAAAAATGAGACCACACATTGTCATTATTATTGTGTGTCGTTGGATGTCCGTGTCATTTTGCTGCTTCTAAAACATAAAACATTTTTTTCAAATATGTGTCGTTGAATGTCCGTTTTATTATGCTGCTTCTAAACCATAAAACAATTTGTGTTGAATGTCCGTTTCACTATGCTGCTTGTAAACCATGAAAAAATTTGTTTAATTATGTGTCGTTGGATGTCCGTTTGATTATGCTGCTTCTAAACCATAAGTTATTTTTTTCAAATATGTGTCGTTGAATATACGTTTTATTATGCTGCTTCTAAACAATGAAACAATTTGTTTAATTGTGTGTCGTTGAATGTCCGTTTCATTATGCTGCTTCTAAATCATGAAACAATCTGTTTAATTATGTGTCGTTGAATATACATTTTATTATGCTGCTTCTAAACCATTAAACAATTTGTTTAATTGTGTGTCGTTGAATATACGTTTTATTATGCTGCTTCTAAACCATTAAACAATTTGTTTAAGTATGTATCGTTGGATGCCCGTTTCATTATGCTGCTTCTAAAGCATGAAACAATTTATTTAATTATGTGTCGTTGGATGTCAGTCTCGTTATGCTGCTTCTAAACCATCAAACAATTTGTTGTATTTTGTTTGTTGTGAAAACATGACTTTGATCTTCTCAGGCCAGTATAACAGTTTTTATCTGAAGAAAGGTAGACTGTTTATAAACTGGTAGGTAATGCAAGATACGATAAATATTTATTTTCTAAAAATTTACTGACCAATATGCGGGCCATTGCTCTCTCTAAATTTGGCACATTCTTGGCAATCATCGGCAGACGTCATCCCACAGCTCACAGCTCATACCCTCATTCATGAATTGGTTGATTCATGCCCTTCCTGATTGTACCTCCTTCTTTGAAAGTGAATTTATTTATTTATTGTTAAAACCCAAAATTCTGTACACATGTTTCGTTTTTTTTTTAAATCTTTAATAGTACTTATCTATATTTTGTCGTATTTTACACGTATGAATCTTATAGATGTGCAATTCAAGTTCACTTTTCAATAATAAACAAATAACTGGGCTAATTTTTGCAATGTTATCTGCTGGGGGGTTATTCCAAAAGCGGTACGCTAGACAGACATTACTGGGTGTCCGCGTTTCAGTGTCAAACTTTATTATTATACACTATTGCTTAATGTAGTGTCAAACAACATTAAGCAATAGTGTATAATAATAAATTTGGTTTGACACAGAAAAACGACGTCACTATCAATCGACTTTAGTATGATTTTATAGAGTAACCCCCCTGCGGACCACAAAATCTTTTACAGATGCATTTTAATCATTACCTGCTTCAAATATTGAGTTTTTTTAAACTTTATAAACAAATACAAGTGTAATGGTAGATTTAAAGCCTATGGCCTTATCTAGCAGTCAACCAAACGGGTGATGAGTGTCACTCGTAGAGTAAAGTTAAATATAACTGAAAATTTAGTTACACATTTTTATTTCTCTTATTCCTAATATATATCTTGTTTACACAAACATAAGTGAATTTTAAACCCCGACGCAATAAGAGCGGAGTTATTTAACTAAGGACTTGGAAAAAGATAACGTAGCGATGCTACAAGCTTCGTAGCACTTAATTTCGTTTATAATTATGCTGAACCTGCTATAATAATTGCACAAAATGCTTTAATAATAAGAACTTTATTTATCGATTATTAGCTATTATATATATTGTGACTTGGTTCACGTGGGCACAGAATTAATAATAGTATACGCATGGTAAAATTTTGTCACTCGCATCTTTATGCCATATCTTATTTATGATGATCTGTTGCGTTAATTCGACGTAATTGTTTCTTACATATGATTCATAGTAGCTCCACGTAAGTACCTTTATGTAATGCTACAAATACCACTGCTACAAAAGTCTCCACAGAGGTCAAAACAATTATGATTTCATAGATACTATGTTATCATTCGTCTGAGAGCGTGGTGTGAACATAGCTGAAAATTAATAAAAATATAATTATAACAAAAAATACAGTAACACAATAGTGGTATTCACGAATCGTTATCGCATGTGAAAAGTGTGCTGTACGCAGGAAATGATAGTTGGCATGTTGAACAGCTGCTATCTACTACTGCAAGCCACTAGTTTCTGCAAGTTGCAACCTATATTTATGGCTATTTAATTCATATTCTGTTTGACGTGTTAAACGTTAGTTTTTTTCTCATTACCTCAAAACCTGTATACTACATTGTAAAATATTGCATTATGCACGATTCACGAGTCACGAGTGAAAACAAAACACCTAGGAACCTACTGTTTTAGAAATTAATGAAATAGCTACTATGTCTATTTCAATGGTACTTAAAAGGTTTTAAATCATTTAATTATTACAAAATATACAGGTAGGTGTACTGGTCAAGATAAACAATTAACCATCTTATTCCTTTCTTTTGTTAATAAATGTTTGTTTGTTTGTTTGTTTGTTTGTACTTTAAGTATGTACCTTATTAATAAATAAAATTTTATTTTGTTTTAGGTAAGTACAGAGCCGAGCGAGTGTCCTGCTGAAATTGCAGAACAATACAGGTAGCGCCCTCTACATGGTTGTTGTAAAGAGTTCTGCTACTCGACGCTAGATGTCGCTATTGCAAGCAATGCGATGTGCTTTGTTTGTGCTATGAGGCAGCATGGTTTAATTTTAGGTTCCTTCCTCAAATGATAACAATTATTCATAATAGGATAATGTTATTAATAATTTTTTAATTTAAAATGAAATGTATATATATTTATCGTATCTGTAGAGGAAATGCCAAAAAGCTGGTTGAATATTTTTAGTCTTAGTAGGAATGTGTTTACGAGCGATATTTTTCCCACTTTTATAAAAAGTACAATAAAATATTAATATATATCGTATTAATTTAGCCACCTTGTTAATAAGGTAAACTAGGTAAGCTAAACTCTCTTTAAAAATATTGTAATTTTTACTACAATATAAAAATTGCTACGTGCAACGTCTACGTATTTAATCATTATCAAAGCAAAGATTAATCGTATTTAAATAACAAACCGTAGCCCTTGGTGAGCGGCTAACAATGCAGGAACCAGTTTGTGAGTTCATGACCGATCGCCTCTCGCATAATGCCAAGCCTTCGTGATTTATCCAGGTACCTACATAGTTGATTTTTTTGTTCTCAGCTTTGTTCGTGCCGATTTTTCTGATACTACGCCTTCTTTGGTGGTAGAGAGACAGGAAGTCCTGGGTCAAAAATAAATTATTTAGTACACGACACAAAATAATGTCGCTTATTCGGTCATTAATCATATTAATTTTGAACGTGATTTTAGATTTAAACTATGACGTTATTAGTCTTTATTTCATACAAATCCCGTAGAAAATGTTTGTTTTGACAATGTAAAATATGACATAATATATATCCTTATTGTGACATTTTATGAATATATAATTGAAAGAATTTAAAACAGTTATAGCTTTGACGTTTAGAAAAAAGTATCTGATTTGAATTGTTGGAAACTTCCTGATTAAGTTTGACAGTTATATAAAATATTGCTTCCTTCATCTATCTTAACTATATCAATCGGAATGGGCGAAAATCTAAATCATTTTAAGGGGGCGTGCAGCTAGCAATCCATTATTACCTACTTGGATTCCATTTTCCACCTTTATGCCCACCACCACGCTAAAAGTTTCCTTTGGGTCATGTCATCATAACCAAACAAAGCTATGAATCCCGCTATTTTTGCATGTATTTTAAACACTCGAAAACAGCAGAGACTCTTATATTCTAGAATAAGACATCCCGGGAATTATGTCATTAAAAAATGTATTTCACTTACGTATTAAAAATATGATAAATAAATCAAATTGCCAAAAAAATTGTTAACAAAAGGTTTTATTACATTGTAATGTAGGTAATAGAGTTGGATATATCTTTGGTGACGAACAACCGGACGGTAGATATAGAGACACTTATCAGATTTTTTTAACTTTTCTCTTAGGTGTACGTTATACTTTATCTCTTGCTTTGAACCGATCTGGTAGATCCAAAGACGTTCTTTTTTCTAAATAAAATTGAGGTTCAATATGAAATTTGAAAGTAATAGTTATTGGAAAAAAGAGAGCGGATGATTCACTAGCTTTCTAGCCATTGTTGACAGGGCGTAGGTTAGGCTTTGTAAATAAATCAACATCGGTGTTGTAATATACTTTATTGTCAGATATATAGTAGGCGGCTTTATTCACCGTGACTCGATGTGATTCATTCACTCAAAAAATCTAAACCATGTGGCACAAAAAATGAAGAAGATTTTTTCTAGAAATACAAAGGAATATCGTATGCACTAATAAGCAACATCAACATCTTATGTGTTAATCCAGGTAGGTAATGAACTATCTACAGGCCTTTTATCCCAATCCGTTTACCCCTTTTGGCGTAAAAGTGAAACAAATATCCGTACAAACTTTCGCATTTATAATATTAAATAGAATGTGTAAGTTCGTTTATAACAATTCATATTTCTTTATATATTTATTTGTTATAAAAATATAATATCTTATAAATAACAGTGTCTAACTTACTTTGGGGCTAGCTCAATCAGTGTAATTTGTCCCTATATATTTATTTATTTTAAATAAAATTTATTGGTAAATGAAGCTACTTACAACAAGGCAAAATAAATTATTTGTCTTAAAAATACAAGTTCGTAAAATGATGCCTCTAAAAAATGTTAATTGGGAGGTACCGTTAACGGGTCACCACTGCGTAATGAATGTCAACCAGTAAGAACTGCCTTTAAAAAGCAACTTACATAAACACTTAGTAGTTCCTATATGTAGGAATTACCAAATCACATACAAAGAAATTAGTTTGGTGTGATTTACAAACATAGAGTTGCGGAAGTTAAAATGTTTAAGAGTCCTTTTAGCAATCGTAAGGGACTCGCCTAATTTTATAATAAAAGACCAGTTTTCTTTTGTACACATCCCTTCTCAGTAGTTGTTAATGTTTGTTTGTCTACTTACCTACACTTACGAAAATCAACAAACAAACGTCTGATTTTGTCAAAAAATGTTGCTTTCTGAAAATTTAGGTTTTGCATTTTATTTTACAAAGATAAAAGTTGAAAGTTTGATTCGGTTGGCATTTGCTTACAAAACACGCTTTCACATCAAAATTGAATTACTGTGCCCGCATTTCCGTGACTCCCAAATTGTCATACAAATCAAATTACCATATACGTATGTATGCATTAAATATATTTGATATAACTATGTTGAAATGTATCCAATAAAATATTTTAGAGAGATTTATGAATATATTCCTTTATGTACTTAAAGTATTTCATCATCATCATTTTAGCCGCATAACGTCCACTGCTGGACATTGGCCTTACCCAAAGATTTTAAAAAGACCGATCAAGAGCGCCCTGCTGATGTATTTATTGTAATTAATGTATTAATATATTATTTTATTTTATTTCCTATTAGTAAAGAGGAAAACTAATAATATCCCTTAGTAACTAATAATAATACTTTGTACTTACATCTAACGTTATACCTAATCATTTAGTTAAAAAATGTAGAGTCAATGTTACAATATCATTTTCAGTACCGGATACATTTGATATGATAAAAGGTTAAACACAGTATGATAAGTTTAGCAAAGCTTATGTAAAGTTTTAATTAAATCTGCCTTTATTATATAATAACTCTCTGTGTTACTATTTACTACTTTCATAACATGACATCTTTGACAGTCAAGCAATGGAATAATTTAAAATAATCTAATAAGATTGGACTTCAATTGAACATATTCGCCATAAAAAACTGTAAAATTCAAATTTTCCTAAATTATTAAAAATATACATTTTAATACTCTACCACATTTGAATTGTGACAAATAATATATGTATGCAGAGAAACATACAAATATCTTAGTTTGTAGGATACAAAAAAATTAAAAATTTAATTAGCATTATCTTCTATAACATAATTATTGACGTTGGTTGTTCCTATAGTTGCAGACATCAAATTAATAGAAAGGAATAAAACAGTGATTAAACCTTATTGGTAGGTATTCATAAGCAATAGTATAAAGGCATAGGTACGTTAATTTTATAATTTTTGTATTCAAGAGACTTCTATGTTAATCTTGCGTTATGTACGATAGATGAAGTATTTCATTCATAAAGTAAGAAACCAATCATAAAACGACCCTCCAGACCCTGTAAATTCAATCAGGCACGCCTCAGCCCAACTAAAAAGTTCAATACAAATGAAACTGCAGCCTCTCACCGCCACCATAGCCTATGGTGAACTCCTACAATGCTACGTAAAAAACTTGGCGAGCTTGTAAACTTGCCCAAGTGGTAGAATACTGTGGTGCCATTTTTTAAACGCGGAGTCACTAAACGAACGGTTTTTTGTATGGTGAAAACATTCGTTTATGTGACGCCGCGTTTCAAAAATGGCACTTCTGGTCCGAAGACGTCCGAAGCAGCGCGGAGTTTGCCGAAGGGTTCCAACATGGCCGCTCGAGCATGCAGCTTGTCAACAAAGTTACTCGAGTACGACCGCCATGCCGGCCGCGCGCCTCGCGACTACGAGACTCCCGCGACACTAAAGTGCATAAGTGAAAAAAGTGGCAAAAATATGTGAATAAAGTGAAACTGCAAAAATCTGACACTAATTGGATTGTTTATTTAGTGAAATTACTGCGGTTTGTAGATCTGTAAAACGGAGCGCAAGTCGCAACCATTAGTTGCACAAAGTTCTAACTTAAATAAATAAAGTTATGGTTATGGTTATGATTTATTGCGTGAAGTTAAAATATGAGGTACAACGTAATGAGGAATGCTGGAATGTTGATGGCTTTTATCTCGGAGACTAATATTTTTTAATTTTAACTATTCATTTTTTAATTGAAAACATAAAAAGTTTTCTCTATAAATGAAAAAGGAATTAGGTATAAATACAATAAAAATAAAATCCTGTGGCTAATAGCAATCCGTCATTGCAAATATTGCTGCACAAAATATTGCGTTCATGTGTCAAATATGAAGTTAGAATGTATAAAGGAAACACTTCATTAGATTAGTGATATGCACCAGGTGCCAACTAGACCAGGTGCAAAGTTACTTTCACCCAAACACAAGTGCACTCGTAGGTGTGACTGACTACTTTATTTACATATTAAAGTGACGTGCCTCCACCCCACTTATGTAGTAAACCTACGACAATACATACTTAACAATGATCTGATGATATAACCGTACACGTAAATAACAGCTGAATTTTATATGTGAGCCACTTGTTTCTTTTGTTTTTATGTGGCCAACATTTGCTTCAGGCTATCGAAAAGCATCTGACATAGCTTGACGCATGCCATACAATAATAACAGCCGGGACCAAAGGTTTACTGAATACGTGCTTTCCAAAGAACGGAGGAGCTTGAGAGATTTTTATGCCACTTGTGGTCACCTATCCAAGAGAGGACCACGCCCGGTGTCGGTTTACATGCAAAAGCGCTAGTCCACCAAACTCCTCAAAGCCACTAGCCGCTAGAAAAATTAAAGAATGGAAAATTTGAAATAGACATCGGCTTTACTCTTTCTGTACATTTTTGTCATAACTAATGTTGTTGGTAATTTACTGATAAGAACGAGCGAGTCCATATCATGTAAAGCGTACAGCTGAAGATAATACAAATATTGATTCCGTCAAACGAAGATTGTGATGTTCTGAAACTAAAACCTGCGATGGATGATGCATACACGATAAATAAACATATAATGAATTATGATTTAATAATGGTCTTTCATCTAAATTAACAATGGCTTTATTCATTTATTAATAATATTTAAAGCGCACAGCTGAAGATTATACAAATATTGATTCCGTCAAAAGAAGATTACGATGTTATGTAAACTGAACACCTGTGATGATGCACACACAACACAATTTTAAATATAATCAATCATGATTTAATAATGGCCTTTAATCCAAATTGACAATGGCTTCACTCATTTATTATACTACTATTTTTTTAACATGACACTAATTGAAACAGAATGTGCTCTATGACCATAATAACCTGTAAATAATGATAAAGATCGTGATTTTACATAAATATTGAATGCATCAAAAATGTTGCCAGCTAATAAAAGCTTTTAAAAACAGTGTACAAGTGCATTATGATATGATATAATGCACTTGTACACTGTTTTGAAAAGCTTTTTATAGCTGGCTTTTTCATTAAGACAGACAAACATGTTTGTGTTCAGTCAAAATTGGAATTACACCGGTTTTGTGTAAACTAATCAATAAATTTCATAAAATAATGTCGCATTACGCGTTTATCTGCCAATTTGTTCTTTATCTAGGTAGGTATTAAAAGATTTTAATTCTGTTGTCAGTGTTATGTACAAAAACTTATGTATGCATTAAAAGTAGTTATACATAGTATGGTTTCTTCTAATTAGTACTTTCATCCAAAATTTGCTTTTATCAGCACCACCTTGAGGTTGACTGGTAGAAAAGGCCTTGGGCCTTACGTCCGCCAGTTACATATCTGAAATAAAATTCAATAAATAAATAAAAAAATAACTCTTCCGAAAGTGGTCGAAAACAGAACACGCCCAGGGCGCACTTCTGGTTGTACAATGAATTGATCAAATATTCCCTTTGTGAATGCATTTCCTGTGTGCATGTGGGCAGTGTCGCTCCAGTGAGCCAGTGGTCCGGACACGTACCACCGCCACCCCTAACGCAACCAGTTCCCTGCACGTGCCCACACAACTTGTTGCACAAAACGAACCGACCGATTTGTTATGTATTGTTACGGAAACAATGGCTCATATTTCTTTTAAAATGCTTTTATACGACACGTGTGTTGAAGACGGAATGCATCTTTAACTTTAAAATTTCGGTAAAAAACAATATGGGGTAGTAAAATAATAAAGAATCTAAAAGCAGTGTGCCCAGTTAAAATGCCATTGTAAAATGTAGAGGTACTCATACTACTCGATATTTTTTTTTCAATTATTAGTTTTTTCCATTTATAGACGTGTAATGAAACTAAAACATTTTAATGCGATAAGACAATAAATTGAATAATTGAAGAGCAACTCATAAAGTAACGTGAAGAAGTTAGTCAGATATACCGATATAAGCCTTTTGCAAAAGTAACGCTTATCCCATGCTACCCTAATAAATAAGAGGCTGTGTCTTATATAAGCCTTATAGGTGGGTTGTAAATATCTAGAGTGTTTATGACTGGCTGTGGCGAGTTTGCAAAACACGAATTCCCGACATCACCCCACCTCGAGGGTAGGCTGATAGACGCTCCTGGAATGCGTAGGAGAGTTGCGTCATCCCTGGGGATATATTGGCGAATGTTTAGACGTCCATTAGATCGTGACACAAAAAGCAAGTGGGTGAAACGTGACACCGTTTCTAATCTGCTCTCGAATTGGTGGCAGTAAGCAGTAGCTAGTACACTATGTCGGATTATGATGTATCAATGTTAGTTCGTAGCACTGAAAAGATTAGGTGTTTTAGCAAATTACAGTAAGCTAAAAATGGCTTGTTATGAGATCTTCAATTAACCTTTTGTACCCTTTTAGTGTATGAAAAAGATTTAAGACATCCGATTATGTATAACACTGCTTTAAGTGATACTTTGAGGTTTTTGAAGGACGTCGGCATAGGTCAGATACTAGAAAAATGTGTTTATGCACGTAAAAATGTGTAAGTTAATATAAACAAGAGAAGAATAGCGATAAATTAACACTACAAAAAAGATTGACGTTCACTTTTCCTAAAAAGTAAAGAAATCAAGTTGAGTCAGAAATAGAAAGTTTTAATTAATTTATAAACAAAAACTTGCCTTTGTTTACATTAAAAAGAAAAAGTGTATTGTTGACATTATCGTTAGTAAGAAAGACATCAACGGCCAATTTATTCATACAATTCCTTGAAAATACAATTCTCAACAATCAAACCAATAGGCAAATCTTTCTTATCCGGGCCTCGTTGTATACAAATCCGCCAGTAGTCGGTCGTTTGATAAATCCGTATCTGCAGCGAGTGGCACTCCCTGCGTTAATCTTCTTAGCGAGTTCGCTGCTTCGCTTTGAGATCTTTCAAAGGCTTGAGATAATACCGCTTTAGTTACCGTTTCGCCTTTTCGATTGCCTATTTCAATTCATGGTATTTCGTACTGATTTTCCTGGTTTGTACCTACATATGTAGAATACATATACTTACGTTTATTTATTCTCTTTTTTTGCAAATTTTGAACATATGTATATAGTTTTTTTATGAGTAATTTCCTATCCTACTTCCTACTAATATAAAAATGCGAAAGTGAGTTTGTATATTTTTTGTTGGTTTGTTTATTTATTTGTTACCTCTTCACGCTTAAACTAATAAACCGATTTGGATGAAATTTGGCATGGATATAGTTTGAGACTCGGGGAAGGACATAGAGTATTCTTTATCCTGAAATTCCCACGGGGAGCGAAGCCCACGAGTACAGCTAGTAATTTATACAACATGATGATCTTATTCATTTTAATAAATTGAAATTTAAAATTTTTTGGCACTGTTACAAAATTAATTACAAAAGATAAAAGCGTTGTAATCTCTAGCGTTCTTACGCCAATGAATTCTAATTAAGATGCATAAGAACAGGATCGATCGTTCACATTGAAATTTGAATGTGGGATGTAAAAAAAGACATGTAGGTGTTCCTGTTCAGTTTATCTAAGCACCCACGCCCGGTTATTTAGTGGACTTTCTAAACACGGGACCTGGAGTTTTATTTGAAAAAGAAGTTACGTTTATATGAGTCACCGGTTGGAGTCCCATAAGCCGGTGTGGGTAACATTCCAGACTTGTCGCTGGCGGCGCGGCGCTCTCAAACCGGACCTATGTCGATGCCGGGCCTCGCGATCTTTTTTTTTCAATATCGTTTACATAATATTCTAAAAGTCCGCCGTTGTTACGTTCACCCATATATTGGTGACTATTTATTCGTTATTATCAGTTTTTCTACTTTACTTTCAGTCTCATTTTTATCTATTTTGTATAAAATGTTCGTTGTCATGTTCTTGTTCAATATAAGCTTTATAGATGTTTAGTATTTTTTACTGAGAAATCTCGCAACCTGCATAAGAATCAACGCTGTCCGCGGTATGTTCCCGGGGAAAAGGGGACGTTATTTTTTGTCGGCCATCTGTCGCCTGCAGGTGTCTCTTTACATACTAAGCAGGTGATTTGAATTCGCCTTTCTTACTGGCTCTTAAGGTTTTTAAGGTCATTCAGAAATGAACAACAGCCGCTTCTTCATCCGTTGTTTGCGTTTCCGTTCCCAGTGATTGAACATTAATGAGGCTCCTTCAATAATGAAGGGAGTAGCTTTAACTCGAGATGGTTTAAATAAAGATGACAGAAAAAAATATCGTAATGTACAAAAACAGAAAGCAAATCTATGCAGACCGATTTCAAATGCCCTTAAAAATGTAAAAACCAACTAGTACTTACCTTATTCTGTTATACAATGTGTCTTACAAAAGATACCATGAAGCTAATGCATTGCATTATATTCATGTAATTTAATGCCGACGTTCCTATAAAATCAGCTATTACCTATGACTAAACTTATTTTGGTACCGGCTATGCAAAAGTAAATTGCTATAATCGCTAGACCGACAGACTTGAAGAACTTCAGTTGTGGAATTTAATATAGTTAATACTAAATTGCCTGAAGCTATAAGCGATACATATTTTGAAATTATGTTTGAAATTGTTATGGGTTTCTATGAGAATAATATCTGTGTGGGTTTTAATTTTATGCTAGTTATAGCATACTTATTTTAGTCTCACTTACACTTTTGTAAATATTTTGATGCGTTACATGTTACTACTAGCAGTATTTTATAAAATAAAAAATAGAATTTGTTTTCGTAAAAAAAAAAGTTTATTTCGTTAACAGAAAAATTGTGTTTACAAACATTACTGTGAGGACTGCCTATTAAGAATGAAGTTAATAAAGTAGTTGATATGGGGTTAGCAAACTAGTGTGCATCGGTGCATTAAACGCGTAAAGCATTGCCCATTGTCTTCATATACGGTTCATTAGATGCAATTACTTCAAGTCCATTGGAACATGGTATGTCCTAGCTTTGTTGTGATTTGAATGGACGACTTTACCGAAAGTGGGGTAGGACCGCATACATACCGCAATTGTTACATTTTATACAATAATTTGATATCACCCTGGTAACTATAGAAGGACACTACGATAAAAGAAATACATGACACCAAGTACCTTTGTATCTACCAATTGAATATTTGTCAGAGGAGATAGGGTTATCTCAATGACAATTAAACTGTCGTAACACTATTTCCTGTCGGCGATTTTGATTCCATTTTTAAATGATTTCTAAAAAGGAGGAGGTTATCAATTGGTCGCGAGCTTTTTTTTATGTATGTTCATCATTATTCGAAGACGCCTCGATCGATTTGGAAAACTCTTTTTTTTTAAAGGCAGGCAGGTGGTCCCATAGATATTTTATTAAAATCTGTTGTGTACTTTAGAAGCGTTGTCAGATTTTAGGTTTGAAAAATTTATTTGTAACAAATGTGATAAAAAAATATCAAAGACCTTTCATTTAATTAGTTAATGTATGTCAAATGTCTCAGTAGCATAATTCAAAGCTAAAATTAATTTTTTTACGAGCATATGAGTCACGCAGTCTCGCCATGCGAATTTGAAATCGGCGCATCGGGTGTTGATTCATAACAGCGGTCAACTGCTAACGATTCGACGAAATGATTAGCGTTTTGTTGGAACTCGCTAAACGTGTTTACTTACCTCTTTATAACATTGCCTGATGTAATACGAAAAAAATGAGCACCTAACCAGTGATGTACGGTGCAACACTATTACCATATTTATCTACTCGGTCATTTCCTCATCCCTATGAGGAACTTTTAAGTAGTCTGGATCGTAGCGCACTCCAATGTAAATATTCAGTGTAACTTTTATCAAGAAGATAAACCTGTTCCGTGTCTCAATTTTGAACTTAATAGTTCCTTATTACTTACCGAATTGTTACGAAAATTAGGTTACGGGTATGATCCGTAAAGTTATCAGTAAAAAAATTAAATATTTACGAAGTGACGGCTTCTTTAGACTGATTTAAAAAACAATAAACAAAGATTTGATATTGACCTTTCATTAATAGTGGTTATGATAATTCTTACAAGTCCATCAACATCTGGTCCTGACCTTGCTTTGGTGAACGTTCTATCTAGCCCGCTAGTCACCAGTATAATTTGCTCACGATTTATACATTATGCACTGTTATTATTTTCAATTGCCCACACTCTATGTTTAGCTGAAGGTATTCATTCACATATCAACTTTACTGGTACCAAATCTCAAAATTTATTGTATAGGCGATCTTTCTGATTTCCTATGTCCATCTATAGGCCCACCAAATTTCTAAGCATGGCCTTTGAGTCTTTCGCCTTTCACTCTACCCCATAAAGGATAAAGAAGTGCTAATATATTTTCAATCTGTAATATTACTAATACATAATTCCCAAGCAAAATAAGATTAAGAATCATTTTACCAATTGAACGTATCAGTAAAATGCCCGGTCACAATTCCTACAATTTTATCTCGTTATTTACTGCTGCTCTGGGATTTACAACTTAAAGCTCATTAGCAAGTAACCTACAAAGCGTTACACGTAAAATTTGTTGTGTACCGTGCAAATGTTTGCCTCTAAGAACCTCTTTGTCATCTCGCTGCGTGTAGCGTAGAAAATCGTTATTGCACAACGCGGTTTGCCCTCAAACACGTTCGCTTAGTTTGCATCATACTGGATTCTCGTAGTCTTGAACTTTAGCTACGGCCGACAGTAAGAAAGGGCATTTTCTTTTTATGGCAAATCACGTCGGTAAAGCGCCGATATTGCCGGCTATTCCTAAAGCCGTCATGTTATCCATACAAATCGCATGGCAGCCGCGGTCGCCCTCATTTCGTGGCTCTTGTTGTTTGCCGACGTGCGCTTCTGTAACTAAGAGCTTTTATCTTGACCCTCGTTGCCCTATATCCCTGGGGCTTGATGACACATTCCCTGGTATTTGCTTTTCTTTATCACACGTTCCGTAAGATAGCCGTATTGTGTTGTAAATAGACGAACTGTGTGTGTTCCTAATTAAGACTGTTAATCTTTCGGAGTAGTATTTACCGAAAACATTCGTTTAGTTCAGACAATCTTTCCACTTGCGCTATTGCTCGCCTCACCAATTTATGATAATTTTACTTTGGACTTCGAGTCATAATTTTGAGATAGCGGCACGAAGCTGCATTGGATTTTTGTATCCATCGTTATTCTAACATTTAATATTTTTTTCATGCAGAAATGAACTAATAGTTTAATCAAATACTTGATACGAATGAAAATAAACTTAATTATTGATATAAATAGGGCAGTCACAACAGTTGGCCGACCAGAACACAACATGTGCGCGTCATGTTGTTATATATTATTGTCTTATACGCTGTATAAAACCATTTCTTTTGTTACGGTGTTATTAGCATAATATCAATCATTTTAAATTGTAATAAGTATTATATTCACAAAATACTTTTAACCATTTTTAATAAAATTGTTTATCTAAATTGCATACCCTTACACATATCCAGCAAAGAGCACATGTTATAGCCAGAGGCGAGGAAAAGCAGCGAATAATCTTGGGCTAACTTTAACGGTACAATACGAGTTAATGATTCATGCTCTCTGATGTTGTGGTTCAATCAATTGGAATGTAGAAACCGTGTTATTCATCATAATCATATCGTAATCTTCTCAATACCATGCATAAGAAATATGTTCACCTTTATAGTATAAATAGATACGCTACATGCCTTTACATATATAAATACTAATTCTATCCTATTGATGTGTTTACACCACGGATGAAGCAAGCTATGGTTTGCCATGCAAAAGTAAACACAATTAAAAAAAAAAATATGTCGAACCATTTTTCCGTTGGTTCCTATTGAATGCCTAGTCAAATCCTAACCTTGTAGTTTGATATTGGCGATATTGCGGATACATTTGATACTATCTTAATGTAATTGCGACACAATCACCGTATGTAATTTATGAATAGGCATCTGATTTACTGGTTTAAAGCCCGAAGTAATGAAATCAAAATACATTTATAGCGCGAGTAATTATAATGATAGTTTATTGGCAATACGACATTATTAGCGACGGACATTACGTGTTCCTGGAGATAGTCGTCTGACTGCAGGCGCCATCTTAAGAGTTAAGACTTCCGCCTTGGTCGTATAGAAAACGGGACCTATGATATATGTTCATAAATCTACGTCCTGATATAACGAGTAAATCATGACATTTATGTAATACATTTCTGAAGCTAAATTTCATTTCAATTATGTTTTAAGTAATGCAAAAACATTAAAGAAGAAAGATACATTTTAGATGACAGGTACGACTTTAAAACAGTCTCATTAAAGTGGTCCGCAGAATAAGTACTTTAATAACGCTATAACTCAAAATAAGGATTCTCCGCGATGTTAGTTCTGCTGCTAACGAGTTGCGCGCTGTTCTGAATCACCAGGAGCAATTTACACGAGAACTCAGAATAAATACTGGCTATCCGCAAGCAATAAAATATCCCGTTGTGGGAACCCAACCCGGAACAGGCCAGCGGAAGATCGGCCAAACGGATCATGCTTTTAAACTCGCAAAACATTTACATAACTTGTTTCAGTTTCCATAACTTTCTCGACGGAAAGTTTATAAGCTTTTGTTATAATAAAGCCTTATATATCCGCAGCTGATAGGCTAATTAAGTGTCGCGCTATGAGAGGCGCTCGCGCTGGCTTTGTAAAGTAATTGCTTCATCTCGGGGCTCGGTGAATGTTTGGGTCCGACATATTGACAAGTTTGATCCCTTTCATTGAGATCTCCTGATTGATAGCTTTACGCGTCCTTCTACTTAGATTATACTTGTTGGCTTTGATGGATTACGGATTAGATAATTATTAACTACCCAATACTAGTATTTCTCTTCATCTCTGTCTACATTAGTGACAACCGGCAATTCGTTGAGCCATTCTTGCATCATAACTTTTGAATTGATATAATAAATGGGATTTGTTACCAGAAGTATAAATATTTATTTAATAGAAGAACAATAACGAATAGAAGATAATAGTTAATGTACCATCGTTGTTTTATCACGTCACGTAGATCATCAGGCGTATTTGGCGACACGCAGTCGTGGTGAACATAACAAGCCAGGCAGTATTCCCGGTTTGGTCCGCAAACCTGTCTTATTATCTCTTGGAGCCGGCTCAAGGAAGTCTTTACTACTCGTACATCCGCAGTACATGCCTGCCTACTTTAAACCAGTGCGGGATTATTTTAGATGATACGCTGACATCTAACATTTCTAGTTTTAGCTTTCTAGGAACATGATTTTGTGCTTGCGTCGTGTAGTTAAAATTATAAATTCTTATCAAGAGTTTTATATTCATCTTATTTGAGTGGACGCACTTACTTAGAGGGTTGCTTTGATATCTTTGAATTCAAACGCCGTTTTTTACCTTCCTATAATTTTTTTCCGAAATGGTTGACACAGTGAGAGATGTACTAACAGACAGTACCGTTACGTATAACAAACAAGAACCCCAGTTTGTTGTTATGATATTAGCTCAGTATTTATCCAAAGAAGGGCTGAGATGACGATGCTTTTATTTTGGTTATACAGTGCTCATTGTAACGCTTGCATTGCAAAATATTTATAGAATATAAAGTCGTAACCTTTGTCGTAAAAGACTAGCAACGTCTAAAATTAAGACTGTAATTTCCGACATTTTTGCTGTAAACACCCGTTAAATTGAACCAGAGACGCACATATTTTCGGCACTAGATCAGCTTCGTGTGAATAAAGTGAAGTAAATAGTGTTGCATGAATAAAAGTCGTTAGCACAGGCACCCGAAGTTATGGCGGCTACTGTGGTACCACTGCCTCACTATTACGTTCAATTATCTTTAGACACACTCCGGTAGGAATTAGTCTTTCGGAATTGTGTTTGAGTAGTGTTATAGAAATGGTATCATTGTTTTTTGTCTGTTTGGAATTACCAAACTTATTTGTTTAGGCTCGGTATTTATTTCTTCCCCTTTAATATAACGTCGATAAATTATACTGAAACTATTTTTTGGGTGAAATCAGTCCATTATACTTAACAAATTTTCCCAAGAATGGCTTTTTTGGTCAAAAATATTTTTATATTTCGATATCCATAAGTGGAGGAAATTTGTTCAATACCATGGACTAAATACAGCCTTAAAATTGTTTCAGGATTTTTATTGACCCAAGTAACAGTTGATTGGTTAAATGTTCCTTGAAGTGCATTCTTTCTTTCTTCTTACTTTTTAGTAATATAAATTTTGTTGGTGAAATATTGATAAATTTGTAGAATAATGACAATTGAAATATGAAATAGCTAAGAAATTGTAATACCCTGTACCTACACATTAGTTTATCAAATGTCAGTTATGATAGTAATCACTCCAGCTGCATAACAGCTTTGTGGCCTACGGTACAGTCGATGACGGATCAACCGTAACACTTTTACGTTACCATACACCTTGTATCTTTGGAATAGAGTTTGAGCCGCTTATAGTGTATTGTTGGCTGTACTAGCATTCAAGCAGCGTGCGGTTGGAAATGTTGGAATGACTTGCGAAAGCCCGTAGGAACTTTCGCAAGTATGCTTAGTTTCATACCGCGGATGGCGCCAGTTACGCTTTGTGAGATAAATTATAATTATGCCTCGCATGTTGACGTGTAGAGACTATTATTCTGACCATGTACGCTAACGCATTCCTTTCATGTTGGTATTTCTTTGTTGTGGATCTTACTTTTTATTCTTATTTATTAGTACTATTATTAAGCTGTAGCAAGAGAAAGATAAAGCGCTTTTCATCATCATCATATAGTGTTAATAAATGCCCCAAAATGTAAACATTTATAAGTGATTGGAAGTAAATCATTGCATCTTTATTGAAGAATTGATTTAGGAAAAGTAAAGAAAAAAGTTTCTTTATCAGTCTAAAGAAATAAATAATTCAACCTATTTCTAGGTTAATGTAAATAAATCTTTTGTCGGCAGTGAGAACCTCATGCAATACTGTTGGTATCATCAAAGCGTTTATTACACTTTCATAAACATTTGTCATGAATGAGGGAGAAAAATACGTGTCCAATTTATTATTCCATTCCAGAGCTGACGAGCAAATTACGCAGATAATTCCTTGTTGGATAATTTGCGAGGACTCCGTGAGAAAAATATCTCCGCGTCTACCGCGTTGTTTTATTTTGGCGCGCCTGTCTCACACTTGCATTCTAGAAATATGTTGTTGCTGTAGCTGAGCTAGTGTATCGTAAATTGCATGAGCCTTTTGTGTCATTTCAAAAAGACTGATCAATTCTTGTGAAAGGAGATTAGAGCCTATAATAACTTCCCTGGACTTCGTCGTAACCAAGTCTAGGGTTACCAAGTCAATATGATCTTGAACAAAGTGTTCATCTTCGATGACTTCTCTACCCATAAGCAAAATTGTCTTAAATTCCTTGGAAACTAGAGATACTGACGCTAATTGTAAATTTCGTTTGGTCAGAATCTTAGTTAGAACGACCTCCGTGGCATAATGGTCACCATGCAAGTCCGCCACCCAGAGGTCCCGGGTTCTATTCCCGGTCAGGGCAAGTTGGAAAATGGCCTTTTTCAAATTGTCCTAGGTCTTGGATGTTTATCTATATATGTATTTGTTATAAAATATAGTATCGTTGAGTCAGTATCCCATAACACAAGTCTCGAACTTACTTTGGGGCTAGGTCAATCAGTGTGATTTGTCTCTATATATTAAAAAAAAAAAAAGAATACTATTCTTGGTATACACCATTGACACTTTTTCATATTTTTAACAAAATTTATTTCGTTTACCTATTACTGTTAATTGTCTCTTACTTTCAAATTATAAAATTGAAGTCTTACTTATTTAATACGTACTTTTTCAGTTGTATGGAAGCCATGCTATTTATTATATGGGGCAACGTAATGAGAAACATTAGTATGGAAATGATACTCGTAGATACTTTGTGCTGACGGCTAACGACTTTTTTGTCTTCGTGTTAGTAGATTGATGCTAATGACGGAAATTCAGAAAGTAGGAAATAGGATTTTTAATAAAACCTAATAATTAAACAAACTATAATATTTAAGTAATTATGGGCATTAACTAATGTTTAACAAGTCTCAAACTTACTTTGGGACTAACTCAATCTGTGTGATTTGTCTCTATGTATTAATTTGCTCTAAAACCCCACAAAAAAAATTATAAATTAGTCAGTGATGATCACTGATTTATGCCGTGTAAATTTTTATCTTCCATCATTTCTCTTTGTATTGTTTGAGATATTCAGCCAAATCTGGTACAGTCGGCTAACGAGATGCCTGGGCCAGCCCTATATCTAAACCTTGATTATTTCTTAACCTCGAAATAATATTAACATGAAAATGTATATTCAGAAAGACTTCATTAAAATCTTTCTGAATATACATTTTCTTGTTAATATAATTTTGAGTTTAAGAAAAAAAACTAAATATAGGTAGAAGGCGGCCCAGGTTTCTCTTTAGCCGACTGTATCTACGGAGAAAATTCTCAGAGTTGAAAGACTTTTTCTATCAATATTTCTCATAGTTGAAACAGCCATGGACGGATGCTGCCGCCTGCGCTGCCTTGAATCGTGATTGTGCGCACGTTAGTCACGCCAGTGGCATGGCAGCTTGCAGGGTTGATGGTTCCATTCTTCTCACTTTATTTTTGTTTCGAAACCTGACTACGGTTGGCATTTTCCACTCTAAAATTCTCTTTATTGTGATTTTATCAGCGATACAAATAAACTACCAACACTTTTTGGGTCTTATAACTTTCATGGGTTTAAAAGTTTACTTTTCAGTTAAAACAATTTCCACTTCCAGGATCCGTACCCAAGGGGTAAAAACGGGACCCTATAACTAATCTCCGCTGTCCGTCTGTCCGTCTGTGAACCCTTTGTGCGCGAGTCCTATTCACTCTTGGCCGGTGATTAAGTGCAGTTTCTAAACATATGATAAATATATCTCTATTTTTGTCTTATCCTTGTGTCCACATTGCAACCCTTATTTCGGCGGTATGTATATCCTCCAATCTAAGATATTGTGGCTTACAAAATATACAAAGTATGCAATCCCAACAAAACTTGATTTTTTTCCTATGTTTCCTGTCACGTCTTTCAAATACCTTATCTTGAATAACTGTTTTGAATTCCGCGCGGTGTCTATTATGGATCCTCGTTTTCGCATTTATGTTACTATAAATTATAACAATATACGTAATAAACGTGCTACATCGTACATACTTATTTAGTCGCCCGCCCCTCTGAAATAACATCGTATGTGGATTTATTTAATCTGCCGTCTCTAAATACAGTTTATTTGCGAGTACGCCATTTACTTAGACTCGGAATCTAATTTTGTCTAGAGGGGTCTTGGTACCCAGTATCTGGTGGAGTTATCGCTAATGTGGCTACGTGTTGGGTTAATCTCATTCGTTCCACAAGCGTTAGTTTGTTGAGCGCTCGATTGCAATTTAAGATCACATTCGCTCTGAGCTTGCCTCTGTTTTACGTCCCTACATCCGGCAATTTACTTTGTATTTCGCAGAGCTTGGAACGACGAACTTTCGGTTTCTAGATGTTACAGATAAGCATGTTTAGCACAAATCCTTTAAAGGACTCTTGAATTGTATAACTTGTTTACTGGCTCTACATAAACTCACACACACGTTTACCAGCCTGTCACATTTACCCACATTTGAAACGTTTACGAGTACTTGCTGGAAAAGATTTCTATGGACTCGTTCTATCGCAAGACTGGTCTGGAAAACCAGATATTTTATAAAAAAGAGAACTGCGTACCCCATAACACCGACCTTGTCGTTTCCAGTCTACGCACGGCGAAATATACGAAACGCACGCGTTCGTTAATTAAATTAACTGATTCGCTGGTCGCCAGCTAATTGCGTTCTCGCCGAACCTAGGGTGTCTCTAAATATATTCGCACGATACCCACCACTCCTTGCTCAAACATGTGGCGTTTGATGACTTTCCGTGCTGTTTCACTTTAAAAATAACAAATAATAAAATGGAACGATGTTGTTTCTAATCGTGTTTTGCTTTCTGTTTTCAAATATAGTTACTTTTAAATATTAATTTGAAAGTAAATTGTGTATTGGAAAAGCGTACTATGAATAAACCAATATGATAGTGACAGAATTGTATGGCGAAACTGTAAACTCCTTAATCTGACTATCCCACCTTAAAACAATGTCATTCATGTATTGGAACTCTCCATTGATTCATCGATAGGTCGGCCGCATAATCTTATCGCAGTTGATAACAGAACGTTTTATGTAGGTACGTAAATGTTATGTTTTCCAATCGATATAGTTTATTATGACTTTATTATATAGTTATTTCATACGTGGCATATGTAGCGAATATGTATGTCAGTACATACCTTCATACTAAGTTTGAGATCGTGACCACATTGTATGTCCGGATAACAATTAAACTTGATTTTTTTTATCATCTAATCGCTTATTTCTTTATATAAAAAGTAGACGATGTAATTTCCTGCATTGTTTTTACTAAAATACTTTAGAGTAAATTATTTACCCAATTCATGAAAACGCTCCATTCTGTGTCTATGTTTAAAATCCAACGTACATTTAAATTAGATGTCTCAACGGAAACAAGGATAATAAAATCAAATTAAGGAATGAGTTGAATTGGATTCTACTTAATTTATCGCTTCAATTAACACGATAATAAAAAGGCAGCAAATCAGTACTAATCCAAATCTTAATTAAGATGTTAAGGTTCACTGGCTGTGATAATCTCAGTCGTTACATTAATATTGTCAGAAAACAAATGTTTTTAGTCATACTTTATTATAGTGATATAATATAATATAATACCCCTACTTTGCTAATGACTTAGTAAACAACAACATTCGCGTAACGACATCAAGTATCGAGGTAGAAGTTTTCAACAATCAGTTCCTCATTATCGTTTTAGGACATAAATACTAATGAGCGAGTAAAGAGTGCACCATGTGTCGTTAGTGGTGATTATTGACAACATTGTGGTTAAACATGAAGTGAAATCTACAAGGAACTCGAAACGAAATTGTATCGAAGTGAAGCGAATGCCCTAGATGATGCGGCGAGACGAGTTTGCGGAGGCCAAGAGGCCATAACGAGGCGTACATCCGCCACTATGTCGAGTGCACTGTCTCCGAGCGCCTCGGCCACCAGCGACGACCAGACGCGGCGTCGTTCTGTCTTCTACGTGCCATTGTTTGAGAGCTTCGACAACTACTTGCCTCTTACGCCAGAAGAAAGGGAAGCTTTAATTACTGGTCAAGATTTGGACAGTACCCCCACGAAACCAAAAAGACGGAACGTCTTAGATAGTGGAAGGCTGCAAATTCCAGCTCGAGGTGATTCATCATTTACAGAAAGTGAGAGTGATATAAGCATTTTAAGTCCGGAACGGCGATTTCGTCGACCTTTATCGTCGACCGTGAGCTCGAACGAGGCCCTGACGAGAGTGGGCCAGCGAGAACTGACGAGCCCCAGGCTTGTCGCTGAAAGCGGCCTCCTGAGGCATTCGAAGCCAAGATTACGAAGTACGACGTCATGTGAACCGCGGTACGATAGAATATATTCACCAATGGGTGGATCGATCTTATCTAGCAAATTGAATAATTCCACGTCGAACATTGGCAACAAAATAGCTAATAAGAATCCAATACTGAATTCTAATCTATCTCTTATTCCCGACTCTCCAAAATTAGTCACTCCTGGGAAAGAGAAGTCTAAAACCCTGCCACAAAACCTGAATGCGCCATCTCCGATACGAGGTAGCAGTAGCTCCACATCAATTTTTAGGACACCGAGGATCACAGTAACACCTGATAGTCCTAACAAAAGCCCAGGAAAGATATCCGGGCTTAATTTTATCCGTCGTTCTCGAAGTACGAAATTGTCAAGGAGTAATTCTTTGCTAAGAAGTATAACGACGAGGCATATTGAAGAAGGATTAGATGATCAGGTCGCTGTTGTCACAGATCTAACTGATAACTATGATAAGTTTGTAGACGACAATGGTGGTGAGAACGAAGTGATAGGAGCTCTGATCAAAAAACACGAAGCCCAGGTGGCGAACAGTCCTCTTAGTATTCGGCGTGGATACTTAGATGTTGACGACGACGTCGCTGTGCATTCTGGTAAGCAACTTATCAACAAATTATTTGTAGGTACTACTAAAAACAGTGAAATCAATTTATTTTCAATGCATTTTCAATGCAATTATTAATGCAATTATACCGTACGAATGTTAGGTTTAGTTGCGTAAAGAGATTAGAGAACTGCCTACTTATTGAAACTTTATTCGTTTAGATATTGATCGCTGATTAATGGATTTTAAATCAGCGGGATTTTAATTTCTTCATTTTTAATTAAAGATTGTGAAACTCTAGTCCATTGAACTGTTATAATCGAAAGTATATGCATACTTTATCGATCAATTGCTAATAATCGTTCAGTTCTATCAACAATCAATTTAAATAAGTAATTTTATAGTATCTAATTAAATCTATTTTCCTGTGCGAAGAAATCCCTCTGTACATATTTTGTTACATGTTGTATTTTAAAATGAGGCCCTTATTACTAAGCGTTCTTACAACTAAGCCTAAACGAGTATGACTTGCAGTTCAAAGCCACCGTACTCAACTATTCATATCGGTAAAAAAAGCCCTCTAATTACACGAACAGGAACCAGAGCTAAGTGGGTCTACGAACGGATTGTCATCTCTTAGAGCTGTTATTACGAAAACTGGAAGTCATTTACTTAACATCTTATCTCTTGCAATAGCATATTATTGTGCAGATTTGCTTGTGCAATACGTTTATAGTACAAACAAAGTAGTATATCATTCATGAAATCATAATAACATACAAGATTTATCTAACGTAGGCGTAGGTAATGTCAATGTGTCACACAAAGTAAACGTAACTATTATTTAAGGCACGTGCTACGCAGAAGGAAGAAAGGAAGGACAAAAACACGGACACGTCAAGTGAACGAATTGAACGTGTTGAAAAGTCACTGCGATTTTTTGTTCTCTAGTTTTAATAATAGAGTGACCGTAATAGAATCTTTGTTTGAATGTCCGGCAATGGTCAAGGAATTGGTTCCTCTAAGATGAGAAAGCAAGTTTTATGACTCAAAATGAGCTTGCAATGATTTGTTTTGTGTATCAGTTTCATTATATTCTATTAGGAACCTTCGAATTCTTTGGAACAATATGTGTGAATAGCTGTTCGCCTTCGACCGCCTTTATTATAAGAGCCGTTATTTTGTAGCTTTGAATATGCAGAGTGCGTCTTCGATGCAAAATTATTTGAAATACACTTACAATATCTGCATGTACGACCATTTGCGGAAAGAATTTCAAACGTTTTAATTTTATACAAAAGTTCTTTTTGATTACGATTTAAGATTTTTGGAAGGTAGTTTATATGATTGTTTGCCAACTTCTCGGGATTCCATTTTTACAAAGCTTTTCCTTATCTGTTCTTATTCTTTTACTAACGCAGCTTGTATTATATAAAGTCCGTGATATTTTCAAACAAAAGTAATATTCAGCTCAATCTTTATCGCATTACTCCCGCGTGGGCGCTTATCGCCGCTATCAGTGGAACACAACGATTGCGCTAATGTCGTCTCTTACACCCCGCTTGCTTCTAAAAACAATCAACATTTCTTTATTTTTAGCTCTATTCTTGTTTTTAATAGAATTGGTAGCTACTTAAAATGTTTGTTTTATTTTTATGAAAATGGCCTTACATTCTTTTGTTACAATTGTACGTGGAATGTTTTTCTTTACATAATTTTCTACCATTGTTGGTTGAATTTCATGATATTAGTATCATGATATTTACGGCACTCGTATGTTCGATGGCTGTCTGTTTTGTGTTCATGGTATATAGAGAAAGGGCAGGGTTCACGAGTACTATACTAACGGTCAACTTTCTAATATTTCTTGCTTATCAGTTCGGTTAATCGTATGATTCATATGATTTCTACATTTACTAATACTTTGTCACTATTTGTTCTATTTATTATACACATATCAAAAGTTTTATTGAATTTTTCAAAATATATTTATGACATAAATTAAACGAAATTATATAGATAAATTTCTCGAATGGCGACCACGTACAGGCAAGTGAAGAGTAGGACACCTACCCACAAGGTGGTCTGACGACCTGACCAAGGTCGCTTTAAGGTGCTGGATGCAAGCCGCTCTAGATCGGTCATTTTGGAAATCTTTGGGAGAGGCTTATGTCCAGCAGTGGACGTTATGCGGCTGAAATGACGACATAGGTAAGAATCGCCAAGGAAGTTTAAAGTTTAATTTTAATTTCTCCGTTGAAGAATATATTAAACTTAATCTACACTTACGTCGATTCTCAGGCCATGTCTTTCCTGGTCTGGCTTTTTCTATCAGAAATAATATCGTTCTTATCATTTTTCTTCGAAATAGTTCACACTGCAAATTGATTTCCTCCGGGTCATAAACATAATCGGTTTGTGGTTACATAAGAACAACAAACAGTCATAACAGCTCGTAGTGTTGATAACTTGAAGCAATAACGGGGATGGGCCTGTACCTGGTACATATGACGCGTTCGCACGACGTGTCAGCAGTTCGTTGACACTGCCATGTTTTTCTACCCTATGATCATTATGGATCGCACTTTTGCAGTTTAAAAATAACTCGTTATATTTCTACTATGTCCCCCTATTTTTTGCTTGACCTTCCTACATAGTCAAGACTTCTGCCTTTTCTTTTACTTCATCGTGTAAATACTCCACCGATAAACCTAGTTCTTAATTTTTTTGATGATTATTTCTACTCTAATTAAGTTTAAAAGTGTGTAAATCTAATCAAAAATTAATAAAATTATTAACAATTAAGATTCTTTCAGAAAAAAAATTACTAACTTTATGATTATTTCTTACCTACTTACAGAATATAAGGAAATGTTAAGTGGCTCTTTCAGATAAACCATTTGTTTGTTTTCATCTCAAACAAAATTCTTTCAGTCAACGTTTGCTTGAAAAATAGACAAAGAGTTCGTTTGCTAATTTCTAAATAAATAAATATGCTTCCAACTTTCCGAGTAATCTGATTCAGAGTTACTCCATGATTCTAGCCTGGCAGTTGACCAAATCCTTTTTCCTGGATTTTACTTCATTGTTTGCGAATATGACTAATTGAAATTATGCGCATTTATCAAAATTGGGTCAGAGCAATAATTAAGTTACTTCCAGTTATTGCAATCCCTTTATTAACAATGTATTTACTCGTTGTAGTGTTATTTATTATGTAGAAATACGGTGTTTGGATTAATCACGAACTTTATTCTGTTAAGTTATTGAATTGAAACCATTTGAACCTTACCTTCTTCGGTATAGATATACTATTATTTTTATATAACAATTCCTGTAAACAAACACGATATGTATTTTATACTATAAACAGCTATTAAAAGTTACATGGTCATTACTTTGTCAATTCTAACATAACTACAAAAGGGAACAAGTACAAATGCAGTACTTTCGTCATTGCGCTGGCAGCAGCGGTCACGGGCGGCGTGCACGCAACTTCCGCCGGAAACCACGCCACACATACACGTCTGCTGTGTTTATTAGATATCTATGTTATCTGTTTATAATGAATGACATTTTGTTTGTTTTCCCTCCCTTTGTGGCAGAGTCGTAGCTTTCTTATAAGCCATAGCTGCGGACTTGAAAGCTATGTACCCTTTGAGGCAGCTGTTTTGAATGAGATGCTATATTTTCTTTTTTAAATTAATTAAGTACTAATGCTGTTAACCTTTTTTTTTCATTAATCCCAATAAAATGACTAGTGTCGTGATGCACTCTACATTTGGCGTATTATTATTATTCTACTACGATTGCTACCAATTAAATTTATATTTGAGCTTGTTTACATTTAAAGCGGTAAAATAAACATAAACTTGAAGCAATAGCAATAAATTCAAGCAAGCGTGGTATTTAAAAATAAATATATTCAGATATCGGACATTGGCTGGACAATTGAAATCACGGCAATTTTAGTAACAAGGTTGTTTGTGAATCAATGTCAATTGAGGTCTAGTCTATCTACATCAGTGAAGCTATAAGAAGACTGTATTTAAAATTACTATGTAGTACTTATGTATTTCAAAACCAGATCAGCAATGTTTTTATTTAAATGTTCCGTCGGTCAACCAACTCTAACATCCAATTACCCAAATCTCAGTTCACGAAACATGAAGATGCGTTAACTTACTCTAAAATTTACTGTACGCACTTGTAAGTACATATTGATTCGTTTAGAAACGGGAAGCTCTTCTTTGCTTAACGGGTCCCTCGTAAATCTCGTAATAATGATGTTATAAGTTTTTATTTCATTTTTACAAGCTGCTCTATGTAATGCCAGCTCAATGGGTGTCTTTGATAAATGAAAAATAGATAAAGTTTAATAAGATTTTTAACCGGTTTTCAAAAAAGAAAGAGGTTATTAATTTGTCACTATCTTTTATGTACGTTCATAGATTATTCGAAGACGCCTGGTCCGATTTGGAAAATTCGTTTAAAAGAGTATACTTGTAAGGTGGTCCTATATAAATTTTATCAAAATCGCATGTGTAGTTTGAACTCGGATTTTAGTTTTGACAAATTATATGCTATTATACAGTCCGTTTTTTTTATTACAATGGTATCACACTCTTGAGCTCTAGATAAATTATTAAGTTATTATTAAGTTCACCTTTTGTACCTGTATTGTGGTCAATAAAGATTTTAGTAAATAAATAAATGTCGTTCATCAAAACTATACCACATGCTGACGTATTTTTTCCTATTGCAGATACGTCATACGAGAAAGCATGTCGCCGAGGGTCTGCTCCCAGCACGCCGGTGCCCGGAGCGCAGGCCCAGCACAGCCCCTCTCGTCTCGCCTCCTTCTTCTTCTCCAAGCGGTCGTTCCGCTCGGGCAACCCCCTGAAGAGGACCAAGTCTGCGACCAAGCTGGAGCGGGAGCGAGCGCTGGCAGCGGTGCCGACCCACCCGCCTGGCCATGCTTTAAGAACTTCACGGTATGTCTAATACACTATTTTCTAACAAGTCAAATCAGATACTTTTTTCTAAACGTCAAAACAAACGGTTTCTATGGGATTTTGAAATACAGGCAGATGACGTCGTAGTTTTTTGGAGTCAAATAGCGCTCTTATTATCAGTTTTCTGCAATATAAATCTGAAATCACGTTATATGGATATGTTCAAAGACAAGTACATTATTTTGTGACATTTTATTTTGTTATCAGCACAAAATAATTTATTTTTGGCGTAGGAAAATACCCAATTTTTGTACTTCCAAGTTCGTTCATATGTATGAGCTTTCGACGTCATATGCAAAAAAATTACTCTATTGACGAACTCCGTGGCTTAGTGGTTATCATGCCACGCTGTCACACTGGAGGTCTCGGATCATTTTCCCTTTTAGTTCCATTTAAACTATTTGCCGATGGAACTAGTGAGAATGATCCAAGGTCCCTGGTTCGATCCCCAATCAGATCAAGATGGTTAATGATATTTTTTAGATTGATCTGGGTCTTGGATGTTTATCTTTATATGTATTTTTATAAAATATAGTAACTTTGAGTCCCATAACATAAATCTCAAACTTACTTTGGGGCTAGCTCAATCTGTGTGATTATTTTGTATTTACTGACTAAGTAAAAGTTTAAAAAATAATGAAATAGAGAATCTAGATTCGAGTTCGAAAGCCAGCCCTGAGATATAACGAGGCCATGGCTATGTTCCATTGTCTAGACAAGAATCTAGTCAAACGATATTACCAGAATCTTTTGAAATATGAAGCCAGTAACAAAACCCAATCAAACCGGTTTCCAACTCAATGAGACTAAGGGCCGATTTCATCGTTTTCGAGTTTAGCAAAACTGAGTTTAACATAACTGAGTTCAAATGTTTGATTTGATCTCGATCAACTTCAAATGAATTTCACCGTCAATTCGGAGCAAATTTTTGATCGCGTTTACGAAAACTAAGTTCACCTAAACTCATAGACAAAAAAGCACAGATTACAGTAAAAATCATGTGATAGTTTTCATTTCACGCAGAAAATATGAATAACAGATAAGCAAAACTCATTGATTTAAAACCGGTAAAGAATTGCGAAGGAACGGAACGTAAATTAAAAAGTATTTACCTACCTATGTCAATATTGTCAATCAAAGTTGTCAAATCTCGGCATTGACTTGACATTTGTATGATTGAACGCGTTTAGAAGCGTTAAACGGCCAATATCGGACGTTCAGATTGTTGAACGCGTTTAGCCTTAAACGCGATCAGTTTTTGTCGATGAAATCCAAAAGAACCAGTTTACGTGCGTAAACGAGTTTAGCTTCAATTGATCGCGTTTTACTGCAACGATGAAATCGGCACTTAATGATGGATTATCTAAATATTTATTTCTTTCATAAGTACCCTACCGTTGATATAGCTCTTAGTAATTTTCTGCAATAATGTTGCAATTTACAATTTCAATTTCATACTGCGACTTCAAATCTATTGCCGCGAACGGCGTTGTAAGTTAAACCATTTTATATGCCAGTAGAAAGGTCAATTTTATGGCATGCAAAAGTCTACCCCCATAATACTACCTTATGATTGCCGTCTGTCGTCATCGAGATCCATTCAATGGAAGCTAAATTATAGACGTAATACAAGAACGTTGCGAAGAAAATTACTCCTATTTTGTTTTGTATAATAAATTCACTTTATACGATATAATTTGTTTGAAAATAGACATTTTGTTAACAAATATGTTTATGGGTAGACTTACTTAGCCTTTTTTCATTGCCAGTTAGGTAAATAACGATAAACACCCGTATTTCACCCTTATTTTTAATATTATAATGCCATTTATAGTTAAAATACATGACTACGTCTTTATCCCTGACAGTAGATATTTTGTATTGTTCAAGCAAGTTATAGTTGGATCCGAAAGGTATTTATAAGGAACAAGCTGTACGCGATGTCTTATAAATAAATTAAAAATCATAAATATGAAATAAGGATCAGAATAGCTCTACAGTACCTGGTTTAAGTAGAATTTGCCATTTCTTTTCAATCCGCAGACAATGTCGAGATTTTTCAATAAGTCAAGGTTTTGTAGAAAAGTTTATTACGGGAAACCAAATAAGTGTATAGGACAGTATGCCACATAGAAAAGTATAATACCTCTGTACTATTACTATTGGTATATAATATTCCAAAGACTTGTCCTGCTCGCAGTATGTATTACAGTCGGCAGAGTCCTTTTATGACATACAGTAGGTCACATAGAAAAATATAGGTCCCACTACCCAATACCTTAGCTTAGAGGTAGTATACTTTTCTGTAGATCACTGCACGTCATAAAAGGACTCTACCGACTGTACATACTGGGCAGGACAGGCTTTTTAATATTTTTATTAAATGAACTATGAAATACTACATATTACCAGCCAGTACGTTAACCCGTAAACACTGTCTCATAGTTCACACAGTGGCTAATGGAAAGCAACAAGTATGTTTTCGCGACATGTCGTGACCGCGTCGCGTTATGCACTTTTGTAGGAGCGTCGACGCCACCACGCCCCGTCTGCCACGTTATTTACGGATTGCCCTTTAATTACTTCCCTGACAACGTTAACGGGAAATATATTCATCGAAATGTCCATGGTGATATGGAGGAGTGTAGCCTTGGCATATTTTTTAAGTTTTTTACGTGTTTGTCGCGTATTAGGCACAATCCTACAAATTAAGTAGCATGCTGGCATTTTTCCGTCAAACTATTGTAGTAATCCTACTAATATTATAAATGCGAAAGTGAGTTTGTATATTTGTTTGTTTATTCGTTACCTCTTCAAGCTTAAACTACTGAATCGATTTGGATAAAATTTGGTATGGATATAGTTTGAGACTCGGGCAAAAACATAGGGTATTCTTTATCCCGAAATTCCCACGGGGAACGAAGCCCACGGGTACCGCTAGCGAAGTAATAATTCGAAGGTTCCTAGTAAACCAACACTCTTAGGACTCATACGGCACTTACCCTTCTTAAAATTTTCCCCAAACGCAATCGACAACTGTCGATGTATGAATACAAAGGATTAATTAAAATGGATATAAAAAGTCTTTAGCATTTAGGAATTTATCGAGCTGCTGATATTTCCCATGTCTTCATTACAAAATATTCTAAGTTTGTATCTTAGAAACTATGACAATTCATTGGTGTGAAATATCTTGATAGACTAAAAAATATTTTGATAAATAAGGTAGAGCGTGGTTTGCTGTACCATATATGTAGAAAAGCCTTAAGGCTAATTTACCTGCTTTTTGTATTTTTAAATTCCCATCCTAGGATAGCTAAGAAAGGGCTACTTGTCAGTTAGCCCTGCGGCATATGCAAATGAAAAACGTAGAAACCCTATTTATGGCATATGTTTTCTTGTTAGCATACGTTGGAATACCAGCACTTCCAGCACACAAGTAAACATGGTAATTGCAGTATATTCACTTTCAAGTACAATTTACAATAATACGTCAAGCAAGCAAATTACTGCATGCTTCACCAAGCGTAAATTAGTCCAAGCTGACGCTATGACTTGTAAATGTGGTTTTTTATTTGTTAAAAGGTAATAATTATATACATATACTTACACTGCATATTTAGTAAGTGTAACAGAACACGTGTAGTTAATAGTTTTGTAATTTAAAATATTTTCATTGCAAAAATTGTTTGTATGACGTAAGATCTTTGTTTAATCAGAAAAATAAAACCAGTAAATTTTATATTATTAATATTGAACTTATACTAGATCTGTGGTTTATATATGTTGGTTTTCAGAGAGTTTTTTTAAGGCTTGGGCCGTACATTGTATATTTATAGGAATAACATACTGCTAGTACTACAAATTTACGTTTAATATTTGTGTTGTTTCAGATCTCATGAAAGCCTACTATCGGCTCACTCACCCGCCGTCTCTACTATGGATCTAGGACCACCCAATCAAGTAAATATATTTAACCTTCGATTTTGTACCTGAATTTTTTAAAATAAATTAGCGTTACGTCCAGCAGTGGACTTCAAGCGGCTGAAATGATGATGATAAATGAATGCGTCTTTTCAATCTATCTTTCTAATAGTGAAACTTATCTATCTACCTAAAACGTTAATCATTAATATTAATAATCAAACTATAAAAACATTTACCATTTTGAAAAAGTTACTTTTTGAATATTAATAAGTACCTTGAAAATAAAAAGTTTGGTTCAGAAACAAGTTTAGTAAGTTCAAAAATTCCAGAAAATTATGATTAAACCAATATCAATTGAAAATAAAAAAATCTTTGATTGTTTTTAAACAACTTTTTAAACATGCAATAATTGTCATGCAACATGCAACATTTTACTAAAAACAATACATTTATCTTCACCGAATTTTATTTTTAACGTTTATTGATTTAGTACATATTTATACAAAGTATGTTCATACAATATACAATTATTGACCACTCTAACTATAAGTGTACCTTGTATCAGTAATTTAGTAATTTGTTCCTGCAATTCCCAGGTGGAGATCCGTGCCCTCCACTCGTCAGTGCTGGGCAGGGCGCACTGTTTCGCGCTGAGCGCGGAAAACCGCCCCCCTCGGTACTTCGCCTGTGCCTCGCGAAAGGAGCGGGACCGCTGGATATACAGGTCAATATATAAACACTGACTTTTCATTAAAAAAATGAATTTCGGGATAAAAAATATCTATTGTCCCTCCCTGGGTGTCAAACTATATCCATATCAAACTTAATACAAATAGGTTCAGTGGTTGAAGCGTAAAGTGGTAACCAACAAACAAATATACAAATTCACTTTCGTATTTATAATATTAGTAGAGATAAATTCATAATCCAAATTTGTATATGATAAAGTTACCGAGACCACGTAGTTACGCCGGAGATTTAGTCAAATTTTTTGGTTCAGAATTTTTATTTTGACAAGCTAATTAGGTCTTACTAACGATCCTTATGAAGTGGCCCTAAGCTCCAAAACCAATGTAAAATCGCCGTGTTTTAGTACTAATTCCAATCCTCAAAAGTCTGGAAGTAGAGCGCAACTGTCATCCAAAAGATTGACCGAATGTGTGGTGGGAGTTTTTTCATCAAATTTAATGTGACTTTAAATTAGTTTTCAGTAAACAATTATAAAAAAAAAAAAACTAAATACGCGACTGCTTTTATATAACCAGTGTCCCTATCAGATTAAAGACAAATCTCTTGAATGACACTCACTCTCAAGCTCAAATTCTTTAAGCCGTTTAGGCTGCAGGGCATCCCATACATAGAATTTTTATACATACACTTGAAAAACATAACCGTCCTTCTGATGCAGTCGGGTAAAACAATGCAAACAAATCATGCTCACAAAATAAATTTTCTTAGTAAAAGAAGTTACATAAAAATATTTGTTTGGCACATGATGGCATACAAAATATGATTAATAGGTTTGGAAAGTCAGAAAGTATTTATTTCCTCTACAGCCTTATTTGACGATAATTGAAATGCATTATAGTGATTTATAGTTCATGATTAACAAAGAACCGGAACAAACCAGGCACATGGAACTCAATTACAACTTCATAAATATTGCAAATTTTACTGCTATGAATAGCTGTGTGTTAACTACTTCAAACTTGAATACAAATGACACTGTCTTCTTCAAGTCAAAATAAAAATTGCGCTTATATACTACTAGATAAACGTTATAAACATCAATGAGACCTCTCCAACCCGTCTGGCCAGCGTGGAGAGTGTACGCCAAATTCTCTGGCTGCTTTTACCAAGTATCGCTCTAGTAGCACAGAGAGGGTCGTGCTCCTGCAATAGACACTAAAACAGCCTAAAGATTATGATGATGTAGTTTTTTTGAATGAGCTTTATGAGGCGTGCTCTTTTGGATTTTCAAAGTTTATTTTCTTACAGCTTGCGGCAAGCAGCGCGCCCCGACGAGATTCGTACGCGGCGATGCGAGCGGACGGTCAAACTGTGGCTGCTGGAAGCCAAAGACATTCCGCCGAAGAAGAGATACTACTGCGAGATCATGCTCGACGACACGCTGTATGCCAGGTACGAGTCCAAAAAAACGTCTGGAGAAACACACGTCCCAAACCACAGCCAGCTCCCGGAGCATGGCAAGATATATGTAGTTTGTATCGCGCGGCAGACTATTGCTATTCCGCTTGTTATGTTTACGTAGAACGAGATAGTGATAGACGATAGCGTTCGATGAACGCTGTCGCTGGTGCCATGTTACATGGGCAGGTCTTTGGCATCCTTGGGTGACCATAGACATAATATATAGACATAGACATCATCATTGAAGAAGAAAAAGCCGCGCCCGCAGCACAGGCGAAGTGCAACCGCCAAGATGTTGCCAAGTGAATTAACCTGCAGTATTTTATAGTATTATATTAAAGTAGTAAATGCTACGGAATGCAAATGTAAGGAATCCGGTTGCCAACATATGTCATTATTTTCCTTCCGCTCGGACACTCAATTCATTTACTGGTTGACCATACGTTCCATATTTCAAATTTTAAACTATGTCGTCATACCTATAATATAACTCAGGCCTACTGATTATATCATTTTAGCCGCATAACGTCTACTGCTGGACATAGGCCTCTCGCAAAGATTTCCAAAATAATCGATCTAGAACGGCTGGCATCCAGCGCCTGATTGTATGTATAATTGTATTAAATATTAAAAGGTAGCTATCTTTTTTGTTTTGTCTTGTTTATAATGAAATACATTGTTACATATAATCATTGATGTATTTCAGATGACCTAATGCACGATGATTAACTACATAAGATATAAATAAGATACAGTTACCTCTATGGGGAATAAACAACGATTTATTTTGCCGCTGATGTAATCATCTATTTATAGCTTTTTCCCGATAATATATATTTTTATCACCTCGTATTCCGTGCAACCTGTTGTTAGGCCTCTAGAGAATACAACCCGAGAAGGAAAATAGTAGACGGTTTCTTTATTATTTATAAATACGTGTAGGCTATGATGATATTTTTTTTTATTTCCTGCAGCAAAACAAACAAACGACAGTAATAGGCTATTTTACTGGATATGTTTTTGTTTAATATTTTATATAAATCCAAAAATACTGTGGAAACTCAGGAAGTGTGCTCCCACATGTGTACAAATAGACGTCCTTTATAATATAGAATAAAATGATGGAGAAAGAAGATGAGTTATTCATGAAGGATGAAGCTTATTGCAACATAGTTATATTACTAGAGTTTTTTTTTAAATTGGTTAATTTATGAAGCAGCCATTAGCATTTTAAATATACACATACATACATACTATCACGTCTTTATCCCTAATGGGGCAGACAGAGCATTTTGGGTCTTGCGGCTCTATGCAGAGCCCAGGGCCGCAAGACTCAAAAGCCACTTTTAGCGTCATGGTGGGCGAGAAGATGGAAAAGCAATCAATACAGTGACGGGTTGCTAGCCGCATCGCCTGTTAAAATGATTCGCATTTTTGCCCATTCCCATGATCGGCTTTTACAATCTGCGCGGGAAGAGAAGCAGCTGGTACATTCTAAGTTTTTTCGTTTCTCCCAGACCAGCATAGGAGTAATATTTTAAATATAATAAATATTAGAGTGGGAACGTGGTGAGGACATCCCACTAACTCTTTGTGACGTCAATAGTGCAGTACGTACATGCATCCTTTATCTGTAACTTGACAGTTTCCCTTTCCATCTGATTTTAAAAAACAAACTAACTTGTTTTTGTGTAGATTAAAATAATATATATTTTGTTTTCAGTTTCGGATTATGTTACTTAATGATAGGAAAAATAAAAACGTTTAATTGAAATACCGTGAACGATTTATGTTTAAGAAATCTTTGGAGTTATATACTATTACTATCAATATGTCTCAGTAAAATGTTCAAGGTATACGTAATATAAACAAGAGAATAGACTTTTTCTAAGTAAAAACTCTTACTAGATTCGGCGAACACTTTCTTGTTGAGTCAATTTTGTTGAAATTATTTTTTGGTCCTTCCAGATCATCATCGAAGTTGAAGACGGACCTATGCTTCTGGGGCGAGGTGTACGAGTTCAGCGCGCTGCCGGCAGTTCGCGCCATCCATGTCAACGTGTACAGGGAGCCGGAGCGACGAGCGCGCAAGCGAGACAAGCACGCCCTTGTCGGTATGTGCTCATTACATTGAGTTGTAATCTTTGCGAACAAACTTTTTAGCTCGACTGTACTTGTAACGAGTAGCGACATTTGCCTCATCCAGTATATTCTGTTTATGGTTACAGCGCCACCTAGTGAGGAATAGCAAAAGCAATGTTTTTACAGAGAAGGTACTTTGCACAAACTTATACTGCTGCCACCTAGCGGGGAGTAGCAGGGTTTTGATTCGAAGTTTTGAAGGTGGAAGTCCTTTATGTGCCTGATTGAACATATCTACATGTATTATTGTTTATAAAACTCTGGGGATTATTATTATTTAGAGCCCGCTAGAGCCCGTTGTTGGGCAAAGGCCTCCCACTTTGCTCTCCATTTCTCTCAGTCTTGCGCTTTTGCCTGCCAGTCCTTTGGGTAGGCATCTAGGTCGTCACGCCATCTACACTTAGGTTTTCCAGGACGCCGACGACCGTTCGTCGTAAAAAGTTAGAGAATTCTGGGGATTAAGTATTTACTTTATTTATTTTTATTTAAAAGCTTTATTGAGCCAAAAGCCACAATAGGTAGACTTAATGCTCAAGCATTCTCACCCTGTCAACCTTGAGGAAAAGAAAACAGACAAGAAATATCAAAATAAATACTAAAAAATTGCAAGCACCACCGTTATTTTCTCATAAAGGCAACTCAATTTTTCTTTCTACCACAGGACAGTAACCATTTTTATTTTCTCTATTAACTTCCTTTTTCCTTTCGCCACAGGCACAGTACGTATCCCGGTCGACGACGTATCGTCGCGATACCTCAACGAGCGGTGGTACCCGCTGAGCGAAGGCGACAAGCCACAATCCCCAGGGGGGCGCACTCCCGCGCCGCTGCGGCCCGCGCTCCGCATCAAGTGCCGCTACCAAAGCGTCGATGTACTGCCTCTGGATCATTACGCTCGCTTCCTGGATTACCTGAAGAGGAATTACAGGAGGCTGTGTGAATATTTGGAACCCGTTATAGGTAATTTGTGTTTCATGTAGTATCATCATCATTTCAGCCGCATAACGTCCACTGCTGGACGTAGGCCTCACCCAAAGATTTCCAAAATGACCGATCATGTAGTTATTATATTGTTTTTGTGGAAGTATTTTTGAAATGAAAACTTTATGCGCGTTAGGCATGCACGGAATAGATGGGGAAAAACCATTGAACTCGCGACATTGGTACCGTAACCGACACCAAGTTTTCACTTCTGTCGCCACTCATTTTTGTTTATTTACTTAAATATTTGTTCAGTATTTTTTTAAACCACTGTTTATTTGCAGGCGTGAAAGCGAAAGAGGACATCGGCTGCGCCCTCGTGCTGTGCATGGCGGGCGCCGGGCTCGCGCCGCGCTACCTCGCCGACGTGGTGGCGCTGGACGTGCGCCGCACCGGCGACCACTCGCTCACCTTCCGCGGGAACTCGCTCGCCACCAAGAGCATGGAGGCGTACCTCAAGCTGGTTGGGGACCAGTATCTACAGGTCAGCTACCTATCATTGAATTGCGATTTGGGTTTAGATGTTCGCTGAATCAAGGTTCAAAAGCGAGATCGAGGATTGAAAGCGCCAATGGAAGAGCGGCACTGGTAGTTCATTACTATCAGCGCCGCTCTTCCATTGGCGCTTTCAAGAATACCACAACACTTTAATAATTTTATCACATTGCTCATTGGTTCTATTCAATTGGTTAGAACGAAGTATATATATTTTTATTATAATATTTTATTATTATTAATATTATAGGTATTTTTACCTAGCTCAGTACATTTAAGCAGAATTTATGCGATGTGGATGGAATGTACGATGCAACACGCTTTTTCATTTGATAGATATAAATAAGGTGACTGGTTTGACAGTAAAGTAGGCGGTCCGTCGTTCCCGTTCCGGTGTTAGATAAGTTTGGGTACTCTGACCATATTTTGTGTGGTTACAAAACCACTCGTAGTCTTAAAAAAACAAATTTTACTTTTTGGTGTAAATAAAGAAATGCGTGCAAAATATAATCGTTTTCTATCTCTTTCTTCCAGGACACGCTAGGCGAGACGGTAACCACGGCAGCAGGCCCGGGCGCGGCGGAGTGCGAGGTGGACCCGCTGCGCGCGGGCAGCGGCGCGGCGCTGCGGCGGCAGCAGGCGGCGCTGCGGGACGCGGTGACGCTGGCGTGGCGCTCCATTTCGGCGTCTGCGCCGAGGTTCCCGCCGCCGCTGAGGGACTGCTTCGCTACGTTCCGCGAAAGGTACCTTCTTATATAATTAAATAGAAATCGTAGTACGAACCAAAAAATTAAACAAACTAATCAAATGAAATGGCTCGTTAAGAGGATCTCAAATATATTTTTGTTATTATCATAAAATAAATACTTTAATTTTATTCATGAAAGAAGACGAATACTGTCCACAACTCTTTGTCAATCTATATCCATACCAAATTTCGTCTAACTCGGTTTAGTGGTTTAAGCGTGAAAAAGTAACAGACAGACAGAGTAACTTTCACATTTATAATATGAAGTATGGATATTTCTACAGCTCGTAACAGCCGAGCGTACTGCATACTGTCGTGTCGTATACTCGTAACATAAGTAGGCGACGGTTGGCGACTACCATGTGGACGCCTGCGACACTAAGCCGCTGCCGAAACTGGAAATCTATACATGACATTTTCGAATTTCATAGTTGCAGGTTCTAAAAAAGTTGAATGAAACGCCAAAAAAAAAGATTAAGTATAGTAAAAGATCAACCTTTTGGCATCTATGACTTTTGACACTTAATATGAATTTATTTTTTGTTTCAGGTTAACTTCGATGGGGCGAGAAGACATTTCCGACAACTTGATCAGCGCTTCAATTTTCCTCCGCTTCCTCTGTCCAGCTATCTTATCTCCCAGTCTTTTTGGAATTACACACGGTAAGCATACTTTGCTCAATGAAAAATATCGTTTTATTTCAGACTGTCACAAAGTAAAAATATTGTTTATTATTAAATTAGCCGTAAATGGCTTCCGTAGTCGGGTATGTTTTTGTAAACGTGTCCGCAAGATTAGTCATCCATTTATTAGCTTTGAATAAATTTAATTAATTCGAGACAAGTAGAAAACTTTAATACTGATACTCTTCCATGCTGATCTCGGAGAAAAGAATATTCCAGGTGCTGGAGCTTTCCGCGCAGATCCTAAAACCCGATCACTATTTGGATTCCTTTTTACACCTTCTCGTCCACCATCGCGCTAAACGTAGCCTTTGACTCTTGTGTCTCCGGGCTTTATCTGCTTAGGGCCGTAAGACCCAAAATGCTCTGTTTGCCCCATTAGGGATAAAGCCGTGATAGTGTATTGGTAACATCTGATAGCCTCAACGCACTAACCAAGTATAAGTCAGCAACTAAGTAAGTTAATGAACCTGAAATGATCCACCGGCTGCTTTTTAATCTGTGTTATGGGGTTTCATATTAAAATTAGTTCCGATTTTTTCCGCGATATGGGGAGGTCCACTAACTCTTTTGTCAACTTTTAAATAAATAAATGTCTATTTGCTTTCAGAATACCCCAACGAGCGCGCGGCGCGTAACCTGACGTTAGTCGCGAAGACCCTGCAGACGTTGGCCAACTTCACGCGCTTCCAGGGCAAGGAGGCCTTCATGGAGTTCCTCAACGACTTCCTGGAGCAGGAGGCGTCCAACATGAAGGCGTTCCTTAGAGCTATTTCTGTAAGATTATTTTATTTCCTTTACTTCAGGCTAATTGTACTTTACAATTATAAACAACATTTGTGACTAGAAAGATATCCTATTTCCAGCAGTAGGAGGCTGCGGATGATGATGATGCTTGCTTGGCTGTGGTGTTATTTATATTTTTACAAAAGTAATTTTCAAATAGGGTACAATTTTACTTCATTCTTTATAGTAAATACGTAGGCAAAGATAACATTATTAATAACGTAACAAATACCCTGTGTAGACATGATGTAATCAAAAACAACATCTACACACATTGCAATGTAGTACAACACCAGATTGTTACTGCAGATTGTATGCTAAATTGTCGTGTCAGTCGTGTGTTGCTAGTTGCCACGTTAATAATTTCTGGGTAAAGTCACAGAATATTTAATACTACAACGAACAATTATCCGCCTGATTATCCTATCCTACTAATATTATAAACGCAAAAGTTTGTTAGTATTTATGGACAAATGTTTGTTACTCTTTCACGTAAAAACGACTGAATGGATTTTAATGAAACTTTAATATAGCTTGTACATCAAAATAGCCCATAGGGTACAATTTATAAAGATATTGTGTGAATTAAAATCCTGCGCAGACGAAGTCGCGAGCACCAGCTAGTATTGAATATCTTATACCTTTAAACGAGCAAAAACGGAAAAATATGTATGGTGATATTTAAAGAAATATCTCGAAACTGTTTTCGATTTAAGGTACCTATTGAAAATTGAAATGTTGTGAATTCTTGTATTTATAAATTTCTGTGATCTCGAAAACGGTTTTCGGGGGTAAACAATCGATCTAGATTAGTCTTATGTTTGGGAAAACGCGTGTTTTAGAGATTTCATGCGTTTTTCTATCCACGCAGAATATAGTCGCTAATTGCGTCGCGCCGGCCGCTATCCGTTTTGGCTCAGCAGTTTAGGATGCGGACCGCTAGAAAGAGTGTTACGGGTTTGAATCCCACTCAGTGTCTTACTTTTGGTTTTTTTATGTTCAAGTTTATATATTTTTTTATTTTGTATTGTTTTTAGACAAGTCTAAAAAAATGTAGTTAATGTTTGAGATGTAACCGAGCAAAGCTCGGTCGCCCAGGTACTGATGTATTATATTACCCACAGACCCGTCCTCCGGAGCAGCAGCAGCAGCACCAACCGCAGCCGCAACCGCAGCACGAGGGCAGCAACCGCAACTCGTCCGCGTCGCAGGGCTCCGCGGCCGGCTCCGAGGGCTCGCAGGGCGCGGCGGCGTCGGTGGAGGCCGACCCGGAGTGGGCGCCGCACGTCGACCTCGGCAAGCAGCTGGCAACACTGCACGCTCTGCTCGTTGATAGCCTGCCCAAATTGCCGCCGACTCGGATACAAGTACGACCAAGATTTTATTTGCCCCATATCCTACTATATCCTTCTTCCTACTAATATTATAAATGCGAAAGTGAATTTGTATATTTGTTTGTTTGTTACCTCTTTACGCTTAAAGTACTGAACCGATTTGGATGAAACATGGTATGGATATAGTTTGAGACTGGGAAGGACATAAGGTACTCTTTGACCCGATATTCCCACGGGGAGCTAAGCCCACGGGCGCAGCTGTTAGTCTATAGACTAGCTGCGCCCCGCGTTGTTACCCGCAGAAAAAGTAATCTATCTACTTACCATATTTTATCAAATTGGTCCAGCAGTTTGCACGCGAAGAAGTAACAAACATACGCACACACACACACACACAAACTTTCGCCTTTATAATATTAATGTTATTAGTGTGATTTTATGGCAGCTTATATTTCAGCTTTATAGTGTTTTTTTTACCTACTATCACTATTTTTCAACAAAGCATATTTTGTTTACAGGAGTTGGATCCCTTGACTGATATCCTAGACGACCTTAGTAAAAGGTTAGTGAGCAACGATATGGGACCTCCATCACAAATCACAGACAACATCTTCAGGTAATTTAATCAAAATGTGATTTTTAGAGAACCATCTTATTAATTCATGTGAACATCGTGGTACTAAAATGATATTCTTTTTAGGTTTAACGATCCAACGTGCAATTCAACACCAACAAAACCTAGCAACGTGGAACCAACCACTAACGGTCAATTGAATAGCAACTTTGCGCATAGCTCGCCTATCATGAACAAGAACGGTGTCCAGTTCAACATCAGCCCATCTAAATCTAACGCCGAAGATTCAAAGTACAAAGGCTCGTACGTGGCCGTGTCCAAATCACCCAGTTTTAACTTGCGATCGGCAACACTACCAAGAAATGGATATGGCTCAAACCCGGTCAACCAAAATGTTAACCCTGATCGGTACAGTTCCCAGTACAACAGCCAAGAACATTGTGTTAATCCAAAGGTCTTACAAATTGGATTCGGTTCCGACCAGTACCCCAAAGGCATCAGCAACGGGATCAACGAAAGCTTGGAGCGGCGATTTCAAGACCGATACAAACCCAATAATTACAATCAGCAGACGCATTACCACAACTCAAACTACAACAGCACAGAGCGGTCGCCCAGCAGCGACAGTATCAATCATAATTACTCTGTCAAGGACATGCAGAACATCATGAAGGAGACGGCAACGTTGGAAGAACTGTCCGATCTCCTCAAATACGCTGACGATTCAGATATTGTGGAAGATAAACTGATGAACAAGAAGAACTTAACACAGTCTAAATCGAACAATAATAACATCGTCAACGGAAACAAAACAAATTACACGAGTAATGGGTCCAACGTGTCTATTAGTGGTTTGTCCAACGTTGCCAGTTCCGGGTACCAAAGCATCGCTACGTACAGCCAAAGCTCTAGTCCCATCGAAAACACTACACATCACCATCAACCCTACGAAAACGGTGGCCAGCAGATGAGTCGCTATTCGCAGCTTAATTACCAAAAACAGAGAGACAAGCAGTATTATGACAGTAAAAATGATAAATTCTACCCAAAGAGTCCAGTGCAACAGAAAATTGATTACGATATTCAGAAATATGGAATACAAAATTTCACTACTGCAGACAACACACAAACAAATGCCAATATGAACTCAAAGATCGCGCCATTAGTATTTACCAATCCTGTTTATAACATGAAAGACAATCGACAGGCTCAGGAGAAAAAGAGAAATGAGAACAGAAACTCGAAACGTTGTCCTTGTGGTTCATCCAGTTCATCAATAGATGAGGAGGGTTTGAGCACAGACAACGTGGAAACAAACTCTGAAGAAGGTTCAACCAACTTTAACGAAGACCAACAGAACCGCAACAATACCCACCGAAAACTCACCAGAGACAATTATAATTACGAAGATGTGTACCAAATGAGCAACCATAGCAATTCTCCGCGCTTGAGAGATGATGAATCGTCCAGTAATTCGCCTAGCCTACGGAAAAGTAGCAAGACGCGAATGCCTAGAACGAATCCAATGCTCTCTTACTCTACAACTCAAAATCAACTCAATTTAAAGCACTTCGGTCAGAAAGGTGAATCATTGTATGAAAGCAAACCACATCACATCTCCACCGACTCCGGGTATCCAATGAGTAGGTCTGACTCGAACGTGGAGGAGGTCAACAAAGAGATGTACAGGTTGCAGATATCTAGGAGTCAGAAAGCGCTATACAACATGGAAAACTCTAAGAACTCCCCTGAAAAATACTCTTTGTCTGAAAATAAGATTCCGGAAACAAATTATCCTTTAGATAGGACGTACTCCGGGGCGAAGATGTCTAGTAATAGGTTGAATGAGGATTTGGAAAGACATCAAGACTACTACGGGGTCCGGGAGAGAAGAGAGTCTCCTCAGACGGTATTCAATAGAGAATCGCAGTCGAGCGAGGCGAGCGAGAGGGCACCAGTGAGAACAGAGAGGGATATAGCAGGCCGCGACAAGCTGCAGCGGCGGCTTAGTCTGGAGTCTGCGCGGGAACTCACGGATAGCTCTGATGAAATGGAGGACACCTTGTATAGTACAACAGGCAGAAGGCGCGCCTCCAAACATCAAAGAACGATTGAACAGGTAAAATTGTTATTTCAATGAGCATTCTTTTTGGGTTTTAATATGCATGTGTAGTATGTATTATGTGTTTTATTTTATTTTTTCTTTCAGTATGAACGAGAAATTGAGAGGCTAAAATGTTCAGTAGAGCTGTTACGAGGAAGGTTACCAGCTGAACCTGGTCAAGATCACACAGATGCCAAGATGAAGGCTATCATATCCAGGTAACTTTTGACAGTCGTTATAGAGCACCACACTCATAAAGTTTCTAAAATGATATAGATGTAATCAAAGTGTGGACGCTTCCAGGTTGATATGTGTCGAAGAAGAGCTGCGCCGCGAGCAGCGCAAGATGGCCGCCGCGCTGTCGCACAAGCAGCGCGTGATCGAGGCGCAGGAGCACCGCATCGCGGCGCTGGACGAGGCCAACACGCGGCTGCTGTCGGCGCTCGTGCACCTGCAGCAGCGCGCGCCGCCCGCGCACGCCAGCCCGCACCCGGCCCCGCACTCGCACCAAGAACTACAGATTTAACAGTGCCGGGAGACTGACATATTTTAAAGCCCGTTTTGACAATCACGGGCCACGGACAAAATCGTTAATGTTTTTTAATGAAGGAATTTTTTAATCAAAATTTAAATATTTTACGGTCTCTGAAAACGTTTCATCAGTAGTATACGTACCTGTAACGATAAAACCGTAATACGTAGTAAGATTATATTGTAGGAAAATATTTAACTTGTTTGAATAAATCACTTTGTCTTGCGCACAAACTTTTGACTTTTGGTGATGTTGTAGATGAAGAAATTACTATATCTGTATTTGATTTTGTTTTCGTGTTAATAAATTACTGTCTTTTACTAATTTTGATGTTTCATGCAATGCACAATAATCAAATTAAGTACTCCGCTTCTCAATGTTTTACAGCAATACTTTACATGTTTTTTTCGTACAAGTTAGTAATGTTAGAATGGAAGGTTATTGGTGGATTTTTATTTAAACGACATTGTAAACAGAATCACAATTGTTTTGCCATTTATGTTTAACTTTGTTAATTGTTTCATTAGTTTTATTGAAAATGAGATGCTTTAAACTACATTAATGTTTCTTTTTGTATCAGTATTCTTAATTAATTAACTGGGTTCAATGTTCGCGTCACGTGTCGACATATGTTTGTTTTCTGTAGCAATGATACCAAAGACGATTGAATATCCCTTAGTCTAGAGTTGTAGTGGTCTCACTTCAATGCCGTTACAACTCTAGCCTCTAGTGTTGTATTTTAAAATAAATTGTTATAGTTTTTAAAATAAGACTTGTAAAATAATATTCTTAGGCTTAATAAGTAAAGTGTATGAATAGAATATTTTTAATACCTGTGGAGTATTATAGTGGATTTGTGGTATGGCAATTGAGAATTATGTAAAAAGTTATGATAATTGAATAACTTTGTTTGGAAAATCTCTATGGCAAAATACTTCTATCTACAGTTCACATCATACAACCTAGTTGTTACGGTGAAAATGACTTTATGTAAAAATACCCGAGTAGGTATATGTTATACTTATCACATTAAATTATGAATTATGTACACCTGCATTTTATTTAGCTTAGTTCCTAAATTCTGTAAGCTTAGGCATATTCAGAAAAACAAATTTGAAACAATCTTTATTCGTCATTTTACTGACGTTCTCATTCATCAGGTTCAATACCGTCAGGAATGCAACAGTAACGATTATTCATCAACACGTTCTTTCTTCCTAGTGCTTCCATCGAACAGTAAGGATGCATAAGTGTAAGATCGTCCATGCGTGCGTACATATAAGAGAAATAAATTTTTCTAAAGTTTTTATCTGGGAAGGCAGCCTGATACATAGTTGCCCACATCAAGTTAATCAAATTTGCTTGGGCTCTAAACAAGGCCAGCCTGTATTGTTTCATAAATTCTGTGAAATGGTCATTTAAATATTGTTTTTCCCTCCACGTTGTCAGTCCAGAGTACATCGGGTTCCGTGCCGGCGAAATACGGCCGAAACCCAGCGAAACCATTCCATCCAACCTCTGCCAGTATATACTACTCTGACGAATCCTTTTAACCTTTTCTGATGGCGAGTATGGGCCATATACGCGTTTTCTCATCCATTCCCTGAGTTCTGGGGCCAAATATACATCGGGCAAGCGAGCTGCTACATTGACTTTCCTCATGTGTCGCAGTGCACATCTAAGATAATCTGCAGGTTTAGGATTTTCGCCGAGACATGTAGTCGATGAAGTCTTCTTCTTCTTCTTTTTATCTTTCTGTTCTAACACAGTAGGATCATTGACTTTCAACAGGCTTTCAGTATCCCAAATTCTTTTAAACTCTTTCTCCACGAAAAGTTCTTTATCATGTAAGTTAAAAATAGTTTGATAGTTAAATTGATACGGAGAGTGACGCGTTGCCTTCTCAAAAAATGGCAATTCCTCTGGCCCGAAGGTGCCTTCATTTCCGTAGTCGTAATGGTGTTTACAGTAACATTTTGTATTCCTGACATATTCGAAGATAGTGTTTTGCCACTTCTTTACGCAATCACAAGGATCAGGTCTAGGTGGTGGCGGCTTAGCGCATATACCGCAGTGTATGTTTACAAATTCTCCATTGAGCATTGTATACCCTCCATGAATCAAATATCCATCTGGCGGTAATGATACCACAGTATTAAGTATGTATACAGATTTACCATGTATCTCGAAGACTCCGTTGATGGTGTACTGAGAGTTCCACATACCTGTGGATGGGGCCACAGGTTTTCTTTTACGTGATTTTTTATTAGGTGACAGACCCATACCATATGACTTTTTAAATTCTTTGTTTATAAGCGACATCTTCGAACCCCGAATTTTTCGATGATTCGATCGAGGTACAGCCTTCATACTCATAGCTGTGACGGACGAGTGAGGTTCTATGCGGTTGTAGCCAGCCATCTTGTCACAGTATGAACGTGGCAACTTCTTGTTGGTAGGAGCTGGCGGCGGCGCTGGCGGAGGAGGCTTGGGCACAGGTGGGACGTCTTCTTCACATGGTTCATTCAGTGCGTCCAAATTAGGTAGAGGTGCTGGAGGTTTGCGTTTCAATTGAGGTGGTACATAAAGCGCGGCTATCATTTTTTGTAAATACGGAGATTCTAAAGGTTCTTGTGTTTTTGGTTTACGTTTAACAACTTTCTTCTTCTTTTCGGGATCTGGACGAAATCGTTCTTGAAGCAAATATAGCAAGTTGTCTAACCCTAAATAAAATATACCCGATAACATAAGTCTAGCATTGAGATCGTAAGAAAACTGTTTTCCGTCGATAGGGTGACCATAATTTGTAAGAAAAAGGTGAGCTAGCATTTCCTTCGGATCGTTACGACCCATAAAGACACAAGTCATAAGGTCACCGCCGCAAGGAGTAGGGACTATCCCAAGTGCACGCATTACGCGAGTAGATCTTGTTGGTCTTCTTTCCAATAAATCCTGATAAATAGCAGCTTCTAGCGTGTCTAAAGATTCCCGTTGAGACACACTGAGTGCCTGATACCAGGTGGGTCCCACCTCTTTTCTCATAGACTGGTAAATTTTCTTATCTCTTTGTCTTCTGAACTGTTTGAGATCGTCCATGAACATCTGTCTTTCTTGTACCTTTCGTGCGTATACGATTTGGAGACGACGCTGAGCGCGCTCCTCGACGCTGCTTTCGGGACCACATCTTGAATAAACCATTGTTTAACATCAGCTATTGTTTAACATCGACTTAATTTGACTTTACTATCCAAACGGATTATACTGCAATTTAGAAAAAAAAATCACTGGTGTACAGATTTTTTCACAACAGCTACAAAGATAACAAGTACATGACAAATGACGTTATTTTTTTCTTTTATTGTAAATGACTGATGAGTATGGGTGAAAAGAGTTGTTAGAGTTATTTAATTTAATAATTTCATATGATTCATGATTCCAATTCCAATTTCCAATGAACGTAGTTAACCATGGTCAAGGTTTGATGTTATTTGAGTAAAACAAACGTACACCAAAACATTAGGGTATAATTACGAATTAATTAATAGGTATACTAAGCTTAGTGGCAAAAGTGGTCGTTTTTAAAAAATAATAAGAAAAGCTTCACAAATGGTGTTCACAAACTCACAATATTTTTACAAGACGAGAAGATTCAACAATATCCCACATCACCAGTCGGGAAAGAAAAACATTTTCAATGATAGGAGCTAGGTACCCTAAAAAAACATTATAAAGATTTTATTTCCCCACTTTGTCGGCGTGATTGATATACATATGTACAATACATACTCATGCCTAATTACAGCTTTCTAGTAGTAATGGTCTCTAAGTAAAACCGCGGACAAACAGATAGTCATAAGGGTTCCGTGTTTACTACGGAACTCTAAAAACCCCGACAATACGCTGACCTCTATATAGATAAATACCACTCGCAAGGAATATTGTTTTCACGAAAAAAAACCGCATCGAAATCGGTCCATCCGTTCGAGAGCTACGATGCCACAGATAGACATCGGCGTTAAAATTATACCACTCCTCTTTTTGTCGGAGGTTTAAAACACGTTTTATTAAAAACTCGGACTATAGTGGACTTCGTCAAACCATTATCCATAAAACAAGGCTATAGCAAAATGTCGCCTTCTCTTTTGTCTCATCACATGTCAACACCGCGGCCCTTCTCTGCCTCCTTAGAGCCGCAAGATCCAAAATGCTCTGTCCGTCCTTAGGGATAAAATCGTGACAGTTTATGTGTATGTATAAAATCAGACCGTATTATTCATACATAACTAAAGTTAGTATAACGGTGGCATACGTCGCGGGAAGCTATTTGTTAGTCATTCGGACACAGGGGCCGCTTCATGACGTGTGTGGGCCGATCAGCTGTCCCAAACTCGGCCGGTCGAAGACCCAGCCAGGGTGAACGCCCCTCACCATCCATCACCTGAAATATTCCGTCATTCATCCGCGCTGCTGAATCCATCTCAATATTTAAACCCAATACATTTCCATCTATCAATCAAGTATAACTTCACCGCGGATCCCGCAAAATGTAAAATCGTTCAGCCGAGAACGGCACCGTAAACAGTTCCAGTGAATGGAGTCTCTTGACGTAACTGTATCGTACGGATTTGCGATTCAATACGGAAATTATTAATGAAACAGATACATAATACATATAACTATGATAACAAAGGATTTGGAATAGCTGTTTAGTTTACAGCAAGGAATGCGGCGTTAGTCGCGTGATGTAGAGCAAAGGACTTCTCGCTTCAATGACATACACTCGTATCGTATGATTCATTTTATTTATAAATAGCTAAAATATTTTTTTATAGAATGGGCAACTAACTATGGAGATATTCAGTCAATGATAAATCTGATCCACTGAAAAACTGCCCGCAAGAAACATTTCAGTATAGCGCCTTTTGTCTTCTACAGATTTGAACTATACCTACCTACCCTATATTCATAGGCAAGGCAAGAGACCATTTTATTTATCTTCTTTAGGTATTTTTTTAAAGAGAAAAAGATTGATTTCCTTTTTTTTTTACTAAATAAATAAACCTTTTCATTAAACCAAGTTTTTACCACACAATTGTAGTTAGCATTTGTAATTTATTCGAGTAGATGGTGTAGACTACTAAATACATAAGACGTGATTCATGTCAAGCTACTGACGACAGGGGCGCACTCGAATCTTAAATTCCTCAATGAGTCATAGATATAATTAAGCAACTTGATATTTGACGAAGCTTGAAGTCGTTTCATGATGATCGATCAGCTATGTTTTTATTATTTTAAATTGTTTTTGAATTAATATGTATATCTGCTCAAACCCGGTCACTTACCGAAAATTAATACTCGGCGTACGCCGCATATACCACGTTCAGACTTTCAAAACACCACACAGCGTCCTAGAAGTCAGTAAAATATGGTGGGTGAAGTCGGCAGAGCTGGTGAGGAACTAGGCAGAGCACGTTTGCCATATGAGACAAGTCTGGTGGGTTTTTCTTCATTGTGAAAGAAAATGTGACATTTACTTGAGCACCTATAATCATGAAATAGAAAGAGATAAGTACACCGAAGTAAAATCTCTTACAAACATACTGATTGGCTGATCATCACGATTTCCGTACCACCTATATAAACTTTCCTTCTATAGAACGTGAGATGTGTATCTTTAGATTCGCTAGACGAGGTGGCTTGGCGTTCACTTTCCTGGCAGGAAGTGTTGAGGCTACTTTCACTCCATTCAAGATCAGCTCGTTCCGCCTAGCGCCTAGGCCAACAATAACTAGATGCTATTGTTGTGTGCCATTTTGTTATTGCTTAATGGACTCTGAGATGAGGTATCGCATTTCCGGAGGTGCGTCGAAGAATTAACATGTCGTTCAAGCGATCACTTATCACGAAAAAACGTGTATCAACGACCAGAAGCTTATTTAAGATACTCGTAACTATCGTTAACGTTTCATTCCCCTAAAAATATTTTAAATTAAGACACATTTAATGTTGGTTTTATTCCCGACCAAAGCGTTATAATGGGAAATCCGTCAGTGAAGATATTAAGACATTAAGTGCCCATTAACCTCCTGTAAGCAACCTTTGGCAAGCAGGCATAATGCAGGCATGCTTTCTACGAACGATTTCAGGCGCCATTTCTCCGTGGGGTCGATGACCGTTCTTATCTGCGGGTTCGTGTGCGTGCACGTGGCGTGCGCTTGCGCCGGCTTCTACTCGCATTGTAAGATACATACGAGAATTATGCAATGCTCGTTGATAGGCAAAATCTGGAGCACTAAAATTAATCCTATTTTAGAGATCTCGATTTGTGAATTCACTCAAGCAAATACCTAATAACAATAATTCCACAAGGATGACATTCACGGGTATGCGGAGACCATAATCATCGTCGTTAGCTTATATTGCCCAGAGCTGGTGAAGTCTCTTATTTCTTTCACCGCGATTACACCCACCAAGAGATCACATTGCTATAATTTTACAAAACACAATGAATAATTGAAATTTAATTTAAAAAAATTTTTCGTTATATCGCGAAAGAAGTTTATCTCACTAAATATATTTTTATTTTCAGAACTAGATATCACTTATAGAATAAATACTTATATCACTTTTGGTTGTGATAAATTATTAATGGAGGAGGAGACATCCTGAGCAAGGCTAATATGATGGTGATGATGATGATTAATGGAGGTATAAATTATATTTTGTTAGACCTAAGTTAGTTTGTGACCCTAGCTAGGTTTTAAGCAGTTTATCTAAATCAGAAAAATCTGAAATAATAGAAATATATCAATTAACTATTATTTTATCTATTCGAGAAAGAGGATATATGTAGTAAGAGATAATACTCTTCATTACACCGTTTTTTAAAATTATATCCAGCTATATTTAAACTTAACAAAATAAAAAACATTGTCTCCTCCTCGTCTTCAGTTTATATAGTACATATCGTATGTCGCACAGGTGGCATGTCTCTCAAGTAAAATTGCTACGAACTTGTATCCTTTAACAAATACTGAAGGGAGGGACGCCCAAATATTGGGTGAACAACCTCTTAATGCTCGAGGAGACATTTATTTTTACCGTACTATTGCTAGTATCAAGCCCTGTATCGAAAGTGTTTTAATTAGATGTGCCCACCCAAGGTTTGGGGAGTGGAAATTGTCACGTCGTTTAAAAGGTTCAAAGATGTGTCTAATTGTATGAAAATTTATTAAAGAAATAAAATTAAAAGTTTAATTTTTTTATTACTCTTATTTAAGTGCTCCGAAAAGAACAAAACTGTGAAAATTTATTACAAAAAAAAAAAATGAAAATAAACACGATCACGATATCGTAATCATATCGTTTATTTTTCGTATGTGTAAGTGGGTGGATTTTCGGGTTGATTTCATTCTCAAAAAACAATAATGAACAATTTAACTAAAAACTAAATTTAAAATTTAAATTAAATAACTTAATTAACGTACCTATTTAAATATAAAAAAAAACTCGCCCTATCAAGAAACATCCGTAAATCTGCAAGGAAAACACACTGCTCAGAGGAAAAAATTACATAACGACTTCTACGAGTATAATACGAATCATACCTGCATATAGGGATAATCAAATGCATTAACCCAAAAAGTATCTCCAGTCGGTTTCTATAATCCGTGCCCTCGGCGACCTTTGAACTTGGGGAGAAACCCCTGACCCCTTACAAGGCAAAAATATCCTAGGATCACAATTGATCAAGACTATTCAAGACCCTAAAGAATTAAGTTTAGCCTGACAGAAGTATGTACGTACCTACCTATTTATGTACGTGCGGAGTAATAACGGGAATGGAAATAAAAATGAATGCCTTTGTATTTGTATGGGCCTGTCTTCACTGAAACAAGGAATATAGTACTATCCGCCTAGCCTACCCTACTAGCTGCGTATTAATCCAGGGTGTCAGCTTCCAGCGTACCAAATTTTATCAAAATTAACCCAGCCGTTTGCACGTGAAGAAGTAACTAACACAACAGAAGCAAGTAACCAAAACACTCGATTGAAACGAAGTTACAAAAATTGAAGCCCCTAAAATAGACCCTCAAAAAATTCCAGCCCTTAAAAAAGTTCGTGATGGAAAAAAAGGACGGAACAATATTACACTTTTTTTCACCTAGTCCATCATCCGCCAAGTCCGTATAGTCAAAAAGAAAGTTCGGTTTAAAAAAAAAATTTGGTTTAGCTTCCTTACATGTAAATTTGGTTTTATAGTACACATTTTTTATTAGAGTCAAGTTTATCTGCTGAACGGTTGTAATATGGATACGTAAAAATATTTAAACTTTATTATTCAATAGAAAATTATATTTTTAGACGTTTTTAGTTCCGTGAAGTTGACAAAATCGGCATTCGCACCTACGGAACCCTACACTGCGCTGGCCTGATATGCACTTGGCCGATTATTTAACGTTTCTATCAACACCAAAACCTTACAATATTGAATAGGTATAGGTATCAATAAAAGCAATTTATATCAAATATTTCCGAGTTCGTAACCTCAGTGACCTTTACACTTACTTGGGAAGTAACTATTGACTCTTTAGAAAAGTACAAAGTAAAAGGAACCTAGAAGTTCAAGACGTAAGAAACTGGAGAGGAAATAAATGCCTTGTGGGCATGAAATGATGATGATTGAAGACATATTGTGAAGGCCTAATCATCACCATTTTCAGTAATTTTCTTTTACTGTCTTTGTACGACAAAAGACATTGGGCGTGATTTTTAAACTTTCAATTTACATTAAAACCAAACAAAATACATTAATACAAATAACAATAAAGCAATCTATCTTAAGTGTTTCAGTTCCGAATCCGTGACCTCAGCGACCTTTGAACTTGGGGAGTAACGTACCCTTGACTCGAGCAGCGCAGGTCTTTACCCCGCTATAATTAGAGAACGATAACACATTATTTTTGTTCCTTTCGTATCGTATGATGGTAAATAGTTGCGGTGTTAACAGATTTTAGTTGACAATTTGTTGGGTTATATAGGGTGGAGGGAATCCCTGAGGTGAGGTCAATGCCTGTGAGTCAGCCAGCGTTTGGGGTGTTTTTATTGCACTAATTTGAATATAGACATTTTCGTTTTATTCAATTATTAATGCCGAAGTTGCGTTTATGTATATTTGGAACGAAGTTCCTTATCGCGCGTTGCGAAAGGGGGCTAGACGGAAAAAATTAAGACCAAAAGTTGTAACGACACTTTTTGCTATAGTTGTAAGCCGTGCGGCGTGCGCGTGTTTCTCTGTCTGTCTCTCTATCTCTCCTAATTATTCGAAAGGAACTTCGTTCCATCCGGGTGTCCCTTGACACCTCTCAAGGTTTCTTTAAAATATAAGTGTCGATGTACCACTTTATGGAGTTTCTATAGTAAAGGTAGACAAGTACATAGATTAATAAAATACTACTAAAAGTACTCATCTAGGAAGTTTTATTATTTCTTACTACTACTTTTATTTATTTTCAAAACCAACAAGGAGTAATTTAAAATTAAGACAATCGTCAAATACAAAACTTATTTGCAAACTCGTAAATATCTATATATAGAGGTATCATATCACGTGTCAATACATTGCACTTCTCAAAGCGTGCACTATTGTATACCAGTTGTATACGTATCATGACGTTTCAATGGTTTTCCGGTAGCGGCGTGGTGTGCGGTGTGCGCTGCACGCGTGTGTGCGTCAGGATCGCGTTACAGCTGAAACACGGGGCGCCTGCCGAAAACTGCGGTCGACGACCCGGTCAGGACCGCGGCCGTAGAGCGCGCTCAAACAGTCTGCGTACTTTGTCTAAGGTGTGTAGGCTGAAAATATACTTCCGTTTTATATGTATATATTATCTTTACTTAATTTTAATAATTTGATCGGACGAGTCACCGCATTGTTGAATGTATTTATTCCGTTATGAGGTTTCTTAATTTTAATTAGTTAAGCCTGATATAATTTACACATAGCGTAAAGAACCGGTGGCCTACGGGGCAGAAAAGTTCTCGAATGGCAGCCACCGTACCGATTTGGAAATCCTGGGGATCGGTCGTTTTGAAAATCCTGGGGAAGGTCTATGTCCAGCAGTGGACTTAGTAGAAGTACACCATCTTCAGCTTCATGTAATGGCTCCGCGTAATCTGGCGATTTTTCAGTTTTCTATCCCAGACAAGTCAGTAAAATGTAGGATCAAGAGGTCAAAAATAAGGATGTGGACTAGGTAAAAAATACATTATTTTTTAGATGGTCAACTAAATTAACCAAAAAATAAAAGACCCATATTTTTTCATTTAGCAACGTAGTCAAAATTCACAAAAAAACAGCGCTTCGAAGTTTCGGACTGGGGTGATTTATCTTTGGTTGAAAATCGTAGTTAATCGTAACGTCACGCAAAATTTAAATGCGCTGTATCTTCGTCATTATTTGCTTATTAGACAAAATGTATACTTTACTTTCCGATAATCTATCTATTTAATGAGCCAAAAACAATTTTTTAGTCCCACATCCCTATTTTGTTTATTAAAAAAAAACTTTACATACATACTATTAGCTTAGCATTCCGTTATCTTAACGTCTTGGCTAGTCCTATTCTAATCTTTCGTTCGACATCTCGCTTACACAATTCCGTTCAAATACATTCTATTATCACCAAAAATTTAGAATATACATCAATTCAGATTGTCTGTGATCACCTCATTATTAATCTTCGTCTAGAAATATTTAATCCCACATGTATCTGTAAAAATTTTGTCAGTATTTTTAGGCTTAACATACTACGAAACGTCTTGCTATGTGTCAAGTTTCAGGATATTCCACTTTATGTACGTATAGGTATATTTCCATCGGTACGCTGTTAGCAAACTTATTTTTTTTAAATAGGTATATCTTCATCTTATGCCAGACTAGGTTTAGTCAGAATACATGCCTACTTGCTGCACGCAACTTTGTTTTTTCACAAATCCATAATGCTTTTAGATGGAGTGTGTAGACGAAGGCAGCTTTTATGATAGACTAGCTGTACCCGCGGGCTTCGCTCCCCGTGGGAATTACGGGATAAAGGGTACCCTATGTCCTTCCCCGAGTCTCAAACTATATCCCTACCAAATTTCATTCAAATCGGTTCAGTAGTTTAAGCGTGAAGAGGTAACAAACAAACAAACAAACAAACAAATATACAAACTCACTTTCGCATTTATAATATTAGTTGGGATAGTTGGGATTTACAGTAAGTACGGACGGAGTTGTGTGAACTCTAATGACAATTTGGTTTGGGCAACAGCAGACTACAATGTTGTGTTGTGTAATAATTAATATTCGATTTAATGAATTTAGGAGTACAATTTACTCCTAAATCCATTAAATCGAGTATTAATTATTAATATATACTATAATTTATTACAAGCACTAAAATTTGATCAATATTTCTTATTTATCAAGACAACTGACATTGAATCGCATTCATTGCCAATGTATACAAATTTTACTGTCAATATTCTGCCTACGTTTCCGAGTATTCAAAACAAAACACGAAGTAATCTTGTTGCCAACCGTTATCAATATTCTTCAAGTGTCAAGAGCGCGCGCGCGGCGCACAAGGCCCGGTGATATATTTGGTGACATTGAACTGCGGCCATTGCCAACGACCTCGCTCCTCCGAGTCGTTTTGCGTAATCGCTCCTGCGTAGTACAGACCTCATACGAACACATGCAATGCTCATTCGAACTTCGATATTATCTGCTTACGACTGCAGTTCCGTTTGCGAGAATTCATCATCAATACCTCGCATCTGTGCGTCTCATATTGATATATGAATGTAGCTCTTCCTTATATTGAAAATGGGTATATTTGAAATAAATGTGATGGAAAAATATTTTTATTAAAATGAAAATAAAGTTACAACCTTAGCGTTTCCGGTGCAGAAGTGCCCAGAACACTGGCCGCGTTACCGCGCTGGATAACTATGGCCATTCTTTGCACCAAAAACGAGCCAGAGCGTGAGTCCCCCAGTCTTTTCTGCAATTATACAATATCCTTTTTTATTAAGTACAAATATTTTAAGGGGTGATTCAGTCCATCATTTTGAACAACTTTTCCCAATAAATGTATATCGAAATACGAAAAATATTTTTTCGGTTTTCATACAAATCGAAGTAGTCACGTGATATCATTACTATGGAAAATGAAAATTTTCTTTTCGTATTTCGATATACATTTATTGGGAAAAGTTGTTCTATATGATGGACTGAATCACCCCTTAAAATATTTGTACTTATTAAAAAGGGACAATGTATATATATGGAATAATTATGGAAAAATATTTTTGCTGGCACAATATTTTTGCCAATAACATAACAATAAAAATAGACATATTACATTTTAAATTTATTTATATTGTTATATTTACAGGCCTATAGCTTATGATATCTTGTGGCTGTATTGATACGATATTTATAAGTACTAACGACTCCAAATGCTTATATTAATGATGACTACGGTGCACCCGGACTTCGGCTACTATTTGATTACGTGCATAGATTCAATATTCTGCTCACGAACGCTAGGGGCCTGGCGACAGTGGTCGGCCGAGGAATGCTCACTGTCGCCGTCAATCGACATGATGATGTGTTAATAAGGAGACAATCGCTTGCAGGTACTTAGTAGGGGCGCCTAGAGCGTCCTGCAACGCTACGAAGCTAAATAGGATAGCCTAATGTCTAACAAAATATAATGAAACCATTTTTAGGGTGAATTCAGCCCGTGATGATGATCAACTTACCCCAAGGATCATATATCCAATAAAATAATTTTTGGCTTTCCATATAAACTCGGATCAGCTGATTAGTCAACTTGTATGGGAGGCCAAATATTACATTTCATATTTCGATATTTATGTATCATGGACTGAATTCACCCGTAAAATAGTTTCACTACATATAATTTGTTAGACTTTATAATAAACCATGGTTAGTGTAAGTTTGAGGAGCTCAGTGGCCCGGTTGCATTACTAACGCTTTTGAGAGATTGTAAGTTACACTGGGCGTGGTTGGCACTTGGATGGGTGACCACAGAGGCCCTGTTTAAACAGTTATGAAGACAGCAAAGGTCACTCTTAGCATGAAGCTATAGGCGTGAAGATGGTATTATAGGGGAATCAAAAAGTGATGGGTTGCTAGCTGCATTGCCTGTAGACATGATTAAGATTATCTCCCATTCCCAGGCTCGGCTTTTACGATCTGCGAGGAAAGGGAAGCAGGAGGTACAATCGATGTAGTTTGTTTTTCTCCCAGACCAGCAGAAGGAAAATATGGATAAATATTTATAAAGACACGATGCAAAACGGACAGCAGCCAAAAGAATTTGCAAGCGGCAAGAGTGCCACTCAAGATATTTCTCAGGAAAATGCCTTTTAGACTCAAGCTTTGGCATATTTTAATGCTGAAAATATTTTGAATATTTTAAAGGTGAATATTTTTTTAGGTAAGCACGAGTATTACCTGAATAAGTGTCGGTATGATAAAAGTGTACTTTATTTAATTAGGGTTCGTACCCAAAGGGTAAAAACGGGACCCTATTACTAAGACTTCGCTGTCCGTCTGTCTATCTGTCACCAGGCTGTATCTCATAAACCGTGAATAGCTATAGCTAGCCAGGTAAAAATTTACATATAACGTATTTCTGTTGCCGCTATAACAACAAATACTAAAAACAGAATAAAATAAATATTTAAGTAGAGCTCCCATACAACAAACGTGATTTTTTATAGATAATACGGAACTCTTTGTACGCGTGTCAGAATTGTACTTGGTCGGTTATTTTTTGTTATTTACAATGCATATGAATCAATAAAATAAAATAAATAAATAAAGTATGTATGTTTATTTAAGCCAAATCTTGCAATTTAATTTTCAAACAGCTTCTCAACCGATTGAGTTAAAATGTTGCATGGAGTCGATGAGCTGTTCTGATGATGTACCCGGGAGATATTTGACAGAACTCAGTTTTAAAACAACATACGTTATTGAGTAGGACTCTTCTACTTGATAAGCACTTTATGGTTGACAATGTCTACGAAGTAACTTATTAAGTAGTAATCTGTGGTCTAGGTTATGATAGGTCTAAAGTTGGTCAATGGAACTAAGTAATAAAACGACGCAACTCCATCGAGTTAGGGTTTATTTAATTTGTCATTAAGTACTTTGGCCTCACAAGAAAATCATGTATAAAAACGTAATAAAAAAAAAATATATTGTTGGATTTTTCTTTCTTGGTTTAGATGTTAACATCTTACCAGCATTTGTATAATTTCAACAGTAGTTAGCAAAATATCACGTAGGAAATAACTTACGTGTTGATTGACATTGACCCAACCTTTGTATAAATAATTTCATCTCAGTTACAACGGATGAAACTTTGTGACCCTCACAACTTTAAGCCTGAAATAGAAACACATTGTATCAAAACAAGAATACCATAATAGTAAATAATACGTAATTTATAATCAAAATAGTTCAAGTTCACGTAGCGAACAAGTTTAACTGTAATACCCATTTTGGAAGATATCCAATTACATTTACGAAAAACTAAACTATTATTTTTAGGATTTGTAACATACAATTACGAATTGCCGCGTGGTTTCCGGCAGAGTAGAATAGGACCACTCCAAGTCTTGCCGTGGATGTCGTAGAAGGCGACTTAGGAAATACAAGCTAAACAAAGCTTATAAACCTCATGAGACCTATCCAACTCCTCTGGCCAGCGTAGAGAGTGTAGGCCTAACACTTTACTGCTTTGAGGCTAGCACAATCAGTGTAATTTGTCCCTATACAATGTCCTTTATAATTAAGAACAAATATTTTAAGGGGTGGTTCAGTCCATCATTTTGAACAAATTTTCCTAATTTTTCCCAAAAAAACATTTTTAGATTCTCATACAAATTTCGATATACATTTATTGGGAATAGTCGTTAGGAATGATGGACTGAATCACCTCTTAAAATATTTGTACTTAATTAAAAAGGACATTGTATATTTATTTATTTGTTTGACCAAACATGGCTATAGTATTACAGAGAGGATCATGCTCCTGCATTGGAGACTAAAAAGATCTGATGATGAATGAATGAATTATACAATTAATAACATTTATTATTTATAATACTGTACGTCCATTTTTATTCATACAGATACATTATTACGTCTTTATCTCTAACGGGTAAGACAGAGGTCAGGGTTGTAAGACCAAAAGTCCTATGTTAACGCAAAAACATGAGAAACAAATTGTTAAGGAAGTGTAGTAGTAGTAGAAGTATTCTCTTATGTTTTTAACACGATAATTTCGAAATATACCGACGATCTAGAACAGACACTCTGTGGTCCCACATTACATTGCTATAGGTAGTGCTATAGGTAAACCACCAAATACTTTCACTGTCTAAGACCATTGCTCCAAACAACGCAGACAGCAATTAGCACATAACCACGGTAAAAACGCATTCCATCTTTTCATATCTCATTAAGATAACATCTAATTAAGGTTTCTTTATAGGAACTGCCGTAGCAGTTGCCTCAAGGTCCCACGGTCGCGGGTCGCGGGACTAGAGGTGGCTAGCCAGCGACCACTTTCACTATCTATGGGTACGACCACTGCGTGCAACGCATGCACTTGCAGTCGCGACGCTATTCAACAACTAAGGCGATTAACACACTGCACCGCCCCGCTGCGTAATGCGGGTCCACACTGTATGCAAGTAACTTAATTTATATAGAAAACACGCATAGGACAACACACTGATACTTACTGCGTCCCTGCGCGTCGTTTTTGTAAAGAAGCCCCATATTTACTGATGGGATATGGAATTTATTTTCCCGATAATTTTCAAATTTTATTTTCAAAAGTTACCAATTTTCTATTTTCCGGACAATAGCTTAAAATTTAAATTTTTTCTTATTTTTCAAAAAATTTACTTGACTATTTTCCATTATTTGAAAAGTTTAGAAAAATTTAAGCCTATCACCTAATATGAATATGAGAAAGAGCTCCATATGAGTAAGAAAAACAGTGAGAATTCATTTCATAGTAAAAATAGAAGCATATTTAATCGGAAACTATAAAGTGAGTCAAATGCGAAATACTTATCGAACTTTATTGAAAAGAGTTGAAAATTTTAAGAATTAAAAAATATCATTGGCTCCAAAGCAGGAAAAATGACATCTTATTCTTCTTCTCCTCGTGTCGAAAGGCTATAAGTGTAATTTATAGTAAATTTGACCAGTATTTGGCCATGGCGACTCCCCAGTCATTTGCAACAAGCAACATCTTATTAATAACAGAAGTTGTTAGGAGCCGGCAAAAAATATGTTAATGTCGATGATGAACACTTTTAGGAAAACTTATGGTTTGGAAATTGCAAATGGTTAAAAATTGTGAAAGTAACATATATGATAAATCCTGTCCTACAGAAATTCTCACAGGGAGCGAAGCCCCCGGGTACAGCTTGTTTATTTAAAAAAAAGCATTTAATAAATATTGATACGATAACTACCTATAGAGCACTTGATTTTCTAGAAAAATATGAGCTGGGTACGTACGATTAAAATGTTTTCATTGTAAATATTGTATTAAATAACAGAGAACGAGTAAGGATATTTCGCATATATAAAGGTTGAGATACACAAATGTAACCTCCTACACAGCTATTAAAGCTGGGAGTTATTTTCATCTAGAGAATTTCTCCACATAAGCTATTTTCACTGCACAGTATATTGGCAAGTAAATATTAGTCGAGAATCTCAAGCATTGTCATTGTCTCTGCGGACAAGGTCAATGACACCTACCTTGTTTTTGCATGGATTTTCAAAAGATGCGGTGGTGATTCAACGCCTGTGCAACATTGTATTGAAAGTGTATCAACGAATTATTGGGCAATTTGCAACATTTCCTTGAAAATACGTTTTCGTGACTGTACTTCCATTAAATTCAAAAGTGACTGCGAATTCGACATTAACGTCAAATGTTGACATGTCAGTTTTGACGTGACGTGAAAAATCTTCCCGAATTTCAGGCGCTAAGGATGACCTGTTGAGAGTGTGGTTCACGAAAATGGGAATGTGTGCGGCGTGGTGGGTCGCGTGAGTGTTGCGGAAAAACATAATTAATGAGTATTACACGCAGAACGGAAGCTCCTTAGGCCCCGCGCAATACGCGTCCCGTGTCCCGTTTTCGCATCCTCTCCCTGTTCTCGCCTCGGAGGGTATAGAGTGGACGGGTGCGGGCGCCTGGCCGCCTCGACAACATGAGAACGGGGAAGAGGTGCATAGACGGGGAAAGGGGCGGCATATTTTGCGGGACCTTAGAAGATACGGTTCTGTATGTAGTATTTATATTAATTCTGTGGCGGGACTTGCGGGACTTGCGGGTCCGAGTCCCGGCGCCCGCGGAAGGGTCCTGCGGGACGCTCCCGCGGGGTGCGCGGCAGTGTGCCGGTCAGTCACCGCTGTGCCGGCGCGCCGAGCGCTCGTTGATGCCTGCGATCCACGCCGCACCGCTATTGTTCCGACACCTTCTATGTTTATCTACTACCCTGGTAGATGCACGTTCGTGGTATGAACTAGTGACGTGATCTTCTTTTCAGACTAGTGATCTCTTTCAGTGGATTGTGACCGTTTATGTGTAAGATAGTGGATAGTGACTTGCAAGAGAGGATTGTTATATCAAAGGATTTTGTTTGGGATGCTGCAAAGGACTCCACTGTTTTAAGATTTTCAGGTCTTTAATATTTAATTTTATTTAAGATGCAATAAAGTATTCAGATGAATCCTGGATATAAAGGAGCGCTGAAATTGTAGAGCTAAAGTTTTTCTTACTAGAGAGGAGGTTTAAAAAATAACAACAAGACCTCGGTTTAAGATTGAAAGCTTAAAAATCAAAGTTGCTTTTTTTATTAAATTAAAACTTCATGAGAGAAGTTTTCTTCAACGTGTATTAATCTGAGGCTACCGAAGATGCAGCACAAACTCTACATTAGATTGAAAAGTTTGAGTTTTCCGATTTTGTCTCTACATATCTTGAGAATTGTTAATATGGACGTCTGGTTTTTATATCAGATTAGGTAATTTAACATTTCTTTTTTAATGTTTGATGATTATCTTCGCGACTCTACTAGAAGATTAATAACGTTAACATCCGCAAGTACGGGTACGGGAAAATTGCGTATTATGTTCATATTATGTAACATTTAACCTGAGTTTGATATAAGTAAGTAAGAAAGGATATGCCTAGATATGTACGAGAGACAGGAATTGGAAATAAAGATTGTTCACCATTCCTGGAAATTTAAACTTGATGCTTTGCACAGGAGGACATGCACGGCATAGACACTTTCTTTCCAGTTTTGTTTGAAGATACATGAATTTTTCACATACCTTTATATGTATATCATACAATAACCCAAAATGGTCAGTCTAGGATATGAGCTGAACTCAAATACTTTTTATTTTTAAAATTATTAAATGAAAAAGAATTGCAGTTGTAAAATTGACTTTGGGATTGAAAGCTATCCGAAGTGGTCGTTTCAAAATTTACTAATAATTTTTAACCGACTTCAAAAAAGGAGCAGGTCGTTACCAATTCATATGTTTTTTTGTACGTATGTTACGCAATATCTTCGCCACTTATGAACAGATTTATATGATTATTTTTTATTTGAAATCCAGTTTGTCCCATAATAATGGTGAAAAACTTTGGAGATATGGAAAAAAATAAGTCTGTTGTTTTAATTTTGTTGAAAATATAATTATTTACACATAACCTTAGATGAAAGTAACCTTAAGAACTCAGTGACGTAACTCCAACGAGGGTTTGGCTAATTGATTTGCCCTGACAAGTACGAGTACCTTCTGTTTTTAGTTTATATCCTAGCTTAATCTTTAAAGTTTCAAGATCCTTATTGTTTATTCAGTAATTAGACCTTTACAAGCACTTTTACGCGTTAATAAGTATAATTTACATTACGGGTAGTGTATATTAAATGTAATTTATTTTTTACCGTCTTCCAAAAATAGTTTCAATTCGTCGCGATCTTTTTTTATGTTTGTTCACCGATTATTTTAATACGCCTGGACCGATTTGGGAAATTCTTTTTTGCGAGGTAGTCCCACTGACATTTTATCAAAATCGGTTTTGTAGTTTGGGGGATCCGTTTTTAGTTTTGAAAAATTATAAAGAAAAGCTACTGAGCGCTTTGCAACGACTGAAAGAAAGAAATAAAGTTTTCTTATCGAGTCGAAAATAGCTAAAATTAAATTTGTTAAGACCAAAATTTGTTTACGGTGACCATCTTATCGTTGGTCTTATTGAGGCAGATCTGCCTTTGTGCAGGGGGTCAGTTAGGATATGACATAAGGCAGTCCATGGACTAAGTAATCCCACAGTCGCACAAGCTGTTATTGGAGTATCATATATAGAGCCCCATTTGGATCGACTTTCACGGCATCTCTCAGAACTAGACTGGAGCCTATTTAAGAATTATGGAGTCGGAAGGAACTGACTAATTAACCTAAATTTTTAATTTGTTTTATAAAGAAACATTAATGAACCATTTCTTTTATTTACAGTGCACAAACCGTCTTACATTCGCTTCGCTCCTACAGAGATGAAGGAAAAAGGCTGAACGGATACTAACGTGGCACAATAATAAAAATGTAAGTGTAATTAATTAATGTATAGTGATAGATATAAATGTATTGTACTGTCTTTATAATATATACTTACATATAAACATATTATTATGGCTGTTTCTCATGGGGGTAAACAGAGACTATAAATCTCCATTTGTTAAAATACTTTTAAGCCTTTCGCTCTGTCAACACTCATTATTCTTTCATGCATGCTCTCAATGTCTATAATATTACCTTAAGCTCATGACATATAATCGCAACATACAGACAGTTTTAATCGCTTGCGTTTTGGTTGCATTATCTGCTGCTTCGAAGGCAATGGTCTGCAATTTAGCCTCTTCTAGTCCATAGAAACTATCCGTAGTGCCAATGTTCCAAAGATGTAGTATATACAAGTAGTTATAGATTTGCTGCCGAGCGACCGGGCGTAAGAGAAAGACTTATGTCTTTCTCTTACGCCCGGTCGCTCGGTCGACTCAGCCTTTATAGGCTGAGTCGGTGATAAGGACAAAACACGGAACTCTCTTCTTTTAGAAATCACAATAAGACTATCTTGCTCTATTAATGCGTGTTAGACCCTTGCAATGTTTTCACAATTAAGGATAAGGTAGAAAAAATGTCCGAAAGCATTAAAAACTATTTCTAATAAGAAAAAACAAGAGATATTCTGAAAATGACAACAGCCGCCCGCCCATTGACGGGCCGCGCCCGCCCGCGCACTGCCTACCTACATAGGCTATATAATAAAGCATAGTCTGAACAAGATAACTCAATTTCATTAATGGACGTATAAGTGCTTCAAAATACTACTGGGAGGTTACTAATGCGAACATCTTCGCTGAAATACTAATATAAATCTAGGAAAACTCTTATGATTAAATGTTCAAATTACCTGAACAATTTAATTGTACGGCGAAAAATTGGTTTACTTGCGAGCTTTCCTGAAATAAAGTTTATCTTTGATATTTTCATAACTGCAAATTTATTTTATTTATTAATTTTATTTCAACATAGTTTAAATCTACTATTACATTATTTTAATATTTTTCACCGTTTCTTGATAATGGAACGACTAATAATTATGAAATCAATTGTGTATCGATCTTCACAGACTATGAAACTTGCACAATTTAACATAATGAAAACATAAAACCTAAATGTCTATCGTCTTCCGCAATTATTATAAAGCAACCTTATTGTGATGCCTACGTATTTCACATTGAAAACGATTTATGTATCTGTTAATTAAAATCTTCTAGCTTTCCTCGCTCAACCGCCGTGGCTTCAGCGGCTAAAACTTTGCATAGGAAATCGATTCCGATCAACAGATATAGGCAATTTGTAATATTCGAACCAAAGATAAATGTCTCACATATTATATGTATTATTATTGTCTGTGCATCTGCTTTCTCTCTACTCAGGGTGTAGAGTGAGAGAGCAGAGGTTTGCAAACATGCTAAAAAGATGGTGTGCATTGATCGAATTTTACAAACTCCAGGTGAAGAGGATCAGGTATAACATTTTTGTGTTTTTCTTGCTTTCAAGCACAATCACAGCACAGTAGACATATGTCTAAGGTATTTTTTTCTGAAAGTCTTAACTTTTCCATTTTATCACTTACTATAAATAGTAATTACTATTTATAGTAAGTGATAAAATGGAAAAGTTAAGACTTTTAGAAAAGTTAAGTTTTTAATTTACGCAAATTACGTCATTGACTAATATTTTTTACTTATTACTAGTAACGTTACTAGTAATAAGTAAAAAATATTAGTCAATGACGTAATTTGCGTAAATTAAAAACTTAAAAACTATTTTACTTGTACTTGTTTGCCTGCTTTTCTCACCACGACTACTCTCTTGGTCTTGAAACGAATGCTGGTATTAAGTATTCGATGAAACTTAAAATGAGACTGGGCTGGTCAATGGCCATGTGTGTTAGATGTACTCAGATGATGGGCTTTAGTCGCTGCCGGTTGGCGTTGCATGAGAGGTCGCCCAAGGTCAAGGTGTGAAGATTTGGCGTCTTCCGACAAGACCTGAATGACTATCGCTACTATTCATGTTTTTGTTTTTTCAAATAATCTTTTAAGTTTACTGTTATTTGTCCCTATATATTTATTTATTTATTTGTTATATATTAAACTAAAATAGGTATTCGGCATGTGGGCTGGGTCAAAGAATATTATTTTATTTAGTCCGTCCCAATAAATAAATTATACTCATACATTTTCGTTTAGCGATGTAGTAAAAAATCACAAAAAATACAGCGTATCGAAGTTTTGGAGGGGGTGATTTACGTCATGTCTAATAAAAATGTATTTGATCGTGACGTCATGCGAAATTTAAATGCGCTGTATTTTTCTTCATTATTTGCTATTCAGAGAAAAGAACAAAAATACGTATAAAATATTTTTTAATAATCTAAAGTCAATAAAATGTGTTTAGTTGACATCTGTATTTTAGTTGTTACAATTAAAATTTTGCTAGCTGTACCCGGCATGCTTTCCGTCCTCAGAAGACCGTGACAAAGTTAAATCACAATCTGATCACTGGTTTTAAAATGGAAGTACTATATTTACCGCGACTTTTTTTTTAAATTTAAACCTACCTGGTTAAAATGCATCTTATTTATTTATAGACAAAAATCACATCGATCAGTTAGTTTTCACGTTAAGGACGTGAACAAACATACAGACTATTTTTACATTTTAATATTAGTAAGGATTATTATAACTACAGGTCTGCTGATAATATTAATTACACTTCCTACATATGCTGAAGAACGTCTTTAAAGTACGCCAAGTATTCGAGCAGTTGAATGTTCCTGATTTTAGAAATTAGTTGAGCTATAAATGTGTTCCAAACAAAATTATTCCATGAAGCCATTAGTAGTTATTCTACAGCAACTTACATGACGCGTGCACTGCACGTAGAGTGCACGGCGATCTATCATCTATTACTGGAGTACTAGGTAACATAGTCGCGTGAAGAATGATGCACCGCAGTTTATTGTTGCGGGAATAATGCACTGGCAGTAGTTTACGAGGTCTTTCACCGGCCACTGTATATAGGTCAGTTAGATTAGCAACGCTCCCCACTTTGCAACCATGTACTTGCTGTTCCTATAATCTTGTTAAAGCCTATACAGGTTTTATTTTAGTCACTGATCCTCTACCGGTTTTTTCTTGGCTAGAAACAGAAATGTTCAAAGAAACTTATAATCTATACATATAATAAAACAGTAAAAAAAGTGTGTCTGTACATTAAATATATTTCAAAAAAAATTTTGGGCGCGATGAAGACGTAGTAATAGAGTAAGAATTTAAAAAAAAATGTCTGTCTGTTTGTCTGTATGTCTGTTTGTCTGTTTGTCTGTTTGTACACGCTAATCTCCGGAAATACTGGACGGATTCGAATGAAACTTTTTTTGTTATATAGCTATTAAGCCTGTGCAACATATAGGGTATAAATGATTTTGGAAAATGGAACGCCTGATGCAGAACCGTAATGGTCCAGCTAAACTATGAGAGATGTAAAAATGCCGCCTTAGTAAAAGTTGTTCAGCCTGATGAGCATTTTCCAGAGACATAAAGTCCACGCGAACGAAGTCGCGGGCTTCGGCTAGTCTTTAATAATTGTTTTATAAGCAGTTATGATATGAATTCGGGTCGTATTTTCAAATGCCTTTTTTTGACAAGTACATGTCTAATACGAATACTTAGAATCCTGCTAAAAAAAATTACTTTATTTACTTTTACTACATAAGTCAAATACTTTAATATTGGGTCTGTTATCTTTTACTGTTTAACATTTTCCTCGAATTGGACATACCAAAGTCTTGTATGTGCTTTTTCTAAGCTACGCACACCCAGTATCAAGAAAACACTGCTTGAGTCCACCCGTTAGTGTCTGGATGAGGCTTAGTTTACCTTACAATGATTAACCTTTTACGAATGAAATTTCAAGTAAACTTTATCACCGGCGTACCTAATACTAGGTTAATGATTTCCCCGGGCAAGCCTAGGGTCTGCGCGACCTCAATACGCCACCATTGTTTCTGCTGCTTATCGTGTTATTCCACGCCGCATATACTTGATTTGCCATTTCCATGTCCCATATCTACGGTCATAATTTTCTTAGTTTTCTGAATATGTAAATGTTTATTTAAGTTTCATAACTCGCTTTGGTCTCATGTACTCATAACTATATTGATATTTCGAAAAAAATATTAGGTGTCAAATATTTACTAAGTACTATTTTTTTTTCAACACAAAAGCTGTTTATGTCTACTAACAATATATAAACACACAACATATGTATCAGAAAAATAAACAGTAGGATTACGAGAGTTGTCACCTCACAGGACATACTCGTACGTATTTATTGACAGAATGTATTTATTTATAAAAAAAATATTATTAAAATGTATTGATCCACAATATACAATTGTTTACAATTGGCGGACTTAACGCTAAAAGCATTTTCTCCCAGTCAACCATAAGGATAAACAGAGATTTGGTAGCAGCGCAAAATTACCGTGATGTAACTAAGAAACCGCTAAATCTTACTCGAATTTTCCGACAAAATTATTTCTGAAAGAGACTTAAAATAAGAAATTGTGATAACAAATATCCTTTTTCTCATTAAAAAGGTGTACATTGTAAATCCCATTAAATTGAAACTAGGTTCAGGCTGTCCCTCGGCGGTCGTCGACAGAACGGATTGTGGAAATAATGACGTTACGAAGGCGGCAGACTTCAGGCCGGCCCAGATTCGGAGGTCGAAGCCCGATCGTGAACTCTGCACTCCGTTCGATTGCTGTCGCCCTGGTACAATTTCATCACATATTCCCTTTTTGCCAACGGTTTTTTGGTGATTTTGTTGAATATTTTCACTCAACTTTATTATAGTAGGGAAATAATGTGTTTGTCGTTAAATTACTATCGTTGATGTTCTATTTTTTTAATTCTATAGATAAACTATATACTAGAGTAAAAATGACATCGCTAAGCAAATTTGGGAAGCGACGGAGATGCGTAAGTTTTTTGCCATACATACATACATACATACTATCACGTCTTTATCCCTAATGGGGCAGACAGAGCATTTTGGGTCTTGCGGTTCTATGCAGAGCCCAGGGCCGCAAGACCCAAAAGCCACTTTTAGCGTCATGGTGGGCGAGAAGATGGAAAAGCAATCAATACAGTGATGGGTTGCTAGCCGCATCGCCTGTTAACATGATTTGCATTTTTGCCCATTCCCTCGATCGGCTTTTACGATCTGCGTGGGAAGAGAAGCAGCTGGTACATTCTAAGTTTTTTTATTTCTCCCAGACCAGCATGGGAGTCCCAGACCAGCATGGGTTTTTTGCCATAAAGTGTCTAAACATGAAATTTTAATATATTATTTGAATCTCAAGGTAGATTAGTCTGAGCAATGGAACCGAATAGTCTTTTATTTCATATTTGTCATTAAAATAACATTTAGTTTTATTCCTTATTAGGTTCAGTTAGTGTTCGACAGTTACAAATGGAATTCCTTTTCCAATGTGTAATTGGCCACCGAAAATTCCTGAGCTGGGCAAAGATTCCTCGAGCCCACATTACGGGCGGCCACCGCACGAGTCCCGCCATGGGGTCAATGCCCGCCGATGGTATATAGGTCAAACGAAGGCGCCTACTCGTCTGTATTATGCCACCCTGATACTACTTGCTCGAGAATTCGGGTTTTATAGAAACCTCTTTTAAAACAAGTTTTTGCACAAACTGGATTAAACTCCCAATTTTACTCTTATCCATTGTCGATGAGCAAATGATTCACTCCTCGGCTATCAAACCGGTTAACTGGTTATTTGCAATAATGAATTATTTATGAAGTGTTACAAATGTATACGGAAGGGGTTAAAAATTATAACTTTGTTAAAATAGACGATGTCAATTTGTCCATTCGATCTTCATGAGAAAGTAATTTGCCCAGTTCATTGGGATTGCTTATAATTTCAGTAGCTATTCATAACTTTACCGTCAATAGACGATGTATCATATATCAAAAGATAAAATTAAGTAGCGCCATTCAATCTATGATTTCCATATTCAGTGGTCATAACCTTAACTTGGATGTATTACCCTTAATTCAAATGCTTAGCAGCTGCCTGCCACGCATCGGAGCGCGAACACTTAACCTCATTTGTTATTTAACTGCATTATAGACCAGCCGAGTTAGAAAGGCCAGGTCTTCGGTGCATCCATGTGGCGTTAGATGCGTTTTAGATCAGCCGGGTTATACTGGTGCATAGTGCTTGGCTGCTGCGCTTGGGCAAAAGGGAAAGTGTTGCTTCCTGCTCACACGCGGAAGCGCTTGATGCTACGTAACTGCATTTTGCGACGGAGCGTGTGTAGAGTTCACATAGATCAGTGAATTCAGTGAATTAAATATCTCTATGATTGCATCGATCATGTTTTATTAGTATGACTACCTTTATATATTTGCGTTTGGGGCTATTCCTTAGATATCAGATATATACACTTTGAACCTGGCTAAAGGCATTTGACATAGGTCTGCCATAACCGATGATCAACGACATTACGTGCCTCTGCAAGTTCCGTCTTAAGACAAGCAAAACCCGATAGTATGTTTACCGATGTTATTTCAAGCTAAACTAGACTAGGTTTTATTTTTCGAAATTTTAACAAAAGTATAATCTCTATTATATTTTGAAAAACCAAAGGTCTAATGGTCTGCCGACCTACAGGTCAAACATACGCTTACTGTAAAAAGTTTTGACTGACAAGTCTGAAATTGTTCCGGATTTAAGTATTTTTTTCATATTTCCTTTTTTAACCGACGTGCAAACAAGGAGGTGGTTATCAATTCGTATCTTTTTTATGTATGTTCACCGATTATTCGAAGACGTCTAGACCGATTTGAAAAATTATTTCTTTGTTTGGAATTTGGAAAGGTATACTTGCGAAGTAGTCCCATATAAATTTTATCAAAATGGGTTGTGTAGTTTGAGAGCGAAGTCCGTTTTTTGTCTTGAAAAAGTATTATGTTCAATATTTTTCACTTTTTAAATTCTAGTTCAATCTTTCTTTTATTTTTCACGCAAATTTCTCTCTTGCCCAGACCGTGCGTGAGTCACCACACTCAACATTGGTTTTACTACCGACTCGGCGCAGTCTGTCGTAATATGGCGACAATCTATCCGCTTCAGTACTACATACTGATGATCTCTAAACAAATGACTCCCACCGTCAATGGTTGCCAAGCTCATCCCAATTTGTTTTTTATTTTTATTCGCAATCTAGTTGTTACAATGTTAAGAAATGTTCTAAAGTAAGACCCAAAGTAACGTAAACTGAACAACCTTCTAGGAGCGAACACAACATGCGCACAAAATATATTGGCTCACAGTAGCAATTTTCAAAGATTTTCCTGAGTGGCAACGGTTTTCTCAGTTCAAAGTCCAATCGTAACCACTTTCTATTAAAGCAATAAATGTTTTCACGCAGATCCATCAAAGCCTAGAGCAGTTGGTATGAAAAGCGAAATAGTCGCCGTGGCCGTCGGCCGTGGTGGGTCATCGCGCTCATCATCGGTTTTACTTTCGACGGCGCGTCATGACTCTCGCCGCCGGAAACGATCATCGTGTCTGTAACGGTCGCTGAGATTGCAGTTGCACTTTACCATGATGACGCTTCTTTCTTTCTTTTTGTATTTTCCCATATAAATAATTTACGAGAGTCTAGTACAATGGTTTAAATAATGCCAAGCAATAGCATTGTATTTAGACAAGAAATAAAATAAACATTAAGGGGATACATGATTTTTACGAGAAGCTTTTCTACGCACATTTGCGAAAAACTAGCACTATTGGCTAATGTGCGTAGAAAAGCTTCAACTTCTCAATTTAAACTGTAAACAGTAGTTCATAAAATAGTTTCAAGTGTTATCTGGGGCTTGATCAAGATACAATTTTAAATTATAAGGCTATTTCTTTTTTAAATGGGGGCAGCACTGGACCTCGGAAAATTCAGTCCATTTTTCCCAAACTTCAGTCAAATGCTTGACTTCCCTATCATACGACATAATGACTTTTCTTCTTTTTATTTGAATAGGTATAGTTGCAATATTTTAGAATGTCCTTTCTTACCAGTGTTTATTAACTTTTTGCATCATTAGTACGTTTTAACATATTATATTTTGTAGCGATTTTAAATTAAGCATTAGATAAATCTTTATTATACAGATTTAAATGCGCGCTCGCATTCACTTAAGACATTATTGTAATGCATCCACGAGTACTTCCCAGGGCACAGCTAGGTTAGCTTATATTATAAACAAAGGGCCTTGCTCTCGATTTGTAAAATATGATCCAATAGAACAAATGCAGCCGACCTATAAAGCTTAGTTCAATTTATACACCGTTACTAGCTGTACCTGCCCGGTGGGTAATAAATAACAAAGTGGGCTTAAGGCACTCCAATTAAAGCCCACGAAATGGGCAAATGCACCCAGCTAGTGACAATCATGTCCCAAGGGATACTGATAAATTCAGTTTTGGCATTTACTTACATAAAAAAGTAAAAAATACTACTAGAATAGAGGGAAACAAAAAGGAGAGGCTTTTGCTCAACTGTAGGATATATGTAAGTTGCTTAATTTAAAAAATGTGACTCTTCGTAAAATTAAGGTACTCAAAATAAAACGATAGAGATTTGCATATTTGAAGGTGACTGACATAGTGCATACTGCTGCAATGAGACATACTGTTTTTATTCTTTCTAGGGTTGCTGTTAAAAAATGGAGTGGCAGTCGTACCAACTTGATCGTTTCGCAAACCGGCGCGATTTGCCAACTTACAATTCCAAGATAAACACTTATCCCCTACAAAATTTAATAGATTATTACTTATTTAAGTTTAAAACCCAATTTTTGAGTCCGTGTATTTATTGTTCGTCCGAGAAAACCAACAATAACCAAAAAATGAACTGACTCCCCTTTTAATCTATGCGATAAAAACTGAAACCTATACATACTTAGTATCGCAAAGTATCGTATGTTCACTTGTGCAACAACCAACGCCGCTTTGTTGTGCATAGCCGGCGCGAGCGCAGCCCTTCCGCGTTTGACTAGCACTTTCTCCGTTGCACTCTGAATGCGCACTGCAGAATTATATTGCATTAGGAAATCTAAACTACGTAACGCGGAGAGATCGGATGTTTTCACTCGATGTTAGACCAAGTGCACTAGGTTTACCATTGTCGATACTACGATGGTATATAGTATCGAAAGAGAGTAAGTCATTTAAAGTCAAATAGTTATTTATCTAGAAATGGCTCCATGACACGTCAGGCCTTAGATTAAATTTTACCATAACTTAATGTTTTATTTTACTTTTTTTTAGCCCAAAGTACTACTACTGCCACTACCCAAAACACTACTAACTTAATTGTAATATTTTTTTTCTAACAGAAGATAAATGGTTAATTACATAGCACTTATAAGTCCGCGTCACTAGTGCTGCGAAACGCGCGTTGTCGACCAGAAATAAAATTAAAATCTCACACTTTTTTAAAGGTTCATATCGTGTAGTCTGAACCGAATTTCAGCAGTCTTTCGAGAAAATTATTGCAATATTTGACGAAAAAAATCTTAAAGCGCATTAGGGGTAAAACATCGCGTGTCATTTATGGTATGACACTAAACATTAACTTGTACTCTCATACCAAAACATGACATACACAAACCATCGACTGCTTGCAGCTGTTCGTGAGAACATCTCCTTAATTTCCTGCTTTGTTCAGATAGGAATAAAGTTATAAGCTTTATATTGAAATTGCGTGTATAACCTTTCTCTGCACAGAGAAGTAATTGCATCTGTTTGTATAGATGGAAGATATGAAGGGAAGGGAATTGATGGTAATAATCCCAGTAACGCATGAAAGTGAAACGTCTGATTGGCTTTCACGCGAGAATAGTGATCGCTTATTTTCACTACAGGAAAATAAACACAAAAAGGAATATTGTGTTACATTAAACATTAAAACTTAGGCAGGAAACTCCGTGTCTTGTTAGAGCTGCACTCACTACGCCTTGTTTATGTCGTTCGTCTAATAGTCTGAGTGATTTTAGATACAGCCTTCCTTAAAATAGACTTTCTTATTTTATGCTCATAAATTTAGAAGTGGCCACAAGTATCTGTTCTTTCCGCTTACCACTTAGGGTCAGTTCAGGCAAAGAGGAAAAGTGCCTGAGTAATTTACAAATTAATTTAAAATAAGACCGTAGCACCATAGCCTAAAGTGCGTAAAAGGTTTAATATGACAAAATGCGTACCTGCGTTTTGCAGTTTATGCTAATAGTTTAAAGTTCAAAAATTCTCTTCGCTACCCCGATCTCTGTCTGAATTAACCCTTAGGCTAAACTTTTTTTACTTTTATAACACAACGCAAACCAATAATACACTGAAATATTTAGAAGGTATTCGTAAAGACGCAACGTCACTTATTTGTAAAGAATATACGAAAACAATACGCATGCAATGTAAATTTCTCGGCCAACAAGCAAATAATGTTCAAAGCATCGTTCACAAGTTTCACAACGACATGTAACACAAATAAAGACCCGGACAGTACTCTGTACAAGTAAATAAAGTGTGTTCAAAGATAATTGCATGCCTACTTGACTCCTATTAAGCTCCTCGCGTGTGAACAAGCTTTTGACAAAATAAGAGCAAATTAAAAACTGAATTCATCTATTTCTTATGTATTTACATGTCTTGTCTTCTCTACATGTCCATGTAAAAACCGTAGCATTTATAAAACATGTATTCCTGAAATCGAAATTTCTAGGTAAATTAATATTAGCTGCCTACTAGTTTAAAAGTTAGCGTAAGTGGAGAATTTTGTTGCGTTTGTTAGTGTCATAATAACTGTAACGTGTAGAAAATATTACAATAATTAATTAATACATTCATTACACACCTAGATTTCACGTTTACTATAATATAAAACAAAACCGAGATAAACTCTTAAATGGAAAGCCCATTTAAACGACAATTGTAGTAGAAAGCGGTATCATTCACGACCATTGATTAGATTTATTCTAGTAAATAATTTTCCATATATCTACTATTTAGGATACCAGTAGTAAACAAGAAACCCTTATTGTTTCGCGATTCCTGTCTGTCTGTCCGTCCGCGGTTTTACTCAGAGACTATAAGTATACTAGAAAGCTGTAATTTGGTATGGGAGTAATTTAGTATAATAATGCCGAAAAAGTAGTTTAATAAAATATTAAAGAAATTTTTTTTGGGGTAGCTCCCATACAAGTAACGTTGGAGTCTCTATTTTTTTATTCTTGAGTAACACAATACTTTTAAAAATCCTTTTCAACTCATTGTATATAGCTTATACATCAGAATAACACATAGGCTACAATTTATAAAGATATTGTGTAATAATCCTGCGCAGACGAAGTCGCGGGCACCAGCTAGTATTCCTTCAATATTATTGCTTTACCGTTAATCGCAAAAGCAGTGAGACATAAATTTAAAACTACAATCAATGTGATTGCTCGACTTCATTACCTCTCCATCGCTATAGCGTCGTTTGACCCGAGATAAATCAGGAACCAAGTGCTCATTTACCTCTCTCAGGACGGGATTGTAGGGATTTTCTCGATAGAGATGGGTAGGGTTTAGTTAGGAGCCGGCTTACAGTTAGTTTCGAATGCATTGCGGGATTTGCGGGATGCGCGCCGGGCGTGTATTGCATATCGCTTGCCTTATGCTGTATGCACTAATGTGTTTTTGATGTAATGTGATTTTCTGGATCACCATAAAATAAATTTGTACATAGATGCTTTAAAAATCTAAAAATATGTACTAACACAAACGAAATTGAAAATGTAAAAAAATTAAAATTATAGCCATCTAAATAAGTACTACAAAGCATTTAAAGTATATACATAAAACGAGCATTGGAGCTAAAGATTTACCTAAATTTGAAACTACAATGAAAGATTCCAATAATAGGTAACATAACCTTATAGACAACTCAATGGGTGAAGTAATTGCGAAGTGTAACTTAATTCGTTCTAGCATGAATCTTCAGTTGACTTTAGCTCATATGGGTAGTCTAAAGCAGATCTTTGAAATAGATGACAAAAATCTATTAATAGGCAATATTACGAACAAAGCAAAGGTCACTTCACACCTCAATGGGCGGAGCAACCCGGAAGAAGCAACGCACGGGACGTGGAGCGATGACACGGTGGCGCAGACGCGCACGAGACGGTGACGTCACGGGTGCGCCGGCCGCGGGTTCATCGCCACATTGGCCGGCCAGGTGCGTTCACCGCACTATTCAGTGTCATATTATTGTTTCCCATTTCCCTGATTGTTCGTTTCCTATTTATAGGACTACACGCCTCCAGGTTCAGAGATTTTCCGCGAAAAAGATATACCTATTTGGATACCTAATTAATCTTTCCGTTTTATGTAGGTAGGTAGTTTAGCCAGCTTAGCTGTATTGCTTTTGTAGCCCGAAGTCTGCTAACAATATTTAAGCATTCATAGAAATTAAATTAAAATATAAAAGCGAGAAAACGTTAAGGCCATACCCAAATTTTCCGGGGTCCAGGGGCGCCGCCATTTAAAATAAATCATTTAAAAGGAAACGGAGATATCATTTAAAATTGTGTCTTGGTCAAGTTCTAGATACCCATTCAAAGTATTTTTTAAACTACTTTTTGTAGTTTAAAGTGAGAACGTGAAGCTTTTCTACGCACATTTGCGAAAAACGGCCACTTTTAGCTAATGTGCGTAGAAAAGCTTCACGTTCGCACTTTAAATTATAAACAGTAGTTGATAAAATAGTTTTAAGGGTTATCTAGGGCTTGACCAAGACACAATTTTGAATGATATCTCCGTTTCCTTTTAAATGATTTATTTTAAATGGCGGCGCGACTGGACCCCGGTAAATTTGGGTATGGCCTTAAAGGTTGGTCTTAATTTACTAGTCTAGATTTAAAAAGTGATAAAGAAGAATTTAAAACCTAGTGATTTGACCTTTAGATTATCAATATCGATAAATATTATAATATTGCCATGTTATAAATTTGTAATGTGGAGTAGTCAAGTTTAAGTTATTTATCTCTTTATTTATTTATAAACATATATTAGGTTTTTTTATAACATATCTATAAAAAGTAAAATATATAAAAGTTATTTTATTGTTATTGTATTAAAAAACACAGAGATGAAATGTAAGATGCTGTAATCATTATCGGGCACTAAGTTTGTTTCCGAGGAAAAAAATACAAATACAAGGAATCTTGATTGCCGTTAAAAGGATAATTACTTTAATAATTTAATCTTGATTGTAGTTAACCAATTGTTAAAACGTGATACTGAAATCACTTCTATATAAACCTTGCAAATTTTATAAATTAATTTGTGATATATATTCCTGAATATATAATTTTTTAGTCTTTTACAAAGACTGTTCTATAAAAACATACAATTTGACTCATATTTTTCTATCGTGTCCTTCATAGTCGTCATCCTTATTGCATTCTCATTTACCAAACACCAAAAACCCTAAAATTAAGTCGATATCGATATCAAATGATTAAATCAGTCCCCAAACAATAACCTCATCAGAATAACAAATAAAAATGACGTAGAAAACGTTCAGTTGAAGCCATAATAAAACGCTTCTATCAACGGTAATTGATTTGAATAATAGTATGGAAAACTGTGCGAGGAGTTATGTCCGCTAGAGGGAGATAGCAATACATCAGTGAGTTCCTCGCAGCTGTGCTAAGGACGGTCGTTGGCCCCGCAATCGTCCGCAAGTGAACTCCGAATCTCGTGTGAAGTCGTGTGCGTTTATTTATCGTGCACCTACCTCCGGGCTAACCGCAGTTCGAACTCGACATGACTGTCTTTAGTGATAACTGACGTTCGGATGCAGTTTCGGCTACTTCTGTGATCAGGTACTTATTGAGCAATTTCAGTGACATGTCTGACCGGTCGTGTTTTGTGTCAATAAACCAGTTGACAATGACTTCTAATCTAGATGGAAACTATGTGAGTCATCCGTCCGTATTTGTTAAAAGTATATTTGTATATTAGAAAAATAAAGTTAATATTTAAGAACATGTAACTGATTTGATAGAGTCACTCACCCATCAACACATTGTACAAAGTCATAACAGTAAATGTAAATAAAGGGTCTCTTTATTGATACTTTATCTATACCTTTAATCCTACAGCCAGAAACCCTGCAAATATTTTTATCTGTATTTGCATTTCGATAAATATAAATAATACTTGCTAGTAGTTGCTACTGTACTCAGTTCATGGTTCAATGCTCTACGATTTAAAATATGCTTCTATTTATGATTGTTACGTTTTAAAACAATAATTCATTGTTCATCGGTTCTAAAAGGAAATTCAATAGCGTATGTATTGACAAAGTTGCAAATCATATGTGTGTAAATGATCGTACGAGTACTAGTCATAGAAACTGTCATGGTCGAAGCGATAGGGTTTAGCAAGACTATCCAAACCAGGGGCGCCAGATATATAGGGGCACTAGCGGGATACCTACCAAGGTCCAAGTCTACACTCAAGGCTAACTCATATTCATGATAAATTTATAAGTCAACTAACAAAGTCTACGCTCTATAAGTTTTAGCACACATACATAGGTAAGTTTAATTAATAACATGATATTATAAATGCTAAAGTTGGGATGTAAGTTACTCAGTCATGTCATGATATTTGTTATTATTTGCAATTGCACGCTTCATAAACGGAGCATTGAGGTAATGCTCTACTTTCAAAATGTCGGGGTCAAGCATTTTCCTTGACTTTAGCTGTCTCTATTATATTCATATTGCACTAATACAAAAACATAAAAACAGAGATATGAAGAACAATCCTTTTATAAGCACATTTAATAATATTTTATTTTGCTTTTTTTGCACTTAGTTATCTCGATATCTACTTTCAGAATTTGAAACCAAATAAAATAAATCTAAATAAACAATTAACCATTAATTAATTAATTACCAATTTTATACTAATATAGATATAATAATAAGATTTTTTAAAATAAGGAAGTTGATTATACAGTGCTAATAATATGGGGTAGAGCTAACTATATCGCCCAGGGACTTTAGTAGTGCTAAGACCAGCACTAAGTGTCATGGCCGGGGTCATTGACTTGACATTGGTACCAGTGTGTTTATTAGGATCGGAATTTAGGTAACGTCAGCGGTGATATCACCACGACGATTGTTTCCCCAGACGGCTCACTGCCGCGCTATCTATAAATATAATAAAACTGAGGAAATTGATTCGATGATGAAAAGTGAGATACCGAAATGCACTATGATAAATTTATATCAAAGTATAGAGTTGAAGAGCTTGGTGGCCTGGCGGGAGTGCGCATTGATAGCGCTTTCGCAAGTAAAGCGACACCGGGCGTGGTCTACACTTGAATGGGTGACCACAAATAGCATAAAAAATTCTCGAGCTCCTCAGCGCTTTGGAAGGTACCTGGAAGCCGTTGGTCCCGGCTATCATCATTGTTTGGCAGTCATCAAGCTATGTCAGATGCCTTTAGGTAGCCTGAAAAAGCTGACACCAGTGTTGGCCACTTACACACACGAAAAACAAACAATCAAAGTTTAGAAAGCGAACTTAGAAATTTGTGCGGCTGGAAGGTCGTGTTTGAATAATAGTACATAGGGTAACTTCTTTTTTGTTAAATATTTAGTTACATGCCTAAGAAATCGACTGATAAGTTTACTCGGTTCATAACTTCTGAAATTTTGCAATGATAATATTATGTAAGATGTAGAATAATTAAGTGTATATCAACAGCTAATATAAAATTATCTTTAAATCAAAATTTGTATACGTTGCGCCATGTTTGCAAAAATGTAGGTATTATCGAAGTCACTGACCGATATTTACCTTAGTCATGTTTGTGATTTATAATGTGAATTATTTTTCTTGTCATACTTATATTAATTTTAATCTTTATGTAATCGAAAAGTAGTAGCAAAAAGACTGAACTTAAAGTGGAAAACCATGAAATAATATTATTATATTTTATAAAGACGTAATCTGGTGTTTTGATTTGTGTTTTTCTTCTTCCTTTAGGCCCGTTTACTTAGGGTTGTCTTAGTCGAGTTCTTTGGTCCCTTGGCTCGGTCAACTCCGCAAACGAAACATTAAATTAAATAAATAAAGACACAAGACACAGATTTAGCCCCAAAGTAAGATCAAAACTTGTGTTATGTTACCTCAAATATACTATGTTTTACAACAAATACATTTTCTATCTTGACCTGACCTGGGATCAAACTCGGGACCTCCTGAGTAGCGGACAGTCATTATGTTAACATTACGCCACGTAGGTTGTCAAAATGTGTGAGAAACTGATGTGTAAATTTTATTGTACGTAACGCTTGCATTTTATAGTCTTATTCACTAAGCCATCTCGTCGTCTACTGTTGACATTATAAACATTTCATAACAGCGTCGCATTTTCTCATTAGCGTGTAAACAATAAAGTGATCGGTCGTTTATCACTACATGTGTATATCGGGAGAGGGCTGGAGTCATTGTCACGGCGCTGTGTGTACAGACCATTATGCCGTTTGTGTTTACTGGTCTTATCAATAACACAATAGAGCCTGTGGCGTAGGTAAAGCTACGCGATAGACGGCTGGTGAGCGATGGCAAAGTGTCGTAGCAGGACGTCGTAGCACTCGTCGTAGACTGTTACTGTGCTTGATCATAGATGCTGTGTACGCCCTGCCATAGCTGTAGAATGGCGGAACGATACCTCTTACTTTTATTCATGATGTAGATTTTTTTACATATGTTTTATTAATAATTATACTGTCTTATTTTCATAGAAATAATGATACACAATCTAGGTGAAATTCACTGCGAAATTGGAAATATACGACAAAGTATATTGCCTTGTACAGGAAGTAAATAAAATCAATCGGTTTTTATAAATAATACCTTGAGGATTCTTTAGAATTTTTATTTAGAAAAAAATTAAAAACACTAGAGATATGCATAATGTTATGTGTATAAACTGGCTAATTGTGTGATTAGCCTGCTAATCCTTAATTCAAATAATATTTCAAAACTAAAAACTGACTTCACCTCCTAACTACACAATCCATTTTGATAAAATTTATATGGGACTACCACACAAGTACGGCCTTAAAAAAAGAATTTTCAAATCAATCCAGGCGTTTTCGAAAAATCGGTGAATAAACAAAAAGAAGATCGCAACGAATTGATAACCTCTTCCTTTTTGGAAGTTGGTTAAAAATGTTTTGTCGTCAAAATATAGCCAGATGTTGACATAGCGTCGCGAATCTCACAGTGCAGCACTGCGTTTACCTTGAGCGGGTTCAAGTTCGGCCGGGCGACACTGAACTTGGCCGGCCATGACTCATGCATACCGACACCGAGCCATCAGTTACGAAACCATAAACACTGCATCTGTGCGAATACAATGTGCGACAGATACCTGACACCGTTATAATATTGTCTTCGTAGATACCACTCTGATGATTACCTTAGCTTCGGTAGCCCGGAATGGTCACCATTCGAGACTACGGAAGGTAATTGATTGTTGTTAAAACAATGTCAGTCGCATTAAATCTAGTGGCGGTTACTTATGCTAGAAAGAATACAAGGGGATTCTCATCATTTAGCGCATTACCGATTGCTTCCTTACCTGCAGCTACGTAGCCCTGAAAAATTACTGCAGTATCAAGTGATATCAACGCTTATTTTTAAACCATTTGTTCAAAAATAGAATCTGGAGTGTTGAATCAACGTGATGCGCAAGCGCATATTAACCTGATGTTAAAGTTGAATCAGTATAATTCTTGCAAACGTGCAGTAACAAGCGTCTATGCGCTATACTTGATGTGACTCGACGGAAGCGGAGACTAAATATTATGATTGCAGCAGATAGTGTTGTCAAACAAGTATTGTGCTTTGTTATATTACGACCGTGACATTGGATACTCTGTGATTACTGATTACCCTTTACCTACTCTGCTCAGAGCTGGATTGAAATGTCGGGGCTCTTAGAAAATGCATGGCTGGGCCCCCAAATCAAGATAAACCATTGGTCCTAGGTTCATCTCTGGCAATTGATTACGGTAGAGCGGAGAGGGTGTAAATAGAATGCTTGGTTGTAGCAAGCAGAATTAGCGTACCCCCCGTTACCCCCCAAATAAGAATCAGGGGACAACGGCTCGTCAAAAAAAATCGGGACTCGCCTAGCATCTCACGGACAGTGCAATAAGGCACTATCCTGTCATGAAGGAAGTAAAGGCAAAATATTATGATTACAAACTGATCTGTAATCAAAGAAGTGCTTGCGGCTTTATGACATTAGTTCGGTAGTAACTCGTAAATATTTGTTATGATGGCACAGACAGACACAAGTACTGATTTAACTCCCCCCCCCCCCTCTTCTAATTTCAGAAGTTAAATATGTACTTGCAATACCGGCATCCATTTAGTGACCGAGGAAGCAGAGACAAAATATTGTGATAGCAATTAATTTATAATAGATAGTATTATCTATTAAACATAAACACTTATAACGACCGTGACATTGGATATCTGGTGACATCACCCTGCCCTGATTGTAGCAAGGTTTAAATCCGTCTACAACTTAGTTTTATATGCAAATCGTTTGTCAACTTCAACGGTTGAGAAATTCCTTACCGAAATAGCTTTTTCGTGTAACTTGTTAATTTTTGTGGGTTCTTAACCTACTCATATTGTTTTTTTAAAGTATTGCCTTCCTTTCTGTGCCAGTGGCTGGGTTACTAGCTATTATTTCCACTCATCTTATTCATAAACACTCCCTAAGTTTTATTTATTTTTCCGCACTTGGTATTATAAAAAAGCGAACAGCAGATTATTTTTCATGATTTAAAAATGGATAACATAATTCAAAGATGGACGAGCATAACACATGAAAGAGATAAGTGGAAGGGGATGGGAGAGACCTTTGCCCAACAATGGGAGAAAACTTAAAATATTTATAGATTTGTATTTAATAAATAATAAAAACAGGTTAATAAAAAAAATTCTAACATATTCTACTTCTTAAAGACGTTGCTACTGACTTAACTAAATAATCAAGCATTTTGTGTAACGCAACTAATGATGAAAAGGAACTTTGTTTCAAATATTTTTAGTTTTGGAAAATTATGAATATTTACGTGTCCTTTCTCTAGCAGCACTGCACGCCAAGGTCGCAAAATAACTTCACCGCTAGACTTGCATTTGTATAAATTTACTTTATTTATCTTCATAGCAGCGTTGTCGACCATTTGTCTTATCTGCATTAAGTACTTCACCCTGATCTGATTCCTAATTTGAAGGTTTTACTCTTGAACTTGCTTTTACTATCAACTTCATTCGTGTGAGTAATTTTCCAACTATATCTCAATAAATTATTATTGAGATATAGTTGGAAAATTACTTACACGAATGAAGTCGAAATTTGTATAAACAAATTTCGGGATAAATGTAGGCTTGCGTGTTATCAATTGAAAGGTATAATATTATTTAAGATTTATTGCCATTTAATTTGTTTTTAGGGGAAACCCAAAAAACTTAATTCTAAGAATGACTATTTTGGACTGGTATATACATAAGGCCAATGTCAAGAATGTCTTATCGTTTTTATATTTTAGTAAGATTGTTACTTACTAATTTTGTAGACTTACACAATACACAGAAGTGTAAATCACAACAGAAATAGAAACGTCATTTTGTGCTTACATAGTATGCGTTTTAAATTAATTTATTATTTGTTCTTTTGTTCATCATATTTTTACTAATAATGGAGATAGTATTTTGATTACATACATAACGGATTACTTATTATAATTTGACATTTGACACATCCAAATGATACCTTTTCTATAAAACTGGATGTTTGTTGTCGTCTATAGTGTAAAAAAAAGAAGTATATATTTTTTTACATCTACGAAAAAAAATCTAAGCGTTCGTTCCCTTTATTATAGATTTCTCTAATGAATGCAGCCTGTCACTAGGAATTTTTGTTTTCATCTATTAGTTATAAATTAACCTTCGGGCTCCTTCGTACTTGCTTTTCTAAACAGATATTATAAAATGTCTATTCTTGTAAGAAACGATGCGCTATTACCTTCTACTCCCACGCGAATATTATCAAATCAATATTATGGGCGTTCACCTTATTCTTTTTACCGACTACGGGTAAGCTAAACGGAAGAGCAAAATTTTAATATGTATTTGGGTATTTATACTATTTATGTCCGTTCCACAGCAGTATCCGAACCTCTTATCCAATTTTAACAAATGAGATGTATGTATAATCGATTCGTCAATATTGTCCGGGTGACGTAGGCTACAACTTGTATGCAATAAATGTACGAGTATAAAGGTATAACGAATGACACATAAAAAAAGGTGCAAGTAAAAAAAATGTTTGGAATATACTCATTATTAGCCGTAAATGACTGCCATCAACCATTAAGGCCTATTCACACAGTGTAAGTCTTTTGCCTATTGCATACTATAAGTAAGAAACTTAACCGTATAAAGAGATCTTCACGGGAAGTTCTTTCAAGTATTAAGAAAAATTCACTATTCAATCCTTGCTTTGCATAGGAAGGCAAATAAAAGCCGTCTAAAAGGCACCGTCAGGGCAAGTTAGAAAATTGCCATTATCAAATTTTCCTGGATCCTGATGTTTATCTATATATGCATCCGATAATACAAGTCTCAAACTTACTTTGGGGCTAGCTCAATCAGTGTAATTTGTCCGCATATATTTATTTATTTGTTTTACGTGGACGGCTGTCGTTCTCTCTTAAGTATTTTGTATCATTTTTTTCTGATGTCGATAAAATTTTCGTTTTTACCTAAATGGTTTTATGGATAAAATTGTTCAGCATCATGGATTGAATCATCATCATCCGAGCGTATTCCCGGTTGCATCCTCAGCGGTAACGCTTCAGAGCCCGGGGTCCGCTATCTAACCTAGGTGATATGAAGAGGTTAAGGTTTTTATACAGAGCTACTGCTGTCCGACCTCAGCAACCAGACGAGAACCAATCCTTGGATAGGTTTGAGCACACGCTACGTGGCGTTCGGGACCCACAGTTTATTACGTGCCTTCCGAATGACGAAATTATTTTTAATTTTGGATAATCAAGTGATTCAAGCCTGCAATATCCTAACCAGACTTGAAAAAACTTTTCACACAGTATGCTTCCCAGTGGGATTCGAACCCGATCACAAGGCTTGACCTCTGGACCACGGAGACAGTCGAAGAATCACGGACTAATACCTTTAAAGTATTTCTATTAATTTTGTCACATGGTTCTACTTGCCTTTCATTGCCCTTGACGCATTAAACAGTCATTACTAGTTCCGGATATTGATAACATTGTTTTAGACGATTGATAACAAACGAGTATGAGAATATCCTGATTCTTAAGGCCCATTTACACCAATGGACGTTTCTTGCCTGCGTTTAATTTAGACCACACAAGTAGTTATTACTTTCATAATTGGCTTTTTGCTGTCTTATTTATCTCATATTGTAATATAAAAGTAAAAAAAATATATTTATTATAGCCAAAAAAAAAGATAAATCTTGCCGTGAAGTATAAAAAATACAGCAATATATTTATTTAATTTCACATTATGAATATACGAATTAAAACAGCAACTCGGGGCATGTAGAGCATGATCATAATAATGAATGCCTGAAGAAAGTACATGTGTGTATTCGAAATTAAAGAAGAGCATATAAAAATCCTGAATCGATAAGGGCCGAAGATCTCCGAAGATCACCGACAGCTCCCGAAGGAATGACAAGCGAGCGCTTTCCAAAGGAACGCGGAAAACGGCGGGCACATGTTGAAAATACGAGTGGGCATTGACCCCGACCGCTTCGGCTGAATCTACAGCTGTTGCTGAATCTAGCGGTGCATCTCGTGAGGCGCTTGTTTATCATCGCCTATTATTTATTAGTTCTATATTTATTAAAGGCCGGCCGAGTTAAAAATATGAAGTCATGGCGCCATCACAAATTTTACCTGGGTCCCGTTTGATACTTTATATGGGCCCATATAAAGTCCTATTGAGGCTTCCTGGGCTTCTAGCTGCAACGGAGTTGCATATTGTAAACCGTACCGACCTTACTTTTCACGAAAGTTGATTGCTACGATCGCTAACTATAAGAATTTCTAAATATTAAAGGGTAACCATATTGGTTACTCTGTGATACTGGAAACGTTTCTTTTTTGGCATTGATTGCTTGACCTTTATTATTTAGGGTTACGTAATTTAACGTTGAGATGGACCACATGTAGAGAAACCATAAATAATTAAACTTTTAACAAAAAGACAACCGACTTCAATTTCTGTCAGGAGTTTCTTCCATATCTCCAAAGTTATCATGTCTTCACCAAATTAATTTGGAACCAACTTGAAAGTAAATGCTTTCAAATAAAAGAAGAATCATCAAAATCGGTCCACGGTTGACGAAGATATCGCTAACATACATACAAAAAGAAAAAAACATACAGTCGAATTGATAACCTCCCCCTTTTTAAAATATTAACTAGGTAAATCATATGTTAACTCAGTGAAAAAACAAGTGTTTTCGGGAAGTGTTGCAGTCGGTAGATGTGATACGATCAGCTATGCCTCGCCTCGACGGTGTACGATGTTTAGCATAGAACACGAATGCGGTAGCTTATTACAATGTTGTTTTGATGAGATTAGGATAAAGGATCAAGCACGAGCCAGATCTATCTGAAGACCTTAGGAAAATTCTTAAAATTAAAAGAAGTTCATTTTTGAAAACTGTCATGATTTCCGAGAACGATTTTGTTTGAGAGCTTTATAGTTTTATAAATAAATTCTTTGTTTTTACTTTTTTGTTTATTTGTTTGTTTGTTCAATTGTTCGTTTTTTAGTTTTTAGTTCTATAGTAAGTCCATCGTTTTATAGTAAATAATAAATAAAATTATCAAAAAGTTCTCCTACAAATGATGTGCTGAACTTATTCTGTGATGATAACAAATCAAAAGTATACTATCGAAGTTAGAAGAAAAAATGGTACAGTATTTTTTTTTAATTACGTCGCATCTTTGTACTTTTCTACTTCAAACAAGATTATCCGTTCTATATCACGACCGCCGGATGATTGTCTTAAATTAAACTAAAAGTTAACAAGACAGTCGCCACACAAAAATCTGACCATTTTCCTGCTCGTCTCCGGGATGTGATTTATCGTCAAAATTTAAAGGCAATTAAGTTTGACGCAGTTTTAAATGGAGCAGCGGATGTGTCCAAAGACTTGACAAATTTATTTAAACAGGCGTTTTGGAGAAACAGGAATTTTTCGGCGCAGTCGCGCGTCTTGCATCCGCGTCAGTTGCAGTGAGGTTTTATATGAACACAGAGGGAATTGTATAAAAACATTTTTGTCGCCAAATATAAATGGAGAAAAATCTCGATTATTGTAAAACAGTGTCCATAATGACAAATCTATGCGTACGACTATCTATATATAAATCTATCTATACAGTACCAATATACAATGCAATCCGAATTGTTAATACATAGCTATAGGTAAATACATAATTATAATAAATAAATAAAAATACGCAACTGAATTCATTTTCTTGCAGAAGAATTCTATATCCAAAGTTCTTCATCATATATTTTAACACGATTCTCCTATTAGCACGAAATCTCGCCCAATCTTGATATTTCTGACGACAAACAATAATATCCACGTATACGTACTGTACACAAAATAATTGGCTAAGGGCCCTACAGCAATTTGTTCAAATCAACTTTACAGCGCTGTTGTTAAATTTATTTAATTATTTCTTGTTCCCAGATAATTTTCAGCTTTTTATAACATCATTAACGTAAAACGATTCGCGGTTTCAACAACTTTCAACGTTCATTGTTGTTTTAAATTATGCCTTCAAGTATAAATGGCCCGATGAAAGACCATATCCACTCTTTAATCGCACTCTCGACGGTTTGCATATAAAATAATCCCAAATTAAAAAGATGCGTAAGCATTCTGAAACTGAATGCGTTCTTAGTCACAGCTTTATTTTTGGAGGTAAAATATTCAAATGTTTTTCGATTTCTAAGCGCTTCCTTTGAAATAATATGGTACAGCAGGATTTTACAGGAAGTCGGTTGTAGGTCCTAAAAAAATAAGACCGAAAGAAAAGTTTGCGAAATATAATAGGTATCGATTTAGACTATAGTATTATCAAGTATTATCACTATAAATCTTTGTAAGACATGAAACTTGTTCAATACGTATAGGTTATTACATAGATTATTAAATTATGCGGCTAAAATGATGATGATGATGCCAAAAATGTCGTTATCTTCAGATTCATACGTTTCCCTGGTGCAGAACGTAGAAGTAGGAAGTACATAAAAATGCTATAATTACAAGAAAAATCTTCCATGCTGGTCTGGGAGAGAAGAAAATATGTACCTAGAATGTACCAGCTGCTCTCTTTCTATTGAGTATGGCGATAATTTATATCATGTTAATAGGTGAAGCAGCTAGCAACCCATTAATTTTTGCTTAAATCCATCTTCATGTTTAGACTGCATTTGGGTTTTGCAGCTCTATGCTTTGTCTAGATCGTTAGGTCATCATCATCAGGTCCTTTTAGTCTCCGCTGCAGGAGTAGGACCCTCTCTGCCAGAGCCATACTTGGCCAGAGCACGCAGAGGATTTGGCATACACTCTCTACGCTAGCCAGACGAAGTGGATGTTTATAAGCTTTGTTTAGCTTGTATCCCTAAGTCGCCTTCTGCAACATCCACCAGATCTTGGATCGTTAGGTATAATGAAGTTATTGTGTTATGAACTGTTAACAAAAACCTTAAAAATGTTTAAAAAATAAGCAAAATTCACTTTGAAGTACTGAGTCACCATGCACTCAGAATTAACAAGGCTTTAATCGCCGGATTCCAATAATGGTTTCACGCCTAATTCGCTCCAAATGGGATGATTTATGTCGCATCTCGATTGCATTAGCGCATTCGCCGCAGTCGCTGCCCAGTGCCCGATGCCCACACGCACGCTCATTCAATTCCATTCATTCAGCGCGTTTTATGCATGTTCGAGTTAATTTGGCGAGGTGTGGACATTTTGACACGCTTTTTAATTGCCAATTGAATGATTTTTTCTTAAAGTTTTTTTTTTTAAATACTTAGTCATTAATGAAGTTGAACAAGTAATTTAAATAGTGTTGCTGATCTAAAAATCGTCACAATTCAAAAATAAGTTGTTTTACTCCAGTTGATACTTACTTTTCAGTCAAAATCTATTGAGTGATGAATTAAAATATGATAAATACCTTTATTTTTCCCATCCTACTCTAGGTTGTAACAATATTAGTGTCATTTCCTGCCTCACCTTTTTTCACAGTATATGTTGGAAACTTGGAACAAAGTATGAGCTTTGCCATAATAATATATTTTTCTATTCTTCGTCATTTCATTCGTCATATTAATTTTACAGATGCACTTTTTTGCTCTATGTATTTCGAGTTGACATATATTTCTGAGGGGAAAGTAATTTACTTCCACAAACTAAATTCACACTTAAAATAGTTTCAGTATATTTTGTTAGACCTTATATGTGCCGTACTATATATAGGGGCATATCAAAAATAAGAATGAGCTTAATATTAAGTATATATATAGCTCTAAAAATCCTTCTTTCGAATGCCTGAAGGTATATAATATAATATTAAGCGCGCAGATTTATTCACGCGACATCGCATTCACTGTGATTATCGTCGATATACATTCTATGCAGAGGCCTGTTTTGAATGTATATTGCTAGTAATTCCGGTAGTTTATATCTTTTTTTTCATCGAGTCGAGAGCAACGACTCTATCATTACGGCCTTTTTATTTAAATAAGAACCCAAAATCGTGGAATATTTTATTCGTATTTCATATCAATATTGTGCTTCAGCAAATTTGTAGCAAGTTAGCGATAAGAACACACTATGTTAGTATTTCGGTAGAGCACTCCGGAAAAGGAAGCGCCGAGGAAGGTCATTGAACCGCGCGTTGAGTCAATGTCAGCGGCGGTGAGGCGTGGGTCCAAGATTCGGCAAGAACAAGGGTGCGTTCACTGGTACGGGGTAGCAGGGTGCAACTGTCGCAGGGTAACGACCGCTGCGGGGTCGTCGGCCGGCGCCACGCGGCCGTGCGACCGAGCCATCCGATTGATTGGAGCGGGATGGCACTACCTCTTCGTACCCTCACGTTTTAACAACCCCCGCTCTTAATAGGGGAAATAACACTTTGTTCCGTAACAGATAAGGTGTGATTCGGTTTGCCTCTTTATTCTCGGATGAGGCTATTGGAGCCTGGTGGTACGGAGGTTGCTAACGCACACAGGCGCGTTAAGGGAAGTAGTTTTGCTCAAAATATTGATTTTTCCGCGGGCAGCGCGGCCGCGTGGTGTGCATCGTGCGTGTGTGCGTGGCTGTGCGCGCGCGTGTGCGTGTTCGTCTATTTTGGGCAAAGCACGTGGTCGTGGTTGTTGCTTGTTGACATGCGTTTTTATTTTTATGGCGGCTTCGCGGCTTGATCAGTTAATTACGTCACTGAGTTGCTTATTTATGTCTCTACGTATGTATACACAAGGGAGTTTCCTACGTAATTGTTAAATGAAGTGTATTTTGTTTTAATGAAGTTCTAAAAAAAACATTCTTCAACTTTTTAAGCATAGCAAATTTGATTCTAGTTAGCTAGATTCTTTTTTACCAGCCTGTATCAGTTTATTGCACTTAATACTCTCCCAATAAAGAAAGAATTTGTTCAAAAATCCGTTAGAAGAATTTATTTAAACACTATAATGCTATGGACTTAAATTAATTAAACGTTGATAATAAACTAGTATAAGCCTTACTTAATATGGAAGCTTACTACTCCTTAATAAATTTGGAAGCTGTTTCAAAAATTCTCTGGGTTCACTGAACAGAAGGTCCTCCAATACATAAAACATGCGCTCGCGTGTTCGCGTATTTCTATAAGTACGAATTATTCGATGAACACAAACATACATATGTAGATATAACTACTGCACACAAATACACACACACACACACTCGCACCAGGTTACCCTTGATTTTGCCAGCTCAAGGTCTCTACCCTCCATCGGGATCCCTCGCACCCTCGCAGTTTCGTATAAAGCTATCCCACTCGTGAATGCGGACAATGCCGAATTTCACCGACCAGGAGCTGAGTTCAATGACCTCGCCAACATACGTATTGGTAAATAAACATTGATGTAAGATATTATATAATGAAACTATAGAAATTGATTTCGAAACGTTAAAATACCAGTTATACAATATATCATATGATACTGTAGACTTAGATTTCATCTAACCATTAAATAAATTAAAACAGTTGGTTTCGTTCAGACCTGATATAGCTGTTGCTAACGTGAAATGAAAATAACTTGAAAATGTTTATCATGAACTGTTCTTTACCAAAAACAACAGCAGAAACGAAAAGACGTGGGAGGGAAAAAACACTCTTTTACAAAACATACCGGAGGAAAAACATCTTGTACATAATATGTTTCCCTTATGACAGTACAACATGGATGTTATTACAAAGTACAAGTCATTTACTTAACCAATGAATCATCATACTAAAAAAATATACTTCCTAAGAGTAAAAGTTATTAAAGAGTTTTGGTCCCCGTTTTCACCTAAAACAATAAACAAAGGTGTTCTCATTGTCATCATCATTATCTCCGTAGTCTTCTACCAAGGATTTGACTTACAAAATGCTCTCATTTTTGCTTAATTATGGCATTTGAGTCATGAAATCTTAGTACGTAGATCCATATTGCTAATATTATAAAACTATCTGTACCCGTGGGCTTCACTCCCCGTGGGAATTTCGGGATAAAAACTATCCTCGTCCTTTCCATGGGTATCAAATTATATCTGTACCAAATTTCATCTAAATAGGTTCAGTGGATGAAGCGTGAAGTGGTAACAAAATATGTATACAAACTCACTTTGGCATTTATAATATTAGTAAGAATAGTGATTAGATTATATATGTTTATTTATTGATGTTGATGTTATTGCAATACTATATATAATGTCATTGCTATATTTGTTATCCCTATTAGCTCGAAAAGAGTATACATTTTGATGCTTATGAATTATTATTCATTCAGGATCTTTACTGATTCACTCTTAGATTGGTGCAGCATAAAACACCTCCTTACCTTACTAACGACAAGTAGCATAAAATGCATAATTTTTTTAGTTGTTTATTGTTATAAAACGACTTATATCGCTTACATTTATCTATATTCTACATAATCTTTAATTTGTCTTAACATCCTTCGTACTTTAGAAGGCTGTAGAGTCAATAAGATAAAGTTCAACATCTCGATCCGATTTTAAAAAGTAAGATTGTAATTTCCCTACTTACCTAATGATGTGTAGTGCGCTATAATCTTATTGCCATATTTGCGATATCGTAACATGTCGACATGTCCCTAATTGATTAATAATGATGCAGATGCATTCAAAGTGCTTAAGAAATCTCGTTTTCGTAACGCGTGAGTCAGCGCAGGCAGTAGCGACTCGGTAATGTTAGTGAGTGTCCTTTACTACTCAGCTTGTCTTGTCTGTAATGAGGAAATAAAATCTTTTGGGATTAAATGTCATAAACTTCTGGTGAGCAATACTTGAAGATCAAACGAACTTACACAGTTACGTTAGGTCAAAATTAAGTGATTTACATGAACAACAGATAGCTGTGTGATTCCATAACTCAAGACATTTACTAGCCCTCAGCCGTGTCTTCATTGATACAAAAAAAAATGCTCACGTTTTTACTGAATTTGTGATTCTGAATCCGATTATAATGAAAACATTAAAACGACCAAATACATTTTGACATGCATTTCAGTATGTATTTGGTCGTTTTAATGTTTTTATAACAAACAAACATGTTTGTTTTGATTACTGATTTGACTACTGGTTTGACCAAAACGAAACTTAATAACTGTCTTCTGACCATGTTTATAGATAGACATGAAGGTTTTTGAAAATCTTTAGCTTTCGCTGAGGCCTATAACTTCGTAAACGTCAAAGTTTGGTCATTAGCATTGCATTGTTTATCTAAATCTTGACTTTGACGAAAATAGCTTGACCTTTATTACAAATCTTCATTGCATAATTTGTGACCGTGAACACGCCCTTTAATTACTTCCAAGGATCCTTCTATCAAGCATCGCAGCTATATACGTGATAACATTACATAAATAAAGCAAACTTATTGGCATATCGGTTGGTATCACAAAAACTCATTATGAAACAACAAACACCAGGACGGGTGGTGTTACGCTTCGAAGCGCTTGATTACATAGTAGTGGAAGGGTAGGGCGTCCCCGACCTACCCCCCCGGACCTACGGCAACGCTGCATCGATGCACCTAGACATCTAGATATCTAGATCTACATTCAGATATTCGTCTGGATAGAACACCCACACTAGCACGCTGCGCAGACGATGTACCGACAAGTAAAATGCAAGTGTTAGTGACATTGCAAGCCATACGTATTATGTTTTGCGATTGCTGGAATATTATTAACGTCGGGATGCACCAATTTGTTTGTTAATGAGGGTTGAGGACACTGGTTGTTCGTGACTCTTTTGCAGTGCTCTATAATGTATGAGACGGTTTCATATACAGCAAATAAATAGAAAGCTTTCGTCATAACTATAGCGGGTTTATGTAATGCTCTGGTTATATGTAGACTGTCAAACTGTTTATTTTTATACTGTGGTTAGACTGCTCGTGATGTTTACGATTTATAGGTAAGAAAACGTGTAGTAGAAGTTCTTATATTTTTTAGATTTATGTTTATATCTACAATCAACAATACACATTTAGGCTTTATTTATATATATTAATAAATTTTAAAGCACCTCAAATTGGCTTTTATTATTTTTTCTATTTTCTAAATTAAAAACGTAGTCATATTATATTTAATCTAATCGAACAAATATATTAATAAAAATAGTCATTAAAATTTATTCACCTATGAAGATTATTTTCCCGCTGTTTTGTACAGGATATTATATAAAATCATTATATTTAATTACATTACATATAAGGAATTAATAACTAATTACCTAGTAATAACAGCTAAATATACAACACTCTCAGAAGGCACCGTTATTATATAGAAATATGTACTAAACGGTAATTTAATATTTCCGTAATTCCTTAGGGCGCATACATATGAATTTGATGTTTAGTTCAACTTACGCTAAAATTATTAGAATAATATTTTTTGAAAAAATAATAATATTAATTTTATTAGAATCTCTAAACTTAATAGAATTTTTTATGCGTAATAAAATAATTGATATAGTTTCTCTCCTTAGTCCATGTCCTTCTCCGTAGTCCTCGAATACATTCGATGTATTCGAGGACTACGACGGATATCAGAATTTTTAAGATAATTGATATAGCTTTACGAAATGGGACCAATATATAGTACAAACCTTTCTAAGCACGAAAGCGGGCAAGATAAACTAGCATTCTGGGTGACAATTTCAGCCAATTTCAGGCCGCACTCAAATTTACTTTACAGGTAAACGCTCTCACCGCTGATCAACAAACCCTTCTTTCTCTAAAAGGCCTAGCTTCAAAAAGAAGGTTTCAAACCCTTGGTTCCTCAAATACTCTTTACCTATAACTCACTTTCCAATCGCATTAGCCGACCAACCCCACAGAATGATAAATCTAACACATGCACCACATATCAACCACTGACAAATATCGACGAAATCGTTCCAGCGTCACACGTATAGGTACTGAGGTGCTGTTTTTCAAACGCGGAGTCACTGAACGAACGATTTTTTGTATGAAATCACCATTCGTTTAGGTGACACCGCGTTTCAAAAATAGCACTTCAGAAGTCTAGACCTATCCCAACAAATCTGAGTGCACCCGCACCGGCTGCGCTGGTGTGCCTAGCGCTCTCGTATGCACTAATGCACACAGATGCGATTTGATATTTACGTGAAGTTCAATTATGCTATCGGGGTGGAGGGTGGCGCTATGCGAGGATATGTTTTGATGCGCGGCAGGACATTGATGTTTTTAACCGATTTCTAAAAAGGAGTTTGTGCGCTTATTTTATGTAAAAGATAAATAAAGTGACTTAGAAAGTTATAAACAAGGCAGTTATGTATTGAATTATGCTTATAAAAAATACGATTAAAATAACAAACATTTGAGATAAAACAAGTTTTTAAACGAATTGAAATTGATGAACTTCATCGTTTTCTAAGTGCTCTCATTATTCATCCTTAAAAAACTGTTAAATGCAATTACCGTATTTATTTCCTAAAATACTCGTATAAAAAATGACAGAAAAAAAAATTTTTGAAACAAAAAAAAATATCTCTACGAAATGTACCTCTACGAAACTCGTAGCAACGATGCTACGAGTCTACCACTACGATTGTCTGCGCCACTATTTTTTATTTTTTATATAAAAGTGATATGGTTTATACATTTAATAGTAAATAAATGACAAGTTTTAATTAGGTAGGAAGGAACTATAGAAAATTAAATGAGAAAAAAAGTCTTAAAAAATTTGGTAGGGTCTAATTATCATTGTATTGTTTTATGTGCTTAAAAAACTTATGGTTTTTTTTTATTTTATTTGAACTTCATGTATTTAACAGAAATAACAAAACACAAACCTAAGTAAAATAATGTTTTTAAGTTAACTGCGGTGCTCGCCATCTGGCGTCGAGCGGCAGTACCTTTTTACTTCGCGTGCGCTCCGATAGAGGGCGGGAGTATTATAAACAGGAGTTGTAGGCTTGTAGTTATTTAAGTTATTTATATATAATAAAGGTAGTTATATTTACAAACCTTGTGATATATTTAAGCACTCTCGAAAATGTTAAGTGTATATGTTATTGCTTAATTCAACATAATGATAACTTGAGAATACAAACAAACCAACTTAAAGAGCATAAAAAATAACTTGCAAAAATATAATTTTTTATGACTAACATTCCGAAATACTCACCTACAAAGCAACAATATTAAACTACTGTTTACCAGTAAACGATTTATTTCTGTACTGTCGAAACTAAAACACATTCTTAGAAGCGTCATATGGATAGGAGACCGACTAGCGACGTACCGAAAGATGACTAATTATTTTTGGGCAATTCGCCAGACCGACCAGCGAATATGGGACGACGACTTTGCATCGCGAACAATTCCTAAAGGTTAACTTCAATCGCCTACATGTGTTAATATTATAAGTTAATAGGACGACATGACTAATCATAGTAGTCTTTATGTTTAGTGTCTGTAATTCTTTTATTTTTTTGATAGGATTAACTTTGAGTATGTACTGTATCGTCTGACATATACACACACTGTCACATATTTATCCTTTAGGGGATAGTCAAACGAAAAACGTTTGGCGGATGAGGGAGACAAATAGAAGAAATTCATACTCTACCTTTAAGACAATAGCTCCTTAATAATATATAGATATAGATAGGGGATAGGCCTAAAGGGATAGGATAAGAAGGCCAAGCTTAGAAATATGGCAGGGGTTGCTAGCACAAAACAAGCGCACATTCCCTCCATCAATTTTTTCGTTGCTCCTAGACCAGAATGGAAGAACTGTGTAGGTCCTTCTCAGTTTACAAACAATAGCCTTGTACATACAGATATAACATAACTAGTTATACATACATTAGTAAAGTTTTCACTAATAACTATCCTCATAATGTTTTTAAAACTGTCATAGCACAAAGTTTCTATGTTTATGTAGGTTTTTTGACCGTTTTACGGTATAATCTGATAAAATGTACACTTTCTGAGAATGTATCAACAGAAATCGCTATCACTATCAGGAATTATTCATAAACATTCAGGAAAGCCGCTAAGTTTAGACATTTTTCTACTAAGTACCTAATTAATGTATAAAATAGTGGGATTTGTATTTTTATTTCCAACTATAACATTTCGCATTTATAATATTAGTCGGACAAGTACCCCGAAACTTATTTGATAGAAACTTCAACCTCGCACTTTTCGTCAGGAATTTCGCCTACATTTCCATTTTATCTGGTTACCCCATACACCTGATGGCTTCCTCTTGACGTTATCGTGTTCAGGATCGCGGGCGTGAGGCAACCGGCGACGATCTATCAAGATAACCCAATTTCTATGGGAAGCGTGCGAGTGTGGACTCGCCGCTAAGTAAATATCAGTGTGATGTTACGCTGAACTTCCCGCAATCAGATAACGTTATGTAATTTACGCGGCCGCTTTATTATAAAGTTTGTTCACGACCACTGCTGGACCAAAGGCCTCTTTCGATAAATTAAGGATTTGCTCATGCTTTTTACCTTTAACTTGCTGGGCAGACGGGTTGGTGATCATATAGTCTTTACATAGAGAACTCTGCAGCCCGTTCGCGTTCTTTGATATTGAATTATACGTAATTAGACCCGCTTTTTTCCAAGAACTCAAATCAGATACTTTTTTCTTAACGTCAAAACAAATATTTTCCATGGGATTTGTATGAAATACGGGCAGATGACGTCATAGTTTCTTGGAGTCAAATAATGTTAACATTTTCCTTAAGATTACAAAATCTTAAAATGCGAAAGTGAGTTTATAAGTTTGTTTGTGACCACTTCACGCTTCAAACACTGAACCTATTTAGATAAAATTTGATATGGATATAGTTTGATACCCAGTGAAGGACATAAAATAGTTTTTATCCCAAAGTTCCCACGGGGAGCGAAGCCCACGGGCACAGCTAGTAATTTATATTTGACCTAGGAAAATACCCATTCCGATTTGCGTGTGGAGCAGATGCCGGCCTCATCTCTCTTAATCGCCTCTTATTTTGGAAGCCCCGTGGAAGATAAAAGGGATGGTGACAAATCGTATTCTATACAATTCCATCACAACATGACTAATTTGTAACCATACTGGTATATAAAGCGGACTTAGTCAACCGCTAATAATTTGCATCACTTTTTTAAACCCTACGTATACACATCATAAGTGTCCTAACCGGCCTCTTACCGTTCAAAACACCTAGCGATATATCAAATTAGTCAACAACTCACACTAGAATTCAAACAGATCATCTTCCATTGTTCACTGTTCACAATTTCATCGTGTCTTTTTTAATAGCGTTTAATAAATTGCGCGCAGTATGCTGATACGGCGGTATCGAAATTTGGGGCTCGCTTATTGAGGCTACTCGAGTTCACGCGGGGTTCTAGGACAGCTGTCGCAACGCGACGCCGGCGGTTTGGACGGTTATTATCACTATCAGATAGGCTTGTATCAGGTGCGGTGCACACTCACCGATCACACAAATTATAACTATGAATAATCCACATTTGAATTTTACAAAAGTGGTCGTTTGTCACTCTTTTTTAAATGTATGTTGGAATCGAAATTAGGAACTGAAATGAGGATATTTCAGAGGAGTTCACGGAAAAAGCAGTGTTTTAGCAAGCACTGACAGATTGCGGAGCTTTTATAACGCTCAAAGTTTTCAGTTTTTAATGGATTTTATTTAAAAACCAAAATAACACTAAGGCAACTTGCTTGACATATTGTAGAAGAGAACAGCCTGGAATCATAACATTTTAGGCTATATAAAAAAAACATAATTTTATTGTTACCCTTTTTATTTACATACTTATATATATTTTTGCAAATTAACTAAATGCTATGTTTAAAAAACTAATTTTAAATGTAAATAAAATAAATACAACAAATAAAATGTCATGCAGATCATTGCCCTTCATTAAAGTGCTCAAAAGGCTGGCACAATTGCCACGCTGAATGGTAATGCTAATTCGTTGGGCGAAGTGTTTGCTAGCCCTTTGGAAAATTTATGTTTAATTCAGTCGTTAGGCATTTTATGTATAAAATACAAATGATAAAGCTTTTTCTCTAATCTAAGGTATAGTTTACAACAAAAAAAATAGGCAGACATAGCATCGAGGCAATGTTAGTAAGACAAGGACCATAACCTCCTTACAGAACATTGGCCTAGACAGTTCCTGATTCGGCAAATAAAATTATCAACGCCGATTTAGTTATTCAATAAAAGATAGCGCCGAATACATTTAGAGTAGGTTATTGTTATTTAAATAAATGTTTTTATACCATTCTGACTTGGATAGTGTAATCGCAGTGTTCTAAATTATGCATACGATGTTTACAACACTTGCTTGATGTCATTGTTATTGATTTTTTAAGGAAAATAACCATTTCCTGGTAGGTTTTTATCGTATTGCTTGAAATACAGAAGAAGTTGTTTAAGCATAATAAATAGTGTATTTAATATCGTGGGCATTGACAGAAGATATCTTAATCAAGTCAGAGGGATTAATTCACAAAGATAAATTTAGACTTTCCTCCTTTCATCACTCTTCCTATCCCATTATTTTATTACGCAGGTTTTTTATAGTAAGTAGTAAACTATCTTAACGTTTCAACTTAGCTTACTGCCATATGGCGACCGCAATCAGATTTTTTCGATTTTATACCATTACTGAATGAAAATGAAATAAGTATAGATAAATAAAAAAAACATAAATCCGTCACATTGTTCTATTTATTAGATCTAGGAATACAATTCGGACAAAAAAACGGTGCCATTTTTCAAACGCTGAGTCACTAAACGCACGGTTTTTTGTATGGAAAAAACCATTCTTTAAGTTACTCCGCGTTTTAAAAACTACACTTATAAAATTAAACCTTTCAGTTACAGGTTGCTCTCTCTGACCGCTTGGCCACTACCGCCAGTAGAAAGAGAGAGTATTTACAATACTTTCCATTTCTAAGCAAGGATCTTGCTTCACTGGTCTTTTGAAATGTAAATCGATACATCAAATCTTTCTTTAATGTTCAATTGTGTCCCTCCTGATACAATATCTTTAACCACACGTATAAAAGACTACAAATATGACAATTGATTAAAAAAAAATTAATCTGTGAGTTTTCCATTTTTAAATCCATTAATAAGTGCTAGTTTTAGCCTAGTCCTTGCTTTTTAAAATAGTTAAATAGATATTAAATGTGTACTTAGATGTGTGTCGTATACTCATTCACTTGTATAACTTTTTAGTCACACCAGTAGCTAATCCTAGAGCGTTGAATAGAAATAGAAAAGTTGTGTATGTATGTGTGAATTGCACTGGTGTAGTTATGTGTGCAATAAACACTAGTGTATCCCTCTCTTTCCTTCTCGACATTTCACTGATAGCTATGGCCTCGTCTAGTCGCATCTAATGCTGGCATTAGTCCCTTTACACTGCGTTAGATATGCAAGTAACTTGCACTGTTACTGGAATGCGCGCTAACGCGTTTACTGGTCAGAAGTGGCGCGTCAGCTATTCATTTTCGAGTTTTAAACAGTTAATTCATAACAGAACGCTAAACGTTTAACTATATCAAGGATACTACATAGATTATATATATTCCAGCTTAGAGATAACTATACATTTGAATTATATTATATTGTCCTCTTCCTTTATCTGGCTCAAATTTTAGTCGCAACCGCATGTCAGATTATCCGTTATTATCATTTTGTGCAGATTTTGCCATTTTGCTATTCATTATTTTTGCAAAAAATGTTTTTTTAACTTATTTCACTTATGCATACTTACCTACCTACTCTATTTACTTTTTTACAGTTTCTCTGTTCTCGTCTTCATTACATACGCGTTTTTGCTTGTTTATTGGTGTATTTATTATGAGTAATGCTCATCAAATATACATTCTCATCTCAGTTAATATGTCAATGATACTTTAAACCATATTGTACTCTTATTACTGATCTTATCACGCTTCCAAATATACTGAATGCTAGATAAATTATTCATGTAACAAATTAATATTTGTTACCATTTGTAGGTTACTTGCACGCAATATTGATGTCGAAGAATTGTGTGTGAACAGATGTTGGAAAAACAGAATTCTTACGGGCATTGGCACAGTTAGGGTTATGCGGAAACCTTTATTTTACACTCTTGAGCGTTTAATTTATATTTGTTTTATTTTTTGTTTCAGGTGAGTACGTATTTGGAATGCTGGCGCGGCGGCGTGCGGTTTGTATGCGCTGGCGCACATTTCCAGGAAAAATAATTTTTGGTTGAGTCTTTTGTTGTAACCAAACGATAAATATATTAGTCCACTTTATCTATATACGCATCCTAAGTCACAACACATACATCAATTTTGTAAATGTTTCATAAATTTAACCCATTTTAGTAAAAATGGCATGTTACATTTTTTCCGTGAGCTCATATCGTGTTTAGAAGTTAAAACTACTAATAATTCTATTTTAGTTTACTGACAGATCACATTTCACAGTGAGACAAAAAGAACCAGTTATAAAATGCATTTTTACAACTTTTGTTTTTTAGTACGAGTCTACGGTTTCGTAGCTATGCTACGGTCGTAGCAGTTTCGTAGCATCAAAGCGGACCCTCTACAAATTTTTAACTTGGAGCAATTTAGAGCTACTTTATTTTTCCTTTTAAAATTGGCATGATATTTCACAAAGTGTAGTAGCAGATCGCCAAAAGTATAATAGTCGTAGTTTACTTTCTCAAATTGTGCTCCTTCTTAGCGCATCCGGGGTAATTCCAATGTTCTGTTTTCCAGCTTTTTCTTCTTTTGAATATGATATACATGTGAATGTTATGCAAAGATGCCGTTGACTGTGTAAAGTGCATGAAGAAAGGGGTAACTTGTAAACCGATTTGGCTGTGTTTAAAAAGAAAGACTGGACGTCTACCTGACGACAAATTTTCTTGGAAATTCAATTTTTGCAAAAGATGATTGCTTAGTTGCTTAGTCGCCTCTTACGTTTACTAACTAGACCGGGAACCACATGAGTATGAGTTAGCAGCACTAGTTATAAAATAACAAACGCAGAGTGACATCAATAAAATTATCACAAGCTATCACCTTACAAGACAGGCACCGAGACAGCATGGCTTCCATTTTAAAGTACGTGTTTTACGGCTATTACCAACATAGCCAAAGAACGTTGACATTATAGAACAAGAGCAGCCAACCCTCGAGATCAAACGGCTGCTCTTAAAAATAGTCCATCTAATCCGTCGTCGAGTACTGGCTCAAGTGCGCTGGGCCACCAAACGCTCCTAATGTCCCTGTAGCGAGTGTTGACTGAGGCGGAGTGTTGACCGGTATGTAGGTTACACTGCGCGAACCGACGAACCCCCCCACACCTCGGCCCCTGCAGACCTGCTCCCTCCGCACCACGCAAGTACCCATGATCCGTGCACTTCTCAACAAGAAATGTCAAATGCACTCTTCAGTATGAAAAACTATTCAGGACAGTGGCTTTGTTCTTGAAGCTTCTGTTTGTATTACTTTCAGTGACTTAGTCATGTTGATTTATTTATAGAAAAAATACCGCTTTTATTAGATTATTTTCCTTTCTTTATCTCATGATTATGATATTACGATGAGTTTTATAAAATGGATTAAATATCTTACTTTCATATCATGTAATTAAATGTCAAAGTGCATCGCACAGCGCAGTGGCGAGTAGCAAGACGTCCAATAGACACAATTTGTGCCACTGACGAACACCGAGATCCGCCACACCGGCGGACTATTATTGGTTGGGTCTATGAATTATATTTATATCAACTGCCCGTGGTCACTGGGGCAAGATCGCTCGCTTCTTTAAACTGGCAATAAAAATCGTCCAAGTTCGAGCACGAGACCGTGGCCTGCGAAATGCTGTTCTACATTTTTGCGAAAGAGTTCCGCTCCAAGATCACCGCCATTCTGTGTGATGTACGGATCATTTTGTTTTATTTTATTTATGTACGAAATGAACGAGTTAGAAATGAAAATGTTTGAATTTAACATTTTTAATATTTTGCATTTTAACAAAATAAATTCTCGAACTTACATGCTCTGAGATTTAAACTAAATAATAAGGATGCTGTGGTGGTCACCTAGTCAGCCGACATTTGCTTGCTCTAACAAATCAAGCTTTTGACCATTGACTGGATGATTGATATACGAACTCTACCCAATCTGACTCAAATAAGGTTTCTTTCGCAAGTTCGACCGTTTCTTGGATTTTATGCTTCAAAGCACTTTTTTTCATAAAATTCATTATTTCTCCCACATTACTTCGATCTTGAGGGGCCACTCGAGTTAGACCTTAAACACTAGTGGCAGTGCTTTGTCTGTTCAATATACCTCACGAATTTTTTAACAAAAAATCTAATGTACCTCAACCATTTAGACAAAAATTAAAAAATATATCTCATCCATCCAGCGGGGCCCTCAGTTACCATTCTCAAACAAGTATGACAGACATGATTATAGTAGTGTAAGAGAAATAATGAATAGAGTAATAGTAGATACAAAAAGATGTGATCGAATTTTTCAGTCAGGTTTTCACCTCAATTAGTTTCTCTTATCACCTCACCTTCAAGAGATAAGGGTAGCTGAAAATAGAGATAACAGAGTGACCATCAAATAGGAGATCGTCAACCGGCCGTGACTCTGTTTACAGCGGCGTCGAATTGCTGAAGGCTTTCACGATAAGTTGACACGGATCTTGAGAGAATTTGGTGATGTCGACCTAAAACTGTAGATATATTTTTATCAGCTAACTTCCTTCATGGAATTTTCGAATGAAAATTAAATAACCATACGAAAATGTCAGGTTATGTTTGATAGTATTTGAGCTGAAAACGTATCAGTTTGCGAGCCTTATGAGCGATTATAAATCTTAATCTAACTATAAAGTATTATCAGAAGAAGAAGCAGCTATTCATTCAATATATTAATTTTTTACCGAGCTATGTTTGTTTGTTGAAAAATGTACATACTTTGTACTGTATGCACACAAATGCATCCGCCGCCCTTTAAATGCATTAGTGAAAGTGCGTTCACGGAGCCAAGGTTTGCGCTGCATTGCGTTGCCATAGAATTTGCGCGTAACTTTCCATTTTAGCCGCCTAGCCGCCGTTAATTAGGATGCCAATTGATAATTCTTGTAAAACTTTGGAACACTGCCAAATATAGTGGTATCTAAGTTTACCGATAAAACGATAGTACAGTGATCTCTCCTTGTTATTTTAAATTACAGCTAAAGTGAAAACAAAGAGTCACTTTCTACGATGTAAGCGAATGTGGTTCGGTATCTGTCTTCATAGATCATCCATCTGGGTATCAAAATAAACTTCATATTATTCGAGTAGAACAGCGGAGTCAAGTAGTGAGTATTAATTGATAGTTTCGGTATCCTTGTCGTAGATTGTGTTGACAACTCAGTCAAATATTACTTACTGGTCTTAATTCCTTGAAATCTAAAATGGTTATTTGAGTCATTTACATAAAAATTGAGTAAGCCAACAGGCTTTCAGGGTTCAGTAAAGTATTAAAAGATTACTCATTAAAAGATTTCAATAAAGTATTACTTGATTTCAGGTAAGTATAAAAAGCAATGCAGTGAAACGTAATCAAATTAGCTTTTTAATAAACATTGTTTTAATCTCAAGTTGTCGATGGAGACACCATGACTTTAATCATATCGATGTCACTTACTTGCCACAACACCCACTGCAAGTTGTTTAATAATTTGAATAATGGAATAACGTGATCAATTACATATCGATGTCACTCTGCACACTACGAATGCGGGTATATCACAACTTGCCACTTAATTCATTTGAATAATATAATAACGTGATCTTATGTCGAGGTTACTCGACACTCTACTCGACCACTCTGTACTTAGCTTAACGAATACGGATGTTTCGTAACTTGCCACTCAATTCGTTTGACTAACAATAACATGGTTAACTTTCATTAGATGAATTACAATGAACCTTAACAATGCAAATGCTTTTTGTTAGGGTACGAGTTGTTACATCCATGGGTTTCATGAATAGAGCGATTGATGAGTAGCATCTTTGGGCGATAGTTTTAAATTAAAATAAATGAGATATTAAATGAATTTCTGCCAGGGACTATTAAGAATTGCTCTTCAGGGTTAGACAGCAAACCATGATCGTTTACTGAGCTTTGGCTGCATTTATCTACTTTGTCTTTTAAGCCATAAAATAAACAAAATATGTTGTTAATTTCAAACTATTTAGAGGAGAATGAAATGTAGCAAAAGTTTAAAAATAATTGAGCGTCATTAAAGCAACGCGACAAATTTTCCTCAAAAATAAACTGTCACGCCTTTCCAATGTTGCAAAATTTATAGCAGCTTGTCGGCCAAATCGATTGACCCTAAGACCCCTCATAGTTACCTGTTGGCTGTTAAAACAGTTTTATTCAAATATTTGTCAGCGGTAGAGCAAGTACAGAGGACCAACGATATACCTGTACCAGCCCTCAACCTATATCTTGAATTTTCTCTTAAACTCAACATAATATTTACATGAAAATGTATGTTTCGTTTAGTTCACTGTAGTCCGTCTCTACTGTTCAGTATATATGAGTCTCCATTATCAAAAATTCTTAGAAAAACTTAATTTTAAATTTTTGCCGGCTATGCACCATATACTTTCTTCTAGTAGTACCTTGTCTTATTTCACTCAAGCTGCCTATTGGCCGGTACATTTGATCATTTTCATTACGCACTAAAGCCACGAACCACATGAGGTCAGGTCGTGGACCTTAATGCGCCTTGCTCTCGCTAATCCAACCGTAAATTTTCTTGATATTCCTTGTACTTCCTTATTTAACTCACTTTAAATGAGGAAGTAGTAATGACGATAAAATCGCCGATGTCTAGAAAAAACAATTTAAAGGTTCCGTAACGTGAAATGATCGTATAACAGCTTGAGGTTGCATCATATTATCACTATTGAAATCCAGAAATAAACCCAATATCATGCGACTTGCCAATAAAATTTGCCTTATATGCTACCGATATCACTTCCATTTAATAACTTTTCCTGATTAAAATAAAATTATCTTAGTTTTTCATCGTGAGCTGATACCATATTATGTCCACATACTCTGTATATTTTGCAGAGTTAACAACAACTTGCCACTTACAAAAATTCTTCCAATAACATTAAAAGTACATAACAGTATGATTTTTTAACAATAATCTCAGAATAAAAAAAGGAAGTTTGTTCTACCAGATAAAGTCGTGTGAATCTCTGTATCTTTTAATTAGGAAGAGGATCTTACATTTGAGTCAAGCGGACGACATAGATCTTGATTCTTGAACCCATGTTCTAAGAATTCATTTTTGTGTTGGCATCGTATGCGTCCGGACTCAAAATTGCGGTGTGGCCCAAGTTAGAGCAGAAAAACTTGAATGATGAATAAATTCGTCCCATAAGATGTTGAAAGTTTGTATGAAACTCGGCTCAAAACCGCTAAGCAGCGGGAAAATGTGTGCAGTTCTGGCGGAATAGCTTCAGCTAGCTTATTTATATTTTTTTATTGACAAACATTATTTACAATCGGCGTTCTCTCCCAGTCAATAAGCAACAGAGATTTTCTTGCAATTTAAATAAGTTCATGTTAAAAGCATTCAAATAAATACTATTTTTTTTTGCATGCAAAACAATATGTATAATGTACAAATTAATGTGTACATATTTAGAACTCTCTGTCATTATTACTCAAAATTTACATTATGACAAGCCACAAGCAATGTATATATATGATTTGCTGTAGTTGAGAAGTATGCCCATGTGACACAATCTACCATTTCCATTTATACAGGATGAAGTTAAATTAACATTACAGTCTTGCCGCTTCTCTCACGTGGCTTGCACTACCGGGCCGCGGTCGGCGGCCGGCCTAGTTTTGCGCTAGGAATAGGCGCCGCCCCCGCCGCGTGCCCTGTACAAGCCAAGTACTCGCTCGTTAAAGGACACACACGGACGAACGCGCACACGTGCGCAAACGTGTATGAGTCGATCGATACCCTTTTCCTGAAATATTGGTTTTCCAATTCTTGGATAATTAACTGATGAAAGGATCAGAAAAACTGTCTGTCCTCGCATATTGCTGAGGGTAATGCATGTAACGCGGAAAGGGTTTTTTCTTGGGTGAATGCATATCATGCCTAAAAATTATTTTAATATAGTCGATGCAACGACGTCTCCCTCAGTAACTTCAAAATGGAAATCATTATTTTAATATCAGAATCTTGGAACATATATATAACTAAACAAAAACCTGAAAACTAGAAACTGTCTATTTGTTTTAAAATTCGACCTAAATAATATCTATAAAATTTTAATATTGTCTGCTTTAATCTATCACTTTATGTATGGAGCCATCTAGCGGGGAGGATCTTCTAAACAACTGCATCCTCTATGAGTCGTCAAACACCGTCGACTAGTGACCGCATGGCACTAAATAACGTGGCATCGTAAAACTGCGCAAGCGCGTTGCATCACGAATGCCTACGCGTATATCGCGGGTATGAATTACTGCGTTGGTGAACCTAGGGTTGCCGCCTACGCTGGAATTTTAGCCCCCAACCGAAGAAGTGAAGTGAGGAATTTGACGCTTGTGTACCTCATCAGGATATTTTGTCTCTGCTGCAGTGGCACGACCCTCTCTGTATTACTAGAGCCAAATTTGGTCAGAATTTTGGTCTACACTCTCCTCGCTGGCCAGACGGGTTAGAGAGGTCTCATTGATAAGCTTTGTTTAGCTTGCATTTACTAAGTTGCCTTCAACGACATCCACGGGAGGAGTTGGTTGTTGTCTTTATAATTATGTATCGTTGTATGTAACTTATAACTTATGTACTATTTAGAGAGTATTTTAAATAAAAAAAATAGTTTAAAAATAAACATCATCATAATCTTTTCAGTCGCCCAACGTTCACTGCTGGACGCCTCTTCGAAAATTACCGATCTAGAGCACCATAAACGTAAAAAAGAATTATAATTCCATTTTCTTAAAATTAACTTGGTGAAGGTCCATATTTTCAATACCAATATTTGCAGATTAGAAAAGAATGTCAACGCCCCAAGGAAAGTCACTGGACTGTTGGATTCCACTTTACTTTCTACCAAATTAATCTGTCAATACCAATCTGACGAATACTTTCTCGATTTCAGATTGTAGCTGATTTTGACGTTGAATTCCTTTATCTTATAATTTTTTACTGCTTTTTGATTTAGGTATATGCTATAATAAAGTAACAAATACAAAGATAATAGCAAAAAAATAAAAAGATAAAAAGTAAATCTAGTGAATTAAATACAAAAACATCTTTCATATATTCATGTTAAGCCAAAATAACTGCTTCATATACAAAGAGAAGTCATTGTAACTGGCTGACCCGGCGAACTTTTTTCCGCCCATTATCATTCCAGTACCCAGTCCCGTTTTTTCTCTCCATAAAAATCTTCCTCAAGCTTCATCAAACACAACAAAAAATAAGTTAGCCATAGCCTTATTTGTCGGCAAACTTTAACCGGACATAATGTTCGAAAAAAACTGTTAAATATTATTAGCCTCTCTATGCGAGTATAATGTGGTATTTTTATATCAATAAGTAACATAATCCTAAACCGAAAACAAATGACTTGTTTTATCTGCCAAAAAGTAAGTACTTATAAGCTTTTAAAATCTGATGGAGGGGGAAACTGTCAAGTAACAGAAAAAGGATGCACGTAAAGCGCCTTTAAAGCATTTCTAATATCTGTCTGTTATAAACGATTATCAACTTTATAAAGTTATTAGCTTATGTTTTTCTAGTAACTTAATTTTTCTGCAATTGCTTACCCTAAAGCGACCGCTTGTCGAATACAGGCGATGCAGAGCAAACCTTCGGGTACAGTCACGCGTGTGTGCGTTTTGTGACTATTTGCGATGTGCTTGTAGTGGCGTAGATCCCGTGTATGTACGTACGACACTCACATTAGCTCCTTGTCTAGGCACAGTCGTAATGAGCTAAAAATATTTGCAATTTCCTTTCGGCTGCATGTTGTGTGCCATTAATTAGTTTTGCAGATGCATGTTTAGGCTGGTGCATTGTGCATACGAGTATTAAATGACTAAGTTCCGTATTATGTTCTATCTAAATGAAATAAATTTATGCCAAGAAGCGCTGTGGGAACGATAGAGCGCTATACATATGAATTTATAAATTAAATTGAATTTTTGTTGTAATTTTGAATTTTGTTATATAATTAATTAATAACCTCAATTAGTCATAAGTATGTAAATATGGATTTTAATTATCTGAAATAAAAAATATTATTATTATTATACAGAAATATGAAAATTTGAAAAGTTCGGATGATTTTATTATCTACCTAAATATTTTATTATTATTGTCTACGAGTATTATTAACTTAGTAAACGATCGGCAACATAGTAAAAGATCAAATAAAAATATTTATAAATGGTATTACCAGTATATGATCAACATCATTAGACGTTATACTCGTATTATCCTTTTCAAGCATAAATAATAAGCGTCTATTACAAAAACAACAAAAATTCTGAAATGAATATTTATTATGACTTTATATTCTTATCATAACAAAGTCAGCATAATCTTCTTGTCACAAAGCAGATTTACGAAAGCGGAAAATTCCTTCAAGACATCCTATAAATCCCAAGGGGTTTAAAATTAGAATCGTCGAAAATCCCCGTTGGCGAATGATCCACGTGGTCCGAGTTCGGCCCGTCTAACCCAGATTCCGTTGCCTCCCATACAAACTGACGATCAATACATGGTGTGACCCGTAAAAAGTCTATAGGGGTACGTAGATTGGGCCTGTTCCTCGTGTAGCGTGAACTTCGACCTGGGTTTTGGAGGTCATTAACATTTGTGCGGTCGGGTCGCAGATCTGGGTCGGTGCGTCGCCTGCAGCGTTGCTATAACAACGCGCCGCCGCGCCGCCGAAAATGACGCCGACGCCCGAGGACCCGCCATTGTTTAGATATAATTTGAGGCTATTTCTGGAGTTTTGTAACTCTATATTTGCCTACATGTGCTTTTTTAATTGCTCTTGTTGGTTTTACTTGTAAAAGAGTTAAGAAGGATTTAGTCATCATTTTGGATAGTTTCTTTTCTTGCTATATACTTACTTTATATTGGTCAGATATCCTTCCTCATCATGGGAGTTTATAAGTTTTCCTAAATGATATGTAAGTGTAAATAAAATATGCTATTAGAAGGTATTTCATTAGTAAGAAATGGTTTGAAGTGAAATCTCTTATAGCTGTATAATTAACTCTGGATTAGTAAGAAACTTCAATTTCGTTCATAGGTATTCTATTCAATTTGCAATCATCTTCGACTGCTGTTTAGTCGAGCAGCAGATTCCAATAAATATTGAAGCAAATGAAATGTCCCAAGTAATCAGTGGAAGGTCGTTACCCGGGTTTCTAGGGAGACCATTTGGTTTAGAGAAGGGTTTAAAACAATCAACGGTGCCAATAGGCAAGTCCGGTCGAACGAGGGAACTACGTTTACTGTAGAGTTAGTCACATTTATCTGTAATTCATATTATCATCATCATTTTAGCCGCATAACTTCCTTGCTGGACATAGGCCTCTCCCAAGGATTTCCAAAATGACCGATCTACAGCGACTTGCATTCAGCGCCTTCCAGCGACCTTGGTCAGGTCGTCGGACCACCTTGTCGGTGGGTGTCTTACGCGGTCGCTATTCAAGATTTATAAATAGATTCAGTATTTCATATATATTATCTGAATATTTGTATTCCATCCAATTTACCATCATTTACTATTGCTTTTAAATTAAGTAGATTTCAATTATTAACAAAGTACTTAAGTGGAATGTCCCAAGTAATCAGTGAAAGGGTTAGTCAAACCAGGTTACCAGGGACATCTTTGGTTAAGGGAAGGGTTTGAAACAATCTCCGGTGACTGCAGACTTTGCCCAAACGAACGAAGGAACCACTGTACTCCAGAGTTAGTCACAATAAAGTATATTTCATAAACCGTAGTTTGGCTTTTATACCTACGTAATTTATCCAGTTTTCCATCTCCACCTCCCGCTATTGAGAAAGCACGTTGTAAATTATCCAGTTCAGATTGGGATGGGATCGAGCTACTGTCACTGTCGTATATTAAACGGCTTTGTCAGCATCTATCTTGTCTTTGGTAAAACGCAATTAATTTCGTCAATATTATCTCAAGTCCGGAGTTAGCCCAGCCTCGCTGATCCATGCGCGTGCTTGCGTCACCGTCCCGCTACTAGAGGGACCTGAAAATAGGTCAGATGGGGGCCGAAGCCGTAAGCCGAACCACTGTCACTGCCATACTATACGGCTATATTGGTGTCTGTCTTACCATCACGAAGTTCCGACGACACGTGTAAAATAATGCGACCTTCGACGTTTTTGAAAGTATTGTTTTTAGGTTAGATATATTTAACCATCTTAAAAGAAAGAGGTTAAAGTTTTTAAAATATTTATTGGTTTTTGGGAAAACCCACCTACGTTGGTAAATAAAATAAATGAGAATGAGACGAATTTCTTTGATTCTATAAAAACGAAATGACTAGTGCAAGTATCTAATTCAATATTTTTTTGTTGTAGTCGTAAGTAGACTTCTATTAAAGTATGGAAGTATGTCTGATTGCTATTGATCTGAAATATCTCTGAAAAATATTTTGATAGAAATTAATATTGGAACTAAACAAAAATAAACAATGCATTTTCACTACTAGTTTCGAAAACTAGTTACTTCTCTCCAGACTACGTCCAATTTGCAATTTAAACTCGAGCTAGCAAGTGAATTTCGTACAAATGGATTACTAATATTCACTGTAGATATAACTAGAATAAAAATAATTATTAATCTATTTTGAGTGCGCCGGAGCTGGCCTTAATTGCAATGTGCTTTCCCGCTAAGCGCATATGTTCATCTCATGATCAAATTAGAACACGAAATAGACTTTTAGTAATTGCTTAGTATTTATTGACTGGGAGTATTTACTTAGTACTGGGTAAAAAAAAACGTATCAACTGACTTACGTTAATTTGATATCTTCTGTATGCTCATCTACTGAATTTTGAAAAATTCAGCGCAACCTACCTCATCGATACACACACCTTGCAATCTTTTACATAGATTTATTTTTTGCTTAAAAATATATTTTAATAAAGATGATGGAATGGAAACCTATGCATCCGATGAAATTAGAATTAAAATTCAGCTGCATATAACCAGATCCTTCGTTATTTATAATATTTTATTAATGGGTTTACGTTGTTCTTCAGTTAGTTTTTTTTACAATGTTTGTAGATTTTGTTACAGACTGAACAGTATACAAACATCAACAAACATTTACCCTACTTTCTAATTATATTTGGTCAACTTTTTTTTATTAAAGAACCACCATTAAACCTACCTAAAAATATATAGATAGTGCACGGTCAGAAGTTTTTGGTGAGGTGAGAGGTGAGCTTTAAAAATACTGCTACGCCATGAAATCACCTACATCAGTCCTTAAATTAATTTGTTATCTATCTATATCTATACATATAATAAAACAGTAAAAAAAGTGTGTCTGTACATTAAATATATTTCCAAAAAAAATATTGGGGGCGATGGAGACGTAGTAATAGAGTAAGAATTTAAAAAAAAATATCTGTCTGTTTGTCTGTTTGTCTGTTTGTCTGTTTGTCTGTTTGTCTGTTTGTCTGTTTGTCTGTTTGTACACGCTAATCTCCGGAAATACTGGACGGATTCGAATGAAACTTTTTTTGTTATATAGCTATTAAGCCTGGGCAACATATAGGGTATAAATGATTTTGGAAAATGGAACGCCTGATGCAGAACCATAATGGTCCAGCTAAACTATAAGAGATATAAAAATGCCGCCTTAGTAAAAGTTGTTCAGCCTGATGAGCATTTTCCTGAGACATAAAGTCCACGCGAACGAAGTCGCGGGCTTCGGCTAGTTTATTAATAAAGTCTGAAAGGCCGACCAGTTTTCTATCGATTTAGGCGATCATCTTCAAAGTAAGTTTTTTAATAATATACATTATTTGGTTACTCAGTATACGCCCGCCATTTTATTTTGCAGAGATATGTCTAAATAAGAACTGTAATCATTATCACTTCACTCTGTGAGTTAAATACGACATACTAACGCTGATTTTAAACAAATATTTTAATTTGGCGGATTAAATTCTTTTGTCTTGTCTTATTTTTTAACGCTAATTATCGTCTTGATGGGTGAACGAATTTATAATGAAATAAAAAACAATTGCAGTAAACTCTGCCAAATGACCCGTTAGTCTTATCGTTTAATAAATATCCAATAATAGATCTAAACTTTTATTTAATTGTAGATGAGTGAAAACTGATATGTAAAGGTATTTTAGGCAAATGATTATCTTCAACTCTTTATAATCTGTATAACTAGTTTTAATATTCGTTACTACCCTTTTATTGCGCGTAGTCATCCTAGGTTGACATTAGTAATAATCATTAAATTGTTTTATCATCATTTAACACATTCTGGGACACCTTCGGTGGGGACGTAATTTAATTGTGTCTAGCTGAGCATCCCGGAATGTGTTAAGCTCTTTTCCGCCTACTGTTGCATAGGTCTCTCTCTTTCTCTATCTCTTTATCCATCCTTCTATATCCTATGACACTCTAATCCAAAAAGTCCAGGACATTATATCGGCTACGCATATTAATTTATTCATCATCATGAGGTCTTTTTGTCTCCACTACAGGAGCCCTTTCTGTACTACCAGAGCTAAACTTGGCCAGAGCAACCAGAGGACTTGGCCTACACTCTTCTTGCTGGGTTGGAGAGGTATTATTGATGTTTATAAGCTTTGTTTAGCTTGTATTTCTTAAGTCAGCTCCTACAACATCCACGGGAGGACTTGGAGTGCCCCTATTCTACTCTGCCAGAAACCACACGGCATATTAATAAATTAATTATTAATTTATTACATGAGAATTAACAGAATTATCAAACTAAATGTTGCCGGGTAAGAATGCAGGCAAGTCAGAATTCTGAGGGCCCCTGACATTGGGCTCTGACCTCAAACCGCCTTTTGGCAGTTGCCTTGCCTTGGCATTGCAGGCCCGCACTCGACTTGCTCAAAATTTATACAAGTAATTATTGAATGGCGGCCTTTGCCTTCGTTCCTCATGTTCTCTGCCGTCTATGTATAAATTATATTATAAATAAACTTTATATATAGAATTGGCTCGACGATTCCGCTTTGTTCCCTGTTATTTTCGTGACATTATGCGATGTCACCAAATGATTCAAGTGCAGTTTGTAGACGATTGTTGGCTTTGATATTTATACCAAGGAGACAGGAGCAAAGTTGGGTATCCTCCATTAACCGGGATCACCATAAGTTATTCCCCCGACTTTCTTTTCTTCAAGCCTACCCTTACAATAATTACAATCAGATGGAGTTTTCTAAAATTAATTGAAAGAGATTGGGGCACGAAGGAAGTGTTAACCATTACCAAGGCAGACGTATGTTATATGCTTTAAATATACGAGTATGCTGGTTTTTTGATTACCATTTTGCAGAATACTCAAACAAACCATACTAATAACAATTGTTTTACAGAAGTTAGTGCCCAGTAAGGATCTTCCCTTTTTAATACTTTATTTATATTCAAAAAACATCTTGAAGAAGGTACTGGGAAAAGTTTTTTTTTTAAATATACCTATAGAATAAGATAAAACTAAAATAATTTTTGTCTATTCTTTATATCATTAAAACCAAAATTATTCGCTTGATAACATCAAGTCTAATTGGACCCCTTTTTTCTAAATGTTAAAACAAACATTTTCTTTGGGATTTTGTAGGAAATACTTAAGCGTGACGTCATGCTTTTTGAAGTCAAATAACGCATTATCAGTGTTTCTCACGAAAGTATAGACAAAGTACATACAATTCCATGATTTTTCTGCATTCATAAAACTAACATCATGTTGAAAATGTATATGACTAATGAAAAGTGACGCTATTTGCGACGTTTTATTTCATGAACTGTACCGAATAATTTATTTTTGATCCAGTCATCAACCCAATTGTTTCCATTGAAACCAAAATAATAGTATAACCAATATATCTTATTGCACTTTCTAATCCAATAACGAAAAGAGAAAGTAGAATTTAAAGACAATGATATCTATAATGCAGATTATAATAAACCAGGTATCAGCAACCCGCAATATAACTCGCATTTCTTCGTGCACCAAGTGATATAACATAGAAAATAGTGAGCATAGTAATTAGTGCCAAAAATAAGTCTGCGACTATCCGTCTTTTTTATCTGTGTTATCTACGTATTTGCTAATGCCGTTTGCATTTATAAGAAGTAAATTGAAAGTTCATAATGGATTCATCGATCACTTTTCTAAAATGTGACGTTACCGGTTTCTTTTGGTAGTGATATGAATCTCGACTGATAAGAGAATGAATATATGATGAAGAGATATAAAAAGTTATGTATTGAGTACTATTAATTTCCGGTCGTATTTTGGTTACTAAGAATAGTTTTTTTTTCAACTGAAACATGTATATGCATGAATGGGAGAACCGGACCGGGTCGACCTTGGTGAAAGTTCTGCGACCCAATTGCACATGTTCTGAAGAAAAGTGACCAAACCGAAAAGCTTGCATGAAAAAAGTAATGAGTGTTGACGAAACAAAAGAGGTTTCCAACGATCGTAGCAAGTGGAAATCCATAGTCTCTGCCTACCCCCAAGGGAAACAGGCGTAAAAATATAATAATCTGCTGCCAAAGTTTCAAAAACAAATCTTATACGTATTTCTACGAGTAAGATTTCTTTCACAAATATCTTAAATATAACCACGCATAAGTCAACGCTACGAAAATTTATAATCTCGTATATCAAAATGGGTTTCACAATAATACAGCAATGACATTCTCTCGTCGCCGCCCTAGAACTATTGATTACATTTAAATGTCAGACGAGCACAGGGCGGGAATGGTTCAGTACTTCAGAACGCATTCCTATCAACAAGGTGCCAGGTAGCAACTGACAATTAAAGCACTATGCGAGCTTGCAAATTTCAAGCGAAGGACTCTCAACGTTTTCAGCATATAGAAAATTAGCAATTCTAAATGAAGCAGTGGATGCACCCTATGGCAGGGAGGCGCGTGCGCGGCGCCCCAGTTCCAACCTGGAGGTCAGGAGTTCGTTCCCCGATACGTATTGATCGGCCCCGACGCCGGAAGTGGGACTCCGGTGCAGCGGACATAGATGGTGTGGATAATACCTCCGCCAGAGAGCCAGGGCTGCCAACCGGCGGTTACGCGATCTCCCAATCGGCTGCCTTATTGAATTACAAATTAGATTAAGTCGAGGTACGATGGGGTTTTAATTGGATGTTAGTGTGCCATATCGAAGCGTTTATATAGTTATAGTAAATTCATCATCTTAAATTAGATTTGTGTATACGTCAGCTGCGCGGTGAAAATAATGGCGGATATCATTTTCGTTTTGTGTAAGAAAAATTACTGATACTCAAAAGTCTTAGGATATTTTTTTTTCATATAGCCTATGTGGTAGGAGAAAAAGGAGGCCCTTGGCCAACACACTGTTGGGCAAATTCCACTCTTTAAAATTACTCCTTACTTTTAAAATTACTCCTTAAAATAATAAAAATAATTATTTAAAAAATATATACATGAATTATGCCCTAGATAACCATTCAAACTATTTTATGAACTACTTTTTACAGTTTAAAGTGAGAACGTGCAGCTTTTCTTCGCATATTTGCGAAAAATTACCACTTTTGGTACATGTGCGAAGAAAAGCTTGATTTAGGTAACCTAGATATATTTTAATGTATGTTCGGGTATTCGATCAAACTTTGTCAGTATCTCGCGTACCTAATACAAAATGAAGGATTACTGCCGATTCTTAATCCAGTTACACTTGACACTGACATAAAATAAGTGGGTTAGATGCTAGAAGGAAAACCATAGCAAAGTGATTTCTGCGAACCGAACGTAACGTCCTTAATATTAGTCAGCTAGAAATAAATGGCGATTATTTATCGTTAAGGACATTTTAATTACTTGAAGTTAATTATTGTAAAATAATTCGAAATCTAATTATATGTTAAATTTATTAACATCCAAAAATGTTGTAATTCGGATGATGAATTACTACATTTTTGGATTTTAATAGTAATTTACATATAATTAGATTTTATTTTAAATTTAACTAAAATTATTATTATATCATGAAATAATTGCATATTTTTAAAGACTGCACCCAAAATAAGTCACAGGTAATAAAACTAGTTCAAAATAAACAGTATGGGGATTCCTACAGTCCTGTGTTTATGTATGTAGAACTGTTATGCAGCATTATTTAACCTTCATTGTCATGTGTACATGTACATAGTACATGCGTAACGAAGATAACAAAACGCAGAACTGATAGTAAAGTAAGTCGCGATAATTATGTTTTTGTGCATCAGTTGCACAAAATCATTTTTAACATTACTAGATAAGTGTACTCATATTTTTATTGGTGATTAAGTAATTTATATATCCTAATATATTTATTTCTGTTTTTCCCAAAGGCTGACTGGTAGAGAATGCATTAGCTTTAAGTCCACCTTTTGTACCATTATGGTCAATAAAGATTTAATAAATAAATGGAAACAAGAACAAATATGATATCCGTAAACAAACGAGATGTATATAATGAATCCCCAATTGCTGGTATTATTAGAATAAACACTGGCGTATCGCTATCTGAGGGGTGTTATCATCGCTGTGTAAGTAGGCCCCGTAGGTGGGTCAATGACGGTCGTTCACCGCTGCACCCGCACGTGTTGGCCTCGCATCCCCTCCTCCCCTCCCCGCCAACCCTCACCCCCTCCCTAAATTATGGTAACCTCTCATGTCGTAAACAATTATGTAATCAATCAGGATAAGGGACACCTGCTGGGGCGTGACTACTTCTTGTCATGTCACAAGGTTCCTTTTAACTTTTAGCACAGTGGTACAAACGGTTTAACTGCTTTCCGCCTGCTAGGACAAATAAATCGACATTAGCAGGTAGCCATCATTTAAAAGTATTTTTATTTACTAATAATATAAGTGATACTTTATGTTGACAATTACTGGGCGTATATCAAAATAGGTAGGTAAAAAATGGTGGAAAAATAAAATCCTCTATTTTTGCCCAAAAGTTGAATATTCTTTAAATGTTTGTATGTGGAGTGTATGTAAATAATAATTAATTCAAAATATTGTAAAATTATATGTAGGTATAATAAGTAAATAAAACCTTAGGCCCAAAGATATATTTCTGGTTTTTTTTTATTAACATTGTTGTTGTATATTATACAAAATATGTAACAGAAAACTCCTAAGCTTGCTATACAAAAAAGGATTTGTCAATTTTCTCTAAAAAATTACAATTCTGATTGTCTTTGACTTACCAATACTGTAAATTTTTGGATCAGATTGAGCCAAGATAGAGCTCATATCAATCCAATCAATATTGCGATGACGAGACAACCGATTAGCTGTAAATAAGGGTTAAATTTGGAAGCTAGCTTTACAAATTAATTAAAGAAGTGGAGGAATAACACGCCCTGAAACTAAGACGAAAAGTATTTGCCAGCGTTGAGCATTGAACCTTTGCTTTGTTTTGTTTTTTCTTCATTAGGGACAACGAACAGTAGTACAGAAGGTTAGTTAGTATACAGTTGTCTTAAATATAACTAGTTATACTACCAATTCCGTAAATCACAGCGCACTGTATATCATAGTTGAGAGATAACATACAATTCAAATGCCTATTATTAATCTTAAATTGTTGGCGGAATCTAAAACATGTCTATAATTATAATTATAAATAGGTACTGCTATCTTTAGGTTAGTTACTTTGGCACGTTCTGCAACTGGCAAAGAATAACAACTAGTTAATTCCATAACCATACTTCTGAAAGTAGATGCTGAAGTAGCAAATACGACGTGGAAGGGACATCCCCGTAATAAATCGAACCACAGGCTATACTAGATCACTATATTAAAAAGATAATAAAATAATCAAAAACAAAACCAGTCAAAAACAAACAAAAATCGACATTCCCATAATAATTCCCCGGGCAGCTGCACACTTTTTTTACGGTGTTAGCCGTGCCTAAAGTAGCCTATATGTTAATTCAGGGTGTCAGCTTCCTGTGTACCAAATTTTATCAATATTGGTCCAGCCGTTTGCGCGTGAAAGAGTAACAATCATCCATCCATCCATATTTACTAACTTTCGCGTTTATAATATTAGTAGGATTGCCGAAGTATTCTTGAGTTATGGCTGTTATTTTAATTTAGTATACTATAGTTATCTAGTACAGCCAGTGGTTCGATTTGTTACGTACGGGTATGATCCTTCCACGCTGTATATCAATTTCGTATAAGTTAGTGTTCTATGATTTGACATACGAGATGTTTGAGCTGTGACTTGATTTTCCTCTCGATATAGAAAATGAGAGCCTTCGTTACTTTACTTTTGTAGTAATTTGAACAATCGCAATTTACCATTTATATGCAAAAAATTAAATATAGAAATCAAATCATTCAAATTGTATTTTCTATTGCTTTGACAGTAAATCATTAAAATTATATCTATATCAAATAACACAGTTTTAACGATAAGTATAGTAACCGTAGGTCCTTATAGATAGATGTGCTAAAGGGGTGTTGGTAAGTGTGAAACTAGAAGCGGGTCGATTCTGTCCGTTTGACCTTTCGTGGCTCAAAATGAAATAGCCTGCTGCTTCGGAATTTGATAAAATTGTTGTCAATGCAAAAAAATGAATAGCACTGTAGCCCGGTTGAAGCTACGCATTGCTAGTCCTTTCTCCTTTTGCAAAATAAGCCATCACGGTCGTGGTCTTCCATAAAATAATTCGTGAGACGTATGATAGTGACGTGTATTTTTATATGTCAAACCAAATTAGTCTTTATCGTCATACGTTAGTGCTCAATGTTTCTTGATACTGAAACGTGCATACGCAGTAACGTCCGTCTGGTGTACCGCTTTTGGAGTAACCCCCAGCACTTGGATGGCTGTCATGATTGTATGGCAGTCGTCAAGTTAAGTTGGAATAAATTGGAATACCTTGAGGCAGCTTGAAAAATCTGACGCCAGTATTGGCTACTTACAGTATACTGAAGAAAAACAATGCAAAATAATAATCTACTGCTACGACCATGCTACGAGATTTGGCTACGACCCCTACGACTGCGATTCCAGGGCAGTTACTCCATAAAATAATACGACAGTCGTCCGATAGTGGCGTCCTATTTCTATGTCAAACCAAATAAGACTTTATCATCATACGTTAGTGCTTAATGTTGCTTGATACTGAAACGCGGAAAAGCAGTAGCGTCCGTCTTGCGTACCGCCTTTGGAGTAACCCTTTAGGTTATTAGTTGGTTCGTTTATTTAAATATCTAATCAAATTATTTGTTTTTTAGTATGGAGAAAAAATAATTTCTATTTACTGATAGAATACTTTTAACTGACTTTTAAAAAGGAGGAGGTTATGAGTTCGTCGAGATCTTTTATTTTTTTATATATGTTAACCGTCTATTCGAAGACGCCTGGACCGATTTGAAAAATTACTTGTCAGATAGTCTCAAAGAAATTTTATCAAAATCGGTTGTGTTGTTTGGGGGTTGTTAAGTCGATTTTTAGTTTCGAAATAGTATTTTATGCAACAGTTGTATAAGAACGGCCAAAAAATGCGAGTGGCGCAGGTTACGATGCGAGCCTTGGCGAGCATCGTAAGGAGACGCCATCGAGCATTTTTTGACGTACTTATACAACGTTGCATACAATACTTTTTCTACAATTATATTTACTAAATAAAATAAACAAACAAAAAAAAATATGAAAATGTTTAACGTATGTTTGGTAAATCAGATTTAGAATATGCAAGTACTGATCTATATGGTATCTACGGTAAACATTTTTTTAATAGACGTCTTTTTAGTGATATCTATAGAAAAAAAAGTTCTAGGTCTATGGCTAGGCGTATCCTTTTAGCGAAATAACGACACATGTGCTATTATGAGGAAAAGAGTATAGACTTTTTTCTGCAATCATATTATCAATGTTCTTATATTAGTGTTCAGAACCATTTAAAAGACAGATAAGAGTACAGGAGTAGAAAAAGGTTATGTTCAAAAATATTTATTATACAGCTTTTTCCAACATTTTTACAGTGTTTTAGGCATTTAAATAGCATAACTTAAGTAGTCTCAACTACGAGTAAGTAATTTCATAAAAAGCGGTAAAAAAATCCCGCTCGCGTGGTATTTTCCCCCAATACTTTTCATTAATTATATTTATATCTCGTTTGGATTTACGGGTTTCTTATTATTCCATATTTCAAACCAGTACCAAATCGATGAACCATTCATCACTAATCTGTTTTGACGCACAACGCTGGCACATATGTGCTATACAGCTATCATACCTAACAGTTTCAATGCCATATTCCCGGAGATCTCTATATTTATCAGTCTGGCGTAGGGCGGCGCGGGGCGCGGGGCGCGGGGCAAGGGGCATCACTACCGCGCAGGTACTGTAGGTAGGTCAATGACGTTCGTTCACCCGATGCAGGCTTCGCGCACCTAGAAACTGGGGCGGCTACATACACCCTTGGAAAACCATATACTCATGTACTGCACTTAAACATCCCCTATGTATCGACGTACTTCTTTTTACGCTTGGATGTCCGCCTTTAATCCTTTTTACCCGTTTTTAAGATGAAAGGGGTGAGTTCAAATAGGTACGTTTTATGATTGAAACATGTGAAGGTCAGATTTTAAGGGTTGTAGTCATTTCATTTTCAGGTTGTAGTCAATCTATTCTCTGTTTTAGTCCGTATAGTGAACATAAGTATTTCGCCAATTTGATTTAGTAGTTTTGTTTACGTTTTATTAGCTTGATGAGCATTCATTTTCATATTTTAAGTAAACTAAACATACTGATTGCTAAGTTTTTTTGGAAAAAAATGTACAAGCTTTTTGTGAGACCGAAGTACTTAATTAAACAAGTGAAATAAGCCTAAACTCGATAGAGTTGCGTCGTTTTATTACTGAGTTACATCGACCACCTTCCATCTCCTTGATAAGACCCTAGACATAGTCTACTATAAAATGCTTGTCAAGTCAAATCAAACGAGTCCTACTAAATAAGGTACGTTGTTTTATTACTGAATTCCTTTAAATATATCCCGGCTCCAGCATCGGAACAGCTCATTGACTTTATATTGTATTGTCATCCGACTTACATAAGTATGCAAAATTTCATTTGAGGACAACTGGTTGAAAATTGAGTTGTAAGATTACGGATTCTAAACAAACATACCAGATACATTGCAAGTTAAATAAAAGCTTGTAAAACTGTATCCGTATGTTATGTAACACATATAAGTACGCCTTCTGTTAAAGATTAACATGTATATGTAAAAAAACATGCCAAAGAAATAGATATACAACATACATCACTTCCTTCGGAAGTCAGTCAAGTGGTACCTACTCAACTAACTTACTCGTACATTACACTCTTATTGTAGTACGCAGGCTGCAAACTAACATAAAACCATATGGCCCAACGCAGACGACAGACTATCCGTGACGCCAATGGAATCACATGAAGTAACGCACACGACGTGCAAAAAGTCCGGCGCGCATCGTGTGCGTTACTGCGTATGAAAGAAATAGTTAGGGAGGCGAGGTAGCTAAATGGCGTAATTCAACGGCGCCGTCGAGACCTATCAAAAACGAAAGATAAAATAATTTCGAAAAGAAAAGCTCGTATGGTAAAAACCATTTTAGCGGTGGGTTTGGCGTGTACGGTTTTTCAAAAATGTAAAAAAAAACAGTAACTTGGGCATTCTCGAGCGCGTCAGATATTCATACTACGTATGCCCCAAGTGCCTCTGATAACAACGGTATACTAATCTGCCGGTTTGCGTGGTGGGGGTAGGCATACGAAGTAGTCAAAAATACAAAAAAAAAAAATTACTCGAGCGCGTCAGATTTTTGGAAGGGGTGTTAAGTAGGCCCCAAGGAAGCTCCCTTTAAAAAAACTGACGATTTCGGCGTGACGATAAGTTACGATGAATTTTTGAAAATGCAAAAAAAAAAGTTATTTTGAAATACTCGAGCGCGTCAGATTTTCATAGGGGAGGTATATCTCGGTATCCTAAAAGCATATTTTTTTAATCTGACAAAAAAGTTGGTGGGTTCTCTTAATCTGACCGAAAAAGGTTTTTTGGTTTCTTTTTTTTCGTTTCTTTCTCCTTGATAAAACGGGGAATTTAAGAATGACAATAAAGCGATAGATACAACCAACGTAAATGTTTATTTAAACTTTTTTCTGTAAAATGTATCGTTCGCGACTTATATGCCGCAACGCGTTCTTAGGAAGACGAAATGGCTCCTCCACACTTTCGGTCATGCGGAAACCGGCAGATTTTGTATTTTTAGTAAGTTTTAGATTATATTCTTCAAAATAAAAAATAAAAAAATCGCGCTCGAGAATGCCGGATTAACGTTTTTTTTTTACAAGTTCGCGACCCTATAACTCGGCGGCGTCAAGGACTTATCGTCAGATTAGTTAAATTTAGTCTTTAAACACTAAAATCAACCCCCAATATCTTAATCTGACGCGCTCGAGTATTTCAGACTATCGATTTTTTTTTACTAATCTGATCGTCTATCCTAGGCGCGCGTCACTACATAGAGAACTAAATACTTTACAAGGTTGTTCTATTAGGTCTAAGGTATCTCTAATATCTTAAACTGCCACGCTCGAGTATTGCAGAAAATTCCCCTATTCGCCTCCCTAACTAAAAGAAAGAAAAATAATTTTGATTCCATAGGTTCTATTTTCACAGACTAAAAAGTGCGGCACGGATTGGTCTGTCTTTGCGTTGGGCCTAATTACTAGTTGTTTATTATTGGCTACTTGACAATGTCGTGATTAATCGTGTCGTGTAACCTTCACGTCATTATTAAACCCATCGTTACTAAAAAAATACCTAATTATAAATCAGTTTTATCACACAAACGGGTTTTGTCGGTAACACTGATTTATTGATAATTGCATGGCCGTGAATAATCGGTCGAGAATGCAGACAAATATTATCAGATACTCAACTTGTGGTATATACTTGTCGACATAATGATTTAAATAATTCAAGAATAGATTTAATCCATTAAAGATATTTTCATGTATTCTCAAATAACATACAAGTAGAAGTTATATATATATATATATATATGGTACTTCATTAATCAGGATACTTCATTAAAATGTGTGATTTTACATTTTAATGAAGTATCCTATAATAATAAATCTTTATTGCTTTAACTATAAGAACAACTTAGGTATAAGTAAACTGTGAGTAGTATTTTTATCTTTATTTTTGGGTTTAAGAAAATGTAATTTAATATAAATAAATAATTTTTTTAAAATAAAAAACCTAAAACTGAAAAAAATTTAACATAAAATAGAAGGAGGTACATTTCAATGCTTATCACTAAAGCGATCACTTCAAGCCAATCTTTGGGTAAATGGTTAGGAATCGTTAGGTATCTACTTGCTTCATGTTACTTAACAGTTCACAGAAACATACGTATAAGTACAGAGAACATAGAAGTACAGTATACGTATTTTTTTATTTTTTGCTCTGATTAGCAAATAATAATGAAGATACAGCGCATTTAAATTTCGCGTGACGTCACGATCAAGTACGATTTTCACCAGAAGGTGACGTAAATCGCTCCCATTCCGAAACTTCGATGCGATGTATCTTTGTGATTGTTACTTCTTTGCTTAACGAAATAATATTTGCGCATTAATTTTGGATCATCTAATTGACAGACTAAATGAAATAATATTTTTTTTACCAAATCCGCATCCCTCCTGTAGTAGAGTCATTTGAATCGCACATTTTTATCATTCTAGGCTTAGGTATAGAATACACAAAACTAAATAACTTTCTCTAGGTACAGCTACGTATTATAATATAAGGAGAACAATGAACAAAACAATATGTACAATACAGGAAAACTATCAGGAATGCTCCTCACTTCCACGTCATGTGTTTAAGCTTGATGCCAGTGGAATCTTAAATACTTCCTATGTTATTAAAATATTTGATTGATTTAATTAATTCGATACATATATAGAATACATCACGAGGTTAAGCTATAAGCAAAATAGATGTGTTAGCAGGGTCGTATTTAGGGGAAGGACAACCGGGGCGCCATAAGATAGACACATCGAAAAAAATTGTAAACTTTAGACTAGTATAGTAAACACTAGTGAACAACTTGCGTTTGATTTTTTTACATCTGTTTTACCTTTTTTTTTCACAATAAAATTTATGGAAAAACTCTTACTTACTTACTTCGCTGGTTCAGCGACCCGAAGTGGAAAAAAAAATTAAGTTGTTTTACCTTTTCTTTAAAATATATATTTATAGAAAAACTCGATTGAAAAAAATTGTTCATCTTATTTGGAAAATAATTTGCCTCCATTCCTTTGCTGCTTCGATGCCTCCATACCTCTAAATCCAGCCCTGTGTGTTAGTTAAAGATCTAAGTGACTGTGCGGCGTCACTCCATCGCTAGCTAGATTTCCGCTTACAATGTAGGGTATTAAAAAGGGGGAGGTTATCAATTCGACCCGTATATTTTTTTATATGTATGTTACGCTATATCTTCGCCACTTGTCAACCGATTTTGATGATTCTTTTTATTTTAAAGTGTTTAGTTCCAAATTGGGTCCGTACTTATTTGGTGAAGATATTATCAGGAACTTTGGAGATATGGAAGACACTCCTGAAATAAAATTAAGCCTGTTTTTTTTGTTAAATATTTAGTTATTTTTATCATTTATCACATTTAAGTCTCGGATAGGGCAAGTTGGAAAATAAACTTTTTCAAATGGTCCTGAGTCTTGGGTATTTATGTATAAAAATTATATATTTATTAAATATATGAAATTTAGTATCGTTGAGTATAAGCTTACTTTGAGGCTAGCTTAATCAAAGTAATTTTTCCCTATAAATTATTAAATTGCAAGCATATAAGGTTGACTGGTAGATAAGGCCAAAATAACTTTAATAATATAATACATAGATATAAATAAAATAATAAAATTGACTAACTACTTCACAACAGAAACAACAAGCATCTGCTTTGAAAATAGTTTTCTTCTAGTTGGGAATATTCCACAACATATACGAGTAGGTCACGTGCGTCGATTTTATTTCATGTCCATGTCATTGAGTTTAGCTCTTACAATACTTTGTAGTTACCATAGATATCAATTTTATTTCTAGTTACAGAGTCAAGTATTTATGATTAACTGGGATGACCAACGTAGGAGCTTTACGACTCAAAAATCACTGGAATTATTTCCTATTGAAAATAATTGGATTTTACGATCTGTACAGGCAAAAGTGAAAGAGTAGTCCATTTTTTCAATCCCTTAGGAAAAAGCTAAAGGAATGTATACTCACAAAGTAAAGTTTCTCTTTTAATCTTTGAGTTTAAAAAATTAAGAAAATAACAAAGGCTACAAAGGTTATACTCAACTTTTTCCCGCCGCTTATTTCTGACCAACATCTTCAACAGCGTGCGTTAAAGTGAATAAAATAATCCAATGAAAGTACTTATCAAGAATTAGAACGTTACGTAAGGTCGCATATAAGAAGCTGATGTCGACGGTAAACCTATTGCATAGACCGAGTACAAAGTGCAATAAGTACCAAAGAGTACTGGAGCCTTCGCCCATGTACTTGTAAAAGTAGATAGAATGTCTAAGTCAGCCAGGCCAGTGCGAGCCAAGGCTAGGTTGCACAACGTTCTCAAGCGATTTTGTGCCTTATTCCTACTGAGTTATGGTAAAGAATCGATTGTAGATGCTTCTCAATGACGTTCGTTGACTCGAGCGTTCGATGTCGGCGCAGTGCTGTTTTCCTTCTCCGTTTTCATGCATTGATATTAGAAACTATTGGAGCTGTTTCTGCTATAAAATGAAATAATTATTGCTATAAAATCTGCTATAAAATGAAATAATATTCTCTTATTCTTATGATGTAAAAAGTAATAAAATATAAAAAACAAAACTTTATTTATAATCGACACGAAAATAATAGTTACATATGAAATTTTCTTAAAAACTAAATACTTGTCTCTAGAATACACTACAACTATTTATAAATAAAAAAAGCCTAGTAATTTTTCCCCTTCGGCAACGTGCCCAGAAAGCTGGCAACATAGCCACGTTGTAAGGCAATACTTATTTATGAAACACATATAGGCCATCCTTCTGGTTACGGGAAACTTCAATAAGTTTCATTGAGATAGCGCCGTATAATTTGTGAGTAGTCAAGTCGAACCGCAAACAGCTGCTGAACCCGCTTTTCACTCTCTAGCTGAAAGATAAGACGGCGCTAGTGTATTGAACACAAGTAGCGTCAACACAAACGGCTGACCAATCTTCCGGGGCACAAGGGTCATTCCGTTCGGTCTCTTGCCATCATCCCCCGCCAAACTGCTTGTTTCTAAGACAGCCGGCAAATGGAGGCTGGCAAGAGCCCGATGTATATGTCATGCCATGTGTACAAACTGTCCAATGGATGCTTTAACAATTGGCTTTTGAAAGTTTAAAGGAATACATTAATTATTCCGGAGTCCATTGTTCTTTCATCTCATTTGAAATTAATTATTTGAAAAGAAATGGAATATCATTTAAAATTTTGTCTCGTACGGCTCTACATAACCATTTAAAATTTTTCTTTATACATACTGTTTACAGTTTAAAGGTAAAGTTAAAAGAACGTCAGGCGTTTTTTAGCAATTTTGCCGTTTTTCGCAAAATTCTTCTATTTCTTTAACTGTAAGTGTAATTATTTTAATCAATTATAAACATAGGTATTGTACTATATACTCAAACCTTTTTTTAAATTTTTATAATTATACTGAACTTAGCAAAGCGCTTTTTAATTAAAATACGATAAGCGTTATAAGTAAATAACTTTGAAAGATAATTTAAGACAAGATTTCAAACTTCGAGCAAGTAATATTCAAAATAAAAAATATATGAATAAATATTAAACAGATACAAATTACAAGTTCACATTTTACCATTCCGAACAGTTGAGAAAAAATTTAAAATATTTAGGTTTTCCGATCATTGTAGACCAAGGTCACCACCTATAGGAGCGATTCCGTGTTCATGTTGAAATGCGTAGTTATTTTAAAAGGCAGAAGGTTTGTTTCATTTGTCGTCTTACGCTACAGCGCCAGTGCTAGTGGAGCTGTGCCGTCTCTTCACTTCGGACCTGCGGGAAGCATTTGACGAATTCGCGCGGAACGTCATAGGTCATCATTGATTGGTCGGTGTTTACGTGAGGTGGCTCGGAGCTCGTGACCCAATTTCGCAGCTGCTGGTTTCAGCAGCGCGAGGGGCGCCGCGGGGGAGGCGCGGTGCGCGGGCGGCGGGCGCGTGTCAATGCCGTCCGTTGACTCCAAGCAGCGGCACCGACGCGGCCTCCGCCTTACATAACCATCGACAATGAGCGCTCGCCGAATGCGTGTGATGTTCCATGTACTCCAATACTCACTATCATCCACCGCGGCGCCGTTCGGGTTTTCACGAGAAAAATCCCAGTTTATTCACTATGTGTATATATTCGCTGTTGTTGTCGTTAACTATTGTTAATAAGATTTCTGTTTAGTTTAACGTGCATTTGTCGCTTCTAATTATATTGATTGATAATTGGAATCACTAAAATATTACAATCTGAAATGTATTATAAAAAATAACGCATTTTAGATACTCAAACCATATAACTTTTAGGGGCTGATTGTACGAGTAAATTTTAGAGCTGAAAAGAAAATTCAGCAGCGTGTACGTTTCTAACAACTCTTGTAAATAGTACCCATACGTAAGATAACAAGCATTTAATATTCACACATGCATAAAAACAGTGTAGCAAAGTACATCCGGAGGGTGTAAACTTGAATGGAAGGGGTGGTCATTATCAAAAGCATCGCTGTACGACGACTTCAGCAGGAGCGCAACAATGGCCGCGTGAGGGCGGGCGGCGCGACCCGAAAGTGAAAGATCAGCGATGCGCGGGCGCGGGGGGGTGCGCGGGCGGCGCGCGGGGCGGGGGCGCGGGCGACGCCGCGCGCCGCCGCTAGCACCCGGTGCAGCGCGCCGCAGCCTCACGCAAACAAAACTTTAGTTACTAACCTACTTCCGTGCGGGCGCCAACTGCGAACGCCACTCTCGTCGCACTCGCAGTGCGTGTACCACTACTACGGTCCTCTATGACACGTTTCAGTGATGAACTGTTCTATGAAAACGATTGATTAGACTCTGCCGCGTCAGTTGCTTTATGGACGCAAACACTTTAAGCCTGACCGGCCGACAAGGGCATATGAACAAAATGTTTTATGGTGAGATGACGATGTCTACGTCTTGTAAAAGCTTTTTGTTTATGTATTTCTTTCACGTTGGCATGCACTCGCAGTCTCGTCGTTTCCATTCATTCGTTATTATTATTAGACGGCCACGCACACACCGCAGTCCGCACGTACACACGTGTTTATCTTAAATATGTTAATTTATAGATAATTAATTATTATTACGGACAAATAAATTATTAAAAGAACTATGCAAAAATAAATACTCTCATTTCGTAGGAATATACACATTCTGAAGTTTTCTATCGACTTGAAACCATGTAACAATAACTCAAGTTTTTTTCACAGCTTGATGCTATAGTGATTTAAAGTAATCAAAATATGTAAAGTTATATCACACGAACAACTTTTGATTTGCTAGACAAATTAAACTGTTTCCATTTAAAATATATTACAGCAACTTTATAGTTTAGCGCTAATTATTACTTCATAAGTTTATCTATTTATTTACGTTAGCTGCGCCAACTTCTTTTTCTTAATTTGCACTCTTGTTTTATATTTGTTATTCGTTCTTTTGACTGTTTGGTGTCTTATTTAATGTTGCTAAAATGTTTATCTGCTAGTTATTATCATGTATATTGATACGTATTGTCATATTTTAATGTTTCTTTATCAGTATCCAATAATTATAACCTAGTGACAGGATCTCGGTGGCAGCCATCTTGCATTTTATTTTTATCTAGCTGCAGCATATAGTGGCGCCCTCTACCGAGACTCTATAAACATTTTTGCTGTTATTTACGTGTTGTTCTTGTCTCCGATCAATAAGTGATTGTTATATTTAAATATTATATGTTTATTTATTTAAGTATATATTTTTCAGAAATCATAATGACTTATATCAGCAAATATCTGTAAATTCTTGTGCACTCTACTTTATTTAATCTCATAGGTTATGATTAGAATTTAATATGCTTACTAATAACGAATAGAATTAGATTGAAATCTGTCGCAAATTTTAAACACTTTGATAATTAATTTAATTACAAATGAAATCCTGAAATGCCACTGGATGCCACTTATAATTTTTTCTAATCTTGTGCGATTTTTACTAATCTTTGTAAACTTTTCAAAGTAATATCTACAAACAAATAGGAATGTTTCCCATCATCATAAACTCTCCGGATGACCGGTCGGATTTCAAACGTCGTCATCGTCAAGCGTTATTACCCGCGTGGTTACGCACTTGTCATACCATAGTTACTGATCTACTCACACTAACGGATACAAGCACATCGTCAATTACGAGTATATGTATATGAATAATATACTATCATTTTGTCTAGTTTAATTGCTAACTGCTGTGTAGTGTCAAATGTTCAAACTGATGGGAACATGTTCAAATGATATTATCTGTCGGGTTGTATCATCTTCGTTACTTATAAGCCAATCACCCTAGTAGTTTACCGCAACTATCCTTAGTATTACCTTATATTAACACACTCATTTAATTTAATACCATTACGACTTATTTTTTATGATCAGTGTACAATAAATTTAATGAAAGTAATTAAATAAAAAACCGGCATATCTAGGAATGGGTTTTGGATGATTACCACGTATCCTATCCAACAAGTTTTATTTGTATACCCATACTAATCTCCAAAAACATACAACATTTTTATATGCCTTAAAAATCTTACGAATAATTTTGTTATAAGTTGCTCTTGTTTGAATGTATAAACGCAGAGTAACCAATGTTTTACCTTTTTTTGGTCAATAAATAAATATAGAAATAGTGTCGAGAAAAATATGAGTTCACGTAGTAATGTCATAGCGTAAGTGCGTACATTACACATGTGTGCGTTGATTGAAGTGACTGTTATGTTAGTGTGTTTTTTGACGAAAACGCACACACTTGTTTGCCGTGCGGAGTCGGCTAAAACTAGGTCGGTTCAGTGACCTATATGTTTATCTAACGATTGTGTGCGGCGCGAATACTCCGCGCCCGGACTGTCTTATCACCTCATATCACTGCGTTCGAGTTTTCGTTAGGTTATCTGTGGGCAACCTGTCTCTTGCACTGTGCGTGCGCATATAACTAGTTTTGTAAGAAATTCGAGTTCATTTGTAAGCTCGGCTTTATTTTGCTTGCTTGGTAAAAGAGTTTCGAATCAAGTCGAGCACTAGTTATCGAAGCACGAACTCGACTCGATTAAGAACGGACTAAAGATCCAAGCGCTACTCGAAATCGAAAACAAAAAGATCTCAATGTTAAATACTTATTTCATAAAAAGAGCTTTTAGCGAAGTTTACCAATTGTATGCAATTGTTAATTGAGGATGAATAAAATTTTAATAAATAAATAAAGAAATATTGAAATTTTAAAACCAAATAAATTTACAAGACCGCTAATAAGAGCATTCTAGACTAGAGCGCGACTCATACATTAAGACTCGAGCCCGAATATCAAGCTCGAGTTCTTTTTAGAATTCCATGGAATTAGAGTTGAGTTCTATTTTCTTCAAGTCTGATTTTGAATCATGTATTATTATTTATTTACATATTTGAGCGGCGCTTTTATAAAAAAAAATATAAGGACAATTCACAAGTGAGCCCCAATTTGTTGGTGGAGTTTCTTCTATCTTCCGCCTCTTGACATCTTCATACGACAATGATATTTTTGAATATATTTAGTATATTTTGAGTAATGTTTCAAGATTAAGACTGCCATAATCAAGTTTTCACAACACTATATCCTAGCCAGTATGTAGTGCTACCTATGTCGTAACTTGGCATTGATTTTCAAAATGTTTGCTGATGTTATTAGCGTATGGGCCGTGATTGAATAGGGCTTGTACTGTTTCTATCTGTATTTTATGTGACCTTTCTGATTGAAGGTACAGAACCTTGACTGAGTAACATTGAGAGTAAATATGAAATACAGCGCTACCCAAATAAAACCCAAATATCAAATCACGCCCTGACTCTGGTCTTGCAATGCTTCCATTGGTAATGTCTCCTCCATAACGTTTATATACATAAAAAGGAATAAGTATATTATAAAATAATTCAATAACATAGATTTGACAAAAATGTGGCCCTTCTCCCATTGCAGCGACCGTCAGGGTCCTTAATTGCTATTTATTTTGTAATAAAGACCTGTATGATTCATTTGGAAAGCAATAAATTATTTGATTTGATATTAAAAACGCGATTGTAAATCTAGATTCTAAAAGTGATCAAAATTTAATATCTGGCTTTTAAAATTTTAAATTATTTTTTATTTTAAAAGTGAAGAGATCTACTTAAATACGTGGTACTTTCTCTCACCGCAAACCACTCCTGCCGATGATATCTTTTTGACGTGTGCACTACCAATGATGTATCACGACAGGCAAAATATCCGATGAGAGTGTGAAATTTAAACCTTAAATATATACTGAAAGAGTACACTTTAGCACAAAAAGTACTCCAATTTTGGCCGTCGAACTTTGGAGAAAGTTTACGCATGTGCAATGTGACTTACCTCGGCTTGATACCTACTCGAGTTATTAGCATAAAACTTTTGTAGTGTTTCGAGGTGTTTTGTTAAGAAAGTAAATTCGTAAATGTATACAACTCACTTTCTTTTCTTTTTGAGATTTATTCAAAATGTTGTTTTTTTGTTGAAACTTTTATTACTGAAGACTATTACTTTGTACTTAAATGGTATTTAGGTCTGTTTTGATAAAACCGAAAAGGGCTTAATAGAAGCATGTACAAAACTTATTTGAGATAGCAGACTCCAATTAAACATAATCGTAGCGATATTATTTTTTGACCCAATCATTCGATGAACATCTTCCTCGTCTAACTGCACCAACTCCCCCATCATCCATTTTTTGTAGTCTTCTTTATCCAAAGGTTGGCTATAAGAAATCGCTTAATGATAAGCCCGCCTTTCTACCTATAAATGTATTTTTGATAATTGTCACGGGTACTTAGTTGGTACAATAAAGAAGTTTTATCTTATCATTCCAGAAAAATCGTGACATATAATTTATGTACCTTGAAAGCTTTATACTTCTGAAGTATAAAAGTTACAAAAATGATGTTTATATCATTGCAAAGATCGATGCAGCAATGACACAAAAACTTACGAGAATTAGCTACTACTAATGTAAAGTTGGCATAGCTGGGTCGTAATCATATCATGTTAAATAGGTATTGCATGATATCTACAGCAGCTGCAATCAACACTGTATTTTGCGGCCACAATCATGCAAAAATCTTATAAAGCCATAGCGTCGTTATCGTAGTGCCTAGCAATTATACCCGTAGTAACCCAAGCTGGTTACCTTCAAACACTTGGAGCTATCGCCCTTCATTTTCGTTAGCGGCGTCCACACTTCGCCTTTACGAAGGTGAACGCCGATCTTAGCTCAATCCATCACATCACTCCATCTCATTCTCTCTCGTCCAAATCAAACGCAACTGAGCGAGACCACGTAGTTAGACATTGTTATTAGTAGTTAGACTAACACGCACTAAGGTCGCTTTGACAAAACGTCTATGTGTCAACGAACGGCTGCAAGGTGACGCATTGTGCCTAGGAATTTATTAACGTAATACTCGTAATACACTGATGCTACCTGCGTAGCGTAATCGCGTTGAAAAATTCATTTATACACGAACGTAACGCTTACATAAATATAACGGATCTGTATGACGTTACTTCACGTTAATATAAACTATTGCTCTTACTACAAATCTTTGGGAGCACGCAAATTTTCCATGAATTTTCATTCATTAAATTCTATTATTGATCGTGAAATTTGGCATTTAATTACTTAATATTTTTTTTTTATTAACCTATATGTTGAAAAATTCAAACAATTCAATAATATTTTGTTAAGTTTTAGGTATAGTATGAAATTTATCATAAGCACAGCTTCAACGTAACAATCAGAGATTATAAAATACAAGCTTTGTTAAATTTTTATTTATTACTCATAAGTTATCTTTAACGATTATAAATCTAAGTATTCATTTTAATAGTATCCAAAATTTAAAAGCTATTTTTTATTTAAAATGTATGTATGTAGTAAGCAAACACTGGAGCTGCCATATTGTTATAATTTATACGATACACAGGTTCGTATAGGTTAAGATGCAAGGTGTATGTTAACTCAGTATAATTCCAAGTCCAATACATAAAACATAGTGTATCCTAATTTGAAATAATGAATTCTCTTACCATAATGTATAAATAGTGACAAGCAGTGTAACAACACTGCATATATGTATTCCACTATTTCCTTTTTGTTGTTTATTTTTTGAGTTTATTCTGTAAGGAGTTAACACCTATTATAATTTTTTTTTTAATCTTATAGTTACGTAATTAAATAAAAAATGTGCTATGGATGTATTACTTACCAGTACCCGATTTGGATCAGATTTTGAATAAATAGAAAAAAATACCAGTCGTATCATTTTTTAACTGTTAGTACAGTTATAATACGTTGTAAATTGTACGTTATTATAAAAACAGTTACACACCAATAAATAAATAAATATTATAGTTACTAGCTATCTCTTAAGTCAAATGCTTCTTCCAACCGAATGGAAAAGGACTGAATCCTCTTAAGGGATCAAAAAACAACATACACTATGAGGGCCTTAAATAATAAATCTATACCCAACGTTATATCCGCCTGCGTACTTTTTGTAACCATTTATCTATTAACATTTAATATAGTGATATTTTTGTAACCAAAAAGCGTTTAAAATAACAGAAAAGAAACGTTTAATGCAAATTCTAATTATTTGCATGTGTTAGATCTCTTGAAAATGGTGTCTATTATTCTTTCAAATTCCTCGATCAGATGTACTTGCACTAGAAACCAGAGGCAATTCCGCAGTGTGTCCGACCATCTGGTGGCCCTAGTTGGGATGGTTCGGCCTAGTTTCGATGAGCGACAGGAACAAGCGCTCACGACTGTAATTGTGATCTCGCGTACTAACATGCATTCGTGTGATGACACTAGAGGGCGACTGCAGATAATATACAACGTGGAAGGGACATACCCGTAATAAATCGAACCACAGGCTATACTAGACCACTATATGTTTAACTATACATACTATCACGTCTTTATCCCTAATGGGGCAGACAGAGCATTTTGAGTCTAGCGGTTCTATGCAGAGCCTAGTGCCGCAAGACTCAAAAGCCACTTTTAGCGTCATGGTGGGCGAGAAGATGGAAAAGCAATCAATACAGTGACGGGTTGCTAGCCGCATCGCCTGTTAAAATGATTCGCATTTTTTCCCGTATAACTATAGATAATATTATTTCATTAATAATATTGCATGTATAACTATAGATAATAAAATTAAAGTAACATTAAAAAACTATAAAAATTGGCATTTCCATACGAAAGTAAAGTATGCAGCCGCCCGAATGTCGTTTTTTTTTTTGACTGTTATTTAATTATCTTTTTACTATAATGATCTAGTATAATGGTTCGTTTTGTAATATAACGGATATATCTCTTCTACGCCGTATATTGCAATTATAATACTCCGCCTGAATGTCATCATCATCTAATAATGACATTCAGCGGAAATTAAAAACCTGATGATGATGATAATTCATCATCATCAGGTTTTTAATTTCCGCTGCCGAAGCATAACCCTCTCTATAGTAGTATAAAGCCATACTTGGCCAGAGCAGCCAAAGGACTTGGCCCACACTCTCCTTGCTATAGCCAGACGGGTTAGAGAGGTTTCATTTATGTTTATAAGCTTTATTTAGCTTGAAGATTATTTGAAACCCGTTGCGTAAAAAAAATTGACCTAACTGTTGTCCGTCGTTACACCTATGAAAGAAAAAATAAAGAAAAATACTTCTGTGTATTTGTAAATATAGAAAACTAATTTTTATATAAAAGCTTATATAACAATTAAATAATTATTAGATAGTTCAAAGTTTCTTCATATGTTTTCGCAAATATAACTTTAATAAATTAATTGCTTAGATACGATTGTCATATTTTTACAGACTCTATTTTTTTAATTAATGTTGTCAGCTTATTTAATACATTGTTAGACACTTAAAAGTTTTGAAAAAGCCTTATATATTGAATATTTATACAATAGACAAACAGGAAAAATTGTCTGTCTGAATATTTTTTCCATACGTACTCGTACTCCTTAAAACTGAAGACATCAACGAGCCCACCCGCATAACATCGGCCTATTGGATTTTATATCTATTCGAACATTATAACAGTGAACATTACAAACACATAACCTTCTTTTAGGATTAATACGAAATTAAATATTTAAAAAAATAACAGAATTATCTGTTTTAATAGAAAATTATATTTTTTTATTTATATTAAAACATTTTTTTTTTACATTTATAGGCAACTTAATAAGTGAGCGCTTATATCTGATTTAGTTAATTTTCTGCAATCGTGGTGCTATCATAAAGTAAATCTATACATAAAAAAATATATACAGTAGATTTTACAAATGAATATGTACTAAATTAAACTATATTGAATGTGACTAAACTATAATAATTATATATAAATTAAAACTAATGTCTAAATAGAATTAAAAATTCCGCCTCGGATAGTGCCCGGTTCAAAGGTGCCCATCACGCTAGCTGCATTCCCTCTTTGTACGCAATTCTTTAACCATATACCATCCGGAGCGATGGTCGAAATCTTTTTCTGATTTAGTTCATTAGTCATTATTCATCAAAAATATCTTAAATTCTTAATCTTCTTAATGAGCTGTTGAATGGAAGAAATACAGTCATCGCTTGCCAATCAGAAATATCTCATTTCCGCCAATTCTAATTTGGTATTCGAAGCATGTGTGCTTTGACTGTTCAGCTTCGGTATTAATACCAGCAGACGAAGTTATTTCATTGTCATTTCGTCAAAATGGAATATCATAAATTTTTTTTTCCGGTTGAATAATGACCGAGAATACTTTTCTCCGGACATTTTAAAGCACATTCTTCATTATAATGATATTTTACTATTCTGGCATGTGTATGATTAACCTACATGCAAAAAAATCTTGTGAGTAAAATTTTTACAATATTTAAATATTCAATTTTGACGAAGTTGATCCCGTGTTCGCAACTCTGCGAAAAATGTAATCAGACAAATAGACAAAATCTTGACATAAAAATAAAATAGATACTGATGCTGGATAGTGTCCCAAGTTGCGTTTTGGTAACAACAGCTTCGCCTACATGTTTTGCTTGCAATATCAATTTAACCTAACCAGGACCTTGCTATGTTATCTAGCTATGTATAAAGTGAACCTAAATACGGTTTACTGCCTTAAGATGGCAGGTTTCCATCAATCAAGCCGGCGGATACAGTAGGCGATCCACTCCTACGCATCCTCGGTTGTACTTCTATTTCGCAGAACCAACAAAGTTCATTACTAATTTATACTAAACTACTCGTAAAACGTGTCAAGTTACGCAAATGGACAAAGCAGCTTGAAGTCAAAAATTTGATCTGGACAAATCTCTCTAGGGAGAGTAAGTAGTAGTACCATCCCGATTAGAGATGCGAAATACTTGAATGTTACTCAATTAAAAATAATAAATATCCGGAAAAAAGAAAAGAACATAATAAGAAAAAATAACAGCATTCCAATGTAACTGATAAAATAACGCAAAAAATAATTCTTCCTAAAAGAATTGGGTTTGGAGTTTATTATAAGACAAAGTTTATAGATGGGCTACAACGAGTTAAAAATTTAAATAGTAATGTTTGTGTTTAAAATACATTTCCACACAAAACTACAGTATTTATTTACTAAATGCGCCAAATCAGCGAGTTACGAGTATTCCAGCGATTGATGTTATTTTATTATGAATATTATGATTAAGTTAAATTATGTAACATAAAATGTTAACTATCTTTCACATTATTTCCGCCTATCATGCATAATTAACTAGTGCTATATAAATATACTATATAGTTGACTTCGTATGTAGTCATGATGTATTTATAGAAGTTATGAAATAATAAAAGAAAGTATTTTTCAGAAGCATATAAACGAAAGAAGTTTGTTATGCGAGCGACACTTAGAAGATAGAAATCAGTAATTTGGAACTATGACTTCAACTCCTTTCCATACAAAGAAACGTCGACAATAGCATTAATTTAGAAGTGTTAATGAATAAATCACGAGTTTGAGAAGACAATAGCAATCGTAATCAGAGTATCAGCGATCAATCGGTGTTCCCACGCAGACCTTGCAACCTTCGTGACAGCACAGGAGTCACGGACCAGCTCTTAGGCTTGTGCTATTAAACGAATTTATTGTTTCTGTACAACAAGTTAGGCTGGCATACCGTTCACAGCAGTGAATGGATGACATAGTCTAATAGAAATTCAACTGCCTCCGTGGTGTAGTGGTTAAAGCGTTTGGCTCATACCCGGAGGTCGCGGGTTCGATTCCCGGCGGGGACAACGACTTTGTGTTGTTGTCCTAGTTTGATTAGGACATTGTAGGCTGATCACCTAATTGTCTGATAATTAAGATGATCCGTGCTTCGGAGGGCACGTTAAGCCGTCGGTCCCGGTCACTGTCTTTGACATTGGTCGTTACCTCAAATCATGTCAGAGGCCTTTCAGGTGGTTTAAAAACTCTGACACTAGTGTTAGTCACTAACACACACGATAAGAAGTATAGAAATTCAAATAATATTTGATCTATCAAAATAGTCCTCCGCAGGACTCGCCTTGCAACCTCCGTAACAGGACAGGAGTCACTGACCAGGTCTTAGACTATCTAAAGTTTTGTAAGACTAGTTAGGTCGACAGCGGTGAATGGGACACAGTTTTATAGTTATAGTAACTATAAAAGTAAAAAATAACATAATTGTTGTGGGAATGTTGGTAAAAGTTAGTTATATTTGTTCCTGACTCTACTTATGTGGTGAATATGGTCTTTTTATGATGTTTTGCAAATGTACTTGCGAATGAGGGAATGAAGAAGTTTCAATCTATTTTTCAGTTGACTTTAAAATCCCTAATATTTATTAACAAACGGTAAAAAAATTATTTTCTCCAAAATAAAACTCATATATGTGAACACCATTATAATTAATTTTTTAATACATTTTTTTAACATTTCATCAAATAGGACACAGACATTATTAAAATGAGTTAACGGATGAGGTCGAAACATCTCAGCAGTAGCTGACTCTATTTGTGAGTAACCGTTAACGTGTTTTAATAAGGTCATTAAAACTTTAAAATATGACCGAAATAAACTTAATCCAAAGGCCTATTTTATCACGATTATTGACGAGCTCGGTGGCTCGGCGGGAGTACGTATTACAAGCGCTTTCGTAAGTTAAGCGACACCGGGCGTAGTCCGCACTTGGATGGGTGGGACCACAAGTAATACGAAAACTTCAAGAGCTCCTCCGTGTTTCATAAATTACGTCAAGTGGTTAGTTTTGGCTGTTATCATTGTATGGCAATCGTCAAACTGTCTGATGCCTTCAGACAGCTTGAAAAATTTGACACCTGTGTTGAGCACTACACACACGAAATACAGTCGGGCGAGAAGGGGGAAATAAAGAAAAAAACAAGGAGCTACACTTAAAGTTATCTAAATAAGCCAGTATATGTTCGTTCATACGTCAATGCTAGCTAACTAATAGCATTCATTTAGCCTCGCGGATGAACCTTCGTGACAATGTAGCGCGAGTCATGGACTCGCCAGTAATAAGCGCCGTAAATGTAAAGCTACGAGTAAGGGCACGATTACGTACGAGTCGCTAAGGGTTATGGTTAATCATGTGTACGTCATCTATTTAATTAATATTCAAACTGTATATAACGTCTCATAAAATATACTATATATAGTTTAAGTATATTTTGTAAGACCCTGTGTAAAAAGATTAACAGAGAACTATTCTCCTAAATACACTTTTTTCATAAGTTTGTGGACCAGTGAGTAACCACACTTACTCTCCTGGCATTAGCTGAGTTTAAATGCACTAATTATAATATAAATATAAATAACTACTATTACTAGCACTAATATTAATATTAACATTGTAAGCATATTAAAAGAATTCAGCTATAAAAAAATGCTCAAACATCTAAAACAGTACTCAAATCAAATTATATGCTCTACAGATAGATACAGTATGTAAAATTCCCCGTTTTTCACTGCTTGATTGTAAATGAATGTCACCAAAGGTGAACGCTCTTGAAACAGATCTAAAACTAAATTGGATACATTCTTATGGAAAGTGAGCGCATACAAAACTATAAATAGTTTCTGACCTTTCGCTCATTGGATGCGTCAGCCAAAGTTATGTGATGTAACGGCACCCACACAACGCTACGAAGATGTGTGTGTGTGAATGTAAGACACTCGATCAGCAGCGAAAGAGAAAGTGGTAGGGTCTCAATGATTCCCCATTTCCTCACTGGGACACACAAGTGCATGTCCAAACATTTCCCTGATATCGATAAACCCCGGAAGAGAGTTCTCAAACCACGACCGTGACTCTTACGACCCCAGTTTGTAACTTTCACTGAGATTATCTCGTTGATGGACGAGCGTAGAAAGTATGAACTAATGAGCCATGCATATTATTGTTATGCAAGAACTCAGGTTACTTTGTATTTGTAGTGTAGCGAATGAAAGTTGGTAGTTTTCCTTATTCTTATTATTTTATTGTAATGAAAGTCATAATATTTTGTTTTAAAATAAAGCATAAAGTCACGCACGATACGTCAATAAATCGCGTAAATTCATTTTTTTATAACAAAAAAACCGCCAACTACATTTTTATTGTTTCTTAAGATTTAAGAGCTGGGCTCTTGTCGGTGGAGTGCTTTCCATGTTTCTTACATATCTCCAAAATTAATATGGGACCAACATAGTACTGTATGTAGGTATTCATAAAAAAAAAGTAACAAAAGATCGGTTCACAGGTGGCGAAGATATCGCGTAAAATGTAAAATAAATACAAAAAATAAATAAATAAAAAAACATGTAAGTCGAATTGTTAATCTTTCATCAAGTCGGTTAAAAATAACAACACGGGAGCGCGGCTGCCTTACGGGAAGTACCGTAAGCGCCGTAAGGCAGTTACACAGGGTACCGTTGCTTGTACCGGAATGTACCGCCGCCGCCGCACAGCGCAGACACCGCACGTCTCGCCTAGACAAACCACTCTCGATTTCGAACGGAATCTTTCATCTCGCTTTATCGAGTCGGCCTTTCTTCCACAGAACAATGAACTTTCATACCGTTTAGTGCTTCACTTTTTATATAATTGGTTCAGCTTATACTTTTATTACCAATTATAAAATTTTTGTTTTTATAGATCAATTATTTTTCAACTGAGATATTATTTCGATTGAATGTATTATCATGCTTTTAAATCTTGAAATATGAAACTTTCTCAAAGGTAGCTCTCACTTTAAAAGCTTCCGGTGTAAATACTTACTACTAAAATAGGTGATATGGTTAGTGTAATCGATTCATGAAACATGCCTATAGTGTACAGTTAACCTAAAAAGTTGTAGGGAACAGGCGCCCACGCTCGAATGACATCATGATTCTAGGTGCGAGGTTTTGACCTGAGGTACTATTTTTCAAACGCGGAGTCACTAAATGAACGACTTTTTGTATGACAAAACCATTCGTTTAGGTGACTCCGCGTTCCAAAAATAGCACTTCTGGCGTCGACCGCGGCGGTAAAAAAATGGAGATACTCGAGAAGCCTCGTGAAGCAAGCACTTCAAAGTTGAAACCTTGACCACGACGGCTGACATTAACGCACGCCTTTCACGGTTCGCTCAGGTGGACGTTGTATAACTGACTTTCCATTTCTTTGGTTACATTAAAAACTCGTCTGCATAAGAAATAGGCAGTATAGGAAAAAAACTAAAAATGTTATTTGTTTCTAAAGTTTTTGTTAATTTTTACATTTTTGCTACAAAGCAAACAAATATGTACTTTGGAGTAAAAATCCCTCTTATACATCTTATTGATCTCTAAGTCCGTACATTCCAAAGCAAATATTTTTTTTAAATGTTATATTCAATAAAACTTACATTTACTCGGATACAAGTAAACATTTTATATGTAAACTGGTTCTCATAAAACCACTTTATATAGAAAAATATTACGTAAACTAAATAGAATTTGAAACTTAATTGTCATCAAATTAAATTAAATAGTGAGATTACCGCTTTCATGGCAAAAACGTAACGAAAGTACTTTACTGCTTTTCGCACGAATATAAAATACTTGTTGAATCAACGAAATTCAGTTTACCCTAAACTGAACCCAATGACTTATGTCCCAAAGATAATTGTCGCCTGCGCTGGTAGAGTTGAGGTGTATTCGCGGGTTTACTCGCGACGCGATGCCGGCTTGCGAAACTCACGGACTCGCCGAGTTAAGGTCGCCGATGTGTGGCAATTTTCCCATTTCGAAGAGAAGCCGAGCCTTGACCTAGGAATTATATTTTATTTCGTCACTCGGAGCGCGGTACTGGCGTTATGTATTGCAAACGTTTATGTGCGCCGCTTAAATAAAATCTTATCATTTTAATACCAGAATCTTGTAATTTTGCTGCCACCTGAATTGGCCTAATATTTTATAAATTGCGCGAAAGTATTACTTAAATGTTCACAAGAAATGTACAATTTTGTTCCATCTCTATTTTATTAGTTATTTACCTACTCAAATAAAATAATACTGCGCAATCAATAATAAAATAAACAAAAAAAAATCGTACAAACATACACGCACGCGCAAGTTCATCAAAATAACGCACGCTTTTCCTCCTCAATCAAATTTCCATCCTTCAGAGGTAACTCTCCTTCAATCCGCTAGATGGCGGAACACGGTGGCAGGCGGAGGGGCGCATAGGCCGCCAACGCTGCGCTTGCGCCACATCGAAGTTTTACGCAACGAGGCCGTTCACCCCGGAAGGCGTTTTCCTAGCAGTTTCTTTAGCAGTGTGTTACCGTGGTCGCGTGATTCGCTCGCGTGTTTAATAACCCTCAACCCTCTCGTGGCCGGATCTCCACTTAGCTTGCAGAGACCTAATTTTCTCAGTATGATAATGTAGACGCCAGATGCACTTGCGCTTCTTGAATTACAGGAAAGGCGTTTCTAGAGCGCACTTAATGAATGCCAGTTTTCCTGCCACATTGAAACAGTTTCATAAGTATTATTATAGTCATTGGGGTTGTCATTTATGGTACTAATATAGAAATATTTTTATCTACTACAAACTTTTAAAAGATAGAAGATTATCAGCAGAAAAAATATTTCCAAGTAAAATATTCATAAAAGATGTTTTTGTTCCAGCAGGATAATATGGTACACTTCTGCAATATTAACAAAAAATTTCATAAAAAAAAAACAATAAGTTCTCACGATTTCATTTATCTTTCGTTTATGCTCGTTTTTGCTCATAATTACAGTATTTAGTCGCAAACATTTCCACGTGAACATTTATTTTCACGTCGTGTTTACAACCTTGCGTGTGCCGCGATGACTGACTGACCGACTTACGTGTTTCTGGAAAAAATGTTACTTCAATTACTCAATGCGTTTGCTTCGAAGAAATGACAGTCATTTTTATCACAACACATTAAACAAACAAATAATATTGAATACTCTAGCAGCGCCAGAATGGGTGTGGTACAGTAAATTTATCTAGAAAAATAAAATGTAGGATCGAGTCGCCTGACCATCCTCGCTATATTTTCTTACTTCAAAGGCAAAGGGTTGTTAAGTTAAACGATACATTTGAGGCAAGAAAATATAGCTGCTGTAAAAAGTGGTATCTTTTTTACCACAGGGGAGAGTTGACACACTATACTTGATCCTTTAGTCTTACAAATTTTCTCTTCACGATTTTTGACAAGCTCGTATTACTTCGTAGGTAACATTAAAAATTCAAAATATGACTAAAGTACATAGACAATGTACATTTTTAACAGGCAAATTACAATATTCATTACACTTTCGACTTTTCTATTTTCATATTTTAATGAGCGCTTACTAAAAACATTTAAATAACACGAAATAACTGTATTATTTACAAAGAACAAATAAAACGTTTTAAAACATCTGTCCCGGCCGTTTTGATGCCGCATTCCGTGCCTTGCAACACACTAGCCGAAATAGATGACACCGATAAACAGGGAAACTCGACATAATAATATTTTCCGTTGACTGCATCGTCAGGGCTGCCTTCTGACATATCTTATTTTTCTTAACTAGTGGTTCGCCGAACTTAGAACTGGCGATTATTATTCCAAAATACAAGTACGTAAATTTGTCTGAATTAATGATATGACCATTGAAACAGTCGGTTATATGAAACAAAATTTATCAAACTACTTAAACAAAACTCAAAAAATAGCATGATTCAGAGGAAATTATTTCGTATCAGCGATATCTAGTATCATATTCGTAAAATATATGTGTATTTGTTGTTTGAAATCTTTTAAAGTTTTTGTTGCTTAGTGATATTAATTTAGTATCTAATATACATCCACCAACTTCATTATCTGTTTTTAATACTACGATAATTTTCCATCACATTGCAGGTTTAACTTTAATATCTCCAAAATTGGTTAAACAAAGAAAAACAAAAGATAACTACGTCATCTCTCATTCACAAAATTAGGAATTCAGTGATATTCTATTAAGTTAGACCTTATTAATATTACGTTCTGCCATTAATATTGCGTTCGAGATTTTTGTAACTAAATCATATGTTTAATATTTATTTTCTTGAGTATAAAATGTATATATCACTGGCATCCCGATTGCGTCTAACATTTCTCGGAGCTGGTTTTACGCGCGTTCCTATGAGGAAATTAGTTTTAGTGTTTTGGTCTCGTGAAAATGTCGCAACTTTGCCTAGCTGGCACACTTCGCAGTATAATTTAATAAACAATCGTTATTGTTAACAGGAATTTACGGTAGCTGATTTGCATTAAATAATCTAGTAATTGTATCTGATTTCCAATGATTGTCTAGTTTAAATTATCTTTATCCGCGTTTAATAAGACTATTCGAATTCACTTTAATACGTTATAATTTCGTTATTATACACTTAACAGATGTGCGTAATGGAGAGTTGATACAGCTAATCATAAGATGATGTAGAAAAAGACCTGAAAAACTTAAGTGTCAAAAACTGAAAGCATGCAAAAGCCCAAAATAGACTACGCTGAAAAAAAAACAGTTGTAGTGAATAAATGATAATGGACGGCATTGCAGTTCAAACATTTTAGTTTTTATCAAGAATGCACGTACCTAACGTGCAGGGCCTCTTTGATATCACAGGAATGGGAAATTTCTAATTCTACCAAAGTTATGTTTATTTTATTAACCCACCTTATTTTTTTCTTATAATATCCAAACATTCTCAGCCATCTCCAAGAATGGCAATTCACGAATCACTGTCACTGTCGAATCAGAAAGTATGCAAACATGGTATTACCTTTCTGTATAGGAAAGGTGTCGTGTGATTTAGCTGTCAAAGAGCATTTACATAACTGACATTGCTGCTGGCTGATTACGCAAAAGATGCATCGACTTGCGACATCCACCGGCGTATAACTATATAGTTATGGGGTAGACATTTATACAATAGAAAAAAAAATACTTTGAACATCCTGAAATGTTGCAAAATGGGCAAGGTAAAGATGTTTAGAAACAGGTAATTTAAACCAAAGACAAAATGATTTAATTCGTAATAACATTTAATAGATATAACTAGATGACCAAACAACTGTTTATGATGAAATCTAATAATTATACTCAAAACTTTATTCGGATTTTTTTTATTTATACACCTGAGATTTCTTCTGTTCTTTCATTTAAACCTAATATTTCTACTAACGTTACATAATGTATAAAAGTTGCGTATAAATATGTCTCTTACTAAAATATTACCTTGATTTTAATACTGCAATAATCAAAAGTATAGTCATTTGAAAGCAATAATTATAAACAGTTATTACAGAGAACACATATCTGGCCACTATAAATATGAATATGTAAAGCGGTACACGTGGCTTAATGTAAAAGCCAACAACCTAGACATTACCGGAGTATTTAAGATAAATTGTACAAAGAAAACGACTATTGCTAACGTTCAAATCAAAACAAGGCGCCAATTCTACAAGTGCACCAAGGTTGTCTATTAATGTCTAAATAGTACTCCGTTCGACATTGACAACTTCATAGTACACTTTAATGCAGATTTTAACTAGATTCCAAAATCAAAACTTTTCCACTTCTCCACCTGAAAACTTTTACATTATTATAAAAAGATATATAAAATAAGGACAAATTACACAGATTGAGCTAGCCCCAAACTAAGTTCGAGACTTGTATTATGGGACACTAACTCAACGATACTATATTTTATAACAAAACATATATGCATAAAAATCTCAGACCTAGAACAATTTGAAAAAAGCCATTTTCCAACTTGCCCTGACCGGAGACTGAACCCGGATCCTTTGGGTGCGGACTAGCATGGTGACCTCTACGCCACGGAGGTCATCTTTATCCTTATTATCTTTGGATCTTATGGCCCTAGACTCTATTACACCGTTATAGATAACGACGTGATAATGTATAATATCTGTACATTAAAATATTGACTTTCAAAGTATAGTAACGGAAGATTATTAGTAATGGCAATACCTCTTGTCTCCATTCAATAAACATCATAATAAGATAGCAATTATATATTTTTTAATAAATATTTCAACCTTATTTTTTCACATTAAAATATAGCCAACTTATTCATTCAAATGTGGAAGCTAAACCACTTTCGATTTCGCAACCACCAATTCGTGTCGTTCGAAACTGCTAAAAGCTTGTTGCTTAAAGCAAACCGAAAAGCGAGATGATAGGGTCTAGCGCATTGTTCGGCGTGTTACCCAACTAGCCACAAGTGCTAATATCGTAAATTAAAACATCTCTTTAATAATGTTGTCCCAAATAAACAAGGGTAAAGAACTTTTACGTAACGCGTTGTTACGTTAGCCTCTCACTGGAGAGGCAATGTCAGCCATTGCAGAAGTGCTATTTTTGAAACGCGGAGCCACCTAAACAAATGGTTTTTCCATACAAAAAATAATTAGTTTAGTGACTCCGCGTTTGAAAAATAGCACCTCAGTTCTCTTATTATGACAGCCAGAATGCGTTACAGTGCGGAAGATACAACCGCCCGATACTCTTAACAAATTGGACTTTTGTGTTTTATGAGGACTGGAGAAAGATCTTTATCACGCGAATTTTGCTAGTCATTGCTAATGTTACAATAATTGTCTTGTTATGAAATCGAAGTACTTGTACGAGTAGGTGCGCGAACAAGATGAGATCAAGTAAATATTTCAGCTTTGCTTGTTTTACATTTAAAATTAACAGTTAAAATTCATCGTTATCGCTATCATAAATTTATTACAAAAAAAATTGCTATCCCATTGTGATGTTTATTGAATAAAGACTACTATAATTATAAAATGGTCTACGAGTAAAAACTATGTTATCATTATTCTGTATTATATTTTTAATAGACGAAACTTTGGTTCACTATTTATATACTTTGTGCATATTATTTTAAATTTCTAAAACCTGAATATGATAAATATACCAATATATCGAACCTTTCCTGTCTGATTTCACAACACGAATAGTAAATACATTATCAAGGTTCTTCTAATGCCTTTGGTTTAAATTCGTCTTTTGTTTCGCTAGTGTTATGTGCCTAAAAAGGTCAATGAACAGCCTCGACGTTTCTACTACTGCGTTTTGAGTTTCAGAACGTCATTTAACAAACACTTTGCCAAATCAAAAAGAATACTATTTCAATACGTTAAGGTTTAAATTTATTTTCATGAGTCATGAATAGAAGACGTTTTGATCAGCTAGCTGAACTATGATGTGATTGTGAACCCGGTCGTGGGTTAAGCAGTCAACTCGATGCAGTTTAAACTCAAGCGAGTAGGTAATAGGTATGAATTTTAATTGCATAAGGCGGGTTGTTTTGACGTTTCGTCTGCAGGCGATAGTTTGGCAGTGACGGCCAAAATGTTAGTTTGTTTATCGCCAGCGTGCGTTCTTGACAGCGAAAAAGTGAAAACGTTGTGGTTGGTTGTTGTGAAACCGGCCGACGAGGCCCCGGTGGTGCCGTGGTCACACCGCCTTATGTAATAGGAAATGTGTTGCGCCGCAAATCTTTATTATGTAGTTACCCTATCACTATCACAGACACACATGAGCATGTAAACAGACTTATGCTATAGAATGAATAGCAAACTCGGTAAACAATTATTATGCTTGCGCTAGGAGCATATAGCGCTCTTTGTTGGGAAATTCAATGCCTCTATTTAATAAAAAAATATTGTTAGCATTATTAACAAACACTTGTTATGAAAATTAATTTAAGTACTTATTTGGAAAAGTCATAAAAACTACGAAAATTCTATGAGGAAGTGCTAAAGTTATATCCTTAAATCTATTAGATTACAATTGGACCATGTAGTTATACGAGGAGTACCCTTATATTTTGAAATGTAATTTTGTTAACTAGGAAGACTTACATGTTATCTTATATACACATATAAATAACCTGGCTAGTTTCTCAAAAAAACACATCTAACATAATATTTATTTACATGTACTTTTGACTCGAAGAATAATACCATAAAAATAGTACCGTTAATCATTAAGAATAAACCGGTAATGAAGGGTTCCGTACCTCTTTTCTATATTGGCTATAGTAATACATAATCGGTGAAAAGTTTAAGTGTCTATCCATTACAGGCAAACAGCGGAGTCTTAGTACTAAGGTGCCGTTGGCTTCTTCTTCTTCTTAACGATCAGAAAAAGCCTTTTTATATAATTGTAAAAGGTAGTTCTTCCATGCTGGTCTGGGAGAAAAGAATGAACTTAGAATTTACCAGCTGCTTCTCTTCCCGCGCATATCGTAGATTCAAGCCGATCGAGGGAATGGACGAGATTTGAATCATGGTAATAGGCGATGCGGCTAGCAACCCATCACTATTTTGATTCCATCTGAACGCCCACCATCACGCTAAGCGTAGCCTTTGGGTCTTGCGGCCCTGTGCTCTGTCTGCCCCGTCAGGGATATAGACGTGAAAATGTATCTGTATATCTGTATCTATAAAAGGTAGTCGTAGCTATCTGAAAATCAAAGTCTGTTCTAACATTTGACATTACAAATGAGTAGGTACAGTAGCTTTTGAACTAGCATTCTATAGCTGATAAAATTCAATGTGAAAGATAGCTGCCAACGACTAAAATAATAATGGTCAGCAACAGCACATGCCTTCTTGGCACACAGTACAATAATTGTCATTCCTGCGCACCAAAATCTATAGCACAATGACGACTGTGTCATTGACACCAAACTATTGTTTATTGTTCATTTCGAGAATTTTACGCACTTCCTAACCGTCAATGAATTATTTTAATGTCATTCCCAAGGCGGCAGATGTAACTTTGAACAAAACAAACGATGACTCTCGGAAAATTCAAGTACGTGTTCCATTTGCCACGTAACATTAAATATGTAGAAATAGTACTCTTAATACTTTTTAATATTATATCTTTACCCTTATATTCATAAAAATTTGCAAACGTTTCCTAAACATGTTTTAATTAAAATAGGTTTAGCAAGCACCTGCTAATTTTTATGAAATGAGGGTTAGTTTCTAGTGTCCATTTGATAATCGCGTAAAAACTTAAACTAAACCCGATATAAAAACTTTTTTTATTTATTCATAGATTTGCGTTTACAAACAGAGAAACAGACAAACAAATAGACAGATTTTTTAAATTCTTACACTATTACTATGTCTCCATCGTCCCTAATTTTTTTGGAAATACATTCAATGTACAGACATGTTTATTTACTGTTTTATTATATGTAGAGATATTTCGGGGTGGATAGTATTTATTACAAATCTTCAATGTTACAAGATCTTGTAACATTATCACTCATCAACTCATCACGATGAGTCACAAGATTCGCGATAGAAATCGCAGGCTCCGGGTGTAACGACCCGACTGAAACTTTCCTAATTTGCAAAGTTAGTGGTTGCCCAACAGTATGTATCTATCTACCTATAGTCGGCAAAAAACATGACTTCGGTTTCACTTTTCACGGTCAAAAATTTGGAGACTATTTTCTCGTTTTATTTACGGATTGTAGACGTCTCAGTCACAACTGAAACTTTTAACATGGTTTGTATTGTATCACTTTCAATCAGGTACAGTTAATGAAATAAGCCCGTAAGATTACTTAATTCATTTACATTTCGTTTTAAAATTGGTAGATTAACAGCAAAAATTAATTTTCTTCTTGGGTGTGGTGAAGAACGACAGATTTTCTCTCATTCTGTATTTAAAAACTCTATTTGACGTCTAGAAGTGCCTGTAATGGTCTAATTTGATTCTTTGAATCTGAAAGACACATTATATTTTCTTTTCGTATAATGCTGTACTATCTAATAATACTTCATTGAAGATACATTTTTGATATTGAGTACTGAATACTATCCTTTACACGCGTTCGTTACATTTATGCTGTGTGGTTTTCGGCAAAGTAGAATAGGATCACTCAAAGTTCTCCCGTGGATGTCGTAGAAGGCGACTTATAAGTAATACAAGCTGAACAAAACTTATAAACATTGTGAGATCCAGCTTGGAGAGTGTAAGCCAAATCCTCTGGCTGCTCTGACCAAGTATGAGTCTGGTAGTATAGAGAGGGTCGTGCTCCTGCAGTGGAGACTATAAAGACCTGATGATTATGATAATACGTCATATCTGCAGTATCTAATGCATGCGTTTGATGAATTGTGAATGCCACAAAAATAAGAGCTTGAAATGCATCATATTTTTATCAATATTTGCTTGTTCGTATCCAAAAAAAACATTTATATGTCAATCAATCAATAGAAGCAGCAAAATTAGTCGATAAACAAAAACTCGTTAGTGCTCCGGTTCTATCGTGCTATTTACAAACAAGTGAGGTCATTCACACCTTAATCGATTGTACGAATTCCGCGCAGTCAGCACACACTGTGTCTGGGCAAGATATCAAATTGCTGCTTGTTATCGTATGCCTACGTCATTAATATTACTTATATAATCGGGCAAGCAGGTGACATTAACATTCCAATTTATTCACTCTGACTAGAACACAATTTGTCACCACCACTTTTTTCTCCGGAAGTCATAACAGGCAACTTCTTCTTCTCTTCTTGTCATATCTGTATACGGGGTCGGCCCCACTAACATTTTCGCGCCATTCTTGGCGGTTTTGCGACATTTCTGGGCTTATACCCAAAGTCTTCAAATCATTGGATATGGTTCGACTACAGATAGTAGGTGGGCATCCTCTTCCTCTCTTCCCCACCTGTATGTTCATTACTTTACGAGTCATGTGGTCTTCTTCTCGGCGCATCACATGCCCATACCACCGTCAGCAACGTTGAAGGAGCCGAGAATGTACGGAGCAACTAACGGAGATAAATATAGTTTTACACGTTTTAAAGGAATTACAGTCCAGAAAAGTGGGATCCCGCAATCCAGCGGGCGTAGCATAATTTAAGAGACTGCGAGATCCCGCAATAACCTGCAGATCCGCAATCTTCGAATCCCGCAAATTTTATCCAATTTGCTGCCTTAAATTAACTTCAGAGTGAGTAGAGTAGAAGAAAGTCCACCCTGAGAACTGCAGATACAACACTTCCATTTCTTTTGGAAAAACTGAAGAACAGTTTTAAACAACGAACTATCCAAGGCGCTACTAAACTAATTAGCGTAGATGCAGAGATAGACTTTTCACCAATGGTTATTCTATAAGAAGTAGATTGAGGGATAACACTATTGATCTATTTGATTTTTTAGATCGTTTTCCAAAAAGTAAGATAATTAGTAATAAAATGGAGGGAGGCCTTTGCCCAGCAGTGGGACACGTGATGGCTCGTATTATTATTATTTCTTATGTTGGTACGCTTTTCAGTCACGGGTCTATAGGGACCCGGTCCTTTGAGGCGTTCATAGGGGCCAAAGCCAACATGAAGAGGCTTTTTAGTACCTTTTTATCTAAAATGTGAGATGGATGCATCTATTTATTTCTTAAATTATTATGATACTAATTTCTGAATGACAAAGAGATTGTTATTATTTTACAAAAATATTAGAAGTAACATTTTAGTTATTAAATACAGTGCGAAGATTACAAAATAAACAAACATTGATATTTACCTGCCCTAGGCTCCGTCTGCCCTGTTCGGGATAAAGACGTGATAGTGTATCTGCATGTCTCTGTATCATACATAAACCAAGCCGCGCGACCTAAAACTATTCTTTGTTTCAAAAATTACAATACGTACCAGTTTGAAAGATAGGTAAATCGGATTAAATCGTTATCAATCAATGCCTCCACCGATCAACTTTTGTCAAATTGAGCAAGATTATGGAACGTAAGGTAGGTTAGGTCGTTCAACTTCAACTAGATCACCCAGTCTGGACCGTGTGAAAAACATCCGCATTATCGATACAATGAATTTCGTCGATATGGCCCAATAGGCAACTGATAAACGGCGATGGGAACTGTCGCCGAAATACTCTATTATGTATCCGTTGCGAAATCTTTTGTGTACTATTCGATACACTACACAGAATACCGTGTTTGCCCAAGATAACCGATATTTTGGTTTTGAGTATTGTTATAGATATGGAAAGGATAAAAATACTATTTTATATTAACCTTTATTTCTATACACATAAAACGTTGCTTGATATGATCTGTCCGGAACACTGAATAGCCACTTCAAGTGTGGGTTTGGCTTGAAAAATATCTCTTTGTCAAAATGTTTACTTGACCATCTTAAATCTATGTTGCTGTGTGACATGAGTTATATCATTGTGTACACAGTTTGAAAGTTTGTATCGGATATCGATATGAAAAAATATATTAACTTGACTCTGAATGGTCTTGTTTAGATTTATTCCCTTAAAATAATAATTTAATTTAGGGATGATAATAGACTCGTATCTTTTTAACAGAAACAGTACTGATAAATTACTACTATATAAAAATACAAGAAAAATTTGTTTCGACAACCTGCTCCCTTTCAATGTAGCTATTTCTCAATTCCTCTGAAACTTCTCGTATGAAAACAGAATTATTATGATAATTTCTGTCAGCAACTTTATCCTAGTTACATTTTTATTGATACATTCGAATCAAAAAGTATAAATTTACTTTCTATTGTGTCAAGTCGTAAACAAGTGACAGAACAAAGTAACATGAGCCAAGGCATCAAAATTCACTTTTTCTTCAGAAAGTTGCCAGCGATATGGAAATAGTGTCGGAAAGCGTATAGCTACTGAACATTTGAGAAACATTTCGAGAATAATGTATGATAGTGTTGCATAGACTTCCTGTTTTCGATGCGGAATGGGGTTACGTGTCCATCTCACTTTCACCCATTCCGAGATAGGCCAACAGCGGGCGCCATACATAGCCCGTTGCGTCAACATCTCAAGTGGCCGTGTTTCGGGAGTTAACCCAGTTTGTTGGCTTCTTGGCTAAATATACAAGCGGCTACCTGACCGCACGCATACGGCCCAGCGCTCGCGCATACCTTCGTTTCGACGACGGGCCATCGAGATGATGTGTTAGGTTTTGAAATATGTTTTTGTCTTTGAAATAGATACCGTCTGTGTGGTTGTTCAAATTATTTATGATACTATAGAGACCCAGCCCATGACAAAAATAGTTTTCCAGCCTACGACATAAATTTTATAGAGATACAAGTAGAGATTATTTTCTGTGTCGTAGGAGAAGTATCAACAATCTGACATAGTATTCGATACTTGTTCGTGTTTACCTAGACGAAGAGTCATTTTCTTTTGAATAAAAAAGTCCATTATTTTTTTAAAGTCTGAACATTTACAATCCCAAAGTATATGCGTAGCTTTTGTAACTTTCATTATTTCTAAAAGGATTTGCCATTATATAAAATGAGAGTACTTATTGTGAAAGTATTTAAGGGAAAACAACATCAATAGCTCATTGTTTAAACACAATGAATCAGAGGCATAATCTAGGGTACTTATGAATAGCGGCCGATGCGAATGAACTCTGTTTTAATGTAATCCAACGCCGAAGTGTGCCATCGGCCTGCCTAACCTTTTAGACCAAATGTGGCAAATGGTTTTACTAGATTACGTGTTGTCATCGTGATAAATTAAAGCTTGACGTTTTAGACACATGTTTTTGTTAAAGCTATTGCTAACCTCATTTGACAACAAGTTAAATTCTGAATATTCGGACAGCTAAGCAGGAATAACCTTGCGTCATTGCGAAAACAACCCAATCAGATCTTGAGCAAATCTTAACATCAAGGCTAGTGTCTTACATCCATTACTTGATGCAATCGATGTATGGGCGATAACCTTTCAAGTACAAGTTCTGCTCTTGTCTGAAATGAACATAGCTCGTTAAAAGAAGATAATGCGGGCATAGTTTGGAGCGTCCGTTGCGATCGCGAGGAGCGCGTGCGCGTGTGGCTCCGCTGACCTAGTTTCAGTTGGCGACGCACAGCACGCCGACCACACGGCGCACACGGTACATCCATCGCCATTACCTGCACCCATCCTAGCACTGAAACATCGCTGCTGATTACTAACGAAATCCCTTTCGGCAGTTCAACGACCCCGTTATCGAAATCCGCACACTCACACGCCTGTCCTCGACAAAGCGACCAGATAAAAAACGAAACAAAAAAAAATCTCGCGTAACGGTGAATGAACATCAGAGAGAGATAACGATATTTCGGCAGTATACTCGTCAAATGTAAGGTCGGCTACGAAAAACACTGACGCAATTTTTACAGCGTACGTAATTGAGCACTGACGGTGCGGGCGGTGTGTGCGTGAGCGCCGAGAGCGACGCCCGCGTCCGCCGAAACGGAGGCGGAATATTTAGGTGAAAGTGTTTCGAATTTCGTCATGACGACATTCGCGCACAGTCGTTATCGTGATTTTGCCGAATCTAGAGGTTCGAAGAGCGCGCAGACGACCGCGACGCGACTGCGACCTGCGCCCGCGCAACTCATGTATTCGTTCCGCAGGAAGTGCTCTGGACCTCGCATGCTGAAGTCGAGTGTTTAAAAAACTATGCTGAGAGTTGGTGTGTCAAAAAATTTTCGGCGACGCAAATTAAAAAGGTGAACGGTGCATCGTATACTGGGTGGAACTCTGTGATGTGCGAGCTGTTGCTCTAGACAAGCTGTCGGTGAGCGCCAAGCTGGGGCCGGACGAGGCGCTGGACGCCTCCGCGCACGCGCACCAACTGCAGACGATGACATCCACAATGGGTAAATATTACATTTCATGACAAATTTAACATCCTTTGTATTTTGTCTAACAAAATTTAACCCCTAAAATCTGGTTCAAAAACAATAAAATTTGAATATATCACAACTGAATTTATGACGATGACATCTACAATGCGTAAATATTACATTTTATGACAAATTTAACATCCATTGTATTTTGTCTAACAAACTTTTTTAACCACTAAAATTGGTTTAAAATAATAAAATTTTAATATTTATTGCTATTGTGGTCAGTAATCAAGCATATTTTCGTAGCACCGTAATTTGTAGACCGTAGCGCGAGCTACGGAGCGCGCTACGAATGTCTACGACTATTTGATAATAGATGATTTACAAAGGTTTCTTCAAATTTTATGAATTACATCAAAAATATTTTTTTGAAATGCATTAAAATGTCGGTACCTTGCTAATATGTGCAATTGTGCATACACTTTGGTATTATATATCCTAATGACCTAAGTCGTTTTCGTAATGGACTATAACAAAACATATTGTATAATAGATAATTTTAATACAAAAATAAATTTCATTTTGTTAATTAAAATGTAACAATAATATAAATAACTTGATTACCTATGTTTTTTATAATATTTCATAGCTTTACTAACACTTTTGACTAACATTATTTCTCTCTTATTGTCAATAGAAAATTGGACCTACTTATTTTTAAATATTAGCAGGCTATTATAATTAATCAGTATTAGCATTTAGTACCATGTATATTAATGATAGCCTTCTTGAGCATTTGATGCTATTTTGTCTACGTAAAAAAATTATGTGAGATTTTAAAGGTTTTGATTAAATAAATTGACTATAAAAAAGCAAAAGTAAATTACACGAGAGGTCTTGTATTACAATCCGCTAGATGACAACAAGTCAAATCAGACACTTTATCCTAAACATCAAAACAATCATTTTTGTTATACAATACAAATACAAAAGCATGACATCATTCTTTTTCGAAGTCAAATAGTGCTCTTAATATCAATTCTTAAAGCAATAATGTTTTTTGCATTAATAAATCAAATTTATTTGAAAGTAGATATAATGAATGAAAAGTGACACTATTTTGTAACGTTTTGTTTTAATAATTTATTTTCGACCCCGTCCTACCTTATTTTACATTATAAATTTTATTTTTAGCATAGCAAAGCAAATTTTTGTGTATACCGATCACTACAATAGAACTTGTAACCTTAAAAACAACCGGAGAAACTTTTTTTAAGACAAAGTTGTAAAACGAGCATGCTATTTTTCCGAGTTACTATAACATATTATCCAAAAAGTTAGATAAAATCGAGATCAGTAACGCACTTGTGCGCCTCTGATGTTACAGGTGTCCTAAGCCTGAAGTATACTAAGACTAAGTGTCAAACGAAACGCAGCGCAAGAAACGCGACGCAACTTGCGTCACGTTACGCGCCTTCATAGCGTTTCATACAATATCTACCCACCTTAATGTCCGTAATACACCACGCGCAAATTGAGCGGGTGGAAATTATATGGACGACGCAAGTTAATTACCATATTTTATTTACCTACTACATAATCGAATTTTGTTTCTGCTCCGCATATGTAACCCTTACTAGGATAAGTTTCTCAAACCCGCATCGCATTTATTTACTGCATTATTTACCGACATTCGAATTATGAACTTACTGTGTACACTGGTATAATAACTCTTATCCAGAGCCGTAATATATTATTTATAAAAACAAACAAACAATAATCAGGCTGGCCGTAAGGCCGGATTCGATCAATTTTATTCCAAGAATAACTCCCTTCTCTCCGATAGTAATGTCAAAATATCAAACAAGTTTGACATTACTATCTGAAGCGTTATTCTTAGAATAAAAGTTTGGGTAATTCAGTAAAAATGTACCAAACGAATATTTAAATGCTTCAAGAGGCTTCAAATATTAACTAGCTACTCTAAGCGTAGCGCGTTCGTAGCTGTGCTACGAGTTTTCGTAGACAAGTGCTACGCTTGTAGAAATCTTTTATCTTTTTCAGTAAATTCTCTCCGCGTCTTCGTAAGCGCATTTTTTCATCGAGAACTGAGCTATAATAATAATATTAGATCTTTGCCTGAAAATGTTTGCTAATTTAATTTCTTATTAAATATAACTAGTTATTGATTCCAGCTTTTCTCGGAATAATGGTTAAATTATATTCAAAACTCTTAAGACTTCCAAGTATTGGAAAAATATAAAAACTATAATTTTATAAATAACATTAACATCATTGTAATTGGAGCACAAGTAAAGTGACACCGGTCATGTCCGCCTCTGGACCCATACCGAATGTGGCGTAAAAATTTCTTGAGCTCCTCCGTGCTCAGTAAGCCATTAGTCTCGGCTGTCATCATTGTAGCAGTCGTCCAGGTATGTTAGATGCCTTTAGGCAGCCTGAAAAATCTGACACCAGTGTTGACAACTTACACGAAAAACAAAAAAGTATAATTGTATTTCCTTTTCATTTTAATCTGTAACATTTATTGTAAAGCTTATCATGTCCAGTCAAAAATGTGACTAATATTAATATTTTTATCAACAATTTAGATCATTGAAACAAAAGAAGCGCGACGTCCTATTGTTTTTGCATGGCATTGTGTCAATACTGTATCGGGGGCATGTAACAGTGTCACTTCCGGTTGTCTGTTATCACTACACTCCCACAAAGCACGAGTTTAGAAATTAGGCTAACGAACTTGAAATTAACTAGAGCTTTGTATCTATACAGATAACATGTACATTATGAGCCCATATATGTGTTTTTGTTATTTTAATTAATGTTCTACTGGAAAAAGTAATTTGAAAATAATCATCGCAATAAATTAATCTTCTGTCTAATTTTCATACCGTAAGCAATAACGGTTTTTACCTGTCAAACCTTGTTTGAGTTTTGATTTATAATTCGAATACTTATCAATTTTTATTTGCAAAACCTTCCTCAACTTTACCATACCAAACGTTAGTTGTAGGGATAGAAATCTGTTATCACCCGAAAAAATATTTTGACCAAAAATACAATACCCCTCTGTCCGGGGACAGAGGGGTATTGTTTTTTAGTTGTTTGTTAGGCACAAGCAAATATGAAACAACAATCTATCTAGAAACTTCCTATTTTCGCTTTATAACCCACGGTAACACAAACAAAAGAATTCTCAACTCAAATAATATCTTACGTTGATGATCTACAAAATGTCAAAAGTTAAATGTATCAAAATAAACTAACGTCATGTAGAAGTCAGGTCAAGTAGACACATACAGAACTAGATCCGATAGATCTAGTTAGCTCTGACGTTTTGACGTGCGCAAATGGTTCAATGTCTTATTGCGCAAACATCCCATTTGATTTTGATACTATTTTGTATTAATAAAAAGAAAATCCAGAAACCTCCTTAAAAATAATGTTTTTAAATGACAGCATATGAATAATTTTGAAACATTATAACTCGACGAACGATACATAGTTTAAGGTACCTTTGAAACTCCCAAATAGATCCTGTTAATATTGTAAATGAGAAAGTTTGTTTGGATGTTTGAATATTTGTTCTGTTTTTCAAAACGGCTGAACGGATTGGATAGAAATTTGCTTTGTATAACTTATTCAAGGAGTAACACACAACACATTTTTTTTCCTCCGGAAAATGTAACAGTCTTTTTGGGTTGTCAAATATTTGACCACCCTGGCAATGCCTCGAACATCAGCTAGTTACTTGTAAAATCAACTCATTGTTAAAAAATTATTGCAAGTTTCAAATCTAGCCAATTTTTAGCATTACCAAAAAATATAAAGCCTAAATAGATCTCAGTCAATCTTAATTCTTATGTATTGTAAAGTAAATATTGCAATCTATATCTAATAAAATTCCGTGTTTTCTATGCTAGTTTGGAAGAAAAGAAAAAAATTAGAATGATCTGACGATCTGCACGGGAGGACAAGCTGCTAGTAAGCTTCTCGTCTCCCTACGCAGATCGTAAAAGCCGATGGAGGGAATGGGCGAATGTAAATCATGTTAATAGGCGATGCTTCTAGCAACCCATCACTATTGACTGCTTTTCCATCTCTCGCCCACCATCATGTTAAAAGTGGCTTTTGAGTCTTGCGGCCCTGGGTTCTGTTTGTTTAAAACCGCAAGATACAAAATGCTCTGTCTACCCCAAGAGGAATAACGACGTGATAGTATGTATCTTACAAATTAAAGTACAGTTAATTCTAAGAATACGAATCGGTGATAAATTTCGACACGAGGCGAGTACCGCTCGGTAACCGTGACATTCGCAAATCATCTCATGGATCACAATCGTGACTGCATAACCATTCCATTCCGTCTATGGCCCAACTTTTACTTTCGTTACAATATGGCCGCCCTTTGTCTATGGTCTATGACTCGCGGGGTCGTTGCTCCCGCGCCATTTTGCCGTTGCCGAAATACGTTTTTTACGCTCACTTTCCAATACGGTGAAAGCGAAAAGGTACCGAATGTCACTGCTTCCTTTCATAGCATTGTAGTGGGTGGATGTCGATGTCGGGTTCAAATGATAATAGGCGTGTTTGCCCGCTTGTTTGAAAACACATTGTTCAACTTTGAATACATCAACCAGGTTGACGATTTTGTAGTATTTTAGTTCAGGCTATTGTGCATAGTTGAAGTACTGAAACTGTAGTAAAGCTGCATCATTATCATTTACAAATACGTAAATTAATTCAACATATATGCTTGTAAATTAAACAGTTTAATTACTATTGAACTACTGAACTTATACTTATCATCATCAGGTCCTTTTAGTCTCCGCTGCAGGAGCACGACCCTCTCTGCACTATCAGAGCCATATTTGGTCAAAGCAGCCAAAGGATTTGGCCTACACTCTCTACGCTGGCCCGACGGATTGGAGAGGTCTCGTGGTGTTTATAAGCTTTGTTCAGCTTGTATTTCCTAAGTCGCCTTCTACGACATCCACGGGAGGACTTGCAGTGGCCCTATCTACTCTGCCGGAAACCACACGGCATACTTATATTGTGTCGTATTATTTATTGGTCAGGCTGACTTTCCTATCTTTTTGTTATTCTTAAGAGCTTTCGAACATTGCACTTAAATAAAAATATCCCATGTAGAATAAAGATAGGGCATTTAACAAATGATATAAGAGTTTTGGTAATCCTTTGATAAAGTGCTTTAAAGCTTCGTGTAAACTCTGATTGATGAAGTGCAGTAAAAACATCGCTTTTGGTTATTTATTGTGTATAGGCTGAGAATTTATGTTTCAAATGAAACAAATATTTTTAAATACACGTCTACATACATACTATGACATCTTTATCCCAAATGGAGTAAACAGAGCGTTTCGGGTCCTGCAGTCTACTATTTTCATTGAATCTTTAAATATGGTAATGGAACTTAATGGTTTTAAAATAATACTTTACAATATTATTGTTATATTTAAACAAAATAAGACATTATTACAAAGACGTTGTTACATCATTTCTATTCTCATACCTTTGCCTTACGTTTTAACATTTAAGTATTACTTTTACGAGTAATATGTAATTTAAGTTATATTTGAGTTATTTTGTAACCTTTGTCACTTGATCTTTGAACCGCAATAACATTGCATTTTTACCACAGACATTGTCAATGTCAATGTTTCGCGACCCTCAATATAACTACCTTATTAGATCATCCATATTTATTCAAAAGTAGGAAGCCGCTACCAAACAGGCTGTCAAAGTAATCTCGGATATTAGAATATTAAATTTTGGATCAAAATAGGAAGTGTTGGATCGGAAGTGTTTGGAAATGGACTAGCGTCGCACGCGCACGTGAATGTCAAGGCGTCTGCGCGGAGGCCGGCGGCGAGGCCCCTCCATGGCCAAAATCTACACGAACCGGGCGGGATCCGAGATTTGGACAAGATACTATCTAATAATTTTTATTTTTTTACTCAAACTTTATTGCACAAAGAAAGTGTACGAATAGCGGACTTAACGCCATGTGGCGTTATCTGCCAATCAACCATTTTACCAAGAAATATAATATGGGTGGTGCGACAGAATCATCATCAACATCAGGTCCTTATGTCTCCACTGCAGGAGCACGACCCTCTCTGTACTACCAGAGCAAAGTTGGCTAGAGTAGCCAGAGGACTTGGAATACACTCTCCATGCTCTGGCCAGACGGGTTAAAGCGGTCTCATTGATGTCTATAAGCTTTATTTAGTAAGTCGCCTTATACGACATCCACGGGAGGACTTGGAGTGACCCTATTCTACTCTGCCAGAAACCACACGACATTAAACTTTAATTCAAACTTTATTGCACAAAAATAGTGTACTAATAGCGGAGTTAGCGCCATATGGCGTTCTCTGCCAGTCAACCATTGGACCAAGTTGAGATTTAATTGGGGTGATGCGACAGAGTGTGCAAACTAAATAGACAAATATAAATTAAATACCCCCAAGAATATAAAAAGATTATATTACTAAATACGATTACTGAAGATCAAATAAATATATAATACATATGACTATTACACATATAGATGACACCATGAGAAAAGAACAGACTTCTCGGAGAAACCGTTTATGAACCGCCTGTTTGAAGGCAAAATGACCAGATACACGTCAAATGATCAAGACTTGGAGCTCGTACTTCATGTATTGTTTCAGGAAATTTGTTATTTTGTCTACATTCCAGACCCAACGATGTATTATTTAACCGTGAACTATGATCTACAATTCAGTCTGTACGGAACAATTCTCAAAACAATCAAGTTTATTCAGGCATGTTTTTTGTAAATATTCTTGATTTAAAATAAATTATAGCCTTTGGTCTTACATTCTGGTCTGGTAAAAAAGAAAAATGTAACAGCTGCTCCTCTTCTCGTGTAGACCATTACCACTATTTTGATGATCCCATCACTATGGCTTTTTCTAAGCAGACAGAGCCTAAGGCCCAAGACCTCAAATGCTATAGCTATATATGTTCTTCTTTTTGTGTCGATGTATGTCTTTAATAATACATTATGCGGTTATAAAGTTTTACAGAGTTTGATGTCGATCGAGTGCGTTGAAGTCTTTTGTATCAAGCCTCGGTGCCCTTGAATATATAGCGCATTCGTTTCAGATGTATTTTGCTTCCTAAATTTAGTAACATCATACTTCTTTAAGTGATATTATCTACAAAACTTTACTTTTCCACTCTCAAAGTATGTTGAGTGACTGCATATTAAAATATCCTATCCTACTAATATTATAAACGCGAAAGTTTGTAAGTATGGATGGATGTTTGTTACTCTTTAACGTAAAAATCACTAAATGGATTTTAATAAAAATTTACAATAATGTAGCTTATACATCAGAATAACACTAGTCTACAATTTATAAAGATATTGTGTGATAATGCTGCACAGACTGAAGTCGCGGGCACCGGCCAATATGAACTAAAATGAGTTTCAATTCAATAGTTCTCAGTTAATTTACTTGTACAAAATGAAGGTCGAAAGGTATTGGATTCTATTAATAAGTACTTCGTAATGAGCAGTAAGAATTCAATGAAAACAATCGAAGCCAGCCCTGGACAAGCGTCGGCGAGCGGTCGTTGGCGCCGGGTCGGGCAGTCGGCCTCGCGGCGACACTGACATTGCCACCGGAACAACACCACTTCCTGCACTTTACCTGACCAGTTGAGATGGTCACTTAAACCTCATTCACTGCTCTGCCGTGCCACCGCACTCAATTAGCCGAATTATCTCCGTTCTGTTTCCCTAAGCGGTATTTTTAAACGAGGATGTTTTGTGCGCGCTCTTTGAGGCAATGAGGCGATGCTATGTTTAGGAGTGCTAACCTGATTTCTCAGTTCTCGGAAAAGGTTTCTTTTCAGTCTAAGAAGGCTACTTTTTATGAATTAAAATTTTTATTAATCAATTTACCAATTGAATGTTTCTCATATATAAATAAATAGGGACAAAGTACACAGATTGAGCTAGCGCCGAAGTAAGTTCAAGCGTTGTGTTGTGGAATACTAACTCAACGATACTATATTTTTTAGCAAATACATATATAAATAAACATCCAAGACCCACGTAAACTTGAAAATGGCCATTTTCTAACTTGCCTTGGCCGGGGATCGAACCCGGAACCTCTGTATGGCGGACTACCACGGTGACCACTACGCCACGGTCAATTCTTTTCTATGAGAATTATCTCATAAAAATCATGTTTACCTATATAATTTATTGCCAGATAGTATTTAAAGTTTTATCTTGCTTATATTGTTCAAGTCAAAAGTAGGAACGAAAAGATTGACAAACGGAATTTATCTCAAAATTTATAATTTTGTATTTCCGATCATTATATACGCTTTTTATTGCAAATCATTTCATTATCATTCAGATTCTGGAGAGATTGTGCTCATTTCCCAATCAGTCTAATCGATTTTAGCATAATAGTTCTTGCGCTCTCGTTGTTAAATAGATTATTCCACTGAAATTAAACTAACCAAGCTTTAAGTTGCGTTCTTTATGAGAAGTGGTATTGCGGAAGTCCCACCTGAGCAGAGGCGGCGACCTCATTCAGGGCCAGTAGTGGACCTCTGGGCTGATTAGTTTTTTTAACATTGTATTTTTATTTGTTTTTTTTTTTTTTTGAAGTATGATAATTTTAAACTTTTTTTTATTATTATGACATTGTTTAAGAAAAGTAGTTTTATGTTTTGTATTTTTTACATTCTTACAATTTTAAAAGATTGTAACATTCAGGGATGTCCCGTCCACAGCCGTGATTAAATATTATACTAATCAAATAATAATAAATAATCCATTATAATTTATTAACTTGCATTTTATATGCATTGTTACTCTATAAAAATTAAAATTAACACGTAAGTATATTTGCATTTATGCAAATTTACCAAGAAAGACATCACTTAATTATATTGTTTTGTACATTCGAAAACGGCATATAAACGATAAAAATAATAAATTTTATCGCTTCCTATACATTTACGGAAGTCTAATATAACTTCGACCTCGTGGTTTAAAAACATAAAAAACGGACATCGGCGTTTCGACGCGACACCCGCGAATATTTCTTTGCCTCGATACATACGCTATCATCAAGGTCTTTGACTCACTACGTTTATTTTCAGAGTCTAGAGTTCGTTTATCTTTGTTGACAAAATAGAATTCGAGATTATTGCACTCAATGGATTTACGCTTCAACTCAAAATAATTTGCACTGAGCGCTCCGAGAAGAAATAGCGTTGTTTTGAAATTATTATTGTATCATGTTTTACCCGCGACTTCATTCGCGCGAATTGCTCTAAAAACTCTAGCCAGAAATAAAATATTATCTCTTCACATTAATTTCGGACGTTACAGTATAACACAAGCTTCTCATAATTAATTTAAACAAATAATAATTATTCTTCCGTTAAAAGTAAAGAAATAGATTGTAAATTAATTGACATACAGTCAGACGTTTATTTGAGAGATGACTAATGTGGTAAATCTTTCTATTTTACCTATGTTCGTCTATTACCTTCAAATTTAAATATTATTATTTAGAGCCCGCTAGATCGCAGGGTTAAAAGGCTGGCAGGCAAAAGCACAAGATAGAGAGAAATAGAGAACCAAGAGAGAGGCCTTTGCCCAAGAATAGGATCTAGCCTGCTCTAAATTTAAATAAAGCTTTGTTTTTTATTTAAAGAAGTTTGTGCAACGTGGTATTACGGTATTTATTTGTAAACGGTTGGCTTAGACTATTATTTCTTTATCTTAGTTATCAATCTACAACACAAATGCAATGAACACGACCTCGCTCGCGAAACAAAACAAAGTATTTTATTTAGACATGAAAATAGGTGATTTAAATGTCAGATGTTAACCATGACACTTAAAATTGGTTCTGTGTTTAGTTTAAAACTATTCTATTTGTTTCAAGTAAGAAACATAAAAACAAAAAATAAAATTAACCCATTTGTTTCAAGTAAGAAACTTACAAACAAAAAATTAAATTATTTCACAATATTCGTAAAATAAAAACTTTTGCTTTAAACTGTGAAATCACTAAAATGTTTATATGTGGAAAAAAACTCTTTAGATTAAAATATTATTAAATTTGTAATTCTATTCTTTAAAAATAAGCTAATAAAAAGGTAATACCGTGTAGTTTTCTCACATATTAATAGTAAAATTATGACGCGTTGTTTCAAAAATAGGTACTTAGAGCTTTTAGCCTTAGATATATCACAGAACGAAAAGTTTAAATTAAATTAAGTTGAAATTACATATTATACAACTATATACAATCGCACAGTTAACAAAAATTACATAATCGTAAAAGTCGTAATATTGAGCGTCATTGTTTTAGTTCTGCGCTCACATTTCAAGTGCATGGTACAAGCTGCACTGACGTGCATGTGATTCAACGTCTTATCAATAAACGTGGAGTTTTTCTACTAGAATCTACGTACAACGCACACGGTCACTTTACTACTATGACGTTTGCAGTTGCTATGTACGCGTAAATATAGGTGTTCTGGAACAGTTTCGTGTAAAATTTGCGTGAAATGAATTCCACGAGTAAAAGGTTACATAAACAACTGAGCGTCTATCATTTTTTATTCTTGTGTTCGTGTCTCACACACGAACTAGTCCGATTAATGCATTGGACGGGCTTTTTTGAATAATAATAGATTCTGATCTAATTATTAAAATTAAAATGTTACTCTAATAGTAGTCACTATGTCTTGTATTTTATTTCTTGCCCACGTTGTATTAACAATCTAGGAATATCAAAAAAGTTTGTTTGATCTTAATTATTATTGAAGATCTAAAGAACTTACACAAACGCGAAAGTTTGTAAGTATGGATGGATGTTTGTTACTCTTTCACGTAAAAACTACTGAATGGATTTTAATGAAACTTTACATTAATAAAGCTTATACATCAGAATAACACATAGGCTACAATTTATAAAGATATTGTGTGATTATCCTACGCAGACGAAGTCGCGGGCACCAGCTAGTTAATAAATAATTGGAGCTGAATTCTAAGCGATTTCCTGTCTAAGTATCAGAAGTCTGCAGCAATGTAATTCAATGATCTTCGAGATTAAAAACAACTTTTAAATACCCAAAAAATGACACTCCATTTTCAAGTGCAAATACCAATGTTTTCGTCAACAACCCTATCGGATGTTCAACCACAATCTATTTGCAGAACCGAAACCAAGCGCAGAGTTCAAGAACCCTGCAGATTGCGCGGGAACCGATATCGGTCACAATCGCAATGACGAAAACCGTACGTCTCCGTGACCAGCGGTAGCGTGACGTACAGACACGCACCGAATACAACTGCTCTCTGTACTCTATCACACGTGCTTTCGCTGACGTATCGGTTATGTATCGCTTATATAATAGTTCTGGATTTATTATACACCAAACTTCATACGCTAACTTATTTATAGAATTGCAAGCGCGCTCCCTCTTGATTACGTATACGTACGTCTTTTACGTCTAATACGTAGATTAAGTCAGTCACTTTGACCCCTCTGGTATATTTTGTGTATGTAAGGATAAAGATACTCTTATTTACTAGGTTTGCGTTCGTTTAGTTTGTGATCTTGAGGAAGAAACTACATTAACAAGTAGTTCTGTTTGTGTAAACTCCAAAATATGAATTCAATTCAGAATTTTTTCGATTATATCTATGATATATATTAAGTCAAAATTGGTTTTAAAAATGCGCTGTGGGTAATCTTAAATACTTGTCCCAAAATTTACACCTTTCAAACTGACAAAGTCTATTCTGAAATACCAACATAAGGATTCTTTTTTTGGTTAATAAAAAAAAAATAGTTCTTACGCCGTGCTCATCTGAGACTGTCACATCCACCCAAGTATGACTCGCTCTTATATATATCCCTAAGTCTACATAGTGACAACGGCGATGACGATACGGTGACGTCAAGTATTCTCATTCCACGTTATCGGAGCTATAACCACCGGCGTAGCACATTGAAATTGCGGGGTTTAAATAAAACTTGCAAGCGCGCGCGCGACAGTCATTCATCGACCTAGCTCTGACATTGACATTGAAAATTGAAAATGAAAAATTGAGATAAATATGTACGACCGATACCCAGCCGTCTCCGGGCCTTACTACGTGGAACGGCCGATGACGACGCCGGGCTATAGTGAGTGAACTTGAAAATTGTTATGACGTTACAATGCCTTGGCATAATTGCCGGCATTTTGGTTTTCATTTTTTGAAAAAGTTTATTTTTTGAACTTTTTCAAATTTGAAAAAAAAAGACTTCGCTTCTGCGCTCTCCGTGACTCGGTTCTTCAAGAATTTAAGAAGCGAGTGGTACTTATTAAATGAGCTTTCTTTAAATAATGAAAAAATATTTCTCAAAATAGTTTTATCGCGTAAGAAACGTTATGTTACTATCATGTGGTCCGTATTTATATTTGCCTCTGTAATTGAAATTCCTGAGCACAACAATTAGATTGCCTTTTCAGAAATCTCAGTTATCTTTGGAAGTTTCATCGCTTTGATCAAAGTAACTTAGAAACACTTCGTTTACCAACTTTGAGTTTGCACGTGGCAATTCTGCTTTAGGTAGTAGGTACAGTTCCGCGCGGAATTCGTAATGTCCGAGTTGCTTGCCTTCAAACATTTCCATTAAGTTCATTCTGTTTCCAGGAAAGTCCTTATTACTTTAAACTTATTGTACAAAGTTCAATGACCGGTTAATAATGATAAAGTCCATTTATATTTTTAATATACTACTCCTCAGTCCTCTTCACCGATTTAATGTATTAATGAGTTAATATGAGTATGTGCACTTACGGTTATTGAACAAAGTGTATGTTATTTAAGGACTCTCATAGAAAAAACGAAGACAAATAAGGAGATTATGATATGAAAGTTAAATGAACTTAACTTTAACTGACAGATAGCCATTACATACAATACATATAAAAGAATATAAAAAATATTCTTAATACTTTCATAAATATTATACTTATGAAAGTTTTAAGACTTGCTGTTTTTATTTTACCAAGGTGAGTATCCCTTAACCTTGGGTGAGACTTATAGCAGTGAACTTCTTGCGGCTAGTGTGGTGATGATAAGCGTCCCGAAAAGTGTCATCACTCTGTCCAAATTTAAAAATATGACGGTGTAAATTGGCATTTGTCTTTATTCATATACAAGGAAATATACCTCTAGAACGTTCCTGTAACTATATAGGTAATTCCTTATGTTAATATGAATTAAACATACGCTTTTGTTAAAGGATAGCCTTGATCTTGTCACTAGCGCTGTAGTGTAGACATTGTATAATTTCGCAAGTAACCCCGGATGTGGTCACCAAATGGGTAACAAGTGGCACACTAATAATCTCGAGCTCCTCCGTGCTTTTAAAGGAACATAAAACCTTTGGGCTCGGCTGCCATCAGTATTGGCCACTTACACATACTATATTTTTATATAAAATTATTATTTTTTACCTCAAGTATCTCAATTTTTATATAAAACACGCACACGACACCGCTTCCTCGTGCGTCGTTTTTGTATGGGACAGCGGGGCGCAGTGCAGTCTGTTAGTCGCCTAAACATGCAACACTTTTGTGTCCTTGATATACTTATTAACAACTTTTTTTCTTTGTCCACAGGAATAATGACACTCAGCCGCGGCCCGTGTGACCTCGACAACATGAGTCTATTCCAAGACCTCAAACTAAAGAGGCGGAAAGTTGACTCTAGATGTAGTAGCGATGGTAAGTATCAGTTTATTCATCTATTTCTAGTAGGCCGTAAGTTTAATGTAATCAGATGTAAATCAGAATAGGTATTTTCTCTCGTTTCCTCTTTACATTATAGGTATATGACCTTTTTTTTCATTTGTTGAATAGTGGTCATAACATAATTTAAAAAAAGAATGGTTCAATTTTTTTTCCATTTTTAACTCTTTTACATTAGACTGCTTGGACTATAAAGACTGAATTTCTTACCTGTTGAATACCATTTTATTAAAGCATTATGTGATTTGTACGGCTGACCTTTCGTTTAGACCATGCCAGTTATACAACAGACAAGAACTCTAAATCCCAATTTTAATAGAGTGATGTTACAAAATATTAAATGTCATAAATATTATTTCCAAGATTTATCGAAATTAATATTAGAAGTATTATAAAAAATAGCAACCTTTTCATGACATTTAATATTTGCATACTTTTAATATATGCATTGAAAAAGAGCACACTAGAGTTATTCTGCAGCAGTTTTCAGTGAATCATACGTTTTTTTTTAAATTTAATACACATATTGAAATCCTTGTCGGTACGTCTTGAAGTTATACACAGAGCAGAGCACACCATTGGAATTCTACTCACGAACCGCTGTCACTTTCAACGACAGTGATCATCATTGTAGCGACGTGATTTCGTTTTCGTTTGCTATGTTAGTGGCTCTTACTACTACTAGACTTAATTATATGGTATGTATACTCGTGAATCACTAGCTGTGTCCGTGGGCTTCTCTCCCCGTGAGAATTTCGGGACAAAAACTATCCAATGTCCTTCTCTGGGTATCAAACTATATGTATATAGTATATAGGTTCAGTGGTTGAAGCGTGAAGTGGTAACAAACAAACAAATATACAAACTCACTTTCGCACTTATAATATTAGTAGGAAGCAGGATATAGTGTTAATACAAGAATACTTTTATCTATTACGAAAGAGTAGCGGGAGAAGAAAAATAGACCAATCGTAAACAAGGCACAATTTTTTATTAATTTAAACTAAAAACACAAGAACGTTAAACTTTTTTGATATTTAGAGCCTCAGCAGTTACACAACACAAACCCGTAAACAAATTAGCGTTTGATAATCGCCGTCATCTGCCGAAAGTTGAATAATCCGCATCATCGAGAGCAGGTTCTAAGAAATGCTGCAACTTTCACTCGCCGAAAAATAGAGGTCCGGTTCTCGACCCGCGCAAAGTCGTGCGCGTTAAGACAGGCGAGAGAATTATTACAGCTTAGTCTTTTGTTTTGTAGCAGACAGAACGTACAATGGGCTGAAATCTATCAATGAGGTAAATGATTGGTAAGGCAATACACAAGTAACTCTTCCTAAAAGGTACTACCGCATTGCAATCACATTATCCATGGGAACATTGCTAACCTTGCAGATTTAAGTACGGTTTTTGTATACCTGATTGAATCTAGACATATCAGAACATATCAGTAAATCAGTTTTAACTCAACCCGCATAATATCATGCGAGTTAAAACGCCGGGAGAATTCTACCAATCCTTTGTTTTGTAGTAGACTGAAATAAATAAAAAGGAAAAAATATTAGCGGGTGGACATTTTAAATACAAATTTGTTCGTACTTGCCATTTGTCTTATATGTTTGGTGTCACCCTTTCTGTTACATAGGTATAGATACATTTCAACAAAAACAGACATATTAACAATCGTTGATTTTATCTTACATTCCGCTATTGTTGTAGATTAACCACTTTAGCTCTCGATTAAGTTGCAAAGTGCTACTATTATGGATAGTGGGTTCAGTAGACCACTTTCACCGACACTTTCAGCCAAATAAGCTTTATAAATCATGGAGACATCTGACATCGGCCCGACGCGATCTTATCGGCTCATAACTGTCTAGATACCGCCTTGTTTATGTTTCGTAGATTGTTACGTATATTTAATAAACACGGACAATAGCTTTTATCATTTAAATCTTCATCTTTTATGAAGAAATACATTTGTGGACTGTTATTACCGGGTATAATAAAATTATGATTTTTATTAATATGCACCTTAAAATACGTTCATAATTCGTGTTGATTGCGTAATTATCGGTATTTTACTGTACGTTTAAAGAGAAAGTTGTAAATTTCCTTAATGCTTAACAAATCATTCATCCCAAAGTGAGGGATTTGTAAAAGTAATGGTCCAAATGAAACTTATTAGTTACGATTGCACCCTTAATGTTCCTGGCCAATGGTGCAAATGAGACTACGGGATCTCAACTTACTCGTATGTTATTTATGACAATGGCAACACGCTAGCTGAATTACTTTTCGCCGTATACATTAGCCATATAGTGCCGAATTATTGAACAATTAAAGAAGTGCTGGCTTCCATATAGTGTCAAGTTATTGAACAATTTAAGGAGGGCAGACTTTTAGAGAATTTGACTGAAAATCTGCGCTCTTAAAATCATTAGCATTGTATTTAGCTATATAACTGATTTAAAGGAATATAGATATTTTACGAATACGGCGGTATAACTATACAGCTACTTAAGTTTAAATTACATTCGAATCATATAATCATTTACATAAAAAAAAAACATAAATATGTATTTAAAATTAATAACGTTATCAAATAAACAGTAATAAACGATCGACAAAATGTCATAATATTCGTTGCGTAACAGTGACGTATCACGAATTCACAGCGAAGAAAGTTTACGTAAACTTGTGTCGAGGTGAAAGCAATAAATAACGTAATTATCACCATTGTGGCCTCATGAATAACACATGAGAGAAAGATTCACTGTCATACAACGTAACATTTAGCCAGAGGTGTACAGATATTCGACGAAATAAATGGCGATGGATAAAACGTGTACCAGATAGACTATCTGCTAAAATAACGGATGCATATTTACTATTTTTATAAAAGTATGTAATAGTATATTTTTTTACACGTTGTTTTTTTTTTTACTGTTTTTTTTAACTTAACATAGCATATCCCCGGCTAAATAATATGTATACTTTGTTCATCAGGCATTTTGATTATTGACTTTACCAGACATTGTACCCATATATAGGCACATATTATGCCATGCCATTATAATACGAAGACATTTTTATAAAATTTTGATACTTGTTGATTAGTTTTGTATAAGGTTTTATTAAGATAAAGTTCTATGTTCATAATAAGAAAGATAAGTACATGGTATCGCAATAGCGCCAATTTTTTATTAACGCTTATATCAAAACTTTAGGTGAATCTTTAATGTATTCGCAGAGATGAAAGACAGCGGATTCATTAAAACTGGAGAAGGGAGGTTTAATTGAAAGTGTGACGTGTTTTTGTAAAGATTATATATGAGGACTCTTCGTATTAAAGTTTTGTAGGACAACATAGTATCATCGAGTGGTTCACGCAGTCACGTGACTCGGGGGTGTGACGCGGCGAGGGCGTGACGCGTATGTCGGCGTCACAGTGACGCGCCCTCGTCAGAGCACTCTTTAATCTTATTGCGAGCACTCCGTAGTGGTGTTTTACTTATTATTATACCGGTTATTCGAATGAGAGCATTGATACCCTCACATCATCAAACGCACTTTGAATGCAAACTTACTAAATTACTCTCTTAATCGATAGTCACTTATTTTTATCCTTTATTCGGGTGGATTTGGATAAATAGAATGTGCCTTAGTAGAAAGGGTAGAGGAAAATGAAAAAGACTCACATGCTGTCCCGACCCCACGTAAAGCGGGATAAGGTACGCCTAATGGCACATGACCCAAAAGACACTAGACGTTGGGCGTTTAGGCGGAAAAGGGAACCAAAATAGTTACAAGTTTTTAAAACATAAATAACCTGTTTAAATTTATATAATAATGAATTATTCCCTCAATCGGCACTTACGATCTGCGTGGAAAAGATAATACGTAATACGAACTTTCTTCTATGCTGGTCAGGGATAAAAGAAAATAAATAATAATATAACGTAATAGACGCTTTTTTCCCCAAAAAGTAATTTTATTTTTTTGAAGCTAGAATGACTTTGTTTATCATGTTACATTTTGTTAAAATTCAGTTTCCTTTTATAAAATTTGCAATCGTCACTTGATTAAGATAAATCAATTCAAAACAACATCGTCGTAATAGGGTTTATTGACAGGTGATCTGATTATGACAAATTGATACTCATTTATTTACAACATAAATGTAGGTTGACACGGGCATTAATGTGGTTGTTGCAGTAACCAGTACTATCTTAAAAGGTTCTATTACCAAACTGGATAGTGTCTATTATAATAAATATTTTTTATTTAAGGGCAAGAATAATAGTCCGTATTTAAGGTTACAGTTGAATTTATGACATTTAACGTCGCTTTTCCTAGCAAATTCGCGGGTTTTCTCTAATTTTTTCCGAGTAATCTGATAAAGACATGATATTATATGTTCGTGTTACTTATATGACATGTTTAGCTGTTTGTTGGGGAAATACATATTATACCTTGTTTGTTAAATAATATAGCAGTATTGTTTTAGGTTAAACCTGTAAAAACGAGCATTGGAAGGTTTGGATTTATATCTTGTAACCCATCATTAGGGCCAGTTGGTCCATATTTTTAACCAATACTCAGGTATTTTGCTATAACGCTTATATAGGGTGATGGGCTGGTCAAGAATCCGTAGCACTAAAAGAGTTATTACAATGATAAAAACCTTATATAGTAAACAGCAATTAATGTTATAGCCTATAAAATTTTGTGATGTTTGAGTCTAATTTACGCTTCAAAGTTAGGAATTTATCGATAGTATTAATCCCATTCTCTTTACATACATGGAGTTAAGGTCAACCGACATGCCTCTGCTGGGAACGGTGCTTCTTTCAGAAAAGAGTCTTTATTACTCTGCCTTATTGCAGGTTAGTCGAGTAAAGAGCTAACATATACAAAACGTGGTCCATAAAACATACCTGAAAGTATTTCCACCATTTCTCGATACATTGTACGTACACGCAAAAAACAAGGTTCAAAACAATGCTTGCAGCCGAGCTATCAAACTCTACTATAAAAACAACTTCGGTTTTTCGGACGATAGTATAGTATTACGGTACATAATCAAGCTCTTTTTATATACCTTCGTTTTAATTTATATTCTATTTATTTACATCATTAGTTATAAATGACGGTATATTTTATTTTTGATAATTTATTCGAGTAAAATAAAGAAAACCAATAATTATAATGGCTGTTCGGAGCTATATTACTGTGCCTGCCAACTGTTTCTATCAAATTAAAAGAAAGAAAATTAAGGCCTTTGCTACAGTTATACATAAATACATACATACTATCACGTCTTTATCCCTAATGGGGCAGACAGAGCGTTGCTACAGTTGAAAGACACAATACGGCACATTTCTGCCTAAACGTAGTTCTCTAAGTAATCTGTGATCTATATCCAAGTTTCTAAATAATACCATTATACTAGATTGAGCCATAAAATGGAATGGACAGAATCGTTAAATAACTCAATACAAAACGCATTGAATGGTATGCAAATGTTGTTAGCTGATAAGAGAATTGCGTTGCGAAAAATAGTAGTAAGTAGTAATAATTTTGGTGTCGGTGGTCTCATAAACTGAAGGTCTGAGATAAGAGCCTGTTTAAATTACAATAGTGCAGTCGCCGTGAATGAAAACTGCATGCAATTTACATTGTTGCGTATGCACTTAAATGAGATATACCTGCTTAAAATATCGGTAATTTTTCTTATGAACAAATCCTTGACGCGAAGGCACGATTAGTATGAAATCAGCTATATGCCATTCATGTTCCTACAGGACTTTTACTTTTTATTTTCATTTCAAGAGTTATAAAAAATGTTCTATAAATAATTTAGTTCAACTTTTTTTAGTTAAGTATGGGACGTAATAAGTCACACAAAGGTAATTAAAAAAACTTAATTTGGTAGAGTATTACATATTCCTAACGAATTAAAAAGTGAGGTAATATTTAACTTCCCGTTATGGAAAATTATCCGTGTCTGAATCTGCACCTCCGGCACCGGGCACAGCGACACGTGGCGCCGCGCTGCGCCCCTCGCAGGCGGCAGGGTGTGGGCCGGGGTGTGACCTATTTTCCTCCGTGTCGCTGACCGCGTGCGACCTTCGAGCTTGCAACGATCGAATCAACGCCGCGGCTCTAAATAAAAGAGTTGCATGTTACGCAACCGCGCCGTATTGTTGTCTGTCTGCCGTGCTTCCAGCTCTTCACATTCTTTCAGGAACACGGCAACATTTGACAGCTTGCCAGTAGATATTTTAACCATCCTCTTACCACACCTAATGAGATTTTAAGTACGTAATCGATAGTCACTTGCGAAATAAACACGAGAAATGGCCGCTTTCCTCTCGGTTTAGGTACCTCGTTAGCATTGCCGACATAACAACTAGTAATCAAACCGGGACGTTTATCTAGGCGGCCGAGCCTACCTAGAACCTATTGGATTGCATCACCCGGCTAGAAAGATCGGTCCCCACCAATGATGTGGTAAAGGACGCGAAGTGAAATAGAGATCGTCCTCGAAGCGAGAGCGGTGCACGCGTTGCACTAGTCATTGTGCGGTTGCACTTCGCACGCACGGCCGTCTGAGTGACCTAATAGTGGCTGGGGGGAGGGACCGGGAAGCTCAGCGCGGGGAGCGGGGGGCGCGGAGCCGCTTGTGCGGTAGGTCGGGCTCACTGCGCGCGCCCGCCGCCCGACATCGCGCCGTCGCCACTGGAAAACTTTCTTCGCGACTTTTCCACCCGTAAACAAAACCGCGAAAAATTTTGCGCTCGCGCTCCCCTGCGGCAACACAAGCCGCGGCCGGCCCCGTGACATGTCGGACCGCGATCAAAATATCATCTCATGATTCATAATAATCACCTCCTTGCGAACAATTATGTGATAATTAACAGCACTCATTTTTGGAGTCAATGGACTGACGAATGTGTTTGGCGATGTAAGCTGGGTCACGGGAGAGGGTTAACACTTCGCCTATGGATTTAGTAATAAAAAGTCGGTAAAGTTTCTGATTTAATGATAAGTGAAGTTTTATTATTGTGTGTCATGCAAAAATAAATAGAATCTTAAAATAGTGACATGATTTAGAACCTTATAGAGACACTCGAATTAAAAAATAACAACAATTTCTCATGCTCATTTTTTAAATTAAAATAATTAGTAATTATTTTATTTTTGCCGCCATTTACGCAAATACGTAATTGTTGTATGACGTAGAGCCCTTTGTGATGTTGGCGCGCAGGCGCAACGCTTCCGGGCGCCGCATCTGCGCTCGCGCACCGCCGCTTTCACTTTCTCCTCGCACGCTGCGCTGCATCTCGCATTCGCGTCTACAGCCACCCGTATATTTCCTGCATTTTCCTTACTTATCTATTTTGGATAGCGATAATACATTAAATTATAATATATTAAAAATCGCGAGGTATGTATAATACAAAGTGTAGATAATGTTCATATCCAAGACTTATTTTTTTCATACATACTGCAGATTAGCTTTCTGCGGCTGCGACCACCGTCGCGGCGCTCACATCGTGACGCAACCGGCTAATCTAGTCGGCGGCGTCGTCGGGAAGTGCAGTGTCGCGTCCCCGCGTCGCGCCCCGCGCGTTCTAACTACGATCACGCCGCGCGGTCGTTGACATTTCACCTAGTTTCTATTTGTCGCTTCTGAAAACTCTACAGTGCTCTTTTTCATTCTCGCGGAGACGCGAGGTCACATGTCTGTGTTATTGACGGTGCGTTGTGTTCGCAGGCGAGTCAGCCGCCGACACCAGCACGTCGTCGCCGGACCCGGGCCCGCCGTCGCCGCGCATGGCCGAGGCCGGCTGCAGCACGCCGCCGCACCCCCCGCCTGTTTTCGACGGCGGCGGCTCACCCTCACCCTCGCCAGCTTGCCACCCCACCGTCATCCGCTCAGCACCACCTTACTCAGTCATCAAGTTTGAGGGTACACCCGCTCCCGTCAAAGTAGAAAACTCTTCAGTCAGCGGAAAGCATGATGCACCATCACCTTCTCAGATATCGTCAGTGAAGCTAGAGGGAACCCAACCAGAACCACCACAGCCATACAGGCCGCGAGCACTTGCTCCTCCACCACAGGGTTCACATACGTCGATTTCGCCAGGACCCTGGCCGCCTGCAGCCTGTCTCAACGGTGTAAAACCAGAGTTAATAGGAGGACATTTCCCGACGCAACAATTAGAACCTAAGACTGGAGCGAGAGGGCCTGGACAATGGCGAGGAACGCCCGCGGTCATTATGGGCGAGTCTGGCGGCGTGAGAACAATGTTTTGGACGTTACCAGCACCTACTACCAGTGGTGAACCAGCAGCGAGTGCATCTCATACACCTACCCCTCCAACGCCAGATCCAGCAACATGCAGTGAAGAATCAGCCGCAAGACTGTTGCTAAATCTTGGTGAACTGAGGCGGCCGCGAGGACCTCCACTAAATATGGAGTTACTCTGGGCCGGTGACGTTTCGCAACTACCAGCTCACCAACAGCTGCATGCACTGAACTTGAGTGCGGCAGCAGTGCCAGGCGCGTCGGCGATGGCAGGGGCCAGCTCGCTGACTCTCCCGAGGCCAGAACTACGCGCGTATGCCCCGGAGGCAGAGCGCGATGAAGACGAGCAACCTATGATCTGTATGATTTGTGAAGACAAAGCAACAGGACTACACTATGGCATTATAACGTGTGAAGGGTGCAAAGGGTTCTTTAAAAGGACTGTGCAAAACCGACGTGTGTATACGTGCGTCGCAGATGGTGGCTGTGAAATAACGAAAGCACAACGGAATAGATGCCAATATTGCCGGTTTAAAAAATGCATCGAACAGGGAATGGTTTTACAAGGTACCTAATTATGTTTTTATAAATATTTGTATTTTTATTAGTTCTTTTATTTAGATTGTTATGCTAATGACATTTTTTTATCAACAGCTGTACGAGAGGATAGAATGCCTGGCGGTCGAAATAGTGGTGCCGTCTACAATCTGTACAAAGTAAAATATAAAAAGCACAAGAAGGCGAACAAGGCGGCGACGACGACGAGTCGGTCATCTCCGCCTGTGAAACCCAAGGAACCGCTGCCTCCCCTCCCACCGCACCTCGTCAATGGTGAAATACTTAAGACTGCACTCACCAACCCCAGCGAGGTAATACGATCCTTATAGACAGACGTGAAATATTATTTAGAATAAAATACCATTTGCCAACTAAAACTTTCTTCTTCCAGGTGGTCCATTTAAGAGCGCGGCTCGAAAGCGCCGTGTCCTCGTCACGAGATCGTGCTGTGCCTCTAGAGAGAGCGCTTCACATGATCAAAGCGCTGATAGACTGCGACGCCATGGAGGACATCGCCACCGTCCGGCATCTGCCAGACTTACTCCACGACACCTCAGAGATTGGCGACAAACTTTGCAAGATCGGTGACTCAATCGTCCACAAGATGGTTGCATGGACAAAGAAGCTACCGTTTATAATGGAAATACCAATGGAAATCCATTCGAAGTTACTAATGGAGAAGTGGCATGAGATCTCAGTACTAACGACGGCGGCGTACCAAGCGATGCACGGGAAGCATGCGCACGCGCCGCCTTCGTCGGACCATGAACATGATTTTATGCAAGAGGTAAGTTATTTCCTTGTTTATCTAATTAGCTAAAGTTGTTTATTTTTGCGCATCGGGAGCACTCGGCTGTAGCTGTATCAAAGCAGATTATTTAAGTGCACTCCAGGTCACACTCGCTCCAGAGACTTCCGCCACATGCGCCGGAGTGCAGTTACGTGATCCGCATCGGTACTTGCGCAACCGCGGTAGAAAGTCGCCGCTGCCAGAGCTGCCTGCACTCGGACGCGGCCACATTCGCTGCATAACCTGTGCTATTAGAATCCTAAAATAATGCACTGCCTCGGACGTGTCTATTGTCAAAGAGTACGCGGAGCATAGAAATAGACTACTTATATCATTGCTTTCGAAATTGAATGTCACTGAACTGAGTGCAGTATGGTTTTCAAACTTATATTTTTGTCACAATTATTAGGTTCACTTTATTGATCACAGCTAAGTATAAGGCATGGCCTGCAAATTGCACGTGGATTACGTAAACTGCAGTGGTGCGGTAATACGGTAGTTACAGAAAGTAATTTTCATTGTCTAGAGCATTTCCTATTCGCTTACATGCTCGCAGTTACGTAAAGCTGTCTGTATGTTCTATTTCATATTCGTAACCCTTGTTAGGTTCTATTAGTATAATTACCTTGTAAATGACTTTATTTAGTTGTGTAATATGCTTTCAAGTTATCTGACATGACATTTTCATACACTTTTAGGACTAATTTGTTTCTTAAGGGTATTTGTTCTTTTTTTTTTTGTTTAAATTTCAAACATCGAAATATTAAAGAAGAAATAAGATAATAGAAGAAATAAAAATTATATTAAAGGGTAAAATACATAATTATTGAATTGACGAGAAAATTTGATTAAAGTTGTATAATTTTGGAGGTTCCAAATAGTTTAAAACATCAAAATTTTGAAAAAGAAATATCATTTTTTGTCAACAGTAAAATAGTATGTAAAGAAAATAAAAAAACGTTTCTAAAAGTGTTAAATAATATTATTTTCGACGTCAGGTAAACGCGAACCTGCGGACTCTGCAGAACTGCCTAACCTCCTTGATGGGGCGGCCGATAACCCTGGAGCAGCTGCGGCTCGACGTTGGGCTGGTGGTGGAGAAGATGACGCAGATCACGTGCGTCTTCAGGCGGATCCAGCTCCGCATGGAGGAGTACGTGTGCTTGAAGGTCTACATACTGTTGAATCAAGGTGAGGATTTTGTTTTCTGAAATCAAAACTAGTACATGCCAGTTATAATGGAAAAAATATAGATCTATAATTGCATGTATCTTATAAATAAACTTAGCAAAAGATCGCTATACGTCGCTGACTTTAGCAGATAATTGACAGGGAGAGAATGCTTTAGCATTAAGTCCACCTATTGTAAGTTTTAACTCAATAAATTTTTAAATAAAATAAATAATTGATAATTATTCAAAAAAGCTATCGTTGTTGGAAATATACCGTTAATTTTTCAAAAATTTTATCAATTCGGGAAAAATATATTTTTTTCTAACTAGTTACTTTGGCTTTGTGCTGTTATATAAGTATTTATTTTATTTTATTTAACAACTCAGCAAAAAAAGAACGACATCTATGCAGACCTAATTGTTTTTCTCGCAACCTTTTCATTAAAATATTTTTAGTGGAAATTGTATATATATACGTAATGCGTATTGGCTAGGATTTAAACAATAAATGTAGAACATACGTGTAGTAGTATACATTTGGTTTTTTTAATCAAGTTTCATATTTCAATAAAGGTATAATTTCATCAAGATTTTTTAAAATAAACGCAGGTAAATCAACGTAACACGTAACATCATTATGTATTTTTGACTTAAAACATAGCTATAAATTTTCATTAGGTTTTATTACCTCTATACTTATATTTACGATCTGTGTAGCATCGGATCGTTAGCGTGTAACAATTATTTTATCTACTGAAAACTAATAAAACTTGAAGTGCTTGACCGAAATTTAAGAATGGCCAATGTGATCTTAAACGACAAATTTATTTAATAATAGCTGGTGCTTGCAATTTCGTTCGCGTGAAATTTAAAAATAACGACAACTTTTTTCTGATATTCATAGCAATAGCATATAGCAATCCATGACTCTAGCACAAGAACGTAGCTACAAGCAAATTAATGATGCGGAAAATGATATTTAACCCTCAATTACAGAAACTGTCTCAATTTATATTGTGTTAATAAATGATGGATAACCTTTAGCCGAGCACAATTAAGGCCACTTTCTAATTGGGCCGCGTAAACAGCTAGCGAAATGAATGCTAGTTTCCTAAATCAAGAGCATTTACCTTTGCTTCCAGTATTTCACTCGTACCTTTTTCCTGTAAGTTTCAGTTGTTTGTTCTGTGAGTAAATTTTTGGCAAAAATAATATGTTTATAGCTTAATTTTTAGAAGAATCTAACTTTGGTATTTTACTGGTAACCAAGTTGATACGAAAGTATTGACAAGTACCTAATATTATAGTACCTGAAGGCAACATCAATATGAGTAAGGACGATCAGAACTATCCGTATTTTTACTTATTTAAATCGTATTATTCGGGCAAATCTAAGAAAAAGTTGAATAAGGAAAAGTTGAGTAGACCAATGAGTCAAAGCAACGTCACAGTACTTGTACTACCTAGTGAGTTGCGTAATTGTAACTGACCTATATGGATGGGCGATGCACCCCTGGCGGTAACTGGATTATATCCTGCAGTGCGTTGACATGCAAAAGTAATGAAGCGAGTCCTCCCCTGCGGTCCGCGTCCAAGGAGGTTGCTCTAGATAAAAGACCTTATGTTCTACATACAGAAACATTTTTTTTTTTAATTTAAGCTTGTAGTTTTTTCAATTTAACTTGATGTTAATTATTTCTTCACGAACTTTCACACATGTTTCACACTTTTTGAAGTCTTAGATTCTGGAAAAGTGAAATGGAATGGACTTAAAGATTTTAAAAACGAGTTCCAAATCTAGATGAATAAGTGAAGAAGTTTTCTCTTAATAAGACAACACGGCTCCAAATTCACCAATGTAATATTCCTTATTATTACAAGATACATAATTAATGTCTTTATAATAAACTAGCTGGTGCCCGCGACTTCGTCTACGCAGGTTTATTACACAGTATTTTTATAAATTGTAGCCTATGTGTTATTCTGACGTATAAGCTTTATTATTGTTAAGTTTCATTAAAATCCATTTAGTAGTTTTATCGTGAAAGAGTGACAAACATCCATCCATCCACCCATCCATACTTACAAACTTTCGCGATTATAATATTAGTAGGGTAGAAAGTAAGATAGGATTAGTAGGATAAGGTCACATTAGCAATTTATATTTTAACGTCCGTATCATTCGACTTAGTCCTATCGTATATAAAATATGACCATTCTAATACGTGCCAATTGGTCGTCGCGACCAGTGCGTCAAATTGGCTCTGGCATATAAATCTTGATAGTAAATCTCGTTTTTACCCGTGGCTTCTCTCGGGCTTTTAAACAAAACGAAAGTTAAATAAAAATATTTGCTTTTTGCTTAAAATTACTTCATAATTTATTAAAGAGAAACAAAAATTATATTATTTGACATTCATCAAAAAAATGTTTGTTATATAAATACTGACTAGAAATAAAGAATAATTATTTTTCTTGTTCTTTTTTTATTACTTGTTAAACTTCGAGCATTAGTCTCCAGCCTTATTAGTCCAAGACTTGTGAGTCTTGTGACCAAAAAACAATATTAAAATGTAGGTACTAGACTAAAATATTATACAACACTAGACAAGTAATAAAATATACAAATAGCCATCTACTGGCTGATTGGCCCTCGGACGAGTGCATCAAATTGGCTCAAACAATAGAAGTCTCGATAGTAAATCGAACGCCGATACGACCGAGCAGTGTGCTCTTTAATATTATTATGATTTATGATACAACTAACCCAGTTGGGAGACGACCGGCGACTCGATTGCGAAATCAGTTAGAACTTGAGAGCGAGTGATAAAATTCACATTTTACTTGGACGTACATGATGTGAAATCATAGATTTTATACTATTTCATGTCATTTGTTGTTTTTAGAATTAACCATTAACAATTTTGATTGCATTTATATTTGAGAACCATTTTAGCTGCTCTATTATGCAATCATGCAATTAATTCCTATTGTGGATATATTATTACGATGTCCATAAATGCTTAAAAGTAACTGCTAAGACGCTAAAAGAGTCAATACAATAATTAATTATCAAATTTCTAAAAATATAATGTAAAACTAAACTTAAAAAATAACAAAGAATCTAAAATTGCGCGTTCGCTGAACAAAGATGCGTCATTTAAACTAGTTAAAAATAGTTGAGTTTCACACCGCGTACCGGCGTTGTTACTATTGGGGAAACTATGACATCCTGCGTTATCGTGAACTGTAAGTAGGTCGCCTGCGCGCTCGACGTTTGAAAATTATTTTCACTGCGCACACGCATTTATGTTGCTCTTATATCAGATACTGGTAGGACGTGTACATTGTGTAACATTGTTAAAGGCATTATGTGAAGGACAAACTAAATATTTTGAAATATATAGGGACAAACATACCACCCCATCACTACGCTACGTTTTCTACAAGAGTATGCCGAGATATGGACCTTGTTACTATTCTAAAATACATATTGTTTCATTATCATTCATTTTTCTCTTCATGCGTGTTCTTATATTAGCTCAGCTCTCCTTTTTAAATCTACAAACTGGTGGCAGGTTGTTCGTCGATGCAGACCCTAGGCCCTGGTCTCTAGCCAATTTAAAACCTTATTGAAATCTTTAAGTGGAAAGTCTTTTTGTTTATTTAAATTATTTCATTCCACAGCTGGGCAAAGGTCTTTCCAATTTCCTTCCATCTGTATCTTGCTATGGCCAACCAACCGTACTGAAAAGCGTTAAGGTCGTCGCGCCATCTCTTTTTCGGCCTTCCCCTTCGACGATATCCATTTCCAGGTATCCAGGAGTTACTTAATTCGCCTTTGGAAGGCATTCTGCTGATACGGCCCGCCTAATGTACTTAAGCTTTGCAGCTTTCTGCCCCACATCGGCGATCCTGTCAAGGAACTACGTGTAGTGTTTGGGACTCCGAATAATCTTTTGAAACTTAGTACACTGTGATCCATTGCTCTTTGGCATATTTTTAAGTTTGGGCTTCTGATCCACAATCAATGACCATGTCTGAGCATCGTAAGTTAAGAAGGGCAAGTTACACATGTTGATAAGCCTGCGGTCAAGACTATTAGTCTTAGGATACGCCAGTTTTTAGAGCTTTTGCTCTAGTTCCGCCAACGTGGATGCAAAAAACAATATTGTCTGCAGAGCGCAGATTGATGAGCTGCTCCTCGCTGATCTTAATGCTTCTCTTCTTCTATGTAACAGACAGTTTTCAGAATACCTCTTCCAAGTAAAAAGTTTCGATGAAAGTGGTTCCCCCTATTTACTCCCTTTTCGACGTTAAAAGGTGGTCCGTTGGATTCTGTCTGCTGTGCTATTGCTGTAAATTAACTTCAAGAGTTGTATGTAGGTTTCTTTTAAGTTTTGCTTTTCTTAGGCTGTGAATAAAGCGTCGCGCGTGATACTGTCGAATGCCTTCATATAGTTAACGATATTGAGATAGTGATTATAGTAACAAAGTTAATGTAAATTGAAAAAATAATGAGTTGAATATTTCGATACATATATTATTCTAATAAATTACAAATAAATATATAAGATGCTCCTTAAAGTTTTATCTTTCGCGGATGTAACAATAACATTTGGTCAGGGCAGTAGGCGCCAGTGAATCGACTTGCTGATATGGACGATAACCTACTTACAAAGTCGATTAAATCACCTAGAACTTTACATCAAGCTATGTTTTATCACTTCCATTTTGTTCTACCATCACGATCCCACGCAAAATAATGAGAAATATTTTAAATTGAAACAAGGAAACGTTTTGAGGCGTGTGATTTTTTATCACATTTTAATTTGTATTCGTCATTTTTGTGTTGTTTAAGATCACAGAATGAACATGGTGTTATTTAAATTTATTACGCAAACTAAATAATAAAATAAGTCATTTCAAACAACGACCAAACTGAACCAGCCACCTAGTCTGTAAACGACCATGCTCTTCCAGCTTAACTACTGACAATGACATCTTCCACTACGCACGCTGAAGGCAGAATAAAAAGATAGTGTTCTGTTTTCTCAAAATTCCCTGAAACTACCCCACACATAAAATCATCATAATCATCAAGTTTTTTATCTCCACTGCAGGAGCACGACTCTCTCTGTACTACCAGAGCAGTCAGAGGACTTGGCCTCCACTCTCCTCGCTGGCCAGACGGGTTGGAGAGGTTTCATTGATGTTTATAACCTTTGTTTAGTTTGTATTCCCTAAGTCGCCTTCTATGAAATCCACGGGAGGACTTGTACATAAAATAAACCAGTTTAATTAATTATCTTTTCCTATTCTGATATTATTATTAGTTTATATTGTGTGCAATTCAAAAGTTCTATTCAAATGGGTGGTAAGAGGATTCAACTGCTTTCTTGTTTGATGTCATGTATCGATTGACAAAGTAAGAGTATAATGCAAAATACATAATATAGAGCTTCGGTGTAAGCAACCGCGCGGGCGCACGGCGGACTACGGTGAAATGGAAAGCGTTTGCGCAACCTAACTGTTTGTACAGCGGCAAATGTGTGGATTGGTTACAGATACAATAACTGTGTTAGATATTGAGCAATCGCACTCAAACGTATTAGATGTTTATCGTATACAAATTAAAATTTTCCTCGTTCTAAGTAATGATTTTTTTATTTCGGAACATTCCTATTGCGTAAAATTCTTAAATTATTTAATTTATTACGTTCAAAGCTAATGGTAATTTTAAATTTTTCAATACGAATAATTAAAATTTAACTTTTTTGCAATAAAATCCTTATTTTGAATGGATTTCGACATAATTCCCTAGAAAGTGTATACCTATATTTTTATTATTGAGAATAAATTTTATTGTATTTAAGCACGATAAATGCTCAAACGTTTTAACGTGAGAAAATAAAAACATAATATCTAAACAAACAGCGCGGTCGCATAATAAAGTACAATGAGTGTGAATAATGGCGAGTAGTTACGTCAGTCGAAACGGGACAACATTTCACTCTCGGAGCGGAAAGCGCGACGCGGAAGGCGCACTTTCTCTTTTGCGCAGCAGCGCCGGCGCAGTGAAAAACGCAGATCGCGCCCGCGCCGCTAGAGGTACCGCTGAGTCTCGCGCACCGATTTTACGCAACTTCACCGATTAAGATATATTACCGCAGTGTAGGTATAAAATAATCGTTCAATTCACTTTATTGGCAAATATGCATTTAAACGACTTAGATTAACCAGGATTGTTGCTTAGACCACTGCAGTCTTTATTATGCAATTTACTCATAATCCGTAAAGGAATGAGTGTTTATGCGTCTGTTTCGATATCTACCGAGTTGTACGTACTTATATAAATAATTAGTTAAATTCGTTTGAACAAAAACAGATTGTGAGAGACAAGTAACACAACACATTTCTAAATCAAAATTACGACATACTTATGTCATATTTCAATAAAAATACCCAACTGCATTCAAAACACATCAATTTAAGAGATGCTGCATTAAAACGGCACACATAAAACGGGCGCGCGTACAATACCGTGGAAATGCGCGCGCGAATGAGCAGGACGGCAATAGTTTGTGAGGACGCGAGCGCTCAAGCGGAGGTCAACGGCTAGCCGCGGTCGTTGCCCCGCTATCGGAGTGACCTACTGAGCGAGTGACGTCATCGCCGCACCGCGTACTCAGTGCCATTGGTTAACCACCGCCGCTCAGCGACATCTAGCGTCGAATAGCCAAACAAGTAATTCTGCTATTCTACGCCTGAACGATCGATAGATTCAGTGTCAAAAGTTCAATGAAAACACTGCACATAACTATGCCTTGCAGATTAATCTACATGTAGATTTGCTTGATGCAATTACAGTTAGAAGTTTATTTACATACAATGTTGCATTATACACCTATCTAATCCAATTACCTGTATTTTTTTCCTAAATTACCTACTGCTATTATATTGTCATAAATAAGTCTTTATTTATGAGAAATAAATAGCTACCGCATTAGTTTTTTAATTATTCCAATAAATAACAAAAAAGTCAAAAGTTCAAAAGATACTTTATAGGTACTTCGTCATCGAAATTAGCATAAGTAGGTACATTAGTTTTTTTGACCTAACATTGGACGTTTTGTTCCAGAAGTGGAGCTTGAGAGCATCCAGGATAGGTACGTGCAGGTGCTGCGGAGCTACCTGGAGCACATCACCCCACATCACCCCGGACGACTGCAGGAACTCTTCGCCAGGATACCAGAGGTATGACCCTTCTTACTCTCTTCAACTCCTCCACAATGACGACCTCCGTGGCCTAGTGGTCACCATGCTAGTCCGCCACCCAGAGTTTCTGGGTTCGATCCCCGGTCAGGGCAAGTTGGAAAATGGCGGTTTCAAATTGACATGGATCATGGATGTTTATCTATATATGTATTTGTTATAAAATATAGTATCGTTGCGTTAGTATCCCAAAACACAAGTCTCGAACTTACTTTAGCGCTAGCTCAATCAGTGTAATTTGTACCTAAATATTCATTTGTTTATTATTTAACTCCATCCTCTTTTCCTGACTGCTCTCCTATCAGATTCTTGGTTGGCTGGAAGAGATCCCTTCCTGGAATGACCCTTGGCAAAAGGCTCTTGTACAAAATAATCTGTTTCTATTTTTTTTAGTTACTATATACATAGAGATTACAAACAAAAAACAAACAATCCCTCATGAATTGTGAGATTGCTTGTTCGCTCAGATAACTTATTATATATAATTGCCAATAATTAAATAAATTTATTAGAAATAAATTAAAAACCACTTGAGGACATTTGTAAATAGTTTACAGACATGTATACATAATTGGAAAGTCCGTAATATCTTACACTTAAATCGAACAAATATTTATTACCCCGAAGTAAGAAACAGTTTTAATTAAATCTCGACAAATAAACGCGGTAATCTCATTACAGCGCCCTCCAAAGCCACATTGTTACACTAAACCAGTTGCAAGTGCCATAGAAAGCTTCGGATTGGAAATTTCACAATGCTCACTGTTTTCCCTTCGCTTTCAGATCCAGGCGGCGGCGAACCTGTTGCTCGAGAGCAAGATGTTCTACGTGCCCTTCGTGCTGAACTCCGCTGAGATCAGATAGTATATGGCCCAGCAGGGGGTATAGTTCTCAATGTACACCCCGCTCCCGAGCCCCCGCCGCACCCTCGTCTTATGATCGCCGCACATCACACCACCCTGTGTTCAAAACTACGATCCAGCACAAGAGTTCGTACAAATTCTATTCGGGCATAGACTACTTTCTCCCCCGCAGGAACAGCCGGTTCCAAATAACAATACATAGTGACGAACGCGGGTAACGTTAAAAGAAGACCAAAGCCGCTGGGTTAATATCGGATCGGAATAGCATGGAGTTTGAATGGGATTGGGTATGCAAAACAATAAAAGGATTCTTCACCGAGTATATTCGCTCTTCGCTGTCTACTAAGGAAGTGTGCAAACAGACGATTTGGTACTAAATTGACTTCTCTTGCAAGTGACAAGCAGTGCGAGTACAGTGCGGTACTTTTATATCTTTGTTGAGTCGATGTGTGTATTGGTTTTATTGTTTAGTAGAAGAATTAAAACGTCCCAATTGACAGACTGATTTATTAATAAATACTTAGTAATTAGATACCAGGGACTTGAATGCGTGTTTTATATGGTAGTGTACACTACATAGTGTTAAATAGATTAAATATATAATTATGTTACTATTTAAATAATGTCAGACGAAGAATTGCATAATATATTATTTCTGTAAATATAGGTTAATGTTTACATGGTAAGAAGTTGTTTTAGACAGAATTGTTTCTTGTAAATGAAATATTGCTGTTTTAATTTGCATTTTATATCGTCTAGGTTTAACCAGTAGACTAAATCTCTGGGTGTGTAATACGGAAGATTTAATTTAATTTTATATGACCTGTTCTAATGTAAGTAGCACTAAGTACCTACTCTCAGTGTTTACCAAGACTGCTTGTATACTGTTTATACACTAACATATAGCGTGGATTCGCTCAGTTCTCGTAGTCACAACTTATGCATTTTTATTGTGAATATTTTCGCATAACACTTATGCATCATATGTATTACGTTCTTGATATCACTTCAATCCTTATTCTGGTCTAACTAGATGTAAGTACCCTTCGGCAGCGTGCAAAAAGGTTGATTTACATGTTTTTAGTGGGCAAGTGACCAAGTAAGATATAAATAATTTTTAGAAACAAAAGAAAAAATGTATTTAAATCAGAAAAAAATCGGAAGACGAATTATTCAATACTTCGTATCAGTAAATAAAATGTGGTTATATTTTTGCCATTAGTTATTCGGCGTTTAAGTGCACCATTAAAAAATAGGAACCAAAACCTCAACCCAACCTTAACTATACTGAAATGAGTAAAGCCTTTTTACTTATAATTAATTTACTCATAATTTTAGTCACTGATTTAGTTATTATTTGGTTACATGCCGACAAAATACATGTAGATCAGCCATGGAATATGTAAATATATATAACTTGGTAGAGTTATACCGAACAACTATACATTACGTGTGCGTATAGGTGCATAAGATTAACTGATCTAGTACTTTGCTTCCTTTAATGTGTTCAGATGTAATTGTGCTCAACGTTTCATTGTTTTCATGTTTTATAATTCCCATTTTCATTTATAATTCCCATTATCATTTTACTTGTCGCGATCACGAATATAAAATCCTATTTATACTTACCCTGTGTATTTGGACATGAAGTCCATGTATTTTGACATATTTCATTGAAGTTAATTGATGTTTATTAGTTTTTGGAAATTTAATTTTGGAAGTTTTTGGAAATTTAATTAAAATCGGCATAGTGTTTGATTTCCTTAAATCACAGTAATAAATAATATACTTTAATTAACTGTCAACGATTTTCCAAGTATTCCCCGATTTGGTTGAGTAAACATTTAATTACAGGAAAAACAACTAGAGCTCTTGATATTTTTTAATAATATTGCTATGCATTGTAACTAAGAGCGCACAACTAATGTTAATCATGATTAAGATTCTCCATTAATTCCTTGTTTCATATAGTCAATACAAGGCATCTCAAACTAATTCATTATTACGGTTATGTACCTATATATGAGACTTAATCATCAAAACGCCATTTTGGCTCAAAATAACCAAGACTTTTCTAAACTAACACTGTCTATTGTCACTGCCTTTCATTTTAAAAGTTATTTGCCGTTATCGTTAATAACTCGTATTAATCGTTAATATTAAAATTGTAATACATAAACGTTCCAGCAACGGTGAACAGTTACCATTAGCTTTAGGAAGGCGGTTACGCCCTGTTTAAAATTAAAGTAAGTAATTACAACCAAAAAGTTCGTTCTAAGGACTTAGGTTCTAGGTAATTAATATGCCTTAGCATTACAATGCCGACGTCAAGGTGGATAACGAATATAATACTACGTTTACAGTAAAAATAACAGCACTTAAAGCAGTATTATGTTATCAAAAATATAAATAAATCGCTGACTAGTAAAATCAGTTTAATGCTCATAACCCCGATAAACTACCTATGTTTCTCTTTGCTCTTTGATCTTTACGACCTCTGTACACCTTCAGAAGCACTAATATGATACCATGATGCTTATAAGATCGACGTAATAGGTTGTGAAACATATACATGACAGAGCGTACAAACAAAACCTATATTGAGCACTGGATCGAATAAAACATCTACTTATGTTCCTTATAAGCGGTTTAGTCGAATAAATCTAAACATCTTACCGTCCTTTCTACAAAAGGAATTTTATACTAAAAGCCAATATTTAAAGCGGTTATGGCTGGAGGGGTTAATAATGATAGAATCCTGTTACCTGAATGAGCGACACACGACCGTTCCTCAACGTGTTACCATTAGTTAAGTGTTAGTGTTATTGAATGTGTTTTGTAAATTGTAATATTAGTTTGAATACAACCAGTTACGATACTGCCATCAAATGCCTAAATAGTTTTCAATTAATTTTGTTAAACTTTAACTAAGTAGTACGTTTAATTTAAGTTATGAAGTTGGTGAAATTATTAGTTAATTGTGATAGTTGAACAGTGATAGTCGGCGCGCAGTTGGTCATCCAAGCCGACTATGCGCTCGGTTCTGATCGGTCTCATACAACCGTGAGGGTTCGCCTTTAGCTCCGGTGTATCCCCACGACAATTGGATATATAATATTTATATTTATTAATTTTGATCTAACTTAATTACATCTAATTAATTACTTAGTTTATAAAAACACCATCCGAACGACGGTGTTAAATCTAAAGTCTGAGGTAAAGATGCCTTTATAGATTTTTAAACATGTAATGACGGGAATCGTAAATAAATATTATCGAGAATCGTGCATCGTTCTAATATGTAAATGGTAATGTAAGTAATATTGACACTTATTTTGTTAGTATCATAGTCTTAAGGCGAAACTAACAGCAGTGTATCAAATTGGAAGTAGTCGTTTAAGGATGTTATTGGCGTTGTACAAAGGATAGTATTGTTAGTGAATAAAACCAATTGGCGCATTACTGGCGAGTACCTAATTAGTTAATAGTACACGAGAGCCCAAAGAGGCTATATGCATCCATGTAAATACAAATTATCGAAGTGTAAGATGGCCACTCGCGTTTCGTTGCTCTTCTAATTGGTTCGCTCGATAGTGTTTACAGCTTCTTTCGCCTTTTAAAACGTTTACAAAGTTACTACAAAATTGACTGATCGGAAAATGTAAATGTTGTATTGATTTGCTTCTGCTTGTTGTTTTGGTTTGGACATGTAGAGATCGTCGTCGTAGCTGACACTACAACGGTCACAGCCGGTTTTTGATACACTTGTGCCTATTGAAATGTTTATATTACGCAACGTACAGTACCATCACTAGCGTCGCAATAGCTGGGTTCACTTAGAACAGGGTTTCGCTTGAATATACAATTTTAAAAAGGTTTAACACCGTATTGCGACTAATAGCATGAGTTTCCCTTAAACTACCATAACATCACTGTTTACATAATTATCACATTTGATACGTAGCATTTTGCTAAAAATATAGGCACAAGTTATTCGACTGCCAGCGAGTAGATATACACTGCGAAAATATTTTGACTGATAATAGTAATTAAACATAATAATGTTAATATTGTAATATAAGGATGTAACAAAAACTTAATGCATTTCACGGTTTCTTTACAGTCCATAAGAGAGTAATTAGTTACGTCTAAGATATCATGACGAAATATTTTCACATTCATAGCTTAAGGTTTGTTGTGTATAAAATTAGCGATTCATGATGTATTTCGGGTAAAAGAAGGGTTAAAATTGTGTACATTAGACATTGTAATAAATAGTTACGTGTGTAAACCGTAAGAGAATATATATTTGGAAACGTTGACGAGTGTTTGTTGTATGTAATTCGTGTCACAGATGGATATGTGGACTCTGTACATTACTAGATATCTATTCTACAAGTTACACTTCATGTTTTATTCAATGAACAGATAATTCAATTTTACGTTTACATGAACAAACACGTATAGCTTTTTATTCTAATTTAATATGTACACGGTTTTTATGACAGTTCTCACTTTTATAAACAATAGTTTAGTGCGTTTTGCTTTAAAAGTAATTGTTTTCAAATATATACTAAAAAATCTAATGATAATTTGTCGATTTGACTGTTTTACTTCCTTTGGGAACGTTACTTTGTACGTTTTACTGTTTTCTCTTACATATGTATATATAGTCGGCAAATTTTAAACATAACATTAATGATACGGTTATAGAGCAATTGCTATTAAAGCAAAGTAACACGAGGATTAAATTAAAATATGTATAGGGAAACACATGTTACACAATATTTTTTTTACAAGCAGTATCACATAAAGTGCCTCGAATAGACGCGCACGTTCGACAAATAGTTATCACAAACTGGACATATGGATCTGGTAACAAGCATCACAATTCACATCAGGGAAACTTAAAATCGAAATTTAAATCATTCTTCAACTAGACATTAATTTTTAGTAAAAGCGAAAGAATCACTCACTTTATTCATCTCTAAAATTGTAATTAAACCTTGTCATTAATTATATTGATTTCACCAAATGAAGGATGCAGCTATCTGATTTAAAATAGACTAGTCCGGTTGGTTAAACGAATGTTAAGTACTTTTATCTTGCTTAGTACAGATCAATGAGTCCAGTAAGTGCATAACCCGACATAGCGACAAACTGTTAAGAGTTCTATGTGGTTGAGTGTGCTATTTTCACGTATTTAGTTGGGCTCGCTCAATATCAAGACTTATCGCTTCAGAACTAGCATATACTTTAAGTATTATTGCTACCTTAGAGATATGTTTACATGTAGCGAAATCACATTAGTTGCTGATTGCAGTACTGTTCTCGATGGATTCAAGGCTGTTTATTATTCGACCAAGTTAAGATGACTGTTGTGGGTACTGATTGTATTTTCTCGTTCGAGTGGTGCGCCGGTCGTTAGTCAATCGAAAGTGTACGGTTTGCCAAGAGAAGTTACCTACAGTTGTGTTTAGTTAGCGATGCATAACGTGTTTGTACTTTAATTTGTTTTTTAGTTGTACTCTTGGAAATCAATGGTTAATAATTTAAGAAAATAAAATGTATGTGAAATATTTTGTTGTTTTCATATGTCATTTAGACCATTTCCTATTTTACTTATTTACAGCCTATATCAGTCCAGTGCTGGACGAAAAGCTTCTTTTAATAAAGGGTGGATTCGACCTTAGTCACCAATTTTAGTCCCTATAGACATGTCTGTATAAATAATTGCTAAAAATACTTTAATGAAAAATAAATATATGTATTAATCCATACAAATTTAACAAACACATCGAGTTTATGTGTCATAAAAAATATATGTAATCGGCCAGGGTAACAAAAGAAGTTTTGATTCTAATCGAATCTCCTACAAAAATGCTAAGAAATATTTTTTTAAATAGTAAATCAAGCAAGACACATTGCTCTTTTGTAAAAACAAATTAAAAATATTATAACACCTACTACATTAATTAGGTCTAGATAAAAAACATAATGCGTAACCTATGCATTATGCATAAACATTGAACGTATCTGCAGCGCGAACGCTACGAAGATCTACGACACTACGCGCGTTCTACGAGCAATTTACCGCCGTAGTAGCAGTGCTACGACGCTTGTGAAAATGTAACACCTATTTTTTACTTTAATATTGATGGAGAATTTAATTCGCAGCTCTTAAAAATAATTACTTTTATCTTCCTCCTGCTAGATACCAGCTTAACCAATTCAGAATAATAGATAAATATTTAACAGGTTAACCTATAGTTATTTTGGTAAGAAGTACATAAGGGTGTCTAAAAATATTAATTGCTGGTTTTGTACTGTTTAGCCGACCTTTGCAAAACAGGCAATGTATATAAAATCAGCATAATGGATTTCCAACCCTTTTACTAGGTGCAGATGGTGAGAATGAATGATGATAATTGACTCATGTTCACCATATGTAGTTAAAAAAAAATTATTATACCTGGGCGACCGAGCTTTGCTCGGTTACATCTCAAACATTAACTATTTTTTTTAAACTTGTCTAAAAACAATGCAAAATAAAAAATTATATATAAACTTAAACATAAATTAAAAAAAAGTACATAAGTCAAGGAGTGGGATTCGAACCCGTAACACTTTTTCTAGCGGTCGGTATCCTTAACCACTGAGCTAAAATCAAGGCGGTCGGCGCGACGAAATTAGCGAACATATTCTGCGTGGAAAGAAAAACGCATGAAAACTCGAAAACACGCGTTTTCCCAAACATAAAACTAATCTAGATTGATTATTTATCCCCGAAAACCCCCATATACAAATTTTCAGCGAAATCGTTAGAGCCGTTTTCGAGATCACAGAAATTTATAAATATATATATATATATATATATATATATACATACATACAAGAATTGCTCGTTTAAAGGTATAAGATATTACTCTCTTTCTTCCTAACAAAACTATAGTATCGACCAACATGTAGGTAGGTCTAGTACTTATCTATTTCTTTATTTTGACAAATTATACAAAACAATAAAATTATGTGTGAGGTCTAGTAATTGTATTATCTTTGGTTAGGCCCAAATACGCCTACGTCTACACAACACACATTACAATTTGCAGTAGGTACGTATTTTATTGATTTGTATGGCGTCCATTAGACGGTCCTGCAAGCGTCATGCAATTCCATCAATCGTGAATTATTATATTCCATCAGTCATATACCGACATTAGACGGTTATTCCGACTGATCGTCAGTCATACCCAAAATTTCACTAAGGATCAAAGTTTTCACCCAAGGTATTATGGATATTCATAAAAGAAAAGCTTGTATTGGAATTTTGGTTGCGATGTTGGATAAAAAACGTGTAAAAAGAAGGCGTTGGGTAAAAGACTGGCTATTGAAAAGGGATTTCTACACCCATATAAACTTGTTGGCTGATCCCATAAATCAGCCAACAAGTTTAAAATCGGTACGAAAGAAGATAAAGACTATGAGAATTATTTTCGCATGAAAGATGCGTGTTTTGAAAACCTTTTGGTCTTAGTAACACCATACCTAAAAACACGATACCTGAAGTGCTATTTTTGAAACGCGGAGTCGTTCGTTTAGTGACTCCGAGTTTGAAAAATAGCACCTCTGTATGCGAAAAGCTATAACTCCAGAAGAAAAACTAAGAGCAGCTTTGCGATGCGATCGCTGTCTGCGCGTCGACTGACGCGTGATTGATGAAATGCCATTACACATTCACTCAAAAGTCATGATTGACAGTTGCATGGTGCAAAAATCAAAATATCCAGATATTTGTCAATCAATTTCATGCAACCATCAGTCACCACATTACACGGTAGGTAATCTGTCAGTCACAGCCAGGGGGGTGAAAGTGCCATACATTGGGAATTTTTCATTTCGAACGACGTCATCTATTTATCTTATTCCGGACTATTTATCAAAACCACTTTTAGTTATTAGTTTGTTAGCATTTGTATAGATGTCGCACTATATACGTTCTCAGTCTTAATTTTACGGTGTTAAGCATAGTATAACCAATAATTTCGCAATCTCGGTATGAAATCTAAATGGTGTAATGGTTTACGCGTTCGAAACTATTCGTGAATCCCTTGGGTTCAAATCTCACCAAAGGCAAAAATCTTTTATACGTTTTTCTATAAATTTATTGTTAAAGTATAAGTGAAAATTTCGCGATCTCGGTACCAAGCCCAAGTGGCGAAGCGGTTAACGTATTCGAAACTGTTCAACTGAGATATCAATGATATCACCCAGGAAACTCAGGTTCAAATCCCACATCGACCAAGTAAAATTTTATATTTGTAATTTATGTTGTATTGGAATAAGAATAATAGATGTCACTATGTTTGCGGCTTAAAGTGTTGGCAGACAAATTACGTGAGATGGCTGTCTATTTCAGATATATTATAGTACTCTATGGTCACAGCCTTGACTGTGGTAAAACCATGGAATTGTATGTGTAAAGCCGCGATTACACTTCACGATTCGTCGGGGACGATTTCACGCAGGCGCCCTAAATCGGGAAGTGTAATCGCTGTTAGGTAGGCAGGGTCCCGATATCGGGTAATCGGGGCTTCCCGACCGCCCTGTTTCCCTATTTAGGGAGTAAATCGGGTGATGTAATCGCTGTCCCCGAGTCAGGGCGTTCAGAAGTGCCAATTTTGAAACGCGGAGCCTCCTAAACGAATGATATTTCCATACAAAAAACAGTTCGTGTAGTGACTCCGCGTTTCAAAAATGGCACTTCTGATATGAACTTAAAATAAATAAATATTTATTTCATAAAACGATACTCTTTTTTTCTCCGGCATTTTCTTTTTTTTCACATTTACACCCGCAGTTGCGTCAAAAGCGACACGCACTTGACCAATATTTGAATTTTGGCAAGCACAGGTGCCACTATTTCAACATCACGTTCGGCTGACAACTGAGTTAGGGAGGCGATCTAGTGCAGTGTAATCACAACGCCCTGTCTGTCGCCCCTGCTCATCGGCCCGACGGATCGTGAAGTGTAATCGCGGCTTAAAACTGACATCAAAACCTACCGTGTAATGGACGCCTATGATTTGTCCAAACTGAAAAATAGTACAGGATCAGTAGCAGCATGAAGCTGTAGCACACCGTTACGGCAGATTGTAAAAGTACAAGGGTGCTAGGGGTATCTATTGATGATTAGAAAAACTTTTTGGTTGTCTACTGCTGCCATCTATTGTTTAGTAGCGACACTAAAACACAATTACATATAACGCCATCTATACGAGGAATGTAAAATTAAAGAATAGAAGGCATGATATTGATACATATCAAATATTCGCAACATTTCAATTTCAACAAAATATGTAGGTATCATATAGGTACCTACCTAACTCCAAAATTATAATTAAAAATAATAAAATGTCCGAAACATAATAATTCCAAGGTCCGAACACATATTTAGGACTTATACGTTTACGACACGTTATCTGTGCCTGTCAAACCTTTAAAAATCCTTATGTCAAAAAATCTGCCGACCGCCACATGTCACGGTAGAAATAAATTTAATTTTCTCATATTTTTTTACGAATAAATCATAAAAAGATGGTGAGTATTATTCTATAAGGATAAGAAATAATCCATTTATTCGACACTTATTTGCCTGAATACTTTAGTGCATTGTGAACCTCAAAAATATCTTGTTGTATGCGTCATGAACTTATGGTTTTGTTTTAGAAACCTCTTATGCTGCAAGGGCACGAGCGTGCCATCACGCAAATTAAGTACAACCGTGAAGGAGACTTACTTTTCTCGGCGGCTAAAGATTCCAAGCCCAATGTGTGGTGGTCCCTGAATGGAGAACGGCTGGGCACTTTCAACGGACATGGTGGTGTGGTCTGGTGTCTTGATGTGGATTGGCAAACTATAAACTTAATAACTGGTGGAGGAGACAGTTCCTGCAGGTTAGTTTTGTGCGCAACCTAATATTAGGAGAATAACAAACAGGTGGTGGTCTCCCATGCTGGTCTGGGAGAAATAAAAAAAAAACTTAGAATGTACCAGCTGCTTCTCTTCCCACGCAGATCGTAAAAGCCGATCGAGGGAGTGGGCAAAAATGCAAATCATGTGAACAGGCGATGCGGCTAGCAACCCATCACTGTATTGATTGCTTTTCCATCTTCTCACCCACCATGACGCTAAAAGTGGCTTTTGGGTCTTGCGGCCCTGGGCTCTGCATAGAACCGCAAGACCCAAAATGCTCTGTCTGCCCCATTAGGGATAAAGACGTGATAGTATGTATGTATGTATGTACAAACAGGTTTACTGATTTCGGAAAATGTAAATCATATCTTTTTAGTGATCAATAAAATAATGATATAGAGGATCCTGTGTTGAAACTGTTTCGGGTTATAGCATATTAATTCCAGGGATGGTATGATATATTCTGAATATGAGTTTGGATGCGAATGTAGTAATAATATTATTTGGTTTCTACAAATGAAATTCTACAAATTTTGTATCTGGATACAGATGTAGAAATAATAAACAGTTGAAAATACGAAATTGTTTCAGATTATCTATTAGTTTTGAATAGTTTAGATTTAGAAACTAGATTTAAGGGTATTCAAAATGGTTAAAATATTTAGGCCCTGCCCCAATCCAAAATTAATTAATAATATTTGTATCATTTGACCTATTTAAAATTTGACTATGGGTACAAATAGATGAAATATGTTGTAATATGAACACAATGTCTATTCATTTTATTTTTACTAGGGAACTTAGATCATGTATTTAATTATGTTTCAGATTATGGGACTTGGAAACTGGCAAGAACATAGCCACAATAAAAACAAACTCTTCAGTGAGAACATGTAACTTCAGCTTCAGCGCCTACCAGGCTGCTTACACCACAGACAAAGCCATGGGACATCCTTGTGAGGTAATTAGGAATTCAAAGCAATGCAGCAATTTTATAAATGGTTTACTCTACTTGCTTCTTACTTTCCTCAAGGACATCTTTTCTGCAATTTGGCCTAAATTGATCAGTCCCGCTTTGCGTGGGGAGCTGACGCCGGCCCAGCCCAGCTCCTGCAAGAAACTCAGGACGCCTGCTGATGGCATCCTGCACGCGTCCACCATGGTTCTCGCGTGTTCTAGGAATCTTCTACCCTTCTGGTTTACTCTATATCTTAATGCGTTCCCGGTTACTTTCTCAACTTTGGAACACAGGGTATTTCTTCCAAATATAGAGCATATCAATGGTCATTGGTCAACCAAGAACACCAAAGACCTTGCAAAGTGGAGAATAGTGTGATACAACTTATTTAAGGATTTTTAAAATTTCTATTGTTCTGCCCAATCTGTCAAACTGGGCAAACTCAACCTCACTTTCTTTTTTCCATGTAATTGTGTACTGTACACAAACTGGTCTGGGCTACACACATAAACTGATTATAATTATTAAAATATTCCAGGTGTTTGTCATTGACACCAGAACCATTGATGAATCCATGTCCACCCAATCGCCAATCCTAAAGTGGGAGATCACAGACTCCAAGGTCACCTCCATGGTGTGGGGGACTTTAGACGAGACCATCATCACTGGTCATGAAAGCGGAGACCTCAACCAGTGGGATCTTAGGGTAAGATAAAACATAATATTTAAAATACATTGTTTTTTAATTTTTCTGTCCAGTCTGACTTATAAATCTATCATAGAATTAAATTTAACACTCTACAAATGGCTATGAGGATTAATAATATTTTTTTTTGTATAGACAATGTTGTAACTGTTATATTTTCTAGACTTAATTATTAGCCAGACTAAGCTAAAATCATAAAGCAATAGATGACAGGGATTGCACGCACATAGTATGAAAAGGATATGCCTACAAAATAGTGTATAACCGATAGTTTGACTATCGAAAGTTGACCTTGAAAAACAGTGAAAGTTGACCTTGAAAAACAGTGACTTATAAATCTATCATAGAATTAAATTTACCACTCTACAAATGGCTATGAGGATTAATAATATTTTTTTTTGTATAGACAATGTTGTAACTGTTATATTTTCTAGTCTTAATTATTAGCCAGACTGAGCTAAAATCATAAAGCAATAGATGACAGGGATTGCACGCACATAGTATGAAAAGGATATGCCTACAAAATAGTGTAGAACCGATAGTTTGACTATCGAAAGTTGACCTTAAAAAACAGTGAAAGTTGACCTTGAAAAACAGTGAAAGTTGACCTTGAAAAACAGTCACAATATCATAGGACTATCGATAGAATATATTGTCAATAGTTTGCAATACTATTGATGAAAGGTAAAACTATCAACAGTATCGATAGTATTGGATGTAGATACAATCGATAGTATCGATACTGTATCTACTATTTGCATTAAATACTATTGATGGCTACAATTACTATCGATATTAAATAATACTATCGATAGTTCTTCATACAAATAGTGCCTTTACTATCGATAGTATTAATCAAATCTAATCGATAGTATCGAAATTATCAATACTATCGATATTTTCAATGTTTTCCAAGGTCACGATAGTATTAATAGGCTATCGATATTTTATACTATTGCTTGCAACACTACTACAAAACTATGTTCAGCATCCAATAGAAATATAATAAAATGGACTGTGGTGGAATAGTTTAGTTAGACATTAGTGGCTGAGTATGCTAATAATATTGTTTTTTCAGACCGGAAAGAAGGTACATTCCATCAAAGAGCACACTCATCAAATCAATGACATGCAACTGTCTCGAGATGCCACAATGTTCATCACGGCTTCCAAAGATCAGACCGCCAAGCTATTTGACACAAGCTCTTTAGAGTTGCTCAAAGAATACAAGACCGAGCGTCCAGTTAACTCTGCCGCTCTCAGTCCGATCTTAGACCACGTGGTACTCGGAGGTGGTCAAGACGCTATGGAGGTAACCACAACTTCGACTCGGCAAGGAAAGTTCGACGCCCGATTCTTCCATTTAGTATTTGAAGAAGAGTTTGGACGTGTTAAAGGTCACTTCGGACCTATCAACAGTTTGTCTTTCCATCCTGACGGAAAGAGCTATGCTTCTGGAGGTGAAGACGGTTATGTGCGCGTGCAGAGTTTCGACCAGTCATACTTTGATTATACTTTCGATTACAACCGCGATTAATTATATTGAGTATTAGTAACTACAAAGTAACAACTATTCCAACTGTGAACTTGAAGTGATTGGTTATAAATAAATGTTTTTGATAATTTCTATCAAGCGTCACAGATTATTGTTTTAATTTCTCTACCTTCTATTTATGCGGTTAGGTCTGTTTTCCAAGTGTCCATCTTTATGCTAAACACAGCTTTGGGTCTTACTGACCTAGGATGTCTATTGTCTACCTTGTTACGGTTGATCCCCTCCATCCAAGGGAACGCCACGGAACCGGCTATGCTGGAGCGTTGTGTTGCTCTAGCAAATAATGGTTCTGTGCGGCAGAAAAGGATAGCAACATACCAAAGTTCCGTACCGTGCTGACAGATTTATCCCAACCCTTAGGCATAAAGTTTTGTTTCTTGCGAGGTGATGTAAAAAGACAAAAACTAGAACCTACAAGCTCAAACTAACAAAGTAAACTCAGCATGCAGTAAGAGGGTGGGTACTTGCTATATTATTATTAAAGTACCTGGGCGACCGTGCTTTGCTCGGTTACATCTCAAACATTAACTAATTTTTTTTAAACTTGTCTAAAAACAATGCAAAATAAAAAAAAATATATAAACTTAAACATAAAAAAAAACAAAAGTAAGTCACCGAGTGGGATTCGAACCCGTAACACTCTTTCTAGCGGTCGCTATCCTTAACCACTGAGCTAAATCAACGCGGTCGCGGCGCGACGAAATTAGCGACCATATTCTGCGTGGAAAGAAAAACGCATGAAAACTCGAAAACACGCGTTTTCCCAAACATAAAACTAATCTAGATCGATTGTTTACCCCCGAAAACCCCCATATACAAATTTTCTGCGAAATCGTTAGAGCCGTTTTCGAGATCACAGAAGTTTATAAATATATATATATATACATACAAGAATTGCTCGTTTAAAGGTATAAGATATGTATCAATAAAACAATTAAATACAATATCCAACAATTTATTATACAAAATATTTACCTAATTACACTTGGGAATACTTGCTGTCTTATTGTTCTAGTGTTATCACTTGGCTTAGCATACTCAAAGGAAGTATGGTGTAGTGTGTTGGGGAGGCACTTCTCTCTCGCTGTCGGGCACTGCTTGGAATAACTTCGGTGTTCTGTCGTTGACTGTCTTGAATTCCAGTATGGAGGCCACGTTGCCGCATCGGTAGCAGTAGTTTGGAGCTGACCAAACTGTTACCAATCTCTTGTCGAACATATATTTGTATCCTGAAACCAAAATAAGCAACTTGCTAGTTTCTAGGAAGTCAAATCAGATACTTTTTTTAAGCATCAAAACAAACATTGTCTATGGTATTTGTGTGATATAGCACGTCGTGACGTCATAGTTTCTTGGAGTCAAATAGCGCTCCACGCAGTAAAAATATTCTATGTCTATGGCTCCTGTTATCAGTTTTTCTGCAACATGGAATTGTATGTAGGTACTTCTGCATTAATAAATCTAACGTCATGTTGAAAACGGATATATCAATAAAAAGTGACATTATTTTTTGACGTTTTATTCTATTATCAGTACAATTTATTATTGACCCAGGATACAATATTTTATAGCACCCACACCTATTTATATAAGCTTGAGTTGGACCCTTCTCCGTAAAATAACATAACAGCCGTCTGAAACTGTCCTATTACAATGTCAAAGCAAATTAGATTATATCATCATTTAATAGAGTCCAATGTTGCTTGCCACTGCAACACGAGCATGCAGCTATGCATGTATGTGGTTTTTGGGGTAAGGACCAGCCTGCCCTCTAAACATAGTAGGACCTCTTGAGTGTATAAGAGGGCGACAGAACGCTATAACACGGCCGCTGCCATAGCGTTCTGTCGCTTTCTCTCTCTAGCTAATGATAGTTCGGAGCGACAGAAAAGGATAGCAGCATAGAAAAGTGCTGTTCCGTGCTGACAGATGTAGCCCCAACCCTAAGTTGCTTCTCTATTTACTTTGGTAGGTTATGAAGCATATTAGCATCTAACATGAGTATGCTTGCATCTAACAAAAGTGTGCTATTGGTGTCTCACTGCTGGGGATATCCCATTTCCAGCCTACATATGTTAAAAAATCGACTCACCTTCATTTACGAGTTGATGCGCTCTACATATTAGATTTAGGTTGTTGTAGTTCATAAATAATTCTGTGACGTAGCTCCCAAACAGCCAACCTGCACCTCTGGGGCTTACTGACCTGGAATAAAGTTTAGATGATTAGAGAGGTTACTCCTAATATCACTTATTTCGAGTCATCACGTGGCCCAGTGCGCGAATCCGATTCGCACTTTTCCGGTTATTTATTATAATTCTCAGAAGTATATAATACATCTAATTGTAAAGAATACATACCACATTTTAACTTCTGCTGGGTCTGACCACAGCAAATCACAGAAGGCACCTTTGTGTGGTATTTGTTGGTTCCTATCAATACATCGGATCTGGTCGAGCATAGATATTTCTGGCGACAACCCTCCGTGGACGCACAGAACTGTTTCGTCTATTAACTGCAATAAAAAAAAATTAAAATGCATTGTGACCTAAGAAGTAAAACATAAAAAGACAATATTTGCTTATCCCAATAACATGGACCTCTCAAATAATAAATATAACTGAGTCAAAGTCACAAGTCCGTTCCTTTAGATATTTTTATCACTTGATCACTGTAAATTTTCCTTACATGCATACATAATATCACGTCTGTTTCCCACAGGGGTAGGCAGAGACTATGGATTTAATACATAAAATATAATTTTTCTTTTGATTTCTTAATAGTTGTTGACATTTAATCAATTACTAATAACTAAGTTTATGCCACTTTAGTATTTGTATAACTTAATCACTGCCAAATCTACTTTTGATTTTATAATAGTTGTTGATTTCAGATCATTAACTTACAACTAAGTTTATTGCCGCTTCCTAAGCACAGTACAATGCTGAAGAACTTCTACTCAACTTACAATTAATTATACAGATACTAAAATTAGATATGTGGACCGAGAATACATTGTTATGTTACTGAATTTAAAATATAAGTTTTGAATTGATTGTTTTGAATATTTAATAATGTGAAATGAAGAAAAAAATCTATGAAATAAACAGTAACTAAATTATCATTATCATACCAGCCGTAAGTCCATCCACAGTCATAGACTTTTGATTATAATATACCTAACATTATAACATAAAAAAATTAAAAAACATACCGCTGCAACAGTAAGTAAGTCAAAAACTCTGCAGCAATCTCTCCAGGCATTGGCATTTCCATATTTGTTGAGGCACTCATCATAGAAGCCATACACTTTTGTAATTTGACAGGTTTCATGATTCCCTCTTAGCAAGACTATCCTGAAATAAACAAAAAAATATATCTCATTCTTGATCAGGATGCGTAGGCATTATGACATGACCTTAAAAGATTATTAGACAACATTTAGAATGCAATAATTAAACCTAAATCCAGCTTATTCTATTTCATTCTGTGTTTGATTTGTTTTATGACCTCCGTGGCGTAGTGGTCATCATGCTAGTCCACCACCCAGAGGTCCCCGGTTCGATTCCCGGTCAGGGCAAGTTGGAAAATGGCCTTTTTCAAATTGTCCTGGGTCTTGGATGTTTATCTATATATGTATTTGTTATAAAATATAGTATCGTTGAGTTAGTATCCCATAACACAAGTCTTGAACTTACTTTGGGGCTAACTCAATCAGTGTAATTTGTCCCTATATATATATATATTTATTTATTTTATTTTTTGGCTTAAATTACTGGACTAGTTCAGCTGGAATTTCAAAAACCACAGACAACACATTACTCTTGCAAATATAATATTAAGATCTGAGGGTTATTTTATCACTACTCCTGATGATGAAGTAAGTTTTTGTTGCACAAAGCAGATGCAATCACACCAAATACAATCACTAGGATTTAGATAAATTTAATACTGATGGATATAATATTCCTTAATTTTTGCAACAACAGATAAGAACAGTCAATGACACAAAATTCACAGATAACATACCTATCTGGATACCGAGCTTTCAGTGCCATCAAGAGGGTCAGCGTCTCTAAACTGTAGTAGCCCCGATCAACATAGTCCCCCATGAAGATGTACTTTGTGTCTGGCACTTGGCCGCCTTTGTTAAATAGTTCTTCAAGATCATAAAACTACAACAAATAATTAGATACAAATACTTATCTGAGTTGAATAAAAAATTTTGGAAATTTTATACTAAGTATCACTTTCATAGATCATAGATTTTTTAATAATCATAAAATAAGAAATAAGTAGGTAATTTCTGAAAAGGAAACTAATATTATACTTAGGTTTATGAAATAAAACAGACAAAGAAGTGTGTAAGTGAGAAAACTGACCACTCACTCACCTTCTAACTTATCTTAATTTTGTGCCATACTTAATAAACTACTGAATTTAAGTTAATAAAGCATGGGTGTACCTGTCCATGAATGTCTCCACAGACTGTTACCGGAGTCTGAACCGGTTGGACATTGGGCTCCTCCAACAACAGGTCGCACACGATATTACACAGCTCCCGCAAATCATCTTCTGGTAGATATTTACACCTCTTCGCGATTTCTATCCATTTATCCACGTCACACATCTTCATTTATTGCAATATGTAGAGGCGTTTCTTGTGATTTTTATCAAAAAAACCCTTTGCAAAGCAAGCAAATGATGAACGACAAATACGATTTGACATTTGTCAAAGTCACAGATACGTCAAAGTCAAGACATTTTCTTTTTTTCATATTTTGGCATAAGAATATAGTCAATGAATTTTTAAGTTCTAATTTATTTTACCGACTTAAAAGCAGGCATTTTGTGATTGTTGATTGAAATCATTAATGATTTTCTCAGTTTCTACATTCACCTCACCTCGTTTCCAGTTACATCTTTAGCACGAGTGACCATGACCAGAGAAAAAATGTGCTTTCCGGCTATTTTCATCTCTAAACAAAAGATGCCAAAGGGATGGTCGTATAGAATAGAAGTCATTTAATAAACAATTATCGGGTTAGAATATAGGCCAGACGTCCGGATCCATCTGAAAGTACTGAAGCAATGATTCGGTTTCACATATGGAAGGGCGTCCTATCCACTGAATTTGTAGTAATCATGTATTAAACTACCACAATTTGCTTCCGGTGATGGAAAACTTCCACCGAGTGTGTAATGTTAATGACTGTAGTGTCACCCACCCGTGACCGTGGTTGCTTCCGAATCTGGGTAAAAGACCTACTCTAAGAAGTCTGTATAGTTGAGCATATACATGACATGACATACGATAATGTTTTTATCCTTATCTATTCCCTATATCCTTTATTCAGAAATAAAGAGTTTACTAGGTAGATCGAAATCTCCATTCTCCCACTCACAGGTACTTATATTTGTCGATCAGAACTCCAATTCATCCAATTACAAAAATATAGGTAGGTATTTCCTCATTGGTCCTATATTTTTTTTATCAAAATCTGTTCAGTAGATAGATTTTAATCAAAAATTTAGCAAAAATGTATGCTGCTGCGTACTTACTTATTCTGATTATGCAAAGATTATAAGCACATTCTAAGGCCCAACGCTGACGACAGACTAATCTGTGCAGCACTTTTTAGTTCTTGAAAATGTAACCCATGGAATGACATGCAGTAACGCACACGACGCGCAAAAAGTCCGGCGCGCGTCATGTGCATGATTACATGGGTTCTATTTGGTTCTATTTTCACAGACTATCACAGACCAAAAAGTGCGTCACGGATAGTCTGTCGTCTGCGTTGGGCCTAAGGCTCTCTGGTATTATGCTTTTCTGACTTTCCATTTCAATGGTGTTTACGACCAACTTGCCTTAGCGTAGCGGCAGCGCACACCGAGGGCAGAGCAAAGCAGAGCATTTTCTGAGAACACTGGAAATATTACCTTTTATGTCTATTGTTGACAGACAGACTGCACAATTAAATACATGTCCAAAATTGATGCTCGACTTAAAATCCCTAATATTCAACAAGTTTTTTACTACTACTAGACTCATGGTTATGGTAAGTAGTAAACATATGGTAAATAGATAATAAAACAGCTCTTTAAATACTCAAGAGTTTATTTAACGTGAAAACAAACATGCAAGTACATTTTACAAATGTTGTTACATCTTGTTATTCATGTGGTGCTGTTGATATGCTGCTGTGAATAGGTTAATAAAAATATTATGCCTACCATTAACTAATGCTAAAGCATATTGTTTGCAGTACAACAGATGAACTTCTTGGGACGGATTAATTTAAGGATTTTGAAAAAAAACTAGCACGAAAAGTTCGCCTACACAACAAATAATATTAGTTGACAACAAAACTGTACTTAATTTTAACTGTAGGTATTGCATTCTATCATCATTAGTTTATAACTAAGCTCGGCCGACTTTGTTTTCACAATACATGATCAAAAAAATCCAGCCCTCATTGGCCCATTAGCAGTAATATCACTAGGTTGAAGTTGCCAAGGCATTACCAAATCACAGAATGCTATTGTTTAGTGACCAGTCATAAAGTACTGTTTTGTCAAACCCATACAAAATAATACTGCATTGAGTTGACATGAAACACTTTATGAAAAGTCACTTAAGTCATTTATGACACTACAGCAATAAAAAAGGCTTAAAATAAATAAATTCTTGCATAAACAAGGTGATAACTAAAAGAACTATCATCTAAAAATTTGATTCAACAAAACAACATTACACATAAGAAGTAAAAAGCGTGTTTAGCGATTTTGAGTTAATTCCATCTAACTTTTGAAAATTTTCAACATTTTCAGTTATAAAAAATACTTAAACCCGAGAGAGTACCAAGTGATCACAGATTCTGAAAGTCCGTTCATATCAGTACAAAAGTAACCAACATGTTGCAACGGATTCACCTATTACTACAAAATATGAAAGCGGATTCATGCCCATTATCATCTTGCAATAACATAACAAATACATTTAGTAAGGTTATACCACTTGTGTAGTTAAAATCTACAATGGATTAGTACCTATTGAACCATGAGCATGTACCTGATTTCATTTTGCCTATAATACCAAGATATGCTAAAATTACTTTCTATTCGCTAAGAAAGCTTGAGGGCCAGTACTCATTTAAATACAAATGCATAATTGCTTTGGCAAATGGAAAGTTAATTACACAACCACTCCCTAACGACTATTTGTATTGTATAGTCAAACAGTAATAAATAAAATTTTAAAATCAACAACGACTACTAAAGTACTGGCGATCAAACATGGGGAGGCGCAATGACGTACGGACTGTAAAATAAGTTCTTTCAAAAGTATCTCCAAAGAAGAAAATATTGAAGTATAAAATAAAATGTTTTTCGAATACGGGTCTAAACTTTATTCCAAAAAGTTAGGCAATTAAAACACTGCACCGTGCCCCGCTGCGTAGTGCGGGGCCGCCATATAAAAACGCCGCGCAGGGACGCGGTGTCAGTGTGTTGTGCTATCGATACAACTTGAGATACTTGCATAGTGCGGCCACGCACCACGCACCGAGGCGCGGTGCAGTGTGTTAATCGCCTTAAGGTTAAATGTATTAAATTTCTGAATTCTAAAATCTCATGCTAACATACTTTAGCCGTCAGCCTCCTAAAAAATAATACCATCAGTATTTTCTTCTTCAAAATGAATGTTACACAAAAGAAATACTACCCCCTTGTCACAATTTTATCCCCACTATTATTGTAACATTGAACACATAGGAGTGAATGAGCGTCAGGTGCCACTTTTTTGAATAACCAAAAAGACCCTGTTATGAATGGTTCAAGCTACGATTAATACTTAAGACTAATACGAGATACACACTTCATACTTATATAAATAGATCTTAAGCCCGCGCAAACAAATATTAAAATTTTCGACTCGCTTGTCGCATAATCCGAAATAAAAATATTTAAAAAAGTGCAATGAAAGTTTCACCTTAAGTCTAGTTTGTAAGAAATAGGGACAGTAATGACAGTAATTATTGTCGATAGTAAAAAATATTGGAAGTTTATAAGTTTATAAGCGCGGTTTCTTTTATAAAATTAATTTACAATGTTAGCCAAAAAGGATTGATCAAGCACGAATGAGGTTTAAACGTGCCGTTAGACCAACTGTCATATTTTTTATGACGTCAACGTTGATCACGTAGATATAATTTCTTGTTCATGTCGATGGCAAAATTATATCCTCGCTAACTAAAATTGTAAATCCGATGGTACTACGGTAAACAGGCAAAACAAGCTCCGTGCCACATCAATTAGATTTTTCTATTTTGTTTTTGAGTATACTCACAATAATATATAAATTGGTTCCTTAAAAACAGTTCTTGTTTATTATTTTTAAATCAATCTGACGCGGCACGTAAAGATCCACAAAACCCGCTCAAATACACTAATACAAATCACCATTATCTGGTATCAGTAGTATCAATAATTAAATTCACAACTTCTTCGTTTTATCAAAAGCAGAGATCGCTAGTGGAGTTGTTTGATATAATCTGCTGGCTGTCTAGACATTAATTTCTACATCTAAAAACCAAGGACTATACCGGTATTTCAGTATCGATACCTTAAGAAAAATCAGTATTTATATCGATACTATAACGAGTTATCGGTCTCGGTAATTTGAATGCATCGTTATAAATTCCCTGCTAAAGATAATATTAGCAATATTCATCAGATTCAAGTCACAATCAGCAAAATTCTCATTCGACTGGTTCCGGAACACACTTCGGTAATTTTTTAACACAAAACAATCGCAATACTGGGGTAATAAAAAATCGTGTGATCAGTAAGAGAACTTGCAGTCTACAGACTTTTTAATCGGATCATGGATTGCGCATTGCGTTTAATAAGATTTTATACTATTTAAAAATATTTTTAACTGATTAAAAGCTGAAGACTGCGAAGCCTTAAGCGACAGATCCATCGCAGCGCAAAGAACCATTGTATATGATATGATTGAATAATGTTTCTTTACGGACGTCGCGGCCTGTTTAGTAGTACTAAATTACGTACTATAAATTTCAACTAAGAATAGGTCTATTGCATTTTAAATCGCAATGTTTGTAGTTCTCACACAGACATCATCCTTGTTATATTTTATTTTGTAGATTGTCAAATAAAATACTTCACAATAAAGAAGATAAGCGTGACAACCCATACTTCTAATTGAAATTCATAGCACAACGTTTAACTTTTTACCCGCTACAGTTTCTGCGACCGCAACAAAAATTACGTAATGAGATTGAGATCTGTTCTTTACACTGCGTTTTGAAATTGACAGTTGTTTACGTGGGTTGTTCACTTGAACTGGCCGAGTACGAATGCGTCCATGACCTTGGGAACGTGTTCGTCGACGCCGACGATGTCGAGCACGCCCTCGTGGCTGCCGTCCGTGGTGCCCACGCGGTGGGAGGCCAGCGACATGACGATCAGTCTGGAAATTACCATTACTGTAAGGTTTTACTCGACTACGGCAAGCCAAGAGGAAGGAATTTGGAAGGGATAGAATGATTTTAGAAATTTTTGCAGTCTATGTATGTATGTATGTATGTCGGTATGCGACAGTTTAGATTTGAATAATAAAATTAAAATACACTTCTCCAAAGTGCGAATGGGGGTTGTGGTCGGGGAGATCTTTCATGGTCAGCTGCGGATTTATACTCAGATTCAAGAACTCCAGACTCAGTTCTAAACTTCTCCAAAGCCCGGACTGGGCAGTGGTCAGGCAGATCCTTCTTGGTCGGCGGCGGACCGTACCGTCCGCAATCATCACATGTTTATAAATACTCACTTAGATTCAAGAACTCCCGACTTAGTTCTATACTTCTCCAAAGCCCGGACTGGGCAGTGGTCAAGCAGGTTTACCTTGGTCGACGGCAGACCGTACCGTCCGCCCGGACCATGTCTGCTGTAATCTTGAGATATTTATATTAATACTCACTTAAGATTCAAGCACTCCTGACTCAGTTCTATACTTCTCCAAAGCCTAGACTAGACAGTGGTCACACAGGTCCTCCTTGGTCGACGGCGGACCATACCGTCCGCCCGGACCACGTCTGCTGCAATCTTGAGATGTTTATAAATACTCACTTAGATTCAAGAACTCCAGACTCAGTTCTGTACTTCTCCAAAGCCCGGACTGTTCAGTGGTCGGGCAGGTCCTCCTTGGACGGCGGCGGACTGTACAGTCCGCCCGGACCACGTCCGCCGTAATCTTCACATGTTTATAAATACTCACTTAGATTCAAGAACTCCAGACTCAGTTCTGTACTTCTCCAAAGCCCGGACTGGGCAGTGGTCAGGCAGGTCCTCCTTGGTCGGCGGCGGACCATACCGTCCGCCCGGACCACGTCCGCCGCGGGCGTTTTGATCCAGCTCCATATAGCGGGTGGTGCGGTCCACCATGTTGATGAACACGTCGATCTTGAGATTGTTCTTGCCGGCGTGGACTATTGGAGCGTCGAGCTGCACGCGACCCAGGTTAGATTGTTGCTGTATAGGAAAATTAAAATTAAACACATTAAAAAGATTCTACATTTGATTCGACTTGACGACCTCCGTGGCGTAGTGGTCACCATGCTAGTCCGCCACCCAGAGGTCCCGGGTTTGATCCCCGGTCGATCAAGTTGGAAAATGGCCTTTTTCAAATTGTCCTGGGTCTTGGATGTATATCGATATATGTATTTGTTATAAAATATAGTATCGTTGAGTTAGTATTCCATAACACAAGTCTCGAACTTATATTTTGGGGCTAGCTCAATCACTGTAATTTGTCCCTATATCTTATACCTTTAAACGAGCAATTCTTGTATATTTATTTATATATATATATATATATATTTATAAATTTCTGTGATCTCGAAAACGGCTCTAACGAATTCGCTCTTTTCGGGGGTAAACAATCGATCTAGATTAGTTTTATGTTTGGGAAAACGCTTGTTTTCGGGTTTAATGCGTTTTTCTTTACACGCAGAATATGGTCGCTAATTTCGTCGCACCAACCGCCTTGTTTTTAGCTCAGCGGTTAAGGATACCGACCGCTAGAAAGAGTGTCACGGGTTCGAATCCCACTCGGTGTTTTTTATTTTGCATTGTTTTTAGACAAGTTTAAAAAAATTTAGTTAATGTTTGAGATGTAACCGAGCAAAGCTCGGTCGCCCAGGTACTTATAATATATATATATTTATATGACTCTCAGACCCGTTATGTCATATACGTAAAATGTCATTTCCATACTTGGCTGAATGCACTTGTACATGAAAAATTACAATGAAGGATCCATTAAGTAGTTGTTATATTTTGAAATTATTTTTTGTTTATTCAGAAAACAGGTGACCGAAATGTTATCTAAATATCTATATATATCTAAAATCAGCTCATAAAGCCTTTTCATTTGATAACCCACATGACTGGTTTTAAATCTTTTTTTTTTAAATTCAGTACAAAAAATTTGATGACATTATAACTCCCCTACCCCTCATCCAAAAATTCAAAAAGGCTCCCCTTGTTAAATCTGTATTTGAGTCATAAGAATCAACTCAGCCAATGGAAATCTCTTGATCAGCAAACGCCGTATATTGCATTTTTATGTCGTGTAGACACGCTATTATACACGCTGACTTTTCATTTGTTTTGGAAAAAAAATGACGTATAGTAAATAAATTCCTCCATCCATACACCGTAATCTAAATGTCTTTGTCATAAGATAAAAAAGTTGCGTAAATGATTTTAAATCGAGACCACGTAGTTACGCCGGCCAAAACAGCTGCGTGATGTAGATGATCCCGGCCTGCCGGTGGGCGGTGTATGGCGGCGGTACTACTAATTGAACTCACAATTTTACTTTCGAGTTTTAGTCAACGTTTTTTGTTTCTGAATTTTTATTTTGACTAGCTTCTTCTTATCGTGTGTGTTAGTGACTAACACTAGTGTTAGAGTTTTTAAACCGCGTTTTAGTTTTTTGACTAGCTAATAAGGTCTTACTAATGATGCCTATGAAGTGGCCTTTGGCTTCAAAACCAGTGAAAAATCACCGTGTATATATCATCAGCATCGTGGTACGAGATTAATACGTAAATTTGACTAACTCTGAGCACGAACTCCGCTTCGTCGATGTTGCTAAAGTTGCGTTCGATGGACACGAGCTGCACGCCCTCGTCCGTGAACACCGCCAGCTTCACATCACTCTCGCTCTCGCGTTTCAGTATTTGCATAGCGAGGATTATAGCTGCAAAACAATATTTTACTCAATTATTTTTATCTTATACCTTTAAACGAGCAATTCTTGTATGTATGTATGTATATATATATATATTTATTTATACATTTCTGTGATCTCGAAAACGGCTCTTACGATTTCGCTGAAAATTTGTATATGGGGGTTTCCGGGGGTAAATAATCGATCTAGATTAGTTTTATGTTTGGGAAAACGCGTGTTTTCGAGTTTTCATGCGTTTTTCTTTCCACGCAGAATATGGTCGCTAATTTCGTCGCGCCGCGACCGCCTTGATTTAGCTCAGTGGTTAAGGATAGCGACCGCTAGAAAGAGTGTAACGGGTTCGAATCCCACTCGGTGACTTACTTTTGTTTTTTTTATGTTGAAGTTTATATATTTTTTTTTATTTTGCATTGTTTTTAGACAAGTTTAAAAAAAATTGTTAACGTTTGAGATGTAACCGAGCAAAGCTCGGTCGCCCAGGTACTTATATCATTAAGTGACATAATCCGAAATCGAAAACAAAAAGATTTTTTAAATCTGCCCAAAAGAAAAATAAGTTATAATCTCTTAAAATCTGATGGAAGGGGAAACTGTCAAGTAACAGAATATTTACCAGTGACGTGCACAAATATTTTTTACAGGGTAGACCTAAATTATCAGAACGGCTGCATATCGAGCAAAATACATTTTTCGCTAGTATCCGACCTCAGTGCGACTTTATTATTATGACTATATTCGGATGGCACAGACAAATTCTATGTCTGTATGAAAGGCACGCTACTGATATTTATATTAGACCTGCGTGTCCAGGAGTGACGTGTTTGTTGTAGAAGCACTCTGCGTGTAAACGCTTCTTGTTCTTCTTCTCAGCAGCGTCGGCATCGCCCCCGCCGCCGCCGCCGGCGTTCGGGGTGGGTTTCGTAGTCGTCTTCTTGCCTTTCTTAGGGATCACGAAGCTTTTGCAGAAGTGACGACCTGCAGTCATTCATACCTTACTGGATTGTATCACTAACACAAGAAAAATCCTTTGCCTATCATGTCCACATGATTTATTGTGAAGATTTTTGAATAATCTCAACAAGAGCTCAAATAATACAATAACAAAATATTTTCGCATTCACAGCATCTGTTAAGAAGATCATGTACCTAAAGTCTGTTCGCCAAGAGTTGATAAATATTATAATTCGTCTCCGGCTAGCGACTGTCGCTTAATTATCGCAAACTTTATGGCGACCTTGACTTGTCTTCCGTCTCCGCCGCTTGCGCAGTTGATGTCAACGGCGGCCCGAACGGGCGAGCGGACGCGGCGGCCATACATCGCCATTCCGTTGTTGTTTTCTTTTTATACAGTAAAAAGTTAAAAAATAATATTGTATGGGTTTTTAAATAATTAGCAGGCCACAATTCGTAATGAGTTCAGAAGCCCTTAATTTATCAACTCTCCGCGAACAGATTAAGTCATTTCTTTAATTATTGTTTTTATTTACATAATCACAAGTGATCGGATAATATTTAGCTGGTAATTTAGACAAAGACGGGCTGATATAACTTAAAGAGGCATCCCTACTTTAGTGTTTATTTGGTGCCGGTGCGGGTCATAAAGAGAAGATTTTACCCTTGAACATGTGGTGTCTCATATCCATAGTGATCATATAGCGGGCCTTGGTCGGCGGAGTCAGCACCCAGGTCTGGTCGATGAGCTTGCTCAGAGCCGCGATCACGGCCGGGTTGGGCGGCTGGTCGATACCTGCAATTAACGGGCCGTTATCTTCTTTCTTTTCGTATGTGCAAGTGGCCAACACTGTGTCAGATTTTTCAAGCTGCCTAAAGGCATCTGACATAGCTTGACGATTGCCATACAATGATGACAGCCGGGACCAACGGCTTATACATGCCTTCCGAGCTCGAGAAATTTATATACCACTTGTGGTCACCCATTCAAGTGCGGACCACGCCCAGTGTCGCTTTACTTGCGAAAGCGCTAGCGATGCGCACTCCCGCCGGGCCACCGAGCTCCACGGGCCTTTATAAACATGATATACGAGGTGATAAGATAGGTTGGCATGGCCCAGTTGTTGGGCCATGCCAACCCATCGCCTGTTAAACAAAAATATTTCTCTTCCTTATGTCACAAGATGGCGCTATAAGGTAATAATTAAAACATTAAAACGTTTATTACTAATATTTAAAAAAGTAGTACTCTAATTAAGTAAAAGTAGCCTATGTGTTAAGCGAGGGTGTCAGCTTTAATATTTTTATTTTTGCTTTTATTTGACTAATTAGAATCAATTTCAAGCAGAATAGATCACTAGTATATCGGCTAAAAACCAATACTATTATACTAATTTAAATTGTCAGTTTAAAACCGAAATATTTGGTCAATTATTGTCAAATATTTAGTATTTAATTTTTGTATATAGCAGTGGTCTATTCTGCATTAATTCAAATTAAAGTAAAAACAAAAATGTTGCATGTTCTCTAGAAGTAACATACACACACACACACCCCATCACGCACCCTCACACACACATCCTCAAACACTTACTCACCCTCTCTCACACTCACACACACACACATACTCCTCACAAACTTTCGCCTTTGTAAAGTTAGTGTGATTCTCACCCCAATTCTTGACCTCTTTGGGATGTCTCCGGGTGACGATCCACTCCCACATGCCAGTCTTGCTGTCGAACATCTGACGGGAGCGACGGCGAACCTCCTTCTCAGCTACTACCTTTGCTTTCTCGTGTTTCAACGGCCTGTAATAAAATAAATCATAGCAGATAGGTTCACAATAATAAAAAAAATGGAAAGAAAGTTATATTTAACTCAAAATCCTAGTTGTAAGTTATTTACGTCCTTAGGGAGGTAAGTAAAATTGATAATAGAAGGCGGCCAATTATTAATTAAATATCTTAGTTCACATTACGTACGACTATATTAGGATGCTGTACAGTTGGCATACCATTATTACATAATTGGGTAGTCAACTAAAATATATACAAGTGTTAAAGGTGACTTTAATCAAAAATGTAGACCATTTTAAGAAACTAATTTGAATAAAAAAATCTAAGTGTTATTAGGATTTAAAAAAAAAAATTAAACATTACACCGGAAGTGACGACACACATCAATCGAAATTTTACATTTTCCTAAGACTGCAGTAAAAAAAAACAATGACATCTGTCAACTGTCAATGTCTACTGTTTAACTTACCGCCGTAATGTTGGTTGTTGTCAAGTTGTTGTGTTGGTAGATGACAGTGACAGTGACATATAGGTGCCAGTTTTGAAACGTGGAGTCACTACACGAACGGTTTTTTATGGAAAAACCAGTCGTTTAGGTGATACCGCGTTTCAAAAATGGCGCTTTAGTACAATACTGAAAGTGAAAATTGCTAAAGTTACTCAAAAAATCTTCATTGTGACATCACTTCCTCAAATATGCTTGAACTTGCTTGAAAATGAAGGTCAATGGAATTTTTGTAAATATCTAAATAAATAAGACCTTATTTTAAAATCTGATTAGAGAAAGCTTTTCCTAGAGGCTATTCCTCGAAAAGGATTGCGAATCAGACCTTTTAAAAATTACTTGACAAGCCAATTATCACTTTCGCCTTAGGCTCAGCTGTCTAATCCTATCTTCTGTGACGTTACTTTTCTTCTTCCACTCTTAGTGTACAAATCTACAATATCTGAAACTTTCTTCATTACCACCCACTATGAATGTATACACAATTATACACCTCCCTCTAGATTTCTTGTGAGTCAATGAATCCTACTAATATTATAAACGAAAGTTTGTAAGTATGGATGGATATTTGTTATTCTTTCACGTAAAAACTACTGAATGGACTTTAATGAAAGTTTACAATAATATAGCTTATACATCAGAATAACACAGGCTACAATTTATAAAGACACTGCACAGACGAAGTTGCGGGCACCAGCTAGTATGCTATAGTTACCTGGTCTTCTTCTTGTAGTTGCACAACGCAATGTACACGGCCAGCGGTGTCACTTTGGATTTCTTGATGACATCTTGGTTGTTCAGTAGAGAGACGAGGATAGCATTTGTTGTGGAGTCGTTGGTTAAGAAGCCCATGTTGTGGATGCGCTGGATATGGTACAGAAGTTCCTCCAGGCTGAACTGAGGCAGAACTGCATTCCACACCTACAATATAATACAAAAAAAAATATTGCACCAATAGACATTTACAATTTCTTTATACTTATAATATAAGGACAACATCATACTAATATAAGAAAAGCGAAAGTTTGTGTGCGTGTTAATTTTCATAAAATTTGGTATACAGAAAGCTGACGCCCTGGAATAGCACACAGGCTGCTTTAGGCGCTGGTATCACCGCGGGGCGCAGCAAGTGCAGAATAAAGTACAACAAAACAAATTATCAAAATTCTTAACAGTTTTTTCATATTTGTAGCTCATGAAACATTCCATAATACTTTCACAGAGACGAAATTGGTGTGCCAAAGAAATAAACAGGTTCTTAGCATAAAAACAAGTACCTCTCAGTTATAGTATAGGTTAATCTTTTTTTAAAATACTGTTTTTTTTTAAATTGTTTATGTTACATTCACTTACAATATTGATGTTAGATTATTAAAAAATATTGTACACATATTTTGTCTTTTCTCAGAGAAACCGAAAATGACAAAGATATAGCGCATTTAAATTTCGCATGTCGTCACAGCTGGGTACGACTTAGCTGTTAATTTTTACTTTTTGGTAAACTGAAAAATTCCATTATTTTTGGATAATCTAAAAGACGGACAAATTAAAATCACACTTCTCGTACTCTAACGTCACTCCTATTCTGCGAAAATTATCTAAATGAATATGTGAAAAAAAAAATGAATAAAGAACTCATGGTAAATTTTTGGTAAACTGAAAAATTTCATTATTTTTGGATAATCTAAAAGACGAACAAATTAAAATCACACTTTTCGTACTCTAACGTCACTCCTATTCTACGAAAATTATCTAAATGAATATGTAAAAACAAATTAATAAAGAACTCATAGTAAAGCTTGAGGTTGAGGGGTGTGAGTTCAAACCGCACCAGTAGGGAAAAAAAATCTTTTCATATAATTGATTTAGACATTCACTTACATCCTGAGAAGTGAGCAGATGTCCAGGAACATGGTCCAAAGTGAAGTTGTTCTGCGTAGCGATGGCGGCGGCGGCCACTGGGTCCTCGCAGTGGCGCATGTCCTCCACCTTCTGGATGTACTCGAAGATCTCTTTGGTGCCTTGCGCGTCACCCAACAGCTGCTTGGCGCGTTTCAATCCGAAAATTGCGTACTTCACAACGGCATCCCGTGCTGGGGAATGTAAATAATATTGTTTTCAAGCTGCTAGCAGAGGCATCGCGCCTCGAGCACTGCTTAAAACACAAATGGAAATGGGCCGGACCTATAGCACGATGTAAAGACAAGAGATGGACTTATCAAGTCACGAAATGGCTTGGTCCAATAGGAAAAAGAAGGATAGGAAAACCAAGGAAAAGATGGGTGGATGACATCGTAGAAGTAGCAGGAAAAATTGATGGAAACGGCCAAGAATAGAGAAAGGTGGAAAAATATGGAGGAGGCTTTCTTTTATTTCCAAGAAACCAAAAATGAAAACTAAATCGTAACAAATGTGGAAAATGTGGAAATAAAAAGCTAATAATATCATAAAAAAAACCAGGGGCCTCGCATTGTCTGTCTGGCGGAGCTACAAAATTTTCAGGGTTAACATGACAATAAAAATAAACAAAAAAGCTTAGCCACTGGTGGGAGTGGCTCGGCCTACGGCCTAGTGGGTAGTGGGGCAACTCAACCTTCGATCGCAGGATATGCTTAGTAACTTAGGGGGTGTCCTGCAAGAGGCTATTAATTAGGAGGGGCGAAGGCTTCATCCTCACCACGTAGGTTGGCGTTCGGTCTCGCGGTAAACACTCCCGAAAAATTGACATTGTAGGGGGACCTTAATGAATTTTGAATAAAAGTTAAAAATAGTTAAAGAAGAAAAAGTTGAAAAACAATTGAAATGGCCAACCGGAGTCAAACCTTGAATCATTTGTTTACAGTCATCTTTAAACTGTCTGGGCTGGTAGGCCACAACACTTAGCTATCAGGCGAGGCGGTATTAGCTTTCATGTTTTAATGATTTGTCAAGCCAACACAACTTTTTTAAAAATTCTCATATTCATCATCCCATTAGTGATAATATAATTTTGGTATTATGGTCGCGAGCATTATGGGGACTTTTGGGCCGGGTACGGATCTGGAAGTCTTTTTGACTAATGTGAAATACCTATAAATACTACTTATTTGACGAAGCATGTTGCTGAATATTACTTTTGTTTTTTAGATGATAGTGAATAAATATTTTAAATTTTGGTATATGATTTTTTTTTGTGATTTTTAATTGCTTACCATGATCATTTTCAGGAATTTTCAAATGCGATTTTCGGAGAAGCGTCTTGTGGGAGCGGCCGTGGCGCGCGCGAACTCTAGTCATCTCTTTTGCGAGCTCCATGGGTTCTTTCTTGAGATACCAGTCCTTGACGTTTTTGCACCATCCCCTGCCATTACCTGCAGATAAATTATTATTAATATTTATTCTTTTTTAATTTATTAAAGAATGAAATCTGTTGATTCATTAATAACATGGATTGGATTGGATTTAAACATTTTCTTGTTCAGTTCTAGTTCTTACTAGGTTATTTTCGAATTGTCTATTTATTTATGAAAATAACTGGCTCAGCCATTTAGATGCTTATAACTGAATATAAAAAGTAAATTTTATCTTACAGGTAAAAAGTAGTCCATTAAAGTGACTAAATACATTTTATGTATTACATAGAGCTAATATCTTTCTCACCCACGAACATTCTCTCTTTTGCAAAAGCTTCCCTTCCAGTCCACCAGAAGCTTTAAGGGATGAAGCCAGATCACCACATCACTGTCATATCTTACTGTACCTGTTTTCAAGAGTCTTGTATACTTGTTGAATAGCATCATCTGCTCAGGGGTGTGGCAAATTTCAGCTGCCGCCTTGTAGGCTGCCTCCTTCACTGCGGGTGCTCCGACCAGCAGACATTTGCTCAGGGCAAATGCTATGGTCTCAAAACGAGTATACCAGCCATCTTTGTAGGCCTGAAATCAATGACATTAATAATAATAATTGTGAGCATCAAAATATGCATAAGTTGTAAAGGTATAACTTAAAGTAAATATTTTTCAATAAATTTGTCAGTGTACCTTCACAATGATCTGGATGACTTCAGAACCATCGGCGTTGTCAGCAAGAATTTCATTAATGACTGGCAGCTTTTCAGCTTCAAAGTACTTGTGAGATGACCAGCAACCAGGGAAGTATATTGGTAGTTCATTGCCAGTGTGCAGGTACCGCGTGAGCCGGTTACGCAGCGGCGGATCAAGCGGTTTCTTTGCCATTTTTAGATAATTAACTATTCCGATACCACTTCCAAGACGTTTGAACTGGATAGTAATGCACTGTATGGAACTTCCAAGTACGGTGCGCGCAATAAACACCAAACTGCGAAATATACAGAAAAAGGTAAATGCACTACACTAGAAAGCTATTAATTTTTTGTCGGTATTCGAGCGAAACATGTGCCACAATAAATTGAGGATGTGGCCAGAAAAAATTGACAATGGAGGCTGAATATACAAATCTTACAAGATTGTTACAATGGAGTTTGGTGGAAAATTATACTAAGGAATTGACATCTCTCCCTGAAGGTTCGGTCAGAAAATTAAAATTATAATCAAATAACTAAATTATTTACAATGAAGTCTTTGTATTTTTGCCTACCTCGTTTCTTTTCACAAACTGACTGTGTGTGTGTTCCAAAATCTTGCTTTTGAGTGACAGACAGATGACAGATCGAGAGTAGTGTTGTGCTGTTTCTGACATAAATCTCAAGCCGCGATTATGTGGCCTATACTGCCACTCCTTTGCAGAGTTTCTATATATATATTTGATGTAATTATTTTTATAGTTTTAAGTATTGTACATATTAATTTAACACACAGACAGACTAACATTGTTTTTATATGTATATAAATATTGTCAGCCAAGACAGGGCGCCGCACGCATGCGCGGCTTGTACAAAGACAGTGCCGCCCCGCCTGACGTGCGGCGGCTGGTTTTGGTAACGTTTGTTGTCAGTTGGTTTTTGTTTCTTTTCAAATCGATATGTACGGATTGTGAAAATTATTGTAAATAATTCTGCGTGTCGCTAAAACATTTCTTTCTAAACTTGTGTGTTCTCCTTCTGTATATATATAGTGATCTAGTGTAAATAAATTGTAAATAAACTTCAACTTCTTTTATATCCACATCACTTCATTGGTGACCCCCATAGAACACTGAGTATGGAAAATAGTGTAGCGACAGCAGCAGGGGCGATGGAAGCATGTCGAGTTGGCGTCAAGGTACCTCCCTTCTATCCGGAGAAGCCGGCGCTATGGTTTGCGCAACTAGAAGGGCAATTTCAGCTCGCAAATATCTCCGTGGACTCCACGAAATTTTTTTACGCTATCGCCCAGCTGGACTCTCAGTATGCCGCGGAGGTTGAGGATATTATTACCTCGCCACCAGCGGCCGACATGTATGAAAAATTGAAGGCGGAATTGATTAAAAGGTTGTCTGCGTCCAAGGAACGGAAGGTAAAACAGCTACTTGTCCACGCGGAGTTAGGTGACCGCAAGCCGTCTCAGTTTCTGCGTCATCTACAAAATCTGGCCGGACCAGGAGTTCCAGACGACTTCCTTCGTACCATATGGACAAGCAGATTGCCTACAGGTACTCAAACCATAGTTGCATCACAGTCAAAAGCTACGCTGGAAGAACTGTCAGAACTAGCGGACCGTGTACACGATATCGTTTCTCCAACATCCCAGGTGGCCTCTACGTCAGCCGCGACTTCGTCAAGTAGTGGGTGCGGTGATACTGTCAATATGCAAATCGCGGAATTGACAAGACAGGTAGCAGCCCTCACAACGAAGATTAATCAGTTGCCAGGAAGAGACGGCCGTCGTCGACCAGTCAACCGCAATCATAGCCGTTCCCGGTCACGAGCGAGATCCCAGTCCAACTACAGGAAGTACCCAAATTGTTGGTATCATGCCAAGTTTGGTGATAAGGCGGATAAATGCGTCAAGCCGTGCGACTATGGTTTGGGAAACGCAACGGGCAATCGGTAATGGCGGCCGACGATTGCGTAAATAGTGGTCGCTTGTTTGTGACGGACAAAAAGACTAAAATGCAATTTTTGGTAGACACGGGTAGTGATCTATGTGTATTTCCACGTATTTATTTTAAAGAACGCCGGGCTCGTACCGACTACGATTTGTGCGCGGCTAACGGAACGCCCATAGCAACATACGGGCATGTCAACTTGGTGTTGAACTTGGGCTTGCGCCGCGACTTTGCTTGGCAATTTATGGTTGCTGACGTAACAAAGGCGATAATAGGTGTGGATTTTTTATCATTTTTTAATTTGATTGTTGATTGCAGAAACCAACGTTTGATCGATAACAGCACTAGCTTGTCGACCGTGGCTTCGCTAGCACGACCGTCGGATATCATTTCTTCGGTAAAATGCGTAACTGGTGAGTCTGATTATCACGACATACTACGCGAATACCCCGACATCACACGTCCACATGGTACTCACACCACACCTAAACACAACACGGTACACTATATACGAACTACACCCGGTCCACCTATTTATTGTACGCCCCGCAGATTGGCTCCGGACAAGTTAAAAATTGCCAAGGAGGAGTTTTCTTCTATGCTGCAGAGTGGCATAGCCAGACCCTCCGAATCTTCCTGGGCCTCTCCCCTACACCTTGTCCCTAAAAAGGATAATGGTTGGCGTCCCTGCGGGGACTACCGAATGCTCAATGCGAGGACTGTTCCGGACAGGTATCCCATTCGCCACATCCAGGACTTCTCTCACAGCCTTTCAGGATGCAAGGTCTTCTCTGCAATCGATTTGACGAAGGCGTATCATCAGATTCCAGTTAATGCAGCTGACATCCACAAAACAGCTATTACAACGCCGTTTGGATTGTACGAATTTCCGTACATGACGTTTGGTTTACGTAACGCCGGTCAAACTTTTCAGCGTTTTGTGGATGAGATGGTGCGGGACCTGGATTTCTGTTTTCCCTATCTGGATGATTTCCTGGTCTTCTCCAGGACTCCAGAAGAGCACAAGGAACACCTTCGCACTCTGTTTTCCAGGCTGCAGGAGAACGGCATCGTAATTAACTCCTCGAAGTGCGTTTTTGGTGCTTCGGAGGTGGTTTTCTTAGGACACCTTATCTCAGCCGAAGGTACAAAGCCACTCCCAGCAAAAGTTGATGCCATTGAAAACTTTCCTGCGCCGAAAACAGTACGTGAGCTTCGTAGGTTCCTAGGAATGATCAATTTCTACCGCAGATTCATTCCAGGTGCAGCTGTTCAACAAGCTCCCCTAAATGCACTTTTAGAAGGTTCTGTCAAAGGCTCGCACCTTGTGCATTTTTCATCCATAGAGAGCGAGGCCTTTGAAAACTGTAAGAAAGGTCTATGCCAGGCAGCTCTTCTCGCACACCCAGATTGCAACTCCAAACTTGCAGTTGTGACAGACGCGTCCGATGTTGCTATTGGAGCGGCACTGCAGCAATTCAAGGAGGACAAAGGATGGCAGCCTCTTGCTTTCTTCTCTAGGAAGCTGAGTCCAGCGCAGAAGAAGTATTCTCCCTATGATCGCGAGTTACTAGCAATTTATGAAGCAATCAAATACTTTCGGCATATGGTCGAGGCTAGAGACTTCATAATATACACCGATCACAAGCCCTTATCTTTCGCGTTTCATTCTCGTAAGGAGAACTGCTCACCTCGTCAGTTTCGACATTTGGATTTTATATCCCAATTTACAACTGACATTCGGCACATAGCAGGTAAGGACAACGTCGTAGCCGATACCCTTTCTAGGATTGAAGAGATTGTACAGCCTGTTGATCTGAACCAATTAGCAGACGCTCAAACTTCAGACTCTGAACTGCTACTTCTCCTGGAAAATACGACGTCGTTGCGCCTGAAGAAGATGAAGCTGCCAGGTGTTCGGGTCGATTTATATTGTGAAGAGAGGGACGGCAACGTAAGACCCTACGTTCCGAAGATATATCGTCGACAAGTATTTGACTGCCTTCATTCCCTTAGTCATCCAGGTGCAAATGCTTCAGTTAAATTGGTAACGGACAGATTTGTGTGGCCCGGAATTAAGAAAGACTGTCGAGAGTGGACCAAAAGCTGCCTTGCTTGTCAGCGATCAAAGGTCACTCGACACGTCTCCTCTCCATTAGGCTCTTTCTATCTTCCGACTTCCAGGTTTGCACATATACACATAGATCTGATTGGCCCACTTCCTTTGTGCCAAGGTTTCAGGTACTGCCTCACAGCAATCGATAGGTTTACACGATGGCCTGAAGTAGTACCAATCCAAGATATAGCTGCTGAGACGGTTGCCAAGGCAATACTCAATGGTTGGATCTCTAGGTTTGGCTGTCCTCTTAGTATAGTTACTGACAGAGGAAGTCAGTTCGAGTCAGCTTTATTTAAGCACTTGTCTAAACTAGTAGGTTTTCAGCATAAAAAAACCACAGCCTACCATCCATCTTGTAACGGCCTAGTTGAGAGGTTTCATCGGCAGTTAAAGGCCGCAATTGTCTGCCATGTCAACTCCAATTGGGTCGACTCACTCCCTCTTGTTTTATTAGGGATTCGAAGTTGTTTTAAGGAAGATCTATCATCTTCTTCTGCCGAACTTACCTATGGTGAACCACTAAGGCTTCCTGGTGATTTTTTTCATCCCAGCATTAATGATACCATTGACGTGACTGACTATTTGTCACGACTCAAGTCATTTATAGGTAATATTAAACCAACACCAGCATCTCGACATGGCAAGCAGTCAATCTTCGTGTTTAAAGACCTTGCTACTGCTTCTCACATTTTTCTTCGAGATGATATTATTCGTGGGGCCCTTACCCCAGTATATTCCGGGCCTCACGAAGTGTTAGAGAGAGGAGATAAGACCTTTAAAATAGTTTTTCGTGGTAAGCCAGTCACGGTATCGATAGACCGCATTAAGCCGGCCTACATACTGCATGACACAGACACCACACACAACACTTCACTACACACTAACACTAATTCTAACACAAATACACAGGTAAGGCCACCAGAACATAATACACTTCCTGAACCCCGAAGAAATAATATCCAACGGACACGTTCAGGCCGTGTTGTGCATTTCCCCCAACGTCTATTATCGCCCTGACGGTCTCTGGAGGGGGGTGATGTGGCCTATACTGCCACTCCTTTGCAGAGTTTCTATATATATATTTGATGTAATTATTTTTATAGTTTTAAGTATTGTACATATTAATTTAACACACAGACAGACTAACATTGTTTTTATATGTATATAAATATTGTCAGCCAAGACAGGGCGCCGCACGCATGCGCGGCTTGTACAAAGACAGTGCCGCCCCGCCTGACGTGCGGCGGCTGGTTTTGGTAACGTTTGTTGTCAGTTGGTTTTTGTTTCTTTTCAAATCGATATGTACGGATTGTGAAAATTATTGTAAATAATTCTGCGTGTCGCTAAAACATTTCTTTCTAAACTTGTGTGTTCTCCTTCTGTATATATATAGTGATCTAGTGTAAATAAATTGTAAATAAACTTCAACTTCTTTTATATCCACATCACTTCAATTACACTACACGATTCATCGGGGACGATTTCACGCAGGCGCCCTAAATCGGGAAGTGTAATCGCTGGCAGGGAGACAGTGTCCCGATATCGGGTGATCGGGGCTACCCGACCGCCCTGTTTCCCTATTTAGGGCGTAAATCGGGTGATGTAATCGCTGTCCACGAGTCAGGGCGTTCAGAAGTGCCATTTTTGATACGCGGAGTCTCCTAAACGAATGATTTTTCCATACAAAAAACAGTCTGTGTAGTGACTCTGCTTTTCAAAAATGGCACTTCTGAATTAAAAAGTTACAGGTGGTGACAGACTTATAAAATGTACTCGGAAAAGGAAATTTCATACAAATTCAATAGAAAATTAGTTTCTAGACATTTTTATTTACTTGCACATAGTGCATTGACACGCACTTGGCCAATTATTTGATAATGAGGGGTTTTCAAAGTGACATTTAAAAAAAAAATATAGTAACTCTTTTTCTCACTAGATGGCATTGATGCCTTGGTCAAGTGTCAAATAGTGGTGGGTCGTACGTAACGGGTTTTGCAGAAAACGGAACGGGCTGGTTTCATCTGGCAAAGGAACTGGATTGAGAACCAGTTTCACGAAAAACTGCTTTCTCTATCCTTTAAATAAGATTTAAAATTGCTTAAACATTACGAAAGAAACGTGTTTGTAGGAGAAAAAACATATAAACGGGCGGAACGGAAGGAATGTTCGTTCATGTTTTGAATATCGGGGATCGTTTCGTTATTCGTTTCTTCGTTTCACCCGGTGTGGTCGTCCGTTCTCAGTATAACTATGTATATGAATCGAAAACCATTCGTTCGTTTCTATCGTAGAAACCAGTTTCAAAAAGCGTTTCATGAAAAAACGCCCAGTACGTCAAAAATTCTGTGCTTGTAAAATGTAAGCAATTTACATTCTACTAAGAATTTTCCCTTAATTCAGTAAATATATGAGAGAATTCTTATGAAAAGTTAGTCCAGACTTGATATTATGTTGTAAAGCTTGTATCCATTGTGATTTCGTCTTAAGGAAAACGACGAGTGCCAATATTTTGACAGTTTTTCACAATACATGGGCTAACCATAATTATAACGTAGTATATATTTTTTTTGTTAGAATATTAATAAGCAAACATTATAAATGAAACAGTAAATAGTTATGTTTATATTACCTACATAGATACCTAGAGAGTAGACATGGTCGTTGAATGAACGAACGGTTTATTTCAACCGTTAACTGGCATGAAGTGCATGAACTATTAGACTAGTTTACCGTCGAATGATAAACCGAAATGATCGAATGATAATGATCGTGACTCCTCGTCGCTTCGCTACGCCAACCGAAGTTAGCAATCTGTTCGCTTCATTCATACTTTAATATTTGCCGATATGACTGTCTCTGCCGCGCGCATGCGCGAAATCCATGCACTGAGTGGGCGCAGTTCAATTCTATTGTCATACGCATAGATTGTATTTTTAGTTTATAAACAGGTTATTAGACATAATTTACGTTATTTTTTTGGTCTAATTTGACTCCAGTCTAGTTCACGTCACGACGTTGACGTTGTCGTTGAATCGTGCAATAAAAGTTTAGTTTACGTTGTCATAGTTCCTCAATGTAGTTCCTAACTAGTCGAAAATTAGACTGTTTTATAAACTCGTTTAAAGTTGACGGAAAACGGTCTCGTTTCGTCGACGACAAAACCGTTGACGACCCACTCCTATAGAGAGTGACAGGACATTCAATATTGCCATCTATGACATTGACACATGCCTTTTATCAACGCCATCTAGACTTATTTTTTTAAATTTCTATTCTGAAAAGACCTCATTGGAAAGCACAGGTGCCATCCTTTCGACATCAAGTTCGGCTGACAACTGAGTTAGGGAGGCGATCTAGTGCAGTGTAATCACAACGCCCTGTCTGTCGCCCCTGCTCATCGGCCCGACGGATCGTGAAGTGTAATCGCCGCTTCAGTTCATAGCATTTTGCAGCAATTAGCAGGCATTCTTTTGCCTACTTTTAAAAACTGCGATGTGAAATAATGCCAATGTCAAGTGTATGTCAGTCAAATGTTATGTCAATGTCAATTTCTTTTATGAATAAATCCATGCAAAATAAATAAATAAATAAACAAAATTTCACATTTTTAGATATTTTAGAAAACGAGTGGATCAGTTTAATTCGAAAAATTGTGATAAAATCGTGTTATTGTAAGGTACCTATCCAAAAAAACAGGACTAGTATTTAATACACTAAAAAATTTAGATAAGTCAACTTTTTTTTTTGTTTTTGTTCAACTCAACAGCAATAAATTCGTTAACAAACCGTAGGTAGTTCATTTTGGTGAGATCTACATGAGTTTGGATATCGAAGAGGCTAACGAGACACAACAATTAATGCAGAATGATGGCGAAGAAGAAGAACAGAAAGTGTGTAATTCGGCGACCTCGCCCGTGACCAGTAACAAGATGTCCAGCGGAGCGGGCAGTCTCACTTCAGGGAAGCCCCAAGTGCAACCTAGCTCTGGGAATAACAGCTTAAATGAGTCAACGAAAGTATCATATGTTAATGAAAGGCGGTTACATCGTGACTTGATGCGGTCAAACTATAACAATAGGCCCAAGCATGTTCCTAAAGAAGCTACTGATGTAAAACATATGGAAAAAGCACTGTTGGAGTTATTAGAAGACTTCCACACGGGTAAATTAAGTGCATTTGGTACAGGATGTAGTATGGAACAAATGATTAATGTTCGTGACCAGCAGGAACATTTAGCCAGACTACATTTCCGACTTTGTGCTGATGTTGAGAAGCCAACAGATGACAGTTTCGAAAACTCTGGTGCTCGAGACAAGATGACACAATTAGTTCAAAGTTTGGAACAACTGTCAGCTTCAATTGAACATTTGCATTCAGATGGAAATATAAATGGTGATAATAGTAGTTCTAAACAAGGTTAATAGTCAGAACAGGAATAAATAAATAATTACCTACCTATATGAAGCTATATGTATAAACTATAAGTACCTAAACTGTTTTATAATTAATCCTACTAATATTATAAATGCGAAAGTGAGTTTGTATATTTGTTTGTTTGTTACCACTTCATGCTCCTACCGAAACGCGAAAAAGCGAAACCCACGGACACAGCTAGTTTCAAATAATGGGACTGATTACTAGCATATCTTAACATTTAAAACCCTTTAATTGTGAATGTCACATTAATCCAACAGGTTAGAATAAAAAATTTAATATGTTAACCCTTTAACCGCGAGCGTCACATATATGTGATAAACATTGTCGGGCCCATTCCACAAAGGTCGCATATTTGTGACATAAAAAAAATGCTAGTATGGCACATAACTAACGTATCCATATCCGTTTTTGGTTGTAGATACTCGTAGGTATGTTAGATTTACCATGTCTCGCGCTGGGGGCACGACAACTGATATAAAGTCTCGCGGTGAAAGGGTTAACTACATGTTTCTGCATCCCCCCACTTAAGGAGTAAACACCCCACCATACCCCCCTTTACAAGCATACAGACATACATACAGAGGCAACCCCAAATAGGAAAGTGGTGAGGAGAATGTTAAAACAAAACTTTTATCAGGTTTGATAGCCAAAAATAAAATTTTTATGGCCATGTCTTACAAGATGGTGGAAATGGGAGTAAATTTTTAAATAATTAAAATACATATGCTCCAGGAAATTGTTTATTGTGATTTTTTTTTGAACATTTTAATAATTTACCATGTTCATGACAATGAAAATAAATTCTTTTAGTTAGCTACTTAGTCTTTCATTTGGTACACAGTATCTTAGTCCTAAGATGTTGGTTCCATGGGCTAGTTTCGTGCTACTTAATTCCATGCTGACTATGCGAAGCATCACAGCACATTAATTATATTTGACTCAAATCACCTCCATATTAGCCCGTGGAGGCAACACCTAAGGTGCACTCAACCTTGAAATGTCCTTGCAAAACTTTACAACTGCTGAAACTGGGTGTGGTTGACAGATGCTCAGGTAGAGTATAAAAATAAATGTATGTTTTTGAAAAATGAGATATCAAATTAGTCATAATAAAATAGTTAAATGTGCTAGACGGATGCTAACTCTTTGATATCTACTCTACTTTTAGTTTTTCATGTAAGTGGCAAACATTTGTGTCAGATTTTTAAGCTGCCTAAAGGCATCTGACATAACATTGCTTAACGACTGCCATACAATGATGACAGCCAGGGCAGCCGACATGACGAAGCACAGAGGGGCTCGAGAAAGTTTTATGCTACTTGTGGTCACCCATCTAAGGGCAAACCACGCCCGATGTCGCTTTACTTGCGAAAGCGCTAGTAATGCGCACTTTCGCCGGGCCAGGTAGCTCCCCAGGGACTCTAGTAAGGGCATAATGGCATTAATATCTATCTTTAGATAACTAAACACCAATACCAATAAATGCAACCATTCCCTCTACATCCACTGGTGACTAGGAATAATGACTAGGTACTAAACAAACAACTAATGTGAAATTTCCAATCTGTTTTGGAAAATCCTTGGCCTACATCCAGTCCAGCATTGGACTTCCTTGATCTATTTAAACTTTATTGCACAAAAAAGTATACAAATGTCGGAGTTAACGCTATAAAGCATTCGTTACCAATCAACAATTGAACCAATTTGGTGCGACGGAATGTGTAAAAAATACGAAAATACAGATACAGATACATTTTCACGTCTATATCCCCGACGGGTAGACAGAGCCCAGGGCCGTAAAAATCGAAAAGTATAAATTAAATACCTACTACATAGCGTATAGGTATTAATTAAATATAAGTTATATTAATTAAAAACATAGACTTATATGTATACATAAACATACACTATCACATCTTTATTCCTAATGGGCAGTCAGAGTCCTATAGGTCCAGCGGCCCTGGGCACAGAGAATCTAAAGCCAGAAGTCCCAAAGGCCACTTTCAGTGTAATGATGGCAAAAAGGAATTATGGAAACGCGTATTAACTTTTGCTTGCATTCCTTGATCTGCTTTTACGATCTAAGAGGGAAGAAAAGCAGCTGGTACATTTTATGTTTTTTCTGGTTGCCCAGACCAGCATGGAAGATAAATGATTAAATTACACATTACAAATAATAACCATGTAAAAAGTAAAGTAGGTGGAATATTTTTATGTTTTCTTTTCATTGTTTGGAAGTTATCATTTATATCTTACTTAATAATTTTGGTTTATATTATCACATCCAATGTATTTAATTCTACAGTAAACTTACAAATATATACTATACATGAAAAAACTTGTATCTATTTATAAATATGTACAAAATATAATACCTAACCTAATTACTTTTTGTTCAGGATGGTATTATTTTGCTTACCTGTAACATTTCCTTATGAGATAATCATTATAAAAGGTACCTAGAAACTACATTATCTAAAGTGTGAATTAATTACTTGATATTGAATATCAACCAGTTGATACAGCTACACACATCTATTTCCTTTACAATCATTCTGCCTAGAAATCAAAACATCTTTGCCAAATTTTACCTCAACATTATATTGATGTTGTAATATACACAATTTTTTAACAAAATCTATCAATTACATCCAGTATTACATGATGTTTAAGAGCCAGGTCCTTTACACCAAAACGAGAGACATACATAGCTACAGTTTCAAGCAACATTGGGAGTTATGCATTGATGATACAGTCTAATTTCATTCGACATAGAAACAAGACAACACTATCAATGGCTACACAATAGCCTATGGAGTATAGAGGGAGATATATTTTATAGACTAACCGTCCAGAAATTGAACGGTCCAGCAAATTAATTTCCATACAAGAAACATTTATTTAGTGACTCCCGTGTTAAAAAAATGGCACCTCAAGCTGTATTGAAAGAGATGCACACAATGACAATTTTTTGCCAAAGTTACACAAAATTATGTCTTTGAAGAAAGTGATTTTGACTGAGATTATCTTCAAAATAGGCTTAGTTCAGTTAATTTTAGACTACCACTATACATATAGACATATAAAAAATAATTTACAAAAATATCTGATGATATCCACCCTTCTTTAAAACCTTTCTGCAAGTGGGACACTTTTTTCCACTTGTTTTGAATGCAGCTTCTATACATTTCAAACAAAACACATGTCCACATATTGTTGAAGCCACAGAGTTCTTTGCTAAACTGTCCATGCATATTGGGCAATCACCATAGTGTTTCACTAACGGAGGTGTAGATGCACGGGTCGATGTCAGTGGTGCAGAAACTTGCCTATGTGATGGTAGATCTGACCTATTAAAATTTTGTGACCTGTTATTATTGCCTGTTATATGCACATCCAAATTTGTCTGATCTCCAGATATGTAGACACCAATATGCCTTGCATTTTCTGCAGAAGTAGAATTAGTCCATGGATTTACACGTGTATTATTTTGTAGTGTAGGTTGAAGTCTACTAGCTCTTTCATTACTAGAGACTGGAAGCGTTGGGGATATTACTGAATGATGGACATTAACAGGAAGTGATGGTGAGTCAGTTAAAATGATAGTATCATTTGCTCTTCCAACATTTTGACCATTTCGTGTCGGGCTTTGTATATTAGCAGCAGTTCTGTGTCTTAAATTATTAAACCACTCAGTAAATTTATTCCACGAACTAGATAATGCAGCAGTCCCCGATATTTGCTCTGCTGGCTGATTTTGATCGACATTTGAAAAGTAATTTGTTACTATGTCTTGCATCTTCTCAGTTGTGTTTCTTATTCTTTTGGAAGTTAAGATTATGGGTTTGTTTGTGTTATCAGGTGTTTTAGATCTTCTCACTGGTGCTGGACTATTGGTTGTACCTTGATTTAAGGTTGAAATTGTAGATGAATTAACATATGTTACTGTATTAATATCTTTCTTAGTTTCTTTTGAGTACTTCTCTATAATTGCTTTGTTCTCTGCAATTATGTCATCTATATCAATTACTTCTGTGACATCATCGCATGGTGGACTGTCATCAATAAACTTGTAACCATCATCATCATCATCAATAACAATGGCTTCACTACTACCTGTATCTCTTGGATTTTTATTTGAAATATCTGGATCCACTATTTCTATACATTCTATGTCATTTTCATCACTGATTCTTCTTTTCACTGGTCTTCTGATTTCAATTTCATCATCGATCACAATAGTTTCACAAGGTGGTGGTTGAATAATTTCAATTTCATCAGCATAAGAGTTACAAGTAGTACTTGTAGGATTTTCTTTATCATTGTTTGTCTCACTTTGTTTTATTTCCGTGTCAGAGTCTGTTGTTTTATTCAGAATAGTATCAATACTATGATTATATTTTGAATTAGTTTCACTGAGTAAACTAGCATTGAAGAGTTGATCATTTTTATTTATAGTTTCATTATCTCTAGAAGTGCTTGGCAATGGTGAAAACGAGTGTGGCCTGCCAGTAGGTGTAACAATAGGAGTGTCCATATTATAATCATAATCTACTGTTTTATTACTGTCATTACTGCCTTCATTATGATCGGCCTTTTCACAATTTTCCAACCATGCAGTGATGTTATCACTCCCGTTTATGGTTTTTGTTCTTTTTGGACCTTTTTGCTGAAGTTCTTCATTCTCTTCCTCAATACTACAATCATTACCTTTCACATTTGTGGCAGATTTCTTCCGTTTCTTCGGTGGAATAGTTGGCGAAGGATGGCCATTTTCAACAATATCAGTCGGATCGGGGAAATTTGATATCAAATCCATCATTTTATCAGCAATTTTTTTTATTTTACCTGGGGATGTCAATTCTGTGCTTGTGTGTGGATGCGATTTATCCGTATTCGAGGTAACTGTCTTTGGTTGTTCATCATCAGAGTCTTCAAACATTTTTTCAAGTTCTGATAGGGGAGGCATTGGCTTCCCGTTAGTGCAAACCCTTGAGTCATCATTCGGACGACTAGATGAGCCAGGTAATTTTGTATTACAATTCCGCCGATTGGTTTGTAATTTTTCAACAAGTTTTTTCGATTTTGCAATAGTATCTTCTGGACGAAGGCGAGTCTTTTTCGTTGTACTTTTAGGGGTTGTACAAGCTTTTGTACTTTTCTTCTTAGATTCCCTGCGGGGTTTCTTCCCATCTTTAGCCATTGTAAATAATAAAAACAATAATCACCACTGATATTCGAGATATTAATCGTATTACATATTTTTCATTGGAAATTTGGAAAATAACGAAGACGAGAACGAATAGTAGGTACCTACTGTAGGTAAAGAATACATTCAACTTGACAGTGACAGTGGGGCATGGCATTTGTTTGACATTGACAAACACAGTTTAGTGTTGCTTTTCAAAAAAATGTTATGCTCTGTTTACGTGAGCTCACAAATTAGATAGCCTGAGCTTATCGAGGTTTTAGATGCTAATGCTATTGCACTACACAATAGGCTGTTTTACTGTGTATGTTTTTGTTTAATATTTTATATAAAACAAAAAATACCACTGAAGAGAGTTTTTTTTAAAACAGCAAGAAAATTGGTTAATAGTGGCGTGTAAGTTGTCGTACCATTTTATACGTCGTTTTGTGAACCAAATATTTCCCTTGGCATTGGCAGGATTGCAAGTTGATTTATGAAGTTAGTAGAGCCACCAAGATTTTTATGTTTTGCTTGGCCTCCAACACAATCTTGATCGATGCATTGGAAAAGATACCATGTCAAGTTTGGTATCATTTTCGTATAAGATGCTCAATTGGCTTGTCAAATAATTTTCAAAAAGATCTGATTCGCAATCCTTTTCGAGGAATAGCCTCTAGGAGAAGATTTCTTAAATCAGATTTTAAAATAAGGTCTTACCTATTTAGATATTTGCAAAAAACCCATTGACCTTTATTTTCAAGCAAGGTCAAGCTTATTTGAGAAAGTGATGTCACGATGAAGATTTTTTGAGTAAAGTTGGCAATTTCCACTTTCAGTACTGTACTGAAGTGCCATTTTTGAAACGCGATGTCACCTAAATTACTGGTTTTTTCCATACAAAAACCGTTCGTTTAGTGACTCCACGTTTCAAAAATGGCACCCCTGTATTATATGTCACTGTCACTGTCATCTACCAACACAACAATTTGACAACAACCAACATACAGACGGTAATTTTAACAGTAGACATTGACAGTTGACAGATGTCATTGTTTTATTAGCGCTAAATTTAAACTTCGATTGCAGTGTGTCGTCACTTCCGGTGTTTTGTTTAAAATTATATAAAAAAATCCTGATAAAACGTAGAATTTTTATAATCCAATTACTTTCTTAAAATTGTCTATATTTTCGATTAAAGGCACTTTTAACACTTTCATATTTCTTAGTTGACAAGCTAATTCTTATTTGTATTTAAATTTGCTTGATTCAGATGATAAAAAGTAAAATAAAATAAATAAGTAATATAAAACTAAATTTGCTTGATTAAAGCATATAATACATAACTTGGAATATTTAAAAAAGAATTAGAATATTTAAATAATTTTTTGACAACTTTAAAAGATTTAAATGAAAGGGCTCCATGAAATGTAATATTTTTACGTCAATTATTTAAACATTTTTTGCCCACAATGAAGACAAAGGTTCATAAAAAATAATTGTTGATTAACAATGGCATTACTTATTTAAAAAAATTACTGAGGGATTTTTATCTAACAGGAATAAATTCTTTGTTTAGAACTAGACTGAACACACCATACTTTTTTAAATTTTTTAAATTAATATTCACCTAATAGCTATACCTAAGAGCCGACCCCAAATAGGGATAAGGCGAGGAAGATGATGATGATGATGAGCTATACCTAAAAAAACTTACACTTACTAAAATTTAAAGTTACAGATAGTGAAAAGAACAAATATATGAAATTTATATACTTATCTATTTTTTTAAATTTCTTATATTTTTACTTTTTACTGTATATTACCCCAAATTTTATTCCAGAAATTATTATCCAGGCATTCGATATAGGTGGGAAAATGATACCAAACTTGGCATTAGTAAGTACCTAAACTTCAGAGTTATTAACCTCGGACTTCGTTTAGGCTAAATACCCCGCCCCCCACCCACATGAAAAATTCAGGTAGCTTCACTTCGTAAACCCATCTTAGGGATCCTAAAATCAATCCTGCCAAAGGAAATCTTTAAATATATAAATAAATATATAGGGACAAATTACACTGATTGAGCTAGCCCCAAAGTAAGTTCGAGACTTGTGTTATGGGATACTAACTCAACGATACTATATTTTATAACAAATACATATATAGATAAACATCCAAGACCCAGGACAATTAAAAAAGGCCATTTTCCAACTTGCCCTGACCGGGGATCGAACCCGGGACCTCTGAGTGGCGGACTAGCATGGTGACCACTACGCCACGGAGGTTGTCAAACTTTGGTTCAGCGAAAGCCGTATTCTTTGTTTTTTTGTAGTGCACAACTGCAACTCTTATTAAATTAAGTAGTAATTAGCATTTTAAATTTTAATATAAGAGTGGAAACGTGGCGGGGACATTTTAAGTACTATTTTACGTATCTTACGTACTTACATACGCGTATTACGCGCGGGACCTAATTATCAATGACGTCAAGAGCACTGTACGTGCGACCTTTTTCTATTACCTACTTGACAGTTTGGGACTTCCATCAGATTTTAAAAGCTTGCAACCTTGCAACTTACTTATTTTTAGGTAGATAAAAAAAAAACATTTTGTTCAAAATACCGTATTTTGTGAACTTGTCTCCTTTAGGTAATTTGCAGTTGTATGGACACCCTACTAAGAAAGAGAGGAGAGGGACCACCGTATACGAGATAGAACGCAGTCAAGGTTGCTTTATTCAAGGTTCTATTCTATAATATACCTGCAATCTGTGGTACCTACCTGCGTACCTATCTATGTTGTACCTGTGAACATGAACAGTGGCGGACTGTGCCAATGTCCGAGCTTAAAATTTGTCAAGGTACAAGAGTCAAATAGAAATAAGTATTTTAATAGATAGGTATGTTTTGAATTGACGGATGACAAACTTTTCTTATTTTCTTATTTCGTTGTCATGGATCAAAATTTTAAAAAAGAATCTAAATCGGCTCAAGATCCCTGGCCCTGCATGGGCGAACCCCGGGCCCGGCGAGTGTTCTGCTCTGCTAGTGCGTGCTCGCCTATCTTCCTAAGGACGCGCTGTACCTTGATTTACGAGTAGGTACTTATCGTAGGAACCTATATTTTTTGGTCAGCACAAAAATTTACACTATTTCATATTATGCAAATGACACAGTCCCCCATTTCCGAAAGTAATTTATACGCAGTCGGTGACAAAGCACGAACGTGTTCGCGTCACAATAGTAATTTATAAGTGCTTTTTTACCCATTGTATTGCGTGGCGATACCCTATGCCGGCCGAATGAATATTAAAGCGGTTTTCGACGTCCTTCGGCAGGTTTTCAGGGCAAACTTATATAAAGGTGGTTGTATGCACGAGCCGATGTGTTTATTAATTTGGTGAAAGGTTTTTCTGGAACTTTCTTAGCGTTCCGTAGTAAACAAGGAACCCTTATAGTTTCGCTATGTCATCTGTTCGGAATCATGCTAACAAAGTGGTAAAACAAAAATATTTTTTTATATAGCTTCCATAAAAGTAAAGTGGAAGTAAATTTTTTTTCTCGACTAACCCATCGTTTGGGGTAGGTATGGTTGAATAGGTTTTTTTGAAAACATTCTGAGCTTGTGAATATCATTTTTCGATTTAGGAATCCGTTTCTGAAATACTTGGTTTTATAAGTACCTACATAGTAAATAAATTGGTTCGAATTGTTAGTCAAGTTTCCTACCCCGTCTATCTAACGGTTTATATGGACACATAAACAAAATCACAGTAATAAGTAGTTTATATTAAGTATAATAGTTTTAAATAAAGTTAAGTAGATTTTACAAATTAAGAAGTTCTAGTCAATCAAATTATAAAAAATACTCAAAAAAAGGAAAATTTCATACATATTCAATAGAAAATTAGTTTTTAGACATTTTTAGTGGCGTGAACTCAAAGTCGGCATACGCAACTACTGAACCTTACACTGCACGTGGCTCAATACGCACTTGGCCTGTTATTTTTAGTTTGATAAATAAATATTTAACCTACAAAACATGTATGAAAGCTACCAAAACAATTTTTTTTCAAGATTTAATTTTATACCTATATTTACAATGTACATACCCATACCAAATTACAGCTTTCTAATACTAATAGACTCTGATTAAAACCGTGGGCAGATAGACAGACTGGCGAAACTATAAGGGTTCCTTTATTAATGGAACCCTAGAAAAGGGAATCAAAATAGTGGTTCTCAAGATCAGATTCTCGCCCGTTCCCTCGATCTGCGTTTACGATGTGCCCGGCTCAGACCCGGCAAGAGGATTTCTTGCAGACCAGCTTATAAGGATACATACATACAACCTAGTACTTATAAACTTTATTAGAAATTTTTAATCATAAAAACCAGGGTTTATATGAGGTGAAATGCGTTCTATCCACCATATATGTAGGTATGAGACCAAGGTACCACGATATAGGTATGAGATTAGGGCAGTTTTGTGCTATTCGACTTGATTTAGATCTCTTAAATAGAAAAAGACTTCGGCGATGCAATATTTGTTCAGGATATTGGTAATATAATTTACTTTCAATACAACTTTAGTAACATCAAGTTCTCCCGACGATGATCAAATACTGCGTCTTGAGTTGTTACTGAAACTTTGATGACGGCGGCAAGTCGATACCTGGCTTGGAGTAGCTTACATAAGGGAGGACAGGCTGTTGCTGTGTCTGTGACGTTGAGACCAAGCGTACAACGCTACGGCCAGTTGCGACCCGAGACGCTCTCCGAGCGAGCGTATCCACCGCGAAAAACCCAGCGGTACTGAACGCACCATTCGCAATTCGAAATTCAAATACAATTTAGAAACCTATTCCTTTTTACAGTATTTAATTCAAATTAAAAAAAGCTTTTTTATTATTGTAACGAAGGAGTCGTGTTATCAATCGAACTTATTGGAAAAAGTTTTGAATATTGCATGAAACGAAAGCGACGGTCGCGGGAAAATGAATTCATAAAGTTTGTGTATGTACATATACTTATAGTTTTTTTTAATGTAAAATTATACGGTTACATGGTCTGCGTTTTTAGTTTACAGTTTAGAATTTACATATTGCTAGGAACGAAAAATTGTAATTTTTTAAAAATTTTGTTTTTTGTTAATAAATGTGAGATCAAATTCTGAAGGCCGGGTTAATTCAGGCGGGTGGGTAGAGCTAGAGACCTCGTAAAATCTTTACGGTTACAGACATGAATACATTTTGCGGAATTGCCGTTTTATGCAGGTTTCCACCGATATTGGAAAACATAATATTAAATATGATAAGAAAAGCGGTATTTTATAAATGTATTCCTCTTAATTATTATTGATAAATATAAACAATGTTTATTTTTACAAAGAACTATTGTAATAAATAAAATATACTACTTCTAAATGAAATTATTATTTGAAAATAAATTTGTCACACATCTATTCTAACAACATGTTAATAAGCTTTAACATTTTTAACCAAATTAAAATAAATTAGAGGAATTAAAGTTTTAATGCTTAAATTCTCTTCATAAATTATTTTTATTTTATATAAATAAACACATGAAAATTCTTTAACTAACGTCATTGCTGAACTTTATTTATTACTAAAATAAAACGTAATGCACATTTATTTTACTGCTACAAAAAATCGTAGAGCTGCTACAAGTGGTCTACGAAGGCTGCTACGTGTCGTAGCAGTTATCGCCGAAATCGATTTTTTCGTATTCAATTACGTACTCGTGGTAGGAGCTTATTGAAATTTATTTCAAGACAAGGTATTTAAGGGGCTGCCTGAATTTTTCAGGGTTCAGTGCTGCCCCCATTTGAAATAAATCATTTGAATCATTTTTATCTCCAATGGGAGCAGAACTGGACCACGAAGAATTCATGTGTCCCCCTTAACTAAATAACTGTTAAAACTGTAGGTTGTTTTTTAGCTATTCGCTTAAAAATGAAAATGGATTTTTTTTTATAGAAACTAGGTCCTTGTAGGCAATTTACATGTCAGTGTACATTGAAAATACTTTGGTTATTATTTACTCTAATATGAAAGAATAGTGATATATAGGGGGTCCTTGATATTGGGCTATCAACCTAGAACATCCGGATTGGACTACCAACACTCCGGATGTTTTGGGTTAAAACCCAGCCAGGGCAAGTTAGAAAATTACCTTTTTTAAATTGCCTTGGGTATTTTCTGAATAGGAATCATCCATATGTTACGTCACACATTAAAGGGAGGGAGGGAGGGGGTCAATTAAATGTGACATTGTGTGACAAGGGATGGAAGGTTTGTTACGTCACAATTCAAAATCTAAATCAAGCAATTAACGCAAAATTTGAACAAATAAGAAATTAACTATAAAGTTAAATAAGCTTTACTCGCTTTTTTTCACCAACATTAGTTGCTTATAAATCTGTATCTGTGTCGTCACAGTAGGGTTGGGAGTCTCAAAATTGTGACCAACTATGACAAGGAGGAGGGGGAGAAAGTCATGAAAATCGTGTGACGTAATTTATGGAGTATCAAGTTAGTATCCGAAATACAAGTAAAAACTTCATATCTTCTTCTTAAAATACTAGTCTTAAAAGAGTCCATATAAAAAAAAAATATTTACTCTTAAGCTCCTTTATTACTTTCGTGTAAGTAAAACCCCGTGCTCTGTCACATAGTAGTGTAAAATAATTGGATATACGACTCTATTACAAGGCTCGCTCGCATTTATTCGTAGGAAGGTCAGGTAATCATTAAATGGTCGTATCCCGGGTACGTGACCTGGTAGTTAGCGTACAAATATACCTATCTTCTTAACATTAGTTCAACCAAAGTTAATGTATACACACTATCACGTCTTTATTATTTATAGGGCACACAGAGCATTTTGGATTTTGCATTTAGTGTGAGAATCGAGCTTCAACTTCGCTCGAGTTCTGAGTCCAAAGGTCATGAGTCCTAAATGCTCGAGTTCTAAAGGCTCACTAGCTTTGAAGTCTCGAGCTCTTAAGGTTCAAGCCTTAAAGAGTCGTGATCCTTAAAACTCGAGTATGTCTCTAGTAATACAGAGAGGGTCGTGCTCCTGCAGTTGAGACCAAAAGATCTGATGATGAAGTAAATAAATAAATAGGGACTAATCACAGTAACTGAAGTAGGCCGAAATATTTTTTTTAAGGAAAGTTACTAAATGGTATTTATTTGAATTTTTGGCCAGCAAGAAATTAAAAATATTTGTAAATTTAAAAAAAATGTCAAAAGATCTTTTTTATATTATTAGTCCAAAAGTTACAAACTACTAGTGTTTCGAGACGACTACTTCTGGGAAGATAGGCTAAAAAAAATCATAGAATAAAAATCTTGTTTGTGTTCATTTAAGCTATGTACTTATTTAAAGAACCAATTTTACCAAACATAATCATAAAATATTAAAAGCTCGAGTCGCAGCAAGCCGAATATTTCTTATACATTGTTAACGAGCTTTGTAGACAGAGCTCGAGCTTCAAGCAAACAGCTTAAGACACGACTTGAACCTTGGCAATAGAACTCGAGCCGAATTTCAAGGCTTATATTGGAGCTCGAGCCTTCAATGAGTCCGAGGTTCATGAAGCTTTTTAACAACACTAGCTTTAAGCCTTATAGGCCAATTTTAGTATGATGGTATTCTATGTAAATAGATATTTATTTAAAGAAACTTTACATTTGGTAGGTACCTTTGTCTATGTTATAGTACCAAAAATATATTTCATCTTCATTAATATAATGTCTATTATATAAAAGCCAGTATTAAAATTTCTAAAGTTAATGTAAATTCAGAGGATGTTACCTGTTCGTTTTTGTACGTAAAACGCTAAGCTCTGACACATTCAATGCGTAAAATAATTAGACATACGACTTTATTACTAGGCTCGTTCGCTTTTTTTTGTAGAAAGCTGAGGTAATCATTAATTAGTCGTATGCTGGAAACGTGATCTGACGACTAACTTACGGATAGACAGATTTGCTAGGTAAGTATTAGACTATTTACCTTACAGCATCACTATGCCTCTAAATATTTAGTTATCTATAGGATAAATACAAAAATGTGTTACCCTGCCGCAGTGCTTACACAAAAAAAGTGAAAAAGTGTTAAGTCTTCATCATCCCAAAACTTTCCTTTAATTTAGTAAAATCAAGGCACGTTTCTCCTATTTAAAGTTGTAAAAAATCTGTAAGTGATGTGCTGTCAGGTAGTTTATTTAGTCAATCAATTTAATAGGAGTCCCGTGTATAACCTCTATGGCGTAATGGTTAACATACCAGTCCGCTACTTTAGAGGTCTTGAGTTCGATCCCCGGTCAGGTCAAGATGGAAAATGATCTGTCAGTATATATTTATTCATTATTACCACGAAGTAGGTATTATGGTATAGTTTTGTGCTTTCCTATCGATATTGTGATAAAAGTTGGTTCAAAATCAAAACTAAAACTAGATAAAATAAATTCGAACAACAATACGCTCCCAACCGATCGCCATATCTCTGTCGTGCAGTTTTTGAAATTTCGATTCAATTTCTGAAACAATGAGCACACGAAAAATCCATTTGAGTTCGAAATAAGACTTCAGCGGAGCTTTATTTCACTTTATCAAGCGATATTGACAGAACGCTATTGAAACAAAATATTAAGTTTGTTTGAAACAGTTTCTATAAAAATATTATCTTACATTATTAGATGTAGTAAAGCACACAGTATTTATGTTATGTTTATTTGGAAAAAAATGTTATCCATAAACACTGCTAAATTCCATTAGTAAAAAAGAAACTAAAAAGCTTATGTGTGTCCTAAGTGCGCAAGTTAAAACTTAGATACCTACCAATTAATTATTAAATTGATTCTCTGATTCAATCATCTAATTCAGTTGAGTCAAAAGCGTAAAGTGTCAGTCATGGTATATAGAAGATTTTAATTGCTAACAATTGGTTTAAACTACCCTCTAACTTCATGGTTTAAACGTAATAAAAACATAAACGACATAGAAAACAAGGAAAGTATCTTTACAACGAGGCCATGTAACCGCTCAATTGGGTTAATGCTAAACGTATTCCATATACAGTTGTTTTCGTTCTTCGTGTCGAGGATCCGACGAGATGTAATGTGAAGTGAATCGATTAGTGAGATGGAGAGACGTGACGAAGGCAGGCTACGACCACCGCCGCTACAAGAACAAGGCAAGTATTTGAGTATATATGTAAATAGCTAGTTCATTATATAAATAAAAGCTATTTGTAAGTGTGCTGTGTTATAATGCTAGTTATAAACAATGCTTCAAACATTTTGACGTGAAGAGAACTTGAATTTTTGTCATTCATATAGATGTAATTTGAATTGATTAGTGACATAGATGACCACTGCCGCTGCAAGAACAAGAGTTTGAGTATACATAAAGGTAACTAGTTTGTTATCTAGGGTATGTTCTCATGCCATTTATAAATAAAGCTACAAACATTTTAACATAAATAGAGCAGAAAGAAGACACTGATGACGCAAAAAGATGTAATGTATTTTAATCGATTAGGTAGTGAAATAAAGGGTGATAAAAAAGGGTTTTACTTGTATATTATGTGATTTAACACAAGACCTATTCCATTTTGTGGAGTGGCATTCGTATACCAACTTGATCGTTTTGCAAACCGGCGCGATTCGCCAAGTTACTCTTTTCAATTTGCTATTTCACAACTAGTTTCTGTCAAAAATTTAAAACATTGCCTTAAAAGATATAAAGAGATGTAAAGTTAAAAGAATTGATTAGTGAAACGGGGAATAATAGAATAAGAGGGGATGAATGGAGGGAAGAGCACCTCCTCAACTTCTACAAGAACAAGGCAAGTATTTGAATAAATAATACAGAGATCTTAACGGCACTTAGAATTACAGGTTACTTTATATATTTATGGTAATGAACGTGAACTTTAAACCGTTGGGAAAACGAACGAATGACGTCATTGTCCTAATGAGACAGAGTATTTTGGGTGTTGCGGCTATAAGCAGGCAGAGCCCAGGGCCGCAACATCCAGAGATCACTTTTAGTGTGATGGTGTGCGAGAAGGTGGAATAGTTTAATATATCCTCTTACCATATTGCTTCATCTTTATCTTATTGAGAGAGAACACTGGTGTTACATTTTTCAAGCTGCCTATCTGATGTGGCTCCATGACTGTCTATGGTAACAAAAGTTTTATTTTTACATAGATACTAATATAACTTGTGTGCGGTTTTCTTCACGGGACCAGCAATGCGGTCGATCAGTACAAACAGTACATACATATTAGGTAGACGGACTGCTTCCGTGGACCAGTAGTCAAGGCGTTCGTCTTGTGATTGAAGACAAGACAAGTGATGTAAGAGCTCAATGGTTCAGTGGAGCTTACTAACTTGCTTACGCATTCTATGTATTCCTGGGCGTAGTCCACAATACGGGTGTGAATGTTCATGTGGTAGAGTGTAATAAAATATTGTATACCTACGTATTTTATTTCTCTAATTAGCAAATAATGACGAAGACAGCGCATTTAAATTTCGCATAGCGTCACGATCAAGTACTCCGTAACTTCTATACGCTGGATCCTTTGTTCCTCCTTGTGTTCTTTAGTTTTGGATAATCTACTTGACAGAGCTAATAAAATAATATTTTGTTTAGCCCAATCCATAACCTTATATCAATCTCCCTCGACCTTCTTGTACGCCTTTGGTTCTATCGTCATTAGATGGCAGTCGCTGCCTTTAAAACAACGTTTTGTAATTGACATCTTTTGAATTTACTATAATAAACCAGATTAATATCAAGATTTTGCTTTTGTTAGCGACTCAAAGGCAACCGAACTTCTTCTACCGGATTCAGATCAGAAGTATTGGAAGACCTACTACGAACATTGCTACGAATCGTAGCTGTTAACGTTTAAGTAGGTAGTTCAGTAGTTTTTAGGGTTCCGTACCCAAATGGTGCCAAAGGGATCCTATTACTGAGACTCCGCTGTCTGTCCGTCTGTCACAGGGCTCTATCTCTTTATTTTCGCGGAATGCTTGTACGGAAAAAAGGTTGGAAACTTGAAACGAGTCTGCTTCTTTTTCTCAAATTCGCAAGTCAAAGTAGTACAACAATGTTCGTATTCGTGACAAGAAAGTTAGTTATTATATCAGCGTGGCTCCAAAATAACTAACATTTCTTTAATAACAAATTCATCAGCCCTTCGTTTCTGTGGAGCGAAAATACCTTTAAGTCATTCCTTCGAGCTAAATTTTTGTTAAAGAATTTGTTATAAGTATATTGATTTTATAGTCATATCGATTTTCGATTAAGTCCGGGAACAACATGACACTTGCCATCACTGTGAGGTACTTGAACGTCGACTCAATCTGATTTGGGGTGAAGTACGTACGCTTACGCCTGGTGTACTAAATTATTTGACGAGTTCGGCACCGGGCTGGTTGTTATTTAGGTATGTCATTAATTGTGATGTACTCCTATGGGGTCCGGCCGTTAAGCCCCAGTACGCGACGAACCCGGCTGGGAAGCACCCGAAGTTTAAAATTTGTTTGTCCGCGAAGTCCATGGTCGCGAAGCCTCCGTTTTATTATTTTCTTGCATAAATTTCTGTTATTAGCAGAAGTGTTAGAATGAATTATTATTTACACACGGGTTTACTTTCGGTTGTATAACAATAACCAAAATCTGGAGTAGGTAAATTGATTTGGGGTGAATAATCTGAAACGTATGTATATATATATGGACATGCTTTCGGGATTTCAAAAAGATTTTTCCATTCCACATTCAAAAGGATGTATATATTTGTTTTAGCTTCCCATATAATCAATAATTTTTAACACGTAGTTGTAATAAGATCATGCATTATATAAAAATTATTGTAATCACGACATGTTATTCAAATCAGTAACACTTTTATTGTCACCAGTTCTTGCTCAAATTTTTGTAAAAAATATATAAAATATATTATTTTTTTTTCATTTTGGTGCTTCGCTACCTTGGACTTCGCGGACAAACAAATTTTAAAATCCGCGTGCTTCCCGGCCGGCCCAAGGTTTGATTTATTACGGGTATGTCCCTTCCACGTTGTATACGCGAGTAGAATCTTGTTCCATTTAAGAACACGAACTCTAGTATACTCCATAACCATAAATTCTGATAAAATTAACTACGTTAATCGTAACACACGGCTCTCCGTATCTAGACCACCTCCGGTCTATAAAATTTTAAACCCAGCCTCAGTGCAGCAATAAGTAAACCGTCGTAAAAGCGCCGCGTGGTTTGCGGCTTTATGTTATTTAAGCGTGCTCTAGCGTAGTAGGCTTTCTAACAATCGACAAAGTTAAGAGGCTGGCTAGATAGTCCCCCGACGCGAATATCATCCCGATTTTGATGCGGTTTTTATTGACATAAGGTTTTCGTGTATAATAGGTACATACCCGTGGTGAACCTGGGAGACCGCTAGTTAATAGATATATTTAAAAAGTACAAAGCAAAAATAATCGACCAAGGGCGAGTCGGACTCACGCACGAAGGTTTCCGTGATATTATTTATAAAAGTAACGTTTGTTGTATGGGATGTTTTTATTTCACTCTGTTTTGAGTAGTTGTTGTTATAGCGGCGAGAGAAATAGATCATCCTGTGAAAGTTTCAACTGTCTAGCTATCACGGTTCATAAGACATACAGACATAAAGACAGACGTAGAGTATTAGGGTCCCGTTTTTACCCTTTAGGTAAAAAACGCTAAAAATATAACCAACTAAAGTCTTTTGATGGTCGCATCAACATATTTTTGTGTTTTGGCTTTCATCGTGCGGTTGGTCTTATCTTCCGCTACAATCTCCGCCAGGAATCTCTAATGAAATCGTCTCTGCAAAGCAAGATTTGTAGAATTCGTTTGATGTTTTTTTTTTAACATTACGTAGAGATATTGGACATCATTCTGTTCCGTCAATATTACCTACTAAAGTCTTTTGATGTTTGCATCCGTGGCTGGCATTGTGTGGTTCACCTTATCTTCCGCTAGAATTGCCGCTATCGTGACCACATAGCAGTCACCAGATTTACTCATTATTATTAGAATTCGTTTGTGTTACGTTTGTTTGAAACTTTAAAGATATTACGTACGTAGTTTTCTTCCATCATTATTTTTATGACTTCTAACGTCTTTTGATGTGGACATCCACATAACTATAGGTATATTGTGGCTGGCTTTGTGCGGTTTGACTCATCTTCCGCTAGATTCTTCGCTCGGAATCATTAATTAAGTCGTCGCCACATATCAAGATTTACAGAATTCGTTTCTTTCTTTTTTTAAAACATCGTCTTGTTCCGTCAATATATTTATAATCTACTAACGTCTTTGGATGTTTAAGTTCATATACTATTGTGGCTGCCATTGTGTGGTTTACCTTATCTTCTGCTAGAATCTCTGGCTGGAATCTCTAATTAAATCGTCGCCACAAAGGAAGATTTAATCGTCGACGTAATACAGAGTAGAGTTGTGGTACTTAACTTACATTTTTTTTCTTCGATATGTTTTTTAATATATAAATAAGTATAAAGTAACCGGTACCACCGGAAAACGAATAATTATTTGCCAAGATACTTGGTAACATATGAGTATGTAGTAACATGCAAATAAACTTGAAATAAAGTTATTATTATATGCCCACATACTTTTTTATTTCAGGGCATTTGGGATTTCAGACCGAGCATAAAAAGTTCCCAAAATTGGACAGATTTATTACTAGAGACGGGCATAAATTTTATGTTACCGAAAGGCAACAGTTGTTCCGTAGAAAACCTTATTACCAGACACATAAAAAGAGGAAAATGTAAAGGACAGGCAAAATAGATATCCATACAAGAATACCACAAGAGAAACAAATGATTGCTTACATGAACCGGTCATAAAATGCAGAGATAGGCAATCGTGAGCACAGCGCACACCCAATAATAGTTCCCAGTAGTGCGGCTTCGCATTTTCCTCGTTTATGTACTTATTTATGTGTGACATGCCCCGAAACTTTCTTGCGACGAAATAAATATGACAGACGAGTTTTGGCGGCTGGCTGTCCTGCCTTCTGGGCAATATCCTTACAAGAAACTTTTTATGAAGTGTCGCTGCCCTGAACTTTGTGGGATAAGGGATATAAAATCTTATTACACTACCGCAGTGTAATAAGATTTATATCCCTTATTTTTTGACGAAAATATTAATTTTCATATCGAGAACGAGATATGAAAATTAATATTTTTGTCAAAAAATATCATAATTTATAATAAGATATACTTATCTGACAGACAACTATTTTAAACTATATCTTTAACTTACAACGTAGAACTTAGAAATAAGTAAGTATTCATATTCAAAACAGTGAAGCAGCTATAGCTATACGAAATACACTCTGTAGTCAGCTTAAAATGTAGAGAATTCCTTTGGCGTTTCATGAAAGGCGATGTTAGCATGCATACTTTCTGTGGTATTTGAATAATTAACAAAACAGCGTAACTTTCTTCAAAGATACTAAGGTGAATTACCAAAAACATATTTTTCACCTACTTAGTTTTAAAATGATATGGTTATTTTGCAACTAATTTAAATTAAAATAAGAACAATAGGAATATTTTTATAAATAAATAAATATATAGAGACAAATTACACTGAATTCTCTGGAAGTTGTCTCGTTTTGCTAACTTAAACTTTTAAGTGTATAGTATTGACAATACAAACATATTGTAACTATTTAATTCTTCAGGTAGCCTCGCATTATTTTGAAGGTATGACTAATTTTAATTTTATGATAGATACTAACCCCCATAGTTCCCATCAATCATGTGATGTTTTTTTGAGATAACAAGGTGGTTGAATAGTATGTACACGTAATTCTTGTGTCCACTTGAAATGCGAAGATGATATATTCCTAAATAATCCTAAAAGTAGAAATACAAAACAATTTTTGAAAAAAAAAACCAGACTTTTAGTCCTCGCCTTTTAATTTACTACCCCGTAAAAAAAAACTATTATTGCGTATCACATTTACCAGTCACTTTATAAAATAAAACATCGCCTACATTGTAAAACCGAGTACCTATATCTCACTCATTAATACTATTATGTCAATCGATATTTTCTACGAGTACTTTGTAATTTAATAAGGTTAAGCGCTACGACATAACATTATTCAAATAGGGGCACGAAAATTTCGTGAAATGTTTGCTAGGTTCTGATACAAATGAGCAAATACCTTTGAATTTGTGTAGTATCTAGTTTGTTTGTAATAACTTTATTGTACTTTGAAAAAACACAATGATGTACAAAAACAATAGAATAAATTGACAACGGCGGACTTATCCCATAATGGAATCTCTTCCAGTCAACCGGCGAATAAGAAGATAGGACAATTACTCACAAGAAGGTTATATCTAGTGTTATATATAACAAACTATTTATAACAAATTATACTGCATTTAGATAATTCCATATACTCGTATAAGTATAGTTATAAACTGATCTTTGCTCAAAAAACAAGTGCGAACAAAACAAGGTTTTCCAGAAAATGTTATCTCCTGTGCCATCAAAATAGTTAGAGGTATTTCTGAGATCCTATTTCTTAACGAGCAACACTTGTAGATAAAACAAGTATTGCTCGTTAAGAGTAATACGATTTGTAATTATTTTTTATCCGATTATCTTTTTATTATAACCTAAGCCTGGATTTAACACCATTCAACTCAACGTATCTGTTATAAAACGCAGACTAAATGTTAAAGTTGACAATGTCGATAGAGAAGATAAATAAAACAAATAAATTAAATAAGAACAACGTAATATCTAATTTAATTCCACGCTTATTTAATAATTTAGAATTCTCTTTAAGACAAAGTACTTATTACACAAAAAAATATCCCAACTAATATTATAAATGTAAAAGTGAGTTTGTATATTTGTTTGTTTGTTACCTGTTCACACTTCAACCACTTAACCTATTTAGATAAAATTAGGTATGAAAGGACACAGCTAGGATAATTTTTATTCTAAAATTCCTACGGGGGGAAAAGCCTACGGGCACGGCTAATAAAGAATAAACGATCGCTCTTCTTAAACAGTCTATAGATGAGCGGTCTTATCTGCAAGCGCGAGTTAGGTAAGAACAGTTTATTCTAATTGTGTTATTATGTACTAACAACTTTAGATAAGCAAATTACACTAATATTATAAAGGCCCAAGTTTGTGTGTATGTATGTTTCGAACTTCTTCCAATTTTTATAAAAAAAATTAAAATTCGTGGTTTTTGCGTAGCATGAAAATGTATTTAATTATATTTTCGGAAAATAAATTAAGAGTTTTGTTATAATTATGTTATTATTTACTAACAACTTTAGATAAGCACATCCTACTTCCTACTTATATTATAAACGAAAACGAAAGTGTGTAAGTATGGATGGATGGATGGATGAATGGATGTTCGATGCTCTTTCATGTAAAAATTAATGAATGGATTTTAATGAAACTTTACAATAATATAGCTTATACATCAGAATAACACATAGGCTACAATTTATTGTGCGATAATCCTGCGCAGACGAAGTCGCGAGCACCACCTCGTATTTATAACATATAAGTCATAACGTAATTTAAGATTGTACGTAGATGTATGCTCTCAGGACAAACCTTCGTGGATTTTGCGTTGCATAAAAATGTATTTAATGATATTTACTAAAAATAAATTTATTTAGGAAAATACATTGTGGGAGGTCTTATTAAAGTAAATGTACACGTATTAACGGAACCTGATTTTAATAATAATATTAAATTAATGGAGTAAGAATTTTATGACATCGTTATCCAGGTCATAAATACCATGTTTGCTTACTCGCGTTTATGTCTGACGTAGTTGGCGCTAAGCAATCAAGTTTATGAGGACTTTGATTGCTTGTATTATAAATATAATGAGCTAAGTGCTAACTCTCCGTTGCCTTAACTGGACTAAAGGGCTATACTATTATATATTAACTATACATATCTTCCGAATAAATAAATAAAAAATTTAACTGGGTTCTTTCCGAGAGATCTTCCCAGCAGTGATCGATCCGATTTGTTGTATGGATAAATTTATCCTGCATCGAATACAAAAAATTGAATTTTACTTTATAGGTTTGTGACCTATGCAGCAGCTGACACTGCTGAACAAACAGCCTCTCCTTTTTTTTGCTTTTTAATGGAAATTTTGATAAAATATGGTAACTGTCAGCAGAGTATACAAATTTGTATCTGTCGTAGATACACATTTGCATAGCTTCGTAAGATTTTGCACCTAGATGCGCAGTTAAAAAATCTTATTAGACATCTGTTAATTCTTAACTCTGTTTGAGCAATCGAGTACAAATTTCAATTTACTTTACTTTTTGTTTCAACTTTGATCTCCATTTCTATATAACGACTAATAAAATTTCGGGTCCTCACCTGAATTCGTAAAAGTTACTCTTAGTACTTTTAAATTAAAGATAACAACGTTGGAAACCCATTAAAATTCTAAGTCAGAGGACCGAAAGAAACGTTGTTATAAAATGGTTGAGCGATAAAATTACCTAATATTTTTACAAGTGGTTCGCGGTGCTCTCTAGGTAACGTTAAAAAATTACCTTAGTACGTATTTGGTTCACATTTAAATAAAATTAATATATAATTTTCATTTGTGACGTGATTTTGAATGTAATGATGCCAATATCCACGTCACTTTTTACCCCATGGAAGGTATGACATTAAGTTTACTATTATATGGTACAAATCAAATAAGAAGTGTTTTTTTAAGGTAAAGAAAAAATATTTAGTTTTATTCGCCTGAAACTAGCGGATTATGTAAATTAAGATTAATTTTACTCCGCCATTTGTGCTGATTGGCAGTCACGGTCAGTGGATGTTGTTATGACCGTTCTGCGGTATTCATTAGTCACCTCTGCTGAAATTGTTACTTTATGTGTTAATATCCTGGCAGACCTAAGGCGATCAGTTTGCAGAAGTTTTTACAACATGAGTGACCAGACGTATCTAACTTATTTATACCTTGTCTGACTACTGATTCAAAAGAGAGTAATGAGTAGGCAAGTAGAGTCCATATTCTTTGACAACTTATGTGGGGATTGGCGTTTTATTATGTATGACTATGCTTATTTATAATAATATTTATACGAATATTCTATATATGAAGCGAAAGGATATATCCTTTCGCTTCATATACAGGGTGGAATTGAATTCGTTGGCATCCTTCTAAGTATCGACTATACCGATGATACAAAGTAATTTAAGACTAATAAAACTTCAACATATTCAAGAAAACCTCTAAACATGCATTAGACTCTTTGATAGATACTGCAATTATAAATAAAAAAACTAATCGTCATTAAACTTACGAAAAATAAATAAATTATAGTACCCTAACATTCGTTCCTACTTTAAACGTACCTACTATCCTTAAGGCCCAGAAAGTGATATGAAAAATATCAAATCCACCCCCACCTCATACCCCACCCCGCATGTAAAAAGCGCCATTCGTCAAATTTCTCAGTGCAACCATCTGGAACTAAATGTGTGCTTTAATAGTAGATAAAGCATGCCAAAAAAGCATGTCTATTAGCAGTAGTTCGGTGCTCCTTAGCTCCATCTATTTTTATAATTTAGAACCTCAAACGTGAAATCCATCTATATCTGTGGTGAAATCGTTAAACAAACATCGTACTATTCATAAAATACTGTAATTTCACCTGCAATGTCATCAAATGTATGGCACAACTAGTAAGGCATTTGTCTTATATATAGAAAAGCGCGAGATCGCATCTCATATCAATCAATATTTTTGAGGTTTTGATTTTGCTTTTCTCGTGTGTTTCAAGATTTTTCTCTTTTATTGATTTTATTTAAAAACTAGCCGAAGCCCGTGACTTCGTTCGCGTGACTTTATGTCTCTGGAAAATGCTCATCAGGTTGAACAACTTTTACTAAGGCGACATTTTTATATCTCTTATAATTTAGCTGGACCATTACGGTTCTGCATCAGGCGCTCTATTTTTCAAAATCATTTATACCCTATATGTTGCCCAGCTTTAATAGCTATATAACAAAAAAAGCCATCTCTTGTGAGGCTTCCTGCAACTCCAACATTTCCTACTTATAGTTCCTATGGCATTATTGGGTGTCTGTTACGCTAGTAATTATATTAGGTTTGTTATTCATTGCTGTTTTGGATGGAAAACTCGCAAGTGTTATGTGATTGAACAACAATGTACAGAGTCCCGCAACAGCTCCATCTTGTGATACGTTTATACACTAAACATTTTCCAGGTATGGAAACAATAAATGTTTTTAAAATAATGATTGTGCAAATATAGAAAGCCTTGCTTAGTTAACAAAATCCAACATGGAGTTCTAGCGCTTAAAATATATTTTTTTACGAGTTTTACTAATTTTTGGCGGTGCTGAAAAAAATGGCGACGTCCTCCCGTTGACGCGGCGGGTCGCCGACTAAATTAGTACTGATCCGTACCGATATTGGTATTTTTAAGGTGTTAAAAAAATTAATCAGTATTTAAGAAAAATAAATCAACATGAAATTTTCTAACAGCTTAAGCTACATGTATACAAAATATCATATTTAAATTTGTTTATATGTAGAAGATATATGGCTATTTACCTAAAAGGTTTGTTCATTTTTTTTACTGAGTCATTTAGGTAAAATCGTGTTTCCGGAATAAAGGATGTAAAGTTTATAATTTAAAGTATTCTAAAAAAAAATACCATTACCCTACAGTGATCGGTTTACAAATGGGGAGGTACTTAAAATGCTGGAAATTCTGAATTCTGCCCCTTAAGGGGCGTTTGTGTGACACGACCCGTCCCCACTCGACTTTAAACCTTATTCACGTAAATTAAAGTCTACTTTATTAATTTTTCTTACTTTTTGATACTTTTTAATTACTGCATTCATTGCAGTGTTTTTACCATACAAAATATCCTTTATGTGAGTATGATGATAAGTTAATGGTAATGATTTCAATTGCACCCGGTATAGAATATTCGTTTTATAATAAGTAAATACACGTTTAACAACAGTTGTTCCAAATTGCAGGTGATTTTGTTTGATTTAGTAACCTTGAGAGTAAATTAGGTACTCAGAACGATCTTGTAAGTACTTAATGTAATGAATGGAAAAAAGTTCCCGTGTTCCTCTAATGGTCTAAATCATGACATAATCAGCGGATAGTGCTCTTTTACTCGGAATTAACTGATTAATTTTTTTTAACGCAGATTTCTATTAAATAAAAATATATAAAAGAAGACATAAGAACGAGCTAGCTATGAAGAGTTTTATAAGAAGGCTAGGTAAAAAAAATACGGGAAAATTCTTGTTTTAAAATATGAATTATCTTTGTGACACAATGTATATAAAAAATATATTTTCTTGCGCCAACAACAATTTTTTTTTAATTCAAACCCTTTTACCTATCTAGTAGCTCAGAATATAAAGCATTTTATTATATTTTATATACAACTTGGAATGTAAAATGCTTAAAACCTTGCTTATCCGTGCGAGATCCCAGTCGCACCCTAGGCATAGGTACTTACTTCTGTTGTTTCTTTTTAATTATTTTACGACGCACTCGGGGTAGGTATTTTTTTATGATTAGGTATTTACGCATACAAAATGTCAAATCTACATCACATTCTGCAATCTGTCATCACATTTGACAAAATCGGATGAGCGGTTAAGGTTTTTCATGGTAGCGAATACACATAATTACCCACAAATATGTATGTTAAAATCACAATCCTTCCTTTTGGCTTTGCCGAAGTCGTGAAAACGTAAAAATATAATCTTAACACATTGCAGGACACTTCCGGCTGTGGACGTAATTCAATTGTTATATCTATTGTGTCTGGCAGACTGTCCTGCAATGTGTTAAAAGGTCATTATAAAGGCATACTAACACCGACGTATACTCGTGTAGGTATTCACTTAATTTTATCCCCATAAAATAGGGCTTATCATTATATATTCCAGAAACCTCGTATAATTTTGCGATAACGTCGAACCCGCCCATTGTCAGAATTTGGCGTGCAAAATATTTGGTCAAGGTTGATTTGTTTATTTGTCCCTTGTATATCTAAACGAATTTATAGTTATTATGCTATTATATAGTAGGTAGGTACTCTGTGCTATGATTATATCACGGGGTGCTTTATACTGGAGTAAATTATACATAACGGATTTATAGTTACTATGATTATACTTAAATAAATAAATAAATGTATAGGGACAACATACACTTGATACTATGAAAAAAATAATTGATGGATCGCCACAGACTCCACAATTCACAAAGCTTCATTTCCCAGTTCCTGCAAGCGTACTAGTATCTACAGCGGGGGTCACATATAGAGTGTATCTGTATGTCAAGTTAGACGGCGAGATAAAACTGCCGGATGGGGCGGGACAGCCTGCCCCGCACATTGTGAAACTGTTCAGTGTAGTGAATTTCAACCTACGTATAGCTGAAATAACAATATGTACTTCAGTGAAGCGCTTTGACAATGCTAAGTTTTATTAACTTGGTGGTTCTAGTTTTTAGGGTTCCGTAGCCGAATGACATAAAACGGAACCCTTATAGATTCGTCATGTTTGTCTATCTGTCTGTCCATCGGTATGTCAGAGCCACTTTTTATATAGATGAAATAAATCTAATGAAGAAAAAAGTAAGAATGTAGGGAGGCACTTCATTGCCTCCCTAAATTTTTTATGTGTATAATTTTATATCCATCGTTTTTTGAAAGGCGCAGCGCAGGACCGAGTTGGTTGGCATGCACCTAGTTGGAGAGTTGGAGAGACCTATTCCCAACATGATGATAACTAAATCCATTGTAAAATTTTATTTTGTACAGCATAGGGTCCTGAAATCCTTAAAACTGCGATGAGTGGGCTATACTATATATAGCCGACACCACCAAACCGCACCTTCCCTAAAGAAAATAACATTAATTAAATTGACGATCTGCCCCACGGGTGATATAATTTGTGGCTGCCCCGATGTTATTAACTATGCTAATTTGACGTCCATTCTCTATATCAGTTATTTTAAAGAGGCTATATTTAAATTAAATGTCTGGGTTGTTTTTTAATATGAAATATAGCTCGGTAACGTTCAGTCTGGTTGTTTGTTCTGATCCTTAAGAGTCCTCTTACCCTAGACTTCTCCATACAAACGTAGTCTACGTTTAATTTTCAAACCACATGTCAGATTCCGCAAAAAATTGGTAATTGTAAAGAAATTGCAATAATCTAGGTTTATAACTGGTTTCCTACACTAAAATTATGAACTGGAAAGAAAATATAACGATTTAGAAGTTTCCCATACTGATGGTCAAAAATGATAAATAACACTATATTCTATTTCAAGTTCATATTTTTATCGTTGGAAACCAGTTATTAACCTAGATAATTGCAATATCTTTGAAATTACAAAATTTTGTCAAAATCGGACATGTCGTTTAGAAATAAAACGTAGACTACGTTTGTATGGAAAGTTGTATTTTGGTCTAGGGTAAGGGGACTCTTTAAATATTCAGGCAAAATATCCCTCATATTGATTAAATTGGTTATGTGTTCATTTTTGATTACATTCATAGGAACACTTATACAATTGATAAAGTTTAGGTTTAAGTGATAAGCACTTTATGTGTAGATAAAGCTGTGTGTCGCTCGTATTCATTCCTTATCTTTCTTTAATTGTTAACTTCAGTCGGCTATCTGCAGCAGAAACCTCTAGACCTCTCGATTGTGTATAATGAGTTTTAAAAATAAAGTAGTGTTGGTGACGGGTGCCAGCTCCGGGATAGGAGCCGCTACTGCTGTTCTCTTCGCTAAGGAAGGAGCCGACGTCGTCTTGGTAGCCAGAAATGAAACCAAACTCAAAAAGGTTGAACAAGAGTGTGCTAAAGTCGGAAACAAACCCTTGGTTATCAAGGCTGACGTGGCCAACGACGACGATGTACAAAGAATCGTAAAAGACACGATCGCCAAATACAAAAAACTCGATGTCTTGGTCAACAATGCTGGGATTTTGAGATTGGGGAAGATTCTAGATGGAACTACGGCGAAGATATACGACGAAATTATGAACACCAACATGCGATCCGTGGTCCAGCTCACAACTTTAGCTGCACCGTATTTGGTAAAAACCAAAGGCAACATTGTGAACATTTCAAGCATTTCTGGATTAACCATAAACAATGTTGACTTGGGTATGTATTGCACGACAAAAGCTGCTTTAAGTCATTTTTCTCGGGCTACAGCTTTGGAGCTAGCGCCTCATGGAGTCAGAGTGAATATAGTCAGTCCTGGACCTGTCCATACTGATATATTTGACAACGCCGGTCTGAAAGACGGTCTTAAAGAAAGCGGATCAGTAACAGCTTTGAACAACAGGGTATCTGATTCTGAGGAGATAGCAGACTTGATCCTGTACTTGGCCAGTGAGAAGGCAAGAGGAATAACGGGCTCGGATTATGTGACTGATAACGGGATGTTATTATTAAAATAAAAAGGGGGTTCATTTAATCTCGACTGTATATGTATGTACTTCATATTATTATAGTAGTGCATACCAAAAGATGCTATCAATATATTTTGAGATAAAAAAAACTGTTTTATTTATATATTGTAGTTGAAATATACGAATTTAAATATAAGTATTAATATTACGAGTAGCATAACAGAAGAATGATATATATATCTCGTCAAATCAAAAAACAATCCGACCGGACCACTTGTACCTTTGCTATGTATTTCAACAGATTATGGGCTGAAGGACTTTACTGAAAATACAATACAATACAATACCTAAAAACCGTAAACGTTAGACCCTCATATAGACATCACAATCATGCAAAAACAAGCAGCAATGCACACTACCAGCATATTAGCTAAATTTGACGGGGACAACACTGAAAATCCCTCTCCCTGAAGGTCTCAGGGCGGGACTTCTGCAAAACTCCAATCTTAAATAGGTTGAGAAAAAGAAAAACAATACAATTTAGGAACAAAAAAAATATAGAAAAACTCAGAAAATATCATTTGCTTAAAACAGAAGTAGCCCGTTTGCGGAACACAAGGACAATAGTTATCGGAGCCATCGGAGTAAAAGCCAAGAGTCTCCGGCGGTATTGTCATTCCTTTCTCATATAGACATCACAATCATGCAAAAACAAGCAGCAATGCACACTGCCAGCATATTAGCTAAAGTTATGGGAGACTCAATTTTTGTACACGGGGATAACACTGAAAATCCCTCTCCCTGAAGGTCTCAGGGTGGGACCTAGCAAAACTCCAACCTTAAATAGGTTGAAAAAAAAAAAACGACGGCTTGCACTCTGGGAGTGCCGGCAGAAGTGAAAACTTGAATATTAACGTTGTGCATTTTTGATATTTTGGAATGGTTAGGGAATAATTTTGCACGAATTGCTTTATTATCAGTATAAAAGTACTCTCATTTATGTGGTAGAATACAATATTTATTTATTGGGCTATCGTACACAAACATGACATTTTATTAGCACGCTGTAACATAAACACACACGAACATTCGCGCAAGCGCCCTGCGCCATCTTACGAATTTTCGATCAGGGTCACGTGTCCTGACGCGAGTTTTAGATTTTTTACCCATTCCAAAAAAAGTGCACAACGCTGCTAAAGAAGTTTTCACTTCAAAAAACAATACAATACAATACAAATTAACTTTATTGCACCATGATAAACATAAAAATTACAACACTGACCAAAAGTGTTTACCCCCAAAAAGCTCAAATATGTAGTTTTCCATTATACACATATATATTTGCCCCATTTGAGTACGAGGATATCAACACAAGTAGCATCTTACACAAAATATTGTCTCGATTTCCTAATACTTTAATTTGACGTCGTTGAAGAAATGCTGCAGTATAGTTTGTTGTATTATGAAATTGATAACAAAATTAACAATTATTAGGTAATGAAAACATCTAAGATAAAATCTGGGAGTCCATTGAATTCAATAGAGACTAATAAGGGACCTAAAAATGCCTTAAAACACTAAAGACTATAAAAATGCACTAACATAATACACAATTATTCTCTTTATTTATTTATAAACATATATTAGGTCTTTTTATAACATATCTATAAAAAGTAACATATATAAAAAAAAAAACACTACAAAATATAAACACATTATAAAAAACCTAATGTTACTTATTGGCAGCGGGGGTAAGGCCCTAGCTACCGGTGGTAGATAAATTATTATTATTATCATCATCGGGTCTTTTTGTCTCCACTGCAAGAGCACGACCCTCTCTGTTCTACCAGAGCCATATATGGCCAGAGCAGCCAGAGGTAGTAGATAGAGAGCCAGTACGTAGAGAGTAGGCCAAGTGGCCTCTCTCCTCGCTGGCCAGAGGGATTGGAGAGATGTCTTTGATGTTTATTAGCTTTGTTTAGCTTATATGTCCTAAGTCGCCTTCTACGACATCCACGGGAGGATTTGGAGTGGCCTTATTCTACTCTGCCGGAAACCACACGGCGAAAGATAGATTACCAAAAGGTATGGTATACGTACTTTTTTTTTCTGACTAGCCAATAATGAAGAAGATACAGCGCATTCAAATTTCGCGTGACGTCACGATCAGCTACGATTTTTACCCAAAGGTGAAGTAAATTATCCCGACTCTGAATCCTAGAAGCGCTGTATCTTTGTGAATTTTTACTAATTTGTTAAACTAAAAAATATGGGTCCTTTATTTTTGGATAATCTAGTTAATGGACTAAAAAAACGACGGATTGCACTCTGGGAGTGCCGGCAGAAGTGAAAACACAGCAGTATGGCCACTACACAGACGGTCGAGCCATCAGCTGTCACCATCCATGGATGCGCGTAGCACGCTGTTAACATAAACACACACGAACAATGAACATTCGCGCAATCGCCCTGCGCCGCCTAAACGAAACAGCAGGCGCAGGCATACATTTTCGCCGCGCCGTAGAAAGAGAGGGGGATACTCCCTCTCCTACGCCGCGCCAGCTGTCTACTCTTCATCCGTCTTACGAATTTTCGATCAGGTCACGTGTCCTGACGCGAGTTTAACATTTTTTACCCATTCCAAAAAAAGTGCTAAATAAGTTTTTCCTTCAATAAAATATTATATTTTTGCCCAGTCACATCCCTATTACATAATGTATCACACCGATAAACATTTTATCATGGAGAAATACATAACAAAGTTGTATAAGAGACAGGCCTATCAATTACGCAAGATATTACTGATAGATATAAGACCTTAGCATTGAACTGAGTTGTTTGGTATTATGTGTGTTGGCCATTGTGTTGGTTGACACTGGTGTCATTACAATTCCATGGGTGTCATATTTTTGAAAGCGTGATGACACACACACACAGTCGAAAACGGAACCAAATATCACATTGATTGACACTGCCCCGGACATACGCCGTGGTTACGGATCTGAAAACATCACATGGAAATCTCAACGATACGATACAAAACTAAATATTCTGAAAATATTTCAAGCGTCTACCTGTTGCCGTTATTAATATTTAGCAAAAAAAATGACATAAAATTACGTTTGTTGTATGGGAGTCCCCTTAAATATTTATTTTATTGTTTTTAGTAATTTTTGTTATAGCGGCAAGAGAAATACATTAGGTATCTATGAAAATTGTCTAGCTATCGCAGTTCATGAGACAGACGGAAGGATAGGCAGACAGACGGAAAGACAAACGGACGGCTCTCGTTTTTAAACTTTGGGTACGGAACCCTAACAAGAAGGGTAAATATAGTGCAGCAGTGTGTTTCTTTAAGTTAGAAAGTAACATTAAGTTCATTTAGGCAAATGTACACAAAACAGCGGAACCTTTGTTATTGTAGTAATTTTGCTCACTTGTTAGCTTTATTGCTCGGCTTAGGCGTCTGGCGAGGCATGATGATTGCGGATTTTTTCATTATATCGGGGCTTTAGCGCAAATTGAAACCGTGTAAACCTCGGTAATAGTAATAAGTTTGTTGCTTTTCACCTCCAGTGAATATAATCAAAATTAATAGATTCTCTCGTACAACAGTATCGTTGAGTTAGTATCCCGTAGCACAAGTCTCGAACTTACTTTGGGGTTAGCTCAATCAGTGTAATTTGTCCCTATATATTTATTTATTGCAGTCACAATATTGTACAGGGTTATAGTGATTGGCGTACAAAAAGTCATAGAAGTACAAAAAGGTTTTTGTTCCCTGACTTGCTTTACCTTTATCTCACCTTAGCATAGTAATCTAACTTGAGGTCTATTCTATCTCACTTATCCACTTCTCGCGGCTCGGAGTCTTTTCGTTATATCGGGGCTTTAGCGCAAATTAAAACCGTGTAAAGCTCGGTAATAGTAATACCTCTAAGTTTGTTGCTTTTCACCTCCAGTGAAATGTTTATTTGCGTTTGAATAGGGTATACAAAAGATGTTGTTTATACAAGTCATATAAATTACGCCTACTCAGCCATTGTCAATAGCATATAATCAAAATTGATTTGAGTATAATCAAAATTAATTTATTTTCTCGTACAACTTTATTTGTTAGTCACAGTATTGTACAGGGTTATAGGGGTTCTACAAAGAGTCATAGAAGTACAAAAAGGTTTTGTTCTCTGACTAGCTTTACCTTTATCTCACCTTAGCATAGTAATTTAACTAGAGGTCGGACTTTCTGTCCCTCTTATCCACTTCTCGCGGCCCGGAGTCTTTTCGTTATATCGTGACTTTAGCGCAAATTGAAACCGTGTAAACCTCGGTAATAGTAATAAGTTTGTTGCTTTGCATCTCTAGGAAGTATAATCAAAATTAATAGATTTTCTCGTTCAACATTAGTTGTTAATCTTATACCTTTAAACGAGCAATTCTTGTATGTATATATATTTATTTATAAATTTCTGTAATCTCGAAAACGGCTCTAACGATTTCGCTGAAAATTTGTATATGGGGGTTTTCGGGGGTAAACAATCGATCTAGATTAGTTTTATGTTTGGGAAAACGCGTGTTTTCGAGTTTTCATGCGTTTTTCTTTCCACGCAGAATATGGTCGCTAATTTCGTCGCGCCGCGACCGCCTTGATTTAGCTCAGTGGTTAAGGATAGCGACCGCTAGAAAGAGTGTTACGGGTTCGAATCCCACTCGGAGACTTACTTTTGTTTCTTTTTTATGTTTAAGTTTATATATTTTTTTTATTTTGCATTGTTTTTAGACAAGTTTAAAAAAAATAGTTAATGTTTGAGATGTAACCGAGCAAAGCTCGGTCGCCCAGGTACTTACAATATTATATAGGGTTAAAGAGATTGGCGAGATATAAACATGCTGTAAACACATAGTTTTGTAGTACAGTCTAGTAATGTAAATTAGATATTTTGGTCCTGATACGGTTGTAGGTATTCTATTTGTGTTTCTAATATAGTAAGAAATAAAACATGCGAGAAGCTATCTCATTTTTCTGATGCCGATTTTAAATCTATACGCCAACGTCGCCAACCATTAACTATGGTTTTGGTCTATCCTTAGATTCTGTCTACTTCGTTAGGGATAAAGACGAGATGATATATCTGTACGCTAAATGAATAAATAATTTTGAAATTTGCCTTACATACATACATACTATCACGTCTTTATCCCTAATGGGGCAGACAGAGCATTTTGGGTCTTGCGGTTCTATGCAGAGCCCAGGGCCGCAAAACCCAAAAGCCACTTTTAGCGTCATGGTGGGCGAGAAGATGGAAAAGCAATCAATACAGTGATGAGTTGCTAGCCGCATCGCCTGTTAACATGATTTGCATTTTTGCCCATTCCCTCGATCGGCTTTTACGATCTGCGTGGGAAGAGAAGCAGCTGGTACATTCTAAGTTTTTTCATTTCTCCCAGACCAGCATGGGAGAAAACCTTACATAAATATAAATCAAAATTTTCCCAAATATATTACCTATTAAATGATATCGAAAGCCTTTATTGAAGTAGCAGCGTCATGGAAACAATAAAAAATATCATCCCGATGACAGCCTTACCGGAAATGAGGTCAGATAATAGAGCAATTTAATTTCCCTCTGAAACTCAGTGTCTGAATTTGGAGCCAATGGTTAACGCAAATTAATTAAAAAGCGTTCAAGAAATTGATAATTGACTTGTTTATTATAAGCTAAATGGAGAATTTAATTTACGTTTATAAATCCAATTTGAAGAAGAAATACGATATAGAGTCCTATTTCCCAATAGGCACTTTATTAGGCAAGTATCTGCCTACACTTTATACAAGGTGTAGGCAGACCTTGCCATATTCACGATAAACTTTCCCCAAGGAACAAAGGTCGATATATAAAAATATTTCAGGTCAGTTTTATTGTTCAACACAGGTAAATTTAAATTTCGTTGAATGATTATAAAAAGAGGCTATTTTTGTAAATAGAGTTCCGTGTTATTTACTTACATTTTGTCGCTACATATTCTAGCGAAAAATGACATTCTTTGTGTGCTTTATGTGGGAGCCATCGAAGAAAAGCAAAGCTTTTTTTTGTTTAAATTGTTCATGAGGTACAGACATTATGCGATATGCGGGTTACACGTAGAAATACATCTACTGGCCAACATGGTTCGACCTCATACTGGGGTTTTCCTTGCGGGCATGACTCGAGCGAGACGCGCGCACGTAGTCGTCCCAAACCGCAAGTGGCGAATGCAAGTGTCACAATATTCTACGTGAGTCGCCCGTGTAAAAGTAAAGGCCGCGCTACAGTGGATTGGCATGGCATGGCATCGAAAGTGGTGACGCGTCATTTCAAAACAAGCTTTATGTCAAGTGATATAATATATAATGCACCTTATATCACTTGACATAAAGCTTGTTTTGAAATGACGCGTCACTTCCGATGCCATGCCAATCCAATGTAGCGCGGCCCTAAAGCTGTTAAGGGCATACCCAAATTTTCCGGGGTCCAGTGGCGCCGCCATTTAAAATAAATCATTTAAAAGGAAACGGAGATATCATTTAAAATTGTGTCTTGGTCAAGTTCTAGATACCCATTCAAAGTATTTTTTAAACTAATTTTTGTAGTTTAAAGTGAGAACGTGAAGCTTTTCTACGCACATTTGCGAAAAACGGCCACTTTTAGCTAATGTGCGTAGAAAAGCTTCATGTTCGCACTTTAAATTATAAACAGTAGTTCATAAAATAGTTTTAAGGGTTATCTAGGGCTTGACCAAGACACAATTTTGAAAGATATCTCCGTTTCCTTTCAAATGGCGGCGCCACTGGACCCCGGAAAATTTGGGTATGGCCTTAATGATGATGTTGCCGTATGGTTTCCCGCAGAGTAGAATAGGGCCACTCCAAGCCCTCTCGTGGATGTCGTAGAAGGCGACTTAGGAAATACAAGCAAAGCTTGTAAACATCAATAAGACCTCTCCAACACGACTGGCTAGCGACGAAAGTGTAGGCCAAGTCCTCTGACTGCTCTGGCCAAGTATGGCTCTGGTAGTACAGATAGGGGTCGTGCTCCTGAAGTGGAGACAAAAGGACCTTTTGATGATGATGATAATGATGCATAATAAATCATGTCATAATAAAATGATGCAATTAAACATGTGAAACTGCTACTAAAAGTACTAAAACCCGCTACGGTCACGGTCGTCTGTGACACAGGTTGCGAAATCAGGCCAGGAGTGGATTTATTACGAGATTAAGTCTTTATGGATTTATTAGTCTGCGATCTCGTTGATAGATTAGCTATTTGTGACAAATGTTCAATCAATGTCTAGCCAGGCCACTTGGGAATTACCTATCTTAATTCAGATTTTTTATGGCAATTAAGTATAAAGTATATGAACATAATAAATGATAAGAGTCTGATGTTTTGGTCGAGTTATTTATTTCAGAATTGGTAAGAGACAATTGCACTTGGACTAGTTTGAGTCTTTGTATTATAATAAAACAGATAAGTCTTAAGAATTATACCATCAAAAAATGGTTGAACTGTGATTGAAATAATTTCGCTATACCTTGTGTCCTGGCTTATTTATAAAATAAACCTAAGTTACTATGAACTATAGACTATTTACCTAGTTCGCCTGTTTAATCTAGTATTCATTAGAAAACAGTATGTATAGTTAAGTACTCGGACGATAATGCTATTATCGTGAATCTTTTATGCATTATTCGTAGCTCGATCAGCAAAATGGAAACCATTAAATATGTAGCTAAACACTTCTATGAATTAAACACTATCAAAACAACACTAATACAAATGTTTTATACATAAACATCTGACTTTGTAAATATCATCGTATTATTTCGTTTTGTCTCCTGATACAATACCTATAGTACCTACTGAAAATACCGGTGGCAAGTAAAATAAATTTAAGGTCCCTTTGGAAACGGCCGTTTTGGATGATTTGCATCTAAAGTGGGGTAATTTGGGTCAGTGGGTACAAAGCGATGTGATGTTTGCTCCTCTCGTCCTGAGCCCTTTCGTTTCCAACCTTCCGGCCTCAATATTGTTCCCTACTCGAGCAAATACCGAAAATTCTATATATGCTCGTAATAAAAGAACCAAACCGGAAGTTATCTATAGGTACATGTATGTGTACGTGCCCGTTATTGTATGATGAAAGTTTCTCATGAAAATACAAACCTTTACATAAAACTAATACAGCTGACACATGCGAAAGATGGAAAGAAAAGTTTTTAATTGCTCTGTAATTCTGATTGAACAAAATTCAACAGTTCTTTTAGGTTAACCACAGATTTTTTTCTTATTATAATAGGATGAGAGGTAATGAAATTTCTTCCAGGCTGGAAAAAAAAAACTTAGACTGCTTTGCCAGCTGCTTTTCTTCCCGTGCAGATCATAGAAGCCGAAGGGCCTGGGCGAAAATGTGCAGGTAGCAAACCATCACTCTTTTGATTATTTTTTTTCCACCTTCTCCCCCACCATTACGCTAAAAGAGGCCTTTGAGTCTTGCGGCCCTGGGCTCTGCTAAGAGCAGCAATACCTCAAATGCTGTGTCTGTCCTATTAGGGATAAGATGTGATGTATGTATGAAATTTAGAACCGTAAAGAACTAGCTTGAAAATCTGCAAAGGTATTAAACATTGAAATAAAAGTTGTACTTAGATAGCATTTGAAAATTCAGTCATCTTATTTTGAGATCATCATGGTTACAAATTATAAAAATATTTTTTTCCATAGCGTAGGATGCCGATCTAAGGGCTCTTACAGACCAGCGACAGTACGTATGCTCGACACAGGCCGGCGACGGTTGGTGACCGACGCGCGACGTCTTGCGACGGTCGTCGATAATCACGCGGCGTGCTTACTTAGGCAAACAACACTCAGGCAGAATGTGAATCGAAAATGAAGTTTAGTCATAACGCGAAATTGTTGTTTTGCATATTAGGTTATGCCCCGCGTAAATGCCGATTGACATGTGCCACTGACCGTTTACGACTGTAGGCGATCGTCGCACGGTGTAGCGCGACGTCACGCGACACACGTCGCCGACTGTCACCGACGGGTGTCGCGGGCATACTGTCGCTTGTCTTTAAGAGCGCTTACAGACAAAGGCGCTAATATTTACCAACTACCTTTTTGGTCAAATACTAAACATAGCAAACATAACAGTTTCGAGTGTAACAAAAGTGCAAAAGCAAAAATCAACAACATTGAGTGTTATCTCCTGCTGTTCAGTGCGCCGAATTAATTGGGCTACGCTAATATTGACCGCGTTCAATTTACATGTAAATCAGGTTGAGCCCGGTTAGAACCAATTATCGTCTAAAAGTGCTTCTCAAGCATCCTAACGTTCAGAACAAATTTGCCACTTTGATCATATGGAAATGGTCCGTCGATAGCTTTTTATTAAACCGCTCATGTGGTTAAATATTTGAGGTAAACCGAATGCAGTTGAGAATGTAAACTATTGGCGCTATGTCCTTGTACCCTACTCGGAGCAATGTCTGTATGAGTAACATCTGCAACTTTCAGAAAAGCGGATAGTGCCGTCGTTACTCTGCTGTTGATTACCTGACTGCCAAAAAAGAGTAAATTATGCTTCTCATATGTCCTTACCTTAATAGGCTTAAATTCTCTGATATTAATATTTTTGCTTTGACAGAAGTTTAGAAACACACGATCTGGCACATCAACATCCGTACTATATCAGTTAAAAAATCATTTTCAGCTAGTTTTTCTGTAGGTACTCGTAAGTTTAAACAAATTAGATGTGATGTAAATAGAAATAATATAAAATATGGTAAATTAGGAAGAAAACGTTAAAAATTTTTACTCATAGCTCACAATTAAATCTGTATGCATGAAAAGCTGCTGAAAGTTTAAGATATTAATTTAGTTTCAGTTGTTGTTGTTGAACAATAGTTACTAGTAGTTAGAAATTCCAAATACATATGGATTAGGTCTGAAAGTTACAGACTGTAATTAAGATCGATGGTGCCCACAGTATATCTGACTCATTAGCAGTTAAATTGTCTTTAACTAGTCATCTTTTAAAGAGTTTATTTTAATAAGTAAGATAATAATAAATTACAATTTCACTAAAACCTAAATTAAATCTAAATTAAAAAATCTAAATGTTACTAGTCATCTTGATTTAAATTCTATTATTTAGTCCCTTATATGTTCAAAAGTCAAGGATTTTAAAAATCGAACACCGGAAAACGGACCCCAGGCTTCACAAGTTCACAACATATCAGTTGAGAATACATCTACAATTTAATAATCTGAGATGAGAGAGTCCATATATCTAGTTAAATTGGTGAGATCTTTTCTTATCTTAGGGAGTTTCCGGTTGTTTCTTTAGCTTTGTTGTTTGGAAGCCCGGAGTCCACCTTCCGGTCTTTTCTTCTCAATTTTGTACAATTTTCGACATCCTTGGTAAACACCATTCATGACATCGTAAAAGTAAGATGTAGGTACTCATTGTTTATACTTTTTTTATCTGAGTAGCGTGCGGCTTCATCATAAGACCCTGGATAGAAATTGATCAAGTTTCTGTCCTTATCCGGCTTCTATATACATTATGCATCAGATCCACTCTATGACCCTATTAAGTTATTCGATTTATTTTTGTAATCTTCTTATGCAAAATCGGACCCAACAAGCATGTGGGCGAAAAAAAAAAAACAAAAATTGTGAACGAATATCTTAGCTACATAACATACAAACATGTACAATATACACATACCTAATAATGAGCGAGCTAGTAGAGAAATATATGCTATCTACTTAGATGGAAATAAAAATTGTAGCAACTTGTGATTGCTATACTTTAAAGGCATAGACCTTTAAAGTGATGGGGGTGACCTTTTATTAACCACCAGCCAAATTTTCGGCTTCCCATACAAAATAGCGCTCGGCCAAACGAATTTAGTACGGGTGACGAAATTTTTTTATCGAATTTTTTTGTGAATAGTAGTTCAGTATCATCGACTGATATTGTTTCAAAAATTTGGCTGGTAAGTAAAAAGTCACCCTGTATAGTAGAATAGGATAGAATAAAATAGAAGATAATTTACTTTATTGCCTAGAAAAATACCACACACTCAATAGAAAAAGTACATCTAACAATAAAATAAGAATGAAATTTCATCATTTTTATACTATATATAGTGTACTCTTTCATGCATTTTAAACCGAAGCTAACTAAGCTAGTTTCTTAACATACTTAAGAACTTTATGTTGGCTTAGAAACCACATGCCAAGAAAAGCGGGTCGGTAAGCTACGCTGCGGTCGTCGGGAGATAAAGCTACTAAGTTTTACAAGCCACCACAAGCCATTAACTATTTTAATGGGACACTTGTATTTACGAGCTTTTTGGCTTATTTTGCAAAATAGAGTAACGATTTTGCAAAACTATAAATCGATAACTTACATATAACATAATAAAATATATAGGGTAAACTTCCAGTCCTTGGACGCTGACAGTCATTAGATAAAACACAATAAAAACTTATGGTTTAGGCGACTAAAACATTGGGCCGCGCCTCGCTGCGTAGTGCGGAACCGCCATACAAAAACGACGCGCGGGGACGAGGTGTCAGTGTGTTGGACTGTGCGTGTTTTCTATACAAACGGAGATACTTATAAGCAACGTTCGAACACGCATTCAACGTGCTACGCTGCGTAGTGCGGGGCAATGTGAGAATCGCGTTATTTCGTTTTGTCCACTTCAGCTGATAGCGTTTTATTCTCTGTAGCTGCAGTTTTCTTTCCCATTTTGAAATCTTCTTCTAAAGGCTATTCCTCGAAATTACTTGCAAATTGGATTTGATTAAAAAATTACTTGACAAGCGAATTCAGCTAAGATGATGCTTACTGAGTAATAAAGAATTAGTTTCCCGAATCTATTAATGTGACATTGAATGTCTAGTCTATTTTATATTACTCAAAGTCAAAGTTGTCTAGAAGCGTGAATCCAATCATGCATAACAAGTAACAAAGTGTTTCCCTATATAACTTTATACAGAATTCTAGTTAGAAATGTTAACTCATCTCTACTTTACAACCCTTGGGTCGGTTAGCTTCTCTGCGGTCGCCTCAAGATAAAGTTTTACGAGAATTTATAGCACGCCTGTATTATGATTTTATTCAGAAGTTCATATTTCATCAGAATCTCGACGTACTTACCTAAAACTTTGCTGATTGTTACAAAAGAAAATAAAACAATTTTGCAGAAACATCCAGCATTTTTCTAGCAGTAAGTAGATTTATTTTGTTCGTATATTAGAAAAATAATTCTTGCAAATCTTTTACGTCACTACTACGTCTTAATCCCTAATGGGTATACAGAGCTTAGCACCTCAACACCCAAAGGCCACTCTTAGCATGATGGTGAAGGGCTGTTACAGACGACCGACAGTATGCCCCCGGTATCTGTTGGCGACGGTCGGGGGCCGTATAGAACTGTGTCGCTGATAAATCGACGACGTTAGCCGACTGTCGCAAACGGTCGCGTGACACATATCAATGTGTCAAAAACTATCGCGCGTCGGCGATAGAATAGACTGATAGCCGGCGACAGAATGCGCGACGGTCGCCGACCATCTAAGTGGTTGGTTGCTAGCCAAATCGCCTATTGACATGATTCAGATTCCCGCCCATTCTCTCGATCGGCTTTTACATCTCCGTGAGAAAAGAAGCAGTAGGTACAATCTAAGTTTTTACCTTTTCTCCCAGACCTAGATGGTTACTATTTACTATAAATATACAATATCATAAATGAAATTTACGAACTTACTTTCTTCTACTATTCCCACAGTATGTTTACATTGAGGAAGCACAGATTTGCTTCCTCAATGTAAACTTACTGTGGGATTCTATTCTAGGAATATGTATTCAATACTTCGATAATTATGAGCCGATCGCTATTGGTCGAGGGTTAAATACAAGCAATGAAAACATACCCGTATATTTGTTTGAACAGTTGCGTAAATATAGATCGTACAGTAATTTTCTTGACAAGAAACTAAACATTGTGATTGACACTGTAACAACACTTTACCAAATAAAAAGAATATAGCCATGGATGTAGATACAAATAGATATCTGTCCCATAGGCAATAAGTATAATACACATAACTAAACAAAGTATCGGTAGTATAATTACTACATATTTATGGCTCTGTATTAGATTAAGCCACAGATAATATAATAAATTTTATCTACTTTAATGAAATACGAATTGGAAAGGTACAAGGTAACAGTTGACGGCTATAAGGTTACCGAGTTATTTATTTTTCTTAATTTAATTACATTATCTAGAAAGTATCTTGTTGACATGGCTATCGTAACAAAAGTACCTACTGTTACAATTCTTTAGAATTTCAACGGTCTTAAAGTTCAGTTGGCCTTGTTCTAACATCCAACATAAATAGTTTTTAATTGAATTAATTTTACACAAAATCTGGACATGTTTATTACCGCAATAATAAAGTTTCAAGTATAAAATCAAGGCCGCGGTCCGAACAGCCGCAGCGGTTAGAAGCCATTTAATTCCTTCGCTTCTGTGGAATTCTATTGTTATTTCTTTGTTCTCGCAATAAGACCTCAATCAAAACGTCTGTATTTCGCTTGTATTTATAACGGTGACATTTCACAGTCACCGTTACTTATATTATTTTACCGAGCTTATATTATTTTAGACGCAGGGAATTTAAGAACCAAAGTACAAGTGCTTTTAACTGTCGTGGTTATGAACATATTTTTCCATTCTCTATTTTTATAAATCAGAGGAATTTGACCATAACGTACAGAAGTCCCAAAAGTTTTTGAAAACTTACATAAAAGATTAAACGAGACAAATGCATCTATGTATCTAATTGAAAAAGCAAACGAAGTGCGAGAGAGCTTTTTAAGTTTAGGTACTCGTACTTGAACAATATGCTATTCATATAAATGAATTTACTCATAATAAACGAGTTTGAAGGTTACTCGTGTAGTATCCTTGATCGAACCAGTATCAAATTGGATGGGCGCGTAAACAAAACGATTGCCGCAAAACAATTTTTTATGTTCGAAAGTTATGAGCTTGTAAGAGGAGGAGAGAAAAGAGGGGCGTTCGTAGTAAAAAATAGTTTTACGTAGTATTAGTTGAATTGGTAAGATTTATATTGGGGCATTGCCCTTATCCCGAACCTAACACGAATTCTTTATTTTTCGTGGAAATGGAATCGGAACGCTTTTCTCATTGTTTTACTTGTTCATATTAGTTCTGCGGTGTTTGTTGTTGTAGCAAACTTGTTGTTTGCCCAGTCCCGTGCCGATTGTTCTCTGGATTGCGGGAAAGTATGGTTTTCAAAGCGAGGTAGTTACTACAGAAATAATTATTTTGTTTTAGTATTTTGACGTTTTTCTTACCTAGTTTCTATCCGCCATAGAATGTGTTAACACTTGTATCAGTTTAGTATTTTTATATTTATTCTATTCTATTGCAGTGTACCCAAGTTGGTACACCTAGGTACTTACTACGACAGAAAATAGGAACCAACTCATGTACAAGTATTATGTATTACATTATCTAAAGTAAATACGTACGTCAAATAAAAGTATTTGTTTATAAAAATTGATAGCTGAATAATTTTATGAAAATTGTTTCTCATCATTTCTGTATATTAATTTATGGTGGTCTGACGACCTGACCATGGTCGCTGGAAGGCGCTGGATGCAAGCCGCTCTAGATCGGTCATTTTGGAAATCTTTGGGGAGGCATATGTCCAGCAGTGGACGTTATGCGGTTGAAATGATGATGATGATGATTTCTTAAAAATCTGATCGGGGTGAAGAGAGCCCATCAGGACCGGCCAACCGGTCGGAGGCCAGTGGGCCGTCCCAGGTATCGCTGGAGCGACGTAGTTATGAGCCATAACTAATTTGGTCTTTGCATGCTCTTCAAGGAAAATTTTGCCGCTCTGCAGCATTCTACAACATATTTAATTTTCATGCTTTCAAAACGAATATAAATATTTTGAGCCTCGTTTCTGTATGATTACGTATTCAACTGAAATATAATATAAGTCTCAACATTTCTCTTGTGCATATATTTTTTACGATAACATTCGCATGAGCGAGCCAGTAGTATAAATATTAGGTAAATAAAACATTAATAAACTGTATTGATTGCTTTTCTATCTTCTCGCCTTCGTGGCTTTTGGGTCTTGCGGCCCTGGGCTCTGCATAGAACCGCAAGACCCAAAATGCTCTGTCTGCCCCATTAGGGATAAAGACGTGATAGTATGTATGTATGTATGTATAAAACATGTGGAACGAATTCTTTACTACTTTTAGCATAATAGTGCTCTACTAGTAACACAGGATGTACGTTGGGTCGCTAAGCCAGGATAGAAAGTAAGTCGCTTTTTTACAATATCAATGAATACTAACTAAATTAAATGTATTGTACGCTTGTCTATCGATTGCAGATAAGATAGCTAGAGTGGGGTTATCGTACGACCCATATTTGATTGTACTGCTCTAGTAACATTCACTAAACTGTCATAAATATAACTTATACTCTATCATTGTACTTGAATACCCGGAAAATAGATTTATTGTGGAGAAGTTTATCTAAATTTACATAAATCCGTTTTTCTAACACGCTAACAAAACATTAAATTATCTACTTACACATTTACCAACCTAAAAATAATTTGTGCGCAAGGCGAAAAGGTCATGAACGGAATTATTTGCCAAAAGGTAAGTTTTAGTCATCACAGGATTCACAGGTAATCCAGTATTTTTTGCCTTGAAAATGGTCCTGAACGGCGGACGAGGGTCTATTGCTTACTAGGCTCTTTACTGTAGTTTTACGTTAAAGATGCTCAAATTTTTCCCAAAAGGTGCATTAGTGAGGGTCCAAATTACCTAGCAGCTTGGGTAGGCTTTCGAATGGGAATCGACTGTACGTGATCTAAAATGTGAAAAGACTGCTTTTTCTTGAAATAGAAGGGCGTGCGTGACTGGGATTTTCACTTTGTGTTGTTTGATGACCTTCCGATCTGCTATTTACATATTAACAGTCTAAAAACTAATTAATTATATCCTTTGTAACTTAGTATATAGATTTTAATGAAATTGTAAACATTAGTGTTATTGTAGGAAACTTTAAAAAATTCTCGTTTAAAAGAAAAGTTCACGACCACTTTTTAAACACCCTTTCTTCATAAAGTCATCATTGTCAATTCTTCTCTTCATAGCTAAGTACTTATATGTAAGGTAGTTTAAGTACATGTGTATGAATATATGTATGTATTGTATAAATAGTTATTTATTCTGATATTTATTTATAATATGTATGAAACATAATTTTATATTAAATGTTAATATTTTATAATGTAAGTATATGTATTGTATGCTTTTTTGTGCCGCATAATTTACTCGGTTTCCTTATGGTTGACTTAGAGAAAATGCTTTAGTATTAAGACCACCATTTGTAAAAAGTATATTTGTGCTTTGGAACAATAAAGTTTGATAAAATAAAATAAAAATAAATTTTTAACGTATTGAACATGTGATGTTAAATATAGTTGTCTTCAATGGATACCAATGCACCAGCCTATTGCTAATCAAAAACTGACTGTATCCCTTTACTAAATTTTAAAATAGATAAATAGTGCCGACTGGGAACTTTGTGTGACGTATTCTCTCGATAGCAAAACGCTTGTTCGTCTTCGAAGTACGAGCCACATTTGCGACATTATTACATTATTAGATTGACATCATCTAAAATTATAACAGGCACAGCTGAACTGACTGTTCTCCAAATATGGTGCGTCGTTGTTACGCTGTATGTATAGTGGACTGTACATTTGACATCTGCTTGAATTAAAACCAGAGGGGTCTTGGAATAGATATAGAAGGCAGCGTAGGTATATAAAATCGAACCAATATTCTTATCTTGCTTCGTAATATAATAGTACCACGTCGAAGGGATTTGCTTTCGCATTAAAATATATATACAGCAGCATACGTTATACGTATGCTGACAGATGTTACAGCTACAATTTTAAGATAAAATTACAATGTACAAGGTAACTTCTTATAGTATATCAAACTAAATAAGCGGCCAAGTGCGAGTCGGACTCGCCCATGAAGGGTTCCGTAGTAGCTAACAACATAATATAAAAGTCTTGTAGTATGTTTATTTTTATTTTTATATTTGAGTTGATTGAATGAAAGGTAAATTGTCGTTTATGATTTATGACGTATTAAAAAAAAACTACTTACTAGATATCGTTCAAACCAATTTTCGCTGGTAGTTTTCATGGTAATGAACATTATATATTTTTTTTAGTTTTATAATTTCTTTATTTTAGAAGTTACGGGGGGGGGGGGGGACACACACTTTTTTCCACTTTGGAAGTGTCTCCCGCGCAAAGTATTTGCTTTAGAAAAAAATGATATTAGAAACCTCAATATCATTTTTGAAGACCTATCCATAGATATCCCACACGTATTGGTTTGATGAAAAATAAATTTTTGAGTTTCAGTTCTAAGTATGGGGAACCCCCAAAATTTATTGTTTTTTTTCTATTTTTGTGTCAAAATCTTAATGCGGTTTACATAATACATCTACCTACCAAGTTTCAACAGTATAAGTCTTATAGTTTCGAAATAAAGTGCCTGTGACATAAGGACGGACAGACGGACAGACAGACATGACGAATCTATAAGGGTTCCGTTTTTGCCATTTGGCTACGGAACCCTAAAAATGGGAAAACTCTATTCTGTTGCAACTATATATTTAAAAATGGATAAATATTCCAAGCTTTTCTTTACTTAAACTTTACACCGAGCTCTATCTCTTGAATAGAATACTAAAAACAGATTGAGTTTCAAATTATCATGGGGCCGTCATACAGATAAGGTTTTTATTCAGCGTGAAATGTATTACAAAACGTAAAAGCTTTTTTGTTTTTTTTTAAAACGCAGTAAAAAACTCGATCTATTATATTATTATATCATGGCATTAAATCGCTTTTTGAAATTTTTACCAATTATGTATTACTGTGGCCGCTATAAAAAAAAATATTGTCCGGAAAAGTACCGCAGTTGTGCGACAAATCGTTGCTCAGCAGACCTATGACCGACATAACATTTGATCAATACTACTTTTGCTCGAGATCAATTTTAATGGAGATACGGAACTCTATGTACTAGTTATAAGTTCGACGCTAATGTCTGTCTGTGGCAGCGCAGCGCTCGCAGAGATGGATCAATTTCGATGCGGTTTTTTACATGAAAGCAAGCTCTCTTGCGGTGGTTCTTAGCTGTGTTTGTTGAAAATTAGTTGGGCCGTTTAAAAGTTATCGCTTGAAAGTCGGGGATTTTGCAGTTTACCTGTCAAATAATAGATGGAGCTACGGATATTCAATCTACTATTTAGTTTCTCCGCTCAGCACAAGACAGCGTTTACATATGAAACTATTAAAAGTCGCGGTGTTTTGAGTTTTTGTTTAGTAAATAAACTTGTTATTTGCTGTAATGTGAACCTGAACTACTTTGTTGTTGCAACAAACAACAAAAGGTTTGTTTGGTGAAAAAAAGTGATTCATTATCATGGACTTTGTTTGTCTGTATATCATCATCATCACCATTTCCGCCGCATAACGTCCACTGCTGGACATAGGCCTCTCTCATGGATATACTCCTTACTTCCTAAAAAATGATATCTTTTGTGGCATTTATCTACAAGTCGTATTAGAGAATTATATTTACTCAGACATTATTATTCAAATCTCTATTCCACCCAGCCCAAATGTAGTGTAAAGGACGTTATGAGCTGTCACGCCGCTATCTTTGTACCATTCATATTCCCACACATACCTAGACAGGTCACAGGAAATTCAAAAAGGGACGCAGGTACCTTTGCAAGTTATCTTGCCTTAGGGTAGAACGTGTTGAATTTAAAGAGAAGGCATGTTTTATTTATAAGCATGAATCCTTCGAGTGGTTGGATGGGACTTTTTTCGATAAGGACTAGGTATTTACTTAGGTTGCATGTTACGTTAATATTATAATTATATCCGATTAGTCTTTAGGTGTATACAGGGTAACAGAAAGGCAAAATAATCCTCGAAAGACATTTCCAAGTATAAGAATTCCATAAAAATTTGCAATCAGAATTCGAGTTTTTATAAAACAGTAAAACGTTTTTCTTAACTAAAAACTTATTTCCTTTGCAAGTTGTTTAATATCGTGGTCTTTGCATGCTCTTCAAGGATAATTTTGCCGCTCTGCAGCATTCTACAACATATTTAATTTTCATGCTTTCAAAACGAATATAAATATTTTGAGCCTCGTTTCTGTATGATTACGTATTCAACTGAAATATAATATAAGTCTCAACATTTCTCTTGTGTGTATATTTTTTACGATAATATTCGCAAGAGCGAGCCAGTGGTATAAATATTAGGTAAATAAAACATTTAGAAAGAATTCTTCAGTTCTTCTAACATAATAGTGCTCTACTTCCAACCGTCTTGTCAACCTCTGCTATAATAATAATATCAGAGTATTCTTGCTCTGATGCATTTTAATTTCCCGAGAGGAATCAGACAAGTTCCGTTTTTCTTTTGTTTTGTCATTACCACCGCGACCGAGAACCGTTTTATATTATTGAGAAAAACTGCTTTTACACTGAGTGCAATAACAGCTCATAATACGGCATTAAAAAGTAAAAGATGTAATTAAAACAGGTCTGGTTCAAATGTTTGTAGGTACTGTTTATTATTATTTATACAGCAATCATAAATATAGAGTAACCATTCACTATTTTGATCCTTTTTCACCATCACACAAAAGTGGCCTTTGAGACTTGCGGCCCTATGGTCTGTCTGTTTAAAGCCAAAAGCTCTGTCTCCCCTATTAGGGTGACGTGAATATAATATTCACGTCTGTATATGTGATATATTTCTTGGTATGTGACAATAATACAGGTAAATAGGCCAAAGTTGTAGAGATGAAAAATACAGGCCACAAATTAAAAAAGTTTTCAGGTCACATGACAGCTTGGTCACAGAGATATTCACTAGCTTTTAACATGAGTCGGAATGACGCATTGTCTGCTTGTACTCGGCGTTTAACTCAGGCTACCGGAAGCCTCCATCCGGCCCGTCGAGCCACCGGAAACGGGAGACATCCCACCGCGGGTTTTCATGCTCATGCTCCCGACATGCTGTCATGTAATATTAACATAGGCTTATAAACATGTCTCTCTGGATCTGAGGTTTAAAATGTTGTAGCGCACTTTTAGTACATTCAGGAAGTTTAATTTTTTTTTTGGTGCGCATGACCTGCCTTAGTAAATTTAACGTCTGGGTAGCAAGAGTTGCACTGGCGTTGCTTAGATTGTTGTAAAAATAGGGTTGCCTTTTTTTAAAAATTGTAAAGGATGGTTTATTCTAATAAATGAGTACCTACTATGCATTCGCAAGATGGATCGACGACATCAAAATGGTAACGAGTCGAACGGGGAAGAAAGTTACATAGGATCTTTGTAAGGAATTCATTGGGAGAAGTCTATTTATAGGTATGATCGGAAACCTTTTTTACAACAACAAAAAAATGTTGCTATAAATATGGCATTTAGTACAGTAGTTACAAATGTAGCCGTTTTTACTTTATGATACTCATCACATCGTTCCAATATTGTGAAATCCAACCTATGGCTAATTTATTCACGCCCTGAATATCTTTACAAAAAATGGAAAATTTCGAAAGTATCTCGTAAGCAGGATATACTTCTTCATCTCTTTTCATGGTTTCCAAATCTGGATTCACCGTTTTATTATGCAAAGAATATGGACGAAGAAATCTTTTATCCATTATGAATAAATGTTTCATTTGTATTCTAATACAAGCGAAATTACTTTTGCGGATCGTCGAGTTTCGTGTATGTCGAGCATACACAAGGGCTACGCTGAAAGAAACGTATCCCTATTGTCTTAGGGTTCCGGAGCCAAATAGCTAAAACGGAAACCTACTAGTTTCTAAAAAATATATTTTTTTAGATAAGAAAAAGAATCTGCATCAACAGCAAGAAGTCAAGCACAGAACCTTTTCAGCATAAGGAAAATATTCTTCTCTTCCATATAAAATAAGTAAAATTCATGTAAAATATACTGATGGATTTTATTTTCGCCATTTCGGGGCGGGTTTTGTTGTAAAAGTATTTGAACCCTCTTTAATATTAATTGACGAGTACATCTACATATAGAATGACATTTTATTTCCATTTAAAGTGCTTAAAAGGCTGCTGTATCTTGTATCACGTTAATAAAAAACGACATTGTTAAGCGAATGTCGTGTTTAGGGTTCCTTTGTAAACAAGAAACCCTTATAGTTTCGCCATAGTCTCTGTATACTTCTCTCAGAAAAATGCGTACTAAAGTAAATGCAAATTGGTTTAGTTAAATCTTGGCATATCTTATTAAAAGCGTTAGTGAAGACTTCAAGGGGGATTTATCAGCAGAAAGAGCTGAGTCGCAAGTCAAAAGCAAAACTACTTAGTAGCAAAAAAGTAATGTAGTATATGTATGTATGTAGGTATTTATATACAGTTAAAGTGTATTTAAAGTGTAAGTATAAGTATGTTTGTTGGTATTTATATACAGTATCACGCTTTATACTTATAGGGTCAGACAGGGCCTAGAACCACAAAATCTAAAGGCCTTTTTAGCGTGATGCTGGGCGAGAAGGTGGAAAAGATAATCAAAACAGCTTTGCCAATTTAACATGATTCGCATTCTGTAGGTCGTATTCTTCATTTTTTTAAATCTCGATTTGATATGAATTAATGACTTGATCAAGACTGGTGACTCATATGTTCCACTTTTTTCCTTCTCCCAAACCAGTTCTGAAGTTCATCACTAAACAAACTTCAAACTTGCGACTTTCTTTTTATAATAAAAAACTCTAAAGGCAAAAGCAATATTAAGGAATATGGTGACTCTGTTACTTCAATTTTATTGTTACGTGTATTAGTACGCGCGTATTACTACGTGTATTATAAAGCGCTATTGGTTCAATCTTATTTTTATCACACTCACAATTGTTATTTTATTTGCTAATACAACGTTGAAAGGAAATATAAATTATTTATAAGCAAAAAATGGGAATATCTGATCAGAAACGCAGAAGTACAATAACAAGCTATTGTGCTTGTTATTGTACTTCTGCGTTTCTGATCTTCTGATCTGATCTGATCTCGTCTCACAATACCTTCTGGAAAATGTTAGGCTTAGTAAACTTTAATTTCGTTGATTACGTCACAGTATGAAGAAAAATATCAATAAACCAACCTATGAGTGCTGTAACTAAAAGTAGTGCCAATTAGTCGCCTCGTCACGCAATTGTATTTTGGTTCGATACAATAAATATAGAACTGTTGATAGAGAAAATGTAACAACCGGTATTGGAAAAACTAAAGGTACTGCAACGAGTTTGAGCTGAAACTGTAATAAAACGCAGCGAATCGAAAATAAAATGTAAAAAATTTGAAACGCGCCATTTTCAGATATTCCCTGGTTCATAAAATCTCCATTGACATCGTACAATGGCGCACAATGGAGGGAAAACTCATTCCAACACAATGGATGCCGTCACAACTTTTACTAACTTGACCTGTTATTTGTCTCCGCAGTTTATTTATTTATTTATTTAAACTTTATTTACCAAAACAATATGGTACAAAAGGCGGACTTAATGCTAATAGCATTCTCTACCAGTCAACCTTCGGGATAAAAAGAGAAAAAAAAAACTGGTGGTAGGCGTACAAATAAATAGTTATAGCTATAGTAATAAAAAAACACTAGTAGTTACAACATATTAAATACAAATACTTAAATGTTAATACATAGATATAATAGAATATACTATACATATATACAGTAATAATATATATATATACTAATTATATGAATAATACATACCTATATAATTTATTATGTCTAAATACCATATAGGATCCTTGACAACACCTGATAACAGTGTAGATCTTAATTAGTAAGGAATTTAAATTATGTAGAGAGAAGCCGCATGTGAACTTTTTTCTTAAACAGATATCTGTTCGAAATGGTTTTAAGGTCCTCAGGCAGGGCATTCCAGAGTCGTATAACTTGAAGAGTGAAAGACGAGGACATGAAGTTAGAATGAAACAAAGGAATTTCTAAACGAAGTGTATGACTAGAACGGAGCTCTCTGCTGTGAGACTCAGACTGATACTGGAATTTACTATTCAAGTATTCGGGAGAAAAGGGATTTTTCAGAATAGAAAAAAGGGTGCAGAGCATTCTCTGCTGTCTACGTTGACGAATAGGGAGCCACTCAAGCTTAGATCGAAAATATGAGATATGATCATATTTACGAAGGCAAAAGATGAAACGAATGCAGTTATTAATAAGTCGATCAAGCTTATTGAGAAGATCTTCATTAAGATCAGGATAACACACATCTGCATAATCAATAATGGGTAAAATAAGTGACTGGGAAAGAGTTATCTTGGTTTTTACGGGAAGAAAATTTCTCAAACGATTTAAATACTGTAACGAATAGTTGACTTTCCTGCAGACTTCCGTCACTTGGGTCCTCCAGCTCAACGTTGAGTCCAAATAAAGTCCCAGATTCTTTACCGATTCACAGTAAGGAATGGTTGTGTTGTTAAAAACAACAGGGGTAATAGACTCCATATGAAGTTTAGCCAGTTGCCTTGAACTACCTATCAAAATAGCCTGACACTTGGACGGATTGACCTTGATTCCAAAACTGTCTGACCAGGAAGAAATTTCAGATAGAGCCTTGTTCAACTGTACCACTCCACTGTCTATGTTTTCAGCAGTGGTCTGAACGTAAATTTGTAAATCATCCGCGTAGAAATGATAAGAACAGCTAATAGAAACAGATAACATATTTATAAATAATGCAAATAATAAAGGAGACAGTATCCCACATTGTGGAACACCTGACGACAAATTTATCCATTGAGACAATTCACGGTTCTTACGGACCGCTTGCTGCCTGTCATGGAGATATGAAGTAAACCAGTCCATTGCTGAGGATGAGAATTTCATGTACTGAAGAATTGCAAGAAGAATATCGTGATCAACCATGTTAAAAGCATTAGAAAAATCAATGAGACCGAGAATGGTGATCAAAGAATTCTCCATGCCAAGACGTATATCTTCAGTAACACTGAGAAGAGCAGTGGTGGTACTATGCCCAGGGCGAAAACCAGATTGCAGTGGCGTAAGAAGATGGTGGGTGTGGACAAAAGAAGAGACTTGAAGATGAGCCGCAGCTTCTAATATTTTAGACAGATATGGTAAAATGGAAATGGGCCGAAAATTATTCAGAGTCAAAGGGTTAGCTACTTTCGGCAGTGGAATGACATAAGCTTTCGCCCAAAGAGATGGAAATGTGCCAGAAATTAAAGAAAAATTAACAACATGAGTGATGACCGGGACAAGAATATCAAGTAAATTAATGATCATTTGGCGGCTTACATCATCATAGCCAACTGCATTGGATTTAAGAGAAAGTATAATTTTACGAATGTCATCCTCAGCTAACGGAGAAAAAGAGAAGGGATCAATATTTAGATTAGGCATGGAAGAAATCTTCGATATAGTGCGATGTTTGACAGTAGACTCAAGAGAAGAAGAAGCAGAAAAGTGATCATTTAAATCATCCGATGAAAAAGTAGAAGTTGTTTCTTGAGTATTTTTGCCAATATTCAATGAACGAAGGAATTTCCATGTATTGGCCGAAGAAGACTCTGTAAGCTGATCGTGAAAGTATTTTTGTTTAGCTGTTCTTACCATCCTATTGCACAAATTACGCGCTTTTTTATAAGCCATCCAATTTCTATCGGATCTATCGCGTTTGAACAGTCTAAAAGCACGATCTCTACGCGTCATGGCTATGCGTACTCCTCTACTAATCCAAGGAGCCGGCGGGCGTCGCACTTTTACAGCGTGCATTGGCGCATGAGTATCATACAATGACAATATGGTAGAATTCAGCAACGAGACCTTTTCGTCCACCGATTGGGCTGTATAGATATTAGAAAAATCTGTGTTGACTGCATCGCATCTAAGTCGCTCTAGATTCATTTTTGCGAAATTCCGCATCCATATAACAGCAGGCTTAGGCTTTGAAGGTTTTAATTTGTACTGTAGGTACAGGAGGTCATGTTTCGAAAAGCCAGAGGCTGGTAGTTGTCCGTGTTTGATCACAAGATCAGGAGAAGAAGTAAGAATTAAGTCAAGCAGTGTATCGTCAGTAGAAGGATTAACATGAGTTGCACTTAAAGGAAGAATTTCAAGATTAGCTGACTTGACTATATCACACAGCTTAAGGGCACGCGAATCACGGACAATGAGATCGGAGTTGAAGTCACCCATGATTATGTGATGTGTGTAGTCCGAACAGAAAGTATCAAGAATGGTCTCGAACTGAGACAAATAATTATAACCTGGTGGTGAATATACGACACCAAGAAGTACCTTTTGCCCTTGGACAATAACCTCCAGAAATAGAAACTCGGCCGCACTGCAATATGTAGGTGGCGAGGAATATAATATTTTGTGTGAAAAGTTACAACGTAAATAAATAGCAACCCCACCCCCTCCACAGTCAATGCGGTCATTCCTTACTACAACATAGCCAGGTAGAGAAAAAGAGAAAGAAGGAAGAGAAGGTTTTAGCCACGTCTCAGATACAAAAATCGCATCAAAAGGAGAAGAAGAGAAAGTGTCAAGAAAATCAGTAAAGTGGGCAGGTATGCTCTGAGCATTTATGTGGCAAGTATTAAAAGAATGACACGTTTTATCTACAACATTGTTTAAAATAGTATGCAACGTTTCAGGATCATGAAATGAATCACTACTTAGTTAGTAGTCGATGGACATTGCACCTGCAACATTTCTTTGACACTTATATAGTGTACATCACGAAAGTCAAGCAAGTACATACAATTCCATGGTGTACATGTTACTCTCTGTAGTATTTTCTCCAAATATTCATTCGTCAATCAGACTCACTATTATTTGAATCTTTGGTGCTGCATCGTTGAAAATAAACCATTAAATAATTACAAGCAAAGAATGAGAATTTCTGAACCGAAATTAAGAAATGCCGAAGTGTAACAACAAGTACAATACTCATATCTAATATTTTGCGGAGAAATGTTAGACGTGACTAGTAATTTTAATTTCGTTGGTTACGTCACAGTAAGTAGAAAAATATTAATAAACCAACCTATGAGTGCTATAACTAAAAGTAGTGCCAATTAGTCACCTCGTCACGCAATTGTATTTTGGTTCGATACAATAAATATAGAACTGTTGATAGAGAAAATGTAACAACCGGTATTGGAAAAACTAAAGATATTCCAACGAGTTTGAACTAAAACTGTAATAAAAAGCCACGAATCGAAAATAAAATGTGAAAAATTTGAATAGCGCCATTTTTAGATATACTCTGTTCATAAAATCTCCATTGACATCGTACAATGGCGCACAATGGAGGGAAAACTCGCTCTAACCTAATGGATGGCCGTCACAACTTTCACAGACTTGACCTGTTATTTGTCTCCGTAGTCGGTAGACATTGCACTTTCAACATTTCTTTTAACATCTATATAGCCCGCATGTTACTTGTATTCTCTTCTCCGAGTGATCATTCGTCTATTAGACTTAAAATTATTCGATTCTTTGGTACTACATCAATGGAAAGGAACAATTAAATATTTATAAGCAAAGAATAAGAATTACCGACCAGAAATTCAGAAATGCAGAAGTGCAACAACAAGCACAATCTTCTTCTCCTTATGTTTAAGATCCGGGCTATTGTCAGTGGAAAGCTTTCTATTTCTCTCTTTCATTCACTAGTATATGTTTTCACGTTTAAAACAAGCACAATACTTGTATCTAATACTTTTCGAAAAAATGTTAGACGTGACTAGTAATTTTAATTTCGTTGGTTACGTCACAGTAAGTAGAAAAATATTAATAAACGAACCTATGAGTGCTATGACTAAAATAGTGCCAATTGGTGGCCTCGTCACGCAATTGTATTTTGGCTCGATACAATAAATAAAGAACTGTTGACAGAGAAAATACAACAACCGGTATTCGAAAAACTAAAGGAATTGCAACGAGTTTTAGCTGAAACTGTAATAAAACGCAGCGAATCAAAAATAAAATGTAAAAAATTTGAATCGCGCCATTTTCAGATATTCTCTTGTTCATAAAATCTCCATTGACATCGTACAATGGCGCACAATGGACGGAAAACTTGCTTCTACACAATGGACGCCGTCACAACTTTCACAGACTTGACCTGTTATTTGTCTCCGTAGTTGGTGGACATCGCACCTTAAATATTTCTTTTAACACCTATATAGCCCGCATGTTACTCTCTGTAGTCATTCCTCCGAGTGTTCATTTGTCATATCCCATTTCCTCTTGCACGGGTATCTTAAAGGCGACTAAGGCGTCAGAGAATGGACAGCAGCGTCCTCTGTGCAAAGACATCATATCATCATCTCATATCAGCCTCAGGAAGTCCACTGCTGAACTTAGGCCTCCCACAAGGATTACCAAAAAGATCAATCGGAAGCAGCCTGCATCCAGCGCCTTCCTGCTACCTTGCCGTCTGACCATCTAGCAGATGGTTACCCTACACTCCGCTTGCCGGTACGTGGCCGCCATTCAAGAACCTTTCTTAAGAATATTGTTTTCTGTAACCCCAACCTTGCTCAGGGTAATGATTACAAGGACTCTCACTTTTTAGGGTTCCATACCCAAAGGGTTAAAACGGGACCCTATTACTAAGATTCCGCTGTCCATCCGTCTGTCTGTCTGTCCATATGTCACCAGGGCTGTATCTTATGAATCATTATATCTAGACAGTTGAAATTTTCACAGATAATGTGTTTCTAAAAACAGAATGAAATAAATGTATAAGGGGGACTCCTACACAATGAACGCGATTTTGTTGCCGTTTTTTTGCTTGATGTTAATAACGGCTACAGGTAGACGCTTGAATTATTCACAGAATATTCAGTTGTTTACTTTAAAATATTTATTATGTTCACTATGTATATAAAAAAATCACTAAACAATAAATATTTCATAGTCGTGATTTTTTACAGATGATGGTACGGAGCCTTACGTGCGCGAGTCCGACTCTCACATGGCCGGGTATTTGAGAGATACGCATTTAATCTAGCTGTCAACCGATATAGGCTGATAAGAGTATTTTCTCTTAGTGAGAATTGGTGAATAATTTTATTTGCAAGGCACATTAAAAAATCCCCAAGCGGTTACCTCCAATAACTTTTAAACGACTGAACAGATTTTCGTCAAACAACAAAAAACACCTAAAAACCACCGCAACAAAACTGGCTTTCACGTAAAAAATCTCATCGAAATCGGTCCATCCGTTCGAGAGTTACGATACTACAGGTAGACAAACAGACAGGCAGACATTGTCGACAAACTTATAAAACCTATCTTTTTGCGTTGGGGTCCAATAAAATCATGGAATCTGCATCATACCTAATTACAATACAGGCAAAACAATAGCTACGAAACAAACACATTAGGTAAATGTTTGTACCACCAATGCGATACGTAATTCATAGCCCAAGAGGACACAAATAAAGTACCTTACTTCCTGCAGCAATGTAGCTGAAGATATAGTCTAAAGAGACGTCGTACGTGGAATACATAAAGTGTGACCGCGACCGCTTCAGTAAGGTCATAATGGGAAAATCCTGCCTTTGGTCTCCAACAAAAGGAAGATTTACCCATAAGTCTAGAAGTGCACTGATTTCTTATAGTTTGGATTATGGAAATGACAAAAGCTGCATAATACTAAAATACAAAGTTGTTCAAAACAATATCTGAAGATGCCACAAGCACAAAAAGCACAAAAAGCAGCATTGCGAATTGGAATCCTTGGATCATAATTCATTTATTAGGTAGCCAAGAGGTTATAAATAAATACATGTTCTTGGAGCAACGCAGCTGGAGTTATTTCCTAAAGATAATGAGAAGGAATATTTATGCCGCGTGTTCTCCGGACATGCTATATGAAGTGTTTCCGAGTACGAGCGCACGTTGAATAAATGAAGCGTGTAAATGAACGCGGTCGTTTCGTCGGCAGCGGGCGATCCACTAAAACATTAATTCGGCTAAAATATTTTCAATGCCGGCTCTGAATGCGTAATGTCTGTATTAATGTTGTTTATAAGGGACCTTTTCATTATTTGAATTGGTAAACGGGACGCCGAACTTGGTTTTGTCTAGCTTTTACCTACTTAGGCTTCAGCGTTGAATTTTAGCTTGGAAAGGTATATTTTGTTATACATTTCAAGTAAATCATAGGTGCGTACATTCCAAGTTAATCTTTTGGAAAAAAAGACTAAATATTTTCGTGTAGTGAAAGCTGCATGTTTAAGGAAGGGAAGAGAAAGATGGTTCTGCATCATATCAAAAAATAAAACAGTATCTACGCCTATAAACAATAAAACATTAAACTTTCATAAGTACCACCGTTTCGTAAAGTTTAGCATTCGTAAATCATAATTCATAGCCGAAAGGCCAAGGGGTTATAAATAAATATTACAATTTATTTATAACCCCTTAGTAACGTCGCTAAAGTTATTTTCTAAAGATAATGAGAAGGAATATTTATGCCGCATGTTCTCCGGACATGCTGTATGAAGTGTTTCCGAGTACGAGCGCACGTTGAATAAATGAAGCGTGTAAATGAACGCGGTCGTTTCGTCGGCAGCGGGCGCTCCACTGAAACATTAATTTGGCTAAAATGTTTTCAATGCCAGCTCTGTATGCGTAATGTCTGCGTAATGTTGTTTGTAAGGGACCTTTTCATTATTTGAACTGGAGAACGTGATGCCCAGCTTGGTTTTGTCTAGCTTTTACTTTGGAAAGGTACCTATATTTTGTTATACATTTCAATTCAAGTAAATCTTTTGGAAAAAAAGACTTAACATTATCGTCTAGGGATAACTGCATGTTTAAGTAAGAGAAGAGAAGTATGGATCTGCATCATATTAAAATACAAAACAGTATCTACGCCTATAAATAATAAAACATTAAACTTTCTTAAGTAGCACCATTGTAACTCGTAAATCATAATTCATAGCGAAAGAACCAAGAGGTTATAAATAAATACTATAATTTACTGTAGCAACCCAGCTAAAGTTATTTCCTAAAGATAATAAGAAGGAATATTTATAACGCGTGTTCTCCAGAAGTAATATAAAGTGTTTTCCGAGTACCAGCGCACGTTGAATAAATGAAGCGTGTAAATAAACGTGGTCGTTTCGTCGGCAGCGGGCGATCCATTGAAACATTAATTCGGCTAAAATGTTTTCAATGCCGGCTCTGAATGCGTAATGTCTGTATTAATGTTGTTTAAACGGGATGTTCTTATTATTTCAACTGGAGAACGGGCATTGGTTTTACTAGGAGCACTGTACCTGCTTAGGCTTTTAAGTTGAATTTTAATTATAATTTTATGTGAAGTCTCAAATGTGAAAGCAACAGTAGGAAAGGGTCGGCGTCGCCTCGGCGAATCTCCTACGACTAAACTACGTTGCTAAAAAAAGTACCCGTAACCGAAGGACATGTATGAAGAGATTGATGAGTTTAGAGGAAGCAAAAGAGGTTTGTCAGGATCGTAGCAAGTGGAGGTCCATAGTCTCTGCTTACCCCTGTGGGAAACAGGCATGATATTATGTATGTATGTATGTGAAGTCTCTATCTGTGCAAAAGGAATATTGTTGGAAGTAATAACTTACTACAGGACATATGTGCGTATAACTACTGCGTGGGTAGAATAGTGAAAACATGGAAGTGCTTTTTCGTGTAGACTATATTACACTAAGTATAATAGTTGTTCTAATAGCCGCTAAGTAAAACGTTAATGTATCTTGTTATTGAAATTATGACAAAATGTTGTAGTTCCTTTTTGTCTGGTTATATAAGACAGGTAAAACCTGTTGCCGTGGAATCAATTATTCACCAGGAAACTGACTCAGCTGTACCATTGGTTAGTTACTAATATCAACTTAATAATCTATTGTACAGAATTTAAAGTATTAACGAATACTATATGTATTTACCTTGCTTTATTCCTATTTAAAAAAGTCAGTGTTGATGCTTGACTGTTTGATAAGACAAAGTTGCAAGTGTTGTTTTCAGACCTGTTGTCATGGCATTAACTATTTGCCAGGAAACTGACTTGGTTAAACTATCGGTTCAGTACTACCAACTTGATAATCTATTGAACCAAATTAAAAGTATTTACCTTGCTTTATTACTATTTAAAAAGTCAGTGTCAGAACGTGTTTTTCGTTGTGTTTTGTGCGATGAGATAAGACAAAAGTTACAAGTGTTGTTTCGGCTGACGGTTAGACCTGTTGCCGTGGCATTAAATATATACCAGAAAACTGACTCGACTGAACTATAAGGTTAAGCGTAACTCTATAATTCGTTTCAATGTTACTTTATTTTTAGTTTTATTTTTTTCTTTCTGCCTAGTCGAACAATAGGACTATAATACATAAAATTTATAGCTATGCGGGCCGGAAGGGTTTTGGCACATAGTAGTACTAGTCAGATCTGTTGCCATGACATCAAATATTTATCCGGAAATACTCGGCTAAACTATAGGTTACGTTCACCAACTTGATAATCTGTTTGTTAAGTTTTATTTACCCTATTTTGTACAAAAGATTTATAAAAGACGCAAGTTACTGTTTCGGCATGGCCAAGTAGAGGTTATATTAGACCTACCTTGGCATCAAATATGTACCATGGCGTGACTTAGCTACACTATCAATGATGTTCTAATCATACCCACTAGATAAACTAGTTTCGATCTAGTTCTATTCCTTATTTATCTGAAAATGTAATGTAATTATAAATATTTATTTTGCCGTGTGGTTTCCGGCAGAGTATAATAGGGCCACTCCAAGTCCTCCTGTGGATGTCGTAGAAGGCGACTTAGGATATAAAAGCTATACAACGCTTATAACCATCAATATGACCTTTGCAACCTGTCTGGCTAGCGTGAAGAGCGTACGCCAAGTCCTCTGGCTGCTCTGGCCAAGTATGGCTCTGGTAGTACAGAGAGGGTTGTGCCCTGCAGTGGAGACAAAAACACCTGATGATGATTTTGGCAAAAACATTTTAACAGACTGTTGTAATATTGTAGCGTAAGTATCAGAGGTGGATATACTTAACTGGCGCCAAAATATAATAGTTTAAAATTCATAACCTCCTCTTTTTTAAAGTTGGTTTAAAAAATGATCAGATTAAAACTTATCTATCTTAGAAATTTATTCACGTCTTATATCAAGGGTCTAAATGGAATTATATGTATTTTTCTACAAACGCAGTATTTCTTTATGCAATATTTAATTTATCTTGGATGACATATTTTTTTCTGTTTTGGTTCAAGCTAAAATCTAAAAGAACCCAATTCATAACCTCTTTTTTTAAAGTTGTTATAAAATGTTGAGATTAGAACTCTTATTTATCTAAGAAATTTATTCACGTATTATATCAAGGGTCTAGATAGAATTATGTGTATTTTTCTACAAACGCAGTATTTCTTTATGCACAAGTATTTTCTCTTTGCGGCACAATATTCAAAGAGAAATTGTTCATTAAACGTGTTTATATTCCTCTAACTCTGCTCGCCTTTGACAATAAAAGCATTTCCATAGCGGCGAGGGAGATACGTTATTTATTTTAATGTTATGTTTGTACAAGACTACTTATTTGCTTCCTTTTTAATTCGAAAAGGAGAGAAGCTACGATCACTCTCAATATAACTGTATAGATCGCCCGAAGAAAATCTCACGGTATCAGTTACAACCCTTTATCACAGCAACCCCTTTTCATTTGGCATTTAAATTTTGTTAAAATAAAGGTCTAATAACACATATAGCTCATTCTCATGACCATAGGTACCAAAAATCACATTTTTGACATAAGCTCGATAAAAAATTCTTTTTATATTATTCTCGATCCGCGTCCAATAATAATTTATACTTTCCTAACAGATGAGTAAGTAAGTTTTTAAATCCAACACATTTCCCATTGATTTGAGGCCTTGCAATAAAACCAATTCGGAACGCTCAACGTCTGAGGCCGTTCTGGCAAGCGCGAGTAATAACTTGAACTTGCCAACTGTACATGCAAACTACTTCTGCCATTCATCTCCAAACTTTCGCGATAACTATAAAATAGATACCTACACATTGGAGGCCCTAGAACATTTTAAGACGACAGTCAGTCAACTGGCGCCCATCCAACATTGATGTTATACTGTCTTAAGATGTCGCATCAAATGTATAAATTACCGGCTAAGTGTGAGTTGGAATCTTGCACAAAAGGTTCCGTACCATTATACTCATTCTATTACATTCATATTATTACATTCATATTATTACACATACTTAAGTATACATTTTATTCTATTTTTAGTATTTGTTGTTATAGCGGCAACAGAAATACATTATCTGTAAAAATTTCAACAGTCTGGCTAACACGGTTCATGAGATACAGCCTGGTGACAGACGGACCAACAGACGAAAGGAGGAACAGCTGAGTCTTAGTAATAAGGTCCCGTTTTTACTCCTTGGGTACGGAACCCTAAAATTGAACAAACAGCTGCTAAACCAACAAAAATATTTTAACTAAATAATGTCTCCCAATCTGTCTTTTCAATAATAGACATTGAAACAATGTTACAGATCATAGTTAACGAAACATGTTTAAAAAAACTTGTTAAATAAATATATACTCAAATCAAATTTAAAAATATCAATCATCAAAGTCCCGTGTCAAAGGCTCAAAGTAAATTGAAGTGAATCTAAAATCAATGCAATAACTGCTACGATTCTCGTAGCAGCATTCGTAGAAGGTTTGTTGCAAGGCTCCGACTGCGTTTCAGTCTTTGTAAAGTAGGGTTACTTCGATTTCTTAAGATTCTTTTAGATCGCCTGTATTGTAAAATAAGCGGCCAGGTGCGAGTCGGACTCACCCATGAAGGGTTCCGTAGTAGTATTTTTTTTTTTAATTTTTATATTTGACTTGATTGAATGAAAGGTAAATTGCAGTTTATGACATATTAAAAAAAAAACTTCTTACTAGATCTTGTTCAAACCAATTATCGCTGGTAGTTTTCATGGTAATGAACATCATATATATTTTTTAAGTTTTATCATTCTCTTATTTTAGAAGTTACGGGGGGGGGGGGGGGGGGATAGATACCCCACACGTATGGGTTTGATATTTTTTTGAGTTTTAGTTCTAAGTATGGGGAACCCCCAAAATTTATTGTTTTTTTTTTCTATTTTTGTGTCGAAACCTTAATGCGGTTCACATAATACATCTACTTACCAAGTTTCAACAGTATAGGTCTTATAGTTTCGGTACAAACTTCAGTACAAACTCATGATTTTTCTATTTTTTTAGTCATGACATTAACAAAAAGATGTATGCCGCTTCCGAACTATCGTTTTGGAAATCCTTGGGGGAGGCCTATGTCCAGCAGTGGACTTCCTGTGGCTGATATGATGATAATGATGAACAAAAAGATACTCTTTGTCTCAAATGTGTTTCGGAAAAAAGACATGATAGCTAGATGCTTAGGCATCTAATATACCTAAGATGAGGTCTGTCTGTCATCCAGCGACCGGAACGAATAATTTGACGCACCTTCCAAAGCACAGAGAAACTGAAGAAAACAAACGATCCTTTTTACATCTTTAGATGTGTATTTTTAAATACCTAGGGATTATTCAATATATACCTAGATGATTCAAAACGTATAAATATTTACCTATGGTTCTTTGCGTGGACGCCAAAAATGCATCTGAACAATGTTAATAAATCAGCGTTACATTTATGACTATTGTTTTGAATATTAGTGTCCGTTTATAAGCCATAAATCAATGAAACAAATAGGTACATAAATTAAAATTGCCAATGATAAAGCTAAATTATTTAAGCATCAACGAAGCTTTATAAATGTGCTTAATTTAATTTCAATCATTTTATTATAACATAAGCCTACTGACTTGTCCCACGTTCAATTATTTTAAGAATCCTGCTGGGAAATCCTTTAAATTAAGCAGAAAGACTCTTTGATGAATCGACTGAATCCTAAATCCATTTACTTGCTTAATTAATTTGAATTGTACTTTTGGATGCTGAAAGGCTGTATATAACTTACTTTATAATTGTATTATAGTCCATTATTTGTGTTACTCTTCTATAATTCAATATATCTACTTGTATATCTATAACTAGCCGAAGCCCGCGACTTCATCCGCGTGGACTTTGACTCCAAAAAATGCTCATGCTGAACAACTTTTGCCAAGTCGTCATTTTTAAGTTTCGCAGTAAACAAGGAACCCTTATAGTTTCGCCGTGTCTGGTTGTCCATCCGCGGTTTTACTCAGAGACTATAAGTACTAGAAAGCTGTTATTTGGCATAACATGGATAGAAACTTTTTTTGGAAATATGTTCAATGTACAGACACATTTTTTACTGTTTTATTATATGTACAGATTAGAAGAAAATGCGCACCTTTGGCTCCAAAGCAGAACTGAAGATGCAACCAGGAATGCGCTAAAATGATGCAAAGTTATACGACACAAAGGCACGGCGCTGAGAAAATTAAATATTTCCCACTTGACATAGATTCGGGAACATGAAAAAGGTAACGTATTTTGCAGGGAGCCGGACAGGAATGCCTTTGATACACGAACGTCGTAAAAGGGATTTCGGCTTTTAGCACGGCAATATTTGACTGACACTACGTTTGCAGTTCATCTGCCTATAAGTATTTTAAGTAATATCTTTCTCTCGATTGTGTTACAGCTGTTTATTGGATAGTAAAAATTATTTAAATTTTGATATTAATAAATATATACATACATACTATCACGTCTTTATCCCTAATGGGGCAGACAGAGCATTTTGGGTCTTGCGGTTCTATGCAGAGCCCAGGGCCGCAAGACCCAAAAGCCACTTTTAGCGTCATGGTGGGCGAGAAGATGGAAAAGCAATCAATACAGTGATGGGTTGCTAGCCGCATCGCCTGTTAACATGATTTGCAATTTTGCCCATTCCCTCGATCGGCTTTTACGATCTGCGCGGGAAGAGAAGCAGCTGGTACATTCTAAGTTTTTTTATTTCTCCCAGACCAGCATGGGAAAAAAAATAATAATAAATATATATAGGGACAAATTACACTGATTGAGCTAGTCCCAAAGTAAGTTCGAGACTTGTGAAATGAGATAATAACTTAACGCTACTATATTTTTATAACAAATACATATATAAGTAAACATCAAAGATCCAGGACAATTTAAAAAGGCTATTTTCCAACTTGCTCTGATCGGGTAACTAACCCGGCATTTGAAGGGTATAAGACTAGTATGGTGACGTCATATTTCAAGTTTTAAAATGTCTCATCTAACTAAAAGAGATAAACGGCTTTTCGTGTACTTATTCCGAAACGAGTAGGAGTTTAAGATAAATTAGGCACTATTCGAGTAACAAAAGAGAAAACGTTTCTCCTTTACAACCTTCATCCGTTCACAGCTGGATTAAAGGCCTCTAACAATAAAGAAAACATTTAAACTAATCACCACGCTGGACTGGCGGGTTATAAGTTTACATTACTTACCTAATACATATTATAAATAAATAAATATAATATACATAAGGACAAATCACATTGATTGAGTTTGCCCCAAACTAAATTTAAACTTGTATTATAGGTTATTCATTAACTTGACGATACTATATTTTACAATAAATACATATATACCTCTAGGTACAGATAAACACCCAAGACCCGGGACTGGCGTGTTAACTAGTACGCTACGGAGGTGGTGACATATGTTTGTACAAACTGTATATGTTTTTATTATTCTGGTTTATAATTCTGTGTTGGTGAATTAATGAGGACCTGGGTCAATTAAAAAGATATAGATACAAATTTCCCTTATCGAAAGACAGAATATTTTATATGAACATGTTGATGTCATAAAACAATACAACATAATTCGACGTTGACACGGGTTCCGCGACAATGTAACATAAATCTTTATTATTGTCTGCTAAAATCTTTGCGAATTTCTGGTAATGATGTACATACGTTTATATTCCTTTTTTGTGGTCGTGTGAGTAGAGGTCTTATTCTTATTGAGTATGTTATTGAACTAACTGGTGCTAAAAAGGGATTAAAATTACTCAAGTTATCGTCGAAAAAACATATGTATATTTGTTCTACATACATACAAACACCGGATTATTTCTTCTTCTTCATCAGGTCTTGTTTTGTCTCCACTGCAGGAGCAAAACCCTCTCTAAACTACCATAGCCATACTTGGCCAGAGTAGCCAGAGGATTTGGCCTACACTCTCCACGCTGGCCAAACGGGTTGGAGAGGCCTCATTGATGTTTTTAAGCTTTGTTTAGCTTGTATTTCCTAAGTCGCCTTCTACGACCGGATACAACTGCGCTCGCACTCGCATCGCTCACTCGTTCAATAAATACAACAGAGTACTTTCTATAAGTACCTCCTGTAACAGCTAACCTTAGTACAATAGGGTATTATTTACGTTAGTAATTAAATTATTTTTGGCATTATGAACAGGACATATGAACTGGCGCCGGCATTTTTTTAACAAGCGGGCCTATCGGGCTGCTTCGAGACTGAAGTGTAGCCACAAGAACATTATAACTTATTTATACACTCGTCCATAGATAAGTGAAGTGTTTTGTTGTTGTATGTATCCTTACAAGCGTCTACTGAAATAAGTATTACCAGGCCTGTGTCACTTCACATGTAGGTATCGAAAATATACCTACATTATTACTATGCGCGCAGCGACCACTCCGAAGTGGTAAATTTAGAGACATGAATCGTATGTCTAGAGTTATAAGAATTAAATTGGCTTGCAATGCACTTCTAGGTATGGAAACGAAAAAGTGTCGAGTTCTGACGCGAGCTAAATTAAACCGTATTGCTAACGGCATAGAGTGAATATTTATTTGAATTCTTGCTGAGTAAGACTTCTGTACGTGGGTACTGTACTTATTCTGTGGTATTGCTAACATTGTGTTGTACGTAAGAGCAAAATGTAAGTTTAAACGAATGGTCGAGATAGCACTAACGGCCTGGAACGGGTCCAACATCGCGCTGATCCAACCACGGTTTACAAGAGCACCTGCTAATTTACGATAGTGGATGCAAATTTTGCAATTTGCAAGTTTGTTTCGGCGAAAAACGAAGCTATCTTTGGGTAATCTTCTAACAAAAATAAAAACTAACTAATATACACCAGCTGCTTCTCCTCGAAGAGATTCTTACAGTAATTGAGACTAAGTTTGTAAATTTTGTCTTTTATAACAGCACCACTCACACAGGCTTGTATTCTTTTAGAAATGAGGTACTCTAGAGATTTCTTTATCAAAAGTTGCCGGAGTTTTAACCACCTAACAGGACTCACGAGAGCATGACTAATATTTTAAAACTTGGTACCTGTTGCAAAATTCTTTGTTAATGTTGGCTCTTTGAAAAATGGGTATTTCATTTTCTTTCTTGTGTGAAAGTAGTTAGAAACTCTATTGTGTTACTTGAAAGTGTTATTGATCGCAGTTAAAGGACAATTAAGATAAATGGAGAAACATATAACTTACAATATACAGTTTACAGCAAATTGACAGTCAATCAATAACGTGACCTCAATAAACGTGGTAGGTGCTAATAAAAAATTTAAATTTAAGCAGGTCACCTAATTTTGAATAAATGTATGAATATAACACTAGACTTTAAGTTTTTTACTAACAATATGTAATATGGTTGAAATAAATGAATATAATTATTTTGTGTCTCTTTTGAGAAATAAAATAATAATATTCATTTATTATTAGGGTATCATGAAAGTACCTAGGTGACCGAGCTTTGCTCTGTTACATCACAAACATTAACTACATTTTTTTAAACTTGTCTAAAAAGAAAAAATAAATTGAAAAAAAAAATATAAACTTGAACATAAAAAAAATAAAAGTAAGTCACCGAATGGGATTCGAACCCGTAACACTCTTTCTAGCGGTCCGCGTCTTAAACCGCTGGGCCAGACGGATAGCGGCCGGCAGGACGAATTTAACGACCATATTCTGCGTGGAAAGAAAAACGCATGAAAACTCGAAAAGACGCGTTTTCCCAAACATAAGACTAATCTTGATCGATTGTTTACCCCCGAAAAACCCCATAACCCGTTTGAGCCGTTTCCGAGATCACAGAAATAAATTTATATACATTAAAATAAATAAACAAGAATTGCGCGTTTAAAGATATAAGATTCTTATTAGCGGTTTTCGTTACAAAGTCAACCTTTAGCTGTGCTTTTCTATCTATGTATTTGACAATCATTTCTGTTACAGTGTGTCACAGGCTGAACTTTCTCTAGAATATGTGCAGTCGAAATATTGCACATTTCATTTTGTAATTACTTTTGTGATACCGATCTATCGTTAAATAACAGGTAGACAGATTCGTGTAGGAGGTTTAATCGAATCATGATCGTGCGTGTTGTATGCAGGTCACGTACAACTGCTTGCTCTGGGATTAAAAGGTTTATATTTACCCTAGGATTATATAACGACTGCGTTTATTCTCTATGAACTAGTAATTTATTTAAGGTACTAAAAATCTGTATTTGCAAAACCTACATGATTATCTTTAATGTGAGAACATACTTTAAGGCTTGCTTAGACTGCTTGCTTATACTGGTGGGTTACTTTAAAAGCGGTACGCAAGACTGACGTCAACTCTTCAGAAAGCGTATCCGCGTTTCAGTCATGCGACATTAAGCACTAATGTTTCGTACATTAGTGCTTAATGTCGCATGACTAAATGATAAAGTCTAATTTATAGGACGTCACTATTGGACAACAGCAATATCGTATTTTTTATCAAGTTCCCCATGTATACTAATTACTCTATGCAAGCAGCATAAAAGTCATAAATTTTTAAGAGGTTTTTATTGTGTTTGTGTGTGGCTCTCAAAAAATAAAAAGCCACAGTATTAGAAGAATAAGTCTATTCTATATATATATCTGTTCATTTTATAATTTTTTATCAAAATAAAAAAATATAAAATGTATAGATATCAATTTAAATAAAAGGATAGCTCCAGCTCTTTAATATCCTTATTGAAATTTATCAAGTACATTGTTGACTCCTGAAAAGGTATAAAATTAATGTGGGTCTATTTCATAACTGAGAAGGATCGAAATGGGTCCCAAAACAGGAATAAGGCTGATATTCTACTCCCAAGGCTGTCACTGCGTACATGATGTGGGTCCCAGGGTTGTCACTTACGAGAAAGGAATATGTGTGAATAGGAATGTGGGAGCATTTTTGAAGTCAGACGTACAGGTAGAACCTATGTACCAGTTGAAGAATGTATGAACTGTATTAAATTTTAAAATAGATCACACGTACTATTTTAATTTTGTTAGGTTCTTTAACTTTTTTAATAACTAAGAATAGGTTTTTACTCTTTAAATAAGTACATTGTACACGACGTAATGGGTTTTGTATATGTTGAATAAAACACCTAGATACCTATTTCTGGTATAACATTGTCGTTTTTTCTGTGCTAACATTAAGCATTTTAATGATATAAATAATTTTTTAAAACTTTAAACCAACTTCACCGCAAAACTTCACAACTACTGTTGATAAAATTTCTATGGGACCACCAAGAAAATATACCCCTTCTGACAAAAAAAATCCAATCGATCCGGGTGAAGAAGAAGGTACTTAATAATATAAAGACGCAAAACTTTTTTACTCGAGGAGAAATGGTACTGGGGAAGCAACAAAGTGCTGATTGAAGATATTCCTCTGTGGCCGCGGCCTGCGGGTTTGAAAGAAAATTATTTTCATTATGAAGATGTGAGTTCCGCCCTGGCACTCTTTAAAACAAATTTATAATCATTTTAACGTTATAATTATTTGCACATTTATTTTAGCTTATTTTTTATGATAATTTTGCAAATAATAATGACCTTGTAGAAGGCATAGTTTGTTATGCTTTTAGCATTAAGTCCAACATTTGTTAAAAGTATTTTGTACTTTGGAACAATAAAGTTTGATAAATAAAATAAAATAAAAAAATTTGAATTTATTGTTAAACTATAAAAATATTATGAAATATGTTAAGATTCAAACAACTTACATTATCTATCCGCATGTTACTTTAAGTTATTGTGACGGTATCGCACAAAGAGGGTTCAAGAATTGGTATCACATAACAGTAATAGACAATAACTTTAGAAACTGCGCGGGTGGTTTTCGATTACGAAATATTTGAATAACAACTTTGAAACTATTGTGCTGTTGTTTCTACTCAAACTTTTCAATGTATTTCACTATGTACGAGTATAGGTATACAGTGTTTTCGGAAATGAACTACGATATTTAGATAATTTAAGGACATGTAATTACTATGGAGCAGGGATTTTTTACCCGTGCTCGTAATTTTTCCCTTAATAAAAGTTGTTCGTACAGATGACGACAGCATGTCCTTACCAAATTATCGCTAGTTCATGTCCGAACACACTGTTTATGTTGCTTGGAGATATGGAAATCTACAAAAAGTAAGCGTAGACAAATAATGTTCTGTTTTATACACAAATATTCTTAATTAAAAAAATATTAGATATATTTTATTTGGTAATAATGTTCGAAACTACAACCCATGAACTCAGAAACTATAGGCATTCGCCTTAAAATTTTCTACAAACCTGTCACTATTTGGGCTCCTGTTTTCCATCTTGCGTCCAGTAATATAATATCTGCGTATTGAATGATAAAACTGTAAATAAATCGGCCAAGTGCGAGTCGGACTAGCCCATGAATGGGCAACACCCACAAAGTAACATAATATACATGTTCTTGTAGTTCGTTGTAACTTTTATCGATGTTATAATAAAGTGTATATTAATTTTAATTTATGACGTATTAAATTTCTTGACGAACTTTATGGTAATGTACCTACATCATATATTTTTTTTAGTTTTATTATTCTCTTATTTTAGAAGTAACGAGGGGGGGGGACACACACATTTTAACACTTTGGAAGTGTCTATCGCGCAAACTGTTCAGTTTAGAAAGAAAATGATTTTAGAAACCTCAATATCATTTTTGAAGACCTATCTATTCATAGATACGCCACACATATGGGTTTGATGAAAAAAAATTGAGTTTCATTTCTAAGTATGGGGAACCCCCAAAACTTTTTGTGTAAAAATCTTAATGCGGTTCAGAATACATCTACTTACCAAGTTTCAACAGTATACTTCTTATAGTTCCAGAAAAAAGTGGCTGTGACATACGGACGGACAGACAGACAGACAAGAAGAATACATTAGGGTCCCGTATTTTGCTGCGGAACCCTAAAAATACTGTTATGTCATATGTCTCATATATACAGTTTACTCATAACGCTATAAAGGCACAAGATGGAAAGATCGCACTGTAACGAGCACATCCGTAGCACTATGTACGTGAGCAGAGCAGTCAACAACTCTAGAAAATTCCAATGGATGCGACGTGGTTCACATTTGTAATTTATGAACTTCGACGAAAATATACAGAAGAAAATATGGAATTTTCCCGTCTATAGTGCAAACTGCAGTGTAGAAGTTACGTAACTACCAGTAATATTGTAGGAAAGATAACATGTAGTAAGTAGGTGCTCATACTTGCAGAGATAAAATATGTTGCAAGAATGAAAATTGCAAATGTTTTGCCGTAAAATTTCCATGTTATGTTTTACTTGCTATTTTCTTTTACTCAGTTTCTAACGAGAATAGTACATTACTGCAGAATGCGGGAAGTAGAGTATTGCCGGTAGAGTAATTTTCAACTTTGACAATAATTAAGAGTCCGGCAATCCGATTCCCGCTGAGGCATGTATAGTGCTTTTCTCAAAAAATGTGAGGAAATAAAGAAAAAACCAACTATGCAAATATTCGCCAAAAGCAATTATTGTTTACTGCAAAGTAAATATTTTTATTTCTCGTGTTTTTTCTTTAGTGCAAAGGAAACATAGCTCATACAACCCAATCATATTTTATACAAAGATTTTTTTCCGCATCGAAAATAAGCCTAATTTTAATAAAAAAATATTTATTTCTTGAAAAGGAAAATATGTCCGCTCGTGCACGTAAGGTTTCGTACCATTATCTATAAAAAATCACGTTTATTGTATGGCAACCCCCAATATTTATTTTATTTCGTTTTTAGTATTTGTTGTTATACCGGCAACAAAACTACATCATCTCTGAAAATTTCAACTGTTTAGCTATCGTGGTTCATGAGATACAGCCTGGTGACAGACAGATTGACAACAACGTTGACAGTTTGCAAGAAGAGGATGCAGATAACACTTTTTTCTTGTTACGGTTACACTTTTTGCTTAAAAATAAGCAGTATGAAAATATACTTTAAGAACGTGGCATTAGGTTTAATTTTAGATGTTGATTTGTTGTCATTTTTTTTTTGTTGTCATTCTAGATTGTATATAATTTCTTTATAAGAAGCAGCGGCGAGGAATAAATTTCCATGCTTACTTTCCTGACCTAGGCCAAGAATCACAAATTTCTCGTCTTCTTTTTAGCCAACATTTCCGAGCATTACGTACGGTTTCACGTGGTTAGATTAAGAATTATCTTAAAATAAGGTACTTACATTGTGAGAATACGGTACAGTTCGTAAATTCATCGATAGTTCGGTATCGTTGTTCACATATGGTAACATAGGTATCCATTATCTCCTGAGAACTGATACACATTTCTTTTTTCGTTTTCCTATTCATGAAATATTTATAATACAACGTGAAAGGAACATACCTGTAATAAATCGAACCACGGACTATACCAGATCACTATACTATAATAAAATTAAAATAACAGTAAAAAAAAACGACATCGGGAGCCTAGCTAACTTGTATGGAAATGTCCTTTATTGGGTTTTTTGACTGTTACATTATTATCATTATACTATAACGATCTAGTATAGCCTCTGGTTTGATGAATTACTCTTCCACGTTGTATAAGTACCCAAGATGCAACCCTCTTCGGTCTTACTGTATAATCTGGATCAAATGTAAGATTTGAGTTGGGTTTAGATCATTTGTTATAATTCTGCAACTCCGCGCTCCACGATACAAAAGTTTTTAAGTAAGCGCTAAGCCTGCTTCGATGTCCTTTCTAAAGTTATCGGCCAAAAAATACGCATATCCTAAGTGAAGTAAATCTTTAAGTTAGTAAATATCAAATCTTATACTTTTGATTTGGTGCAAATAATTTTATCTTCAAATACTGTTTCTATGTAGCTACAATAACGTAAATTTTCCCTATACTGAAACATTTTACTTCCTCAAACGTATCTTTAAGTTTGTGAACTTTTGGGGCACGATAGGAAAGAAAGATTTATTCACAAACGTTTCTTGAATTATCCTATATACGAATAGGTAAATATTATTTAATTTTGTGAATTTCAGTTGTCCACTATTTACTCGGGCTATACTAGATCATAATATATAGATAGATGTAATAAAATTAAAATAACAGTCAAAAATTTTAAAAATAAAATTCGACATTTCCGTTAGAAAGTGTACAGGCGCCTTGACAATTTGTATGGGAATGTCGAAATTGTTGCTGCCAGTTATTTTATTATCATTATACTATAGTATAGCCTAGTTCGTGGTTCGGTTTATTACGGGTATGTCCCTTATAAACATCAATGAGACCTCTCCAACCCATGTGGGAAGCGTGGAGAGTGTAGGCCTAGTCACCTGGCTGCTCTGGCCAAGTATGGCTCTGGAAGTATAGAGAGGGTCGTGTTCCTGCAGTGGAGACTACTTGATGATGATGATGATGATGTCCCTTCCATGTTGTATAATATGAAGCAATGAATTGAGTTTCAGATTGATAAGTTATTAACAAGAAGATATTAATTAACAATTTCGAACTTCTCAAAGACCTCTGACTTTATCATTAACAGATACATAGGTACTTGATAAATGATAACAAAGGAATAATGTCGCGCCAGAGTTTCTGTCTTGAGTTGACAGAAGTTATGTTTTGTGATAAGGCCGGGTTGTCAATGGCGACTATCGCGGGCTTTCAGTCATTGCTATATAATATACTGGATAGTACTTATATTCTTAAACTCTGCTAATAGTGTTTACAGAAAAGATAAACATAAAATGTACTTGCTTCTGTTCCTGCGCAAAAAATAAAAACTTGAAATATTTGCTCTGGGCAAGGCAGAGGGCGGGCTACAGTACTTCTTCATTTCGTTCTGCCTTGAGTAACGCACTTTAAAAGCTAGACCCGTTACAATTTGATTTCCTTTTCCACCTCCATGCCCATCACCATCACGCTTAATGTAGCCTCCGGATTTGATAGTCTAAGACTCTGTCTACCCCATAAGAATATGTTTAGTACGCTTCTATTTGTATGTAGGTGCTAGACCTACTAGTGTATAAACAAATTGGACAGATATACTGGAGTACCTAAAGCTATCACATAAGTGTATGTCATATAAATCTTGTACGATTGTTCGAGACAACATATGTGATTTAGACTCGCACTTGGTCGGTTGTTAAAGTTACGAAGCCCCTACAAGTTATAGTTTCAGTATATCCCTCTGTCCGTCCGCTGTTAGTACTAGAAAGCTATAAGTTTGCATGGATATATATTATATACACCTATATTATTTCATTTGAAATTAGCACAAAATTTCGTATCTACAAAAGCTAGTATGAACCAAACATATAAAACTCGCGTTACCGCGTTCCGCACATGTATGTTTTTCCGTGTACAGGCTGTTGTTACAGATATGAGATTCCCGAGAGAAGACGGGTCGGAGTTTTTGTAATATTTTCTCAAGGTTTACTCGTGTCTCGTGTATTGAGATTGTACAATATGTACCAGGATAATACGTGTCATATTTAAATAAAACGACATTTAGGTCATATGTATCTTTTGTCTTATACACGCTGACTTTTTATTGGTTTTGGAAAAAAAAAATGTCGTATATTAAATAAATTCCTCTATCCATATACGTAATCCAAATTTTTGTATGCCGTAAGATAGAAAAGTTGCGTAAATGATTTTTGATCGAGACCACGTAGTTGGCCGGCCAAAACAGCTGCGTGGATGTTGATGACCTCAGCCGGCCGGCGGGCGGTGTATGGCGGCGGTACTACTTATTGATCTCACAAATTTGCTTTCGAGTTTTAGTCAACATTTTTAATTCCTGAATTTTTATTTTGACTAGCTAATTAGGTCTTACTAACGAAGCCTATGAAGTGGCCTTCGGCTCCAAAACCAATAAAAAATCACCGTGTATAGAGCTTAAGTTGGCTTTGTAAATTTAACTTTCTCAGTATATAAGGGGAAAACAAACACTTTTTTAATTTTCACAGAATTATCAATTAATTGTTCGTTCATTTTGTTTGTTTCATTACAATTTACTTATCAGCAATTTTAATTACCAGTTAATTCATTTTTTCAATTAGTAAAATTCTAATTAATATAAATCTAAATAATTCGGGTAACTTTTTGTACCAACCAAATAGAGCCATCTATGATACTAAACACTTTCATAAAAATAAATAAAGTAAAATCTAGAAAAATCGACTCTAAACGGATATTTATGGAAGGCCAATTCGTACTTCCATAAATATCCGCTTAGAGTATTATGGAAGGACTTAGAATTTCTAATGACTGGTGGTTTCAAGAGTCACCTTGTAAACATAAAAAAGTTTCATAGCAAAAATAATTCTTATGTGTTTGTTTATACAGGATCATCGATAATCATTCTATTTCTGTGTAAAATCAAATTAGACTTTATTATAATCGCGTAGTGTTCAGTGTTGCTTACTCACTGAAATGCGGACACTGCCCACGTTTTTCGTGCCGGATGGAGTCTAGTATTTAAAAAATAGACAACCGCATATTCGTTAATGTGACTGAAACCTAGGTGGAAGGCTAATACAACTAAATATGGCCCTAATTACCTTAAAAAACAACAGATTTGCCGTGAGTGGGTTTGTTCATTTGAGCGGTATAATTACTATATCGCATGATTGCCGCGAAAAGGGAATTGTGGTTTCCAGTCACTGCACTGAAAACTTTTTTCATTATATTTTATTTGCTTGTATTTATACAACAGAAAGTATGACTCTGTATAGGAAGCACTTAGTTCGAATTCGGAAATGTAACTCAACTCAACCCGTATGAACTATTATTCCTATGGGACCAATGCAGATCTTTACAAAATGTCGACTTTTCCCCCATACAAATTTAAATTAAAACAATTAAATAATTTAATTTAAAACAAGTAATTATTAAAAAAAATGAACCTAAAAGTTTAAAGTCAAGATGAATCAAATGAGTTCAAATTCGATGGGGCTGCGGCGTTTTATTATAGAGTTCCCCTGCCAAGCTAAAAGCTACATCATCAGAACAGCTCCATGTCATCATAGTATTGCATTACCACACGATATATGCATGCGTGCAAAATTTCATCTAAGTTGGTCAAATTAAACTTGCAAAATTTTATTATAGACAGACAAAGGGAGTGAAACTAAATAAAAGCTTGTAAAAAAACAGAAGTTTTTGTGAGATCAGCATTGCTCGCATTTATAAAGTTGTTCAGATGGACGATCTGAGTAAAAGTCAAGTGCGTGTCGACGAAAGTTACACTAGGTATAAGTAGAGGAGATCTGCGTGCGCATTATTTAGCATACAGATACGAATTTGTTCCAAATCGGGAAGACAGAGTCCATGGTCGTAGGTAGACAGTGGGCGTGAAGATGGAAAAGGGAACCAAAATAGGCAAATGATTCAAATTTTGGCTCGATCGGCTTTTACAAGTCTGCGCAGGAAGGAAAGTAGCTCGTACATTGTACTTTTTTTCTCCCAGAGCAGCAAGAGAGATATGTTAAATACCACATGTGTGGTTTACACTTGGATTAGTAACCAGTTTTGGCATAAGATCTTCAGATTCTCGTAAGGGTCTTGGTACTTCGTAAAGGTCCATTACCAGGCCTGTCTGACACAGAACTCCTCGTTTAGGTATCGAAAATATACCTACATTATTACTATGCACGCGGCGACCACTCCACTGGGAAATTTAGTGACATGAATCGTTTGTTCAGAGTAATTATAATTAATATGGCTAACAATGGATTTCTAGGTGTCTAAAAGAAAAGGTGCTCAGTCCTGACGCGAGCTAAATTAAACCATATTGCCAACCAATTTAAGTGGATATTTCTTTAAATTTGGACATGGTCAGGGGTGCCATTCCTAAATTACCAGTCCGGTAGTTTAATGCATGGTAGAATAAAATAAGGTATTCTCTTTCCGTGACAGCTGATGACGTAGGTGAAACTTGACTACGTCATTACTTGCGAAGTGGTTCTCAAACTTTTTTAGTGGGGAAAAAGATGAAAGATAAAAACAATACAGTTATTAGGTACATACAGTTTTTTATTACAAGGTTTTATTTAATTTGCCTCGTTTGTTGTTTCGGAATGACCATTGCTGGTAAGTTAACAATGAAAGAAACCCAGTTCAGTGTTGGTCTCTTTCCTTCCCGGCCTGATAGGCTATGTTACAAATTATAATACAGATTTACATCTTAAGCTTAATATACATTCTATGTTACGTTTAAAATCACATTTAATATTTTCAGTCCACTATTTCCAAGGATTTTTATCAGATAAATAGTCATTTACATGATAATACTCATGTTAAATAAATAATTTTTAACGGCGGTCTTAAACTTAGGTAATGGTAATGCTACTACCTATATTATCTAGAATATGATTATAGAAGCGAAAGCCGAGACTTACAATGATGTTTTTTTTTTTATAATATGATATAATTCTAGTGTTAATACAATTTTTCTTATGAAAATGATTAATCCGACTGAAGGAAGAGTCAATATAAGGGTGAATCTTCAGATTTCGCATATTTAGTAGATTCCCTTGGCGGAATTTATTTACACAGTTTTTTTATAAGTAATAATGAAACATGCAATTTTACTCAATTATAAACACATATGACGAACAGGCATCACTTTTAGCTGTTTGGTTCCTAAATTATAGCAATTTAAATTTTTGGAATTTATAACGTGTACTGTACATACATAAATAAAATGTTGAAGTAATGTAAGTACCAATTACAACTTAATACTTACCATTTCATGTAGTTCTTTTTGGTTTACAATATTGAAGCCACGCACTTGCTAAAGTCTCTTCTTTGGGAAAACAAAAAAATCTTATTGCACCTCCTTTTATACTTCTGTTTTTACAGTTAAGTATGCAATGCAACAATAAACCATTTTTCTTGTGTTTTCTTCAGAGTAATCACTGCAGAAGTTTGTAAACCACAGACATTTTGTTACCGAACGAAATAGCGCTATATGTGTGAGCGAGACGACGATAACGATGCAAGGTTGGGCTGTCAGTGTGACACTTGTCAATTTGATGTGTTGCCACTGCGTGTATTTGAATAACCCGAACAAAATGCATTTTTGTACTTATAAAGTACAAAAATGCATTTTGTTCGGGTTATTCAGATACCAATCACGAATTAATAATTTATTATATCAATTTATAAAATATTATATAAAGGAATTACACGAGATACTTGATAGTTTAGTAACTTAATATTTTATTTAATATTCATGAATAATAGAGAAACTCCTTAAATTTACTGAAAAGAACAATCAGTGGCAACACTTATCGTGACGTAGGCAAGTTCTTTCTCAGGAAAGAGAATACCTTATTTTATTCTACCATGGTTTAATGGATATGTCATACGGGTACGCGGACCCGGCCTCCCGAGCTGCTATGGACTCACTCCTTTTGTCTTCCGAGTCAGTAGTATCCCTTAACCTTTTGTCCTATCCCAATCCCAATTAATCCTGTCCTTATATATTTATATCTCTTTATATGTTACTTTCTCCCTGCCTTCTTTTTCCATGCCAATCCAAGGTCTGCCGTGCCGAGGGATGCGTGGCTAGGGGCGAGCCTAGTCTCGAGCGTGCTGTTTTACCCTGGGGTCGGGCGCCCCCAGAACAAGGCTAGCCTTCGCCTGACAAGGGGCTCTGTCAGGTGCGACCGAATAGATCCCCATTACTCGTGGGAACGCAATGATCCAGAAACATTTAAGCAATCAGGTATGGCGGCGACGCGGTCCGCAACCCGTCACGTCCCGTTTCCCGCAGGTGCGAAAAGCGGTCTTTGGACAGCCGCTTGGCTACTTTGAATATAAGAGGAGGAATGAATGGTAAAATAGATGAGGTATATCAGATGATGAGTGAAAGAAAGATTGATGTGCTGTGTGTAAATGAGACGAAACGGAAAGGATGCGGAACCACTGAGAGTGGTTCATTCACGGCATATTGGTCAGGAGTACCAGAAACCGCCAAAGGCTGTCAAGGAGTTGGCCTCATCCTTTCCAAAAGAATGACAGAGTGTGTGAGTGAGTATGAATTTGTAAGTTCAAGACTTGTCTGGATTAGAATGAAAGTTGGGTTGAATCGAATATTTATTGGGAGCGTATGCGCCTACAGAAGGTAAGTCTAAAAGAAATAAAGAAGAAAGAAAGGAATTTTGGGATAGTGTGAATGATGTTTTAAGTGGTTGCAAAGACAATGAGAAGATAGTTATGCTAGGTGATTTTAATGGATGGGTTGGTATTAAGCGAGATGGTTATAAAAAGGTATTGGGTTTGTTTGGCGATGAATTAGAAAATGAAAATGGGAAAAGTTTGCTTGAGGTATGTCTGCAAAAGAATCTTTGTGTGACAAACACTATGTTTGATCACAAAAAGATTCACATGTACACAAGGGAGGAAAACGGAGTGAAGAGTATGATTGATTTTATAATAGTGGACGAAAGAATGAAAAAGAATGTGATTGATACAAGGTCTTACCGTGGAGTAGGGATTTCTACAGATCATTATTTGGTAATCTGTAAAACTAGAAACATTTTTAAAAAATGGCGAAATTTTATATCTAACCCCTCCAACAGGTTGGAACGGATAAAAGTTGAGAAATTACAAGAGGAAGATGCAAAAAAGAAATATAAATCAATACTAATAGAAAAATTTAAAGGAATAGAGGACGAATGTGAGATAGAAAACGTGTGGACAGTATTAAAAGAGGGAATTATTGACACCGCTATTGATGTATGCAGTATGACAAAAAGAAGAAAAGGCAAGGATGTGGTAAATGTATGGTGGGACAAGGAAGTACAAGACGCTGTAAAAAAGAAGAAGAAAGCATGGAAGGATTGGTTGTCAGTACGAGCTGATCGAAGAAATCAGAATGCAAGGGATAGTGATGTATTTGCAGCAAAGCAAGAATATAAGAGGATGAATGTGATTGTGAAAGAGATAGTAAAAGAGAAGAAAAAAGGACAAAAGGATGATTTTGATATAAGGTTGTCTCAAAACTTTAAAAGTAATATTAAATATTTTTGGAAGAGCGTTAAAACAGCTAGAGGTAAAAATACGACCTCTGAGTTAAACAAGATCAGAGACAAGAATGGAAGATTATTAGTTGGGTTACAGAGTGTAGTAGATAGATGGAAGGAATATTTTGAAGGACTGTTTGAAAAAGATGAAATGAGAGTACCGGAGCCTGAAAATAACGCACAAGAGAGTGATATGCAAAATTATGATGAGGAAATAAGTATGGATGAAGTAGTGAAAGCATTAAATAGTATGAAAATGGGAAAAGCTGGAGGGTATGATAGGATTACTGTCGAAATGCTGAAGGCTGGACAGGGCATAGTAGCAAGTCAGTTGTGTCACCTTTTCAATCTTTGTTTTAAAAACTGTGTGGTGCCAAAAGATTGGTGCAATGCGGTAATTGTACCGCTGTATAAAGGAAAAGGTTGACAGCAAGACTGTAAAAACTACCGAGGCATTAGTCTTCTCAGCGTTGTCGGCAAATTGTATGCAAAGGTCTTGATAGAAAGGGTGGTGAAAAATACCGAAGAGAAGTTATGGGATGTACAAGCGGGATTTAGAAAGGGTATGGGATGCACGGATCAGGTCTTTTCTTTAAGATGCATTTTAGAGAAGCTTTTGGCCAAAGGTCGAAAAGTCTATTGCATCTTCGTAGATTTAGAAAAGGCCTATGACAGAGTGGTGAGAAATGAATTGTGGTCAACATTGTCTGCATATGGGCTGAGCAGCCATTTGATCCGAGCACTGAAATCTCTTTATAGGAATTCCAGTGCTTGTGTCAGAATTGACGGCGAATACACAGACTGGTTTAACATCGAAAAAGGTGTTAGACAGAGATGTGTAGCGTCGCCTTGGCTGTTCAACTTATTCATGGACAGTTGTTTGACAGATTTGAAAGATGATGAATGTGGTGTTAGAATGGATGAGTTATTAATCAAATGCCTTCTCTATGCCGATGACCAAGTAATACTTGCGGACTCAGAGGAGGAATTACAGAAGATGATAGCTGTTACGAATGATGCATTAGAGAAAAAGGGTATGAAAGTTAATGTCAGTAAAACCAAAGTTATGGTGTTTGAAAAGGACGATAGTGCAACAGAATGCAATATTTTAATAAATGGGGTGAAAGTTGAGCAAGTGAAAGAGTTTGTATACTTGGGATGTATGTTTACAAGGGATGGTAAGCACGAGGGTGATGTTGAAAAAAGAGTGAATGCGGGTAACCAAGTGAATGGAGCGTTGCATTCCTTTATGAGCAGTAGGAAGGTATTAGACAAGGCACGTCTCGCTGTTCATAAAGGAGTACTGATACCTACTTTAATGTACGGTAGTGAGAGTTGGGTATGGCAGAGAAAGCATGAAAGTAGAATAAATGCAGTTGAAATGCGAGCGCTGAGGAGTATGTGTGGTGTTACTTTGAAAGATCGAATACGGAATGATGCCATAAGGGAGCGGTGTGGAGTAAAAGAGGATGTTGTGACAAAAATAGAGAAAGGGATGTTAAGATGGTTTGGGCATATAGAAAGGAGATTGACGAAAAATATTTATATGACGAATGTGAAGGGAACAGTAGGAAAAGGTCGGCCTCGGCGAACTTTCTGCGACCAAATTGCAGACGTTCTAAAAAAAGGAGAGGTAAAAAGTACCCGTAACCGAAGGGCATGTATGAAGAGATTGATGAGTTTAGATGAAGCAAAAGAGGTTTGTCAGGATCGTAGCAAGTGGAAGTCCATAGTCTCTGCCTACCCCTGCGGGAAACAGGCGTGATATTATGTATGTATGTATGTTCTTTAAATTTCATTGCTGAGCGAGACTTCTGTCTTCTTCTCATGTCGTAAGCTCAAAATAAAATCAGATATTTTTCTTCCAAAAAATTTTCACAGCCTTGTCTGAGGCCTCATATAGGTAACGCTTAGTGCAGCTGGTAGGACACGATGGGCAGAAGAGGAGGTAGGTATGACATAGTCTGGTAGTTATGACCACATTGACACTATGTTGCAACAATATACCGATATACTTAATAGACTTCTGTACGTGAGTACTAGTAAAGACAACTTTATTAAATCGTTTCTTAGTTGCTAGCAAAATTTTTCAAACACAATTTTCTAACAGTGTTCCAGATTTATGCCTGCATTCGAAATACTGGTGCACGTAGTCTGTTCAGGCCACCAGGCAGTCGCTTTAAAGTTATTGTGTTAGTTGCCACTTCTGTTAGCGGGAACTAGTTACAGTTCTTCCATTTATTGTTGCAGAAACAATTTTAAACCGAAATGTGGTTTACTGATAAAAGTTGTATGGACTGTATCTTAATCCAATAACGAATGCGATTTTTATCTAACATTAGCAAAGAAGTGGATTGATAGGTTGAGTCGGACATATCACGTGTATGCACTATGTGTGTATCTGTCACGCGTGTACCTATATAAATAGTAAAGTTGCTTTTTCGAATAGCTATAAATCACCGAAGTACAAAAACATTAGTTTCAAATACAAGGTTTTAATATTTTTAAAATAAAAGCTTTCGCACTACATTATGCAGTAGAAAGTATAAAGTGCATCCCATGTACATCCACTAAGGGTTCTAACAGACACATGTCAGTCTGTCACTCATACTCGTATCACGAACTGAAAAGAACATGGAATTGTATGTACTTCGTACAAAACAATTACAACCCACCAGTCATGCGAACCTGGTCGCCGACCATCGCCGACCAGGTTCGCGGGAATACTGTTGGTCGCTATTATTAGAACCATACGTAATAAAGAACTAGGCTGTCACGTGGGCATAAGTACTGTCACTCATCAGTACTCGCTAAATATAGAAAATGAACCATAATTTAGGAGATACATGACAGGAGATGCATGAATTTTCCGGGGTCCAGTTAAAAATTTCTCTTGACCTTTAAACTATTTTATGAACTACTGATTATAGTGCAAATGTGCGTAAAAAAGCTTCACGTTCGCACTTTAAACAGTAGTTCATAAAATAGTTTGATAGTATATCTAATACTTGGTCATGTCTTGAATTGTCATGAAATCAGCGTTTCTTTTCGAATGATTTATTTTAAATGATCTACGGTTCTAGTACAACCGAACCTATTACTAAAGCCACCTCATACTCGCAAGTCTTCCCAAACACATAATTCCCTAAACAAACATGGCTGAATCATGCCAGGAATAATGGCAGCACAGCTAGCGTAAATAACAGACACTTTGTAATCCACGTTCGCAACAATAACATTGATATTCTGTTGTCTTCTTCCACAATTTATATAATGAGGTACATTGTACTGAGCAGACTAAGAGGAACATTATTAGACATCCATATTCTACAACAGAAAAATAACAATAAAGTAATATAAAACTAAGGTAATGGTAACTTAGTAAGTCGGTATTTATGTTTTGCTGCCTATGATAAAAATAATGTTTTCCAGACCACTGCAGTGGTATGCTGTTAGAAATAAAGGTCTCTACTAATCAAGGAAGAATTTGTTTTAAATGACCACTAGATGGCGCAGACAAGCTTCAGTATATTCTGTCAGACATTATCCGTCTTATTATAAAACTTAGACTAACTTTGTTACTAGTGATAAACCACTATCCGACCAAATCAAGTTGTCATTTTAAGATGAAACAGTGGCATATTACTATATGTCAACCTAATTTGGCCGGGTAATACCTAATAAAAAAGTTATTTACCGTTTTATAATAAGACGGTATATATTTTATTATTATATAGGTATACCTAGCCTATGATTATACTTACCTAGTTAATATAACTAAGTTATAAACGGACATTACTTATACCGCAGCTTGGTTTAATTTGTCCATTAAATATAATTATTGTGCTCATAAATGACGAAGCGTCCATTTCCCTCGACCTTATTACCGACGAAGTTTAATTTGGACTAAAAGTTAAAATTACTTGTACTGAGAACTCTGTAGTTCTGGCCTTAGGGAATACTTTTCCCATTCATAGTTCTGCTGGTACTTTTAGTTTTACGACGCCAGTCTATGTTGCGCATTTGACTTTGAAGAAACTGCAGATTAAATAGATTAAATAACTATTTTTTGTTTTAGTTTGGAGGTGTAAGTAAAAATATTCTGTAAAAGAAGTTTAAGCAAATAAAAAAGAAGGCAGATAGGTATCGTATATTTCATGGGACTCGCTACAATTACAACACAAATACTCATCTACATAGCTTTCTTTCGAATAAGGTTCTAAAAAAAAGTTTATTTTCCTGCTTAGAAGAAAAGTCAAAGGAATCTAGTCAATATAACGTTTAGGTAAAATTTGGTAAAGACGTTTCGATTTCTAGGTAGCATGATCAGAGAGCAAATAGTAAGTTCATTTAAAAAACCTCACACTTTATGCGTTTGAACTTAATAAATCATCTATGTATATCTAAACATATAATAAAACAGTAAAAAATGTGTCTGTACATTGAATTTATTTGCCAAAAAACAATTTAAGGCGATGGAAACATAGCAATAGGGTAAAAATTAAAAAGTCTGTCTGTTTGTACACGCTAATCTCCAGAAATACAAAAAAGTTTAATACGAATCATCGTATGAAACTTTTTTGTTACATAGCTGTTAAGTCTGGGCAACGTATAGGCTATAATTGATTTTGGAACACCTGATGCAGAACTAAAATGGTCCATCGTAAACTATAAGAAATATAAAAATGATGCCTTAGCAGAAGTTATTTAACCTAATGAGCATTTTTCAGAGTCATGCGAACAAAGTTGCGGGCTTCGGTTAGTCATCAATAAATGTAATCTTGTCAAATTTGAGAAGACAAAAACCTAGCAAATAAATACCTAAGAATACTTAATTTTTAAGATGATAAACATAAAACTTACAAAAACAACAAGAAAAAATATAGGGACAAAGCTGACTTATCGCTATAAATGCAATCTCTTCCAGCCAACCTTTGGGTGAAGAAAATAATAATTTGAAACAAGGTGGGCGCAGTAATTATACGTGTAGTTAATTTGCTTACATATTAAAAATACATAAACATATAATACATAAATATATTTTATATAAATATAAATAAAACATACCTATGCGATACATAAAATATTTACATAAATACATTATTAGTAACACTGAACATAACTGCGATAAAAAGGCAATTTTTAAAAATGGTTTTAGTCTGAGCAGTACGAACTTCAAGAGGAAGAGCATTCCAGAGGTTGCCAGCTTGTACTGTAAAGCCACGTCGAATCAATGTATGTCAATTTAGAACTGTTTTCCTTCCATCAAGTTTCTAATTGAAATAACACCTACATAAATTCGCGGAAAACGTAACAATAGTATATATCATGAAACCACGAACGCATTAATGCGTTTGAAAATAATATGCCTCGTAAGTCGAGCGCTTTGTGATTTGTGCCATTTCAGAATATGCTCGTATTTCAGAATATTTTTTTAATAATGTTTACGGGATTGGGCACGAAAATTTTTAGTACGTTTAGACGTTTCGAATCTTTAGTTACATCTTTAGTGGTCGCAGACAGACAGTCTGTCTACTACCACAAAGAATCTCCTATCAGAAACGTTTATGCTAAGTTCTGTTTTATATACCTACTAAGTATATACATTTTGATCATATGTTTAAAGCGCGATCGTTTAAAATCTAATCTTTTTTTAATTTTTTTATATCCTATCAATATTAGTTACATCTCTATACATGCATAACGACTCTCAAAAGGCCCAATTGTAACTGTAAACTGGACTCCAGAGTAAAATTATGGCACTTGATTAATGGCCATTTACGCGGTGAATTATGGTTCTGTATTATACGAACTAAAATTGTCTGACCGTTATAATTATGAAAATTTACATTTTACCTCGAAATAAAATGTAAGTAACGAGCCGGCACATTCTTGGATAACAAGTTTATTTATATTTTCCTAAGCGAATTAAAAAACCTTGAGCGAAACAAAAAACTGTTGTAACCGCCAGCTAGTGATGAGTAGCGGAACTACCGAAGTCGTATCGTATCCGTAGCGCCATCTTTTATTTGCTACTGAGTTCTGACTTTCAAGCGTCAATCCTCAACTCAACTCGTCTCAACTCAACATCCTTGGCTCAATCGATTTTCATTGATCATAGCTAAGAATCTGCATCGATATTAGCGTCAAACTTGAAACCTTTCTTTTTGGGGGTTAAAAATAAAGAGAGATGTGTTAAATTTTGATACAATTGTATACATTAGGGTGCAGAATCGTTTGTGCGCGAGTTAGACTTGCACTTGGCAGTTTACACTAGGAAGATTAAGAGTATTTTTTTAGTTTTTCTAAGTTATCTTTATGACGGTGCTCGTGTGTGTATGTGTATCAGGGTCTATCAGGAAAGATAATTGTTCTTCATCGCTAATTTCCCTTAGCTGCAAAATTACCAAGTTATAAAATGATTACAAAATACTCGTACATGTTACCAAGTTCATAATCTTGTTTAGGTTTTCGAGCCTACACCAAAGCTTTAAGCTGTACCGAAGTTGTGTTAATTTGTTACTAGCTTTTACCCGCTACTTGATCTGCGTAAATTTAGTACGTTGATAACTACCTATACTTAAGACCACTTTTGTATGGGAAATAGGTGTCCCTATACAAAGTTCGACTTCCTTTTTCATTCCCTTAGTGAATGATTTTTTGGATAAAACTATCATGTTCCTCTACGCGGGTTTTAAACTATATCCATAATTTCATCTAAATTAATTCAGTGGTTGAAACGTGAAAAGTTAACAGACATGCAGATAAATAGAGGTACTTTCACATTTTTATATTAGTAAGGATAAGGAAGTAAGGATTGGGTACTTTCCTGGTTCCAAATTAAATTATTATTCGGTTATTTCAAGAAAATAAAACGTGACATAGTAATGTCACTTGTCATGATCATATTCATTTTCCAGAATAACTGATATTAAGAGCGCTATTTCACTCCAAGAAGCTATAACGCCATTAGTCTATATATCATTTAAATCCCATAGAAAATTTTTGTTTTGACGTTTAGAAAAAATATCTAATTTGAGTAGTTGAAAAGTAGGATTTTGAATTGGTTGGGATCGTTATTTGATAGCTGTAAGAGTACTTATTTATTAAATAGTGTATCTTTTTGTTTCAAAATTCCATTCTTATCTCACGGGTGTCGTATATAAGAGGCGACTAAGAAAGGGTATTGGGACAGAGAACGGGTAGCAGTGTTTTCTATGCAACAACTTTAAGCTATTTATCGATCACCAACCCGCCTGATCAGGAGCGTGGTGGTTATTTATTAAATATCTTTATTGAGCCAAAAGCTACAAAAGGTGGACTAAATGCTAAAGCATTCTCTCCCTGTCAACCTTTAGGAAAAGAAAACAGAAGAAAGATTAAATTAGAATGTGTCTTGTCCTCTAAAATAAGCTTTTTTCGGCATCACCTGTAGGCTGACTGGTAGAAAAGGCCCTAAGCCAAAATTCCGTCTGTTACAATTTTTGTATTAAAGTAAAATAAAATAAAAATAAGAAAGTTGGTTAATGATTATGGGCTTATGAGAGATACATTTACACTAGCAGTGGACTAATGTAGGCTGTTTAAGAAAAAAAAAACTTTTATATATCTCTTTTAAAAGGCAGTGTTAGGTTGCTATTGACCTGAACATGATAAGTTCTATCCAACAAAAGTTTAATTTTTTGTTATGCGCCGAAACACCCATTTAAATAAAAAACTATTTTGTTTCCTAAAATATAAAAACTTTGGTCGAGGTTTTATTGTTGCAAAAGAAAGACTATTGTGTACTAAATGTTATTGTTCAGACCGTTGAACAAGAATTTTGATAATTATAGCTCTAATAAAAAGGTTCACAGCGAGGTGAAATCATTAATATAAATGTTAGAACAAAAATACAAACTTTAGCCGTGTGGTATCCGGCAGGCACTCCAAGTCTTCCCGTGGATGTCGTAATAGGCGACTTGGGAATTACAAGCTAAACAAACATCAATGAGGTCACTCCAATCCGTCTGGTCAGCGTGGAGAGTGTAGGCCAAATCCTTTGGGTGATATGGTCAAGTATGGCTCTGGTAGCACAAAGAGGGTGCTCCTGCAGTGGAGTCCAAAAAAGACCTGATGATGATGATGCTAAACTTTAGCATAGGTATTTCAAGCAAAATTTGACGCCACTCTATGTATTTCGGTTATGTGAACCGGGCTGGCACTGTCGGTTTGGCAGTATCGACCCGAAGCAACCGCTACATTACGTCTAGTTACGTTGTGACATTGACAATTGTGCCGATCAGGCAGTTCCTCGGGTCTAATTGGCATAATTCGGGTTTCAAGACATACCGGTATAATTTGGCAGTTGACAAGCCGAATGATTATAAGCGTTAGCAGAGCGGCGTTTGATTCCCATAAAGCTTTAACTTAATGGTGATTCCCAAACATTCATCTATATATATATATATTGAAAATTTACCGCCCGGCTGTGTCGATTAATGCTGGCCCGAATAAGTGTTTGGCAAGCCTTTTGGCTCAATCTGGGGGCACGGGAGTGCCCCCGCCAAGACGAGCCAAGCTGAGCGCAAGGGCACTACATACCTTTTCTCAAAACGTTTTGTCGTTTTTTTGAACTCTCATAACTTTGGTTTGGATGATGCTTAATAGTTAATAATCTCAAGATATAATGACACTAGTACAATCATTTAACGTACAAAGTTTGAATATCGTAGCTATTAATTTTGTTGATCTATGCGCCCTTACTTTACCAGGCCTAAATTCACATACTCTACATTTAAGTTAAAACGTGTGGCTTGGCCGTTTTATTTCCCACACGATGAACGAATGCCCATGAAATCTTCGTAACGGTAGCAAAACGGCCAAGCATTACGTTTTGACTAAAATGTAGAGTATGTGAAGTTAGGCCTGGTAAAGTAAGGGCACATAGATCAAGAATCTTGAGTCTACATGAGATCTGACCACTTTTTCACAGGGTAAGCTATGTAGACTCGTCTTGGCAACTTTTTTACATAAAAATATTTTTGGAGGGATAGATTTTTCATAAAGCCATACAAATGGTGCGTTCATGCTAAATACTATTGTACAAAAAAAATTACCACATGTTACAACAAAAATATCTTCTTGTAGCATTTAACCTTAACATAAGTTAAATAAAAATAGAAGGTAGTATATACTTAGACTTAAATAACACGAATAAAAATGTGCGTACTGAAATCAGAAAGATAATTTGAATATATTATATGACATAAGTTATATCCACATTACTAAGGGGCTTGTGGCGCTTATATATCCACATTACTAAGGGGCTTGTGGTGCTTATATTCAGGCACATTTTGCTATAATAAACTTTGTTACTGAGAACAGATGTTATATATTTTCATTACTTGCTCGATACTTTGTATTTTTTTTGTTATAACATTTTGTATGCAAACATTTAGCTTAACAACTCTCTTGATTAATTTTCTTCTAAAAGGACACTTTTTTATTGAAGTTGCTACTCGTTGTAATGATAAATATTAGTACCTGAGTAGTTCCACGATAGGATTGGAGGAAAACTTTGGAGAAGAAGAGTCACAGACAGAAACATTTGGAAAATGTTGGAAGAGGCCTATGTGTCTCATGACACACTGGAAACACAGTCCAGCAGGAGGGTTTAATAATAACTATAGTTCTACGATATTAGGAACAACAAAGCCCCTACATTCAAGGAACAATATTTTATATAATTAACTAAAACACGATTTTAGCTCACCTTGCATTAACCCACTCAGCCATTATAACCCGATTAAACTACAAACATGAACCACCAAACTTCCGACTGTCTAATTGTTAGAAATTAAACTAATCATGTGAGCCTCTCAAATTCAGCTAATTTGTTCGGAATTACCACTTGACAATAAACCATTGGGGGAAATAGTGTAATATAAATTTAACCGCTTCGAAGGCTATCGCGCTTAAAAGCCGAAAACTCAATTAGTGGTAAAATTGGGAGCACGTTTTGCCCACGGTTTGAATGGAGGTGCACTATCACACTAGGGCTCTGTTTGAATATCCTCATACTTACTTCCTTACTAATATACTTATATAAATGCAAAAGTAACTCGGTCTGTCTGTTAGTGTGTTTGTTACCTTTTCACGCTAAAGCGTGATTTTTCATATCTATCGGTTTTGTAGTTAAAACTGAAATTTAGTATGATTAAATTTGGAGATCTGGAAAAGGATATAGGGTAGTATCCCAAAAAGATAATGAAAAAGGAAGTGGAATTATGTATGGGGAATAATTTTATGCCATGAAAACATAGACTTTTTTAAAAGTACTAAATTTACACAGACGAAGTCGCGGGCGGAAGGTTGATTGACAAACTAACTTATAAGTTAGCATTAGACTGGTTTATTTAAATTTCAAGTTACATCTTGTAGATCTTAAAATTTAAATAAAGTCATAAAAGAATTTTAGTTTGATGTCTAGGTAGACCCTAAATATCATGTACCTATTTATGAAACAGATGTATCGCAAAACGACAGCCGATGGATCTGCAACCGCCGCTTATGGACTAGCATTGACAGGGGTGGGGCTTGTAGAGACTAACGCATTACTTATCCTTTGGAACCCCAACTAGCAATAATTTGTTTAAATAAATGGTCCAGGAAGCAAACAAAGTAATTAGGTTAAAGAGAACCTTGACTCCGGCAGACTTGCCCCGGAATATATTAACACCGTGATTTGAATCGCTAATCTATTACGCTTATACTGCTTTCAACCTTTTTTTTTAGTAGCTGTGCCCGTGGGCTTCGCTCTCCGTGGGAATTTCGGGATAAAAACTATCCTATGTCAAACTATATTCATATCAAATTTCATCTAAATAAGTTCAGTGGTTGAAGCGCGAAGTGGTAACAAACAAACAAATATTGGTACAAACTCACTTTCGCATTTATAATACAAGACTAGCTGTAGGTACCCGCGGGATTCGCTCCCCGTGGGAATTTCGGGATAAAGAGTACCCTACGTCCTTCCCCGGGTCTCAAACTATATCCATACCAAACATCTAATTTGGTTCCATAGTTTAAGCGTGAAAAGGTAACAAACAAAAAAATATACAATTTCACTTTCGCATTTATAATAGGTATTAGTAGGAAGGATAGTAGGATAGGATATTGGTTCATAGCTTAGCGTCCCAATATAACGTGGCCTCTCTACAAAGCTGAATAGTATAACAGTAGGTCAAGGATTAGGCTGCGTTCGTGTCGTGTTAATCGCGGAGCTGAGAGGCCTACAAAGAGCGTAGTACAGTGAAAATGTGAAAGTGGCGGTAGTCCGCTCCGGAACGGATACCGGATAAAAACTGTTTAGTGTGTGAGTGTAGTGGTGGAGTAAATGGTTAGCTACTAGCTAGTTACACATTAACAAGTACATATGTGTGTATTTGAGGCCTATAAAACTAACCGACTGAAAAGGTACCGGATGAGGAGTGTTTTGTTTAGTGCGCAGAAGTTATTATCATTGTTTTTTTGGTGTGTGAGTGTGTAAGTACCATTTTGTCAGATATTTTATTTTTTTTCTAAGCATCTTACATACGAGTATGTAGCCTGGCTTTGCAAGCTTTCTAGAGCAACGAGATTCTCGGAATATTTAATGCCATAATATTTGTCACCAATGGGGGAGGGGTGAAAATGTTAAAAACGCCTGAATCTTTTTTTACTGTAACACTCCTATTTATCGTGAATAAATATCAGATTTTTCCTAGTCAATTATAATAATAATCTCGGACCGAAAAATCTTATCTTGAATGTTAAGTGAATCCCTAACGATAGAAAAAGTTAAAGCCGTTTTTAAAATTTTCATCCTTTCCCCATTGTCGTCAATGTCGTTTATGTAAAAAGTTATACCATTCCATGCGTTAAATACCCATATTCCGTAGATTTTAGAAGATTTATTAAGCAAAATCTCAAAAACAAAGCTTCAGTTTTTGTACAACAGTTTCAATGTACGAGTGGAAGTGTGAAAGTGAGTTTTTGTGTATTAAAGTTTTGTAAACCAACATTTTCGAGAGCGACCCGTGCACTTGACTGAAGTGCAAAATGCAGTTGCAAACTTTCATGTAATGGCAACATTATAAAACTACGCTCTTTAGAAATTCTGAGATTTTTCATTCAGGATTTTAAAAAAACGTGAGATAATGTTTCCATAAGTAGATTATTCGCAACGTACAATTTATGAACCCTTTCTATTCTGCTAAAAAATAGTGTGCTTACAGCTAATGTTGAAAATAACGAAGAAGGTCTAGTTTACCCTTTTTTGTGAGTATCCAGATCGTTTGTCTATAAAAAGGATCCTTTGTAGTATAAGTCCACTAACACTAATGTTACGCGCGACATTGTAATGAAAACTGTGGAAATTAGTCATAGAAAAGATTATCTAGAGCATAAAAAGATGTTGTGTGACTTTGAGCCTTACCCAGTTTACCTATACCAAATTAGTCGTACTAGTAGCTCTAATTTTGTTCCAATAGACTTAGGTACCAATAGGAGAACTGGGACTGTCTGTCTCAATAGACCTATTAGTATTACTCCTCTACCAACAATTGACGAATAGAATAGGCAGCATTTTTGTGTGTACATTTGAACTCATTACATAGGTAACTAGGTTTCTAACAAAAGAACAAGTGCCTTTACAGTTGATTTGGTATTTTCTTTGTTAAACATAGCAAATACACTATAAATAGTGAACTAGAAATCGAAATCCCAATTTATGTAACAGTTCTTCGAAATATATGTATAATGATATATTTGTTGAGCGACTCCGACTCTAATGAGGGCATTCTTTCCAGGAACGTCTCCCTCTTGGGAGCAGTTCGTGAGGGAGTCATTAGTCCAGGCGGCTTGGCCCGTGGCACTCGTGGCGCCGCCTCGCCGGGCCCTCACCGTGGATCATCAGTGAGTACCTGACATACTTACCCTCTATTTTTAGTGCTAAATGTGCTGAAAAGATGCAACTTCAGCTTTCTTTTAGGGATTGTTAGCCTAAAAATAAAACCTGTAACTGCAGTATTAAAGGGGTAGGTATAAGAAGGTACATTAAATTATCTTTAGTCTTGAATATTTCTGTTACATGGTTGTATAAAGAAAATGGCATGCATAGATGATGATCTTTATAAAATATGCATATACTACTGCATACTATAGTGAGGTAAAGAAATAAGTCTCCCGAGCCTAAGACGACACTTCAAACAAGCACGTTTCTCGCTCTTCGTTTGATATTTTAACAGACGAGCTACCCCAGTAGGCGACCGTCACCAACATGCATCTCGAGCGTATTAACTTAAAATCAAGAGACTAAAACTAATAACTACTACTACTTTAAAATAAAGATTTAGTTTCTAAGTATACTTAGGAGATATTATTTACAAAATATTCCTTTTTAAAATAGAGAAAGTTTATTTTTGCACAAGATCAAGTTATAATATAAGTGGTTTAAATTAATTACTATAAGCCTAACCAGCTAGTAACACTATTTATACACATAACTTGCTTAGTAAACAAAAAGACGGATAACAGCGTTTCTCATTACCGCATATAATAATATAACCGTGTTCTTTGGTCTTCTTTGACTTGACACGCGTCCTGCAACCAATATTTTTTCAGAAGCGTGTCAGAAGACAACAAGCTGCGAGTCGATAATTTATCCTTGTTTTTTGATTCTCTCCTTATTCGTAAATGTGTATTTTTTGATATCTTTTAACACAGATTTTAATCCTTTCAAATGACGAATCACATAAGACGGCTGACATGCCGAGTAAGCGCCGGCGTTTCTCGCATTGATCTCGTCCGTGACACGCGTTTAGCAACCAACGTCCTGGCGTAAACACGCTCGAAATCAACGACCTGAAATCCGATTATTTTCTTCTTTGTTTGTTTCTCATTTGAATAAGTAAAATTTTAAGCAGGTCTGTATCTTAAAACGGGAATCCGTATTAAATATATCCAGAATTACTGCTATTTAAATAAGTTAAACGTTACGTGACATCGTCCAATCTAAAATTGAATTGAGATTTTTGGTACAAAATTTTATTTTGTGCAGCCCGCTTTCATCGCATTTTTCTGTAAGTACCTATTTTCTTTTTAAAAATCATGATGTTTAAATGATTTTCCATGTCGCTCCTCAAAAATAGCTTATTCAAATAATATATTGATCCCCTGACTGTAAAATGATGTTTAAAATTTACAGTACATGATGCGGGTTTCGTGTAAATGGACAAATGTAAGTCCTTTATTTCAGGCTTCTGTTCCTTTGTACACGCCCCAAAAAGGACCAAGTTTAATGGATACAACGTATATTAATATCCATCACACCGTCATCGCTGAAAGCGGACCTTAGATGAGGCAAGTTTAATTGTTATAAAATATCCGATACTGTGGAAATTGATTCATTGCTTTCTAAGGCTTCAATCGTTCAAAGACCCATTCATATTGGAAGGGATCACGAACATAATAGACATGATAACTATACATATAGATAGTTAATGATGCGTTTAATGATATCGAATGACTTTAACTACTAGAATATGTCAGACAGATTTAGTATATTTATATAGATGGGCCAATAGTAAATTTTTTCGTAAAGTTTCGTCACGGTTTAGATATGAAGCAGTTGTCGATCTCGGCGCTGTCCTTGAAAAATATACCTACGCCACGGGTGCGCTAGGGCTGCCCGTCTACAGTATTTAATTTAATCTAACTACTTGAGTGAGTGACTAACTTTTTGATTGTAAGGTGAATGAAAAAGAAAGCGTTAAATAAAAATACACGTTATGTTTTTGATTATTATCGTATTTAATAAACATAAATTGCACTTTAGGTTTACTTAGCGTAAATCTTACTAGGTAGGTAATTAAAAGGTAGGTAATAATTGTTATAATAACATTTTAATATTTGTAATGATATTTTATTTCAATAATATATATAAGTAGCTAAGTACCCACATCAGTAAGTATATATGTAGCCTAGGAAACCACTAGCTACCTACCTCCTAGTTTTTTTATCACGAGAATAGGTAAGATAGCTCACTCGTATTGTGTTAAGTCTTTCAACATTATCACTTATTTACTCTGTGGAAAAAAGGAAATACTTACCTATTAAAAAGAAATAAACAACATACTAGTAGATACCTATATAAAAACTATTTTATTGGTCTTACTTACCTTTCGGAGTTTTGAGGTAATTTAAAAAATGTTATCTCTGGGTGCTTAACAGACGAGTTTAAACATCCAAAAACAGCACAATATAGTCTGGGTTTCGCCATATTATTAACGCGCAACTAGGTACTGCTCGCATCAAAACACCGTTCGCTACAGCCAGCGGCGCAATCCCGACTGTTTGTATACCGAGTCACGGAACAAGTGTATACTGACCTTCGAGGCGCGTAGGTATAACTTGCGTTCCGACCGTTTGTATGAAGATACAATACTGGTAGATTATCTCTATTGTGTCCATAGTCTCTGCCTACCCCTGCGGAAAACAGGCGTGTTAATATGTATGTTTGTATGGAACAAAATCTACGCAATAGCAGCAGATTTCAACTTCAACCCAAAAAGGTCACTTACATGTTACAGTCACTGGCCACGAAACAATATTGTGTGAAATGTACGTAATGAGTAAACACTATTATGTACTAACCTATCTATATATCCTCCGGAACTACTAATTTGGCAACTTTGGCAAGCTAGGGTTGTGCTACATCTATCAGCAGATCAGAACGGAACTGCAGAGCGATAAAACTTCATGGAACGCAAGAGGGAGAGAAAGAGTCGGAACGCTTCAGCACGTCCGGTGCTGAAGCGTTCCGTCGCTCGATCTCGCTCTAGCTGAAGACGGTTCTGAGCGATAGAAAAGGATGGCAGGTTAGAAAAGTCCTGTTTCGTCACAGAAGTAATATAAGTAGGGTTGCCATCTGTAAAATTTTGCAACCAGGACAAGACGCGTGAAATTCCCGGATTTTAGAGCCCACAATCCGGACATGTCTACAGGTTTTTTAAAACATAGTCAGTCGGTTGATCGCGGCGTGCGCGCACAGTGCCGCGGGTGTCGCGGGGGGCGGCGGCAGGGAGGCCAGGCGAGGAGGGGAGGTTTCTCCCCTCTAAACTAGGACAAATCCGGGGAAACCCGAACGGATGGCAACCCTAAATATAAGTATTATATACAGAACGGAAACTTCGGGTCTCGCGCAATATGCGTCCCTTTTCCCGGTCCCCGCACCTCTCCTCCGTCACAGTACAGACAGTATTGCAACTCGGCGCTGTCCTTGAAAAATATACCTACGCCACGCGTGCGCTAGGGCTGCCCGTCTACAGTATTTTAACCAGTCAAGACCCGCACGACATTAATAAATGTCCACGTTCATTGTCTTACTATTGTGTCTGGTATTGACGGCACGGTAAAGGAACGGTTAATTTCATGTACCTACTAGAGTAACTAGTTTTGTGATTGTAAGGTAAATGAAAAAGATAGCGTTAAATAAAAATACATGTTATGTTTTTGATTATTATCATATTTAATATCCCTTAAATATTTATTTTGTTTTGTTTTTAGTATTTGTTGTTATGGCGGCAACAGGAATACATAATTTGTGAAAATTTCAACTGTCTAGCTATCGCGGTTCTTGAGATACAACCTGGTGACAGACAGACGGACAGACAGTGAAGTCTTAGTAATAGGGTTTCAATAATATATGTAAGTAGCTAAGTACCCACATCAGTAAGTAGATATGTAGCCTAGGAAACAACTACTTAGCTAGTTTTTTTTATCGCGAGCATAGGTAAGATAGCTTACTCGTGTTATGTATTAAGTCTTTCAACATTATCACTTATTTATTTTTTAATCTAGGTATTTGTAGAAAAAGGGAAATACTTACCTATTTAAAAAAATAAACAACATACTAGTAGGTAAATATATAAAAACTTTTTATTAGTCTTACTTACCTTTCGGAGTTTTGAGGTAACCTAAAAAATGTTATCTCTGTGTGCTTAACCGACGAGTTTAAACAACCAAAAACAGCACAATATTGTCTGTGTTTCGCTATATTATTAACGCACGACTACTGCTTGCATTAAAACACCGTTCGCCACAGCGACGCATTCTCGGCTGTTTGTATACCGAGTCACGGAACAAGTGTATACCGACCTTCGAGGCGCGTAGGTATAACTTGCGTTCCGACCGTTTGTATGAAGATACAATACTGTATGATATCTATATTGTGGTTTCGTTCTCGCTATGCGACAATTTTAGACCATGGCAGAAGCAGCCTGATACAAACTTAGAGGCTACGACTACGATTTTGTAGCAGATGGTAGTATGATTTGAGGATTAAGCTTACTTCAAACGAAGTGTTTTTACCACGCAGCATAGCTTTAGAATTCCCATTCCCTAGACTTTTTCATACAAAAGTAGTCTACGTTTTATTTAGAAACCACGTGTAAGATTTCTGTAAAATTGTAATTTTAAAGAAATTGCAAATAAATAGGGTTAAAATTTGTTTCCGACGGTAAAATTATGAACTGGAAATAAAATATATAAGAATGTAGAAGTTTCCCATACTGATGGTCAAGAATGATACACGTGTGTGTGAAACTGTAGTTTAGTCTAGGGTAAGGGGACTCTTAAACCAACCTTAATATACATATCAAAAGATTCTCTTTGCAACCCGATGAGTGACGGCACACCTTTGAAGTTTTAATGAAGGGTACACAATTAAAACTGAAGTTGTAAAGTCAACAGTATTCAAATTAATGACTTCAGTAAAACACCTATCACATTCGTCGTCGTCCTAAACATACAAAGTAGGTGAAAGGAAATTACTAACAAAATAACAAAAATATGCTCTGTAGATGTTGAAAAACATTTTTAATCTGTCCACGTATCCACTTTTTTTACTAGACTGTGCGATGTGTTATCTCATTAACTCATAACTTTGTAACAGCCTCAGAATAAATTATTTTTAATTTTACAAAGACTTTACCCTACCAATTCTAGCAAATTGGTCCCTGAGTACTCAACACATCTAAATGAATAATTTCACTAAAAAGGGCAGAACAACCTTAATAAAGTTTGTTTAAACGAGATATTGCTGAGTTTGCCAGCAACAATACTAACTCGCTTTGAATCAATTTTCTTTTAACTTCAAAGAAACTTTTTAATAAAAGTTAAGTTACTTTAGCACTTTAATCATGCATAAGTTATAAATATTACACTTTGGAAAATAGGGGAGAGTTTGTATAAAAATCGTCTATAATTAATGACATTCCTCGATACTAATACGGGTAAAATGTGTAAGAAATCTTCTTTCTATATGTGCTACCAAAAAGTGGACTATTACAGCATTCCTCAGATATTTGGTTCTGTGGAAATATACAAGCTTTCCACGGCACTTTTACTATCTTGTTTTTATATGCCAAAACATTACATGTACTATCTCGTCTTCCCTAATGGGACAGACAGAACATCACATTGTCACCCTTCCAATAATGCCTACTCGTCTTACAAGACTTGAATTGCGCGAGTTTGTAAGATACGCGAACCCTTTCAACAAAGAAAGGCAGACTGATATTTTCAGTAAACATAGATATATATTCGTGTCAATACAAATTCAATTTCGCATTCTATAGAGGCAATCTAGTCACGGCATCACAGGGCGCTGCTAGAATGCAGTGTGTGCATGATTTTGTATTGTATACATATAATACTGACGTGGACAGCGCGGAAATTAGATGCCCCACCACGTGATAGGACGCCGAGCTCGCGGGCGCACCGCACATATTTGCGCGGTAATGAAGCAACGTATTTCATAGGGATAATTTGATTTGGTTTGTGAAATGTTTTATGTAGATATAATCGTAAAAGACACGATATACGTTTTCGCGCAGATGCAGTAAACATTATTAAGGTTTTCAAGACTCAAGGTTATATAAATCTGGTATAAAATAATTGTTTATCGAGGTGGAAGATCTGTACGTGAGAAGAAGAAGTTAATGCAATGCAAGTTAATAGTTAATTCTATTATCTAGTCTAGAAGCAAATTCTAGACCAGATAGAACATTTACTCTAGTCCTTGATTTAACTCCAAAAGAATCCAAGCTTCAGCTTCAGAGATGACGGTGCAGCGTCAAGTTAGTTTGGGGCGTTTTGCCCCACCTTGTAAATTCCAGTCTAGGGGGAATATGGTCGTGAGACTGACGCACCGTATGGCCGATCCAGGTCAACTACTTCTTCTTATCGTGTGTGTTAGTGACTAACACTAGTGTCAGAGTTTTTAAACCGCCTTAAAGGCCACTGACATGGTTTTAGGTAACGACCAATGTCAAAGACAGTGACCGGGACCGACGGCTTAACGTGCCCTCCGAAGCACGGATCATCTTACTTATCAGACAATCAGGTGATCAGCCTGCAATGTCCTAACCAAACTAGGACAACAACACAAAGTTGAGGTCAATTACTACATGGTACATATACCTATAAATACATATGCTTATATAAGGCGCTTCTTATGATTTTATGCGGATTTTCCCTTTTACTTTTACTTCATCTTCGTCACTGCCCGCGCTTTTATAACGCGACGTTAGTCAGTTTAATCAACATACTAAATAAATAAATACTAACATAAAATCATTACATTAGATTATTACATTTTTCAACAATATTTTAAAGTAAAATTGTTTAAAAATCATATTTTTTTTAGACGACGCAAATGCCTGTTGAAAAATTTTTTATTGAATGCATTGTCTAATAGAAACGTCAGCCGTACAAATAATTTATTGCTCTAATATAATGGCAAATATCTTGCACCGTCTAAATGGGCCTTTAAATTAAACAAACCTCAAAGCTGAAACCTGTACAGTAAATTTCATTGGCTGAAATGATGGGCATGTTCAAGTAACTACGGGTACACGTATTTTGGCAACCGCAAACCGCGGCGACCGCAGACCGCAGCGAGCTTATCTGCGCCCTCATTTTTGTTGCGTTAATTTTTAATGGTTTTACAAGCGTTGTTTGAAAATTTCATCCATTTGTTTAGTACGACCTTCATGGTTTACTCGCAGGCTAATTAAACAAGCATGAGCTACTTGGAAATTTGAAATTATCAACATTGAAGTGCTCTTATGTTTATAAGAGCACTTAAATGTTGATAATTTTATACACCGCGACACTTGTCGTCGACGATCACGCGGCAGTTGTTGATATATTGACATGTGTCACACTACCGTTTCACGTTTGTGACCGTCGCGCGACACAGGTAGACGATGATCGGGAACGGTCGTCAACCTGTGTCGCCCGTCGCTGGTCTGTAAGAGTCCTTAGAGGAAAATTAGGGCGTAAGAAATTAAGTAATGAAGGTATATTATACTATAAAGTAATTTGACTACATAATAACAATATTGCGTAACTCAAATTCATGAACATATTGCCTTTAAGAAAAAACAAGAATTCTCTTTGTGTTTTATTCATTACATGGGTACCTACACTGAAAGTGCGCAGTTAGCAGCAAAAATCTTTCAAAAATACTTATTATTAAAAAAGAAAGGTATCAATTCCACATTCATTTATTCTTTATTGGCGACACTGTCGACGAAAAACTTTGAATGAAGGCCCTAGTGCTAATGGATTTTGAACCAAGAGGGATTATCTAAAAGGGTATTAGGTGCTTGTCGTCTTAACCTCTTAAGACGAAGGTATCCCGAAAAAAGTGACTGTGGAGTTTGTAAATGGGTCAAAGCGTCTTATCTTGCTCGTGATTTGTTTAATGTTTTGACAAAAACATAGTAAAAAAAACAAAATACTGTCTGCATTTACTTTTTTTCCTTTCATGTATTAACACTTTTATCAACTTTTAAAATAGCCTTAAAACATCTGGGACTGCTTGATGATTGCTTTCCAGCAAGAACATTTGGAACTATTAGCTTCTATATTCCAAAGTAAGCTTAAATTAAATGTCACTAGCAGGAGCCAGTAACAATCAGGACACACTCAGTGGTCTTTGAGTTTTCAAGCTCTTCTATTAATCCTTTTTCTTTTACATAAAGATTCTTGTCTAAAAAGTAATTAATACGATATTTTTATCCAATGCCAATTTCTTAACATTCCTGTATGTATGATCATTAATTTGGCACTTGCATTATGCAACTGTCATTAAGTCTTTTTTTGCCTCACTTGCCTTTCTTTCTTTCCCTCCAAAATAACTTTAAAACTCATCACGCCTAATTAGGAGGTCTAGCATTTTTCCTCGCCTAGTACGAGTATTTACACTTTCTGCGTTTCTCTCTCTACTGGTAATGTAGCGAAAATTACTTAATATTATAAATGTGAAAGTTTAGACGTTTGTTCGTTTGTGAATTAGGATATTTGATACTAAATCATTCGAACACGGCTAAATAGGTTGAATTAGTTTTTGGCATGATAGCATAACAACTAGCTGGGTGACCGAGCTTTGCTCGGAAAAGCGAGGATCTATTAAAATGAAACCAAGCTAGATCAATATTTGCCTTGTCACTCCCTAAATACTGAGTTTTACCAAAATCGTTGGAATTGGATCTAGATAAACAAGAATTGCTCATTTTTGAAGTATGGGATTATAGATAACTGGATAACATACACAATGAAATTATAATTCTTGTAAAACTTTTAAGTAAATTTAAATTTCGAGTGCCATACAGATATCCCCGTAATAGTATCGAACCATTTAGTCCCTGTTTCCGTAGAACTAAATTCGGCGCAAATTCACCAGTACCAAGACTCAGTAGTCTGATTAACGAATTGAGTACAAGGATAGATATTCAGACTGACTCGTTTGGCAGGATACGGAACACTGTTTGTCAATACCTAGCAACTAAGTAAATTAGTTATTGATAGGAATACATTTGTTCATGAAATTTAGGTTAACTTCTTAAGATTTTTGTTACGCATGTCGTGTTTACCTGTAAGTGTTTGCTACATTAAGTAAAAATCTTGTATGTAAAATTTTAGAATTAAGTAACAATGTAAACAAATGTTGGTAAACCATAATCAATAAATAAAATAAAAATAAAAAATAAAACGTGTAGTTCCCGTGGGAATCTCAAATAACGGACTACCGACTATGTCAGCCGAATCTGTTTGGTTTTTTTACTACTCGGGCACTATTTATTTCGGTTCTGAATTTAACATAAAAATTATTTGAAAAGAAATGGTGATTCACGTGCTAATGGAAATTTAAGTTATCAATGTGAGGATATAACATACATACCTGTACGTTCCATGACAAAGATAAAAGGTTTTCTAGTGCACTTCGTTTTTCTCAGAGAGCTGCAGTTACAAAGGTGTGACATTATGATTCATGGCTCTCGGTAATGCATCTTGGGATTTTATATGCGGTACAACCTTCTGTAAAGTAAAATACTAAGTCGCGAAAAACATATAGATACTATAATATAAAGGATTAATATTATGAGATTTAGGTACGACCTCAGATAATTTTTTATGTTCCGAGGGAACAACTATAAGTTTAGATCGATATTCTGAAGTTAGTAAGAAGTATAGATCGATTTTCAGAAGGTAGCATGTTACACTATGAAAAATAACGATAAGATAATTTATTTAAAGAGGGGTTAACGCATACCTATTTACTAGTATTTCATAAACTATACTTATTCATTATTTATATTCATTAAGTATATGAAGCATTATCTACGTATATCGTATAACTAGAGTAGACTATGCTGGTTTTAATAAACAACATACATACATACATTAAACATACATTTTAGTAGTAAAATATAAAACCTCCTTGAGGACAAAAGTTGGTAGCACGCAAGGGACTCCATCTGTTAAATATTTACAAGAGAACGAGTGACAGACGCGCCTACTTTATTGCAGTACGACTTTAATATTTATTTTATACTAGCGACCCGGTTCGGTTTTGCACACGTGTGAGAGGTCGACGTTCAATTCTCATAAACCACACTCGTAAAATAAAGATCCTTCTTATTTTCTCACTACCCTTGTAGTGAGCTTTTCTTACGCTGATGGAAGGTAAAGTTTCAATAGCGCTTTACCGTAATAGTGTGTATTTTATGTTTATACAATCTTTAATCTCCGTTATAGTTTATTTTTATTACATATTGGTAATATACAGTCATCATCATTTCAGCCGCATTACCTCCACTGCTGGACATAGGTATATACCTCTCCCAAGGATTTCCAAAATTACCGATAACGCAGTATGTTAATAATTAAGTATGTACATACATATTAGTGTTGAGTAACCTCGTATCGCGACAACAAATATTTTTTATTATATATAGGGACACATTACATAACTATACTAGCATATATATATATGACTAGCATGGTGACCACTACGCCACGAAGGTCGTCTTCATTCAATGAATTTCATCTTTTTATATTATAGACATTACTCATATAAAAGCACATTAGCGACGCTCTCACTGCAAGTCAGGAGATATGATTTATGATGATGATTAAAAAAACCGAGGAATCTTGAGAGAAAAATCATTAGAAGGCAAAATTAACTTTGGACTATTTATTCCACTCGGCACCTTGAATAATGCTATATACCATGTCTCTAAATCTCTTATCGGGAGATTTATCTCTTTCCACAATATAGAATGACGGATCGGGTACAACGGTGTTACATTTTCCTTAGATAGCACGTATTTTCACACAAATTCAGTCATGACTTGGTGCAAGCACTCAGTAGTTTTTTGAACAATCAACATCTAGTTACTCTAATGTGTTTTAAACACACTTGCAGCTTATTAACGACAAAAACAATAGAAAAAAACTCAGGAAGTGCTGACAAAAGTAAAAACTTGATGTCGGTAATGGTGTCGCGAGTTCTTTTTTCATCTCCAAAAATGCTTTCCCATGCCCAATTATGCGTACCGGCACTGTAAAGGAAGATTATTATAAGCTACTGGACATAATACCTACTAGTATAGGTACATACTTAGATCATTTATATGATCTAAGGGTGAATAACAATTTATCTATCGTTTTAGAGTCAGTATGTTTAACACAAAAGAGTGCTTCAAAGTGTAAAAAAAACACTTGAGTCTTAATAAGTCGACACAAGCTTAGCGAAAAAGAGTGTTTTCATTTGTCGGAACACGGCTGCTGAATCTATAACAGCGTTTTTATCAATTTTTGCGGATTAGGAACTTATTCAGCCGCGGTTTAGTGTCCCCTTTTTTACTTTGCTGATTTATTGGCTTTTTGTATGTCAGCTGTCGGAGAATTGCTCAAGAAAATCAGACAACTCTTCCAAAATCACTTCAGTTACATACGTAAATTAGTAGACAGTTCAGTCGCATAACACGTAAATAATATTGGGTAGAATCACAAATTGGAAGAAAAACATCTGTCAATAACGTTGAGAAATCGATAGTAGAATTACTTACGCTACGATAAAAAAATATGAACGAAGACTTCTTTTATCGGAGATCATCATCATTCTCCTCGCCGTTTCCCTACTTGGGGTCGGCTCTGTATTTCAACTGTTTCCACTTCTTTCTGTCACTCACCATATCTTTATCGATACTTACATTAAATAAAACAGAAAAATGGTACGTTTACATCGAATATATTTCAAAAAAAATATTTGGGACGATGGAGACATAGTAATAGAGTAAGAATAAAACAAAAGTCTGTCTGTTTGTACACGCTAATTGCCGGAATTCAAATATTTTTTTTATGTAATTTAGTTGTTAAGCCTGGGCAATATATAGGGTACAATTGATTCTGGAAAATGGATTACATGATGCAGTATCATAATAGTCCGGCTAAACTATGAGAAATATAAAAATGACGCCTTAAAAGTTATTGTTCAGCCTGAAGAGCATTTTCCGGAGATATAAAGTCCACGCGAACGAAATCGCGGACTTCGGCTAGTATTTTATATATTTTTATCGGATATATACCAGGAGATATGTAAACTATTTAAATACTGTCTGTAGCTTATTCCCGGGAAAAGAACAACCGTTTCTCCTATTCAAAAACTGCGTTCCTAGACAGCTTGCTGCTATTCACTTAAATAACCATAAAATTAATAAATACAAATAACAGTAAAATAAAAGATAACTAATATTCCTACTAGAACATAGCCAAATGAAATGGATATCACACGCACATATGTAACACCATTCCATCTTTCAACGTGTCTCAAAGACGAAATATGGTTTGTCGCGAACACTGCCGCGTGTAGGCGTAATGTATGGCAACGATGTGCCTTACTGAATTTCGAATTTGCACCAACCACTGGCCACTCCAAGTCCTCCCAAGAATGTCGTAGGAGGCGATTTAGGAAATACAAGCTAAACAAAACTTATAACATCAATGAGACCTCTCCAACCAGTCTGGCCAGCGAGGAGAGTGTAGGCTAAGTCCTCTGGCTGCTCTGGCCAAGTATGGTTGTGGTGGTACAGAAAGGGTCGTGCTACTGCAGTGGAGACTAAAAGACCTGATGATGATGAAAGCCCACAGCGATAGGTTGGCGACGATAGCGAACATGCATGGCCCGGGGAAAGCTTTATCCAGTACTTATCTTTCGCTTCCCGCTACGGACGCGGCTCGAGATTAAGTCGAACCTAAGAAAACCTATGTTCTAGGGGCCGATGGGGCTCCGCGTTACTTGAGAAACGCCGTCAGTCTGCAGCACTGCAGTGTAGTCTAAAAGCCCTGATGATGATGATGATGATGAATTTATACCTACTGCAAGTGTACAGACCTACAACTGTATATTTTTTTTAAAGTCTATGTAGTATCCCATTGTTGGGGAGAGGCCTCCCAACAACGGTATATTACAACAGCAATATAGTAAGGCAACTCTATTACCTGTGCCTGGTATCTGGCTGAGGTTTCAGTTGGGTACGGGGCACAGTGGGTAGACTGAGGCTAGGAAGGAAGACCCTTACCGCGTGGAGAAAGGAATTCAAAATAGTGAAGGATTGCTAGCCGCATCGCCTAAGAAACTGATTTTGATTGACAACAGAATAAAATAAATATTTAAGGGGGCTCCCATACAACAAACGTAATGATGATGATGTACAGGTAATAAATAGATAGACGCTTAAAATATTTAGTTGTAAGTATATTCACTTTGAAAATACATAGTTAAATTAATATAAAATAAATATTTAAGAGGAGCTACCATAAAACAAAACGTGATTTTTTATAGATAATGGTACGTAACCCTTCGTGCGCGAGTCTGACTCGCACTTGGCCAGTTATTAGTATTGTTGTTATAGTAGCAACAGTTATAGTAGCACATAGTAGTAACAATCTGTGAAAATTTGAGTTGTCTACCTATCACGGTTCATGAGATACAGCCTGGTGACAAACAGACGGACAGACAGAGGGACAGACAGACAGACCCAAGGTACGCACTAGATCTTATAGTAGTGACGTCAAGAGCGCTGTACATGCATCCTTTTTCTGTTACTTCACAGTTTGTCGATCAGATTTTGAATGCTTATAACCCTTTGGGTACAGAACCCTAAAAAATAAAGTACCTATTCGCAACAGTTCACGTTCAAAGTGAATTTCCAACGGTCAATTTTATATTTGAATAATAAAATACTTTTATAAAATGTCTACAACGTTTATAAAATGTCTTCCATCCGGAATTTTCAAAGAACTTCGTGAAAATTATTACTTCGTTAATGTCCGAATGCTTTTATCGTGTTTGGGACTCTTAATTTTTACATTTATCCTTAATGCAAGGTCGTTATCCTTTATTGACTACATAATTGTGTGACTTCGTTCGCGTGGACTTTATGTCTCTGGAAAATGCTCATCAGGCTGAACAACTTTTACTAAGGCGGCATTTTTATATCTCTTATAGTTTAGCTGGACCATTATGGTTCTGCATCAGGCGTTCCATTTTCCAAAATCATTTATACCCTATATGTTACCCAGGCTTAATAGCTATATAACAAAAAAAGTTTCATTCGAATCCGTCCAGTATTTTCGGAGATTAGCGTGTACAAACAGACAAACAGACAAACAGACAAACAGACATACAGACAAACAGACAAACAGACAAACAGACAGACATTTTTTTTTAAATTCTTACTCTATTACTACGTCTCCATCGCCCCCAATATTTTTTTTGGAAATATATTTAATGTACAGACACACTTTTTTTACTGTTTTATTATATGTATAGATATAGATTATTATTTAGTTGGGTATGAAATAACAATATAGGTATCTATTTTGTAAGTTTAGTTGGTATTATTTCTATTTATACTGTATGTAATCTAAAGGAGAATTCTACCTTAATTTTTAGGTTCAGTCCTGCCCCATTTGAAATAAATAGTTTAAAAGAAAACGGAGATATAATTTACGTAACATGTTCATACACACTTGTTGTAAAACATTACAGGGGAACAAAACTTTCATACCATATGTAAATCGAGAATTTGTTGAAATAATAGCATCCCATAAAAAATTGTTAGAAAGAAAAAACGATAGCGACTGACACTCCTAAGTAACAAGTTTATAATTGCTAGGCCAATTAAAAAAACCCCAAGTGGCGGTACTACATATTATTTTAACCGATGTTGAGTGACTAAAAATAGCTAGATGGCGCTATAGAATATCCGTAGCATACATACATACATACATACTACCACGTCTTTATCCCTAATGGGGCAGACAGAGCATTTTGGGTCTTGCGATTCTATGCAGAGCCCAGGGCCGCAAGACCCAAAAGCCACTTTTAGCGTCATGGTGGGCGAGAAGATGGAAAAGCAATCAATACAGTGATGGGTTGCTAGCCGCATCGCCTGTTAACATGATTTGCATTTTTGCCCATTCCCTCGATCGGCTTTTACGATCTGCGTGGGAAGAGAAGCAGCTGGTACATTCTAAGTTTTTTTTTATTTCTCCCAGACCAGCATGGGAGCATAACCGTAGCGCCATCTATTATTTGTCAGGTAAACTACAAAACCCCAATCTGAGGCGTTATCAATCACCCAATAACTTTAAAACGACTGAACTGATTTTCATCAAAAATGGGAAGTTGCTTTCTTGTAAAATAACCGCATTGAAATCGGTTCATTAGTTCGAGCGCTACGATGCCACAGACAGACAAACAGACTTTGGCGTCAAACTTACAACACCCTTATTTTTTGTAAGGGGTAAAAAAGCTCAATGAAGAGTAACGACATCAATACAATCTTGTTCTATGAAGTAGCAAAGCAGCTATCAAGCTATAAAGTGGAATGATCAGAAATATTTCACAGTTATTGCTTTTATTGTGAAACTTCCAGCTTTAATGGCGCCGGATCAAGCCCGTTGTCTCATTTAGTGGCATTACCGGCGTTCGATGAATGTCGTAAACGTCTTTAATTGAGGGCGCCATGGGAACAATTGAGTTTTCATTATTAAAATTGGGGACAAAAGTAGTGATGAACAAGACTGGAGTCTTCCGAGTCCTCTTAATAGGACTCGGGAGTCGTTTTGAGGGCTCGACTCGAGGACTGCAAGCTTGGGAGCTTCGGAGCGTGAGAATAGAGCTCGGGTCTCTTTCTTCGAGCTTTTTTCTGCGTCCGCCTCTTTTTACCCGACTGCGAAGAGGGAAGGTTATGTTTTTTAAATGTGTTTAGAAGCAATTATTTTTCATTTATAAAACTGATCTGTCATTGAGAAATAAAATATGATTGATTACAATAGTAGTTAACTCAAATTCATCTGAAATACGCCTCGAGTCCTTGTAAGCTTTCGAGAAAGGCTCACGTTCATTTTAAGACTCGAGCTCTTTTAAAGTCTCAAGTTGTTACAGGCCTATAGAACTACAGAGCCCTGAAAAACCGACTCATACATACATACATACATACTATCACGTCTTGATCCCTAATGGGGCAGACATAGCATTTTGGGTCTTGCGGTTCTATGCAGAGCCCAGGGCCGCAAGACCCAAAAGCCACTTTTAGCGTCATGGTGGGCGAGAAGATGGAAAAGCAATCAATACAGTGATGGGTTGCTAGCCGCATCGCCTGTTAACATGATTAGCATTTTTGCCCATTCCCTCGATCGGCTTTTACGATCTGCGTGGGAAGAGAAGCAGCTGGTACATTCTAAGTTTTTTTTTATTTCTCCCAGACCAGCATGGAAGCGAGAGAAAAACCGACTCGAGACTTCAAAATTTGAACTCGAGGTCTTGAGTCTTGTACATCACTAGACAAAGGTGTGGTTTTAAAATCCTTGAATTCACTACCCTATAGTACGCTCACGTACGTCCCCGGCAATGTGTTATCTAGTTCTATTCTGTATATAATTTTCTCATAAAATGCAAAAAGTTAGCCTTTACTAAATAAAAACACTGACCTCGGAATGGGATAGAATAAGTTTTCTCTTGAGCAAATATTGGTTGCGCAGATTTGTGAGAGCTGCCACATCATTATTACAATGCAGCGTGAATTATCTAAGCAATAAAGGCTTTACAGAGGTTGCTTGTTTGCTTTCTTGGAGCAGTTGGAGCTGGCTTACTAATGTTTGTAGATCATCATCGCCGCCCGTCCGAAAAAAGGACTCTCTTATTGAATGCCACTTTTCCACGGGTTTAGGTTTCATTCGTGTCTTTTTGATGTCGACCTTCCACTCATACGTCATTCTTATAAATTGGTCTACCTATTATCGTCCTCCATGGCGTAGTGACCACGTTAGTCCGCCGTTCTAAGGTACCGGGTTCGGTCCCTATAGTAAATGGCCTTATTCAAATTATCCAGGGTCTTGGGTTATCTGTATACGTATTTATCATAAAATATAAGCTTACTTTAGGACTACCTCAGTCAGTGTGATTAATTTGCCTTTTTTACCTACCTATTGAATAGTAAAAGAAGTTGAGGTAAAAGAATCTTTATTTGTTTCTCAAAGAAAATATGACATTTTCACATGCAGAGAAATATTATTATGTAATTATAATTACATTTTATACAATATTGGTGAAAGCATTCAATCAAATACAAAAAATAATAAAAGCAATGTACGTAGTTTGCAAACATGTTGCGCTTTACAAAGTTGAAGACGCAAAACATCGTTAAGGTGGTCATTCACCTGCGTTAATGACAAATGGAAGTTGGGCTAATGTGATTCAGTTTTCAATTATTATGAGAAATTGTCTTGTTGTTTAAAAATTAACAGAAATAAAAACATGAGAAGAATAAAAGTTGACATCCCTAATTCCGTAACTATCTGAGCAACGCAAAAGCAACGCCTCTCTTGCTTCCCGTACGTTACAATTAGTACCTACGACTTTTAAAATATCTTGAAATGTTAATGTATTCTGTAATAGTAATCAGTAGTTAGCGATTTTGATGGCACATTTATTTGTTTACTTTGTAAGATTTTCTAGCAACCTTTTTCTTTATGTTTACCCAAATAAATTGAAAAAACTTTATTAAATATGTATTTAACCGATTATATTCATACAAACTTCTGATCGGATTAGCGTTCAAATCAGAGCTGCCAGCAACTCAAGCAGAAAATCTCGTTGAGTAAACTTTGGAAATTTTCTTTGGTTTCGCCTGACAAGGATAAATTACAAACTGTTGTGAACGCTGTTATTGCGACAATTTAATACGACTCATGTATCTTGTGATTATCTATGGGCGCCAGTTCGTTTATCAAGTCATTTATTTTGTTTGAAAGATATCTGTTTTAAATAATTTCATTAGTATTTTATATCTTAGTAATCTATAGCTACAGTGGGTATTTAGTTGCAACCTTTTTTATGAGTGATGTAATGCTTGGTATGGGTAGCTTTCCTGAAATTGCAAAAAAAAAAAACTGCGGCTCCATACAAAATAAAATACTTACCATTTCAAAATGTATGAATGAAGCTGCAGATTGTTTTTGCGATTTCAAGGTTGGGAGAAACCGATAAATAGAACCTACTTAAGCTTTCCAATGTTACCTTAATGGATTGGACAGGGTTTTTTTAACATACTGTATAGTTATTGCCGATCAGACGGCTTTATGATAGTGAATAATGACTCATGGCAGTAGAGCAAACAAGCAGATTTATAATGCTTTCTAAAAGGAAATGAATTATAATCTGTTAGAGACTTGTCAGATTTGGGTGACTATTCACATGCATATCATATAATTTGGAGATGAAAAAGCCGTAAAGCATACCTCGGGATTTTAATCATAGTGCAGCTAAAGATGAAACCAGGAACTCACTAAATGGATAATAGATAGTCGTCAAAAAGTCAAAGTCAAAAATCATTAAGGACATTAATTATAACAACTTTGGATATTTGATTTCTATGATTGTATCACTGATGGGCGTCAATTTTCCTTTCGATAATAATTGTCTTTGACTTCAGATCATTTACATTCAGCTAAGTACATTACTGTTTCCTAAACGCAAATGCAAAAAAAGCGGCAACAAACTGCACTGTAGCATTTTATCAAAAAACGTCAACTTAAAATTATACTGATATTATGTGGACTAAGAATACTTGTTATGTCATATAAATATTAATTAAGAATGATGTCAAGTTTAAAATTAAAATTAAAATGTCAATCAGTTAATTTAGTACTTTAACATGTACTCAAATTATGATATTTGTGAGTGTACAAATACAAACCTTTAAGAGGGCTCCACGCCAAGCTCAAGCCAAACGTTTTTCTCACATATGTGATTCATCGGTTCCGTAAATAATCCTTCTCACAAAGTTCTTTCTTTACATCAGCTTTAAATTTCTATCAGACATATCAAGGAACGATTCTAGTAATTAATTAACTACTTTCTGACCGCCTAAAGTCTGATTTTTAATTCCGTAGAATTCTGACAGCTGTCATTTTTTGACATATCAGAGATCATAAACCTTTTTCGCCGGGCTCATTTTTTTATTAAATTCCAGATTTCAATAAGAGTGTGAACATCTGAGTCTACACATTTTATTTGTTAGTGAATGTAACCATTTAATTTAGTGCGGTGCTTCAAATCAAAAGGGGATTTACAGCGAGTAATATTTTCATCAGGAACAGTTGAATAACCGACATAAAATACGAACAACTGTGAAAACTATTTGATTTAACAAACATACATACAAATAAATCCAATTAGCTTTCCACCGCGGTCAATTTGTGGGTGAATGGCTTATACGTCCTTTCCAGGTTCTTAAACTATCTCCGTATCAAATTTAATCTAAATCAGTTAAGAAAAAAGTTTTTTTCAACAAGAAAAAACTTAACAGAAAGATAACAAATATAATAATCAATGTGACAGTCGTGACGTGACAGCTGATGGCCGCATACTTTATTTTTTAATTTTTGTGCTTCATGGATTACGAATAAAATATATTTATTAGGCTTTTGGCTAAAAAGGTTGATGATACATGAGTTAGTAGGGAGTGATGCCAGGGAAAGAAAAATAACCTGCTGACTTAAAATTACTTAAAAATATAACTTTGATAATTCGGTATTAAAAAATGTTATAACATTTTAAATATACCAGAAAGTTTAAAGTGTATAATTATCTTGGTAAAACATTAAAATTAATCAAGAATTAAATTTTTTATCGCCCTTATACGCGTTCCCTTTTTAGTTGGAGAACTTTTTTAGTAGCAACACTTATGAAATGTCAGAATTCTACGGAATAAAAAATTAGACTTTATAGATAACTGAATTATTAATATTATGTAAGTTTCTATCTGTAAAATGTTTTTACAAACTTACATTAAAGAAAAAAACATTATATTTGTACTGAGATGGTACAATGAGTATATCCATTTTCTTAAAAAAAAAACACTTAGTGAGTCTCTCGATCCTAAACCATGAAACCGTAAATCATAAAATTCACACTGAAAAAGTTCATTTTGAATAAAGTACCACATGCCCGTAAAAATATATATTTTAAATATTGGTAAACAAGTTTTAACGAACTGATGAATATTCTACAGAGAGACTTATAAATAAGCCAACGGGCGACACGGAGACGAAACGAAACGCGGCGAAGTAAATAAATGGGCCGGATAATAACGTGTTTCAAAGTTTATAGAATCGCGGCTCGGGAAGCACAACTAGCTTACCTAGTTTGTTTAGATGGCTTTCTATTCTACGCATAAAATTCTTGGAAAATAATGTAAGAATAACTAACAGACCGTATACGTAACACCAGCATTCGTTCCAAAACCAAGATAGTAGACGTGGTTAAAAAGAAGCCCAACTCAAATGGGACTGGGAGGTTACTGGGAGGCACTGGGCCAAGGTAGAATGTTCTCAATCATTCTGTCTACTTAAAAGAGGTCGCTCAGAACAAGATAGAGATTAGTGGCGTACTAAAGGGGAGGCCATTGCAGTGGGGGAAGTATACGCTAGTAAGAAATATATGTAAGAGACCAAACTAAATTTTATGAAATTAAAATCTTTGTAAGTAATATTTTCCTTTGTTTTCCTTACTTACAAATATTATCACTGATTGACCAAAGATACTATATAGATGATGATCATAATTTTATAACGTACAGAAATAGGTTCAACAACAAAACTAAACTAAACTACATAGAAACAGGTTCAACATCAAAACTATACTAAACTAGGAACCGATTGACTTATACACGACCATATCGCTTTACTTGTCGTTTGATAAAAACAAGTTAAACCCATGAATTTTCCAAGGTCCGGTGCAGCCCCCTTTTAAAATAAATCATTTAAAAGAAAACGAAGATGACAAAAATGATGATGCGGAAAACGGCCACTTTGGCAAATGTAAGAAGAAAAGCTTCACGTTCTCACTTTAAACCTGTAAACAGTAGTTCATAAAATAGTTAAAAGGGCTATATGAGACCAAAATTTTAAATGATATCCCTGTTTTTTTCAAATAAATTATTTCAAAAGGAAAATCATGTATCCCCTTAATAATTAAGGCCTCCTACAGACGAGCGACTGTGTACCAACGAAAGTTCGCAACGGAACGGTCGGACCGTTTACCAATCCCGGCGACAGTCTGCGACAGTCAGCGAAGTCTAATAGGCATATAGCGTAACCCAAAAAACGTTACAGCTCAAGTTATTCAGAATCAAGATGGACTACTACCATCCATCAAAACCGACAGAGCCAGAAATTACTTCCTTAAGAAATTGAAACCGGGCGCAGAGCGTTCTGATGCGATACCTAAGTACTCGTGGTACCTTATCAAAGTACTTAGGTATAAAATGTAAACGTTACAGGAAAATAGGAAATTAGAACCGAAGACAAGGCCATAAGAATTGATAAAATACAAAATGTCTCATCTACTAAGTCGTTGTAAATGAAACGATGTGATGTTACGAGCACGTGTTAAAAGAGTAGGTATTAAGAAAGGGCTTGGCGATACAAAGAAAGATGCAAACAAAGAGCTATTATGTACTAAAGTACTAGAGAAGACACCACATATCACTGTTTTGTCTCGATCAATTCTAGCCATCTCCATAAACTTCACTTAGTCGCTCGAACTCGCGCGCGCGAGCAACTTTTGTTTCCGCAACTATTTTGTCTCTTACATTAAGTATACAGGTTAGTATGAAAGTGACGTTGCGGCTCCTGGGAGACTTTTTTGTCTGCAGGTTTGCAGACAAGCCAGCGACGTAATTGTCGCCTTCTCTATTGGTTTCAATGCAAAAGCTCGCCCGGCGACGAATAAGTTAAGGGTCGGTCAGTTAAAATTGATGCCGAGCAATAATAGTGCCGATCAAAAGCAATGTCAGTGAAACATTGGTCGAACAAAATTGTTGTCGAGCAATAATAGTGCAAATCAAATGTGATGTCAGTCAAACGTTGGTCGAAGAAAACTGATGCCGAGCAATAGTAGTACCGATCAAATTTATGTCTGTCGGGCAACGGTTTGTCGCACAACTGTGGTTCTTTACACTCAACCGCAGTGGCGATAGCGCTCTATAATAGCTAACGGATAAATCCACGTTATCTTCCTGCTACACTGATAACAAACGGGGCTAAAGACATTGTACGAGTCATTGTCGGAGCGCTAACTCCCAATAAAGGATGAAATCTTTTCCTCCTCCTCACTGTACATGTCACTAAACAAAACCTAGTGTTTTATTAACATTATAAGAAGCCTGAATGCACATATTCTACTATATATTATATTAAAAGTTAGGACCCATATCACCCGCTGAAGTTGATAGGATTTGCTCTCCCATTATACCTACGTTCCGGAAATTTTGCTCAAATAGTAAACATTTTCCCTCTTATATAACGTGTAATAACCATAAATGGTTTTTAAGTGGTTTTTACCATTATTTGTTCATTATACCTTCTGCATTATGTCACTATCTCTTTTGTCACTGTCAAGTTTATAACTATAGATCTCAGCTATGGATATGGATTTTTCCGAATAAGACGGCTGGTAACCTACATTTTTAGGGTTTCGTACCTAAAGGATAAAAACGGCATCCCATTACGGACAGATCAACATTTTTACAGATGATGTATTTCGAAATGTTTTTCTAATACTAAAAACCTATTGGCTGTGTGGTTTCCGGCCTAGAATAGAACCACTCCATTTCCTCCTGTGGATGTCGTAAAAAGGCGACTAAAGGATTTTCTTCCCGTCACTAAACATGAACAGACTTCCGATGGGCAGCAGCGTCGGAAGTACGATAGTGACCCCCACTGCGCTCGCCAACCCGCCTGCCAAGCGTGGCGAGTATGGCAATATCCCCTCATGGATATACAAAAAATGACCAGGCCCCCAGTACCCGGCAGCCCCGCTATTCCTGACTCCGGTAGCGGTCATGGTAACGGCGGGGCAGGGGGTGCTAAGAATCCCCGGATGGGATCCGGCTACCAACCGGCGAAAACTGGTCCTGGTAACACACAATGTCTGCACATTGAGGACTGACGAGAAACTGGCTGAGGTGGAGGAAGAATTGAGTAGGTTACGGTGGGACATTGTGGGGTTGTCTGAAGTCCGAAGAGAGGGCGAGGGCACGACAACCCTAGAGTCTGGTAACCTACTCTATCACCGGGAAGGAGACGAAAAGAAGTCCCAGCATGGTGTCGGGTTTCTCGTCCACAAGTCCCTCATTAACAACGTCACAACCTTCGAGAGTGTTTCCAGCAGGGTAATATACCTGATACTCAGAGTATCTAAAAGATATTCGCTGAAGGTTATACAGGTATATATGCCAACTGGGGATCACTCCGATGAAGAGGTGGATGAAGTGTATGAGGACATCAGTAGGGCCATACATACTTCTGAAACCTATTTTACGGTTGTTATGGGAGATTTTAACGCAAAACTGGGTAAGCGAGGCATTGGAGAATTTAGGCTGGGAAACTTTGGATACGGAGTGCGAAATAACAGTGTGACGTAGTGATTATTTTGAAAGAAACAATATTTGAAAAGACCAAACTCTTTAATTAATTTTTAACAATTATACAATGAGAAAGAAGTCACAGGTAAGGGTCGTAGGTTCACAGCCACGAGATTCGTTGTTCCAGAAGAGATTTCCAAAAGTACTCAGCTTTGAAGCAGCCCGGCGCCCAGTCGTGGTCGAAAGAGGACGAGGGTCCTCACGCCTCCGTATTTATATGGGCGCGCGGGGTGGAGAGCGGGGTAAGGAGGGAAGCACCAGAGGACTTCATCACACACCCCCCTCGTTGGGACAGAATTTTCCTGCCGGAAAATTCGGCTTCGTCTGCTCGCTGGCTGAAGCTGGCAGGATACGACGGGGCTGCGGACTCTGGAGACCCAGGAGGAGCAGGACAGCTGAAATTTATAGAAAAAGGAATGAGTAACATTCTAGGTATCGCAGTTAGGTTACCTGAAAAGTTAGAAATACATTATACGAGCCGAGCCGAGTCACCTCACAGAGCAATTTTATTTTTTTATTTTATTTTTAGCACCGGAAACAATAATTAAAATATAGCGCGAAACGTTAGATGCGATGCGATATGAAATAACAATGTGAAGCGATCATTATAGTTATCTATTAACAAGTGTGCGTGAACAGCTGTGGTATGCACAACCGGTAAGCCAAGGTCAAGAACCGGTCGTAGCTTGCAAGTGTCAATGCGTTCGATAGCGAATAGGTGAACACAATGTTATAAAGACAATTCGAACCTGTATACTTGATTCAAGCGAGAGACTTTTTTACCACTAAACCATAGGGTACAAGAAAAAAAAATGTTATACATTGGTTATAGAAGATAGTATTTAATTTGTTTAAATTTTGATTATATTTTGATAATTATTCTTTATAATTTATTTGTTTTATATCTTTAATATGCCATTCGCCCAGTGGCTTACCAGACATGTCTGAAAGTTTATACACCAAAGGAGATTTTTTTGATACTATTTTGCATTTTATAAATTTAGGGACCAAAGTCATGTCTTAGGCCGTTTCAAACGATAAGTATCGATCTAATCGGACCCCTTCCGCCTACAAGAAAACAAAATAACTATATTTTCGTTGTCTGTTGTTGTTTCTCCAAGTATTGTTTGCCCCCACGTTGGGCGCCACTGTGACGTAGTGATTATTTTGAAAGAAACAATATTTGAAAAGACCAAACTCTTTAATTAATTTTTAACAATTATACAATGAGAAAGAAGTCACAGGTAAGGGTCGTAGGTTCACAGCCACGAGATTCGTTGTTCCAGAAGAGATTTCCAAAAGTACTCAGCTTTGAAGCAGCCCGGCGCCCAGTCGTGGTCGAAAGAGGACGAGGGTCCTCACGCCTCCGTATTTATATGGGCGCGCGGGGTGGAGAGCGGGGTAAGGAGGGAAGCACCAGAGGACTTCATCACAACAGGGGACGTAGGCTGGCTGATTTTTTGGAGCAAGAGGGACTCTTTGCGATGAACTCTTTCTTTAAAAAGCCGCCGCAAAGAAAGTGGACCTGGTTGGGTCCAGCAAAAAAGAACCAGCCCCCTGTTAAGAACGAAATCGACTTCATCCTAACGACAAAGAGACGAATATTCAACGATGTCTCAGTGATCACTCGAGTCAAAATCGGGAGTGATCACCGAATATTAAGAGGCATCGTGAATATTGGTCTCAAAGTCGAAAGGTCACGACTGATGAAGTCGACGCTCCGACCGTCGCAAGTCCAAATTGAGAACTCCGAGGGCTTCCAGCTTGAACTGTCGAATCGCTTCGAAAGCCTTCAGGATTGCGTTACAGTGGACGAGATAAACCAAGGGTTTATACAAGCTGTCCAAGCGGTGGGATCAAAAGTATTCAGGTCCAGCCCCAAACGAAACGAAACCAAAATCTCTGCTCGGACCCTAGACTTAATGGCAGAGCGACGATCAAGGCCGCTGCATACCTCCAAAGATGCTGAATCATATCGGCAGCTCAACAGACGTATACAAAAGTCCTTGCGACACGACATCCGCTCCTTTAATACTGAGCGTATTAAGGAGACGATAGAGCAGAATAAAGGCTCCAAAGTGTTCGCAAGAGCTATGTCGGTTGGGCAAAGCCGATTGATGAAGCTGAAGACGGAGGACGGCGGCGTGGTGTCGACAAAGGAAGGGGTTCTGGCGGAGATCGAGAGGTTTTATGGACAGCTGTATACCTCAGTATCACAACCCAGTAAACAAATGGTTAAAGACCCAAGAGCCAAGCTAACCCGACACTATACCGAAGATATCCCGGACATCAGCCTGTACGAGATTAGGATGGCCCTCAAACAGCTTAAAAACAACAAGGCGCCGGGCGAGGATGGAATCACAGCAGAGCTTCTGAAAGCGGGCGGAACGCCGGTACTGAAAGTCCTTCAGAGGCTCTTTAATTCCGTTCTGCTCGAGGGCGTAACGCCAGAAGCGTGGAACAGGGGCGTGGTGGTCTTGTTCTTCAAAAAGGGAGATAACACCCTATTGAAGAACTATAGGCCTATCACGCTTCTGAGTCATGTATATAAGTTGTTTTCGAGGGTCATCACGAATCGTCTCGCGAACAGGTTTGATGCCTTCCAACCTCCCGAACAAGCTGGTTTCCGTAAAGGCTTTAGCACCATGGACCACATTCATACGCTGCGGCAGGTTATAGAGAAGACGAGGGAGTATAACCGGCCGTTATGCTTGGGATTCGTGGACTATGAAAAAGCCTTCGATTCGATCGAAACATGGGCCGTGCTTCAGTCTCTCCAGCGATGCCGTATTGACTATCGGTATATCGAAGTGTTGAAGTGCTTATACAGTAACGCCACTATGTCAGTCCGAGTACAGGAGCAGTGCACGAGGGCAATTCCACTGCATAGAGGTGTAAGACAGGGAGATGTTATATCTCCGAAACTGTTCACCGTTGCACTGGAAGATGCCTGCAAGCTTCTGGAATGGGAAGGATTTGGCATCAACATCAATGGCGAGTATATCACTCACCTTCGATTTGCCGACGATATTGTTGTCATGGCAGAATCGATGGAAGACTTAAGTACTATGCTCGGAGACCTAAATCGAGTTTCCCAACAAGTGGGCCTTAAAATGAACATGGACAAAACCAAAGTAATGTCGAATGTCCATGTTGCGCCCCTACCTGTTTGTGTTGGGAGCTCCACCCTCGAAGTTGTAGACCAGTATATCTACCTGGGTCAATTGATCCAGGCAGGAAGTTCCAGCTTCGAGGAAGAGGTCTTTCGACGAATCCGACTCGGCTGGGCAGCGTTCGGGAGGCTACGCAATGTCTTCTCGTCCAAAATACCTCTGTGCCTCAAGACTAAGGTTTACAACCAATGTGTGTTACCAGTGATGACTTATGGCTCCGAAACGTGGTCCCTTACTATGGGTCTCATAAGAAAGCTCAAGGTCGCTCAACGCGCTATGGAGAGGGCTATGCTCGGTGTTTCCCTACGTGATCGAATCAGAAATGAGGAAATCCGTAGGAGAACAAAAGTCACTGACATAGCCAAGCGAATTAGCTCGTTGAAGTGGCAGTGGGCGGGACACATAGCGCGACGAACCGATGGCCGATGGGGCAAAAAGGTTCTTGAATGGCGACCGCGTACTGGCAAGCGAAGCGTAGGGCACCCACCTACAAGGTGGTCAGATGACCTGACCAGGGTCGCTGGAAAGCGCTGGATGCAGGCCGCTCTTGATCGGTCATTTTGGAAATCTTTGGGGGAGGCCTATGTCCAGCAGTGGACGTTATGCGGCTGAAATGATGATGATGATGATGAATACTAAAAACCAAATAAAATAATAATTAAGTAGGGCTCCTATACATGATTTTATACAGATTGTGGTACGGGACCCTTCGTACGCTGGTCCGATTCGCACTTGGCCGGTTATTTTATTCATTTATTTTGATATTCAACAATGACACAATGTAGGTATAATAATATTAAAAAAAAAACGACAGGTTGCACTCTGGGAGTGCCGGCAGAAGTGAAAACTTGAATATTAACGTTGTGCATTTTTGATATTTTGGAATGGTTAGGGAATAATTTTGCACGAATTGCTTTAATTATCAGTATAAAATATTTCAAATCTTTTCTGAACCACAGTCTGTCACAAATGTCACAAGCATGACACACTACACACACGAACGTAACGTAACATAAACACACACGAACACTCGCGCAAGCGCCCTGCGCCGTCTTACGAATTTTCGATCAGGACACGTGGTCCTGACGCGAGTTTAAGATTTTTTACCCATTCCAAAAAAAGTGCACAACGCCGCTAAAGAAGTTTTCACTTCAAAAATATCTCTTCTATTTCCATACATCTGTCTGTACTGCGATATCATAGTTTAATCATTTAATTATAAATTGTACAAGTGTATACGTTTCTTATGAGTAAAGTAAGAAACACGTGTTTTTAAATTCTTACTGCTTTAAGTATTCTTTACTGTAACTTGTTAGAAACAACAACTAACAAAAATGTCCCCAGTCAATTTTTATGTCATTCGGGAACAAAATGAACGATCTATGTCAGTGCGGTCGGCCCGCCCTTCAACTTTTTTCATCAATCATGTGTCGATTCTTGTTTGACAACTACGCCATTTAAATACTAGATCATCGAGATACTTCGCTAGAAATATAATTTATGTATCTTTTATACTACGTAATTACCTAGGTAGTATACGTAGGTTGTTTGACAAAGAAACTACATAATTTACTTACAATGATATTAAAATACCTTATTTTTTGATAGATGATTGATCTTCCAATAGTAAAACAACTGCGGCTGGAATAATGATGATAATAATCAAGGAAAATATCCTTAGATTTATCAGATTCATCACACATGATACATACATACATACTATCACGTCTTTATCCCTAATGGGGCAGACAGAGCATTTTGGGTCTTGCGGCTCTATGCAGAGCCTAGGGCCGCAAAAGCCACTTTTATATAGCGTCATGGTGGGCGAGAAGATGGAAAAGCAATCAATACAGTGACGGGTTGCTAGCCGCATCGCCTAGTAAAATGATTCGCATTTTTGCCCATTCCCTCGATCGGCTTTTACGACCTGCGCGGGAAGAGAAGCAGCTGGTACATTCTAAGTTTTTTCGTTTCTCCCAGACCAGCATGGGAGATATATAGATTTATCAGATTTATCACACATGATAAATCTGATAAATCTAAGGATGTTTTCGTAAATACAATCAGAGTGTTTGCAGTTCTGCAAATAAATTAGTATCCACAACAGTAATAATTCTATATACAACAGTAAAAATCCTATCCTATCGTACTGTGTTTATTACCTCTTCACGCTTATTACTGCAAACTACTGAACCGATTTGGGTGAAATTTGGTATGGATATAGTTTGAGACTTGGGGAAGGACATAGGGTACTTTTTATCCCGAAATTCCCACGGGGAGCGAAGCCTACGGGCACAGCTATTTCTATATATTTACGAGCACAACCGAGAATACGAATTTGCGTTCATTGAATACGTAAATGGTTCCTGAGTCGATATAACGTGTCCATTCTTTGGTTAATTAAGTCCATCACGGGTAACGCCTGCGGTTGCCAATTTCCTCTTTTTGTTTGTGTCCTATATGTACTTATATACCTACGTAATTCAATCTGAGGGTAATGAAGTGAAGGTCGTCTTCCGTTTCGCACAAATTGATTGGCGGCAAGGGATTTGATCTCATTATTAATTGCCTATAAGTCATAAGTAGATAGACTATTTATACATCCTTACTAAAAAGGAAACGTGTTTGAAAAATCGGTAAACATACATTAAATAATTGGCCAAGTGCGTGTCGGGCCACGTGCAGTGTAGGGTTCCGTAGTTGCGAATGCCAACTTTGAGTTCTTGCCACTAAAAACGTCTAAAAAGTAATATCTATTGAATTTGTATGAAAATTTCTTTTTTCAAGTACATTTTATAAGTTGATCGCCTATAACTTTTTAATTTGTATACTCTACTTGGCTTTTGGCAGCTTTCTAATACTTATAGTTTCTCTGTAGGACCGTGGACGGACAGACAGACAGACAGACAGACTTTATCTTTACCGACCTCTAAAAAAGGAGGAGGTTATCAAATTCGTCGCGATCTTATATGTTTTTTAATGTATGTTTACCGATTATTCAAACACACCTGGACCGATATGGAAAATGCTTTGTTGCTTTTTTGTTTGCTTGTTCAAAAGTGCATATTTTATGTGGTCCCATAGAAATTTTATCAAAATAGGTTGGGTAAATAGGGGGTGAAGTCGGTTTTTAATTTTAAAAAAATATTGTTGTATTTGTATGCAAAGGTATCTCTTATTTGCACCCTCTTTGTGTGAATAACTAATTAGACAAAACTTTACGGACAAACAGGATTGTGTACCTTGTCCTCGTTAATCGCCAGCGTCCTCACCTACTTTGTCAAGTGATTTATTAAAATTTCTTTAAATTAATAGCTCAATTTTTAGCTTATTTTTTTATATAATTTAATTGTATTCATTTCAGGTTGTTTTCTTTTTAGTTAAAATTATATCCTTACATGTGTCGAATATATTATAAAATAAATAACCTAAGTTAGAAAACTTCAATAATTGCTTGTAGAAAACTGCTTTATAGATTGTACGTACACGTATGATATGATGACATCATATCATGCTTTTGGTCTACGTATAAAGTTGAACCATACAAGTATTGAAATTGAAAACCAAATACAAAGTGAAACACAAAAATAATTAAATTTATTTCATTCGAAGCAATATCGGATCAGTGATTCAAACATAATTCGTTTTCACGAATACTTTCTCATTTATACAGTGAATGATTTCCATATTTTAAAGTGTTGGTGTGTTGGTTGAATATTGCTATTCAAGATAAGTTTATTTATTTGAATTTGGTTAATCGTAATCCCCAAGTCTATTTGAACAATTGTATTTGTATGTAGATAGTATGTATATATGTATGTACGGCTAAATGAGTATGTTTAATGAAAAATGAAATTTGATAGACGTGTAGATGTAGCCAATATTGTTAATTGAACATGAGCCAAATCGATCAATAGGTGTTGCCGAGATATAGGATTCACGAGTTCACAGTTCAGACCGAACTACTAGTTATTTACATGTATAAAAATTAAAAATCGGCTTCTCCTCCAAACTACACAACCGATTTTGATTAATTTTCTATGGGACCAACTAACAAGTATTATAAACAACAAAAAAAATCCCAAACCGGTACAGGCGTTTTCGCATAAAAGATCGCGTAGAATTGATAACCTTCCTCCTTTTTGGAAGTCGGTTAAAAAGGTAGTTTAACCAAATGACGTAAGCGACGTTTGCTCTTCTACTTATAAATTAATGTAAAAAATAAATTTTAAAACTACATCCTCGAAAACTTATTTCAAGAAGTAAGGAGGAAAAGGTACCTAAGTTATGACGCCCTTTAGTTCAGATTTTCGACGAACCATCAAATTAGAGGATAAAGCCTGAACATGAGCATCTTCATTACGCATCTAGCACAGATTGATGTACCTACTTCATAGACCATCTATGTCTGTGGTTTACTTATTATGCAGCAAGCATCTAGTGATACTTACATGCACTAAATCTCATTTGTTTTTTTATTTTTCCGTCGAAAGAAGATGATATGAGAAAAATACCCCTTTCCCCGTACCTATAGATCTTCTCTTTATGAAGTGGGATAAAATAGTAGGATCATTTCCCACAAAATATTGTAGGTGAAGCGAGTTGATGCTACACCTAAGAGCAGTGATGGATGGAAGGCAAGGCGATGCCCAGGGCCGCCTGATATAATGGTGCGCCGTTCTAGGGATAAGTAATAATAGAAGAATGCTTTAAAATATAAAATAAAAATAAAAACTGTCTTCTTCTCCATACTATAAAACCTATATGATACGAGCAGTAGATCTTCTCTTTATGAAGTCGGATAAAATAATAATAGGTGAAGAGTGATGATGCTACATCTAAGAGTAGTGAGTGATGGATGGAAAACAAGGCGATGCCCAGGGCCGCCTGATATAATGGTGCGCCGTTCTGCGGATAGAGTGTTTTAAAATGATTTTTCAAAAATATTAACCGACTTCAATGCCATACTACAAAACCGATTTTAATAAATAATATATGGGACTACCCCAAACAAAAAAAAGAACTTTCCAAATTGGTCTAGGTGTCTTCGAGTAATCAGAGAACATACATAACAAAACTTATGAATTCTTATTGTTATCCTCCTTTTTTCTTGTAATCGCTAAAAACATTATTAAAAGTAATTAAAAAATTGGTGAAAGGTTAACAATAAGGAAATAACAAATTAAATTTTCTATGAAATCGCCTATAAAACTGATCGTTCGCCGTTCGGTGGCGTAATTTTTTCACACTGACGTTGTTAAATAGCTACTTATGTTATTTATTGCATTACCTGTAAGGCAATTAGCCATAAGTACTTAAATCTTAATTTCTTTCTCGAATTAAGCAGATATGTACGTACAACAACAGGTCGCTTCCGATCGGTCGTTTTGGAAATCCTTGGGGGAGGCCTATGTCCAGCAGTGGACTTCCTGTGGCTGACATGATGATGATGATGATGTACGTACAACAAATACTTATCTATTTGTTATACACGAATGATTTTTAGCCTTTTTATTTCGCCCAGGGGCGCCGACAGCCCTAGATCCAATACTGCCTACAAGGTTCCCATTTCCTGGATAATAAGATAAGTTCGCTTTCAATCTCCCAACTAGGACGTGTAAATCTGCCTCGTCGACTGCCGGCGAAATTCTAGCGAAATATTACCTTGTTTTTCGTTTGACGGGAATATTCGCATAACTTGCGAACTTGAAACGTGCGCGTCGGAAATGTTAGAATAGCGATCTTATAATCTTGTAAGAAAAAAACGACTTCGTTGTTCGAAGTTAAGGCGGTGTTGTGGGTTCAAAATATTTACAAACTTTCACGTTTTATTTAATATTCCGGGTTTGGCATTTTCACAGGCTTTATTTGTTCTCTTAGAAGGTGTTATGAAATAAACAGCGTTTTTTTTTTCGTTATTGCTTTGTAAATTAGACGTTTTCGCTGATATACCACCTAACAAGAAGTTCTGCGAAAACATTAGGTGTATCGTTTAGTTAACAACATCCTTGATAGACAATGATCCTTCTAAATCCTGTTATTACGTATACGTAAATCATATCATGTGTTCAAACAGCGGACGTTCAAAAACCAATGGGATACATTCTTTTAATGATTTCTTTTTCAATATGCCTAAATAAACAATTTAATGACTACTTCTTTCTCTTTTAGCTTAACATTGTTACAATGAGACATTATTATTTGTTTATCTGTTGGGTATCTGTCGTGTGTGTTTACGTAGAAACAAATTAAATACTTAGGTTAATATGCTTGGTGTATGGTACACCTTGTTTTACAAATGTAGCGATAAAGTTCCTACATACGTCTCGTAGACTCCTAAATGCCTTGATTATCTGAGCTCTAGCTCTTGTTCAGGTGATTAATCCGAAGTGATCCCACGAAAATGTTACAGCCTTCCGTGCTAGCGGATAGCGGGGTATTTCATAGGCAAATTAGCATTTACTTGTACCTTCCGTTGTTAATGTTAATAGACTCTTAGCAGCGTTTATTAGCATATCATAACCATAAATTGTACACTGAAGTTTGATTTAATTATAAATTCATATTTGCTACCGTTGAGGCAAAATGGTACGTAAAATAAACATTATTTTTATGTGACCTGAATATCTAAATCGCAGACAAATGAAATTCCCCGTGTTTTACTAATTAGAAAGTAATTACATTCCCGTAAGCGTGTATTAGCTTTAGAGGGTGCTAGCTCGCGTTGGCACCGGTGTCGGGTGTCGGGTCGTGTCGCCAATTACACTGCCTGTGTTTGTTCCTAGGTGATTCTAGGAAGTGTTGAAATGATAAATAATAAAATTAAAAATCACAGAGATCAATATTTAGGTCCAAAACCCCAAAAATATCGTCAAATAATATTAGTAGGATACATACATAGATAAACATCCAAAACCCAGGACAATTAGAAAAAGGCCATTTTAAAATAAATGTATTTTATTTTAAATTGTGTCGTCATACACAAACTGCTTCTACATGTAATGCTCATTTTCAGTCATTTTGTTATATTAAGCAACATGTTACTGATGAATAAATTAGTAATAAGAAAGTTTACTGGGTAAAAAATATACTATTTCGTACTGTTAATAGAATACAACGTCATGAAATTGTAATTGATCATATCCATTGTCTACGTGTTTTTAGATTTATTATTGCGAAAAAACTGCTATTAAGAGCTTTGACTGCAAGAAACTATGACGTCGTTACTCTTTATTTCATACAAATCTCACTGAAAAAGTTTGTTCTGATGATTAAATAAAGTATCTAATTTGAGTTGTTAAAAACTTCCTTATTGACCGGGCAAGCGAGGCGTCCCTGTTGCAGTACATACACTATCACGTCTTTATCGCTAATATGGCAGATAGAGCCCTACGCGCCCTGCGTCCCTAGGCAGACAGAATCCAAAGCCGTAAGATCCAAAGGAATAATGGGCGAGAAGGTAGTAAAGCACAGATCCTCTAGTTTTAGTTAGCTTTCACGCCTTTATGAGAGCAACTATTAGCTTTAGAGTGCGGTAGCTTGCATTGGGTTGTGTTGGTTTTCGGTGTCTGATATTGCATCGCCTATTACACTGCTTGTGTTTGTTTCCATATGATTCCAGCGCCAAAGAGTAAATAATAATAAATAAGAACAAATTACACTGATTGAGCTAGCCCCAAAGTAAGTTCGAGACTTGTTATGGGATACTAACTCAACAATACTATATTTTATAACAAACTATCTGTACCCGCGGGCTTCGCTCCCAGTGGGAATTTCGGGATAAAAACTATCCTATGTCCTTTCCTAAATCTCTAACTATATGTTATTGATCATATCCATTGTCTACGTGTTTTTAGATTTATTATTGCGGAAAAACTGCTATTAAGAGCTTTGACTGCAAGAAACTATGACGTCGTTACTCTTTATTTCATACAAATCTCACTGAAAAAGTTTGTTCTGATGATTAAATAAAGTATCTAATTTGAGTTGTTAAAAACTTCCTTATTGACCGGGCAAGCGAGGCGTCCCTGTTGCAGTACATACACTATCACGTCTTTATCGCTGATATGGCAGATAGAGCCCTACGCGCCCTGCGTCCCTAGGCAGACAGAATCCAAAGCCGTAAGATCCAAAGGAATAATGGGCGAGAAGGTAGTAAAGCACAGATCCTCTAGTTTTAGTTAGCTTTCAAGGGTTACCTATCACAAACTAGAATTCTTTTGTTACGAATTTGAAAATACCAAAAACGTTTCGTAATTTTTTTATTTTCAATATTTTCATTTGACCGAAATCTCTTATTCCATCTGGTTGAAATTCCGATTTTCGATTGTTATATTTTTGAAAGGTATATGCTTTGTATTGCAACCTAACGTTAAACCGATGATACTATTTCTATATGTTTTATAAAGAAAATAATTATTTAACCTAAAAATTATTTTCCCTATTATTAAAATACAACATGACAAATACCAAATAATTATTTTCATGCAGTCATAGTCCAAAATTCGTCGCTGAAGTCGTATAGGTTACGCGCCGATAATACTTGTTAAATCTCTTTGAAGTTATCTCACCTAAAGCTTACTTATAATTGACTCGGTTAGTTGTGCGTCCACTTTTATATACGCCTGCCAAGGTACGAGAATAGATATTTGTAGAAAATTCATGTGCTTGACCCTCCGTCACCCCGACTTAGAATGTTAGTGTTTCTCATTTAGTGTTTTCATCATTCTGGATTATTCTATAAATTTCTAGAACATTCCACATTATTTTAGAACTTGCTAATTCTTCTGGAATTCTCTACTTCTAGTAGCTTTGCGACACTATTTCTCATCATTGTGCTAAATTTCATTTGTTTTGAGCACGCAAGGTTTAAAACGGTAGTCAGATTTGCGTGCTAACATGAGGATTTTCTGCAATAATTTTAATCAAAAATCAGCAGCAAAAGTAGCGTTTCCTGTCAAGCAGATTTGTATGTGTACTTTTAAATGTATACTCACATATTATACCAATTTTCTTAATTCTACAGTTTTATTTATTTTATTCGATAATAAGGAAGGCAACTTCTACTCTAGCGATGCAGTCGTGTGTTTCATGAACGCGCTACTGCATCGCAACATTCTCCATCGGTTTATGACCAGCGACTGCATAGCTACAAATGAATTCACCGTGTGCTACCTTCCTAAACTCCTTTTCATTCGATATACACGCTGACTTTTCATTGGTTTTGAAAAAAACACACAAATAGTTATGTTCTATTTGTGTGTTTGTCATGTTGTGCGGCTTAGGGTAACCTGAACCTACCTATAGCGCTCTGTCACAAGTTTTTGTTTTAATAAGTAGGTTTAAACACATTTGTGTTTGTGTGTATTCATGTTGTGCGGCTTGGGGTGGCCCAAGGGCCACCCCGCCGCAAACTGAACCTACCTATAGCGCTCTGTCACACGGTTTTTGTTTTAATAAGTAGGTTTAAACACATTTGTGTTTGTGTGTATTCATGTTGTGCGGCTTGGGGTGGCCCAAGGGCCACCCCGCCGCAACCTGAACCTACTTATAGCGCTTTGTCACAAGGTTTTTGTTTTAATAAGTAGGTTTAAACACATTTGTGTTTGTGTGTATTCATGTTGTGCGGCTTGGGGTGGCCCAAGGGCCACCCCGCCGCAACCTGAACCTACCTATAGCGCTCTGTCACAAGGTTTTTGTTTTAATAAGTAGGTTTAAACACATTTGTGTTTGTGTGTATTCATGTTGTGCGGCTTGGGGTGGCCCAAGGGCCACCCCGCCGCAACCTGAACCTACCTGTAGCGCTCTGTCACAAGGTTTTTGTTTTAATAAGTAGGTTTAAACACATTTGTGTTTAACAATTGTGTGTATTCATGTTGTGCGGCTTGGGGTGGCCCAAGGGCCACCCCGCCGCAACCTGAACCTACCTATAGCGGTCTGTCACAAGATTCAAATGTGATATAGAATTATCCAAAAACGTAATGTTTAAATACATAGTGTTAATCTTCTAAAGTAAATCATTTAGCCTGGTAAAATAAATGGAGCAAAAAAGTTATTGAAAATCTGTGTAAATAATAATTTGGAAGAAGTTATTTCTATCATTAATACTTCTAGAAAATAAAATTCTTGTTACCAAATAAATTTTCAAATAAAAATTACATATTTTGATTTTCGGTCGATAGTTTTTATAGAAGACGAAAAATATATTTATTGAATTTATATAAGCAGAAAATATGGTAAAGAACCCATTTGGCATTTAAAACTTCGTTGTACCGTTTGCGAACAAATAAAAATCGAAGAAAAACCAATCTAGTTTGTGATAGGTTACCCTTTCAAGCCTTTATGAGAGCAACTATTAGCTTTAGAGTGCGGTAGCTTGCATTGGGTTGTGTTGGTTTTCGGTGTCTGATATTGCATCGCCTATTACACTGCTTGTGTTTGTTTCCATATGATTCCAGCGCCTAAGAGTAAATAATAATAAATAAGAACAAATTACACTGATTGAGCTAGCCCCAAAGTAAGTTCGAGACTTGTTATGGGATACTAACTCAACGATACTATATTTTATAACAAACTATCTGTACCCGCGGGCTTCGCTCCCAGTGGGAATTTCGGGATAAAAACTATCCTATGTCCTTTCCTAAATCTCTAACTATATCCATACCAAATTTCATCCAAATCGGTTCAGTATTTTAAGCGTGAAGAAGTAACAAACAAACAAATATACAAACTCACTTTGGCATTTATAATATTAGTAGGATACATACGAGTACATAGATAAACATAAACATCTTAGACCCAGGACCATTTGAAAAAGGCCATTTTCCAACTTGCCCTAACCAGGGATTGAGCCCGGAACCTCTGGGTGGCGGACTAGCATTGTGACCATTACGCCACGGAGGTCTTTTATATAGAGTGTCAAAGTGTAATTTTAGTTAGCATTCACGCTAGCCATGTATTTGTTTTGGAGGTGGTTAGTCCTCGCTCGCGTTGATGCCGGTGTCTGGTGTCTAGTTGCGTTCCCAATTACGTGCACTATCTTTGTTTGTGCCCATGTGATTTCAGCATCAAAGTAAAGCATAGACTTTCAAAGGAATATTCTACAAACTGCCTGTGATTATAAAAAAAAATAAACAATGCATTCATGATTCATGAAGCATTTCTACCCGAGCAAATTTTAATCCCCCTTGGGTAATTCATTAACTTTCACATTATGTATGCGTTTATATGTAGGCATGTTTGTTTGTTTTTTTATTTAGCTTGCTATAATTATATTGTTGTAGTTTCATTAAATTCCAAATAATTATTCGCTGAACCTCAATTCACCGTAAAGCCTCGAAATAGCATTTTTCTCGGAATAGGTACTTGAGCGTTATCCCTTTGAAATGCCACAATATTAACGTTTTATTAAAATTCGATCTGGATAAATAAGAATTGTATAGTAAACTGTTATACGTTCTACAACACTATACAGTTATACGAGCATTAATATATTAGGTATGTAGCAATAAATGTTTCATAAACATTAAATGCTTAAAAAAAATTACAGGGACTGGCTATATTTTTTAAAACATTTAAAGTTTACGACGAAGAATTTCCGAGTAGGTTCTATAAATCTATTTTATCTTAAAAGTTAACTCCCTCCGTGGTCTAGTGGTTAGAGCGTTTGATTCCCGGCGGGGGCAACGACTTGTGTTGTTGTCCTAGTTTGATAAGGACATTGCAGGCTGATCACCTGATTGTCTGATAAGTAAGATAATCCGTGCTTCGGAGGGAACGTTAAGCCGTCGGTCCCGGTCACTGTCTTTGACATTGGTCGTTACCTAAAACCATGTCAGAGGCCTTTAAGGCGGTTTACAAACTCTGACACTAGTGTTAGTCACTAACACACACAATAAGAAGAATCTTAAAAGTAAGTGCATCAAGCCGTCGAGAAAAAGACACTTATATCCTAGATGCTTAGGTAATGAATATGTCAAAGAGTTATTACAAATGATTATAGATAACTTATACTTACATAAATAATGTAAACAACATAAAAACACACAACATTTTTACAGCTTTTTCTAAGCCCTGCCTAGGTTATCGCATATTAAATTTTTACATTTTAATAATAGGGCCAATATTTATAGACTTCTTAATAAAGATAATATGGTGAAAGGATAAAACTTACAACTTAATTAGGTAACTATATGAGATGAGATATGAAAATAGCAAGATATACCAACTTAACCTCTCGTATGCCGTTAATCTTCGCGAAAATGCATTGTTTATCTGTTGTGTCTGATATTCTGGCATACAAGGAGTTAATAGTATGCTTTTAAATCCCAACAAAGTTACTGCCACCATCAAAATTACACACATAAACAACAAATGGCTTTACTTACTGCTCATGAACCCTTTATCCCCTTTGTATATATCCTGTATATGCCATAATATACGAGGGTGTCTATAGGCGACGAGCTCAGATTAATTGCACACAAGTTTACTCATGTACATGTTCGACGGGGGCTTAACGAAGGTTTTGTCATAATACTTTTAAAGTATTAAAGGGATCGGATGAACACGGGTATGTAGTAAACCTTTTATAAAGCTCGTTAATCTTTTTTGTGTAATAAATCTACTTGAAAATTATTCATAAATGTTGTGTTATTATTATACAAAGAGCTCAGTAGATCTTATTTTGGGCAAAGGCTCGTCGGTTCTCCATTATTTTTAACCGACTTACAAAAAAGAAGGTGGTTATAAATTCATCGCCATCTTTTTTATTTATGTTCACCGATTATTTGAAGACGCTGGACCGATTAGATTTTTTTTTAATGGGTATACTTCTTGTGATGTGGTCCCATAGAAGTTTTTTTCAAAATCGGTCGGTGTAGTTTGGGGGTCAAGTCAGATTTAAGTTTTGAAAAATTATTGTTATTTGTTTTTTTTGTCTTATTTAGGTACTCCATGTATCGATAAGGTTTGAATACGCTTTGTTTTACTACTTGGAGATGTATTTTGGTCTCGTGAAAAACATACAAATGAAGTGCATTTATCCACAAATGTATATAAACAAAATTTCAAATAATAGGTAAGTATGAAGTGAAATTACCCAACCCGCAATGCAAACGAACGAAATGAAACTACTGAATCGGTTGTTTCATTTCATTTGGATTTAAATTTGTTTAGTCATCATTTTCTGCTTTTACGCTGTTTTTTCTAAATATATGTTAACCTAGGTAGGTACATATTACACCTAATGTTATTTAGTCTTTGCAAAATTATATTGAGTAAATTGTTACATATTATCTAATGTGTGACATTGAGTGCGTACAAGAATCTCAAAAGGTTAAAAAAAAAACGTTTCAATACTTTTCTTCGTAAACATTGGGTATTGACGATAATACTAAAATATTTTCTGTCATACGACTCACGACTCATAAAATCCTAATAGAACTATAGAATGGAAGATTTGTTTTACGTGCCTTTGTGATGTTCGTTAGAAGTAAAGGAATATCTATGTATACATCATATCAAATGTTTACAAAAAAAAAAGAATATATCTTGTATAAAGTATGTAGGTAATCGAGAGTTAATGAATACAATATGTAACAAAAACCCTGTCCGATCCGTGGAGGTAATGTTGGGTAGCGTGTGTATGTTCCATTTATCGGTTTCTCCCATCACTGAATTAACAAAAAAAATCTGTAGCTCCATACATTTTGGAACGGTAGGTATTTAATTTTGTATGGAGTTCCCAATGTTTTTTTCGATTTCAGGAATGGGAAAAATTGATAAATGGAACATACTTAAGCTACCCAACATTTTCCTAACGGATCGGACAGGGTTTTTTTTACATATTGTATAAATTAAAATAGGTTAGGTATTGATATCCTACATAAACTTCTAAATACACATTACAAATACAGTAAGGACATAAAAATAGGTGAATAAAAATTATGCCCAAAAACTGATGCCCAAAACAAGAGCGAGTGTAAGTTCGAATTATGCAAAGAATTCCGTAGTCCTAGTCCCACTTCTTTCAATTATAATAGTTGTTAGTCTAAGCAGATTCATTATATACTTATTAATTTAATTGTTAATTGTAATTTCCTATCGCGTACATATGTATACTCGATAAAATTGGAAATGGCTTAGCCGATTTGAATGCGGTTTCTACTTACATGAAGAAAATTTACCCGGTAAGGTTTACATAATATATAATTCACTTAAAAGCCGGGGCTGCCCCTGATTCAAAAGAAAGCTATATAAAAATATAATGAGTTAGGTATTTGTTGGAAATACGGGTGCATGTCATAATCTTCAAACCCGTTTCGTATCCACGTTCCATGCGTAGGGTTTACAAAAATCTAATGTGAACGAGAATATTAAATTTTTTGAAACATTTGTTATAAAAACTCAATACTTTACAATAAAAGTCTATATTATACATACTCCCAGAACTGCAAATAAATGCCTGAAACCTGATTACATAATATGCCGCGGGAACCAAATTCCGGATTACGACGAGCTCTTCTGTCACAGTATGTACTTGTATGATATGTTATGATATACACTATTATACACGATAGTTTGGAATTAGGTGTGAAGCTTAATATATTTTGAGCAAAATTGTTAAACATTTACTACAGACACAACGTTCGTACGTTACGTACAGGTTGTCTCATTTTACCTGTCTTATATATTATGTGCCTAACATTACTATATATCAGCTGATAAGCTATGCTATATTTGAAAGGACAACCTTATTCCATATCTATGCTTATTATACCAATTTGCGGGGGACACCCAGGAACATCGTCTATCGAAAGGGTGTGAATGATTTTTGTAGTTTGTTCAGATCCATATATCTTTAAAATCTGGTAATAAATGTTCGCTAGAATATCAAAGCCATGGCTACCCTAAGCGCTCGGGGCGGGAAAATATGCAGCGCGTCCGAGTAAAGGGCTCATTGTAATGACCACGTTATTACTTTACCCGTTTGCAGAGCGCAAAAAATGTAGCGAGCGGGAGATAAAGTGCTCTGGACCTTCACCCACCTTTTTTACCTATATTTTTTGCGCCCCGACGCCCGACACAATAGCTGATTAAATAGATTTCATCCTTCAACTGTTGAACTTAGGCGAAACATGGTTTGTCAAAAAAAAATAGATTTAGCTATGTAGTTCTTCTGCGCTTAAAAATGATGTAAGTTCTTCTGCGCATATGTAAGTTCTTCTGCGCTTAAAAATGATACTATTTATGTCAGATATTTCTACATTTTTTTTCGAGCGTATTCCTGGTTGCATCCTCAGCGGTAACGCTACAGAGCCCGGGGTCCGCTTCCTAACCTAGATGATTTGACGAGGTTGCTGGTTTTTACACAGACTAACTGCCGTCTGATCTCCGTCCGCAACCCAAAGGGTTGACCAGAACCATGGATGGGTTTGAGGAAACGCCAGATGGCGTTCGGGACCCACAGTTTATTCTTGCCTTCCGAAACACAGAATCGTCTTCCTTTTCGGATAGTGAGGTAATTCAAGCCTGCAATATCCTGACCAGACTGGAAACAACTTTTTAAAAAGTATGCTTCCCAGTGGGATTCGAACCCACGACCTCCGGATCACAAGGCGAACGCCTTGACCACTAGTCCATGGAGAAGATATTTAATGATATAGTACCTGGGTACCTGGTTACATCTCAAACATCGAAAATACGCGTTTTCCCAAACATAAGACTAATCTAGATCGATTTTTTACCCCCGAAAACCCCCATATACCAATTTTCAGCGGAATCGTTAGAGCCGTTTTCGAGATCACAGAAATTTATAAATATTTTATAAATATAAATACCAGAATTGCTCGTTTAAAGGTATAAGATATCAGATACTTTTTTTAATCAACTTTGCTTAGAACTGCATTCCCCCAAATAGTTTCAGACCTGAAACCAGTATTCCTTCAAGCAAATGAAAAATAAATCTCTTATTGTATAAGAGGTTTCATTCATTGGCCTTTGTTTTCTGTTCATATGCCTAAAATTATATCAATAATATCAATCTATTTTTCAACAAGCCATAGACAGGAATCAATTGAAATTTTTAAATCAAATGACCTAATCTTACTTTGAACGTCCCATCGCAGTATAAAGTTCATTCCTAAGTTACGTTTAGATAAGTTAGTGGCCTGTCGAGAGGATACAAGCTACATAAAATACTAACCTAAGTGCATCGAACGCTTCAACACTGTGAACAAATAGCGTATTGATTCCATAAAAATTCCCGATGGGATTCGTTACCCTCTGGTACGTTGGCACTATTTGTACAGATTTTATGTTCAACTTCAAACACAATATCTTACTTAATTTTATTTTGTAAGAAAGGCAAATAACCACTTTCTACTCAATGAACTACTGTAAATGAGGATATCGACCTGGCAATCCTGAATTTGATAGAACGTACCGTCGATCAAGGAGGATATATAGACCCCAAAAAAAGACAAAGCACAGGATACACAATAAAGAAGAGTTTTTATAGGAAAAAGTAAAACATTATTTTGTAGTGTTTTATTTCAATTACAACACACAAGTATTATTGAAACAAAACAATAAAAATAATGAACTTGTAAATCTAGGTCAATAATATTTATGGCAGGCGCCTTAAACATTATATATTCTATTGTAATCATATTCATAGTAAATATATCTAGTTTACACATTCTGACGCACTATACCCAAAAATATTTTCTACTTGGTCCAATGTTGAATGGCAGAGAACGCCAGATGGCGTTAAATCCGCCATTTGTTTTTGTGCAATAAAGTTTGAATAAATAATTAAGAGAATAAACTTTACTTTCGATTACAGTATTTCCGTAATTTTAGTCCATTTTATTTAAAAAGAAGTTGTTTATATATATAAAATCATACATTTTAACTACTTACTTTACTAGCCATAATGGAAGTAATCACTAATAATCAACAGAAACAAAGAATGTACCTCTATAATAATGAGGTTAATCAGTCTCTCTAACAGAATGCTTAATTAATTTGAAAAATTATTAAATCTTTACAGAGGAAGTATGTTAACTGGATAGGATTGAATGCTTTGTGGAAGTTGGTTTATTTTTGTTTTTATATCGACTATTATGTCCATCAACAATAAATAAAATAAAGAACTATGCAGACATGATTAAAGTAACGTGACCATTAATAAACTATAGTGGCTCTGTGAGCTGCAGAACTCGCGATTCTGTCCTTGCATATTAGCTTAAGGCCATACCCAAATTTTCCGGGGTCCAGTGGCGCCGCCATTTAAAATAAATCATTTAAAAGGAAACGGAGATATCATTCAAAATTGTGTCTTGGTCAAGCCCTAGATAACCCTTAAAACTATTTTATGAACTACTGTTTATAATTTAAACACATTAGCTAAAAGTGGCCGTTTTTCGCAAATGTGCGTAGAAAAGCTTCACGTTCTCACTTTAAACTACAAAAAGTAGTTTAAAAAATACTTTGAATGGGTATCTAGAACTTGACCAAGACACAATTTTAAATGATATCTCCGTTTCCTTTTAAATGATTTATTTTAAATGGCGGCGCCACTGGACCCCGGAAAATTTGGGTATGGCCTTAAATAAAACTAAATACATGTTTACTGCGCTCACTAAAACCTCCACGGCTCCGCTATTTTTACAAATTTCCAAAAACTGAATCTGAAGAGATCCTAAAGACATTATAAACATAAATAAGCACATTTACCTACTACAAGATCTGTCTGGTTATGATATTGTCGGCGATTCAATCACCTGATTATCCGAAAGAAAAGATGATTCCGTGTTTCGAAAGGTATGTATAAATTGTGGGTCCCGAACGCCACCTAGCGTTTAATCATCAAACTACCCAAGGATTGGCTCTGGTTTACCCTTTGGATTGCGAATGTCAAAAGGCAGTCGCTCTGTGTAAAAACTAGTAACCTCGTAAAATCACCTTGGTTAGCTAGCGGACCCCGGGCTCAGAAGCATTACTGCTGAGGATGCTACTGGAAAAAAAAACGCTTGGATGATTATGATGACCTATTATATTTAAGAGTCAGGCTCTTGTCGGTATCACGTATAGAAAGAGACACACACAATGTAAATTTTTTCGGCAGAGGTAATAGTGATTTATCTTCGTTACATGTATAAATAAAAGTATCTGGATGACCGAGCTTTGCTCGGTCGGTTACATCTCAAGCATTAACTACATTTTTTTAAACTTGTCTAAAAACAACATAAGTAAGTCACCGAGTGGGACTCGAACCCGTAACACTCTTTCTAGCGGTCAGCATCCTTAACCGCTGAGCTAAGCGGATGGCGGCCAGAGTGACGAAATTAGCGACCATATTCTGCGTGGTAAGAAAAACGAATGAAAACTCGAAAACACGCGTTTTCCCAATCATAAGACTAATCTAGATCAATTGTTTACCCCCAAAAACCGCCATGTACCAATTTTCTGCGAAATCGTTAGAGCCGTCGAGATCACAGAAATTTATAAATATATAAATATACAAGAATTGCTCGTTTAAAGGTATAAGATATATATATATACACCTATGTAAAAACTTGTTCAAATAAATTAACTTGAAAAGAGATTTGCGTAGCAAAGAGAATGCCTAATTACAATTTAAAAAATCATCAAATCTCAGAGACAATTTGCTGAAGACTAATGAAATATGTAAAATACTCAGAGCAGGGAAATATTCACCTTCACGGAATGTAAATCATATTTTCCGTGTCCTTCTGTTTTTATACAACACCGTCACAAATTATTCAAATGAGCCATATAACCAAACACTTCACCTTTTATTATCTGATTTAGGACTTTCCTTGTAAAGTAAAAATGGGCTTTTTGCCATGTGATAAAAAATATCATTTCGTAGGCAGTGTCGTACTTAGTATCCTCGTCTTTGTGTATGCTTTTTGTAAAATAGATAACAATGAGGGTTTAATTTTTTTACATATATTTTCATTCGTAAAGTTTATATGACAAAGCTCAAGCTTGTTGATTCATCAGAGAGCCTTTATTTTACTTAATACCTGAATATAGGGTTTGGTGCATAGAGTACTATAATGGTTTGGTGTATACTAAGTTTAAACAAATACGTAAGTACGTCTTAGTTGATTCTCTCACAAATCATCTCGATTCAAACCAACCTTTTTGAAAAATTATAAAGCTACATTTAGTTCATGTATCATCATGATGTATAAGGTATAGATAACCGTGTCGCAACGGCCACTAGAGCACCATTATTCGCTTGAAAACATTAATCTTGCTCGAACCGAGCGGGTCTATCGCAAAAATGCACATAATTTAACATCCGTAGTTTTCATATACAATCTTCCGTACCAAAAATAAAGTATTATTTCTTTGTTCTTACTACAGAGACGAAATGTAATACTAAACAAATTTATTTGGCCAGGCAAGTTTTAAAAATCTACAACTTTCAAGGGTTCACTTCCAACTTTTGTACCGCTGAATAGATTTTCATATAACCCTTTAATTTGCATACTTTGGTTTGCTCAACTTCAAATTTTTAGTTTAAACTGCTGAACTTATTCCATTAATATAGCTAAGAATAATCATCTCTTAAACAAAAATAACCGCATAGAAATCGTCCCATTCGTTTAAGTGTTACTGTGACAGACAGACAAATACACTTCAAACTTAGAACACCCCTCTTTTCCCGAGGTTAAGAAACCCTCTTTAATTAATTTAAACAAAAAATCTCTGAGGTTAATTCGTTTGTGGGTTACGACACCTTGACAGATACACAGATATACCTATATACCTACTCCACTTTTTGCCTTAGGGATGTTCAACGTTATATCGTTAGGCGTAATGAGAACGACACGTGGAATCGACGATAATCATTATTGAATTATGCATGATACTTGTAAAAACTTCAGTGGTCTTGTTTTGTGATTTTAGATTTACCTACTTGTAGGTAAGAATATATAGGTAGGTACCCTACATGTAATCTTCTTATCGTGTGTGTTAGTGACAAACACTATTGTCAGAGTTTTTAAACCGCCTTAATGGCCTCTGACATGGTTTTAGGTAACGACCTATGTCAAAGACAGTGACCGGGACCGACGGCTTAACGTGCCCTCCTAAGCACGGATCAACTTACTTATCAGACAATCAGGTGATGAGCCTACAATGTCCTAACCAAACTAGAACAACAACACAAAGTCGTTGCCCCCGCCGGGAATCGAACCTGCAACCTCCGGGTATGAGCCGAACGCTCTAACCACTACACCACGGAGGCAGTTATATGCAATGACTATCGTGCATCTTTCTTCTTTTATTGTATTTTATTTAAACTTTATTTACATAAACAACATGATACAAAGGCGGACTTAATGCTAATAGCAGCGACGTGCACATTGTTTTTTTGACAGTGTAGACACTATATTACCTAAATTACGAGAACGGCTGTATATCAAGTAAAATATATTTTCGCTAGTATCTGATATTATATTAGGGTACCACAGGGTAGAGGGTAGACAAAGTCTTTGTGTCTGTATGAAAAGCACGCTACTGGCTAATAGCATTATCTACCAGTCAACCTTCGGGATAAATAGAGAAAATACTAGTAGGCGTACAAATAATTTAATAGGTACCTAATTACACTAATAGCTATAATAATAAAAGAAACACGCGTTGTTACAACGTACCACACATTAAATACAAATACACAGATTTAAAAAAATATACAACGTGAAAAAGATATACCCGTAATAAATTGAACCACGGGCTATACTAGACCACTATAGTACAATGATAATAAAATAACAGTCAAAAAACAAAAAAAAAACGACATTCTCATACAAATTGCCCGGGAGACTACACACTTTAGTATGGAAATGCCGATTGTTTTTTTTTTTTTAATTCTTTACTGTTATTTCAGTTTTATAGTGATCTAGTACAGCTCGTGGTTCGGTTTATTACGGGTGTGTCCTTTCCACGTTCTGTATAGACACTACTTCCTTACACACTACTTGTGATGTACTGGAACACGAATTCAACCTTCTCGTAGTACCTATTGCATTGTGTTTGTGGCAGTGTAACGAGCATCTGCATAGATACATGATTGCAATGCGATGGCCCGAGAGGGATATTGTCTTAGCCCTTTCTGAACAAAGCAAATGCATCGTCAACTTCAATCAGCAGCTTGCTACAGTTTGCAGGCAAGATGCTGTTAATATAAATATAAATAAATAAATATATACGGACAAGATATACTGATTGAGCCCAAAAATAAGTACGAGATATGTGTTATGGGACATAATGACACTATTTTTTTATAAATACATATAAACATCCAAGACCCAAGACAACTTGAAAAAGGCCATTTCCAACTTGCCCTGACCGAGGATCGAACCCGGAACCTCTGGGTGAACACTACGCCAGGAACACTGTTGAATTGATCAAAGGACTTAAAATATCAACTAATTGACATTGTCTATAGAACTACCAGACTTTTTGTTTTTTATTTGGATAAGTACATAATAATTTTAGCATTGATACCTAACCAAAGCCGTTGTTTTCTGTTGCAATGTCCTATTACGGTTCATTTTGTATTTTCTAATTTAAGAAGTGACTATGTAGTGTAATCTCAATTTCTTTATTTATTGAACAATATTCATTGTATTCGAAATTATTATTATAAATAAAAAATAATTTAGTATCTAATACACAATGATTTAAATCATAGTTACAAATAAAATTTTAAAAAAATATGGATAATGTCATGTTAGTATGTTATGGAAAACCTATATACAAATAGAAAAGCAATAAATAAATTGAAATAGAAAACATATCGTGTGAGAGCATCATACGTGATCGCAATGAATGTGTGCGCTGGTGCAACTGTTGCAAGAGTGACATGACTTCGCGAATATTCCAAATCCGTTGTTAGTTTTAGCCAACCCGTTTATAAACATTATGGAAGAATTGGCCAACTCCAAAATAGTTATAAAATTCTTTGACTAAAAATGTAGTTTATAAGAATATACTGATCGATTCCCGAGTATTTCGATCGAAGGTTGAGTTATCTGCCCTAGGTTAGGCAAATCAAGGGATCAGCTGCGTGAGATGAATCCGAAATTGATGGAGTACTTAGAAGAAAAATAAAAATATGGACAGATTCGAGCCTTAGGTATAACAGAATTAGTTAGATACCTATTTTATTAGTTAAGTATAACAGAACTAACAAACTGTACCTTGTTGCCCTTAAGGGACACATGATTTTTTCGAGGCCCAGTGCTGCCCCATTTTTTTTTTAATTAACCTTTAATGTCCCACTTCTGGGCAAAGGTCTCTCCCATTTGAAATAAATTATATTATATTATTTAAAATTGTTGTCTCATACGGCTCTAGATAACCCTTCAAACTATTTTATGTAAGACTGTTTAAGGTAAGTGAGGACGTAAAGCTTTTCTTAGTATTTTCGCTAAAAGTGGCCGTTTACCGCAAAGATGATATGAAAAGCTTCACGTACTTTCTTTAAACTGTAAACACTATTCATAAAATAGTGAAGTGAAGTTGAAGCGTTATTAGAGCAGGCTGAGACAACATTTTAAATCATATCTCCATTTCCATTCAAATAATTTATTACAATTTAGGATAGCAATTGATCCCAAAAAATTAATGCATCCCCGTAATAACCCCTGAAAAGCGAAGACTTCTCTGCGCTTTTGAACTATTTGTTATGTGCTTTTGATCTATGTCTGTGCTTTTTAAGAAATGTAAGTAAAGCTGTTTGTCCCGGCTATCATCATTAATGGCTCACCATCAGGCTATGTGCAGTTGTTAGATCCTTTTAGGCAGCTATATATTCTGAAACCAGTATTGACCATTCAACTGCACACACGTACAAAACAAATAGGCATCCTAAAATCGTGAATTTATAGATCGGCTAAAGTTTGGGATTGGTTCCTTAGTGAAAGAGATTTAGTCTCATGATGAGGAGCTCGGTGACCCGGTGGAAGTGCGCATTACTAGCGCTTTCGCTAGTTAAGCAACACTGGGCGTGGTCTGCACTTGGATGGATGACCACAAGTGGCATAAAATTTTCTCGAGCTCCTCCGTGCGTGCATAAGCCGTTGGTCCTGGCTGTCATCCTTGTATGGCAGTTGTTAAGTTATGTCAGATGCCTTTAGGCAGCCTGAAAAACCTGACACCAGTGTTGGCCTCTTACACACACAAAAAACAAACAAACAAGTGTCATGATTTTGGAAAAGGAAAAACTAAACTTGACCTGGCAACGGATGTGAATTCTCGCGATAGATCCGCTTTGTTCGAGCAAGATTTATGTTTTCAGTGGACGTTAAAAATGGCCGCCACGGTCCGTCGCGATATGTTTATCTTCACCTGTTTACATATGTATTTGTAACTGTAGGATTTCGTTTTGGACCGAAAGAATTTTAGCGTGTTAAAATTCCAGTTTAATTGGAATAAAATGTGTAAAACTAATAGATGAAATATTCTCTTTATTTTTTACCCTAGATATCTTTAACAGTGTTATCTTATATAGGTATCTTAAAGATGCCTGGGGTAAAAAAAATAAACGGAGTGTTAATATTAATAAATTTTCAAAACTAACAACCGACCTCACCCCGTAACTTTAGAACCGATTTTGATAAAATTTCTATGGAACCACCTCGAACCCACCTTTTCAAAACGGTCAAGGCGTCTTCGATTAATCGGTGAACATTCACTTAAAAAAATCACGACGAATTAATAACCTTTTTTTGGAAGTCAGTTAAGAGTAAGATCATTCAACTCGAGATCTTATTTGCAACCAAGAGTCGTAGTAATGTGTACGCCGTAGAATTTTGTAGCCAGCGTAGCTTCGTGCTACGAAATGCTACGGCGTAGCAGCTGTTCTAGGCAAAGTAGTTTTCAATTGCAATTCTTCGACCAATTGTATATCACAGTCATAATAACAGCCTTTCTAGTGGTTCAATCACCGGTCAGGGCTACTAAGGGCTAGAGAATTTTTACTTTCAGGTATCTAAACAATGTACAGGTTTCCTCTTGATATTTTCTTTACAGACAAGCGTAAATTCCGAATAAACTAGATTGGTTCCACTATAAACTTACAGGTTCGAGTTTGTAGACTTAGGCAGGCAAGATTTGAACTCTTATCCCCATATTCATAAAAACAGCGTTTGATAAACCTATTTTAGTCAGTTAAAACATGTTTTGTCCTTGTTCCCCTTTAAATTTTTTGACATTGAAAGAACGAGGCAAAACATATTTTAACTAAAATAAGTTAAGCTAACGTTGGTCTTTTTTTACGAAAAAGGGGGTAAGCCTCGAACATTTACAAATAGCAGGTTGCTCTCTTTGCCGCAACTCATCGCTTATACGAACCATATCATTATTTTATGCTAATATTAGTCATTTTTATATTCAAAATCATGACAGTTTTCATTATTTTCAGTGAATCAATTCAAAAGCGGATATAGGTGAGTCTAAATTTGGTTTGTAGTGTGCAAGCGCAGCAATTAGATGTCACTGAGATGCAGCTTCTAGCGCTAAACATGTGTGAATATAACGTGTGACTAATATTAGTGAATTAGTTGTTCTGTTTTGTACACATATACACTACAAATTGGTAAGTAAACACTGTGTCAACTCAGCACCGAAAAGCACACTATGTAACTTGAAGAGATCGAATTACTTAAACTATATTTCGATATAATACATTTTGAGATCGATATAATATGGTCTTTGTTATGTACTCGTTTATAAAGTTTTGATTTCTAAGGGTAAGTAAAAGGTAAGAATATTATAGACACGAAAATAACTTTTAAATTTATTTAAATATTTAAAACCAATTATTTAGTATCTGGCGCTTTTTTAGGCTAGTAAAAAAATGTAATAAGATAAATTATAGCTATCAATATAACTATAAGTTACAGAAATACAAAAATCATAAAATCAAAATCTACTTAATCACCAAGAAATATTGACCTACAAGTTGTAAATTGTTACAATAGGTTCAACTCATGATACTCTCTAAGATAATTATATTCCCTCAGAATCATATGGAAAAAGAGAGCGTAGTCAGAAGGCTAAAGGATAAGTATTTTTAAAAATTTGATCAATCTGGTAAAATCTGGTCAATAGGCGTTGGTAAATATCTAATATAGGAACCAGTATATCTCCAAAGTCTAAAGCTGTCATGTTACGCTTAACAACATACATACTGATGCTCGTGACTACCACATTGTCTGTTTATTTGTAAGGTTGCCACGCTTATAGCAGGACTGAATTATTTGCATGTATAGTTTATAGAGCAATCACCCTGGATGCCGGCCTTGGCGATGCTATTTGGTGATTACTACCTAACGGTGATACACACACACGCACACACACACTTGCACACACACATACTATTCATATTAGAGTAGAGATATATCTTTAAAGAAAATTTTCATTACCTATTAAGTGTTGCAACTGGTTGAAAATGTGTGTAAAGTTTTACATGCGGGAGTGGAAGGGAGAGGGAATATTTACGATGCAACTTAGGTACTTAGTTAACTATTTTTAGAGTACCTAAAGCAGTAGATAAGTCCGAAGTAATTCATACTAACATACCTAATAAATTGGAAATGTGAGTTAGTCTTGAATGGTCTTTAACGCAAGTAGACTATATAGCACTACCTATGTATATGTTAACCATGACATCTCCAAAATCAAAAGCTGTCGTAGAGCACTGAATCACATACAAAGGCTTGTTGTCAGGTGTCTGTTTGATTGGTACGTTCCCACGCTTATATTAGGACTGAATTTAAATTGCATGAATAGTTAATAGAGCAATCACACTGAATGCCGGCGTCGGTGATGCTACCTAGTCGGTTTACTGTCCTGTTACGTAGCTGCCGTCAGTGAGTCACAATATTTCGATACTTATATATGAGTGGTTTTTTTTTAAATATTTCAGTAACAGTCTGATAATGTGTTTGTTATAATAAAAACGCTTTTAAAAATTAGTGATATAGGTGCCAAAAAAGTTGGTAGGTTTTTTAGTGTTTAGGTACTATCTACTTTTAATTTGATATGTACCTTCACAAATAATTTGCATGTAACTAATCTAATTAGTTTTTAGCGTATTGATATATTAGCTCATGTAGTAAATCTGCCTTTACTAAATGGAAGTATATATACTATAGTAAGTATGTGTATAATATCTCTGAGAGAATAACAATGCAAGAACGGAGTGTAGTACGTACCTACTACTTAAGTGAAGTTTACTCTGTATCATTACAAGGTGCGAAGCTATGGGTGTATATAAGAGGCGGGTAAAGGGGTCTGGAAGTCCCTCGGTCCCCCCATGTGAGAGCTATAGCTACGCTCGTGCGTAGAGTAAAAAATTTTTACCTTGAAACACTCGAGTGAATCCGTCTTTCGACGCATTTTGAAGTTGATCATGTGGAAGTGGTATTAAGCTACAAGGAAAATATGGTTAGGTAATTTATTTATTTTATTAAACTAACATGTTACAAAATAAATAGGTACAGCTGAACATTACACAACATTTTTATAAACTACTGAGGTTTGTAATGATATGCTTCAAAAGTTATCCTACCTACATAATGTAAGCATCTACTTTATTGTTGACTCAGAAAATAAGTACCTGCTCGTTTATGGATATAGTGTGATTTATATAGATACAAATTAGCGTCTACAAAAAAATCCAAAAATAAGTTAAAAAGATAATGATAAAGATAATTTATTTCATTTGTTTTAAAAAGCTACGAGTAAGACATTTTTATAAAATGAAATAGCTGCAATCCTTTTGCTTCTAAGTTGGCGAAAGTTCCGAGGTTCAGAACAAGTTCTTACAAGACTTGTACTTAGTCTGTAGTGAACAATAGTGCAAGTTTGCAGAGCATTGCTTTGCTCAGTTAATTACATTAGCCACAGCAGTCGCTCGACGGCGACAGGGCACATCGGGTAAACATTTACAGGTACTTATTATTGTAATTAACACGTCTTTATCCCTAAATACATAGCGCAACGAACCGATGGCCGATGGGGCAAAAAGGTTCTTGAATGGCGACCGCGTACTGGCAAGCGAAGCGTAGGGCACCCACCTACAAGGTGGTCAGATGACCTGACCAGGGTCGCTGGAAAGCGCTGGATGCAGGCCGCTCTTGATCGGTCATTTTGGAAATCTTTGGGAGAGGCCTATGTCCAGCAGTGGACGTTATGCGGCTAAAATGATGATGAATGATATCCCTAAAGGGATAGACAGAGCCGATACTTACCACGATGGACATTCCACAGACATATGACGTTACACTTTCAAGATCTATTATTTAAACGAGAGCAAAAGGCCACCATTCCTGTGAACGGAGTCCACTGATAAGTAGGAGACTTGCTTGACCCTTTTTAGAAGGTTGGATTTGCGCCGAATTTCAACTAGTGACGAAATCATCACAAGTCATCAAGTATGGTCGATCGAGGTCCTACGTGCTATAGAATGCAGGTTAAGTCTGATCCCAGCTATTATAACTAGATGGCAGTCACACATGGTGTTTTACAGCAGCCAAAGTGTTTTTTACCCTTTCACCGCGAGACTTTATATCATTTATCGTGCCCCCAGCGCGAGGCATGGTAAATCTAAAATACCTACAACCAAAAACGGTTATGGATACGTAAGTTATGTGCCAAACAAGCATTTCTTTTTTGTCGGAAATATCCGACGTTCGCAGAATGGGCCCGACAATGTTAGTCGGATAAATCCGACGTTCCGATATAAAGCGAGAGGTCCGCCTTTGTGCCTATATTGTTCCTTATTGTTGTTATGTTTATCATGATGCAATAAAGTTAATTTGTAATGTATTGTTCGCGATTAAAGGGTTTAAAAGTATTATACGGAACGTGCATCCGCTCAGATTACTAAATCCAGATCAAACACACATCCCCAATCACTATAGCCACATCTAGTTAATAGGGTACACTAGTGCGGGCCGTGCTCAGTGTTCCATGCCAGTGGGCCCCCAGCACTCGCGCGACCCCCCATGCTGACTGAAAGCAATGCCTTATCCATTTATTTATAGCTTATTGGATTAGACTGAAGTGCTAGCTTGGTGCAGACGCGTCCACTTAAGGATTTCAAGTTTGAATGGTGTTAGTGTCAGATTAATAATTGTTCAATGAGACGATTGGTGTTGTGAAGTTGAGGCGGGTTTAAGCTTTTCTATGGTGAAATGAGTCTTAATGTGTTTGAAATTGTGCATAAATCCTCCCTGAAAAATAATTTATTGCTTGATTTACATAAATAGAGGTAGAATCATGTTTGTTTGGATTTATTTAAAGAAAATACTTATGAACTCACAATTTTTTTCAATACAGAAGGTCATTTTCTTGAGATCAGTAATTTTTTAAATTTGTGTACTAGTAAAATTAAATAATATTATTATTTATTTCAAAACTAGCCCTGTTAGAGGTTTAATTCCAGTATTCCTATTAGGTGTAATTCAATCACTCCCCAGAACCACCAGAACTTTATATAACTTCCAGGAAATTAATGTTAAAAATTTAACATATATATAATGTGTAAAATGTATAACTACATACACACATGTAATCTGAAACAAGAATGAAATAAAAAACTGCAATGTAATAATACATTTATTGGCCTAGCTTAAAGATAAAACTTGAAAAAGAGTAAATTAAACAGCTGTTTCTCTAATAGGTATTAATCTTTCTCCAGGCAACAGTTTCACAACACAATCTGTACAGTAATCTGTACCCGCATTATCTGTCCACCTCGCACCCAGAAATCCTGTCTTCTGACACCCCACACACATGGTCTTGGTCTGATATACAGGTGTAGTTTCATCCAGTATTCTTTGCTCTTTGGCAGACCTCAGTAACTCAATTTTATACTTCATACTATTTTTGCTATCGATCGGAGCAAAACTTTCCTGTGTATCATTGCTATCCAAATCTTCCATTTTAACTGGAACATGCAGTTGGGGGAAGAAAGTGGATTTTTTGTAAAATATTGACTTATTTTTAGATACCCGTTTCGGTGCTCTGCCAGGGATTGGTAAGCCTGCTTTTGCTAATTTAGCAAAATACTTCTGAACTCTACACATTACTTGTATAGGAGTTCGTGTACCAAGATCTCGGGCAATTTTCTTATACCTCCTTGCTTCTATTGGTTCTTCTGGGTAAATCTCAAGTAATTCTTCTAATCTCTTTTGTTCTTCACAAGACCATAACTGGTTGAATGTTTCAGGTTTGTTGTCCGTAAACTTCCTGCCTCTTACTTTTATGGTATCTAAGTCATCTGTATTGGGTTTGATATCAAGTCCATCATTGTCATATATAGATGGATCAATACCATATTGACTCCAGTCAATGGTTGGTAGATCTGAGATTGTTTGCCGGGGTGGAAAACTGGCACTACCAGATTTTAAATCCTCAAGAAACTTTAGTGGGTCGGCTAAGGCTTTTGTTTGAGCTTCCGATAGTTGCTCAATATCTTTCAGAGCACTAACTTTTTGAGCTTCTAATTTAACAATGTACTTGAGGAGGTCACAATAATCCTTGTTGCCTCTTAAAACCAGGTGGTCTGTCTCAAATGCAAATTCCCCATCCGACTCTATGTTTTCAGCCTCTGTCACTTCTATATTTTCCATAATCCCATCCATGGTAAATCTAAAAGTATAAAATTTAATCAATTAGTTAGGTAAGTATGGTACGCTTCAAAAATTGAGTCATAATCTCTTATACTAATTGTATGAGAAATTATGACTCCATTTTTGAAGCCTGACCGCACATATTCGTACAAATAAATTTACCTAGACAAATAAACTCACGAATAATTTTAGTAAAATCATAAATTGAGTGTTCGAAAAGTAGAGAATATGATGTCCAGTATAAAAATACCAAGTAGCCCTAAACGGTTGAGCATCAAAATCAAGAACAAGCTGAACAATGTTCATCACAAGAAATGTAAGCCAGAATACAGAAGCAGTTCCCTTGAGGGATGGACCGGCCGGTGAGTGCTTCTTACTTTTCTAGCTTAGGTTTATGTTTTATATATGTACCCAGAGTATGTACCTATCATTAGAGTCATTCAAAATAAACAATCAGACTTGTGCGAAATTCGACAATACAAACAATGGTTTATTATTGATCGAGAACTTGAGACTTACCAAAAATTATTCAACGTTCTATATTTATAGTATTACTTTAATTTCAATGACAAAATTTTCATTATATTTCACAATTTTTAGTTTTTCTGTGTTTATGCGTACAGTACTGTATTGATTACATGAAACTAAATTCACGAACTGGCATTGACTGACACATGACAGTATTTAAATGTTAATGTCATGTCATTGTCACTGACAAGCTTGTAAGAGGCTAAGGAGGTAACAGCGCCATCTGCTATAGACAGTGAACAATATTTGCAACGATTCATGCATTATAATAGTGTTAAGAGATGGCGCTGCATCAAGGTTCTGCTGTAGACGCTGTAGTTCAACATTCATTGAATTGTTGATCTTGTGGTCCGCCACTAGGTGGCAGTAAAAACTTTATTGTGAGAACGGAACTCAAGATGGCGCTACTATTCAGTATGCTTTCTTTCTATTGAGACTAGGTACTCGCAAAATTGGCATACAATTTCGTAACTCGGATGTACAATTTTGTATGAGGACCAAATTTTTTAGGGAGCTAATTATAACTTATTTATATAAAACTAGCTGCGTCCCGCGGTGTCACCCTCAGAAAAAGTAGTGTCAACTTCCTGCATACCAAATTTTATCAAAATTAGTCTAGCCGAACACACAGACACACACTTACAAACTTTCGCCTTTATAATATTAGTGTGATGTAATGAAATGTAATATGTAGTGTGTTTATTTTTTTGGTTATTGGTTTTGATAATCATTATTTGGTTGATGATCCCATATTCTTAAGAAATTGATTTACTTTTAACAGGCTGAGAGCCCTTCAAATGGTGGTCAATCGCAGGTACTTTTACATGTGGTAGGTTATGGTATATACCTCTACATACACTCCAAAGTATGAATAAAAAGGTTCTGGACAATCAAGGATTACATGAGATAAATTTAAAAAAGAATAGACACTAGGTAGCTAAGAAGGACCGCGCTTGTTTTGATTAGAGTTCGCTCTAAGGGCAACGGTGGTGGGTCTCAACACTCTAACGTAAACATTATTTCCCGATTCGATTATAACTTGCCTCAGAATCTGTCACGAACACACGAAGGGTTTCGTTCCAATTTTCAATTCATAGAATCTTGCCCTTCAAAACAAAGTTGAGCTCACAACCCAAATTCGAGGCGATATTTGGATGCCAACGTTCTTGTAGGTAGAGAAACGTGTACCCTAGTACCTACTTATTTTATATTTTGGATTCGGATGTTTACAACTTATAAAATGTATGTACTTATATACCTACACTATTCATACAGAGCAGAGAACTAACTACCCGACCTCTTTTATTTTTCGTTGTTGAATTAGTTATGTAATTTAAAAGGTGTTTATATTTTAGTTTATATTTATTTCTTTTTGGATGTAGGAATACTTATTCTTTATTTTGCATGTAAATTTAAAAAAAATTTGGTGCATAACGCTTTTAGTGTTACCTAAGACCTGCAGTTGTATTGTGGATCAATACAGTTTTTATAAATAAATAACTAAATACTTAGGTCTAATTGAGCAAATCTAATCTATACAACGTGGTTAATAGTCAAAAAACAAAAAAATGGAATTTTCATATAAAACTGTGCAGCAGACGCCCGAAAAATTTGTACGGGAATGTCGAATATTTATTTGTTTTATTATCATTATACTATAGTGATCTAGTATATAGCGTGGTTCGATTATTTGTGTTGTAAGTGTGTATAGTGTTTACATTTATATTTCAGTTTTTATTTTGTTTGCAGATAAAATTATAAATTACTTACATGAAACTACACAGTTTACTCTACATGAAAGAGTCAAAAGTACCAACTTACCAATATATGGTAATAACGAGCTTATCGTCACGGAAACTTTTTATTCCAACCGGGCCAGCAGCCAAATTTTGCCAATGTCTTCACAAAAAGGTCAGCGTGTAGGCTCAATGGAAAAGTTTCATAAGTTTCCGGGTGATATTATGCGAGACATACAAGAAGGCAGCAGTCGAAAGTTCTTTGAAATTTTGTCGTTTCCCCTTTCTACGAAAAGAAAGAGGCCCTAGAGGCTAGACCGGTCACCTTATACAGGTATTTATAATTCTGTGCCTATATAGATACCTAATTTAAGTTTGACAGAACAGTGTTCCGATTTTTAACCCCCGATAAAAAAGCGGTGTTATAAAATTGATAATAATGTCGGTCTGTCTGTCTGTGTGTCGAACGAATGGACCAATTCGATGCGGTTTGTTTTACATGAAAGCAAGTTCCCTTGCGGTAGTTTTTAGCTATGTTTGATGAATATCGATTCAGCCGTTTAATACCTATCGGGGGTCAAAGCTTGAAAGTCAGGGTTTTCCTTAGCAAATTATAGAAGGCGCTACGGATATCAATTGGTACATGTAATTCTGCTACTCATCACTAGATGGCGTTCTTGAAAGTCGGGGTTTTTTTAAATATGCCTAGCAAATAAACTTATTAGATTTATACATTTTTGGAATATTTCCACGTTCTTATCAAAAATTAATCTTTATGAATTTTCCATTCGCAGTTCAGCAATTCATATAAGAGCTTTGATGAGATCTTATGCAATTTCAGATGCCAGTAGACTAGCATTGTATATCTTGGACAAGAGCCAAGCTCCTGTTCTGCAGTTATGCACTTAGTACTCCGGCTCTTGCTCGCTTATTGCAATTACGTGAACAATGTACTATAACTAAATTCATAAAATGTGTTATTTTTTTTACCTCGAGTGAGATTTAAACTCACGCCCCTCAAGTCTGTACCATGATTGCACTTCCAACTTTATATATTAATAACTAGCTATACCGGTGGGCTTCGCTCTCCGTTAGAATTTCGGGATAAAAACTATCCTATGTCCTTTCCTGGGTTTCAAACTATATCCATATCAAATTTCATCTAAATAGGTTTAGTGGTTGAAGCGTAAAATGGCAGCAAACAAACAAACAAATATACAAACTCACTTTTGCATTTATAATATTAGTAGGATAGAATTTGTGGGATTAAAATATTTTTCCGAGCGTTTTAATGCTATTTAAATCAATATTATACCCGTTTCGAATATCCTTACCCGTTTCGAAAAACATATGTCGAACGTTCATAAAATCATTTAAATTTTAAATGGTACAAAACTCTCAAAAAGAGTTGAGTATTAGAAGAGTTTTATGATTTTACTGTACTTTTGTGTGTGTGTGTGTATGTGTGTGTACCTGGTATAATGAAAACTGTACAATAATAAATATAGGAATTCTACTCGTAATTTCAAAGTTCTTAAATGAACCTCCAGAAATACGTGTCCAATCACGTCAGCCATTAAAATGTATATAAGGTTGCTCAATTAGGAAAATTACCGCTTATTTGTAAACATTTACAGTACAGAAATGAAACTTCGTACCCACGGAGTGGTGAGACATGTGGAAGTGTGTAGTGTTAGTCTCATTATTCCGTGTTTGAAAATAATTCTTATTTTAAATTTATGCTACAATATTTTAAACGCCGTGAGTCGGCAGTCAAACGGAACGTGTACAGATCTATTCTGCTCAAGAAATTGCTCTTACCAAGTGAATCCAGGGTTTCATAATGGGGTGTATGGACTAGCCAGACTAGCCCTTAATTAGGGTGGAACCGTTTGTGTTTCAGCACCATCCTACAAATATTAAAAACGCGAAAGTTTGTAAGTATAGATGTATGTTTGTTACTCTTTGAATGGATTTTAATAAAACTTTACAATAATATAGCTTATACATCAGAATAACACACAGGCTACAATTTATAAAGATATTGTGTGATCTGCATAGACGAAGTCGCGGGCACCAGCTAGTTACTCATAAACGCGGTATATAGAAATATTTAACCACCCCAGATAATGTTAAGCTAGAGCGCGTCAGCATACCAAGAGAACTATCGACCCCAAAATTCGCACAAATAATGATCAAATTAACGGACTGGAATCATGTGTTTCACATCCTATATTATTTTACATTATATCTGAGGTCACCACAAGGGGCTAAAATTCCAAATTAGTTCCCTGTTAATGAAACACTTTTCTGTACTTTCGATGTTTTGTGTGACACACCCACGTCTATTAATTGCGCAACCGTTTATGACACCGTGATGTAAATGCGAGAGAATATGTGTTCGTACCACTTTGTGTTTAGACGTCGTTATGTGTTTAGCTGGTGATGAGACAAATATAGAGACAGATATACAATATCACGAGTTTATGCAAACGGGGTAGATAGAGCCTAAGGTCTTAAGTCCCAAAGGCCACGTTAAGTGTGATGGAATGAAATAGGGATGTGGACTGGGTAAAGGAGACATTATTTTATTTAGTCCGTTAACTTGATTACCCTAAAATAAAATGATTTAGGCATTTTCATACAAAAGTGTGCAGCCGCCCGGGCAATTTGTATGGGAAAGTCTATATTTTTTGTTTTTTATTGTTATTTTATAATCATTTTAATAAGGTTATTTAGTATAGCCTGTGGTTCAATTTTTTACGGGTATGTCCCTTCCACTGTTGTATAATAAAAATGAGTGTCAATATCAGGTCCATACTGACTTGCCGTTGTATAGTCGTAGATATGTAGCACGCGGCGTAGCTACTGGCTACGTATACGTCTACAAGTCTACGACTTTTTTCAACTTGCTTTTGCTTGCTGCGTTAGTATTGATTTATTAACTTTCCTAGATGTTTAGATAAATTAAATCCAAAGTATAAAATAAAATCAAAAATTTGATTCACAGTAAAACTGAGGAACATACTTTTTTTTAATAATATTTAAAATCGTGCAAATCTTTGTAGGATTAAGGGGTGAAAAAATAGGTTTAAGATTTACGTCATCGTGTTTTGTATCAAAATGTCAATTCGAAGAAATATTACGCTCTTCTTGAAGAACTTCAACATTCGTCTAAGTAAAAGATTTTTTTTTAAACTGTAGCTCTATGATCCATCCCTATTTATCGTCTAATGAATACTCTGGGAACACAAGGACGTGCAAGGTAAATAAACTCTTTCTTCCCAATCTGCGTGGTTTTCCCGATCTTCCAAAATTGCAAATGTATTTTTTTTTTACTAGCAAAGTTTGAACAAAAATGGAACTTTAAAACCTAGTCTTTTATTGTGTAAATAACATACCAAACATCATTGACATCAGATAACATTTAGGAGTGAAGAAACGTTTTCTGTTTTTCTATGAACGAGTGTGCGCTAGAAATTTTTTATATAGAATATTCTTTATTGTTAGATGTGAAATAAAATATACCTATTTCCGTGTATTTATTTTTCTTGATCTACTTTTATGTGAATTGGCGTAGTAAATTACATCCTTCCGTTATAAACTCTCTCGAGACACACAGCTTTCTTCATAATTCATTGATTTTTCCTAAACTCGTCGCAAAATTTTGTTACCTATTTAATAAATAATATGTATATTTTTGAAATCAAATAACAGATATCAAGTAAACAGCTCCACAAAATAAATACGATTTCAATTTGATGTTATCGTCGACGGAGGCCCGTAGGCCTTTATTATTATTTACATAGAATATTATTCCTCAGAAGATATTCAGATACAGTCTATTTATCAGACGACAATACAAAGCTTTCAGATCAGAATAAAGTTGTTACTTTAGACTTAGAAGAAAGCAAACGACGAACTTATTTGAAATAGACTTAAAATGTTTTGTCTACTAAAGCTATAAATAACGTTTGCAGAACAAAAATCTGCAGAAACCTACTTTATGTATTAAAGAAAAATAAAGATAGGCATTCATTTGCTACTTTATTTTGTAATTTTAAATTCTATTACTGATTATGTAATGTGTAGTTTTTTCATTTGGTTATTTCAGAGTTACTATATGTAGGATGTAAAGAATACACATTTTATATTTCACATTTACATGTGTAATTTATTCAGTATGAGTATACTTATTTATTGGAAAAAAAAATACAATTTCAGTATGATGCACATAAGAAAATTAATTAATTCATATTTTGATTATACTTACTTACAAAAGGTGCTTTAAAGAGTTAAGTTATAAAAGCGTTAAGCCGGCCAACAATTGTATAGTATGGATCAATAAAGATTGTATAAATAAATAAATAAACACTCTGTTCTGAAGTACGTTCCTATTAATAGTTTTGTTGATAAAGAAAAAATTATATTGAGCAAAAAACTTATTCCTTCTATTAGCATAAAAGTCAATGGCACGGAGAGTAAGCGTGATGCTCAACATCAACTTTTATGGGATCGAAAAGAAACTCGGAATAATTCCACCTCCACCCCGAATGCAAAGTAAATCGGCCCTAAGCCGGGATTTCCGAGGAATTCGCCAAATAAACTAAACACAATCCAAGGCTTTGTTTTACGGAGCAATAAGTCAGCGGAACAATCAAGTCGGTCCATGTTAGAAGTTTTGCTTAGTTCCAGTTAATATTTACGGCTTCACTAATGTCATCTAGTAAGTATAATCTTAAAATTGCTTTTTTAATAAAAAGCTGCTAATTTTTGGTGTGTTCCTACATCTTACCCATTTAATTATAAATAATATTCAGACACCAATCTTGACTTTATTATGGTTACTGAATTCTTAGAAGGACTGCATGGCATTTCAATATTTTCAACCATTTAAAAATAGGTACAAGTACAGTCTTCATGAGTTTGAGTTTCATGATTGAACGAGCGAGAGAAGCGAGTGTTTTCCGAGTTCTCCGAAACGTTTTACGTTCGAACGTACAAGTTAACTAACAAACATCGCTATGAAAATAGAAAGTGTATTATTAATTTTAACTTTTTATAATTTTAATTATAACATATACATATAATAAATAATACGGACGAATCACATAGATTGAGCTAGCCCCAAAATAAGTTCCAGACTTGTGTTACGGGATACTAACTAATAAAATAACAAATACTTATTATAAAGATAAAAATCCAAGACCCAGGTCAATCTGAAAAAGATCATCTGGACCTCCAGTGTGACAGCCTGGCATTATGAACACTAGGCCACAGAGGTCGTCAAATAATAGTTAGTATTCGTATCTTTGTATTATAAAATACGTCAACCATAAGCACAGATTACTAATAAGTCCATAAGTATGAGTAGACTTGCATGAAGTGACGGAGAGTGGGCGCTGTGACGCAGCGCTGCTCATCCGCTCGAGTAAGCTCACGTGGGCTAAGACCTTTACGGCAGAACATTTGCTTGGTTGACCTAGGCTTGATGGACAGGTCAGGGCTTGTTCTAATATGAATAAAGGTGAAGCGACGCCGGATGTTCAATGAAGTCGGTTGTCGACATTGCAAAGGTCGGGTTAAAGAATGCAAGGGCATTCTTTAACCTGACACGACGAAGGGTATAAGGTTACAAGACAGGCTAGTAGTTCATATTTAGAATAACCGAAATGATAACTGTAAAGTTTATTTATTCAAAATAGGATGTTGTTTATAGAATAATCATGTCTTGATGCCTTGCTTTTAGGATAATAAAAACTTTCAAAACTACTACTGCTACGAAGCAAAAAATAATCTTATGATTATAGTACAAAAAGTACAACTTAATACTAAGCAATGTCTACCAATTCACCTTTGGACATAAGGGAGATACCCTAAAAATATATTTGCAAGATTTTATTTTACCACTTTTTCGATATATAATAACATAATTAATATTCATACCCATACCAAATTACAGCGTTCTAGTACTTTTAGTCTCTGAGTAAAACCGGACAGACCGACAGACAGACAGACATGGCGAAACTATTAGAGTTTCTTGTTTACTATGGAACCCTTAACTATAACAATACCTGTCATATTACTTAGCCCATTTCTTTATTTCCCTTCGAGATTTACCAACGTCAGTGCTCTTCAAAAGTAACCTAATACGAAACAACGTTGCTCTAAGGTTTGGCCCAACCGCAAACCTTTTACATGAAACAGTCTAAAATGGACAGCGGTAGGTATTTCTATTCCCTTTGTTCAATTCCAAAATCGGTACTAATTCCAATTGAATTATACTTATATACAATAAATGTTTATTGGGAATTGGATAGCGCGTATCTGCTATCATTTAGTACAATAAATTTAACAAGCAGTTTGCCCTTGTAATTAGATACCCGCACGAAAAATCAATCTGTAATCATTTTGAATGTCGTTATCCTATTCAGATTATTATTATCAGTGAATTTCACTTGGAAGCGTAGCTTGGGTAAAATTGATCTGAAACTGTTTATCTACATCTATGCTAAAAATCCTATATAAAGTTTCTGAAACTTTTTGTTTTTTTATTACAGTAAAAATCAAAATCGCTTCATCCCTTTGAGAGCTACGATGTAGTTGCAAGTTAAACTTCCTGCCCAGAAATATCAATGACTATCAGTCTAATTGTATTGGGGTTAATACGCTCAATCGTCAAAATGTACCCATAATTTCAGGGAAAAATTATATTAAAAAAAAATTATAAGTGCAATAAATTAAATAAATAATTGCCTGTGCAACATTTCAGCGCAACCAAAAACTGGAACTTGGATCAATTTAGTTAGCAAAAGTTAATCTAAACAAACATTGCAAGTTTTAGCAACAAGCTTGTAAAAGTCTCTTTACACAATTCATTAGTATTCATTATGTAAGTCCTCCTTGTGTCGTAATCCTCATTTTTATGGGTTGTGGAATCTATGGAACATCTTCCTGTGTTAGTGTGTTAGTGTACACACATATACGCACACACACACGGAACTGACTACATAGGACTGAATGGCAGGAAAACTCTATAATGTTATCTCGTCATTTAGTCCTGTGCTCCGCAGTACGCTATTTTCCAACAAGTCAAATTAGATACTTTTTTCTAAACGTCAAAACAAACAGATTCTATGGGATTTGGTATGAAATACAGGCAGATGACGTCATAGATTTTTGGACAAAGTCAAGTGACATTATTTTGCGACGTTTTATTTTGTTATCAGTACAAAATAATTTATTTTTGACTTAGGAAAATACCCAGTTCGGACAACGTCGCGTCGCTGACTTTGGTCTCGATTTTCTCGACAATTATATAAACAACTATGACATCGGAAAATTAAATTGATGACATATAATAGAAAAACGTTAAGCGCTAGATGCAGGCCGCTCTTGATCTGTCATTTTGGAAATCTTTGGGTGAGGCCTATGTCCAGCAGCATGTGTAAATTATATTAAGAATAAGTGGTACATTTAGTACTTGTACCAAATAATCATTTTTTTTCTTTCTTTTCTTCTAAGTGTATTATGAATAATCCTCTTATATCATATTATATATTGGTGGCAAAACTGGAAATATAATATGACAGAATGATAAATAAATAAAACAAAATGAAAGTCACCTTGGTTTTCTAAAAAACAGAGAAGATTGATGCTTGGCAAGGGTAAAGATAACTAAACAGTAGCCACTGAAAACTTGATAAACTATGTATTTCGGGCAGGTGAGATTGCATCGCGTCGAAAGTTAAAAAGGCAGATAGAGGTGACTGATAACAACGGATCCCTCGAAATAACCAATGCCAGATTCTTATCTTTTTGTGTTATTTCGAAAAGAGGTTCAATTTTATTTTTTGTTTGATATTCGAGCTTTGAAAGCTTACCAATGATTTTAAAATGACGCAGAACGCAATTTCTCGTCATCATTTTACTTTTGTAACCAGTCATGATTTACAATTACAAAAATTACAAACCTAGTTTTTTTTAAATTAATTACTCGTGCGTAATATTTACTTTTGGCTATTAACTATGTGAGGTGTAATATCTGTGAGATGAAGTGGAGTGACGTCCGTCTGATTGTCTCATGTAAACTCTATCTACTTGTACTCCATGCCAATGTCCATGTGTAGGTCAATAACGTCAATTTTATGTTAAGCTGAGACTTTAATTTAAAACCTTTTGTGATAATGAAAAAAGGAAGCTGTTTGTCTTCATTCTAAATAGCCGGCCAAAGGACATTTAGGACAAAATATATTTGTAGGTCATAGCAGTCCACGCATAGAGTTGACTTCTTGAATTTGTAAGGGTGCGTGATTTATCAAACAAATTTCTTGAAAGTTTAATTGTCTCTAGATTTCTACAGTTAATACCCAATTACAATCGTTAGTACCCGATTATCGTTCTTTTTATCCTAAATAAATGTGAAACAATACCTGTACTATGGCCCCCACTTTTATTAGGTATAGTAATCTAAAACTGTGATGCAACTAATTAAAATATCACATCGGTAAAAAAAGGTGAGGCTGGAGGTATATTGTAATAAACAAAGCCTCAAAGCTTGCTATTATAATCTTTTTTGAACGTACCCATGGTCTGTTCCACATCTCTTTACCTCAGTGGTTCGATAAAAAGAAATGAGATACATACATACAAGCTAAACAAAGCTTATGAACATCAATGAAACCTCTTCAACCCGGCCAGCGAAGAGAGTGTAGACTAAGTACTCTGGCTACTCTGGCCAAGTATGGCTCTAGTAGTACAGAGAGGGTCGCGCTCCCGCAGTGGAGACAAAAAGACCTGATGATGACTAGGTACATAGGCCAATTAGAATGGCATTCCACAAACCCTTTAAATATTAGAACCGAGATATTTTAAGAGATCAAAGCCTCAACAACTGAAATTGTGTCCGAACACACCAATTTCATCAGTTCCACACTCTATACTTCAGTGAGCCATGTGGGATTTGACGAGATGAGATACACACTGAGTGGAAGTAGTCCCTTGAAATGACGTTCCGCGAACCACTTTGATGTCCGAACAGCGAGACTCTTCGTATAATTTACGCTCCTATGAATTGAAATTGCGTTTCTTGTTCGTGATGTTGTTATCCAGTCTGACCCAAAAAAAACTATTAAAGTAATGTATATTACATTATAGAAATGTTCTTTCATTACATATGTGCGTAAAGAAATAAAAAATACGGGTTCATCCCTCTCGTTTATCGTGTTAACTCAAGTAAAAGCTTGGGCTGCTGAGGCATTCGACACCTATTTGGGACGGGCTAATTATGGAACTGTTGAATCCTGAAAAAGAAATGTGATAAAAATTATTACCAAGAATTCATTTTAAAAAACCTGCAAAACCGAAATATTTAGACCAAAGCGTGTTGGTCTTTTTTAAATCAAATTTTAGAGAAATATAATAAAGACTTACTCCAGAGCGTTAATTTTTTTAGGGTTCCTTAGTCAAGGAACTCTTATAGTTTCGCCTTTTCTACTTTAGCAGTATAGCAGTTTTACTAAGAAACTAAAAAGCTAAAAAGCTTTTATTTGACAAAGTGGTAAAATAAAATCTTAAAAAGATTTTTAGGGTATCTACCATACAAGTAAAGTGGGAGTAAATTTTTTTTCTTGACTAACCCTTCGTGTGGAGTATCATTAAGTATAGTTTACGAATTATGTAACCAACTTATAAAAAGTATTTGGATAAAACAAATTTCATACAAATTTAATAGAAAATTAGTTTTTACTGGCGTGAAATCAAAGTCGGCATTTGCAATTTCGAAACCCTACATTGCGCATTGCCCAACACGTACTTGGCCGGTTTTATATGTCTAGTTTTGCGCCTCCCTCAGGTAAACGATTTCAATTTCTTGAGCTCTTTAGCTCTTACGCATCATTAATTATATCAACTATATAGAGCGTAAGTGTGGAATACTGTTTTGTACCATATTGTACACAATTTCATGTTCATTGATCCATTTCCTTCCGGAACATGTCACGCTGGGTCACTAGTCAAAAACTAAAGGCCGGATCATCGCAGCTAATCAATTATCATCATTTAACTTCCCTCGCTTTTGTTCCATAAAATTTTACTGGCAGGAAATCCCTGGGGCGGGTGAATTAGGCTGTGTACCCATTTACATATCCATCCATACATGAATTACCCATTCCACGCCCGTTTGAATCTTCGATTCAATCTTCATTTGAGTAGGCGTTTATCGTGAAAGTAAAAAAAGATAAGAACTGTAAAAATTAAGTAAATAGGGAATGGAGTTTCTTTTAGAGCTATACTTCTCGTCCACATTAACTTAGGAACTAAAATCGTTTTGATGACGTTGTTCCGAGTACGTTTGTATTAAATTGACATGAAAATAAAGATTATGAGTAGGTATTCGAATCCTCCATTAAAAACGCACCAACATCGCCGGCTAATATTTCAAGTTTAAGCCGCCTCTATTCAAACGATCCAGTCAATTTCGACTTAGTTTATGCACGCTCAGCTGTTCATTTTCGTATTTCGTCATTAGGGAATTAGGCCAGTCATATAACGCCGAATTCCGACCCAGTTGTATCAATATCAACTTTAACGAGAAATACCGTACCTACTCTCTCGATCTCTTCTGAAAGGGAATCTGGCTGCAAGAAAACATCCAGCTGGTGAACGACGTCGGTTTGTTTAAGAAAATAAAGAATATTGGAAAATTTGAGCTATTACATACACCTAGAAAATTTAATTATGGCTCGAACAGTCATACATAGTGACCTTTCTCGTCAGAGCCTTCCTATCGTCTTTTTGCACAAAATTAATAATCAGCGCGCTTTAATTTTAGAATGCTACTAACCTGGGTAAAATCTATTTCGTGGACCTAAAAAATCTACCAAAAAAGCTAGTTTAATTATTAGCCAGGACTGGCCTAAATGTTATAATTATCAGTAAGATCATGGCCATGCTCACTCTGAAATAAAATCTTATGTGCGGGTGTAGTCCCTCAAGCACTCAAGTTCCATCAATAGTTAGGCATATTTCGATTGAAACTATAGATTGTAAAACTATCGATTTGTTGGCAACACTAGATGCCACAAGAGAGGAGGTTTTCAGTGTAACAACTTCAAACCATCTTCTGCAATCATCGCAATATGTAGGCTGTTGAGGAAGAAAGTTCACGTGTACACACATTTTGTAACAATTATTGCGCTATACAAATTTAAAAACCTTACAAATTTCATGACTAATTTGGATTAAGTGCACCTACACATATTTTATAACACTACGCTGTACATATTAAACCATAAGTTTAAATATGTTGACTAATGTGGATCAAGGATATGGAAACCAATGACCTGCGTATTGTGTTTCTAGCATGTGCCTGGCACACGTGGCAATTTCTCCGGTAACTATATCGTGTTTTGTTTACTTTAGAAACAGTATGTTGTTACAGTTTGTTAAAAGAAAATGTGCTTTAGTTTTTTACATTTAAGATGTAATGAGGTTTATTGTAATAACTGGCACTGGTGAACTCGTCCCGGATTTTACTGATTTGATATTTGATATTCAAATATATAAATTATACTGGCTACGGCTACACGTATGTAAACTTCTACTAAATATCATGAAGCTTCGATCCAGGATACACGAGTTATCATCTAATAAACATACAAATCCACAAACATACCTAGTCCAGATTGTTTAAATTAAGAACTTCGCTAGGTTCAAAAATGTTAAGTTTTTACCTTGGCTATCCAAACATTCAGGAATTAAAATTTCGATTTTATCTCGTTTTAGAGAAAATTAATTTATTTCAGGCGTGGGCGAACTGGGATTCATGAACTACGAGTGGATTTCGTTCATGGATTTTTTAGTTCGGCAACGAAAAGACTCCAAAACAAAGTGAAATATTTTTGGCAAGCTTATAGAGCAATACCACATAGAGAGTGCGTTGACCTGACCTGCTTTGGCAATGTTCATTGGGACATCTGCAACATCCATTATAGACGCATTGTACTATGTCCTACTACGGCGTTTAGTACACATTGCGAATGTATTAAAAGTATTAACACTTAGTAGTCTACGTGATCGAATTAAAAATAGGGAAATTCGTAGAACTAAGGTCGCTGACTTACCTAGCCCTGCGGACTAGGTCACTGAAGTGGTAGTGAGTGGGGCAAATAGCGTTTAGAACCGACAGTCGATGAGGCCGAGAGGTTCTCTAATGGTGCAATTATTAGGTGGTCGGACGACCTTAATAAGCTTGCAGAAAAACACTGGATGTAAGCCGCTTCCAATTGGCTGTATTGGAAATCTTTGGGGAGGCTTATGTTCAGCAGTGGGCATAGGCATATTGTTAATATAATCATGATGCCACTAAGTGCTAGAAGGTCATATTGGAATTGTTCGCTCTTAACATAATGAAAGTTGTGACACTTCAAGAGAGCAAATGACCTACAGAACAGTAATGTACCTTTCTATTTTATTTTATAGGGCGACGTCATCATTAATTCAACACTCAAGAAACATTGACTAAAAAACAGTAGTAGAAATTTTTTAAGATTTGATGAAGAAATGAGACCTTATTATTATAGCCCTATCCTTTGTTGTAGATCAAATATTATATTTAACGTCAACCCCAGGAAACGGCGTGGTGGTGGGTGAAAAACTTACTCTAAACTAGAGCGTCGAACTAAAAGTCATTTTATATTTTTCAGTTTTTATTTTACAAAGTTTATATTTTTCATTAAAGTTTATTGTAAAATCTTCTCATCTAACGTCGTGGCCAGACGCTAGACGGTTAGATAAACAATAATCGAACTCCGATAGAGACAAGCAGCGTGAATCACCAAGGAGGCACGTATTTCATTTGCAGAGCGCTTTCGTTGCAAACAGTGTAATAAAGCCGACTTTAACATATGATGTACTTACCTAATTTTATATTTATGATTTAATTATTCCGTGTAAACAAACAACTACAATGTTCGTGTGTAAGTTACCTATAGATTGTATGTTACGAGAAAATTCACAAAAGTAAAACAATAGGAATGCACTTTTTACCACTGTATAATTAAGGTGTTCGTAGTAATTTATTCCCTTATGATTTAAGTGTGATGTTATGCAATTAAGATTTCAACATTAAAATAGTAGGTAAACTTACATTAAAATAAGTATCTATATTTAGTAAAGAATACATTTCAACTTACTGTTTTCCTTTTTCAAATAAGCAGAGAGTTCCGCGGTTAATTATTGTAAAACTCTGGCAGCACCTACCTATAAACATTCACTTAGCTATTAACTGCTGAAAGTTTCTCGGTTCCTCGCGCATATGCGCCGTAGTAGGGGTTGAACGGTGTCATAAGGCTGAACCGAACCGACGGCACCAGCTCAGTCACGTAGGGACAGACGAGCGTGCGGCGGTCCGCGAACCCGACACAATTCCACTCGACGCGAACGATAAAATGAACTTCTATAATAACAACAAACTTCCTTCAAACCACATGTAAATTTACTAAGTTTAGCTATTATTCCACTCCGTTATGTTGTCGCAGTTACCTGCACTCGCGTGATGTAACCAGTTCGGCCTCATTTTCATAATGTGATTGTTTCTTACTGTGAGTCAAACCTGTCTAATTCAACACATGGTCGTTGTGAGTCAGTTTTAACTATGTAAACAGAGTTTATGAAGTGTGCATGCGTACTGATAAAACTTTGAAAGACAACTTTGTTGACATGTGAATAGACGGTTTAAGGTAGGGATATACGTGCGGATGGTGTGCGATGGTTCAGCGATGCTGTGCCTGGAGTCGTTGATGGCGAGGTGGCGCGAGCGCGGCGAGCGCGCGGACCGGGAGGCGCAGAGACGAGCGCGCTCGCGAAGCCTCTGCTCTTCAGCGGCGGACGGCAGCCTGCTCCAGCTATTACATAGGAGAGCCAGCAGCGCTATGTGAGTCTTTACCTTTTTCATAATAAGATCTCATATAACGAGCGCGGCGAGCGCTGACCGGGAGGAGCATAGACGAGCGTGCTCGCGGAGCCTTTGCTCCTCGGCAGCGGACGTCAGCCTGCTGCAGCTGCTGCACAGAAAAGAAGCTAGCAGTGCACTGAGTCTACCTTTTTATAATAAGATTTTATATATGACGGGCGTGGACCGGGAGGAACAGAGACGAGCGAATTTGCGTAGCTTCTGTTTCTTGGCGTCAGACAGCAGTTTGCTGCAGATCCTTTGCTCCACGGCAGCGGACAAGAGCCTGCTGTAGCTGCTACACTGGAGAGCCACAACCAAAAAAAAGGGGCCCATACAAATGAATAGAATAAAGGAATAGAAACTTCAAAATAAAAATTCTTTCAAATTCCGACTAGTAAACAACTTTTTCTTTGATTTTTATTTCACTGTTTTACCTTTGGTTTAACAATACCTAAATTGTGAATATTGAAAAACTCGACTAAAAAATATTGTTCATTTTATTTGGAAAAAAATTTGGGTCCTCCACTCCTTTGTTCCCTGAAGCCTCCAGACCCCTAAATCCAGCCCTGTGTATAAAGACAACGCAATATGTATGTCCTTTTTCTTCATCCAATGATTAGGTATGTCATCATTACACTTAAACTTTTATGACAAAAAGAATTAACTTTTAATTCAAAAGTTTTGCGTTATCTAAACAAAATATAGAATCAATGAAATGGGAAATACCCCATGATCCACAAAAAAGAAATTCAAAGTTAAGGGTCCTCCCTGCGCTAGCGACCTTGAAAACACAAAAAAAATAATTTCTCTTTCTGTAAGTGAGATTATCAGAAACCCTCGTACAACTTTTTAGCTAGTATCCTTGGATGTTTATCTATATATGTATTTATTATAAAATATAGTATCGTTGAGTTAGTATCCCACAACACAAGTTTTGAACTTACTTTGGGGCTAGCTCAATCAGTGTAATTTGTCCCTATATATTTATATTTTATTTATTATTTATCCTTAAGTTTCATTAGAACCTCGAAAATCATTGAAATAAAATACCCTGAATTTTCCTTTGCAAAAAATACTAAAAACGGCCATTTTTGACTCTTTTTGTAAAGGTTTCTAAACCGGATAGTATTTCAATAACTTTCGAGGTTCTAATGAAACTTCAGGATACTAGCTAAAAAGTTGTACGAGGGTTTCTAATAATCTCACTTACAGAAAGAGAAATTAATTTTTTTGTGTTTTCAAGGTCGCTAGCGCAGGGAGGAGCCTTAACGGTCGCAAATATGGGCATTTTTTAGTCAAATGGTAAGTTTTAAAATTGCAGACTACGCAATATAGCTTGGCCTTAAGGCTTGCCCCTATAATTTTACGCAATAGGCATAACGAATGGAAAAATATTTTTTATCCATCGGTTAGATTATTAAAAAATATTGTACATGTATTTTTTCTTTTCTCTGAGAAACCAAAAATGACAAAGAAACAGCGAATTGAAATTTCGCGTGACGTCACACTTGAGCACGATTTTTACTCAAGTGTCGACGTCGCAAGCCCCCTATCCGGAACTTTGACGCTCTGTATCTTTGTGATTTTTTACTTTTTTGGTAAACTGAAAAATACGGGTCCATTATTTTTGGATAATCTAAAAGACGGACTAATTACAATCATACTTTTCGGACCCTGTCATCATCCCTATTTTACTACATACAAGAAAAATAAAATATTTAAGAGAGAGCCAAAAAACAATCTGAAAAGTTTCGTTTTCGTTCATAATGTCATAAAATAAATTTTAAAATTAAATTCAAAGTTTTCAGGATTTTTTATCTGCTTAAAAACACCACTAAGCTACTATAGCTTTGGTAGCTGCCATAATTATGACGTCATCAGATTATGTAAACAAACAAGTGTAAACTTTCAGATAGATCTGTCATTCTGTCGTACCGATACCCTCTAAATTCATGACCGACACCGACACCCCAGTGGTGCCATTTTTTAAACACGGAGTCACTGAACAAACTTTTTTTTTGTATGAAAAAACCATTCGTTTAGGTGACTCTACGTTTCAAAAAATGTCACTTCGGGTATGAGGTTAGGGGTTTACTTTTACTTTATTGATGTCGGTCTGTAGCTGGCTAATCATTTTAAAAAGTTTTGTACCTTCTTATTTTTCGATTCGATAATAGAAATAATACCATAGAAGACGGTTTTGTAAAGGGAGACAGCACAAATTTGGTAAGGATAAACTCATTTATTGTCCAATAAATATTTTCTGCAAATCCAGTCTTTTGTTTTGCTTTTAACACTAGTTTTCTTGAATTCAGGAACAGCACACCAACGATAAGTAGAATAATAATTTATTTTAAAATAAACATTACCAATGCAGCCCATTTCATTGTTTGTTCACTTAAAATAGTGGTTATGTCTTATGGATTACACCACAATTGACGTCATGACCACAGAGTAATAAGTGTGCGTGCACTTCATTTAGTGTTTTCGTTAAAACAAGCGCAAAATTCAAAAATGTAAAATTTAAATTGCATTTATCGATTGACAATTTTTTTTAAGTTTTTTCTTTGGTTTATTAGCACTTCAGAATCCTATTGAGAAACTTTTCAAAAACGGGTGTAATACTCTTGATAGAATAAGCTGAGGAATATAGTTGTGGACTGGGTAAAAAATATATTATTTAGTACGTTTACTAATTTATCTAAAAATAAAGGACCCACATTGGTCGTTTAGCAAAGTAGTAAAAATTCACAAAGATATAGCGCTTCGAAGCTTCGGAGTGCGATTTATTTACATCACCTTTGGTTCAAAATCGTAGCTGATTGTGACGTAACAGAGAAAAGAAAAACATACGTATACCATACTTTAAAAGTCTATTGAATGAGTCAAAAACAATTAGTACGTATCCGTATTAGCCCAGATTTCTTTGGATGGTATACCATCTTTAGATACTATTACGCTTTCCGGGTTCTCTCCAATCTTCTTTTCAAAAAGATCTTGACTTTCTGTCCTCGCTTTAATAATTCCAAATAGGTAGGCTATGTAGCATACTAAAACAAATCCTACGCCAACAAAACATAATATAAGGACTGTCCAAACTGAAGAACTTTTTTGCTCTTCTTCGGGTCTGGCAGTAGTTCCTTCATCATAATCTGTTTCTGTAACAACGACAGTAACAGTCGTGGGTGTGTCAGTAACATTTTCAGTTGTTTCTTCTGTTACTTCATTTGTAACTGTAGTAAACTCGGTATTACTTTCTGTTTCAGTTGTATAAGTATCGGTTGTTGTTATTGTTGTTGTTGTTGTTGGCGGTGGTGTTGTTGTTGTTGTTGTTGTAGTTGTTGTTACATGTTCTTCATCGTCGTTGTAAAAGTTGCATTCTCCATCATAATTCGGAGGGACATATCGGAATGAATCAATCAAAACTGTATTCAGTCTGAATACGTTTGAATAGAATACTAGCTGAAAGCAATAAAATTGCACACATAAGTACATTAGAAATCCAGTAATGTAGTAGCAGTCTATTATCGTACCTCGTCTACGAATTTTTAAGGCAATAAGGCTGAACAACTTTTACTAAGGCGCCATTTTTTATTTCTTATAGTTTAGTTGGACCATTGTTCTGCATATGGTGTTCCATTTTCCAAAATTATTTACCCTATTGCCCAGGCTTAATAGCTATGTACCTAACAAAAAAAGTTTCATTCGAATCCGTCCAGTATTTCCGGAGATTAGCGTGTACAAACAGACAGATATTTTAATTCTTACTCCATTTATATGTCTACATCGCCCCCAGTCACACTTTTTTTACTGTTTTATTATATGTATATAGATTTAGTATTCTTTCAAAATGTTACCACTTCGATATTAAGTTTGGATCTATGTTTCGTAGGGAGTATTTATTTATTTAACCTTTATTGTACAAACAACAATTTGTATAGCACAATCATCACAAAGCAGGCGGACTAACAGCCAACCTTTGGGTTGTTAGAGAAATATTGGCGGAAATAATGGTAATGTAATTTGTTTTTTTACAAATAAATTGATTAGTTTATATAATACTTTACAATTTAAGAAAGTAAGTACTTACATATCCTCGAAATGGTTGAGTGTTGCTAGGTATAACAACAGTTGCTTTTACCCATTCCCCAAGCGGCGCGAATGGGTTTACACTGGACCACATACGGACAAACACATTGTCTTCATTGTAAACTTCAACAGAGACAATTTCACGCATCTCAAGGTAGATATTAACTTCAACTTGACCATCTGCCTCCATGTCAAAGAAAAATGTGGATATACAGCCGCGTGGATTCGGCGACGTCATGAATGTATCACTTCTCGGATGCACTGGCTCCATTGATATAGAACTATAGTCACCTAATACCCAACTATTGTTGACAGTTTGGCAATCTCGTGCAAACGAAGAATCAAACGAATCGAAACCATTTTCAAAATTAAACGTTATACAATCACTTGCGAATACTGTCGAAAACAGAAGAAAGAAAATTAGGCAACGCTCCATCTTTTCCGAATCCACAACTAAAACCGCAATGCAAATTTTAAAAAATAATGATCGATTAATTATTTTTGCTGCTATCTTGAAATGGTCATAATCCTTTGATACATTATGTAAGTACATGGGAGTTATTGTGATAGTGAGATTTGTTGTATGAATAAATAAAAAGATAAGATAAATTGTACACTATCCAAATTTTCATCACATGTTTTAATTTGGATAATAATCCGAGCATTGTAATGCTCAGATTATTATATCCAATCAATAAGATAAGACTAGATCGCAATGGAAGATAAAATGTGAGGTGGCCCATGGTACAAACAGGAATGTGGATCATATACTGTGCTGATTAATACTTACAAATAATTGAGATCAAATATATATACTTATAAAAACTAATCTTCATCATCTTCTCGCCCACCATGACGCTAAAAGTGGCTTTTGATTCTTGCGGCCCTAGGCTCTGCATATAGCCGCAAGACCCAAAATGCTCTGTCTGCCCCATTAGGGATAAAGACGTGATAGTATGTATGTATGTATTTATAAAAACTAAATACTGCAAAGTGGACTAACTGAAACTCTTTTTATTTTTTGGCTTCCATACAACAAACGTCATTTTTCGAAACATGAACCTTTCGTGAGCGAGTCCGACTCGCAATTGGCCGGTTATATTAATACACTAGCTGATGCCCGCGGCGTTGCCCGCGTGCTCGTGCCGGGATATAAAGTATCCTATGTTCTTCACCGGTCTCAAACTATACCTTTCCATACCTTCCATCTAAATCGGTTCAGTGGTTCAAGCGTAAAGAGGTAGAAGACAGATAGAGTTATTCTCACATTTATATATACTTATGTAAAGAAGTATGAGAATAAGGAAGTAAGCAATTAAGCAAGTAAGGAAGTAAGAAAGTAAAGAACTAAGGAAGTATGGAAATGAGGAAGTAAAGAAGTAAGAATAAGGATACGTAAAGTGTGCTTGAAATAATATTTTCGGGGTGCTCTGTAAATATAATGTTATAGCTGATTCGCCTCTTCAAGTAGGTATGTGTTGACAGTACATACATAAGTAGTGTATTTAAAGTTTATAATACAGCACATAAAGTCGGACATAAGCATTTCACATGTATCTATCCTGTGCCACACCCATCGCATAATTTATCAGTGTTTCGTAACACCAATTTATAAGTTCCCTACAGCCCGAGTCACTGAGGATAAAAAATTGCCTCCATTAACTCTCTGATAACGCAACCGACGCCCCTAAGTCAACGAAAACATGTAAAAAAAGCTAAGAAATTTTCCTTCCCGTTGAACCTCGCCGGAACTTTGCTAAATAAACATTAGCAATTGGTTTATGAAGTGTTTTTAATGTAAAATCAGCATGAAAATTTTGACGTTTAAGATTAAAATTGAATCGTACAAGTAGCAACACGTAAGTTTAGCGCTGAGTAGAGTGTAGAGGGGATACTGCGCATGGGTACAGTATTACTTTTTGACTTCTGCGCAGCCAAGGTCAGCGCTAGAGTTTCGTGCCGCTACCTGTATACCTTTAAACGATTGTATATTTATAAATTTCTGTGATCTCGAAAACGGCTCTAACAATTTCGCTGAAAATTGGTATATGGGGGTTTTTGGGGGTAGACAATCGATCTAGATTAGTCTTATGTTTGGAAAAACGCGTGTGTTCGAGTTTTCATGCGTTTTTCTTTCAGCTTTCTGCTGGTTGCTATTTGTTTTGGCTCAACAGTTAAGGATGCGGACCGCTAGAAAGAGTATTACGGGTTCGAATCCCACTCGGTGACTTACTTTTGTTTTTTTATGTTCAAGTTAATATATAATTTTTTATTTTGTATTGTTTTTAGACAAGTTTAAAAAAAATTAGTTAATGTTTGAGATGTAACCGAGCTAAGCTCGGTCATACAGGTACTATTTTGTAAAAGCAAAAAGTGGTTAATTGCGAAAGGTATTGTAGCACGAGATCATCATCATCATCCGAGCGTATTTTCCCGATTGCATCCTCAGCGGTAACACTTCAGAGCCAGGGGTCCGCTACCTAACCTAGGTGATTTATCGAGGACGGACCTCCGCAATCCAAAAGGCAGACCAGAACCAATCCTTGCATAGGTTTTATCAAACGCTAGATGGTGTTTAGAGCCCACAGTATACGTGCCTTCCGAAACATGGAATCATCTTTCTTTTCGGATAATCGTGTGATTCAAGCCTGCAATATCCTAACCAGAAGTCCTTTTTTAGCCTGTTATGACGGTCAGACCATAGGACCACTGTGGTCCTATTCTAGTTCAGAAACCGCAGGGCACAAACTTGGCGCATCCAGCGTTGTTTTTTCATCACCATTCAAAGAAGAAGACGAAGAAGTTACTTACGCCGCAAAAAACACGTTTCTATGGGCAAACTTTCCAGCGCTTGTACTTATTAAGCGTAAAACTCAATTGCATGCAAAACTTAAAAATCAAGTACAAGAATTGTACTGATGTTTTTACGCCAAGAATATTATATTCCCCCATAGCAAAGGCGCAGGTAAGGTGTAGTTTGTGAGTTATATTTTTATTATACCAAAAATAATAAGAAAATAAGAACAGACTTAAGAAAAAAATATTATAAATTTGTACAAGAGCAGGCCTATCTCAGGAAGGCGTAAGTTAGCTTAGCTTGCGTTGTGACTGACGCTTTACTATGCGACGCTACCTACCGGATTTTAATCGCTGGCTTAGCCAATTAAGGTCTATATTTAACTAAAAAGTTAAGAGATTACAGTACAACCGACTCTGTTTTGCGACAGGTACTTATTGAAATGTTATTTGCATATTAGCCTTTACTTTAATAAAGACTGCTCTAACTTTATGCATAAAGTATTGTATTATGTAGATATAGGTACCGACTCGTATATCTATAGCAGAGATACTCTGATCTATAGCAAAAACTGTGACGAATTTGTTTATTCCTAGAATGTCAAAATTACTTGTCTTCTGTCTTTGTTTGTCTGTCATATGGAAGAGTCGCAAAATCCAAATTCAAATTCCACACTTTTTCAAGTTACAAGATCGAAAAAGAGAAAATCAATAAAAGTTTCAGGTGGATTGATAGACTACTGAGATTATGTTAGTTCCTGGTGCCAAAATACGTAGAAAGTGAACTCAGAGAAGCGAAAAGTTCTGTGGGTTTATCGTGACCGAGTAACGTAGTATATATCAACAAAGTGACAAATTTAATCCAATACCAATTTTTCTAACATTAAATTCCTGTGGTTTGTTGAAGCCCACAGGTTGCAATGTTCACACCATTTATGTGTATGATTATATGTACTCTATTTGGCTTGAGTTTCGACGTCAGTCCTATACAAGAAACATGACTATGTAGTGAGTAGTGATTTGCAACTACGCCGTCCTACTTTTTGTCAGTTCAAATTAGGTCACTCCGGAGGGGAGATTGTGGGAGATTGGCAATAAGATGCAACGATCCGGAGTTCCGATGCCTACACTTAGAACAAGATGTGAATACGTGAGTGTTTTCTATAATGTTTGTATTTCCGTTTCCTTCTTAATAGCGTTGTTCATTTTTATGGCTTTAGAAACATCACTCAGTGATCAATAAATGTAGTTGAGAAGTCTTTCTTATGGCATAGTTAATACAGATTAATATATCATGTACCAGCTGATGCCCGCAACTTCTTTGACATGAAATTTAAAAATGACGACACATCTTTTTATCCTGGTATACATAAATCAATAAAATAACTCATTTTTACATAAATTTATTAAATATACAGGCACGCGATTTTTTATTTATGTTATATTATGGATTTAAAAGGAACAAAAAGTTTGATTCTTTTCAAAATTGACATAAAAACGTTCATTTTGGCGTGCATTGGACTTCAACTTCAATCGTTTGAACTAGGTTTTTTTTTTATTGTCGCACCCATTTACCCCATACTTGGACTCATTTGAAATTGTACACAATAGATTGCGTGTACGTAGTATAGTACCTGGGCGACCGAGCTTTGCTCGGTGTCGCACCCATTTACCCCATATTTGGACTCATTTGAAATTGTACACAATAGATTGCGTGTACGTAGTATAGTACCTGGGCGACCGAGCTTTGCTCGGTTACATCTTTTTTTTAACTTGTCTAAAAACAATGCAAAATAAAAAATTATATATAAATATAAACATAAAATAAAACAAAAGTAAGTCACCGAGTGGGATTCGAACCCGTAACACTCTTTTACGAAATTAGCGACCATATTCTGCGTGGAAAGAAAAACGCATGAAAACTCGAAAACACGCGTTTTCCCAAACATAAAACTAATCTAGATCGATTGTTTACCCCCGAAAACCCCCATATACAAATTTTCAGCGAAATCGTTAGAGCTGTTTTCGAGATCACAGAAATTTATAAATATATATACATATATACAAGAATTGCTCGTTTAAAGGTATAAGATACAGGGTATAAATGGACGGTCGACTAAGTATTGAAAAGAAAACTCAGTTTGTCAATATAAAAGTTGTTATATTTAGTATTCTGGGATCTAAAAAAATGTTTTTTACAGCCAAAAGTTGTGAAAATTAACGTTAAAAATTTTTGCCTCTCTAGTCCTTTAGAAAAAGTTGTTCACATTGACTTTGTGAGACGCCCGTTCAAGTAAGAGCATACATTTACGCCTGTACAAAACTCGAAAGAATAATTTAATTTAGTTTCCTGTAAACAAGTAAACACCCGGCTTAGAGTAAAGCATAGTTTGGCTGGACTGGCATTTCACTGGCAAGAACATAATTCTTAAAAGTTTATTAATTGCTCATAGAGTCAACAGTAGAGTATGTTATTTTGAACGCTTCTGTAAGTAGAGGTGACTTTGCAACTAATTTGTGTAACTTTATGGTTCTTTTACTAATAGGTAAGTGTAATTGAATGGGATTTTTTTTTATATATATGTAGGTTAAAATAATTTACTAATATACAGAAAAACTTACTATTGTAGTAGTATGATTTTGATATCAAATTACGAATTTCCCTGGTTTATATATTGCCCAATAACCTACGATAATTTGGAATTACCATCTTCTGAGCTGTAATGAATTATTGTCAATGAATCGTATGACCTGTTTGCAACCCACAAAATATTCATATAATACAGACGAATACATTTAAAACAATTAAAAGAAAACCGGCCCGCCCTTTGACCGACACATACCATTCAATAGAGTTAAGGTAAGTATTGTATATTTTTATAAGTTAATGTGTTTGTTGATCGTAGAGTTCTGAAACATCCATTAAGATAGCAATCAGAAACACGCCCCTCCAGGAAATAATGTCTTATAGCTAATAAGCCACTGGCCCACTATACTTGTCTTTACTCGTACATAATATAAATAAATATATAGGGACAAATTACACTGATTGAGGTAGCCCCAAAGTAAGTTCGAGACTTGTGTTATGGGATACTAACTCAACGATATTATATTTCATAACAAATGCATATATAGATAAACATACAAGGCCCAGGACAATTTGAAAAAGGCCATTTTACAACTTGCCCTGACCGGGAATCGAACCCGGGTCCTCTGGGTGGCGGACTTAACTAGCATGGTGATCACTACGCCACGGAGGTCGTCAAAAATAATCATACTATCATTCGAATGGGTCGATGACTGGGTCAAAAATAAATTATTCGGTAGAGTTCATAAAATAAATCGTCACAAAACAGTGTCACTATTGATCATATCCATTTTCAACATGATTTTAGATATTTAAATGCAGAAAAACATGACATTAATGATTTGACTAGTGACGACAAGTTTAGCATCTAACGAATTATTAGAAATAAGATTAACTACTAGTGTTTTAAAATTTATTTACATTCAAACCGTTTCACTCTACAAAATCGGTCTTTGCAAGTGGTCACTCACATTTACTTTAATCAATACATCATCAGTCATCATAAGTTCAGAAATATTTATAGAATTTATTTAAAGAAACATACGTTTTCAATTCTTCAATTAGTAAAATTTGATTTAATTGTACGACCGAGTTAAATGTTTTTATAGCTAACTAATCCTTGCACTGTAAGAACTAGGGTGAGCTCAACGTACATTTCACACACACGCAAAAATCTCGTAGACTAATAAATATGCTAACGCCATCATTACATTTATAACTGTCTATACATTCCCTCTCTACTGACAAGAATATACTCGTTAGTTCCTAAATAAATTGATCATGATGATACGTTCTTTCATTCTTTTTCGCCTAAGGATACCGAATTCGGGTCACCCATAAAATAAATTGATGACACCACTATCAACATTCGTCAACATCCGATGTACGACAAGGCTGCTGAGTGTCGTTTGAAATTAAATCAATCGTGTTTGGCCGTTCTGCCAATCGGATCCCTGATGAATAGCTATATGTCGCCGGCGAGCACTGGCCGACCATAAATAAAAATCAAGCCCGAGCTAGCAACAGCCAGCAGTTATTACGTAAATATAGTGCTTGTCGAAATGTATTTTATTATATTTCATTTTAAATGGGTAATACATATAGGAAATACTGACATCGATTTATATTCTTTTCATTAATCCCTACAGGAGCCATCAAGAAATAGTTGCTTGCAATATTAGCTTAAAATTGTTTCAATGCCAGAAATTAATTGCTGTGAAACCGACCACATGTATAGTTTTGGCTGTCCTACCCCTACCGAAGCTTCGGTGGCGAGTTAAAGCCATCAGCGACGATTGGCACGCGTGTGACCGCTCTGGAGCCATGCATGCTTGCTTGCATGCTGCATGCTTCATGTTTGATTGCTTGCATGCTTGATTGTATGCTGCATGCTACATACTTGCTTGCATGCTGAATACTTGCATGCATGCTGCTTTCTTGCATGCTGCATGCTTGCTTGCATTTCCGTTTTATGCGAAGTAATAAATATTAATTGCAAATATCGTGATAAGAAATTAATAATTATTAGACCTAATGAATAACTGATTTGAGAAGTAAATATACGGCGTAAAAAGTGACGAAAATGAAAAATAATATAGATTGATAAAAAGGTACGAAAAAATGTTGAGCAAAAAGGTTGTGCACCAACATAAATTAAGGATACAAAAAGTTTGGGGATCCATTATAGAAACCGGTAGAAGGGTCGTTCAAATATCTATCTCAAATCAAAATCAATCGCGACCAGTCCCGTTATGTTACGGGATTATTTAGTTATTAATAGTAGTAATACTCGTAAAAACAAGTAACTAAAGCCCATCCATCTTTGGCTTTTTAGGCAAAAATATATATTTATTACCTTTTTTCTTGCAATATTTCCCCACACATGCGTAAACATGTGTCAGTCAGCATTATCCTATACACGAGTAACATAAGTTTACCTTTATTCTCGTCTGATAAGTTTACCCAAAATATTTGCAAGACCACGTGTAAAAACATTTGAATAGTTCTTCATATTAAAAGGATATTGCTGTCTCTGTTGAGGATTATTACGGCCTCGAGACTGTTTGTTTAGGTGTCTAAGTCATTCTAGAGGTATAAGTATGCTATTAAATTGCTTTATATACGCTTTTTAGGGTTTCGTTCCCAAAGGTAAAAACGGGACCCTATTAATAAGACTTCGCTGTCTGTCCGTCTGTCCGTCTGTCTGTCACCAGGCTGTATTTCAAGAACCGCGATAGCTAGACAGTTGAAATTTTCACAAATTATGTATTTCTATTGCTGCTATAACAACAAATACTAAAATAATAATATATAATAATAATAAATTCCTTTATTTCAGGCAATAGCATTGTACTTACAAATTTTGTACAATGCCAGAGACCCATATTATAAATACCTTATAACTAACATACATAATAATTATATATAATTTCTATCCTAATTTACACAAAATGAAATAACAAAAATATTTAACGGGCTCGCCATACAACAAACGCGATTTTTTTGCCCTTTTTTGCTCGATATCAATAATGGCAACAGGTAGGCACTTGAAATATTCACAAAATACTCAGTTGAATTTTCATTTTAATATTATATAAAAAATTAAAATAAAATAAATATTTAAGGGGGGCTCCCCAACAAAAAACTTGATTTTTATAGATAATGGTACGGAATCCTTCGTGCGCGAGTCCGACTCTCACTTGGTTATTATATTCATTTAATGTGTAAGTGTGAGTGTGACGAAATGTTCAAAGAACTGCCGTGCTGTGTAAGCTGTGTTCGCCTGACCACGCAAAATAACAGGACAAGGAAAAGAACTTCATCAAATGCTATACAAAGGACTAAAACACAATTAACGATACTAGTTATTCCGCTTTAACATTTATCACGAATAATTTTCAACTTGCGTAATATTCCCCACTGTGAAAACCATAAAGAGTTATTTACGGGCGTGATTTTAAGAGAAATTAATGCCTGTTGAGTTGCTTCCCAACTGCTAATTTGGGGTTTCTGAAGGTTCTTATATAAATCCTTCAGGGAAAAGTGATTATTCTGCAACTGAGGCCGTTGAACTTTGTCAAATAAGCTTCTTGTGGTTTAGATTTTTATTGATTTTAGTCTGCATTTTCATTGCTAAATTAAATGAATGGGTACCTACAAATACTTTTGATGTGTAAATTGATCGGATTGGCTTGATGTATCTATTTTCATACTAATAAGGTTTTTCTGGGGCCCAGCGCGAATATTTTTTCAACATTTTATATTTACATTACTAATGACATAAATTATACACGTATAGAACGAAAAACGAAAAAAACAAATACGAATAATGTCCAATACGAAAAAAAAAAATTATAGTTTGTCGGCATAAGTAACATATTATAAATATGTAAAATTACAGCCTTCTAATATAGGTACTAAGTTTCTGAGTTAAACCGCGGACGGATATAGGCAGACATACCGAAACTATAAGAGCCTAGGGACTTTGGAACTCTATGAAGGACAGTATAAAAGATAACGGCATTTTTTAATTTAAAATTTGACACTGTTAATAATGCTAATGACATAATTTGCATGGAAATGTGATTCTAAAGTTGTGTGAGGCAGAGGCAGCAGACGGCTCGTTATGCTTTATGGCATATACTCGTAGACGCATATTGAAGTAAAACACGCACAGCTGGGTGGTTACGAGAATCAAGTTTAACAGTTTTAATTTACATATACTTCTATATATTTTTGTATTATCCTATTTTTATCAGTCTTAATTTTTAATTTTCTGTTCATAGCAACAAATCTGAACAGTGTAAAATTGAGTACTTACTTACCTTATTTTCTTTCCTTTATTTAGCTCAGAAAAATTTATGAGTCTACCTCACATGCTTTTCTTCACCGATAGAAATATCATAGTCAATAAAAAGGACCGCCAAGTATTGGCCTGCCATTTTGATACAAAAGACACCTGTGCAGATCCTAGCACAATTCGAGTTAAAAGATTTTTTAACTTGTACGAATAATTGCATTATTTGAAATATTGTAATTAGAATTTAAATCAATGTAATAAAGCGTACAATAAACTAGATCACAACACCAACCAAATAAGGAAAACAACACACTTAACTCATTTACCTCATCTTATCATTTCCACTGTGCTTCTGCATTTGTGTACGTATGTTTACATTCAGTGCCCTTAAATATCTGCAGCAACACTAAGGTATCTCTAATGGATTAGTCCTTGTGAAATTAGAATTAGGCATCAATTGCCGCTTCGTCTCTTCACATACTGGTATCGTCATCCATTAGACTAATTAGGGATCTTGCTAATGGATGTAAATGTTCTCAGTACGATCATCGAAATGTTAGCTTTAGGTGTTGCTGCTTCAGAATTCACCTGGAAATGTACTTTGCCCTTAAAACGACCTGTTTCGCGAAAACCTTTTTCTTTTATATCGAAGACCTGATGTACCTAGTTTTTTCGTTGGAGCGCTTCAAAACGACCTCTGTGTCGCGCCAACGGCATGCACATAAATTCACCATATGAACTTTTCTATGTATGAAGTACATATTAGTTTTTCTTCAAGTAACTTTTCATTTTGGTTATTCATAACCAAGTTTGTATAAGAAAACTATCTGCACTTTCGGATAGTCGCAAACTCTATTAATATTCACCTTATCTCATAATGAAACTTACAATTTACCTTATAAGCGGAGAAAATGCTAGTACTAGTATAACTTCTCATAAACTACATACGGCTGACATCCGAAGCCCTGCCTAGCACTAGCGAATAGTCCGTTGGCGAGCCGCATATGAATATTTATGTATTGTGTACTGCATTGATAGACATATGAATACGTTTTAATATGTATTATATCAACTAGTTTCTCGAAGATAGCGTCTTAAAATAAATAGGAAAAGGCCCAATCAAACATTATAATTGTATATATAGCGCAAAAATTTTTTTTCGTGAGTAATAAAATAATTAAATTTCCTGCAAAAACGTACTTTGAGATTCCGAAACCTGAAGTTTATATTATTATATATATTTTGGAAGTTTGTTTGCGAAACTTTGTTATCTTTTTTTCATTATTAAAGCCATAAAATGTCAGAAATAAGCCGAAAACTGGGAGCAGTGCGCCCACATAAGAATATATTAAAATATTATATTGTGATAACAAGACGTTTTTGTTTATACAAACTAAAACATGGGATGAAAAATTCTCATGACGTTAAACTGAGATTTCGAGAAAAAAAATTCATTATTGTATTTAATATTAAAATGTTTCATTACATGTTTTAGTTTGAATATTAATCCGATCATTGTAATACTGTAAAAAATAATTTTTGACTACTTATAGATTCCGTTATTATGCCCCAATTTGTTTATTAAAATACTAAGCATTTTAAAAGTGTTAGATCTTTGTGTAATGCAACGCTAATTACTTTATGTAGAACTGCTCAATTTAAAAAATCTCTAAATGAACCAAACTTTTCTGCAAACTCCTCTAATGATTTGATTAATCAGTTAGTGCAAAGTTAACAAGTTAAAATGAAAATTTTTCTACTGAAGTTAGTGAATTAAACAAACTGAGTGATCGAAAAAGAATCACTTCGTTACCTGAATTTTGAAACGTTATAACGGAATAGTTTCTGCATTGAATGGCCTGTATTCAGTTGCATGTGCTCTTTCTAAAGCATGATGGTCTAACATGCGTTTTCGCACATTTGCGTGAAAAACAGAAAAATATAGAAATTGAATGTATACTTAGCTAAAAATAACGTATTTTTTGTTACTGAACAAAAATAAACTTCGCCTTCTGTACCAACGGTTGGGTTAACTTTTGTTTTGAGAAAGCCAATAGGTAAATACAATACTGTATTCGCTAGGACCAGCACAGATAATATATCATCTTATAATATGCACTGTTGTTTGTTTTTCGAGTGTGTAAGTGGTCAACACTGGTGTCAAATTTTTCATCCGACATAGCTTGACGACTGCTATACAATGATGACAACCGGGACCAACGGCTTATACGTGCCTTCCAAAGCACGGAGGAGCTAGATACATTTTTATGCCACTTGTGGTCACCCATCCAAGTGCGGACCACGCCCGGTCTCACTTTGCTTGCGTAAGCGCTAACAATGCGCACTCCCGCCGTGCCTCCGAGCTCCCCAAATTCCATCATGTACTTACAAAGCACCAGATTTCTCTATCGCTTATGAAATAGAAAAAAACAAATTTTGAAAAGCCCAAAGACGAAGGACACTTTCTACTACGCAAATCAAGGGTTTCGCCCATGCTTTCAATCGATTTCTATCATCTGCGCACTTAGACACATGGTTTTCATATTATTTATACATTCCACTTTTTTTGCTTAGAGACTATGTTTCATATTGCTGCCGGGAGTGACTGAGCTGATCAGTGAGTTGGCTTTGCTTTTTTACTACTCAGTATTTTGTATTACGTAATTTATGTTTATTAACTCGTTCGCAAGCTTTACATACAGGTTATAATGTGTCAACTTTGTATTTTATACCTTTAAACGAGCAATTCTCGTATATTTCTGTGATCTCGAAAACGGCTCTAACGATTTCGCTGAAAATTGGTATATGGGGGTTTTCGGGGGTAAACAATTGATCTAGATTAGTCTTATGTTTGGGAAAACGCGAGTTTTCGAGTTTTCATGCGTTTTTCTTTCCACAATGAATATGGTCGCTAATTTCGTTTCGCCGGCCGCTATCATCTTGGCTCAGCGGTTAAGGATGTGGACCGCTAGAAAGAGTTCGAATCTCACTCGGTGACTTACTTTTGTTTTTTTTTGTGTTTAAGTTTATATATAATTTTTTATTTTGTTTTGTTTTTAGACAAGTTTAAAAAAAATTAAGTTAATGTTTGAGATGTAACCGATGTTGCCCAGGTACTTATATTTTAAGTATTTATTAATCACCACGCCTACCTGACCAATACTGTAACAATTAGTTTCTTTCGGCGTTTCTTCTCAGCATCTCAGCAGTGATCGTTGAGGAAGCTGCTATCGATGGCTTTTCTTTAAAAATAAATAAATTTTAATATACACTAGATTGATGTGTAAAAGCATAGGCCTAGAATTTTTTATGTGTAAAAGTCTTATTACAGAATTAACATTTGAATTTTAACACATTATAGGACACTTACGGCTGTGGACGTAATTCAATTGTTATTTCTATTGTGTCCTGCAATGTGTTAAACTGTAGTAGAGGTAATGCAATTCGATTTGCTGATACTGCGTTCGACTGTCGCTTCAAGCGCTTGAAGAGGGTTAAAGCGACTATAGGAACACGCTGTGAGGTCTCCATATGCCAGCGAATAGGGTATTGTCACTCTTTGTTAGGCGGTTCCCAATTGTTTTTGTTATTGCCCGTTCATCGTCATTAATCACAGCACGGGATTTCCGTCCGTCCAATATGCTTGGACTAATGTTTGATACGTCGGTGATAGATGAGTTTGGACTATTGTATATTGACCTAATTATATTTGGAAGCTTTAACTTGCTTATAGAATATTGCTATAGATTGGAATTATACAGATTATGTCAATGATGTTATATTTTCTCAAAATGTCGCATGACATAAAGCTTACGAAATATTTGTTTTTTTTTTAAATTACCCTTACAACACGAAATATAGTGTTATTTCGTGCTAGTGCTGATGATAATAATTTTTCTTGTGCTCCTTCAGGAATTTTATCATTATCATTTCAGCCGCATAACGTCCACTGCTGGACATAGGCCTTTCCCAAGAATTTCCAAAATGAGCGATCTAGAACGTCTAGCCAGCGTCTTCCAGCGACCTTGGTCAGAACGTCAGAACACCTTGGGTGGATGTCCTACGCTTGCCAGTACGTGTTCACCATTCGAGAACCTTTTTGCCCTATCGGCCATCGGTTCGTCGCGCTATGTGTCCTGCCCACTGCCAATTCAACGAGCTAATCAGCTGGGGTATATCAGTGGCTTTAGTTGTCCTACGAATTTCCACATTTCTGATTCGATCACGTAGAGAAACACCGCGCATAGCCCTTTCCATAGCGCGTTGCACGACCTTGAGCCTTCTTATGTGACCACGTAAGAGCCATAAGTCAAAACTGATAATACATATTGGTTGTAGACGTTAGTCTATTTAGATAGATATTTATATAGAGGTATTTTTGTGAAATGTTGTCAATTCCATGTAATATTCGGCTGTAAAATATGTGCACTTCAAAACGAATACAACTTTATGCCCGGGGACAAACGTACTTTCAGATTTTAGCATTACTCGAGAAAATATAAAACTACTTCTAATTTCTTTCAATAACAAAATCAAAAGTAGTAAAAGTTTACTTTTACTTTGTAAAATGAAAAAAATCTCAAAAAATCCTCTATAGGCAAAGTTCAAAGGGTCAAGGTCTTTACACAATGGAGGTGACTAACGCGATTAAAAACATAAATTCAGTGTGACCTACACGAAGTGAATCAAAGGAACGCTTTCTGTACAACATTTTATGATTCTCGCCGACACTCTACGTGATATGAAAAATCATATTTTATTTACCATCGGATCATAAACACATGTACATTAAACATGAAAATGATATAAAAACGCTGTAAATAAACGTCGTTACTGTGAGATGGTGACCGATAGTCCTGCGGTATCCTGAGTAGTGGAGTGGAGATCAAGAAAACACGTATGCACGATATTGGCGTTTATTCCGGACTGTTCGATACCAGTCACAAACCACTTAATATTACCCACCACCGTTTGTTATCCTATTACCATGAGGGTAATAGGATAACAAATGGTGGTGGGTACATTACACTCCCCGACATCAATCAACCCCTACGTACTAAAAAAAACAATCTTTATCCTAAACATTAATATCTATTACTTAGTATTAAGTGACTTACATCTAGGTAAAACTATTTGTACATATTTTTCAGCCTACACTGCCGTATGGGGCGACTCAGAGGTGGTGTCGGTACGCTAGGCAAGGCATCTTGAAACTCGGGAGAAGCAGGAGTGTCCTTTACGTCCTCCACCCCCGCATCCATTCCCACTGACCCCTCCGCGAGCGCGACGGCGTCGCCGATCACCGGTTCCGACTCCTCCGACTGGGGCGTATCCACCGCGTCCGACAAAGCCGGCCCGGGTTGAGAGTTTGTGCTAGACTCTTTTACACTATCCGTTGCTGGACAAGCGAGTGATGACCTACTTGTTCTTTTCCTCAACTGGTCAATATGCCTATGAATAACCTCACCATACTTATCCCTTATCTTATAATTGCTAGGCCCTACACACTCAGTAACCTGGCCTGAAGCCCACTTGTCCGATTTTAAGTATTGCCTATACCATACTGTCTCATTTTGTCTCATCTGTCTCTCGCCCCCCTTAGCAGCTAACTTTTGGAGGAGTTGCGCTTTCTTAACTTTAATTTCCCTATCCGGTTTTAGGGTGTCTAACTTAGTGCGTAAACGCCTACCTAGTAACAGCATAGCCGGGCTTTCCCCGGTCGTAGCATGCTCTGTGTTCCTGTAATGTAGCAAAAAGGTACATAAGGCTTTATCCGTGTCTTTTTTTTCTATATTCGCTTTTTTAATGACTCGTTTTAGCGTTTTCACTGCATTTTCCGCAAGTCCGTTGGAAGAGGGATGGTAAGGCGGAGAAAAAACCTGAGATACGCCCAGATTGCGCATAAAGTTACCAAATTCCCCGCTCGAAAATGGCGGTCCGTTATCGTTTACTATTTGCTTTGGTAAACCCCACCTACTGAATAATTCGCAAATTTTTCCAATGACCCCCGGGGCCGCCGTACTAGAAACTTGGACTACTTCAATCCACTTTGACATGGCATCAACCACTACTAAGTACGTTTTGCCAAAAATCGGGCCCATAAAATCTAAATGTAGCCGAGTCCAAGGACGGTTCGGCCAAGGCCACATTTTGGGGGCCTGGCGCGGTGGCGCGTCCGCCTGTGATGCGCACACCTCGCACTCCTTACACAATCGCTCCACGTCCTCATCCACCCCTGGCCACCACACATAACTACGGGCTAACGCCTTAGATTTAACTATACCCATATGAGGTTCATGAATTATGCGAAGCGCTTTCTCCCTGCATGCTACCGGTACCACAAGCCTGTGGCCCCACATAACGCACCCTAATTCCTCGTATAATCCTTCTTTACGATTAAAGAAAGGTTTTAAATTAACGATATCGCATTCATTCGGCCAGCCATCGCGCACAAAACTTAAAATTTTTGCGAGTAAGGGATCGCGAGCCGTTTGAATCTTAATCTCATTATAATCTAACAATAACTCCTGCTGAATAAAATGTAAGTAAGTTTGCTCGGGCGCCGGCGCATGACTCATCTGTTTACCGCTGGACACAGGCAGGCGCGACAGCCCGTCCGCTCCATTCTGGTCGGTGCGCACGTACTCAATATCATACGAATATGCTGATAATATTATAGCCCAACGTTGCATTCTGCTCGCTACCATTGTTGGTATTCCTGTATGTGGCCCGAGTATCGACACTAGCGGTTTGTGGTCTGTACGCAATGTAAAACGCCTGCCATACAAATACTGGTGAAATTTATTATCTGAAAAGATAATAGCTAACGCTTCACGATGTATTTGTGAATAATTTTTCTCTGCCTCATTGAGCGTACGCGATACGTATGCTATCGGGCGCTCGCGGCCGCCGTCCTTGCTCGGCTGCGAGAGCACTCCCCCCACGCCCCGCGCGCTGGCGTCGCAGGTGACAATCAAGGGTAGATTCGGGTCATAGTGCACCAAAACCTCCGCGCTGACTAACAATTGCTTGACTTCTTTAAATGCGTGCTCACATTGTTTTGACCAAACCCAAGTCCTGCCTTTCTTTAACAATTCGTATAAGGGAACTAACTTGGCACTCATATTCTTGACGAACTTTGCGTAAAAATTTACTAAGCCCAAAAATGAACGTAATTCTGTGACACAGCTAGGCCGAGGTATTTTGACAATTGCTTGAATTTTATCTGGGTCTGTCCTAATGCCCTCTCTGTTCAATACGTAACCTAAATAGCGCACCTCATTGACCAGAAACACACATTTATTTGTCCTCAATCTTAATCCATATTTATGCAATCTACTAAAAACCGCCTCCACGGCCTGTAAATGGTCTGATTTACTTTTTCCTCCAATAATCACGTCGTCTAAAAATACCTCCACATTAGGAATATTATTTAATAAGTTGCACATTATACGTTGAAAAATCCCTGCACTAGATGCAAGGCCATAAACAAGCCTGTTATATCTATATAGACCCCTATGCGTGTTGATTACCGTTAGATCTTTGCTGTCATCTAACAATACCTGATTAAAGGCTTGGGACAAATCAATTTTTGAAAAGTAACGTGACCCGCTTAACCTTACCAGTAAATCATCAACTTTAGGTAACGGATACCGATCCACTATAAGAGCCGGGTTTACCGTAGCTTTGTAGTCAGCACAAATTCTCAATGACCCGTCCGCCTTGCTTACCGGCACGATGGGCGAGGCCCACTCCGAGCAGTCGACCGGCTCGATGACGCCGTCGCGCAGCATGTCATCCAGCTGAGCGTCGACGCGCTCGCGCAGCGCGTACGGCAGCGGCCGCGCGCGGTGAAACACCGGCACCGCGCCCTCCCTGACCTTCAATGATGCCTTGCCGCCCGTATAAGTGCCCAGACCTCCGTTAAATAGCTCCTTATACCTGTCAACCAATTTTTTTAACTCATAATCTAAATGCATAGGATTTCTACCTAAGTTTACTATATTGTTACAGCTTGTAAACACCGGCAACTGAATTTTCAGTTCCGTTAGCCACTACCTCCCTAATAACGAGGTTGTACCTCCGTCGATAACAAATAATTCTAGGTTCTTTTTAATATCCCCATAACATACACTAGGACTTATCACACCTAGAGGTTTAAGTACCGATCCATCGTAAAAATTAAGCCTTATATTGGTTGAATTTATTTTAACATTTCTGAAGTAGCTGTCATACATTTGCTTACTAATACAAGATACAGCGGTGCCGGTATCTACCTCCATGTTAATTAACTGGTTTTCAATTAATATTGGCACACTCACCGCCTTATAATCGTTTAGGCATAGATGATGAAAGTCCTCAACGTAGTGGTCCTGGATCTCATCAGCGTTTTCTTCCGCCACCAACCCATAGTTCACCGCTGTTCCGCGGCCTACTCGCTGCTGAGGACAGACCCGACGCAGATGACCCATGCTCTTGCACTTGCTGCACGTATAACGTTTGAACCGACAATCCTCTTGGTGGTGGTCCGTTCCCCCACAGCAGTCACAGTTCGCAGTCTTCAGCTTATTCCGAGTGTCACTTCCCGCACTCCTTCCTCCATGTCCCAGAGCCCCGGCCTCCGCCCGCCGTAATCCCAGGCCTCTGCGCGCACCGCGCGCACCCTGGCCCGCCGGCCGCCACTGCCGCTGACTGCCACTGCCCGCCAGGGAATGTACGTCCGCAGAATTCTCCCGGCTTACCGTTCCCGCCGCCTCCACCGCGGCAGCATCCCGTTCTGCGGCCTCCAAAGCCAATTTTACAGCGTTAGTGAAAGTGAGTGAATCATCTTCCGCAAACAATCTCTGTCGAATGAGATCGCTCTTCAAGCCGCAAACAAATTGGTCGCGCAGGTTCTCATTCAGTCCTTCGCCCAGCTTGCAATACCTTGTTAATTTTTTTAATTCGGCCACATAGCTGGCCACGTTTTCATCCGCCGCTTGCCTCCTCTGCCTAAATCGGAACCTCTCTGCCAATGCCGACGGCGCCGGTTGGAGATGATTACGCAACAATTTGACCGCGTCATCGTACTCCAGCTCCGACGGTTTCCTCGGGCTGGCCAAGTTAGACAGCAGCTCATACGCCTCGTCCCCCATCACAGCTATCAATGTAGGTACTCTGAGTTCACTCTTAACACTATTCACTGTGAAATACATCTCCAGCCTTTCCACGTACGACGACCACGCCCCGGCCTTCACGTCGAACTCCCGCACTTTACCGATCGACATTTTGTTAATTCCCGCCGCACTCGATAAATGCAAATAATCCTCGTTCGCCAATGTGAGATGGTGACCGATAGTCCTGCGGTATCCTGAGTAGTGGAGTGGAGATCAAGAAAACACGTATGCACGATATTGGCGTTTATTCCGGACTGTTCGATACCAGTCACAAACCACTTAATATTACCCACCACCGTTTGTTATCCTATTACCCTCATACATTACAGTTACTTTTGATTTAATATAAGAAATATCAATTTAAAATACCTTTTTATATAAAATTGTGGTATGTAATTAAAGATTATTTACATTCAAAAATGTAAGTAGTGTGTAAACAAACAGGCGTACGCTACGCGTGTTTTTTTACACACTCTTTATTTATAAGTATTTATTTAGCTTACCCTGTTTGTTGATTTTTGTTTTTCGTTTAGGTCAAATTTTGCAAGTTAAATTTGAGCTACTTCCCGGTTTCCGATTGACATGGAATTTTGTATGCTAATGTAAATTAGACAATGCAATACAACAGTGACAGAAGCTGGTCTGATAATAGAGCTGGAGGATGGCTATATGAAGCCTGTAATGAAACGACGCAACCTTATCGAGTTTGGGCTTATTACATTTGTCTTGTGTACGATTTTTTAAAACTTATTTTATTTTCTCTCTTGACACATGATAGATTTAAAAAAATAAGAAGCTTCCGTTCGAATTCCCGAGAGAATCACAAGAGACTTAAGACCAACGCCTTCAAGATTAAAACATCGTACTCGTATTTCAAAAAAGAATAATTTGCAGATTTAAAATGCAAATACTACTTGAGGCAAATATTTTATGATGCAAATATGATATTTGAGAGTTTCAGGAGGAAAAAGTCATGGAGCGTCGGTGGCCCGGCGGTAGTGCGCTTTGCTAGCACTTTCGCAAGTTAAGCGACACCGGGCGTGGTCCGCACTTGGATTGGTGACCACAAGTGGCATAAAGTCAGATGCCTTTAGGTAGCCTGAAAAATCTGACACCAGTGTTGACCACTTACACACGAAAAAAAAGAGCGTAGTTTCGCCGCGTCGGCGTCGTAGCACGTCTACATAATAGTTTAAGAGGGTCACTAGCTGTAAGACCCTCATTACATCTACTTGAGTTATAATTACAAATTATTTTTCACAAACTCAGAATAAAAATATATATATAATTTAAGGTGATACATTATGGTGTGTATCATTTGAAGTTTCTAGAGCAAAAAGTTTTTTCGTTTAACGCACTTTCGTAGAGGCCGCAGCGTCGTAGCGCGTCTACAGAGTAACTCGTAAAGATATGAGATAGATTAGATTATTGTTAGTGAAAATAGCATTAAATAGAAGAGAAGAAAAGAGAAGGTTTTAAAGTCATTTCGTACGAACCATACTAACCACTAGTGTCGTCTGTGACGTCGGCAACTGCCGCGCGGCACGTACAGTTCCCTGTCGCATGCCGCTCGTCTTTAAAGAGTACCTTTAAGCTGGAAGTAATTTGTATCTAATTGGAACGAAGTTCCTTATCGCGCGTTGCGAAAGGAGGCTAGATGGAAAAAATTAAGACCAAAAGTTGTACTTGTTGTTGCACGGCGTGCGCGTGTTTCTCTGACTGTCTCTCTCTCTCTCGAACTTCGATCCATCCGGGTGTCCCCTGACACCTCTCAAATATTTTTAAGTAATAAATAAATGTATTTATTATAATTAATTAAAATGAAATAATTTCTTTATTTATTATTAAAATTAGATTAATAATAAATAAATTTATTTAGATTTTAATTTAGTTTTTAATTTAGTTGTTAACTGAAATTGACATTACTAATTAAATAAAAGTCAAAAATATTTATTTAATAATAGTTTATTATTAATTAAATACTATATTTCTTCATAAGTGCACGCCACGTCACGTCCTTTCGAGTCTCGGTCGGAACTGACCCTTATAATACCTCGTGACCCTTACCTTCTTAAAGACAATAGCTTATTGTCTACGACACTGCTACGCAGGGTCACTCGATGCGTTATGGGATCCCTCATTAGAACCACCAACCAAGTAATTTATTTTTGACTTAGGAAAGTTCCCTAAACATTGTTCGCCATTTGTTTTAATGAGCCGACTCATACGTAACTCAAATGCCTCCTTGGTAGCGTGGCTGGGGTGATGACGTCACTGACAATCAGGTAGCCACCCGTAGCGACGGCCTTCAGAGTTTTCGGATTTTTTTCCACCCCAAACCAGGGTTGTGCGATTTAGTAAATAACTGTTTGGAGCAACTTGATTTACTTTTTTGGTAGCACCTAACTATCGAAAGTTGCCTGGAAAATGTGTTTTGGGTAAAAATGCTGCTTTTATTTTTAGCTGCTTATATTTCATATAATATTTTGGATTGTAATTTATAAACATATTATGTGAGAAATGTTAAGCAAACTATGATGCCGTGACTAGTTTATTCATGTGAAAAATGTAAGGATCCGTGGGATTGTCAAAAATTACACCACGCGGGCATAAAACATATTATTTATGTAAAGCACTCAAAGCAATTTAGGTAATTACATAGACTCGTGTTTACAAAAGAGCATTCCTGCAAACATTTTTCACAAATAATAACGAGAATAAATTTGAAACCAGATTCAGAGTTTCCGGGCATGAATTAAAATTTTCTATGCCTCTCAAAATATCAGTATTATATGAAAATATTTAAAAGTCGCTTAAAATCTTATTGTATTTAATTACGATACACAGAGTGGTGAGTGTACCTGCCGCATTTCTGATGAGGTAAGTACATTAGCATGGTTAAATATGTATAAATGTTTTATTAAAATCCAAATAAATTAGGTAGGTATATATTAAAATTCAAGGATATTTATTTAAAAAAGTAGTATAATTCTATTTATTTTAAAGATAAGTTAGGTATCTATTGAACTTCTGATGGAACTGCTAACAAGGTACTTTTTACAAAAATCTTATAGCTGTATTTGATAACCTCTGTGCGTGAACTCGTTTCTAACAAATAAAAAAATGGAACAGGATAATATATAGACTGGCTAGTAAAAAAAAAGTTCTTACAGAGTTTGTTTTTTATATTTTCAATTCAGTTATATTCAAATTGGTAGGTATTAAAGCTCAAGTGCGGTTTCAGTTATTGCCGATTTTATTTCGAATTCAAACAGTTCATTAAAAACGTCTTGAAAAAATAAAATGTATTTGATTGAAAATCTTTCCTTCTGATGTGTTTTCGGTTGAATAAATGACAAAAAATGGGTAAATAAAGGAACATTATTGCAGGAATCCCAAAATAACATTCGGCCATATATTCCGCTGAGCTTTGCCATCAACCATTGCTAAGCCTGTCGCATGAATGAGATTAGATTAGTGATAGTCATTTATATAGCACAAAAATAACTTTGATTGCATTTGGAGAATGATACCTAACTTCTTTGAAGAAAAAAAGCTTTTTTTCATACAAGCTTTAATTGTGAGGCCTAAGTACTTGTCAAGATAAATTTTATAAGTCCAAACTCGATAAGGCTATATTGTTTTATTACGGGGTTTCTATTGTTTCAATAATATTGCATTGTCATCTTATTTACATTAGTATAATAAATTTAATCTTGACCAGAAACCGGGAAGTGGCTCAAATTTAACTTGCAAGATTTAACCCAAACAAAAATATCAACAAATAAGGAAAGCTGAGTAATAAAAATAAATTTTAGCATGTTAGGACGTTGCAAAACTTTCACCTCAATATAAAGAGCTATGGTAGTTATTATGTCGATGCCTTGATAGGTTTCTCCTAGACTAAATGACGAAAAACGGGTAAACAAAGGTGCTAATTCAGGGATCTCAAAATAACTACATATATATAGTGTTGTCGGAGTCTTATTATATGGATTAAATGATGAATTAGTTGGCGATTTAATTTTTTCTATTTTTAATCTCCGACAAAAAGAGGGCAGTTGTAAGTTTGGCGCTAATTTGTATCTGTCTGACTGAGTCATCGTAGCTCTTGACCGGATGAACCTATGTCAATGCGGTTTTTATCACGTAAAAGCAAGTTCCCTTGTGGTTCTTAGCTATGTTTGATGCAAATCGGTTCAGCCGTTCAAAAGTTGTTGGGGTTTAACGCTTGGAAATCGGGTTTTTTAATTTACCTGGCAAATAATAAATGGCACTACGGATATCAGTACCACTTTACATTGTTTAGAATATGTAGTTCTGCACTCACTACTAGATGGGGTTTTATTTTTAATTTTCCTGGCAAATGTATACAATACCGTAATAATATGTTTACAATACATTTGCAATTTTACATATACATTATATATTATTGTAATAATATGTATACAATACATTTGTATATCATCATCAGGACTTTTGGTATCCAATGCAGGAGCACGACCCTTCCTGTACTACCGGAGCCATACTTAGCCAGAGCAGCCAGAGAACTTGGCCTACACTCACCACGCTGGCCAGATGGGTTGAAGAGGTCTCATTGATGTTAATAAGCTTTGTTTAGCTTGTTTTTCCTAATTCGCATTCTACGACATCCACGGGAGGACTTGGAGTGGCCCTATCTTCTCTGCCGAAAACCACACGGCATAGACATATGTATATAATATGTAGTTTTTGTTTTGTTTATTTTTTCAATATGTATAATATGTACAATAGTACAGTAAAAGTTTCTTTACGATATTTTCACTAACCAAATGGTGGCAGTTGAGAATAACCGTATACCAATTCAGGAAGTAAGCACAAGAATTCGATCTTCACAGACCCACAGCCAGAACCTCAACCCAAACGGGGAAAGTTAACAAATTTTATCTGAAAGATCTGTTGACAGAGGGATCTACCAGCAAGATTTCTACTTCAGTATAATAGATAGAGCTCTACCAGAAAATCGACCACACTACTTTAAATTAAAGCTCAGTTCGTAGGCGGAAAAAACCTCGGAATCATGACTATTTACTTTATATTTAAACTTTATTGCACAGTTTAAAAAAATTACAAAGGCGGATCTAATGATAATCCCAAAAGACATTTAGAGCTACTTAAAGTAGGTACTCAACCTTGAACAAAGGAGAGTTCTCCAGTATTTGGACTGTAAATTGCGGCGATTAACATCGGGATCAACTCCAAATACTCTAGCTAAGGAGCACGCAGGACTTAGTACAATTTAGGGCCTTTGTTTGAGCTCGTAGTGTGTATGTAATTACATTTGAACTTAGAAAATAACTAACCGTTTCTAAGTTGTACATTACATTATTATGTACAGTTACGAGTATAACTTCATAAACGATTAAGTACCTAATTATTGACTTAAAATAGCTTTTTTATCTCATCTACTCGAAAAACTATGTTTTCATCCCAAAACATTTGGAAGTAAAGTTACTGCTAAATTTCTGATTTTCTCGGGACTAAAAAGTGAAAAAGAAAATATCTAGGGACTAAAAACAATTTGAAAATTGAACACGAGTGTAATCTATGTACCTATAGAATCAAAAATAATGTTGGCAGGCCAGCAAAAGAAAAAAAATTAGTTTTAAAACAATAAATAATTGGCAAAGGCGTCGTAAATTTTCAAATTAGGAATACGTATTATCGTTACCACGGATAAATGTAGGTAAACATTCTTATTTTCTTCGCCTCGGAAAAGAAATAAGCGTAATTAAAAAAGCGCAACTTTTGTGTTTGATTAAAAGTAATAAAAAAAGATTTAGGTTCTATTGTACCTATTGACATTTGATTATGTGTGTAAATTTGAATACTTTTCCGTAAATTTAAGTCGATAGTGAATATGTCGAAGTATGTGTATTTAAGTCGAAAGTTGATTTACAGATTTATTAAAAAAAAAGTTATGAAGGACCACAATGACAAAGTTAAGAATTAAAGTGATTATTGGAAAACTTATCAGAAGTCTTCTTAAAACCAGCTTTTGAATGAAAACTACACCAAATAAAGTAACTGTAAATATTGAAAGAAGATAAATATAAAAATAAACTAAGATGTTTAGTTTTGGTGATAAATATGGCTTTTTAAATGATAGAATAAATTATTTACTGTATTCTTGTTTTATTTGTTGTAGTGACATTCATTTTTGTCCATATCAAAGCATGGTTGTAAGTCAAAATAAAATAAAAAGATTTTTAATCGCAATTTGCTTTGGATATTAAGGTCATACTATTTATTTCTTCGTCTTTGGCCCTCAAAACAAATGTCAACCAAGGTTTTTCTAAAAAGCAAACGATAAAAATCCTTCCACCAAAATATTTCAACATAATGTATGAAATAATTATTACGGTACGGTATTTAACGATACGTAATTTATGAACATTTATAAGGTTAAAACGATCCTAAATATCAAATGAAATTGTAATTAGGTAGCATATTACGAGTTGGCAACGTGAAATCGTATCCATTCAAATACCATACACGAGTCAGTGCCTGAATGTAATTACGGAAAATAGAGCTAAACTCTCCTCTTTCAAACACCGAAAGTGTATTTATACGCCCTTTATAAAATTTCAAATTAAGAAAATGTGAATTTGATGATAGGTTTCTTATAGATACCTATAATGCCGCATTTACACATTCGCGCGAATCGCGAGGCGAATCAGGCGAATGACGAGGTGAATAACGAACACGCATATGTAAACAGTGAGTTTGCTAATTCGCCTCGCGATTCGTGTCTTCATACCGCGTTTACACATTCATGTGAATCGCGAGGCGAATGACGAGGCGAATAACGTACAAGAATGTGTAAATGCGGTTTAAGGTTCTCTTTCAAAGGAAATGCGAATCGCATGTTTGTAAGCAATGCGATTACCTTTACGCTCCCACCATTAAGCTAATATGAAAAAAGTGTCTTTTGTGCTCTATAACTGTCCTTTTATGGATAAAGACGTGATTAGTCTGTGGTATATATATAGTAGATTGCTACAAGGGGTAAAGGTTATAGTTTTAACGCGAGAACGCTACTTTTAATCCAGAGCGAAGCGAAGGATTCCACAGTTGAATTACGAATGTAGCTATAGCTAGTGATTCTATGGTGGAATCCTGAGTGAAGCGAGGGATGTATATATATCGCCCGAAGTAAAAATATTACCGTACCCGACTAGAACTCTCTACTTTTCATCTTCATGTATGAGAAAAACAAACAAATACAAAACAGAATATAAAGATATAGGCCTGTTCCCTCTAATTATTATTTTAAAACGAAATATTTCTTTTTTTTTGCTAGACTACCAACATTATTTTTTTTTTATTCTATGTATATAGATTACATCCATGTTTAGTTTTCGAATTGTGTTTTAATTAGAGATTTTCTTTTTCATTTTTCAATTCCGAGAGAATAAGCAGTAACTTTGCCACCAAATATTTTAGGATGAAAACATAGTTTTTTGAGATGAGATGAAAAATATAATTAATTGTTATTTTACACTTTCAAAATGTACAAATAAAACCTTATATAAGTGAATATAGTACATAGGTAAAAGTAGGTAACCAACACTTATCTTATATCAAATTTGTTAAGATATCTCTTACAATCGAGGCCGATACATGTATTATCCTAATCCGCATGACAACTAGTCAACTCAGACACAAATCAGACACTTTTTTTTAAAACGTCAAAACAACCATTTTCTACGAAATATGTACAAATTCGTCTTGCCTTTTTGAAGTCAAATAGTGCCTTTATTAATAAGTTTTTCCGCATTAATAAATCTAAAATCATGTTAAAAATGTATATAATCATTGAAAAATGTATTTTCTTATCTGTACCGTGTAATTTTTGACCCAGTCGTCTACCCAATTATAGTACTAATAGCTATCACCCGAAGTTACATCTGCATAAGACATATCTATTTTTCTACTCCTAAACTGTTATCTGTCTTTTAAATGGTTTCGTAAGTAAGAATATTCATAAAATGATTTCAGAAAAAAGTCTATACTCTATTCCTCATAATAGCACATGTGTCGTTATTTCGCTAACAAGACGTCAATTTAAAAAAAAAAGTTTACCATAGATACCATATAGACATAACTAGCATTTACCAAACATACGTTAAGTCAAACATATTTTTCTTTGTTTGTTTGTGTATTTTATTTCGTCAATATAGTCGTAGAAAAAGTATTGTATGCAACGTTGTATAAGTACGTCAAAAAATGCTCGATGGCGTCTCCTTACTTACGTCATCGTAACCTGCGCCACTCGCATTTGTACGCACGAATGTGTAGGTAAATGTTATTATGTAAGATAGATCCCTATACCTAAGTAGCCCACCTTGATAACAAAAAGTTTTAACACTTTTAACATAAGAAAGCAACACGAGTTTTCTGCTCGAAGAATATATTAGATATTCTTCGAAAGTATCGACATAAGTTTCCATTCCCTCTCCTTTCGAATTCTGGCAGGTAGGTACCAAATACCTTTGCTTATCGCCTTTATTAGTACTCAATTGAAATTAATATGTAATCGAATGAAGTAGGTACTTATGTAAAAAGTTCTTCTTATCGTGTGTGTTAGTGACTAACACTAGTGTCAGAGTTTTTAAACCGCCTTAAAGGCCTCTGACATGGTTTCAGGTAACGACCAATGTCAAAGACAGTGACCGGGACCGACGGCTTAACGTGCCCTCCGAAGCACGGATCATCTTACTTATCAGACAATTAGGTGATCAGCCTACAATGTCCTAACCAAACTAGGACAACAACACAAAGTCGTTGTCCCCGCCGGGAATCGAACCCGCGACCTCCGGGTATGAGCCGAACGCTCTAACCACTACACCACGCAGGCAGTATACGTAATAGTGTAAAAACTTAATACACTATTACGTATAGGAGCTCGGTGGCCAGGCGCGAGTGTGCATTCCTACTAGCGATTTTGCAAGTAAAGCGACACTGGGCATGGTCCGCAGTTGGATGAGTGATCACAAGTAGAATAAAAATTTCTAAAGCTCCTCCGTACTTCGGAATGCACATATAAGCTGTTGATCCCGGCTGTCATCATTTTAAGGCAGTCGTCAAGCTATGTCAGATGCTTGTAGGCAGCTTGAAAAATGTGGCACCAGTGTTGACCACTTACTTTATATAATTAATTTTATAACAAAAATTGAAACAGGCGGACTTAAGGACCAGGGCTTTTTATACCAGTCAACCTACAGGTGATGCCGAAAAAAGCAAATTTTGGACAAAAAGGCACATTCTGATTCAATCTTGAAAATTGTACCGAAAACTAATTTTAGATAGTCTTTTTTATATCCATATGTTTTCATAAACATACATGTAAATAATACACAAATATGGCATAAAACCTAAAGCCTACATAGACTACATAAATATTTACTTACACACATGAAAAACAAACAAACTAATTACGTCTTTATCCCTAACGCCTTAGGCGACTTAGCGTGGTGGTGGGCGAGGAGGAAAAGTGAATCAAAATAGTGTTGGATTACTAACCGCATCGCCTACTGTTAGTCAAACCACACAGTACTATATATTTATATGTAAGGTAGTATAAGTAGATGTGTATGTATATGTGTGTATTGTTTAGGTAGATATTCATTCTGATATTTATATATAGTAGGTATATAATGTTATACAGATATTTTATAATGTAAGTATATTATTGAGTTTATCCCTATGGTTGACTGGGAGAAAATGCTCTTGGACTTAATGTAAGTCCGCCATTGGTTAACAGAATATCTCTATGGCCTTCCTTTAAATCATTCATGATTATAATGAAAAAACCATTCGTATTAATAAATAGGGTCAACAGTGAGCTGTTTGTTATCTTTATTAGATTTCTAATAATATGACTTTCGTATAATAAGCTGATTAGTTTATTTGTTGTGGTAACATTTTAGGTATTTAATTTGCAAACGACTCTGGATATTTATTATAAAAATAGGTATTTAAATAAATAAATATATAGGGACAAATTACACTGATTGAGCTAGCCCCATAGTTTGTGTTATGGGATACTAACTCAACGATACTATATTTTATAACAAATACATATATAGATAAACATCCAAGACCCAGGACAATTTGAAAAAGGCCATTTTCCAACTTGCCCTGACCGGGGATCGAACCCGGGACCTATTTGGGTGGCGGACCAGCATGGTGACCACTACGCCACGGAGGTCGTCATTTAATAGCTTTATTCGGTAACTCAGTTGGAATTTAAACGTAATAATTACCATTCCATTTTTACAACATTCGATTCGATTACTCCCAGTAGTTCCCTCTAGCACTTTCCCCTGCGGTGACCCTCCCAACTGCTTATTCCCGATTCATGCAAAATTTTTCTCGGCATCCCCAGTGAGTTGTCTAGTTGAATGATTGGCCAAGTGCGTGTCGAGCCACGCGCAGTGTAAGGTTCCGTAGTTGTAAATGCCAACTTTGAGTTTATGCCACTAAAAACGTCTAAAACGTCTGTTTGTATGAAATTTTCCTTTTCGAGTACATTTTATAAGTTAATCGCCTATAACTTTTTAATTCGTTCACCCTACTTAGCTTTGATAGTTTTTCTTTAAACTACATCATATATACTATATCTGTGATTTTTTACGTGTCCATATATAACCGTTTAGCAGATAGATGGGGGGGGGGACACGTGACTTTAACAAAAAAAAACACTTTTAACCTAAATATATCAGACACGGATCCCTAAATCAAAAAATGGTGCACTCAAGCTTACAATATTTTTGAAATACCTATTCAACGATACCCCACACAATGTGTTTGTAGAGAAAAAAATATATTAACTTCCACTTAACTTAAAAAAAAATTTCCATATCCACGACCTTTTTGCCATGATTAATATACATATCCATGCACAATTGCAGCTTTCTAGTACTTATAGTTTCTGAGTAGGACCGCGGACGGACAGACAGATAGACAGACAGACACACATGGCGAAACTATAAGGGTTCCTTGTTTACTACGGAACCCTAAAAAGCCTATGACTGTCAGTCCGCCTATTACATTGGTAATAAAGTTAAGTAAATGCCAGAGAGGTAAACGGAAAGGAATCGTAAGAAATTTATAATATTAGAATGAGTTAATGGGTTACTCATGTATAAAGTCAGCTACTGGCCGACATGTAAGTAGCTGAAATGTAGACTGTGCCTCACGTTACTTTTAATCAAAACATTGATAATAATTTAGTACCTGGGCGACCGAGCTTTGCTCGGTTACATCTCAAACATTAACTAATTTTTTTAAACTTGTCTAAAAACAATGCAAAATAAAATATTATATATAAACTTAAACATAAAAATAAAAAAAGCTTCACTGAGTGGGATTCGAAAACGTAACATTTTTTCTAGCGGTCGGTATCCTTAACCACTGAGCTAAAATCAAGGCGGTCGGCGCGTCGAAATTAGCGACCATATTCTGCGTGGAAAGAAAAACGCATGAAAACTCGAAAACACGCGTTTTCCCAAACATAAAACTAATCTAGATCGATTGTTTACCCCCGAAAACCCCCATATACAAATTTTCAGCGAAATCGTTAGAGCCGTTTTCGAGATCATAGAAATTTATAAATATATATATATACATACAAGAATTGCTCGTTTAAAGGTATAAGATTACCTTACTACAGGTTAAGTCAAAGTTAAGTTGAGTCAACGACCTATATGTACTTACTTGTAAATAAATAAATAAATATATACGGACAAGTCACATAGATTGAGCTAGCCCCAAGTTAAGACTTGTGTAATGAGATACTAACTCAACAATACTACATATATTTTATAACAAATACATATACAACGTGTTAATAAAATAACGCAAAACCTCTCAGGTTGTAACTCAGTCCATGAAACTGAACAACTTTTGTTCTACAATATTCCCAAAATGCCAGAAATAAAATTAAGATTTTCATACAAATTGACTCGATCAGCTGATCAGTTTGTATGAAAATTCAAATATATATTTTTTTGGTTTTGTGAAAGTTGTAGAACAAAAGTTGTTTAGTTTCATGGCATGAAGTACCATCTGAGAGGTTTTGCGTTATTTTATTAACACGTTGTATAGATACACATCCATTATAACTATAAAAACAACCATTTATAGTTAAACTTATTACCTTCCTCAGAAAAGATTATTATCAACAAGTCTATCAAGTGATGTAAGTTAGGTCTGCTAAAAACTTAATTCCCATATGGCAAATAACAAAGACAGTGGGAGGGCTAACCTTGTAACACTTTTCTGCGCTTCACCTTCTACCCCCTTTACAACATAATAACCTTTGTCACGGATGATAAACGATAGTATTTCATGTCTTGTTTTGTTTACAAAAGCAAAGAAGTATTCGATATTAAATAAAATAAAGCCATAAAGTTACCTCAAAGTCAGCCAATAGCTTATCGTTATGTGTCTAAACCCAGCGGGACCCTAGAAACTCTGCATTATAATTATTTTATTACTTGCTTGAGTTACACCCACCGGCATCTCTCACGGTACGGTACTACGTCAATCCCAATCCCAACTTATATTATAAATGCGAAAGTGAATTTGTATATTTGTTTGTTACCACTTCACGCTTCAACCACTGAACCAATTTAGATGAAATTTGATATGGATATAGTTTGATACCCAGGGAAGGATAAAGGATAGTTTTTATCCCGAAATTCCCACGGGGAGCCTAGCCCACGGGCAGTGGCGGATTTCACATTTGCCGCCAGTAAGCTAGTTATATTTTGCCGCCCCTACCCATCCTTTTTCGGATCCTTCATGTACAGCTTTTTCTTTGGCGAAGAAGTAGAAATAGATACGTATCAGTCCGCTTCAGGCCCTGATTACTTAAAATAAAATCTGGGAGCGCTTGATTATGCCGGCCCTATTCAGGGTAACGGTGGTGCGCGGAATGGGATGGGTAGGAAATATTCGATATTTCCGCCCCCTTAAAATGTACCGCCCTAGGCACCAGCCTACTCAGCTTGCTGGTAAATCCGCCACTGCCCACGGGCACAGCTAATTCATACTGTACCCTACTATATTTTACGAAATGATTAGTGGGCAGCCACTGCTACACAGAAGCCGAAACGATTAAATACAGTTTAGACCTATATATATGTATACCACATTTAAACGTTTAGAAAATAAATTAAGCATAGCAAAATGTAAACTGAAATTAAAATCCGTTTGAAGTTTATAATTGCTGTTGGACAAACGGGCAGGCACAGGTGCCTAAAAATGCAAAAAACGACATTATTTTTTAATTTGTAAGAATTATTATGCCCTGACGAGCTTCTGATGAAACGTTTCAACATTTAACTGGCATAAAAGAATTCGTACCTTCCTACAGAACTGCGTCTACTTTAGTAGCTCCTTTCCACGGATCTCATGTTTATCTCGGGCCAAATAGGTAAATGGTTGTTGACATTAAACCAAAAGATTCCGGTGGAAATATTTTAACTACACATTACATACCTAACTCCATTGTCATAAAAAAGATATTTCAATGATTTCAGACACAATAGATGGCCTACCTGTAACAGAATTAAATCACGCTTCGCCGGCGCATGTCGAGAATACAAATGTTGAATCAGTGACACGGTGTGGAAACTCTTCAAGTGAAAAAATAAGCCGCATTCGGTGAAAAATATTTTAATATTACATGTAATGTACACAATATTTCTTCATATCAACAATAGAACTGGTATTTATAGCATTTAAACATGAAAATAAGCACGTCAAGACAACTTTCGATTTTTAACAGCATTGCAATATTCGGATTATTCTCCAAACTAAAACATTGATGAATCGAAAATTTTCATCATATGTTTTTATTTGCAAGTCAATGCAACACAATGTAATTTTGACAAAGGCAATCAATAGCCGCCACTATTGACAATGCAATCTGTAAATTTGTCTGGACGCATTGTATATAAAGTAAAAGAAAATCAAGAAATATAAGCTGTCTACCGACAAAGATTTACAACACGCGACGCAGCAGACCTTTTTTGCTCATTAAGACGTATTACGTAAAGCAAGATGAAAGAGTCGCTAAACCCAGAAAATTAATCTACTTTTATTACTTTAAACTATACATTAAAGTTTATTGAGAGAAACATGCTGATTTATTCAATTTTGTACAAATACAAATTATGAAACAAAACTGAAAACTTCATTAATATTAAAGTAAGACGGCGGTTGTCATGTTCCCCGATCATAATAACTTTCGTTTGATACCTACTAAAGTTGCAAGTTACATCTGGGCCTAAACTTATTCCGAGATTGATCACCGCTTTCGCGCTACAGTCACCTTGACCTTACAAGAAACCTTAAGAATATTTGATTTTAAGTTTTAGATGTAAAAATTGTAAAATAATAATTTTTCTAAATTTATAACCGACTTCACCCCCAAACTGAACAACCGATTTTAATAAAATATGAGACCACCTGATAAGTATGCCTTTTCAAAGAAAAAAGAATTTTCCAAATCGTTTTCGAACAATCAATGAACATACATAGAAGAAAAAAGATTCCGACGAATTGATAACCTCTTCCTTTTTGGAAGTCGATTATAAATACCCATCGTTTTAGAGAATGTACATTTTTGTATAGAGACGCAAGAAAGTAGAAGCTGGTATAAAAACTAAATGAAGAAAGGATAAAACCATATTAAATTATAATTTTTATACGAAGGTCTGGCTATGTGGTTTCAGAGTAGAAGTTGTAGAAGGCGACTTAGGAAATACGCTAAACAAAGCTTATAAACATGAGCCCTTTCCAACCCATCTGGCCAGTGTGGAGAGTGTTGACCATATCCTCTTGCTGCTCTGACTAAATATGGCTCTAGTAGTACAGGGTCGTGCTCCTGCAGTGGAGATTGAAAAGACCTGGGTCTTATCTTTCACTTATTTTTTATCACAGTATAGAACACTACCATGCTGGTCTGGGAGAAAAGAAATAACGTAGAATGTACCAGCTGCTTCTCTGCCCGCGCAGATCGTAAGAGCCGATCGAGGGAATGGACGAGATTTGAATCATGATAATAGGCGATGCGGCTAGCAACCCATCACTATTTTGATTCCTTTTCCATCTTAACGCCCACCACCACGCTGTACACTAAGCGTGGCCTTTGAGCCTAACGGCCCTGGGCTCTGTCTACCCCGTAAGGGATATAGACGTGTAAATGTATAGAACACTGAACTTATGTTAGTGAATGTAAAAAGTTGTACGTTTTACGACCTAACTTATCATTATGGATATTGCAAGTAGTTGAATCCCTTTAAAAGTACGCAGTCGGAATTTTCTTAGGAATCCAAAGATTTACTACCACTAATCTCGATGAACGTTACTTTTATGAGCAGCACTGAAATTCTTAAAAGGATAAAAGCACAGTTTACTAATAAGTTGTGCTAAATTATATGATTTATAGCTGAATTGTTTTTTTTTTTAAAGCCCATCAAATGACATAAGTAAATTGAAATTATCACGCAAATAAAAAGAAAAGGAAGTTAATTTTGTTACAATAACAAAATTAAAGCGTTAAAGGTCACAAGTGTTATATGGCAAGAAACCGACACCGAAGTTCGACAATGTTTAACAAGCCTCGGAAAACCGAGAAGGAAGTAAACATAAGGGTCGTGATAACTTATATGAATCGATTTAAGTTACACGTGTATACTTTGATATGAAACCATTAAAATGTAAATATAATATAGTATTAAACATAAGTTATTTCGCAGAAAAGTGAGATTAATAAAAGCGACAAAGTAAACTTAGTTTTTTCTATGTGGCTGAGGTAGGTACATAAGAAATGGCTTTTCCACCTTACTCATTCATATAAAAAATAAATTCATTCATTTTTCGAGATTTTTTCTTATTCGAAAAGCTATTTTTTTTATTCCTAATATGTTATAGATCGACCTAAAATAATGTTTGAACCAAGTAAAGTGTAAAACTAAAATTGTGGAAAAAGTGGAAAACTATCTTACATCATAAATATGAATCTTTTGGTGTTGGCCAATTATACTTTATATGAAACGAAATTTTTAATAGAGCAATATTTTATACTAGCTGATGCCCGCGACTTCGTTCGCGTGCACTTTATGACTCCGGCGTAAAAATATACTCATCAGGCTGAACGACTTTTGCTCATGCGTCATCAATGTATATTTCTAAAAGTTTAGCAGGACCATTATGTTTCTGAATCAGGTGTGCCAGATATTCGATTTTTATACCTCAACAATAAACGTTCATCAGGCTGAACTACTTTTGATAAGACGTCATTTTTATATTTCTTATAGTTTAGCTGGACCATTAATATGATTCTGCATCAGGTGTTCCATTTTCCAAAATCAATTATAGCCTATATGTTGATAAAAAAGTTTCATTTGAATCAGTCCAATATTTCCGGAGATTAGCGTATACAGACAAACAGGCAGACGGACAGATTTTTGAAGTGAAAACTTCTTTAGCGGCGTTGTGCACTTTTTTTGGAATGGGTAAAAAATGTTAAACTCGCGTCAGGAGACGTGACCTGATCGAAAATTCGTAAGACAGAGCAGGGCGCTTGCGCGAATGTTCGTGTGTGTTTATGTTACAGCGTGCTACGCGCATCCATGGATGGTGACAGCTGATGGCTCGACCGTCTGTGTAGTGGCCATACTGCTGTGTATTTGAAAATGATTTTGTTGAAAATGAATTTGGTCATGCTTGTGACATTTGTGACAGACTGTGGTTTAGAAAAGATTTGAAATATTTTATACTGATAATTAAAGCAATTCGTGCAAAATTATTCCCTAACCATTCCAAAATATCAAAAATGCACAACGTTAATATTCAAGTTTTCACTTCTTCCGGCACTCCCAGAGTGCAACCCGTCGTTTTTTTTTTATTTCTTATTATTATAGTCTCCATGGCCCATTTTTTTCCAAATAAATTCAATGTACAGACACATTTTTTTACTGTTTTATTATACGTTATAGACCATTATGTTTCTGAATCAAGTGTTCCAGACTTCAGACCTTCGATTTTTATACCTCAACAAAAAATGCTCACCAGGCTAAACAACTTTTACTAAGGCGTTTTTATTTCGAATAATTTAGCTAGACCATTATGGTCCTGCATCATGTGTTGATTTTCGATTTTTATATCTCAACAAAAAATGCTCATCAGGCTGAACTGCTTTGGCTAAGGTGTCATTTTATATTTCGTGGACCATTATGGTTCTGCATCAGGTGTTCCAGGTCTTCGATTTTTATACATACATACATACTATCACGTCTTTATCCCTAATGGGGCAGACAGAGTATTTTGGGTCTTGCGGTTCTATACAGAGCCCAGGGCCGCAAGACCCAAAAGCCACTTTTAGCGTCATGGTGGGCGAGAAGATGGAAAAGCAATCAATACAGTGATGGGTTGCTAGCCGCATCGCCTGTTAACATGATTCGCATTTTTGCCCATTCCCTCGATCGGCTTTTACGATCTGCGCGGGAAGAGAAGCAGCTGGTACATTCTAAGTTTTTTCATTTCTCCCAGACCAGCATGGGAATTTTTATAACTATTTCTTGTAGTTAAGCTGAACCATTAAGTTTTTGCACCAGGTGTTCCAGATCTTCGATTTTTATATCTCAACAAAAACTGTTCATCAGGCTGAACTACTTTTGCTAAGGCGTCATTTATATTTTTCTTATAGTTTAGCCGGACCATTATGGTTCTGTATCAGGTGTTCCATTTTCCAAAATCAATTATAGCTTATATGTTGCTCAGGCTTAACAGCTACTTATATAACAAAAAAAGTTTCATTCGAATCCGTCCAGTATTTCTGGAGATTAGCGTGTACAAACAGAAAAACAATCGCCCATAAAAAAATTATCTTTAAACTTTAAATGATGATAACTTTTTTATCTGACATCAGATTTCTATGAAACAAAGCCTATATGTTGTTCAGGGATGAGCTTAATCTTTTAGTAAAAACCGCGTAAAAATATGTTCAATTGTTTTAAAGATTAGCGAGTACATACAGACAAACATACAGACAGACAGACAAAAAAATCAAAATAAATCTTTTTGTGTTTTGTTACTCTTTTTACATCGCCCACACCCATTTTTTGTTAATTTTATCAAATGTACAGACACGCGGTTCCTACTGTTTTATTATATGTATTGATGTAATTTGACCTTTTATAGTACAAATATTTTATTCTACATTTATTTAGAAAAATTGTTCAAAATGATCGAATTAATCACTTTAAAAAAATATTATTGGTGTTTCATTGTATACATATCGGTGTCTACAATCATACGGTGACATATAGGTACAGTTACACACATGATCACATCACCTCAACCAGCTGGTCGAGGCGGTAATTTGACGCCATTGTTTCCCGCCAAAATGACTAATATGACCGACCTAGATCCCGAACGACCAGCTCGTGACGTTACACTTATACGTTCTTATACTTATGTTTCTTCGTAAAACATTGTGATTTAGAGGAATTGCGAGACATAAGAAGTAGTTTAACAAACTTTTATTCAACTTACAACGTTGAGGTACTTACGTACGAGTAATGTTAATAAATAGGATTAGTCGTTCGTTACCACTTTAATTATCGAAAATGTAAAATGCCTGGAATGCAAAGCTTTGAGATAATTTTATGTGCAATATTTTTTTCACAACGAATGACTATTAATAACGAAATATTATTATACTAACCTGTTGGGATGTCCCACTGCTGGGCAAAGACCTCCCCTTCTTTCTTCAATAGATCCCTGTACATAAAATAAATACTTGTTCTATAGTGCCAATTAAAAAAAATATCCATGAAGGCACTAACCTTCCTTTATGTCGGGAGGAAACTCCTCGATATGTGTGTGTATTCTGCCCATTCTCACCTATGGCGCTCAAACCTGGTCACTGACTAAGGCACAAAAGTCTCAAAAAAGAGTGTAATCAAATAGATAGACCTGCGTACTAAAACTAGGATTGTAGATGTAGTAGTTAGAACGGCAAAACTCAAGTGGGACTGGGCTGGGCATGTATGCCGTAGGCCCCAAAAGGCACTATAGGTGCCAGAAGGACGCAAACGCAAGGGAAGAACATGAAATAGAAAACAGTACGACATAAATAGACTCTTTTATGAGTGGATGGCAGCAGACCGCTCTAAAAGCCTATGCCCAACACTGGGCACAATAACAATACTTAGAAAAAAATGTGCCAATTATAGAGTCAGTTTAGCACCCTTCTAGCACGGAACTCTTAGCGCTAGCCATGTTAAATATAGCGGAACCGCCAGATCCAGAAAAGCTTACCCCAACGCTATATGTAAGTTCATCACATCGGTCACAGTTTAAAATACTGACATAGTCACCATGACCGGTCTGTCAGGTGCATCTGACTCGCTGACCTTGTTTCATAACGAGAACCCTTCGCTCGAAGATGTCACCGGTGATTAATTGGTCTATTTTCACTCGGACACAAAAGACGAAATTTAATTTGTCGTGCCTAATTAAACTCGCTTTTTAATTTCAGGTAGTATTTTAGTTTCAAGCGTTTTGTACTCTAAATTGTGAGTACATAAGAGGAAATTTAAGTGCAATTTATTTAAAAACCTTTTAAATATAAAATAATTGTTAGTGTTCTTGAATGAGTAATAATATAAATCCATTTCTTCTCTCTCTCTCTCTCTCTCTCTCTCTCTCTCTCTCTCTTCCACCCTCTTTCTCTCACTTCATCCTTTTCATCACGATTCACCACCTGTTCACGCTAAGCGTGGCCTGTGGGTCTTACGGCCCTGTGCTCTGTCTGCCCCGTCTGGGATATAGACGTGAAAATGTATCTGTATGTATCACCACCTGTTCATATGGTCAAAGATAATACATTTACTTTAGACTGGTCAAAGAATGATTTTGTAGTAGCACGAAAATTTTGTTGAATGTAACGTTTCACAGAATTATTAAAACAACCGTAGGTTTTTGACTGTCATTTTCATATTATCTACAAAGTGAAGATTCTTTTTATATACTACAAAATAACGTCAGTAGCACATAGAAATAATCATAAATAACGAAATGGGTTAAACAATATATCAAGATCCGTGGATATCTATGATAGGTTGGCTAAGTGCTAATAATTCTTGGTATTCCTTATTGCCACTCAAAAATACGAGTCACGTCCGCCGAGCGATTTGATCGGTTGCTTTTACCGCCCTAATACCCCGCAGATTATGTGATTTAATATCCACGCTTTTTCAAAAATATACTGCCTGTAAAAAGATAAGTCATGTTTAGAATTCTAATACAGGAAAACCTAATCTAAAAATGATGATGATGATCTGTTGTTCTAATAAACTCAAACCTCAAATCAAAATAGCGACGGATTTTGATAACGTTTTTATTGTTGTGATCGTCTTTGTTTCATTTCAAACTAAAGGTTTAGGTCAGTACCTATATGACATTGGTGACCAACGTGGATTGTTATTTTTTTTTATGTAAGAGCAGTGGAAGTTTATTTGCTGTGGATAAATAATTGGGCACATAAAAATAGAACACTTGATTATTATATTATAAGTTTTTATAAATGATAAATTTACTCCTCTAAAATTATTTTGTAACTGAATAGATAAAAAACAAAAAACAATAATACTCCCGTTTTTAAACCTGACTCATACGCCCAGACAAAAGTACATTTAGAACATAGTAATTGGGCACATCTGGGCCCAAATAGGCTTTACTGCCAGGAATCACGAACGCCTACAGAAAACTGACACAGAATAAAATTGTAACATCGTTTATTTGATTTATTTCACACAGTCTGCCATTGCGGCCACGTGGGACTATTCGAAAATTATGATCCAGATCCTGCCCACAAAATGTCGACCGTTATTTAACCGCATATGACAATTTCTCGTGCCTGGAAATTAACCACAGAAGTATAATACGTGTGTAACGTGTAATTTGGAATGTTTTACTTAAGCTAAAATCAATAAAAAATATTAAAAAAATCTATGGCCACCCATCGCAGGCATACAACTAATGATTGGAATGATCTTTATTACAGGTGAAATTGATACTACTGACACGACGAATTAGTTTAATGGTAGGCTCCATTGATTCATGCATTTAGTGCTATCTTCATTCAAAAGTTTGGAGGTGAGCTCGATATTAGGGCTATTTATTGTAAATCTATCAATAAACTTTATTTTAATCGCTACTATAAAAATGCAATTATACTTTTAGAGACAATATAACATAACGAATCCAAAGTTCGACTATCCTGACTTTTAAGATAAACCTCTATAAATCGTCCTTAAAATATGATGCTCAATAAATTTAATTTTTCGAATAATAGTAAAATTATTATAATAAGCCCACTCTTTTGGCTATTTATTGTACAATTGCCAAGTACCAAAATTTCTGATAATTGCTACCATAAACATGCAATTTAGTCACTAAGCCAGACTAGAGACAGTAAAACTAAAGCGAAGTAATCCAAAGTTCGACTATCTTGACTTTCAAGATAAGCCTCTATAAATCGTCCTTGAGAGCTGAGTCGGCACATAAAAATAAGGTGCTCGATAAATTGAATTCTATAACATCTCGAGCACTTTCCGTGCCGTACAGCCCGGATCTTATCTCGTTTCCGACCGCTTTGAAATCTTAAAAAGTTTTACATTTTAGATGGCAGGATGATTTAAACGTCTTTCAAATTTTTCCTGCCATGTTAACGTCAGATAACTGTTACGATTCATTCTGTTATTTATTACACTAGTTTTGATCTGCTATTGTATTCATATGCATACCTCGTGTTTTTACCTGCTTTATTTCAAGATAAAAAGTATCTATCTAGACAAGTTTTATGCAAACTTACAAGTTTGCATAAAACTTTTTTAGATAGATACTATTTATATTATTTATATATGATATGATCAAAATATTAGATTATATAAATTGTATTTAAAAAAGTATTCAAATCTGTGATTAACAAATATCATTTTTCACGATAAAGCTGTTTATTTTTGTAAAAAGGAATCATTTCTCTTTATTCTTTCAGCTCTGCACTAATTCCTACCAACACTGTAATTTTAGTAATTATCGCCGTAGTAATAATTACATCGCAAAACGTAACAGCCCAAGTACTCATGATAGTATGCGTTATAAGATAAGATAATATAGTAAAAGAAAATTAAGAACATTTCGAGTCCTAAATACAGCAAGATTGATTTATATTACCTGTGACATATTGGGAGCTGAAATCGATCTACATTGACGGGGACAAAATGTGTCTTAATTTAAAACGCAGACTGTGTTACCAGGTTTAAATCACTATCCGATCAAATCAAGTTGACATTTAGTAATACCCCATTGTCTCATCTGAACATGTCAACTTGATTTGATCGGATAATGGTTTAAACCTGATAACAAAGTTTGTCTGCGTTTTATAATAAGACGGTTAAGTATATTCAACATTAGACTGAAGACCTGGAAAACTATATGAGTTATGAGAGAACGAGGGTACGGCGATGGTGAAGGAAGTTTTGACATAAAAAGCTTAATAAGGTTTAGGCGAGGACGAAAAAAGACAAATAAAACATTGAGGATCAAACCTTGCATCAAACAAAATAAAATGCCGCTTGGTTTTAAAAAAGGCGTCATATTGTACACAAGGTTGTTTATTCTTAAAAGTACATATTGCTTGTAAATTCCAAAATGTTATAAAATTGTGTTTGCCTGCATTCGGTTTTAACGATGCTTTGATTTTTAAGCCGAAAGTTTTCTCTATTCTTAAGAGTGGTGCCACTCACAATTACAACTACATTATAGCGTCTGTTGCATCTTTCAAATTTGTTCAGAATAAAAAGAACAGATTTCTCGAACCATCAACGCTTACTAGAAGAGCAACATATGTATTACACTAACCAAGATCATATTACTTCATACAACATCTTATTTTGATAAATATTGAGATTTGGTAAGTTAATTTAGAAGAAATCAAGAACTCTAAATGAAGAAAGAGACAATCCCATATTTTGAAAAAAAAAAAAACATTACAATGGAACAGTAGAATATCAATTCGGCTTCAAATAAGGCAAACAGGTGTTAGAAGGTAACTATTACAAAAATTAGAAAGTAAGTTTAAATTATAAAGAAATATTAAAATGAAAACATTTATCAAAATAAAATTAAAAAGATTATTGACAAGCTAATAATCCAATACACTTTATGAGCATAAATTGTGAACTGAATATTATTTTTGTCATTTGTATTTTGATTAATAAATGCAAGTTTCCATTACCTACGTACGATAGAACATCCCAATATTCAGTGCTACATAGTTGTAAGGTACCAGAACTAAATTCCGATGTCCAGCATTGGGGCAGTTAAGTATTGATCTGATTCCCTCGCAGCCAACGTACGTATTACGACGTTCCAGGTGAAACTTCTTTTTATTGTAGGTATATTAATCTCTTGACGACATATAAATTAAATTACTTACAATGTAATTTAGTCTCATAAGTGTATATTTTGCTTTAGGAGAGGTACATACAAAATTTGTGTCCGTAGCTCTTTCTAGTTTTTATTTTAGCGCTGTAGAAACTCGTAAATACTCGTATCAGTTAAACTGCTCAAAAGCTACTGCCAAAAATCCTTAATATCATTTCATCCTGGTCTACCACGAATCCTACGTAACATTATGTAAATACCAACCCTATTTATTCTTTGCATAGAATATTTTTTGGTATAGGAATCGATGCGGTACTGCCGCCCGCTGACAACACTCGCTATCGCCAACATTCTGCTTAAATTCAATTCCTTTGCTTTTTATTTATTTCTTTGTGAGTGCTCGCGCAATCGTTAGTCACAGAAATTTACTGGCTTATTTATAGAGAAAACCAATTTTGTTTTGTTAAATATCAACATCTATTTTAGGAAATTAAGGTATATTGACAGTTAAAATGTATACCTGCAGACGTTAATTAGGCAAATCAATAAGTTTCTATTTTTAAAATTTCAGGCAACAAAAAGTTCACATTTACAAACATCTAGTCCATTCATTTGTTTAAAAATCTACTAGAGGGAGTGAGAATTTCGGGATAAAATATATATTCTTCCCTGGATATCAAACTATATATTTGTCGCAGTTGGATTGTATAATCCGCTGTTATTCAAAAACTCTAGCTGTTTGGCATTACAGCTCGGTTTTGTAATATAGCTGAAAATCATTTAGCTAGATCGTCCAATGTGTTACGTTTAACAAAATAGCTAACGTAAGATTGTAGAACGATTAATTCGGAATTCTGCCACTTGTGGGTCTTGTGGCTTGTGAAGTGTCAGTGTCATAACCACAAATATGGCCTCCCATAAAGTAAATTCTTCGTCGCGTTCCAGGACTAAGCCGTTTTTATCGAGAGACATCGGGGGCATCGTTTGTGATTTCGGACTGCAAAAGATTGAAAAGAATAAAGCAGACCTTTAGCTTGGATCCCATATTGTTATTTCGACGCCCGCCTTCCGGCAAGATGGAAAATTCACGTGGATCAATTAGCCGTAAGAAATCGCTGCGCCATTGAGTTGTCGGGTTTACAAAATTTCTATATTTCTAATCCAATTGCATCGAGCTGATTATCATTCTTCATTGGTGTTTTATGATGTTGGAGACTGAATTATTTAGTAAGGAGTTGAATTGAGGTTTTATTTCAATCCCACGAGTAATATAAAAATAATAAAGAACAACTATTGTCTCCTCATATATCATTCCGTTTGGTAACACAGTTTTATTTAATAATGGTAACCCTGTATGCTATCTCAACGCTAGCTGTTTTGTTAAACGTAATTACGTAACTCATTGACAATCGAGCTGAAATATTTTCAGCTGTTTTACAAAACCAAGCTGTATTGCCAAACAGCTAGAGTTTTTGAATAACAACGGATTATACAATTCAACTGCGACATATTTATAGCAAATAGCAAATTTTATCTAAATAGGTTCAGTGGTTGAAGCATGAACAAGTAACAAACAAACAAACAAATACACAAACTCACTTTCGCATTTATAATATTAGTAGATTAGGATATAATAACTATCTGTATAATGTCTATATAATCATCATACTCTTATAAAAGAAAATAACACAGATATAAATAACAACACTTGTATTCCGTGATGTTTGCTGTCCTTTGTGTATTTATAGTAAAGGAATATTTTCGCATGACGGAATAGAAAGACCAATAAGAATTCATTGCTTTCTTTAAATTGCTATGCTTTTGCATCAAGAAAATAAATATTCCCTTTTCTCCATTGTCTCATCTCCACTTGAGTCCGTAGACCTTGCAAAATCGCCGTTTTAAAAAAATATAGACAGATTTATAAAAAAAATTGCTCACAAAATTTTACGATAATCGTTTCAGAAACGGCGAATAGTCGGACAGCCGGACAGACATGCGATAGCATTTTCCCCAAGCTGACAGGGAGACGGCGCTCGTCGAGATCAGTTTTAGTGGATTAACTTTAAGTAGAACTTACTCATATTTAAATATCCTTCTTCTGACGAGTCGAAAGGCTATTTCATATCTATCTATACATATAATAAAACAGTAAAAAAAGTGTGTCTGTACATTAAATATATTTCCAAAAAAAATATAGGGGGCGATGGAGACATAGTAATAGAGTAAGAATTTTTTAAAAAATGTGTATCTGTTTGTCTGTTTGTCTGTATGTCTGTTTGTCTGTATGTCTGTATGTCTGTATGTCTGTATGTCTGTTTGTCTGTTTGTACACGCTAATCTCCGGAAATAATGGACGGATTCAAATGCAACCTTTTTTGTTATATAGCTATTAAGCCTGGGCAACATATAGGGTATAAATTATTTTGGAAAATGAAACGCCTGATGCAGAACCATAATGGTCCAGCTAAACTATAAGAGATATAAAAATGTCGCCTTAGTAAAAGTTGTTCACCCTGATGAGCATTTTCCAGAGACATAAAGTCCATGCGAACGAAGTCGCGGGCTTCAGCTAGTAATATAATAAACTTGACCAGTGGTAGTACTAGTATGTATTCTGTGCCAGTGTTTAGCTACGATGTCTCCTCGGTCATTTGCTGACCAAAAGAAGATGAGAAAGATGGGCCCACATTCTCCCAATTAACTGAATTCCAACTAATGGATAGAGGATGGAAGGCGCTGGATGGAAGCCGATCTAGATCGGTTATTTCGGAAATCCTTGAGAGAGGCCTATGTCCGATTGTCCAGCAGTGGATGTTATGCGACAGAAATGATGATATTGTATGAGAGGAAGGTCCAGAACAAAATGGTTAGTCGATTTCTAAAGTTACGACAGGGCTTGAAAAAAAGACCCGGAATATAGAATTGTGGAAGGAAAGAAAGGGGGCGTTTTCCCAGTACTGGGACAAAAATACCTAATTTAAAAAAATCTTAAATAATTGCCATAAATAGAGGCCATACCTATACGTGGTAGCTAAATAATAGGAAATCGCCAAATCAGGAAACTAGCTTTCACGCCCACGACCCGTTTCATTAGTTCCATCGCAGTAATTGAGTTATGATGAAACGCCTCGTGTAGATGGTTCCGGTGACTAATGCCAACCTGACTAAAATAGTCTGAGAGGTCATTTCCATCATGTCACTCTAAAAGTAACTTAATAATAATTAGTAACAAAACGTTTGAATTGCATGGACCTTTCATGTGGCCTTGTGGTGACAGCGAAATAAATTGCGATCTGTCACCACCCCTTTCTCCTACGCATGTCGTAAGAGGCGACTAAGGGAGGTAAAAGTAACAGCGTTCTCTGTGAAAAGTTTAGAAGACTGTATGTCACTCCCTAGTACAATAATCAAGGTTTAAAGAACTCATTAGGCACGCCAAGCGTGGTGATAGGTAGTGATTATTGGCAAATCCTCTGTGGGAGACGCATTCAGTCCACCAGTGGAAAATAGAGGCTTTAAAGGAGTATTTTAAGGAAACATGTAAAATGATAGGCAATTTCTCGCAACATATTCTTGTTCTACCAAATATTCTATTTCATTTGTGACATGAAATCACGGTAACACGTAATATGAAATACTTTTTCGCGTGACAGGTAAAAGACAGGCATGAATAAGGGTGGAAACGGTGGAAATTTACGGATTTCGTTGTGATTGTTATCGGTTGCCTTTGTTGTTAGAATAGTGGAAATTACCACGTAACTATCATTTATGGACCACGTAACTAACACTTAGGAGGTAAATATATTTTTTATCTTTTTCATTTCAATCCCTTATTTCGCTTCTTTGGGTGTAATAACTTCTGAATGTCTTCATAATAACGTTTTTAGTTTTATATGCATTCTATCATATCAATAGCTACGGGTAAACTGCATGTCTCACATACTATTTCCTGACGCAGCCAGCGTTTTTTGATGACACACAGGCAGAAAAATATTACATTTTAAATTTAAGAGTAGTTTACTTTTTTTTTGTAAATAATGTTAAGATTTTATTAAAAAATTATGAATTTATCACAAAATAAAACATTCATGCTATGATTAATTTTATCGCCTTTATAAAAAATTCATAATTTTTCAATACTAAAAACTGACTTCACCCCCAAACAACTCAATCGATTTTGATAAAATTTCTATGGGACTACCTCGCAAGTCTTCGAATAATCGGTACATACATAAGAAAAAATTAAAGATCGCGACAAATCTATAACCTCCTCCTTTTTGAGAGTCAGTTATAATAGTAGCTTGTACAATTTGTACAAGAATAGAGAAGCCTCACTGTAAGGAAAATGTGCAAATTATCACTTTTAATTACTTTGCCAATTTTACTGGTAAACATCTAATTAGTTTTTTTATTGGGTACTTTCCTGGTACAAAAATAAATTATTTGGTACTATTAAGAAAATAAAACGTCACAAAATAATGTCACTTTTCAAGATCATATCCATTTTCAGAGTGATTTTAGATTTATTATTGCAGTAAAAATTATATTAAGAAGGCTATTTGTCTCCAAGAAACGATAACGTCATTAGTCTATACTTATTTCATACAAATCTTATAGAAATTGTTTGTCTTGACGTTTAGAAACAAGTATCTAGTTTCAATTGATGGAAAGTAGTATTGTGAAATCCGTAATTTATATAAGTACTCAGACCCTTTCCACATATTCTAAGCAGTCTAAATAGCCATCCCAGGTACATAACGTTTGCATGCATGGTGAAAACGGCTCTGAACTGACAAACTTTTAATTAACTTCCAAGTTCCGGGTTTGCTTAATAAACCGATGCCCATTTTAACACTTTTTGCTCGGACGAAGACAGATAATGAATTTAAACTTTTCCGTCCTGCTTCTTTTCCAGTGCAGATCACAAAAGCCAGTGGTCAGTCTGTCCCATGTTTTTTTTTCGTATGTGTAAGTGGCCCAAAACGGTGTCAGATTTTCAAGCTGCCTAAACGCATCTGTAATAGCTTAACGACTGCCATAACATTATGACAGCTGGTATCAACGGCTTATACGTACCTTCGGAGCACGGAGGAGAAGCACTGCCCCATAAGGGATAAAGTAAAGATGAGATAGTATACATTCAAGTTAGGTTCGTTATGAGGTTTGTATTAGGTTTAGAAAAATATTTCTTAAGGACATTACGACGCACCTCATTGAGGCAACTGGTGATCATAGAGCTGGCAGCTATTTCGCTCAGCGTATAAGTATAGTAATTCAACGAGGAAGTGTTGCCGGTATTTTGGGTACGTTGCCTCAATGCGGTGTGTTGGAAGAAATATTTTTTTATAATCTATTTATTTTTTATATATATATTATTAAAAAAACTTATGGAATATATCTAGTGTTGTTTAATTTTTTTAAGCAAAACCCGTTTCATTATAACTTTTGCAAAGTAGAATTTCGCAAATAACGGATCGTATTTTTATCGTATTTCCCGTAATGACGTACGTGTATTCCGAAAATCCGACATAGTTATTCGTCGCATCGCAGCAGTAAGCAGATTGCTCCCGTGTCAAGTTAACAGAGAATTTGTCTTTTAATTAAGAATATATACTGTGGCAGGTGCGATCGAGATAATTACACTACACACTAAGGTACCTTACTAAACAAAATTCGAAAAACAACTATAAGCTCGTTAAAAATATTATGTATTAGGAACAAAGCTGTCGTTCGTAAGCTCGTTAAAATATTATGTATTATGAACGACTTAAATATGTAGTCTCTTTCTATTTTCACAACTCTTCCTGTCATCGAAATAAAGACGCAGTAAAAAAATTATTTATGGTAAAAATAGTAAACCGAGGTAGAAGTTAAGGTACTACCACACAGCAGTTATATAATGTTAGAGAATGTTGCATAACATTTTTTGTCTAACATTTTATAACAAAAGTTATAAATTGTTAGTGATGTTATATAACTTCATACAACAGAATGTTATACAACTAATTATAACATGATGAAACAAATGATAACTTTTGTTGTATAACATCATCCAAGCCTTAGAGGGACGTTAGCGGAAGGGCGCGGAAAGGTTGCTCGCGCGCTTCGTTTGCAGTGTAACTACTCTGTCACGTACACATCTCTAGACTATTCTACAAATTAGAAAGATAGTCCTAAAAGACAGATAGGAAATAGAGCCTTGTCATCGTCCTTTTTTCTTAAAAATTCATTCAAACAGCCATCAATACCCAAACATTCCAAATATTCTGTGGCACTGTACTTTTCTCTCGCTTTCAGAGTTCGACGCATCCAGTAAAAGTGCTTTTTCTTTCTTTATTTTCAAACAAAAAATAAAATCCAACCCAATCAACACTTCCTCCATTGAGTAACTATCACTGCCAGCTTTCTCGAAAGACAGACCCAAACTGATTGTTACAAAATGTTATATTATGTTATACAACGAGTTCAACCAGTGTGGGAGCATTTATAACATAAAACATTGTATAACGTGTTGTAATAAAATGTTACACATTGTTATGGTGTTGCATAATGTTTTATAACGTTATATCACTGCTGTGTGGGAGTACCTTAGAGGGTATGTTATCTATGGTTGTTTGTTTTTTTGTTTTTTTCTATGGTATACTATATTTTTTTAATGGACGTTTTTTGTGACTATGATGAAAAAGGTTTTTTTTATGTTGGCAGTATGGTAGATCTAAAGGTGTATCTTTTTAAGTTATGGGGAATAGCCTAACTTTCCTGAAATCATAAAATTATCAATGTTCTTATAATAGTGATGGTGACTATTTAAAACATTAATAACAGTACAGGAGTAGAAGACCTTTTTAAATCCCTGAATTTATAAAACTGAGTACCAGTAGGTGAGTACCTATATGTCTAATTTTAAAATAATATCACGTAAAGAGCGGAAACATTTCCGATTCTAAACGTTTCTAAGGCGTCGCTCGCCGACTTGGAACGAGCACTGTAATTAAAAGACACTGAGAACCTTTTATCCTCACTTCTCTCAAACACTTTGTATTTCTGCAAAAATATTTAACTTCAACTTGAAGTCGCACTTCAGACTTCTGGATCAGGAACTTTTAAATTAATTAATGTAAGTATTTTTACCCGACTGCGTTAGAAGGAGGGTTATGTGTTTCGAGTGTATGTATATTACTATGGGTCGTTCGGCAGTCTATACGGCTTGATGAATTTAAGCTTGAGGGGTGTTGTTAGATTCGTCTTAATTCTGAGAGTGACACTGGGTATATAAAAAGCAGGAGTTCTTTTTTATAATTACTTGTTTTACTTAAGCATCTAAGTATTTTATAGGGGAATTGTAGTTTCAGTCTATTCATCATCAACATCATTTCAGCCGCACAACGTATACTGCTGGACATAGGCCTCACCCAAAGATTTCCATAAAAACCGATCAAGAGGGTTTTTTTTTAGTCTATTGCTTTTATAAAAATTTAGACCTAATATAATCTAAAAATATATCTTGTAATTTTTTTTTGCATTATAAGGAAATACTAATAAAACTATGTTCATAAGGTACTCACAAATTTTCTATTAATTTCTTTGTATTTATGGTAAACTTCTTTTTTTAATATACATGAATAAATAAAATTATTATTCAATTTATTTTTACAACATGCAATACCCAAAATTAGGAATTAGCAAACATTAACATTTTTATTACATCCACCTTCCAATTACGACTCCAACCTAATTAACTTATCGTTATTTTCGTCGGACATTTCGATTATTATCATAATTACGTACCTACGCACACAAAATGCGGCATTTTCTGTTATTTCCAAAATAATTATGTAAAATTAAGCCAATGTTGAAACAGCCCGAAATTCCGCCGTATATCCCACGCTTCATAGGATTAACTATAGGTACTTGTTAGCCTTTCTAACCACAAAAGTAAATTATTTTATGCAAATAAGTATACATGATTTACTTTAACTTCAAACAAGTTATATAGGTAAAGGCTTTCGGTTATTATTCATCATCATCATCATCATCACCAGGCCTACTCCAACAAACCATAAATAAAAAGACCGTAAAAGTATTTCATTTGTTTAACTATAATCCTCTTACATCATCAGGTCTTTTTCTCTCCACTGCAGGAGCCCGACCCTCTCTATACTACCAGAGCCATACTTCGTCAGAGCAGCCAGAGGACTTTGGCCTACATTCTCCACGCTGGTCAGGCGGGTTGGAGAGGTCTCATTGATGTTTATAAGCTTTGTTTAGCTTGTATTTCCTAAGTCGCCTTCTACGACATCCTCGGTAAAAATTGGAGTGGCCCTATTCTACTTTGCCGGAAACCACACAACAAATTCGGTTGTTATTATTCTTTACTAAAACTTCAAGAAAACACCTGGAGAAGTCCTATTTTTATGCATCTATTTTTGCGACCAGACATCAATCTGAAGGAGTTCCATTTGGTTTATAAGGATTAACTCCCAAATTAAGATGTACGTCGTTGTCGCGACATAAAGGTCGATTGAGACAAACAGCCGCCAATCCAGCAGCGAGTTTCACAATCGACGAGTAAAATTTTCAGGAAACAGATCGACTAATGACGACACGGCTTCACAGGCACGCAATTAGCCCCTTCGCTGTCTGTAAACAAAACCAAAAGTTACAAACAATGGACATAAAATGCATATGATACATGGGATATAGGAACCTGTTAAAATAGGCAGCTGCAATAACAAATGCAGACTCACGCTTCGGCAATTTTTATTGTAATCAAATTTCGATTAGTTAAGTACCTATATTATGCAACGTTCAAGGGACATACCCGTGATGAATCAAAGCTATACTAGATCACTAAAGTATAATGAAATTAAAATAATAGTATTTTTTTTATTCAGCGTTTCCATGTGAAAGTATGCAGCCGCCCGGGCAATTTGTATGGGTTTTTTTCTTACTGTTATTTTATTATCATTGTACTATAGTGATCTAACACTTTTAGCCCGTGGTTCGATTTATTACGGGTATGTCCCTTCCACGTTGTATACACAAATCATTTTATTCTTTGACAAAATAACTAAACACCACTCTCTGTCTAAATTTTTTATAAGCTTCGAATAGGACTTGGGAAACCAATAAAATCGCGTAATTTTATATAATAATACCTACGATAATTAACAATAATTATCTCCGTGGCGTAGTGGTCACCATGCTGGTCCGCCACCCAGAGGTCCCGGGTTTGATCCCCAGTCAGGGCAAGTTGGAAAATGGCCTTTTTTCAAATTGTCCTAGGTCTTGATGTTTATCAATATATGTATTTGTTATGAAATATAGTATCGTTGAGTTAGTATCCCATTATACAAGTCTCAAACTTAGTTTGGGGCTGGCTCAATCTGTGTAATTTGTCCCTATATATTTATATTTATTTATATCTATTTACATTTGTTTATTTATATTTAAGATATAAGAAAAAGTGCCAGCATGTTTAATTAAGGTCGTCATAGTCGTTATAAAAACGTGGATTGGAACAAACAGCCTCAATCTACCAATATTGTAGAGTTTAACAATCGACGATATGCAAAAGTTTCAGCAAACAAACGGACGATGACGACACGCAATAAAAATGGACAGCTGCAATAAAACTCGCGCCGGGGCAATTTTTATTCAAATACCTACGAGTCTGATATGATTAATGTTTTAAAACAGTTGGTTATCGATCTCCAACTCCAAAATACAATGTGGATACATTATTTTTTTAAAGTCAGACGAAGAGCAAACGATGTGTGGCGGCGTTAAGATGATTGGTGTACGAAATCAAGTTTTTTTATATAATTAATTGAATGGACGGACCGTCCTAGCTTAGTACAGTATTTAATATTTCTCGCAATTCTCAAACACCCAGATTACATTACATATATTTTTGATTTTTCTATAACATTTTGTAGACTCGTTTTTGATTGAGGTCTTCAAAGATAACCTTTTTTCGGCTAAACTTACATTAACTCACAAATGGAGATTATGGAGATTTACGTTTTTGTGACAAAAGGTCGATTGGGACAAACAGTCGCAAATTCAACAGATACAAAAATTCCAGGAAACAAACAGTCGATGACGACACGCAATTAAAATGGACAGCTGCAATATTCGCGCTGGGGCTATTTTTATTCAAATAAAACTCAGTCTGGTATTAGTTTGATTGATGGTATCGATCTCCAAATATGCTTTTAAAATAAAAAAGGCTTGTTATCCTACTATTGATTACTTCATTTTATTCATTACTAGCTGCGCCTCGCGGTCTTACCCGTTAAAGTGGCCTATGTGTTAATTCAGGGTGTCAGCTTCCTGCATACCGAATTTTATCAAAATTGGTCCAACCGTTTGCGCGTAAAAAAGTAACAAACATACACAGATACAAACACACACTTACAAATTTTATAATATTAGTATGATATGGGAAAGTATTTTTGTTTTTCTTCCTTCACATCAAGACCGAACAACGAACTGATATGATATTTATATGCAAGTACTTGAGACAATACGAGTAGATAATGACATATGTAGGGCAAAGGTTAACGCCGAACCAGGTTCCCGAGGGACACTCGTGAACAATATCGAGTTCTAAAGCTATTATTTGCATAGAGTCTTAGAAATAGGACGTAGCTCAGCGATCACTGAAGTTTTATACAAACTCACTTTGCAAGTTGTTCTTATCAGCTAAAACTTAAAGCAGCGTTAGATTCTACTGTTAGATTTTCCACCTCAACTATTAGCGTCTTCGATTCAAAGTCCTACAGTTACTTACCAATAACGTTGCAATTGCAAGCACCTAGTTAGTAATAATTAATAACTACAATACAAACAACGATTTTTTTTATACCTACTTAAAAATAAGAGTATATTTGTTAAATTTATAGACGTCTAAATGAATAAAGCCAAAAATACCTGGCTAGAATCATTTACCATAGTAATTTTTGCTACTTATTTGCTATTTCTATTTAAGTTTTATTACAGTTCAATAATGTTTAATAACAAAAGAACTCAGTTACTGTAAGTAATACCTCTGCATTTGGTACCGAATTATTGTGTACAGGTAAATAACCTGTATAGTGCAACAATGATATGGTATGCAGAGATTTGTATGCACTGTGCAGATCTACCTAATTTATTTAAGTAAATACATGAATCGGCAGTCAGTTAAATGTTTATAAGTATAAAAATCATAATAATAATCCAGTAGTTTCTTTAAGGTGCGATGCATAGTCGTGCAGAAGTTTCTTCTAAGAAACTATTTTCTCGCCTGCTTCTTCACTCAGTAACTTTGTCAAAGGTCACTAGAAAGTTGTTTCACGCGATATCATCGTCATACTTGTTTCAAATAAATAATAAATATCAAAACTTGGTCAACGTTACTTCCAACTTCAAGTTAAAGTTAGAAGATAGTAAAGGAAAAGTCATGTATATGTTTAATGTACTGTACCTACCCTTTGAATTATAGAGGGAAGTATTGTTGAATAAATAGTCAAATGCGTTAAATACCTAATAAATATACATATAATATATATACCGCTTTTTGCTCAATCATTTTTGAAGTCAAACATTTTTTTTATTAGCCTGTTGGTTGTATTTCCCAATGCTAGGCAAAGGCATCATCCTTATTTCTGCACTTAACCATTCCACTTATGGTCCAAACTCCGCCCTTTATAATTTTTTTCAATCATCATCATCATCAGGGCTTTTTATCTCCACTGCAGGAGCATGACCCTCTCTGTACTGCTAGAGCCATACTTGGCCAGAGCAGCCAGAGGACTTGAATAAATAAATCAGTGGAAAAAAAATTAAACTGTAATTTAATATATTGGGTACATTTTCTTTAACAACTTTAATAATAATCTACTTAAGCTATCGCGCCAGAACATTCGCTAAAGTAATGTCTTCAGCTAACTGTTGGATATGAGGATAGTTCGCAACTTTATGTTTAAAATATGCATTTGCTCGGCTTAAGCAAATGGGATTATTATCATGCTGAGCACATATTTTTAAAGATTTATTCAGATTTAAAATAAGACGTACATTAGGTACATAAATATGACCATTGCACATAAATTACATATAAGAAAACGACATTTCAAGAAATGTTATCTACTGAATTAATGAACCAGTTGAATAAACAACTTCATAAGGAAAAATTTTACCTACCAGTACCCACATATTCGTATATTTTCTTTGATTTTGCCTTTTTTTGTTGCAATAGCACCCGTGGTACCACACGAATCAGGATACGACATTATCACAGAAATATAAATAACGATATTTTGCACCTTGATATTTGAATCTTCGTCTCGAAAAATTATAACAAAACCCAACCAATGATAAAACTAACAAAATACAGCATATATAACGTCAATTTTCTATTCAATCCGTGATTTTGAACCACTTTTCCCAAGGAGCATTATATTGAAATATAAAAAATATTTTTCGGCCTCCCATATAAGTTGACCGATCAGCTGATCCGAGAAAAAATATATTTTTATCATTTTTCGATAGATGTTGGGAAAAGATGTTTAGAATCATGGACTGAAATCACCTTTGAAATAGTTTCAGAATATTTTCTTAGACCTTATATAAAATTCTAAGTTTAATCTAAGCTATTCCACTGCAGGGCAAAGGCCTCAAAAGCACCTATCAGCCACCGAAAATTCTAGCCCATAAAGCCTGGAGTCTGGTTTACATATTAACAAGTAGCAAATGTGAGTGACAAGTGATATCTATGCACTTGTCACTTGTCAGTGACTGTTCACACGTCACTTGTCACTTGTAAACCAGGCTAGAGGCGAACGAACCACTGCACTGTACCGCTGGCATACCTATTTATATCACCAACATGTGTATTTTACAGGGAATTCTGTTTCCACGAATGTTTAAAGCTGGCGCCGAATCATGTGAATAAGTCAATATTTGGCTGGCAATATTTTTATTTTTATTTTATGAATGTTGCACTCTTTATTAGGTGTAGTGGGTCCAATGGTCCGTATTAATAGAATGAGTAGTAAAAGTATACTTATAATTTCAGGTCACGTAATTATTTAATAAGTGACAATTTATCTAAACTAGCAAAAGTATTTGCGTTAAACTACTTTTTAAACTTGGTAATCCTAAATTGAAATTAGTGTTGTATTTTATATAGAATTTCTCGATATAACAAATATCTATCAATAAAACCCTATCTATAAATAATAAGCCAGCCAAGTGTGCGTCGAGCTACGCGCAGTATAGGGTTCCGTAGTTGCGACTGCCGACTTTAAGTTCACGGGACTAAAAACATCTAATTTTCTATTGATTTTCAATGAAATTATTAAACCAAATATTTCTGAAACAGATTCCCAAATCGAAATATTGTGTTCACATAAACTTATTTTTGAAAGACCTTTCCTAGAACGACTAGTCAAGAAAAAAGATTACTTCCACTTTACATGTATTGGAAATTAGAAATACCCCAAAAAATATATTTTTGATTTTATTTTACCACTCTGTCGGCATCATTAATATACATACCCGCCTAGCATAGCTTTCTAGTACTTATAGTCTCTGATTACAAGCGCGGACAGACTGACTGACATGGCGAAACTTAACAAGTTTACTACGGAACCCTAAAAAAGGCATAATCAACCAAAATGCAGTAAATATCAGTCACCGCAATCCCCAGTGCATGTAGAGCTGAGCGAACCACTCCACTGCACCGCCGACATTCATCACCGCTATGTCCCGTTTTGCATGCGACACGGAAATTCCGTTTCCATGAATGTTTAAAACTGGCGCCGAATCGTGTGAAAATTAATTCAGCGTTTGTTTGGGAAAATACATTTTTTTATTCTATGAATTTTGTTCTTTACTTTCAGCCAATTTGTTACCTAGCTCCTACCCCTAAACTCTTAAATGTGTCCCGCACATTAGTGAGAGTTTTTTCCTGCACAAAAGCATTTATTCCTTTAGAACAAATACCAAAAATATGAAGGTCAGCCTGACCAGCCTATAACAAGAAATATCTATAATCCCACGCTACACGTACCAATTTTTACGCAAAAGATTACTGTAGGAATAATTAGACCCATCCTACAAATAAAACCTTATCCGTCTTATTATAAACCATAGGCTAACTTTAAAAGTAAGTTTAAATCATTACCACCTAAATCCAGTTGATATTGACTGTGTTATTTTACTAGATGTCAATTAGTAAAATGATATTGTGGGTGGAAAAAATAATTTAAAATTAAAATATTTATTCAGTTATTAGACCCTTACATGCACTTTTACACGTCAATAAGTACAATTTACATTATTTGTAGTGTAAATTAAAATTAAATTTATTTTAAAAGTAAAGTTAAAATACCAGCGCTTCACAACGACTTACGAACTTATTTTCACAGTATTGGTCGCATACTTGAACACCAAAGGCGAAATAAAGGATTTTATTTCTTTTAATATTATATACTTTAAGTGTTCGATGCTGATTGAAGGTTTTCAGCATATTTGCGTTAGATTATGTGGGACTCTTCACCTCCAAGGCTGACATTTTGCAGCGCCTCATAACGTGTCTCACTTTACATGCGACATGTAAATTTGATCCTCAAAGGCAAAAGATAGAAATTTATTTCTTGTCTGTTGAAACATTGAATATATTTCAGACATAGTAATAGAGTCCCATGCTGGTCTGGGAGAAATAAAAAAACTTAGAAAGTACCAGCTGCTTCTCTTCCCACGCAGATCGTAAAAGCCGATCGAGGGAATGGGCAAAAATGCAAATCATGTTAACAGGCGATGCGGCTAGCAACCCATCACTGTATTGATTGCTTTTCCATCTTCTCGCCCACCATGACGCTAAAAGTGGCTTTTGGGTCTTGCGGCCCTGGGCTCTGCATAGAACCGCAAGACCCAAAATGCTCTGTCTGCCCCATTAGGGATAAAGACTTGATAGTATGTATGTATGTATAGTAATAGAGTAAGATTTTTTTTTAAATACTGTCTGTTTGCCTGTTTGTCGGTTTACCTTATCTCCGAAAATACTGGACAAATTCGAACGAAACTTTAGCTCATCATCATCAATTCTTTTTGTCTCCACTGCAGGAGCATGACCCTCTCTGTACTACCAGAGCCATACTTGGCCAGAGCAGCTAGAGAACTTTGGCCTACACTCTCCTCGCTGGCCAGACAGTTTGGAGAGGTTTCATTAATGTTTATAAGCTTTGTGTAGCTTTGTTCCCAGGCTGGTCTGGGAGAAATAAAAAACTTAGAATGTACCAGCTGCTTCTCTTCCCACGCAGATCGTAAAAGCCGATCGAAGGAATGGGCAAAAATGCAAATCATGTTAACAGGCGATGCGGCTAGCAACCCGTCACTGTATTGATTGCTTTTCCATCTTCTCGCCTACCATGACGCTAAAAGTGGCTTTTGGTCTTGCGGCCCTGGGCTCTGCATAGAACCGCAAGACCCAAAATGCTCTGTCTGCCCCATTAGGGATAAAGACGTGATAGTATGTATGTATGTATGTGTAGCTTGTTTTTTTTAAGTCGCCTTAATACTACAGGGAGGACTTGGCAACATATTATTTATATAATTGATTTTGGAAAATGGAACACCTGATGCAGAACCATAATGATCCAGCTTAACTACCCATCAGGCTGGGCAGGGACCAATACTGAACTGGGTTTCTTTCGACGTAATCTTCCCAGCAGTGGTCGTTCCGAAACGCTAGTAGTTTTTAGCTTTTGCACAAAAATAATATTTAAAAAAATTACCTTCAATAACAGATAAATGTATCCTACATTGAATAAAAAAATTGACTTTAACTTTGACTTTAACTACAAGAAATATCAAAATGACGCCTTAGCAAAAGTTGTTCGGCCTGATGAGCATTTTCTGAAGTCATAAAGTCCTTCTTCTTAGCGAGTCGGAATGGCGATTTTATATAGTTGTGGACCAGTATATGGCCAACCTTACTCCCCTGTCATTAGGAAAGTTTAAGTCCTCTATTGTACAAGGTGTTGGGCAGTTCCGGCATGACAATAAATAATTAATAAATGGCAATAAAGTCCTATAAGTACTTAACTCAATACCATATTAGATTAGTGATTAGTGGTCAGACAATATAGGGCCATCCACTCCGCTACAGTATGACATTTGTTAGCGCGCCACATGTCCCACTTCACATGCGACATGCAAATGCCGATCGCTGCATGTTTAAAATTGCCGTCGCGTAGTGGACAAAAAGCGCCCGCATGTTTGCTGTAAATTAGTGCGATCGGGGAACCAAATGTCTATAGGTTTTTCTGTCTATAAATTTAATAAAACAGTAATCAAAATAAATTCCACAAAAAAATTGAGGCCGTGGAGACATAGTTATAGAGTAAGTAAGAATTTAAAAAAATTGTTCTATTAAAAAAATCATAATGATCATTCTTCATAAAAAATTGAAATACTAATGATTTTAAACTATAATCATTGGAATTCATAATATCACTAATCATACACTTCGTTTTTAATAATATTTGTTTTCATATATTTGTTTATACTAATGATCTAAACTCCTAATCATTCGAATTAATAACTATTATATTCATACATTTGTTTTTAATAATATATTTTTTTACAAATTTCTTAATCATAAGTATTTTATCCATATTATTAAAAATGATAATCAAACATTGGTTTTATACTAATATATTCACTTTCATACAGTTATCTAAATTAAAATAATTATAAGTGTAAATGAAATGGAATAGGTAACAATCATTCATTAAATGAAAGTAAACAGACGCACTGACAGGTAAGTCAAAGTTATAAAACTTTGTTGATAGAAAAGTAGATCGACACACTGACAGATAAGTCAAACTTATAAAACTCCTATCATTTTTGGTCGAGGGTTAAAGTAATGGATTTACTTTTATTGTTTAATAAAACGGATTGCTGCCAGAAAAGTAGGTTAGGTTAGAACTGTGACCCCAACAGCGCGCGAGCCGAGCGAGCGAAGCGAGCGTGCCGCGGCAGCGGCCGGCGAAGCGCTAGAAACTATTTTTTGCACACCGACAGATAAGACAAATTTATAAAACTAGACGTAAATCGTTAAATTAAACCAATTGCTGCCAAAAAAGTAAGTTAGGTTTGGTTAGAACTGTGACCCCTACAGCGTGCGAGCCGAGCGAGCGAAGCGAGCGTGTCGCGGCAGCGGCCGGCGAAGCGCCAGAAAAAAATTTTTGTTTGAAAAATAGACAGACACACTGACAAATACGTCAAACTTATAAAACCCATCTTATTTTTCGTCGAAGTCATCCATTTCTATGCGTTACAAAGACAAATCTACGGTTTAATATTTTTTAAGTATTATTGCTTTTATTAATACAAAAATTATAATACTTGTCTTGTTGTTGTATAAAGTAAATTATTCTGAACAACGACGTTATGAGTTGTAATATTGTTATTAGTAACAACATTATTAATAAAAACAATATGATAATTGAAAGTTATGAAGAAAAAAGTTCTGAATTTTTTTTTAATGAATTTAAACTTGTTCTTGGTAGCAACAGTATTAATAAAAAAATTATGATCACTAAATGTTATGAGCTCCGATGATAGTAATAAAAATGTATGAATAAAAAAAGCATGAAGAATAAAATTATGAAGAGTGATGATTATGAACACAAATCGGTAGTAAGATAAAGAATATGATTTAGAATTTTATGAGAGCCAATATGGACCCGTTTTACATACTTAAATCAGGCACATTATGACCGTAGCATATTGTACATTTTGACGATCGAGCATATTAACCAAGTACAATTAGACTTCTACTCATTGATGTTCCTAGGTTAAATAGAAGAATGCATGGAGAATTTCAAATAGAGCAAATATAATAATCTGACGAACTCTGAAGGTTGTGAAATTCAAAATATGACGGTGACAATGGCATCGGCGACAATAGAAGGGCTCTTACTAACAGACGTTGATATAATTTCTCAGTGGACCTTTTGTTATCGAAATTTCTACGCCACTGATTGTAATGGGCGCACATACAATCTAGATAGCACAAGGCTTTATTAACCCGTCCTGTAATAACATGTTATTGGACTTTATTTGGACTGGCAACCTTCTGGTAGTAGTGTTGTTTAGAAACAGCGATAATACTCGTAACAAGTAGGCTCGTTATGTGGAAAACTATGTGTAAAATCTATAGACAATGTATATTCAAATCAGAAAGGCTTCCCGAATTAAAATCTTTCAATTTTTAAACGACGACCTCCGTGGCGTGGTCCTCACCGTGTGAGTCGGCCACCCAGAGGTTCCGGGTTCGATTCCTGGTCAGGGCAAGTTGGAAAATGGGGTTTTAAAATTGTCCTGGGTCTTGGATGTTTATCTATATATGTATTTGTTACAAAATATAGCATCGTTAAGTTAGTATTTCATAACACAAGTCTCGAACTTACTTTGGGGTTAGCTCAATCTGTAATTTCTAATAGTCCCTATATATTTATTTATATTATTTAATTATTTTAACCGAGTTAAAAAAAATGGGAATCAGAGTAGGCTGAATTTTTTTTTGTGTAAAGTTAATTTTTATTACGCCCGCACGCTCATGTATCAACCACTTTTTATTGTTTCGATACGAGCGACCCAGTTCTATTTAGTAAATGTACAATTGTTATATTTCGAAATTTAATAATTATGTAAGTATTATATTTATAAATAGTACATAGTCGTTGTTTCTCACATATTACTGATCACAAAAACAAATTTGGAGTTAAAATTTGCACTAGAAAGACAAGAAAAACAGACTTCTAATGGGTGAGCAAGTATGCTACTCTCGGGCAATTCGTAGAAGCCGATAAATAAAATAAGCTATCATAATTTTTAAATTTTGTTACTATCTCAAGTCTGCGGACGAGTACTGCAACCATTGGCTCTTTCTACATTTTTTTAAATTATGATCTAGAATAAATCTATAAGCTGAAATTATAGCGCCACTGACTGTTTTTAATAGTCTTATCGGGCGGGAGTTGGAATCTCTTTACGAAATTTTTTTTTATAGTATTTTAATAATACTATATAATGAACAAGAAATTTTACTAATATCTTCAATTATGTATAAATAATAAAAGCCCTGGCAAATCGCTACCCGTTGTAACGTGCCCAAAAGGCTGGCCGCATTGCCACGTTCAATGGCAAATATAATACTTCCAATTTTATCCGGAATATGGCGAGGTCCACTTATTTATTTGACAACCTTTACATGGGTACACCTACAATATATACTAAAAATAAAAGGCAGGACCCCAAGTGATAACGAACATGTCAACCAAAACGCCTCGGAGGGCGACAATTATAATGAATACTACAGTTACAGTACAGCCATTCTCGGAAGGAAGCACAATTAATGTTCCTTTGTTATTTCCACGCGAAAACATAAAGAACGGCGTTTAATTGAATCCATAATGAGAACGTAATATACTTCTTAAAACTCTTCAAATTCCATCAAACTTTATACCCTTTTAAAACGATAACTGCGTACTAACCTTTATAAGAATCTCACGGAGCTTTTAATAAGTACTGTAATAAAGCGGTACAAGGAAAGTCTATTAAAGACGCTTGTTGAAGCCATCCAGCAAGTTTCCGTCCGTGTATTATTATGGCCATAATCTTATATAAAATTGTAATGTAAGAGACTTGTCATTCAAGACTCCCGGAGCGCAGTTTTTCTTGTGACCAGTATGTTGTTTGAGACATTATATTGTTTATAAGATGTTACAAAAACGCGAAATAATCGTTGAACTTGTATTCAGAATGCAAAACATAATTTCTTGGGAGATCATACAAATTAAAAAACTATTTTTCTACTCCTGTACTGTTATCTGTCTTTTAAATGGTTGTGAACACTAATATAGGAACATTGATAATATGATTGCAGAAAAAAGTCTATACTCTATGCCTCATAATAGCACATGTGTCGTTATTTCACTAAAACGATACTGCTAGCCATAGACCAAGAACATTTTTTTCTATAGATTTACCATACTGCCAACATAAGAAAAAAATGTTTTTTGACGTGATAACGTCTTTAAAATCGTTTTAGTCGGGTGACATGTTCAGAAACTTGTGTCACACCAAAACCTCACGAGCGCGATCGCGAGAGAGACACGGACCGATCTCCCGTCTCATCTCGAGCGCTTCCAGTCATTCCGTGACACGACGTTATCACGTAAACATCTTGATCGTAAACCTACTTTACAAACAACCAATTTTTTTTAACATAGTCACTAAAAAGACGTCAATTAAAAAAAAAGTTTACCATAGATAATATATAGATCAGTACTTGTATATTCTAAATCTGATTTACCAAACATGTAAGTCAAACATTTTTATATTTTCTTTGTTTGGTTTTGTATTTTATTTAGTAAATATAGTCGTAGAAAAAGTATTGTATGCAACGTTGTATAAGTACGTCAAAAAATGCTCGATGGCGCCTCCTTACGATGCTCGCTAAAGCTCGCATCGTAACCTGCGCCACTCGCATATTTTGAACCCTCTTATACAACTGTTGCATAAAATACTATAAGGAAATGGATTGGGTAAAAAATACAGCGCATCGAAGTTTCGGAGTGGGTGCGATTTACGATTTTCACCAGCAGGTGACCTGCAAAAAATTCATGCAAAATTTAAAAGCGCTGTATCTTCGTCGTTTTATCTATCCGATGAGAAAAAAAAACAGTTTTTCTACTCCTGTACTGTTATCTGTCTTTTAAATGGTTCTGAACACGAATATAAGAACATTGATAATATGATTGCAGAAAAAAGTCTATACTCTATGCCTCATAATAGCACATGTGTCGTTATTTCACTAAAACGATACACCTAGCCATAGACCAAGTACATTTTTTTCTATAGATTTACCATACTGCCAACATAAGAAAAAAATGTTTTTTTAACATAGGCACTAAAAAGACGTCAATTAAAAAAAAAGTTGACCATAGATACCATATAGATCAGTACTTGTATATTTTAAATCTGATTTACCAAACATATGTACGTCAAACATTTTCATATTTTCTTTGTTTGTTTTGTATTTTATTTAGTAAATGTAGTCGTAGAAAAAGTATTGTATGCAACGTTGTATAAGTACGTCAAAAAATGCTCGATGGCGTCTCCTTACGATGCTCGCCAAGGCTCGCATCGTAACCTGCGCCACTCGCATTTTTTGACCGTTATTATACAGCTGTTGCATAAAATACTATTACATTTGTATTGTGCTGTTTGTATCTGTTTGTTACAGTAGGTCGTACTCGTAAGGTACTCGTAATTTCCCTTTTGAAAAAGCTAACATTCTTCTGCTTCTGAATCTGTCATATAAGTAAGTATGCTATCAAGTATAAATTTAAGCAATGCAGGCTTTTGTACTAAATTGATAGAAAAATCACTAATCCTAAAATCAGTAGAGTTATGTTATATAACTGATTTAGGAAGTGCAGATTATTTTAGAATACGTTTTGTCGTAATTTGTATGCTGTTTTGAACTACCATAACACAACATTGTAGAAGCATATGGTAGTGGTGTAAGGTCAAGGGTTATTGATTGACCGATTACAAATATTTACAATGTTTGTTTGTTGTGACAATTTTTATTACGGTCACTAACACATATATTAGTATATGTACTTAAGGTTAGTATGTGTACATAAGGTTGTATGATTAATGAACAATGCATATCTCTGTTCGCATTTATTAACTTTTTTGTTAGTAAATAGATACAGGTACGCCAGTTCTGCCATTTACAGTGTAAAAATACAACATTTTTATAAAGTGAAACCCATTACTCTTAATATTTTTTTCTAAAACGGGTCTCAATAAATAGCTACACGTACAATAAACCTTCTTTAAATAGGAAAACGCGTGTTCATAGCATATTTTTACATAATTTTGAATAAGAGTACGGACTTATTTCTAATCTTCTTCATCAATTCCACTTCATTAAATCACAATGTAAAAATATCAAAATCACTATACATGTGTGGCTTATAAAATGTTTGAGGAGTTCCATAAATTTTTCGAGGATTTTATTGTTGACAATGAAAAGCAAATTGGATGACTTTTTAAAATAAAAATAAAAAGAATTACCTAAATGTTTAAAAACAGAATTCTATAATAGCATCAGTAGATCAGGTCAGAGAAAAGAATCCGCCGTCCTTGCAAATCTTTCAAAATCTTATTATGAGTTAAACAACTTAATTAAATAACCCCAGTCAAAAGTATTCCCCAACTTAAACTACGGCCCCTGAATTTGGAATTTTACTTAGTGAAAAAGAAAGCAGAAGTCAAATATTCTAATCTATTCATATAATAAAAGTCAAAAAAAGTGTGTCTGTACATTAAATATGTATTTCCAAAAAAAATATTGGGGGTGATGGAGATATAGTAATAGAGTAAGAATGTACTCGTAAAAAAGGTAGGAATGTTTGTCTGTTTGTACACGCTAATCTACGGAAATACTGAACGAATTCGAATGATACTTTTTTGTTATATAGCTGTCAAGCCTGGGCAACATATAAAATGGAACACGTGCTGCAGACCTATAATGGTCCACCTAAACTATAAGAAATATCAAAATGACGCTTTAGAAAAAGTTGTTTAGCCTGATGAGCATTTTCCAGAGACAAAGACGAAGTAGAAGTCGCGAGCTTCGGCTAGTTCTTCAACAATTCTACAATTTCTAGGAATGCAATAGCCACTTGTATCAGTATGCGAGGCGCGCCTCTGCACGTGCTCCAATGTTGATGCACCATTCACTAAATAAACAATAAGATTGCAGTGGTCGAGCCGACAACCAAGCTTGGTATTTTCATATTTCAAAACAGACAGATTGTCTTAGCTGAAGTTATTTTTATAAAAATATCACATTTATTACTTAAACTATAATTTTACATTTTCTTGTTTAGTATTTTTCTATCAACATCGTTTTACATCAACATTTTTGGGGTAGTTTGTGGTGGCATTGTTGTGTCTTATACACTGTAGTTCATTTTTCTTAGTAACAAAAAAGGCAGATAAGAACAAGTTAAATATTTTCTTAATATTTTATTTTTCAAATTCCATTTTTACATCTTTACGCTTGACATGGCCTTTGGATCTTACCGCCTTAGGCTCTGGCTCTGTTAATGTATCTGTAGGTATTTCGTGTTTTCCTATACTTACATCACATTTAAAAATAATTTACTGGGCCTCTTTTTAAAATCATCTCAAATCTTTCTGTGGCGTATTAAAAGATTTAAACAATATCAGAAACATAAATAAATACTCATAGAAGGTTTTTTCTAAGCAAATTTTCTCGAGATGCGCAATATCTTAGATTCAATAAGACAAAATACCATAGACATTAAAGGACCAAAAGCCCGGACGTGCCCAAGACGTACGACAAGAGACAAGACGATCTATTATATTTGGACGTATATCTCGAGTGCTACGGAGAGCCATGTTGAATTTGAGGGCCAGTGTAGAGGGTCATCGTCGAGGGCTCAGTAAGCGATATTTCAAAAGCTGCCTAAGAGGCCACCAGACTGCACTCCAAATTATTGGAAATTTTATGGAGCGAAGCGGCTGAGCTAAATGAAAGATGAGAATTTGGGCTCGGGACGTGATAACACGGATACGGATATCGTAAACGAAATTTTAAGGATCTCTCGGATGTTTTACGAACTGAGTTCTTGAAATTAATTGCTCAACTTCGTGTTCCCAAATTAAGTACGTTTTAAAACACATCTTTCGAAAATGCTCTGGGATAATATTCTGTCGGTTTATGTCGGATTAGCATTTTATTTTTAATTAATTAATGGACATGTAAAAGTAAAACTAACGTTTACATTCTGTGCATAATCTAGAAAAACAAGTGAGCATCGGACTAAGTAAACAAGGGTTCGAGATCCGATTAATTCGAAGGGCTGTCTCGACAAATATGGAAATCACTAGCACCTCTCTATCGAATTAGATCAGCAAATCCACTTTCATTAATCAAACTGTTTATGTAAAGCAACGCACATCTCTTAGATTTTGTGATTACAATTCAACTAAGAGACATAAAATAAATACACGATGTAAGGTTGTACTTCTTTAATGGACATAATAAATAAATAGTGAGAAAATATTATTATTGTAATCAAATGCAAACAGAGTTTTTTTTTACTGCGAGGGAGGTACCTAATACTTATAATGTGCTCCCATCTATATATACTTTATAATAAGTTTCTAAAACTTACCAAAATATTTTTAATTTTTTAATAATTCCAGACCGTTTTTACTTAATTCTTACTTACAGGGTAAACTAAATACCTATACGATGAAAAATTGCTACGCTTCACAAGAATTTAGGCTTAAGTAATTTTTATTCACAAAAAAATGTAAATATTTTAAAATCTAAATTATCTAGCACTTCTGAGTACTAACAAAAAAATAACGTAACTGAACCTTGAAATCAGACGAACAAACACCGTTCACTTCGTTAACATAATATAATTTTATGCTACCAGCATAACAACGTCAACGTCAAAACTTATTTGGCCTCGTCATCTCGCTAAGCTAATTTTTTCAAGAAGAATATTATAAAAGAAAACCAACCTTCGACTTTATGTCATCACCGATAAAATCAAAAGGACGGAAGTTCAATAAAAGCCAAATTTGGCAACAATTAAGGACTTATTGTTCGAAGCAATTTGTTTGTTTCGAGCGGAATAATTTTTATTTTATATCCGAAAGAAAAGGAATGTAATTTTGCTAAGAAGAGGCGGAACACGTGAACCCTTACCAAGATTGCTTTTGGTAAACGAGAAACGAATACCTTTTGTACTGATTATGGCCAAGGATATAAAACAAAAACGCCGACCTCTTTTCTTTCTGCCTTCTAGTGTTGCGGAATGCTTTGTGCATTCCGTCGAAATATCTAGAATAATTACCTTAAGTGTCCGCCTTATTGGCAAGTTAGTATTAGGTAGTTTTTAACTCACTGTAAATCACTCATGTAGTCAAGTCAATACACTATCGATAAACTATCGGGAATTTAAAATGAAACCGATACTATCGATAGTATCAACCATAACGACGTACAACTATCGATACCATCAATAGGCATAGTTTGGCATTTTTCGATTGAAGCTATTGATTTTTCGGAAACACTAGCTGGATTGGCTTACCTGATTTAATTAACCTACAATCATTTATACGGAAAAGAACCAAACAACTTAAATTACGACTATAAAAATATATCACTTTTAAAAATAGAGCTACAAATGTTTAATAAATGGAAAAAATATACCGGAAAAACAAGTCGGTTCCGCTATCACAGAATGCATCAAATTCACAAAGGAAATCGTAGAGCTTGCATTTTAATAAACATCATTTCTTTCACAAACGTCCCTTAAACGAAAAATTAATTTAAAATATCCAGCAGAGTCAAGTACTAGCTTCTCAATAAGGGGTACGAATATACTACGGACTTGATGGAAGCAGAAGTTATTACCAAAGTTGGAGGTTCATTAGGTGTTTGACCTTTTAGTAAAATAGTTTGTACTATAAGTTAACAGAACTCTGCTAGATGCAGCATGAGCTGAGCATATTGCGTGTGATTTCAAAAGGAACGAGTTCTAGGTTTCTTCGATTAACTTGCATTTGCTATGTGTGTATGTGTTTGTACGTTTCTGGAAATTCTCTCTTGTCAAAACTTAGTTAATTTCCTGTTGTGGGGGATTCTAGGAAACTTTGATCCTCCGGTGTAAGTTAAGATAAAGTTTATACCTAATAGGTATAAAATGTAGCGTTGTGGCGTGCAAAGACAGGTAGTAATATTTGCTGTAAATAAATTATTTTTACATTATTGTACGTAAATATTAAATTATTTTTTTACTGTTGTAATTTCGTATATATATATATAATTCAAGTACCTACTTCTTCTAAGGCGCTGTCCAAAAAAACAGTACTTTATAACTAAATTGTTCTGGATAAATACTAATTTCTTGTTTCATTTAGGTATATAAATCATAATACAGGGTCCGTAACTCGAATTGTTACCAATTCAAAATTATGTTACTTAATCAAAATACGATTTATTAAAAAATTTAAGCATTGTAGCATTTTGTTACAGTTTTTAAAATATCGTAAATTAATTAACCAAAATAACATCATTTTAAATTGGTAACACTTTGAGTGACGGGCCCTGTATTTAATGCAGACAATCTAATTTCTAATTCATAATTTAACAGAATTAATATAAATAGTAGACAAATATTTAGAAATATTAACTATATTACGCGAAGAATTTTTTCATAACTGTACACTAATTATGTTTACCACCAATTATTCTGCCTGCAACTGGTTTCTCAAGCTTGTTTTCTCATTTTCACCGCCTCATTTAAAAAGCTGAGAATTTTTCAAACAAACGTAGCTTTTAGCAAGTTTTGTGGCCGTCATCTCACAGCTACATTTTATATGAAACCACACTAATGTTTTCAAAGAGCACCTGAGGTTTTTATAAACGAAACTTCAGTTTAGAGACATCTTTGAAACACACATTTCGTTTTGACTATACAATGTCCTTTTTTACTAAGTACAAATATTTTAAGGAGTGATTCAGTCAGTCTATCATCATATCGACCAACTTTTCCCATAAATATATCAAAATACGAAAAAAATATTTTATTTTAATTTTGTAGTTGGTTCCACTAGGTACTCTTACTCCAGGCTTACAGTGCGCAGAAATGATCAGACCAGAAACACTAAGAAAACCCATACGGCTGGAATCGCGTCCTACTATCAGAAGTATACATTACGGATGATATATCATCATACACAATACAAGTGTGAAATCTAAGACGATTTCCCAAAAAAGACGTACTAATTTCTAGGACGCTGTTATAGAAATTCGCACCAGGCGCATATAAGGCTAGCAACGACTTTGGTTACCCTTAGTATTTTGTTTCGTTTTTTTGTAAAATAAGTAATAACTACATACTCACCATAGCCTGCACTGCTCCTGTATCTGTAACACACAACTGTAATAAGTAAGCTGAAAAGAGGCTGTTGCAGTAAGCACTTTTTATATATACCTATAGATTGTATTATCTTTTAAAGATGTTTATTGAAATTAGGTGAAGTCAAAGACATTTTTGTTCACAGTTAAATTCTCTTATATAACACATTTATTTGGATAAAGATTAATATTATTATGTTGATATAACTCTGACAAATAATTTGTAATAATGCATTAATTTCGACCAAATTTGATTATCATAAAAACGGTTATTGTGAGTTAATCTTTAAAGACTTGTATAAACTGTTGCGGAATTTTTATTTTTTGGGTATCTCGAACGGTTCGAACGAAAACCCTCAAAGATGAATAATTTTCCCCGTTTTTTCCACATTTTCGACTGTTTCTTTGCTCCTATCCTCAATATATGATCTATCCAACACAAAAAGAATTTTTCAATTCGAACCAGTAGTTCCTGAGATTAGCGCGTACAAACAAACAAACAAACTCTTCAGCTTTATAATATTAGTAAAGATGTTATAGTTTTTGTATTTACAAGTATTAGTATAACTTTAAATTGTTTTTAATGTAGTAAAGTAGTTATGTAGGTTTAATTGGATTCTGTTTTCTGTTGTGTGTATATTGTACCCACTTTCTACCCTGTGTTGTAAATTGTCCTCTTAATTCAAGGTTGACTGGAAGAGATCCCTATCTGGGATAAGTCCGCCTTTGTACTGTTTTCGACTTCTAACTTGTATTTTTGTGCCTTGTGTTTATGTACAATAAAGATTTAACAAACAAACAAACACTTTCTACTGCCAATTGTGCCGCCGCCACCACTTATCGTCACCAGGAACCAAAATAAGGAATCATATATATATATATAACATTTGCCACAATTTGGTAGGCGAGTTTAGTAGCAGTAGTAGTAGATTTTCTTTTCTACTGACATTAGTCAACCCGGTCAAGGTGTCGCCGAAATATGCGTTGTAAAAGTATGACGAGTACAAGGACGAGGCGACCTTAGGAGGCGACCTATAATTTACTGTAATTTTTAGGTATTATAACCCAAACAATTAATTATAATAGAATATACTTAGCTTTTACTTTTCTAACACTTGTATGTAATTATATTTAAATAATAAAGACTTTTAACCTCTCTGAGGGTGTTACTTTGGACTGTCCTACTGAACATCGAAGTTCGTGTATACTGACAGATGTTTTCTTTTGTTCACAGTTCATCAGCAAGTGAGCTGATCTCTCGTCGAGGTGTGTTCTCCAGAAGGCAGTATGGATCAGTCGAACAGGTAAAAATGGTTTCTTCTGTTAGCTGTTTGGTGACTATTTATACACTACACTTTCACATCTTTATTCCTAACGATGTAAACAGATCTTAGGGCTACAAGACCCAAAGCCCACTCAAGCCGTTACTGGCGTGAAGGTGGGAATAGTGAATTGATAATAATATATAGAAATAGTTCAGGTTCTTATTAATTTCCTCAATCGGATTACGATCTGCGTGGGAAGAGAAGCACCTGGTACATTCAACTTTTTTGTTGTCTCTGAAGGTAAAGGGAAAATATTTATGTAAATGTATGTTTTACCATAGTCACGCTATTTTCAGTAAGTACATATAAATAACTTTCCTCAATTTACATGTCAAAATTTACATGTAAAATTATTTTTTTTTAAATCAATCGTTGTAGCTTTTATTGCGAGGCCGAAGTACTTTTTGAGAATTTAAGATAAATGAAATAAGCCAAAAATAAGCCATAGCAAATAAGAGTTGCGTCGTTTAATTACTGAGTTCCATCGACCACCTTCCGTCTCCGTAAACAGACCGTAAACATTGTCAAAGTGATCATAAAGACAAATCAAACGAGTCCTACTTAATGAGACTATGTTATTTTATAACTGAGTTCCGTCAAATATCTACCGGCTTCATCATAACAACAGCTCATTGACTCCATAATATTGTATTGTCGTCCGACTTACGCAAGTATGCAAAATTTTAGCTCAATTGGCTAAAAATTGAGTTGCAAGAATTGACCTAAACAAATACATACATACAAGATACATTTCAAATTAAAAAAAAGCTTGTAAAAACTAATTTCCGCAGTAACTTTGTTAAGTAATCAGTTTCACAGATAACTTAACCAAGGTCCTATGTCAAAAATATATTTTTTTGGTAGTGCGATGAAAATAAAAACTTACAAAATAATGTCACTTGTCATAAGCATATCCGTTTTCAACGTGTTTTAACATTTATTATTGCAGAAATAGCGCTATTTTTCTCCAAGAAACTCTCTCTCTCTTATTATTAAAGAGCTAAGCTCTTGTCTCTGGAGCAACCAATGCCTTCCATCTCTCCAAGAAACTATGACGTCATTAATCTATATTTTATTACAGGAAAGCCAGGAAAGTAACGAATTTTCTTATCCAAGACATGTTGGTAATAAACTTAAATTCGAACATTTCGTACACAATTTGCTACCGGTAATTATTGCTGTCGACTGGCTTTAACTCCACATATGATGAAAACTGATTGGAACTTTCAAATCTGCTGGGCTTGAGAGTTCCAGGTATTTCGTCAATCTACATCTGCCACCTCCATTGTTTAAGCGCCACTTAATGTCGGCTTAGAACTACTGATGCGCGAACTGGAATCGGAAACTGGAGAGCAGGGGATTATTTCAGCGAGATAGAGTGACGGAATTAAATAATTTGGTTAAAGTTAACATAATGTATATAATTAAAACAGGATTTTTACATTTTTTTTTATAAAGAAAGAACTTCTTATTTATTATATGAAAGTGTACCATGTGTGTGTTTTACATTCAGACATAAATTTATTTAAATATTTCTACGAAGTTCCTATTTTTCGACTAAATGAAAAACACATATAAAGAGAAGGAATTCACATCGTTTCTTAATTTTTTTGAAACAATCAAATTAAAAAATATTGTGTTGGAGTAAATGTTTTTCTCGACCAGCCCATCGCGTGGGTTTTCTTTAAATACTTCTATAAAAATTGTGAGCTCGATTTAGTGATCCGTGCTTTTTAATCAAATTCAATAGAAAATTCGTTTTAAGACGTTTTTCAGTCCCGTGAAATCAAAGTGGCATACGTAACTACGGATCCCTACCCTGCGCGTAGCCCAAGACGCACTTGGCCGCTTTTCATTGGACTCGTTACCTTCACCCGTGTGCGACATAGGCTTGATTACGCAGTCCATAAGCAAATTCAATTTTGTCAGTATCTACATACAAGTGAATCATTTAATTATGTAAAAAAATTCTTATTATAGAATCAGCAACTTTATGATGCATAGCACAAGTTACCGTCGAATAAAAATACCAACATAAACATACACAAGTATAGTCTTTGGGAACTTCGCTTTCTTCGTTTGCTCTTACAATAATAAATTATTTTAAGAAAATGATTATTTCAGAATAACAAAGATTTAAAATGAATATGGGTACACAATGGTCATATTCTTAATTACTTAAATAACATGAGTAACTTTTTAAACTTAGACCTAAGCATCCTATATTAATTTCAACAAAACAATTTCGTACAATTAAGGAGTTTAGAAAAGTCATTTGTTTCAAAGGACACAAATAGAATATTACCGACGCCACGTTTTAACGCTATTTCATTGACAAATAGAAGTCAAGGAGGCGTCGTGACGCTGGGAGCTACAGTCAAGATACAAATGAAAGTGAATTTTGTTTTGTTGTCGACAAAGCCGAAGTGTAAACCACTGGGAAGGTGGAAGTTAAGTTTCTACCATGTTCCCGGTTTGGAAAAAGACTACTCCATCTTCTCTCTGAGTTTTGTAAAACTTATACATGTAGGATGTAAGAGTTTTGAATGGAGAGAAACGAACGATTTGTAAGAAAAGGACAGATGATACAAGTAAGACGGTGTGAGAGAGAAAGGGATTGACGCGCGGAAAGTTTGAATTGGGAAGGATACGTGATGGTAATCAGGGTCACGGAGTAATGAAAAGATTACGTAAAGACGAATTTAAGTAGTAAGATGTATTTTAAAGATAATTTTAAGTCTTAAAAACGAAAGACGTAAAGACGAATTTGAAAAGTTTATATATAAAATTAAAAAGTCGAATATATCATATTTGAATATTTTCTCGAACAAAAGTATTTCATTTTGTGGATCTGCCTCAGCCCCATCCCCACATACGTTTTCAAAGATTTTTCGCATGATCTTCAGAATCTTAAGGGATCGTTGACATGCATGTGATCTTTGAGAAAAGCGTAGCGAGCAGCCTTAACTTTTATGTTTAACTTCTAACCTCACAGCCAAGGATGCAATGCACTAAAATGGAGACGAAAGTAATAAAGCTTGTTATATTCGCGGAACTACTTTATCTCTCGTGATACTATGAAAACCGTGTTTAATTGGGTACACGAACGGTCATACTTTTTGTACAAATAAGGAGTTTAGACTTTATAGCTCAAATGATGTTTGGATGGCTCTAATGGTGGTTATATACTAACCTCCGAAATATTTTTAGATACAGCATCGACTAAGTTCTCTGTGCCGTCACTGGCTCTGAAAACATTTTGATAACATATATATGTCTATTAGAGCTTTAACTTCAAAGATTTTAAATTTATATAAAATCTCAAAACACCTAACTCGCGGACTTTTGAAGTTTTGTTTCTGTAATTCTAGTGTTTTCGACCGAAAGAAAATGTAGCTGGTACAATTAATTAGCTTGTTCTCGTTAGCAGACGGTAGCATGTTGGCGCACGTGCTGCCATCATACATTCCATTTTTGAAAAAATGTTTTAACAGAGGATATAATACCTATGTTGCAATGACGGAAAATCCCAAAGGATTTTATAATTGGATCATCATACTAATAACGTCACGTTTGCTATATTTTTGTCTTTTCTGAGGGACAAGCTTTGTTAGTAGGTACGGTACAAATTAGTAAAATAAGGGTTAGTTATGGCGCTATTATATGGCCCCAAAAGGGTTAAAGACGTGATTTATATGTAGATATGTTTATGTAAACTTGAGTTATTAAGATAGGCCTTAGGCTCGGTAAAACAATGATATTTTCAGCCAATCAACTTGTAATTTTTATATTCCAACAGTAAATAAACGTGGGTTCATAATTAGTTGGTTCAGACATTTAATCATCTTTACAAATCAATCCTACCAGATTAAATATTAGACTTTCCCGTAAATTGAGGACATTTTTACCCTTCACTGTTATGGTCTATTTATTTAAGGAAATAAGAAGGATAAAAAAAATACTTACATATTTACAAATAAACATACAGAAAAAAGTTAACTACTAATTTAGTCTAAAAAATCTTGCCCATGTGGCATAGTGCCAAGAACGCTGGCCGCATTTCCGCGTTGGATCGCAATACTGATTCGCTGTGCGAAAAAACAACCAGCCCTCTTGTCACCAGCGGCGCAGATCAGTCTTGGAGAGATCTCTTTAAGGAGACCCCTAGCACCGGGGCCCCAAGGTCCGAAAGTTTCCACGCCAAACGGCACAAAAATATAGTCATCATTTAAAGAACTATATTTGCGCCGCTTGGCGATCTCAGCGTTTTCAGCAGCCGAACCGGCTCTCGAGACTGATCCCCTGAGATGGGAGGATGCCAGTGTGTCAACGCATGCATGTGGCATCTCACACTAACGCCCTGCCGCGTTCCCACGGGAATAGCGATATTCCATCAGGCCTCTTGCCATCATCACTAACTATACCCCGAGGTTCGAGGGTACAAGGTACGTGAATGGTGACCAGAGCCCTTCGGATAATGTCATTAAGAGAGCCGTGGCGCGAAATTCTACCAGCGCTGAGTTGGCAGTGGAGACCGTGAAGCCCAAACTGATCTACGTCGCTGCCACATGGGCAACGATGAGGAGTACAAACGGGTGTTCTCAGCCGGAGCCCGACAGCTATTCTGAAACTATTGTTATCTAAAAATGTACCTATATTGTACGATGGGATCGCATGGAGCCAATGACTGGACTCTTTTGAAGAAACTGCTTGGAGCCGAGCGCTGTTGATCTCGCTAAGATTTAGAGCCAAATTGAGAACAGTTCTCTGCACTAAAGGTTCACTTGTTGTAAACAAAGAACCCTTATAGTATCGCGATGTCTGTCTGTCTGTCCATCCGCGGTTTTACTCAGAGACTATAGTTACTAGTAAGCTGTAATTGGCATGGATAATACATATCCATCTATATTAACCACGAAAAAAAAGGGTTAAAAAAATCTTACAGTTTTTTTTTGCCGCTGCATACAAGTAAACTTAAAGTATTTTTTTTAATCGTTTGGGGTATTGTTAAATAGGATTTTTTAAAATATTGTTAGCTAAAAACACCATTTTTCGATTTATCTGGTTCTGAAATATTTGGTTTTATAATTAAAAAAAGACAAATTACAAAACAATACCTACGTAAAAATTTTAACAAGCAATTTCGTGTATATGAAAGGGGCGCTATTTTCCTCGTTTCTGCCTTTGCCCCAGTTTTTCCATTAGGTTGTTAAACAGTTAGGATAAGGTGGCCTTTTTTCTTCTTTTAAACCTTTATTGTTAAATACTCTTATTTTCGCAATAATGTTACAGTTTACTCAAAATAATTACTATTACTACCCATACATATCTGTACATTTCTACTATAAAAAGAAAATCCTTTACTTTGTATGAAACCTGAGCGTATCACTTATTCATGACAGTAGTCATGTCAGATAAGATATTTAGCGATGATATTTAGCTCTCTATAAAAAAACGTCCTCCTCTACCCAAAGGGTAAAAACAAGACCCTATTATACTATTATTAATTCTGTGCTATTACTGAAGACTGCTGTCTGTCACCAAGCTGAATCTCATTAATTGTGATAGCTAAACAGTTGACATTTTCACAGATGATAAATTTCTGATGCCAATATAACAAAAAATACAGAATAAAATAAATATTTAAGTGGGGCTTCCATACAACAAACGTGATTTTATATAAATAGTGGTGCGGAACCCTACGTGCGCAAGTCCGACTTGTACTTGGCCGGTTATTTTTTTTACTTAAAACTAAACTCCGCGTGTAAATTTAATCAGATTTGATTAAATTAACAAGCGGAAAAGCAACGATTTTAAAATGAGTCAATTTCACCTGTTTCAGACTAGACACGCAAAATTATACAGAGACTGTGTTATGTAATCCTAATTTTTGAAACTTGCGAAATACAATACATACCGGAAAAATATTTATAAAAATAACTGTTTGTACCAGTAGATAATATAACAAATATATTACAATACGTTTAAAATTTATAACAGTAAAACATACATCGTTACATCAAATCATTTTATTTCCCATTGTACCCATCAAGTGTCTGAGGGTGGCTGGTCCCAAAATGGATGGTTTACCAAAACGGCCAAGTAAACAATGGCCGATGGGTATACGTGATAACTAGCAAACAAAAGGCATTATGGCCGGCCTCGCTCAGAGTGTACATTCATAATTATCGCCTCTTCATGACACATCAAACGTGAACTGAATATTGATATTGAAGCTAAATGAACGCTAATTTCAATTTCGAATATGGTTTTTGTTTCATCAGTAAATTCAAAGTTTAAAGTTCTTTTCGGTGGAGTATTTGCGATGTCTACCTCCCTTTTTTTTTTTTTGACGCGGAGAAAATCCCTTCGGATACCTTACCGGTAAGGTTATGTGGTGTTACCACTAAAAACTCCGCGGTGTCACCTCTCAGCCGCTATCGGCCGGGACCGTGTGCTTCTTCATGCTCCACAGCCCCGGCGCGGCCGGCCGCTACTTAAGCAGCCCCGGCTCGCCAACGGCCTCACGGCACCCTCTGTTGAATCAGAGGGGCCGGAGCAACCGCCGCCTTGGCCTCTTGGCCCAAGGACAGGTAATTTTTAAACGGCCGAACCGATTTTCATCGAACATAACCACCGTAAGTGAACTTGCTTTTATGTAAAAAACCGCATTGAATTTGGTCCATCCGTCCGAGCGCTACAATGCCACAGACAGACATTAGCTTCAAACTTATAACAACCCGTCTTTTTTTTGGAGGTTAAAAACTATCCCAATCTGCATTTGTTCTTGATTATTTTGTATCCAGTTATATTTTACGTTTAAATAAAAAGAAAGCAGATTCTTTCTAACTAAACAAGAAAAAAACAATTTAACTTAAATTCAAACTACCTATACAAACTTATTAAAATAGTTTGGTACAAACAATACAAGTTAGAAGATCAACAAGGCACTAAACTTTCAAAACTTTTGGCTTTAGGCACGAGCGGACACTTTAGAAAGGTACATAATAGGATCTAGCCTAGAAATCCTCCATATCCGCCGGTAACTACAGGAGATATCTGTTTTTATGAAAACATTGCTTGTAGTCCTGATTTGCAACTAATTTCATAGATTACCCTATGTGTTTGCCTCTATCTAATTCCCTTTGTCATCGCAAAGAAAGCCTCACAATCTAATGGGTTGCCAGCATGACAATCAGTTCCCATTCTAGGTTTTCAGGTAATAGGTAGTGATAGCAGTACTTAGGTATGTATTTTCATTATAGGTAAGTTACATTGTTTGTATCACTCTAAAGATTTGAGAAAGTATACGCACGCAGTACAAAAACACTTAAAATACTTACAAACCGCTACCACTCAGAACTGCATCTTTGAACCTCATACATTCAAATGACGCATACTAAAAATTAATACTAAAAAATGACCCATGTAGTCCAAATAAATAACTGAATTGGTGAAACGCATACTCACACACATTCTTAAAGGTAACTAAGAAACGAAGACGAAGGGTAATTTAATCAATTTTACCCCAAATATACCCCTACGATTTCTACAGCTAAGTACATGGGTGCAATATTCCTGGGCGGGGCACGACAATGGCCGTATTTTCACATAAAGAGCCCCGTATATATTTTTTCCCGACTTTATTTGCGCCGTGCAACAATTTGGGGACTGTCAAGTTTAAACAAAAATCTAAAAGTTTGAACTTCCACTTTTAACTTTAACGTACGTATATAGCTTAAAGATTACGTCATTGATACCGTATATGCTAAATTCGGCAAAAACAGACTTCTAGCTTCATGAAAATTATAACGCGCTCTGATATGTTATGCTATGAATTTCATCAAATTATTCACACAACACACGAATACGTGAGAGTTAAGCTTGTCGCAGCTTGAACCATTTGCGTGATACGTGTTTTTTGTGACGATGAGTCGAATTCAACATTAAACAACCTCAAATATTACCAAGCTAAAGTACTTTTTGACGTCTTTTTACCAGCCCGTAAGTTACATTAGTAAACTAACGTGTATTTTCCAAGGAATCTCTCAAAAGATATTTGAAAATTGCCATATACTTGTACATATTTGGTATGTAATGATGGTACCGTGCCGCTCTGCAATAAACTCGAATCTTTTGTCACTCTATCTAGATGACAGACGTGTCACCTCTCCTCATCAATCTCTTTATAACACTTATTGCGTGTCTTCCTGTGGTGTCTACGTACTACGGAGAAATAAACATTCATAATGAAAACTTTCGTATGTATAAAATTTGCATGCGATATCAAATACACATACCTACTCGTATTTGGCTCAATAGAAAGTCATACCACGCGTATCAAACTTCGATATTGCTCCACGTACAACAAATACATTTCGGAACGAAACAATAAAATATGCCGAATGCGGGACGAAACGACTCCTGATATTGTTATTAGATATCTACTAACACGAATATGTATCGGATGTATTCGATATGATTTATTTCATAAATATATATTATAAAATTTTAGGTATACAATATTTTTTACGGACAAAAGACTACTCGACAACAACAAATGTATTAGAAGCACTATACGTGTATGTATAGTGTCAAGTATGGATCTAGTAGTACAGAGAGGGTTGTGCCCCTGCAGTGGAGACTAAAGGCCCATTTAGACGGTGCAAGTTTCTTGCGTGTAGCATACAATTTTATTGAAGCAATAAATGATTTGTATGGCTGACATTTCGTTTAGACCATGCAAGTGGTTCTATTGCTGCAATAAAATGGCATGCAACGGGCAAGAAACTTGCACCGTCTAAATGGGCCTTAAAAAGACCTGATGATAATGATGATACGCGTATATGTGTTGAAAAAAATTTCTTTTAGATATTACTGCATCGACTGTCGAGGATATCAAACACATGGAAGATCTTTTTTTGTAATAGTTTGTTATGGTTTAGCTGCCATAAATAGTAGTAACTGTAATCAAAGTTCAGTTTGTTTATTAAGTTAGTATAGTAAGGTTCAATAGGTAGTATAAAACAAAGTTTAGTTTTATCTGGTGTATCTGGTTGAATCGTGACATGGAAGTTGTTATTGGGATGTGTAGATATGGTTTAAACACTAATATCTCTTGTTACATTATTTAATTACACTTCTGTGTATGCAGAAAAGCATGGTTTTTACCCAAAAAGAGAGTCCCATGAGTAAAATGTTTATAAAATATGTATAACTTATGTAAATTAAATACAAAAATACTTACATTTGTATTATAATCACGCCTGTTTCCCACAGGGATAGGCAAGGACGATGGATCTCCACTTACTACATTTTCCTCTTTCGTTTCACCTACAATCTACGCAAAATAACAATTTACAAGTGTATTTGTTGTTTTGTTTACACTTATTTCAAAGAACATGAATTCTAAATTACGCCCACCTCTTGACATTTGGTCAAGCAAATATCTCACAGGCTTGTCCGTACATCCCATAGTCATACATATTTATTGCACGATCAGTGGCCCAAAGGCTAATATATGACTGAATATAGTTGCTGTTAGTGGGTGACGAGATTGGAATTTCAAATCATATTGACTCTATTCGGGTCCATGAAAAAATGGCTTTATGCGTATAACATTAATCAACATCCGAGCGTATTCCCGGTTGCATTCTCAGCGGTAACAATTCAGAGCCCGGGGTCTGCTACCTAACCAAGGTGATATGACGAGGTTACTGAATCAAGTCACTATATATAAATAAATAAATAAATATTTTATTGAGCTAGCCCCAAAGTAAATCCGAGACTATGGGATACTACTCAACGATACTATATTTTATAACAAATACATATATAGATAAACATCCAAAACCCAGGGCAATTTGAAAAAGGCCATTTTCCAACTTACCCTGACCGGGGATCGAACCCGAAACCTCTGGGTGGCAGACTAGCATCGTGACCACTACGCCACGGAGGTCGTCATATATACATAATACGTGATTAATATTTTTAACGCGAGCAGATTGATTGATAACTAGATTTAACATCTTATTGATCGATCCACATGCGCTGTATTTAATTATCCCGATTAATCAAAGGGCATCGCGGGCCCTTGTCAGCGGTTGGTGCCGGGCTGAGAATGACGCGTCGTGATGTATCGCGTTGTAGTTGGGTACTTTCCTGGGTCAAAAATAAATTATTCGGTACTGTTAAGAAAATAAAACGGCACAACATAATGTCACTTGTCATGATCATATCCATTTTCAATAAAATTTTCGATTTATTAATGAAGAAAAATTGATATTAAGAGCGTCATTTGACTCCAAGAATTTTGACGATATTATCTATGACGTCATTTATTAGTCTATATTTCATGCTAATTTCACAGCAAATGTTTGTTCTGACGTTTACCAAAAGATATCTGATTTGAGTTGTTGCAAATGATTTTCGGAGTTTCACTCCTTATTGGGCAATTATTTGATTTAAGTGAAAGTGTGCTTTTACATTTAATTGCTCGATCCACTATTCACGCCACGACCGTTCCCGACCACACTAAGATATAAAATTCCTCAAAAAAGCACACATTTAGAACTACTCATTTGTGCCTCAGTCGCATTTCGTCGAAATAGAAACGGCTCTAAGGAACAAAAAGATTTTTGCGACATTTTTGATTAAAAGTAACATACAAGTATAACACACTAACAATGTTTGGGACCCATTTTACTGAAGTTTGTTGGAAAGAAGCTAGTTTATTTCGGCTTTAATTATTTTACAATGCATGATTGATGTGATGAAACACGTGAATCAAGTAAATGGTAAGTAATTGATGGAATGCGCAGCGCATCTATTTGCTGATTCGACAGATATGAGGATGCAACGTTTGGACCAATCAATGACAGGCACCAGCTGCGCCCCACGGTCTTACCCGCGGAAAAAGCCTATGTATTAACCCAGGATGTCAGCTAAAATTTTGTATGCAGGAGCATACAAAATTTTACCATAATTTGTCCAGCCGTTTGCGTGTGAAGAAGTAACAAACATACACACACACTCACATACTTTCGCCTTTATAATATTAATGTGATAATTATTCTTTCCTACACAAAACGCTAAATTAATTGTTTAAATTTGCTATTTGATTGATCAACATGCCTTGTGTTTACTTACCCCGAGTAATCAAAGAGCATCGCGATCCCTTGTCAATGGTTGACGCCGCGCCGGGCCGAGAATGAGTTGTGACATTTGGGACGTATTGCCTAGTAATTGCTCATTTACCTTTGCGCTTCATTGAGCAATTCTGTGCTATCGATACATAATATAATGAACATACATAATATATATAATTTCTATCCTAATTTACACGTAGTATCGGCGACGTGTGACGCACGGTATCGTCGGGCAGCCGACCTCGGAACCTCCGATATACGACACCCTGCGGCCAGAAGTCCTCCTTCATGAAGGTTGGCAGATGATGCGTCGGCACTCTCACCACATATGAATTAAAATTCGCTTTGTGGCGAGACTGCAGCCGTTCAACCCTCAAGGTGAAGTTAGACTTCTTTCGGACGTAGTCCACGACCTCCTCTACCCTCGTAGACCAGTGCAGACGGTACGATAATATTAGTGTTCTAATTATTGTTTCCTACATAAAACGCTTAATTAATTGTTTAAATTTGCTATTTGATTGATCAACATGCCTTGTGTTTACTTACCCCGAGTAATCAAAGGGCATCGCGTCGCGATCCCTTGTCAATGGTTGACGCCGGGCCGAGAATGAGTTGTGACATTTGGGACGTATTGCCTGGTAATTGCTCATTTACCTTTGCGCTTCATTGAGCGATTCTGTGCTTATCGAAAAAAAAAAGTATTCCCATCATATTATAAGTGCCAGAAGTTTGTACGAGTGAGACAAATAATCCAGAAGAAAATAAAAAAACATACAATGTTCCAGCTGCTATCTCCTGCACAAAGTATACGATCTATAGGGAATAGGCGAAAATCTGGATAATGCCATTACGCGATGGGGCAAGCTTCTTATCACTAGCTTCCGGCGAAGTAAATCATCGTGAGGAAACCTGCACACTAGTTCAATAGTATGTAATAATCGCTGTTCTAACTAGCTGTCAGACATTGAGCTACGTCACAAGCTTTGCATGCAGCTCATACAATAAAACACTAGTGTTATTAACACACTCGATATGAATAACCCTGATACTAATTTAATAATTTTTTTCTGTCTTCCTCCCTTGCGCGGCCCTTAGATGTTATAGGCCTAGGTTGTGTCTACTCCGTTAGGAACAAAGACATGATAGTGTATCTGTACTTATCCTAAACAAAAAACTTGATTGAAAGCAGTACTTAAATTGCTTTCTGATCACTTCACATACTAGATCACTAAAGTATAAACGGCATGCGGCTGCACAAAGTATGAAAATACCGAATGTTTTTAAAATTTTCGACTACTATTTTAATTTCATTTAGAGAACTATTATAGCTCGTGGTTAAAATTATTACGGGTATAACCCTTCCACGTTGTAAAGAAAATATAAAATTTCATAAAAATAATTTTAATTATAATTTAAGTTTTCCTGTAAATAATCAAAATGGTATTGCCCCCGATATTTTTTTTTAAGATTGCCACCATTTCAATGAATAAACTTCTTAACTAAAAAAGATATTCATTAAATAGGAAAGAACATGCTCTGTATTTTATAAAATACTTAGAACACGGGGACAGAAGGAATTTAAAAAAAAAACTTGAAACTAGTCTATTTTTATTTAAGTTATTGCCTCGATATCTTGGACACCGTGTTTCGATTCACATGGCTAAGGAAATTTGGTAATACTGCCTAAGGGTGAATAAAACGTATAAATTAATATTTCAAATATAAATACGACATAGTTAAAGAATGTAAGAAAAAACAATGAAAAGTATAAATTGTTTTAATTGATACAAAACATCGTTTAAATAAACCAAACAAAACAAACATGACTTCTTTAAAATTTTCTGTTTTTTTGCAACTCTGTTTTACTACACTATATTGGATTGTCCCGATTAATCGAAGGGCATCGCGAACCCTTGTCAATGGTTGGATTAATTGACGTCGAGCGGAAAATAACGCGTGAAGTATCTTTTCATTACTCATTTATCTTGTCTTTAGCATAGTTCTTAGTGGCTATTGCGAAACCATTACGCTCGTGCGTAGGTCGCTAGATATAGCAGGATTACTTAGTTTTACACAGGGGAATTAACGCGAAACGTGATTGCTCCAGTCTGATTGAAATTTTAGCAAATAAATAAAAAACCGGCCAAGTGCATGTCGGGTTACGCATAGTGTATGGTTCCGTAGTTGCAATTGGTGACTCAAGGTAAAACGACAAAAAAAAAAAAATAATACATCAAATGTGTATATAAGACAAAAAATTCCACAGTGCTCACGGCATTTCTGCTTTGATTTTCTATAGAAAGCTTAAGCTATATATGAACAAAAAACGATTAGGTATCATTTGACTATTCTAAAATACGAGGATCCAAATCTTATACTGTAAACTCCCTTGCCTCCAATCCCCAAGCGCCCGTGGAAATGCTTTATTTTACTTTAGTCTAGTTTTAATGATTATTGTTTAAGTTTTTATGAAAAGAGTGTATTTTTAAATACAACATAAAGAAGAAGTAATTACTCTACTTATATAAAGTTATGATTATGATAGTATCCTATAAAATTCATATATTTATAGTTCATCCTTTATTAACACATAAACTCAGACGGTATAACTTATTAACGTGTGTTATTAACTTACCATAGTAGGATTATCTCACCCATTAAGTTAATACTTGAGGATATTAAATACCAGATATTAATTCATCAACCTTTAATTTATGGAGGGAAAAAATACATTGAATTAATTTAGTTTCTGAAGCAAAGGGTGGACATTCCTATCCATATCGAGGCATCTCCGCTAGTGACTATATATATGACCACTAGCTGCGCCCGCGGTGTTAGCCGCAGATAAAATATAGCCTATGTGATGTGTTAATCCAGGGAGTCAGCTTCCTGCATACCAAATTTAAAAAAAAAATTGGATTTGCCTTTTACGCCTGAAGAAGTAACAAACATACACGCACACTCACATACTTTCGTCTTTACAATATTAGTATGATAGTGTGATTGTATGAGCGACATTGTGCTGTGATATCAACCATTGTCATTTGGTTATAAACAAATAATGCTTTCTTTTGCTGGCCTGGGAGGAAAGACAAAAACATAGAATATATCAGCCGCTTCTTTAACAACGCATCAATTATATAGCTTAATGTATTGTGAACTCTATCAATTATATAGTTTAATGTATTGTTATTAATCTTGACCTTTATTTTTTTTATCTTACTCAGTATTTTCATTTGACAATATTTAATTTTGTAATGATCTTTTACTTATGCAAGAAAATTGTGTCTATCTATAGTATAGTGAAGTAAAATTTTAGCATCTAGCATGCAGATGTCTTGGTGTAAAACTGGTAGTCTGTTTGTTATATTTTATTAAACAATAAACGCCAGTCGTAAAAACCGATCCAGCGAATGGGTGAGAATCTGAATCATAGCACTAGGCTAAAAAAGTCAAAGTAGTAAAAAATTATTTAGCAACTAGTACCTATGTAACATCGTTTTGAAAGTTAATTCAGCCGAACTCTGTTCTTTGCATTTCAATTGTTGACATGACATGTAATTTAACAAATGAATAATATTATAAAATAAAGAGCAAAACTACTTGATAAAACTTTTAGCTATATAAATAACTAGCTGTGCTCGTGAGCTTGGCTCCCCGTTGGAATTTTGGGATAAAAACTATCCTATGTCCTTTACTGGGTATCAAACTATATCCATATCCAATTTCATCTAAATAGGTTCAGTGCTTGAAGTGTGAAGTGGTAACAAACAAACAAACTCACTTTCGCATTTATAATATTAGTAGGAAGTAGGTACTCGTTTTTGCCAAATATTTACCAATTTTTTATTTGTGGAACAAAATCTTATAAAAGTACCATAATGCTCAGCGTAGTCGTCAAAGCTAAAAACCCAGAGCAACGTTTCACTGGGTCTGGCCCGGCCAATATTGTGATTTCGTATGTAAGTGCTCAGACAACCTAATTGGTTCCAACAGCCGGGTAAGCGCGCCTTTATGCGCCCTAAAATGGAAGGTTTCTTAATTTTTGTAGCTATTGTCGACAGAAAAGAGATTTAACTTGATATTGAGCTGAGCTAAAGAATATATGCCGAGTAATCGTGTAAAATTAAGATTTATGGATATTTCTGCAATATGTACATGAAATAAAATAAAAAAACAGATATAGTGGCGTGTTCCTACCTCGTCTATTTTGAAAGTTGTTCTATGATGATCAGCGTGGCAAGTACAGCAACTAGTAGATTTGATGTATTTTTTTGATCTTCAAAAATTACTCAAAAAAGATACTATTGTCGAACAAAAAAGTTTGTACGATTAATTCAGAAGGGTTCCGGACCAAAAATAACAAAAATGCAGGCTTATTTTCGCTACTTCCGCCTGTTTACTGCGTTACCCACAAAAAATTGTACTAAATTAACATGTTACATTTTGCAGCAAGGTTAAAAATGTTTGATCTTTTATAAAGATGCCGCTTTCATTACGCTGAATTATGGCACATGGCGCAGTGAGCCGCTTTAATGAAGGTTCGGGATTAGCCAGACTTATTACCGCTATTACTGCGAGCACACACAAAAATATAGAAGATGTGAAGCTTCGTACGGTAACAATCGTCAAACTGACTCAAAATTCTCATTGGTGAAGCTAAAAAAGAAGAAGAGAAGACCCGCGAGAACCCACAGACGGCAGCTGAAAATCAGTGCCTTGCTCTTGTGGTGAGATACGCGCTGAGATTCTGCCTATTTGTATCACTGCGACACAATCACAGCCTTTCTGGTGTTGTGTATGTCTTTGTTGGTACAAATAAGGTCTTTATCCATCTATCTATCTATCGAAGTGAAAAACAATTTATAGTTAGTGATAATTAATAAAAAATGCTTGATCTTACATAAAAATGGCACCGTCATAAATCTGAATTACGGCACATGCCGCAGTGAGCTGCTTTAATGAAGGTGTGAGATTAGTCTGACTTATGACCGCAATTACTGCCAGCACACAAGAAAAAAATATCAGATGTGAAGTGGCAGAAAGTCCACTGCTGAACATACGCCTCCAAAGCTGTCCAAAATAACCCATTGAATGTGATCTGAATCGATCGTTTTCTTGCAACCTTATTCAGTTACGTAACTAAGTAAAATAGAATAGTTGTTCACTATGAAACCGCTATTATTGCAGTAAGATGATAGCACGCAGAAAGAAGCAAATGCTGCCGTGCTCTTCTTCTAACTACATAATGATAATTGCCGTTAGCCGTTCCAAATTTGTTTTTCTTTTTAAAATGATAATTTTTTTTCTTATTTATTAAAATTTAACGTAACGTTTACGGTAAGCGGTCGGCTGCATCGTCAGTTCCATTTTCGTACTATCGCTTATTTGTGCAGGAGACTTGTGCTCTCATCCGTAAGACGTGTGAAGGCGTACTAATTTGTTGACTAATTACATATGATTTATGTTAATTTTCTTATTTACGTTAGTATGTGTGCAATATCTGCGCTTGCTCGTATATTGAACAGTTCCGTAGTCTAAAAGGCGAAATTTATGTCTTTTTTAGGATGTGACATATTATGGCTCTACTTGGACATTAATATGTCATCATCATCATCATCAGGTCTTTTGTCTCCACTGCAGGTGAACGACCTTCTCTGTACTACCAAAGCCATACTTGGCTAGAGGAGCCAGAGAACTTTAGCCTACACTCTCCTCGCTGGCAAGACGGGTTGGTGAGATCTTATGTTTATAAGCTTTGTTTAGCTTGTATTTCCTAAGAACTTGAAGTGGCTCTATTCTGCTCTGCCGGACACCACACGGCAAATATATTGTGATAATTTGTATACGTATATATAATATATAGGTGAATATAGGTATTCATCATCAACTATTAGGATTTATTATATTATAATATATAAACCTACAATACCACTGACTGACTGACATAATTGTTTGCCCTGTTGCAGGGTGGGAGGGGTTTAGGTTGATGTGTGGTCGTATAGAGGGTGCTCTAGTGAGTACCAGAAAAATCTGACATTTGAGGATCTGCGGAAACCTGATGTGGAAGGGGTACGGCCTGCAAAACCGGTTGGGGTTAAGGGTGTGATTTTTTTTCCATAATGTAGAAGATTATAAGCAATTTGACGACCGTCATTTGTTTTTTGTTTTTTTTTTAAATTCAAGATGGCCGCCATACATAGACAATTTCCCTCCATACAAATTTCATACAAACAATCCAAGTAAGCGCAGCCTGAGGCCGGAGGCCGAAGGCGAAGCCCCACCGCGAGGCCGCAGGCCGAGCTGCGGAGCGAGGGCGAAGCCCAAACTCCCCCCCCCCACCTTTGACCACCCCTCCCCCCCCAAGTAATTCTCACGAGGCCGAAGGCCGAGTGATGCGAGCCCGCAGGGCGAGCTGCGGGCGAGGGCGAAGCCCGAGCCACTTCCACCAAGCACCGCGTCGTTTTTTTTTTTTACCAATCCAAGATGGCCGCCGAAAGTCATCTGCCTCCGATTTGGCTGAAAATCGATATCTATATGTATTTTGATCCCAAAAATCCAAATTTAAATTTTTTTTTGGAATCCAAGATGGCGCCTGGATTTAAGAAAATTTAACTTATTTCGTTCATTACGTCTCACTAGGACTTCGTAGAGGTCTGAAATTTTGGACATGGGAGTAAAGCACCCCGCGGAACTCGGAACTGGAATCAGATTTTGGATCCAAGATGGCCGCCCACACATATTTTGATGTTTCCTTTACTGACTGCAATTTTGACCCTTTTCTCAACTGGACATGTTATTTAGCCCACCTCAACAGCCGCACGAAAAACCGCGGGCTGCTTGCAGCCCGCGCAGCGCCCGAAAAGCTAGTTATAATATATAAACCTACATTACCACTGACTGACTCACTGACTGATTGACATAGTTGTTTGCCCTGTTGCGGGGTTGGTGGGGTTTAGGTTGATGTGCGGTCGTATAGAGGGTGCTCCAGTGAGTACCAGAAAAATCTGAAATTTGAAGATCTGCAGAAACCTGATGTGGAAGGGGTACGGCCTGCAAAAACGGTTAAGGTTAGGTGCGTGATTTTTTTTCCATAATGTAGAAGATTATAAGCAATTTGACGAACGTCATTTGTTTTTTGTTTTTTTTCGAAATTCAAGATGGCCGCCATACATGGACAATTTCTCCCCATACAAACTTACCCATTTTATAAACTGGAAACATATTTTAACCTACCTCAACAGCCCCACGATGAACCGCGGGCTGCTTGCAGCCCGCGCAGCGCCCGAAAAGCTAGTTCTAGTTATACTTATAACATGCCCATTTCATTCCACCTCGTTCGGTCGTTTTAGCGTGATTGAGTACCAAACTTTTTTTAACAAGGATGTATAAAGAAGAGTATCTTTAATAGATACCATTACTGGTCTGTGGTACGGAAAATATATGTTATTTTACTGTGACACAATAACCCGACAAAATTCATTAAAAGTTTCATTTCGAGCAGAAAAGATGTCACAGCCGATTGCGCAGTTTTTCATATGTGATTGCTGCTCTTGCGATAATTAAAAGACATCAAAGGAAGTTTAAAAATAAAATAAAATAAAGCAAAGTACGAGTTAGTATCGAATGGTTGCAAATTTTGGTTGTTGGATTTCGTAAGGGCACAATAATGGTGTCAGAATTTTCAAGTTGCCTTAAATACCCTGATATAACTTTGGCGGATAGATAACTACTGGAACCAACGTAACATGTCTCCCGACTAGTTTTGATTTGAAAAACACACAAATAAATAATCTCTTATATATTTTATTTTTTAATATGTACTTAATATAAACTTTTAGTTACCTTAGTCAGATAACATTTTAACTTCGCAGACCTTAAAAACTTTTTTATAAATCACTAAGGAGAGCGAACAATGATATCCGATAGGAAAAGACTTTGAAGATCACGATATCCGAAGCCCACAAAGTTGTAATTTCACTTGTTGTTTCAAGGCGAATGATTCCAGTTGGAAAAACCAATGCGATGGTCTAATATAGGTATTCAAATTCCAGGCACAGTTGTTATTGGCCAAGTTTGGAAATTATTCGGAATCGTGATTTTCCCCTCACTTTCCTCGAATAAAGATGTTGAAATTTAATGCTTTAGTCGTTTGAGCAAAGGTCAACGTTCCTGGTTCTTTTTGCCAGTACATTTTTTGTTTAGTATTTTTTTACCTGGCTTGTACCATCCCATTACTGGGCAAAGGCTGGCTCTCCTATTTCCTTCACCTTTTCTCTATCCATCGCAATCTTAGCTAGGTGAAAGACGAGGGCGTGGCATCGCTTTCTGGGTCTACAAATTTTGTTTGATGATAAATGCTATTTCTCAAATACTTTACAGCCTATCAAACAAGTAAACCGTATATAAATAGGACGCAAATTTTTCTGAATTATGTACTTGACATTTTCTATTAAAACTCCAAACGAAATCTGATTAGGTATCATTGAAATCAACTTATAATATGTATAAGGTTAGTAATTATAAAGTTATTATCAAAGTCAGCATGTCTCGGATAAAAGCGGAATATCATAATATTTTGTACGAAAACACACAAATCTTCAAATATGCTACATTTCTTGTCTTCCGCAAAAAACTTGCTTTTTTCTTACTTACATGATTATAAATACTCACCATAACCCATTTTGTAAAGAGAAACGCGTTTTATTCCAGTGTTAGAAGTCAAGCCCGCATGACTCAACATAATGGCATCCCTTTTAGTATAACATTACCTATGGTATTAAAACACACCTACGTGCTAACTGAGTGACTTGATAATGATATGGAACTGCAAGTCTTGTTCTGGCTACCACATCATTGAAAAAAGCTTATAACTAGCAGGAAAAGGTATCATTTCAAATCAATCATTCAGGCAGGCATTTCAAATCAATCATATTATACATATATATCAAAAAACAAAAACGGTTGATAGTCCATCATCTGTTGGGTATTACCCATTTACAAGTTTTCGATTTCTTTGATCAAATATTTCAATGTAAATAAAAAGAAATAACGTACCTATTAAAAAAAAGCGGATTACCGCGAAATACGAATAAAAACCTCTGTCGTGACAATAACACCACATTTAACTTAATAAAAAAACTAAATACTTATTTTTTATAATATTTAAGTACCTATTCTTGATTCTATCCATCTTTGCTAAATATCGGAAGATATACAATATTATATTGAAATTCTCCCGTACTTTTGTTTCTATTTCTCACAGACGCATGCCACACTTATATTCAATTCTATTCTCGTGTCTGAATCCAATAACATGCTCCACACATGATAAGAGGGCTCAACACGAACATTCTTGGATATACTGTAACATACAATCATACAATATTTCACTCATATCTCACTTCAGGTTCGAACTTACCATAGGGAGTTGTAGACAATTATAAAATATACTTACATATTACAAATCACATTATAACTCTATTCGATCAGATTAGAGATATCTATCTTATACCTTTAAACGAGCGATTCTTGTATATATATATATTTTTAAATTTCTGTGATCTCGAAAACGGCTCTAACGATTTTGCTGAAAATTTGTATATGGGGGTTTTCGGGGATAAACAATCGATCTAGATTAGTTTTATGTTTGGGAAAACGCATGTTTTCGAGTTTTCATGCGTGTTTCTTTCCACGCAGAATAAGGTCGCTAATTTCGTCGCGCCGACCGCCTTGTTTTTAGCTCTGCGGTTAAGGATACCGACCGCTAGAAAGAGTGTTACGGGTTCGAATCCCACTCGGTGACTTACTTTTGTTTTTTTTATGTTTAAGTTTATATACATTTTTTTATTTTGCATTGTTTTTAAACAAGTTTTAAAAAAATTAGTTAATGTTTGAGATGTAACCGAGCAAAGCTCGGTCGCCCAGGTACTATATATTTACATGTGTAAGCAAAATAAGTAGATATCAAAGCAACGTATGAAAATTAAGTAAAACTCTGTAGAAATGATATATGTGAGTCCACGTAATTAAGTTTAAACTAATGACGTGATTATCATAACACGTGTGCTGTTTTATCGCTATTTTTCTTAGTTGTTATTAAGTTTAGAAGCAAAACCAGTACATGCATGTTCCTCTTATAATGTAATCTACAGTTGATGTGCCTTATATTTCTCGTCGTGTCGTGAGCTCCTGTAGCAGAGCAAACACTTAATAAGTGTGAATTTAAGCGTTGTAATTATTAAATTAACCTTCTATTTCACAAAAGAAGTGACTTTAGGAGATTTCAGATCTTTTGACTTTAAGATCCAAAAGCCATGCTTAAAAGGATTTATTATTCCCTTCATCGACTACTACAACCTACGTGGTATGAGATTCCTAGACCTTTGACAAGCAACGATATTTATCGGTTCTAATTTAAAATGACCTATACATATACGCTATTAATATTTTTTCTCCACACTTTATTGTTTAGGAAGCACTTCGTAGCACCTTGTAGACTTTGTAGCATCTCGTAGCAATTCATGTAGTAGAAACCTTCAAAGCTGAATTAAATAAATTGTTTGTAGCACATGGCTCTTTGTACTTAGCGATGAAATGAATCCAATTGTTTCGCCGACTGTACTCATTTATAATGAGATGAACATGCACGCCTTGTACGCATTGCATTCCGATGTTTTAACCCCTAAGGCTTCATTCATTTGTGCCGTTTGTTACAAATTTTACATTACACATAAAACGAAATGTACTTTTTTTATATTATTTAAATCTACATAGATTAATATGTCATTAAAAAAACATTTTAATATTGATACTTTTTAGGTGCATAGTAAGTAAATATAGTTCCATAAATTGGTACTTCCCACGCCACCTTATTTACCAATATAACACACTTTTTTTCGTCTTATGATACAATGTAAGTACAAAATAAGGGAACATAAAGAAATATTAACAAAATATTTAAATTTCTTTTCTAGTATTTTCTACTTCTTTTGCTCTCCTACTTAATTTTATTTTATACTAAGTATTCTTATAAATCATTATTGCACTGCACAGTTAATAGCAGAGTAAACTACTTACACAATCAAAATAATTGCAATTTAGTTGCTATAAAGCGACATATGTATAAACTACAGAAGTATACCCAAATTAACAAAGCATAGTATGAAAGAGCAAGTTATGTTTATATATTACGTAAATACAAGTAGAACTTGCTCTTTTGCTAACTATAATAGGAATAATAATCAAAATGGCAGCGCCCTCTCAATTCGCAATCAAATATTCATAAGAATTTAGAGATATCCAATAAGTAGGGTTTCCTACCAGGCGCTTATGTAAATTTCTATAGAATTAAGAAAGGGCGTCCTTCAATATTGGATTTGATTTTAAATTTAAACAACTTTTAATAATAATTATTATTTTTTAGATTTTCTCTGTTTTTAAACATATGTCTTTGTTGTATTTGATAAGTACTCATACAATTTTATATCAATTGCTACTGGACTAACGCTGTACAACGTTTAATCAAACTAGATTAATAATTTTAAGCAATATCGAAACTTATAGCAAAAGAAAACATGAAATATTCATCAAGGTGGGTGAAATTAAAAGCGTTATTTAAAATATTCCATTTGGCTCCACCTCAAAGCCTGTTTTTCTCAGAATACTGATACTTAAATCATTTAATTTATTTTATGATTAAGAATTTGTAATAAATCAATCAATGTCTCAAGATCAAAAACTTTTTCCCGGCGACATCTTAATTTTTTTATATAAGTAGTCAGTACCTGGGCGACCAAGCTTTGCTCGGTTATATTTTAAACATTAAATACATTTTTTTCAACTTGTCTACATTATATGTAAACTCAAACATATAAAAAAAAACAAAAGTAAGTCACCGAGCGGAATTCGAACCCGTGGCACTCTTTTCTTGCCGTCCGCGTCTTAAATGCTGGACTAGCCGGACAATGGCCGACAGGACGAAATAAGCGACCATATTCTGCGTGGAAAGAAAAACGCATGAAAACTCGAAAACACGCGTTTTCCCAAACATATAACTAATCTAGATCGATTGTTTACCCCCGAAAACCCCCATATACCAAATTTTAGAGAAATCGTTAGAGCCGTTTCCGAGATCACAGAAATAAATTTATATACATATAAATAAATATACAAGAATTGCTCGTTTTATGGTATAAGATTTTATGAAAACATTAAGTCCAAATTTAAACATGTGATAAAAAAATTCGTCACGAATGGGATTCGAACCCATGGCTCTCGCGTTGACGCTGTGAGTTTCATTCATAAAAACATAGGCATATGGTTTCATGACATGTTTTAATTTGGATAATAATCCGAGAATTGTGATAATGTTAGAAATCCATAAATAATTAATGCAAAAACATTAAGTTTTATGTAATAAGGCAGTTTTAATAAAACTGCCTAAACATCATTTTATTCAGGTTACTTCTGCAAGTTTACGCAAAATAATATTCGTCGTATGCAAAGGTAGAGTTTATAATATATGTTTATGTAGTCCTACTATACAGTATTGGTATTCTAAGTACCTAAGTATTTACCATTTTTATAAAAAATCGAGTGTAAAATCTACGAAAGTGTTATTATTTAAATAAAATTGTATGAACAAAGCAATACTACATATGTAGATGCAGCAAAAGCATATCAGGATCGTAGCAAGTAGAGGTCCATAGTCTCTGCCTAGTCCTGTAGGAAAAAGACGTGATATAACGTATGTTTGTACGTACGTTTGTGAGTAAGTACAATAGGGATGTGGACTGGGTAAAAATGGTTATATTATTTTGTTTAGTCCGTCAACCAGATTATCAAAAATAAAATAGACACATTTTTTCGTTTAGCAAAGCGGTAAAAATTCACAAAGATACAGCGCTTCGAAGTTTCGGAGTGAGGGTGATTAACGTTACCTTTGGCGTAAAAATCGTAGCTGATTGTGACGTCACGCGATATTTAAATGCGCTGTATTTTCGTCATTATTTGGTTATGGTATGCGTATTTTTTATCAGAGAAGATAAAAAAATACGCATACCATAGTTAACATTTTAAGTATCTATCTATGAGCCAAAATTAATCCACATCCCTAGTTTAGAGACTATTCACATAGGTACTAAGCACATAAGCTAAGTTACTGTTACATGAAGTGGGTATATTTGTGTATTTTTTATACAAAAAAAAATTGATTGCCGAGGCTAAATTTAAAGTATTCCAAATATTTTACTTGTTTTAAAACCATTCACATTCCACTCAGAGTAACGTTTTCCTTAAGATTGCCCTACTTTTCCATCTGTACGAGAACACGATCCCAAAGCACACAAGGTTCCTATAATGTCCAATTTCCATGTAAATATTTCGTTTGTTCCAGTTGTCGGGAAGTGAGGCAGCTGGCGGGGCCGTGGATGCCGTGGCCCGCCGGTACCGCCTCGAGAACGGGAACTCCCTTGGGGAAAAGGATGAGGTGAGAATATACCAACTCTTTGGTAAACTTTCATCATTGAGCGATTTGACCCTAGTTGGGGCTCCAGAACTATTATAATATTCTGTGTTAGGGGATAGAAAAATTCTTTGTTAGGGTTTGTACCCATAGGGTAAAAACGGGACCCTATTACTAAGATTCCGCTGTCCGTCTGTCCGTCCGTCTGTCTGTCCGTCCATCTGCCTGTCTGTCTGTCACCAGGCTATATCTCATGAGTCGATTATAGCTAGATAGTTGAAATTTTTACACGTGATATATTTCTGTAGCCGCTATAACAACAAATACTAAAACAGATAAAAGAAATATTTAAGTTTGGCTCTCATATAACAAACATGATTTTATATAGAATAGTGCGCAAGTCCGACTTGCACTTGGCGGGTTATTTTTATTTTTGTTTGGTTTTTCATTTGCGTAAGCGAATAGCACTGTTCTGATGAGTGCAGATAATATCATTTTTTTTTCTAATTTGGTACCGCTGCTGATATATTTTAAACGCCTTCTTTTCTGCGCAAAAGATAAACATATGACTGTGAATAAATTCTATGAGATCGAATACCTAAACATTGTACTTAACTAAACATGAAGACCATCGGTATTTCGAAATCCCAGTGGACCCACTAGAGGCAGTGGGTCCAATGGTCCGAATTATTAGTAAATTTATGTATAGGTAAGTATTAAACATATTGATAATCTCAGGTCACGTAGTTATTTAATGACTGACAAGATTCCTAACAAAAGATAGGTACCTAAAAGCTAGTAATGGAATGTGCGTAATAATTTTTTAAACTAGTAATCCTAAATATGGCGTGGGATCATGTGATGAGACCCTTGTTTGTAAGATACAGTGTATGTGAGTATTTTAGTTTGTTTAGTTGTTAGCGCATGTGCATTATTCAAAAAAGAATACTTTCATAAGTCTTCAAATTTAAAGTACTATCCTTCAATACTGACCTATCCTTACTGACCTGGGGAAAAGAAAAAACTTAAAATGTATCAGCTGCTTCCCGCACTGATGGTAAAATCTGATTGAGAAAATGGGCAAATGCAGCTAGCAACTTATCACTAGTTTGATTTCTTTTTCCATCTTATCGCCCACTATCATGATAAAAGTGGCCTTTGAGTGTTGCTTAAAATGCTTTCTCTGCCCCATTACGGATAAAGACATGATACGAGTAGTGTACTGTACATATAACTAAGACATTTAAGCATAAAAAATATTATAAATTTGGTTCATCTCTTTGTGTCCCGCGGCCATTATTCCCTCTGAAAGAAATCCGCGCTCGTCTGCAGATAAAAGGACATTGTTTTCCAAACCAACGAACGCCCTCAGTCTCGCGAAATTATCTCCAGCTGGAAATTCTAATCGCATTTTTGGAGGAAGTGCTTTATTTACTGCCCTTAAGGAATTATTTTCTGCAAAGAAATTTTATAATTTGTTGCTACCTCTAGCAATTTTGGTTCTTATCCTCTATTAGTACTATTTAAATGATTTTTGACCCGGCGAAAGAAAGCATCATGAGGTTTCCTAGTCTGTAAAATGGAGAAGGCCTTTGCCTTCTCCATTTGCAAACTACTCCATTATCTTTGTCTAAATCTTCGCTGTATGTTATGTATGTTATTTATGTATCTTTAAAATGTAAAAGAAGAACTGATTTTTATTTTTTAATATAAAGCATAAAACTATATAAATATAATCATTTTAGGTTTACATGTTTGTTTCGTTGGTTCCATTATTATCCTATCGATGTGGTAATTGCTGTTAGGTTTTCTATAGTAACGAAATAAATCCATATGATATTTATTTTTATATATGACAATATATGTGTGTATTTATTCCCATAATGAAAAGGTTACTAATTTTATGAGTATACATAAACATATAGGTATGAAGATAGTGTGTGTGGATAGGTTGGTATAGTCACAAATGCATGCAAATAAAATTTTACTGATATGAAAAGGGCAAACCTCAAATAAATAATAATCCTCGATACCCCCGGGATGACTTTCAGAAGTTCTAAAAGTATTTGAAATCAGGTCTCTTTGAAAGCATGTAAACAAGTATACCTACTTATGTACTTATTGATCAGTATGCGTCAAAGAAAGCCAAGTACGTGCTTGTTTATTTAAATATTTTATGTGGATTAAATAAATTATAGATATGCGTAATGAGAAAGGGTAACAAACACGTGTGGGTAGATTGTCCTTATGTCAACAAGCGGTTTTTATTTTTAGCTGGGAAATAATTTTAAAAATAAATACCATCACAGATGTTTATCGAAAAATTATATACATACATACATACATACTATCACGTCTTTATCCCTAATGGGGCAGACAGAGCATTTTGGGTCTTGCGGTTCTATGCAGAGCCCAGGGCCGCAAGACTCAAAAGCCACTTTTAGCGTCATGGTGGGCGAGAAGATGGAAAAGCAATCAATACAGTGATGGGTTGCTAGCCGCATCGCCTGTTAACATGATTTGCATTTTTGCCCATTCCCTCGATCGGCTTTTACGATCTGCGTGGGAAAAGAAGCAGCTGGTTCATTCTAAGTTTTTTTTTATTTCTCCCAGACCAGCATGGGAAAAATTATATACACCACACAAACCTCTAATACTGATTGCAACGTAACAAATTAGATTTTTTGGTAGATTCTGTTATATCATATAACTAGATGGACTAACCCTATTATGGTTGCATCGCTCAAGTTTATTTAACATAAATAAGTTTTACAAAACTTAAGCAATACATACTCGCACCTACCTAATAATACGGTTTGGGACAAATGGTGTGTAGGCCGTTAGTCCATTTAGATGAACTTAGAATGAAACAATACGAATGACAAAAAAATTTGGCTCATTAGATAGATTATTAAAAAGTCTGGTATACGTATTTTTTCTTTTCACTAATTAGCAAATAATAACGAAGATACAGCTCTCAATCAGCAACGATTTTTAACCACAGGTGACGTAAATCACCCCCAGTCCAAAACCTTGAAGCGCTGTATCTTTGTGAATTTTTACTACTTTGCAAAATGAAAAAATATGTGTCCTTTATTTTTGGGTACTCTAGTTGACGGACTAAATAAAATAATTTTACCCAATCCACGTCTCTATTACGATAAAACGCTTGGGTAATACACTAACACGTAAACTGAGTAGAAGTCTGATGCCTTAGGAATGATTTCTAAGTTAAGTCGTAGGTATGCCGGTGTCATAAAGATTTCTTTATGACACCGGCATACCTATATTTTTCTATTGCGAAAGTTTATAAAATAAGTTCAGAACATCATATTACCTTTATGTTACCCAAGGAACATACCTATTGTAAGTAAATCAATATTGCATAAAAATTGTCCATTTAGTATTTGAAATTATCCTGTATGTATAAGTATGGTGGAGAGTAAATTAGGTAGTTTCCTGGGTCGATAATAAATTATTTGGTACTGTTAATAGAATAAACCGTCACAAAATAATGTCACTTGTCATTGATTATATCCACTCTCAACGTGATTTTAGATTTATTGTTGCGGAGAAACTGAAGAGCGCTTTTGACTCCAAGAAACTATGACGTCATCAAACAGTCTTTATTTCATATAAATCCCATAGAAAATATTTTTTTAACGTTTAGAAAAACGTATTTGACTTGAATCGTTAAAAACTTTCTTATTCTTTATGCCCGTAATCTCATTAACATACTTTGCAAAGAAATGCGGAAAATTATATAATATATTTTTTTCAGTTGTTTGGACCACCGAGTGCGCCCGTGCTTGAAAATCCCGAGTTCCAGACGAGATGGTACTTCAAATATTTTCTCGGGAAAAGTAAGTACTTCTTGACCGATCTATAAGAGTAGAATAAAAAATTGCTGCATTCATTTATTTATATAAAATTCTATAGTATATGTAATGTATATCTATGTATTTATATAAATATATATATGTTTAAGTATAAAGGATATATTTTATTGTATTTATCATTTTTTTTTCCTTTTACTATACCTTTCTTGCAGCCAACATAAGGACTATCTGTATTATCAAAAGTTTCTGGTGAACAACGCTTTTAGGGTCTTGTTCTGTACAATTTGTATTTGATGAGCAATAAAGATTATTACCTAATTAAATAAAAAAGAAATATTTGTTCTTACTTACTTCATTAGTTTATAATCTTCCTGCTCAATAAATATATGTACCCATGCAAAAAAGTACTTACATATTCGCTTCAGTACCTATTTTTTTAGAGTTTATACAGGATTTGTCTGTTGTGATATATTTGTTATTTTATTTATGTAATGGTGTAATATAGTATCAATTTTTATTTATTTTACCTCTCGTATTGCGTAAATCTATTATTGTTATTTTTTTATTACACAATAAGTACAAACGTACAACCAAAATTTGGAAAATAAAAGACACAAATCGATTTAAAGTCAAGTCAGTTGCAACTAAACGAAAATCTTAGTTGCACCGTTCGCTGCAAAAAATTTAATTCCCGTACTTTTATTGCAACGTTTCATTCAGTGAATATGAAACTTGCTCCACACCAGAATGGCTTCTTGGCGAGGAAATTGCAAAACAATTCCCATTTCCCTCACTTTTATTGCCCTTGATGCCTTTTATTAAATCATACTTCTCTCTCTAAGAAGAGAGGTGAAAATAAATATATGTAAGTACTTACACATCGTTTTTAGATTCCTCTATGAGAAAAGTGTACTTACTTTCTCGTAGAAGCAATAGCGACGATACAAACATAACTCGTTTATTGTTACATTTTTAGAACTAAGTATAGGTATAGTTAAATATTGTTTTCTTCACATTTTTTTTCATTTGAGTAAGAAATTCAGGCAGCGGTGGATTATTTTAGGATATACTGTCTAGATGTTAAACTATATAAATAATATTATAGTCTCTCAGGTAATCAGAGATATGGGATTTAACGGTATATTTACCGTTAAATCCCATATCTCTGATTTACCGCCAAAATTATAATTTAATGGTCACAATAACTGTTATTAGTATTACGTTATAATTTTTTTAGTTGACAAAGCATACTAAGCTGTGGATCAATTCTTATCTGACAAACTCTGACTGAACCTATTATCATTATTACTCTTTTATTTTACCCAGAACAAAATATACTGTAAAATTGCTCTTAAATAATAAAAAAAATATAATTATTCTAATTCATAAATTTTTATATAATTACAACGATAGTAATTGACATAATATATAAATACTAACTTCTAAAAAACAAAATTTGTATGCCTGACTGCATCATGCAGCCCTAAACTGTAAACTTACAAACTTTTCACTCATGTTTGACAAATAAATGATATACCTATGACGTCATGGTACGTTATGTTATGACCATACGTACGCAGTAAACAAAATTCTATGTCTGTGGTTACGACAGCAGAAGGGTCATCAAAATATCTGGCTAAAACTGGTATTAATCGCGGAGAGTCCCGTACTAATACTAAAAACAGTAAATCAGACTCTTAAGAAACTACCTACCAATCTTATTGAGGTATTGCTAAGGAAATAGGCGGGTACTTACCCGTACTCCCGGTACGGGTAAGAAACATCTACATAATATATCGATTGGAAACTCAACTAAACGCTCGGCAGTTCAGAACGAAGAAATATATTACTTCCACACGTTTACACCGACGTTTCCAGGTATTGCCGATCTCTCATTTTATTACCAATACTTTCTTCGCTACCTTCGGCATATATGCGAGTGTTACAGAAAAAGATAAGGTAACTGGAGAGGAAAATACGCCGCCGTCGATCGGAGTCTTCAAGCGAAGACATGATTCTACACATGAGTGAATGCGACGGTAACATATTATATCCCCTTCATTGTCATAAATAATTATTTTTTCAAATATAACCTTATGATGGCAAAACGATCTGGATAGGTTTTTGCTTGGATGGGAAGAGCTTGCAGCAGACAGAGATGAGTGGAGGGACAAGGGGGAGGTCATTGCCCAGCAGTGGGACATAACAAAAAAAGGCTAGGAAAAAAAATCTTATGGCAGCAGATTTGTAATTTCCCATGTATGAGTGAAATGAATATCCCATTTGCGGTTAGCTGAAAAGTTTTGATAGCTTTTGTTCATTGTTTGGAATAAAGTTTTAACGAGGCCAAATACTAATGATTTTTTTAATGTAAGTACTTACTTAAGTTTATATCTGAATAAGATATTAATATATACCTCATTTAACTTTTTATTTCAGGCTATAACGTTTCCCACAGCTGGGCATAGGCCTCCCTCTATATAATATATACCTATACTAACTTCATTTATCAAGTGATATACTTTAGAAAGTTTACATTTATCAATAATTTAGAAAATCATGATGTCAATTCCTCAAATAAGCTTGACCTAGCTTGAAAACGGAGGTCATCGGGATTTTTGCAGATATCTAAATAAGCAAGATCTCAATTTAAAATCTGATTAGAGAAACCTTCTCCTAGAGGCTATTCCTAAAAATTATTTTTCAAAAATTACTTCACGAGCGAATTAAGTGCGTACGCCGTGTATGTAGGGCGAGCCTTCATACAATAAATATTAACACCTTTGGCCGACCTCATTACTGGCGGAGCGCAGGTCAACTTGTTGTTGTTACATATTTTAACAACAAGAAAAGCAAATATATTGAAATATCGTGTTAATTGAGAAAGATAACAATTCAATTTAATCTATCAAACCCCGACGGTTCACATGTGAACCCGTTAACAATAGAAATCTATTGTGTCTGCGATTCCGGTCGTTGACGGGTAATTATTTTATTTCAGACTAGCTGAAGCCCGCGACTTCGTTTGCGTGCACTTTATGTCTCTGAATAATGCTCATCAGGCTGAACAACTTTTACTAAGGCGACATTTTTATATCTTTTATAGTTTAGCTGGACCATTATGGTTCTGCATCAGGCGTTTCATTTTCCAAAATCATTTATACCCTATATGTTGCCCAGGCTTAATAGCTATATAACAAAAAAAGTTGCATTCGAATCCGCCCAGTATTTCCGGAGATTAGCGTGTACAAACAGACAAACAGACAAACAGACAGACATTTTTTTTTAATTCTTAATCTATTATTATGTCTCCATCGCCCCCAATATTTTTTTTAGAAATATATTTAATGTACAGACACACTTTTTTTACTGTTTTATTATATGTATGTATTATAGATAGATATAGATATTTCAGATAACTAAGATTCAGTTTGTTAATATACAGTGACTTAAAACTAATGTTAGTACCTACTTATAGCTAAACATATTGTTGTGCACATAGTATGAATGAAATCTCTATGTCCTATGTACAGAGGGCCTGACGGCCTATGCCTTTAAAGGTGACGAGATATTTGATTTTTTAAGGTGGTTTTCAGCTTCTTATACTTAGACCACATACCTAGATTGCACATCTACATACTCATTTAATAATTAATTTAAAATCGTGCATCACTTTCAAATAACATTTATTTAATTAAATACAAAAGGGTTCTGAATTGTTAATATAAAGCAGTTAGAAACCTGCTACAAAATTACAAATTATCCTGCTATGTTAATATCATTAACTAGGTATTATTCTCAAGATATGTAAATTTAATATATAAATTCAACTCAAACTATTCTAGCTCGAATGAAATGTTTTAATTCTTAAGAACCGTAATAATACACAATTTAATAATTTAGGTGAGGTTTTAAAGGAAATTTAAATTTTGTTTTTTATAATTGAATGAAATAAAATAAATTAAAATTATTCAGTAAAATTTTGTAATAGCTAAGCTATGTCATAAATGAAAAGAAGTACCTACCTAGATGGAATCAATTTATATAAGAAGTAATGAGTTTAGCTAATCTAATTTACATAAACAAATTTGCAGCCGGGCAACGGATTCGAGAAAATTTGAGGAGAGACTATTGCTCTAATATTTTTTACATCGAATAAATAGCATTCTTAATTTAGTCGCACCTTAGTAATATCCCACACTGAGTAAAGCTAAATTATTTCTGTAAAAGCTGAGAATGAATAAGGTCATTAATTATTCATGTCACTCAAAGGCACATGTTGAATAAATTCAGCCATGAGACCGTTCGTTTTTTAATACCACAGAGCTAGGGGGATGTCGTCATTATATGACTTTTCTAGCTACTCAGGATGAAACGCTAGCCGTTTTGGAAATTCCGGTGTGCCTTTGAAGTAGTAATCTTTTTGGAGGCTTACAGACAGCCACGTCCACGTACATACATTATACTCAAATATGAATTAGGCCCGAATTTGCCGGTCCCGTTTTGCGTGGGGCGCTGACGCCGGCCTCAGTTCTCGAACCAACCCAGCCCCTGCAGGAAGCCTAGAACGCCTGTTGGCGCCCTACACGCTTCCGCCATGGTTCCCGGGTGTTCTAGAAACCTTCTTCTTATGTGTGCGACACCATCGCACTCCAGGAGGAGATGGCTCGCGGTTTCTTCAGCCTCCATGCATGCTCTGCACAGAGGACTGTTAGTTAAACCTAGGGTGAAAAGGTGTTTATTTAGTGCACAATGACCAGTAATGATGTCAATCATACGGCGTAGGTTTCTCCTTGGTAGCGCTAACAGACGTCGGGATAAACGTCTGTCCCATTGGGGCAGCGCCTCCTTAGCCTGTCGGCACGTCTGAAGGGATAGCCGTGATTGAGCCTGTTCTTTGCCAAAACAGGACCCTATTACTAAGACTCCGCTGTCCGTCCGTCTGTTTGTCCGTCCGTCTGACCATCTGTCTGACATCAGGCTGTATCTCATGAACCGTAATATCTAGACAGTTGAAATTTTCACAGGTGATTAATTTCCGTTGCCACTATGACAACAAATACTAAAAACAGAATAAAATAAATATTTAAGTGGTGCTCGCACAACAAAAGTGGATAGTAGTACGGAACCCTTCTTACGCGAGTCCGACCCGCGTTTGGCCGGTTATTCAAGTTTATGACAGTTAGACAGTTTTCAGTTTGCGCTATATACTCGTATATCTATGTTCGAATTCTTGTATCGTTTAATCCACAAATAAATTTGTAAATAAATACTCGTATATAAGAACAAATCACACTGATTGAGCTAGCCCCAAAGTAAGTTTAAACTTATGTTACAGGATACTAACTCCCGATACTGTATTTTATAATAAACACATATACAAATAAAAACCCAAGTCCCAGGACAATTTAAAAAAGGCCATTTTCCAACTTGCCCTGGCTGGGGATCGAACCCAGAACAACCGGATTGGCGAACTAGCGTGTTGACCATTACAAAAGACGCTACGGAGGTCGTCAAAATATATAAATAAAACCTCCAGCCATCATCGCGCCCAAGTTTCTCAATTAGTTGCGATGGAATACTTCTATCCTTCACATGCAACTAGTTGTGATAAAAATATTTAAAATAAATAAATATATCTATGAGCTACAGCTATTTTTAGAAACAAATTAGGTATAAATGACATTGGCAAAATCAATTATAAAGTCGACCTGCATCAATCAACGACGAGTGAACTTGGCAACCTGTCGATAGCAGGCGGTCCTCAAAACTATGTTAAGCGACTTTCTTCATTTGAAGCTTTCGAAGGAGGACTCGTTTGTATTATTTTTTAAATTAACAAAAAAGTTTGCATATAATTATTACAAAAAACCATATTACTTTAAAAGGTACGGGTACCTCGATATAGGAGTAAATCTAAGAAACACAATGTTTTGAGTATTATATGAAATAAAAGGAATTCAACGTTTACGAGTCCGTCTCGCACTTGACAAATTTTTCGTATATCCGTGTCATATTATTGTTCAAACGCCTCTCTTTTCTATTTTAAGTCATTTAAAAAAAATAAAGAATATAAAGGAGAAAATTCAAATTGGGCCCAAAGTCAAAGTTCGAGCTGTCAGGCGGCCATGAAGTCAATAGTTAGTACTACTAATGGCGATCATTTGTTAGTATGGCATGAAACCTGTGGGGTTATTCCACAACTTTTTATTTCCATTTAAAGATTTATTTCTTTCATACTTTTTTCCCAAGTGCCGGCCAGATTCCGGCGATGCACTAGGTTGTTAGCACTAGTGACGGTGAGCAAATATTACTATGGCATTAAAAGTGTAGGGTTATTCCACAACGATTTATGGGCTTTTGAAAAATGAACTTTTCACACATTTAAAAAAAAAGTGCCGGCCAGTAGGCGGCCACAATTCCAATTGTTAGCATTACTAATGGCGATCATTTGTTAGTATGGCATGAAACCTGTGGGGTTATTCCACAACGTTTTATTTCCATTTAAAGATTTATTTCTTTCATACTTTTTTCCCAAGTGCCGGCCAGATTCCGGCGATGCACTAGGTTGTTAGCATTAGTGACGGTGAGCAATTATTACTATGACATTAAAAGTGTAGGGTTATTCCACAACGATTTATGGGCTTTTGAAAAGTGAACGTTTCATACATTTAAAAAAAAAGTGCCGGCCAGAAGGCAGCCACAATTTCAATTGTTAGCATTACTAATGGCGATCATTTGTTAGTATGGCATGAAACCTGTGGGGTTATTCCACAACTTTTTATTTCCAATTAAACATTTATTTCTTTCATACTTTTTTTCCAAGTGCCGGCCAGTCTCCGGCAATGCACTAGGTTGTTAGCACTAGTGACGGTGAGCAATTATTACTATGGCATTTAAAGTGTAGGGTTATTCCACAACGATTTATAGGCTTTTGAAAAGTGAACTTTTCACACATTTAAAAAAAAAGTGCCGGCCAGAAGGCGGCCACAATTCCAATTGTTAGCATTACTAATGGCGATCATTTGTTAGTATGGCATGAAACCTGTGGGGTTATTCCACAACTTTTTATTTCCATTTAAAGATTTATTTCTTTCATTCTTTTTTCCCAAGTGCCGGCCAGTCTCCGGCGATGCACTAGGTTGTTAGCACTAGTGACGGTGAGCAATTATTACTATGGCATTAAAAGTGTAGGGTTATTCCACAACGATTTATGGGCTTTTGAAAAGTGAACTTTTCACACATTTAAAAAAAAAGTGCCGGCCAGAAGTCGGCCACAATTCCAATTGTTAGCATTACTAATGGCGATCATTTGTTAGTATGGCATGAAACCTGTGGGGTTATTCCACAACTTTTTATTTCCATTTAAAGATTTATTTCTTTCATACTTTTTTCCCGAGTGCCGGCCCGATTCCGGCGATGCACTAGGTTGTTAGCACTAGTGACGGTGAGCAATTATTACTATGGCATTAAAAGTGTAAGGTTATTCCACAACGATTTATGGGCTTTTGAAAAGTGAACTTTTCACACATTTAAAAAAAAGTGCCGGCCAGTAGGCGGCCACAATTCCAATTGTTAGCATTACTAATGGCGATCATTTGTTAGTATGGCATGAAACCTGTGGGGTTATTCCACAACTTTTTATTTCCATTTAAAGATTTATTTCTTTCATACTTTTTTCCCAAGTGCCGGCCAGATTCCGGCGATGCACTAGGTTGTTAGCATTAGTGACGGTGAGCAATTATTACTATGACAATAAAAGTGTAGGGTTGTTCCACAACGATTTATGGGCTTTTGAAAAGTGAACTTTTCATACATTTAAAAAAAAGTGCCGTCCAGAAGGCGGCCACAATTCCAATTATTAGCATTACTTATGGCGATCATTTGTTAGTATGGCATGAAACCTGTGTGGTTATTCCACAACTTTTTATTTAGATTTAAAGATTTATTTCTTTCATACTTTTTTCCCAAGTGCCGGACAGTCTCCGGCGATGCACTAGGTTGTTAGCACTAGTGACGGTGAGCAATTATTACTATGGCATTTAAAGTGTAGGGTTATTCCACAACGATTTATGGGCTTTTGAAAAGTGAACTTTTCACACATTTAAAGAAAAAGTGCCGGCCAAAAGGCGGCCACAATTTCGATTGTTAGCATTACTAATGGCGATCATTTGTTAGTATGGCATGAAACCTGTGGGATTATTCCACAACTTTTTATTTCCATTTAAAGATTTATTTCTTTCATTCTTTTTTTCCCAAGTGCCGGCCAGTCTCCGGCGATGCACTAGATTGTTAGCATTAGTGACGGTGAGCAATTATTACTATGACATTAAAAGTGTAGGGTTATTCCACAACGATTTATGGGCTTTTGAAAATAAATCTTTAAATGGAAATAAAAAGTTGTGGAATAACCCCACAGGTTTCATGCCATACTAACAAATGATCGCCATAAGTAATGCTAACAATTGGAATTGTGGCCGCCTTCTGGCCGGCACTTTTTTTTTAAATGTGTGAAAAGTTCACTTTTCAAAAGCCCATAAATCGTTGTGGAATAACCCTACACTTTTAATGCCATAGTAATAATTGCTCACCGTCACTAGTGCTAACAACCTAGTGCATCGCCGGAGACTGGCCGGCACTTGGGAAAAAAGAATGAAAGAAATAAATCTTTAAATGGAAATAAAAAGTTGTGGAATAACCCCACAGGTTTCATGCCATACTAACAAATGATCGCCATTAGTAATGCTAACAATTGGAATTGTGGCCGCCTTCTGGCCGGCACTTTTTTTTTAAATGTGTGAAAAGTTCACTTTTCAAAAGCCTATAAATCGTTGTGGAATAACCCTACACTTTTAATACCATAGTAATAATTGCTCACCGTCACTAGTGCTAACAACCTAGTGCATTGCCGGAGACTGGCCGGCACTTGGAAAAAAAGTATGAAAGAAATAAATGTTTAATTGGAAATAAAAAGTTGTGGAATAACCCCACAGGTTTCATGCCATACTAACAAATGATCGCCATTAGTAATGCTAACAATTGAAATTGTGGCCGCCTTCTGGCCGGCACTTTTTTTTTAAATGTATGAAACGTTCACTTTTCAAAAGCCCATAAATCGTTGTGGAATAACCCTACACTTTTAATGTCATAGTAATAATTGCTCACCGTCACTAATGCTAACAACCTAGTGCATCGCCGGAATCTGGCCGGCACTTGGGAAAAAAGTATGAAAGAAATAAATCTTTAAATGGAAATAAAAAGTTGTGGAATAACCCCACAGGTTTCATGCCATACTAACAAATGATCGCCATTAGTAATGCTAACAATTGGAATTGTGGCCGCCTTCTGGCCGGCACTTTTTTTTTAAATGTGTGAAAAGTTCACTTTTCAAAAGCCCATAAATCGTTGTGGAATAACCCTACACTTTTAATGCCATAGTAATAATTGCTCACCGTCACTAGTGCTAACAACCTAGTGCATCGCCGGAGACTGGCCGGCACTTGGGAAAAAAGAATGAAAGAAATAAATCTTTAAATGGAAATAAAAAGTTGTGGAATAACCCCACAGGTTTCATGCCATACTAACAAATGATCGCCATTAGTAATGCTAACAATTGGAATTGTGGCCGCCTTCTGGCCGGCACTTTTTTTTTAAATGTGTGAAAAGTTCACTTTTCAAAAGCCTATAAATCGTTGTGGAATAACCCTACACTTTTAATACCATAGTAATAATTGCTCACCGTCACTAGTGCTAACAACCTAGTGCATTGCCGGAGACTGGCCGGCACTTGGAAAAAAAGTATGAAAGAAATAAATGTTTAATTGGAAATAAAAAGTTGTGGAATAACCCCACAGGTTTCATGCCATACTAACAAATGATCGCCATTAGTAATGCTAACAATTGAAATTGTGGCCGCCTTCTGGCCGGCACTTTTTTTTTAAATGTATGAAACGTTCACTTTTCAAAAGCCCATAAATCGTTGTGGAATAACCCTACACTTTTAATGTCATAGTAATAATTGCTCACCGTCACTAATGCTAACAACCTAGTGCATCGCCGGAATCTGGCCGGCACTTAAGAAAAAAGTATGAAAGAAATAAATCTTTAAATGGAAATAAAAAGTTGTGGAATAACCCCACAGGTTTCATGCCATACTAACAAATGATCGCCATTAGTAATGCTAACAATTGGAATTGTGGCCGCCTTCTGGCCGGCACTTTTTTTTTAAATGTGTGAAAAGTTCACTTTTCAAAAGCCCATAAATCGTTGTGGAATAACCCTACACTTTTAATGCCATAGTAATAATTGCTCACCGTCACTAGTGCTAACAACCTAGTGCATCGCCGGAGACTGGCCGGCACTTGGAAAAAAAGTATGAAAGAAATAAATCTTTAATTGGAAATAAAAAGTTGTGGAATAACCCCACAGGTTTCATGCCATACTAACAAATGATCGCAATTAGTAGTACTAACAATAGAAAACTTGGCCGCCTCCATAGCCAGAGTTTGACATGTGGACCCAAAAATGTATGGCGCCTGAATGGTCTCCTTTACTGTCTGTTTAGTCTATATGGACTTAGAGCAAGGTCAAAAATAATTGTAAAGTCTAGCACTCTCTGGACCTCGGTTCAATAGGTAATTACATAAACTTGCATAAGTCTGAGATACCTAAATAAGCAATTCTAGTATCAACACATGCCTTTGACAATATTGAAATACCAATTAGGCATCCATTAGCAATTGAATACATTAGTACAACAAACTCCAATTGAAGCTATTGTACCTATATACGATTAAATTTGTTATAAGTAGTACGTAATTAACTTACAATGGATCGACGCATGATTCTGGAAGTAATTTTATTTCACTTGGGATAAAGACGAAAGTACCACAGTGACATTGAGCTGGCTATAGGCATAAGGTTTTTACAATGTTTAAAACAATGTTTATTATGAACGAATGTTATAAAGAGCTAATGTTCTTTTCTCAGAATTATCAATAATTAGTAGTTTTAACTTAACTAACTTTGGAATATGCGAGGATAAATAGTGACTAGGTACTATGTTTTATAACATGTATTGCCATTTCGATAAATATACATACAGCCAAGACCTTACCGCCAGGTAGGTACCTACGCATGATTTTTTGCACACTTTTATTATGTAGGTATAAGTACGCGTAACTGATTGCACCTTTTTTTATTTATCTTGCCTAATAATTCTTGGAAACCAAGTTATAATTTTTTATCAAGATTGAAAGCCTATGGTCGCTTTAATTTTCTTGGAAAATCATCGGATCATCTTTCTAGGTATTACAAAATAAACCTCTAAAATAATCCATGCTGGTTTGGGACAAAACAAATAACTTAAAATGTACCTTCATTTTCACTTTCCGCGCAGATCGTAAAGCGATTGAGGGAATGGGCGAAAATGCGAATCATGTTAATCGGCGATGCGGCTAGCAACCCATCACTACATTGATTGCTTTTCCATCTCCTCTACACCTTTGTAACTACCTACACTCCTTCGTGACCTTTGAGTCTTACTGCCCTGGTATGTATACTATTATTAATTCTATGGCCCTAGGCTCAGTCTGCTTAGAGCCAAAAACAAGATACAAAATGGTCTGCTGTCTGCCTCATTAGGGATAGATAGATAGATAGATAAAACGTTTATTTGTGAAAACTGCACAAACACATTCACACAACGTGATAGTATGCAGGTACAAAATAAACAAAAATATTAAAACGTTCTTAAAATATATTTTTGAAGTTTTTGATGTTTTAGTTATAAAGTCATAATGCCAAACTAAGTCAACTATTACGTCTAGTGGTTCCCGTTGCTCCTATATCTAAAACTATTGGAATGACTAAAGGCTCCTCCACACGCAATACCTGTCGGCGACGGTCGCCGACCGTCGCAAACGGTCGCGTGACACATGTCAATCTATCACAAACTGTCAAAAACTGCCGCGCGACCTTACATAGCCGATTTTTCTTTCTATTTTTGTAACTAGTCATAAACTATTTGAAAATTTTGACTGTCTTAGGCTTATGAGATGCAACGCACTGGCAAATAGACAAAAAGTGACGTTTATTAATATAGATCACTTTGTCACCTTTTGGGAACCCTGATGATCACATCTGTCTGCCTATTCCTAGTAAACTGACAGATAACACGCTTGCATAAAACAGAAAAAAAAAACTAACAACTACCCTATTTCAATGTTGCATTCATAAATCGAGACAAATAAGAAAAACATACAGTGGAGAAACATTTCCAAAATCAAACCTTACTTTGGTAAAAAAAAAAATATTTATGTTAAGACTAGCTGAAGCCCGCGACTTCGTTCGCGTGGACTTTATGTCTCTGGAAAATGCTCATTAGGCTGAACAACTTTTACTAAGGCGGCATTTTTATATCTCTTATAGTTTAGCTGGACCATTATGGTTCTGCATCAGGCGTTCCATTTTCCAAAATCATTTATACCCTATATGTTGCCCAGGCTTAATAGCTATATAACAAAAAAAGTTTCATTCGAATCCGTCCAGTATTTCCGGAGATTAGCGTGTACAAACAGACAAACAGACAAACAGACAAACAGACAAACAGACAAACAGACAAACAGACAAACAGACAAACAGACAAACAGACAAACAGACAAACAGACAAACAGACAAACAGACAAACAGACAAACAGACAAACAGACAAACAGACAAACAGACAAACAGACAAACAGACAAACAGACAAACAGACAAACAGACAAACAGACAAACAGACAAACAGACAAACAGACAAACAGACAAACAGACAAACAGACAAACAGACAAACAGACAAACAGACATACAGACAAACAGACAAACAGACTTTATTTAAATTCTTACTCTATTACTACGTCTCCATCGCCCCCAATATTTTTTTGGAAATATATTTAATGTACAGACACACTTTTTTTACTGTTTTATTATATGTATAGATTTGAATATTCAAGTTTGATAGGGCACAAAGGTAGTAATCCGGGATGACACAATCATCCTAACAACTTCGTATATCTATGAACCAGAAGTTCCCAAACAAGCTTCCAGAACTAAGTACTCCTCGACCAAAGTTTGTTTGCCAACCTGGTTATTCATCCTGTTACACAATAGATGAGGTAATGGATTTGTTATTGACCTCGCGTCCGGCCCAGATGTTGGCTCAGGTCAAACAATGGCGCGCGACAACTACGCGAAATAGTTTGGTTTTTCGTGACCAGTGTTAGTGTGAGAAAGGCTTGTTTATTGTTACATCTTTCTGCAACATGCTTTTCGTTTAAGGGGCCGAAAAACGGCCACTTTTAGCTAAAGTGCGAAGAAAAGCTTCACTAAACTGTAGTTCATAAAATAGTTTAAAAGGTTAGGGCTTGGTCAAGAATTTAAAAAAAACGCTTCCTTTCAAATAACTCTGGAAAAATCAACGATTTCTGAAAATCATGTAGATATTAAAAAAAAACAACTTTTTTTTATATTTTATTATCATGAGATTTTATTTCAAAATCCATTTTGTTCCATAAGAACTTTTTGCTTAAATATTAAAAAATTAAAAACGTATCTAGTTTCTATCATGTTCATACCTACATATAAACAAAAATGAAGATTTAAATCGTAATTTTAAATCTTTATTGCAACAAAACATTATGACGAAATAGATCATCATCTAATTAATATACTTACTAAACAAACGTCTGATTAAAATAATCATAAAAGGGCTAAATAAAATAAGTTGGACAGCCCACCGCACTAACATCTCCATATTGAAGGAATTACGAATCAAGAAGAGGCTCTCGTCGATTGTGCAGTTACGAATCCTTAAATTTTTCGGCCATGTCACTCGCAAAGAAAACTCTATAGAGCGTTTGGTGATTCAGGGTCGAATTGAAGGCAAGCGCTCACGTGGTCGGTCTCCAACAAGGTGGTTGGATCTTATCAAGGCTGTAACACAGTGCCCGGCAACGGCATGCTCCAAAAAAGCCGCAGACAGAGATATGTGGAGAAAAATCGCAAGAGCAGCGGCTATGGACGAACAACCCAATCCATAATCACGACCACTCTGTCAAGAGTGTACGACTAAGAAGAAGAAGAAAAGGGCTATCAGCAAGTGTTTGGCCAATTTATTTCATAATATTGCATGAAACGGCTGCATTTCACTTACCTGCAAACACTGCAATTGCAAGTTAAATACATACAGCTGTTTGCAAAACATTCTTAAAGAATTATAAAAACCTCTTTTAGAATAATTGTTAAAGTTACAGAGCTATTATTTTTACAGAAGTGCTGCTTCGCAATCTCATTTAAGTTCAGTAGTGTAAACTTAATTAATTTTAAGTACTCCAGTGTCTTCAGACACAGACTTTTAAGTGCATTGCCGGCAGAGCTATGTTGTTCTGAGTGCAGCTGAGGCTGGATAAATCGAACTAGGGTTCCCAACCACACTCTTAAAATCAGTTTTACTTTTTTCGCTAGTAAATACTTTTTACTGCTTTATAAAAAAGTATACAAAGTACTGTTTTTATGTCCTCTGGCCGCATGCACAGCGCATGTATGTATGTAAATTTGTCAAAATTTGTTATAGAAGTTTAATACGTTTCCTAAACATGTGGAGGGTCTGATGCACTGAGATACAAGCTTCGCTTAGTTCAGACACCAGTCTTTCATAATCTTCTGCTAACCATGTACCTATGTCGACGATATTATTATAAGTACTTTATGTAATAGAATGTAAGATAGTGGAGAAAATAAAGAAATTTGAGTTGAGTAATGTATACAAAACACAAAGAACAAAAAGATTTTAACTTTATACCTCATATATCTTAGACAAAACATAACCGTTTTTATTTCGATTTTCGTGTTGTTGATTTGCGTTCAGATTCGTCTGATTTATCATCTACCCTACAACACCTAGAAAGACAGCCAAAGTAACTGAGGTTAAACAAAAGTATAAACAAAAATATTAAATTAAATTATAGAGAGGTTTTTGAATATTTAAAAATATAATAAATTGTTAAATTTTACAAGAATACTTTTTTTTGTAAAATACTGTTTACATCTCCGGATTTAATATACTGCATTTCTCGTACAAAAAGTTGGGAACCCTAAGCGAAGCAAACCTACAACTAGAGTGTGTTATTTTGCACGTATATACTATGGGTCCTTAACGCCATCTAACGTTTGGTCAAACCTATCTAAGGATTGGTTTTGATGTACCCTTTGGGTTACAGAGGTCAGACGGAAGTCGCTTCGTGAAAAAAACAGTAACCTCGTCAAATCAGCTAGCTTATTAGGTAGCGGACCCCGGGCTCTGAAAACATTACCGCTAAGATATTATGTATTTACATACATAAATACATAATATCACGCTTGTTTTTACACAGGGGTAGACAGAAACCATGGACCTCCACGCTACAATCGTGACAAACCTCTTTTGCTTCATCTAAACTCATCAATCTCTTCATGCATGCCCTTCTGTTACGAATACTTTTTACCTGTCCTTTTTTCCGCTAAGAATGCAACCGGGAATACGCTCGGATTTATTTATGTACCTCTATATACCACCTCATTAAACATTCTGCGATGAAAAAGTGATGGAAGTACCCAAAACCGCAGAGCATGTATGAAAAGAGTAATAAGTGCTAACGAAGCAAAAGAGGTTTGCAAAGATCGTGTTAAATAGCTAGTCCATGGGAAACAGACGTGTTAATATGTATGTACCTATATTATATGTTGTATTAATATCTTTATAAATATAGAGCCAAATTAATCAAAATATCGTTGTTGCTTGATTTATTTCGCAGAGTAAAATAATGGTTTTAGGTATGTTCGTAAATTTCAGCGAATTCAACGTGTCAATTTTAAGCACCCATTGTGGTAATAACTGCTTTCGAAGCTTCAAAACGAATATATCAAAACAAATGGATGCAATACCTACTACAGTGCAGGAAATTGCCGACGAGAATGTCGCCGAACAATTTACAGTTCATTACATAGGTGCTTGTGCAGGCATCTAATGTTGAACGTTCTTTGATGAACAAGCATTGGAGCGTTGGCAGCCGAAACTGTCAATGTTTGCATTATTTCGTTGCGAGTATAATAGTTCGTGTCAATTCTGCTACGTAAAATAGAAACGTTATCATGGATGAATGTACTGCAAACAATTGTCGCTGTAACATAAATAGAAATGCGAAACTTAAAAATTATTAAAACATGTTTTGCTGATTTAATATTCTGAAGTCTCAAGTCTCAACCTATGTTATGTAATTTAGTTTGAAAAAAATCTGGTAACGGAAAGATCATGGACCTCTGCGATACATTAAGCTGCACTAAGTGCTGGGTCAACGACAAAAAATTGAATTAGCTGTAAGTTATAACAAATTTTAAAATCATGACTTTAATTGTTAAAAAAATGTATATTAAATTTTTAAAATTTTACAACTTGAAAACTTTTGGTCTTGTTTTTGGCCTGAACCGTCACTGTCGGCAATGCGCCGGCATTTGAGTAAATTTGGCTCCAGTTGTGTGTTTATATTCATACATACATATTTTCACGCCTGTTTCCCATGGGGGTAGGCGTATTTCTTAATCATAAATATATTTCATTCTTTTTTTATTAGCCTATACCGTCCCACTGCTGGGCAAAGGCCTCCCCTCTAGTAGTTTATCTATATCTATACATATAATAAAACAGTAAAAAAAGTGTGTCTTTACATTAAATATATTTCCAAAAAAAATATTGGGGGCGATGGAGACGTAGTAATAGAGTAAGAATTTTAAAAAAAAGTCTGTCTGTTTGTCTGAGTAATTCAGTAATTCGTCCCATGTACCTACGGCCCATTTGGGACGAAACGCAGAAAATCAAAATTAATCAAAATTTCATTCTGCAATTCGTCCCATGTTTAAAAATATAAATGATTTTGGAAAATGGAACGCCTGATGCAGTACCATAATGGTCCAGCTAAACTATAAGAGATATAAAAATGCCACCTTAGTAAAAGTTGTTCAGCCTGATGAGCATTTTCCAGAGACATAAAGTCCACGCGAACGAAGTCGCGGGCTTCGGCTAGTTCTTAATAAGATTATTTGTTTTCATTACGAGTTTTGCCTACATGTGAGCCGAGTCGATTTTTTATTAAAGAAATAAATTGCTACCATAGATGATTTATGATATTAATGCTTTATGCAAACCAATCGTTTTGATTCGTCAGCCATTCGACATACGGACGTGAATTGGTTTCGGGTATCGATAAAATATAGGTCAACATCGTAACTCGTAAGCTGTTTGCTATCCAACGTAAAGTTTACCTTCGAGGAAATCAATGCACCTAATGCTTTCCTACGACAGTCGTAGTCGTTCCTTTATCTTTCACACTTCAGTGGATAAGTGAAATCTGAGTCAATGAAAGCAAATCGTTATCAATCCAATGAACAGGTATGGATTGGCAACCTTAAGAAGGCGGAAAAGCCTTTAAAGGATTATACGTAAATCGGGCGATGTTGCAATAAATAAGTAAAAGAACCCGTTTCGGATGCTTAAGATGTACAGAAATGATAAAAATGTTAACTTTGTAACAGAGTTTCAAAAAAGGAGGTTTTCAATTCGTCACGATCTTTTTTTTAATGTACTTTCACCGATTATTCCGAGACGACTGGACTGATTTGAAAAGGGCCCATAGAAATTTTATCAATCAAAAAAAACAAATCGATTGTGTAGTTTAGGGATAATGTGTATTTTTCCAAACTAAAGACTGAAGTCAGTCTTTAGTTTGGAAAAATATATTATTCTTACTTTTTTATAAGTATAAAGATTCTAACTTCTTGTCACCTAAGCACATGACTAGAAGGGTAATCCGAACAATGTTCAAAATACCTTTTTTTTTCAAAAACACTTATTATGTATATAAATAAGTAACTACGTAAAACGTATGCCTATCGATTTGTTTGTTTGGCCACGTTAGTTTTTCGTTCATTAAAAGTAATCGTAGTGGTAATAATTAACCTTTTTTGTTGACAGTGCACCAGAATTACATAGGAGTGGATGGCACTAGAGAACCCTATCTACTCAGTGTAGTGCAAGAGGGAGGCGCGGGGCTTTTACGAGCCATCCTCTTCAACAAAATGGTGAGAACATCGCACCTCTACCCCATCTACAACACATTCCATCTATGTTATTTCACACGTCAGCTGCTCTCGCTTATAAACTTTATGATCTTAGCTATAAAGTTGATTTTATGTATTCTGTCTGACACGTTGATTACTTTCTACTTTATGTCTTATTCTTTTGTAATAAGGTCAATTTTCTAAATGTGGAACAGTTGTTATTTTGTAATTTTTGAACCTTTGACGGTCCTTAGAGATAATGCTATGAAGAGAAGATGGAGAAATAAGTACATTATATCTACTTGAAAAATATAGTCTGCTACAAACATTGTGTAAAATATATGATATTATTTCACAGGGAGCCCACAAAATATACCTTCCCCCAAGCGCATGGAACACCGGAAGCAATCAAACTCCCAGTAGACCGACCATCAAACAGATCTTGGCCCAATTTCCCGCTATGGAGAGGGTCGACAAAGTACCTAGAGAGGTGAGCACGTGTAGAAAGTAGTTTAAGTTATAAAAAATGACAAATATTATAGTCATTATAAGAATATGTATTACCCCAAACATGACAATCTAATCCAATAGCAGATTACGTTTCATTTTTTGACGTAAACAACCAACATCCTACCGGACAGTCTGATAGCCAGATGCTGAAAAAATAATTATAAAAAAATATTAAAAATATAAAATACCTATAGTCATGAAGACTCGGAAGAGAAAGAAGCGTGTACCGTGTCAATACCACAGCGACAGCGTTTCTTTGTATAATCCCAAAAGCAAATTATTTTACAAAATCATTTAATTATTTTACAAAAACGTTTACTCAGACATAAAATCGTAATTAACGTTTCCAAGGACTTAATCCCGTAAACGAAACATTGGTTATAAGACACCGTTATCTGCTTAACGTTCTATTTGAGGCAACCTAATTATTTTCGCCTCCATGCCAATACCACGGTTGATGGAACCACATTGAACTAAGGTTTCTTGCTCATTTCTCTCATTTGTAGCTACTCTACTTTTATAAGATTTACTTATGAAATAGGAATGCGTAGGTTCTCGATTTAATTATATGTGGTTGCCTACTAATATAAATAATTTCAGTTCTTTTAAAAATTCACAACAGTACAAAATAAAAAATTATATATAAACTTGAACATAAAAAAAACAAAAGTAAGTCACCGAGTGGGATTCGAACCCGTAACACTCTTTCTAGCGGTCAGCATCCTTAACCACTGAGCTAAGCGGATGGCGGCCGGCGCAAGGAAATTAGCGACCATATTCTGCGTGGAAAGAAAAACGCATGAAAACTCGAAAACACGCGTTTTCCCAAACATAAGACTAATCTAGATCGATTGTTTACCCCCAAAAACCCCCATATACCAATTTTCAGCAAAATCGTAAGAGCCGTTTTCGAGATTACAGAAATTGATAAATATATATATGTCGCAGTTGAATTGTATAATCCGTTGTTATTCAAAAATTCTAGCTGTTTGGCAATACAGCTCGGTTTTGTAAAACATCTGAAAATAGTTCAGCTCGATTGTCAATGAGTTACGTAATTACGTTTATCAAAACAGCTAGCATTGAGCTGGCATACAGGGTTACCATTATTGAATAAAACTGTGTTACCAAACGAAATAATATATGAGGAGACAATAGTTGTTCTTTATTAATTTTATATTACTCGTGGGATGGAAATAAAACCTCAATTCAACTCCTTACTAAATGATTCAGTTTTCAACATCATAAAACACCAATAAAGAATGATAATCAGCTCGATGCAATTGGATTAGAGATATAGAAATGTTGTAAACCCGACAACTCAATGGCGCAGCGATTTCTTACGGCCAATTGATCCAGGTGAATTTTCCATCTTGCCGGAAGGCGGGCGTCGAAATAACAATATGGGATCCAAGCTAAAGGTCTGCTTTATTCTTTTCAATCTGTTGCACTCCGAAATCACAAACGATGCCCCCGATGTTTCTCGATAAAAACAGCTTAGTCCCGGAACGCGGCAAAGAATTTACTTTATGGGAGGCCATATTTGTTGTTATGACACTGACACTTCACAAACCAGAGTTCCGTTCCGACCGTCTTACCGAACGGACGTTCTGATCCGTGCGTTGCCTACCGGCCGAGACCTTTTTCCCAATCGTAAAACCCGTAACGGATCTCTCCGATATCCGAGAAAAACGGGGTTCAAGTCATTTATTCTGTGCGTGCGCGCATATTTAAGAGTGTTGTGTATTGTGTAGTTCTACATACCTATTCAGAAGCAAATAGTGAATACAACAACGCAGATTTAGCTCTACCGACTCTACCGACGTGAACTCTGTGAGATCAATCCATTTTATTTTTTTTATCTTTTATTTAATTTTTTTTTGTTTTTATTATTTTTGAACTCAGTGCGATCAATCCATTTTCATTATTTTATTTTATTTGTGCTGTGTTAACTATTACTGTTTTTCTAAGCTAGCCTTCTCTTTGTCCCCCTTTCGTGCTTAAATAAATAAAAAATAATTTATAATAATTTCAATATCGTAACTAAAGTAATTATATTACTGCGCTAGTTAGCAGCGACCTGAACAACACATGCAGCACTAAGGAAGGCCCTAAATATATTTCATCATTATCTGATAACTAAAATAATCGTGCTAATGCCACAACTTCACTTTTTTCAAAGCAACCCGCTGTACTTTCGTTTATCCTAAATACCCAGTAAACATTTTCTTTGAGAAAAACTTAATGCTTTTTCATAAATTAATCTACATAGAAAAGTTGATAACGTGGTAAAACGCGGTGGCACTGTATTTAACATTCTTTGATAAATTTATGTACGGGATTCCGAATAAACTGATGCTCGCCTATCTAGCCAAGCTAAAAAATTAACCAACCGTATCTCTAGATTAAAAAAGATACCTAATAAAAGAATTTGGAAAAATCGGCGTTAGTTACAAAATAGTAAGATCTAGCTTACACGAAACAGCTTCAAATATTTGATTGAGCTCACGAAAAAGGAAAAAACAAAAAAAAAAACGTTATTTTGTAAGCCGACTTCATATTAATTTCGCTATATCTGTATCTTAATTAATCTGTATATTATATTTTACACGTAAAGACAACCTGAAATGCTAATCAACAACCAGCCTATTGTAGCCTGAAAAGTAATAAAACACATCCATAATACCGGTTTTAAATTAAACTGTCCCCTTGTAAAATAATTAACAGCAGTGCCTCCGTCGTATCATATCACTGTTAGTGTAAAACCATAAGATCTTAAATAAGAAATCAACATAAATTTATAGATGTATTAAAATATGTACCCCAAATAACTTGGAAGCCTAAACTGGTAGGAAAACTAAGCAGCCTACCCCATATGTTTATAATAGTATTGCATTAACGTTAATTATAGAATCAATAACGCAACATCTAAATCTAAAACATCAACACCTAGGAAATATATTAAACAACCATTCCGAAAATAAAACTTAAAAAGTTGCTTATAATCCCGATAAATATCTGAAATAATACTCTTTGGAAAACAATTGAACCAATACTAGAAAAATCGCCTACGGAAATTCCACAAACCAAAAATTGCATCCACAACCAAAGGCCCTTTCTCCAGAGCCAATAAATAAAATCAAACAACCGCGCTTTCACACGGCATGTTACTAGTCGGTACATGTTTCGTAAAACATCTGCCAGCCATACCATCCTAAGCCATTACCTACTCGAAATATAAACAAAGGACATTTTGTCGACAGTAACAATACACCAACCTTTTTAGTAGAATTTTGAATAGTACAAAGATCTCGGAACATACAATAAAATAATAGCCACGTAATATACTTCTAACAAAGTTATTAAACTTTTATACACAAATAAAACAATTACAGGCTTAGTGACTTACAGCACACTAAAATATTATGAACGGGAATTGCCCAAAATAAGATAACATTAACTACAAAAGTTTGTAAAAATCAGTTAAATAGAAACTTCCTGCAATAAATCCCCCAACAACCGATAACTTGAATAGCCTTAAATAAGACAATACATAAAGTAATAAAACAGCTGCACAGAATGAATACAAACCTAAACATTACAGTCCGAAAAATGGCGGGAGATGGTAATTGCTTGTTTAGAGCCTTAGTAGACCAGATTAACAACGTTTTTGGGCTAACCTTCGACCACCACATGATACGACGTGACTTAGCCTCTTATGTTAAAAACAACAAACATGTGGCTAACATTAACCTAGCGCTACAGAATAACGTCTTAGACTGCACTAGCCTGTCTAGTCCAAATAGTAGTATGACATTAGATGAACGTATCAACAGATATGCAGAAAAACAATTTGAGGATGGCTTCTGGGGAGGAGAGGACATCCTCATAGCAGCAGCGGAATATTATGTGATAAACGTTCACGTATATGGGCACAATTGGGATTCAATTGTATATCATCCATCAGATAACGCAGTAGCCAACATCCATTTATACTTCGAGAACAGTCACTACGACAGTATAATTAACTTCGAAACATCTCAATTACAACTATTACATAATACAGAAAACAACACGGGAGGCCATAAAATAATCAAAGAACTTGACGGGATCTCAGAAGCCCCGCAACTCTCGCAAGACACCACCAAAGTACATAATTCACTTTCAACAGAGTCCGAAAGTACTCCACACAACTTCATTTGCACAAAAGGGCGACGTTCACCCATTAGAACACACATACTACCTAAACTTGCACCTAGGCCATGCGAAGCTCTATCAATAGCCACTTGGAATGTTTTGGGGTGCGCAACGCCACACGATAAGACAAATATAGATAAACTCCTTTCAGAACGCAACATAACCATTGCAGGACTACAAGAAACTCACATGGCTACAGGAAACTATAAATCAAAGCAATACAACTGGATATTAGGAGGAGGTAAAAGTGCTGAGGAATATCGAGGCATTGCCATCTTAATTAACAAAACAATTGACTACGATTTAATACACACATACCGCGAAAGCCGGGACGTACTGGCAATAAACTTAAAGATAAAAATTGCCAATGTCAATGACCCTATAAATCTTTTCGTCATTAACACGCATATCCCGTCAGAATCGGCATCCCGTTTCTTACAAATAGGAAATCTTATTAGGAACACACCAAGCAATGCCTTTTTAATTATTATGGGCGATTTAAACGCTCATATAGGTAGGGAGGATGTACACGAATTAGGACTCAAAATCGAGACATTTAAAAAATTAATCGGAAAAAATCTGTACCATAGCACATCAAACACTAACGGAAACCTTTTGCTCAATCTAATACAGCAACACAAATTAAAAGTAAACAGTACATGGGGCAGAATCACTTGTAAGACCACATGGTCACGGGGAACAAAACAATCGCAAGTCGACCATATTATCACCGGTACAAAAAGGGACGTATTTTTCCATAATATAATTGGTGGCAAAGACCTAAAAGTTAAATCCGATCATAAACTGATATGGGCAAAAATACGAATGTCGTCTTTCGCAGAAAAAACGGGCTACCCGAAAAACAATCAAAATTGCCAACTCAAAAAAAGACAATATAATCATAAAAATTATGATTACGAGCTCCTACAAAATAAAAAGAATTTGATTATCTACCAGAACGCGATAAAAGAAAGAATCCAATTGGCTAAAAGAGAACATAACGTAAATAAGAATCTGACTGACAAGAACGATAATACACTTAAATGGGACACCCTAAATAACATCTTGAAAGATGCTGCACATAAAGCACTACAAAAACCTATTGCTAATTCAAAAGAAACCAGAGTGGCTTTAGCAAACTTCCAAAAGGCGGTATTCCAAAAATCAAAATATCCCCAAGACAAAAACTTAAAACAAAATTTAACTAAAGCTCGACAAAAACTAAAAACCATCTTGGAAAAGGAGGAAGCTCATAAAACAAAAATTTTCTTTCAAGGTCTAAGCAAGACACATAAATCACTACGTATGAAAATAACTTATAAATTTCTTAGAAATCATAAAAGAAATTTTGCGCGAACTCAATCCAAACACTACATTCCAATGTCTAACTGGATTGCAGACGTTAAACAAAGTGAAGGGCGACACGTTACCACCGCGGACGAAACAGGTCTTGACTTAACAAAGATGGAGCCCCCTAACATCGAAAATATTGGGAATATTATACAGCGCATGAAAAATGACACTGTGCCAGGAACCGATCACGTCACGTTGTACCCGAACTATACAAGGCAGCTCCAATGGCATTCTTAGAGGAACTCACTAAGACTATGGCTATGATATGGCTCAAAAATGAAGTCCCTAAGGAGTGGCGTCTCACTAAGCAAGTCCCTATTCCAAAACTACCGCACCCAAAAAATATAAATGATTTCCGGAAAATATCGATTTGTAATGTAGGATATCGAATCTACGCGAATTTCTTATTAGAAAAGCTAGACGCGGCTATCAGCACTTTAGGAAATTATCAAGCGGCATTCCTAAATAACCGATCAACTGAGGATCATATTTTTACACTTCGACGCGTTTTAGATATTAAATGGAGGGAAGGAGCAGTTATTTACGTCGTGGCCCTTGACCTGGAAAGAGCTTTCGATAATGTCAACTTAGAAGCACTTAAAGATGTACTGCTAACCAAAGTAGATATACCTCTCACTAATAGGATTATCAAAGCATGTATAAATGACGAAACTTTCATATCATGGTGCGGACAAAATTCGGAAACTATCAGCAAGGGCAAAGGCGTTAAACAAGGCTGCCCCCTATCTCCAAGACTATTCACAATAATTATCGACGAGGTGCTTAGAACGCTGGAGGAAGAAGAAGACGCGGTGAGACTCGACCAGGACTTAGAAATAACCCTGCCCATGATATTGTCTTTCGCAGATGACATAATTCTGATCGGGGAAGAAATAGAAGTAACAGATCAAATCATTACTAAAATGAAAGAACTTCTCCATTCAGTTGGTCTCACCATAAATGGGAGTAAAACAAAACTGATTATTCGAGACCCATTTGGTCCACCGGTTGAAGAACAGCCAAGCCGAATACTTGGAGGAGCCATAATTAAACCTATGGCAGAAATAAAGTACTTAGGCAATAGGCACATACATTTCAGCTACACACAACCGGAAATCAACTATCAAACAAAACCCGTTGTGTCAAAGCAATAAAAAATTCCAAATTTTTATTACCATTTATACAAAAGAATGAAATAAAGTGGAGCATTGCGGTGTTGATGTACAAAATGGTAATTATGCCGTGCATGACATATGCTTTGAATGTTTCTGCTTTAACAAAAGAAAATCGGTCTAGACTTAGAAAATACGAACGCCAAATACTTCGAGGATTTCTGGACGTCGCCAAGAACACACCAAAACAAAAGATAAAAGAAATCTTGAAGGGAAAAACTATATCCAAAATAATAAAGGTACGTAGAATATCATATTACGGTCATATACTGAGACGCCCGATCCCACACCTACTTCGTGCAATTTACAAACTCAGAGAAGCCAAGAAGAAAGTTGGACGACCTATCTACACTTGGGAGGACTCCCTCAACCACGATATCTGCCACTACACGTACAAAACAAAAGCAGAATGGATGGAAATTGCAGAAAATCGAACCCTCGTAAAAAAAGAAGCGGAAAAAATCTATGAAATGTCAGAAACGGACACAGAAACTGACATAGAATCTGAAGAAGACACACCAAACCAACTGACCGCCCGAGATGGCCTACAATCGACACTTCGAAGAAATAGATGTCGCAAAAGACCCAGACCTCCATCACCGACATCGTCAAGATAATGAAGACCGGTTGATGAAACCCTGAAGCCAGGTTCCAAAAGCCAGAATCCAGAATCCTGTATTAACAAGATGGCATCAACAAGTCACATATTTTGCAAATAAGACCTGCAGAGCAACGTGTTGGACATAAAACAACAAAGCAGTCTATTTTCCTTCCAAGTATATATCACACACCAAGTATTATATCTATCCTCCCCATACTGATTTGATGCAAGTATTCGGTCGGTTCTACCAACTCCCTCTATCTCCTAATCCCTGACTGCGAATATCTCCTACACTCCTATATCCCTATCTACGAGTCCAACTGGTTTCTCGAACTATGAGAGTGGTATAATGAGGTTTGGCATCGCCAAGTTTGAGGAACTGAGGACGGTACACATACCGGGCTTGGTTTGCGAGCGTGATGATGCACTCACCAAGGTATACCTCATTCATAAGCTCTTGCAGCGTAACTGCTGGCTGGGCGGACTCAGAACAGAACAGAACAGAGATGACACTGACACTTCACAAACCACAAGTGGCAGAATTCCGAACTAATCGTTCTACAATCTTACGTTAACTAGTTTGTTAAACGTAACACATTAGACGATCTAGCTGACCGATTTTCAGCTATATTACAAAACCGAGCTGTAATGCCAAATAGCTAGAGTTTTTGAATAACAGCGGATTATACAATCCATCTGCGACATATATAAATAAATATACAAGAATTGCTCGTTTAAAGGTATAAGATAAGATATAAGATTTAGGTGATTCATGAAAGATAACTGAAAATATTATACCTTAAACAAATAGTCAATTAGTTCTGGCAGATAAGTTCCTACATTATTACCTCTTACTTCGAAAAGCCCTTTTTAGCCCCCGTCGAAAAAGAGGGACGTATAGGTTTGACACTAATGTCTGTCTGTTTGTATGTCTGTCTGTGGCATTGTAGCTCTTAAACGGATTGACCAATTTCAATACGGTTTTTTTTTTCACGTGAAAGCATTTAGTTCTCTTGTCGATTTTCATCAGACATAGATGTGAATCACCTCAAATCTATGTCTGATGAAAGTCGGTTTAGCCGTTTAAAATTTATTAGGTATTAACGCATGAACGTCGAGGTTTTTTTAATTTACTGTTACGTATATCAATTCATGGCGTTACTGATGTCAATTGGAATATGTAGTTCCGCTACTCATAACTACATGGCGTTTTTGAAAATTAGGGATTCTTAATTTGCGAAACAAATTAACTATTTTGAGTATGATTTTTCAAATCCAAAATCGATTTCAAAATACACAACCGATTTTGATCAAAAAAAATTATGGGATCGCCTGACAAGAAATTTCAAACAAATAATTTTCCAAATTGGTCTAGGCGACATATATAAAAAAAATCATATATCCAATATATGTATGTCATCCTCTGGCTGCTATGTCCAAGTATGACTCTGGTAGCACTGAGAGGGTCATATTCCTGCGGCGAAGACAAAAAGACGATAATATCCATTAGAATTGATACCCTCCTCCTTTTTTGACGTCGGTTTAAAAATATGTTTAATTGAAATGCCTTCTCAAATATTCTCTCACTCTATCTTATAAATTGAAAAAATTTAAGAGAAAAAATAGTAAGACGACATTTATCTAATGTATTCGTAGCACGTTTTCGTCCTGTTCAAATGATATGTCGAGCCATTGAATAGACTCAACACCCCGTGGAGTGGTTCCTGTTACTGACAGTCGTTTTTAAGAAAATACAGGATACTTTTTCTTTGTGTTTATAACATACTGATAACATTCAATAATCTGCCAAAATATGAAAAAAAATATGATTTATTGTATAACTTTGTAAATGTACTTAACGTAATTTTTCTTTTTGACTGTTTAAGATTGCAGATTTTTGATAAGTATGATGTCAATAGGTTAAATAAATGAAAATCAAAAAATCACTGAATGAAAAGCGTAATGACAATAAATTTGTCTCGTAAGCTCAGTATTTATGAAAACGGTCCGCAATCTGCTTGCATGTTGTAATTGAAAAATATGAACATAAATTTTAAATCTTTATGGTATCGAATATAGAAAGTAAATAAAAGACGACATATACATTCAATACTGCCACACTTAGATATATTTTATTTATGTAGCAACTAAATTGTGGTTGACAATGTATATGTGAATCTGAATAGTATATTGTTTCGTTTACTATGAGTATCTATTTATATAGTTAGTAATTTAATTTTATGTTAGAAAGTTAAAAAAACTAGGTCTATGGTTATAAATAAATAAGTAAAATTCTGCCTATTCCAAAATGTACAAGTACAATTTTTTTACAGATCACGTGTGCAGAGCTCCAAAAAGACATTTTGCTATTAGAAGAACAGGAAGGTTCAGTGAACTTCAAAATAGGTGTTATGCTAATGAAGCCCAGCCAGAAGACAGACGACGAAATGCTCTCAAACGGTAAAATTTGTACTAAAATATACCTACAGTTGAACATTGAGTTATTTCAGCAAAAGCATAAGCAGCAAATCTTTTAAAACTTAATTTTATGACTCGTCTTTTTGTATGTTAAAGTAAGTTGTCTCGTAATGTTTATTCCGTTCGTGTGCAAAATGTTTTAAAGATTTTTCAAAAAAAAAGGAACATTATTTAATCTTGCTTTGAAATGTATACTTTTTCTTCAGAGCTTTAGGACTATTAAATTTGGTTAATTGCGTGAAAATGTTACATAAAAAAGCCACTTTAAACATCGTGAAAATATTATGTAGTATATCCAGTGTGTTATAATATCCCAAAATATCTCGTAACTAAAGCTCGACGAAGGCGAAGCGAAATACTACATAAAAATTGCAATTTCAAACAAATGAACCGCGAGAAAGTTCACTCTTATTTCTTGGTGCTGCTGGTGAATCTACACATTGCTTTATCAAAGTTCATTTTAACACTCTGAAATATTTCAGAAAAGGGCGACGAGAAATGGGAGCGTTTTATATCGCTTTTGGGAGACAAAATTCGATTACGCGGCTGGAACAGATTCCGCGGCGGGCTCGACGTCAAAGGTAACTTTTGTTTCCAACTATCTCTACCTGATGTTATTGCATTACTACTTCTACAGAGGTTCATGGATATCACAGATTTATGACACAAAATGTTTACTTTTCCCAGTGTCCTTTGTTTTATTTTTGAATTACAAGAATCGTGGTTCATATCCTTAGGGTTCGCTCGGATTACGGCCGGATTAGCTTTGTTTATGTCTTACGTTTCTTACGACACAAATATTATTTTTTGCTGTGTTTTTTTATTTACATATACTCCATTTGGTTTGGTATTTAAATAAATGTAAACAATGTTGACATGTCTTTATATTGAAATATACACTTTATAAATCAATAATTTTGCTAATTACAAAGTAATTATCTTTGTAATTTGCAAAGGTGTTTATTTATAAAGTGTATATTTCAATAAAAAGACATATTAAGATTGTTTATATTTATTTTAATACCTAACCAAATGGAGTATAGATAGATATCATTTTAATAAGGTATTCACATTGTTTTTCATTCGTGTTTGATTCTTTGGACTTGTTTGGACTTGATAAGCGTTTAGATGCTACAACTCTGGTGGAAAGCATATAATCGTATCTACCCGAAACAATGTAAACGCTTCGGAATGTAGACACAGTTACGTAACCACCTCGTTGCAGGTGACATGACTGGCAGCCATTCCATCTACACAATGCACCAGGGTCACGAGATTATGTTCCACGTCTCCACAATGCTTCCCTTCTCCAAGGATAATAAACAGCAGGTAATAACTTCAGATGCTTCTGTTTGGTGTGAAAATAATAGACTCTGGTCCAGTATAAATCAATCAATTTGGTCGGTGAATCTTCCATTTCTCCAGCTTTTTACCACATGCTTGAACATAAATAAAACATAAATAGTGAATGTAAATTTAAAACATTTTTACCACGGGTGAGATTCGAAATCCTTTTATTTATACCGCGGGTGCGATTCCAATGTGCAACATGCTATTCAAATCAATAATTAGGGCATGTAACATTAATAACACTTGTAGTATTGTTGCAATTTAAAAAACCGGCCAAGTGTGAGTTGGACTCGCGCACGAAGGGTTCCGTACCATTATCTATAAAAATCAAGTATTTTGTATGGAAGCCCCCCTTAAATATTTATTTTAATTTTTTATTTACTTTTAAAATAAAAATACAACTGAGTATTTTGTTAATTTTTTAAGTGCCGACCTATTGCCTATTATTGATATGCAATAGGTAGGCGGTACAATAGGATATATATAAAAAATCGCGTCTGTTGTATGGGAGCCCCCCTTAAATATTTATTTTATTTTCTTTTTAGTATTTGTTGTTATAGCGGCTACAGAAATACATAATTTGTGAACACTTCAACTGTCTAGCTATCGCTTTTCTTGAGATACAGCCTGGTGACAGACAGACGGACAGACGGACAGACGGCCAGACGGACAGACAGCGAAGTCTTAGTAATAGGGTGCCGTTTTTACCCTTAGGGTACGGAACCCTAAAAATATAAACCTGGTGGATAAGCGCTCAGAATCAAGTCCATAGACGGGCATGCTAAGAACGGTTAAGGCTAGCAATGTCTCAAAAGTAATTATAAAAAACATACCTAATCTTCGAGAGATTTGTTATTAATAGGGCATCTTTTACAGTTTAAATCTTTGGGAAAGTACTTTCTTAAGATTACCTTATTTAAATATATTAACTAGTTATAACAATTAATTTCATTTTCTTACAACAAAATCAACTTAGAAAAGGTAATACAATTTGAACAACGTTATAGTATATCTATATAGTCTTCAATAAATTCACCAAAACAGTGACAATAAGGTGTCGAGTTTCTGATTATTACTGCCTCGTATTCGGCAATTAGAACACCAATCCTCAGAGCGTGAAATTTCATCAGTCGTCCTCTCGAGCAAGATAGAGATCACGAAATTCTAAGCTCTGTCAAATACAAATATTTGAAGCAATAGGGAACTGGTACAATGGTGGCGCAGAACTTGTTTTAATGAGATCTTGCGCGACAGTTGCAAAGTTATCTTTATTAGGAACATTTCAATGTTACCGTATTCAAACGTAGAGTTGTGATGTGATGTTTGGGTATTTAATTGTATACATATTTATTTAAACTAAGCAAGCAAGCAAAGTCAAATCATAGTCATAGCATACTAAATAAGATTTGATGAACTTTTTGGAGAACATAAAATTGAAAAAAAAATTGGCCATATTATGTACATAAGTAATCAAAAATCAAAACATACATATACAATCCTACCGCGGTAATATAAATAAGTAAGGCCAATACCATAATACATTATGTTGTTAGTATGGACCTTAATATGGTCGTTTGTGAGGTATCAAAGAGTGTTTGCTAAATTTCCTGCCAAATAACATAAAACCTTTTCCATGACGATGATATCCATTGAAACGAGGCACACGTGCGGCCATCCCTTTGTGATCCTTCAAAGGTCGGATTTCACAAAACCGTATTGTAAATCCGTTGGCTTTGGCCGAACTTACAGGTTGAACACGGCTTATTGTACAAGGGTCAAATAAAAATCAAGATACATTTTTTTATTTTGTCATAATCTCGGACAAAATTATGCTCTACTTTTATTACAAACGTTGTCAGAAAACTTTTTACAGGAAAAAAGAAGTAAAGTCTTTTTATACCTAGATACTTATATATGTATCTTGTTAATCATTTTTGGCCCTTTGCGAAAGAGCAGTGTTTGAAAATATCTATCTAAATATTAGATTTACAATATAAAATATTTTAAATAAATAAGAACAGGTTAGAATCTTTTAGACTGACGAAACCACAAAGAAATTGAGTTTGTGGTGAATGTCGTTAAAATTTCTGACACTATATTTATCGATATATTATTATATACAGTTAAGTAAATACCTATCGGTAGTTACTTGTAGCTATTTAAAAAGATAATATTGCTTGCCTTTTTTCAGCTGGAAAGAAAACGCCACATCGGCAACGACATCGTTAACATCGTGTTCACGGACGATTCCGTTCACAACACATTTAACCCTCAATGTGTGAAAAGCCACTTCACCCGTATCCTTTGCAGTAATTTAAAAAAAGATAACAGAAATTTAATATAAATATCTATGATTTTGTTAATTTGTAGGTATGAGTACCTACATATTTTAATAGTTACATTTTTATTTTTGTGTAACATCTATTTTTAGGTTGCAGGTACTAAGTACTGGCCAGAAAGAATTATAATAATACTTTTCTAAACAGTCTAAAGAAAGTGTTTTTAAGAATATACCTTTTTTAATTTTTTACTCTATTAATTCGTAGTCTTTGTGTTTACCGTACCGTATCTATCCCAACCTTCGCAATATTTTAATTGCACGTCAAAACAAATAGGGAACATTGTTAGCGTGCCGCTATAGGATTGAAATATGTGGCCATTGTTTAAACTCCCTGGTCGTTAATATTTTGTTTTACAAATTTAGACTACATTCACTAAATATTTTCTATACGCATAGGCACTTACTATTAAAAAATAAACATTATTACCTTCATAAATACCTATGGTAATTTAAGTCATATTACTCTTACGTAATATCTATTTTAAATAATTTTTTTTCTTATTGTGTTGTTCCTAACCATGTGTTTGGGTACATTAATAGGAACCTAATTAGGAATGAAAGATAATTCCAAATAATGCATTTCAACATAATTCTCAGCAGTGGTTTCCGAAAAAAATATAAAATATTACATTTCTTTAAAGACAAATCAGATATATTCGCAGTAGTTTCAGAAGTTGAAGGAGAGGGCTATAGGCTCAGTGTTTATAGTGACGACACGGTACCACCTTTCGGACCGTCGTTGCCGTGTCCTCCTGTGTTCAACGATCCGCAGCTGTTCAGGGAGTTTTTATTGGTAAGAACATCTTATTGGCAAAGAATAAAATGCTAAATTGGAGAGAACAATTGGCTCAGTGTTTATATTGAAGAGAAGGAGATAGTAAGAACATCAGTTTATATTTGCAATTAATGAAGTCTCAAAGACCTTAAAGGCACAGTTCGTATTGGACTTTAGGCTCACTAATTCGCTGTTTTCATTAATACATCAGTTATTGCCAGAATACAAAACTGCAATGCAGATTTTTTCCTGCCTAATTCATAAAATAAAAGTCTACACTTAAATTGTACACAGACAGTATTTTTTACTAAAACAAATACCGTCGGTCCGTCATTATCGCGTTTAAGGGAATTCATGGGGTCCGGTGCTGCCCCTATTTGAAATAAATTATTGTCAGCATTTTTGTTCTTACTGCAATCAGCATAAGCAAACTTTAAACATATTGTTTGGTTCAGGTGAAACTGATGAACGGCGAGAAAGCAGCGTTCCAGACGCCCACGTTCGCGCTGAAGCGGCAGCGGACCCTGGACACGCTCATCAGGGACATCTACGCCGAGCACTGCTCCGATCATAAGGTGGTGAGTCTCTAGCAGACTTTTTATATTTTGTTTGTTTAAGTTGTATTTCAGTTATACTTTTGTGTGTTCGTTCATCGCGCATTTAAATTAAGTACGATCTAATAGCACTCTTTTTTAGCGTGTAATGTTTCGAAGTCTATTACATATTTGTATTTGTATAAAGAATATAATAAATCCATGCGAAAGCACATCCAACAGGCTTCGACAGTGCTTGTTCCATAACGGTAGTAGTTTCAAGCATTATCATAAAAAATGATTGAGCAAAATGACCTTCAATAAAGAATTGAATAAGTAAATGAAAGAATAATGTAGTGAATAAAATACACGTCTCGAAATTTCATGTTGTTGATAATCTACCTTTCTACGAAACAGCGACTTTTCATGAAAGAATATGTTTTCAGAAATAAATACCTAAAGCTTCCGAGTGGTATAAACAACAAATAATAAAGTTGTATGTCTACCTTTCTACGAAACGATGAATTTTCATGAAATTATGTGTTTTTGGAAATAAATAGTTAAAGCTTTCGAGTGGTGGACCCGCGTTGTGGCACAAACAACAAATTATAAAGTTGTATCGAAAACGCAGCAACTAGAACAACATAATTTAATTACTTGTGTAGTTAGCGGCTCGGGCGCCAAACAAAGTTGGTAGTTTCGGCAACATGTTACAATTTAAACTTTAGTTAGTGATATTAATTCAGCATTAATGTAGGTGGCAATGGATTTTCTTGACTGTTGTTCTCTAAGCTGCATTTGCATTCATATCAGTCACATGACGTCCACTGCTAAACATAGGCTTTTGCATTTGCATTATGTTTTTCAGATATAGTACTCTATGATTACATTGCAGTTTTTAGCATGCTTACTAACAAGTACCAACTTTAGGCATATGTATGTATATGGATAAATACAATGTAAGCATAATAATGACCCACATAAGAGACTAACTATGCTAAAACTGAGCGGGTCTCAATATACCTATTTGTGTGTAAATAAACAAAATATTTTTAACAAACTAATGCCTGCAGTGTTACCCGCAAATTTTCGACCATCCCACAGAAATCTCAAATTTTACCTGTATAAAAAGGTAGCCTATGTGCCAACCCAGGTAATAAGCTATCTATATCTCATTCAAATCCATCTAGCCGTTTTGGTGTGAAAGCGGAACAAACCATATAATGAAACAAACATTTGCATTTATAATAAACTAGTTAGCTGGTGCCCGTGACTTCGTCTGCGCAGGATCACACAATATCTTAATAAATTGTAGCCTATGTGTTATTCTGATGTATTAGCTATATTATTGTAAAGTTTCATTAAAATCCATTCAGTAGTTTTTACGTGAAAGACTAACAAACATTCCATGCTTACAAACTTTCTTGTTTATCCTATTAGTAGGATAAGATATGGTAATAAATTCAACACATGTTTCTCATTTAAGTAAATATTGTCAACAGCCAATGCTCTCACGGCGGGCGTTGTCAGACGTGTGGTCGGGCGGCGCAGGGGCTGGCGGCGCGGGCGCAGCTCGGACCGAGAGGTTCCTCCACGTCGGGCAGGCTCTCAAGCTGGATGCCGTGTTGCGCGGTGATGCTCCTACCAGCTTAGTCTCCACTGGTGAGTTTATTAGGTACAGTGTAGTATAGGTAGACTTTCTATGTGTATATACTTAATTACATTTTTTTTCTTGTTTTCAATGTTACATTGTAAGTTTAAGTAACTTGCCATGGGCATATTACACTATTATTTATCTTGGATCATAGATCATATCATTGACTCATAGTCAATGATATGGAATAATGTAATATAGACATATGATTCATTTTCTCCTTGCTATTATATTGGGTCAAATATATGATCATTTAAATGATCAGAGATATTTGGCAATGTGATATCCCCCATGGACCCGTAAGCATATTGCACATCGTGCATACCAGTTATATGTAAAACGAAAAAGTACCCGTTTTACAAACGAGGTTATTTATGAAGCTGTTATTAATGCATGTTAGTAAGGATAACATTCTTATCCGCCGTCATCATCGAGTCTTTTTGTCTCCACTGCAGGATCACGACCCTCTCTGTACTACCAGAGCTATACTTAGCCAGAGCAGCGAGAATACTTTGGCCTTCACTCTCCTCGCTGGCCAGACGGATTGGAGAGGTCTCATTAATGTTTTTAAGCTTTGTTTACCTTGTATTTCCTAAGTCGCCTTCTACGACATCCATAGAAGAACTTGGAGTGGCCCTATTCTACTCTGCCGAAAACCACACGACACAACTTATCCATCATAATGTACGTCAATCATTTATTTACCGCTGTTTAAAATGATGAACACCTCTCTATGAAAATAAAAAATTCAAAAAGATACGTGAACACTGATGCTTTACATCTATAACCACGTCGTTGGTATAAGTCAGATGGTAAATTACCTACAGGATCTGGCGGGTCTCGACGAGCGCCGTGGGAGGGCAAGGTGTGGCGAGCAGCACCACTACCAGCCACCCCAGTCTGCGCAGAGCAAATGGCGGAGGGGCGACTCTTACTGTCCACCACGTCCAATACTTATATTTTAGAAGGTAATATCTCCTCTATGATCATAGAAAGAAAGAAAGGAACTTTTTTTTTTCTTTTCTTGATTATGGCGATCAAACTTCGTTGAAGCTTATTTTGCCAGTGTCTAGTAATATCTCTTTTATATTCCTAATCCTAAATCCTTAACTATACAATCAAAGGTTGATATAGGTCCTTTGATTGCTTCACGGGAGCTTCTGGCGACAAATCTATACGAGTCCACTGGTTTTCATAGCCGATTGAGTGGCGGACGGCGCCCAAAGACGCCCACCGCAGTCCGCAAATAAATATCACTACAACCGCACTATGACTGTCCACTTTAAACATTTCACATATTGTCCATGAGAATGAGCATTAATAACACCAAACTACACCAATTTCATATTATAAAGTACACTAGAATCAATTTGCAAAACAATTTAAAGCAAATTTCAACTGAACCCCTTGACTTCCCGCCAAAAACATCAGAAAGGTACTTACTATCACATCACATCCCAATGTTTGAGGTTTATCAAACGAGTATCTACGTAAATGTTACTGGCATGCAAGAAAACAAATAAGTAGCTATTTAGAAGTGTGTTTGTTTTGTAGTCGGAATTTAAAATTAGGCCAAGCAAAATATAAGGGTCAGAATCAGACTTTTACATATCTACAAAGGTAGTCTAGCTTTAACTTTTAATCGACGTGTGTAGGCATACAACAGATTTTTACAGTCAAAATATGGACTTGAAGGAGAATATAGTTTATATATCATATTTGACCATCAGTATGGGAAACTTCTACACACTTAAATCTTCTTTCAAGTTCATATTTGAATTTGAAAATTAGTTAGCCTAGATGTATGCTATCTATTTCTTTGAATTACAAAATTTTACCGAAATCTGACACTTAATTTCAAAATAAAAGCTAGACTACGTTTGTATGAAAATGTCTATACTGGCTCTTAAATCTATGGTTTTTGAGATAATAAGTGAATCTCAAAAAGCTTCTCAATTTTCAGAAAGTGGAACCACCAGGGTAGTTTTAAGATGGGAAGGGTGCGTGCGAGCAGCTCGTGTCAGTGAACGTGCTGGGTTGTTCCGTGTCGGGGCCAGGGTGGTAGCGGGGGGCGGGTCCACGACCGGCGGGGCGGGGGGGGCGGGGCTGTACGCGCTGCCGGTGCAGGAGCTGTGTGCGGGAGCATGGGCGATGCGGCCGCTGCAAGACTGCAAGCATGCGAGGCTACCTCGCACCAAGACTGCACATTACTTCGATTTGTTGGAATCGGGTAAGTTCGTGCTGAAAGTGATAAATCGGAGGAAGATGACGAGTATTGGAGAAATGCTAGACGACTGGTAAATTGAAACGGCGAATATAGAAGTATGAACGATAAGCTAGCTTATAAGCTGGTAAGTTACCTCGCGCCAAAGATTAATTACTAACGTAACAGTCACTCGACGCCATAGAAACTATTGGAGGGCCCTTAAGTAAGCAAAACTAGTAGGCGAAATTAGTACCAGCTGCTCTCACAGAGATGGCAGCACACACGGCTGGCAAAAAGTGACAAAGAAGTGTTGCATATGCTTTAAAAATATTAATGTTGCATTTTAAATAAGTCATATTTAATCGATTAGAGTACTACTTTATTTAAAAAAAAAAAGATTTTAATGTTTTAATTAATATCGTTAGCGCCATCTAGTGACGAGGGAAGAGAAATAGGTATATTTATAAGGCGATGGGAAGACATTCCTCTTACAAGCGCATGCGCATTACTTAGTTGGAATCAAAGACACCTTTCTAAATTAATTTGATAAAAATAGAGTTAAGATTACATGTAGAACGATTAAATATATAATTTTGTGCATTTTTAAGGTGAAAGTGGGAAGGCGATACTTGCTATTGCGATCGGTAGAAGAGTGATGCTAATGGCTGAAGAAACAAAGACTGATAGAGAGATGGGTTTCGAATATACACATATCAAGGTAAATAAATAGGTAAAGGGTCATTCAGACATCTCATAAAATTATACTGGGTAACATTATACATATACATACATACATAAACCTGTTGTGTGCTCTCCTCCAGTGTGTTCACGCAAAATGTATATTCGTAGCTAATGTGTAGCAGCATCTCCGTAGCACTTCTGCTACGAGATACGAATGAAACCAAATGCTACGAAACTACTTCATTGAAGACCTTAATTGTTTACAAATATTTCTTTACGTCGATTAATCGCATAGAGAAAGACTAGATGTTTCTTTGTATTGTATAAATCTACATAGGTAGGTACATTCTTGAAGCTCGTAGCTCGCAGTACAAATGCTAAGAAGATGCTCTTACTACGAATGTATGTATGATATTTTGTAGAACACTAAAAACTCAGTTAATTTTTGTAAGATGCATACGTCATAATAGGGTACCTTATTTGTTAAAAAACAAAAGTAAATTATATTTGGAACTTGTTTGTATTTATTATCTAACTTACTTTTATATTTCAGGATATCCAGCTAAGTGAATCACCAGTATTAATAAAATTAATGGACGGAGAAGTGGGAACAATGGTAGTCGGGTACAAGCACCATTGGGAAGTTTTAGAATCCAACACAGGCCAGGTAAGAGACTCTGATCAATCTAATAATAAACTTCGTTTAAAGTAACTTTCGTTTTGCCCACAGGCCACACTGACAGGACAAATAATAAAATATAAAGAAAAATAACTAGTTAAGCAAGATTTGAAAAAGAAGCGAGTAGTCTAGAACGCCTAAAATACTGAGCAAAGTAGATCAATCTAATTTTATGGATTTGACACCTAATTATATGAAACTGTTCTGTGGTCCATCTCCGGCGTACAACTCGACAACTTTACCTCGAAACTACACATTCTATAGGACCACCTCGGAAGAGCACTCTTTTAAATAAAAAAATATTTTTTAAAAAATCATGTCGTTGAACCTACATAAAAAGAAATATGCTGTCGAACATAGAACCTTTTTATTTTTGAAGTCAGTTAAAAAAGATCGCGACCTCCTTTTTGGAAGTCTTTTAAAAATAGATCTAAATTGTTTATGCTCCCCAGCCTGTAAAGCGAGCAGAGACTTCGGAAGACAGCACTCCTCGCCGAGGCACTCTAGTCAACGCTCTGAGGATCGGGGACGAGAGGGACGGCCAGATAGTTCTATGTTACAACCGTAAGTACCAAGAAGGTTTTATACGTAAACCTAATTTTAGGTATTAGGTATTACTTAGTTCACCCATTATCCACCCTAGAATTAACATCAAATGAAATACCACTAATATTTCGTTTGACAATGTCAACTTGATTTGGGCAGATACACGTTTTATAATAAAACTGAAACGTGGACGTTTGGGCAGGGTGGCTCTCCAACAAAACTAAAAACTGACTTTAACACCACACTGCACAACCAATTTAGATAAAATTTCTATTAGACCATAACCTCCTCCATTTTTAAGTTCTGTTAAAAATTCAGTTATCATGTCAGAATCCAAAGATTGATTTAGTAAAGTGGTTCAGGACTTTTAAATTAGTCAACCTAATAAAATGTAAATGTTTAATTTTGATTATTCCAGATACATGCCACTTTGAAAGACTAACTACGAAAGGATTAGAAAGCGATAGCGAATATGACTTCCATTGGACAACAGTGCCTGCTGCTGTCGGTAAGATTCTAAGTTACTACAGTTTTTTTAAATTATAATTTTTTTTTTTGTTAATGTACTGTGTTCTTACCAGTAGGACATCATGCAAAAACGATTGAACTTACGCGACTTCAAAAGCCTAACCCAATATACTGGAGTAACAGTTAGCTTTTTGTCCCCACCGGGGCCAGGCAGGCGTGGTAGACCCAAGAAGTGCTGGCTTGACGTCGTCAAGGATAATATGCGTGCCAATCGTCCTATAACCAAGGATGCTCAAGACCGTGAGAAGACAAAGCTGGAAAGCGGACCCGGGGCTTCGCAGCATTAAGCTGAGGATGCAACTGGAAATACGCTGAGATGAGAGAGAGAGAGAGAGATCAAGAGAGAAGAGTCAGCTTTTGCGGAAATAAATCATCGAATTTGACGCCAAACAGTGGCTGGAAAGATCTTCAATATGTAATACTTATTTGCTTTTGATGTTTTTTTTCAGGATTTTAATCACAAAATAAAAAACTAGGCTTTTACATTGCAGTTTTTAATGCCGTCTAATAATGTTTCAGTGTGTGCCTTTCCATACATAATGGCGTTCGCGGAGGATCTGTTGGAGATTAGGCTCGTGGCCAACGGGTCGCTAGTGCACGCCGCCTGCATCCCCGGCCTCAAGCTTATGTGTGGCAGAAGAGTGAGTACATACGTTCTTAACTAACTTAACTGTATCTGGTATAAAATATATGTAATATTATTGAGTTAGTATATAACACAACTCTCGAACTTTGGGGCTAGCTCAATCTGTGCGATTTGTCCGAATTTATTTATTTATTTTTATTTAATCTATACAATATTCATGATGACATAGAGCTGATCTGATTATGGAGTTGGAAGGTGGTCAAGGGACCTTTGTGATAATATAACCCCACTGAGTTTGGGCTCGATTGATTCGTCTTGAGGAGCTTTATATCCTTTTTAGGTACCTAATTTATAGATAAAAGCTTGTTTTAGCAGTAAGCTCAATCTGTGTCATTTGTCCTTATCGGACTATGACAGAAACAGTAAAGCTAAATCCAGCAAGCAAGATGATAAAAGATGATTCAAAAGTCAAAATCTCCCGATTGTATTTTGTATTTTTTCTGCAAGTTTCTCCGCGCTTTACATGTTTTTGAAAACTTTTTGGAGAAATAATTTCTGGTGTTTCAAGTTTATCTATAAAAAACTCCCGCTAATTCAATGGAACATACTTTCACATTTATAATATTCGCGTGGATAAGACTGACACGACTTCGGGTGTATGCGGTCGATGTTACAAACACATCAGTTGATTTAAAATAACAGAAACTAATTTATAATTTTTATGTTGTTTCTACCAAAATAAATAAATTTTCATTCTTTCTCAGTAGGTAAGTAGTAAAACACAAATAATACCTCAAACATTTAGAACGTTTTAAAACAGTAATTTTCAAAATCTTAATCAAAATTTCAGGTGGGGCGATAAAATTTAACCATGTTTTAACTGTCCCAATAAACAAATTTTTACACCTACGAATGTTTATGGCACTACAGGTGGTAAACTTGGCAGTTGATACTTCTGACCTCATTTTGCTCTAAACAATTTTTAGAGCATCGAATGTCGAAACTACAATGTCGTAGCATTGTGCTACGAGTTTCATATTGACACACAACAGTTACAATGTTTTCAAGTTACAAAGCATTGTTAGTTCGTAACATTGGCATAATTTCGTAGCCCTGCCCCATTATAGTTGTAGCATCGCTACAATTGCGTAGCTGAGTGCTACGATGACGTACCGTCGTAGACTTACTACGATAGCGTAGCATAGACAACGTAGGAGAATAATGATAATAAGAGATAGATTTGTAACCCCATCATTACCTTCTGGAAGACAACGAAATCGCACGGCACTACCTACCTATTCGTTTCGTCGCATTTTTGTACCGTTGCATCATCGCATAATACAGAGAATCGATATTAAAAATCTTTGTTATAATTGTAATATTATTTTCCAGTCTTTAAAAAAGTGACTGCGAATATTAAAAAGTGGCTTTGAAATAAATATTTGATTTTAATAAATTAATGTCAGCATATGCTTCCGCTTTCAGGACATCTTCTACGTAGCATGTGCCCCGGAGTACGTGCCCCTCAGCCGGGAGATCGACCCCTGCCTGAGCTTGCACGACTACGAGCTGGTGCGGCAGATGAGCAAGCCGGGCGGGCCGTACTCGCTGGACGAGGACGACAACAACGACAAGTTTGTGCTTTATTACTGTAGCATTAAAGTTGAAATTCGAGGAACAGTGGACCTTCAATTTGTCTGGGGCACAGAATTAATATAAGTATTACTTATGGAACGGGACGAGAATAAGAGTGTTTACACTTCTTATTCTCTGCTTCAGCAGTGGGTTGACTGGTAGATAACACTCACTGCTCTAAGTCCGCCTATTACATTTGTAATAATTTTATTTATTATATTAATAAATAACAGTATCGTTGAATTAAATTACAACTAAGTACACAAAATATGTGCCCGTCTCTGATTATTAAATCACTTAACAGAGGCGAGACGACGCAGAACAATCGTACCTCAGAGAACAACTCCACTTCAAGTAGGAGCAGCTCTGTGTCCTCAGAGCAGGAGAACATCAGGCCGCCGCTCACTCGGATGGCGCCCATCTCCCCACCGAGCTCGCCACAAGGTAAACAAGTAGTAACTTGTGGAAAATCTTCTAAATAGTACTAGTATTAAGTGCTATTAGTGGGTGAAAAATGGACACTTACAGAAATAGGCTATTTTACTGTGTATGTTTTGGTTAATATTTGATATAAAACAAAAAATACCACTGAAAATATTTTTTTAAACTGCAAGATAATTGTTGAAGTAGTAATTAACATTTCAAATATAAGAGTTGGGAGAGTAGTGGGGACATCTATCTCTTTCGTACGCGCGAGACCTAATAGCGTGACGTCAAGAGCTTATCCTTTTTCTGTTACTTGACAGTTTCCCCTTCCATCAGATTTTAAAAGCTTATAACTTACTTATTTTTGGGCAAATAAAACATTTTGTTTTCGATTTTGGACAAAAATAATTGAGTAAATTACCGTATGCATCTAAAAGAATTCTATACTTGATTCCCTGCAGATCCCAAGCAATTTCTCATAAATCGTAAAGTGGCAACATCAATGCATTCCAAATTCTGACTGAATTTTTTTTAAATTAAGCGTTCATCAATATTTATGTAAGTGTGGTAGGGAGTAATTGTCGTGTAGGTAATTTATGTAAATAATTCCTATAAGAAAACAGCAGACCATAGATATTGTTTTGAGTGAAGTATTATACGTGTTGTTTTCAGTGTTGCCAGAAAACAGCGGCCGGTGTGTGCGCATCTACAAGATCCCGCAGAGCAACTTGAGCGCGGGCGCGTACCAGAGGCAGTCGGTGTCGGCCGACCAAGTCGTCACTTCTTACTTTTCTCATAGGTAAGTGAAATAAAAGTCTAGGCTGATTGTAAAAATGGTAATTAGTCATCGAAAAACATTAATCAGTAGTGTCTTTTTCTCTAAATGTTTGCTTGACATTTGAATGGAAATAAAGCATACAAACAAAAAAAAAATTCTCATGGATTACTCAAATTAGTTTACTATTATCTCCTTTTAAAAAACTAGTTTAGGTACTTAGCGAAACCTTTTTAGGTAATAAAGGCACATGAAAAGTTATAAGAAATCCTTTAAACTGTCAGTTTCTAGTGGTTCTCATATACCACGAACTTACTGACTTTATAAATGCCTTTTGCTAGGTATACAATGCCCTTTTAATTTCTCTATTATCACTTCTAGTATTCCCATTTGTCATAATATACGGAAAAATCGAAAATCATTGTCAGATTCTAGCGTTCCTCATGTGTTACGAACTTAGAAAGATTACTTATTCAAAGAAAGATTCATAAATTCATCGGTTTTGTTCCCAGGCCAAACAGCATTAGACAGCGGCTAGCGGAGTTGAGACTGGACAGCAAGTCGAGAGGCGGAGGCGACGACGAGACGTTATAAGACGCGGGCCAGTAGTTAGTGATCACATGGAACCTGGTGCACAAGGTTAAGATAATCCAGTTACCTTACTAGGTACTTATTACGTCGTTTTGTAGTACAGGCATGAGCATTTTTGTATGTAATATTTGTGCTGATGCAGTCGTTATACTCAGGTTTATTGTAATAAAAAAAAATCATATTACAAAAAAAAACAATTTATTATTACTATAGATGACGCAAGAATATTGTCAAATTAGACAAAAACTACTAAAAGTGTTTGTATGTTACAGCGAAAAGGTAGAACTCTTGGTTTATATATTTAATAAGATATGATACAAATGTATTCTGGATTTGTATTTGGAATTATTCCAGAGTTAAAAATTTCATCAAAATAAAAATGAAATTTAACACATTATTCTATACTTTGCTTGAATTGTTCTCATGGCATTATTGTATTCACTGGTAACAAAATAATGCTCCTGGCTAAGCCAGACGTAACGATATTTCGTTATAGTCGTGCATGTTAGTAGTTGTTCTTGTAGATAGTAGCGAAAGATACAAGAATTTGTTGGCAATGTGATAAATGGGTGATGAGTAGTGAACAAATATATGAACATAGCTATTTAGTTGGTCAAATGATGTATTTTCTTGTTGCTGTATTGAATTTGATATTTACGGAAATAAAACTAATGCAATGATCCAAAGGACAAGAGTTATAACTAGATATGCTTTATATATAATTAGAAATAATAAAAATTATATAGGTTATCGATTATACTGCACAAAATTTGATGCTCAAGTCACTAAATTTCTTAGATGATTGTTCAAAAATGAGTTAATTGTATAAGCAGTTTTTGAAAGTTACCCTTAATTGTCACTTCATGGTGTATAATTATGATAATGTATAGGTATAATATCTACACAAGTATACAACGTGTACAGTTAAGTAAGTGCTGTCTATAAAATATTCGTAGTTAAGGTCGAATCTCGTAGTGTAAAGTTCTAGTCAAGAGAGACATGTAAGACAAAAAAAGTGATGTTTCATAGTTCTCTAACTTTAAATTGTTGTGTTAATTTGTGCAAAGTCATTTCGAGATAACGAATATGTATTCAATACTAAAGAGTCCCCTTACCCTAAACCAAAGTACACTTTTCCATAAAAACGTACTCTACGTTTTATTTCGAAACGATATGCCCGATTTCGGCAAAATTTTGTAATTTCAAAGTTACGGCACATATCTAGGCATAGATATATTTCATTTCCAGTTCATAATTTTACCATAGGAAACCAATTATAACCCGATGTTTGCAATTTCTTTAAAATTACAATTTTTTACTGAAAACAAACGTAGTCTACTTTTTACTTTGAAATCACATGTCAGATTTCGAAAGAAAACGTAGACTACATTTGTATGGAAAAGTCTAGGGATAAGGAGATTCTTAACAATTTAACTATTTCAATTTATTTATCTTTATTTCTATAGATTTTTTTTTCAAATATCCCTTAACTTAATCATTAACTACCAGGTTTTCGCAGCTCACAAAAAACAATTAAAAACACCTCAAAATGATTTTGCATGATATATTTATGAATAAGTATATGTGAGTCGTTTATTATGTCTTGAATGTCTATTTGACACCAGAAAAGAAGTGCCATCCAAATTTGGTTATCTTTCTAGATTTTAATATATAAAACTGTAATATTTTGCGATGCAAGAGAATTGAATCCTTATTTAGGTGTTAATAAAAGTGTTAATACAAGATTTATCTTCATTGTAAATAATATGCATTTTAGAGTTACTATTACAACTAACTTTCGAGATATTACACGTTACATAATACTATTACCTACTTTAATATGATGTCATGTTTAAGATTACCTAATACAAATAAATGGCGATAGACAGTGGTAAGTATCGAAAGGCAAAATATATTTTTTGTGATGTGTTAAAGTTTTTCAAAACTCATTTCTCGAATAAGTATATTTATTGTACTAAAGTATCTTGTTTCTCGAATAAGGAATTTTGTTTTATTTGGAGTGACTTTTGACAGTTATTTATGACTTTCTATTGCCATCAGTATTGTTAAAATGTTTTGGTGTTGTGCGAAGGAAATGTGTAATTAACCAAAGATGAAAGAACCAAACTGATAGTTATAAGTTTTTTATAAGGATAGCACTCAAATGGAAATAATATTTAGAACGATTAATTTATGCTAAGCTTACCAAAGGATTTGAAATCAGGCCCGAAACAAAACCAAATATTAACTAAAATTAATAGTCCAAGTGAACGTGAAAGTAGTACACTCACAAAGATGATGAAACTACGAGTTTTGTTTGGCATTTTTAATCATAGTATATAGGTTTATTATTGTATTGTTTAGCCACAACTTTTTGGAGCATGTTCAGTTCATGATATTTATGTAAATACTTTCATCAAAATAATAATTTAAAAAATAAAAATCGACCTTCCATAGAAAATCCTTTCGGCTGAGCACTGATTTTTTTTTTCAACGAAAGCATTGTCTAATATAATTTGCCGAAATTGGAAATGTTTAACAGATAGTCACATAAATCATTCAATGTTTTTAAACACATATACAAGGAAAAGAGAATAAGCAATTAACAAGTACTCCAAGTCCCCCCGTGGATGTCGTAGAAGGCTTTATACAAGCTAAACAAAGCTTATAAATATCAATGAGACCTCTCCAACCCGTCTGACCAGCGAGGTTAGTGTAGGCCAAGTCCTCTGGCTGTTGAGGCCAAGTATGGTAGTACAGAGAGGGTCATGCTCCTGCAGTGAAGACAAAGAGACCTGAGGTGCAGATTTTGAAAGTAACATTTTTCTTAGAAAATTATACCATTACTAAATTATTTTATAAAAAACTAACGTGAGATAAATTCATTATTAGTGCGGAGCGGGAAATGACAACGTTGGTCGACACTCCTAATACTGGCCCTGATTATGATTGTCTAAATCGATCATAAACATGGTCGGCTTTTCGACTATATTACGTTAGTTTAACCGTTTTAACAAGTTCACATATTAGTATTAAGGTTTTATAAAATTAAATTAAAATAATAAATGTTACCAGTTTTTTAAGAAATTGTAGATATATATAACACATTAAATAAACGCATATATTTATTTTTCTCTCAAAACCAATATGTTATCTAACATATATTTTAATACCTATAAAAGAATAAATTAGTATTTATTTTTTTAAACCGAAGTGATAAGTACAAGTGAATTGTGAGCAACTTTTGAAATACCTCGGTTAAATTATATTTATACATTATTGCATATATAATATGTATTAGTATATTAACTCGTCGAGTACCACATTCGTAGAACGTGTATTAATAGGGCCTACCAAATTGCACTTACGATTATTTCCTTGTTTCGATAAAGATGTGATAAATAAATAACCATATATAAATATCATAAAAATGAACAATGGGAGTTTTATTGTAGAATATACATATGTCTAAGCAGAATTATACTAATGTAAATAAAGAAAAAAACGGAATATATAATTATAACAAAATCAACTGTTCCAAAAACAGAATATACCTATACAATTTAGGGATTTACTCTGTTATTTCTCTGAGATTTAAAAATAAATGTCTGTTCAAAATGTCTATATTTTATTTCTTAAATATACTTAAATAATGTGTATACAAATTATACTAGTCAAAAGTTTTACAACAACTTTGGTTGTTGCTTTAAAGCAGTTATATCTAAAAACCTTGGTATATCAGTGGGTGCGGGTTCCTTCGAGAATCCAGAAACACCTGAAAAGATTAAGATAAAACTAGACAATAAAAAATGTTGTTAGTCAAAAGTACATACTGCAAAATAAGCAAATTGAAAATTTGAAATTTCATATCATATTAAAGTTCACAAAATTCTATCTATACGAGTGGTTAGATAACCCCTCAAATAATTTAATGAATAGAGAGGAAAAAAAAACACACTAGTTAATAAGTGGCCAGGGTTCCTCACGACGTTTTCCTTCACCAGAAGCAAGTACCTACTAGTTGATGAAGATGACATACATAAGTCAGACAGAACTACAAAATCAGAGGTGTATCCGTCATTATTTGTTGAACAGAGCCAAAAAATAATTTGCCACATCAAATATCACCCACAGTTCACGTTAGTAAAAAATCATACAAACCTTGCAATAACTTGTGCCTCTCCATATAGTTCCTTGTCGCAAAGGACATGTCAAATGGAGCTGCTGTTTTCGCGAGCACCGGCGGCGGCGGCGGCTGCGGCGTCAACGCGGGCACATTCTTCAGGTACTTGGCTGCCAGCTGATTCATCTTCAAGCTGGTGTCAGTGGAGGCCGCGTAGATGTGCGGCTGATGGACACCGAGGGGATCGTCTCCGAATTTCACTCTACAATTTTAGAATGACAAAATAAAACTACGTCAATAAAATAATGTCTTTGTCGTTTTATTAGTTACTAGCTGCGCCCCGCGTTATTAACCGCGGTTAAAGTAGCCTATGTGTTAATCCAGAGTGACAGCTTCCTGCATCCAAATTTTATCAAAATTGGTCCAACCGTTTGCACGTGAAGAGATAACAAACATACACACATACTCAAACTTTTGCCTTTATAATATTAGTGTGATGTTGATTGTAATTATTATGAGTTAGGCTGTGATTTTATAAATATTTCCTATTTTGCAATGATCGGTCATAATTGTATCGTTAAACAACCAGCAATGTATATTAAATCAGCAAATAGTCCTATCCTTAGTGGTCAATTCTTTCCTAGAGGTGACTACAAGATTATTTACTCTTTGGCGACAACAACAACCACTGTCATCTCAAACATTTATATTCAAACGATAAGAAAGCTCTTGAAAATTAATAAAGTGTAGTACCTTTTAGTCACACTAACATTTGTTTTGTCAATCTGCATTTGCAGGCACTGCTGCCTTGTGTTGCGGTACAGGGCGCTCGCCGACGAGGGCATGTCAGAGTCTTGCAGCATGCCATTCACATGCGTCTGTGAACAGTATAAATAAGGATAAAAATCAATACCAAAAATTTTGACTTTTAGCTTCTTTCAGAATGAAGTTACAGGGGGTGTTAAAAGTACTTTGAATGCCTTCAAGAAAAGTATGCTATGGCTACGCCATTGTATGTTAGATTTTGCTTGACTTGACAGCGGCACTACCTTGTCACTATTTTAATATTTCATGAATAAGCAACAAAAGAAAAATGAATCCAGAAGTTTGACTTGCAGATCTTACTGTTAATATAGGCTTAGCAATTAATTTAATGGTTTGTGTTATTCTTACCATAACTTTATTGTAATAAGTCCATCCAACCTTGGATTGGTCATCACTGCCAGGATCAGAACTAAAAAACAATGTAAATGGTTTTAAAATACCTTTCATATTATGAAGTGAGCAACCTAGAACTATTTCTGACCTCTGCTTTTTATCTATAGGCTCACCATTCTGCTAAATGTACTATCTACTATCTACTTGTGCAGTTCATTTCAACTATCTACTATTGCAACATTCATAATCATCATATCAGCCACAGGAAGTCCTCTGCTGAATATAGGCCTCCCCCAAGAATTTCAAAAACGACATTGTAACATTAATGTGTATTTTTTTAAATTAACTTATGAATTAATTCTGAATGTGTATTCTTTTACCTACCTATACGAATGTTAATGTTACAGAAATGAAATTTACATGATATAGTGCAAAGCTCATTATGTGATAATAGTTTATGAAACATCCAATAAGACATTAAAAGTTACTTACTCACTGTAATCCCTGACATCTAAATACAATGTCTGCTCAGGAGACATCAGCGGTGTTGTGGCATTGTCCACTTGCACATTGTACAGGCTCTGCTCATTTAGAGTCTTCTCTTCATAGTTCCCATTTGGAACTCTACTTCTAACATTGTTCCCTTGTAAATCCTTCCCCACCGGTGCAATCCCATCTAAAAAGTTTAAATTCACTGGCTGTGCTTTTGTCACTACTTCTTTGATACTAATTTGGGACCTGTTGCACTGCATCTGTGAATTTTCCATTTGTTTGACAACCTCTTTATTGATGACAGTTGAAGTCCTTACCATCTCAAAACTGGTCATAACCCCAATAGACATTTTATGCTGCTCACTGTTAACAGTCTCCAATGCTACATGCTCTGTTGTATAACCCTGTATAGGTATGCTTGCAGGCCTGCTATTACTAGCCGTTATAAACTTGTCTACTTTCTCTTGAAGCAACTGAAGCTGCTCATTTTGTAGTTTTATTATCTTGAACAGGTCAGCCACAGTTGGTTCCCTTTTTTCTTTGACACCTGTTTGTTTCTGTACTTCAGTACAGCTAGGGTTTTTACTCTGTTCATACTTTTCTATGGCCCAAGTCTTTTTGTCAACTGTATTTTGTGGTTTGGGTTCACAGCTGTTACTTTGAGATTGGCAGTTAGAGTTTATGTGTTGAGAAGCAGGGCTTTTATGTTGAGAAGCAGAATTTATGTGATTAGAAGATTGGTGGAAACATTGACTACAGCTGCAGCTGGTGGGCAAAAGCCTCATACAGTTGCATAAATGTTTTGAACAGGGGGTATAAGTTTCGTAGATCTCCTTTTCTACTTGCACTTCACAAGCTGCTGGTACATTTCGTACACAGTGATGACAGCTACAGTCATTGGTGGTTTGGATTCTTGGTGTTAGATTTGAAAAAGCTGGCTTTCTTGTGTCCCTCTGGGTAGTAGTCTGTTGAGTCCCCATTTGCATTATCTCCGCCTTTTTAATCATAGGGTTATTTTCTTTATCTAAAGCTAACTTACCCAATTGACTATAAACATTAAAACTATTTTGCATCTGAATCTTATGTAAATTTCCTTTTTTAATAAAGAAACTGTTATCTAAATTTATAGTCTTTGAAGGAATATCATTTCTATTATTTTCAATAGAGCCTAGTACACCTGGCTGTACTCCTTCAAGAGAAACACTGTCTTGATGTGTTATTTCCTTATGTGTATTTAATGTTGATAAATACGGTTGAAATACCTTTGTATTCATATGAGATGGAGGTCTCCGTGGCTCATGGCATGTCGCATCAAGCATACTTAGCTCCAGTTCACTTGAGGGACTCCAAGTCGATCGTGGACTTAAAGAGACATCCAAATTAGTTCGACTAACAATAGGATAAGGTGAACTGTTGCTGGTTTCAAATCTATGAACCGGATCCAAGGAGAATGTTATAGGTTTAGAGTAATCATAACAAAGAGCTGTATTTTCAATGTTTACTCGCGTTTCAAGAAATGGACGAGGCGAATGGCATTCCGATTCATTCATTTTGACGGTTTCAAAGGTTTCGAAGCGAACTTTCTTCATATAGCTGATTTCTTTTACACAAAAAATAACCAAATCAATTATATTTCTAAAAAACACTTAGTGAATTATAATCACACATGATAGCCACACATATTCATTACACGAAGTAGTATAAATTAATTATAAGCATAAAAATAAGAAACACAAACGCAATGCAAAACAGAACAGTCAACAAACAAATTTGAAAATGAAATTTTAATTACACTTTGTGACTTTGTTATATAATGACAGCACAATGACAGTGACTGAAAGGTTAGGGTTGACAAAGATAAAAAAAAATCAAATGTTCTTTGGATTGAGAAACCATGGCTGTATACTATCGCAAGGCCAAAATAAAAATCAAAAGGTTTTTGTTATTTAACCGTTATGACAGTTGTTTGACAGCTGTCTGTGATGAATTTGTTTTGTAGGTTAGAAAAAATAGAATATTAAAAAATATAATTATTAAACCAAAAATGAATAAGCAATTATTGCAGATTTACAACCCTTTTAGATTGCTTTCGCGGTCGAAAGGCTACAAAGCTCCTGGTGGAATAAGATACCCTGGAGGTATAGTGTATTATCCTAGGTGAGACTGCATATAATTTTGGAATTATTTTATCCCATTTCTCCTTAGAATGTTTATAATGAGTACCTAGTTAAAATTCAGCTGATTATTACATAAATTACAGGTTTTGTATGCCAAATTTATTTTATTTTTTTATTTAAACAATAACCGGCCAAGTGCGTATCGGGCCACGCGTAGTGTATGTAGGGTTCCGTTGTCACGATTTTTTTCAATATTTCAAATTACCACTTTTTCGTCATGACATGATTAATAAATATACCCATGCCAAATTACAGCTTACTAGTGCCTATATGGTCACAGTCACAGTAAAACTGGATGCCAGATACACAGACAGACATGGTAAAATTATAAGGGTTCCTTGTTTTCTACAGAACCTTAAAAAACTTAATATATTTTGCTATAACATTTAACTTTTTTCCGATTCATTTCAGGGATCCTAACACATTTAAAGAGCCAGAATATACACCATCTAAGCTATTCAGAGTAGAAAGAATCAAACCATCAAAACATTTCCCTTGGTGGCAAAAGAAAATTTTGGCTGATTTCAAAATTAACGAAGAGGTGAGTATCAAGATTTTATTTTATTTAGTCAGTCAACTAGATTATCCAAAAATAAAAGACCCATACTTTTTCGTTTAGCAAAATAGTAAAGCTTCACAAAAAAGTTGCGGTTTAAAGGTGATTTACATCCCCTTTGGTTAAAAATCATGGCACGTCATGTGAAATTTAAATGTGCCGAATCTTCATCATCATTTGCTAATCAGAGTAAAGAAAAAATACATATACCTACCATTTTATATAGTAATTATTGAGCAAACATTTTTTTTATTCTGTATCTTGTTTTCATTAAATTTATTTTAATTTTAGAATCGAGTAACAATTGTCAAGAATATTCCTGAGAATAACATGAGATTGTGGAAAGTAAAGCACCTTATTAAAGTCACTCCAATAACATTCCCATTTGGAGAACCAACGGAAGACGACATAAACTACACCATCCTCAAAGAAAACGGACAGTGCCTCGTAACAAAGACCTTGATGCCACATGAGAAGCAAATAGAGGCTTTAGATAAATTTGACAGTGACTTTAAGAAGATGGACTCAACAACAATCAAAAAAGACTCAAGATATAAATGGAATAATCCTTTTGGTGGTGGATTTTAAATATATTTATGTTTGTTTAGTAATAGTATGCTTTTAGAATAAAGTAAGTTTATTAGAACATTTTATTTTTAAATTAATTACCAGTAGGTAACCCAGATGTTAACAGCATTACAATCCTCGGATTACTATCCTAATTAAAACAGGGGTATTCAATCAAACCCACAACTCACATTAACGCCATGAGTGCACCAACAAATTGTAGCACTTGTGGCAAAAATTTTCACCATGTGTTTTAATTTCTTTATTTATATTTGCATGCCTATAGTTAACTAAGTTAGTATACAAGTAACTGTATAAGTGGTCAAATGAATGTTTCAGTAATATGCATACAATACAGCCTGCCCCTTCTTGTCAAGGAAATATTGATAGTCTGCTTCTGACAAAGTGGGGTTCTTCTACTTACACTAATGTAATTACACGGGGTAATTTTAATTAATAATAAAGAATAAAGAATAATGAGGTTTAATATAAAATATAATAAAACTGCAATTCTTTCATAAGTGGTAGCAGAAACCTACAAAGTTAGCGAACGAAAAAATCTTAAATAGGTAAAATTATCATTCAGGCTATTAGAAGAAATGTAAAACGCATATAAAAATACTATCTTATTTATTTACAAACAATATGACTAGCTAAACATTTAATCATCATTTTCAGGTTTGTCAGCACTGCTCTTATTCAATAAGTAGTTAAAATGATTAGGTGTCTTGAAATAATTCTCTAAAATTATTGCATGTTTTTTGCCCAGATCAAACCTGGCATCACCCCAAGAGACTACAAATGTTGGATTTAATTTCTTAAAATCCTTCAAATGGAACTCATGCTTCTTGATGGAGTTGAAGAAGTGTCCTCGAAATACAGCTATATAGTTATCACCATCTTGGTACAGCCTTATTACATACTTTGAGAGTAATACTTTGACTGCTGCATGGAATACAACAAAGGCCCCCAAATATACAAAGCATTCCATGGCACTGTTGGCTATGACTACATCATCTCCAAGCACCACAGGGTCGTTCATAGTCGCCTTGTCGAATACAAACGCTGCATAATAAACCGCACTGCATGCAATAGTAGTGGTTGAAAATGTAAGATAAGCAGACATATATTTAAGCCATTGTTCCATAGGAGCCTTATAAATCAGTTGCCACCTTTTTGAAACGTTGTCTTTTTCTCTCCACCTATCTTGTGTCTCCATAAACTTGATTGGATGATTGAAATTAATGGCATACTTTGCAGTCTGTAAAAATGCATACTTAGAAGGCTTTATTGAACTAAACAACCTTATACAGTTCATTTTAAATCGTATTTACTTTGTTATATTTTTCTTATTTTCACATAATTCAGGTTTTTTAAATTTTTAAATTATAATTTAATTTATTTTGATGTAAATAAACAAGAATTTACATCACAAGCAAGATGTACTTTTAGGTTAGATAAAATTGGATAGATAGATTTTGACAATGACATTTGGGTTTTGGTTTGACTTTACGTTTTTTCTCTTCTATTTTTGGCAAAGATTTAGAATAAATATGTTGGTATTGATTGGTACACAGATTGATAAGCGAAAAATTTTTTTTTGCGAACACCTTTGTCGGAAACTTTGGGGTGTGTAATATATGTAATAATAATAGATAAATTAAATTTAATTGCAATAACGTTCAAATGATATAATTTTCAATTTAGTTAAAAACTCACTACCTTATTTCATTTGATCTAATATTTTATATCATATAACCATCTTTTGCTCTAATAACTTTTAGTTTAATGTTCATCTTATATAATTATCGCTTGTCCAAATGCTCTTTTTATTTAACGTTATTTTGTTATAATCTTCTTTTATATAATTATCACTTGTCCAAATACTCTCTTTATATAACGTTAATTTACTAAAATATACTAATTCATAATTGGTTACTATAATAATATAAGGGTTTTAACATATACAAAAAAAAACATTAATAAATGGCTATTTATTTTTTACATAAATAATGAGTAAAACAGTAATGATTATTTACCTAACCTTATTTATGTATTTATCCATGTTTGTATGTATGTTCATCTTTTTCCCTTCCCTTAATATTGAAAATAATATTGAATTTTTATTTTTATATATATATATATATATATATATATATATATATATATATATATATATATATATATATATATATATATATATATATATATATATATATATTTATTTATTTATAATAGTTATATTTTTTATCTGCTCCATCAATATTAAAAATGAGTTTTAAATATAATTTGTACCTATGGCATAATATTTTTTTTTATAATGCGTCCTCGATAGTAAACATAATATTTAAATAGTATGTACAAAAAATAAAGGGAGTGCCTCCGCTGTCGGTGCTGGTTGCCGAATTGGCTGGCGGCGCTGGTATAACACGATCTGATGACGATCTGTGTCTGTGTTACTTTCGCCCTTAGCTTGAGTCGCTCGCTCGCTTCGCTCGCTCGCTCGTGTTTTGGTCACAGGAAACCTAACGAACCTAACCTACACTTCACGGCAAATTTTGAGTGCTGGCGCCGGCAGCCGCAGTATAACCACCGATTCCCAATAGTAATATTTTTAGGAGCCAGCGGAGGCACTCCCATGAATAAAATAAAAAAAATATAATAAAAATTTGGTAACACATACAAAATGCGCGCGCATTTTGTATGTGTTACCAAATTTTTATTATATTTTTTTTATTTTTATAATATTTTTTTCATCGTCTCCCTCGTTAAAAATAATATTTAAATATTATATAAAAAAGTCAAAATAAAAATAAAAAAATTTTTTATTATATTTTTTTATTTAAAAAAAACTAAATAAAAAAAAATTGATTACACATACAAAATGCGCGCGCATTTTGTATGTGTACCCAACATTTTTTATTTTAACGAGGGAGACGATGAAAAAAATATTATTAGTTACATAGGTGTATTTTATTTACATAGGTGTATTAGTTACATAGGTGTATTTTATTACAATTGTTTTTTATATCTAAATTTTTGTATACAACTAATATTTTTATAACATTACATTATAAAATTTGTTATGTATAGATTATAATTATTAGAGCAAAAGAATATTATAGTAAGTAAATATTAATGTAAATGTTAAATATGTAAAATATTCATTATACCATATAAAATTAGGTCAAATGAAATTATATAAATAGTACAGTATAACAATTGATCTTTATATTAAACAAAAGTATATTATATAACATTAGGTTGTATGATCATTAGATGATATGTTGTTATTACATATATTACACACCCGGAAAATTGTGACAGCGAGACCCCAAAGATTGGCACACAATATTAGACCCTATTACAATGAAACTTGACTTCGTATTCCCTCAACACAAGGCCTATTACCTCTTTTCTTTCTGTCAGTATCAACTTTATGTAGTCACGTCAAAGTAAGGTAGGGAGTTTTCAATATCTGCTGGATAAAATTAAAATTTGAAAGCCATTTCTTTGGAAAAAGAGCCAGCCACATTATGCTTTTATTATGATCAATCAAAATTAAAAAAGAAAAAATAATTAAAAAAGAGGTAAAAGTACTCGCAACTCGCAACCGAAGGGCATGTATGAAGAGATTTATGAGTTAACGACTATGGCTCCGCTGATTCCATTCACAAGAGAACGTCTCCGGATGGGCGCTGGGGTCTTGCGTTATGCGGAGTACGCCTTCACCGATGCATTCGTTTGGCGAAGGGCAATGCTGAAGAAGAAGGACAGTTTGGCACACCAACCAACGACTGCAACTCCCACTTGACGGTAGTCAGCAGCATCAAGCCTTTGCCCTGCAGAGTAATTTTTTCGTCGATATCTGAATCTGCTTCGGTAGAGACCTTACCTATACGACGCCTGACATAGCCACCATGATAACAGCTGTATGACCGTGAAAGCAAGTTCTCTTGCAGTAGTTCTTAGCTATAACTATGATGTTTGATGAGTTCCGTGGAGTTCCGAGGCGTTCTTTTAAGTTAGGTTAGGTCCTCGAACAATTATTATTGTTCGAGGAGTGTACAATACGTTGAGGCGGTTGATGCTTCTCAGCTTCTACTTGGCGACGCCGACTGAATCCTACTCGCGTTCTCCTCCTCAAGTACTGTCTCAATGAGCAGTAATCGAGACACTGCAAAATAAGTAAAATCATTTAAGGTAGGTACCACATAATTATACTTTATCTAGCTTTGTCCTCTAGATTAGCATAGACTACGAGTAGTAACACTATGGTGTTGCCCTTTTGCACTGAAATTGAGATAAATTTGAGGATAGGTGTACTGGTCACACCGACAAATAAAGAAATAAAAATGTGGGTAGTAATACTTTCCCGCTGCTTTTGGTTTCTCCCGGCAGCCATCATTCACGATTTAGTGCTCTGCCCTTGCACTTCCTACCGCGCGTGGTAAAATTTAAGTAAAGTTTTTTCCTTGATTAAGTGTTTAGGAAAAGAAAATGGGTAAAAGGACTCGTACGGAGTCCAGTGACTATGACCATCTAGCTAAAAAGCTAAAGAAGTTAGAAAAATCTTTGTCACGCGCTCGTCGTAAGAAGAATGCTTCATCATCGTCTAGCAGCTCAAGTTTGGCGTCATCCAGCCGTAGCAGCTCACCTCCACGACGACAACGATCACGGTCACGGAGCCTGAGTCAGCAGTTGCCGCAGGAGCAGTTATGCATCGAAGGTTAGCTTCATTTCTTCTTCATCGTAGAAACCTATACTTAATTACATATTTGGTTCTGTGGGCAGTTCGAGAGGCTGTCTCTTAACTGATACATGTAATAATTATAATAAAGGTCGGTACTAAATTACATATTTAGTTCTGCGGGCAGTTCAAGGGGCTGTTTCTTAACTGATACATGTAATTAATCATAGTACACGATTTAAGGCTAGTCACAAATTACATATGTAGTTCTGTGGGCAGTTCGAGGGGCTGTCTCTTAACTATTACATGTAATAAATCCCTTAGGCGGTACCTACCCCCATATTCTGGGATTTTTAATGGTCCGTCGATAGAGATGTCACTTACCTAACATACAAAGACGATCATACGTCACATGTTTTCCAGACTTGCCCATCCAGTACAAGTCGGCAATGCCCTCCACAAGCAAAGCTTCTGAGCCTCCACGGGCACTAAGTCAGGCGGGCGTCAGGCCGAGTTTGCCAGACCTGCAGCATCAGCAACCTACGCAAAAGTCATCGAGTGACGCCATCTGCGCGGAAGGTGCATTTTCGTCGCCGAATCTACCTCCAGCTGTATCCGAGTTAGACGGAGATATGCTGGAACTTCTGGGCGATGACCCTTCACGAATTTAAATGTATGGTAAAGCTATCCAACCTGATCTTGCAGTGCGTTTGAATTACATTGCCACCTCCGGACTCTCTAAGGAGAACCGGAAGGAGCTCATTGAAAAGTACCTCGTTCCAGAAAACAGCAAACTTATTGGCGCACCGATGCTTAATCCTGAGCTAAAAGCTGCCATTTCAGAGGCAGTGCTTAAGAAAGACAGAGCTATAGAACTTAAGCAAAAACAGCTAGCTTCAGCGATTTCATGTCTGGCTGAGGCACTTACAGTTTTGTTATCCGCTGAGGTTAAAAATGCACCAATTATCAAGTTATTAATGGATGCCAGTAAAATTCTCTGTGATAGTCAAAACGCAGATTCCAATACGCGAAAAGCTTTCGTTCAGTTTAATATTAAAAAAGAATTTAAAGATCATCTCAAAAACACGAAAATAGATGAATTTCTCTTCGGTAAGGATGTAGCCGGAACACTTAAAGTAGCAAAGACTATAAATAAATCAGCGTCAGATATAAAGGTACCACCTGTAAAACAGTTAAAATCTTCCACTCAAAAAGCTCCACAGAAGAATTTAAACTGGAGAGGTCCTCCCCAGAGCTACAGGCCGAAAGGGACCCAAAGGACCAAGGAGCCTGTACCCAAGAATCGCCAAGAGTCCTCCTCGAGACAGTCATCGAGAGCGGCGCCGAAGTACAACCGCCACCGACGATAAACGAGGTATGCTGCGCCGGAAGACTGGCATATTTTCGTCATCAATGGTCTCTTATTACACGCGATCCTATATTACTATCTTGGATAGATGGATACAAGATCCCTTTTTCACGTACAGTTGTCCAAAATGTACCACCGACTCCCAGAACATATTCACCAAAGGAATTCATTCAATATAATCAATCTATCCAAGATCTCCTATCAATGGGTGCCATTTCAGAATGTCAACCAAGTGAAGGACAATTTCTATCTTCAATATTTTTAGTACCTAAACCGAATGGGAAAAATAGATTCATACTTAACCTTAAGTCTCTGAATAAATTTATAGACACAGAACATTTTAAGCTAAAGGATCTGCGTACCGCAGTCAATCTTGTTTCTAAGAATTGTTACTTAAGTACTTTAGACTTAAAGGATGCATATTTTTTAGTTAAAATACACGATAGATTTAAGAAATATCTTCGTTTCCAATTTAATGGTAAACTTTTTCAATTTAATGTTCTACCGTTCGGACTAAACACAGCGCCATTTGTTTTCACTTGACTAATGAAACCAGTAATAAGTTTGCTGAGGTCATGTGGACATATGTCAACTATCTATTTAGATGATATCTTATTGATATCAAGTACTTATAGATTGAATCTTCGCAACATATCAGACACAACGAGACTTTTAGAATCTTTAGGATTTGTCATTAACTATGAGAAAAGTTGTCTATCTCCAAGTAATAAATGCACTTTCCTTGGTTTCATTATTGATTCTAACGCCTTAGAAATCAGCTTACCTAAGGATAAAGTTCAAAAAATTCAAAATCAGTTATAGAAATTTCGCTCTATAGACCGCTGTACAGTTCGAGAGTTTGCGAGTTTATTAGGTCTTCTCAGCTCCGCTTGCCCAGCAGTAGAATACGGCTGGTTATACACTAAAGAGCTGGAGCGTTGGAAATATCTTAACTTAAGAGGAGATAACGATTTTGACAAGTATATGACGATGTCACCTACTTTATTGCCAGATCTAGCTTGGTGGTCTCAAGCGATATGTAGTGCATCAAAAAAGATTGAATACAACGTTTTTTCTTTAGAGATATATAGTGATGCCTCAACTACGGGATGGGGCGCTGCGTGTGGTGAGGAACGTGCTAGTGGTATGTGGTCTGAGAGTGAGAGGAATTTACACATAAATTATTTGGAATTATTAGCTGCCTTTTTTGGCCTCAAAGTATTTGCAAGGTCTCATTATCACTGTAAAATTCTTCTTCGAATAGACAATACCACGGCCATTTCTTACATAAATCGAATGGGTGGTGTTCAGTTCCCTCACCTAACAAATATCACTAAAGAGCTCTGGCAATGGTGCGAACGTCGCAATATCACAGTATACGCTTCATACATAAGCTCCGTTGAAAACAAGGTTGCAGACGCAGAATCACGTCGCGTTCATCCAGATATTAAGTGGGAGTTATCTCACTCAGCATTCGAAAAAATTTTACAAAAATTTGGTAAACCTGAGATTGACATATTTGCTAGTAGATTAAATAACAAGTGTGCAAAGTATATCCTGGCATCGCGATCCAGATGCTTATACTATAGACGCCTTTACAATTTCATGGTCTGAATTCTTTTTCTACGGTTTCCCTCCTTTCGCTATTATTCTTAAAACATTAAGAAAAATAGTGAACGACCAAGCACAGGGAATTTTAGTGGTACCACTTTGGACAACCCAACCGTGGTATCCACTATTTAAAAGTCTCTGTGTGTTTGAGCCCCTAGTATTCAAACCTTCAAAAGATCTAATAATTTCACATTGCAGCAATCGAGACGTACATCAAAAGACTACCCTGGCTGCAGCACTGTTATCCGGACGTCGCTTACAAGAAGAAACGTACCGCCCTCGTCAATACCTATCATGTTAGCCTCACTATCTGATAGTTCCCTTAAACAGTATGATACATATATTAGAAAATGGTTTCTATTTTGTGAAACAAGTGGATATGATTTATTTGAATATTCTATCCCGAACATTATACAATTTTTAACCAGACTATTTGAATCAGGGGCCCAATTTGGTACGATAAACAGCTGCAGATCGGCGCTTTCTTTAATATTAGGCCAAGAAGTAAGCAGCGACGACCGTATAAAACGTTTTGTTAAAGGAGTTTTTCGGTTAAGACCACCCCTGCCAAAATATGACAGTACGTGGGATACTTCAACTGTTCTTAACGGTTTAGCGACGTGGTTCCCGCACGAAAACTTAAGCTTGACACAAATATCTAAAAAACTTGCAACTCTGCTTGCTTTAACTACGGCCCACAGAGGTCAAACACTTTGTAAAATTAATATTAAAAATATAGAGATTGGCCAAATTGAGATAAGAATAAAAATTCCTGAATTAATAAAGACTTCTCGGCCTGGCGCATCTCAGCCCGAGCTTATCTTGCCTTTCTTTCGTGAAAAGCCAGAAATATGCCCGGTAGTAGCTTTACAATCTTACTTATTAAAGACCGAAGCACTTCGTGGTACTATTGACAGTTTGTTTATTAGCCTTTCAAGACCCCATAAAGCAATCAGCCAACAATCATTGAGTAGGTGGATAAAAACGACTCTTGGTGATTGTGGTATTAATGTGTCAACGTTTACTGCTCATAGCACACGCCACGCTGCTACATCACAAGCCCGTCAGCTTGGAGTGAGCATTGACTTGATTAAGAAAACTGCTGGTTGGAGCGGCAGCTCCAATACCTTTGGTCGTTTTTATAATAGGGTAATAGTTACCCAACACAAGGACAGTGATTTCGCTAGATCAATATTGTTAAAATGATAAATACTTCTGATTTATTGTATTAAGAAACTATAATCCTATTGGAAATTATATTTTTATGTTAAACTGGTATTACATTAACTGTGTCTGACATACCTACACATTCGCAAATTGTATTTACTACAATTTATATGTATTCATTTAATACTTAATTATATTTAATTAAAAAAAAGTGTCATCTTGATTTTTTGTGTCATTGACATTTTCGTATTTGATCTCAACATCTACTCGTAGTCTTTGCTAATCTAGAGGACAAAGCTAGATAAAGTATAATTAATGATTAAACGAACTTACCTGAAGTGAAGTTCTATCATAATTATACGAATAGCTTTGTCCGAATAGATTAGCATCCCACCCTCCCAGGTTAATTAATAACATCCCAAATTGAAAATGTCAATTACAGATAGATTGGTCTAGTGCTCAACTAGAATGATGGCCGCCGGGAGAAACCAAAAGCAGCGGGAAAGTATTACCATTACTACCCACATTTTTATTTCTTTATTTGTCGGTGTGACCAGTACACCTACCCTCAAATTTATCTCAATTTCAGTGCAAAAGGGCAACACCATAGTGTTACTACTCGTAGTCTATGCTAATCTATTCGGACAAAGCTATTCGTATGATAGAACTTCACTTCAGGTAAGTTCGTTTAATCATTAATTATTGTCCTGATGAATCTGCTACCAGTGCTACCACACTCACACTACGAAACGAAAAAAAAAACAATTAAAAAAAATATTCGCCATTTTGTCTTTGTTTTTTTTTTTTTTTTTTTTTTTTTTTTTTCTTTTCTTGTTTATGGCGATCAAACTTCGTTGAAGCTTATTTTGCCAGTGTCTAGTAATATCTCTTTTATATTCCTAATCCTAAATCCTTAACAATGGCGCCAATCTTCTCGTCCAGATATAAGGTTCAATTATGGGGATTGGTTTTATGACTTTCGGGTACAGATGGGATCATGGGAATGAGGACTAGGCGGTATTAAGGAAACTAGGGCAATATATACTTATATTATCTTATAGATGGTTAAATGAATATTTGTACAGTTATAGTGAAATGTCATGAAATAAGAGAAAAGAAACAAGAGCTTTAGTATATTTGGAGTCAATAAAGGAAAGAATGGTAAAGGAGTCACAGGGAAGAGGAGCACGGGATTCTATTAGGAATTCATAAAGTGGCTTAGAGTCATATTTTTTACATTTAAATAGAAGGTGATCAACGTCGCCTTTTTCGCCTAAAGAACAATCGCATGTGGCTGAATCAAAGACACCAATTCTACGTACCTAAGTGACTGGGAACACAGCAATGGCCAAATCTTAGTCTAGATATGATAGATGTCACCTTTTTACTTAAATGAAGTTTAGAAAACCAAGGTTTTAAACAAAGTTCAGTATGTAAACGTCGATAACGCTCCCCTTTAAACATACTAGATTTTTCCCAATCAGAGTACCACTCTTTCAATAAATTATCTCGAGGTACTTCTAGAAGGTCTTGAGCATAAACTTTATTATTTTCAGTACAACCCTGCACTGTTGCTAATCCCGCCAGCTCGTCTACAAACTCGTTACCTTGAATACCTGAGTGACCAGGTATCCACGCCAAGATTACGATCAGATTTAAATCATGACATTCTTTTAATTTGTATTTAATTTCAAGTGAAAGAGGACAAAGTGATTTTTTCTTAAATGGATTTGATAAAAGAGATTGAAGAAAGCTTAATGAGTCAGAAAAAATATAAGATTTCTGAATTTTGTTTAAAATAATACACTTGATACATTCGAGAATAGCCATTCCTTCTCCCACAAAGTTTGAGCACAAGTGTGGATATTTATAAAGATGGAATTGACCTGTTGACTGTCTTAAAAAGGCTGCTCCCACACTATGATTACTTGAGGTTGAAGATGTAGATTTAGAAGCATCCGTAAAAAATATTTCAAAGTTAGGTTCCAGGTGCTCTATAAATGAGTTAAATTGTGAGTTTGCACTACTTGATCCTTTTTGTATGTCGAGAGACAGTTTGACGTTGGGTTTAAATATCAAAATTTCATAGTCAAATGAGAAAATAGGATGACAATCATACTTGTGTAGGGAGCAATTAAGGCCTTCGAATCTTCTGTGACTAGTTACCAAGTGAGGAATATCCTTTTTACGCCAAAAAGTGTTTTGCCTATGCATGACTTCACTGAGAACTCGTAGTTTTAGATTTAATGGGTGGTTATGATATTGTTGAATTTTATAAATAAGTCTATCAGAAAGATATTGTCTGCGCAGCCTTATAGGAGGTTCCGAGCATTCTATTTGAAGGGCATTTGTTGGTGTACTCTTCATTGCACCAATTACTATTCTAAGACTTTTGTATTGTAATAAATCTAATTTATGTAGGGCTTGTTTATGTTCTAGGCAAAAAGTTATAGACCCAAAGTCAAATAAACTTCTAACTAATGCGTTGTACATTAACCTAAGAACACTAGGATGTGATCCCCACCAAACTCCACTTATCGCTCTAATAATATTAATGTTCCTTTCGCATTTAGCAATAACACTGTTGATATGAGCGTTACCGTTCATACCGGAGTCAAAGATGCGACCAAGAAACTTCGCATCTTTAGAAACCGGTATAATTTCACCCTCAACCGAAACCTTTACAGTCGGAATTGACCTTTTACGTGAGAACACAACTATTACGCTTTTGGCTTTAGACAGTGAAAGATTATGGTCGGTAAGCCATATAGATAAATTATTTATGGAAACGTTAAGATTAACTGTTGCTTTCTGAATATCCGAGTTAGAAGAGTAAATTAAGACATCATCTGCATATTGTAGGATAGAACATGAAGGATCAACGCTTAAATGAAGGTCATAAGTATAAATGTTATATAAAAGAGGACTAAGAACCGACCCTTGAGGGACCCCCTTCCATATGGTCCTCTTTTTTTCCTCAAAACCAGATATATGAACCGAAATTGTTCGACCTGAATACAAATTAAAAATAAAATCGGCATATTTTGTTGGTATTCCTATTCTTTGCATATTTTCCCTTAACTTTAATAAGTCGACATTATCATAAGCAGAATGAATATCTAGAAAGGCAGCAACAACCGATTCCGACTTCGAAAAAGATAGAAGGATATCTGTAGTGAGTATAGCATGACTATCAGATACACTTCTACCCTTGCGGAACCCAAATTGAGAATGAGAAAAAAGTTTATTATGCTCTAAATACCATTCAATTCTTTGTTTGATTAAATGCTCTGCTAATTTGACTAGAACGGATGATAGAGCAACAGGCCTAAACGATAGGGGGTCATTAGCGTCTTTATTAGGCTTTAAAATTGGAATTATTATCTGATGCTTCCATGAAGAGGGAATGATACCCGTATCTACTATTGAATTTATTAAATTTAGCAAATATATCAAAGTGCCTGGTTTTGAATTAATTATAAAAGAATATGGAATACCGTCACAGCCAGGGGTAGAATCGGACAATCTACCCAAGACTAATTGGAGCTCTGTTAAAGAAAAGGGAGATGTTAAATTATTATTAAACTTATCAGGCAGAGAATATAGATATGGTAATTGATTGAAATTAGGAACAGTACTAGGAGCAAGATTGTTTAAAAAAGGACTAACCCAATCTACAGATGTTGAATTTCTTGTGGAGGGTAGAGTGGAAGCTCTAAACCTTCTTATATTTTTCCAAATTAAAGAAGACGGTGTATCTGGAGATAGATTTGAACAAAAACGTTTCCATCCTTCTTTTTTCTTTTTCCGTAGAAGTCTCTTAGTAGCAGCTTCGGTATTTTTATATTGTAAATAGCTGTTCATGTCCATACATTTTTTATTACATTCCTCTGCTTCATTTCTTTTCATTATAGCTTCTGTACACTCTTTATCCCACCATGGAGGAGAAGATATTTTTTTTCTGGCAACATTTTTTTTAGGAATGTGTTTATCTGCAGCTGTCAAATATGTTGCGATGAGGTTATCGTAAACATTGATAATGTTTTCAGAATCTGTACAAGAACCTGGTAGACTAGGAAGAGATTCTATATTCTCCTCCACAGCTTGGCTAAAGGGCTCCCACTCACAGTTGTTTAACCTATATTTGAAAAGTGGAGGTAATGGGGTGAAAGATCCAGATTTGCCAGACGGTAATGACAGCAATAAAGGGTAGTGATCACTGCCGTGAGTCAGTGGCAAGCGTTCCCAGTTCAAAAGGGATGACAAATTGGGTGAGCAGAGGGATATATCGACATAGCTTAGTGCTTGTCCAGGTATGGGGCGTCGGGTCGGAGAGCCATCATTCAATACACATAAGTTGCGTTCATTTATTATATCCATCAGCCCATTTCCTATGCCGTCGTCGTTAGGGGCACCCCATAGGGAATGGTGAGCATTAAAATCTCCTAATACTACTATTGGAGTAGGAAGGGAATCAATTATATTATCCAATATGGGAAGTACAGATAAATCTTTTTCAGAAATATATATAGACAGATAGGATACCTCACCTACTCGGGCAGCTACTGCTTGTAAAGTATTGGAGTTTAAAGAAGGAATAGGTAAAGAAGAGAATGTGTGATTCTGGCGTATTAAGAGGGCAGCACCACCATAACCATCAGTTCTGTCATGGCGAAGGATATTAAAACCAGGGATATGGAAGTTACTCTTGGGAGGTAGCCAAGTCTCAGATATAGCTAGTAGAAATAAATTATGAGTATTAATTAAATTTATAACTTCATATTTTTTGGAAACTATACTTTTACAATTCCACTGAAGGACTTGATCCATGTTTAAAGATATTAAAAATTGCAACTGATATTTGGTTAATAAGTGGGAGGGCAACGTGATCAGGTAAGTTGGAGTTAACAATTACATTTATCAGTGTTGATAACAACTGATTAATGTCATCTGAAGAGGGCAATGCATCCTTGCTGCATTGCTTAAGAGCAGATCCTGTAGCACTTTGACTGTCATCAAAACTAATGGAGCGAATAAGTGAGTCATGTTCTTGTTTATCATACCCTTGAGAGGGAACAGGAGCTGGTTTATTCTTCTTAACAACTGTTTTTTTGTAAGATTGGTGGTTTGACCTATTATAATTATTAACAGGGGAGGGGGGAGCTGGTGGTGCTGATGTGGAAGCAACTTGTGAGTAAGATTTACTAACTATGGGATATAATTGGCACGCTTCTTGGTAGGAAATAGGGTTCTGCGACATGTGTTTTTTAATATTTACCTGTCTAGTAAACTCAGGGCATGACTTGTTTGTTGCCATATGGTGTCCGGCACAATTGGCACACATAAAATCAGCAACTGTACAAGCAAGCCCACTGTGTTCTCCACTGCATTTGTTGCATCTTGGTTTGCTCCTGCATTGGACACGGGTGTGACCAAAGCGGCAACAATTAAAACATTGTATAGTTGGGTAAACATATTGTTCTACTGGGATACTAGAGAAGAAAGAAAAAACTCTAGGGGGAAGTGCCTGTCCATCAAAGGTTAGTACTACAGATTGAGTAGGAGTCCAGGAAACTGCATCTGCATTAACAGATCTTCTGCTCAATCTACGGGTTTTAATAATTTGGCCATAGCCTTCTGGGATTTGAAGGTTTTCTACAATATCTACATGGCTCCATTCTACTGGGATACCTTTTATCAAACCCATTTTGCAAATATTGTATGTTGGGATAACTACTCTATATGATGAGTTATTACTCATTAGATTTAAAAAATTGTTGGCATCAATATGTGATTTGAAAGAAACTGATAGCCGATTGCGTCCTACTCTTTTGATTCCATCCTGAATAATGTTTCCCATTTTATTCTTCATCAAAAAATTGCCAAACTTTAGGGGGTGTAATGAGATATTTGAGTTAGGCTCGGAAATTAAGGTGACATGTACCATATACGGACCAGAGTCATTTTCATTATATAATTTCCTGTATATAGGTGCATCTTGTGACAATGTAGGGGTTATTGGAGCGGGCTCAGAAGAAGGCTCTGTGGTCATTACAGTTTCTTTTGAGCAGGATGCTAAAGATTTTTTACTAATATTAAAATTTTCCGCCAGAGCCTGTTGAAAGGGCCGCAGTGATTGCCTATCAACTTTGGGTTTAAATGCATTTGCAAGTTTCTTTTTCTTGCTATTATTTTTATTTTTAACACTAACAAATTCAGCCACATCCGTTAAATCAAATTTATCGCAAAAAAACACAGGTTGACTGAATTTCGTATTTGTAGTATCGTGGGTATCGTGACTATCTCTATCAGGATCGGGAGGATCCGTCCCCGGCTCCAAATCCATCGTAAAAGTACTTACCACTACTTATAAATCTAGAACTACTTATTATCTAGTAAATACACTACAATATTTACAAATTTAATATAGAAATATACAATAATAAATTAAAAAGGATATGTGAAAAAATTTTTAGACCGCCCTCTTGAAAAGCCCGCCAAAAAGTCCTTTGTCTTTGTTATTTTGCGCTCAAATGTCTTTTCGCGTTAACAGAATTAGCTGAGTTTCTGCGATAACTTTTTCGCGAATTATTTTCGCGTTGGTATTTCATTCGCGAACCATGTTTTTTCGCTAATATAGTTTCGCTTTCGGGGCATTCTCTTATAAAAAATCGCGTGAGTGTACCGGATCCATCTCGCAGTCGCAGCAGTCTCCAGACACTTGATGCTTGCTGTCACTTAACATATGTCAAGCTCGGAAAATAACAACATCGTTTGAATTGGTTTGAATCTCATCTGAAATTCTGAATACGGTTTGATCAAAATAATAAAGTTGTGTGACTTAAAAGTATTAACTGTGACGTTAATTGGTATTTAAATAAAGGTATCTATTTTTTTATTACTGAATTGCAATCATTTTGCTCTAACACTACATATATTACTTGTTATTTCGGATTAGTTCTTTGCCTGTAGCACGAATTACGAGTGCCTGGTTCATCATTTAAGAATATTGATTAGGGACTGAACTAGTGTTTATGTGCATAATACAAATTCAGTCAATATTAATAATCCGTACCTAGTTTGTTGGATTTGGATCACAGGTACATAGTGTGAAAAGCATTAACCAATTTCGTCCCAGTTTTCAAATTCTGTAATTTACAGATTCTGATCGGATCTCAGAATATATCTCAGATAGGTACTGAAATTAAAATCCACCTTGATTGGAAAGGCTAATAAAATTATATTTTCTAAACATTTTTATTTTATTGCAGATCATTTTCCAGATGCGAAGTCCTTTGAAATTTAAAATGTCTTTATTAGGACTACCAATAGAAGTTCTGTCTATTGTTGCTAGTCATCTAGATACCACATCTATTTATAATCTATATGAGACTTGTAGATACTTAAGAAATGCTGTTCCTATGCTGCGTGACATCAAAAAATGCCATTTATCCCTCAACTCACTAGCAACAGCTAAGACCTTGAAATCAGACTTCTTCAGAGACGTTTCAGAACATGTAAAAATTTTAAATCTATCTGGAGTCCATGATCTCAAGAAGACATATTTAATATCTGCATTAAAAAGGCTGAAAAATTTAGTAGATTTAGATGTTACCTATACAAACATATTAATGCCTGATTACCTAGAAATTGTAGAAGTGAAGCCAACATTGAAAACTCTGGCAATCAACTTTTCATTTGGTAGTAAAAAAAATTGTAAAATAACAAATAGTTCCTTACAAAATTATCAGCAAGCTTTTAAGGAGTTGGAAAACGTACATTTTGTTGGATCAAAATTTGACTTATTATATGGAAAAAAGGCAGCATATATGTTAAATAATTCTAATTTACATAATTTAAAGTTAACTATTTTCGGAGGGTCTTGTCTTTATTATAACAATGACTATGACTATGATATTGAAGACGATTGGAATATTACAGTGTTATCAAAGTTGTCTCAGTTCCATATATATTTTGCAGTAGGCAACCATGGTATTGTAGGTGACCCATTACTTAAGTTGCCAATTTTTAAGTTATTGGATATCAAAGATTATGAATTTATAATGTTCATGACTTTTTATGAGACGTCTGTGTATGCCACGCCATTACTGAAAGAATTCATAGTGGAAAATTTTTCCATTGATGTAAAAAGTGCATTACCCCCAGCAATTGCTGAAGCTGCTGTGATATTATGGAATAAAGAAAGCACTGTATTTGATAGCACATTTCAATCAAATTTGTTAAAAATCTTACAAGAATATTTAGTGTATAGTTTTAATTCTTCAGATTTGACACCAGTACCAGCAAAGTACAAGTGGTACTATGTAGAACAATGTTCTCCAAATGTTGATAATTCACTTGATGATGATATAAAAAAGGTCAAGAAGAAACGAGTAGCTCAGCCAAATCTAGTGTTAAATTATGATAATGCATTCCAAGAAACAAAAGATATTAAGTTACAAATAATGTTTAAAGATCCTTTCATTAAACCAGTTACAATAAATGATTGTGACTTTTTGAAAAAACTAAGCCACTTAGATCTTTGTGGCAATGTTCAGTACAGTTCCGAGTTCTTTAACAACTTATTTAATTGCTGTATTTCTTTAGTTACATTACAAATAACAAAAATGAAAGGCAGTTTTTCCATTCCCACCTTATTGAAAAGTTTACCGAACTGTAAATCTTTAAAAAATATATTAATTAAAGTAAGTTCAATACATTATTTTTCTTTGTTTACTTATTTAAGTGGATGTACAAGTTTAGAAAATATTTATTTAATTAACACAAGTACACCCATTCATACTTTACCGAATCCAACTAATTTGTTTAGTAACTGTACAAACTTATATAACATTTGTGTTCAGTCCGATATGGCAGATATGGGAAAAATGTTACGATTGTATAAACAAATTAGATCTAAGCTAGCAAAAGATAGTTTGAATATAGAAATGTTAGGTTACACTGGATCCCCAAATTTACACAACCCTTATTTTAGTGTATTTGATATGTATCATTTGAAACCATTGTAACTGAATAATTTATTTTCTATATTTTATAATAATTTTATTATAGAAAATTCTCTCATATCATCTCTCATATGTTCCCATTGCCAACAAAAGAACAACCAATTTAACTGCCTTTACGAAGCAAACATGCATATAATTAGTGCATAAGATTAGATATTATTATACCATGTATTCTAATATTAAACTTTGTTAATAAGAATTATAATTGTTTCATTTCCAAATCTATTTTCGACGCGTCCAGCTCCACGCGCATAAAATCAAGGAATTTAAAATACACAGCTAAAACTGCATGTCAAAAAAATGCAAATATGGGAACAATAAAAAAGTACCTATTATTTACGTCGACTACAACTACATACAACTTACACTGCCGGTTTTTCATTTCTATGTGCACAGCTCTGCAACGGAATGTAACTACTCGCCCAAAATTACTCTACCTGTGTACAGCAGGCTATATGAATAATACAGAAATTAAAAAAATATTTTTAACCATTTATTTTGTAAAAAAAAAACCTATTACATATTCTTATCTCGATATATATAAAACTTAGGCTCTATTACGTAAAATAATACAAGAATATAATAACTTTATCGTGTAATCTCCGCGATGCGACACACGCAACGATAAATCGTAGCAGTGCAATTTGATTATTAAAATTTATAATTTCTCAAAACATAAAACACGACTTCACCCCCAAATTATTGCTGCGTGCTTTCTGAAAGCAAGCCCTAGTCACAAAAAAATTTAAATCGCTATATGTGAGCCTATAAAATTAAAAATGTAACCTCGATTTCTCCATGATCCCATCATCAGATCCTGACTTGATGACTATGGGACCACCTTTAAAGTATACCCTTTCAAACAAAAAATCTTTTTCAAATCGATCCAACGCGTTTTCGAGTAATCAATAAACATTCACAAAAAACTTAAAAGTGATTGCGACGGTAGCCTTCTCCAGTCTTTTAAGTCGGTTAAAAAAAATTAAAGAGCAGTTTATTCACTATAGTTAGGGAGGCGAATAGGGGAATTTTCTGCAATACTCGAGCGTGGCAGTTTAAGATATGAGAGATACCTTAGACCTAATAGAACAACCTTGTAAAGTATTTAGCTCTATACGTAGTGACGCGCGTCTAGGATCGACGATCAGATTAGTAAAAAAAAATCGATAGTCTGAAATACTCGAGCGCATCAGATTAAGATATTGGGGGTTGATTTTAGTGTTTAAAGACTAAATTTAACTAATCTGACGATAAGTCCTTGACGCGGCCGAGTTATAGGGTCGCGAACTTGTAAAAAAAAAACGTTAATCCGGCATTCTCGAGCGCGATTTTTTTATTATTTATTTTGAAGAATATAATCTAAAACTTACTAAAAATACAAAATCTGCCGGTTTCCGCATGACCGGAAGTGTGGAGGAGCTATTTCGTGTTCCTAAGAACGCGTTGCGGCATATAAGTCGCGAACGATACATTTTACAAAAAAAAGTTTAAATAATCATTTACGTTGGTTGTATCTATCGCTTTATTGTCATTCTTAAATTCCCCGTTTTATCAAGGAGAAAGAAAGGAAAAAAAAGAAACCAAAAAACCTTTTTCGGTCAGATTAAGAGAACCCACCAACTTTTTTGTCAGATTAAAAAAATATGCTTTCAGGATACCGAGATAAACCTCCCCTATGAAAATCTGACGCACTCGAGTATTTCAAAAAAACTTTTTTTTTTGCTTTTTAAAAAATTCATCGTAACTTATCGTCACGCCGAAATCGTCAGTTTTTTTAAAGGGAGCTTCCTTGGGACCTACTTAACACCCCTTCCGAAAATCTGACGCGCTCGAGTAAATTTTTTTTTTTTGCATTTTTGACTACTTCATATTCCTACCCCCACCACGCAAACCGGCAGATTAGTATACCGTTGTTATCAGAGGCACTTGGGGCATATGTAGTATGAATATCTGACGCGCTCGAGAATGCCCAAGTAACTGTTTTTTTTAACATTTTTGAAAAACCGTACACGCCAAACCCACCGCTAAAATGGTTTTTACCATACGAGCTTTTCTTTTCGAAATTATTTTATCTTTCGATTTTGATAGGTCTCGACGGCGCCGTTGAATTACGCCATTTAGCTACCTCGCCTCCCTAACCACTATGATTTACCGCTGCGTATGTAGCCGCACTAGTTTCACACACGATTCTCGTCTGGAAAGACAAACCAGAAAAATGGGGAATAAGCTTATAGTCTAATATAGTAAAATCTATATAACACAAGTAACAAACGATAAAATAACTAAAATTATAACATATGACTGAATTTAATATAACATTTAATTCCATACAAATGCTTGTGATACTGTGATGCCAAAACGACTATAAAATCATATCTACCCATTATCATCCTTCGAGTTCCAACCAAGCATTAAGGTTCAAACCGTGTCCAGTGGCTCCATCAGTTGAAATAAATAAATAATTTAATCGTTTTATGAATATTTAGATGACTCTTCAAATTAAGAAATAAAGAACAAAAAAAAATATGTAAAATCTAAATTAGATATGTCGGGTTTGCCCATACAAGTGTTTTAATATAAATAAATTAGCGGTAAAACATCTGTAACACAATCATATAGCTACATATATTAATACTATCGACTTGAACAACTGAACTATTAAAATAGTTAAGACATGTGTACGTGTGTGACTCAGGACCTAACTTTTTCTATTCAGGTGTTACACTAACAGGCGCGGATCTACAATAGTGGGCACGGTGGGCATGCCCATAACCCTTATGGACTTGTGACGTCACACTTTCTATTATATTCGAGCCGTTCAACACGCGCGGATGTACAATAGTGGGCACGGTTGGCATGCCCATAACCCTTATGGACTTGTGACGTTACACTTTCTGTTATATTCGAGTTTGCCGTTCTACACGCGCGGATGTACAATAGTGGGCACGGTGGGCATGCCCATAACCCTTATGCACTTGTGACGTCACACTTTTCACGAGTTTGCCGTATGGTTTCCGACAGAGTAGAATAGGGCCACTCCAAGTCCTCCCGCGGATGTCGTAGAAGGCGACCTAACAATACAAGCTAAACAAAGCTCACAAACATCAATGAGACCTCTCCAACCCGTCTGGCCAGCAAAGAGAGTGTAGTCCAAGTCCTCTGGCTGTTCTGGCCAAATATGGCTCTGGTAGTACAGAGAGGGTCGTGCTCCTTCAGAGGAGACAAAAAGACCTGATGATGATGATTATATTCGAGGGGGGAGCCTTTTTTGAAGGCAAGATCCACGCCTGCAAACGAGACTCTTCCCATAATAGGCTCCTGCTGCTAAAGAGCTAATTATTTGGCACTAGTATTAATCGGGATAACATCCTATATATTATATACTTATAATAAATAAATTAACATAGTTTGCGACGCAGATAATTTGCAATTTCAGTATAAAACGAATAAATGTCTGTCTTGGATTTTGGAATGTCATATTAATACCAAAACAATATTTTAAGTGGTTATATCATAGTAATATGAATACTTATATTGAAATACATACCTTATGTGATTAAGATTACAGTATAGTATTCTATTGAGATCGGTTAGTGATATTTTTCATTCAATTCAATATTTTACCATGCATGGTGTAAAAATGGACTCCCCAAGCAGTCTTGCAACCATAGACCTGGATTTTTTCTTACATTTTCAAGTTATTTTACTCAGTACTAATTCTACAATGCTACAAGAGCTCTAAATATAAACCGTGTTATTATAAAACGCAGACTAACTAACTCTGGGTTCAAACCAAAACTTTCTTTTGTTAGCCAATCGACTCGAAAGAAGTTGACAGTGACAAACGAGAAGGTGACATATTTCGTGAGGTCTTCTTGTTTTGGGCTGATAATGGTTTAAACCATAGACCTATTTTTTTGTACGGTTAAACCACCACATTGAATAATAAGACCTCCTCGAGCAAGGAAAGTCAAGTGTTAGTTGATTTCAGAATTTGTACTGTAAAGCAAAATATGTATTTTTTCTATGGTTCATTTTTAGAGTTTTGAGGAAAAGAAGCAACCTTCAGATAGATACCACCTTACATATTCACAAAAGGAATATTTATAAAAAATATTACAATTTTCTATATACCTACAGATTTATATTGCACCATTTTGTACAAAATCATGTACCATCTTCTACATTATTTTTACCTTTGGACTCTTCATACTTAGAAAATAAGTACTGAGCGAATAAATCGTCTTTTTGCACATCAACCACTTCTCGTTTCTTTAATTTAGCTGGAAATTTTGAGATATTGCTTGAATTTTGTAGTCCGTTTGGGAGACCAGAATCTAATGCTGGTTCGTTAGCATTCTTGTCAGCCTTTCTGTTGCTTACTTGTGACGGTACGTTCATTAAAGGTTTGGAGTCCACACCCTTCTTTCTGACGCTTTCAGGTAATGTTTCCGACTTTAATTTGACTAGGGTTGTGTTGACGACGGAGCATTCTATCTGCATCAGTGTCACGTGATCGGTTGCTACGGAATCTGAAAGGAAAGATAGTATCTCTTTTTCTATTCCTTGCCATAATGTCATAAGAAAGTTTCCAACAACTCAAATTACATGCTTATTTCTAAACGTCAAAACTATGACGTCATAGTTTCTGGGTGTCAAATATCAGTCAGCGCTCAGCGCTCTTTATATCAATAAAAATCACGTTGAAAATTAATGTGATCAATGACAAGTGACATTATTTTGGGACATTTTATTCTAATATCAGTACCAAATAATCTATTTTTGACTTGGAAACTGCCTTATTTTATTATTCATCAAGTCTTTTTTATTCAGTGTGTTAATAGCCAAAACTGGTGTCAGAGCTGACTAAAGGCCTCTGATGTGGCTCAGTGACTAATTTACTCATGTACTAATTTATAAATGAAAATAGAATGTATTTACAAGTCAAACGAAAACTTACCATTGCCTCCTCTTGCGGGTAGTATGAGCGCCATTTTCGGCGGCCTTGTAATGTTATGTGATACAGCCGGCAGTAAAAGATGCTCCCCCTTCCCCACACCAACAACGTAGAACGTATCATCCCGCCGTTGGAGAGCTTGCAGCAAATCATTCCATTCCCCAAAGTCGTTCATGTCAAAACCATCCACGGACTTCCTCATTGGCTTCCGATATAAACCTTCGTAGTCAATAACTGCATTTTCTGCGAAGTCTAAATCCTTGCGTCTGAGCCGACGCAGCCGAGCTTTCTCTCTGACATTTTTGCTTGTTCGCACGGCCGGTATTTCTATAAGGTTGTTTTCTAAGTTCAGTTTGTTGAATAACTTGTACGTGTCTAATAAACCACCTGAAAATTAAAAGTTAAATTTAAAACAACCCAAGATCTTCCCTGGTGGAGACAGGGAAAAAGATTAGGTCAGAAAGTATGCAGGGTCTGACACTATCATTGGCAATGGCATATATTCTACTTGGAGACCTTTTACCAAGTGCCCAGTTATTAGTATCATATGCTCTGAACACGCATGTGGACAACATGGCAGTATCGTGCATTTCATACAGACACAGAATTTGTCTATCCTGTGCCACCCATATATTAGATACTGGCGAAAAAGTATTTTTTTTAAAATATGCATCCGTTCTCGTAATTTAGGTAGGATTAGTGCCTACCCTCTACCCTGTCAAAAATACAAAGCAAAATAGTACCAATCATGGTATAATATTATACTTTGCCTAGTATTCTCTTTCCGTGACAGCTGGTTACGTGATGGTCTACGAATACGTCATTGGTTAGGAGTGTTGCCACTGTGTGTAATTCAATTACCCGAATTAAAAGCTCTAAGTGTATATAAATTTATTTAAAAACTAAATAAACAAATCACATGAAATACTAAATAGTTAAGCAAGTTAGTATTTAATTTGATATTCATTAACTAAAGTGAAAATATATGTACTAAAAAGAACAGTCAGTGGTTACACTTATCGTGACTTAGGCCATCTCGGGAAGAGAATACCTTGTTTTATTATACCACTGGTTTTCAGTTTCAGTGGTTGAAGTCACTTTCGCATTCATATTATAAGTATGATGGTATCAACGGAGTATTTAGCCTTCTCATTGTTCTGAGTGACAGTTCTCGACTTCTGTGTCGAGTGCCATTGCGAATCGAAAATAATTAGTAATAGTGCCTAGTGGTATGGAGAAACCAAAAATCATACTAACCACTGATCTTCTCTTCATTCAAATAAACTTTTCGTTTTCTCCTCGGCACATCATAAGTCCAATTCAATGTCTTCCCTCCTCCGATCCATCTATTCAATTCGCCAGCTATCCTGATGCTCTCCGTTTGGTTGATATTACTTAGGTTGTTTATGTTAGTTGCATTGTGACAGTCCGTACTATAAGTACTGTTTAGAATTTGATCGTTCACTGAAATAAAATAACAAGTTAAACATATTTTAAACATACTACCCTAAAAGACAGGATTTTGGTTCTTGCGGCCCTAAGCAAAAGAGCCCAGGACCGCAAGACTCAAAGGTTACTTTTAGCATGATGGTGGAAAAATGAATCAAAATAGTAATGGGTTGCTAGCCGCATCGCCTAAAAACATAATTCACATTACTGTTATTAGTATTACGGGACTTACCGCGATTAATATCGTTTTTTGCGTAATACTAATAACAGAGTAATTGTGACCGTGAAACTCTAAAATCATATAATTCACATTTTCGCTCATTCCCTCGATCGATTTCTACGATCTGCGCGAGAAGAAGAGCAGTTGGTACATTCTAAGTTTTTTCTTTAAATATTCAAATGTTTATTCAATAATTAGACCTTCACAGGCTCATTTACATTAAGAGTAGAGTATTTCAAAATTTAATTTATTTTTTAAAGGAAATCCGATATCCGCGCTTTGCAACGACCACTGCTGTGAAGAAACGGCATCAAATGAATGTGACTTTCTAATAATAGATTATTATTAAAGCTCGGCGTAAACGGGCCACCACAAAACGCGGCCACCGACCAGATTCCCGTAGTTTTCATACATTTTGTATGGACTTGCCGCAAACGGTGAAGCTGGTGGCGGTTACTAAATTACTAATTTCGCGGTGGCCCGTTTCCGCCTAACCTAAAACAGTATGTGTAGAATACCTTCTGAAACGTCAGCCGCACTGTCTTCAGTCCAAAGTAGATGTCGTGTATTCCTGTGCGGAGATGTCGGGCCAACAAATGGCTTTGAGTTCCAACTGAAAGTAAAAAGGTGTTCTTTTACGAAAGCCGTGTGGTGAATAACTGTAAGGTATACAGTTTGAAACCACTTCTTACCTCCCTCAAGGATGTCGTAAGAAGCGAGGAAGGAGCAGGGAATGGGTTGCAGCATCCTTTGTGCAAAGGCTTCATTGGTTTATTGCGGTCACCAAATCGTCTGCCGAGATTGCTGGCGATTATTGGAACGATCCTTTTTTTGGACGATATGAACTTGGCAGGGACTAGGTTGCAAATATTGCTAGATTTTTCATTTTTCTGTCACTTTTTTCGGTTACGAATTTTTTTAAGGGGTTGGAATTTTATGGGCACATTTTAGGGGTTTCAGTTATTATTATTTGTTTTATTTTATTTTCATTTTTTTGCACATTAAAACTGTACAAATAACGGACTTAACGCCATATGGCGTTCACTGTCAGTCAATCATAAGACCAAGTAAAGAAATAAAATTATGGGTAAATATTATCCTCTCTTTATTAGGATAGCGTTCACAACAGTAGTAGGATTTAAATATTCATAGTAGAAAAAGTAATCATTAATTTAAAAAAAGTACCAATTATGTGTATATTACTTACCCTAATACATTAAAATTCAAAGAAACCATGAACACCATGGCGAAAATAACAGCAATGTTCTTTTTAGGTATCAAAAGCGACGCGTCAAGTCGCGGAATCTGTAAAAAAAATGTTGTAGTTTTCAGATAGGAATTGGCTTGTCAAGTAATTTTCAAAAAGATCTGATTCGCAATCCTTTTCGAGGAATAGCCTCTAGGAGAAGATTTCTCAAATCAGATTTTAAAATAAGGTCTTACCTATTTAGATATTTGCAAAAAACCCATTGACCTTTATTTTCAAGCAAGGTCAGGCTTATTTGAGGAAGTGATGTCACGATGAAGATTTTTTGAGTAAAGTTGGCAATTTCCACTTTCAGTACTGTACTGAAGTGCCATTTTTGAAACGCGATGTCACCTAAATTACTGGTTTTTTCCATACAAAAACCGTTCGTTTAGTGACTCCACGTTTCAAAAATGGCACCCCTGTATTATATCTCACTGTCACTGTCATCTACCAACACAACAATTTGACAACAACCAACATACAGACGGTAATTTAAACAGTAGACATTGACAGTTGACAGATGTCATTGTTTTATTAGCGCTAAATTTAAACTTCGATTGCAGTGTGTCGTCACTTCCGGTGTTTTGTTTAAAATTATATAAAAAAATCCTGATAAAACGTAGAATTTTTATAATCAAATTACTTTCTTAAAATTGTCTATATTTTCGATTAAAGGCACTTTTAACACTTTCATATTTCTTAGTTGACAAGCTAATTATAGGAGCCAACACTTAATTGTAATTTTTTATCGGGGGATAGTTCGGTAATTTTAGGATTCAGTGAGTTATATTAGTGCGAGCATTTGACAATTACAAACTAGATATTAAATCCCAGAATGATCACAAGCGCGCGCTGGCTCTTACACGGCAGTCGACAAATGGGCTGTATTAGAATTAAATTAGTTTCCTTAAGCAAATCGTAATTTTCGATAAAAGGTATTTATTGTGATTTTTTTTAAGAAATCACTACTAATGCTTTCAAATTTTACAAAAAATAAATATAGCCTATGTCTCTCAAGATGAAATGATGTAAGTATTCAAACGAGACCCTCATAAATCTGTTTATGTATTTCAAAGTTATAGTGGGAAAGAAGAAATTCTACAGAATATTTTGTTTTTAAATTTTTAAGCACACGTTTTAAAGCTTACCTTTCGCCCCCTGCCGTTCGTATCCAACTGGTCTCTAAGCAGTTTGTTTTCGAGCCTCAGTCGCGCGATTTCCTGCTGCGCCTCCAATAGTTGCTGCTCTAGGGCCGTCACATACTCTTTCTTCTTTTGCCGCGACTGACATGCAGATTCACTGAAATAGTAAACAATAAATTGTTTAGCTTGAAACGAGGTGTATGCCTGCCGTCTAACATTTGAGTAAGTAATACTTTATTATACACCAAAAATTATTGAAATATACACACAGAAAAAGACATTAAAATGTACGATGGACGGTCTTATCGTTTGAAGAGATGGGGGAAACTTTTGCCCGGCACCGGGACACTATAGGATAATTTAAAAAAAGAATATTGAGTCTAATAAACTGTTTTATTGGAGCTTGAGTCCTGTAAAACAGTCCAAAGCTGTTATAAGTAGGCAATAAAATATAATATTATTTCCAGTCGTCATGTATCCCACAGCTAAGCAAAGGTGCCCCTCCATGTTTTGCATTCCACTCAGGCCTATGTCCTGTCCATTATATCGAGTATCAATAAAATATATACCGGTTCTTGATCATTCTCTGCTGTTTCTTCACAGCCCTAAGAATCTCCGCTTCACTCATATTACTTAAATCAGCAGTTGGAACCTGTATGGCTTCTGTATCAATGGTAGGTAGCCCGCTTTGAACTACACTGGGTGGGCTGGATGGCTTAGTTAACACTGGTTTTGGGTTTATCACAACATTGCTTCTAGGCGGTGACAACTAAAATGATGAAAAAAGCTTTGTTACATTATGGAATAAAAACAGTGACTTTTAAGGCGTAAACTGCGTCAAGCGTGCGACACGCGACGTATTTTGCTATCTCTTTCGCACGTAGAGTTTATGACAGAAATAGACTGAACACATAGTGTGGTCTTGTTTGACGCACTTTACGCACTTAATTGTGGCAAAGCATTTGAATTTGGTTATGTGCCTTGTGATTTAACTACCATATCGAATTTTCAAGAAGCGAAAAAAAACTTGGTTGGCATAATCAAGATCAACAGTGAACAAACAAAATTTGACAAGAGAAAGTCAAAATCATCCAATCAATCAATGCTTCCATCACATGATGTGACTTTATATAACTTTGAACATTGAACTATAACCTGTATACTGATGTTCCCATTCGAGCTCATCAAAGCTCAGCAAAGCCATCCCTATGCCATAGAACAATGTTACATTTGATCTGTGATTGTTTGTATACTTTTTCAATTCACTTGATAAGAGTATGCCAGCCAGCCTTGCATAATGATGCGATAGTTGTAGTTTGTTACTGACCTTGACTTGATAACCATTACTGGTGCCATTAACTTTTGTCTGTGGTAAGGGAGATATAGCAATTTTCCCTCCCTTTGTACTCTCTGCTGGTATCACAATATTTGGCTTCAAAACCACTTGCGGCCTCTTCAGTATACTTGGGACCTTTTTCTGATCCACTACTAGTTTAATTTGGTCATTTAGTATTACTTGGCCATTTTCCTTTGGTGAAGCTAAGGAATTCTCATTAACAACTTTAAAGTATGCATTTTGGAGGTAACTGGTTTCTGTAAATAATTGGGATGAAATTAATGAGATCATTTGTTAATATTAATGTAAACACCTTACAGAAAAAAAATATTTTTCTTCACAATGCATTAAAACCCTATTAAATTCCACATAGAGGATCCTCTTTCTATCATCTTAGCATGTTCTCGGTTGCACGCGTTAATCCTTTCACCGCGAGACTTTACATCAGTTGTCGTGCCTCCAGCTCGAGGCATACTAAATCCTACTAATATTATAAATGCGTAGGTAAGTGAGTTTGTATATTTGTTTGTATGTTTGTTACCTCTTCACGCCTCAACTACTGAACCAATTTGGATGAAATTTGGTATGGATATAGTTTAAAATTCCCACGGGAACCGAAGCCCGCGGGTACGGCTAGTCTAAAATAAATACCTTCAACCAAAAAGGATTGTGGATACGGTTATACGGTTTTTGTCGGAAATATCCGACGCTCGTGAAATGGGCCCGACAATGTAAATCAATGATTATATGATTTTAGAGTTTCGCAGTCACAATTACTGTTATACTATGGCAAAAAACGACATTAATCGCAGTTAATTACAGCAATACTAATAACTACAATGTTTGTTGAATAAATCCGACGTTCTCGGTAAAAAGTTTAAAAGATCATCCTTTTGGCTATGTTATTTCGGAACATGGGTTCTGCTATAGGGATAAGGAATATTGAGAAGGTTCCTAGAACACCTGGGAACCATAGCGAAAGCGTGCAGGGCGCCAGCAGGCGTTTTAAACTTCCTGCAGGAGCTGGGCTGGTTCGAGAACTGAGACCAGCGTCAGCCCCCCACGCAAGACGGGACCGGTAAAGTCGGTCTACAGAAAACTGTCCACGACGGAAGGAATACGTAAAAAGTAGGGGTAAAAATAAATACTGAAAATAAATATTCCACACTACATAATATTGCCTCGTGCGTAGCAAATGTCAATGAAGGTTACACAAAGGTAGTAGTGGAACAATACTGTACTTGCATGTTGTACAGTCATATAGTTGTAGCAGTAGGTCAACTTCAAAGAGACGTAATGTACATGCTGTTTAAATGTCATGCATGAATTAACGAACAAATTGTGCAAATAGCTTTGCAGCACTCACATTGTACATTTGAAATTAGTTTTTTTTATATTAGTAAGGCATGAATAATAATATCTTACCATTATGTGCATTACTTAAAGGCTTAGAAGTAGATTTCACTTGAATATCACAGCTTTCATTTTCTACTTTGACACCCTAAAAAAAAAAAAATTATGTTATGATACATGTTGTGATTTGAAAGATTTTATTATGAAGAAATTTTAAATAAGAACTCCTTATAAAAATATTCATTCATCATCATCATCAGGTCTTTTTTGTCTCCACTGCAGAAGCACAACCCTCTCTTTACAACCAGAGCCTTATTTGGCCAAAGCAGCCACAGGTCTTTGCTTACAATCTCCTTGCTGGCCAGACGGGTTGGAGAGATATCATTGATGTTATAAGCTTTGTTTACCTTGTAAAGTCATCTTCTACGACGTCATTTGTTATGTTAAGTTAAAAAAAGTACAAAAGTATATCATCAACATGCTTTTTTTTTCAGAAAGGTTTTCAGAAACTTATCTGCGACATAATTCGTTAAGTATTAAATTCGTCAGAACTCCTCGCTTGTGCAACATATATGTGCCTGTAAGTTTCAAAAATGCTGAATGCTGTGCCCTATAATTTGAATATAGCTCAAAATAGCTTGTGATTTCCTTAGAGGATATTCACAATGTGACGAAGACCTAGACCCCACTCCCCCTGTGACCAAATGTAATATTTTGAAAACAAAAAAGGTCACATAGTATGAATATGTTCCCTATCCTGTAAAAAACAATGCCTAATTCTGACTGCTATATTTACCTTGATTACACCGTTCTCAATTGCCATAACAGGTCCTTTTCTTTCACACATGCCATTTGTTTTGTTTTCATCTTTTGGTGGTTGAGGTGGTGCTGATAACAAGTAAAGATAGTAAATGAAAATTTGACAAAATGTGAAAATTTGCAAGTTTCTTCAAATAGTAGATCATACCAGATTTTTGTAAAAACAAATCAACATCTTCAATTTTTAGATCACTTGATAGTTCATCGTCAAAATTTGTGATCCAATCCAAAGGTGATTGTGACGACTGACGGGCAGATGTGTGACTGGAACCACTAAAACACAGAAGCATTACATATAAAAAATACATTTTTTTACTAGCTTATTGTATGTATATGTTGTGTAGAATATTGGCCAATAGCCTCTTATCAAATTGGCCATTAATTCCTGTTAGTGATTTCACTATGAAAAAAAAAAAAAAAAATGTTATAAACAAGAAAAATATGTAATTATAAATATATAAAATTAAAATTTTGAAATGAAACTCATAAATTTATTTAGATCATAAAAAGTTTTCATATTTTTCTTGTAAGTGTTATGTAAATATAAGATAAAAGTACTTTTTAGAATCATCTTCACTTCCTGAATCAGAGTTGCTGCTCTCAGTAGGAGACGACTTTATGCTCAAGAGAGGTGAAAATGGGTGTTCCAGAGCTGCATCAGCCAAGATCTCACTCGGAGAAGCATCGGTGGCATCCAGCAATGATGACCACTGGTATTCTTTTGTCAACTCATCCAATAAATCTCCCCCTACAATAGGAAATAGGTCCTGAATTAAACACTTAAATGTATATACATGTCTTTAACAGCATAAAAGTGAAAGAAAATTGGCTTTGTAACAGGCATACAGCCCATCAGATACTAAATGGTTTCGTAGCCTACAAATGCCTTCAACACCAGAAATTGCACATTAATTTTATAGTGTATGAATTGAAAAGAATGTGTACAAGTCATAGTTGTAAATTTACAAGTCGGTCAATAGGTATTTGAGATAATACCAGTTTACCGATAAGCAGCAAATGGATAAGCTGTAGTACAGAATGTAAAAAATAGGTACCTAGTTCTCTGAATAGGGGGTAATTTCACTTGTGAAATTGAATGTAAGGGAAATCTACTAATTACATAGCATACGTGTCCGTTTAACTAGATAAAATTAAACAGAAAGTCTAATCAAGGACTTAGTCTAACAGAGGTCAACAACACGTGTTATTGGTAAGCACATTGTTGTTATGATCGAACCGGAGAATAATAATTACTGATTTCTTTATATTTTATTTACCGTAGAGACAGTCTTTATTCTCATTAAATATGTCCACATCCATCAGAGCTGTTAATCCCGATGAGTAAATACGTAATATCACGAACAAAAACTTATTTTCTCACAGGTAATCACAAAAACACGATGATATGATACCAGTCCGCGACGCCATATGCAATGACAGTGACAGTTAGTCGACAGTGACACTGACAGTTTTATGACAATAATGTTTTGGCTAAACGATGGAGATGGAGCCCACAATAAAAAAAGAAAGAAAAAAATATTTTTTAGGTTCACATTTGGGTAGTGGTGACTTGGTGACTAGTTAGTGGCCGATGGGGTGGGAGTTGGGTGGGACCATGAAGTTAGCGTTTTAGGTGGGTGGGTGACACAGACACTACAAGTGCATTTCCATTTTTAAAACGAGGAGTCATCTCATCTTCATCTTCTTCGTTTTTCCCTACTATTCGTTTAGTGATCATTATGAGGCCTCGAACAACGCTATAAGAGTGGCATCTTTCTAGAGGAAAAAAAACTAATTGTTTGAGCCAACGACACAAAAAGAAGAAGTAGTGACTCCGCGTTTGAACAAGTTTATTTTATTTGCTAGTAAAATAAAATAAAAACTCCTTACTGTCAACTTCAAGAACTCCATTAGTGATAGTGATGGTGATGGATGATGAGTAGCAGGACTACCGTACCGATACGACTTGGTATCTGTAACGCGATCTATTATTTGCTACGGAAATCCCTGACTTTCAAGCTTCAACCCCCAATAACTTTTAACTGGCTTAACGGATTTTCATAAAACATAGCTTAAACCACCGAGCATCGCAGCAAGGGATGTTGCTTTCGGGTAAAAAAAATCCTCATCGAAATCGGTCTATCCGTTCAAGCGCTACGATGCCACAGACAGACAGACATTAGCGTCTACAAACACAATACCCCTTTTTGTCAGGGGTTGAAAATGGCTCCACTCGCATATTGCATTTGCAGGCAAGTGTAAAGTACCTACCATTGCATTTGGCCATTTCATGAAATGGAACGGGACATGCAACCAGCAAGCAAACAGGAGCTAACAAATGTAAAACGGAACATGTTTTTGACAGTTTTCAGGTTTCGTTCGATTGATTGATCGTGTATGTTTTTCGAGTATTTTGTAATTAAATTATTTTTATTGTTATAAAATGAAGACCAAGAAGATTTTTATTTTAGACTTATAAACAACGTTTAGTACCCCCGGAAAATTTGTAAACATGGCTTGACAAGTGTGTTGAAAACGCCGGTTGCGAAAATGTCTGTCCCTGACGAACACGACGATTTCATATTTCGTCCTCAACTACATTTGGATGCGAAATGGTTAAATCCTGACTTACAGGATGCCCTACATAATCCCGAGGCCTTGGCTTCTCTGTTCAATGGCCTTTTACAGGACAGAGAAATTTATTTCGACGCTAGCAATGGGCTTGTAAATGGGGCCGGAATTACAGCAAAATTAGGGGATAGTGGAAAATATTACTGTGGACTTAGGGTGAGTTTTGCTTTTTGTTAACTACGTAGTTATTCATAATGCGATTCGCTAATCACTCATCATCATCACTCAAGATTTGAGAAAATAATATCAAAACTATCTCCTACAAGCTGGGTAAATAAAGACAATGGATTCAAAACCCATAGACCAGTTTTAGCGACAATAAGATAAAGATAGGATACAATTTCTTTATTGCACTAACTAAGCATAACAATAATCAAAAGTACATTTAATATATTAAGTACAAACATGATACATAATGGTTAGCGGAACATAATGGACCTATGTTATAGAATTTTATTTGTTTTGCCAATTTTTATATGTTACCACCCAATCCATAAACTATTACTATCTGCATGTTACTGCAGCAGCTAATACATTGTTAATTTTTTCAAGTCCCGTTAATTTTAAATTGTAGTTGTTTAACCTTGGAAATTATAATTGTAAATATTATATTGGGCTAGGAATATTTATTCAACAATTTGTTAAGTGTCGAATAGTTACCACATATTGGCAAGCAAAGCTTAGGACACCCACCCACAAGGTGGACTGATGACCTGACCAAGATTGTAGGAAGGCGCTGGATGCAAGCTGCTCTAAATCAGTCATTTTGGAAATCCTTGGGAGAGGTCTATGTCCACTGTCCAGTAGTAGACGTTATGAGGCCTAAATAATAATGATGATGATAATGAACAAATGTCCTGAATTAACATTCAAGATATTGACGTGCACCTGCTGTGATGGGCTATGTGGACCACACTCTGGGTGTGCCTGCACACCTTGCGCCATGCTCTCAGCTGAAGAGGAACTCCGGCATTCCATCCAAACCAAAATCATAGCACCGCCACCATCCATCCAAGTCATAGATGACCTCAAATGGAAACAAGATCCAGGTATTCTGATTGAAATCAAATAAGAATAGAAAACAGAGGGTATTCTTTGCTACATTTCGTAATGTTAAAAGGAAAGAATTTCCTTTAAACAAATAAATAAAATTTTATTTAAAGAATTTCCTTGGGTTCCTTTTCAAAGAACTAAATATCTTTTGCAACACATTTCTGTTATCATACCTTTGTTCTAATACAGAAGGATAAATTCTAACTCACCTATAGGTGAACATGCACTAATCCAAAGATATACATCAGTGTTCATCTGAATTTCTACAACTAAAGTTTTTGAATTTTTTTTGGGAGACAAACTCAAGCAGTTTATAATCAGATGTGTCAATCGTTTTGCAGGCCCCGAATGTCTTCAAAATCTCATGGAATCTCTGATATGGGAGCAGCGCGTGCGAGCCATTCACACAGCAGTCAGTTGTCCGTTAATTTCTCAGATCCGCTGCTTGATAGTGCTGTGCTATAGACACCTAGTAGCAGTTATTAGGTATCATGTTTCATCATTTATTTTATTAGTAATTAACAAATAGATTTTTTTTACATTTATTTTCCCATTTACATGGATTTAGTTTTTCTACATGGGCATTTTATTTTAAGGAATGAAGGAATCATCTCATATTCATATTTTTTTACAAAGATCATTTATGATTTATCTTGGAGGCATGCAAAATAGTCATTATGCACTTTTTAAAATGAATTATGATTACAGAGATCAAAATCACCATAAGGAAGTAAAGAAGATCAAATTGGACAAAAAGCCCCCTCATGGCGTTAGTAATAGAGCCCTTAGTAATGTTGTCAATACTCTAAACAAACCTGTTGATCTGAGCGACAGTCAAGAAGATGGGGATGAGCAGGCAGATGATTCAGAGAAGTATGAATTTATAAATATTTATTTCTTTTTTAATGATGTAAAAGAAACAATGAAAATGGTCCTCTTATGATTTTTATTTCCCATGGCATTCATGATCAACATGATCGAAACAGTCTCATTCTTGACAGTAATGTCCCTCATGTATTTTAAAGCAAACAAGTGGGAATTAAAGTAAATTATTTGTTTTAGTGCGTTCGGCCTAGCTCGAGTAGGCGCAAGAGCTGCCCTTCGCCTTGCGCTGTCACTCGTTCGTCGAGCGTGGCGATGCGGGGAAGATGCGGACGTATGTTCGGCGTTACTCCGCGACGCATTAGACGCTGTGCGCGCTTTGCCAGACGCGGCGCTGTTCGCCGGAGCTGGCACTGCGCAGCAAGCGCCGCGCTCGCAGAAGATATGGGCAGAGGTTGTGGATAGCGCCGCTAAGTTCCTACATCAGGTTGTGGCTGGGTGAGTAATATAGCATTCAAAACGTTTATCAAGTACAGTGAAGAGGCAGAGACAAATGGAGTAAATGTATGATGAATTGGTATCCAAGGTACAAAAAACGAAAAAGAGAAAGACCGTCTAGAGGTTGTCAGATGATATCAGAGATGTAGCAGATGGCATTTGGACCAGAACGACACTAAACAGAGCGGAGTAGACAGGCAATGCGCAGCAAGCGTCACACTCGCAAAAGATATTATTTGTAGGTCGATAAATTATAAGACTTGTCATATTGAGAAACAACTCTGGACGTAATACAATGCCAATAATACATTAAAAATATATATTCAGTGGGTGTCTTCATTTTACCCACTACTCAGTTGACCAATATAGTCAACTTTTTGAATGCACAAAAATTGATCCTGACATTGTTGTTGATAGAAAAGGAAAAAACCATTTATACTTAAGCAAAACCCTTAAAACTTATTTTTTCTTTGTGTTTCAGAGAAGTAGGGTGTAATGTTCCTTTAGGAGATTGGAGAACGTCACTGTGTGTCTGGGTGGAGTTGTGTGCCCGACGTGCGGAATTACCTGCCTTGTTGAAAGCTGCAGATGTGTTAGTTACCTTACCTCCGCGCCAGAAACGACAACCAGATAACCGGTGAGAAAATAATCAATACGATATTTATGTTCATCACAGATGTACGGTTGGATGCGGTTACCGAAATTGTGTGTTTTTAAAAAGAGAACATGTCCAAAGAGTATTTGCATTGCATAAGCTTGTGGACTGATTGACTGACTAATGATTCTGCTAGCTATGAAGGCATTGTTGATTTTCAGTGCAACTTCAAATAATCGGAATACTTTGTAGATATTTATAATTAGTCTAAATATGTAATTAAACAAAATTATCTTTGTTTTAGAATTACTCTAGAAGAATGCACAGCACCTTTGGGACCATTTCTAAGGCGCATGGCAAAGGTCCCAGCGCCCAATCCGATTGTAAACAACGAACCAACCACTGAAGTCAATCCTACAGAAGTGTACCTCAAGTAAGTGCATCTTTATTTAGCCTTAAAACAAACGATAATTTTAAGTGGTTTAAATAGTACATATGACAATTTGGCATCCTTCATTCGCGTGAACCCTGTAAGTATAGCATGTAATGAAGAAGTTTGACAGGATAATTTGAAGTCAAGACGCCACAATTAAGCATGGTAAATATGTAAGAGGTTGTGGGTTCCAATCCCACTTGTGGCAAGTTTCTCGTTACATACTTACCTATTTAAAAATTTGATTGGGTTAAATTGTTATTTTTTTTCCTTTATATGGTTTTGCCTAAAGTTTACATAATTTGACAGGGAGCTCAATTTACCAAGCGGCGATGGACTCATGGAAGTGAGGAAAGCGGGTATTGCCTTGTTGTGCCACATGGACCGGCTTGGAGCACCGTTACTGCCTCCCTTGAAGGGATTTGTCACGGTAAAACATCTCGATTGATTCACACCATATATTTACCACCACATATTTGTAGTAGAGCCACGCTAGCGGCAAATTGTGTTATGCTAGTAGCATGAACAGGCCGGCTCGTCTGGGAAGTACCACACTCACAGAAAATCGACGTCTGAGTAGTAGCTTCACCACTTCTATGCTTCGTTCGGTGAGAGAGCCGGAGCCCCCCTCTACCCCTTCATTCTGGGAAGGGCAAGAAAGGCCGGTAACGCTCCTGTTACACCGACGTGTTGCAGTTGTCCATGGGCAACGGTGATCACTTACCATCAGATTAGGCTTGTTCGTTATCCGCCCTATAACATAAAGACCAACCTAGGATTGTTTAGTTTGCTCAATCCAAAATAAAGGGTAAAAAAAACAGTTCAGATGGCAACTTACAACTTTTTGCTCTTTTCAGTGTACGGAATCAGCACAGGAGGTGGTGTCCGTAGGTTCTGGCCACCTCAGCCTGGGTACTCTACGAATTCAGCAGATTGCCTGTGCCGAGAAACTAGCACTGTTGCTGACTCAGGAAGGAGCTGTGTATACATTGCCTTATGATACTATGCAGCCACAGCTTGCACCAGGTAAACAAATGTTTTTATTACCCAAGGCTTTTTTTCAGTATACATAATCAGCATAGGAGGTGGTGTCCGTAAGCTGTAAATATCTTAGCCTGGGCATGCTACGAATCTAATAAGCTAGATTTTTAGTGTACCCAGGTTAAGATGTTCAGAGTCTATGGACACCACCGCCTGTGCCGAGAAGAGGGCTCTGTTTCTGACTAAATAGGAAGCTGTTTATACGTTGCCTTATGAAACCATGCAGCCACATTTTGCACCAGGTAAACGAACGTGTAGGCCTCTTTGTCGACGCATCCATCTCGAACATGTAAAAATGAAAGCTTAATTTTTTTTTAAATTTTGTTCATGCCAGAGTTCTTTTAAAACAATAAAAAAAATCTAAAAGTGCCTCATTTTCTCTAAAGTCCTTAAAAAAAATAATTTTTCTTTTCAGGTTTAGAAAACAAGACAATAACTCAAGTGGCTTGTCACGGCACCGGCCGCCATTTCCTCTGCTGCTCATCTTGTGGTGGCGTCTGGTCATGGGGCTTGGGTGAAGATGGACGATTAGGGCATGGGGATACCGCCCCCAGAGATGCCCCGTCTGCTATCCACCATCTTGCGCACCATGAAGTTGTCAGAGTGGCTGCTGGCACTGCCTGCAGGTATGTGGAGGAAGAAAAACTCCAGTCACTAGTTAAGTCTCAGCGATATCGCGTCTAGTGATGCAACCAGGTGTCTACCACCTTGGGCATTGGGCAGGGCGTGGCAGTGAGAACGTAAAGATTTTTATAGCACATTAGCCAAAAATGGCCGTTTTCGCAAATGTGCTAAAAAAGTTTTGCGTTCACTCTTCAAACTGTAGACTGTAGTTCATATAATAGTTTGAAGGGTTATCGAGGTTTTTATCAAGACAAATTTTTAAATTAACTGTTCCTTTACCGCCAATACCAGACACAATAGTAAGACAATGAACGTGGACATTTATTAATGTCGTGCGGGTCTTTACCGGTTAAATCGCCGTTGTCTTTCAATTATTTTATTCAAATGGCAGCACTAGGCCCAAAAAAATGCAGGTAACCTCTTAAGAAAAAAATCTTTTTCAAATGCATATGTACCTGTAAGTTATATAAATTCTGAACGCTGTGCGCTATTTGGATATAGCTCTAAAAATATTTCCATAGAGGATGTAGAGAGTAAGATCGTTCTATTTTGTTTTCAGTGCGGTGATTACGTCTCGCGGCGCTCTGTACACATGGGGCAAAGGCGCGCAGGGTCGGCTCGGCCACGGCACGCTGGAGAGCTGCCTCACACCACAACCGGTTTCCTTCAGCGCGCATAACATCGAACGGGTCATCGACGTTGCTTTAGGTATGTCTTCATACTATCTTAATCTTCTAAAAAACAATAGTTAAACAATGCGTTCTTGCGTAGATCTACACATCGGCGCACGGAAGGTTAAAAAATCTCTGCTGGTTTAAAAATGCAGTAAAAACATTTAGCTCTGGATTCCTTCAGTTAAATTAATAAATCTACTGTCTTCTTTTTCTCGTGTCGAAAGCTCGAAATAAAAATAGATTTTTTCCCTCCAGAAGGTTGCCACTTTTGCTGCACTGCCAGCATTATCTGAGGCCTCATATAGGTCACGCTTAGTGCAGCTGGTAGGGCACGATAGGAAGGAGAGGTGTGTTATAGTCTGGTCGTCATAACCACATTGACACTGTTGCAGTTAGGTCAATATACCGCCACCGGGATAAATTATGCTTGCATCGGCCTTCCTCAGTTCGGAGTCGGTTTAAGGTTTTCCATGTGACCCGGTGGTAGTTCCTCCGATATTTGAAAAAAATCAGGAGGAGGTGTCTGCTGCGCCGCTTCTGCTGTAATTTGGTGACACGACTTTGAATCTTATACCTTTAAACGAGCAATTCTTGTATGTATGTATATATATATATATATATATATTTATAAATTTCTGTGATCTCGAAAACAGCTCTAACGATTTTGCTGAAAATTTGTATATGGGGGTTTTCGGGGGTAAATAATCGATCTAGATTAGTTTTATGTTTGGGAAAACGCGTGTTTTTGAGTTTTCATGCGTTTTTCTTTTCACGCAGAATATGGTCGCTAATTTCGTCACGGCTACCGCTTTGATTTTAGCTCAGTGGTTAAGGATACCGACCGCTAGAAAAAGTGTTACGGGTTCGAATCCCACTCAGTGACTTACTTTTTTTTAAATTTTATATTTAAGTTTATGTATAATTTTTTATTTTGCATTATTTTTAGACAAGTTTTAAAAAAATAGTTAATTTTCATGTTCAGGTTGGGGTGAAGGCCAAACTCTCTGTTGCACTTGGGAAGGCGCAGTGCACGTGTTCGGCGACAGCGAGGGCGGCGTCCCGCGGGCCCTCACGTGCTTGTCCGTGCTGCGGATCACCCGCGTGTACACTGGAGAACACTGGCACGCAGCGCTCACTGATGGGTAAGCTGCGGTCGTTGAATTTCATTGAACGAACGAGTAAAGTTTTTAGAGTCTGTTGAATAAATCAAGCGTTTGTTTATAAGTTAAAGTAATAAAATAAAATTGTATGTAAAGGTTAACAAATAAATAAGGGGCCCTCGCCACATTGCGGAACAAAACCGAACTTCATGCTCGGTGTTTTTCTACGTGATCGAATCAAAAATTAAGAAATTCGTAGGAGAACAAAGTTAAGCTCGTTAAAGTGACAATGGGCGAGACACAGCGCGACGAACCGATGTCAGAGGTAAAAAGCTTCTCGAATGGCGACCGCGTACTGGCAAGCGAAGTGTAGGACACCCACCCACAAGGTGGTCAGACGACCTGACTGTTGGTTGCTGGAAAGCGCTGGTTGCAGGCCGCTCTAGATCGGTCATATTGGAAATCTTTGAGGCTGTGACGTTAAGATTATTTTGAGAGAAACAATATTTAAAAAGACCAAATTCTTTAATTTAATTTTTAACAATTTATTCACTAAGTGCCGGAAGTAGTCACAGGTAAGGGTCGTAGGTTCACAGCCACGAGATTCGTTGTTCCAGAAGAGATTTCCAAAAGTACTCAGCTTTGAAGCAGCCCGGCGTCCAGTGGTGGTCGAAAGAGGACGAGACTCCTCACGCCTCCGTATTTATATGGGCCGCGCGGGGTGGAGAGCGGGGTAAGGAGGGAAGCGCCAGTGCGGACATCGTCACAAGGCCTATGTCATATATAGCAGAGGACGTTATGCGACTGAAATGATAATTCAAATTCTAATGTGTGTTTTTGTTTTCAGTGGGCAAGTTTACACTTGGGGAAAAGGCGATGGCTACCGACTCGGTCATGGGACCTTAGAAAGTATAAAATCACCAAAACTACTGGAGGGTCTTCAAGGTCAGTCTTTATTTTGACATAAATTTAGTTACTACTATTAAAATTACCTACTGTGTATGTGTTATAGCCGTGTGGTTTCCGGTAGAGTAGAACAGGGCCACTCCAAGTCCAAAGTCAAAGTATTTTTTTTTTATTCAATGTAGAATAAATTTATTTATAGTAAGAAAGGAAATACAAGCTAAACAAAGCTTATAAATATCATGAGACCTCTCCAACCTGTCTGGCCAGGGAGGAGAGTGTAGGCTAAGTCCTCTGGCTGCTTTGGCCAAGTCTGGGTCTGGTAGTTCAGAGAGGGTCCGCAGTGGAAACCGAAAAGACTTGATGATGATGACGATTATGTGTTATAGTTAAAACATAGTAATTTTGTTTATTGTTTATTTTACAGGTATTCGTATAGTGGAACTGTCATTAGGCGCAGCGCATGGCGTAGCGCTATCCGCAGAGGGTGTTTTGTTCGCGTGGGGAACTCACGAGCGAGCGCAGATTTCCAAACCAGTGCCACAGTTGTTGCAAGTTCTTAATCCATCTTTCAAAGCCAATGGTAAGAAAAACCTTATGTTATTAAAATTAATCTATTATATCGTATGCTTACGACGAGAATTTTTCTATTTAGACCGAAGGTTGACTGGTAGAAAATGCTTTTAGCGTTACATTCGCCTTTTGTACCATTTTGTTTTAGTGTCAAAAGGAAAAAAAAATCTCGAACGTTTTTTCTAATATCTTTTAATTGTGTTTTCTACGCGCATTGTTCTTTTTCGCCACACAGCCCCCTTTCAGTACTTCCTTATAGCTCCGATGCCATAACATCTCTTACGAAAGTAACTGTTTTAGGTATATTTTTTTCCTATGGCGAAGCCAAAAGGAGGGAATCGTGTTCAATTCGCCTCCCTCGTATCTTCTATGATATTCTGGTACCTAGTCCGCTGGTTATGGGCTATATGACGTCACTCTAAATTCGTCCTCTATTGGCCATAATATAATTAAAATTGGATATAATATAATATATTTAATAGAAAATATTAAATAAATTAAATTATACCGTGTAGGGCAGTCTTTCCCAAAGTGGGCGATAACGCCCCCTTGTGGGCGCTGCAGGTCTCAAGGGGGGAAAGAAAATGTTTTTTTTTTGCTAGGAGCTTTATTTAGCTAGGAGGCCTCTTAAACAACGACTCCATTTTTTCACCTATTTAAAAACCACTATAACTTCAAATTAAAATTTAATTTGAAGTTATAGTGGTTTATGTGTATATCTATATCTATAAATTTAATTTGAAGTTATAGTGGTTTATGTGTATATCTATATCTATTTTACTACCGACTTCCTTTTTTTAGGTGTTACAAGTGGGCCTAATCAAATCATAGTTTGGAGCCAAGAGAGTCCAAGAGATCTTCCGTCTTCCATGCCATTCGTTATAGACTTATCAGATAGCACATTCAAGTAAGTGTATGGACCAAAGACTTTTGAATTAATATAAAATGATTTGGGAAGTCGGAACTTATACTTTACTTTTTTTTTCAGATTTTTAGAAAGGTTATTGAGGATAGTAGTGGAGCAAAGTAATTCGTCTCCGATCCAGGAAACAGAATGTATAGCTATTGCTTGTTTGAATCTCCTTAGGCTACAGGTATGTAATGAAGGCTCGATTTTTTTAAACAAGACCCACAAAAATTAATTGTATCTTCAAATGCTAAGAGAAAACTCTCTGTAAAGTAACTATTTCAGTGTCTTTCTTAAATTTATGACGCAATCGTCGCAATCGTAGCGCTAATTTATGAACTTTAATTTTAAAACACAAATCAAAGTATTAATTTTAAACAACAGGTCCACGCATGGCAATGCTCACGTGGAGAAGACGGTGAAGAATCTCTTAGTTCGGCCAGTGCAGAAAAACGGTCATGGTGCAATGGCGTACATACCGCTCTCGTAGCGTTAGTAGAAGGTCGAGCGGGGCCGGTCGCCGCGGCGGCCGCGAGGCGGGCCTTAGCTGCGGCCTGGCCTTTGCTGTTACCGACACCGCAAATACGAGCGCACCATCTTATAGCTCTTTTACCACAAGGTTTGTATGTAATACTTGTCATCTATTCCCAAAATAAAGTTTGACCTAGGACATCAAATATTGGTTGATTCCTTCAGTGCGGAAATGTAGTCAATGGTAAACAAACGCTGCAGTTATGGGTGGTTAGCAGCGGCCTGGCCTTTGTTGTTATCGACTCCGCAGATACGTGCGCATCATCTTATAGTTTATTTACCACAAGGTTTGTATGTAATACCTGTGATCTATGCCTAAAGTAACGTTTGACCTAGGTATGACATCAAATATTAACTAATTACTTCATATAGTCCTAATTAATGTGTTCAATGGGAGTGCGGAAATATAGTTAATGGAAAACACACGCTGCAGTTATGGATGGTCAGCTGCGGCCTGGTCTTTGCTGTTACCGACACCGCAGATACAAGCGCATCATCTTATAGCTCTTTTACCACAAGGTTTGTATGTACTACTTGTAATATATGCCTGAAGTAACGTTTGACCTAGGACATCAAATATTGATTGATTCCCTCATACAGTCCATATTAATGGGTTTTGATGGGAGTGCGGAAATATAGTCAATGGAAAACACACGCTGCAGTTATGGATGGTCAGCTGCTGACTGGCCTTTGTTGTTACCGACACCGCAGATACAAGCGAATCATCTTATAGCGGTTTGTATGTAATACTTGTAATCTATGCTTAAAGTAACGTTTGACCTAGGTAAGACATCAAATATTGTTTGATTCCTTCATATAGTCCTTATTAATGTGTTCAATGAGAGTGCGGAAATATAGTCAATGGTAAACAAACGCTGCTGTGATGGATGGTTAGCAGCGGCCTGGCCTTTGTTGTTACCGACTCCGCAGGTACGAGCACATCATCTTATAGCTCTTGCCACAAGGTTTGTATGTAATACTTGTGATCTATGTCCAAAGTAACGTTTGACCTAGGTAAGCATCAAATATTGATTGATTCCTTCGTATAGTCCTGATTTAAGTGTTTGATGGGAGGGAGTTCGTAAATACATTTAATGGAACGGATACGCTACAGTTATGGCCCTGATTGAAGGACGTGGAGAGCTAACCGCTAGGCAGGACTGTTTTTGTAGCAACTTACAAATGTTTGTATGATGTAATCTATAATTAGTCAATTGTCATAATTATATTATTGTCCGAAAGTTTCAAGTACTTACATTTTTTTTGTTATTAAACAATGTATTTCGTTTTCAGGTTCCGTACCAGCGAGCGCAGGTGCTAGGTTTATGACTGAGCTCCTTGTCTGGTCGTTATTGGGCGGCGGTGGACTACGCGAGGCTTTACGAAATGCTCTACAAGACAATCCTACGGACGCCTATAACCACTTGCAGTTGGATGTGTAAGTGTTTATTAAGTAGCCTTAATCCTATTAATCTTAGAACTCAGAAAGATTAAAACTTCAAAAAATAATCTTCTGCAATTTATTTTTTCTTGCTTCAAATTTAGGATCTGGCCAGTAACAAAGTTAAGTTTTTAATCGTTAAGTTCATTCTGATTGATATTTTTATTTTTAGAGATTACGATCAAGTCGATATTATAACTGGACAGCGAGGTCCTAACACTTCAACGACTGGGGAAAATGGTGAAAATGTACAAGGTAAAGAATCTTAAACTAAATATATTTATATAATTAATTTGGATACAAAGCTTTAGTTCTTCCCATACATTAAATACCAAGAAAACTTGTTCAACCATCAATTAATGTCACTAATGTATTATTTATATGTCTAGGATGTCCTGAAGAATACCAGCTTAGTAATGCAGCGACTGCAGAGAAAGGTGCTTCGGTCCCTCTTATGCATTTGGTAAGTAAAATAATCACTTATTATTATTTTCTGTATCGGTCCACTGCTGGACTAAAGGCCTCTTCTTATAAATGAGGATTTGCCCAAAATCATCATGTTGGGCAGACGGGTTGACGAAATCTCGAGCTACTTCTCGCTTCGCAAGATGCGTATAGGTCGTTGATCCCGGCTGTCATCATTGAAAATTCATAAAAATTTAATGCGTTAGCAGTAAGGCCGTAAAGGTAGTGAATAAGGTCTTCAATAATTTGATATTTATAGGTAAAGCATCTCATCCGCAATACGAGCTGCCAAACACAGATGCACATAACAGCGATAATGAATGGAGACACAAGCAAGACTGATGATCCTAAAGGGCACGACACAGTGAGCCCTAGCTGCGATCTGCTGATTCGATTTCAAAGGTACATCTTACTAACCTAAAATCTATCCAATTTTTTTTACAATCATTCTTGCTAAATACAAAATAGGTAAAGAATCCTTTTAGTGTGCGAATATATACTTAACGATTTAACTGCGCATCATCTATACGATTTCATTGCACATTTATCTTTCCATTATTAAATCGCATCGTAAATCGATTTAGTGTTACGTACGTGTTTAGCCGCCGTAACCCATGCATTTTCTTTTTAAAAAGGCGATTTGTATTATTTTTTTTGCAGACTGCTATTTTGCGAAGCTATGTGGACGCGCGGCGGGCGGAGCACCCGAGGCGGCGTGAGAGCCCTGCTCACTGAGTACACCACCTTATTATCTGAACACGTTCACTCGACGCTATCCATGTTTACACGATCCGTGCACCGAGCTGACAATAACCAGTTGGTGGCTTTGTGCGACTTGATCTCTGCTGATATTGTTGGTAAGTGAATATGACCTGGCCCGTTTTCCGAGGGGTCGGTACATGTAAAAAATGATCGCCTTGAGTCGTTTGGGGGGGGGGGGGGGGACTACTATCGTTTGTCTAGGGTCAACTGGGGTTTATAAACCACAAAAATCACTGTGGCGCATGCCCTGCCTATATGGTCACAAATGTCGTCACCCAGGGAATTTTAAATGGTATTTAGGTTTTTCGCTTAAGCATGGAATCGACAATATATGATACTAAAAACATATCATGTATAAGCTCAACTTGGAAAAGACAAAACCACCTATAGGTATTTAAAATTTACTTTTGATTTAGGTCGCGTGGTAAGCGAATTGGGTGCTTGGATCAACGCGTGCGCAGCGCGTACCCCCGGTGCTTTGGCCGACTCTACTAGCTCTCTAGTGAAGATCGCCAGGGCTTGCGACGAGGCCGCGAAAGTTTTGCCCTCGGCGGCGAAGATCGACGCGGATCTGTTGGGCTGGCCCGGACTTGTGTCGAAGAGACCTCAGCAGAACAATAGTGTTATACGCAAGTGAGTTTTGCTTTCTAGAGTGAAATAAAGCGTAACAAAATAATGATCCTTTATCATATTAATTCAAAAAAGGAGGAGGTTATTAATTTGTCGACGTCTTTTTTTATGTATATTCACCGATTATTCGAAAAAGCCTGGACCGGTTTGGAAAATCCTTTTTTTGTTTGAAAGTGCATCAATCAAAATCATTAGTAGTTTACGGGTGAAGTCGGTTTATACGGGTTTTTTGAAAAATGATTATGTTATTCAGGGACGTGCTGTCCATAGAGACGCAAAGACATTGGCTACCCGGAGCTTCCCTAATATATCCGCATTTTTTATATTATAATAAATAATAAATAGAAATATATTTTCAAATAAACGCGCGCTTCCCCGTCCGTTTCCCATCGCGCCATATGCAGGCCACCGCCACGTACTACCTTACTTAGGTTATACGTATATACGCTCATGTACTCTAGGGGCTACCTACCTAAAAGACAATTGTTCATCGTGTCTCGATTTGCACACATTCACAACGCATGGATAAGGATTTGCGTCTGTAGTATGATCGTCAACGTACTTCACCCACGCACACAAACATGAAGTATTCGCGCACACAACTAATATTTTAGACTTTGGCTGATGAATGCCATTTTTGAAACGCATTAGTAACAATTAAAGCAAATTTTTGTATGGAAAAAAGCATTAGGTTAGTGAAACGCTGATTTCAAAAATGGTCCTTATCTTTAAGCTAGTTCTATCTCAATAATCAACGTTTTTTATCTCTTTTCACTTTTGACCAATAAGGAATGATATCGATTTTAGGCCTATTCATTTGTTCAGAGATGCGTACCGAGATGAAATCTAGAATGTTATTGGTTCTCGCTTGTGTTATGCTACCAATTTAAATACACGGAAGATGTTCGAGGATAAAACGGAACACGAAGATTTTTGTGTTAGTCGTATATATTTGATATTTTTTCTTGTCCAATGATAATTATTTGCATTGTCGCATTACAAATCTCTGAACTCTGAACTTTGTTTTGTTTGCGATAACAGATGAAATTAGAAGTTTCTTATTTTTCTTTTCTATTATTACCTCTTTAAAACAGTTTGCAATGGAAAGGTTTCCATGTGAAAGTGGTGCGCCAGGTGTTTTTTTGCTAAAACTGAGAAGTTACGCGTTTAACCATTTAACTTTTGAGGAAAAAAGTGCAATAATCATAAATGGCCGATGCCAGCCTATTTTGGATTAAGTTCAAACAAGCGGTAAGCTAAAAGGAACATTTATTAATATTAAACATTATGACGCGTATAAGTGGCTCTCAGGATGTAAACACACTAATAGGGTCAGTTTAGTCAGAGAGCTTTATTTTAGTCCCACTGCTGGGCAATGGCCCCACAATTAGTCTACCCTGCAATAATCGGTGATGCACGTCCCTGATGTTATTTATGGTCAAAAGATTAATCTTTTGAATACGAGGTGTCCTTATCTTACAAAAAAAGTGCCGGGCATTTAATTTTGTTGTATAAGTACACAAATGCGGCGCTAGGGACATTGGTACAGCTGGTGGTATATATGGAATTACGGCAGTTAATGCCGAAAATCGGGCATTTTGAACTCTATTTGGCCCACAACTCGTTATTTCATACAAATGTCTATTTTAACGTTTAGAAAATAGTACCTGATTAGACTAACAGATCATATTTTCTTTTATCACAGATGTGATATCCAAAACCATACAAAGGAAGGCGGTTCGTGGATCATAGTCGCTGGTCACGTCTACGACGTGGAGCGCTTCGAATGCGACAACGCGAGTACGGTGGAGCTCGTGAGAAAGATGCGCGGGTGCGACGCGACTGCCGCTTTGAGCGTGGAACCGCACGCGGCGTACCTATCGCGCGTCACTGAGAAGTGTGTAGGGTTGTACGCTTGCCAAATGTACTCTCACCGCTGCAACGTAAGTTGTTCTTTATTATTATATTGGTGGATTTTTGTAATATTTTTTGTTAAACGTTTTATTTAACTGCCTCCGTGGTCTAGCGGTCAAGGCTTGGTCAAGGCCTTTCGCCTTGTGATTCGAAGGATGTGGGTTCGAATTCAATTGGGAAGCATACTTTGTAAAGTCTGGTTAGGATATTGCAGGCTTGAATCACCTGATCTTCCGAAAAGAAAGATCATTTCGTGTTTCGGAAGGTACGTATAAACTGTGGGTCCCGAACGCCATCTAGCGTTTGCTCAAACCTATACAAGGATTGGTCCTGGTCTACCCTTTAGGTTGCAGAGGTCAGACGGCAGTCAATCTGTGTAAAAAACAGTAACCTCCTCAAATCACTTAGGTTAACTCCGGGCTCTGAAGCGTTACCGCTGAGGATGCAACCGGGAATACGCTCGGATGATGATGATGAAACTTTTTATTATAGTCCGGCTGACCAGGATTCGATAGATTTAGACGATCATCGCCAGGGCGAATGTTCGCTGTAATCACAATATTACGCGATTAAACCGTTTAACAATTTTTATAATGAATTTATAAAAAAATTATTTATTGACACAATCCCAAAAACATGTAATCGTTTTCATTTCCACCAGGAAAGTTCGTCAAGCCTTCAGACCCATCACGTATTATCAACTTGTGCGTTCAACATAGCCCTTGGAATCAGTCAGTGTGGGGTTCGACTAGCGCGCTCGCTACCAGTACAACAAGCCGAAAGAGATGCTGCGCCGTACGCAGCGGCGGTATTCTTGAGGGGAGGTTTACAGGTAAGGAAAACGTGACGTAATCCCTATTTTTGAAACGCGGAATCACTAAACAAATCATTTTTTGTATAGAAAAGCATTAATTTAGTGACTCCCGCGATCAAAAGTACGTTTCCGAACCCTGCGGAGCAATGATAGGCGTGCCTGTGTAATCGTTAAAATTCAATGCATTTTGATGATCTGATCTGATTACACCACCTTTCACTATTAATTTCACGAAACAGTACTGTGTTGCCATTTTAACGTCGAAGTTATGTGAATTACTACAGAATAAAACGGTAGTGTGTTTAATGCTAAGGTTTTGTGTCAAAAATACTTATAACCTCTTCATAGGTCTCTCAACTAACGAATCCGTTCGAAGAAGAAAAAGCTGAAGCCCGAAGCGGATCGTCGACCGGCGGCAATAGTCCTGCCAGCGAAGCGCCCCCTACTCGAGCCAGGCCTCCGCCCCGAATCAGTGTGACCATAAGCAACGCACCAACCAGTAATAATAGCACTAATTCCAATGGTCCTGTCACGGCAGCGCAACGCGCGGATCAGCTTCTTTTCGCGCTGGCTGAACCAAAATTACATGTAAGTTTTTTTTATCTACGCACATATCATAAGTGCTCTAAAAGGCGTTCAGAAACCATGCAATGATCAGCATTACCAACCAGTAGGAATTAACGGAGAAGAAATGATAATATTACCTCCTGAAATCAGTAGGTAATGAGTTTAAATTTGGAACGGCTCTCAAATTCGAATGGGTGTCTATTCTATATTCCATTTGGTTAGGTATTTAAATAAATGTAAACAAACTTGACATGTATTTTTATTGAAATATACACTTCATAAATCAATAACTTCGCTGATTACAAAGTAACTATGTTATAAATTATAAATTACATCATTACTTTGTAATTTGTAAAGGTTTAAAAGGTTTAAAAGGTTGTAAAGATCTATAGATATTGAAGCAGGTATCAAGATGAATGCCAAAATCAGTATATTTTTTAATATAAATCGCACGACATTTGATCTCGAGTGACACAAGAAGAGGGGCGTTCATTCGTTTATCTATGATTTAAAAAAATGACAGATGCGAATTTCGAAACGCCGCCATTCCGAATTGTCATTTGTTTGTTGATGTTTTACTGTTTACGAGTGTTTGTGAAAAGTTGAAACGAATTAAAATAGTTAAAACTATCTTAGAGCACTATGATAATTATGTGTGTAGATAAAATAATGTATGCAACTATACATAATTAGGCATTACAACACTCATGTGATATTATTATGAAACTCGCCTTCGGCTCGTTTTATAAACCCACATTCGTGTTGTAATGCCCTTCATTATGCACAGTCGCATAAACTACTATTAAATTAATAATAAAGATTTATTTTATAAGATACCACACTATTACTGAGCTTACTTCATCACTTTAGTGACCAAAGTACTATAATCTTTAGATTATAGTTATTTTTCTGTGTTTTAACAACCTGCCTATATTAAGGCATTGTAGGTACTTCACTTCTCCGTTTCACACACTAGTAAATTCAAAAGTCACTTCTGCAGGTTTCCTCACGGTGTTTTCCTTTACCGTATAAACAACCTCTAGAAAGATATTCTATCTAGTAATAATGAAATTCATTTCGATGTCCCAATAATGAAATCTTATTGGTTGTAACATGAGTAAAGCTTTTTTTTTCTGTATAAGTCTCTCTTTTCTTCTTATATTTAGGTGATAAATTGTATAAACAGACAAAAGGCAATACATATTCTAAAATTCCTATCACAGGATCCCCTAGCACTACATTTATGGTGGGCGTGCGAAAGGCGAGAAGGGTGTGCACCACACTTCCCTCCTGAGCATCCACTGGAAGAATTGCGACGCGCTATGTTGGCTGCTCTCCTATTCCATGCCGGTTTAAAGGAACATGCATTGGCTACCGCTACTGCCGGTTAGTATTCTCTTATAACGTGTAAGACTATCACATAATCTATTTAATTACATCTTTTGTTTAAAAATTCAAAATGCAATGGCTCAATCTTACCACAAGCTAAGAATTGTGTCTGGTGCATGGTATTTGTATTATTATTTATTTATTCATCTGAATTCGAGTTCCATTGATTCGAAAGTTTGTAATATTTTTTCTTATAGAAATGGAAAGAGGTGAAGTAAAACTATCACCTGCAATGTCGGAAATAGTCAAAGCGGTTCAACAAAGCAAATGGACGTTGATGAGGACCCGGCAGCAGCTGTCTCGAGGATACAAAGAGGTAGCGGATTTCAAATACGTATAGTTTTGCGCTTCTTTCTTTTTCTTTCCTACTCTCTCTCTCTCTTTCTTACTCTTTCCATCTCGCTATCTCATTTTATCGTTATCTCTCAGGAATCATAATAGATTTACCAAAAGTTTTTTTTTTCTCATAATATTAGGTATGTGCAGCACCATTAGAACGCGCTCGTTTCCTTCTACATGAAGTGCGAGCGGCTGTGTCGCCAGCAGTCACTGCATTACGCTCTCGTCCACCATCTCGACGGCCGCCCACCGCTAAACGAATATTCCAGAAGGTTATGCGAGCATCGAAGACGCCTAGCTTTAATAAGTGGTAAGAATACATATTATTCTTAATTGTGTGAAAAAGTTATGAACGTTTTTTCCTATCCATGACCTATTCCTATTTATTTATTTGGTTTAATTTTTAGTTTTGAAACTACGAAAGATCTGAGAAATAGACAAAATAGTCTAAGCAAAAGCATGTTGAAAGCAACAGGCAGCCTTTTACAAGGAGATGCGTTATTAATAAAATCATCTATCGCTATCGCAGCGACCAAAACCCCTGAAGACATTCCACCTAGTATTGTAGTAGAACACCACAGAACCCACCCAAATATAGAGGGCGCTGGCGACTCAAAGGAATTAGCTAATCAACAAACTAAACTTAAACTAAAGATAAAAGATAAACTTCTAGAAAAAGATCTCAAAAACGCTTCAAATTACGATGACATGAGAAATGAAGGTCGCAGTGATTTAAAACTGACAGAGAGGGAAGATATCTTAGACAAAGACCACGACGACAAAACGCCGACAAACGAGATATCAATTAGTTCGATAAACGATATGACTGATAACTCGATTCTAAAAGAATCGATGGAAAGCGAGAAACAAGTGATGTTGCTCGCGGATGATCTCAAAACTGATCTCATAATGGCTGATGAGGAGAAGGATGATGATAATTCAGAGAGAAATAAGTTCGTCAATGCTTGGGTTTCGAGGCTCGCGTGTGAAGAAAAAGGTAAATTACATGAACTACCTTGAAAATTCAATACCATTTACATACATAATTACGCATTGTAAATATTTTTTTTAGATTTGTACTGGCTTCTAGAAGAAGTTACCCCAGAACAACAGAGTTTAACAACTTCTGTTATAGACTTTATTATGACTGAAGACCCTTGTGATATTGACATACTAAGGAGAGCGTTGTATTGCCAGGTATGTAAGTTTTCAGGTTTTATGTAAGATCATTATTGCACATTTTATTAAAGAACTTAATGTCATTGACATTTCTATTTCAGGTACAAAGAGCTGAGATGAGACGAAATGGATATAGCATGATTAACGCTATATTACATTCTTCTCAAACTATGTCTGAAAGTGTGAAGTATGCAGCATTGACCGGTCTATTAGGTTTGTCTATGGCCGAATCCGTGATTAATGCGCCTTTAAAACCTACTATTCCATTGACGCCGCCTTTGAATGGCATCGAATCTGTGATACCGTACTCGAAGTACATGGTGCTTCTAGAAAGATCTAAATTGATGGACTATGTTCTAATAGAGTTAAAGTCTAAAGTATTGGAAGGGGAGCAGACTCAACCCCTACCTTTGAAGATGAGTGCTAACTATGGAGCGCATGCGTTGTTAAATCGTCCTGCAAGGGCAAGGTTGGTTTATTTAAACATATATTTTTCTCTCATTTTATAAATATTTTTTGAGACTTGAAAGTATATCCGCCTCCTTTAAAGCTTCTTACATTCTAAACAAAATGGTCGCACAACCATAGATCCAACGTTCCTACACATGCGTCCATGTGTAAGTAAAACGTAAGGCTCACGTATTGCGATTATCCGACTATGTTATGCTGTTTGTCATTATTTTTCTCAGGCTATTCTACGTTATATTCATAGCGAAAAGTCTTATTTCATATTTCTTCATATTATACCTACCGACCTACCGACGCGTAAGGGCGTGAGCTTTCGTTGTGTATGTAAGTACCTATATGTCACTAAAGCTGACAAGGCGATCTGCCGTAGTAATGTTCTATAGCGGTTAGTGATTCTCTCTTTTCAAATTATAATATTTTTTTATTTTTTCTCTAATATTGTAATTAAATTTGTTGTAGATTCCTGATAAGTTTATTATCCCTCCTTATTGAGGGTTGCCAAGGGCCAGAATTAGAGCAGCTTATTAACGGCGGAGCGTTAAGCTCTTGTCTTACGTTATTGAAACAAATTGGCGGCGACACGTCGCAATATTCTTCACTAATTTGTCACGGACTGAGATCCAAATGTACTTGTAAGTATTTTTAATATTTCTTGATTATTTTAAAGTAGAATTTTTTTACTATTCTGGTACTATCGGCTGCCATTTTTAACTGTCGCTGATAGTTTGATAGAAAACTTCACGTCATGTCACTCGTTTGGCATCATAATTTAAATACAGAAATGACAGAAAGCAAACTGAAAAGAATTTCATTTACGAATGCTCGGCCAAACTGATGCAGTCGTAGTTTTCTGTCTGGTGATGGGGTGCTGAAAATACAAATAGCATTGCGTTATTTGGATCTATCTTTCGATGCTGGTTGACTGCAGTTCTCTCTTTCTTTCTATCTCACTTTTCCTCTCTAGCTATTTCTCTCTCTCTCTCTCTCTCTATCATTCTCTTTCTCAAATCCACTACATGACATAGCCACTTAACACGGCTCAACAGGACAAAGAAAAAAAATCAAGCAGTGTGTAGCAAGCAACCCTTTTTTTGATAAGAATCTAAATTGTTGTTTTTTTAGCGGAATGTCTAATCATCTATGAAGATGAAAGACTGGGTGCGCGTGCGCGAGGCGCTTCGCTGTCAGGGCCGGAACTGGCATCCCTGATGAAGATTGGCACGCGTGTTGTCAGAGGGAAAGACTGGAAATGGGGTGATCAGGTCAGTTCTTATTTCACTCTATTTTTATTATAGATCAAACATGATACCTACGATGAAGATTTCCAACCCTTTTAAGAGACTTCAAAATATCAGATAGCTAATTTTTTTTGCGCATATGGGGCGTGCACCACACTGTATTCAGCTATAATGCTCAGCTGTGCGTGGCGATCAACGCTACGATTGAAAGTACGGGGCTATACTATCTTTTTATTTAATTTAAAAGTAGTTGTATATTTGCCAACAAACAATAAAAATGAAGAAACGAAAGCAAAACCTATTTGGCTCTTTTGTTTTATCAGGACGGGGTGCCTGGGGGTGAAGGCCGCGTCATCGGCGAGTTAGGAGAAGATGGGTGGGTGCGGGTTGCGTGGGACGCGGGCGGCACGAACTCCTACCGGATGGGAAAAGAAGGGAAATATGATCTGAAGCTGGCGCGCTCACCATCGCCGCCGCCATCTGTTGATGAGACTGTGCATGGTACAGGTGAGATAGAAGTAGAATACAGTTTTTTGTGTAAAACTTAAACTTTGTCCTATTCAGATTATATTTTATATATATGCATAACATGTCACAGCGTGACTTCGTTAGTAAGGTACTTGTATTCCTTGTGCAAGTAAGCTAAATCAAAAATTCATGTCTTTGTAACTGTATTTCATCTTGCGTGTTTGAGCTGCTTTGCATGTAGCTTATTGTTTGATTAGATCATCATCATCAGACCTTTTTGTCTCCACTGCAGGAGCACGACTGTTTCTGTACTACCAGAGCCATACTTGGCTAGAGCAGCCAGAGGACTTGGCCTACACTCTCCTCGCTGGCCAGACGGTTGGAGATCATTGATGTTTATAAACTTTGTTTAGCTTATATTTCCTAAGTCGCCTTGGAGAACTTGGAGTGCTAGGGGCACTTTCTTTTCTGCCAGAAACAGTCACAAAATTTCAAATGTGTATTTCTTTGCGAGCGGATGGTAAAAAATAGTAAATAGTTACGAGTGTTTTATTGAAATATTTTCTTTCCTAGCGGTAGAAAGCAACGTCGAGTGGTGGCCAGTAAGCGAGGTTCGGGCCGCCTGTACGGGTGCTATCAAGGCAATGTGCGGTGCCGCGGGCGCCGGGGCGATAACGTCACTCGCCCCCCACGCTCCCCCCGGTTCCGTCGCAAGGAGGAATGTAGCTGCCCTACAACGGAGGTTACTGACGCTCGCACACGCTCATGCTACACCTCCGCCTACTGCCTTTGCTGCGCATTATCATACGGCATTGGCATTACTTAGAGGTGAGATTATTGAATGTGATCGTTGCTCTGATATTACCTTGCCTTCCTCTTACTCGCGGTTTGGTCGCGAGAAGAATGTACAATGGACTAACTTATACTCCCGAAGAAGTCACGAGGAAATTGGCTGATCTGTAAAGTTGATTAACTGTATTGATGAAATGTATGCGCAAAAACCATAGCCTATAATAGATTTCTGCGTCGTGATTTCTTACATTTCTTGGACAAAGATATGTTGTCAAGTAGGTGCAGTGTAATATTTATTATTATAATATGTGTTAATACTGATAATTTGTTTCAGCGAGCGCGCAAAGTCCAGAAATGAGAATATCGCTGTGCACTGACTCGTGGTTTGAACTCTGCTACAGTATTATATCTGCTACGGAAAAGCCTATCTCTCAAGATTTAATTTACTTACAAGTAAGCTTTTGTATATTCCTCATAAAATTCACACATTCCTAAGGCGCAGGACACATTGCCATTGTCTAGCGTCTTTCCTATGTGTCCAGCACTTTAAACAGTTAGAATTTAAATGTCAAATAATTTGATTTCCCTGTGATAATTTTAGATACAGTCCTTATGGCTACTTCGGAGGGTGTTAGTAGAACATAGTGGGCCTCTTGAATGGCGACGCACCGTGGGCGCGCAGTTACTAGCTCTAATTGGCCGATTGTGGTTGGAAACCCATGCCTCCGACCCGGCGCTTCGACCAAACCTCTTGGCTATCACCTCCAGCTCTGATGAAGAGGAAGTCGGTAAGTGTTTGATCCCTTTGGAAGTTATAGATCACTGAATGGCATTGCGGGCGCGTAGTTATTAGCTCTAAACGGGCAATTATAGTTGGAAACGTACGGCCTGACCCTGCGCTCCGACCGACCACTTAGCTTTTACGTCTAGCATTGACAAGGAGGAAATTGGTAGGTTTTATTTGAAAATTGTTTTGCGATTTTCATCTGTATATGTTACAATGAAAAGAAATTACAAACAATCTAGAATGCTTACGCCGTTATCACAGTCCCTTTCTACATTATTACAGTGGCAGTTTGCGGGAAAGGGATGCAGAGTTTTCTAAAAATTATTACTCCTTGTTATTTTAGATTGTATGTAATTTCTATGGTTACAATACATATTATTTTTAAAAGAGACCTCATAATTACTGCAAGAAACTCGCTATTTATATTTCTCTTAGTTTTCTGATATTTTTTGTAACACAATCTTTACCATATTCTATGAATATAAATAAATCTAAATGTCTCTTTTTAGATAACCGATGGCGAGCACCGGCCACTGCCAGCTACACAGGCGGCACTTGTGCCGCACTAGTACAACTAGTGAGGCAACTTCACTCCGCGCCCCAATGGCACACTCCGATCACTACCCTCCTGCTTGACAAACTACAACTCGCCGCACAAATGGTATGCTCTTTCTCACTGTGTTTGGATATCAAAGCCAGACTTTTACTCAGCGAGCACCGGCCACTGCCAGCTACACAGGTGGATCTTATCCTGCACTAGTACAACTAGTGCGGCAACTTCACTCTGCTCCTCAATGGCATACTCCGATCACTTCTCTCCTGCTTGACAAACTACAACTCGCCGCACAAATGGTATGTTCTTTCTCGCTGTGTTTGGATATCAAAGCCAGACTTTTACTCAGCGAGCACCGGCCACTGCCAGCTACACAGGCGGATCTTGTCCTGCACTAGTACAACTAGTGCGGCAACTTCACTTTGCTCCTCAATGGCATACTCCGATCACTACTCTCCTGCTTGACAAACTACAACTCGCCGCACAAATGGTATGTTCTCGCTTTACTCGACTATTAAGGTGAGCCGCACCTTAATAGCCGTAATAACCTTAATACAAAAGATATAAAGAAAAGGTTGATTATGGGTAACGAGTACAATGCACAAAGCCACGAGCACATGGTCATATGAACACTGTAACTTGTACTTGGCCTAGTGTCCATCTACTTTTTCGTACGTACTCATTACGTGAAATCAACCGAATAGCGATAATTTACTTAATAACGAAATAACATTTCTCTATATCTTATTGCACTATTTCTCTTTATACAGATCACTAGCGACTGGCATTGGTGGCCACATACTAGTCAAGATTTAACCCAAACCATCAAGCCAACGCCGCCAACTTTAGACACGTGTTTGATTGGTATGTATTGCATCTCTTATTCAATAGACTCATCTCCCTTCTCTTCACATCACTTATTCATCAATTTTTCGTAAATTTCAATTATTAATCATTGTTGTTGAAAAGAGCTTCAAACTAAAAGCTGTTGGAGTCTAAAATACTGATATATCCTTTTTATTTCTATTGTTAATAGCGGGTGCTTTGGGTGTGGTGGGTGGAGTAGAATGGCGGATCCGTTTGGGCCAACGTGTCTCCGCTGGTTCGCCTCCCAAAAATGCTGTTGTGACTCAACTATCGCCCAGAGCGAAAATTACGTTGGTTCACGATGATAACTCTGTTACTAAGGTGTGTATTTGCAAATAAAGATCAAGTTTCGTGGTTTTTCACTTAGAATCAAGTCATATAATACTTATCACAAAATCTTGAGACATCTTAAGACTGAGATGACAGAATCGATTAACTCGCGATTATTCTTAAATTTCCTGTGTCCTGCAGACAAACATTAAGCGGCTGAAATAATGATGATGATTCTTAAATTTGTCGCCATGGATAAACTAAAAGTTTTATGAAAAACATTACGAAATAAAAAATATTTCTTACTGTTTCTCGCATCTAGACTGAACTGAGTGGCATACAAAGTCTGGAGCCAGATCGTCTGAGCCAGGCTCTCGGCGGCGGTGAGAGCGCGCTGCGAGTTTGTGCCGCGCTGCTAGGCGCTGGCCCACAAGCCAAGCCGATGCATCCTCACCATCTGCCTGGTGAGTATATTTCTCAGTGTTTCTCGCATTTAGATTGGTTAAACGGCATCCCCTTCATTCTTGCTGATACTTTAAGGCCGTAGGAGTGAACATTGTGTACAACTATGCGGTGTCGATGTAGATTGATGTAAAACTGTCAGTAGTTAACAGATACTAGACTAATTACTAGTTTTGTATATAATATCGACGCTATTGGCTCTTATTGCTAATCAAACATTTGTTACAGCGGATATCGACGTGTACGGGCTTAGAAAACAACAAATGGAATTGCTGACCTTATGCGCAGTACGAGGGCTACTGACCACGCGTACACGATTGAGAAAAGTGCTGATGCAACCGCCTGATAATGCCAGTAAGTTTCTCAGGCTTTTCTTTGCGTTTCTCAAATATTTACATGAAGTCAGCTTAAAATGTCTTCCCTCTAAATATATTTTTCAGAAGTCATAAGTTTCTCAGGCTTTCCTTATTTAAAATTTTGTGTTGTCATAACTCAAATTAGATCTTGAAACGGGAACAAAAATATATTGTTGAAATAGAGATGGCAAGTTTTTTTGTTTAGAGCAAAATACTACTAGAGAATTTAATTTTCTCCAGGTACTTTAGAACGTGGTGCTAGTCTCGGAACAGAAGGGACCCTGCTTCGCAGATTACTCGCACTGGCCACTCGGCCGAGTCCACTCGCCGCATCGCATACTCCTCGGGAACTAGCAGCTGCCGCTATCACTATTACTCAGCAGTTGGCCGCTCATGTCAATGGTAAGCAGTTATACCAAAGCTCTCCATAAGCTGTATCATGCAATAGTAACGGTTAGGCAAATATCGAGTATAATGAAGGTAAAGTAGGTTATGAATATATTTAATTTCAAAAAGTACCTACCTAAATATAGTTTTGACGTCATAGTGCAGGTATGAATTGCAGTGCAGCTACGGTAATATGTAAGAACGCTCTCTATTACACAGCACCCAAACTGGATCTTGGTTTCTGACACTATATGATACCATGAGCCAGCGATCAAGTGTCTTTGTTCGTGCTATGTGCTAAAACGTTTTTATCTTTTATTTATCAGGTGACGAAAAAGATCACGAATCTCAGCCAGACCTACCTATCATAGACAAGAGTAACGTTCTGCAACTTTCATTGGGTCCTTCTACGAGTACAGCATCATTATGTAAGCTATTTTATATATTATTTGTAGTAGTTTAAGGTTAAGTTTTCAGTGTCTTCAAATTAGTATAATTTTGTTTACAGCACGAAAAGATCTAAATACTTGGGCAAACTCATCACAAGTACAACAAGTTATTGAGATGGGGTTTTCCAGACATGCTGTGTATGGAGCAATACAAGCTTTAGGTGGGTACATAATATTGAACAACAAGTTCTATATGTGTAATAATAAAAAAAATACATAACCCTTCGTTGACAGTCGGGTAAAAATAGAAACGGAAACTTATAAAAAGTAAAATTCATCTTTCTCGAAGCAACGCAGACAGAGATGTGCTGTACCACTGTGACAGTGGTACAGCTGTTTTGGATAATGTTCACCTATTGAAAAAATATGGCCATGATTTCTAGGTAATAATGTAAATCAAAGATGAATTGAAATTAAACATGTTCCTAAATTTTATTTTATTTGGAAAACCATACATATCTAGGAACACAATATATACCCATCGCTTTATAAACATAATCATTTCTCTTCCCCTTGTCGCTAGATGGCGCTATATGTATTAATTAAAACATTGAAATGTATGGCAGCATCCATAAAGTCGTACGTGATGTCAACTAGGATATATATTTAATTAATAAGCAAATTATATATTTTGTTAATTTAGCGCATCACGTACTAACTGGACGTGTAGATTCAATATAACACTACAATGTTTTAGTATAAATACTCTGCAATAATCAAATAAATTATCCATTATCCCGTTGCCACTCCTGGCCTGTAGACGGTGATGGATCGAACCAGATCCAATGGGTTTCATTAGTACCTTCGTGGCAGCTATATACCCCGACGATTTGTACACACGCCAAAAATTGGTGACCCCGACGTGATGGGCACGCACCGCAAGATTGGAGCAAAGCGCAAGAAATCGACGACTCAAGCCTGAAGAAATGGGAAGAAGATCAACGTGTACATTTCCACTGGCCTCCCACAAGAGGGTCCCACCAGTGGAATTTCAAGAAGCACAGAAACCACCAGGCAACTAAAATGGACAACCCCAAGGCAACATTGGAATGGAAAAATCTACGTAACCCGCCAGCTGACACCGTAAACTCCATCAAGATGGAAAAATAGCGATAACATCATTGAATAAAATACCGTCTACATTATCACTAACATCAAAATGATACAGAAATAGATATGACGTCACAAACTGCATCACTTTATTTAGAATTGCTGCGTTACGGACGAACAAAAATGCAGATGCAACAAAATTGATCGAGGTCAAGATCGCAAGGCCGCAGATGGCCGTATGTTGTTAAAAAAAGGGGTAATAAAGAAAAAATTATGTGTCAACGAGGAATATTGCACAGGATTTGGTGCTATCAATAAGTTCCAACGCCAAACTACTACCGACTTACACAGTGGTATAGAATTTTTGGTAAATAAGGAGCAAATAGATATTAAAATCAATAAAGCCTACAAGAGAAAGAGCGAGCAACTTTATAATGGAACAGCGATCATGATTTTGACAAGAAAACATTTATAAAGGCCGATCACAGAAGCCGATTTTCGGAAGCACAATTTCTACTGAAAATAACTCTCTCAAGATGCATCAAATGGTTAGCAGCAAGCAATCTCCAGAGCAAACCAGCAAACGGGTCATATCCAGGTCCACAGCAGCCGACGCACCGAGCTCCTGGTCCTGAGATCAAGAACCCACATCGACTATTATAGCGTTTGGCACATCCGCCCAGCTCACGCTTTGGATAATGAATTATGTCTGGCCACTCTCCAGCGGGGCACTACGGCAGGACTTCGACCGACGCTCGTCGACATTGTTCTCTACAGTCCCGACTCACTGCGGACTGCGAGCACGCTCACACGGTCTCATGAAAGACTACGAGCAGAAGATTTCTCCCGACTCACTGGGATTGAAGGAACTGGCAATTAAAAGATTAATAGAGAGAGACGCAAAGACTGCACATCAAAACCATATTTGAGTACCAAGAGAAACATATAGATTATAATATCAATGATGATAACGGAATTATAAGGAAGAAATTATTTAAGTATAATGTGTGACTCACAATATCAATAGATACTCCAAAATGCAAAGACGCACAATTTTGCCGCGCAGAAATTATTTGCCTACACAGCGTTTTTCAACACGTGCAATGTGAATATCGTCAACATAAGAGAAACTGAGAGATTATGACTCAATGAAGATAGCATTGGTAACGAGTAAAATCAACAAATTAGGATTCTACAAGGAAATTGCTCCAGTATCGACAAGATATTGGTTGCTGCGCCGCCGAACTCCTATAAGGATTAAAATATCAAGATTCGAGCAATGAAGAAATCAATATTTTTATTTCAAGAAAGGAAGAAGACATTTTGCTAGCGTTTTTAGTACGTACTAATTTATCGATTGAAATGGGTAGGTAGATTGCCTTCGTAATATTTTTATTTTTCACATGTTTAGGATTTATTATGATTTTGTTATGTTCTTTTTTAAAAAAAGGGGGAGTATTATGGCAGCATCCATAAAGTCGTACGTGATGTCAACTAGGATATATATTTAATTAATAAGCAAATTATATATTTTGTTAATTTAGCGCATCACGTACTAACTGGACGTGTAGATTCAATATAACACTACAATGTTTTAGTATAAATACTCTGCAATAATCAAATAAATTATCCATTATCCCGTTGCCACTCCTGGCCTGTAGACGGTGATGGATCGAACCAGATCCAATGGGTTTCATTAGTACCTTCGTGGCAGCTATATACCCCGACGATTTGTACACACGCCATAAAATCTTTTATTACTATTGTTTAAATAAAGTTGTACTCTAATTAATTAAATATGACTTATAAGAAATGCAATATTTTTTTTTAAAGCATATTCAACATTTTCTTTATCACTTTTTTTGCCCGTCGTATATACTGCCATCTCTGTGAGAGTAGGTACTCATTATGCCTACTTACGAGCCCTCCAAGTGTTTTAATTGCGTTAGGTATCTGCTTTGCCTATAGTATCTGTGCCTAAGTTTAAGAAGTATCTGACACTAAGTCAACACTTACAGGTGGCACTAGTCTACCATCAGTGGAATCTTTAGTCGCGTACTTATTAGAGCTGCCGCAACAAGGTATGGACGACACCGTTTTCGAAATAAAGCCTCATTCGTCGAAAATCGAGAAAAAGCAGCCGCCGTACAGATGGCGCAGTTGTTTTGCGTCCGAAGACGAGTACGCGCAGTATCTGTCCGATGTTATAACTCCGGGGATGACTGTACGCTGCTGTAAAGCTTATGAATGTGTAAGTATGAATTATGATTGGGCCTAGAAACAATCTGATTCGGTAATAGTAGTTTATGCGACTGTGCATAATGAAGGGCATTACAACACGAATGTGGGTTTATGAAACGAGCTGAAGGCGAGTTTTATAATAACATCACATGAGTGTTGTAATGCCTAATTATGTACAGTTGCATTCTCGAGTGACACAAGAATAGGGGCGTTCATTCGTTTGTCTATGATTTAAAAAATGACATTCGAATTTCGAAACGCCGCCATTCCGAGTTGTCATTGGTTTGTTGATGTTTTACTGTTTACGAGTGTTTGTGAAAAGTTGAAACGAATTATGCAATGCATACACTACTTTATCTACAACTCGGAATGGCGGCGTTTCGAAATTCGAATCTGTCATTTTTTTAATCATAGACAAACGAATGAACGCCCCTATTTTTGTGTCACTCGAGATCAAACCTCGTGCGATTTATATTAAAAAATATACTGAATTTGGCATTCGTCTTGATAACTGTTTTAATATCTATAGTTACTAGAATAGACACCCATTTGAATTTGAGAGCTGTTCCAAATTTAAACTTATTACCTACTGATTTCAGGAGGTAACATTACCTCCTGAAATTTTATTACGTCTTCGTTAATTCCTACTGGTTGTTAATGCCTATGGTTTCTGAACGCATTTTAGAGCACTTATGATATGTGCGTAGATAAAAGTTTTTTTTAACCCCGACAAATAAGAGGAGTGTTATATGTTTGACGGTAATGTCTGTCTGTGGCATCGTAGCTCTCGAACGGATAAAACAATTTGGTTCCTTTTTTTACGTGAAATCAAGTTCGCCTGCGGCGGTTCTTAGCTATGTTTGATGAAAATGGGTTCAGCCGTTAAAAAGTTATTGGGGGTTAACGTTTGACGTTAATCCCCAATAACTTAACATTAACGTCGGGGACGTTTTTTAAATTCGCCTGGCATATAAAACTTGTGAGTATTTGAGACCAGCCGTCGAAATTTTATAGTGCTATGAGTGTAAAGTTCTAATTATGGAACTGTGACTATCAGATTTTTTCGTAGCAAGCTGCTGAAAAATGTTTTTATTATAGTTGAATACAAAAAGGATAGCTGTAAAATGTTAAATAATTTCAGGTTGCACTTGGCGATGTTGGACAAGTCCAGAAAGTTGAGAGGGATATAAAACAAAACGTCTTTCTTCATGTAAGTTTCATAGAACTTAATTTTGCCTTTAACTAGTTTTACTTCTCCCATGCTGGTCTGGGAGAAATAAAAAAAACTTAGAATGTACCAGCTGCTTCTCTTCCCACGCAGATCGTAAAAGCCGATCGAGGGAATGGGCAAAAATGCAAATCATGTTAACAGGCGATGCGGCTAGCAACCCATCACTGTATTGATTGCTTTTCCATCTTCTCGCCCACCATGACGCTAAAAGTGGCTTTTGGGTCTTGCGGCCCTGGGCTCTGCATAGAACCGCAAGACCCAAAATGCTCTGTCTGCCCCATTAGGGATAAAGACGTGATAGTATGTATGTTTAACTAGAAAAAATGAGAATTTATTTTTACTTAATTTTGAACCTTATTTTTTACTGGATAAGGTTGAATGGCGTGGCCTCGGTCGGGTCTTTGGCGTGCGGGCAGTTCACGCCGAAGTGGTGTCAGGAGGCCCTCCGTTTGCACCCGGCGACCGTGTGAGAGTTCGAGCCGCCGTAACCCAACCCCGGTACAAATGGGGCTGTATAGATCATAGCAGCGTTGGGACCGTTACAGGCAAGTTTAGTGCCAGAATATCATTGTTTTTCAAAATACGTAAAATTGTTTTATACCGCCAAGTTGTCATCTGCAATATACAAATGATATTAAAGATGTAGAAAAGCTGTTTGACTCCGTGTGCTTGGTCATAGCAAGATTAAAAATAATGTTCTATAAAAATAGTTCGTTAAATATGCACACTACAGTGCTGCCACCTGGAAACGCATTATGGAAATTCTTAACAGCAAACATTATTTTTTTTTAATTTTCAGGGAATCTAACAATCTGATGTTGTCATTTTTTTATAGTTATACTATATAGTCTAAAAGTCTGTTCTTTACAGCGATCTCAACTAACGGCCGAGACCTGACAGTAGACTTTCCTCAACAGCCTGGTTGGACTGGACAAGTCAGTGAAATGGAACTTGTCACAGATCAGTGTAAGTTGTCTTCTCTCTTAAGATTTACACTCAGGTATGTCAATGAAAACTTATGACTGACGTCGCAGTGATGATGGCAATAAAAATTAAACCTGAGCCATGGACGAACAACCGACCATGCCTGAACAGCAAAATTATTCCCTAGAGTATTTATAGACTACGCTGTCGCGGTAGCGGCATTTGAACTGACCCTTTCATACGATTCCGCTGCGGCTGTACTAAATAATAACAAAGTCAAGGTGAAAACGGCTAAACGATCTAACTGTTGTATTCGTTAAAAAATAACAGCCGTTTGCCAAACCTGTTTTAGTCAAAACATTTTTCGATTTATTTCTTAATGTCTGACATTTTAAGAACGAGATAAAACATTTTAACTAAATAATGCTTAAGCAAACGTTTGGTAACTTTTATTGTAGCTGAATGGGGTGAAAGCGCCGGTGGGGCTACAGTGGGGTGGCGCGGGGCAGTGCGGGCCGTCCGCGTGTCTTCGTGCAGGCCCGGGGCTGGTGCGAGACGGTTGTTGGATTCACAGCCTCATACGTACTGGCAGAGTTCTAGCGGCAATGGACAGGTATGCTATAAAGTGTGACAGATTATTTTGTAGCTGTACTCTAATATACTTCCATATAAGTTTATTTTAGCCTTAAAATTAGCCGGTTACTTGGCTTATGTCAATATTTCGTTTATACTCTCATAAAAGATAACATTTATGGCCTGAAAAATAAATACAGGACATAATCTTAAAAACTAGGAAATGCTAGAAGAGCCTTGTCCTTAAGGAATTTTCTTTCAGGAAAACACGCATTATAAGATGCGAAATTAGAATCTAGAAATCCTGTTAAATATGAGTTCTTTTTAACCGAAAAGAGGATTTTTGGTACATTAAAATTATTACAAACAAACAAACAAGAGAAGGTTATCAATTCGACGCGATCTTGAAGTCTTGAACTTACTTTGGGGCTAGGCACTCAATCAGTGCAATTTGTCCCTATATATTTATTTATTTATCTTTTTTTACGTATGTTCACTGATTACTCGAAGACTTTTGGACTGATTTGGAAAATTACTTTTTTGTTTAAAAGGGTGAGATGGTCCCATAGAAATTTTATCAAAATCGGTTGTGTAGTTTGGGAGTGAAGTCGGTTTTTAGTTTTAAAAATTATAACGTTACAGCACTGGATCCGAGTAGAAATGCGTTGTGGCGTGCGCGTCCGCCGCCTCGGCTTAGGGGTAGCGGGCGGCGTGCACGGGGCGGCCGCTCTGGCCGTGCGCGCGGGCGCCAGTTTCGATGACGCGGCTCTTGCGCCGCTGGCAGCTGTACCGTGCACACCGGCGCCGGCGCACTCAAGGGAGAGACCACCTGTACATCTCGCGCAGATACAGTTGTTGGCTGACTGCAAGCAGGTAAACGGCAATGTTATATAGCACTCAACTGGATGTCCTTTTCTTTTGCTCAAATGGAGTGACGTCGTGTCTTACCTACAAGTATGAGTTGGATCGTTTCATGTGTTGTTGCACCAGTGATAGCTGTATCATAGGCCAGCAAATAGCAAACAAACTAAGACACACATCCTTGCTCATTTTGATTACCAATTTTTTACATTGCGATCTCTTTCTTTGTTTCAGTATTATCCATGTATAGAAATCGGTATAAAACAAAACCGCAACGTGAACGCTGATTGCCGAGTCCACGGTCTTTATATCACAGGTTTTAGACCCAACCCTCTTTACAACGATGTACTTATGGTAAGCTCGATAACCTACCTTAATTTTATTCTTTTTACTATTTTTTCTTCGTAAAAACGTATTTTTTTGTTTTAGAGTATGAATTTTGTAGCTGAAGATTGGATGGAAAAAGACAATCCGACAGGAGCTGTTTCAGCTGACAATAATCCGCCATCTTTGCCTAATGACTGCCCTAAGGTAAGTTAATAGCACTATGGTATACCATAATTGTTGTGACGTTGTAAGAAGATGTAAACATAATAAAGTGACGCATTCGTTTCTAGGTTTTTGTATGGGGCCTAAACGATAAGGATCAACTCGGCGGCGTGAAAGGCTCCAAAGTTAAAGTGCCCGTGTTCTCACCTAGCCTGAGCGCTCTCAGACCCGTCCACATCGCTGGCGGGTCCAAAACGCTGTTCATCGTATCACACGATGGAAAAGTAAGTTTCGTTGGTATAAAACAAATATAATAAACGCGGCTTGACAATTTATATTTCTTAATATTAAATGCTAGCTGTGCCCATGGGCTTTGCTCCCCGTGGAAATTTCGGGACAAAAACTATCTATGGCCTTCCCTGGGTATCAAATTATATCCATATCAAATTTCATCTAAATAGGTTTAGTGTTTGAAGCGTAAAACGGTTACAAACAAACAAATATACAAACTCACTTTCGCATTTGGAATATTAGTTAGGATAGTAAGGTTTACTATTTTCTGACTATAATACTGCCTTGCACAAGCTAATCTGCTTAATGGATGCTTACAATAATAATATCGTCGGCAATTTGTTTTTTTGTTTTATAAAGGCACCGAAATTACGGACTGGTAAATGAATACTTTATGTAGTCGAGTTTTTTAAGGATATTTTCCTATATCTACTTGGTATTGATCACATATTCAACCTATCGTGTTTTTAGCTCTATGCGTGCGGTGAAGGCACGAACGGTCGGCTTGGACTTGGACACAGTAACAACGTGTCAAGTCCGCGAGCCAATCCGTATCTATCGCACGTCCTAGTGCGTCGCGTCGCCGTGCATTCTGGAGGGAAACATGCGCTTGCTCTCACTGCTGACGGAAAGGTATCGATTTTATTTCAAATGAAACTTGTTGAATATATTAACAATCGCAAATTAATTTTAAAGGCGAAAGTCACTGACAGGAAAAATGTTTAGTAACAAGTTTCTTAAAGGAGCGAAAAACGAAAAAAAAAAAGCTTTCCATAGTAGCGTGATCACGTGACTGCTTCGATTTAAATAAAAATATTTTTTAGGTTCCCATATAATTTCTTGATCTTCATTGGGAAAATTCAGAATAAGATGAATGGCTAAATCGTCCCTTATAATACTAGTACCTAAAAGATATTCTTACATATTTTTACAAGACTAATTTTGTAATTAAGTGTTAGAAGGAATACTTAGCTTAAAGACAGATTGAATTGCCTCTTAAAATATGACGTGTACTCAAAAGACAAAATAAATAACCTTACATTTTTAAAAGACTTATTCTATGTAATAAAGAGTCAGAAAAAATACTGAGCTATTTTATTTTAGGTGTATTCATGGGGTGAAGGAGAAGATGGAAAGCTTGGTCACGGAAATCGGCAAACTCTTGAAATGCCGCGTCTCATAGAATCGCTCTCCGGTGAACGTGTAGTCGGCATCGCTTGTGGTTCGGCTCACAGCGCCTGCGTGACGGCTAGGGGTCACCTTTATACGTGGGGTATGGGCGAGTACGGCAGGTTAGGCCACGGGGATGATACGACACAGTTGTTACCTAAGATGGTGAGTTTGAATTTCTAGGAATACAATCTGTTTACTTAAGTTATTTTACAATAATATACACCCATTTTTGAAAGTGTCTTAATTAGGTTCCTTTTGGCGACTAAGGACCTTCAGGAGAAATTAGTAGATATTTTATAAATATGTCGAAAATATAGAAAATTTTTAGCCTAAGCTATATCAAAAATATTATTTTAGATTTTTCTCATATGGAATAAAATACCGTCTTCTGTATATTTTAAACGAGTGACACCAAGCGTTCCCTGTATAAATGAATGTCGCCGTCAAAATAAGACTTATTATGACTTTTGTGTCTAGGTCGAAGCTTTATCAAATTTCCGCGTCATACAAGTGGCGTGTGGATCGCGTGATGCGCAGACACTGGCTCTCACGGCGTGCGGGAAAGTCTTTTCTTGGGGCGACGGTGATTTCGGAAAATTAGGTAAATACCTACCACATACACGCTGACTTTTCATTGGTTTTGAAAACAAAAATGTATAGTAAATACATTTCTCCATCCATGTACGTAATGCTTTGTGTAGAATATAAGATAAAAAATTTGCGAAAATGATTTTCAATCGAGACTACGTAGCTACGCCCGTACAAAACTGCCGCGTGACCCCAGATGTACCGGCCGGCTTGCGGTGCCTGGCGGCGGTACTACTAGTTGATGTCACGATTTTACTTTCGAGTTTTAGTCAACATTTTTATTTTCTTAATTTTTATTTCGACTAGCTAATTAGGTCTTACTTACGATCCTTTTGAAGTGGCCTTCGTCTGCAAAGCTATTGATAAATCATCGTGTATATCTTATGGACTATTTGGATTACTGAAAAAAATATTATTGTTTTATAAGGTCTCAAAGATCATACTGAAAACATTATTAGTGGAGTCGAACTTTTATGGGAAGTATAAAGTTGTTAAGGTAGTCGTTAGAAGCTGTTCAGTTCAGTATCGTGGACTGAACTAACACTGAAAACAATTTTAGTATATTTTTTTAGACCCTTACACGACGCTGTCAGGTTAAAGAATCTGTGTGAACAAATTATTATTCTAATTAATACAATTTCTATCATTTGGAGGTCGTGGTGGATCCGACGGCTGCGCTGTGCCAATGAACATCGAGAGGCTGAACACTCTTGGTGTTGTTCAAGTGGAATGCGGAGCTCAGTTTAGTTTGGCATTGACGAGGGACGGAGAGGTATGGCTCGTAGTGGTGAAAAACTCAAGGACTTCTTTCTTTCTTCCTTGAGTTACAAAAGATTCTCGGCTCTTTTTTTTTTTACCAGCCTGTCTTAGTCTACTGCTGGACTATAGGCTTTTCCCAATTTGAAGTTCAAATTCTTAACCATTGGCCGCACGAAGTACTTCTGCGTAAATAGGCCTGCCTTTATGTAATATTTTAAAGACCAGTACAGACGCATTTCGTCTCAATAAAAAACATAAACTAACTTTTTAACTGAAATATTTGATGTATTTATATTACATAAAATATTACGTACGCACAATAATCACATTATTTACTTTTTAACTAGGTTTAAACCTAGTAGTTATAATTTGATTTTTAAACCATTATCTACAGAAATCTATTTGACTTTGTCAGCTTGATTTGAGCTGATATTTGGTGTAAACCTAGCAATAAAGTTAGACGGTTTTAAACACCGTAGGTATTGTGTATAAATCTATGAAACTAAGGGTTATAAACAAGGGTTTGAATAAATAATTTTATAGATGACTACTACTACTACTGCATTTGAAATCAAATCTGTTTTATACGGAATAAAATCTGTGACGACACACGGTTTGTAGGTGTGGACGTGGGGTAAAGGCGACTACTTCCGCCTAGGCCACGGCTGCGACGCGCACGTGCGGCGGCCCACGTTGGTCGAGGCGTTGCGCGGGCGACGAGTGGTCCACGTCGCCGTCGGCGCGCTGCACTGCTTGGCCGTCACCAGCGAACATCAGGTGAATATTGTCATAAGTTACTGATAGAAGATTTTCGATGTAAAAAAATATAGTAATTCTTTATGGCATTGATTAACATCTCCATAGTGGCGGATTTACAAATTTGCACACAATTATATTTAGTCGCCCCTACCCATCCTTTTTCGGAACCTTCATGTGCAGCTTTTTCTATGGCGAAGAAGTGGAAATAGGTACGTCTTAGTCCGCCGCCCTGATTACTTAAAATAAAACCTAGGAGCGCTTGATAATGCCGGCCCTATTCAGGGTAGCAGTGGTGCGCGGAAGGGGAGAGGTAGGAAATATTCGATATTGCCGCTACCTAAAATGTGCTGCCCTAGGCTCCAGCTTACACAGCCTGCTGGTAACTCCGCCACTGCATCTCGAAAAAACATATCGGGACACTATTATACCTGTACCCTGTGTGACGACTTATATGTGGCTACTGACGACGCCGTCAGAGTGGCGCAATATTGATAGAATATTGAATATATAGAATATCTTTTGCCATGTTTCTTGATTAGTTTCATCGAATATATCATGTATAGAACTTGTAAAAAAATTGCATTGCAATAATTAACCCGTAAGTACAGGCTTCTTTAAGTTTTTTTGAACTTATTATTATTTTATAACAAAAAAACAATCAAAAACAATACTTTATATTGTTGTCTAGGTGTGGGCATGGGGTGACAACGATCACGGGCAACAAGGCAACGGCACGACGTGCGTCAACCGCCGACCAGCATTAGTAGCGGGGGTTGAAGGGGTACAACGAGCGGCCGCTGGGTCGTCCCACTCCGCTGCCTGGTCGCTAAGACCGTCCGCCCTACAAAATGATACGAGGACGCCGCATATCGCCCCGTTCGCCTTTCCTTCGCTGAAAGATCCACTCGGTGCGCAAAGCTTAGGTAAGATCTAAGATAATATAATTACTAACGTAACATAGAAACTATTGGAGGGCCCGTAAGTAGGCAATACTGGCGTTGCGGGTAGGCACACAGAGATGGCAGCACACATGACTAGCAAAAAAGTGACAAAGGAACTACTCCGTTATTTAAATAATAGCAATAAAAGATTTTAATGTTTTAATAATTACCATAAAGGGCCATCTAGTAAAAAGGAAGAGAAATAATTGTTTATGTAGCAATAGGTAGGCATGGTTTGACTATTAACTTATTGTATGAGGGGCCGTTGAATGTTTCGACAAATGTTCTACAAGGATGAAGTTGATTTTAGACAAAGAAATGGAAGGCATTTTTTACTCGACAGACAAGTGCTTAAGAATAGAAGGGGCCGTCCACAAATTACGTCACGCTAAATTTTAACATTCGAACCCCTCCCCCCTTGTCTCGCTTTTTTCCTATCCCTATAACAGTTATTATCACATTTGCCATCACCCTCTCCCCAATCGCTATGACGTAAAATGTGAATGACCCCTATTATGTAGGCACCTAGTGTGTCCGAAAGTTCTACCTAACCCAAATTAAAGTCCATCCGTCTTATTATAGAACGAGAACTAATTGTATGAGTTAAATCATATTATACACTCAAATAAAGTTGACAGTGACAGAGGAGAAGGTGACATATTGCGGTAGGTCAACGTGTTTTGAGCGGATAATGGTTTAAAGTACTAAAGTTAGTCTACGTTTTATAATAAGACGGCATTTTATTTTCGCGATGATCTTATAAGATTAATGAGCATTTTAATATCAACAGATTTTTTTCTAGGTTTATACTCTGAAGATCCCGTAATAGAAGAGCCGCAAAGTCCGCGCCCGTCGCTCGCAGCAGCGGCTCTGGCGCTGGAGCCGCCGGTGGCTGTGCAACACGCTCTCTCACTTATATTGTTAGCTTTGCATATAGCGCAGGTGAGATGGCACTATGATCTGTACTTCTGTTCTAGTTTTTAACCCCCGACGTAAAAGTTTGACGCCAATGTCTGTCTGTGGCATCGTAACTCTCGAACGGATGGCCCCTTCGACGCTATTTTTTTCGTGAAATTAAATTTCCATGCGGTGGTTCTTAGCTATGTCTGATGGAAATCAAAAGGTTCGAAAGTTATGGGGGTTGAATGCTTGGAAGTTGATATTAAACTTGTCTATGTAAACAGTGGATATTATATTGATGTTAGTGTAGTACATCATTATACCAAATCTTCCATATAACACGTTAATTTCTTAAGCAAATTAAAAGAACCCCCGACTGTCTAGAACACCATCTAGTGAAGAGTAGCAGAACTACCGTTACGACTTGATATACGTAGCGCCAGCAATTTTTTGCCAGGGAAAGCCCTAACTTTCAAGTGTTAATCCCCAATAACTTTTAAATGGCTGGACCGTTTTTTTATCAAAAATAGCTATTAACTCGGTCCGTCCATTCGAGCGGTACGATATCGCAGACAGACAGACTGACGTTAGTCTTGAACCAAAAAATATAACTTACAAAAACACCCCTCTTTTTTGTCAATAGTTAAAAACTAAGAAACGTCTCAAACATGGTTCCCTTTTCCCCAGGCCCGGAGTTTACTAGTAGAATCTCTTCGCGCACACGAGGCATGCGCGGCGGCGCCCGTCGTAGCCGCGTTAGACACAGAGGACGAAGACGCGGAAGGGGACGCGCGCACCGGAGGGGGGGAAGCCCCGGCTGATAGAGCTACGTTGCCGGTAATATTCTCGTGATGTTTTTGGGGTTCCTTACCTAAAGAGTAAAAACGGGACCCTAGTACTGATACTCTGCTGTCCGTCTGTATGTCATCATGAATCGTGATAGCTAGACAGTTGATATTTTCAGTCAGAGGTAGTGGTCCACCTGTTTCATAGATGTATTTCTGTTGCCGATTTAACAACTAAAACCAGGATAAAATAAATATTTAAGTGGAGCTCCCATACAACAAAAGTGATTTTTATAGATAATGGTTGTGGAGTCCGACTCGCACTCTTTTTTTATGAAAATGTGAAATAATGTAGGTACGGAGCTGAACTATCGATTGCTGAACCATGCTCAGTGTATCCAAGCCTTAAAATTAAATTCTGGTGATTTACTGATTTATTTGAATTAAAAACTTGAAATATTGTCCAGTAATATTTATCAAATTTTTATTTTATTCTGTATTGAATTAATTAAAGTCACGCCAAGCGTGGCCCTTTGGGTCTTTCGACCCTGGGCTCCATCTGCCCTGTCAAGGATAAAGTAGTGAAAATGCATCTATATAATGTATTCTGTAACTAACTGTGTGACAGAGTGGAGCAAGCAGTCCGCTCAGCGGCTCGGTGTCGTCCCGCCACTCTGCCGTGATGTCATCGAGCGCAGTGTCAGTAGCGGCTGCAACCATGACGGTTCAACAAGCAGAAGCTCCTAAGGTTAGAACATAATATTTATAGATCGCGCGTCTCATTATCCAAGAATATTTTAAATGATAGCTTATACTAGTGGCTCTGTGAGCTATAGATCTCGCGAGTGGGGTCTACCTGTTGAAATTTATCGGATCAAAAAGTTGTTCAGACAAAAACGTTGCGTCTAATAAGGGTAACAAAAAGAGTTTTAAAGTTTACAACCCCTATATTTTCGCCATTTAAAAAAAATCATAAACCGAATCATCGATAAAATTCTAATTAATTTTCGAACCTTATCAGAAAATTTAACAAGAGTCAGTTACGAAACTGAGACGCTTCGCTTGCTTTTCTCGTTCGGTCATGTATATTTAGGATTAATGATAAAGTATTTTCTGTTTGCCTATTCAGTAGAAAAGATTGTATGATTTGGTTTTTAAGTAATCGAGAATATATTTCTACAGATGGTATTGGATGACTTCACGTCACAACTCGGCGAGTCAGACGCAAGAGCATTAGTGGATCTACTGAAGTTAGCCGCTGCCGGGAGGATACCTGATGCAAACAACGCAGTCAAAATCATCACTGATGTTCTAATGGGTATGTGTAGTATATGTACGTTATTAAAGGATTAGATATTAGACACAGTTATATATAATAATATTTTTTTGCTAGATAAACTGGTAAGACCTTTGCCCAGCAGTGGGACAGTACAGGTTAAGTAAAAAAAAAAAAAAAAAACTGGTAAGCAACACTGGTCACCAGTACTTTATGAACCATCTAATTATTGCTTTAATAATAATCTACATAAAATACATACATTCAGTAATAAGTTTCAATATAACGTGTAGGTATTTTATTTTTGTATGGAGCTTCAGATTTTTATTTTGCGTTTTCAGAGATGGTCCCATTGTAAAAGTTTTTCACATTGATTAGTACGTTTACTCGGGTTGATAGCCCCTTTACTTTAAACCAGTGGTTCCCAAACTTATTTTGTCTACTGCCCACTTTGAGAATAAATATTTTTTTAGCGTCCCCATTTTTTCACCTATTTAAAAACCACTATAACTTCAAATTAAATTAATTAATTATTGTGACCTATATATGTATATTAATGGAGAATTCTAAACGAAACTTTAACTATAACCCGCAACTTGAAACCTGAGCGCAGTAGGTAACATACAACGGCGCTTAGGTGTCAAGTTAACTCTTACGGGCTCCACCTGCCAATAAGAATTCAATGAACCAGCCAACTGATATAGGAATGCACAATTCGGGTTATTTAACAAAAACTTGTTAAAATGATAGATATCTACGAGTACTAATAACTATTAAAATGCGAAAGTGTGTCTGTTGCCTTTTTATTTGTTTGTTTGTGTCTACTTTCATTACGAAACGGAGCGACCGATTGACATGTTTTTAATTTTTTCTATCTATAATATACATATATTAAAACAGTAAAAAAAGTGTGTCTGTACATTAAATATATTTCCAAAAAAAATATTGGGGGCGATGGAGACGTAGTAATAGAGTAAGAATTTAAAAAAAATGTCTGTTTGTTTGTCTGTTTGTACACGCTAATCTCCGGAAATACTGGACGGATTCGAATGAAACTTTTTTTGTTATATAGCTATCAAGCCTGGGCAACATATAGGGTATAAATGATTTTGGAAAATGGAACGCCTGATGCAGAACCATAATGTGCCAGCTAAACTATAAGAGATATAAAAATGCCGCCTTAGTAAAAGTTGTTCAGCCTGATGAGCATTTTCCAGAGACATAAAGTCCACGCGAACGAAGTCGCGGGCTTCGGCTAGTATTCAATAAAATAGGACAGATATATGAACTACGCGGAGAGAAATAAAGAACCGAGTTTGAGCAATCTTTTAATTCATATTAGTTGATGTTCACAAGTTGTTGTTAAGAGTCGAGAGCTCTTGCAGTCGTTGTTTAAGAGGCCTCCTAGCTAAATAAAGCTCCTAGCAAAAAAAAAAAAACATTTTCTTTCTGGGTCTCTTACCGCCCCCCTTGAGACCTGCAGCGCCCACAAGGGGGCGTTATCGCCCACTTTGGGAAAGACTGCTTTAAACTAAAAAAATATATTTAAAGATTTTATTTTATAACTTTTGTGTTATAACTAATATACATACGCATACTAAAGTACAGCTTTCTAGTACTTAATAGTCTGTGAGTAAAACCACGGACGTACAAACAGACAGATATGGCGAAACTATAAGAGTTCCTTGTTTACTACGGAACCCTAAAAAATGCTGTTTTCATTATGTACATATTTTCTTCCAGCATTATGTGCCAGCAAGCCAGCAGTAGCGGACATGGTAGTAGAAGTGTGTGTGTGCGAACTGGAAGAGGCTGCGGCTGGTGCAGGAAGGGCTCCGCCACACCCCGTCACCGTCGACAGCCCGCATCCATACGCTGATGACACGGACATCTCGGGTGAGCATCTAGGTAGACTAATATCCCCTAGTGACTGTAGTATAATCTTTTACATGTATAATGCAAAAAGCAAAAAATAAATTGTAATTAAAATATACACTCATTATAATTTTAGCCGCAGTAAGTCCACTGCTGGGCAAAGCCCTCCTAAAGATCCTGCATTCAGCGTGTTGCATTTTTTTTTCTCATTTCTAACTGCATTTTCGCGACTGCGAAAACCCAGAGAGGAGAGAATGTCAGAGATAGATATAACATAAGACAAAATTTCTTTAGTGCACCAACTTTTTTGGGATGTTTGTCTGTAAGCTCATTGGTTTGTTTCTCAGGCGTAGTAAAGATCCCCGGCGCGTCATCTCTTCGCGTGGTATTCGAGCAAGGTTGTTCTACGGAGCGTCGTAACGACCCCCTGACTATCTCTGATGCCACGGGTCGAGTGCTTGCTACTCGATCGGGCAGGGAGCCGGCTGATTGGGCGCAGGAGATCATTGTACAGGGTAAAACATTTCCAGCTTATATGATTTCGAAGCTATTACCTATACCTTTTTGTGTCCTATTTATAAAAAAAATCTCACTTAGCGCGTTTTGTTACACATACACACATTATTGTCACACCTTTTGTCTCCACAAAAAGTCATTATACTATGGAATATGTTTGAGACATTTTTCTCTAAAGAGAGAAAAGAGTTTAAAAAAAAGAAGAGTTTAAACATTTACTAACTTATAACCAGGTGACGAACTTCGCTGGAGATTCACAAGCGATGGTTCAGTTAACGGGTGGGGCTGGAGGTTCACTGCACACCCCATCCTGCCAACTCACTCAGTTGCTGTAAGTACAACTCAATGCAATAAGACCCATTTTTGTTTAACTTTTTTTTGAGAAGGCCTCTCGCTAACGCTTGGCCTTGAAAACTACTTGTCCGACAATGCCTTACTTCCCGCCCTCTGCAGTAATATATGATTATTGACGACATTTTTTTCGTTTTAGGAGAGTGGTTCTGATCGTTACGTGCTGTCATGTCCCTCCGTGGAACTAGCTTGGCGGCTGCTCGACGGGCCGTTACTGGCAGCTATATCAAACGATCACCAACTAGCGCCAAGGTTGGCTCAAGCGTTGGCGATATGTGCGCAGATGCCGACGTTGTGTGAGTATTATTTGTAAATGTTACACTATACATACACGATACGATATTACATGGGATAGTGTTCTTATATTCTAATATAAACTGCTAGGTGTAGGTACTTATCGAACTCCAACCTGATCTGTTCTGTGTTTTTTTTTCGCGCGAGTACATAATGCAACCTTTAGTTGATATTGCAATCTGCATATTGCATCGGATGCTAGAACGATCGTGCAATAATAATACACGTATTTTAAAAAAAAAGCATGATCAGATTCGTTGGGAATTGAGTTTACTTTCTAGAATAATTTATGCTAATAATTTAAGTCAGGTAGCAATTTAAACCTACAAAGTTTTAAAAAAAATATTATTACATTTGTCTATACGCAGCCTGGCGCGGTCGCGTCTGGTGCGTGCGACGTTTGCGAGGCGTCGTTTGCGGCCGCGGCGGCAGCGGAGACGCCGGTATAGGACCTCCACCTGCTTTGCATCATCTGCCGCAGTTGCTGCAAGCGCAGTATGAACACGAAGAGCCGGCTTTGCGCTCTGGCACACATCTGATGCATACACACTATTTGAAGGTATGACCTAAGTTTGAAGTGTCGAATACTTGTGACACAGAACCGAACGTGCGTTTACACCTTATTCACGTAAACTAAAGTCTACTTTTGTATGCCGGTCGGTCGCGCCGTTTGGCTGTATCCGTCCAAGGTCTTTGACCTTGCGGCACGTATGTATCAGTACGCGCGCACGACTCGAAGTGTTTTGATACTTTATTCATTTTTCTTACTTTTTGATACTTTTTAATTACTGCATTAATTGCAGTGTTGTTACCATACAAAATATCCTTTATGTGAGTATCATGATAAGTTAAATTATTGCTAATGATTTCAATTGCACCCTGTGTATGTTATATCGAAGTTACTTTAAGGCTTGCTGTGTAATTTGTCCGTATAAAGAGAGAAAAAGAAAAAAGGATAAAGAATAGTTACTCGTTTACTACGACTTCGTTGTCTAACACAAAGCTAGGCACTATAAATATAACCAAGTTGAACAATTGACAAATTGTCCTGGGTCTTAGATGTTTATCTATATTATGTATTTGTTATAAAATGTAGTGTCCCATAACACAAGTCTCGAACTTACTTTGGGGTTAGCTCTGTCTGTCTGATTTGTTCGTATATACTTATTTATATTTATAACATAGGCTTTACGTGTATAAACCTGTGTCGTAAAAAGAGTAAGAGTCAAAATGGTGGCCATTTTGACTCTTACTCTTACGATACATCACAACGAAAGAAAGAATACTCGTTTGGGACAGTAACAGTAACGTTATCGATTCTTCTCACAGGAGCTCGCTTGGCTCGCGTGCGGCCTCCGTATGGACACGCGCGTCTGCAACGGCCCCGAATCCGGTCGCTGGTCTTGGTTCAAGAAGTACTGCCTCTGCATACGGACGGCCGACGCTCTCATCCGCCGAGTGCCGATGCCCATACAGTTCCTGGCGGACGTCCGGAAGAGACTGTCGGACCTAGGCGTGTACAACGTGGAGGAAAACAGCACGGACGCCCAGTATCCGTGGGAAGATAACTCCAAGTTTACCAGGCAACATGACGAACAGCTGCTGCATTGGGTTAACAAGTGAGTTCTAAATTGTTTGAAATGTTGTGAAATGAAATGGACAGGAAGTCCACTGCTGGACACAGGCCTACCCAAGGATTTCCAAAACGACCGATCGGAAGCAGCCTGCGTAGGTTATCATGTTTCGTTTACCTATCTATTCTTCTTCTTATTAGGTAGTGAATTTTTTAAATAACATTTCAATCAGTTTCAAGAGCTTTATGTTTATTGTCTCGTAAAATCCGATATTTTACGCTCATCCATACCACAAAATAAATATGAGTATTATATACAGAACGAATCTCCTAAGCCCCCGTCCTAGCCTAGCGCCTCTCCCCCGTTCTCGCTTTGTGTGTGGGGGTGTCGGGTGGTGAGCTGCGGGCGCCTGGCCGCCTCGACAGGGCGAGAACGGGGGAGAGGTGCGAAGACAAGGACGGGGATGCATATTTCGCGGGACCTTATGAGATTCCTGTATGGTAATACTTGTATTAGTTCGTCCATACTATGTATTTAATATCAACAGGAGGCCGGAAGACTGGACTGGTTGGTGGAGCGGTGGCTCCCGCGGCTGCGCGGTGTATGGCTGGGGGCACAACCACCGCGGGCAACTCGGCGGCGTGGAAGGCGCCAAAGTGCGGACGCCGACGCCTTGCCACGCTCTTGCTGCTTTGAATCCCGCGCAACTGGTGGGAGGGGAGCAGACGCTGTTCGCCGTCACACCGGATGGGAAGGTGTATGCTACTGGTGAGTAAGGGACTAAGGGTTCGTCACATGAACGGTCAAAGTCGATATTTATTTGTTTCCAAAGAAGCCAAAAGAGTAAAAAAATGAATTATATCATAGAATTAATTTAGATATTTAAATAAGTGATATATGTGTAGCTGGATTTTAATTATTAAAAAAAATATTGTTGTTTTGTTTATACATTTTCGGAGTGATAATATATTTTTTTAAAATCTAAATAAATTTTGTATAGTTTCGTTCGCTCAAACGTTCGTTCGTTCAGCAGAGCCAATTCAGAGTGCAAACTATATTTACTATTACTTTAGGCTGAATTCCTTTTACAGGCTATGGCGCTGGAGGCCGTCTAGGAATAGGCGGTATTGATTCAGTTTCTCAACCAACTCTTCTAGCTTCTATTCAACATGTGTTCATAACGAAGGTATGCATTTATTTACTTATTTCCTGCTTTAATATGTGACTTTACGTATAAAACAACATAAGTATATGACTGATAAATTTCGTCTTCTTTTTTAGGTTGCTTGTAATTCAGGAGGCAAACATTGTTTAGCTTTGTCCTCTGATGGTGATGTATACAGTTGGGGTGAGGGTGAAGACGGCAAATTAGGACACGGAAATAGAGTGTAAGCATACCATATTACTTATTCTTGCCTTCCCTCCAATACAATTTTCTTCTTTCTCCCATTCATAATGGCTGAAGGTCGTAACGTAGCTGAAAATTAAAGACGGATCTTAGCTTAACTACACACTCAAATATTAACCATTCATTAAATTTTTCATTTATTAAAGTCACACCCTGCTAGCCACATTAATTACCTCTAAGATATCAAATTTGTGTCTGCCCCATTAGGGATAAAGGCGTGATAGTATGTATGTATGTATGTAAGATATCAAATCTTTGTTTACACTTTTACTTCATTATATCAGCCGAAGGAAGTCCACTTCTAGATATAAGCCTCTCACAAGGTTTGCCAAATTGACCGATTGAAATTTCCGATTCGAGAACTCTTCTGCCCTATCGGTCTTCGTGCTATAATATATGCCCCGCTCACTGCCTACTTCAACGAGCTCTTTTATGTAATTTTATGGCTTCAATATTTCTCCAAGCCGATATCTTTTGGGCGAACACCCAGTGATACAATTTATGATTCTTTCAATTCAATTCAAATATAACTTTATTATCACAGGATATTTATAATATATCTTAATAATCGTCATTGTTTTGTTGCACAATTGTTGACGTCATATGGTTACTTACAGCTAAGTTTACTACCGCTTCCTAAGCGCTAGTGCAGAAGAAGCGGTAACAAACTTTACTGCAGAATTTTCTTTCTATTTGTAGGAGTTACGACCGACCAAAGCTCATAACAGCTCTGTCTGGGTTAGAAGTGGTTGCTATTGCCTGTGGTGGCGCCCACTCAGCGTGCTTGACTGCACGCGGCCGCATTTACACGTGGGGCAAGGGACGGTACGGACGACTGGGCCACGGCGACTCCGAGGACCAACTCGTGCCAAAGATGGTAAGAAGCCTGTTTTAAATGGTATTTACTAATGCAGATGTGGACTAAAAATGTTTTTGGTTCATCAGGTAGATATTTTGCCTCAGATTTTTAAGCTGCCGAAAGGCATCTGACATAGCTTGACGACTGTCATGCAATAATGACAGCCGGGACCAGCGGCATATACGTGCCTTCCGAAGCACTCGAGCTTGAGAAATTTATATGCCACTTAGGGTCACCCATCCAAGTGCGGACTACGACCGGTGTCGTTATGCTTGCGAAAGTGCTAGTAATGCGCACTCCCGCCGGGCCACCGAGCTTCTTTGATTAGCAAATAATAAAGAAGATACATCACATTTAATTTCCGTTTGAAGTCACGATCTAGTACGACTTTCACTAGACGTTATTCGCCCCTGTCTGGATCTTTCACGCTATTAATTTTGATAATTTAACGGACGGACTAGATAAGTCTATAATCTATAAATACCGAATATTATAAACAATAACACTTATGCGATCCTTTGAGTATTCTAATAGGTATTCGATTATGTATCTGTTGTTTTAGGTGGAAGCCCTAGCAATGCACCGAGTTATAGACGTGGCGTGCGGTTCCGGCGACGCTCAGACGCTTTGCATCACCGACGACGACAACGTGTGGTCTTGGGGAGATGGTGATTACGGAAAACTAGGTAATGTTGGGATAAATACTATGTCCTTTTTTATTAAGTACAAATATTTTAATGGATGATTCAGTCCATCATTTTTATCTATATTTTTTTCAATGAGGTTTTTAGGTACGTATTTTTTGTTCCAGGGCGTGGTGGTTCTGAAGGTTGTAAGTTACCAATGAGAATAGACTGTTTAAAAGGATTACGGGTTATCAAAGTGGAGTGTGGGTCGCAATTTTCCGTTGCTTTATGCCAATGTGGAAGCGTTTATACCTGGTTAGTATATTTTTCTGGAATATTTTCACTCTTTCTACTCCACTTGAAACATTGCTATCGCCTTCTTTGTTCTATATATTTAGTACGGAATGACGTAGAACATGACCACTTTATTTGACTAAATTGATCAAGTTCTTTTGAATAGTACAGACATTTTATGCACTCTGACATTCCGCAAAATATTGCCCAAGTTTTTCTACAAGAATAAACACGTGTAACCATTATTAACTTAACAGTCTTTACGAATTTTGAACTAAAATTAAATTAAACTAAAACGAAAATTAATATGTACAGCATATATTAAAATGTTCCGATATTTTAGGGGGAAAGGAGACTACCACAGATTAGGACACGGTAGTTATGAGCACGTACGACGACCAATGCGTGTGACTGGCATGCAAGGAAAAACAATCGTGTCCATAGCTACAGGTGAGACAAAAGAACAATGACCTAAAACAGACACTTCTGTCGGTTATTTTAATATATTAAAGACTAGCGTCACATCTTGTAATTTTAATAGCTGTTTTACTTATAACTTCTTGCTATCTTGGGACAATTTGACAAAATTATTTTTAGAAATCGCTAATTTCCAACAACTCAAATCAGATATTTTTTCTTCTAAACGTCAAAACAAATATTTTCTATGGGATTTGTGTAAAGTAATGACGACGTCATAGTTTCTTGAAGTCAAATAACGCTCCTAATTTTAGTTTTTCTGCAATAATAGGCAAATGACATTATTTTGTGACTTCTATTTTGTTAACAGCACCAAATAATTTATTTTCAAACCAAGAAATTACCCAATGTGACAAACTTATTTGTAAGAAGTAGCTTGATAAAGGATTTTAAATAAAACACGGCGTTTAGGAAGTCTACACTGCGTGGCGTGTACGGATACAGGCGAAGTTTACACATGGGGTGACAATGATGAAGGTCAACTTGGAGACGGCACAACGCTCGCTGCTCAGCGGCCAAGACTTCTCATGGCTTTACAGGCATGTATTTTACTTCCTTTCCTTGGTTAGGAAATCATGAGACTTGAGTAGAATGTACGTCAAAATGACTACTATTTATTAAATTAACACCAAAGCAACAAATTATAAATAAAATCTTAGAAATAGACTAATTTCAATGTGGCGTCTTTTTCTCGAGTCGAAAGGCTACTCAACTACAATAAACGTGATCAATGTTCGGTCACGGCCACTTTCATGGGTGCTGAAAAGAGATAACACAAGATTGGACTGAGTGGGTACATAAAGATAGGCCTTCGCCTAACTGTGAACACATAATAGCTCTTACAACTGCTGTGGTGCCATTTTTGCCAAACGCAGAGTCACAACGGTCTTTTGTATGGAAAAACTATAACAATATTAAAGGTCCATTGGGACAACCTTGAAAAATGGCGAAGTAAAATCATGTTTTTATTTGATGTCAGGGTAAACGCGTGACACGTGTGGCGTGTGGCAGCGCGCACACGGTAGCGCTCTGTGTGGAGGCCGCGCGTGCGCCGCGACCGCCTCCCGCGCCGCCGCTGGAGTGCCATCTGCTCCGTGACCTCTCGCCGCATCTTATTTGCAATAGATTGGTATGTATTTGTTACTAGCTGTGCCCGTGGGCTTCGCTCCCCGTGGGAATTTCGGGATAAAAACTGTCCTATGTCCTTCCCTGGGTATCAAACTATATACATATCAAATTTCGTCTAAAGTGGTAACAAACAAACAAATATACAAACTCACTTTCGCATTTATAATATTAGTAGGATATGATTGTATACCGAGGAGCTCAAGTCAAGCTATGTCTGACACCTTTAGGCAGATACCAGTGGTAGCCACTCACATACACGAAAAAGAAAAAAAGGAAGATTTGGTATTGTCACGTCACTTTCTTAAAAAATTAAATAAATCCGCATATTATAAAACCGAATATGTTTCACAGGTGTTATTGCATCAATTTTCGGAGCTGGTATGTCCGAAATTGCCGCTGTTGATACTTGACGGGCCTTTAGATCAGCTACGGACGCTACTGTTTTACAGCGTCAAAGAAGCTGCTTTTAGAAAGGTAAGTAGCTTTTACTTTATGAAACAAATTATATAAACAAAATTCATTAAAAAAAGTATAGTAAGTAATTGGTTGATCCATTATCCATGTCAACTTGACATTAGGTATATCCACGTTCTCAGCATCTTATTTTCGTTAGATAATAATTGTATACAAGTTTTATTAAAAACTACATGAAAAATCCAACCTTTTAAGGCAATAATGGCGACAATGGTCCGCGAGCGTCAACACGGGCCTGTAGTAGAACTGTCGCGGGTAGCGGCCAGGCGGGCGCGGCGTGGGGGCGCAGGGTTAGCGGGCGCCGCGGGCATGCGGTCAGTGTTCGGGCAGATGGTTGCCCGACTGCCCGCGCTGACACAAGACGCGCTGGCACTGCCCCATCGAGTGTGGAAAGTCAAGTTTGTCGGTGAGTATCTATCAGTTTCATCAGTTACGATATCCAACCTTTTAAGGCAGTAATGCCGACAATGGTCCGCGAGCATCAACACGGGCCTGTAGTAGAACTGTCGCGGGTAGCGGCCAGGCGGGCGCGGCTTGGCGGCGCAGGGTTAGCGGGCGCCGCGGGCATGCGGTCAGTGTTCGGGCAGATGGTTGCCCGACTGCCCAGGCTGACGCAGCAAGATGCACTGGCACTGCCGCATCGAGTGTGGAAAGTCAAGTTTGTCGGTGAGTATCTATCTGCTTTATCAGTTACGATATGATACAATATTTTAATGCGAGGTAGACATAAGTTAATAATAAATAAAAAAACGCGACAGGGAGACGCAAGGTTATTTGGCTTGCTTGCCCAGGCAGGATTGCCCAATGATCCATAGTGTAAAAGTTAAAGTTTGTCAGAGAGTACTATTACATGGATCTTGGCAAGATACGTTTTTAATCTATCAAACCCCGACGGTTCACATGTGAACCCGTTAACAATAGAAATCTATTGTGTCTGCGATTCCGGTCGTTGACGTTATTCAGCTAGCCTTAATAAAAACTAACTGTCACGGGTAGCAGCTAGGTGTACGATACCTTTAGGAAGACGAATGTTGAGTTACATATTCTTTATTTAAAAAAAGAAGATACAATAAGCCAGGCCCTGGACTTAAAGGGCAGGAGTGCCAGGGCTGTTAATTTCAACGAAAAAGCAATAACATTATATTTCTTTACATGCTGAAAGATTTTGGTGAAATTTCGGCGAGTATAGCATATTTGCAACTTGATATTAAAAACAGCAGGAGCCTACGCAAAAAGGGAACTGGCTGGCAAATGCCACCTCAACTCTATGGCCAGTCGGACACTGCAACGAGAACTAAAACCTGTTTGTTGGTTTGTCATGACTTTATTGTACCAAAAAATCTGAAATATATAATATATAGGCATGACCTAAATCAAATCTGTTTTAGGTCATGCCTATATACTTATCGCCTTATAATTATTTCTCCTCCTTATCACTAGACGGCGCGATATAGTAATAATTAAAACATCAAAATCTTTTAATACTATTATTTAAGCACAGTATCACTCTCGTTAATTAAATATGACTCATATTAAATGCAACAAATACTTTTTAAGTATATTCAACACTTTCTTTGTCACTTTTATGCTAGTCGTGTGTGCTGCCATCTCTGTGAGGCTACCCCGCAACTTGAGTTTTGCCTATTTACTCGCCCTCCAATAGTTTCTATGGCGTTGGATATCTGTTACGTTATTATATTTACTTTGTTTAGGCGAAAGTGTGGACGACTGCGGAGGCGGCTACAGCGAGAGCATAGCTGAGATGTGCGAAGAGCTCCAGAACGGATCGCTGCCGCTGCTGATGGCGACGCCCAACGGGCGCGGCGACGCGGGCGCTTCCCGGGACGCCTTCCTGCTGAACCCAACCGCTAATACTCCGCTGCATCTCAACTGCTTCCGGTTCCTAGGTACAGTCAGCATCAGAGACACTTGAATTCTTCTCATAAACTGAAAATAATATTAACATGAAAATGTGTATAGAGATTTTAATGAAGCCTTTTTGAATATACATTTTCGTGTAAATATTATTTTCAGTTTAAAAGAAAATTCGAGATATAGATAGAGGAGGGGTCAGGTGTCTCTGATGATAACTGTGCGTCTTTTTAAAAATACATCAACATGTGTCTTTTGAATTTGTCTATTATGTTTATTTGCCGGCAAATTAAAAAACCTCGATAGTCTAGAACACCAAGTAGTGATGAGTAGCGGAACTACTAGATGGATATCCGTAGCGTCATCTATTATTTGTTAATAAACCGACTTCAACGCTAAACTACACAATCGATCTATGGGACCACCTTGCAAATATGCAAGTTACAAAGAAAAAAAAAGGATTTTTCGAATTAGTCCAAGCGTCTTCGAGTTATGAAACACCTTCAGATTATTGAAATTACTTTACGAATCTTTCCCCCACAGGTGTTCTCATGGGCATAGCAATCCGAACGGGGTCTCCCTTATCATTATCACTCGCTGAGGGTGTTTGGAGACAGCTGGCAGGACAGCCGTTAAGGCCACAGGATCTTGCCGAAGTGGACAAGGATTTCCTGCCAGCTTTGTTGTGTATTAGAGATATGACGCCTAATAACAAGGTATGAAATTCTATCGTTTTTAAGCCTTGTTCAAAAGGCAAAAGTTGTGTCTTATAGGGAGGTCAAGCATTTAGCGGAAAATAGGGAAACATGGAAAATACTCCACCGACTAGAACCTAGTTCTTAAATTTATTGATGATGAAGCCCTGTTTTACATGACATCAAAAATAAACGGATAAAATGTTTGCCACTAAGGCATTCGAAAGAAAGTAATCAGATCACAAAATGACAGAAAATGTATAAATAAGTTTTTTATTTATTGTAAATTTGCCTGCCCCATTAGAAATAAGGACGTGATAGTATGTATGTATTATTATAAGTCAACTGTTAAAGTCTGTGTACTGTGTAAAATAAAGTTATTTAAACTAACAAAGGCTCCCAACCTCCTTTTGGTATTTACATAATACTTGTTATAATTTGTGTAGTTGCACTGTTTGTTAACCTTATATAAAATAATACTTGAACTGCACCTATAGAAAATTTAATACCTTCAAAAATGTATTCCGCCAATATTTCTTTTTTGCTGTGCCAGGAACTACAAAATCTGGAGTTGCCTTTCTCGATACCATCGGCCGCGGGGCACGAAGTGCCGCTGTCAACGCGACACAAACGTGTCACACCGGATAATAAAGACGAATACGTCCAACTAGCTTTGCATTACAGGTATATGCATACATCTTTCTCACTCACTCGTTGCTACTATCTATCTAGAATCTAGACTAGGGTAGTTTCCAATAGTGACATTATTTTCTGATGTTTTATTATATTTACAATACCAAATAATTCATTTTTGATCCAGAAAACTTCCTTTTTGTTTATACACATTTAATAGTTCTACTACGCATATTAGACCACTCGACAGTTATATTCAGTAAATTAGTATATATTTCATACAAATATTATAGGAAATTATATTATTTAAAACCGTGTTTAAAATATTAACCTATAGAAAATGTTTGTTTTGACGTTTATAAAAAAGTATCTCATTTGAGTTGTTAATAAGTCAATTGTTGATCAGACTCCACGAATTCGACGAGCAAGTCCGCGCGGTCCGCGACGGCATGTCGCGGGTTATCCCTGCGCCTCTGATCGCCCTGTTCAACGCTGCCGAGCTGGAAACGCTCGTGTGCGGCTCGCCTGATATACCCGTGCACGCGCTGCGAGCCTCCGCTACATACAAAGGTACGTTGTATTATACCGTAGGCTGCCCGAGATCGAGAAGCAGGTCCGTGTGGTTCGCGACGGTATGTCGCGAGTTATTCCTGCGCCTCTGATCGCCCTGTTCACCGCTGCCGAGCTGGAAACGCTCGTGTGCGGCTCGCCTGATATACCCGTGCACGCGCTGCGGGCAAGGTACGTTGTATTTTTTCGTACAAGCGAGCGAAATTCTTAATGCCGGATTAAGTAAGTTTGTGCGTATGTTTATTATATGTAAGTTTGTCTGACAGCCGTACTCGAGTAGTTTTGATTGGAGCTTTATATAACTTGGTAGGCATGTAGAAGCAACCAATAGAATTTAAAATCGAACAGGAGCGAAATCTGTCAAAGAGTTGCCAAGATATTGGGTTCGCGACTTCACAAGGCGAACTACTATTATATATAGAATAGAGAGAGGGCGCTAGCTCTGCACAACACTAACTAGCTCCGTGTAAATAATTCCTTAAAAATAGTAAACACAAGTCATTCACTAAAATTTAAGCATAAACGAGTTTAAAAAATAACAAATCCACTGTGTGAGTGTAACCTTTGGAAAATCTTGAGTAAATAATAGGTAAATGCCAGAACCAGTACGAACATCTACAAGATAAAAGATAGTGTGATGTGAAGTGCCACCAGTGAAGCTTTATTGCAAATCGAAGCTAGAAGATACATTTTCGCCACTATCTGACAGGATTATGAAGACAAAACCAAACTTTAAGGTACCAAAATTGCTATTCTGATAAATCAAATTTTGTCATATCATCTTAACCATAACAATACTTACGCCAACACCATCTATCAATGCATGTCAAGACTAAAGATAGCTAAGACAAAAAGCACAGAAAAGCACAAACAATAGCACAAATTGACACTAAATCATTATTGCACCTTATAAAAAGTTCCAACAAATATCACTAGATGGCGCAACTAATATCTTGATTATTGTTTATTAGAAATACCATTAGAGGGCGCACCTAGTTCAACAATTAAAGATTAACTGATCAACTGCTAGAGGGAGAAACCAACCAAAAATGTCTACAATACAAAAGAAATGTGCAGGATGCCAAATAGAAATAACAAATAAAGAATACTTAGATTGTACTTCGTGCAACGACCGTTACGACTTGGAATGTGCAAATGTACCTAGCAAAAGATTCTACAATACAATGACGAAGGAGCATAAAAAATCATGGCGCTGTCAAGCTTGCCTATGTAAAATCCCTAAAGGAGACAACTCGAACACTCCTGTACGACATCGAGATCAACATGACGTATATGCTTCGTGTCCCCCTACTGAAACATGCAACATCACAACACGAAATAAAAAAGCTCTCCCTATAAATGAGTCTATTAGCTCTGAAGATATAAGCATCCTCGGAGATACCATATGCAAAGAAAATACCAACTATAAGACTGAATTGAATCTAGAAAATTTAAGCGATTTAATAGCTTCGCAGCTGAAAGAAAATAATAAATCCATTATCGAAGACCTAAAAACCACAATAACAACAGAAATAAATAGAGCAATTTTAAAGTTACGGGAAGAAATAAAGTGAGACACCAATACATTATCGGAACAGAACAATCTAAGAAAAAAAGAAATCGAGGAAATTACCATCAAAATAGAAAAGCTTACAAAAGAAAATGCAACATTACTTAGAGAAATTAAAGATATCGAAATAAAAGCTACCACCTCAGGCCGACAACTCCCACCTGAAAATAACAGCAAGAAATTTGTACTCTATGGCCTACAAGAATATTATAAAGAACCTGAACACATGCTCCATGGTAGAGTAGCAGAAGTATTTCACGAAACTCTCAATGTAGACCTACTTGGATACATAGAAGATACTCGTAGAATAGGAAAATTTAACAACAATAAAACTCGTCCACTAATAATTGAATTAATTAGTAAAAAAATGACAAGATATATATTAAATAACAGCCGTTGTCTCCGTGGAACTGGCCTTTCACTTTCCGAGTACATGGATGGAAATGAATTAAAGGAAATGAAATTGCTAAGGGAAGAAATGTTCAAAGCGCGAAGCAAAGGAAAATATGCTGTAATAAAAAATAATAAGCTTATCATAGAAGGCGAAACTGTAGAGTTGAATAGAGAAGAAATGTATAATCAACCGAACAGGACAACCGACAGTACAAACCTACCTAGAAAAAGTCATTCCTTTCGTAGAAGAACAGAATTTTAAAATATTATTCCAAAACTTCCAGAGCATCTTTAACAAACAGCACCTTCTAGAAGCTTTTATTGACCAAAATCCCACTTATAAAGCAATATGCGTTTCGGAATCGTGGCTTACAGAAGAAAAAATTAATTTAATAAATTTCAATGGATATAAAATAGCAGCATCGTTCTGCCGAAAAGAACGCGAAGGAGGTGGAGTTTGTATCCTACTGCAAGACCAGATACAATCAATAGAGAGCACCGATATCACAAAAATGTCAATAGAGTTCAACTTGGAATTATGTGCTACAGAATTGCCGAAGGAAAATATTTTATTAATTTCATTGTACTGGAATGGGAAAGGGGCTGATGTCTTTATTAAACAGTTGGAAAAAATTCTTGATTACATAAGCATTAAATACTCTAAATATAACATAATAATAGGCGGCGATTTTAATATAAATACTTTAAAACATGCACCAAAAACAAAAACATTTCTTAACTTAATGGCAGAACATAGATTCGTCCAACACATAAACGAACCAACGCACTGTACTCCTACTTCGGAAACATGTATAGATTTAATTTTCACAAATTTTAACAATAACAACACAAAAACAAGAGTAGAGAAACTTGGATTTTCGGCTCACTCTGCGACAGAAATTGATTTTAAAATAACACAAAGAATAAGGAAAAATCAGATGTGGTATACCGAAAAAAGACTTTTTAAAATGGAAAATATAAATAAATTTAAAACAAAACTGAAAGAAATAAAATGGTGCGATATCCTCACGGCTCATGGAAATGTATCAAAAAACTATGAAATATTCCATAATACAATAATGCAAATATTAGATCAGTGTATACCAAAACAAAAAATTAATATTAATAAAAGATTTAAAAAACATTGGCTTACAGTAGGTATAAAAGAATCCTGTAAAAATAAAAGATTGCTCAAACTCCTTATGCTAAGAACAAATAAAAACGAAATACTTAATAATTATTATAAAAAATATGAAAAATTATTAAAAAAATCAGTGGCTACCGCGAAAAAAATCTACTATAAAAAACGTATCCAAAATTCGTCAAACAAAATAAAAACAATGTGGAGTGTAGTTAATGAGTGCACAAATAAAAAAAACATAAAAAATAAAGACAATATAAAATTAGACATAAACAAAACAACGATTACCGACCCCAAAGAAATAGCCAATCATTTTAACGATTTCTTTGCATCGATAGGTGGAAACCATGTGGGGAAAAAAACAGGTAGACCAGTACTCCACCCTACTCAAAACAGCATGTTTCTATGTCCTGTGGATGCTAGAGAGATACGCAGCATAATCAAAAACTTAAAAAATAAGAATAGTTACGGTATTGACGAACTGCCACCAAATCTGTTTAGAGAATGCGCGGATGAATTAACTTTGCCCTTTACATTATTAGTTAATCAATTATTTAATGAAGGAGCATTTCCGGACCTCTTAAAAATTTCAATAATAAAACCTGTGCACAAAAAAAACAAAAAAACCGACATGAATAATTACCGACCGATAGCGCTATTACCAACAGCCTCAAAAATTTTCGAAAGAGCAATGGCTGACCGTGTATACAAATTTTGCTAAAAATATGAACTACTTGATGATTGTCAAAACGGCTTCCGGAAAAATCGCTCGACAACATTAGCTGTTTACAAATACGTCCAAGAAGTGCTAAAAACACTTGATAATGGTAAATACGGTATAGAAATATTGCTAGACATGACCAAAGCATACGATAGAGTTCAGTACGACATCCTATTAAATAAACTACAGGGAATTGGTATCAGAGGAGTTGCCCATAAATGGTTTTGCTCATACCTCAAGGATAGAAAACAGTTTGTAGAAATTGAGCATTTTGACTACGAAACAGATACGATCCAACGCATCCGATCACAATGCATATCGATTAGTCTTTCTATTCCCCAAGGCAGCGTTCTCGGGTGTCTCTTATTCCTCTTGTACATAAACGATCTTCCAAAAATAATGGATGAGCACTGTGTCCTGTTCGCTGACGATATCTCGATCCTTACGCCAGTAGACAAAAATATAAACGTAAGCCAACATCTTAAAAATATTCTAAAAAAAACAGAAGCCTGGCTTTACGACCATAATTTGGAAATTAATTTCTCAAAAACAAAACTAATGGTGTTTCACCCATATCAAAAAAAACCCTTACAAATAAATTTTAACGTAAACGGCAAAGACTTAGAGGTAGTAAAGGAATTCACGCTGTTGGGCGTAGACATAGATAGCAACATCAAGTGGAAATCTCATATTAACAAACTTTGCGCCAAACTATCAAAATTTACATATGCGCTCAGAGAAGTAAAGAAATCCACAGATATCGAGACCGCTATCGTCACCTACTACGCTTACGCCTATTCATGGCTTAGCTATGGTACAAATTTGTGGGGTAACGGAACCGACTGGGATAGAGTCTTTACTATGCAAAAAAGATTAATCAGAATAATAGCCAATATAAAACCTAGAGATAGCTGTGAGCCTTATTTCAAAAAATACAACTTACTTACCTTGCCGAGTATTTACATCTTGGAAACATGCAAATTTGTACGTAAATATCAACACTTCTTTAACAAAAGAAAAGACATAGAAACGAAGTACACCTTCAGGCACAAGAACAGACTACAATTACCTACTTCGCGTCTAAAGTTATATTCGTCTAGTCCTTTTAAAATGGCTGTAAAGATATATAACAAACTTCCAGAAGACATCAAAAATTTAGAAAATTATAAAACATTTCAAAAAAACATTAAAAAATTTTTGGCTAATAAATGTTATTATACTATTGACGAATATCTACAAGATAAATATATTACTAATAAATAAATAAATAATTATTAAAAAAAAACTTAAATATAATAAATAACCTATCACAAATATATTATCATCGCTATACGTAAATTTATATATACAATATAATAAATAAAATTGATCACATTTATCTCCCGTTAAAGCAGCTCTCTTATTGCAGCTCCCGTCAGAGTCTTATTTCGCCTATTAAGACCTGTTTGTAATGCATATCGTAAGGAAACAAAAAAAAAATTGACAATAATCAAGAACGTATAATACAATACCATACAATATAATACAATTAATTAATTAATATAATAATGACAATTAATTAAAAAAAACGATTGCAATTCTTTTATCCATACGAAAATTAATAAAAGCAGGAAAAATAATAACAGTAAAATAAATATGTTTCAAAATCTTTATGAATTAATAGAATAATATAAATTAAAAAGAAAAGAATCTTTTCAAATATGTAGTACTTATAACAACTACAATTGAATAAATAAATAAATAAATAAGATTAAAATTCTCTGTATATAATTAAAAATATTAATGAAAGCGGAAAGCTCCCAAATAAATATAATATTAGTAACTAAAAAATAAACATTAATAAATATTATCTGTGCATGAGAATACATTAATTTAACCATTTTTTTCTTGTATACATAGCCCTTCTCTCATTGCAGCGCCCTTCAGGGCCCTTAATAGATCCTATTATATAATCAAAGACCTGTATATACATTAAGGAAGCAATAAATGATTGAGTATTGAGTATTGAGTATATAAGTGCGTTCGTAAAGAGTGGTAACTCACTACTTCCCGCGAGTTTGTTTCCCGAATTAATGGGAAACGATAAGAAAGAAGAAGAACAGAAGGACAGGTATAACCGTGTGTTTTTACAGGCATAGAACCCAATGCGCCGCTAGTGCAGTGGTTCTGGGAGGTGATGGAGGAACTATCAGGAAGCGAGCGGGCTCTGTTCCTGCGGTTCGTTTGGGGACGCACTCGGCTGCCCCGCGCCCCGCAAGATCCCAGGCAACGGGACTTTGTATTGCAGGTAATTGCTATATGACGTCTAACCTAATATACTGAAACTGTTTAAAAGTGTGAATTCAATCCAGGATATTGAACAACTTTTCTTAAGGAACAGGAATAAAACGAGTTATTTTACTCGAGACGTGCATATAGCCACCCGAGCTGGTACGGTAAGGGTGGATAGTCTCGTCGAGGGTAAAATGGGTTTTATACTCGAGTTTCACACTCTGCTTTTCACTTCGATTGCATGAAAATATAAGAAGGATTAAGCATATATAAGAAAATTAATTTGGGTAGTTTATAGTTTTGTTTAACGAGCATGAGAAGTGAAAAATATTTTTTAACTTCTTATACAAATTGACCGGTGAGCTGATCTTAGTTTGTATGGAAAGCCAGAAACTATTTTTTTTTCTGAAAGGATTTTCTTTTAATTTAAAACCTGCCATTATTAATTTTGTTATTTTAGGTTTTGGACAAATATCACCCGCCTGACCACTTCTTGCCAGAGAGTTACACGTGTTTCTTCCTCCTCAAGATGCCGCGGTATTCATGCAAAGCAGTATTACGGGAGAAGTTAAGGTGAGCTTGGAATCATAACTAGAGGCTACATTTTATTACTTTGAACATTTCAACTACTGTATGGTTAGCATGTTTATACACATGTCCTGTCCATGACACTGAACTATTTTCAATTGCCTTTTCCATTCTTCCAAATTTAAATTTTTAGGATAATTGTTCTAAATTTAAACACCAAAATAGTTTTTAAATTTAGGAGATTATTCACTGTTTTCGATAGATAAAGTAAACTTTTTAGAAGGGGAAAAACTGATATTTCACCAATATTCCAGGTACGCAATCCACTTCTGTAAGAGTATAGACACGGACGAGTACGCGCGCGTTGCTCTCAGCGCGGCGGAGCGCGTGTCTTCCGAGGAGTCCGACTCGGAGGCGGACGCGGCGCCCGCCACGCCCGCCGCGCCGCCCACGCTGTACTCGCTCACCAGGGCGCCAACGTGGCTTTAATATAGGGGCAAGAAGTTTACACGGACTTAAATGATATTCGTGTTTAAAAACATTTCGGTCCGTCTCCCAAAGTGCGCGCAGCTGCTTAGCCCGTCGTGCAGCCCACGCTGAACTCGCTCACCAGGGCGCCGACGTGGCTTTAATATGGGGGTAAGAAGTTTACACGGTCTTAATTGATATCGTGTTAAAAAAACATTTCGGTCCGTCTCCCGTTTGCAGCTGCTTAGACCGTCGTGCAACAAGATCTATGTTAAGGGGGCAAGAAGTTTACGGTCATTTCTATATTTATTGAAATTCATACAATAAAAAGAATACTATTGTTTGAACAGCAACAGGATAATGTATCGATATTTCCGTGAAATTAAATTTGGCTCTTGAAATCACATTTGTGGTCTACGCGAAACAACTGTTGTACAAAAAAATCTAAATTGTTAAAATTTTACTCTGATTCTAAATACTTCAACACTAGGATTCTAAATTCTGTTTGTGAATAAAGTTATTTATCGATACGCTTCTGAAGTTGACAAAATCAATACATGTGCTATTAATTTACATTAAAATACATGTTATTAATGTAATTCTAAGGACTTTGCTGTATTAAGAGATATTCTACAACAGAAATACTCATGTTGTACTCGTATATTATTGATAAATTGTACGGTTAGATCTTAAAATTGAAACTTCCTTATATTGTGTAATCAATATAAGTTAACGTTGTTTGTGTGTCAATTCGTAGCTGATTTTCTATATAGCATTCCATCCATAACTTAGTCGATATCGGGTTGGCTTACCGTGAGTCAAGTTAATTTCCTGTCGCATTACGATGAATCTGTTTAACCCTGGCCGTACTGCTTATGGAACCCGAGAGAAGCCCTTGTTCCGATGCCATGTACTGAATTCATCACCGCTCAATAAGGTTTTTATTTCATGAAATTAAAACAATACAATGAGGAGTTATATTGTTTTTTCTTGGACGTCACTTCAGATGGCGCGCTTTCAAATGATTTTAGACAAAATCTGAGTAAGACGGTTTTACCATTAGTTGCATTAGCTTTGCTCACGGTGTAGTCAGCACTCAACTTTTTAGGCTGTTGCCACTTAATTTTGAACCTTATGTATCATTTATAAGGTTCAAAAGTAACATTGCTATAACCTTTTACCAAAAAGGGTAAGATTGTCCAGATATTATGCCAATGTGATGGCGTTTTGGGAAGATTAGGGATTAATATAAACTATACAACGAGAAGGCAACACTGCCAACATTCCATTGCTGTCGCATTATTATTTACGAATAATTTTGATGTGTAAGTAACTTGAAATACTCCAATATGTCCAGAATCATCATTGAAGTTACATTTTAACAATTAGATATATGTAAGTCGTGTTAGGCATTATATGGCTACACGCACATTTTAAGAATTAAAAAAACCATTATTTGCAATAATCATTTAATAATTATATAAATACATATTTCACGGAGGAATAGAATTAATAACATATACACAAGAGGGTCGGTTTAGATGCCTGTTCACTAGGGGGCGAATTTGGCACAGTATATTATTTATTTGGTGTTATTTAAAAATTATATAATTACATATTTCACGGAGGAATAGAATTAATAACATATACACAAGAGGGTCGGTTTAGATGCCTGTTCACTAGGGGGCAAAGGCACAGTATATTATTTATTCGGTGTTCTTACACATAGTGTCCTTCAAATTTAAATTACTTTCACCATAATCGATGAATAAGAAAATACATTGCGCTTTTTCAGTCATCATGGCACCGTCGATAAATCCAGATAAAAGTTTATAATGCACGACGGACCAGTTCCATCGCTAGTTGTTTTTACGAAGAGCGTGATAGATGATGGCGCTCGATAAACTCTATCGTCGGTGCTATGCTACGGAGGCTGGCTTGAGGTATTGTTTTGCGCGACAATTATTTTTTAATGAATACACGTTATTCTACTCCATTTTAAAGGAATATTCTTTAAAAATGTAATAATATAATAACGATGAGTGCAATTCATGTTTTTTGTTCCGTTATATAATAACATAAAAATGACCTTGATTGTTGAAATTTTAAAAGATAGGAGCTTGGAGCTGCTGTGATTGTGGATATTGAAGGGGGTTAGTAATGTCTTAAGCTGCATTCCTACACAAATTTTACTTGCCGATCAGCCAGGTCAACTTTGACGTTTACGAACTCAGTTCCTGCAACGTAATCTGCATTTAAAATGTGGACGCATTTTTAAAACGCGGAATCATATAACGAATTGTTTTTCGTATGTAATAAACCACTCGTTTAGTGGATTAAGCGTTTTAAAAATGGCACTCCTGCCTTTAATTCGAATGCCGATCCCCTGTTTCTGGTGATTGTTCAGAATTAAATTGTAAAAAAAAATCTTAAGACTGCGAGTCCAGCATTAGTTCTTTGTAAGATCTGGTAATGCATACCAGCAAAGGTATGGATTTGCTATATATTTTAATTTTGAAGGAGCCGTGTAGATTACTAACAGCGATTACCACTGACAGTTGGGTGACTGATCGGATGTATAGGAATGCATTAGATAGGTTTTGTAATGAAGGTGCATTTTACAGAACAAATGAAGAGCTAGTCATGTTGATGTTGCAATGCAATGCGCTGGTAATACGGGCACGATAGTAAACCTATAATTTTAATAATATATTATTCGAAAAGTATTATGTAACGTTATACGAAATTGTATGATTGTTAGCAAAAAATGCGTCTTACATTGCTTACAACGCGTTATTACCCACGGTATATCTATAAAAAGTAGCCTGCGTTAATCCAGAATATCAGCTTCCTGCTTACCAGATTTTATCAAAATTGGTCTAGCCGTTTGCTCGTGAAGAAGTAACAAACGTACACACACTCTCAAAATTTCGTGTATATATTAGTGTGTACTGTCCCACTGCTGGGCAAAGGTCTCCCCCATCTCTTTCCAACCATTTCCTCTCAAACTGTCGCAAGTCGTCACACCAACGCTTCCGGGGCCTACCTCTCTTCCAGTGCGACAGTACAGGATAATTAAAACAAAAATTGTGTGATTCAATTCAAGTGTCCCATTAATATGAACTCACTAGAAGAAATAATTAGCCCGACACACACATCACGAAAAAAATTAATATCAAACCACGCTATGACGCATTTTTTGCAAAACTTGATCTTAATTGTTTGGCTACAATTTCACGAATAGATCTCGCTTCGCTACTTTCATATTTTTGTCATTTTGGTGCTAGTGCTTCACGATTAGTGTTTAAATTTTGTACTGGAAATTAGTGGTAAAGCACAAATTAATCGATGTCATGTTTGTAGGTACTATGTAACTGTACTTTTTTATGATATTATAGCTTCTTTTTATATCATTAGAGGTAGTACTATATCAGTGAATCATTGGTCACACTAACGCGTCCACTCCATCTGTCCGATGCCGGCAGGAGTCATCAATCGTAATTTAAACAAGTTATAGGAGATTCATCTCTAGGCTTTTATCTGTATATTAGCATGGTATAATAATATACTGCGCCAGGTATAGACACGAGTCTACGTCACCGCCACTGTGTTACCGGTACTGTAAAATCAAACACCCCAACTTTCATTGTTCACGTATATCTGAATCGGATGAAACCATGTCCATTTTTACAAATAACCTATTTATGAAAAAATAAGTTAGACTTGTTAATTAATAACAAGTATAACCTAATTTTTTATGCATTAAAATATTTATTGTCATGAATAATGGCAGGCAAACGTTCCCTAAATCTTAACTTAGTCACATTAAAGTGGCAACTCTGTGGTGACGTAGGCTCGTGTCACTGCCGGAATAGCAGACCTGTTTTTTTGGATATTAGTACTCAGCTCAGACCCTTGTACCTTGTTTATAGCTAAAGTGTCATACTTGCATAACCTTTTGCCTGCCTGATTAAGGATTCCTGTCTTACTAAATTGACACAGTAACTATTTACATAAAAGTATGTCTTGAGAGTTTACCAGTGGCGATTGAATTATTACATAATGAATTGCAGGCTATGAGCGTTAGTGTGGCCTCCCAAAGTATTCTTCTAGTTAACCACGAAGCTATATTTTTTCCCAAATCAATATTCTTGTAACACCAAAGAGTTATCTGGTAAGAAAAGAACAACTATTTTCTTAAGACTGTTTTGTCTTACAGTGATCTGAATGTTTCCGCATCATGATCTGTTCAATGCAGCATTATTTATTTTATACAAGCATATTAAGTATAATAAATATTTATTTCAATGCCTGTCTTTAATTTATTATATTACACTCTCATAAGCAAACATTTTGTACTAAAACTTCTTTAGCATGTCCATAGGTTAAAATCGCAACAACTTCAAAACAAGACAAAAATCAATCATAGAGACATGTTCAGAGTCAGTATAAAATTAAGATTGCACCATAAACTAAAACTACAATGTAGGTAATGGTCTGAAGATTTACTCAAAAAGATAATGGAGTTGATGCCATGAGTCTATTTATGATGGTCATGTCAACTTGACATAGAAAAATAAATAAATATTTTGAAATGATTCTAATATTTAATAATTCTAAAAACGGCCACTTTTAGCTAATGTGCGTAGAAAAGCTTCACGTTCGCACTTTAAATTATAAACAGTAGTTCATAAAATAGTTTTAAGGGTTATCTAGGGCTTGACCAAGACACAATTTTGAATGATATCTCCGTTTCCTTTTAAATGATTTATTTTAAATGGCGGCGCCACTGGACCCCGGAAAATTTGGGTATGGCCTTAAAAGTTCAACTTAATAAGAATTCAACATTTTGGGAAACCATAAAAACCCAACATTCTGGGAAATTGAACATTTTGGAATTTCAACTTTATGGGAGTTCAACTTCCGCTACCTAAAGGGTTTTAGGAAACTGTAAAAAAAACTAATTGTTAAATGATTTTACATGATTTTTATATTTCCTAAATGTACACTGCCCTTATTGAAATAAATATCATGAGGCTAAAGTAAGAATAACAAAGTTCATAAAACAAGATGCCATTTACTTCTTGGAGGGTTTCAGAGTGAAGTACAATATCACTACACCGATGACTGCATATGTGGCCTTAGCAGTCTGAAAAAAAAGATAAATGCCATAAATACAAATACATTTTAAACATAACTCTTCACTCAAATCACATGGTTTTTTAATTATTTTTATATTATTGACAAATTCTGAACTTATTAACAGGCCTTTGGTTTTAACAAGGAGTAATAGATTCATTAAGGTGAAATTGGTTGTTATAATGTTAACCATACTTTTAGGGTCCTAGTCATTATCATGTATGTATGCAAGTATGTGAAACTGGATACAGGTACAGTTCATAAAATAAAATGTCACTAATAAATAGTGTCACTTTACATTGAACATATCTATTTTCAACTAGATTTTAAATTAATTAGTGTTATGACTTCAAAAAAGTACAATGTCACCATGGGTTATTAAAATTTCATACAATTCCCATAGAAGATTTTTGTTTTGAGTTTTGTTTAGAAATAATTTTTCAAAACTAAAAACTGACTTCACTTGCAAACTCCACAACCTATTTTGATAAAATTGCAAAGATAATTTTCCAAATCGGTCCAGGTGTCTTCGAATAATCGGTGAAGATACATAATGAAGTCAGTTAAAAAGTGTCTGATTTGTCTTGTCATTGTGGATTGTGCAATAGTGGCAATGAATAGTTTGAGATTTTTACACTGATGAAGACTAACATCCACAGATTTTTCTACCTTTATTATATGTCCTTGCTATAGAAGTTTACAAAGTAACATAACCTCAAAGTAAAGCAGATTTATATGATACCTAACTAATGATGACTAGTTTAAGTTATTGAAGAATTGGGTACTTACGTTTGCTCTACCCCTACCCGTTTGACTGTTAAAGTATTTGGCCAAGCCTTTAAGCTGGGATTCGTCAACAGAGTCTCCTCCAGCCATTCTGAAATTCAGCAACACAAAAATTGTTACTTTGACTGAAACAAATAACGTGAAGTGTATGCAACATTAATAATATTTAAAAGATCAAGCAGTAAATACATTTTTAAACAGAAAAAAATAGATTTTACCTGAAAATTAATTTATTTAGCCTTATGTAATTTTACGCACGAAACAGTAGGTAGGTACTTGTTAGTGACGTACACTTGACAGATTGATTATGATTATTGTGTCGATAATGTCGATATCGATATAACAACTCAAAAATTGAAATTATACAGGTGGAGGTATTTTTAATTTAGAAAATCGGCTAAATGATACATCATTTCAGTTTCAGTTACATGTTGACTTATCTATATGCCTGCGTGCCGGCTACTATCCGTCTAGCCCAGCGGTTTAAAATGCGGACGGCAAGAAAGAGTGTTACTGGTTCTAATCCTACTCGGCGACTTACTTTTGTTTTTATATGTTCAAGTACATATACAATTTTTTATTTTTTATTGTTTTTAGACAAGTTTAAAAACAAGTAGTTAATGTTTGAGATATAACCGAGCAAAGCTTGGTCGCCCAGGTACTAATAAATTAAAAATGACGCCTTAGCAAAAGTAGTTCAGCCTTATGAGCATTTTCCAGAGACAAAGTCCACGCGAACGAAGTCGCGGGCTTCGGCTAGTATAGAATAAATTGTAATAGTCTGCAAAAAACTTGAATAAAACACAACACCTCATGCGCAGAAGTGAATTTTGCTCGGCCGTCTGGCACCGTCCGTGCGCGACAGCTGAAAATGTACTTGTTATAATAATCGAGAAACCATTTTATCACAAAGGGATGGAGTGGAGAAAGTTCACGCTTGATGCCCATGCATGCCTGAAATTCTCTTGTGCGCATTGTTGTGTTTTGTTCAAGTTGTTTGCCGATTATTATATCGATAAAAGTTTTAAAAGTTAAAATTAAATGACCATTTCCTAAATACTCCTGGAAGTAATAATGTAAATTATACCAATTTAAATTATTTTGAATCGAGCAAATATAATTCATCTGTGTTTAGACTAAAGCCTGTCAGTGAAAAAACTGTCGCTGATATTATTAAATCAATTTCAACCAATGCAAAAGGTACTGATGACATCACTCTGAATATGGTGTTACTTACGATGCCCTATACACTATCAATTATTACAGCCATAGTAAATAAATCCATTGAAACCGGCGTCTTCCCTGGTTCATGGAAAACAGCTATTGTAAAACCGATTCCTAAATCTCAACATCCTAACGACTATAAAGACTTGCGTCCGATAAACATCTTACCATTTCTATCAAAAATTGCTGAGAGAGCCGTCTGCATGCAAATGACCAAATATTTAGAGGAAAATAATATCTTGCCAGTAAAGCAGTCTGGATTTCGGAAATCTCATAGTACCACTACGGCCTTGATTGACGTCGTTGATGACATTCTTGCAGGCCAAGACATCTCTGAGGCTACACTATTGGTTCTGTTGGATTTTTCACGTGCATTTGATACAATTAATCATGCACTCTTAATTTCTAAACTTAAATACTATGGCTTTGATACGAAAACAATACAATGGTTCAATAGTTACTTATCCGGACGCAAGCAATACGTTGAAACTTGTAATAATAGTGGTGTTGTATCAGCTTCTAGTGTCAAGGCAGTCAATAGAGGAGTACCTCAGGGCTCCATTCTAGGACCAATACTTTTTATTATTTATACTGCTGATATCACAAACTCAATTAAAAATAGTAAGCATCACTTATATGCAGATGACTTACAGTTATATCTCTCATTTAATTAACAAATGAGGCAGTCAATAAATTAAACATAGATTTGAATAATATTTCTCAATGGTGTGACCAAAACAACCTCGTCTTAAACCCTTCTAAGTCAAAAATTTTATTATTAGGTACAAAAGCACAAATAGAGAATGTTTCTACCCGCGATCCTCAGGTATTCATAGGGCATGATCGGTTGGAAGTAGTAACGCAGGTTATAAATTTAGGTTGGAAGGTTACAGTTTGAGGATTACGTTTCACAACTAATGCGTAACTGTTTTTATCGACTTAGTGTACTTTATCGGATTCGCGAATGCTTAAACGTTGATATGCGCATCAGATTATGTGAAACCCTAGTTTTGTCTAAATTGAATTACGCAGACTCCATTTTTGGTCATTGCCTGCTTTCACGCACGAAGAAACTTGTACAACGCATTCAAAATGCATGTGCAAGATTTTGTTTCCCGATTCCCCGTCGCTCGCATATCACACCATTTTTAAACCTAAATAAATTAATGAACATGAATAACAGACGAAACTTGCATTTTGCTGCACTAATATTTGGAGTGATGCAGAGTGGCCAGCCATCTTATTTATATAATAAATTAAAACTTAAACAGGGTAGAATGAGAATTGCACCAGTTTTATTAGTACCACAGCACAGTACAGCTGCATTTCGTGGCAGCTTCCGTTATGCTGCCACGAAATGCTGGATAACCTGCCTCCTCCAATTAGGAACTTAAAATCTGTTAACTCCTTCAAATACAATCTCAAGAGGCATTTACTTGACGCACAATGTAATAATAACAATTAAGCAACTGTGCTGTGCAACCAAACAACCTTCCTGCTTTTATTTTATTTGTTTCTTTCTGTTATATGTGCCTATATAAGTTTATAAAAATATTTTTTTTTATTCAGTGTAAATGTTACTGTAAAATTGTAAAATAAAACAATGTTTGTTATCTTATTACTTAGTGACTGTGCACTATAGTTAATGTAAGGCAGAGCCATATCTGTTCCATTGGTTTCTCTGAAAATCAGCGTCTTGGCTCCGAAAAGTCTTGACACAAAAGCTGAGAGAAACCATTTTGGTGGCATATTTTGTTAATAATAAGTGATGTTATGTACTTTTTGTTGTTGTATATATGCTCCAAATAAAGATTTTCTATTTCTATTTTTTCTAAAAGGTTGTTGTTCACATCACTATGGCTGTCAACATCAACATGTCAAGGAATTTGCGTTTAGTTAATTCACTTTCTACCTGCGTAGTATGAAATGATAACTGATAAGAATAAACGGTGATTAGAAAAGTGTTTTTAATTGCAATTATAATCTGAACATTTTTTACATATTCATAAAAAAACAGTGAAACCAACAATGCTTATGTGTACATAATAAAATAATAATTAAATATTTAAAACTAAATACAAAAATGGCGTTTTGTTCTTCTTATTTTTATACGGAACCAAAAATAATCATCTCATGAAAATGAAACGCATACATTTATAAAGACTTCAAAAGGCGAGATTGTAAATAGGTTCGCCTAAAAACAAAAGAAAGTGGTTTAGTAGGTCCTAGATCTTGCTAGATGCTTTCATCATCATCATATCATCATTTCAGTCACATAGCGTCCACAGCTGGACATAGGCCTCTCCCAAAGATTTCAAAAATGACCGATTTACAGCGGACGTCTTAACCAAGGTGGCGGAAAGTGGTGGTGGGAAGGCGCTGGATGCAAGCCGCTCTAGATAGATGCTTTACACTTGCGCAAAAGCAGATCAAGGGAATACGTAGGCAAGAATGATAATGATGTTAGTAGGCGATGCGGTTTGCTCAACGCTCAGGACAGGACCGGATTTCAAATTCCGGCTACTTAATAAATAATTTCTCTTTTGATTTTTTTCGCATGTTTCGTAGTACGAAAAACAAAACAAAGTTACTTACCTAAATGTATGTTCTTCATGATAACTATAAATATCTGTCTCAATTATTTTTTATTCTTTTTCTTGAATAATTTATAATAAACATAATACGCTGCTAAAAACGCACATGTTACTTTTGCTGTCTGTAACGTAAATAATAAACATGAAAGAATTAGGTAAGTTGTACGTTGTGATCTAGCTCCCGGGCGTTTTGGCCTTAGGTGGACGTAAAGCAGGCTTGTTGAGCATTTTAGCCGTGGGAAATGTGATAGAAATGTTTGTAAGGTACATGGATACACACACACAAAAACAGAGGCTTGTTGAGCCTTTTAGCCGTCGTAAATGTGATAGAACAGTTGTTGAAGACCAGTGACGAAAATGATAAAGTGCATAAGCGACGACTACATGAGAAAATGACGAGTTGCGAAAGTGACCAATTAATGCCTCAAAATACTACTAATAGGTGCCCCTATCTGTTGTTAGCAATGGACGTATCGGCATCCAGCATTGGCACCTAACCTAATTATTGACCATACATTTGAGCAGGTCCGTTACTCCATAAAATATACGATTGTCGTCCGATAGTGTCGTCCTCTTCATATGTCAAATCCAATTATGAGGTATCATCATTTCGTGACCCCCATTTCGCTTGATATACTGAAATGCGGACACGTATCTACGTACGGATGTCGTGCCGTTCTTAGGGTTTTGTAGTAAACAAGGAACCCTTAGGGATGGGCTACACCTGTTAGCACGGAAAAGCACTTTCGCATGCTGCTGTCCATTTCTGTCCCTCGGAACCGTCATTAGCTAGAGCGAGAGAGCGACGCGCGACGGCGCGGCGGCGCGCTAAAGCACAGGCCGCGCTTTCCGTCGGTGGTCTCTCTCGCTTTGGCAATGCGGTGAATGCCTATTATTTTTATTTATTTAATTAACAAATCTTAATTATGTAGGTACTTACATTAGCTCTACCTTTGTCTGTTTGACTGTTGAAATATCGACTAATGCCCTTTAAGTTTGGGTCATCTTCTACTCCATGTCCTGCCATGGTTATAATTTATAAATGATACGAAATGCTGATTTTAATAATTTTTATCTAAAATGACACGCCACAAAAAGTTACATGCTCATGGCGTGTGAATGTCATTTATTTTAAGATTTTCAGGACAGGTTATTTTTTTATTCGATCAGTTTAGTAAGTAAAAGGAGGTTTAACACAGCTACCTACATAGATGGTCTTTTACCTGAAATTTTATTTCTTAGATAGCGTATTGTTAAACTTTTTGTATTGTAACTATGCGATAAAAGCCAGCAACTACTGAAGGAGCTCAAGACAAAGTTTGACAACGGCTGGACTGGAACCATATACATAGTTTTTTTTTTAAACGATGACGAGGTCAAGTTGCTCTATGTCTGTAATATGTATTTCGTAAAAAAATAACCGGCCAAGCGCGAGTAGCACCCGCGCCATAAGGGTTCCGTACCATTCATTTACAAAAACTACAGTGTTGTATGGGAGCCCCACTTAGATATCAATTCGTCGCGATGTTTTACGATGTCTTCCATGCTGGTCTGGGAGATAAGAAAAAACGTAGAATGTACCAGCTGCTTCTCTTCCCGTGCAGATCGTAAGAGCCGATCGAGGGAATGGGCGAGATTTGAATCATGGTAATAGGCGATGCGGCTAGCAATCCATCACTATTTTGATTCCTTTTCCATCTTAACGCCCACCACCACGCTAAGCGTGGCCTTTTGGCCTAACGGCCCTAGGCTCTGTCTACTTCGTCAGAGATATAGACGTGAAAATGTATCTGTATCTGTTTTACGTAGGTATGTTTACCGATTATTCAAATACGCCTAGACCAATTTGAAATATTATTTTTTTTGAAAGTGCACACTTGTCAGGTCGTCTCATAGAAATTCTATAAAAATCGGTGGTGTAGTACGGGGGTAAAGCCGGTTTTTAGTTTTGAAAAAATATTCACATTGTTATAGCGGCAACAGCTGTTTAACTATCACGGTTCATGAGATACACCTGGTGACAGACAGACAGACACACAGACGGACTGTGGAGTCTTAGTAATAGGGTCCCGTTTTTACCTTATAAGAACGGAACCCTAAATCCAACAAACATAATATGATTCTAGTATCCAACCATAGATTTAGTAGAATTTCTAGGTTTATGGGGGAAACACTACTTTAGGGTAAGTAAAAAAAAAACTGGAATTTTATAAAATTTTAATTCATTTCATAGTCCAATTTTCTTATAAAACACATCACAAAACTTATCTCTATCTTATACATTTCATAAAATGTACTTCAGGAGTACTTCATAATATTATAATCATGATGGTCAGTCACATTTACGTCGGGCAACTATAATAATAGTTCGTAGTCGTAGGTATCAGAAAAATTAACAATGTTATAATTAAAACTTTTAAAATAATAATTTGCTTTCACCGTGAATATCGGATATATCCGACAGTGATTTTTCGTACTAAAATTACAAGAAGACCTTGTATTCTCTGAGCCAATCTCGAAATGGGCACAAAAAAATTGCGAAGCATGTAAAATCAACAAATAAATTCATCAAATAATATCTTTATGAAATATTCGGTATTTATTTGAATTGTTCACATTTACTTACTTTCTACAGTGGGTCAGCGATCCAAAGAGGATCTTGGCCTGTGATACTAGTTAAGTACTTATTAATACCAATATCAACTTATTTTGTCGCCCGCATTAAGCTTTAATTATTCTAATATATATGCTTCCTAATTGGAATTCCTACAAAGAATTGCACTAACATAAACGATGGACTAGTATTTAATAAAGTGAGATACATCAACATAATACCATCCAAACATTTCCATACACTTATCAAAAATATAGCATTTTCAAATTTTAAACATTATTAGTTACTCAAAACAGTTAATCCAATAACAAAATAATTTCATTTTAAGAAATATGTTCTTAAGCTAATTAAGTACGAATTTGTATTGAGCACACAATTGTGAAATAAGCCTCATCATTATTAGATTCACCATTTTTCACGAACATCAAATTCACTTCATAATCATGTTGATATTGTCCTCATTTCACAGAGAATAATCACAGCTGAGTTAGGACCAGTTTCTTTAGCACCATTGGCAAAGCAGCCTTTTTATGAGACTTGACATAGTGTCATTGTAGACTACATGCCATGAAATCTGGCCCTGAATGCATAAGCAAGACTCAACGCTACATCGAATGGAACTCGTGGTAGGCACGTCACTTTCTGTATTGTCACACGCATTATGTGCGATAGAGACAGCACACGCGCTGGGTGTCTATCTTTATCGCACGTCTTATGCACGAAAGAGACAGATTGAGGTTCCTTGCGGACAAAGCACGTGCGTGTCCCAAGTTCCGCAGCATCAGTCCTATAGTAGAGAGCATGTCCTCCTATATCAAGAGGTCCTCTTCCCAATCCTCTTTCTCTCTCTCCGAGACTGAGACCGAAGGCCGCGTCAGCTGCTTCAGCTCGTCGTGCATCCGGGGAGGAATGGGGTTGTCGCTGAGGTCCACATACTCGAGGGCACGGGATCTGGCTAATCTGTCGACGTCCACCTCTAAACAATAAAATGAAACAAACATTACTATCACAAGATCGTTGAATATTTCTTTGGTACTTACGTACCTACGAAGGCGTAGGTACCAAAGATATATTCAAATATTACACAGTAAACAGAATTATAACCCCACCATTTGTTAACCTTACAATTAATCTTCACATAACAGACTAGACATTCCTACTTTTCGAAGTTACTTGTCGAAGTGTAATTTTTTGAACAGAGCAATGAATAATGAACAGTTAGTCGGCCAAGGTTACTTCGGTCTACTGTTGTGAGCTTATAAAGATGACCTGGTGATGATGATGATCTAGTAACCTTAATCGCCATTTATGACAAATTAGAAACAAATAGCAATTAAACAAATAAAAATAGTTTCACTAATTACAATTTAATTGTTGTTTGAGGTAGGTCCTAGCTCTGGTTTACCCGTCAAACTAAAGTTGACGTCAAAAATATTAAAATATTGATATATGTATGTACTGTACATGTATTTTTTATATGAAGCTGGCATAAGCGGTTGTATTATAGCCTTAAAAATGGAGTCATTATCTCTCATACTAAATGTATGAGTATAATTTTTTTTTCTGTATGTCTGTGTCTATAGCTACAAATAAACGTCTTATCTATCTTGTCTACAAACAACAAACTAACAACTTTCGACCAAGGAGTATAATTTACCTTCCTAATTAGTATGGTTAATAACAAGTCAAGTACCAATAATCTGGTTGTGATGCGCAAGGAGCGTGTGCAGACTGGGGCACTGGCAGGCGATGCCGGGCAGCGCCACGAATGTGTTGTGAGAGATGTCCAGCCGCTGCAGGCATGCCAGTGTGCACAGCTCGTCTGGCAGCTTCGCCATTTGGTTGTTTGACAGGTTCAACTCTGAAAATAAATAAGAGAGATTTTATAAACTTAATAGATTTAAAAAGAATCTTCTATGTTAGGTTTGGAGAGGGATCTTGAATGTACCAGCTGTTTCTTTTTCTGCGCAGATCGTAAAATCCGGTCAAGGAAATGAGCAAAAATCTCGAGGAATAATTATAAATGATGTAAATTATTAGAAATGAAAGTGTAGAAATGGTCACTATTTGAGTCCCTTTTCCACTCACACACTAATGTAATGCTGAAAGTGGTCTATGGATTTTTGTCTGGTCCGCAAAGTATAAAGGTATGACTAGAATATAATAGTTGACGGGTCTGTCTTTCCTAAAGGATGACTGCAAAAAAATGCATTAGCATTAAGTCCGCCTTTTGGTTAATAAAGATTTAATAAATAAATATTAATTTTCTGAGTAAGGGAGTTTAATAATTTTGGTATTGCCCTCATTTGTTCTTGAAAATGAATAAATGACAAAACAAAAATATTTAGTTACCTGTGATTAAACTAAATTTGAAAGCAAACTTTGGAGGTATCTTTGTGATGACGTTGCCACTGAGATCGCAGCTCTTGAGCTCTGTGTGTCGCATGAGGTGGTATACTGCATCAGGTACTTGCATCAGCTGGCATTCCGACAGGTCTGAAAAGATGGAGACACAAACATTAACATATTTTAAGAAAATGAAAATGATTTGTTCTGTTGTCATGTGCACTGCTGGACATAGGCATCTCCCAAGAATTTACAAAATGTCTGATCCCAAAATACAATACAAAATGTCAAATGATGAAAAGCGGCCTGCACCCAGTGACTTCTGGGGACTGCTAGGCAGGGGCCTAAACTTATTTATAAATTAAATATCGCATAAGGTAGCCACCAAATCTGAAGGCAATGTGATCTTTTTAGCTTTGTTTATTGTTGCCCAAGATTAACTTTTAAACTATTACATGGCTTTCCCTGTTCAAGTAGTATTTTTTTGTAAGCTTAGTTTTTTGAATAGTATAAAGTGATAAAATTATTAAATCTTTTTAATTATCGGAAATTCAGTTTGAAATCAAACAAAATTGTGTTAAGGCCAATCATTAAAATAATGAATATTCGTCCGGTTACTAATAAACACTTTTATACATAATTCACTAGCCCAGACACTTATGAAGCATTACAGCACATACTGAATTGTAATGGAGGAATTTGTACCAAAAATTAATGTTATTAGTGCAGAATCAGCACAGGAATTTACGATTACGTCACTACACTTCCAGTTCTTTTGTAGGTTGAAAATACCAAGCTACTGTATTAGCCTAGTAGTTGTTCTTTTGAAGTAGCTGTACCGTACCTAATACTTGAGTTTCCTGAGCATCTTCGCATCGGAGAACCACTCGAGTCACGGCTAAAGCCATAGCTTCTACGTCTTCAACTAACACTGATTTTAAAACAGGCGTGAGCACATAAAGTTATTTTTAAATTCATATAAAAGTTAGCACACACAAGCTGTGTCCCTAGTAATATTTTTCTATGATTTTCACGTTACCAACATATTGTAATGTAATAAATACAAAAAAGAAAAAACAGTAATATGCTTAAATTTAATGGGAATACATGCGAAAATCTTAGAAAATCCTCAATATTAAATTTCACAACAAATGAATTTCCATTTCACTTTTAATCTCACGTTTTGACGTTGACAACTAGCTGTTAAAACGTCACTTATTTTTTCATAATGCCGGACAAAGATATCTGTGTTCTTTTTGCAATGCAAATCACTGCCCTGACAATGAAGGGTAATGTTTTCACACATGCAAGTGAGCATTTAATTTCGCCATAACTTCGAACTGCCTAAACAGATTTGGATGTACATGGTGTTGTTCAATCCTTTTTCACATCATTCCATCCGCTCAATTGACATTCTATGGTGACATAGGCTGTGTACCTATACAACTTTGAACGGACATAGGTACCCGTAATAAATCAAACCACGGGCTTATACTAGATTAATATAGTATAATAAAAAAATGGCACTTCCACACAAAAGTGCGCAGCCGCCCGAGCAATTTATATGGGAATGTTGAATATTTTTTTGGTATAATGACCGTTATATAAATTTCATTAAACTGTAGGGATCTAGAATAGCAAGTGGTTTTTTAGTACGGGTATGTCTCTTCCACGTTGTATTTTGTAATAAAAGACGTTTATATATTTTCTTATCTGTTTTTAAAGATCAGCCTTTATAAAATTTATAAAGGCTGATCTTAATCACCATATTTAATATAGTCATGCAAGTGAGTCCTTTGATAGATACTAATAAGAATAACATACTAATAATTATAATGAGGTACCTATTACCTAAATTTAGTTCCAAAATGTTGGCAGGAGTGAGCCAAAAAGTTAACTAGGTACATAAGCGACGAGTATTGTATGCTATTGACAACTAAAACCTATCTCTACGATGTACGTATCTAAAACAATCATTGTCATTATCTCTACAATATTACCGACTTAAATTTACTTTACGGATTTAAGATTATGTATGATTCATGCATGCTCTCGCCTAGACCTTCCAACTTACAAGGAAGTATCAGCAGCGAGTGAGTGACCTCTGATGTGTGGTTCTACAGCTCAATATGGAATAAATTGCTCAGTTAAGGCCGACATGTGTTCAGCCGGTTTATAAATCACCGCTGGCGCATTTAAGATGTTCTTCACTTCTTAACTAGTTATTGTCTGTGATATACGGGCGGAATTGTAACTTACGTACTTATGTAGCACACACGCAATAGATATCTGTTCATTCGTCTTCCGCATGTCAACGAAGTCATTGTTCCTGTAGCCGTACTACTTACTCAAGCTAGTAAAGACATGAGCGTTGTTTTATCTTCCGTGACTCCATATAGGCTTCAAGGAAAACGCTGAGAAAATAAATCCTTCTAATACAAATCTTAGGCATCGGTTTACGAGGCTAGGAAGTATATAAAAAATTTGATTTTATTATATTGCGCGTGATACAAAGAATAATTAGCCTTGTTAGAACGTTACGTGAATCGTAATGGCACTAGGCAGGCACACGCAATAGAAACTTAACAATCTGTGTGCGTTGTTAGAACTGCGCAAAAAGATTTCCCTCCCAAAACACGTGGGCTAATATTAGGAATTGCGCCTTAGACGGCGGCCAATGACGGCAACCCGCGGACTCATTTTCCGGGAATGGCCTTTATATTTAGAAATTATGAAGGTTAACAACTATAGAGATTTCATAGACGCGAGTCGCGACTGCTGGTGAAAATATTATGAAAATATTTTTTTAATATACGCGGAAAGCGGACCAGTTGAAAGAACGCACAATCTAATAAGTAAGTGTCATCATCGCCTGTGCAAACTAAGTTAGAAGTAAAACATCTGACGGCCAAGGCGTTTGTATTACGATGTAGTGATCTGACGAGATTAGTCTACTACATAATATGGGGTGGGCTGTGTTAACCTTTATTTAAAAAAAAAATTGCCGTGTCTTAATCTCCTACCCTAACAAGCTCCGTATTGGTTCATTTTAGTGATATTGTAAGAAGAAACGAAAACGAGAAAGAACCTAAAACTAGATCATGTTCATAGAACACTTTCATAACAGTAATGTGAAGCGAATTCCGGCGAAAGGATGCTCGTGTTAGCTAAATTTTAAAAAATTATGACACATATAATTAAGCCGCGTAACAAAGGCCAGTAATAGGTACTCCAGCGGGCCGACCTCGGCACGTTTCACAATTTTTGCGATATCTTCGTTTACGAAAGGTAACAGAACACTCACTTAAAACCGCGACGTTGCGTAAATGAGGTATATTCCTAATGATTATCCATTCGAAGATGTGACGTTCTTATTTCACCTACTTAAGTATATGAACTACTGGACCTCGTGAGTCACCAACCCGTTGAAGTTTATAGGATGAAAAAGTGGTTCAGACAAAAAAGTTGCGTCTTAATAAGGGAAACAAAAAAGTTTTGTGAACATTAGTCTTTTGATCTATTCTATCCTTGGGCTGGTCGCATTCATCAACGATTCTTAGATTAAAGAATCAATGATTCTTATTTTAAAGAACATAATAAAGATTTTTGTTTTACGGCTACATAGCAAATTTTACTCCTGTCGTATCTTTTTTGCCGTCTCTCCCACTGAACTGTAACAAGGTGCGTAATGTGACAAAAACTACCGTAGAAAGTGGTTACGTACGATTGTTGGTAACTTGAGTGAGATTATGACTTAATAACTGCAATTTGTCGTCACATTGCGTCATTGTTAAAATAAGATATCGGGACGACATGTTTTGTGTTGTTCTGCATTTGGTACATTACATATCGGCCGGGGCGGTGCTGTGGAATCAGGGGGATTACTCCATTAATAATACGATAGTCGTTCGATAGTGACGTTCTAGTTCTATGTCAATTCAAATTAGCCTTTATCATCATATATTAATGCTCAATGTTGCTTGCTTGTCGCTGAAATGCGGATACGCAGTAACGTCCGTCTTGCTTACTGTTTTAGGAGTAAATAAATATCTCTCCTGGGTCTGCTGGAAGAGATTTCTTATGAAATAAGCAGTACCTATGTAGTCAATCAATGTTCTTACTTTGTTTGTTTCCGTGTTTATATCTTGTGTACATGAATTTTGTAAATAAATAAAATAAAATAAATCCCCAGCTCTAAGTACCTGACTTGCTAATGTAACTGATTCTTGACTAAACCTTCTATTAAATCTATACATCTATACATATAATAAAACAGTAAAAAAAGTGTGTCTGTACATTAAATATATTTCCAAAAAAAAAAATTGGGGGCGATGGAGACGTAGTAATAGAGTAAGAATTTAAAAAAAAATGTTTGTCTGTTTGTCTGTTTGTACACGCTAATCTCTGGAAATACTGGACGGATTCGAATGAAACTTTTTTTGTTATATAGCTATTAAGCCTGGGCAACATATAGGGTATAAATAATTTTGGAAAATGGAACGCCTGATGCAGAACCATAATGGTCCAGCTAAACTATAAGAGATATAAAAATGCCGCCTTAGTAAAAGTTGTTCAGCCTAATGAGCATTTTCTAGAGATATAAAGTCCACGCGAACGAAGTCGCGGGCTTCAGCTAGTATCTAATAGAATAGTAAACTTTATGAAAAACTTCTTAGATAAGTATTATTTACTTAAGACATTTACAAGTACAATTATATAGTTACTAGACTCCTTTACCTACTCTATCAATTAGCAGCACAAGTACAAAATACAGAATACTTTTTGATTTTAAGGTCAGAATATATAAGTAACATTTATGAATGCATGCTGACATGAATAAAAAATATTGAGTAAATTGATCCAACCACAAGTTTTCGCGTTCCGCATTCTCCTTTTTTAAGGGTGACGCATTATATGTACCTACTTACTTATGTATTAGTCATGTTCACGGATACCTTATAAACGCGGGGCTTTCCAAAGCCGACGCATGCTGTCTATCTAGGTTAGCCACCTCCACCTAGTATACGGTGTTAATAAAGGCAAAATAATCTTCTATTTATATAGATCTATAAAAATTCACAGAAAATAATATTTAAAGCGCCATTATTTTTTCACTTTTCATACAAACTTTCAGCTGATTGTTCATCTCTTGTGAAATCCAACAACTTTGTCTGCAGTTGTTCATTATCGTAAAAAAGTATCGATAATCATCAAGACTGTGATCTAGCTCGAATATGTCAGTGGTCCAGTCCACACACAAAGAGATTTTTCAACAGATTTTTCAAATTGCCTTAATGACTCAGGTTTTAGGTAACATATTCTGTCATCTACTTAGCGATAATAGCTGGGGTTTAGCGTGTCTTCCAAAGCACGCTACACATCTAGTCATCACTTATAGTAAGGTGGGCCGTATGCCTGTTAGTTGTGTATGTGTAACCGAAACTAAAACGCGATGAAACACGAAATCCATAACTCACGTAACGTTGTTGCAATGTTTAACTAATGATATGTTATAATATTTCGATAAATAGCCGTGAACTGGAATCTGGGCTAGTGGTATGTTTCTGTAACTTAATTAAGAAACAAAAATGACTCGTGATTGGTTAAGGTAGATACTGTCTGTGTCTGAGGTATAGAAATACCGTTTTAATTAAATAAATTATTTGTTGTCTCAAAAATGTTGTACCTATTGCTATACCTATTTATAGTTTACGGAAGCAGTAACATCAGTTAGGCTGTACGTACATGCCTACCTTTCCCATCATACTTAGTTGTTTGAAAAAAGAAACTTCTCGGATAAAATACGGATTCGGGTTAGTATGTACGACAACATCAAAAATCTAAGATCTATTTTGTTGCGACAAAAAAAATATGATAAAAGTAGGTACCAGCTGCGATAATGCACCTTGTCAAAATTAGTACTTAGGTACTACCTACTTGTAAATAAATGCGAAATAACATCCTATCCAATCCATCTAATCATCGTATAAAATCTTATCTCAGCCACAAAATATACCCAATTATCGTACATTTACAGATTACTTTATTTACAAACAGAGTGGATATAGAAGTTTGTAAACAAAAAGCATCTGTAAAATTTTCACGAACTTACTAAACACCACACATCATCATTATTGCGATAGGTGCGTAAAAAAATTAACATCCTGATATTATGATGGTCATGTAAATAATTAATAATTTTTCTTGATGATTTTGCCTCCTTAAGTATAATGTAATAATAATTAACTTCTTCAATGCACCTACGTGGTACTGTAGGTGAATTTAGAAGGAAGAAAATATGACGAAATCATCATTATCATGTCAGCCCTTCTTGCGCCCACTGCTGAGCATAGGCCTCTCTTCGTCTACGCCACCAATCGATCCTGTGCTACTCTTATCCAGGTTCGACCGTACCAACGTACGGGACATCGGCAAAAACGGTCATGAACCTCGTTATGGTCGGTGGAGTAAGGCATACATAGAATATGACGAAATAAAAAATGTAAATCTTTCGCGCTAGATAGGTGGCTGTCACGATATGCTCAGGTAGTTTTCTTTTATTTAATTATTACTTCGTTTTATCAAATTAACCGACGCAATAGATGCTCACCTACTTATTATTCAGTATTGAACACGCGAGCGTGACTTGTCCTGCAGATAAGATAAATATAAATACAAAACGAGGCGTAGACAGGCAGACACCGATTATTAAATCGGAACACTAAAACTAGTTTCTAGGATAGTTCGATGGACTCTTTAGCCTAGCGATTAAATTGTCAGAAATTAATAACCACCCAATTATAAGAGTATTTGCTATAACAATGTAATTAGTAACCACTTATTTACAGGTAAGACTTTGTAAAAACGATGTTTCGCAAAAAATACCGTTATTTATCACAGTTTTCCTTTTGTACGGAATAGAGTCAAATGATCTATTGTTTACTGCAATGTTTGGAGGCCGGTGCCAAAGACCGACATAAATTGGCAAGTTGCAGTCAGTTTGCGTGTAGGTACTCGGCATAAAGCGGGCTCTGTCACTTCCAATTGTAACAATAATGTAACTTAACTAGCTGTGCCCGTGGGCTTCGCTCCCCTGGGAATTTCGGGATAAAAACAGTGCTATGTCCTTCCCTGGGTATCAAACTATATCAATATCAAATTTCATCTAAATAGGTTCAATGGTTGAATCGTGAAGTGCTAACAAACAAACAAACAAATATAGGTACAAACTCACTTTCGCATTTATAATATTGGTAGGATGACTGAAATATATTTAAAATATGTTTTATTTACCAAGTTCTCTATTTTCCTGAGCATCTTCACATCTCCCAACGACTCTGATGATGGCTCGGCCGGCCAGTCTGGCGCAGATCATCATCGCCGGAGCCCTGGTGTCCATCGCGGGCTCCTCCGCCTCGGCAGGCACGCGCGCACCTCCATCGTATTCCGTCGGGGGTCTCATCACTGCACTTGATATTATCACCAAAAGTCACTGCACTATCCCTCGAGTTCACGATCAGTTCGTGTTACAGTGAAAGTCTTTCACAACCTGAAAGAATCGCGTATGTTGGGTCATCTACCACCGCTCCGAAACGCAGAGCGCCTAGGTCCACGGCGGTACTCTGTTAAATTCGAGCGCCGCGTTCATGACCAGCCTTTATATCGAGCCAAACAAAGAAACGTGGTGCGGGAGGGAGAAGGCAACAACAACAAACGCCCGTCTCGCTCGCGCTGTCTGCTGCGTAGATACAATAAATTGGCTCGCGAAAACCCGGAAAATGTATGGGATATAAACATGAAAGTCGCACAGTCCTGCGACAAAGGGACGTTTCGCGCTCCATTGAACAATTCCAGACCTCGTTTTCAGTTGACCGCACGTCACGTTTCCAATAAGGGCATTGTGATTTGTGATGTATACATAAGTGTTATCTGATGGGCTTTGTTTGCGGCTTAATCAATTGAATGAGTAATTGTTGATCCGTTCAATGTGAAAGGACGGGTTGGGGCCGTGTACAATTTTCCGGCCCAATTCTCTGTGCCGTCGTTGAGCGCATGTATTGCAATTTGTTGCGACGCGCTCAATGCCCACCCGATTGCAGCAATTTAAAAATGTTTTCGTTCTAATGCACGGTGTACGATAATGTTGGACTTTCTCCAATAGTCATTATATCATTTTAGTTTAGTGATACCAACTTTTCTTAAGTAAAGTAGTTAGTCTAGTGCGTAGTTTACCAATTCCTAATTTATTTTAAAAACAATGGTAATGTTAAGATATGTTAATGAAGACACAGCAGTGATAGTGAAGTATTCTGTTGTTAAGACATTATCTTGATCTTTCTTAATGCATTAAGTTGGATTTCAAGAGTAATGTACGAAACATCAATGACTCAATATACATTTATTAAAACATAAGCTCAAACTTTTATTCTAGATATCTTTAATTACATGAAATTGAGAGAAAAGGTACAGGGTATCTTCACCATAAACTAAGAAGTAAATTCCTTTTTCTACTCCTGTACTGTTATCTGTCTTTTAAATGGTTCTGAACACTAATATAAGAACATTGATAATATGATTGCAGAAAAAAGTCTATACTCTATGCCTCATAATAGCACATGTGTCGTTATTTCACTAAAACGATACACCTAGCCATAGACCAAGAACATTTTTTTCTATAGATTTACCATACTGCCAACATAAGAAAAAAATGTTTTTTAAAAATAGTCACTAAAAAGACGTCAATTAAAAAAAAGTTTACCATAGATACCCTATAGATCAGTACTTGTATATTCTAAATCTGATTTACCAAACATGTAAGTCAAACATTTTCATATTTTCTTTGTTTGGTTTTGTATTTTATTTAGTAAATATAGTCGTAGAAAAAGTATTGTATGCAACGTTGTATAAGTACGTCAAAAAATGCTCGATGGCGCCTCCTTACGATGCTCGCTAAAGCTCGCATCGTAACCTGCGCCACTCGCATATTTTGAACCCTCTTATACAACTGTTGCATAAAATACTATTATAAACCTAGACGAAGAAGAGCTAAATTGTTTTATTACACTTTATTAGTTCAAAGTAAAAAATATAAAATAGAAGGGTATGTAGGGCTTGATCAAGACAAAATTTTAAATGATAATTCCGTTTGCTTCCAAATAATTTATTTCAAATGAACCCCCAAATATTCTTCCAAGCATTTTCTCCCAGTCAACCAGATTTACATAAAAATAAAGTTACACAAGTAGCGCGTTGGTGTTTTTTTTTAATGAGATAAATAACGATTAGGCTCAGTGCCATAACTAGTGATTAGCAATAATTTCTAAATGGCCTTGTATAACTTGGTAGGTGCCTGTTTCGTGACCGACGAAATCAAGAAAGTGAATAAATTATGGACAGTTCATGGCCCGAGTCAGCAGATTATTGTATTAACCGTGACGAGTAGCTGCCAGCTACTGTTCGTATTTCCAAGTCAATGGGCAACTAATTCTGTGAATATTTTTTTGATCGAGAGAAGATGGTAAAATTGAATAAAAGTAGTGATGCGTTGCTAGCAGCAACTCGTTAACGGTATCCGTTTGGCCCTTAAAAAAGTGTGTGAGGCATCTTATCTTACCTTGCTTTGGGGTCCACAATTGAAAGCACGTCGAACCTTTGCGTTATATTGTACTTATACCCCCTTGCCTTACCTACGGGATTTCTGAGGCAGGACTGCCTAATCTTCAGAATATCTTCTGCTGGGTAGTGCTTGTAGTACTCTAACTTAGGGCATGCAGATCCAAAGGGCTTAAGCGCAAAACGTCTCTTCCGCAAAATGTCCACTAGTCGTAAAACGTCTCTTTCTCATAATGCCTCTTTCGCAAAATTCGCAAATCGCATTTTGCGGAAGAGACGTTTTGCGCGTGAGCCATCTGAAGAGGTCCATACGCTACCAGCCATCGAGTTGTGCGGAACCTTAACTTAAGTGATTTCTTAATCCTCACGTGGAGGTCCAAGGCCCCGTCATTGGCTAACAGTACGTGCACATTGTCGTTGCGTCAATTAGATCGTTGACGTCTGCACTTCGTCCGTTCAACGCACTTGTCGTCTGTGCTGTGATATTATGTTTTCACAAGATGTCGATAGCACATGAGTTAAAAGCTAATAAGACCTATATCAAATACTAAGAGTAATTGTATGAGTTGTGTGTTAGAAATGTCGTCTTTAACATATGAATGCATGTATAGATGGACCACAGGAAGCGGATATAAATAGTGACAAGTATAACACCGTCAAAGATTAAAAATTTAGAAATTACACAGACATAGGAAATTACTAACCATTGTCTAAGTATGACCTATCTTTGCTAGATCTATAGTAATATTGCTAAGTGAGTCTTAGGGAAATCTTGTCACCGTCTTGACTCTTTCTGATTCTGACTCAGGATATTTTAATAGCAATGTCGTCAATGACTCTACATTTATTTTAAACTTATCTGAAACCTTTACTTCCTTTTTAGATTTTTGAAAGATAACTATAATTATATGGAACTGAGAGAAAAGGTACAAGGTACCTTCACCATAAACTAAAAAGTCGATTTCTTTGATGATTATGTAGTTTTTGGATATCTATAAAAATGACGCCTTAGGCAAAGTAGCCTGATGAGCATTATCCGGTCATAAAGTCCACGCGAACGAAGGCGCAGGCTTCGGCTAGTCCTTGATAAAATGTTGACGTTGTATGTAGACACATTATCTACAGATTTCTTTATCGAAGTTCAATATGTCATCTATTCGCCAAACTGAGACGCAGAATTTCGTCTGTCCCAACCTTGAAATATTGCCAAAAGTTTATTCCTATGTCCCGTGGCCCGATTAAAGATACATATATACGTTATTAGAAAGAAAGAAAGAAAGAAAAATACTTTATTTGGTGCAAAACAGGAGTTACATTATCCATTATAAAAATAAAACTATTTTTACACCAAAATGGCACCACTCAGCATATGGCAATGATGTATCTTTACATCATGCCGCTGGTCTTCCGTGGTACCACAAGATAAGAGAGAAAGCACTACCAGATATCCATTGACAATGATCAAGTCGAAAACATGTAATGTATACTATTTCCGATAATAATAATCCAGTTTTAGGTGATACTGCCAAATTAAATAATTAATATTTAAATAGATAATATATATATATATATATAATAATAATAATTAAATGAAAAATTAAATATATAATAATTAAACAAACAGAATAATATAAGTATTAACACAGAACTACTATCTACCGATGATTAAACAATTGGATGTCCAGAAGATGGCTTTTGTATTTTTTCTTAAAAGTTCCAATAGAACTGCAGGCTCTTACCGGAGGAGGAAGATCGTTCCAGCATTTCGTAGCAGCAAATCGAAAGCTGCCACGGAATGCAGCCGTTCTGTGTTTGGGACAAATAAGAAGTAAATTTATTCTGGCGTTTCTTTTTGATATCTTTAATTTTTCAAACAGATATAAGGGTTGTCCGGTATGCAGTACACCAAAAAGTAGCGAAGCAAAATGTAATTTCCGACGAGATGACATGTTTAACAAGTCATTATTATTCAAAAAAGGGGTTACGTGAGAGTGAAGAGGAATAACGAAACAAAATCGAGCACACGCATTCTGTATACGCTGAATCATTGTTCTCGTTCGCGCTAATAAACATTCTCCAAACACAGTATCAGCGTATGTAAGTTTAGACAAGATTAGCGTTTCACATAGTTGAATCCGCGTGTCAACATTTAAATAATCTCGTATATGATATAGAACTTTTAGCCTATAAAAGCAATTACGCATAATGTTGGAGATGTGTTCTTCGAACCGCAAGTGTTTAATATGAATGGAAATAAACAAGGAATTACGGATTACTACGCAATGGCTTTTGGGATTTCGATAAAACTAGAAAACGAACTAGTTGGAAACAAACTTGTTTTTGATTGCGTTAATTTTAGAAACGTAAACATCCAGTTAAGCCACTATATAATAAGCCTTGAAAATCTGTTTATTGATACTCGTTTGTTTATTTACGACTCTTGGAAAATAGAAGTACGTGGTCCACTGTATTAGGGTAATGCGTCTTTCAAATACAAAATGTTTTCAATATATTAACTCTCAAGAACATCTTATTAAATCGATCATTGCATAGGTAATAAATTATGTTTACAATATTAAGTATGCTAAAAAAGCTCTTTCAGGGACAATCACGGCTAATTTTTTGTTACGGTTTGTGTAGAAAAACCTTGGGGGAAGCCTATGTCCATAAGGTTTCCTTTGGCTTGAATATTGTCAATCTTATCCTACGAATATATTAAATGCGAAAGCGAGTTTGTATGTTTGTTTGTTACCCACTTCACGTTTCCACCACTGAACCTACTTAGATGAAATTTTAAATGGTTATAGTTTGATACCCAAGGAAGGACATAGGATAGTTTTTATCCCGAAATTCCCACGGGGAGCGGATTCCCACAGCTAGTGATGACATAAATATTGACGATAATATAAGTGTGAATATTAGTGACTAGCAGTCCATCCCGGCTTCGCCCGTGGTACATACATAGCCTATGTCACTCAGGGATAACATACCTATCCAACAGTGAAAGAATTTTTAAAATCGATCCAGTAGTTTCGGAGCCTATTCAATACAATCAAACAAACAAACAAACAAACAAACAAATCTTTCCTCTTTATAATATTAGTGTAGATGCATGATAAGATGTGTCCGGCAAATAATATCAAGTAGCCAATTTTGTGCGGAGATCTCGTGTCAGCGGCTAGTTGACGTGACCTCGTTTCCAGAACATCTGCTTTTCGTTGAGAAATTTATTGCATCGCATCCACGAGCTGCGTGGAAAGGAAAATTTTGTTCCATTCACCTACTTTGCGTTTTTATGAGCTAAACAAAGGCAAATTTTAGCAGAAATAATCCTAGAGTGTTTTAAGGGTTTCGGCCAAAACGGTATTATCGGGACTATATTACTAAGACTTCACTTCAGTCTGTCACCAGGCTGTTTCTCATGATAGCTAGACTGTTAAGATTTTCACAGATAATGTATTTCTGTTGCCGCTGTAACAAAAATACTGAAAATAAAGTTAAAAAAACTTGAGAGGTGTCAAGGGACACCCGGATGGAACGAAGTTCCTTTCGATTATTTAGGGGAGAGAGAGCCAGACAGAGAAACATGCGCATGATGGATGGAGGTACGGAACTCTTCCTGTACAAGTGCAACTAGCCCTTTATATTTCGTTTCAAAAATTGGCCCCCATTAGAAGTCTCAATCAAGAGGTAAGTATCTCACAAATAGTTGATGTATTCTTTTTTGCGGTATTATTTTTTAAAACTCAAAACCGACCACCTCGGAAGTACACCCCATAAAACAAAAAAAAGATTTTTTCAAATCGGTTTAAACGAATTCGAATAATCGGTGAACATGCATAAAAAATATGAATTAATGTTTTTTTCGCTATAGAGCTAAATGTTAGATAACTAAGAACCGCAAGACCCAAAATGCTCTGTCTGCCCCATTAGGGATAAAGACGTGATAGTATGTATGTATGTATGTTAGATAACTTATTGTATTACCTAGATAACCACATAAAAATACTTTTTCTATAAATTTATTTGAAAGAAGGCTCAGTCAGCTATATAGGACAACAATCATGCGCACGCGGCCACGCGCTGAGCTGTGACGCACTAAATTTTCCACGCGCGACGCTAACATTTCGCAGAAGTTTTTCGTGAATCTTGAGGTCGATCCTTTGTGCTATTTCAGGAAAACCTGGCCACGAGCCAGTTCCTACCACACGGTCACAACGCAATTCTACGTTCTTTGAACCCTGGAAATAATAATCCTAAAAGACGCTTTCGATCTTTGGAATAAGGACTAAAGTTGAGTGAAGATTTACTTTGTTACCTACCACTGTTTTGAGTCCTGCGCACGAGTTTTCTTTGTTGAGTATTTAGATGAGAGTATTGCCACCGCTATGTTTTCCAAAATTATTTATGAGACTTCTGGTGCAGGTGTTTTTTTCAATGTTAAGGTAAATAGGCAGCAAATAAAACTGTCGGTCGTTTTCTGGTGTTTCCGGAAAAACATATTTTTTATTTGTTTTTTTGGAACGTAAAAGAACAATGAGTATTATTTGTTTCTGAAGCTATAAATATAATAATTAAAAAATAAAAACTTCGAGTTCGTGTAATAATGGACAGGATTTTTGGCAGGACATCGTAAGGTGAATATAATAGATGGCGTCTCAAAATCAAGATTATAAAATTACTAGATCAACAAAATTTTATCGTTCATATCAATAGATATCTATATTATCAATGCTTATTGTGTTGCTGTCACTGTACTTTTATTCTACGTACTGAATTAAGTATATTTCGTCCTGTGATTACAAAATTTTCTGGATGTGTGATGCAAATGGAATATTCAATGCATCTGAAGGCTCAAAGACTAAAAAGAGTCAAAGATTATTAGGTAAGTGTGAATTAAAAGAATTTTTTTATTGTGAGTCCTTCTGCCAAACTGCATCGTTTCGTCACCGAGTTTTGGTCACCTTGCGTAGTTCGATGAGCAAACGGGATGTTGTGAGCAAACGGCCGCGCAGCAGTGCAGCATGATAGCGTCCGATGCGCACGCGACTCTTGCCACCTGTGCTTTATTATAGACAGACTGCATGGTCGGGTATAGCTTGAAAGAAACAGCAACGTCACAATGAACAAAGATTTAATAGTATCAAGTGGGCGCGGCGTCGGCCCGCAGCTGCGCGAGCTGTGCGGCCGCGCAGCAGTGCAGCATGAGCGCGGTCAGCGCGCACGCGCGGCTCTCGCCGCCGTCCTCGCCCGCGTCCTCTGTGGACAGCTCCTCGCGGACTGCTTGGAGCTGCAATGCAACGTATAAATATATATAATAAAAATGATTTGCTGTTCGTTAGTCTCGCTAAAACTCGAGAACGGCTTGAAAGATTTGGCTAATTTTGGGCTTAAAGTATTTCGGGATCTTCAGGGAAGGTTAATATAGGTAAAAATGATCTGCAACGGGTGGAACGAAGTTGGCCAGGTAGCTAGTAAGCTGAGCTAGTAGGCTACTAAAGATGCCGATGCCGATGTCTTGGTAACGCAAGAAATGTAGGGAAAGAAGATTTAGGTTTTATGATAGTCTTTCTTCGTAGTCTTTATATCACTGGTACGCCTTATTATAAAGAGAGCTTTTTGTTTATAAAATGACATCATCTAAATGAAGTATTTACGAGTCATATTGAAACGACATATTCTTCAAAATGACGTTGAAATGAGAATCAGGTTTTAACAGGGCCTAAGTTAAAAGTGTTACCGTCGACTCTTTCTACACCGGACATAGGTTTATATTAGTAAGTCAAGTTACCATCTCGTGTATCTGTTGAGCTGAGAGCCTGGCCGCCAGCTCAGGAGCGGAGTCCCTGGCGGCTGCCAGAAGAGCGTCCGGGGGCAAAGCGCTGCGCAGCGCCGGCTGCAGCATGGCGCTCACGTCTCCCCTCTGCAGCCACGTCGCGCCGCACGCGCCGAACGGGTTGCCCACTGGTTCGAGAGACTGCTTCCTTTGCGTTAGAAGGACTGAGCGTGAAAAATGTTGCCGTCTCTTTTACTATGGACATTGTGATTTATTCTAAAATTTGGAGATATTTTTGATTAGTTTTTTTTATTGATGAATATTTTTTATTTCATATAGATTCATTCAAAGTCACTAAACTACATTCTTTGAATTTGATAAATAGTTAAGTTGATAAATTTTGTTGTACGTAGTAATAAGTGTTGGTGTAAATTACCTGGGAGTATGACTCGGCGATGGAGGTAGAGATCGTGATGAGGAGCAGGTCTTCGGCGCTGACAGAGAATGAGCCGAACCAGCGCGTCGCAGGCCAGCCACCAGCGCGCTCATTGCCCCGCCGCCTGATGTAAGGAAAAAAGGTTTTAAATCCATGATTTCTAGCTCAAGGGCAAATTTTTCTTTTATTGGGAGAGACTTAGACTTTTAGTCCAGCAGTCAGAAGGCGGTAAAGAAAGAAAAGTTCAAAAACTCCAGTAGGTTAGATATTGTTTGAACATTTTAATGGGAACGAAACTGCGACGTTTTTGCGAATCCGCTAGCATATTTAATTTAATAGGAGGATGAAACAAAACAGGCATGGTATGTTTTTACACATCGTTAGGAAAGCTTGCGATTTTTGAACACGTGACGCCTCCATTGATATCACACATAAATTCTCTTTGCTTAGTTGTTAGTTTTTATTATACTTACTTATATGTTTATTTCTAGTAGTAGTCCCTAGCAAAGGACAGATTGCCTAAATGGTGTGCATAAAGTTTCCCGCACTTTAAATAATAGTAGATTATTAACCAAGGTGATAAAGCAGTGTCTTCTGTCGCGGGTGACGACTTAAATCGCGAGCGCAACGAAGGACCCGAGGTTATACTCCCGAGCGAAGCGAGGGTGTTAAATACTTAAATCACGAGCGAAGCGAGGGATTTAGGACGAGTCCTGAGTGTAGCGACGGATTTAAGTTCACCCAAGACTAAGACAGCTTTATCACCGAGGAAAATACTCTACTTTTCGTACCATTTGCGAAAAAAATAAAGACAATAATAACAAGAGATAAGCATTTATTAATTAATTTATACCCAGATACTTAAAAAATACAAAATGCTTTACGTTGTAAATAAATATAGGTACACAGAAAACTAGGCTGTATGTGTGAGACGCAAATGGCCCTTTGCTTTTTCTTTTTGGAAAACTTAACAGCTGCAGTGTAAACTAAACAAACAATAACGGGAGTTTTTGGCGGGAAGTCAAGGGGTTCAGTTGAAATTTGCTTTAAATTGTTTTGCAAATTGATTCTAGTGGACTTCATAATATGAAATTGGTGTAGTTTTAATCCTTATTCTCGCGGACAATATGTAAAATGTTTAAAGTGGACAGTCATAGTGCCGGCTGTAGTGATATTTATTTGCGGACTGCGGTTGGACGCCGTCCGCCACTCAATCGGCTATTAAAACCAGTGGTCAGTGGACTCCCTTGAAGCAATCAAAGGACCTATACCAACCTTCGATTGTATAGGGGTTAGGATTCGGAATAAAGAAGAGATAAATGAAGATGGGCTCTAAAGGACTAGTATCCAGAGCCGTAAATAATGTTATAAAAAAAACAAACAATAACATGGCTTGATTTAGTTGTTTATTTTATGAAATTTAAGTGGTTATGTGGATTTTGCGGATACATGTTGTCGATTCAAAATCGTTATTTTTTTACGCTTAACAATATAGAAATGATTTCAATCATTTTCAGTTCAATATAAATTTCGGTAAGTATTCCAAACTTAAACCACATTCTCCCCCTAGAGGATGAATGAAATTCAGTACAATTTTCTTTCCCTGTTTTCATTCTTGATCTAGAGGCTGAATGAAATTTAGTACATTTTTTCTTTCCCTGATTTTATCAGATTGAAAATGACTATTATTATGTTCGCTTTTTGTGCTATAGAATGTGACTTTTTTGAGCAAGTGGTACGAAAAATAGATTTTTAATACTTATGTATTGATTTCAAACCTCTTTTGAGTGTGAGCTCAGTATGCTACGTTTTCGATAATTTATTTGAACATTTCTATAATAAATGTAGATCTGTACCACGGAGTCTGTACCTAAAAAGTCTTTATCGGACTTGGGCACCTTATAATTAAGAAGTGCAAGGTAGGTAAATCTAAACAAAGATAGTAATTTATTGTAAAACTGTGCTAATGCCTGCCTACTTACTACTAAATGGCCCGTTAACATTGCGTAATGGCCACCTCTCGGAATGCGTTACAGATAACTACCTAATTGCGAGCAACTCATTGTTTTTGAAATTCCTATTTTAAATACTGGCCGGTCGCAATCCTTGGACACGTGTGAAGCAGAGCGTTAAAGGACAAGAGTAGGTAATAAAAACTCATTGGCCAACCAGGAACCTGTAGCTAATTAGGCTAATTTTTAATGAGTATCTTTCTCTTGATGGTTATGTAACATATTATAAGAATGCGTTGATTCCTATTGCCATCTTTGTTGAAGAGCTTGGTGGCCCGGCGAGGTGCGCAACGAAAATAACGTTTTATTTATTTTTTATAGTTATACTTTGGTATTACTGTAGCAATAGTCTGTCTCCACCTAGGTCTAATGCCTCTAAAATGGAAAAGCATCGGCTTAATATACATTTGATTGAATCAATCTTGCAAACGATATCAAAACATAAATTAGATGTGGGTACTAAATTACTAAGAATGAAGACAGCCGTGGGTAGGTTATAAGGTCATTACAGAACACAAGGAGATCTTAGATCAAGCACAAAACCACAAGACCATGAAGGGACACAATAGATGGAAACGATCAGCAAGTAATTGAAGATTCACTCAAAAGACCGTTCACATTCATATGGACATGTATAGACCTGAATATGTATCGTGGACAGTCAGTAGTGAGGGCCCGGCGTTAAAAACGTGTCCTTCGTCAGCTTTCGAACAATTCGTCTGTGCACAAAAGAAAGACAAAAGAAAAATTAACACCATAAATAAAATAAGTATATAAATCATAATTTGTCAAAGCAACAAAGAAAATAAATGTTGCGTGTCAAATTAATAGACCAAGAGTTAGATATATCTAAAGAAAATATATTAGGATGTACTGAGATAAATATTTACTTATTGTAAAAATAATAGAATAAATTCATTAATATAAACGTTAAAGTTAGTATAACTTTACATAGATAATGAAAGTTGAATACACACAATATGTTACACAATTAATAATTCAGAATTTGTAATATTAGTAGATATTTCATTAAACATAATGGTTTCTATAAAATCGTAGATCTTCTTAACAGAAGCGATGATTTGATGAATACGAGTACTTACCCTCTTCATGCACATCTAAGGAGTCTTTCCTCTCTGGCTCGTCGTCAGAATCCGGGTCCACGGCGTCTGCCTCGGTCATGATGAGCTCTGGCGGAGGGCAGTTTAGACCTGACTCTGTTTAACAAAATAAAATAATTTGCATATAATTATTCAAAACTAAGAACCGACTTCAACCCTACACTACACAACCGATTTTTTGCGAGTCTATCATTAGAGATGACGAGATGCTTGTCTGACCAGTTGCGTTTCTGAAGAAAAGCGACGAATCCCGATTTTCATAAAATTTCGGAAGTATCCCCTTTCAAACAAAAAAAGAATTTTCCAAATCAGTCCAAGCGTCTTCGAATAATCGGTAAACATACATAAAAAAAGGAAGATCACGACGAGTTGATAACTTCCTCTTTTTTTTTAAGTGGGTTAAAATATTTCAGTAAGAAGGTTGTGATGTTGCAAAATATTTTTATATCAAAGAGTTTTTCGGAGGATACAGTATGGCCCCTCGCCCACCGCGACTTTTTGTCGCGATGCAAACGCGATACTGTCGCGTATTTGCATCGATGCAGTCGCGATGCAGTCGCTAGCTGTGTACCCTCGCCCACCTAAACATGATGCAGTCGCGATACCAACGCGATACTGTCGCGCTTCTGTCGCGATGCAAACGCGCGACAGAAAAATTCGTCATCGTCACATTTGCAAGATGGACTCCGTTGAGGCAACAGTCACGTTATCTTTGGTGCTGCTTTTACGTAAGCAGACGAAGAGTAGACAGCCGAAGCGTGGGTAACGGAAGCAACGTCAATATTGGACGCATCCATTTAATAAGGAAACGGTCGCGCGACAGTCGCGCGTTTGTATCGATGCAGTCGCGATACTGTAGCGCGTTAGCATCACTACTGTATCGCTCTGCAAATGCGACTAACGCGCGTTAGTAGTGATGCAGTCGCGCGTTTCGTAATCGCGCGACTGCATCGCGACAAAAAGTCGCGGTGGGCGAGGGGCCTAAGTCTTTATTTAGAACACAAACAAAAAATACTTCAACAGTGTCCGCAGGGTAGTGATCTAGGACCAACATTAAGTAGTGTTGATGAAAATCAAGATTCCGCCTTTTAGATTGACTATTTCAAATTGAGAAGTACATTTATTTCTCATTTTATGCTAAACAGAGTGTATCTGTATACTAACCAAGAAGAAAAGTGGGACAAATACTTCATTCGAAGAAAAGCATTTTCCTATCCAAGAGCGATGCGGATTTCCATATAGATAACAAAATAGTTATGTGCAACATCATTACGTCGCAGTCTTTACTTATAAACGCGTTAGCAATAAAAAATGCGAAGTGGAGCATTCTTGAAGGCTTCCGCATATAGACAATCACGCAATAGTCACAAACGGCTTTACCTCATACGATGTGATTGCTAGAACGCTTGAAACAGTGCTCTTGAGAATTATGATATGTTTGCAAGCCGTTACTGTTTCGCAACGTCTGTTTATTATGCTAGTTTGCGTTAAGTGATGATTTATTGTATCAGATTTACGTAAAGATACGGTGTCGCAAGCTGTGTGGACTATGGAAGATGGATGCGGTTGGTGGTAATGAATGAAGATCGCGACAGTCTCTTTTTTTCAACGTAATCAGTTTAGTCAAAAAATTAAATGGATTGGATTTGTTAGCCAATTTAGTAGAATATGATTGTACTATGGCACTGTAAAAAAGTGCCATAATATCGAAGTGACTTGGCAATACTTTTACTCACTATTTTAACTAGGTAAAGCTTTAGTACCTAGTGAATTTAATATCACTTTAATATCATTGAATAACAACGTTCAAAGTACTCAAATACACGTATATACCTACTTCTTATTAAAAAAATGAACTAAATGGCACTAAATAAAAATATATTTTTTTTAATATGTCGATAGCAATATCTGTTCTTCTGGTGTTGGTAAAGTTTTTTATGTATTTAATTTTACAACATACTTATTTACATGAAGAAAGGTTGCTGACCTGCGGCTGTTAACATTATTAGTTGCGGGTTGCGGACAAAGATATTTGGCGAGATTTCAACCAGATCAAGAACGCACTGCGCGTAAATTTAATTCCTTTTGAAGAGGAAAAAAGTCTTGAGATGTTTAAAAATACACGATTTTATTTAGAATCCAGTGTCCGGGCGAAGTAGGTTGATGCTTTATTTGAAATGAATGTGTTTTGGAAAAGAATTGTGAGGGAAACAAAGAAGTGATTCACTGCAAACGATGATGAAACGTTGAGTAAATTATTGAGAACGTCCTAATTTAAACGTGTTTTCATGTAGATTTGGAATAAGTTAATAGAGCATTCTACAGATTCATAGTACTTGTTAAATGGAGCATCATTTCGTGAATTTGATTCATGGAACCGAGTATCTCGTCATCATATCTGTAGGTAATTATTTACAAATATAAAAACTTACTTGACGAGTCACGTCTCTACGTTTACATATGAAGGCCTATGATATTACATAAGTGCTTAATTGTTAATTGAATTTTAATCTAATTATAAAAAAATATTAAATAAAATAACAATAAATACTATAATGACTTATTTAATGATACCTAACCTAGATATCTTTATCTCTTTATCTTTATATAAGTAGGTATCTATCTTTATTTCTGTAGCCATGGATTAAGTACTAAGAGAACTAGGAACGTTTCTGAATCCCCACACGATGGGATAGTCAAGAAAAAAAAATTACTCTTGGTTTAAATGTATGAGCTACCGTAAAAACAAATGTTTTTGAAGATATTCTTTCACCACTCTTCAGCATAATTAAAATACATTCCCATATCAAATTACAACTTTTTAGTACTTATAATCTCTACGTAAAACCGCGGACGGACAGACAGCCTTCCTCTTATAATTAAACAGCTAGGCTCATGTCTTTGGAGCAATCAATGCCTTTCAATAGGAGCAACAATGACAGACAGACAGACATAGCAAAACTATAAAGGTTCCTTGTTTACTACGGAACCCTTAAGAGTCAAATGAATTGGAAACTTGTATGAAACAAAATTGTGCGTATCAGACTGAGTGTGAATTTAGGTAAACAAACGCATACTAATGTCAAAATATGACACAAACGAATGTTTGTGAAAGCCGGATGCACCCAGGAACACGCGTGGGCGGCCATTACCAGGTCGACAGTCTTTCCTCGAAATCGTTTTACATGAGCATGATTTTTACATTATTTCGTTATTCTGGTGCAAATATCTCTAAGCTGTTTGCAAAAATAATTCCTATTGGCGTTGCTGCACCTTCCTAGCCTAAGTTAATGACCTTTGGGGCTTGGGGTAGAGGATTAAAAGAAGTAGGTAGGTTTAAAAATTTTAGCTACCTACCTAGAATGCTAAGTAATATAAATATGTATCTACAAGTAGTTTCGAGTAGTACATCGTTTTTAAAGAAATTAAGGATTTGACGCTTCAGTTGTCGGTTTTTATCTCGTTTCTTTAGTTGTCTTAAAACTTCTATTGCGACCTGTTGAAAAGCAGTCAATTTGACTCTGTCTGTATACTTATAAGTAGCTAAAAATAAAAATAACATATGTAATTCTAATAGTGCTATGCTAGTACGAGTATCTTCGTATCTTTTCAGGAAAATAAATAGGTAGATATGATTTTGTGTGTAGTACTGCGTGTGTGTAGTATTGTACGGCGTACCTATTAGGAAGTAACTAGGTATAAGAATATTTCTTGGCACCATAATAAAGTGCACAAATAGAAATTATGTCCATCATAGACTTCCTACAAATGTTCTGCATCCGTGACTTAACAATTTCTAAAATAACATTACCTTGGTCCTGCTTAGGTACGCACGGCGACGACTCTTGGCACTTGGCGACACATTTCTTGTGACAGCAAAGGCCGCAATTCCTACACTGCATCGCGTCTTTCAACCATATCTAGACAAAAATAATAGTCATTTACATATTTTATCCGTGAATGTAGGCGGAAAAAATCGCAAAGATAAAATGGAATTGGGTGGGTCATGTTTGCCAAATGTGCCCCGAAAGATGGGCCAGATTTTGACTTCCAGATGGACGCAGTTGTAAGGGTAGACAAAGCTCTTTGCTTAACAGTGAGAAACTACACCTACGCGTTAAAAAAATTCCTGAACGCTGAGCAAGCAGAATTTAGTTAAAAGTTTAGTGACATTTAAGAATGACTTCCTCTTTATCCCAGATTTACCCTTTCCCTGCTTGCATTAAGGTAACTTCCTCATTAGATATTCGTAAATGTTCGCAGCAGTGTTAATCAGAGAAGTCCCATTTTTCTTCATTCTACAACACTTCATCCTGCCACGATACCTATACACGTTGCATCAAATACTTTTTTATCTAATACATACTAAACCTCTATAATATATAGAGTAGTGCCATTTTTCAAACTCGGAGCCACTAAACGAATGGTTATTTTTTGTATGGAAAAAGCATTCGGTTACGTGACTTCGCGTTCCAAGAATGGCACTTCAGACCTATAAATTTGTGTCCTGCATTGGCTTTAGTACATTTAGGTACGTATTCTGCAGTTTTGCTGGGGTAATTTTTGATAGTAATTGTCGCAGAATACTTCATCAATGTCTGATCAGCAAAAATGTTACTAATTTTAGCAGGTAGGTACAGGGTGCAGGACAATTGCCATCCTCACTACGATATGCTGTTATTCATACGAACCTTTTTGTTACAGAAGTCACATTGCGTAGATCTGTGGAAATGTGTTCGGACGAAGTCGTGCGTCGCTCGGGTCGGCTTCGGCGGTTTCGGCGGCGGCGGTTCCTTGGACGTCCGACTGGACGAGCGGTTAATACCCGCGCCTTCCCACTCCCACCACACCAGGGCGTCGCCGAAGCAGAGGCACGGCTCGAAGCCAGCATGTGATGATAGCTTGTGGCTTTTGCTGCAATGGTAACAATATGTTACAGATTTTTTATAACTTCATAACAAGGAATTTATGAAGCAGTAAGCAAATTATCCTCACCTGAATTTAATATCCACATCAGGCGGTAAAAACTGATATCTCTTCATGTGATGTGGCACAGTTGAATCTTGGCATTCAGCTAGAAGTGACGCTAGTGGTATATTCAGATATCCTAGTAACACTTCATCTTTCTCCCCAGGTACTGTAGCCCAAATATTTATATTTAAATACTTATGATTCTCATTTAGCTTAAACTCTGTTTCTTCGTCGAAGGGAATGATAGGTTTGAGCTGTATACTTTTCGTCCAGAACATTTGGCATATTTCTACGTGCTCGCTTTGTCGTGGGCCTCCAGTCTCAAACATCTGGTCTTCTTCATCTAACGCTTCTACTTTCTCTGTTACTTTACATTCTGAGGAGTCTGTTCTAATGATCGGTATGTCTGGGTGTTTGACAGTTTTGTTGATAACATTCGCTTGTCTAAGAGGCGTGCTCGCTCCAGAGGCTGGTGGTGTACTGCCGGCGGAACTGTCGGAAGACTTATTTTCTACGGAGCATCTTCGTTTCCTCAGGCCAAAGTTTCCGGGCCCTGGCTCAGGTCCCTTCGTCGAGTGTTGTCGAACGGGTTCAGCCTTTGGTTTCGTAGGTTCAGTCTCATTTTGTGACTCAGAAGTCTTTGACGGGGATTCTGATTCCTAGAAAATAGAAAAAATGGCAATTTTGAGCGATCAAGAAAGCTAGTAAACTTTGTTACAATAGAATGGCTTTTGACTGAGCCGGCCAAAACTTTTCGCGTTTACCATTTACATGATCGATCTTACGCAGCAATACACTTTAGGCATTACCACAGGTATTATCGTATTCGCCGTGTGGTTCCCGGCAGAGTATAGAATAGGACCAATCCAGGCCTTTACGCGGATGTCGTAGAAGGCGACTTAGGAACACAAGCTAAACAAAGCTTATAAACATCAATGAGACCTCTCCAACCCGTCTGGCCAGCGTTGAGAGTGTAGGTCGAATGGTCTGGCTGCTCTGGCCAAGTATGGCTCTAGTAGCACAGAGAGGGTCTTGCTCCTACAGTGGAGACTATAAAGACCTAAAGATGATGATGACAGGCGTTATGGCACTTCATAGAAACATAGACGGGCCCGTTCCCCGTCTATGAAGTGCCATAATATTGCTCGGCGGACCTTGAGCGCTGGACACATTGAAAAGACGTAAGACGCGGACGGGGGTCAGAAATATTTATCCTTTGCGTCCGTTTCACACAAAATAGAAACAATGCGTCGCAGAACACACACAAAGAACGGGGCGCCCGTCTTTTCCAGTCCAGCTCCTTAGGAGTTTCCGTTCTGTATGCAACACTTGTAATAAGTAATTCTGTGGCATTACTACCACTGACCTGCAGGTTGGCCTTAGGAGCGGCGGCCCGCATGCCCTGCAGGCGCACGCCCTCCATGACCTCGGAGACGCGGCGGAACGTGAAGTTGGTGCGCATGCCCTTGCGCTCGCCGCCGCCGCCGCCGCCGCCGCCGCCGCCGCCGCCGCCCGCCGCGGCCGCACCAACCGGCAGCTCGTCGCGCCGCGCGCCGCCTGCGCTGCCGCCGCGCCGCACCCTCACCGTCACGGCACGCCTCTCCACGCATTTCAGTAGCTTCCCTACCTGAGAGCATGAACAAGTCAAACTTTAATAATATTACAATAAGGTTTTAGTTATCTGCTCAAGATGAGATTCATCACCATCAGGTCTTTTTAGTCTCCACTGCAGAAGTACGACCTTCTCTGCACTACTAGAGCCATACTTGGCCAGAGCAGCCAGAGGATTTGGCCTACACTCTCTATGTGTCGATGTTTATAAGCTTTGTTCAGCTTGTAGATGAGATTGACAGCATCAAAATGTTTGTTTATAAACTATCGCGCTTTGAACACAGTTGTGTCTGTCTGAGACCACGAAGGATGCGACACAGCTTTTATCTTTTATGTGTCTCTGAATAATGGCCCCTGTAGATTTTCTTTTACTTTTCTAGCTAGACTATTCAAACATCTTACCTGAGCAACATTATTGACAGGCTTGTTATCGATAGCAAGCACGACGTCATCGCGCCTTAGATCGGCGCGGTACGCCGGTGACATGGGCACCACTGTATCCACCAACACCACACCAACTCCTTGACAGCACACCAGGCCTAGTGGCCCTGAAACTGCTGGCAGCACTATGTCTAAGACTAGCACTCCACGACGAAGGGATACCTGGAATCAATCAAGATAAATATAAAGTTCTTATGTATGTATGGAAAAATAAGGTGGAAGAAGCTAATAAATTAGTCTTTAAGTTCAATCAGAGGTAGCGATCCACATGCTTAGTTCACCTGGGTGGACCACGGGCACTTTTATTTGCCGGTGGTCCACCTTAATAATAATAATATATAAAATGATATTTCGGAAAGGGTTTGGAGCTCTAAATCCTCTCGGTACGCCTAAATCGGAGACTTTTTGGAGTTGGCCTGTTTTCACTCTTACTGGCCCGGCTTGAGACAAGTGATTGTGTCTACAAATATTATTATAACCCACCCATCCATGCGAGTCCACAGCTAAAGCAGCTCGGACAGTCCCGTTCCCCCCCGACCACTGCAGACGTGTGACCTCTACCAGCCTGACGGTCAGACGACCTTGTGGCGTCGGCCCGTCTTCGCTCTCCGTGCTGCCTGGCTCAGATTTTGGGAAGAAAGGCTTGTACCTGGAAATAATATTAATGTTTGTTTTTAGAAGAGAGTTGATTGGACATTAATGAAGACGAATTGACAGACCGACAAACGCTGATTCTAACATCTTTAGTTTATAACTAAAGATGTTAGAATCAGCGTTTGTTAACAGAGTTGAGAACTATGAAAATAGTAAGAAAGACATTACCTATTATTAAATGTTTAATAGTGCTAATCAATAGAAAACAACAAAGAATTTTATCCAAGCAGCACTTCTTAGTATCCATCATCCACATTCACAGGCTGAACGATAAAATAAACAAGTAACCATTATTGATGCTGCTTACTTTAACCTTTTATCAGAGTTATCTTCAGATACCAGGTTTACTATATAAAGGTATATTCCAGCCAAGGAGCATTGACCAGTATAATCGGGCTATCCGGCTATAGGTAGTGTTTACCTTATCTTAATAATTTGGCAGGGAATGCCCTCTATGCGACTGCTCGCCTGATATACCTATGCAGCCACCAGCGACGTGAGCCGCGGCTTTAGCTGCCGACCTTGGAAGCACTCGCTCACCCTCAGATTTAACATGGACGTCTGTAAGTATATTCAACAAGTATTTATATTTACCTTATCTTATAATTTGGCAGAGTATGCCTCTGCGCCACAGCTCTCCTGATATGTGCGGCCACCAGCGACGCCAGCCGCGGCTTTAGCTGCCGACCCTGGAAGCGGCCGCGCACCCTCAGATCTAGTTTCGGCTGAGTCTCGAAGGCCAAGGCCCAGTGCGTGTACGGCGTGCGTCGGAACATAACCCGCACTTTGCCGCTGATACTCTCCACTATGAAAAGAAAAAGTGAAAGTTACATTAGAATTGATTTTTACGTGACTATAGAACGTAGCAGTACTTACAAGAATTGACACATCTTAGTTCTAGTTGGTAATTATGGTTATGTGTATATTTATTAAATTACCTATACTGCATCGTGCCACTTAAGGGTAAAATGTCTCCTACATCTTGACATAGACATAGAATTTTTTTTACTACGTAAAAGACCACACTAGCCGAGTGTGACAGATAATATGATAAGTGTCATTTTCATAAGAGCAAAAGAGATAGCATCAATTTGACAATAAGACAAGTTTTCATACAAAACATGTCACCCATTGTCACCCTGGCTCGAACATAGTTACACGAAAATTTGATTTTTCAAATTGTAAACTGTGTTAATTTATAAGTTATTTTATTCTGGAAAGATGGTATCGTACTGCTTTACCCATAGTTTGTGTAGTGGGTACAAATACAACCCATAAAAAGTTACACAGAAATATTTCATTTCTGGTCACATTTTACAATACTCTATATCCATCTTATACCTTCTAAATCTATGCATCTTGACGTGGGGAAAGTGTGAAGGGGGTCATGAAGAGGAGAAGGATTTGGTTCAAATTTGGTTAATAATAGAAAACGATTGAGGGGGTTGACAATCAAAGCTGACCCAAATAGGGAGTAGACGAGAAAGATAATGACAAAGAACGTATATTTTTCTTGTTATATCACTTTCTTAGTAAATGAAACATCATAAATTTATCGTGAACTAGATTTAATTGATTCTGACTCTCTACATTCAATTTTTAACTTGAATAATAAGGACTGTTTCGTACCCGTAATAGAAATATTGGCGATCTTCCCCAGCAGCATGACGGCGTCGACATCGATCCTGAAGTTCCCGTCGTACGCCAGGTCGAAGTTGAGGTCGAGGGACCGCAGCCGGGCGCCGTCGTCCTCCATCTCCCCGCTGAGGAGCCGCAGGTTGGTGATCGTGGGGAACTCAGTGCCCACTTCCAGGGAACGCAGCTGCGGAACACAAATGGGTTGTTTTAGTTACTTGAGAAAAAAAAATACATATGACTACAGTAAAATGTACTTCAATTTCAATTTCATGATAAAGACGTGTCATACAAATTCCAACTGTCTTGGGTCATCCATGATTATAATTGGTTGTTTTATTTTGTAGGTGTACCTCTGAGTATATGAACTGAGTATTCATCATGTCATGACTGGCAGATGCTGTCTAGTCATCTTTTATTTTGTTTCACCTTTATTTCGTTTTATTGAATATGTAGGATAAAAAAATTACAAATATACAAAACAAAGTGAACTACTAATTTAGTCAAAAAAACGTATATTTGCCAAAAACCTGTCCCGTTGTCTGTCTGTCTGTTATCAAATCTTGCAAGTTAAAGACCCTTCCCGGTTTCGATTGGGATGAATTTAGCACGCAAACGTATATTGCGTGACAATGCAATATGATGATGACATGGAGCTGATCTGATGATAGAGCCGAAAGGTGGCCATACTGTAATGAAAGAATGCATCTCCATCGAGTTTGTACTTGTTTAAGAGCACTTTAAACTATTAAGTTCATTGTTTTATATACAAGCCTGTTTTAAAAAATATTTTTTAATAGTTAAGCACTTGTTAAAAGTTTCAGTATGTCTGTCTGTGCTTCTGCGGTCTCAGGCTCGTGAATGTTAATACTAGAAATCTGTAATTTTGCATTTAATTCACGATTTTATATTTAACTAGAGGCAGCGCGCGGCTTCGCCCGCGTTAACCACGCGAGTGAAGTCGCGGGCGTGATGCAATATAGCCTATAGCCTTCCTCGATAAACGACCTATCTAATACCGAAAGAATTTTTCAAATCATACCAGTGGTTTCTGAGATTAGCGCGTTCAAACAAACAAACAAACAAACAAACAAACTCTTCAGCTTTATATATTAGTATGGATTCACGAACGCTTACACTTAACGCGAGCACTTTAAACTCTTAAGTTCATTGTTTTAGATACAAGCCTGTTTTAAAAATTATTTTTAATATTTAAGTACTTGTTAAAAGTTTCGGTATGTCTGTCTGTGCTTTTGCGATCTCAGACTCGTGAATGTTAATACTAGAAAGCTGTAATTTTGCATTTAATTCACGATTTTATATTTAATTCACGAACGCTAACAAAATGATAACAAAGATAATGTTTAAAAATTTGGGTCCCTTGTACACAAAGGAGGGATGATATATCTATTTTTTCGCATGTATCCCATAGTATTGTGATAGTTCTTTAAAAATATTGAGGGTTTGCAAAAACACTTTTCAATTCAAACCCATTTTAAAAGTGTGATCCTTGCCGCGTAGGCCCGCGTAGCCATAAGCATTTCGGTATTGTACCCGTCCGTTGCAAATTATATTATTTATAAGGTATTGCGATGTTACCGTCAAAGACTCAAAGATCTTCCCCGAGGAGGTCTTGGCCAACAGTTCCGCCAGCTCCGTGGCCATCCTGCGCCGCAACCAGCGGGTGTCTGCCGTGCTCTGCTGGAAGATGAACTGTAGCATCGCGTTGAGGGCGCCTTCGGGGGTGCACCCGGCCCCTCGCGTCAATTCGTTCAATATCTCCTGGGAAACAAAAAGAGATACCTCAGATTAACCTCTCGTATGCCGTTGCGTAGATCTACACGAAAATGCATTGTTAACTATTGTGTCTGATTTTCCGGCATACAAGGGGTTATAGAACGTCTTTAATCTGAGGGGGAGACATTAGTATTCCAAAAGAATAAGCCCGATGGTCCGGCGGGAGTGCGCATTACTTGCCCTTTCACAAGTAAAGCGACACCGGGCGTGGTCTGCACTTGGATGGGTGACCACAAGTGGCATAAGAATTTCATGAGCTCTTTCGTTTCGGAGGCATGAAGAAGCCGTTGGTCCTGGCTGTCATCATTGCATGGCAGTCGTTATGTCAGATGCCTTTAGGCAGCTTGAAAAGTCTGATATTAGTGTTGGCCACTTACATATATGAAAAACAAACAACAAACAAAAAAAGAAGAATCATCAAGGAATTTCATTTAGAATTTACAATAACATGTTTTATACAATTTATACATAATAGATCATATTTAGGTTGTTATAGATCTACATTTTATTCCGCTATTTCATATAATGTAATAAATACGCAATAAGTATATTTTAAACCAGGACCTTTTTAAAGAATATTCTATGTACAATACATATTATATTCTGTGATCGGACGTTTTAATTTATTCGGGTCTTTGTCCATTTCATGATAAAGAGAATTCCTGCAATTTTAATAAAACCCAACGACAACAACAAATCCCTCGTTCCTTACAAAACATATCCGCAAACATGTTTCTGTAATGTTCATTAACGTAATTTTATAGCACTTTATAGTGACCCAAATTGTGTGAAAATGCCAGCAGCGCCGCGTGAGATTTGATTACATGCCCTACAAAGGGTTTTATTCAGGTCGAGGCATCCCGTCAGGTCGAGCCATCCCGTCTGAATGCGTTTTACGAGTCGGTACGGCATCTATTATTTACTATTTCGCTGTGAAGAGTCAAGAAAGTTTGATGTTAAAAGGGTTATTAAAATATTTCTTTTGCGCGATGACGAATTAAATTAAATAAATAATAAATAGTAGATTTTTACACCAGCATAGTTACTAATATTTGTAGAAACCTACCCACTAATATGATATGTGTACCTACCTATACCAGTTTATATTTATTTTTAATTAATTAAAAGTATAAAAGAAAAATCTAATAAAACAGCCACTTTGTTAAAATTTCACAAATCAAATGACAAATCCATTAAAACCTTAAGGCTTCTTTGTACCAAACAAATAGACGTAATAAAAATTGGCTCACAAAAACATAATCCTACTTTGGCAGTCAAAACTTGCCAATGCATTGAAATGAAACTCAAATATAGCTACTTATAATTGGTTACAAATAGATTAATATTTTAGTAAGTATTCTTTCTACCGGTGTATGAAATTAGGATACGAAAGTTACAAGGTATCTAACGATATTTCAAGTCAGCAACCAAACATTTAGAATATACAAATAGTGTCAGAAACCAAAGTCAATAAACTTCCTTTACCTAAATCCTGGTCACGTTTCTATTACGATTTATGGTTCAGTTATTTGATTCGTACTGCTTAGCCTGTGAAAAGAAATCTTCTTTCTTTACTAGCCTAAAAATTGACTGCAGTGAATATAAAGGGATACTAAAAGGAAGATTTGCGCATAATCATCACGCTGGTACAGGTATGGGACTTCAAAGAAGCGGATTATCATTTATGTCTACTACTACTACTAACGAAACCATACATCCGTACACACGTCAATGTGTGTGTGTGTTCGCCCACAACACACGCGGCAAGACGAGAACGCGGGAGAGGTGCGATGACGGGGAACTGGGACGCATATTGCGCTGGGCAGACGGGTTGGTGAACGCAGCAGTTGGTACGTATAAAGTCGAAGCACTGAGGATGATGTTTATAGTTTTAGATATAATAATAAATAATAAATAAAAATAAATATATAGGGACAAATTACACTGATTGAGCTAGCCCCAAAGTAAGTTCGAGACTTGTGTTATGGGATACTAACTCAACGATACTATATGATACGAGTGTTATGCGTGTTGGCAATCGGACGCGCATCACTCCGCTTACGAATTAAATTTTGATTCGCGATACGCGCGGCATTGGCCGCTGCCCGGCTTCGCCATGAGCACGAAAAAGCTTGTGGCCAATGATATACTCGCGTTCCTGGAGAATCAACTGGATTGCATGGACGAAGTCAGTGTGATCCAGATTTGCACGAGCAACTGGAAGGAAGAGGAGATCCGCAGTGCAAAGGTGCTGCTGTACGAGTCGCTCGCCATGATCGATCGAATGCCGTCTCGCAGGAGAGACGAAAAGGGAGAGAGGAGTCTTCAGGACATCATTCGGGTGTTCAAGGAGACGGATACGGAAAAATGGCCCGTCGAGTTTGTAGTGACTGCCCGGGGGCTTCACTCCTTACCACCGGTGACATTCGACCATGTCGACGTTACCAGACTTCTGAAAGACATAACAACGTTGAAATCAAGTCTGGCTAACTTGCAGTTGAAGTTTGAGGTATCTCAATCTACCATCAATGATTTGCGTACGGAAATTATTGAATTAAAAAGCAATAAATTCGTATGTAGGTCACCCGATGCCTCAAACAGCAACTCGTGCCGCGCTGCATTCGATGCATCGCCGTCAAGTTTCGCGTCAGCGAAATTCGACTCGCCGGTCATCGCCACCGAACGTCATGCGTCACCCCGCCCCGCACCGCGTGCTTCTCCTGCACCTGTGTTGGTGACCAACGTGAGCACGCCTCCACCTCGTGCTTACGCGGCTGCAGCCAGCCTACCTCCCGGGAAAAAGCAGTCAACTCAGAAGGAGTTGGCGTCGAAAAAGATGCCAGCTTCTGAATTAGTTCCGAGAAAGGAACACGAGGACAATGAAGGCTTCACCAAAGTGGAAAGAAAGCGGAGGAAGCCTCCTTGCAGAAATAAGTGCGGCACAGCACTCAGCGGTCCCAATATGTTGCTGCGCTCTGCTGTACCGACGACCCTTCTCTACGTGTCCCGCCTGCATTACTCTACTAAGAGTGAAGACCTGGTGGAGTACATGAGAGTAAAGACCAAGCTCATTATAAGAGTCGTGAAGTTGGAATCGCGTCACAACGTGAACTTTAATTCATACGTGGTGCGTGTTCCAACCGCCCAGCTGGAGACCTTCACTCAAGAAGATTTCTGGCCGAGAGGTGTCGTCTTCCGGCGTTATCGCGGGAGGCTACCGGACACCGCGACATCGTGCAGTGCGTCTCAGACTTTACGTACAAAATAGTGTTATTTTTAAAAGTTTTATACTACATATATGTATGTTAGTCTGTAAGGTATATATAAATATGGGCCAATAATGTATTTATATGTTTTGTTGCCCGCAATAAAGAAATTTATTATTATATTATATATTATATTTTATAACAAATACATAAATAGATAAACATTTTGGGGGTTGATGCTACTCACGTCCGCAGGCTTTACCCTAGTTACCCTGCACGTGACCCCCGGGTGGTGCTAATCGAGTAGCCCTTATTCTGGTGGTAGGCTTAACAGCCGAGGCTAGTCACCACCCTCATGGCTAAGTCTTGCCGCCAAGCGTCTATGACGTGTTCCGGCATTGGGCCATGAGTAGCCATCGGGAGTAGAATGGGTGTGTACAGTAGCGAAGATATGTCATTGTGTCGTTATACTGTCACAGAGAGGTCACACGAGACTGCTAGTCTTGGAGAGCAGCGGGATCCGAAGCACGGTGGTGCCGCTGGCCGACCGTAGACAGTTGGGGGCCCAATTAGTAGGAAAGCCACCTACGAAAGGCCACCCCGCCATCTTACGAAAAATCCCGGAACGTTCCATCGTGCCAATTGGCGATTGGATGGGAGGCCCCGATGGCCGTTTCCGGGGGGGTTCGGGCGTCCCCGCGGTCTCCAGACTAGTCTTGTCGTAGGTGTGGCTTATCTGTGCTCAGGTCGGATGTTTGTTGTTCTTCGCCTCGTGCAACTTCTGTTCTCCCCACCTATTCACTCTAAAATCAAACATGAAAAGCAAAATAAGGAAAAAGTTTAAACAGCGGCTGCACTTCCTCCCACTAAAAGTGCACCTCTCCAATATAAGGGGTTTGCACTCAAATCTCGACGCAGTACACCTCCAGCTAGAAACTGAAAAGCCGCAGTTGCTCTTTCTCACTGAGACACAAATCACACGCCCAGCTGACGTGTCCTATCTATGCTACCCAGGATATACCCTGGAGCACAATTTCAAAGCTCATGCTGGCGTTTGCCTATATATCAGCGATACAATCTGCTATAAGCGTCTCCGTGACCTTGAAGATCCATCCTTCTCAACTCTGTGGACAATGATCGACACTGGTGTGGAAAAAATACTCTATGTAAGTCTCTACCGATCTCATACTAGCGATCTGGAAACAACAAAGTTATTTGAATACCTCAGTAAGGCTGTTGACGAGGCACAATTAAGATATCCATCTGCCCATATTGTTTTCTTAGGAGACTTCAATGCCCATCATCAACAGTGGCTATTTCCCTATCAAAAGACAGATCATGCGGGGAGGGAAGCTTATAAATTCTCGCTGGCACATAACCTTACCCAGTTAATTAACGTCGCTACGCGGGTACCGGATATCGACGATCACACGCCTAACTGTCTGGATTTGGTACTGACATCCGAACCGGACCGCTTCAACATATCGGTCCACTCCCCTTTGGGAACATCTGACCACAAACTGATTAGAACTGTGCTCTCGTGTCTGCCGACCGTTTCGACCTCATCGGCCCAAAGGCGAGTCTGGCGATACAGAGCGGCTGACTGGGATGAGATGCGGCATTTTCTGGCAGCTTACCCTTGGCATGATACATGCTTTTCCTCACGTGACCCATCGATCTGCGCGACTGCTGTTACTGAAGTGATCCGTCAGGCAATGGAATATTTCATACCTTTTTCCGACCTGGCATCTGAGCATAAGACCCGGCCATGGTTTAACACGGATACCACCATGCCTTCCATTCGCATACATAATAAGGAAGTACTTAAGGTACTGCGTAGTCTAGACGTGAACAAAGCCAGTGGACCCGATGGTATACCAGCTATTGTACTGAGGAACTGCGCCCCAGAGTTGTCTCCTATCTTAACTCGCCTATACCGATTATCATATAAAACAGGTATTGTCCCCAGGTCTTGGAAAATAGCCAATGTTTAACCAGTGCCCAAGAAAGGTGATCGTGCCGACCCTTCCAACTATCGTCTCATAGCAATCACTTCCATCCTCTGCAAAGTTATGGAACGTGTTCTTAACTCCCGCCTCTTAGCTTATCTAGAGAGCAATGACCTCCTGAGTGACCAACAGTATGGTTTCCGCCAAGGACGGTCTACTGAAGATCTCCTAATCTAATATAAGCCACTCACACTTGGGGCGAAGCCATTGAGAAAAAGGGCGAGGGTCTTGGAGTGTCACTTGACAAATTTTAAGGCTTTTGATAGAGTCTGGCACGAGAGTCTTATTGGTAAGCTCCCCTGCTATGGAATACCAATTTGCCTATGCAATTGGATAGCCGACTTCCTGAGAGAAAGGTCAATACGTGTTCTTGTTGATGGGAGCTCGTCTGACCTAATGGATATAGATGCCGGGGTACCTCAGGGTTCGGTCCTCTCTGCGACACTGTTTCTACTGCACATTAATGATCTTTTTAGACCAGACATGTTCGGATATGCAGATGACAGCACTGTTTCAGAGAGGTATATTCCTACCGCAACACCAAGTAGAGTTGAGATTGAGGCCGAAAGAGTATTGATGACTGAACGAGCGAATTTATCACTCAAGGCAGTTTCTGACTGGGGTGATGCCAACCTTGTTAAATTCAACGCATCCAAGACCCAGGCCTGTCTCTTCTCTACCAAAAAAAGCCCCTTTACCATGACTCCTACCTTCCAGGGCATATCCATTCCCTTGACCAACAAATTGGAACTCCTTGGGGTGCTTATTAAATCAGACCTTAATTTCGGTCAATATATTGAGTCCAGAGCCAAGATTGCTGCAAGTAAACTGGGCATACTATCCAGAGTCAGGCAATACTTCACACCCGAGCAGTTACTTAACCTTTACACTGCTCAAGTGAGGTCTTGTATTGAATACTGCTCTCACCTGTGGGATGGATCAGCCCAGTATCAGCTTGATGCTTTGGACTCTATCGATAATCGTGCCCGGAGAATCATAGGAGACGAGAACTTAGTCTCTGGAAGACTGCAAAGTCTTGAGCATCGTCGTGGAGTGGCCCGCCTATCTGTCTTTTTTTATTTTTATTTATTTATCACAGAATCAACAGCACTTACAGGTTACACTTTGGAGAATGCTCTCAGCAGCTTCATGACTTAATTCCACCTTCGCCGTTCCATTATCGAACTACCAGGAAAGGGTCAGGGCTCCATCCCTATGTAGTACAAGATCCAACCACTCGTACAAAACGCTTTGCGTCTTCTTTCCTTATACGTACAGCTAGAGACTGGAATGCTCTGCCCTCTCACTTATTCCCCGAAAGATACAATTTGGATGTCTTCAACAGAAGAGTGAATAGGTATTACTTGAGTATGCGTGATCCATCCCTGACCGTTTCGTCGCCTTCCACCAAGTGAGAAGCGGTCAAACGCTACTAAGTTTTATATAAAAAAAAAAAAAACATCCAAGACCCAGGACAATTTGAAAAAGGCCATTTTCCAACTTGCCCTGACTGGGGATCGAACCCAGGACCTCCGGATTGGCGGTCTAGCGTATTGACCATTACGCCTCGGAGGTCGTCATGATATGTAGATTAATTATATCATAGGATATCATATCATCGTGAAAACATTTACGAAAGTTAAGAACTTAGCGTAAAAAAGAGAGACATGGAAAGCAGTCCAACGACAAGAACCCAGCTCTTAAATATAAGAAGAAGAGATAGATCATCATTATCCTGAGCTCTTATTGTCTCCACTGCACGATCTGTACTATCGATCCATACTTAACTTTAAAGCAGCCAGACGATTTGGCCTACACTCTCCACGCTGGCCAGACGAGTTGGAGAGGTTTCATTGATGTTTATTACCTTTGTTTAGCTTGTAAGATCCTAAGTCGCCTTTTATGAGACCCACGAGAGAACATGCAGTGGCCCTATTCTAGTCTGCCGGAAACCACACGGCTATAGATAGATAGATAAGTAGACAGAAAGATACTCTACAATGTACACCAAAAGGAAAAGTAACACAAAATATAATTTTACAATGGGCGGTCTTATCGCTTTATCTTATCTTTTTGAGTTTTTCAGTTATCTATACTTTCTTTAGTTGCCACTTACGACACGTACAAATAAACACGACGTAAATAAATAAAACTATGCAATACTTAGGTTTAGATTCTCCAATGTAACTTCTTAATTCTAATTTAGATTTCGTATTAATGTTTGCCAACCTATGCTAAGTATACGTAGTAACGTAACGATGTAACATGATTGCTCGATGGAAAGGAAAATGTGGTTCTGTAAATAAACAAGATAGGTTTTGTATCGACAAGTTGGAAATAGGAAAGGCACATTTCCGATTCAACGCACCGATAAATAATTAACCAGAAACGTAATCATGATACACCGAATACTACAGGAAAATATTAAGAAGGATTTATATAGACTAAATAACTAACTATAGTAATAGTGTGTTTTTCTATAAGACAAACCATAAATTGGCCAATATTATCACAGGAATCGATACATTTTCATGTCTTTAACCCTAAAGCGGTAGACAGAGCTAAGGGCCGCTAGACCCAAAGGCCACTCTCAACTTGATGATGAAAGGAAATCAAAATAGTGATTGCTTGCTGCATCCTCTATTTACATGATTCAAATTATTGCTAATTCTTTATTTCGGCTCTAAGATGGAGATTTGCGCCATATTCAAAAGGTCTTGATTGGGTTAACGTCTTTATTTTATCACAGACAGGCATGTTTAATTTGTTAACCCTACTTAGCTCTTATAGTTTCCCTTTAAACTTCGTTAAATATACTACAGCTTTAAATTTTTTCAAGTGTCCATATAGTACCGTTTAGCATATAGAGGGGGAGACAATTGACTCAACCATTTATGACATCCGTTTCTGATATCTGCAAATAAAAATTAGCAAATATCAGAATCGGATCCCCAAACCGAAAAATGGTGTTTACAAGCTTACAATATTTTTGAAAGACCTATTCAAAGAAACCCCACACGATGAGTCAAGAAAAAAAATTACTCCCCGACTTTAGTTGTATGGGAGCTTCTCTGAAAAAAAAAGAACAAATATTGAAATAGGCCTAAAAGACTGCAAAACCTTTTCACTTTTTGTGTCAGTAGTTGTAAGCAAGAAATTAATTTTATGTTCTGTTTATCGAGACATTATGGCGTTAATGCCGCCTGAAAGCCCACGGAATTGAATTTATATCATCCTGTTTTGATCATAACAATTTACATACTTTATAGAATAGAGTCAAATTTTCTTATTTCTTCAGCCGTATTAAACCTGTATCTGGTATATTCCTCAGTTTTTCTGACACTTTATTGTATAAAAATTGAGAAAAAAGGATAAAACGGTGTGTAACAAAATATTTTTAGGCAAGCAAGCTGCTTAAGCTTGGAGAGACAAAAGATTTTCAGGCAAGCAGGCGGCATATGCTCGGTGTGACAAAATATATTCAGGCAAGCAGGCGGCTCGTAGGTACTCTATTTTTAATGTTCATAAATTCTAATAATTATTTTTCTTCTTATTACCTCCTAAACAAACAATGCAGGCAGACCCTAAGATTTCTAATCTGTCTCTCTTTCTCTCTTTATCTCTATCCATTGCTCATGTGTAATGTAGGTATCTGTTTAGACTTCAGACTCAATTTTTACATCCTCCAACCACAAAAATACGTAGATGTATATTTGCACTGCTTCTTATTTATTCACCACTCGTGAACAGCGCCGTACTGCATACCAAATAACGTGATTACGTAACCCCCGGGCGGTCCTAACATCATTGATGAAACTATGATACTGAATTCTGATTCCCCAGATAATGGAGATCCCATTTGTTTTTCGGTAGAGAAAAATATCACCGAAAAATGTGTGCGTGCTTATGCCTACATGAAAGAAATGTGATGCTTCTATACGAAGGTGTTGTTATGTACTTATATTTTATACACACACACACATTTAAAGTATTCACAAGTAAAGCGTCACCGGGCGTGGTCCACACCTGGGTATAGTGACCATAAGTGGCATAAAAAATTCTCGAGCTCTGTGCTTCGGAAGAAACGTGAAGAAACCGTAGGTCTTTTCGTCGTCAAGCTATGTCACGCAGCCTGAAAAAATCAGACACCAGTGTTGGCCACTTACCCACACGATAAACAACAAAACAAAACACACAATCACAAATAAATGTGCGGAAAAAAATATTCTACGGGATTAATTTATTTACATAAAGTAATAATTATTTTACATGGTATTATGGATGTCCTTTGTTACTTGAATTAAGTAGTACCTAACTACTATTAGGGTTTAATTTTATTGTTTTTACAGCATTTTTATCTGTAACTTCTGTAAGTACCTACTATGCTTTGCCATTTTTATTTCAAAAGTACCTTTAACCCTTATAAGCCGAGTCGTATGATCTTTATAGCTTTGTTTGATGTGGAACCGAACGATACTTAAACGTAGAAAACATAAAATCAACAAACGATATTGGCTCTACAATGGGGTTTTTAGTTCGAGCGAGAATCGTGGGTGAATCGTCATTTTTTCTGGTTATTAGGTCGGTTGTGTTCTGTATCTAGAGAGGTTAAGGACTTACTATGAGTACCAAGTACCTCTAGTACTTACTAGTCTAATCTGGGATGACCGATAATCGTGTCTGAGGCAAAATCAAGCATTCGTGCTTTCTTTAGGTAGGTACACAGAAAAATTGCAAATAAGAAAAAATATTATTATAGATACCTATTACTTCTTTAGTAATTATATTTTCTTTGCCCGCAGCATTACCCGGCGTGATTGAGAACAAACATCCACAGATCAATAAAGGTCTTGCATCTCTACTTAGACCTAAACTTTGGTATGGCGTAGGATATACCAAAACCTTGTTTTACTCAAATTAATACATTTTAGTAAGTAAAATATCAAAAAGTACCGGGAAATGTTATGTGAAAATATCCTCCCACTGAATTACAGAGGTTAGATCGTCAAGTCGATTACGATCCCTGTCAGAATTAGATTACGGTGTGCCGCCCTATCTGACCTCTAGAGCCCGCAACCGTCGTATATACGCTGCTGTGTAGTATATCTACGGCTACGCAATAAAATTTAACAACGTTGTAGTGGATATCGTAGCTAAGTAATCAATAAAATGAAATTATTTACTTATCGTACGTAGTCAAAAATCTTATACCTTTAAACGAGCAATTCTTGTATGTATGTATGTATGTATATATATATATATTTATTTATAAATTTCTGTGATCTCGAAAACGGCTCTAACGATTTCGCTGAAAATTTGTATATGGGGGTTTTCGGGGGTAAATAATCGATCTAGATTAGTTTTATGTTTGGGAAAACGCGTGTTTTCGAGTTTTCATGCGTTTTTCTTTCCACGCAGAATATGGTCGCTAATTTCGTCGCGCCGTGACCGCCTTAATTTAGCTCAGTGGTTAAGGATAGCGACCGCTAGAAAGAGTGTTACGGGTTCGAATCCCACTCGGTGACTTACTTTTTTTTTTTATGTTTAAGTTTATATTTTTTTTTTTTTTTTTGCATTGTTTTTAGACAAGTTTAAAAAAAAATAGTTAATGTTTGAGATGTAACCGAGCAAAGCTCGGTCGCCCAGGTACTAAGTACCTAAATGAAGTACCTAATAGTGATGTCGAGGCAGAAAAACAAAGCAATGGCATCAAGAGGAACGAATAATCAAAATTATATCCAAATCAGTGTTAATTATATTTTTAAACAGACTATCAAAAAAGGAGGAGGTTATGAATTCATCGCGATCTTTATGTAGGTACCTATGTTCAATGTCCGTAGATCCAGCGGGACCCTATGCCTGATTGAATTAAGACCGTTTTTTGGGGAAATCTGTTGGGGTAGCAATATAATGATACATAAACCTGAAGGTAGAAATAAAAGGCTCATGATAAATATATCTTACACATTAATAACCCTATAATCGGCAAAAGGGCCCCGCTGACTGTATGAAGAAGATTTTTTTAATTTTGACGGTGGATCCACCGAGGTAGAAATTTAAACATATACAAATCGATAGGTAGAAATGGATACTAATTAGACTTAATATGTCTTAATTGAATCAGGCATAGGATCCCGCTGGATCTACGGACATGTATGTTCACAGATTATTTGAAAAGGCCTGGACCAATTATTCTTTTTTGTTTGAATGGGTTACTTCCGAGATGGTACCATAGAATTTTATCAAAATCGGTCGTGTAGTTTGGGCTAGAAGTCGGTTTTTGGTTTGCAAAATTATAACAAATACAAATAGTTGGCGCAACACAACAATGTATTCTGCGAGTGTACAGCGCAGGTGGCGTCTTTGAACGACTCGGCGACGTCAAAGCGTGCAAGCCAAGCCTGCAAGCTAAGCGTGCAAGCCAAGCGTGCAAGCCAAGCGTGCATGCAACTGACATATGTACTTACCGGCGGTAATGTAACTGGCAAGCAGCATTGCTCCTCCACAGGCGATTTCTTCTCGAACGGCCTTAGGAAGTAGAGCAGCACAACTAGTGGCACGGCCAGCGCCGAAGCAGCGCCGAATAGCGCCGCTAGCAGCAACCAAGTCCAGTCCGGCATTTTATATCTGAAAAAGAAAATTGATATTAGACATAGCTTACATATTAATAAACATAAATATTTACTAAAATACAAACACTGTGTGTACCTTCGTGTGTGTATAACGTAATATGGATGTCTGAATCTGAAATGTTTATTATAGAAGGGATTCTGGGTGAGGCTCTAATAGACGAGCGACAGTATCCTGCACACAGTTCGCAAAACCCGTCGGCGTCCGTCGGTGACTGACGCTTAACGTCGCCTCCAGGGTCGCGGGCATACTGTTCGTCTGTTGGAGCTCTTAGTCAGTTTGTAAATAAATTCAAGCAGTATTTATGAACAGTACTGTTTGTATTTAGTGAGCAAACTGTTACATCATCATATGGCGTCGAAAATTTCATATAAAAAAATATAAACTCTTTGTACTGGCTGTACGACTAGTGTAGAGGTTCACAGTGTGTGTTATGCCATGTAACAGCTACGAAATGAAGAGTTTGATCACAGATTAAATACATAAGTATATCTTGTCAAGTTATATTAGATTGTAACGTAACGGAGTGGTGAATCTATCTTTGGCAAATTTTGGTGCTGACTTTATAGTTTTGTAAAATTATTATATCCTGATGGATTGTTATAAACCTATACAATGTTCGATGATCAAAGGAATGAGCGAGATTTGAATAAAGAGGCGATTGCAGCCCATCACTATTTTGATTCATTACGCTAAGTGTGGCCTTTGGGACGGTCCTAAGCTCTATCTACTCCAGACCCCAGTCAGGGATAAAGACGTGACAATTTATGTGAGTGCTATACTATGTATAAGTATAATATTAGTATGATAGCATTTTAATGTAAGATAGTGAGCCCAGGCTTAGAATGGATTGTCCTCAAGTTTCGACACGGCTGAGCGGCTCGTCAGTAACCCCAGCGCGCCGCCCCTTACAACCACGGTCACAACCTTAGCTAGCTAAGCCGGCTTAATCGTATAAGCCTTATGTTTTTTATTTCTATTTCTAGAGCAATAAAATGCTTTGTAGTGAACAGGTTCTGATTTTCTTTTTAAAGGAGGAAGAGTTTGGGAGTTTATCAATTGGCTTGTCAAGTAATTTTTAAAAAGTTCTGATTCGCAATCATTTTCGAGAAGTAGGCTCTAGGAGAAGCTTTCTCTAATCAGATTTTAAAATAAGGTCTTACTTATTTATATATTTGCAAAAATCCCATTGACCTTTATTTTCAAGCAAGGTCAAGCTATTTAAGGAAGTGATGTCACAATGAAGATTTTTTTTAAGTAATGTTGGCAATTTCCACTTTCAGTACTGTACTGAAGCGTCATTTTTGAAACGCGGTGTCACCTAAACGACTGCTTTTTCCATACAAAAACCGTTCGTTTAGTGACTCCACGTTTTAAAAATGGCACCACTGTATTATATGTCACTGTCACTGTCATCTACCAACACAACAACTTGACAACAACCAACATAACGACGGTAATTTAAACAGTAGGCATTGACAGTTGACAAATGTCATTGTTTTTTTTACTGCAGGCACAGGTATGGCACTTCATACAAACGGAGCAGCATATATACCTAGTACTACTACAAGCGAAACAATCCGTCCGTGCACACGTCAAATGTGTGAGTTAAACAACCAGGGTCGCCACCACAGAATTTGTTGCTTTGCTTACCTGTTTTTATCACTCGGAAATCTATAAAATTTTCGTTATTTATTGTTTTCCGTGGATAAACAATGATAATGTGCGCAGTTTCTCACCATTATAATTCAATAATCCTAAGTGACTCGCGTAATGTCAAAGTGCGACTATCAATAACCCTGTTTTACTGCCGCTTACAGCCTTAAGGCGGGTCTCCTGCACCAAAATATCCAAAACATTACACAAAAACACGCAAAGGGGCGTGGCCATACACAAATGTCTATGGCATACACATGTTTCTGCTTTCGAAAGCAGATGGAAAACATGCCCTGCGCGGGGACGAGAGGGGAAGGATTTTTTTTTTAATTATTTTACGGTTTTGGTTAAGAGTCCTTTGGAGCCTACCTCTATTATCTGCAATTGGTAAAACGCAGAACACATCTTCTAGTTCTTCGTCAGGCAGAAATGATGATAACAGTAATCAGAAATAAATATTATTAGGTACCTTAAGTGTCATTTTTGAAACGCGGAGTCACCTAAACGAATGGTTTTTCCGTACAAAAACCGTTCGTTTAGTTACTTCGCGTTTGAAAAGTAGCACCTCATGATGAAGTCAACCATAAAGAAATGTTTCATTCAAACAAAACAGAAATTATTTGCAGGAGACGGTTTGTGTATGAAAAATAATATTTTTGTTTTGTTTTTGTTTCATGTTTTTTGTGTAATGTTTCGAGATTTCTGGCGCAGGAGACCCGCCTTTACACCTCACAATAACGGGGGAGGGGTTGCGGGGACGCCAGATTGCGGGGGACGGTGCGAGTTTCCGTTCTGTATGTAATACTATTATTAATTCTGTGCTGCAGGCATAGGAAAAATGTAAGTTTCGATTGATGTGTGTCGTCACTTCCGGTGTAATGATTAAAATTAAATAATGAAATCCTGATAACATGTAGATTTTTTTTATTCAAATTAGTTTCTTAAAATGGTCTATATTTTCGATTAAAGGCACCTTTAACACTTTTATATATTTCAGTTGACTACCCAATTCGTAGCGATCTTTTATTCCGATTATTCGATGGCGCATGGACCGATTTGGAAAATTCTTTTTTTTAAAGGACATGTCATATTGTCCCATGATGAAGTAAGTTTTTACTTTTGATAAATTATATATTAACATTATTAACTGATCGGTCGTTTAATTGATTTCTGGAAAATTAGGCCCAACAATCTAAAGTCCTACTTATACGCTACTTAGACTTTTATCCTATACTTATATAGATTCTTTCATATTAAAATTAAAAATATGTCATGAAAACTTTCGATACGAGTGAGATTTGAATCAGTCTTAGTCAGTAAGTGCACCTCTCATCGCATGTTTTTAATTTAGATATTTTGCCGAGAATTGTACCTAATGCTGCATAAATCAATTTGTGTGGCGGCCGGTCGTGAAACCATAGCCAAATTGGTTGAATATTTTTTTTACTTCTAAATCTATGCTTGCACAGCATTTACCTGCTAAATTAAATTATTTTAACTAGCCTATTGTATCACAGTCTTTAGCGAAGGCCTTCCTCCTATTTATCTTCCATTAACTATCTCAGTCAGTGGTGACAGATCGCCAGTTCTCATTCGTATACTAAAAACAATAGGTACTAAATAAAAAATGCAATGTAAAGCAGGGTTGTAAAACACGTTAAATATATCATCGCGTGACTCAGTGCAATGTACGTACATGAATCACGTGATATGGTAACGAAACATGTCAATATGTGCAGTATCAAAATTTTTTGTGTTTCCTAGTTGCAAACTGTTAACAGCCACCGAAATCGAAAGAAAATTATAATAAAATAAAGTAAGTATACGTATATGGATTGTAATGATGTCTAACTGGGTATTTCTTACAAGACGCAAGAATAAATGGTTTATACTATATCTATCTATACCATGCCTACCGTATAATCTATGTCTGCTGCCATCTCTGTGAAGCTACCCCGCAACTCTAGTATTGCCTACTTACAGGGCCTCCAATAGTATAGGTTAGTTGGCGTTGGGTATCTGTTATGTTAGTAATTATATTATTTTTGCCTATAGCATGAGGTACCAGAGCGTGCACTGAAGTCTGTATTTTTCTTATCTTTAAATTTCTGCACTCTTGATATTGTATGGCTTGCGTGTAAGAGCGCCCTAAGCCTAAGGGGCTGTAATCACGTGGTAGGTATTCATAACTACAAATAAATTGATTTAGTCTTGTTTTTATTAGCAATATCGAAACAGAGAGACACCAAAGAAACGTTGGATGGAATGTGTAAAGGAGGATATGGGTAGGAAGGGGGTGACGGACGAGCTGACTGGAGACACACATAAATAGTGGGACAGGGATAAGGCAGAAGAAGAAGAAGTCTTGTTTTTCTTAGACATAAAGGTGTGAAATAAAAGATATATTTTTCATTTTTAATAATACATTTCTACTAAATATTTGATTGCAGCTGATATTATAGCCCCGGCTACGGAAGAGAGCACTCCAGAGCAAATCGCCCCAGGAGCTGACTGCTGATCCTTGTACAGTTGCCAATGCATCGACGGTTTGATTTCCCGCAGTCGCTTTCTTTGCTGCTCAGTTAATATAGTTTCAGAGAAACAGCCGAGCGGGGTTTGCAGCGCAAGGATGAAGGACAGCCAGGGTCGCCGCACAAATTCTATGTTTCCATTAAAGTAGCACAGTATTACTGAAATGAAGATATAATCATCAGGTCTTTTTTAGTCTCCACTGCAGGAGTACGAACCTCTCTGTACTACCAGAACCATTCTTGGCCGGAGCAGCCAGAGGATTTGGCCTACACTATCCACGCTAACCCGACGGGTTGAAGACGTAAGCTTTGTTTAGCTTGTATTTCCTAAGTCACCTTCTCCCACATCCACGTAAAGGCTTGGAGTGGTCTTATTCTACTCTGCCGGATAGTACCACAATGCAGATATACCTAGTTAGGTATTATTTTTATATAAAATTCTTTGTTACTGCTTGCGATAGGAGATGAAAGGTGAAACCTATGGAATTTTTTTTACGAGCAACCAAAAAATATACGAGACGTTCTATTCCTTTCGGCGTTAGTTCGAAAATTATCATCAAAATGATAGGCACCGTAATTTTTTTTTTGAGAAAAGGCGAGAGATCAAGACGGGGTCTCCCTGATGCATATTTTATTCGATTTGCTATAAATAAGGATACATTCACATTTCAAAAGTCGTTTACTTATGCGCCTTCGTGGTCACTTAAGCTAGAATATGAAGAAATTAGATGTGCAGTGAAGAAACGCGATAGATCAGAAGAGCAAGGTTGTACTACCAGGAGGACTTGGTAGTACCAGCGGTATGAAGAGGTCGCGGTTTCATATCCTCACGTTTTCTTATTTTCTTCTATAGTTAAATATTCAGCATTTTGCAAGTTTATGTAGGTATATTGACTAAGTAGGTAATATCTTTTATTGTATTTTACTTACAGTGATTTACGAATAGCGTCAGAGGATCGTATCTATTCATGCTAATGAACGCGGCTTCGTAGTAGCTGTTCAAGCATAACTTTTTGGCTAACTCAGTGTCCTGTTGCCCTTCAAATATGCTACAACGTCTTCCGTAGCGAGCTTGCAATAAAAGGTGCAATCTAAAATTATTTACAACTCGATTAAATTCTACTTATATATGTGAATGTGAAAGTTTGTACGGATGTTTGTTTCGCTTCACCACAAAACTGAGCGGATTGTAATGAAATTTGGCATGTTATAACCTAAATTAACACATAGAATACGTTGTTTACTTAAAATGTAAGTTTCTGATGGGATTTTCAGGTATAGGTATGGCATGTTTGATATATTTTGTATTTCATACGAAAAATACTCCACTGATAAGAACATAGGTTCTAAATACATTGATAATAATGATGTAAAACTTCACAAAATATCTGCAAATAGAACATTGATAAATAAAAAATAAAAACACAGCCAGTTTGCCTAACTACTGCTGTTTAATACCTTTTGATGAGAAATTTTGTATTTAGCAGAGCTTTTGCAGTGGTTCGGAGGCACAGGTCATATTAAAACCATTTTTAGGGTTTCGTACCTAAAGGGTTTAAAAGGGACCCTATTATTAAGACTCCGCTGTCCATTCCGTCCGACTGTCTGTCTGTAACCAGGGTGTATCGCACTTGGCCGATTTTATTTTTTTATTGAAGAAAATACAGATTCCAAATGTACAGTCAACATACTTTTTTATTTTATTTATTTATTCTCCACTTATTCTATAATATATCTACTTAAATGCAAATGCAATAAGTGCAAATAACGCGTTTGACTGAACAGGTTTGTAAAAAAACGAGATTCCAGCATTGGTACCAATGGAAAAGTTGTTCATATTGATGGTGTGAGTTACCCCATTAAATATATGTTAGCGATACATTTACACTAGGCATATTACAAGCAGCATACCTGTTAGCCAATCCATGTCCCACATCATTGCCGAAATTCATACCGTTATAACAATCTTGGGATAACACACACTTCGGCCATTTCCCATTACCGTAGTACACTTCGTTTTCTGCCAATATTATTAAGCATTTTTCTGAAAAGTAGTACTGTTCTAGTAAATTTTGGAAAAGTACTATATATACCTACTAAAGAAAATCATACAACTTTACAGCCGATTTCAAGATACTTATGTCTTTAGCTGCAAAAGGTCTCTTACATATGTCTTTAGCTGCAAAAGGTCTCTTACAATAAAAGGCAAAGTTTAGGTACCCCAGACCGGCATTCTGGCCGATTATTCGAGCGACTCCGACGTCTCAAGACGAAATAGTGTTTATTCGGTGATGAAATTATGACTGAAATTTGGTCCTTATTATGGATCTCTGAAGTTATACATTTTGTAGGTATTTGATTGTTAACTGTTGTTTGCTTGATAAATAAATAAAGAAGACTTCTTTTCGCCCAACGGGCAGTGGAGAAGGCTATATATACACGGTGTTTCTCTACGTGATGGAATCAGAAATGAGGAGATTCATAGACGATACGAAGATCACACATAGTTTAACGGATTAGCTTGTTGAAGTGGTAGTGAGTAGGGCAAAAAGAACCGATGGCCTATGGGTGTGAAAGGATCCCGAATGGCAGCCACGCACAGGCTAGTGCAACGTAGGACCACCTACGGTATAAAGTTGGAACAAAGTTGCAGAAAAATACCGAATGAAGGCCTTGAAGGCAGTCTATGTCTAGCTGTAGACTTCCTGCAGCTGATATGATGAGCGACTCTTCAGATTTTAGGTACATCTTCTTGATTATACCGGTAAGATGCTCTTTGATTTAGATTTTTTTGTGTGCTTCCGCCACCAGTTAGTTCATGCAAACTATTGCCGGCCGGCGCCCACCCACTACCGTGACGCCACCAACAGCCGATCTATGCCCACGACCGCCTATGCAGTTGTATCCGTTGTGGCTGCAGCAATATCGGCCATCGTATACATGAAACTTGACTTTCATACCGGTAAGTTGAAACGACGGCATTACTCTTTCAACATTCTCGACTTCCTGCCTGTACTTCGGCCAACTGGAGAAGCGGAAGATGATGTCGTCATAGCTCACTTCAGGTGGTTCTATAAGTTGTTTGTTGTCAATTTTCTTCATTGCAGAGACCCAAAGAGATTCGTTGGAAAACAGAGTAGCTACTGTAAAAGTGAAAAAAAAAACAAAATTAATATAACAAAAAGTTGTTACAATACATAAAGGTACTTGAACTATAGCACGATTTTAAGTTTTCTGTAAAATAGGTGCCGAGAGAAAGAAAATTGTTATCTATAGATTTATTTTAGGGTAACTGAATAAAAACGCGTTTCATAAACTTACAATATGACACCTAGTGGTGGCTAATCGAAATACTTATTGAAAGAGTTACTTTATAGCATCAAGTATGATCGTAAAAAGTAGGTGCAGAATGCAATGCAAGTCAATGTCAATATGATTGTACGTTCCACAAAATTTGGTTAAAGGATTAATAATGGTCCAGTCCGTGATTAACTAAGATCACGATATAACCTCGTGGACCCCTCATTCTTTTTCCAGACGAAATATTTTATTAAGCAATCAAATATATATTAAAAAATATGACTATGTAGGTAAATCGCTCAAAATTGAATATTTCAAACCTTTTTTAATTATAAAATAATAATTCCATCTCATTTGAGTTTTCCTCTTGACCTTTTTCTGTGTATAATATGGATGTGTACACCTTCGCGCACCATTCGGCACACTGGCCCGGCCAGCCCATTTTAATTAAAAACACATTTATGTACAAAATAAAAAGAAGATATCTACTTACTTTTCTTCATCTGTTTACTATAGCGCGATGGAGACTGCGACCTTCTGGACATCATTCGGAAATACCCGACAAGCTTCTTATTCATATTATTTAAGTTTTGCAGTCTGCTGATCGGTAAGCCAGTACTGGCAGCGGAAAGGGTTTTATTTTTGAGAGCACTGTTGAGGTTCACTGCAAATTATGATACCGATACACTATCACGTCTTTATCCCTCATGGCTAGATAGAACCAAGGTCCGTGAAACCAAAAGCCACACAAAGCATGTTGTTGCGCTTATAGATGAAAAACGAAAGAGAAGTTTAGTTTTTGAAACTATCTCTTAGTTATAGAGTTTATGGAGTATAGACAGACAAATATACATAACCGGACTGCTCATTTAATAATAAAAAGGATCAGGTAGTTACCTAGTAAAAAAATTGCCTTACCACTAGACAAAAAGAAGCCAAACACGACATTCACATCGATATCATTAGGATGTTTTGTGTAAAATTCAAACAGTTTTTCTAACGAAAGCATGTATTGTTCCAAATCCGATTTTTGAGGGGTTTCAGGTTCATCAGGTTTGGAGGAGGACTTCGTCATATTTTTACGATTTTTTGATGAAACAGAAGAAACGATAATACTTATGAAAATACACAAAATAATTTTAAAGGAAACCATAATAAAATGCTTCTATGCCAAGTTCACCTTAAACATAGTACGGATTAGAAAAAAAGTCTGAAATAAGTAACAGCTAACTGCCTACTTACAGCACCTTTTCTGTAAAATTGTTCACCGTCGTAAAAAAATACTAAATGCTTATCTTTTGTCTAATCAATTAATACGTTGGACGTAAATTTGTAAGTAGGATTAAGAGAAAACTAAATTAACGTGAAACAATGAACATTATTTATTATTTTAGATACTGTTGTTAGTTTTACTTAATAAATATGCGAATATGTAAAAAATTTAATCATATTTTAGCTTTGAAATCTAACTAGATGTAGCAACCACTTATGATTGCACGTGTATTTTTTTTATATCTGTAATTATTTGAAGGACAATAAGTAGGTTCATCTAATTTTTATAATCCGTCTGTAAAGCCTCAGAAGCGCAGTAAAGTCTGACGCCTAAATGGAAAAGCTGTTAGTCCTAATCAATGATCGCACCAGAATTACTTAGTCAGCGTAATTAGAGTTTGATTTTTTTCAGACCCCTGTGATGTTCCAGTAGGACATTATAAATGAATTAAGCTTAAATTCTTAAATCCCGACGCTATCTTTATTCCAAAAAAAAAAACATCATTACCATCTCTACCAGGCTAAAATTGTGAGGTAGATTCTTAGGTAGCTGTCCGAATCTCACTCCATAACCCAGCTATATCCGATCTACTAACATCCCATCCACGTAGCCCAAACCAAGAAGTCCCTCCCTGGAAATAATTTGGCAGCTATTCGAGGACTGTCCGTTTGTGCATCTCAATGGTACATTAAGGGATAGACCTTCATGATGCAGCCATCTTTTTTTTTACACTTAAAAAGGTAATAAAAGCCCTCTTCATCTTGGCTTTGGCACTATGAACCGGGTCGCCGTGGGCCCGTGGCTAAAAAGAGTACCAACAAATAAGTGCATTCATATAATCATCAAGATACCACAAAGAAATTAAAGTCTTTAATGCCTTTTATCGCCCAGCCCGGTAGCCCGTTTGATGCTGATTGAAGTGACCCGCGTCAGTTCTGGCATTGTCTGTAACCCTTCAACTTATCTATATACAACTCACTTAGTCTGAACTTTGTGTAACGGCCCGGCCCTTAGCACTGCGTGTAAATAATTAACGAGTTTGTATCAAAAGAAAATCTTTGACGCCGGGTCTAACTTGATAGAAAACTCGAGATAGGTTCGTGGAATCGGAAAGGCAAAAGTTGGAAGTTTGTGGGCGATGCTTATATAAGTTAAATAAGAAACAAGGTTAGGTTAGGTATACCTAAATCACCACAAGTTTCACCTGTGGGATATGAACTTGTCACGTAATAAATGCAAATTATTTTAACTTTTTACTAGAGCCGTATCTATTGTAGTCGGATCCGACTATCATACAATCTGCTTCCAAAGACTGTTTAATTTCTTCGGTCACATACGCATACCTGATAGTCTCGAAAAGACAACTCTACTTATAGTTAAATTTGTAGGTACGTGCTTCCTTCAGTTGAGTAAATATACTATCAATCTATCGCAAGTTGACTGGAAGAGTATAGAGATTTCTTCCAGTCAATCTGCGATACTCATAAGTCCGCCTTTGATATTTGATATTTCGTATGTTGTCTTCGTAGTACCCATTTGTTTTGGTACAATAGAGTTATTAAGTAAGGCTCCTACCCGCGCTAGCGACCTTGAAAACACAAAAAAAAAAAATCTCTTTCTGGAAGTGAGATTATCAGAAACCTTCGTACAACTTTTTAGCTAGTATCCTTAAGTTTCATTAGAACCTCGAAAGGCATTGAAATACTATCTACTTTAGAAACCTTTACAAAAAGAGTCAAAAGTGGCCGTTTTTAGTATTTTTTGCAAAGGAAACTACAGCGTATTGTATTTCAATGACTTTCGAGGTTCTAATGAAACTTAAGGATACTAGCTAAAAAGTTGTACGAGGGTTTCTGATAATCTCACTTACAAAAAGAGAAATTAATTTTTTTTGTGTTTTCAAGGTCGCTAGCGCGGGTAGGACCCTTAAAAAGAAACTGTTGGGCCATGTCTCAGGGCGCAGTGGTCAAGGGAAAATTCCCGCAAGGTGGACTAATATTGTCCTTAGGTAACTTAATAGTAATCTGTGCCTAGGGTCGCGCGCACAAACACTCAAGGAGCCATGACAGTGTAAAAAACCGTTGTGATGAGCTACTTGTACCCCGATGGTACCTATATATTTTATAAAAAAACATATTTATTACAAAATATACAGGTAGTATCGTTGAGTTAGTATCATATAACACGAGTTTAAATTTACTTTGGGGCTTGCTCAATCTGTGTGATTTGTCTCTGCTTTTGATTGTATATGGCTTTGCGTAAGAACAAACTAAGGGGCTGTAATTAAGTAGTAGTACCTGGGCGACCGAGCTTTGCTCGGTTACATCTCAAACATTAACTAATTTTTTTTAAACTTGTCTTAAAACAATGCAAAATAAAAAAAATTATATAAACTTAAACATAAAAAAAAGAAAAGTAAGTCACCGAGTGGGATTCGAACCCGTAACCCTCTTTCTAGCGGTCGCTATCCTTAACCACTGAGCTAAATCAAGGCGGTCGCGGCGCGACGAAATTAGCGACCATATTCTGCGTAAAGAAAAACGAATAAAAAACTCGAAAACACGCGTTTTCCCAAACATTAGACTAATCTAGATCGATTGTTTACCCCCAAAAACCCCCATATACCAATTTTCAGCGAAATCGTTAGAGCCGTTTTCGAGATCACAGAAATTTATAAATATATAAATAAATAAATATACAAGAATTGCTCGTTTAAAGGTATAAGATACAAGAATTGCTCGTTTAAAGGTTTAAGATATATATATAAATACAAGAATTGCTCGTTTAAAGGTATAAGATTATTCACAAAAACGAATAAATTGATTTATTTTTGATTTCCTTAGATTATTAAAATGTCCTATGGTGTATGGGCGTGAAATGAAAGTGTTATTTTTCATTTTTAATAATGCATTTCTACTAAATATTTGATTGCAGATGATATTATAGCCCCGGCTCCGGCAGAGAGCAATGCAGAGCAAATGTTCCCGGGAGCATTATACTGCTCTTTTAACAATTGCCAATCCATCGACGGTTTGGATTCCTTCAATTGTTTCTTTTGCTGCTCAGTTAATATCGTTTCAGAGAAACATCCGAGCGGGGTTTGCAGCGAAAGGATGAAGGTCAGCCAGGGTCGCCGCACAAATTCCGTGTTTCCATTAAAGTAGCACAGGATCACTGAAATGAGGATATACTTAAGCGCCGTATTCATTATCCAGCGCCGCTGTACAGCGGCTCAAGGTCGCTTTGCTGGATGTGCCTATTCACACATCCAGCAAAGCATCCAGCAAGCCAGTGTTGCCGTTAGTCACACATTTTGCGAGCCAGTGTTGCCCTCTTTTGTTGTTAGTGTCTGTTGACAGTTCTAACCTGATGATATGAAACTCAGTGAAACCCAGTGGACTCGCTTTGATAGATTTTCCGCCAGAAGCTCCTAGCAATCAAAGGATGTCTACACCAACTTTGGTTGAAACTAGAGGCCTAGGAATAGAGAAACGAAGGAATAAAAAGAGGCTTAAAAAGACTAGTATCCAGAGCCGCAAAATATTCAAGTTTATTTACGTATCCAGAGCCGTAAAAACATGATTTAAAAAAATGTCTGCTGTACAGCAAGCGTATTCACGGTCCATCTGCCCGACGGTCGCGGTGGTGGGGGTGCTTGCTGGATCCAGCACGTCCAGCAAGCAACTTCACGTCGGTTATTATTATTAATTGCTTGCTGGACCTGCTGGATCGATTTTGCATCCAGCAAGCACCCCCACCACCATATTTTGCGGCTCTGGATACTAGTCTTTTTAAGCCTCTTTTTATTCCTTCGTTTCTCTATTCCTAGGCCTCTAGTTTCAACCAAAGTTGGTGTAGACATCCTTTGATTGCTAGGAGCTTCTGGCGGAAAATCTATCAAAGCGAGTCCACTGGGTTTCACTGAGTTTCATAGCATCAGGTTAGAACTGTCAACAGACACTAACAACAAAAGAGGGCAACACTGGCTCGCAAAATGTGTGACTAACGGCAACACTGCCTTGCTGGATGCTTTGCTGGATGTGTGAATAGGCACATCCAGCAAAGCGACCTTGAGCCGCTGTACAGCGGCGCTGGATAATGAATACGGCGCTTTAGGTATTATAATAACCGGCCAAGTGCGAGTTGAACTCGCGTGGAGAGGGTTCTGTACAATACCAAAGTCAAACACATTTGAAATCCTCAGAGTAAGTCGCGTGTTAACTACTACTAGCGCTATCTAGTGGTGTTTTAGTGAACTATTTTCTGTAAGTGAATGTATTATATTGAGTGACACTTTATTTTTAATTGATAGAGTTCTTGTAAGTTTTTCTGTAATCAACAACCGATGAATTATATTTTGTATTTGTTTTTCAATATTTAATGCTTAGTAGTTTTAAAGATTAGGAAGGATGGTCAATTTTCTTCTTCTTTTCTGAATAAAATAAAAACTATTTATTTAACAATAACAACAAAAATATATTTGAGATCTTAAAAGGACGCACGACTGATCCCATAACGGTTCGGTTTTTTTTAAATTTTGTCTTTTTTTTTAATAGCCTAAAAGTAATGTAGTATTCCATTGTAGGACAAAAGCCTCCCCGGAACTCTAATAAAACGAAATTCATTAATGCTGCTTGCGGTAGGAGTAGCCCTATAGAAATTGTGTGCGTATATTTGTTACTTCTTCACGCGGAAACGGCTAGACCAATTTTGACAAAATTTGGTTCGAAGGAAGCTGACACCCTGGATTAACACATAGGCTACTTAAGCGTGGGTAACATCACGGGGCGCAACTGGTTGACTATAAATCTTTCATTGTATTTTACTTACATTGATCTACGAATACCATCAGAGCGTCATATCTATTCATGCTAATGAACGCGGCTTCGTAGTAGCTGTTCAAGCATAGCTTTTTAACTAACTCAGTGTCCTGTTGCCCTTCAAATATGCTACAACGTCTTCCGTAGCGAGCTTGCAATAATAGTAGTAATCTGAAAATATTTTCAAATCGATGAAATTCTACTTATTACGCAAGAATATAATTCTTAATTTTACAAAATATCTGCAGATGGAAATTGTACTTATAATGAAACAAGTATATTTGCAATAATATAAGTATATTTTTATATACGAATATGTATGTAGGTCTATTTTATTTATAAATATATTATGTAGGTATTAAATAAATATGTATTTATTGTATTTATGATAATTTAGTAATTATCATAAATACAATAAATAATTATGAATTTTTAATTATGAAAAAAAGTTATTATGATTCTGGCTTATATCTTTTATCTGGTATTTACGCCAACTTTCTTAACTGTTTTCTTTTCCTAAAGGTTGACAGGGAGAGAATGCTTAACCATTAAGACCACCTATTGTAGCTTTTGGCTCAATAAAGTATTTAAATAAAAATAAAAAAAAATTGCCAGGTAAATTAAAAAAAACACCGACTTGCAAGCGTTCACTCCTAATTTATAAACCGCTGATCCGATTAGCAACACAAAATTAGTTTTTAGGTTCATATGTAAACATTAAGACGACATATAGTGAGTAGCGGAACGATACGTAGCGCCATCTATTATTTGCTAGGGAAGTTACAAAAACCCCGACTTTTAAGCGTTAACCCCCAATAACTACGCTACTTTGTCGCAGACAGACATTAGCTTCAAACTTATAACACCCCTCTTTTCTGTCGCACTTTTTATCATTTCACCAAATAATATGTTTCGCAAATTCAGTATTTGTCCAAATGTTATTTCATAAAAAGTACTTCATTTTTCAATCATAACGATTTAGTGGTTCTCTATTTTGTCTCATAAATTTAATATCCATAATTTAAGATTTCATAATAATCATATGTCCTAACATAGTTTTGTGTCTGTACATTCATCCATTATGACAATGACAGTATTCCAAATTTTAAAAAATACGAAATCTGTGCTCTTTATTTATTGTATAAAAACTAAATTCTTTAGTTTTTGGCTGATTTTACATAGATTCCACTCGTGTTTTATCCATCCATCATTTCCAAATTGTGTTTTAATCCCTTAAGATTTTCTTTTTCACTTTTGAGTCCCGAGAGAATCAGCAGTTACTTTAGCTCCAAATGTTTTGGGATGAAAAAATCGTTTTTCAAATAATAGATGAGATGAATTGTTTTAAAAAGATTCCAGCATTGATACCATTGGAAAACCTGTTATTGGTAGTCTGAGTTAGCCAATTAAATGTATGTTAGCAGTACATTTACAATAGATATATTGTAAGCAGCATACCTGCAAGTCATTCCAGGTCCCATATCATTGCCTGAATTAATAGCATCGTGGCAATCTTGGGATACCACACACTTCGGCCATTTGTCATTACCGTAGTACACTGTGTTTTTTGCCAATTCTTCTAAGCATTTTTCTGAAAAGCAGTACTGTTCTAGTACATATACGTATTATTACGTTTTTATCCCTAATAGGACAGAGAGAACATTTTGTATCTTGCGGCTCAAAGCAGACAGAGCCCAGGGCCGCAAGACTCAAAAGCCACTTTTAGCGTCGTATTAGGCAAGAAGATGGAAAAGCAATTTATCGCCTGTTAACATGATTCGCATTTTCGCTCTTTTCCTCGATCAGCTTTTACCATCTGCGCGGGAAGAGAAGCAGATGGTACTTTCTAAGTTTTTCTTTTCTCCCGACCAGCATTGAACAGACTGTTCTAATAACCATTGGAAAAGTACTAAAAAAAATTACCTACACGTCTTTACAGCCTTTATACTGCTGGACCAAAAGTCTTTTGCAATAAAGGTAAAACTTTATCCCTTCAAAGAGGGCTTTCTGGCCGATTAGTTGAGCGACTTCGACGTCTTAAGACGAAAGTGTTAAATGAATGAAAATTACGTGTTGAATTATTACTGAAACTTGGTCCCTAACTTTGGTCTCATAAGAAGGTTTTATCTCGCCCAAACGAGCTATAGAAAAGGCTATACGGTGTTTCTCTGGGAGATCGCATCAGAAATGAGAAGATTCATTGACGAAACAAAGATCACTTACATAGCCCAGCAGATTAGCTCATTGAAGTGGCGCCGGGTAGGGCACAAACAACCGATAGCTGATAGGAGGATTTCGAATGCGACGTAGGACCACCTACTAGGTTGGAAAACGACTGAGCAAGGTTGCAGAAAAACGCTGAATGAAGAGTGTTTTCAATCGATCATTTTGAAAATCTTTGGTGAATGTCTATGTCCAGCAGTAGACTTCCTGTAGCAGATATGATGAGCGACTCTTAAGACTTTAGGTACATCTGCAGCCAGTGACGTGCACAAATATTTTTGGGGTAGGCACTAATCTTACCTAAATTACGAGTACGTAATAACGGCTGCATATGAAGCAAAATATATAAGTATTTTTCGCTAGTAGGTATCGGTCATTATATCAGGGTGGCACAGGGTAGACAAAATCTATGTGTCTGTATGTAATGCACGCTACTGTAACAGCTGAGGCATGCCGCCTATCATAGACTTAGATTTCTTTTTACTGTGTAAGCCGCCTATGCTGCAGCATTTGTTTTGACATCTAAATCAAAGAGCATAACACGACTTTCGCAAAGTAACATCTGAATCTATTAACTATACCGGTAAGTTCATACGACGGCACATTTTCTAAATAATCGATTTTCTGCTTGTACTTCGACCAGCTGGAGAATCGGAAGATGATGTCGTTATAGCTCACTTGAGGTGGATCTCTAAGTTCTTTGTTGTCGATTGGCTTTATTGCGGAGATCCACAGAGATTCGTTGGAAAACAGAGTGGCTACTGTAAAAGTGAAAAAAAAAAAACACAAAATTGAGATAACAAAATATTGATAGAAACTTTATAAAAAGCATACTTTTAAGATATCAATATGATTTTTTTGTACGTTTTAGAAGATTTAGTTTGAGGTTTAATAGTGGCCCAGTTCATGCTAGTCTTAGATCCGATATAAAATCGTTGATTCTTTTTTAAGAAAACATATTATATCTATACATATAATAAAACAGTAAAAAAAGTGTGTCTGTACATTAAATATATTTCCAAAAAAAATATTGGGGGCGATGGAGACATAGTAATAGAGTAAGAATTTAAAAAAAAATGTCTGTCTGTTTGTCTGTTTGTCTGTTTGTACACGCTAATCTCCGGAAATACTGGACGGATTCGAATGAAACTTTTTTTGTTATATAGCTATTAAGCCTGGGCAACATATAGGGTATAAATGATTTTGGAAAATGAAACGCCTGATGCAGAACCATAATGGTCCAGCTAAACTATAAGAGATATAAAAATGTCGGAATAGTAAAAGTTGTCCAGCCTGATGAGCATTTTCCAGAGACATAAAGTCCACGCGAACGAAGTCGCGGGCTTCAGCTAGTCAGCAATAAATGACTATTTAATTCTAGGTTTTCCTCTTGACCTTTTTCTATCTGTAGGTGTGTACTTAGTTGTGTGAGCTCACTTTCAGTCAATACGGAACACTCGACCAGTTAGTCTCAATATAATAAAAATACATTATATGTACAAAGTAAAAAGTAGTTATCTACTCACTTTTCTGCAGCTTTTTATCATGAGGCGATGGAGACTGCGACCCATTGGACATCATTCTGAAATATCCGACAAGCTTCCTATTCATATTATTTAAGTTTTGGAGTTTGCTGATCGGTAAGCCAGTACTGGCAGCGGAAAGGGTTTTATTTCTGAGGGCACTGTTGAGGTTCACTGCAAATTATGATACCGATACACTATCACGTCTTTATCCCATACGGGGTGAATAGAACCAAGGGCCATGAGACCTAAAAGGCACACAAAGCAAGTTGTTGCGCTTATAGATGGAAAACGACAATCAAAAAAGTAATATGCAGCTAGTCCGTTGCCTATTTCGAATAAATAGACCTCCAGACGTAAGCCCATTCCCTTGGTTAAATTCTACGACCTGGAGAAGGAGAAGAAGCTAGTAAACATATTGTAATATACTCCATTAGATTCTATAATTTTGTTTACTTCTCTATTTAACAAAATATTCTAATTTATAGTTTTAGAGTTTATGGAGTATAGACAGACAAATATACGCAACGGAGTATTATAATAAGTATGTGGATTAAATACCTGATAAAAATATTATCTTACCACTAGACAAAAAGAAGCTAAACGCTACATTCACGTCGATATCATTAGTATGTTTTGAGTAAAATACAAACATTTTTTCTAATGAAAGCATGTATTGTTCTAAATCCGATTTTTTGGGAGTTTCAGAATCATCATCACCAGTCTTGAGGGAGGACTCCATCATATTTCTACGATTTTTTAATGAAACAGAAGAAACGATAATGCCGATGAAAATACACAAAATAATTTTGAAGGAAACCATCACTGAATGCTTCTTAACTATGCCAAGTTCGCCTTAAACATAATATGGATGTACTTGACTAGAAAATAAAGTCTGAAATAAGTATAGCTGCCTATTTCCTACACATTTTCTGTAAAAACTGGCCACAGTCGTAAAAAATATATAAAATGCTTATCTTTTGTCTAATGAAATTTAATTAATTCGTTGGATGTAAATTTGCAAGTTAGATTAAGAGAAAATTCAATTAACATGAAATAATGAACATTAGGTATTTTAGATACGGTGTTTGTTTTACCTAATAAAGATGTGAGTATGAACAAAATTAAAACAAATTTATTTTATCCAGCCGGCTTTGGGATTTGACTAGATGTCTCTTTTTTTGTATTAAACGGTAATTTACTGGGAATTTACATTCTAGAGGTATCTCCTGTAGACTTATGGGCAATGGAGCAACACCAGTGCAGGCGACTCAGGGGTGTCGAGAGGTGTGCTGCGCTTTTTTCGAAGTTACTCGCGGTGTTATGCCCTTTAACACTTCCACCCCTGAAGCAACAGCTTTAACGACTCCTCTCTGCACAGCCATGAAGGCAATGCAGAGCTGAGAGCCCTGTGAGCATCTAGGATATCCACACCGACCGATAAAGACGTCGGGGACGAGAGCTCTGACCGGCTCTCTGAAGTATTCGGGTCCGTGGTGATGTTACTCACCAACTGCTCGCCACAAGCTGCCTTGTGGGCTAGAGGTATTATTATTATTTGTGTATAAAGCCACAGCGCTAACTAGTAAAGTTTGTCACCTAAATGGAAAAGCTGTTAGTCTAATCAATCACCGTGCCCGAATTGCTTAGTCAGGGTAATCTATTAGAGCCAATTTCTGAGCTTAATTCACGTTAAGTAAGGGTTTTTGAGTTAACGTTATAATTTAAGAACAATTTCTAAGAATAGCCTTTACGAGTATCTAACCTACTGTGAGTTGGGGAGGTTATTCAAAGGAGACTACTAGACTTACATTATACCTCTTCCATAAAGTTAAACACCTTTTCCATAAATTTGTTAAACTCTGTGGTCAAACTAATTCAACGTAGTGGTTATCTCCTCTTCGCACTTGTTGCAGTACGTCACAAAAATCCATATAAAGACGGTCGATAAATTAAAAGTTGCAATCCCTACAAAAAATGTTATGAGTGCGACAAGGTCTAAATAAAGATGACTTTGTAGTTTATTGATCAATATTTTATTTATCACCGAACCGCAGAGTTACCCCTGTTGTATTTATTTTCAAAGGAGCTCACATCTTCCAAACTTTTATATCTAATATCTAGTGCTCAGAATCGTATTGATGATCGGCATTTCGAAAAAGAAGAAATATTTCAGTTTAAAGAATAAATAAGTGCACTCATATAATCAACGAGATACTACAGAAAATAAAAGGCATCAAACGGTTGCCTATTTGATATTGATTGAAGTGTCTCGTGTCAGTTCTTGCTTTGTCTGTAACCCTTCAACTTACCTATATTCAACTCACTTAGTCTGAAATTTGTGTAACAGCCCGGCCCTTAGCACTTCGTGTAAATTTATCAAAGAGTTTGTTCGAAAAGAAAATCTTTGACACCGTGTCTAACTTGATAGGAAACTCGAGAAAGGTACGTGGAATCGGAAAGGCAAAAGTTGAAAATTTGTTCGAAGTTGTTTTCTGGTAACTTATGCCACAGTACAGAACGGAATCTACTTAGGTCCGCGCAATATTCGTCCCCGTTCCACGTCCCCGCACCTCTCCCTTGTTCTCGTCGAGGATGTTGGGTGGGCGGCTGCAGGCGCCTGTAGCCGCCCGCCCTAGAGGGGGATCACTATTTATATGCATACAAATTTAAGCTATAATATCACATAGCATACTGGTTTAATGCACAATCGTTTTTAAGCATAACGTCCTTTCGCATAATGGAGTATGCCAGGCACGTGCTTTCCATAGAGACTCAAAGACTTTGTCTACCCGGAGGTTCCCTAATATATGCACATTTTTTTATTTAAAAATAAATTATAATCGACTAATATTTTCAAATAAACGCGCGCTTTCCTGTCCATCGCGCCATATGCTGGCTACGTACTCGCTTACTTAGTGTAGGTATACGTATATATATACGCAGTACTCTAGGCAGCTACCTAGAAGACAATTCTCCATAGTGTCTCGATTTACACACATTCACAGTGCACGGATAGGAATTTGCATGTGTAGTGTGATCGTCTACGTATTTCATCGACGCACACACACGCGAAATATCCGACACACAACCAATATCTAAGACAAGAGCTTATGCCAGCCATTTTTAAAACGCGTCAGTTATACAAAGCTAATTTTTGTATGGAAAAAACCATTAGGTTAGTGAAATACTGAGTTTCAAAAATGGCCCTTATCTTTAAGCTAGTTCTATCTCAATAATCAACGTTTTTTATCTCTTTTCACTTTTGACCAATAAGAAATGATATCGATTTCGAGCCTTTTTATTTGTTCCTTGAAGCACTCCGTGATGAAAAGTAGAAAGTTATTGGTTCTCGCTTGTGTTACGCTACCAATTTAAATACGCGGAATATGTTCGAGGATAAAATGAAATTACGTAAACTTTTGTGTTAGTCGTATATATTTGATATTTTTTCTTGTCCAATGATAATTATTTGCATTGTCGCATTACAAATTACAAGTGAAGTGATTACGATCTGCTCTGAACTTTGTTTGCTATTGCAAATGAAATTAGGAGAAAAACTTTATTACCGCTTTATAACAACGCTTTAATGCAATGGAAAGTTTTTCATGTAAAAGTTGTGCACCAGGTGTTTGTTCTAACTTTTGAGGACAAAAGAGCAATAATCATAAATGGCCGATGCCATCCTATTTTGGATTTCATTCAAACAAGCGGTAAGCTAAAAAGAACATTTAATAGTATTAAACAATATGACGCGTATTATAAGTGGCTCTCGGGATGTAAACACTAATAGGGTCAGTTCAGTCAGAGAGTTTTTTTTTTGTCCCACTGCTGGGCAAAGGCCCCACAATTAGTCTATCCTGCAATAATCGGTGATGCACGTCCCTGGAGTATGCATAATAATTTTAAGCATAATGTACCTAAGCATAATCATTATTTAGCCCTAACATTTTAAAGCATTAAAGGATGTAAGTAGGATGTAAGTTGTTTTTGTGTATGTATTAGTTTCGCCCTAAGCTAGAGTCGCTCGCTCGCTTCGCTTGCTCGCTCGTGTTTTGGTCACAGGAAACCTAACTAACCTAACCTATACTTTGTGGCAAAGATTTTTTTGTGTCTGTGTTATTTTCGCCCAAAGCTTAAGTCGCTCGCTCCCGTTTTACTCATTTTATTCGTAGAAATACATTTCCTTTTATTAAACTTATAGTTACTATGCCTATGGAGATTATGCTAATTAACATTATGCCGTAACAAATTAGCCTAAAATATAATTATGCCCAACTACCAGTATGCCAAAAAACAACTTATGCCTAAAAACTATTATGGCATAAAATATTTTGTCATAATACCTAAATAATGTCATAATAATAATAGTTTTAGGCCAAAGCATATTAGGACAAAAAAAATATGCAAAAAAAGAGTCCCCCTAGAGGGCTATGGGAACACATATTGCGCAGGACCTTAGGAGATTCCGTTCTTACTTATATTATAAACTGTGTTTATGCATAAGTAATATTACTAATCTTATTCATGTTTACTACAATTTTCACTTGTGGGATATGACTTTTTAGAGTAATAAACGCAAATTATTTATGTTTTGTTAAAATCGAATTTCTATTTCTTTTTACTAGCCGATTCTATTGTATTTGGATCCGATTATCTACAATATACCTCTAAATTTCTTCGGCCACATAGCGTGACGCGTACCTGACAGTCTCTCAAATGACAAATACTGCTGGGCCATGTCCCAAGACGCAGAGGTCAAGGGAAACCACCACAAGATGGACTGATATTGTCCGTAGAGGAAGCGCACAAACACTCCAGGAGTCATACTCCTGGCGCAAGACCGTTCAGTGTGGAAAACCATTGTAAGGACGAGAGCTGCTCCCGATGGTCACAACCCTCAGGCATAAAGATGCAATTATGAAGAAGATTGTATCTTTGGCTGTACTAATTCGGCTTCTAAGATAACAAGTAATTATAAAAACAAACAAAAACCCGACTGCGTTATATAATAGCTGTCGCACATAGGTTAATTTGAATTATAATTTAATTTAGGATAAGTTTCATTATTATTTGTTATTACTTACCTACTTTATCTTATTTTATAGTTACTTTTATTTTATTTTTAAAACTATGCGGTAGTCATCTTATATATTAGTTCTTAGAATTGTAATAATGTGGCTGGGTAACCTTATTTTAATTATATTTTTATGAACCCAACCACATAAGCATATTGTAGTTATCATACTATCACCAATATGTACTATTGTATTGACCTTCGAACTAACCTTACACGTGCCATGTTTTATGTAACTTTTGTATGAAGATATTTCATGTCTGAACATGTTTGTGAAAATAAACGCCCCTTCACCCACCAGCAAATGAAATATCCAATAAGAATTTCTAGTTTTGCCTAGGAGTCTTTGAGATGGTTGCTATCCCAAGCCTGATCCCAGGGCATATAACGTAACCATCTCAAAGTACCGGCACTATCCGCTGAAGACTATTTACTTTACTATACGCTGTACGCGTCGTAATTTTCAAAAATATTAGTAACATTGCTGGTGAAACGTGGGTCCGTCATTTTTTATTTTTATTCTTGTTTTTATTTCACATCCTGTCAGCCAGATGGCAATTTTCTGTAAAACTAGGTAATCTAGTATCTGACTGACTGTCTTACCTACATAGCTACAGTTCACAATAGCAGCACCACAGAGTATACCACGTTCGGATGATCGAGGTTGATTTACAAATGTTAAGATTTAAAAGCAAATATAATACTTGTTTCTCGTTATGTCCGATTATAAGTCTCTACTAGGTAGGTACAACACCATTATCGCCAAAGTCCAAGTCTGGAAATATTACTGCCAAAATATATTTTTTTAACTAGGTCCCTCAAAAATCTTTAAAACATTTATACGTAAATGTTCCTATTATTGTATGGACCCCTAGCTCTGGACTGTGTTCTTATTATGTAACAAACGAGTTAACCAAGGAGTTTACTAAGGACATAATCATTCAAAGGTTCTAGATAAGTATATATTGTATGTTTTAAGGGATATTTCTTAATTTTAAATATCTACTTAGTTTGGAAAAATACTAAGTTGCCGTTAGATTTTAGGGAATACCCAAAAACATATTTAGTAATAGTAAAAAATGAAAAATCATATCTATTTAATTTTTGTTGACATTATCTTCGTATCACTATGAATGGACAAGTACATACTACCACAATATAAATAGTACGATATGATTACGGCTATTTTAGACAAGTTAAAACAGGAATCACTCGTAACGTAAGAGATAAGAATATTATGAAAGCGGAAAGCTCCCAAATAGATATAATATTAATAACTGAAAAATAAACATTAATAAATATTATCTGTGCATGAGAATACATTAATTTAACCATTTCTTTTTATACATAGCCGTTCTCTCATTGCAGCGCCCTTCAGGGCCCTTAATAGATCCTATTTTATAATCAAAGACCTGTATATACATTAAGGAAGCAATAAATTATAACTACAGATGGAAATGTGCGTAAGTTCATACATGAATTTTACCTTTCTCATCATGTGACGTAGTAAAACGTAAATCTACTACTTGACAAAAAAATGTATTGGTGCAGATCAACTATGTGAATACCGTATATCTTTTTAATCTTTACTTTTGTAGGAAACACGAAGTATCAAAAAATATATGAAAAGACAAAACTTAAGTACTTATTGAAAACACAGAATCCCATCAAAAACAATACTTGTCAAAAAAACCAAGTCTCGCAACTCAGTTGTTCTGCGGTAAAAAGTTGTGAGATCCATGTAATACCAAGTCGGTTATTAATTTATTCAGTCTCTACTTAAGCGACTTTCTGTCTTAATACGTCCAGTCTCTAAGACCACGGTCGTGGTCCATAACAATTGAAAATCAATTGTGTCTGGAATCTCCGTACTCGAAGCATTAAGTTGTTACGTAATAATTAACAGCATCTTATAGTGACGCATATCAATATTAAAATTCTTTAATGTTTTATATAAATATATCGAGACTTGGCCATCGCACTAAATAATTGAATTTACATGTGTTTTCAGGCGATTGAATTTACACGTGTTTTCAGGCGATGGCCAAGTCTCAATATATTTATATAAAACATTAAAGAATTTTAATATTGATATGCGTCACTATAAGATGCTGTTAATTATTACGTAACAACTTAAAGCTTCGAGTACGGAGATTCCAGACACAATTGATTTTCAATTGTTATGGACCACGATCGTGGTCTTAGAGACTGGACGTATTAAGACAGAAAGTCGCTTAAGTAGAGACTGAATAAATTAATAACCGACTTGGTATTACATGGATCTCACAACTTTTTACCGCAGAACAACTGAGTTGCGAGACTTGGTTTTTTTGACAAGTATTGTTTTTGATGGGATCTCATTTCTTTTTGTATTTTGTAGACAGTTCTACTTTTTTCCTTTTCGGTACCTTCTATGTATATCTACCAGCAACGAATTTTCTTAAAGCCCTCTCTCTGACTTATGAACTTTTCTTATTTTTGTAGGTAGCCTTCCGTTTTCTCTTTTCCGGTACTACTTCTTGAGCTTCAGCTACAGTTTTTCTAAGAGCCCACTCCCTGTCTCTATGCGTTTTTCTGGGAGGCTTTGATGTTACAATTTTTGACAAATCTGGACGGTAAATGCTTCTTAGTCTGTTGTATTCACAAATTGAGGATTCCTGCGCTTTGACACTTCCAAAGTCGACACTGCTCGCTCGGCGACATTCACCTTTCCGCGCGCCCCGCCACTGTCCCCGCCCCGCGCCCTCGCGCTAGCACCGCGCAGCGCGTAGTAACGGCCCGCGCTCACTCGCTAGCATCGCAGCGCGTGGTATAATAATTAATTTACAACCTTACGCACTCGTAATAAGTACGAATACGCACGTAGGTACGTTTTTGCATTAAATAATTTAATTTACACGTGTTTTCATGACGGGAATACCCATTTTTTGCTCGATTTGGCAGGGGCACTACCATGCGCCTATATTTATATGGGACTAGCTTAAACCCGCGGCTTCGCACGCAATAATAATAACTGCCGTAAAACATCGTTACGAATAAAGCCAATATTGAAAAATTTAACTGAAGACTTGGCTGTATGGGCTAAATTTTCTTTGCGGTCTTTTCTAGATTTTTTAGTTTTTCCTTGATTCATACACCAAACACTACTTATATTCCAAATTTGAAGCTTCTAGGTCTGTTAGAAGTGCCTTAGAATTTTGATGATCGGTGAGTCAGTGAGTGACAAAATTAAGAAATTTGACCCGTTATAATTCTTAAAATACTGGTTCAAATTAAATGAAATTTGAAATATACCGTGTCTTTACAATGCCTGCATGGTTACTGAAAATTTCAGTCTTCTAGTTTTATCCACAACGAAGTTACAGGGGGTCGAAAATGGTCTGAATTGCTTCGAGAAAAGGATGGTACGGCCGTGACGCTTTTTTGCTCGACTTGGTGGGGGCACTGCCGTGCCCCCAGATTGAAGGCGTAGATAGATTCCATTTTAGCGGGTTTGTGAAGCACAGGCAGGATTGTTTCAGTCTGTATTATATGCGTAATAAAAGTAGTGCTTATTTCATTATTATTGTAATTGTTATTTTGTACGTACGTACTTCTATTAATTCAACCTTTGTCGCCCGAAAGCGATCCATTCTATGATAAGTCCACCATTTGTACCACTGAGTTTGGAATTATTTGTAATTACTGTTTAATAATATAAGTAATGTAAAGTTTCAAAGTAAATAAATAAATAATATACGTAAGATAAAGTTGAAATGTGAAAACGAAATATAAGTGCAAATGTCTCACTCACTAAACCATTGTAGAAAATGTGCTTGCTTACTAACAAAAACGATCGTTTCACGTTTTGCAACTCACCTTAATACGACACAACTCACAACAACAAAGTTTTACGAACAACTGGTATACACAACAACAATTGACATGAAAATATTTTTTATACTAATTGTAATACGTAATTTTACTAAAGGAGGACTAAAATATGTTATTTCCATATCGACGCTCGCCGGTTCACCGGCGGCGTTTCGCGTCCTTTACATCACTGCCAGTTTTCTTGGTATTATTTTGATAGGGAGCCCTAGGGTACGTCTGGGCATGCGCCCGCCTTCGCCAATTGGACCAAAGTTCACGCCGGCTATTGGAAGGTCCATATCGGAGTGTCGATAACGAACAGCTGTCTCTTGTTTTCAAAAAAATATAATAAATAGGCCAAAGATAATTAAGCAGCGTTCTATTACACAATCGTATGATTCCTTATTAAGTTGCATATCTTTACTGACTGACTTACTTACTGCATTTATTTACTTTAATTTGCATATAATTTTTGGAATTGGCACGGATTTCGTGTCACAGACGCGTGCGCGGGAATAAGATCGATAGTCGCCATATTTTCTTTCACTACACGTGTACCTATGAAGCCTAGAGGTGGCCGATGCTACTGCAACAACTCCTCTTAACTCAGGTGCATAAAGGTCAAAATGCATTGACATGGTGACGCTCTATAGGAGATTCATTCATGAACCGTTAACAGATTGTTTGCTGGGCAGGAAATGTCAATAAAGTTCAAATTGAGTTCAGCGTTATGTACTGCCTTTATCATTATGTAGAAGTACGTCGTTAGGGCAACTCATTTATTATGGAAAGGGCGTGTGAACATACTAAAGTTATTTTGAGACAGATTGAGGCCGTGTTAAGTCCTACTCTATTTCAAGTTTTGTTGGATTGAATGTTTAATGTTTTAGTTGGTTCTAGTAATTTGAAACGAAGAAATCAATATAACGTTTCGATTACCTACTAAATTTGCTCGAGTTATGGTCTATTATTTCTACTAAGTAATAGAAGTTAACAATGAAGGTGAACTGGTAGACAATGCTTAGCATTACGTTTTACCTTTTATACTATAATATTAGGATTTGAAGTGAAATAAATTAATTAAAGAATAAAAAATTAACTGAAATAGCAATACTCTATTGCTATTTCAGTTTAAATGAAAGAGCAAATAAGTTTGAGTAACAGCTTACTTAAATTGTAATATAATTTTTGTAAGTTCTTCTTGTAGTCCTAAAAGTACCTCGCTTGGATCTGTAGTAGATTCTTGTAGCGGTTTCACAAAAGCGCTCGTAGCGCCTCGCTACGATTTGTCGTAGGTCTCGTAGGTTCTCGTAGCGAAGTCTCAAAATCGTTCGTAGCAACTTAATTTGGTAAGGTTTTCGTAGCATACTAACTCGTAGTACCTTATTCGTCGTAGGTTTTTGTAGCGGAGTTTTATACTTGTAAAGTTAAATGGATCCACTATATTATACAACGTGGAAGACCCGTAATAAATCTAGGTCACTATAGTATAATGGAATTAAAATAACAGTAAAAAAACTTTAGTGCAGCCGCCCGGGCTATTAGTATGGGAATTTCCTTTATTTTTTGGTTTCTTGACTTTTATTTTAATTTTATTATGCTATCCTGATCTAGTATAGCCCCTGGTTTGATTTATTACGGGTATGTCCCTTCAACGTTATATATCAATTTCAAATGATCTTTGACCAGATAGCAATCATTGTAGTAAGCCTTATGAAAGTCCTCAATGGAGTTGATGGTAGCGGAATCTTAAAGACGGAAGCGCTTGTAGCTCCTCGTAGCGATTTGCTACGTCACGCTACATGGACCAGCTACGCCCGCTATTTTATTCGTATTGCTTGTAGCTTCGTGTAGCGTTCAGCTACGATTTCTCGAATAGGCTATTTTACTGTGGATGTTTTTGGTTCATCGATTTAAAGATTCAAATGTTTATTCAGTAATTAGACAGATTTACAAGCACTTTTACACATCAACAAGTTTAATTTACATTATATGTAGTGTATATTAAAATTTCATTAATTTATTAAAGAAATGCTACCGATACCAGCGCAAGACCAATGCTGAGAAGAAATGCCGAAATAAACTCATTTTCACAGTATAAGTCGCCTACTCGCCAGAAAGGCTTATTTTATATGAAACAAAAATTACCACTAAAAGTAAATCTTTTTGTGAAAACAACAACAAAATTGGTTAATTAATAAAGTAGTAATTAGCATTTCAAATATAAGAGTGGGAGCGTGGTGGGGACACCTCACTATCTCTTACGTACGCGCGAGACCTAATAGCTGTGACGTCAGGAGCGCTGTACTTTACGTGCTTCCTTTTTCTGATACTGGACAGTTTCCCCTTCCATCAGATTTTAAAAGCTTTTACTTACTTATTTTTGGGAAAACAAAAAAACTTTTTGTTCTCGTTTTCGGATTATGTTACTTATTGATATGAATAATAAAAATTATTGATTAAAATACCGTATTCCGCAACTAATAGACCATGAAGTTAAAGGCTTTAGACTAGGAAATTAAACGAGAATAGAAACTCTTTACTAACACATTTTCAGAGTCAACAACCTCTTCGGAAAGGGTTAAGGAGGGTAACAAGTGGTTTGAATAGCAAATGTACAATAACATGAATTCGCCACTTGTGGAGCCGGTGTGAGGCAGAGCATAAATATTTAATCCGTCCTGTATTTGGACGCGACGCGAGAAATACAACTACTCCGGTAGATTGCTGATGTGTGTTTGTTTGTTGTATGTGTAAGTGGCGAAGGCTGGTGTCAGGTTTTGCCTAATTATCCTCTAACTTCATACATCTGACAGCTGAACTACTGTGATGCAATAATGACAGCCGGGATATTTTATTTATTGAATTGGGTATTTCCTGCCAAATAAAAATTTCGGTCCACATCCCTATTTCGCAAGCTTTTTGTTACCTTCTCTGTTTTTAACCGATTTAAAAACTTCTTTTTCGGGTTCCGTACCCAAAGGGTAAAAACGGGACTATATTACTAAGACTTCGCTGTCAGTCTGCCTGTGTATCACATACAAGTTGGTCCCATTGTCACCAGCTGATAATTGAAACCTGGATCAAGCGAACTCCCTAATTATTCTATGCACACTTAGTGATTTTGATATTTTTTTAGAAGTCGCTTCTTTTTATCTTTAATCAATCTCTATCTAATGACGAATATGAGCGAACATCAAACTATAAAAGTGCCTTGAATCAAACGAGCCCAAACTCAAGAGATTGCATTTTTTCATTACAAAGTTCCGATGGCCACCTCCCAGCTCCATCATCAGATCACAGCTCCATGTCGTCATAATATTGCATTATCACGCGATATACGTTTGCGTGTAAAATTTTAGGTCAATCGGAAACCGGGAAGTGGGTCAAATTTAACTTGAAAAGATTAAAGGCAGACAGATAGGGAACGGGACAGGTGAAATTAAATAAAAGCTTGTAAATATTTTTTTTAAACTAAAAACCAACTTCACCGCCAAAGTACGAAACAGATTTTGATAAAATTTCTCTGGGACCACCTCGGAAGTATTTCAAACCTCATACAAAGCCCGCTTCAAACAAAAAAATTAAAATCGGCCCAGTAGTCTATGAATAATTCGTGAACATACATAAAAAAAAATAAGATCGCGAGGAATACCCTATTTTCCAACAAATCAAATACTATACAGTTTCAGTTCACAGAGTTTCAGTTCTAAGTATGGGGACCCCCAAAATTTATGTTTTTTTCCTATTTTTGTGTGAAAATCTTAATGCGGTTCACAGAATAAATCTACTCACCAAGTTTCAACAGTATAGTTTTTATAGTTTCGGAAAAAAGTGGCTGTGACATACGGACGGACGGACAGACAGACAGACATGACGAATCTATAAGGGTCCCGTTTTTGCTATTGGCTACGGAAAACTAAAAATGGTCCCTCCTCCATAAAAATTTAAGCGGCGACGGCGCGCCGCCGCCCCCATCGGCGCTCATATCTAGTTGTAATTTGTTTGTTTGTTACCTACCTCTTTGCGCTTAAACTACTGAACCGATTTGGATGAAATTTGGTATGGTTTGAGACTCGGGGAAGGTCATAGGGTACTCTTTATTCCGAAATTCCCACGGGGAGCGAAGCCCGCGGGTACAGCTAGTAAATGATATTAGAAACCTCAATATCATTTTTGAAGACCTATACGCATGGGTTTGATGAAAAAATGTTGAGTGTCAGTTATAAGTATGGGTTACGTAGTAACTTATCAGTAATCTGTGGTAAGGGGAACCCCCAAAATTTATTTGACGTGTTAGCAAATCAGATACTTTTTCTAAACGTCAAAACAAACAGTTTCTGTGGGATTTTGTATGAAATACAAGCAGATGACGTCATAGATTTTTGGAGTCAAATAGCGCTCTTATTATCAGTATTTCTACAATAATAAATTTAAAATCACACGTTAAAATGGATATGTTCGAAGACAAAATACATTATTTTGCGACGTTTTATTTTGTTATCAGTACAAAATAATTTATTTTTGACTTAGGAAAATACCCAATTGAACACCTTCTCCATTTTTTAGAAGACGGTTAAAAAGATAATATATTGGGAGCAAGATAACTCAAAATGACCGTTTGGAAGAATTCAAATAAGTTTTTATGAGCATTAAATGTCAAGTTACGAGTCCATGATAAAATGATCTAGACTACGACACTTTACGACCAATAGCCGTGTCACGTGTAACCAATACGAGGGCTGCACTAAAAGTATCGGGAATGGAATATTTCCATTATTCCTGGCATAATAATGTGTTTATAATCGAAAACTCCTGTGTTTTATTAATCGAATACCATTAACTTATTTTTAAAAAAAGAATGCGGCCTTTTATTTCGGTCTTGTCAAACTTGTAAAGTCGGTGTGAAAATGGAAATGACTCGAGAAAATTCAAGAGCAATGATTCATTTCTTTCGAAGTGGTTTAACGCCTTAACAGTGTGTTAATCGGATGCTTTTTGATGGTAAAGCCCCATCTAAAACCACAATTTATAGCTGGTTTGCAGAATCTCAACGTGGATGTGTCAAGCTCAGTGACGATCCCAGTCGAGGTCGCCCAAAAACTGCAACCTCCCAAGAGAACGTTGATGCTGTGCTTGAGTTGATCAAGAAAGATCGACATGTCACATATCGCGAAATTCAGGCAACGCTAGACATTGTCATGAGTCAAATACAATAAATCTTTCATAAACAATTATTAGTAAAAAAATTGTTTTCCCGATGGATCCCGCATTTACTCTGTGAGGAGCCAAAAGCGGCTCGAGTTACTTATTGCGCCCGAACTCTCGAGAGATTCCATGGAGGATCTTCAAATGCTGTATACAGCGTCGTATTTAGGTGACGAATCCTGGGTATATGCATACGAACCCAAAACAAAAAACCAGTCACGAGTTCGGGTGTTCAAAAATGAGTTAAAGCCAACAAAAGTTGTTCGTTCACAGAGCGTTGCAAAAAAGATGGTGGCCACGTTTGTCTCCAAAACCGGCCGTGTTGCGACTATTCCTTTTGAGGGACAAGGAACGGTCAATGAAGAATGGTATGCTAGCATTTGTTTGCCGCAGTTCGTCTCTGAACTCCGTAAAGAGAACTGCAACCGCCGCATCATCCTCCATCACGACAATGCGAGCTCTCATACCGCCTACAGAACAAAAGAGTTTTTGGAGCAAGAAAACATTAAATTATTAGATCATTCGCTGTACAGCCCTGACCTAAGCCCGAATGATTTTTATACTTTCCCAAAAATTAAGAACAAAGAGCGTGGTCAACGATTTTCGTCACCTGAAGAAGCTGTAGACACCTACAAAACATGTACGTCAAGATGGCGGGACCCCGCACGGTTTTACGAAAATCATGTGACAAGGATTTAGTACGATATTAGTGCTATTTTATACTCACATGTTAAATTCCTACACTTATATGATTTCAAAATATTCAAAAAAGAAAGTGGTCCCGCTATTTTGATATCAGAATGGCGGGACCACTACTCAGTTATTAAAAAACAAATGGTGTGATCGTAAACCGAACTCACCAAATTATAATACGATATAGTACGACAAAGTTCCAATTGTTGTTATTCATTTAAAATAATAATTTCAATTCTTAAAAAAATATTATATTTTCAACAAAAAACTCCTGAAGAAAAAGTGACATTTTAATTCAAGTACGATTATACTGCTCTTAAAATTTTACTTAGGCGTTTATCTGACAGTTTTACATAGGAAGGGTTATTCTAAATTGCATTTGTTTTAAAATTAAAATGCCTAAAAAATGTAAGTGATTCGAATGCAAAACCTTTGTGAAAGTGAAATAATATCTTTTAATATTAAGTAAGTCTATGCAAAGTTTGTTTGTTACGCCTTGAAGCTTAAAGTTCTAAAAAGATCTTAAAATTTTGAATACACATGGTAGAGGTATTGAAATTAAGGACAACCTTTTTCTGAAAAAATAATTGTTAGTGGGATTCATCACGATGCCATATATACAAATTAGTATTTTTATACAATATCCTTTTTTATTAAGTACAAATATTTTAAGGGGTGATTCAGTCCATCATTTTGAACAACTTTTCCCAATAAATGTATATCGAAATACGAAAAATATTTTTTCGGTTTTCATACAAAACGAAGTAGTCACGTGATATCATTACTATGGAAAATGAAAATTTTCTTTTCGTATTTCAATATACATTTATTGGGAAAAGTTGTTCAAAATGATGGACTGAATCACCCTTTAAAATATTTGTACTTGATAAAAAAGGACAATGTATAAAGGAGAACATGCATATTTTTTTTCATTGTGCTTTGGAAAGATATAAAGGTTCATCACAGTTACATTTTCTTGGACGACGTCTGGGAGCGCCTTGGAAAGACTGGACAGGAGTAACGTAACTTACGTCGCATCTGTAGGCGTGATGTAAGAACAGAAGATGTAAGAAGAGAAGAAGTTCGGGTGCTGTGTCAAATATTGAGTTTACAGGATTGACCTCAGAACAAAAGTAGCTATGATTTTTTAAGAAAATCCTATTTTATAAACTATTTATTACTTTTAAAAATTTACTATTTCCATTAACTAAAAACTAATGTCCGACCGAAACTGGTTTTCCAGCCGAAACTGAAACCGAAACCGAATGTTCGGCCGTGGCTACAGTTTCGGCCGAAACCGAAACCGAAACTCACGTGTTCAAGTTTAAAATTCTTAAAAATACTGAAATTTGGACCATTTTACCCATTATTCCGCATTAATTAGGACATTAAATGGAAACACATTATATTAAGTTTCTTGTGATCATTTATTTATTTATTATTATATGAAAAAATATTATTTTAATAATATTATTAATATTTTTTATGTATCACTAATACTATTGTCGAAGTACTGCCAAATCGGATTTTTTTCTCGTTGTAACATTTTACTTTGAAATAATTAAAAATAAAACTGTAATAATAACCCTAGTACAATAAAACTACATCAATAGATCATCGGAATGAAAAACAAAACTTGAAACAAGTTTACATAAGCAACGTAATTTATCAAATTAAACACCTCATATTTTTCATTTACAATCTCTTTTTTACATGTGATTTGATTTGTTAATCACAACAAAACAAAGTTACTGATTCAATTATTTAATTAGCTATCATTTAAGCACATATCATTTAAGATAGAAACGAAATAAAAACTTACATGTAATCAGTTCCATCAAAACATAACCTCTGTTTGCGTCGGATGATAGATAACGCACTGTCTAAGTATTGTTGCTGCGAAGATATCCGAACGGCGCACGACCATTCCCGAACAGGGCTGAACGCGTTGCCGTGCGAAACGAAGTTAGGCGAGCGTGCACGATAACTTCCGAAACGAGTTTCGGTTTCGGCCCATTTTCGGCCGAAACCGAAACTGCTGCCGAAACTTGATTTTTGCCCGAAACTCGGCCGAAACCGAAACCGAAACCGAAATTTCGGTCGGACATTACTAAAAACCAAACTTAATGAAGCGAAAAAAATATAATTGTGCTTGTAGGCCTTTTTACATAAATGCTTGCAAAAACAGAGACTTTTATCAAAATCTACTCATTATAAATCTTCTCTATTACGTCATGTTATGTTTTCTGTGTGGTAATAAATAAATTTAACGCAGTACTTAAGTAAAAAGTAATAGTAGGTTGATCTAATAAAAGGATATTTAGAGAATTATCCATTAAACATAGTAATAAAAGTATGTTTTATTAATTAAAGTGTCAAAAATATCACAATCAACAAAACAGAATAATAAAATCAAATTTTCAAAAATCAAAAAACATTATTTATTACGTATCAAATCATTTTTCTGCGTACATTAGACAATGTGGAATTATAAAAGTTTGGCTGTTAGTGATTCTACTTTTAAAGTCATCATAGCATTACCACTTTCCTGGAAATCTGATACAAAATCTTCAGATGTCGTAGAATCACCCTTGTAAAAATAGTCATAATTTGTATTTATTGTAAAACTGTGAGTTTAGTTGTAAGTAGCTCAAATAACTGTATTAAATTAAAATGTATTTGTAAAGTGGATAAAATATTGAAACTTACAGCGGCCCTAAAGTTTAACGCCTAAACAAATTTGAATAGCAATATTAAGGTACTTAGGTTAAAATTTCACTTTTTCTTCAGGAGTTTTCCGTTGAAAATATAATATTTTTTTAAGAATTGAAATTATTATTTTAAATAAATAACAAAAATTGGAACTTTGTAACGTACTATATCGTATTATAATTTGGTGAGTTCGGTTTACGATCACGCCATTTGTTTTTTAATAACTGAGTAGTGGTCCCGCCATTCTGATATCAAAATAGCGGGACCACTTTCTTTTTTGAATATTTTGAAATCATATAAGTGTAGGAATTTAACATGTAAGTATAAAATAGCACTAATATCGTACTAAATCCTTGTCACATGATTTTCGTAAAACCGTGCGGGGTCCCGCCATCTTGACGTACATTACAAAACGGCTATTTTGAATACCTCAACTTCAGAATGGAATGAATGCTTTAATAATTGGTTCCATCGAATGGAAAAATGTGCCAAATTTCAAGGCGAATACTTCGAAATACAATAAACATCTTTTCAACTGATAATGTTGTATCACTTCCATGATTCCCGAAATTTTCAGTGCACCTCTCCGTATCATTATCATCATAGTGTTTCTTATTTCATAATTTGGTTGCTGCAAGTGCGATACTTGCCTTATTTCAGCCACAGGAAGTCCACAGCTGGACATAGGCCTTCTCAAAAGGCTTCCAAACTGATCGTCGCTTAAATGGATCAATAGATTTTTAAATGGGTGGACTGTATAAGAGATTATGGTTTTTGTGTATTAAAAACAAACATCATACAGCAGAGCGTTTGGAATCTTTGTTATTTTTTAGCAAAGAGGAGGTTATCAATTCTTTAATTTTAATCCCATATTACTCAAAGACGCCTGGACCAATTTGGTAAATTATTTTTTGTTTGAAAATACTTGCAAGATCCCATAGAAATGGTATCGGTTGTGTAGTTTAGGGGGGGTAAAGTTCATTGAAACATTTAAATAAATTAAACAACATAATATCATAAATCAACATTTTATTATAATCTCAATTAATCATTATAAATAAACACGAGACGTCTATTAATCCTACTCAAGTAGGTACAGCTATACACATACACACACTTTCCATGATTATCATAATTATAAAAATTATTCTTAATATTACGAGTCATGCGGAGCCGAATTAATCATTATGCTTTTATCATTGCACTATTCACTTGTGTTATGGCAGCTTTAACTAATTATTCTTATTTATGCGTCGGAAAGGGCGGCTACTCCTGGCAGCACTTTACCTGTAAAAAAGTAGAATCTTTCAGATACCTGGTTATCAGGAAATTATTCCCATAAGGTATAAAGTTCACCATAAGTCACCTCGCGCACGAGATGCCCATAGAGCTCGGTGGCTCAGCGGGAGTGCGTATTGCTAGCGCTTTCGCAAGTAAAGCGACGCTGGGCGTGGTCCGCACTTGGATGGGTGACCACAAGTGGCATAAAAATTTATCGAGCTTCTCCGTGCTTTGGAAGGCACGTATAAGCCGCTGTCATCATTGTATGACAGTCATCAAGCTTTGTTAGATGAAAGGCATCTGACAGAGTTTGACGACTGTCAGCCAGCCTGGAAAATCTGACACCAGTGTTGGCCACTTACACACAGGAAAAACAAACAAACAAAATGGTCATGACCAGTAACAGTGGCCGCAACGATCAGAGAATACTAAGGAAACCATAATGGCTTAGCCATATTATGAACATCGCCAACGTATGAAGTGGGCACGCGTTTCACGATAACTCCGTGTAAATGTGTGTTTTGTTCGATACTACCTATTATCTGCTTTATATCTGTCTACCTGATAGTACAAATGATACAACCTTGTATGATTTGTACTACCAGTTGTACTTTTCGGTAGTACTGCTGACATGGAGGGCATCGTGCCGGCACGATAGGTCGTTCTGACCTAGCTACGTGCAGTTTGCAGAGGTAAAGTGACCGCAACCAGAGGTATAGTCAAAGAAGCTGCGGTTGGTCTGCGGCCAAGTTTGCACGAGGTGCCTTAAATGTTTGTCTTGGGGTCAGTTAAGACCATAGATTTAAAAATTCTGTCTATGGTTCAGACAGTGAGGACCGCGGCTTAGAGGACGTTTTTATGTCACTCGAAAATAAATTTAATCTATTAGCATAAATCTCAAAACGCGTTGTCATATTTAAAGTTTATACCCTTTATGCTATGTTAATACGGTCTTATTTTAATTTCTAACAAATCAAATCAGATATTTTTTTCTAAAAAAAGTCAAAGCATACATTTTTTTATGGGATTTGTATGAAATCAATATTAATGACGTAATAGTTTCTTAAAGTCAAATAGCGCTCTTCATATCAGTTTTTCGGTAGTTAACAAATCTAGAATTACGTTGAAAATGGATATGATCAATGACAATGGGCATTATTTTGTGACATTTTATTCTATTAACAGTACCAAATAATTTATTTTTGACCCAGGAAACGACCTAATTGCATTTTTCCTCTTCGTCTGAACTGACCATAGTTTGCCAGCGCGGTTGGTAAGCGTCGTATTGGATCGTTACATAGTAAACCGCAGTTTTTTTTTTGTCTTGCGGGTTGCGTTTACCACACGCACGGACAAGCGTCACTGTAAAACCTGCCTAAATCACTGTTACTTAACGTCTCCTCCTGTCAACCGTATATAATGTCTATTTGGTAATTTGCACGATGAAACATTCAACAAAAAAAAAAAACAAATCCTAAACTGGCGTGTTCACTGTTCAGGATAATATTCCAAGCAAGGCCTGATTTTTTTACATGTATGCAGCAGCTCCTGGGATACTAGGTCGTCTTTTCTCATCATAGGAATTAGTACTGTATTTTTTTCTACAAAAGTTGTATATTCTATCTACAAAAAAGTTACTTTAAAAAAGTATAATCTACAAAAAGTAACAAAAATTGTAAATAAAAATAAATACATAATTTGTACTTAGTTAATAATAAAAAAAATATAAATACTAACTTTTTTTTAAATATAGCGGTCTTCTTCTTCTTCTTATCGTGTGTGTTAGTGACTAACACTAGTGTCAGAGTTTTTAAACCGCCTTAAAGGCCTCTGACATGGTTTTAGGTAACGACCAATGTCAAAGACAGTGACCGGGACCGACGGCTTAACGTGCCCTTCGAAGCACGGATCATCTTACTTATCAGACAATCAGGTGATCAGCCTGCAATGTCCTAACCAAACTAGGACAACAACACAAAGTCGTTGCCCCCGCTGGGAATCGAACCCACGACCTCCGGGTATGAGCCAAACGCTCCTACCATTACACCACGGAGCAGCGGTCTTCTAAAAGTCTTGTTTTCAACTTCACAAGGTACAACAAGGTGCAACTCTGAATATAAGGGACTTTTCGAAGTGACGTTTTATTACTGATTGGAATCAAATTGTAGCTCAAAAACAAAAAGCAATTAAAAACAGAAATTGAATAATCCGAGAGCTCAGTGAATGGTTAATTGGTTATCTTGGTCTAAGGTGACAGTGTATTTACGAGCAGGGCATAATTAACAGTCATACTATCACGTTTTTATCACTATCGGGGCAGACAGAGCATTTTGGGTTTTGCGGCTCTAAGAAGACAGACCCCAGGACCGCAAGACTCAAAGGCCACTTTTTGCGTGATGGGCAAGAAGGTGGAAAAGGGAATCAAAATAGTGTTGAATTGCTGGCCACATGGCTTCTTAACATGATTCGCTTTATCGCCCATTCCTGCGATTTGCCCGGGAAAAGAAGCAGCTGGCACATTCTAACCGCCTTATATATAAAAAATATAAAAAAATCTATTTTTGTTAAAATATGTTTTGTCCCTTTCACTCCTTTCAATATTTAACATTGCGCGAGCGACTCAAGCTAAGGGCGAAAGTAACACGGACACAGATGCAAGGATAAAAAAATAGTAGTTATGTTGTGAATCGTTGTTGTTGTTTTACGTGTTATACCAGCGCCAGCAACCAATTCGGCAACCGGCGCCGGAAATGGAGGCACTCCCTTATTATAATTAACATTCCATTAAGAAAAACTCACCCTCGAGCAACTCCAGGGAAGCCCCACCGCCGGTCGACACGTGAGACACCTTGTCCTCCGTCCCCCATTTAGCGCAGCATGTCGCGGTGTCTCCACCACCTGCATCAATAGGGATTTTTACTTAGTTTGTTTTCGGTCAATATTTTAATGAAACCCCCAAATTACACTAAAAATAACTCAACAACATGACAAAGTTACTAGACTAAAAGGAGATCGCGGCAGCAGTCGCTTACCAATGATGGTGATAGCTCCGCCGGCGGTGGCCTTCACGACGCCGTCCATGAGCGCGCGGGTGCCGCCCGCGAACTTCTCGAACTCGAACACTCCAGCCGGGCTGTTGGAGAGTTTGTAGTATATAGAGGGTTATACACCTTCACAAAATCGTAATAGAGGCGAAATTGCTTTGAATTTCGGTAGCATGTATTGTACATTTTAAATCAGTTTACAATCCAGCTAATCTGTTGGAGAGTTTGTAGTACATAGGGTTATGCACCTTCACGCAGTGGTAATAGTGGCGAATTTTCAATTAATTTCGGCAACGTGTATTGTACATTGTAAATCAGTTTACACTCCAGCCGGTCTGATGGAGAGTTTGTAGTATATAGGGTTATGCACCTTCACACAACGGTAAGAGACTAAATTGCTTTGATTTTCGGTAGCATGTATTGTACATTTTAAACCAGTTTACAGTCCAGCCGGTCTGTTGGAGAGTTTGTAGTTTATAGGGTTATGCACTTCTACGCGGCGGTAATAGTGGCGAAATCGCAATGAATTTCGTTAGCATGTATTGTACATTTTAAATAAGTTTACACTCCAGCCAGTCTGTTGGAGAGTTTGTAGTATATAGGATTATGCACCTTCACGCAATTTGAGTAGCATAATGTATTGTACATTTTAAATCAGTTTACACTCCAGCCGGTCTGTGGGAGCGTGTGTAGTATATAGGGTTATGCACCTTCACACGACGGTAAAGGACATGAAATTGCAATGAATTTCGGTAGTATGTATTGTACATTTTAAATCAGTTTAGCATATAAAAATTGTGGGTGCTCAATGATACTATAGGACAACAAAATTGTTTTGAAATAGTATTTTATGAAACTGTTGCATAATAAGGGGTATTATACAGAGTATGTGTTTAAAAACAGAGTCGCAGAGAGGTTTGTAATAGTATCACAAGAGTGTGTCAATACAGAGTTATGTGCAATTTCATACACTACTTTATCTAATCTCATACACTGGGATTGAAGCTATTAAATAAAAGATTAAAGTTGAAAGAGTAAAGTAGATATACATGTTTAGTAGATAGACATGCTAATATCTAATAAAATCGGTTTAAAGTTTCTAATTACAATTTTATGATGACATATACTTAATATTTTTATATGATTTTCAAAACAATGTTGTCGGCAGAAAAATCAGACTATGTCTAATAAAAGTACAGTACCTGGGCGACCGAGCTTTGCTCGGTTACATCTCAAACATTAACTAATTTTTTTTAAACTTGTCTAAAAACAATGCAAAATAAAAATTATATATAAACTTAAACATAAAATAATAAAAAAAAATAAGTCACCGAGTGGGATTCGAACCCGTAACACTTTTTCTAGCGGTCGGTATCCTTAACCACTGAGCTAAAATCAAGGCGGTCGGCGCGTCAAAATTAGCGACCATATTCTGCGTGGAAAGAAAAACGCATAAAAACTTGAAAACACGTGTTTTCCCAAACTTAAAACTAATCTAGATCGATTATTTACCCGCGAAAACCCCCATATACAAATTTTCTGCAAAATCTTTAGAGCCATTTTCGAGACCACAGAAATTTATAAATATATATATATACATACATACAAGAATTGCTCGTTTAAAGGTTTAAGATACTAATATACTAGAGGTCACACCTACTTACCCATTCCATACAATGACTTTAGCCCTAGCGATAGGCTCAGCAAAAAGTTCCCTGGACTTGGGTCCAACGTCCAACCCCATCCAGCCCTCAGGGATGCCTGACTCCACAGTGGCTTCACCAGCCTGAACCGTAAACAAAAGTTGTATTATTTAAACTTTTTAAACTATGAATTAACGTATTAAATTTATTTTTCGTCGACGTTTTGATCGAATTGCGTTCACCATGGTCTAAGCATGACCAATATTCAAAACTTTTAAAATCTTTTAGTTCACAAAAAAACGGAAAGGTTCTCACGCTATTTTGAGCAAATGTGAAAACATTTTTCTTATAAAAATTAATCTTGTAAAAAATATTTTTTATGTTTATTTAGCCTACTATCAATATATTAAAAAAATCGGTTGGCAGTTTATTTTATTCGATACTCTTACATTCGAGTTACTATCTATATGACTTGTTTTACTAATATCAAAGTTCATTTTGAGTATTATAAGAAATACCTGTGCATTCTCATCGAATTTGTCAGCGGTGACAAAGTCGACTGGCAGGTGGACCTTGACATTGTTCTTGACCGCCTTCTCCAGCAGCTTGGTAACAATCTTTGCTCCCTCAGCATCATATAAGGAGTTACCAATCTGAAACAATTATGTTTAATTTGGAATATTTATTTTAATGAACCCTTTGTTTGGTATATGTGATATATGTGATTTGAATATCTCAACTGTATATGATTTTAGAGTTTCGCGGTCACAATTACTGTTATTAGTATTACGGAAATTAATCGCGTCCCGTAATACTAATAACAACATCTCAGCTTTTAATAATATTTTTTAAGATATGTTATCCGATGTCTGTGTGTCTGTTAGATCTTTACAATCTAGAGACAATGTTCAAAATCCATGACTTAATTTTTTTTAAAGAAACAGTCCTTTTTTAATTTGAGTATTAGTACTTACAGCCATGCCTTTGGTCTCCTTTAGGAATGTGTAAGCCATGCCACCACCAATGATCATCTCGTTGACTTTGTCCAACAAATTCTCAATGAGCAGGATCTTGTCTGCCACTTTAGCACCACCCAAGATTGCAAGGAATGGCCTACAAAGTAAATGATTTGTGAAAGCCAAAAACAGACGTTATAGCAAACTGAAAATGTAGATGAATGATGATAAAAATATAGGTACAAAATCAGTATGTTTTGAAGAAGTGTTTATGATTGTTTGAAAATATGCCGATTTACTACATTTACCATTGCTACCTATAGGATTTCCTCTACCTTATAAAATATTGTAGAGTTACAAAAGTTTGGTAAGAATGTGATATTATACTAAAGGAATCGTGTATATAAAAAAAGGGAAAATAGAATTTGCTAGCCTTTATAAAAGAAGCCAAAGTATCCCACCATACTCTTGACCAGTATAACTTTCTTTATAGGAGAGTTGAATACATTTTTTTTCAAACCAGCATGGATGTTAAATAAATGTTAAATGTTGATAGAAATAATTAAGATAATGTTTACCTCTCAGGCTCATGAAGAGCCTTGGCGAAGTACTGCAATTCCTTCTTCAGCAGAAAACCACTGGCCCTTTGGTCAAATCCTTCCCCCATCATTGAGCTGTGAGCTCTGTGTGCAGTTCCTGTGAAGAATAATAAAATTTATGGCAAATTTTTTTTACGGTTATACAAGGTTATACATATATTTGGACAGCCAAGTTAAACTAAAATATAGGAAAAGATTTGAATTAAACACTGGTAACTTTTATTGCTTTTATAACCCACTTGCAACTACCACTAGCAAACATTGACAAATTAAAAGTTTCAATTCCTACAAGAAAGTTATCTCATTGCAATTAGATAACGAGATCATGTGTTGACATATAAAAAGTGTGAAGAACAAGAAAGTTGGTAGAGATGCAGACTTTACTGAAAGATAAAAAACAACAATTGAAGGCATATTAGTTTAAATTTACAAATATTTCCTTTATACTAAAAGATATGGTTAGTTAGATTTTTGCGGTCACAATTACTGTTATTAGTATTACAGGACTTAATGTGATTAATGTCACTTTTGCCAGATATTTCGACGACCCTTCTGCAGTCACGGTTGCTGCCGATAATTACGGTAAGTCCCGTAATACCAATAACAAAAAAGTTTAAAATAGAATTACCAAAAGCATCATTGATGTAAACATCCCCCAGTTTCCTTAGACTGGCCCTGAATGCTTTAACTTTCTCAGGGTCAGCTTTGACCTTGGCTCCGCTGGCATCAAGGCCTTTGCCTTCCTCTTCTACATGGAATCGCACATTTTCAAGTAGGATGAGGGAACCTACTGGTGGGTCAGCGCAGGCGGCTTCCACCTCAGGTCCAACACAGTCAGGCAGGAATGTTACGTCCCTGAAAGATTATTTATATGATTAAATAAAATTTTTATATTATAATTGTCCTGGGTCTTGGATGTGTATCTATATATGTATTTGTTTTAAATATAGTATCGTTGAGTTAGTATCCCATAACACAAGTCTCGAACTTACTTTGGGGCTAGCTCAATCAGTGTAATTTGTCCTTATATATTTATTTATTTAATTTAAATGATTCTATGGCAATAATGTATTAAAGTCTTAGTCATTAAATTTATTACTTTCATAGGATTTACTAATATTTGTTTGGTCAAAAAGGATATGGGCAAAAAAATTTTTTTTACTCCTTTGTCGGATTATTGCACGGTATGGTATACATATTTTTTCTTTTCTTTGATTAAAAAATGAAGACGAAGATACAGAACATTTTGCATGACGACATGATCAGCAACGATGTTTAACCAAAGGTGAAGTAAATGACCCCCACTCCAAAATTTTGAGGTATCTTTAAGAATTTTGATTATCAAACAGAAAAATATGGGTCCTTTATTTTTGGACAATCTAGTTGAAAGAGTAAATAAAATAATATTATTGGTTAGGTATATAATAAAATTTCCACATCCTTGGTAGAAGGATAATATATGTAAGATCAAGAACTCTTATATTTATTCTTCAAGGAACGTATGTAAAATAAAATAATGACTATGTTCTCATAAATTGCTTCTCAACCTAGACAACACATGCAAAAAAAATTAACCTGTTCAACAGCTTCTTCAGCTCTTCAGCGACCGGTTTCAAGGTGTACTTCAAGTTGGCCTGACCATCAGGTCTGCCCAAATGTGACATGAGCACCACAGACTTCGCTCCCTTCTCCAAGGCATACTTGACGGAATCTAAGGCCGCTACGATACGCTGATTGTTAGTGATGACACCCTCCTTCAGCGGCACGTTGAAATCAACTCTAAAAACCGGCAAAAACGGGTAAACTCTAGGATTTTACATAATCAACTTTAGGTATTTATATGTGTAGAAATGAAGGCTCAAAATTACCTCATTAATACCCGCTTTCCAGCCAAATTTAGGGCATCTATACTGAGTTTATTTAGAGCCATTTTCTACGAATAAAAGGTAACAAATATCAATAAATTAACTCAGCGGCGAATTCAAGAGCCAACTCCTGAAATTCTTGAATTAAATCTGACAACTAGAATAGAACCTTGAAAATGTCAAAGAGGTCAAAGCTGTCATGATTGATTGTAGGAAGCCGATGACAGCTGTCTGCTGTCACTAGGCCGGCCACAGACATGCTTTACATTTTTTTTTTGGCTCTGGATACTGGTCCTTTAGAGCCAATCTTTATTTATCTTTTCTTTATTCCTAATCCTAAACCCTTAACTATACAATCAAAGGTTGGTATAGGTCCTTTGATTGCTTCACGGGAGCTTCTGGCGACAAATCTATACGAGTCCACTGGTTTTCATAGCCCATTGAGTGGCGGACGGCACCCAAAGACGCCCACCGCAGTCCGCAAATAAATATCACTACAACCGCACTATGACTGTCCACTTTAAACATTTCACATATTGTCCATGAGAATGAGCATTTATAACACCAAACTACACTAATTTCATATTATAAAGTCCACTAGAATCAATTTGCAACGAATCAACTTCCCGCCAAAAACTCGACATGCTTTACATGCTCGATAATTTTAGTTTTCAGACATGCAATGCAATGCATGTCATCAGATTGATTACGAAACTATGCTATGATTATTACGAATCACGCGATTCACGCGATTCCATTCGCCAATCCCGTCGCAGTTCGCAGGCACATGCGAACGTTATTTGTTTTATTCACAAAATTATATTTAAATAATAAAAAATATATTATCAGTCGCTCTAGATCGGTCATTTTGGAAATCTTTGGGAGAGGCCTATGTCCAGCAGTGGACGTTATGTGGCTGAAATGATGATGATGATGATGATGAATAAAACTATATCTACATACATACATAATATCACGCCTGTTTCTCGCAGGGGTAGGCAGAGACTATGGACCTCCACTTGCTACGATCCTGACAAACTTCTTTTGCTACATCTAAACTCATCAATCTCTTCATACATGCCCTTCGGTTACGGGTACTTTTTACCTCTCCTTTTTTTAGAACTTCTGCAATTTGGTCGCAGAATGTTTGCCGAGGCCGACCCTTTCCTACTGTCAGTGCCGGTTTTAGCACTACCAACGCCCTGGGCGAGATTTCTACGGTGCCTCTAATACCTACCTAACTACAATTCAAACCCATTCAAAACAAGATTTACTTTTAAAAAAACTAACACCCGACTACGGAAGCCATTTACAGCTAACAATGTATTTATATTTTTTAAAAAAATGTGCTAATTAAGACCTTTCATTTGATACCCCACTCGATATCGAAACAAAAACAAAAACAAATGTTTGCCTCGCACTTTTTTTGTTTGTAACATTCGTTATATACAATTTATTGCACACAAATTGTAGTCTAGGTCATCCGGACAATAGTAATAAATCGATTGACATCTCATTTGTGAAAATTGGGTGAGCGGTCCGGATGCTATGATGGAACACACATAGATATCCACATACATACATATAAAGTTACATACATAGACTAGCTACCACTACCCTACCTCTTGGCTTTGCCGTAGTCGGAAAGAAAGGGCAAATGATACAGATAATGAAATAATCATTAATAAAAAAAGAACAACGATTTTTTCGCTAAATTGAAGGAATTTATTAGTAAGTAGGAATGTATCAATGAGCGAATACAGGGGCAGCCGTGGCGCCCCTTTATATACGGCGCCCTGGGCGGTCGCCCAACCGCGCCCTACCCTAAAACCGCTACTGCCTACTGTTCCTTTGACGAAAAATATTTATATGACAAATGTGAAAGGAACTATATAGTATCGTTGAGTTAGTATCCCATAACACAAGTCTCGAACTTACTTTGGGGCTAGCTCAATCAGTGTAATTTGTTCCTATATATTTATATTATTTATGTACAAAATATGATCAATTTTTTTTGGATAGAATCATGATGGGATGGGGATAAAAGTGATGGGAGTGGGACTTACATGGAAAGCCATGCCAAATATGACCAAACTTTGAGGAACCATAGTTGTTTTGTATGACCAAGTACATTTTGTATGACCCCCATCCTCATCATCATCGCCAGACTTCCATTGCTGGGAATAGGCCCACAACTGGGACCTTATAGGAGTTATTTTTTACTGACTTCAAAAAAGGAAAATCAATTCGTCTGAATCTTTGTTTTGTTTGAGGAATTTATAAACTATACGACATTTTATTTTTCAAAACCAATGAAAAGTCAGCGTGAATACTGTTACTGTGAATTCTTTCACATGTTAAGATGTTACATATGCAACCGTTTTACAAAAATAGAGGGGGGACTTGATTGTGCCAAAAATTAGCACTATAAAACCAAAAATTTCAGAAACAAATCCCTTTATCGAAAAGTAGTGCACACAAAGTCACAATGTTTTTGAAAGGGGGTCCTGTTGTTTGACCAAAAGTCATTTGGCAAAATTACACTTGACAAACAACGTTTGGCAAAGATATGGTTTTGCCAATTGATCATTTTACAACTAATCATTTTACAAACGAGTCACTTTACCAAATGGTCATCACTTAAATTTACATTTCACAAATAATTTATTTCACAAATGAACATTTAGCAACTGGGTTATCAGACAAAACTACTATGGGTCTAAAAACATTTGATAAAATGTATTATTTTACAAGCGTTTCGTTTATTAATAAATCTATTAATAAATATGGTTTGGGTTAAGGCACGAGCGAGCGACTCAAGCTTAGGGCGAAAGTAACAAAGACACAAAAACTACTTTGCCGTGGAGTGGAGTGTAGGTTAGGTTCGTTAGGTTTCCCTGTGACCAAGACACGAGCGAGCGAGTGACTCAAGCTTAGGGCGAAAGTAACACAGACACAAAAACCACTTTGCCATGGAGGGTAGGGCTAGGCATCATTCGGACATATGATTATGGAAAAAAATGTTATGAGATCTTAATTATGGATATTAAATTGATGAGACAAAATAGAGAACTACTAAATCGTGATGTTTAAAAAATTAAGTACTTTTTATGAAATAACATTTTGTTAAATGACATTTGGACAAATACTTAATTTGCGAAACATATTAGGTAATTGGTAAAATTATAAAAAGTCAATTGACATTTTATTATTTAACACATTTAACAAGTGTAGTGTTTGCTAATGGATCATTTGTCAAGTAAGTTTTTGTAAGATGATACTTTTGTTAAATGTATCGTTTGCCAAATAAACATTTGGTGAAACGTTGTTTGTCAAATGATCATTTGTCAATTAATTTTTGGTCAAACATTAGTAATCCTTTTGAAAGACCTGTTCAACAACACTCTATACGGTTGGTTAGTCGAGACGAGAGATATCTTTATAAGTTTTTTTTTTAAATATGGGTATTAAAAAAAAACAATATACACGCTGACTTTTCATTGGTTTTGGAAAAAAAATGTCATATAGTAAATAAATTCCTCTATCCATATACGTGATCCAAATTTCTGTATGTCATAAGATAAAAAAGTTGCGTAAATGATTTTCGATCGAGACCACGTAGTTATACGCTGCTTAATGTCGATGACCCCGGCCAGCCGGCGGGCGGTGTATGGCGGCGGTACTACTAATTGATCTCACAATTTTACTTTCGAGTTTTAGACAACATTTTTTGTTTCTGAATTTTTATTTTGACTAGCTTATTAGGTCTTACTTACGATGCCTACGAAGTGGCTTTCGGCTTCAAAAAAATCACCGTGTATTATTTTACCACTTTTTACTACAAGATTTATTGTACTCATGCTAAATTACAGCTTTCTAGTAAGTGTAGTCTCTGAGTAAGACTGGGGACAGACAGACAGACAGACAGCCATGGCGAAACTATAGAGGTTTTTTGTTTACTGTGGAACCCTAAAACACCGTTCGTTTAGTGAGTTTAGTGACTCTGCGTTTGAGAAAAATCGCATCACGAGAGTAGACGGCCGGCCAAATCATAGACAAAATACTTCCTTAATGTTGGTATTTGACAAAGACGCACGCAGGGAGAAATATTTTTTTCTTTATGTTGGTGCTCTTTTTCACCTTCGCGAAATATGCACGCATTGAGACGCCTGAATTTAGAATGTTCTTTGAAAATCTACGTTGAATTGAGTGAAAATAAGTGTATTGGTGATAAATTACGTGCTTTTTCCCATCAAAACTATAATTTCTATTGTTCTTCTTTGTGTATTAGTGACTGTAGTGGGTGACGAACAAAGTAAAACGTAGTGCGTCTAAAGTGGAAACATGGTGCCGCTAGGACCGGGGCCTGGCCATCCTGCTGCACATCAAACACACGGCGGGCCTTCTACTAATCTATCCGGGCCAAATTCGCTCTCACAAAGTACTCCGCAATCGAACAAGTCGTCAGTGGCGGTAAGTACATACTTAGCGGTTGAATTTCACGGCTTTGCGTCAGTCGCAGGCGGCACATGTTTATGTAACTAACTTTTAGTGAGCACGTGCGATTTGGCGCTAATTTTGATAATTATTTTCAGAAGCCGAATTACACACTAAAGTTCACGCTCGCCGGTCACACGAAGGCGGTATCATCTGTGAAGTTCAGTCCGAACGGTGAATGGCTGGCTAGCTCCTGTAAGTTGACCGTTTCAATTTATCACTATTGAGGTAGCAACCCACTTTTTTGGGTTGGTGCAGTAGTTTGTAAAGTAACTTTTTTTACTGTGATAAATGAATATTAACTCTGTACTGTAGCAATAGTGTTCATAATGCTGTGAAAAAAAATGACAGATGTGTAACTGCTGGTTATACATGCTAATTAAAATTTATACATAAAGTAACAAGTCTCCATGGCTACTATGTTGTAAAACTTAAAGTAGCACATCTTCATATTAGGCCCTTCAGTTATGCCCTTTATATTGCACAACATTACAAAGCAAAGAAAAGAAATAATGTATATAGGCAAAGAGTTTATAGTACGTAGGTATATCCAAGTGTGTAGCCACCCACATGTTTCAATAACATTATTTAAACCATATTTAAACATTGTTATAATCTTTTTCAATTTGTAGATAAGTTTATGACCTCATTGCACAAAATGGTACATATTTAGGACAGCTATTTGTAGCTATGTTCATTCATGTGTATAATATACCTATCTGAACTAAAAAAACAGTTAACTCATGTTCTAGTTTTCTTCATAATGTTATAATGATGTAACCAGAATATTAAAATTTAAGAAAATTACATTAGACTAGTATGAGCCTATCGGAAAGAAAAAAAAATCCTCAGCATTAAAAAAAGTTTATCTAAACAGGTAATATGGATGCACTGTGATCTTTATGTAGCTTACTTCCCTTGTATTTTAACTTTTCACCATTACCATTGATAATAAATAACTTACCTGTTTCAAATTAAATTTTTGATAGTGATCAAAACATCACAACATAATGTCACTTTTCATTGATCATATCTATCCTATTTCAATGTGATTTTAGATTTAAAATCATAGAAAAACCTGAAAAACTGACATTAAGAGCACTATTTGCTACAAGAAACTATGAGGCTTAATCTTGTATTTCATTCAAATCCCACAGAGGATGCTTGTTTTGATATTTAGAATAAAGTATCTGGTTTCAGTTGTTAGAAAATAGTGAACTGTTGTGGTTTCCAGCTGCTGACAAACTTATTAAGGTTTGGGGAGCTTATGATGGCAAATTTGAGAAGACTATCTCGGGACACAAAATGGGAATCAGTGACGTGGCATGGTCCTCCGACAGCAGGTTGATAGTCAGCGCCAGTGATGACAAAACACTGAAGGTATGTTGGTGGACCTTTACATCTTAATTAATCATCATTATCAGGTCTTTTTAGTCTCCAATGCAGGAGCAAGACCCTCTCTGTACTGTGGCCAGAGCAGAGAAAGGATTTGGCCTACACTCTTTGCTGGCTAAGGCCTAGGGCCTAAGGCCCCTTTCTGTTGTTCCATATGGTATTTAACTACTTACTCATAGTCATATTACCTTTTGAACCACTGGTAATACTGTGAGTAAGTACTGTTTCAATTTGTATATATATTATGTGATTGTCTTTGTTTACCTTGATAAAATGATATATCTGCTGATATATATAACAGAATCCTGCTCCAGATATTTCACCACTAATAGTTAAAAATGTACAATCCTTAAACTTAAGTCTATCATGATTGTAAAACTAAATGTGTAGTAATAAAAAAATTTAATAAAAGAAATATTAGTTGACCTGAAAAAAAAGTTACATCTTTTGTGATAATGTTTCAGTGCAATGTAACATAATTGGGTTAAATAAATCTGTTCTCACGGCAATTGAACTTCCTTATCACTTTCAAGATAAGAATGTTTATTTTGTCACATAAGCTAGATAAAAGAAGCTTGTTCCTGAACATTTTTGAGCTCAGATTTTTGTAGATAATGTCATGAATGGCCCTTTAAAACTGATAAGTATGGTTTGAATGTTTGACTGGTATGATGTCATTAAACTTCTTACCTTTAAATTACGGCTATTAATACCTCTCTTTGGCATTTCAATATAGCTATTGCTTATGACTTCAGTTGTGCCTGTTTTATTTTATGAATATTCTTTTGGTACCGTGTTATGTAACTTCTTAGTGTCTTTATCCTCATCAGGTCTTTTTGTCTCCACTGCAGGAACACGACCCTCTCTGTATCACCAGAGTAGTATGCAAAAAACATTTTGGATCTGGTTGCTATAGACAAATAAATAATTAAACACATTTCACACAAGGCTTAAATTCCGCTTACAGTTCTATACATATTTAGAGCTTGCCTAGGTCTACGTTCGTAAAAAAGCGAAACTACCTTTTTACTGTTTTATCTGTGATACTACTGGCACTAATTAGTATTCCAGTGTTGAATAGTTTTGCAATCACATTGTAAGCGAATATCATATCTATCTAGGTCCAGGTTACGAGGTCATGTCATGAATGCCAAATGAAGGGATTTAAAATTAATTTCAGTTGGTATTACTTTACGCGCCTTTTGCATTTTTTAAGAACATAAAGTACCTACCAAATGTATGATCGAAGAGAAATACTTTATTACTTTACTCTCACACAGATCGTAAATGTGCGTGAATCTGATTACGTATGAATGGGTGCAAAAGGATATTTAATTTAAATACGCATTTCTACCGCATTATAATCTTAATAACGTGGGATTTAGGTACCTATTACATTATGATTTGCCTCGTACCTTGAAGTCGAAACCAAGTAAAAATGGCTAAGTATTGGGCTACATTTTATTCTAGAATAATATTTTTAGGGGATGCGCAAACAAAGTCACACAAAAGCTAGTTGACATCATATATTATGTATATCATGTAGCAAGCCTCAGCTTTAGTAGATGACAAAGCTTAAATTCGGCGTCATCGTTGTTACGCGGACAGTAACGGCCTTGATTTTTTTCCGTGTTTTTTTACTGCGCGCATGGAGCGCCTTAAATATACTGGGGCAGGTGGTTAGTACCGTGACATTTATTATCAGCTGTTGGCAATATTTCAAGCTAATTGAAATTCAATTGCTTGCCCTTTTTAGGAATTATAAAGTTAAGAATTCAGTTTTAACTGAACTTAAGATTGCAAATGTGACCTCCTTAGTAACGGTTACTATTGTTTTTTTTGCGGTGTATATTTTTTTAACGCCGTCACATTACACTTATTCGACACGATTAATTAGCTCATGCGCAAAACGTTTCTTTTGCTAAATGTTCCCTACTCGTAAAACGTTTTTTTACTCTAAATTTTGTTTACTATTTAACTGGAATATATAATTTTGTTTCGAGAATTGAAATTTTACCTGTCGCAAGCTTTTGCGAAAGAGACATTCTGCAAAAGAGGCCTTCTGCGAAAGAGACCTTTTATGAAAGACGCATTATGAGAAAGAACCGTTTCACGACTGGAGGACATTTCGCGAAAGAAGTTTTGGGCATGAGCTAATAGATAAATTTATCACTTTGAATGCATTTCAAATAATATTTCTCATAGAGGAATCTAAAAACGATGTTTTCACGAATTTTGTCTATTTAAGAATAGGAACGTCCGCCTAACGTACGCGATCTATTTATTAATCAGCATATATATTCCTGAGGTGAAGCTATTGTGCCACATTCTGTTGAAATGATGTCGTATTTTGATGCAGGTGCTAACGTTGGTAATGTACCATTCAGTCCATTGGGCCTGGCAAGAGCATTTCCATGACATGATGGACAGGGTACAAGTGTAATATGTCATTCAAATGTTGAGTCATCCATAGTCGACAGAAGTTCTAGTAAAGTCACACCATTATGAATCTGAAGTCAGATTTTTGCATCCAGTTTGATGTTCTTTTCTTAATTTTTTGAAAAGCTATCAAAAGGAAATTTTGATTTTATAAAAACAATTTATTTCTAATTTAATTTCATCATTTTACAGCCTTCAGATAGAAAAATGTTATTCAAATGCATTCAAAATATTGTTAACTTATGACACCTGACCCTGACATAGTATTTATGAGAGAATTTGTATATCTTATACCTTTAAACGAGCAATTCTTGTATGTATATATGTATGTATATATATTTATTTATAAATTTCTGTGATCTCGAAAACGGCTCTAACGATTTCGCTGAAAATTTGTATATGGGGGTTTTCGGGGGTAAATAATCGATCAAGATTAGTTTTATGTTTGGGAAAACGCGTGTTTTCGAGTTTTCATGCGTTTTTCTTTCCACGCAGAATATGGTCGCTAATTTCGTCGCGCCGCGAGCGACCGCCTTGATTTAGCTCAGTGGTTAAGGATAGCGACCGCTAGAAAGAGTGTTACGGGTTCGAATCCCACTCGGTGACTTACTTTTGTTTTTTTTATGTTTAAGTTTATATTTTTTTTTTATTTTGCATTGTTTTTAGACAAGTTTAAAAAAAATTGTTAATGTTTGAGATGTAACCGAGCAAAGCTCGGTCGCCCAGGTACTATTTATTTATATATATATTTATTTATAAATTTCTGTGATCTCGAAAACGGCTCTAACGATTTTGCTGAAAATTGGTATATGGGGGTTTTTGGGGGTAAACAATCAATCTAGATTAGTCTTATGTTTGGGAAAACGCGTGTTTTCGAGTTTTCATTCGTTTTTCTTTCCACGCAGAATATGGTCGCTAATTTCCTGGCGCCGGCCGCCATCCGCTTAGCTCAGTGGTTAAGGATGCTGACCGCTAGAAAGAGTGTTACGGGTTCGAATCCCACTCGGTGACTTACTTTTGATTTTTTTAAAGTTCAAGTTTATATTTTTTTTTTACTTTGCATTGTTTTTAGACAAGTTTAAAAAAAATTAGTTAATGTTTGAGATGTAACCGAGCAAAGCTCGGTCGCCCAGGTACTTATGAATAAATGTGGATGTCTTGTTATTTGTTACAGGTGTGGGAGCTAAGTTCAGGCAAATGTTTGAAGACACTAAAAGGACACAGCAATTATGTATTCTGCTGTAATTTTAACCCACAAAGCAATCTTATTGTATCAGGCAGTTTTGACGAGAGTGTGAGGATATGGGATGTTAGGACAGGTAATTTACATTTTGTATTTTTTAATCACTAAAAGAGGATATCAGGTATTTTACGTGCACCTGACCATGGCAAATAAAGATCTTATGTCATGTCTAGTAGCTCAGCCTTAATTCTGCTTTCATTCATCATAAGATGCTCCTTAGGCGAGAGTGGTACGCTCTCAGACCAAGGATATACAGATCTGTGGAACATTAATGTTGTATAAAAACATCTTTAATGGAAAACTTAAATGACTAGATATAGCAAAAGATTATTAATGTAATTGTTTGTGCGATACAAGTTGGTTTTGCTATACAAATCTACTCTTATTAGAGTTCATATATTTACTAATATAAAATTTATGTATATGTTATCAATAATGTTATTAATTTATATATATATTATCGATATATTTATAATATATGTATGAATATACAGTATATCTTAATATCCAAATGTTAGTATTACTTATTAAAAATCAGGATGTCAGCGATTAATTGTTTAATAAAAATATTGGTACTAACCATGTCCTAATACCATATTTTATTATTATTTCAGGCAAATGTTTAAAGACTCTACCGGCACACTCGGATCCAGTTTCAGCGGTGCATTTCAACAGAGATGGCAGCCTTATTGTATCATCTAGTTATGACGGCTTATGGTTAGTAAATCCCATGTTTAAAAACGGCAAACATTCAAGTTCGTAAAAAGCATATTCTGTCTTTAGATTGTTTTTTCGGTAGACTGTCCGCTAGAGAGTGGACCAACGCGGCGTAGGCTTATCGCTAATGTTACTAGAAACCCTTACTACCTATATAATCATGCGTATCGCCTTATAAACATAATTCTCTTCCTTCTCACTAGATGACGCTATAGGAATAATTAAAACATTAGGTACTATTATTTTAATAAAGTAGTACTCTAATTAAATAAATCTTATACCTTTAAACGAGCAATTCTTGTATGTATGTATATATATATATATTTATTTATAAATTTCTGTGATCTCGAAAACGGCTCTAACGATTTCGCTGAAAATTTGTATATGGGGATTTTCGGGGGTAAACAATCGATCTAGATAAGTTTTATGTTTGGGAAAACGCGTGTTTTCGAGTTTTCATGCGTTTTTCTTTCCACGCAGAATATGGTCGCTAATTTCGTCGCGCCGCGACCGCCTTGATTTAGCTCAGCGGTTAAGGATAGCGACCGCTAGAAAGATGTTACGGGTTCGAATCCCACTCGGTGACTTACTTTTGTTTTTTTTTATGTTTAAGTTTATATTTTTTTATTATTTTGCATTGTTTTTAGACAAGTTTAAAAAAAAATGTTAATGTTTGAGATGTAACCGAGCAAAGCTCGGTCGCCCAGGTACTATGACTTATATGAAATATTTTTATAGCATATTCAACACTTTCTTTGTCACTTTTTTGCTAGTCGTGTGTGCTGCCATCTCTGAATCTACCCGAATGTACCAGTTTTGCCTACATATAGGCCCTCCAATAGTTTCTATGGCGTTGGGCATCTGTTACATCATAATTATATTATTTTTGCCATAATGGTAACTATAACTATATATGTATAACTATACAATTTCCTTACAGTCGAATTTGGGACACGGCATCAGGTCAATGTTTGAAGACTCTAATCGACGACGACAACCCTCCCGTTTCCTTCGTGAAGTTCTCACCTAACGGCAAATACATACTTGCGGCGACACTGGACAACACGCTCAAACTGTGGGATTACAGCAGAGGCAAATGCTTGAAGACATACACGGGCCACAAGAACGAGAAGTACTGTATCTTTGCAAACTTCAGTGTTACCGGTGGAAAGGTAAGTGTTACTTTAAGCGCTGGAAAAATGTTTAGGAATGTCGCGTGGCAGAACTCACAGAAAGGGCGGGCGCTCCGTCCTTTCAGTGTGTTCTGCGACGCGACGTTTCTATACATTTTGTACGAAACCGTCGCTTGCCGTCGCAGAATAGACATGTCCGCGCCCCGTCCGCGTCTTACGTCTTTTTAGTGTGTCCTGCGCCTTACATTTACAATGACGTTTTTTTGGTACTGTAGATATAGTTAAGAGTCCGGCGACCCTAGACTTCTCCATACAAACGTAGTCTACGTTTAATTTTGAAACCACATGTCAGATTCCGGTAAAAATTGGTAATTGTAAAGAAATTGCAATTATCTAGGGTTATAACTGGTTTCCTATAATAAAATTATGAACTGGAAAGAAAATATAACGATTTAGAAGTTTCCCATACTAATGGTCAAAAATGATATAAAACACTATATTCTATTTCAAGTTCATATTTTTAGTGTCGGAAACTAGTTATAAACCTAGATAATTGCAACACCTTTAAAATTACAAAATTTTGCCCAAATCGGACATGTCGTTTTGAAATAAAACGTAGACTACGTTTGTATGGAAAGTTGTATTTTGGTCTAGGGTCGGGGGACCCTTAACAAGTACACTGATATATATAGATGTGGCTTCTAAAGCATTGTGATCTCATTGTGTCAACACCTGTCATATGAGTTTAGCAATATCAAGAAAAAATTAAGTATATAAAGGTTAAATCCCATTTCGATATACTTACTTTTTTTGGGTAAAGTTGATCAGTGGACCTGATCTGACATAGGAAATCCTTGGGAAAAGGCCTATATTCATGAGTGGTTTCCCTGTAACTAAAATTACGATAAAGATAAATTTTATTGATAAAAAATACACAAGAAAACTAATTAGACGAAGATATTTTTCATCTCATGTTCGATTCTATTCGGAAAACTATGTTATCATCCCAAAACATTTGGAGCTAAAGTTACTGCTGATTCTCTCTGGACTGCCCGAGAGAATCAGCAGTAACCCAGGCCCCTTGTTGTCCAATCTACTATTGCTGTCACATGTAACTAGGCATTAGAAATATCGAATAGAGACACGCAATATACATCTATTGTAGATGGCACTGCAGTTACGCTGTATTCTAACAACAACATTTCGTTTTTAGTGGATAGTATCGGGTTCAGAAGACAACTTGGTGTACATTTGGAACCTTCAGTCAAAGGAGATCGTGCAGCGGCTATCGGGGCACACGGACACGGTGCTGTGCACGGCGTGCCACCCCACCGAGAACATCATCGCGTCGGCAGCGCTCGAAAACGATAAGACTATCAAACTTTGGAAGAGTGATACTTAAAATTTTATTTTGGTGAGTTGACAAATACTCTACTTGAAAAAGGACGTTCCCTGGGTCAATAATACATTATTTGGTACTGTTAATAAAATAGAATGTCACAAAATAATGTCACTTGTCACAAAAAACAATGATCATATCCATTTTCAACGTTTTTTTAGCGCTTTTTGACTCCAAGAAACTATAATGTCATTAGTCTTTATTATAAAAATCATACAAATCCCATAGAAATGTTAGTGAGATTTGGAAAAATTTGTGTATCTTATTTGTGTTGTTGTAAATTCTTATTATATGTATTATTATTTTTCGTTAGCTATAATAGGTCCCATCGTTGGGCAAAAGCCTCCCCTCTTTGTTTCCATCTGTCGCGGTCTCTAGACGTGATTTGCCATTCTTATTCAAACTGTGTAAGGTCATCCGCCCATCTTTTTCTTGGTATTCCTCTTTTTCTTGGACAGTCCCGAGTCCAGTTGGGACGATTTGTTCCCATCTTTCAGGATGCATGCGACAGACATGGCCTGCCCAATCCCATTTTAATGTAGCCGCTTTTACTTCCACATCAGCTATCTTGGTGATTATATGTATTAATTTAAACATTTGTTTTACAAATATAAGTATATGTATTATCGAGACCAGGATTACAAACATCAGTTTCTGGTTCTAATTGAACCTCCAACTATTCTTTATTGCATCGCAGGAATTAGCCGCCTGTAGGATAGGGTGACAAATATGCGATCAGTGACTTTACCATCATTTTTGGACACATTCGCGTGTAGCGATCGCAACGCGCTACTTACTGCCAGGAAAGGCTAAAGTTTTTCTATAATCCATACAGTCCCTCAACAGATTTTTCGAGTGAACTTACTTTTTGAACGTTGCTAGGAACTTTCATGATTAGTGGAATAAAAGTACACAGTCGGTTTTTCTTACAGTGACGAGTGACTATAATTTTGATTCCCATTCGCGGCCTGCCAGTGGGGAACCACTTGCAAGTCCCATTTACAGTGGTGATATTTTTAATTTAGTCAAAAATCAGCAACTATCGTCCTGTGTGGATCCGGCATAGAATATAACCACTCCTCCGTGTAGTAAAAAAAAATCGAAATGAAGAATAAAATTAAATAGCTATTTTCCTTGTTACAGGCTTGAACAAGCAGAAGCAGTGATCTGTTAATTATGTGGCTTCATATTGCGAGCCAAACCAATGATTTGTGAACAGTTTTAATGATACCAAATCCCGGTATCTCGGACATTGGATGCGGAAATTTTCATTTCTTACCCTTTATTTCACAGTGATGTGTGCATTTTCAGTTGTTATAATATTATACATATTTTTGTATCTGACGAAATGAAAAAGATATGAAATATTTTAGCCATTATTTTTTAGTTAAGATTGAGTTTAAGAATGCCGCTTAAGAATAACTTGTTGGATACGATTAAAAATTTAGTAGTTTATGATGCGTTTTATTGTTGAAGTAAGTAGTTCTCCGAAGTATTTGTACAAAGTACTGCAGCTTTTTAGGGTTCCGTACCCAAAGGGTAAAAAAAGGGACCTAATAAAATAAATATTACTAAGACTTCGCAGTCTGTCCGTCTGTCTGTCTCCAGGCTCTATCTCAAGAACCGCGATAGCTAGACCGTTGAAATTTTCACAAATTATGTATTTCTGTTGCCGCTATAACAACAAATACTAAAAACAAAATAAATATTTAAGGGGGGCTCCCATACAACCAACGCGATTTTTTTATAGATAATGGTACGGAACCCTTAGTGCGCGAATCCGATTTGCATTTGGCCAGTTATTAAGGCCATACCCAAATTTTCCGGGGTCCAGTGGCGCCGCCATTTAAAATAAATCATTTTAAAGGAAACGGAGATATCATTTAAAATTGTGTCTTGGTCAAGTTCTAGATACCCATTCAAAGTATTTTTTAAACTACTTTTTGTAGTTTAAAGTGAGAACGTGAAGCTTTTCTACGCACATTTGCGAAAAACGGCCACTTTTAGCTAATGTGCGTAGAAAATCTTCACGTTCCCACTTTAAATTATAAACAGTAGTTCATAAAATAGTTTTAAGGGTTATCTAGGGCTTGACCAAGACACAATTTTGAATGATATCTCCGTTTCCTTTTAAATGATTTATTTTAAATGGCGGCGCCACTGGACCCCGGAAAATTTGGGTATGGCCTTAAGATGAATACCGTGCAGACGGGGCCGTGGCGCTCTTGTTTGAAATAAAATTTGTACTCAGTATGTCTACTTCCGATCGATGTCGACACGGCAGTTCTGTTGATCCCATCACGTCGATTTCCCAAAAAGTCAACCGATCTTAGGTACGTATTGACCAACATGACAACTAGTCATCGAAATATACCTATTTTAATACATTTTTAATATTAAAACATACTTCCACACTTCTGAACGGTATTAGCTTTGGGTCCAGGTGCGTGCACCCATTTGAATGAAAACGATATAATTTAAATTGTGTCTTGACCAAGCTCTAATATCTTTTCAAAGTTTTCAAAGTATTTTTTTAAACAATTGTTTATACTTAGTTTAAAGTGCGAACGTAACGTATAATGTGCGTAGAAAAGTTTTTTGTTATAGCTGTTAGCTCAGATTAAAGTGTTAGCCTGGGCAACATAATATAGGGTATACTTGATTCAGAAAAATGGCACACCTGATGCCGAACCATAATGGTCCAGCTAAACTATAAGAGCTATAAAAATTACTCCTTAGAAAAAGTTGTTCAGCCTCACGAGCATTTTCCGAAGACATAAAGTTCCCACGAATGAAGTCGCGGGCTTCGGCTAGTATTTATTTACGCTACATACGTACATAGCACCACAACTGTTTAGGACGTTATGTTATATAACGCGGATGGGACATACACAAACATACCCGTTATATCAAAACGGGCTTTACCAGATCACTATAGTATTATGAAATTTAAAATAATTGGGCAAGTGCGTGTCGGGCCACGCGCAATGTAGGGTTCCGTAGTTGCAAATGCCAACTTTGAGTTCTTGCCACTAAAAACGTCTAAAAACTAATATCTATTGAATTTGTATGAAAATGTCTTTTTTCAAGTACATTTTATAAGTTGATCGCCTATAACTTTTTAATTTGTATACCCTACTTAGCTCTGATAGTTTTCCTTCAAACTACATTATACTTACATATATGCTATAATTGTGATTTTTTTCACGTGGCCATATATAACCGTTTAGCAGATAGAGGGGGGGAGAACAAAAATTTGAACTTTAAACCCAAATATTTCAGAAACGGATCCCTAAATCGAAAAATGGTGTTCACAAGCTAACAATATTTTTGAAAGATCTATTCAACGATACCCCACTCAAAGTGTTTGTCGAGAAAAAAAAATATTGACTACGTCTTTACTTGTATGGCAGCTACATTGAAAAAATTTTTTTTTCCATATTTTATTTTACGACTTTTTCGCCATAATTAATATACATATCCATGCCAAATAACAGCTTTCTAGTACTTATAGTTTCTCTGTAGGACCGTGGACAGACAGACATGGCGAAACTATAAGGGTTCCTTGTTTACTACGGAACCCTAAAAAACGATCAAATTACCAAAAAAAAATCGACTTTCCCAAACAAAATGCCCGGGCCGATTTTTTTTTGTTTCTTGACTATTATTCTAATTTCATTATACTAAAGCGATCTAGTATAGCCCGTGGTTTGATTTATTACGGGTATGTCCCTTCGACGTTGTATACGTTAGGGTTACTGGATGCCGATGTAATAAATCATAAATAGTGAGTCTATTAGCTAAAGTGGAAAAATCAGGCCAGCACGCCTTGGGGATATGATATCGCCAAGATATCGGGTTGAGCTAAGTATTAATAAAGGAAGTTTACAGACGCTATAGTCTTAATTTTTTTTTTTTTTTTTTCACTTTCTTAACGTACCTACATACTAAAAATAATTGAATAAGTACGCTACTATTATTACAATCTAGCCTATTAACTTAGACTAATTAGTAATTTTACATTGACCTAGTTTTATAAGCAATAGTATAAGAATATTAGTATTAATAAAGGAAGTTTACAGACGCTATAGTCTTAATGAGGCTTTTATTTTAGAGAAGTGTTCTCCCTTTTCAATAGAAGTACCTGTTACCAAGTAACTACTTGGTACTATCATGTACGAAATATTACTAAAGTATTGTACCATGGTTCTATTCGAAATATTTTTTGTTTTTTTCTGTTTTCATTTAGGTATTTAACTAAAATTGTAACGTTTTGTACTACTAATTAGGCCTACCATACGATCCATCGGAAGTCAGTGGTTACCGTTTTGCTATAGCATATAAACTTAAAGATCGTCTTATTATTTAATTTTTCAAAACTAAAAACTGTTCACTCCCAAACTACACAACCAATTTTGATAACGTTTCTATCGGACTTACAAGAAGGCAGTTTCAAACAAAAAAGAACATTCCAAATCGGTCCAGGTGTCTTTGAATAAGAACATACATATAAAAATAAAAGATTGTGACTAATTTATAACCTCTTCCTTTTTGAAAGTCGGTTAAAAATGGAATAATTTTTATTTACTTACCTAGGTTACATTACAACCTGAGATATGTAATACTATTATTAATTCTGTGCCTGAGATGTAATTTTTTTAAATTTTTATTTTGTTATTGAATTTAGTGTAACGTCACATAAACAAAGCTAAGCTAAGACAAATTATTTCAAATAATTTGTCAATCAATACACTATGGATATCATGTACACATGAACATATACATAGGTACATATTCATAGCGGCACCGCAACACATAACGCGTCTTTTGGTTTCGCCGTAGTTAGGTACAATACAATGCAATACTCTTTATTGCACAAAATAAATAAATACAGCACTTAAGTATCTTAAAAACTAGGAAATGCGCAAAAGGCGGCCCAAATTGGTAATTATAAAGGCCTGCGCAGACGACGGAGTTATCTCCGCGGCGGAGAAAAAAGTACGCTCCGCGAATAAAAAGTCCGCCGCGGATTTACCGCGAACTTAGCGCACACGTATCTTCGTGCATACGTACGTCACTCTTGAGCGCACAACGCGGACTAAAGTCCGCCATGTGCGATGCTTCGCCAATTCACACGAGTTCTATTTTTTTCCGTACTTTTGTCCGGTCCGCTCCCTGCATGTCCTCGGTTATTCGGGGGACTTTTTGTACGCGGTACTTTTAATCCCTCGTTTGCGTTACTTGATACAGTTGTAAGCGATCTATTTTAGCAGACAAAAAAGTCCGCGGACAAAAATCCCTCGTCTGCGCAGGCCTTAAAGATAACGAATATTTAAACACCTATGAGTATACTGCTAAATGCAGGTCTCCTCTTTTTAAAAGATGCAAGAACAAAGGTTGAGCAGGCCCGAAGTTGAAACCCCTTGGGAGCTCGAGGCGAAAAAATAATATCGAGTTTGGCGGGAAAACATATCGATGCAATGGGATTGCCGACTGCTTAGCCTCGGGTTATTGTTCTACGGATGTATTGTGTATCGGGGGAAGAGGAAATCAATTACCTACCTACCTACCGATATATTTTACTTTGCTGTATGTTCTAAGCATTTTCTTTGTATCTTGATAGTTACGCGCATTTATACGATAGGATTCCGCAACCCATGGTGAAAGAGTCTGTTGGGGAAACGGAAATAAGTAAATTGTCCTGTCGACGATAGTCCAGTGGCCAATGGGTCGTAGGAGAACGGTTGCGGAATCATACGATAGAGCTCGTTTACAAGAACTTAAAAAAGCGTCATCATTAATATGGCTTCTAGATGTGCTGTAAGTGTAGGTAGATTCATATAGACATTACATACAAACCCAAAGGCTGCTTAGTGAGAGTGGTGTTGCTTTAGGTAAAAAGAAAGCAGAAGTAGTTGTCGGTTTCTAGCAATAAAGCTGAAATAATCACTTCCAAGCTTGTTACAGCCACGCTGAGCAGCCACGTTACTTTGTGGTTTTACCCATTGAGTGGGTTCACATACAAAACTAAAGGCTGAGGTTACTTGGTGGGAACGACATTCCTTTATATATACAGATAGCTTTGTTGTAGTTTTTTAGCCATGACATTTATATTAGGTACCTCGTACTGTTCCCTGCTTGGGCTCCAGTACAAGTCAAAGATGTCAGACAAACCCGGCCGCTAAGACTTACTTCTTACTTCTCTTGGGGACAATTTTCCGCAATTAGGCCCGAATTTGCCGGTCCGGTTTTGCGTGGGGAGTTTAGTTCTCGAACCAGCCCAGCTCCTGCAGGAAGCCTAGAACGCCTGTTGGGGCCCTGCACGCTTCCGCCATATTTCCCGGATGTTCTAGGAACCTTCTTATGTGTGCGACGCCATCGCACTTCAAGAGGAGATGGGCAGGGCCGCGCCGACCCCCGGCAGCGCCTGTGTGCGGAACCTATGAAGCGCCTCTTTTTTAACGAATCTTCATAAAAAACGAATTTAAATTTTTAACGAATATTTTTAATTATTAATTTTGACTGAAATAAATGTTCTCCAGTTTTACAGTACTTAGATAATATTATCATTAATATCTAAGTATACAAAACTGGACAACATTTAGCAATTAGGATACTAAATATGTAAATCCCGTTTGCTTCTGCTTGCCAATTACCAGTGCTGCCAACTAGTCTTAGCGAAAACGCGCTGTCAGCGCTGTAAAAAAGCGCTAGAAAGCGCTAAAATGGCTTTTTAATAAAAAGCGCTATATTTCGCGCCAACCAATAAGGGAAATTTATTAATTTATTGATTCGAAATAAATTAAAATAATATATTTGTGTATCGAATCAAGAGATTATCAAATTAACCTCATTCAGTTCGAGTATTCATCGAGTTTTCGATTTGCGTTGCCGATCATCGACAACTTACAAAATTATTGCCCCACAGATAAAATAAATTTTATGATAGCATGAAATGAAACAAATAATATACGTAAAATCAATATTTTTTATAATGAAATCAATGATTTATGGAAACAATATTTTTGACTTAAGAATCTATCAGGGTTAAATCTTCATCATCATCGGATTCTGGTATTACGTCTTCATTTATATTTATTCCTGCCGAAGTAGAAGGTTGATTGTGGTCTAGTTTTGTTTTGAATTTGTACTTATCAGTCGATGATATTTTCACAAGACGTCGCAAGGCAACTTATAATTTACGCAGTAACTTCTTTTAAATAAAAGTCCATAACGCACATGTAAAATGGCATTTATAGTATCTAAGCCTAAGGAATTTCGCAACTTATTTTTAATAATATTCATTGTGCTGAATACTCTTTCAATATAAGCTCGATAAGAAATATAGTTTTATATAATTAAAAAGAGCGCTAGATTTAGCGCTAGGCGCTAAAACGCGCTTCGAGACAAAAAAAGCGCTAGATCTGGCGCGAAAAGCGCTAAGTTGGCAGCACTGCCAATTACTGCGAAAAATAAAACTCTAATTTAGCTTGGCTATCTCGTTTGTTAAAATCGGGGAATCCCCGTGACCCCACCCGCTTGCGTCGCACGCATCGCATCGGGTTGCGTTCACAAACTCACTCATACAAAAAAAAACTCGGCGCCTCTACGGTTCAAAATAACTAGTACTTTATCTGTGGTTCAAAAGAACTGCCGCCGTTTTAACGTTGAGCTCGTAAGTAATGTAAACTAAAATCCTAAGCGTAAAATGAAATCATAAACGTGAATAATAATAAACATATAAATATTGAGAAACTTGTTCAATAAGCGTAATATATGTTTTGTTGTTTACAAGGCCTATGTTGCGCCTATTGTACCTACTTACTTATCACTTATCGAAACTCCACTACAAAAAACACAATAATTTAGGTAGCAAAAATAATTTAGGTGGCAGTGGCGGCGCGGCGCCCCTATTGTCTTGGCGCCTGTGTGCGCCGCACACTTCGCACACAGGGGCGGCGCGGCCCTGGAGATGGGTCGCGGTTTCTTCAGCCTCCATGCATGCTCTGCACAGAGGACTGTTAGTTAAACCTAGGGTGAAAAGGTGTTTGTTTAGTGCACAATGACCAGTAATGATGTCAATCATACGGCGTAGGTTCCTCCTTGGCAGTGTTACCAGACGTTGGGATAAGCGACTGTCCCATTGGGGCAGCGCCTCCTTTGCCTGTCGGCATGTCTTGAGGGATTGCCTCCGTGGTGTAGTGGTTAGAGCGTTCGGCTCATACCCGGAGGTCGCGGGTTCGATTCCCAGCGGGGGCAACGACTTTGTGTTGTTGTCCTGGTTTGGTTAGGACATTGCAGGCTGATCACCTGATTGTCTGATAAGTAAGATGATCCGTGCTTCGGAGGGCACGTTAAGCCGTCGGTCCCGGTCACTGTCTTTGACATTGGTCGTTACCTAAAACCATGTCAGAGGCCTTTAAGGCGGTTTAAAAACTCTGACACTAGTGTTAGTCACTAACACACTCGATAAGAAGAAGAGGGATTGCCATGATTAAGCCTGCTCTTCGGCAATACGACTCTTGATCCAGGAGCGAACCTGTGTGAAGGGAATCGGCGCCATCGGAAGGGGTCCGGTGTCATCCTCGATCCCCGACACGCCAGCTCGTCCGCTGCATCGTTACCCAGTAAGTTACTGTGACCTTTGATCCATTGCCGCTAGGACTACCTATGTATGAAATCAAAAACGATCGAATCCGCCGATCCTAATGTGCTTTTATTACGCAAAAGATTAAATGCTACTTGTCACAAGTTAGTGTACTAAATATAAGTTGCAGCTAAGTGCTGCGTTTATAATAATATTAATTAAGAAAATGTTCGTCTTTGCCTGAACATATAGTTACCTGCCGCCCCTACCGCCTACATTAGCTTATGACTGTGGCTTGGCTATCCGGGCGTTAGGGTGTCCATGCCGTTTTTAAATCGATTTGTCAATATATAGACATACGAATACGAGTAATGTAGGTAGGTAAGAACTTATATAAACGGGACTTAGCACGAACCTTTATTGTTGTGAATAGCGTCTCGATACAGTTGCCTGATTGTCTGTGACCACGAAAGATCTCATCTAAACGTTAGGCTTAGGCGCCACAAAAAAGGTTTTGTAAGTCCCATCCATGGAATTGTATGTACTGGTCCCATCTGTATCTATTAATCTTGTTCAAAGCGCAATATTTTAAAAACCAATATAAAATTAAAAACTTATCAGGTAGGTAGCTATAAATAGGAATTACCAACTTTCCTACATGCTTACCTTTGGCGCAAGTAAATTGGCATCATCGCGGCCTTTACGAAGTTTCGAACAACATCAAAACTTCCACGGGTTTCTTCCAGTGTATGGAATTTAACGAGTTCTGAGGTTGTTATACTGCGGTAGGTAGGCACTTATGTTGTGTGCTTACAATATTTTACATTCGGTTTTATTCGTATAGATATGTACCTAGTTACAAGGACAGGTATACTTACGTATATGCAGTGCCGGTTTTAGCACTACCTGCGCCCTGGGCGAGATTTCAACGGTGGCCCCTACCTAACCGCAATTCAAACCCATTCGAAACAAGATTTACGATATCGAAACAAAAAAAAAATGCCTCGCACTTTTTCCTATGTAACATTCACTCACATCATACTCATTTATTGCATACAAATTATAGACTATGTCACCCGGATAGTAATGAAGAATCGATTGAGATCTCATTTGTGAAAATTAGATAAGCGGTTCGGATGCTAAGGTGGAACACACATAGATATCCACAATAAAAAAAGCAATGAATACATATACGTAAAGAAATAATCATTTATAAAAAAAAGGAAGTGGGCCTCGATCAATAGGGGTGACGACATTGTCCAAAAATTATGATTGTAATTAGTCGGCCTTTTAGATTATCCAAAAATAATAGACCAGTATTTTTCAGTTTAGTAAAAAAGTAAAAATTTACAAAGATACGGAGCGTCAAAGTTCCGGAGTGGGGGCTTGCGACGTCACACTTAAGTAAAAATCGTACCCAGCCGTGACGTCACGCGAAATTTATATGCGCTGTATCTTTGTCAATTTTGGTTTCGCAGAGAAAAGAAAAAATACGTGTACAATATTTTTTAATAATCTAACCTATGATCCAAAAATATTTTTCCATTCGTCATGCCTCTTAGCGAGGCGATATACATGGGCAGTAGTACCCTGGGCGGTCGCTCAACCGCGCCCTAACACCGCTACTGCGTATATGTATGTCCCTACAACAATTTATAAGGAAGTCGTTAGAGAGAGGCAGCTGCTTATTGGATTTAGTCCTTAAATATTATCGACATGATATTTGTATCGTTCTTATTAGGCTGATCGTATCTTTAAAGGAGTGTTCTCTAAAATACTATCAATTATTATAAAGAGTACCTTCAAGTAGACACGTAAAATTTTTAAATTACCTAAATTTTAAAGTACCCTAAAATAGAATGAAATTGAAACTATAGGATATATTAGGTTAGGTATGATTGTTATTCATAAAAAAATTCTATGTCTATGATGTTATTATATACCTACAACGTGGAAGGGCCAATCCAAAAGAAAATGACTTTCTTTGCTGCACTTTTGAATGGAAATGCCGAAATTGTTTCTTTATTTTTGACTGTTGTTTTAATTTCATTATACTATAGTGGTCTCGTATAGGTAGACCGTGGTTCGATTTATTACGGTTAGTCTCTTCCACGTTGTATATTATAAGTCTAGGTTAGCATGGTTTCCATTTTGTCTAGATCTCTAATTATCAGTGGGACATTATAGGAAATAGGTATTCCGAGTACTATTGTCTTTATGTACCAGTGATTAAGATTTACGTCAGTCAGCGGGGCTAACTACTGAGAGCCCGTGGTCGTGACAATGGCCCAAAACACATAAAGGTGTTTTTCAGCGAAGGGCCTCTAATGACTGCTCGGAATTACGATTCGGACGAGGGTAAGATGGCCGGTCACGCGACGTGCGTCTGTGGAATGTTTGGATTGTTTCACACTGAAGTACAGTCGATGGTAAAAGTATTACTCATGTATGAAGTGTTTGTATTTTTTATAAGCTTTTATTGAACTTGTAATGTATCTTGTAGGTATGTATGTATGAGTGTTTGTTTAGGTCAAATCTTGCAACTCAATTTTTAACCAGTTAACCTCAACCATGGTATAATAAAACAGGTATTCTCTTTCCGAGATGGAACTTGACTACGTCACAAAGTGTTGCCACTGATTTTTCTTTTCAGTAAATTTAAGGACTTTCTCAATTAGTTCATGAATATTAAATAAAATATTAAGTAACTTAGCTATGTAGTATCTCGCGATTCTCGCGTGTTTCATCAATTCAATATTTTATAAATTGATATAGTGGATTATTAATTCGAAATTGGTATATAAAGTTCAAAATGCATTACGCCTAGGTAATTCAATTTCACACAGTGGCAACAATCAAACTGATGACGTAGTCAAGTTCCACCTACGTCATCAGCTGTCACGGGAAGAGAATGCCTTATTTTATTTTATCATGACCTCAACCGATTTAGCTGCAATTTTGTATACTTGTGTAAGGCGGATGACAATACAATATTATCAATGAGCTGTTCTAAAGATGGAGCCGGGAGATATTCGAAGGAACTCAGTTATAAAACAACATAATCTCATTTAGTAGGACTCGTTTCATTTGTCTTGACGAGCACTTTATGGTAGACGATGTCTAGGGTCTGATCACGGTGACGGAAGGTGGTCGATGGAACTCGAATATTCTATAACCTGGAAGTAATAAAATGACGCAACTCCATCGAGTTTGAGCTTATTTCATCTGTCTTAGTAAATACTTACTAAGACAAAATAAATGTATTGTTTGGCTTTACAATAAAAGTTTGTACAAAAAAAAAAACTTAAATCGATAGTTATGAAAGAGTAAGAACCTATAGGTAAATATTCGGCGTTTGGCGCCCAACGATTTTTTTTGAAGAAAGTTGTGTTAGAAGAACCATCTTACTACCAAACCTTAAAAAGGCCGACAAAGCCTACGATATCAATATCAACCAAAAGCAAACGATCGGTGTGTGTAATGTTTGACGTATATGTGGATATGAATCATAGTACCCAAAAGATTTGCTAGCGTATCACCTTTTGACATGATTTATCAAGATTTCTTCTATTCGACTAAGGCTGTGGCATTTTTTTAATAAAGCAAAAGGTAACTCGTACGTTACTTACCAATATTGTAACAAATTTATGACATACTGCAAATATTTTCTGTGTAAGACTAGTTTTTTCATTTACTTGCTCAGGTACTTTCGTCTTTATCTGTACCTACCTTCCGCCTTTCCGTTTTTTTTTGTATTGAATCTACAGAAAGTCTAGTCTCTTTAGTTCTACTGTAAAGTTTGGTAGCTACAAATGTAAATGTGCACCCGTTTACTAGAAGTGACTCAGCCCGTCGGTATGAACATCTTTTATGGAATATGTATAGGTAAATATGGGACCAAAGTTGGCATTTCCTAAAAACCTTTATCTTAAGTAGGTAGAACTTCGTAAGTTATTTACAAACTACGCTGAAACTTGAGTTACTTTTATTTAAGAAAAATTTAAATTTCGAGATGCTTTTATCCCAAAAAATACAAAAAAAAATTAGTTTACGAGTTAAATACTTAGAAACAAAGTTTGACATTCTCGCAATAAAACATCTGAAACATTCCTGTAATATTTGACGCCGAAGTAACTTGTGGCAACCCATTGCGCGGTTCACTTAGCCTCCGTTCACATACATTGGCTAGTTGGATGATCATTTTATATTGACCAAGTTTTCTGCGGCGGATTTTTATACCCTATATACTGCAAAGCTGAAAGCATATATGTGAGTCACTGTTCAATGATTCATATACTGAAAAATAAAGACCTCTATACTACATTAGCTTTAGTACAATGACACTAGTTCTTCAGTTCTATTTTTTCTGGTACTACCATATAAATGTAACATTAAGGTCTTTAACAGGCGTGATATTATGTATGTATGTATTAAGGTCTTTGGTTGGTCGAAATAAAAATATTTTATTTTTATTTATTTATTTTATAAACCCACTTTCTAATCCAAATCGTAACTATCAGTCTTTTGACCATTTTCTACGTGAGATCTATAAGATCCCCAACCAACCTCTAGTTCACACTATGCTAGTGCGACGTTCTCGTAAATTTTTTATTTGGTCTGAGATTTTACCCAGTACCTTTATCAAATCAACGCGCATAAAGTCTGTCCGCGTTTTGTAACAGTTTGGTAGCAGTTTAGTTTCGCACACCAACTGCATTCCACTCCAAACTTTATTTGTGGAGGGACGTTCAATGGAAATTAGTAAATGAGGAAAGTTACCTGCGGGGTACTATGGGACGGATAACAAGTGCCGGTCTTTGCCCCTTGCAATGGATCGTTTAGCATGTTTAGGCGTTACAGTCGGTTCGGGCCAACGATTGTCGTACGAGTGCCATGAATTTTTCGAATAAGATGAAATCCTTGTGGTGTATTTATGAACTTCTAACTCTATACTGAAATGCGTTCCGCAAGAATTTTCAAAACGCCCGATTAGAAGTTTGGTATATACGTACCTAAAAAGCTGTTACGTCGATTCCTGTGGGTTGTGAATTGATAAACAAAAATAATATTATCTTTGGATATTTGTATCACTTGATAATTATCAATTTTTCCTTTTATTATGTTAACGTTAAATCATTTACTTACAGTTAAGTTTACTGCCGCTTCCTAAGCGCTAGTACAGAAGAAGCGTTAACAAACTGTACTACAGAATTTTCTCCAAAACGTCATATGAAAATTAGGCATGTGGACTGAGATTACACTGTTATGTTATACTATTAATTAAACACAACTATCACTTCGACCACGCGGGCACTAGCATTGGCTATTTTTATCATAAATATGAGATTACTTTGATTTAAAGTCTTACATAGTAGATAAAAGCTTTTAAAGCTAAAATATTGTTTGACCGAAACTAAACACTCCGATGATCATATCATCACTAAATTCGTCTGGACGTGAAGATGAGGTCGTAATTCAATTTGGACCGTAGCAACACGAACCGAAGGCCCACTTTTTGCTACGTTTTTAGGGTACGACATGAAAGGAAGCGAATTTGTAGGGTACGTAATCACATCAACTATCCAAATGTTGGACCGAATATTGTCGTATTTTTATAAACATGTTATAGAAGCCTTTAGTTTTATTTTCGTAGTACTTCGTAGCAATAATTGCTACGAATAGCTACGAAGTGCTACGAAATGAGAAATTTTATAGATTTACTAACTAACAAATCAAACTGAATAATAATTAAATTAAACTAAAAGTACATCATGGAAAGTTTTTCTTGTTGTTATGACAGAAAAGTTAACATTAAAGAATGTCCGTTACTCCCGCATGGAAGACTCGCAGATTATAAAATGTTAAATAATCTTATCGATAGGAGAATTTCCCCGCTGTTAATGTCATTGCAAGAAGGTAAAATAAATGTGATGAGTATGTATGTAAATTCTCGAAATTCATTTATTGGTCCAACGGTATTTTATCACGATGACTACAATATATTAATATAGAAAAAAACCATCTGTCAAATAAAAATTAAATACAAGTACAGCAATTAGTAGCTATATATAAAATAACCGGCATTATACAATGTCCTTTTTAATTAAGTACAAATATTTTAAGGGGTGATTCAGTCCATCATTTCGAACAACTATTCCCAATAAATGTATATCGAAATACGAAAAAAAAATTTTCATTTTCGATAGTAATGATATCACGTGACTACTTCGATTTGTATGAAAACCTAAAATTTTTTTTCGTATTTCGATATACATTCATTGGGAAAAGTTGTTCAAAATGATGCACTGAACCACCCCTTAAAATATTTGTACTTAATTAAAAAGGACATTGTATAACTGCAGCTGTATACACGCTGACTTTTCATTGGTTTTGGAAAAGAAAATGTCTAAAAAAATAAATTCCTCTATCCATATACGTAATCCAAATTTGCGTATGACATAAGATAAAAAAGTTACAAAAATGATTTTCGATCGAGACCACGTAGCACTCGTCCAAAACTGTTGCGTGAACTCGCGTGACCATATAAAATTCGGGCGGCCGGCCGGCGACGACGCCCGGTCGTGGAACTACTAATTGATCTCAAGATTTTACTTTCGAGATTAGTCAAAATTTTTTGGTTCTGAATTTTTTTTTTGACTAGCTAATTAGGTCTTACTAACGATTCTTATGAAGTGGCCTTTGGCTTCAAAACCAATGAAAAATCGCCGTGTATAATAGCAGTCTTCAGTGTAGTTTCGAGCGTTTCGATTTCGATACCATAATTACTGAGCACGGCACCGGCACCCGCTGAACTGGCCTAATCTATTTACAATTTCAACTTGATCGGGCAAATTAATCATAGCCTAACAGAAAAAAGTATTAAAATATAATAAAATTTACGGGAGTATTGGGAAGAAATAAAATGGCGAATTTTACACCTACTCGTTTACTGCCACTTTTAAAATAACAGTCACTGCATTGTTTTTACACGCACCGCGTTGCGTAGTCCCCTACTGTCCCCGTTTAGGTATCGAAAATATACCTACATTATTACTGTGCGCGAGGCGACCACTCCGGAGTGGGAAATTCAGTTATATGAATCGTTTTTCCAAAGTCATAAGAATGAAATTGGCTTGCAATCCGCCTGCCTCCGTGGTGTAGTGGCACAGATTACTAATAAGTTACTACGTAACAGATACATCACTTCCCTACAAACGCCAAATACCTACGCTTTATTTAACTAAACTTTCTAGCTGTCAAGCGACGCGAGGAAATATGAGCCTAACTGCTTTGACTCAACGGAGCGTTTTAAGTGCACAGCGGGCGATGACGTCGGCCGCTGTGAGATTACCTTAGGGTTGACTCAATGTTGTTAAATACAAAAATGAACGTGACGCATATTTATGAAAAGAAATTTTATTAAAAAGGATCTATAGATGATTTGAATTTAAAAGTTGTGACGTAATAAGAGCGTGTGATTTTCATAGAAACTTCATTAACTGTGGATGTACCGTACCTACATCGCAATGAGAAACATACGATATTGAGTAATTCTTTATAGCATATTTTCTAGTTCACGTAAATCGTTGTTATATACTTGACTAGAGGAGCTCGGTGGCCCGCACTAGCACTTTCGCATGTAAAGCGGCACCGGGCGTGGTCCGCACTTGGATGGGTGACCACAAGTGGCATAAAAATTGAGCTCCTCTGTGCTTCGGAAGGCACGTATAAGCCATTGGTCCCGGCTGTCATAGTGTATGGCAGTCGTTAAGCTATGTCAGATGCCTTTAGGCAGCTTGAAAAATCTGAAACCAGTGTTGGCCACTTACACACACGAAAAACAACAACATATACTATCTGGATACAGTACATCGATGTTAAACTATCGACGTTCAGTAGGATACACAAACTTCATACCTACAAAATAATCTGATTGGACGAGACAGTACCAAATCCTATTCTTTACGACTACCTACTTTTTAACGAAAAAAAAACACTTACTTTCCTCGTCTTTTGGCAATGTGAAAAACGACAATTCTTTATTGGTTCTTTGATTTTGACATTGGAATACCGCACAATAATGTCTTGACATTGTTAAATATAACGCTTGTTTATATTGTAAATATAATATAAATATAAGAAGATATTGTAAACAAACAATACGCAGTAAGCAAGTCTCATGCACGCGACTACACAGGCCGGAGTGCGGCGCCCCTTTGCCACTTGGGCGTTAGAAAACACGGCTAGCCGGTAGGTACATTTTGAGCGATCTTGATCGAGTGACGGAGGCCTGGTAGTGGTTAGAGCGTTTGGCTCATACCCGGAGGTCGCGGGTTCGATTCCCGGCGGGGGCAACGACTTTGTGTTGTTGTCCTAGTTTGGTTAGGACATTGTGGGCTGATCACCTAATTGTCCGATAAGTAAGATGATCCGTGCTTCGGAGGGCACGTTAAGCTGTCGGTCCCGGTCACTGTCTTTGACATTGGTCGTTACCTAAAACCATGTCAGAGGCCTTCAAGGCGGTTTAAAAACTCTGACACTAGTGTTAGTCACTAACACACACGATAAGAAGAAGAATGGATTTCTAGGTATCTAAACGAAAAGGTACTGAGTTCTGAAGCGAGCTAAACTAAACCATATCGCTAACTATATGGAGTAGATATTTCTTTGAATTTCTTTGCTGAGTGAGACTTCTTTACTTATTATATGGCGTGGTCGGCATAAAACCGTCGTATAGATGATAATTTTAAGAGCAGAATGTTGTGATACTACCAGTATAAAAAATACGGTGAGATTCAAGAATAAACTTTTAACCTCCCATTTGGGCCATCAAAAGTTTTCTTCTTATTTTTTTATTTTTAAATATCTCTGTCTTAGGAAAGGGTCCAAACAGTTAATGTTTTTCGACCATATTGCAGGCATTCCAGAAGAAAGAAGAGTTAGAAGAATTCGTTATCATAGTATCGGGGGGCATGTATGAACAGAGTAATGAATGTAGACGACGAGAAAGAGATCGTAGCAATTAGAGGTATACACATTAAAGTTTTTATTGGTTTTGGAAAAAAATACTATTGTTAAAAAATTCCTCTATCTATATACGTAATCCAAATTTGTGTATGACATAAGATATAAAAGGTGCGAAAATGATTTTTGATCCGTTCAAATTCCTTTTTCCAAGCGCTAATTTGTATAGGGAGGCTGAATTTTTTTTTAGTTTTTCGTTATTGTGGTAGTTCATCATGGACAGGACTGCCTCCAAAACCTTGACTAGCGGTTAAAGGGTCACCCTGTATAAACATTTTTCGAACTTTTGAGACATTATGACGGCGTCAAAGCTAGAGACATATAGCCCAAAATAGAACTATCTAGAAGAAAATAGTTGACCAGGCCCAAGCCCACCCGCGGGTGTGGTGCCTTAGATGATGATAATGAATTATATAACAGCAAATATTATAATAAATCCATGTCTAATTTTTTACAATTATATTATATATTTTTTATGATTATATAAAATGTTTTAATAATTATATTTATTAAAACATTTTAAACTGCTTAAAGTCTCGACGTCTTTCTTGATCAACTTCTATGCAAGAGGATAACTTTATAGCACGAAAGACTCCAAAAATATTTATAAGTATGATAGACGCAAAAAAATAAATCATAAATACAAACTTTGTTTAAAAATGAACTATACCTAAATTAAAATTTTATCATTAATGATAGGGATGTGGACTAGGTTAAAAATATATTATTTTACTTAGTCCGTCAACTAGGTTATCTAAAAATAAAGGACCCATATTTTTTCGTTTAGCAAAGTAGACAAAATTCACGAAGATACAGCGCTTCGAAGTTTCGGAGAGGATGCGATTTACGTCACCGTTGGCTAAAAATCGTAGCCTATCGTAACTTCACGCAAAATATAAATGTGCTGTATGTTCGTCATTATTTGTTAACGAGAGAAAAGAATTAAATCCATATACCATACTTTTTAATAATGTAGCTAATCTGTATTGCACACCCACCGTAACCGAAGGGCATGAATGAAGAGATTGATGAGTTTAGATGAAGCAAAAGAGGTTTTTCAGTATAGTAGCAAGTGGAGGTCCATAGTCTGTGCCTACCTCTGTGGAAAACAGGCGTGATATTATGTATGTATGTAAAAAAATATCTTATCTTAGGTATATAATGAGCAAAGAAACATTTTTTTCCACATCCTTATTGCAAGAGAGCCAGATGCCGGTATTCCAGGTATACCTACTCATTGAGAAATGCGAGTGCATGCCGGCATTTTAACGAGATCTTCACCCTGGCTCGTCACATTACAAGATAAATGAAATATTATGATATTTCAAACGAATAGAATAGCTTTGTTTTATTTAGAGAACGGGTTACTCACGTATAGAGTCAGCTACTGCCGACATGTTTCGACCTCATCCGGAGGTCTTCATCAGGGCGAATGTGAATGATTGTATCTCACGTTAGTTTTAATCAAAAAATAATAGAATAGCTTTATGAATAATTGTAAACAATAGCCCTTCGCCGATCCTGCTTAATAGCAGGTTCTGTAATTAGTATAATTTTAGGTATTATCCATCCGTTAGTTATAAATTGTACCTATAGCAAATTCAGTCTGAAAAGAACCAACAGAATTTCTGATACCATCACTTAAACACTTGAATAGGATATTTAATTCTGATGTTTAAAGGCAAATAGATTTCATAACATAAGATATGATAATACGACATGATCTACATATTAAGATTAATTGCATTCGCTTTATCTTGTGTGTTCGTAAATACGACCACATAAAATTTTTCTTTTCGATCTAAACTTAACCTGGCTTCCTATTGTTTCTTCTTTCAAGTTAAGTGACTCTGGAATGCTTTGCCTGAAGACATCAAAAGTATTTCAAATACATTTCTACTTAAGAAAAAAAGTTCACACGCACCTTCCTGTTAATTTGTTGCAGCAGAACTAGTCATTATATTAAAACCTTTGTGCATGTATAGTTATATGTGTGTGTATGAGTGTTTAATTTATGTGTTTTGTAGGAATTTATTAAATTATAAAAATGTAGGTATTTTAAGTAGGTATTTGGTAAAGTACCTATATTTTTTCTCTATCTCTTATCCGACATGTATAATTATTTCTCATTACCTATTCAGAATATATCCCTATATAGAACATACCTACAATTATGTTAAATACACCCCACCCGACTAACTAATGCCACGGCTAAAGCGTTGTAAGCAATACCTATTTAGACGTACCTATAAGTACAAATTTGCTGTGGTATTGGAATAATATTATGTAAATACGCATAACTTCCATAATTTGCACATTGTTAGAGGAGATATCTCGTAATAAACTTATGGCATTTGGAGATAAGTTGATACTACCTACCGCACGGGTAACTTTTGGGATAGAGGGCTTGTGAGCGCCACTTTATACGTTTAAAGCTGTTGTAGTGAGCAAATTGTAACCTTTTACAGGTATATGACGGGTAATCCTGTATTCATTCATGTAATTTTATGAGCTATATGCTTTGGTGTGAAGTTTACATTTGCCTCTTGTTTTACTTCGATTTAAAACACGACTTTTACCTTCTCCTTTATCTGTTTCATGTAGCTATGCCTCTGTCTTCCTGCCCCCTTAGCATGGCAACGGTGCCAGCGCTATCGTCTATCACTATCTCGCTCTACGCACATCTTGATAACGAGCAGAATGGCAGTAGACCATCGCGCGGTATAAACTTTATCTGGGTTTATCAACAGTGCCATGCTACAAGGGCTGGTACACCTTTATCTTCCATTTTTTCTTTAAAGATTTTTTAAATGAAATTGTCGTGTCGTATTTGAGCTATTCTCTTTCTTATTTTAATAGTATTTTGTATACATACACTATCACGTCTATAGTCCTAACATCAGTTATCACTCGTAGCATTTCGCCCATCAAACATAAGCCTTATTAAAGAAGTCTAAGTTTATTTTAATTAATACGCTGGTACGCAAAATAATAGAAAGTAAATCTTTATGCAAATTACTTCTATTAATTTGGCGAAGGACTAAAACGGACAACCGAATTAATTCACCGAAATTCCGAGCGAGGGTCTATTATCACAAAATATTGATTTCCAAAGTTTATTTTAACGAAAAGTAAATTGACTGTTGCCAAAAGTTGTCTAACTTGAAATTTAAAAGTTACGCAAAGACGTCTAAGTATCTACGTCTTCTTGGTAAAAGTCAATTTAACGATCTCTGTTGAAATTGGTAAGTCTGTCGTTTATAAGTAGGCATAATTAAAATAATTAATTGGTGCGATGGAGATTTGAGTGTTTGCAAGAATCTTCGATACATGTTTGGGTTTGAGGAGTATATTGATTAAAATTTATAGACATTTGTAGGTAAGTTAAAATCTACTTTGTCACACGGTTTTTTAAGGTACTATATACCTAGGCCAAGTAGTTTCCTAATTTCCACTCATATCGCAGTAAATTTTTTTGCCCATCAACTTCGACCTTACGTTTCGTGCTGTCATAACTTGGGACTTGAGATGATTGAAGGGAGAAAAGAGACCGGAAGCGTTGGTGTGACGACTAGCGACAGTTTGAGAGGGATTGGAAATATTTGGAAGGAAATGAAGGAGAGAGCAGTGAGACAGTATACATTTAAAACAAGTTAAAATACTTTCTATTCTGACTCAGCGACCCAAAATGAGTTTTGGCCTCTAGCACAAGAGCCGCCAGCGCTCTCGGTCCTTTGCTAGTTCTTGCAGTTGTAGGTAAGTAAACATTCTGTTATTATTTAGCGTTTATGATGTATAAAAGAATACAATGTTGTGAATAAAGTCGAAGAAGGTAGATTTTTTCAGGGTACGATGTGCATTGCAATAATTATTTTTGTTTATTGAACTTCATTACAATACATGAAAATTGTAAATGGCGGACTTAATCAGTATCACGAAATATAATTATATTGTTGTAAGTTTCTTATAATCTACGAAAACTGATTAGTTTTCGCTGATTCTCTTTATTGGTTTTTAAAATTAAAAAAAAAACAATTGGCACACCCTCTTTTTAACTTTCCTAATCTAGCATGGAAGACGTCACTCGATTTCTTCTAAATGCAATTTCGGTTATGTTATACAACGTGAAAAGGACTTACCCGTAATTAATCAAACCCCGGGCTGTACTGAATCAAATTTTATAGTAAAAATAAAATAATAACCGAAAAACAAAAAAAAAAACTGGCAATTCCATACTAAAGTGTGTAGCCGCCCGGGTAATTTGTAGGGAATGTCGATTTTTTTTTGATTTCTTGACTGTTATTTTAATTTTATTATACTATGGTGTATAGATCTAGTATAGCCCGTGATTCGATTTATTACGGATATGTCCCTTCTAAGTTGTACAGTATACATATGTAAGCATTGTTTAACCTACCGATGTTTGAAGCGGTCACCTAATCCATTGTATTAAGGGCATGTCCCCCCTGATAGCTTCGTTACTAACCTATTACTCGGGACTGCGGGCGGGCTTCAACTTAATTGACTCAGATGCCACTCTGGCTAAACCTTGTACTCTAATGAAATAACAAGAGGCTGACCGCAACACCCAATAAAGCCTGTACAATCTAATTGTAACACTTAAAAACCTAGGTATATAATGTAACTAACAAATACTGTAACTACATTAAAGGCAGATTCAGGCCTGTACAGTGTTTAATCTAAGTATAACACTTTAAAACCTAGCTATATAATGTAACTAACAAATACTGTAACTATATTAAAGGCAGATTCAGGCCTGTACAGTGTTTAATCTAAGTATAACACTTTAAAACCTAGGTATATAATGTAACTAACAAATATTGTAACTATATTAAAGGCAGATTCAGGCCTGTACAGTGTTTAATCTAAGTATAACACTTTAAAACCTAGGTATATAATGTAACTAACAAATACTGTAACTATATTAAAGGCAGATTCAGGCCTATACAGTGTTTAATCTAAGTATAACACTTCAAAACCTAGCTAGGTATATAATGGAACTAACAAATACTGTAACTATATTAAAGGCAGATTCAGATAAGGTAGTGAATTACTTTTTATAAGCACCATTATAACTAAATAGGACAAATAATTTTGCTTTCCATAGGAACTGACATAGGAATAATTAGGATCAACTTGTCGATGGGAGTGTGCACCTTAAGAAGTTTTATTTAGATTTACTTTCAGGAATTCCTTATTTCTAGAGGTTTTTTTGTAGGGTATAAGACATGATATTTATCTATTATATAAACGTAAAAATTATCCAGCCAAGTGCGGATCGGACGCGCGCACGAAGAGTTTCGTATCAATATTTATTCAAATAAACACGTATGTTGTATGGGAGCTCCAATTTTTTTTTAATTCTGTTTTTAGTATTTTTGGTCATACCCGCAACATAAATACATCATGTATAAAAAATGCAACTTACTAGCTATCAGGCTTTATCAGATACAGCCTGGTGACAGACCGACGGACAGACAGACGAACAACAGTCTTAGTAATAGGCTTTGCGTACGGAACCCTAAAAATTTTCGATCCCCAAATTTTTTAAATTTACTTTTCTTCATACTTTATGTTTTAAGTTTCTTAAACAACTTAAATATATTATCATATTAATCAAATAACTCTAAGTAGATCATCTATAGGAACAGATAGCGCGATTTTACTACTACGTAGAAAACCACACGGCGCATTCTAGGTACAGTCCACATTCATACCTATTAAATTAAAAAACGTAGTCACTGCAAGATCCTGACATAAGTAATCAATAAAAAAAACAACCTTTAGTTTCACGGCTCGAGTTGTTTTCTTTTTATAATCGCAATATTCTAGGACTTCCCTTTTTACTCTCAAGTTTCTGCAGCTCGGCACGATCGTGATTTGAATTAAAAGCCGTAGGTATAAGTAAAAAATATCGCAGTCGCGTCCCTGGTTCCGTTGCAGAATATTTTATTTTTTATTAAATTTTCATTTTAAGGAAGTGAAACTTTGCCATTTTAAATTTGTTACTACAGAAATAAGATAATACGCAAACTGGGATTATTTTGTTCGCTTCAACCTGAAATAAAAGAGTCATCGTGATTTTATTATGTAATCGCTTGAGGCAACAGTTACTCGTTGCAGATGAGATCGAATCAGAAATAAAATCTCTAGAAAATCATAGGTAAGCCTATCATATCATCATTTCAGCCATATAACGTCGACTGCTGGACATAGGCCTCTCCCACGGAGAAGGTAAGCCTAGGTAAGTCATAAATGCTGGTTAATTTTTAGAATAAGCCGGGAACCGTATACTGCATTTTTTAATAAAGTTAAATACATTTATATTGCCCAGTCAATCAGTTCATTGAAAAGGTTGTGGGCGGGTGGATTCAATTTTAATGTTTGAACAGTTATATAATATGAGCACAAAGAAGAAAAAGTCAAAGCACGATGTCAGCGTGTTCCAAGTCTATATTGCTTCTCCTCTTATGTACTTACTCCATATCCTACCAGTTACCAGTATTAAAGGTGACTTATACCTGTGCTACTATGTATTCTGTGCTTAAACTCTACACAGCCTGAAATGCTACATACTAGAGGCAAGAAATTGAGATGACAGATACCTATAAGGAGATCATGTTATAAAATATTTAATATCTGACTTAGAGGAAGCGATTTTCAATTTTGTAGCGGAATTCTAATAAAAATCAAGCATTAAAATCATGCTCTGCAAACTTGTGATGCTCTAGAAATACGAGATTATTGCTTTAGAAGTAAAAATAAAAATGCGGGGAATGCTTTTGAGCCTTTATGTTAATCCTTAGCGTTATTAACAATTCTTTTTGTTTTTGTACAATACTCTGGGCATTTTTCGAAATTAAATCATGGTTCTCTATGTATTCTCATTAATACAGATACAGATACATTTTCACGTCTATATCCCTGACGGGGTAGACAGAGCCCAGGACCGCTAGGCCCAAAGGCCACGCTTAGCGTGATGGTGGGCGTTAAGATGGAATCAAAATAGTGATGGGTTGCTAGCCGCATCGCCTATTACCATGATTCAAATCTCGCCCATTCCCTCGACCGGCTCTTACGATCTGCGCGGGAAGAGAAGCAGTTGGTACATTCTACGTTTTTTCTATTCTCCCAGACCAGCATGGAAGCAGAATTCTCATTAAATTATTTGTTAATATAAACCTTCGCGTATTTTTTTAGAAAATTTGGTTATGAAACTTTAAAATATTTAAAGGTTGATTATATTTTAAAATTAGATGGTTCATAATTTTATTTTTCATAGAAAAATATACCAAAACAAAAAAAGCTTGAAAACAAAGGTATACAATCAACGTCGACGAGCGAGTCGGCAACTGTAGTTATCCTATTATAGTTCGAAGGCGTAATCCATGCCTGGGGGCCATATGTCTGGTTAAATACTAAAGAAAATAATGTTGGTGGTGGAACTTTTTTTGTATAAATCGATTTGAAAATCGTCCATCGTTCTGGGTTCATTTAAATGGTATTTGCTAATGGCGAGTGTGCGCTGCACTTACGCGGATAAACCCCGTAATGGAACCTAGGTGGATTAATTGAGGTGCTAATGGGTGCACGTACATATCTAGTAACATTTTTAGCTTTTCTTATTTATAGGAAGAATGTGGCAGTTTGTAAACACAATTGTAATTTTATAAATAGTGTCCGCGGAAGACCAGAGACGTAGATCACGCTTCGATATATGCTGAGCGTAAACCATTTTGGTGGAATATGATGATCTCATAGTGTCTGATACTTTTTGTTATTTATATTTCTACCTAATAAACATATTTTATTTCATTATTTACTTGAATAACGCGGTGAAATTAATTAATCCTTATTTACACATACTGCAAAAATAAACTAACAGTATTTTTATGCAACTGGGAAGAAGAAAGCATTCTTAAAAAAAGTGGCAAGCATCCGGATATCCTGACGATCACGACGCATATAGGGTTGCAAAATGGGCTACTCAAAAAGGGGTTGCCCGGGCCAAGAGTAACGACGTACACCCATTGTACGATAAGTTGGAGTCCCTGAGGGACAGAAGCTTTTTCTATAAGTTGGCACTTTCAGAGTCAAATCAAAGCGGCACTTGGAGGTCTCAGTGCCGCTGTGTTAAAGATCCTAACGGTAATCTTTTGTGCGGAGACCTCGCGATGAAGGAGAAGAGAAAGTATTTTCACGAGCCGCTGAGCCAGCAGCATAAAAAGGTGTAGCCACCGGACTTCACTCCAAATCAAGAACTATTCTTCCTCAAGAGCCACTCTACCCTGATGACGTTTTCATGAATTACTACAGTTGGTTGTCGGCCGGGTCTGGGGTGACCATTTAGGTCTTCTCGACCACGTTTAAATTCACGAATAAGTAACTATTGCTAACGCAGGAGCAGACTTCCAAAATGCAGCTTGTAAATTTTTATGAGATTCCTTGAAGATTAACCCTTGTTTATAATCATAGAAAATTATAGCACGAAAGGATTACAGCGAACTTCTAAAACAGATTCCGGTGTCCGTGAGTGCTGGCTTGACGTGTTCAAGAAAGATATGCGACCGACGTGCCAATTGTTGTTGGATGCTCAAGACCGTGTGAAGTAGAGAAGAAAAAGTCGGAAGGCGGACCCCGGGTTTTGCAGCATTACAGCTGAGGATGTAACTGGGAATGCGCTGAGATGAGATAGAGTATATTTATCAAGCTACAGGCTCTCTCTTTCTCTCTCTTAAATGAGCAACATTTATACTAACTGGTACCAACGGTGTCAAGGGTATGTCGAAGCATTGAATGCTCGAAATTAATAGGCCACCAGCAGGCGTATTCTTCAAGGTTCAGCCAACACTTAGTATATAGGTACCTACACATGTTAATTAAACAAGAAATAACAAGGTGTTCTAAGTTTGACGGCAATGTCTGTCTGTCTGTCGTGTGTTTGTCTGAGGCATCGTAGCTCTGGAATGGATGGACCGATATCGAAGCGGTTTTTTTATGTGGTGTTTAGCTATGTTTGATGACAATCGGTTTAGCCGTTTAAAAGTTATTTGGGGTTAACGCTTGAAAAAAAATTGGACTGGCAAACAAATTTCTCGTATAAGTTAAAACTAATTGGTTATTAAATGTGTTCGTACATTTCCAGTTTTCATTTTCCAGTTGAAAGTACAAGATTTTCGAAGCAATATTTGCTCCAGTGATTCGAGTAAGTTGATCGAATATGCTGAGAGCTCTGCTCTATCAATCTAAGAAAATGCAGGAGTGCAGCAAAATAAATAAAAGCTAGGCATCTCTGGAGACCGCTGTATACGATGGGATATTAATATCTTCTAAATGCAGTACGTGAGCCGCTTACTGACCAAGCAATAATGTACTGACTTTCATTTGAAAGATTGCTGATATTGTATAGTTATTCTAGTTCTATGGGTATATAGTTCTTTTGTGCTATATTTTTTTTGGTTGACACAGCATTCATGTAAGCTTTTTGTTTGTTTGTTTTTCGTGTGTGTAAGTAGCCAACACTGGTGTCAGATTTTTCAGGCTGCCTAAAGGCATCTGACCTAGCTTGATGACTGCCATACAATGATGACAGCCAGGACCAACGGGTTGTACGTGCATTCGAGAAATTTTTATGCCACTTGTGGTCACCCATCCAAGTGCAGACCACGCTCAGCGTCGCTTTACTTGCGAAAACGCTAGCAATGCGCACTCCCGTTTGGCCACCGAGTTCCTCTTAGTAGTAAGCTTTTACTTTGCAAAACCTTGCGTAGGTAACCCAGGGCTAATGATGTATATGTTACCTTCTTTGATACAAAATGACTAAAAGCATATTTATGGGATTTTCTCATTTACTTAAAACTAACAGATATATATATTTATAACAATATAAATCAACAAATAAATGATTAGTGATTTTTGTCAAATGTACCTTTTTATTTACTTATTGTTTACAAAATACAAATTGTACAGAAACAAAAGGCGAACTTAACACTCAAAGCGTTGTCTACCAAATTGTGGGTCGCAAGATTAATGGTTATAATAATAAACCTACATAAAATACTTTTACTGTTAAATCCCATTTTTATTATTGTTGGATATATATGTTATTTTATATTACTCAAGTTTTAGTTTAATTTTCTTTTTGTTGTTATTTAGAACCTAACCAAATTGTTAAAATAAACGCAATAAACCCAAAGAAAAATATTAGAATTCAGTTTCTCTCCGACGTTCAGAGCGTTTCATATTTGTTTAAAAGCTTTGCATATAAAACCGAAAGAAAAGACCAAATGAACTCAGGTAAAATTTACAAACAATCGTACGCTGTCTGGTTGTCTGGAAAGACCGCCCATTGTATTCATTTAATGAAAAAATATTTCTTTGTCTATCTATCTACGTTTAGTGAAGTTTGAGTTGCAAAAAGCACTTGAGATTTTATACTAATACGAATGATGTTTAGCAGCCCTTAGCTTTAGTTCAATTAATAGGGAAATAATCATAGACCTAGATTTTTTCTTACTGCATAATTCTTAAATCTATGGAAAGAATAGAGCAAAAGGTGTCTTGCAAAAGGTGGAGTAAAAGAGATTTTGACGTAATGTTATTAAAGTATAAAGGCTTAGTAAAAATCCAAGATTTTGACTGTGGGGTTTGGGGGAGGTATGTCTTCGTAACATAACAGCATTAAGTCAAAATCGTTTAAATCCACCTTTTGCAGGGCAAAACCACCTTTTGAACAGACTACTTTCGCAACCTGCATTTTTACGATCAAATCTCGTTTCCTTCCCGAAAAGTTGACGAGGTGGCACAAGTTTGACAAGTAAAACTTTGACGAAACGTAACAACTTTCCCATCAGTTTTCCGAGTCCCTGTAGAATTATCGTTGAGTGTTAATTTTGAAATGAGATATGATACCTCCTACGCAATTTAGAATAACGTCGCAGGTTCGTTGATATTAATGTATTATGGGCTATGAATAATTATGGCTAAATTAATAGTTTAGAATAGATATTGATATGGGAGATCAAATTTTCTATGACAATTCTAATATTTTGTAAGTGCATACAGTCATATATTTACATACTTATATTATATGTCACCTCTTTATACTTTATAAGGACCTTTTAGTCAGCTTATAGAGTTATAAAATTCAAAGGCGCATAGGAACCTAAAGAAGGAAATAAAAAACTTGAGAGGTGTCAAGGGACACCCGGATGGAACGAAGTTCCTTTCGATTAATTGGTGAAGGAATTGTAATAAAATTTTATTTTTTTAAAGTTATTAGTTCTTTTATTATGTACAAAAAACCAGTATACACTCAACAAAAATAATCGTCGCGACACCACACTGTTCAATGCGAAATAGAAAGACGAAACGAAAATAACTGGCTTGCTTTCTATGAGATAGAGAGAGAGAGAGAGAGACAGACAAAGAAACACGCGCACGCCGCACGGCTTACAACTGTAGCAAAAAGTGTCGTTACAACTTTAGGTCTTAATTTTTTCCGTTTAGCCCCCTTTCGCAACGCGCGATAAGGAACTACGTTCCAAAAATAGTAATATGTTGCTATTAAATATTTGTTAGATCTGCACGGGAAGACAAGCAGCTAATTGTGTTCTGCCTTTTCACTAGGAGAATAGCGGATATTAATGATGAAGAAAGGAAATTATTATTACAACTTGCCGTGAAACGCACTGCCAACCGCGTTTGTGGGACAAAATGAAGACAAAGGGATTCCAACTATATTCTAACCCAACAATCAATTTGACTTGTGTTCGACGTTGATGGAATGTTGTGTAAACTAAAAAAGGTTTCCTTATCTTTTAGGCACAAGTATTCAGACCCAAAATACAAATCATATAAACAAGAATTTCTATGGGAGACGCGAGGCGAGATGTGTACGTATGTTTTTATATATAATATGTATTGGTGAATTTAATATTTAACCCCTCCAACAGGCTGGAACGGACAAAAGTTGAGAAATTACAAGAGGAAGATGCAAAAAAGAAATAAAAATCAATACTAATAGAAAAATTTTAATGAATAGAGGACGAATGTGAGATAGAAAACGTGTGGACAGTATTAAAAGAAGGAATGATTGACACCGCTATTGATGTATGTGGTATGTCAAAAAGAAGAAAAGGCAAGGATGTGGTAAATGTATGGTGGGACAAGGAAGTACAAGACGCTGTAAAAAAGAAGAAAAAAGCATGGAAGGATTGGTTGTCAGTACGAGCTGATCAAAGAAATCAAAATGCAAGGAATAGTGATGTATTTGCAGCAAAGCAAGAATATAAGAGGATGAATTTGATTGTGAAAGAGATAGTAAAAGAGAAGAAAAAAGAACAAAAGGATGATTTTGACATTAGGTTGTCTCAAGACTTTAAAAGTAATATTAAATACTTTTGGAAGAGCGTTAAAACAGCTAGAGGTAAGAATACGACCTCTGAGTTAAACAAGATCAGAGACAAGAATGAAAGATTATTAGTTGGGTTACAGAGTATAGTAGATAGATGGAAGGAATATTTTGAAGGACTGTTTGAAAAAGATGAAATGAGAGTACCGGAGCCTGAAAATGACGCACAAGAGAGTGATATGCAAAATTATGATGAGGAAATAAGTATGGATGAAGTAGTAAAAGCATTAAATAGTATGAAAATGGGAAAAGCTGGAGGGTATGATAGGATTACTGTCGAAATGCTGAAGGCTGGACAGGGCATAGTAGCAAGTCAGTTGTGTCACCTTTTGAATCTTTGTTTTAAAAACTGTGTGGTGCCAAAAGATTGGTGCAATGCGGTAATTGTACCGCTGTATAAAGGAAAAGGTTCACAGCAAGACTGTTAAAACTACCGAGGCATTAGTCTTCTCAGCGTTGTCGGCAAATTGTATGCAAAGGTCTTGATAGAAAGGGTGGTGAAAAATACCGAAGAGAAGTTATGGGATGTACAAGCGGGATTTAGAAAGGGTATGGGATGCACGGATCAGGTCTTTTCTCTAAGATGCATTTTAGAGAAGCTTTTGGCCAAAGGTCGAAAAGTCTATTGCATCTTCGTAGATTTAGAAAAGGCCTATGTCAGAGTGGTGAGAAATGAACTGTGGACAACATTGTCTGCGTATGGGCTGAGCAGCCATCTGATCCGAGCACTGAAATCTCTATATATGAATTCCAGTGCTTGTGTCAGAATTGACGGCTAATACACAGACTGGTTTAACATCGAAAAAGGTGTTAGACAGGGATGTGTCGCCTTGGCTGTTCAACTTATTCAAGGACAGTTGTTTGACAGATTTGAAAGATGATGAATGTGGTGTTAGAATGGATGAGTTATTGATCAAATGCCTTCTCTATGCCGATGACCAAGTAATACTTGCGGACTCAGAGGAGGTATTACAGAAGATGATAGCTGTTACGAATGATGCATTAGAGAAATAGGGTATGAAAGTTAATGTCAGTAAAACCAAAGTTATGGTTTTTGAAAAGGACGATAGTGCAACAGAATGCAATATTTTAATAAATGGGGTGAAAGTTGAGCAAGTGAAAGAGTTTGTATACTTGGGATGTATGTTTACAAAAGATGGTAAGCACGAGGGTGATGTTGAAAAAAGAGTGAATGCGGTAACCAAGTGAATGGAGCGTTGCATTCCTTTATGAGCAGTAGGAAGGTATCAGACAAGGCACGTCTCGCTGTTCATAAAGGAGTACTGATACCTACTTTAATTTACGGTAGTGAGAGTTGGGTATGGCAGAAAAAGCATGAAAGTAGAATAAATGCAGTTAAAATGCGAGCGCTGAGGAGTATGTGTGGTGTTACCTTGAAAGATCGAATTCGGAATGATGCCATAAGGGAGCGGTGTGGAGTAAAAGCGGATGTTGTGACAAAAATAGAGAAAGGGATGTTAAGATGGTTTGGGCATGTAGAAAGAATGGATGAAAAGAGATTGACGAAAAATATTTATGTAACAAATGTGAAAGGAGCAGTAGGAAAGGGTCGGCCTCGGCGAACATTCTGCGACCAAATTGCAGACGTTCTAAAAAAGGAGAGGTAAAAAGTAACCGTAACCGAAGGGCATGTATGAAGAGATTGATGAGTTTAGATGAAGCAAAAGAGGTTTGTCAGGATCGTAGCAAGTGGAGGTCCATAGTCTCTACCTACACCTGCGGGAAACAGGCGTGATATTATGTATGTATGTATGTGACTTAGTACCCCATAACACATTTTCAAAAATCTAGTTCAATATGTGTAATTTACTTATTTATAAATAAACTTATCTTTTCTTCCATATTTGAAACCGGAAACTTCATTACGTCAAGTTTTTACGTCAAGTTTTTTAATAATTAATTAATTATTAATTTTTTAATAATTTTTTAATTTTTTTTTTTTTTTTTTTAATTTTCATTTATATTACATAGTACATTTATATTACATAAATGACTGATTTTAGAGTTGGTTTGTGATATAATCAGGGATCCCAACGGTTTCAAAGGTTTTATTGCTTTGATTTTATAAGAAAAGCTGTTCAGATTGACTGAATGAATTCTAAAATACTGCTTTGAGAATACTTGTTTATTACGAGTCTGGATTCAAAAACACGATCAAAGAGATGTGCCAACACGAGGTCTAGCATGCGACCAAGAGAGTCACCAACGCTCGTATGTCTAGCAGAAACCGGCAAGTTACTTTGGAAACAAGTATGCAAATATGCCATGCCACCTCCCCAGGCTCCGACAGACGTGGTAGATCTAAGAAATGCTGTGTTGAATATACGTGCCAATGGTATTACTAACGAAGTTGCTCAAGACCGTAAGAAGTGGAGAAGTTCAAAAGACCACATGCATGAAAGCTGGGGATTAAACTGGAAATACACCGAGACGAGAGAGACGAGGTCTAGCCTGTGGTCAGTGGTCACGAAATATAGCTTTGCCACCGGTGGAAAAGCGCCTCTACAATAGTCGTTATTACTCGCCATCCTCTGTTTATTCAGGGGTCGTGCGGAAATAGAAATATTTGCGTGGCTTCATTTTTTCTTATATTTTTTTGAGTGTGTATTCACGACTTGGTGGACACATGAATATTCTACCAAGAGGTAGATTTTTCAAATAGTGTTTGATATATAAATTAAATTTTTAATTTAAATTCGAAAAAAATATTTTTTTTTGTAATTACAAGCTTTTATTGTAAGGCCACTGTACCTACTGAGACAAATGAAATAAGCCCAAACTCAAAAAAGTTGCGTCGTTTTATTACTGAGTTCCATCGACCACCTTCTGTCTCCGTGATCAGACCCTAGGCATCGTCTACCATAAAGTGCTCGTTAAGACAAATCAAACAAGTCCAACTCAATGAAGTTATGTTGTTTTATAACTGAGTTCCGTCGAATATCTCCAGGCTCCATCATCAGAACAGCTTGACTTCATAATATTGTATTGTCATCCTACTTACACAAGCATACAAAATTTCACCTGAATCGGTTGAGAATAACTGGTTGAAAATTGAGTTGCAAAATTTGACCTAAACAAACATTCATACATACAAGAAACATTGCAAGTTAAATATATAATAAAAAAAAGCTTGTTAAATCAAACTTCGTAGCAAGTTGTAGCTTCGTAGTTAACAAGCTACGAAGTTCTACAGAGTGCTACGAAGACATACGTTTGAAATGAGTGAGCTGTTACATTTGTTTACATGTATATTTTTTTGTGACATAATGTCCGCAATCATTATGACCATAGACCGAGAAATTTATGATTGTGATTTAAGAGTTTAGATCCAATAATTATTTTAAAAATACTTGAAAAGATCTCATGACAAAACTGTTGAATCCGAGTCTTGTAGAGACCGAAATCTTTCATCACAACTTGTGGAGGCTCCCTTCTTACACCTCATACGATAAAATATGGCGTAAATTAACTGAAAGTATTAATTAGCTTGTAAAAACGTAGTGATTTAAAAGCTAATGAATACGTTTGTTATGTAATACGTTAACTAATAAGCAGTTTATTACAGTTGCAAACTTAATATAATTATGTGCGTATAGGAAACAATGTTACTAGTCGTGAGCCTCACGTAATTCTACTAATATTATAAATGCAAAAGTTTGTATAGATGTAGTTTTGCTCTTACAAAAAAAGGATGGACGGATTGCAATGAAAGGTTACGCACATTGCTTATTAAATCTATTTAGTGTTTTAAATACATAGTTAGCGGACAAACTAAGGATTTTCATATTTATTTTATACTAGACAATATCTTTATAAATTGTAGCCTTTGTGTTATTCTGATGTATGAGCTCTATTATTCATTAAAATCCATTCCGCAGTTTTTACGTGAAAGAGTAACAAACATATATTCATCCATACTTACAAGCTTTCGCGTTTATAATATAGTAGGAAGTGCGATATGCGCGAGCCCGGCCAAAGCTGTGCATGGTGAAAAATTTGCCCATGGCGATGCAATCATCGGTCCTTTGGAACACAGGTATGGGCAAGGAGTGGGGCGCCGCCCCAGTCAGCTCCGCGATACATCACAGTTTGGACGCCTACTGACAAGCGTTTCCCCGCCACCCGCGAAATTTGAAAATATATTGCGTTCTTTTTAATTTGACTTATTTAAAAAAGATAATATGATTTTGCTTTTTTAAATATCGGATGTGGCTGCCAGTGTTTCAGTGATGTGATTTTTAGTGGATTTCACGGATAAATTTCCTGCCATATTGGATTTTCTGATAATGGTTCGGTGAGTATATTTTGATACGCATATTTTTATTAATATTGTCTGTACGTTTTTTGTTTATGTCTATTTCAGAGTTACGAAACAGAAATTATATTTGAATTTTTAAATTAAGAATGTTATACCTGCAGTAAATTACAAGATCCCAAACAGGCTTTTGTCCTGAATTTATCGTGTTTAAGAAATGGTCTGAAGTTCGGTTAAAGTTTTTTTAATGCCTATTTAAATTAATTATAGTACACAAGTTAATTAAGTACCTAAAATATTATCTGAACTGCCAAAATTTAACTTTATTCTTTTTCTTATCGTGTCGTTATAATTTGAACCATCTTGGCGTAGGGATTGGTTCACTCATATCGTACTCGTACTCTACATAAACAAGCAAGTACTAAATATGTTGTCATCTAAAAAAAATATTGACAAATGTCAAAATTTCCTTATCAATTGTTTCTAATAGGCACAAGTATACCTAAGTATTTAAATATTTCTGGGTTATTTTTCATTATGATTCCATTTTGACTTTTGTTTTAAAGATTTGATATAAACGCATTTTAGACCAAATAAACTATTCTAGATCTGTGGTATTCTTCCATTCTTAATGCTCATTTAGACAAAGAATAAAGAAAGACAGGTAGATATATATCATAGATTAATAGATATCAAAGGATAAATGTCCATTAAGACAGTGCAATAGGCAAGCCTATTGCATGTTTTATTTAAGCAATAGATAACTTGCATGGTCTATTCAAAATGCCAGCCATAGACATAATTCATTGCTTCAATAAAATAAAATAAATAAATATATCGATATATAGGGACAAATTACACTGATTGAGTTAGCCCCAAAAATGGCATGCAACAGGCAAGAAACGGGGAAAAAGGCAAAGAATGGGCCTTTATTTTTTGAAAACGAACTCAGATAATAAGATCGGCCTGTAACTTAAGAATAAAATAAGTATTATAGTCGCAGTATCATTCCCCGCCTAACTCGAGATGACGTGATGACGTGTTATCTCAGCATCCCGTAATTTGATTGAGGAGTTTTCCGAAAGTTTAAATAAGAACCAAGACATCCATCTTCATTGGACTCATGGCTTCATAAAATTATAAATAAAAGGAATATTTTACGCAGCGCGTATTTTTAGCTTTCATTTTTCGTTAGGGTTTATATAATTTGACGCTACAGTTTCAAGTCTTAATACCTATCTATACACCGTACAAACTACTCCCTGATTGGTGACCAAAAAAGATCTCTTGCTCCTCTGAACTTAAGGAACCGTTTGAAGATGAGAAAATGATAGCAAAGGGCCGTCACATCAGATGCCTTTAGGCAGCTTGAAAAATCTGGCACCAACGTTGGCCTCTTATTAACACAAAACATGAGTATATTTTCTTTCATTTTGAAAGAAAATCCATTACAATTTGCGTAAAAATAAACTAAATAGACACCTGTTACGCTTTTCGAGAGCGTCAAACAAACTATGCTACTATAGGTAGGTTTAATCAAACTAGTACTTTCAATCAATTAAGTAATACTGTTTAGAACTAACTACAATTAAATTTCTCCCATGCTGGTCTGGGAGAAATAAAAAAAACTTAGAATGTACCAGCTGCTTCTCTTCCCATGCAGATCGTAAAAGCCGATCGAGGGAATGGGCAAAAATGAAAATCATATTAACAGGCGATGCGGCTAGAAACCCATCACTGTATTGATTGCTTTTCCATCTTCTCGCCCACCATGACACTAAAAGTGGCTTTTGGGTCTTGCGGCCCTGGGCTCTGCATAGAACCGCAAGACCCAAAATGCTCTGTCTGCCCCATTAGGGATAAAGACGTGATAGTACGTATGTATGTATGTACAATTAAATTTTATTTATTTTTCGTAGTTTCAATATTGGGCATAATTATTTAAGGATTTTTTTACTAATATGGTAGGCGGCAATACTCATACATGATTATTTACATTCTCAAAGGTATATATATAAATATATAAACCTATATGAATATATAACTAGACGACTAGTCTTCAATTGTTATTAATAAAACAATAAAGTAATTTGCTGGCACGGTTGAACGAAAACATATTATATGTTACCGAAAGCCCTTGGTCTCCAATAACGTCGAATTCGAATCGAATTTTTGTTCGTCATGCTGAATCAAGAAACATTTGCTGTTTCCGGTTTCTCTATCCATTAGCGTCTTTGAACTCTTTATATCCGGTAAAGACATGGAGTCACGTGAAGCCTTGACTTACTAAACATCTAATTTTAATTAATTATCTCATGTGCGTTAAGACCACGGGTGTACATCACGGGATTGAACTGCTTTTATACATAAAGGTAGTACCTGCAGTGTACCTCAGTGTACCCTTAATGAAATCCGGTGTATTTCTTTTGATAAAAAGATATAAAGTAAAATATGTACACCCGCCATTCTAAAGTTAGGATTGCGGGTGTGCATTTTTTTTCGATTAGGAGATGCATATTTCACATGATTGTTTTTGTATGTATGTGTACCTGCAGTGTACCTTACTATACCTTTAATGAAATTCAGTATACCTTTTCTGATAAAAAGATATATAATTAAGTATATACACCCGCCATTCTAAGGTTAGAACTGCGGGTGTACAAGGCACACTGCAGGTACACATACATACAAAAACAATCATGTGAAATATGCATCTCCTAATCGAAAAAAAATGCACACCTGCAATCCTAACTTTAGAATGGCGGGTGTACATATTTTACTTTATATCTTTTTATCAAAAGAAGTACACCGGATTTCATTAAGGGTACACTGAGGTACACTGCAGGTACTACCTTTATGTATAAAAGCAGTTCAATCCCGTGATGTACACCCGTGGTCTTAACGCACATATTATCTCTTGTGAATGCCTTTACAAGTGACAACATGTTTTGCATTGGAACTATAAGCAACACAATATAATAAGAAATTAAAAACGGCAATTTTTGGCAAATGTGCCAAGAAAAACTTTACGCTCTCACTTCAAACTCTAAACAGTAGTCCAAAAACTAGTTTGAATAGTTATCTAGTGCACGATTAGACCAAAACTTTAATAATATCGTCCTTTCCTTTCAAATAATTTATTTCAAATGAGCAGCACTGAACCCCCGCAGGAATTCATGATAGGCACCGAGAGTGTAGCGAGTGCGCGCTTCCCAAACATTCTGAGACTTTGTTGATTTATCTTTGTAAATTTGTAAGTATTTTGTTGGTCTTATATTTTTTGACGTTACGTGTGATCATGATTCACCAGTTAGTCTGTTTACTCGTATGATTAATATAAAAGTGTTTGTTTGATTATAAAGCTTTATTGTACACAAAAAAAGAACACAGATAAAAATCAGAACAGTAAACATACAACGGCGGACTTATCCTGTTTAGGGATCTCTTCCAGTCAACCGGCCAGTAACAGTAACAGAAGTGTCGTTGAATCGGTACGTCCATGGAGTATACATTCATTATATCACTAACTTATTAGAAAAATAAGCCAGAACATAATGTACCTATCCTTGCACATATAAAGTAGCCAAGTATTTAAGTAAGACTCACTAATAACTAAGCACTTACTTCGGGAGTGGTTGCTAAGTTTCGTACGTGCACAAAGCTGACTGCCCCAACATTATTTATAAGAGGATTCTATGGTCAACGTACTTTGTAATAAGTTCTAAAACTAGGAGCATGATGGCCCGGTGGGAGTATACGATTATATGTTAAGCTATCTTGGGCCTGGTCTGCACGAGTGGCATAAAATATGTCAAGTTCTATAAATATAAATAAATATATACGGGTTGACAAATATATGTTATAAAACAATCAGAATAAAAGTAAAGAATCGCATTATAGGAATATGCTATTTTTTTTGAATATGTTGTTTGTGTATGTTTTTTGTTAATATTTTAATTAAAACAAAAAATACCATTGAATAGAAATATTTTTTTGAAAACAGCATGAAAATTAGTTAAATTTTAAATATAAGAGTGGGAGCGTGGTGGAGATATCTAACTATCTCTTTCGCACGCGCGAGACCTAATAAATAAATACATACGGACAAATCACACAGATTGAGTTAGCCTCAAAGTACAAGTTCAAGACTTGTGTTATGGGGTACTAACTCAACAATACTATATTTTATCAAAAATACATAAATAGATAAACGTCTAAAACCTAGGTCAATCTGAAAAAGATCAATTTCCATCATGACTTGGCCGGGGATGAAACCCGAGACCTCCGGTGTGACAGCCTGACATGATATTCACATGAGGTCATTGGAGGTCGCCTTTTAACGTGCCTTCAAAGCTATCGAGCCGTAGAAAGTACATTAAAAGCCACTTACCTTAGATTTTTCCATACAAACTACTCTATAGCTTTTATTTAAAACGACATTTCAGATTTCGACGAAAAAAACTCATATACCTACCTATCTATGAATTTATTTGGTTTTTCTAGGTCAAAATATTAAGTGCGTTTAAGGTTTTATTTTAATATTCAAAAATTAAACACAAGGGTGGGGTAAGGGAGTTGCTTATTGTTTATTGTTCAATACATGTGTATACACTATTATTACAGGCTTAACCTAATGAAATAGCGTACAGTTTATATTTACATCATTTACCTACATCTATTTAATTATTTAGAACATAAAATATATAGGTAATGTGGCCCTTGTGAGCTCAGTCTTGTCCAATCATGTAATCATTATTTAAGCACAAAGCCGCTGGTCCCAGCTGCAATCATTAGATTGCAGGAGTCAAGTTGTATCAGAGGCCTTTAGGCAGTATGAAATTTGTGATACTATAGTGTTGGCCAAATACATATACGAAAAACACGATAAACATACACTATGTCACGATTCGCAGATTGCCTTACTCGACTTTTACAATATGCGCGGGAAGAGAAGCAGCTAAGGGAAGGAGTAGCGTGCATTTCATACAGACACATAGAATTTGTCTGCTCTATGCCACTCTAATATAATAAATCAGAAATCAGAAATCTTTATTTGCCAGAATACATTATTAAAAAAGTGTTCAGTACAATTATAGTCACTGTATTCAGCCTGCAAGCAGACGTGCAAAATATACATAGTAAGTCAATTATTAATAAACTAGAAATCAACTAAATCATACAATTAAACATGAGTCTACTTATAAACTAAATATTCATTTACGCTATAAAAAGATTTATCTATAATATCGGTTACTAGCAAAAAAAGTTTTTTGCTTGATATCAGCCGTTCTCGTAACTAAGGTAACATTAGTACCTATGGTAGGCTCTAAAATATTTATGCTCGTCACTGAAGGGAAGCATTCAAAGCTTTTTATTTTTCCCCAGACAAGCTAGGAAGGCCTTAACCGCACAGTTAGGCGTAAACAAGGCTGAATAGACGCGTGTGACGCATCCCTCCGCTAATTCCTAAATTTAGCATTGGCATTTAGAAATATTCGACCCCAGATTGGCAGATAGCTTGTACACACATCATTAGTACAGAAAGATAACAACTACAGAAGCACACAATGCCACGTCTTCAGAAGCATGTCCAAATTTCGTTGTTGTTTATATAATAAAACGAAGTGATTATATGCTCTTTGATAAAAGAAATAATTTCGACTCGAAAACAGTAAAAAAGATAAACGTTAGTCGTACGATAGTGATGTTCTATTTCTATGTCAAACCAAATTAGACTTTTTTATTTTATTTTATTTTATTTGAATACGAAGACCTAAAGAGAATAACAGAATCAGAAGAAGCCAATTAATGGTCCTCACATATAGATACTGTATAGGTTAAAAATAAAGTTGAACATAACAATATTCCACGCTACATTATAAAGTTGTATAAAGTTATATTTATCATCAAAATATGTTACTGCTCAATCTTGCTTGAAACTAAAACGCGGATAAGTTACGTCCGCCTTGCGTACCGATATTAGAGTAGCCCCCTAGGAACGGGTACTTTTGCTGCTTACATAAAAATTAAAGAAGAAAATAGAAGAGAGTAAGAAAGCACTGTACTGATAGAAAAGCGCAGCTCTTAAATAGAAGAAGAAGTAAAAATGCCTTCCTGAAATTTTGTCTTCGATTACTCAAGATATTTTTGTACTTAACATACATACATACATACTATCACGTCTTTATCCCTAATGGGGCAGACAGAGCATTTTGGGTGTTGCGGCTCTATCCATAGCCCTGGGCCGCAAGATGGTGGGCGAGAAGATAGTAAAGCAATCAATACAGTGATGGGTTGCTAGCCGCATCGCCTGTTAATATGATTCTCATTTCGCCCATACCCTCGATCGGCTTTTACGATCTGCACGGGAAGAGAAGCAGGTGGTACATTCTAAGTTTTTTCTTTTCTTCCAGACCAGCATGGAAGAGACTTTTTTGTACTTAAGTAAAAATAAAATGTCGTTCCCCATCCACTGATATAATATTAACTTACTTAATATTAACTTACCTATTTACACGCTCCTTCTGAGTGAGCTCAAAGGGCAGTACGGCCTAATCGATATTGCCGGCCACTAGTATTTTATTCTAAAATATTGCTAAAATATTCATCATTACCTAAAATGTAGGGATGATAAATATTTTAGCAAGGTTTGCAATAATATGCAATAGTTGAACAGAAAATTGGCAATAAAAAATAAAAAATATGCAATTACATACAGTCAGGTCTTCATATAGTAAAAATAGTACCTAAGGGCCGTATTTATTTTATTTTTTACTTTTTTGTAAAAGATGTTCATTTTTTATTAAACGCATATGATAAAAATGTTATTCTCTACGGTTTATATTTTATATTAGGCTTAGTGAGGTTCAATGAAGATATGACGTCAACGCGACGTCAAACCCCAAAGCGTCGCGTACGAAGACGTCTATCTGATTTACGTTAAGCTACTCAGAATTCTGATTTAATTATTAACACGAGACAGAGTTTTGCTTCAGATTGGCACCGTGGTATGGTTCTTTACCTCCTTACATTCACAACTACGTGTGTGAGTAAAACGTGGGGCTACCGTAGATCTACAAATTACACCTAACTGTCTTATGCTGTTATTATTGTGTGGTAGGTGTAAACTAGCCATTTAATAATAAATAAATATATAGGAACAAATTACACTGATTGAGCTAGCCCCAAAGTAAGTTCGAGACTAAATTAAAATAACAAGTAACAATAATATCTAATAATAATGAAATTACGTTAAACTAAAAGCTATTATATAAATTAAAACTATTACTCAAAATAAAAACATCAATTTATATAAAAAATCGTTCCCAGATCGCCACCGTCAACAGGCAGAGTCCCCAAGAGGCTGGAGCATTTCCGCGTTGTATGGCAAACAGATGTAAACTTTATTTCATTTCTTTAATAATACAGATTCGGGGACACTAAGGAACACAATTACGGAATATACTACTGGATCCAACAAAGAAAATAGAAGGAAGAAGAGGCAAATGAAGACCCAGAGATAGTTTTATAAAACAACTAAAGGATCAAATTAATGTTTCAACATACAAAGATGTTAAGGAGTTGACGTTGGACAGAGAGAGATGGAAGGCTTTGATTGCTCTACAGACAAGAGCTTAGCTCTTTTAATAATAAGAAGAAGGAACACAATACGCTATTTTCCAACGAGTCAAATCAGATACTTTTTTTAAAACGTCAAAACAAACAGTTTCTATGGGAATTTGTATAAAATACAGGCAGATGACGTCATTATTTTTTGGAGTCAAATGGCGCTCTTATTATCAGTTTTTCTGCAATAATAAATTTAAAATCACGTGAAAATGGATATGTTCAAAGACAAGTGACATTATTTTGCGACGTATTATTTTGTTATCAGTACAAAGTAATTTATTTTAGGCTTAGGAAAATACCCAATTCTGCAGGAGGACGTGATCTTCCCTTCCGTCTGTTAGGAAAAAGGGGATAGGGCAAGCAACCCATCACTATTTTGATTCCCTTCTTAGGGTTCTGTACCCAAAGGGTAAAAAACGGACGGACTGCTCCGCCTTAGTAATATCCTGTGATATTACTAAGGCGGAGCAGTCCGTCCGTCTGTCTCATGAACCGTGATAGTTAGCCTAAAACGTAGCCTTTGAGTTTTACGGTCTTGGGCTCTATCTGCCACGTAAGGTATGAGGACGCAATAGTGTATTTATTGTTAAAATGATAAGTGAATCGCAAACTCGAGAGTAACGATGTTATTTGATTTGTAATTCTTGAATAATTACAGTGTTTGTCATGAAATTTCAATCATATTTACTTGGTTTCCACAAATAGAACACATCAAACAAAAATTAATCAAATGAATGGATTTCCTTCGCGGAAAATTGTACAATCAGGGGTCGGAATCGTCAAATCTTCCAAATTGTATTTATCAAGTTGTCATGTTTTGCGTTTACCGTTTCGTTAATTCGTATTTTATTAAAGGGATTCATGAATTAATATTTAAACACAATTTTACTCACGAAGTGAAGACGGAAAAGGCCAACTAGTTTCGATCGGTTTATTAGATCATCCTTAGGGCGAGTGTTAGGAGGAGCGGCGACCCGACGGTTTCGCTATCTTATTTAGTGATGTCACCTCACGTTAGATTTGATAATAGTATGTATGTTACATAAATTTTTCTTGGTCCAGTCCATTTAAAATAAATAATTTCACACAATTTTAAAATATTGCCTTTTTTTACCTAAATTCACTTACATTCTGCGCTCAAGTCCAATCTGGAAACATTTGGAACTTACAACTAAAATTGATGAATGTCTTCGTGCCACCTTGGAAAAAAATGTAAATTTAAATATCGACGAAAATTCCTGGACACAGCTCACTCTACCTATAAAAGACAGTGGCATAGGCATCAGAAAAATTACTAGCGTTGCTCTACCTGCTTTTCTTTCCTCTGTTTACAGCGTCTCAAATCTCTGCAAAAAATACCTAAAAATGACCTAAGCATCGACCTGTTCACAGAGGCAAAGGAAACGTGGTCAGCTCTCTGCCCTGACGATAGCATCCCAGTGATATCAAACCAACAAAAACTCTGGGATGAACCTTTAGTGCAGAGAACTGTTTTGGCTCGACGTTAACAGCGCTCGGCTCCAAGCAGTTTCGTCAAAAGAGTCTAGTCATTGGCTCCAAGCCATCCCTTCGTACAATATAGGTACTTTTTTAGATTATAATAGTTTCAGAATAGCTGTCGGGCTCCGGCTGGGAACAACCGTTTGTACGCCTCATCGTTGCCCATGTGGCAGCGACGTAGACCAGTTTGGGCTTCACGGTCTCCACTGCCAACTCAGCGCTGGTAGAATTTCGCGCCACGGCTCTTATAATGACATTATCCGAAGGGCTCTGGTCGCCATTCAAGTACCTTGTACCCACGAACCTCGGGGTATAGTACGTGATGATGGTAAGAGGCCTGATGGAATCTCCTGGGCACGCGGCAGGGCGTTAGTGTAGTTATGAGGTTACCAGTTTACCATTAGTAAAAAAAAAATGGGAAGGATAAGAACTTTGTAGGTACCTACATTTTATGCAAATAAAGAAATGTAGCAGTAACCAAAAGGAAACGGCGATTTGATTTAAAATGTTGTCTTCAGTATGCCCTAGATAATCCTTCAAACTAAGTATGTTATGAACGAATGTTTACAGTTTAACGCAATTTTGTTACTTGTGTGATATTACACAGAAAATATAACATTTAAAGATGACATTGGAGCAATAAATGATTTGTATGGTTGACGTTCCATTTAGAATATGCAAGTTATCTATTACTTCTATAAAATGGTATGCAACAAGCAAGTAACTTGCAGTGAATAAAAGGCCTTTAGTTTTGCTCTACTAAATACTCTAATCTAATCTATAGGTCTTTTAAGTCTCCACTGCAGAAGCATGGCCCTCTGTGTACTTGACCAGTATGTTTAGCTTGTATTCCTTCGCCTTCTGCAACATCAACAGAAAGACTATTCTGCTCTGCCGGAAACCACACGGCAAACTAAATACTTCTACGAAATACCTATGTGCGAGGTTGTGCTCTGCTTTTACAAGGAGATAGAATTTCAGTGCCACAAACAGATACTATGTGTATCTCTTTTGCTGTGTCAAAAACGAAAGTTAATTATAACTTTAGTTTTTAATTATAACTCCTATAAGGAGTTATACTCATTAGGATGTTAAAACAAATCACAGCCTCATTCATCTTGATTAAAGCCCGGGTCGTATTCTTAGTCCAAAAAGTAAGTCGTAGATCGATAATGATATTTGATTTCAAACTCTGGAATGCATATAGTAATAGGTTTTAAAATACCAAAGCGTATTGCTATCACAAACAAGAAATTTGGGCGGAAAAGCTCTTACAAAGAAAGACTTACAAAATGTAAAGACACGCCAAAGGATTTGTTACACAAAAAGTATTCTAATTTTTTGAAGCCCGCCTTCAATTTGTAAGGTTTAATGTCGTTTTGGACATTATCCTCATTATGAATTGCTTTTTTTTGGGTATAAGCCTAATTCTGCTTTTTTTCATTATGTAAATTAAAAAAGGTACTTACCGATATTATTTAAATTAGCAAATAGGTACCTTCTCACGGTGAACTCACCGATACCTACTATTTTTCTCTAGATCTGTCAAAAGATCTACAAAATAGATGAAAACATTATTAAATCCAAACATGTTTTGTTTTGGTTTCTTGGGCGTTTTTGGATTTTCTTCTTCTTTTTGAGTGAGTTATTTTATTACTAACTGTGGTGTCAGATTTTTGGATATATTATCACACTATATCACACTGATATTATAAAGGCGAAAGTTTGTGAGTGTGTGTGTATGTTTGTTAGTCTTCACTAGCAAACGTATGGACCAATTTAAAAAAAAATTGGTATGCAGGAAGCTGACACCCTGGATTAAATTAACACATAGGGTACTTTTTATATTTATACCGCGGGTAACACCGTGGGGCGCAGCTAGTTTTACATAAAATGGCCGAACTAGTGGCGGCGTTGTGAGTTGGGTCGCTGAATTCCACTAATATAATTGAGTTCCGCAACACCCCAATTACAAGTTCACGACGACAATCTAAATATACCAACAGGTATTGAGAATCATTCTAATTAGGCGATGTGGGAGCCACCAGTCACTTTTTCATCTCATCATCATCTTCATCGGCAGCCTTACATATCCCACTGTGGGGAATAGGCCTCTCTTAATGTATAACCTCGGTCCGTAAGGCCACGTACGAAACCAGTAAGATTTTGTATTGTATTGTATTTTCTTTTTTTTTTTCCCACTAATATTATAAATGTGAAAGTGAGTTTGTTATGATATGTTGATATTTATTTGTTTGTTTGTTTGTTACCTCTTCACGCTTAAACTACTGAACCGATTTGGATGAAATTTTATTTGGATTTATTGTGGGAGCAGGGGAAGGACATACAGCGAATCCCGCGGGTGCAGCTAGTTGTACATAAAAAGCCACAACTGAAATACAGATAAAACACAATAGTACAAAGGCGGACTTATCCCTGACAGGTATCTCTTCCAGTCAAGTTTTATCTACTACCTAAGTACAAAAAATCATTTCACATAATGGCCCCTCGAATGTTGAATATAATGACGTATAAAGCAGAATCATACAGCAGCTAGTGATTGTCCTGCAATTGGCGAGAAGTAACGTTAGTGACTATGTATTAGCGGAAAATAAAGCGTTTCAGTGTACCTGAATGTACTTTTGATGGGTACATTTTTTGTGCTTGAGCTTCCTCAGTTCACTGGTTGCCCATCCCGGATGAGGAATGAAGTTTTATATGAGTACGTGTCATAATATTAAAACGTAAAATTTTCCGTATTTCCGCTTAATAAAAGTAGAAGTTTCTTACATAAGAGATTAATGGGAGTTCTTTTCCAGTCGCCATGAAGTTTAATCTGATCAAACGTCAATGCCGACTTCGGGGCTTACAGGATTCACACAGGGCGATTAGGTCTAGTTCGAAACAAATACGCAGTAACATTTACCCCATGAATCCAAATTAAATCCAGTTTTATCCATTTGAAATAAAGCTCAATTTTGCTTGTAAATAAATGCACCATAACTCTCTTTTATAGTATTTTATGCAACAGTTGTATAAGAACGGTCAAAAAATGCGAGTGGCGCAGGTTAATTAGACGCCATCGAGCATTTTTTGACGTACTTATACAACGTTGCATACAATACTTTTTCTACGACTATATTAACTAAATAAAATACAAAACAAACAAAGAAAATATGAAAATGTTTGACGTATGTTTGGTAAATAAGATTTAGAATATACAAGTACTGATCAGTACATACAATTCCATGTACTGATCTCACGAAAGTCAATGTACTGATTTATATGGTATCTATGGTAAACTTTTTTTTAACTGACGTCTTTTTAGAGACTATGTTAAAAATCATTTTTTCTTATGTTATGTTATGTGAAATAAAAGTGCTAGGTCTATGGCTAGGCGTATCGTTTTAGTGAAATAACGACACATGTGCTATTATGAGGCATAGAGTATAGACTTTTTCTGCAATCATATTATCAATGTTCTTATATTAGTGTTCAGAACAAGTATAATTTACATTACTATTCATAAACGTTATATGAATACATCGATGACAGATTTACTTACTTTATTTGATTACCCATGAAAAATTCTCTGTGTTTTGAAGTAGGCAGGAAGCTTTTTTCATTTTGTAATTTAGTTAAGTTGATTATCCTCAGGAGAAAGAATTTAACGAGCAAACATTTTTTCCACGGATTATTTACCTGAATGATTTTTTATCAAACAACACCCAGATGCTCGTTTCACCCTATCTCTTAGAATTAATATTAAAGCCTATTTTAATAAGGTGTAATAAAACAGTAAAAAAAGTGTCCATACATTGAATATATTTCCAAAAAAAAAAACGGGGCAGTAGAGACATAGTATTAGAGTTAGAATTAAAAAAAAAATACCTCTCTTTATGTCTGTTTTTGTATACGCTAATCTCCGGAAATACTGGACGGATTCAAATGAAACTTTTTTTGTTATATAGCTGTTAAGCCTGGACAATCTATAGGACAGGATATAATTGATTTTGGAATATGGAACACCTGCTTAACTATAAGAAATATAAAAATGACGCAATAGCAAAAGTTGTTCAGCCTGATGAGCGTTTCCCGGAGTCATAAAGTCCATGCGAACGAAGTCGCGGGTTTCGTATTTTAATAATTTAAATATCATGATACTTTTTATTCATTATTAAGGTCAACGCATCTCAACGCTCAAGCAGATAAATACATCTGGATCGCTAAAGTAGGTATATTATACTCGTAACAATGTGTGACATGGCAACCTCCGTCTCGGATCGGAAACTTGAAATGCGGCTGAACGTGACTTCACACAATTTATACAAGTCACTCGCCAACACCGAGAAATGCATGTAAAGTATTGCTGTTTCCACGTTTTATTTATTGACGTTTTCTTGACCAATTCGGAGTAGTTGATTACTTGATTCTCAGAGAAATGTTTACTATTTTATATCATCATCAGGTCTTTTTTAACTGACTTTAAAAAAGGAGGAGGTTATCAATTCGATTGTACGTTTTTTTTGTATGTATGTGACGCGATATGTTCGTAAACCGTGGACCGATTTTGATGTTCCTTTTTTTATTTGAAAGCCCTTACTCCCAAGTTGGTCCCATATTAATTTGGTGAAAACATGATGACTTTGGAGATATGGAAGAAACTACTAAAATAAATTAAAGTCGGCTATCTTTTTTGTAAAAGATTTAATTATGTCTCCACTGCAGGAGCATGACCCTCTCTGTATTGCCAGAGACTAGCTTGGCCAGAGCAGCCAGATGACTTTGGCCTACACTCTCCTCGCTGGCCAGATGGATTTAAGAGGTCTCATTGATGTTTAAAAGCTTTGTTTTGCTTGTGTATATGAAAAAAAATTAAAAATTCTTAATTTTAAATAAATAAAACTGATCGAAGAAATTGAAGTGACGTGACGTGACACAAACATCTTTATGGCGGATTTTCGTTATAAAATAGCTTCGGTTGATAGTCCACCAGCTCATAATTTCGCAAGCATATTATATATTTTATATTAAACAAAATCTTTAAAAATTAGACGGTTCATTTAGCCCGGTTACTTTTCAGCCAGTAATGCAGTTTTTTAAGTATACAAGTTTTCAGCTTGCCTCAAATTCTTACCCAAAAATGTCTAGCAGCTCTCGGTCCATCATGAAAGATCGAAGTGAGGTGACACAGCCATTTTTATGGCGGCACTTCCATAATACAGTCGCTTCGGCTCTAGAACCGTTTTATGTTTGCATAAGTGATTTGAGGTATTGTTGCTTTTATTATTCATTGAATTGTGATTGATATCACGAGGGAATCAGAATTTAAAATTCATTTGGAATTTTTCAAACGTTTAGAAAAGAATAATTTTCAGTCCATTTTATACCTACGGCGCGATATTTTATAACACAGTGGCTTTGTGTGTAAAGAAACCTGTGACTGTGTTTGTGATTTGAAATATTGTTATTTATTGAGTTGTGCGAGGTCAATAAACTGGTACTTAATTTTGTTTTTTTAATTATTAATTATACTAGTTTTTATAAAAAGAAATTACGCTTATTTTCATATGTAATTTTTTGATTATTTTACTTTAATTAAATTATGTATATAATTATATATTTTCTTATATCCTTCTTCTGTATTTGTGCGACAATAAACTTAGCTGTAAGTAAATGATCTAACGTATATGAAATCGAAAGAAAAATTGTTAATTACTAAGTGAAACAATTTTATTTGTGACATTTCCTTAATAAAATATGAACAGTGAAACAAATATCCAGAGATAAATAAATGATTTTTGAGTTATAACACAACAAGGTTACCTAAAGGCGATAAAGGCCTGTGATATAGTTCCACAATATTTTTAGTGATTTATTACATTAATGCTACTTTGCAGTGGCGTTAGGTGAGAATTTGGGCGAGTACAGCTATAAAACTGTGAAACGAATTCAGTACTTATCTAGGTATAGGTTATATAAAAGTTAATAAGCCGTTCAATGTCCGGCTTGTTTTTATTAACTTAGTGTGAGTAATATGTATCTGAGCGTGTTTATACATTTATCATTGTGAGTGTATTTCAATAACCAGAGAGAATTTTCGTATTTTGAATATGTGGGTGCGTGCAATCCAGTCATGCTGCTAGTTTACTGCTTATGAAAATAGTAAGTGCGCCGATATACGTAGGTTATAATTGTTGTTAGTAATACATGCATGTTAGAAGCCCCTAAGGGAAGTCGATGGGAATCGGCTTCTAAGGAGGCTCCGCCACTGCTACTTTGGTTTCTTCGCAGATTTAAAAAAAAACTATTTTAGATAAGTGTTTTTTATTGTCAAAGTTTCATTCTGTACCAACCAAAGAACAGATAACCATAGAGCAGTACCAGTGGTCCAATTTTTCAAACGCGAAATCACTAAACGAACGCTATTTTGTATTCAAACTATTCGTATAGGTGTCTCCACGTTTCAAAAATGGCACTACAGTACCAATAATGTTCAAGCTCTCAGACCAAATAAAAGTTCATGCAATGTTCAGAGCCTGTCACGTCTACGTGAAAAATGACGAGCTTGCCCTCCGTGCTGTCTGAAAAATCACTTACCCTATTTCCCCATTTGCGACCTTTCGACGTTCCGCCCGAATCAAACCATTGCAAGGGGATACTTTCGATTATCTGAATACTGTGAAAATGAGTTTCTTTCGGCGTTTCTACTTAGCGGTCACTTTAATAAATAAATTCAAATTGTAATGTACACTACACGTAATGCAAATTATGCTTATTGACGTGTAAAAGTGCCTGTTAGACCTTTATAAATTAACATTGTAATTCGAGTTTTCAATCTTCTTCTTTCCTAATAGGTATATGTCACAAAATTATTTTATTTACATTTATGGTGTTCTTTAATAACCCTTCCTTTATACTAGCAGAAGCATCTTAAGATGTCATGCGGATCTTGAGATTTATATCCATACTAGCTACGTCCTGTGAAAATAGTAGCTTATTTGTTAATCCATGGTGTCAGCTTCCTGAATACCAAATTTTACCAAAATTGGTTCGACCGTTGGCGCGTGAAGAAGTAACAAACACACATACACACTAACAAACTTTCGCCTTTATAATACTAGTGTGATTTCAGATGAAACTTTGATGTAGTTTATTAATAGCTTTGAAAGAAATTACAAGACTGTTAAAATTAAAAGAAAAAAGGTAAGTATACAAAATTAGATAAGAAAATACGGAAGATTGAATCTAAATTGAGCTTATGAATACTAATTACAACATCCCTTTTCTCACGCAAAAAGTTCAAAGGGCAAGTATTGTGATTGCCTGTGGGTCATTCGGTCCGATCCCGCTGTCAGCGACGCACTCCTAAGTGACAAACGACATTCCTGCCTCCACTGTCACCTGAAAAATCACGTACGGAATTCCCCCGTTTTCGAGCTTTTGATATGCCACCCGAATCATGCCCTTGTTGCAAGGAGACACTTTCGATTATCTTTATTTATTGCTACTGAGGTGTTTTATTCATATTTAGGGACTTTATCATAAGCACAGTTGTCTTATTAATTTTCGGATGAAACTTTCGGATGTAATTTTAATATCTGTCTTGTTTCCACTTTTAAAGCTGATAAAAATGAGGTAAATATAAATTATTTTATAAAAAATATATATTTTATGATATTGCGCTCAAAGATGAAAACGCAGCGTTGTCAGATCGATCTCAAGCGCACATGACTCTAAAAAACGATGTAAATCGACGTTTGCATTCTTTGAATGTTCCAAAAATATTCGCAAAGTGACACTTTTGTTTGATTTTAAACAACGTGTTACGAAAAAAAGTTACCGACTCGAAAAGCTGTGAACATACTTATTAATATAAACAACTATTTCTATGGGACCAACCCTGAAATAAAGCAAAAAACCGCTGATAAAAAATTCAGGGTTTCGTAGGTCTACATGAGAAATGGCGTGCCTATTCTACGCACTGTTATCTGAAAAATCATTTATCGTACTTCACCGTGACTTTCCATCTGAGTCATACCTTCATCAAAAAGAGAGTTTAAACGTTTTAGTCCATTAAAAGTTATTTATTTCCGTATTTCATAGAAATCGTTTTAAAATAAAAGATTGATATGTTATTAAAAATTAAAAGAGTTTACTCAAAATGATTTTTAAAAATTGAGAAAATTCAATCTAAATTTAAGGGCTTGTAATAATATTATCCCTTTTCTTGCGCCAAAAGTTCAAAGGGCAGTAGTATAGGGATGTGGATAAGAAAAGATAGATAGATAATTAAAAAGTATTGTATACGTATCTTTTCTTTTCTTTGATTAGCAAATAATGACAAAGATACAGCGCATTTAAATTTCGTGTGACATTTTTAACCAAAAGTGACGTAAATTACCCAACTCCAAAACTTCGAAGGGCTTTTGCAAGCATTTGAGAATTTTCGCTACCTTGCTAAACGAAAAAATATGGGTTCTTTATTTTTGGATAATGTAGTTCACGGACCAAATAAAATAATAAATTTTTTACTCAGTCACATCCCTATTGGGCTACCTTCGGGTAATTCAGTTCAATCTCCCTGTCACCGACGCACGTCTATGTGAAAAATGAAGTCATTTGAAAAATCACTTACCCTGTTACTTGTTGGTGACCTTTTGATGTTCCACGAATCACGCCTTTTTGCATTAAGGTTCTTGCATTTGATTTGGGTTATTTTGTACTGTAATTAATAGATTGGTTAAGAAAAAAATTCACCATGATATTAACTTAGAAATCAAACCCGAATTTTTATAGTAGTTGCTCGTTACAGGCATTTATTTTAGTATGATAGTATTAAGTTGATTATAAATCTGTAAAAATAAGTATTATATTCTTTTATTACGAGCTTTTATATTTACTAGCTTCACCTTTCACCTGTCCCGTTGCCTGTCTGTCTGTAATCAAAGTTTGCAAGTAAAATTTGAACCACTTCCCGGTTTCCAAATTTGATGAAATTTTGTATACTACCTAATGTAAATCAAATGACAATGCAATATTATTGTGAGAAGAAGTTGATCTAACGATGGAGTCGAAAGGTGGCCATAGGAACCCTTTAATAAAATGACGGAACTTCATCGAGTTTGGGGCTTATTGATTTTGTCTTGATACTTAAGGCTTACTTACGTACTTAGGCTTCACAACAAAAGCTTGTACAAAAATATGTTTTTTTTACTTATACAAAACCAACTCACCAAGTTTATGATTTCATGTTCAGATATGTCATAGAAATACGTACTTTCAAAGAAAGCTTGCTATAATTTTGGCTTTTTTGCATGTCATGATATTGTTAATGGTAAAGAATTGAACGCAGAAAAGTGTTATAATGTCCTTCAATCATTTTCACGTTGCCACTATACCTATTATGTCATTTCACGCTGGAAATTATACAATTTCTCTTGAAAAGTTTGACAGTTTGGTGATTGCAAAACTAAGTTCGCGTTTTCTAGGTTTTACAATATACCTAGATTAAACAAACTAAGGGTGCGTTTGGACTTAAATTAAGTATATATTTTAAAAAAATATAAACTTAATTTAAGTAAGCAACATTCCAATAAACGTGACTTTCGTTGTTTTAAAATTAAAGTTAAATTAAGTAAAGGTAATTATTCCAAGATTCTGATCAATTTTCCTATAAAAACGTACCTAAAGCTTCCCATCACGATTTTTTTTCTTATATAGGTTGCCTGGAAGAAATTGCTTAGAGATAAGGTATTGTAAAGATAAGTCTTTACAATACAATACAATCACATAGTAGGTAAATAAGGCTTGCCTTATTTACCTACTATGTGAGTAGTTTATGTGATTTGATAATTAAGATAAGTGTTTATAACATATACGTTAATTGAAACATGTTAAATACTCCACCGACAAACTCTAGTTCCTTAATTAATAGTGGATGATGATACTTTGATTGCGAAAAGTGGTTTTGGATCATTTACTGGGATCACAAGATCTATCAATACTGATTGATATAACCAATCACAAATTGATATAGGTAGGAGTGCCCCATCCTAACACGAGTAGGAGGTACATCGATCACCGATCACTCAATCCCCACCTAAAAGCCAGTGTCGCGTTTCTGAAATATATCGCCATTCCTCCGTATAGCGGGCGTCAATCGGAAATATCGCGTTTCTGACAAAGCACTGTAGGTAATATTGCAATATGAGTTGGTACAACCCTATCTACACTATCGTCCCACGCCAGCTCACGGGAATTAGTCGTGACTCGTGATGGGATGTCGATATTTCATTCTTCGTTGCGATAGGAGTAATGATGATTTTTTGCTTGAAAAACGGCGAATCCGCTAGGTCATTCCAGATTTTCACGTCCCTATTCCTTTTTGATTATGCATATCTAAGACCAAGTTCCAAAAATCGTGCTTTAATCAACTGTACGCGCATATTATCTTCACAAAGTGCCATAGAGTATTATAAATATTTGTGTGGTCAGTAATATCTGTAGACATATTTTAGATAGCGTAATAATTATATTTATAGTATGGTTTTTTCTAATAAGTACTTTCGTCCAAAATTTGCTTTTATCAGAACTACCTGTAACCTGACTGGAAGAAATGCCTTTGGGCCTTAATGCGCGTGTTAGATTTTTGTAATAAAATTTAATAAATAAATCAAACGCTTTGTCAGTTTACGGCAACTATAAAATATGTTAATATAAACTTTATGTAGGTTATAACTCACTACAAACTATATTCGTCTTGTTTCTATACCTAAACACAAACAAAATGAGATACGTGTAGATTCAAACAAGTCTTAGCAAATAAACAATACTAGTTCTTACTTATTTACTGGAGAAGGGATAGATAGGTCTCTACTTTTAATTTTATCATAAAAACGCAGGTATAAATACGATACAAAGCTATTTCCCAAATATATTTATTATTTATTTATTTAACCTTTATTGTACGAAAAACAATTTGCATAGCACAATAGGCGGACTAATGATAATAAAGCATAATCTGCCAGACAACCTTTGGGTTGTTAGGGAACTTAAATTCATGTTACCGAAACACTTCGCAAACACTTAATTATAACAGAATGTATCGAATACATTCCCGGAATTAATCAGTTTTCCATTAATATCAACTGCACAAAGGAAATATAATACGACAGCGTAGCTCCATCACAAAATGTTGGGAGTCTAAAAATGAAACAACTGTTCTCACAAACGGGATAAACATGCACCAAAAGACATACAAAAAATACTTAACCAAAACTTTTGACATTCTTAAAAAGAGTCTTTCTACCAACACAGTATCTATATACTAGTGACTCTGTGAGCTGTAGACCTCGCGAGGTCTACAGCTCACAGAGCCACCCGTATAAGATTATCGGAAAAAAAATGGTTCAGACAAAAAAAGTTACAAAAAGTTTTTTGACATTTTAAAAAGATTTGAAATATCCATTTTAATGTATTTTTTTTATTTTAAATCATTTATTCACTATTTTGCTTTCGAAAAACTGCATCGACAAAAAAATATTTATTCGGACCTTCTCAGAAAAATTCACAAGAATCGGACCTGTAGGCGAGAACAGCCGAAGAGCCGGACAAAAGCATTTTTAGCCCATCTTGAAACTAAGACGCTTTGCTCGCTCGGTTAATTATGTATATCGTGTAGGTATGTGCAGTACTACAAAATAGCGTTATTAAACAATAAATGATAATGTTTATATTAACGAGGCTTAGCACTAACCTTTTTTGTTAACTAAAACTGTCTGACTTTCTGCCAAACGTTTCGAACAGGAACAGAAAGTTTAATAATGGGTTTAAAGCATGATTGATAGTTTAAAATCAATAAATGATTAGTAAAAATTATGATTAAGATAAGTGCATACCTATATAATAAAATACACAGTGCACAGTTAAAATAAGTATTCTTTGCTCTTCAAATGCAAATTTTGTCGCTTTTTTCAAAAGGAAATCCATGTATAAAGGCTTCCATCGTATTTTATTTTGTGTTTTACTCGCTCTCTTTAATTATAATGAGGGGTGCATGCCGAGTATATTTTACTGCAAGTGTTCGTTTACTTCGCTTTTGTGTTCGAAGTAATAATACCCGTACAGTCTAGTGCAGCAAAACTAATAACAGGTGTGTCAGGTAATGGGAGAGAATGTAAAACATAAACTGCACGTACAATAATTTTAATTTTGAGCAGTTTTTATGATATGGAGGGGATTTTTGTCTGTCAAAGTGCATTTTTTATTGGGTAGAGTATGGTTACATAAATATGGTGAATGACAGAAAGAAGTGGAAACAGTTGACATACAGAGCCGACCCCAAATAGAGAACTGGCGGGGAGAATGATGATGTAGTGCATGTTACCCTTTTTAGGGTTTCGTACCTAAAGGGCAAAAACGGGATACTAAGACTCCGCGTCGTCCGTCGCGTCGGTCTGTCTGTTTATGCAGCATTAAGAGTGGCTCACGGATTCAAGTCGTGGGTAAAAATTGCAAATGCGTGCAGACATTTTTGATTTCTACCATTAAAAATCCATACAGCATGGATAAAAATTAACAATCGTTATGGATTGTTGTGGGGATTCTAGATTTTAATGCACGATTTTAATAGGGATGTGAACTGAGTCAAAACTTTGTTATTTTATTTTGTCCGTCAATTAGATTATCCAAAAAAATAAGGACTCATATTTTTACGTTTAGCAAAGTAAATTTACGAAGATACCTAGTACAGCGCAAAGTTTCGGAGTGCGGGTGATTTTGAAGCCAATTGTAACGTGACACGAAATTTAAATGCGCTGAATCTTCGTCATTATTCACTAATGAGAGAAAAGAAAAAATACGTATTCCTTACTTTTTAATAATCTTGCTAGCAAGCCAAAAAAAAAAAAATCCAAATCTTTATCTTTCGGATTCAAGGAATGTACTAAAAATGATTAAGGTTTGTACATTTCAAGTCTAAAGGCCTATTTATACACGGTGCAAGTTTCTTGCCTGTTGCATACAATTAATTTGAAGCAATAGATAACTCGCTTGGTATAAACGAAACGTCAGTTATAAAATAAAAATCAGTTATTTAGTAAGTGGGCGTTTATTCTCATCATACCAGTTCTTAGCCGAGAACTTCTAATGTGTGTCAAAAAATATATGCCCTACCTTGGGCTCAGAGGGTTGGTCAGTGGTCAAGTCAGTGCCACCTCAAAGTATTGTCATAAACGGTTAACGACCGCCACGCCCGGGAAAGACGACTGCTGCCTTGCTTTTGTTGAGGAACTATTTATTTCTATTAACTACTAGCTGTGCCCGTGGGCTTCTCTGCCCGTGAGAATTTCAGGATAAAAATTATCCTATGTCCTTCCCTGTGTATCAAACTATATCCATATCAAATTTCATCTAAATAAATTCGGTACAAATATACAAACTCACTTTCGCATTTATAATATTAGTAGGACTAGCTGTACCCGCGGGTTTCGCTCCCCGTGGGAATTTCAGGATAAAGAGCACCCTATGTCTTTCCCCGAGTTTAAAAATATATCCATACCAAATTTCATCCAAATCGGTTCAGTAGTTTAAGCTCGAAGAGGTAACAAACAAACATACAAACTCACTTTCGCATTTAAAATATAATAAATAAATAAATATAATATATATATAAGTAGGATAAATCTTATACTTTTATACGAGCAATTCTTGTATGTATATATATTTATAAATTTCTGTGATCTCAAAAACGGCTCTAACGATTTCGCTGAAAATTTGTATATGGGGGTTTTCGGGGGTAAATAATCGACCTAGATTAGTTTTATGTTTGGGAAAACGCGTGTTTTCCTGTGCATTTTTTTTTCCACGCAGAATATGGTCGCTAATTTCGCGCGCCGACCGCCTTGATTTTAGCTCAGTGGTTAAGGATACCGACCGTTAGAAAAAGTGTTACGGGTTCGAATCCCACTCGGTGACTGTAACCGAGCAAAGCTCGGTCGCCTAGGTACTGTAATATCTATACATATAATAAAAAAGTAAAAAAACTGTGTCTGTACATTAAATATATTTCCAAAAAAAATATTGGGGGCGATGGAGACGTAGTAATAGAGTAAGAATTTAAAAAAAAATGTCTGTCTGTTTGTCTGTTTGTCTGTATGTCTGTTTGTCTGTTTGTCTGTTTGTCTGTTTGTCTGTTTGTACACGCTAATCTCCGGAAATACTGGACGGATTCGAATGAAACTTTTTTGTTATATAGCTGTTAAGCTTGGGCAACATATAGGGTATAAATGATTTTGGAAAATGGAACGCCTGATGCAAAACCCTAATGGTCCAGCTAAACTATAAGAGATATAAAAATGCCGCCTTAGTAAAAGTTGTTCAGCCTGATGAGCATTTTCCAGAGACATAAAGTCCACGCGAACGAAGTCGCGGGCTTTAGCTAGTATATATATAAGTAGGAAGTAGGATAGTAAGGATAGTAAGAATAAGGATTCGGTACATGCTCTTATCAATCTTTTGCGTTAGTTTAAATCTAAATGTACTGTAAAAGATTGAAATTATGAATGTTCTTCTGAATTTTTTCTTTAATTTAAACATACATGCAAAGCAGACTCACACAGGCACAAACTCATAAACTTTCACATTTGTAATATTCATTATTGATATATAAAATACTGGCATTTTTAATTTATAATAGAGTTGTTTCTTACTTACAACGTGAAAGGGATATAGGTACCAGTAATTAATCAAAGCAAGGGCTATACTAGATCAGTATAGTATAATGAAATTAAAATAACGGTAAAACTAAAAATAATTCGGCATTTCCGTCCAAATTGCCCGTGCCAAATCCAAGTTTAAAAAAATTTGAATAACAGTCAAAAAACGAAAAAAAATCGTAGATGTTTTTTTTTCGTTTTTAGGGTTCCGTAACCAAATGGCAAAAACGGAACCCTTATAGATTCGTCATGTCTGTCTGTCCGTCCGTATGTCACAGCCACTTTCCGAAACTAAAAGAACTATACTGTTGAAACTTGGTAAGCAGATACAAAAATAGAAAAAAACCATAACTTTTGGGGTTCCCCATACTTAAAACTGAAATTCAAAAATTTACTTTTCATCAAACCCATACATGTGGGGTATCTATGAATAGGTCTTAAAAAATGATATTGAGGTTTGTTATAACATTTTTTTCTAAATAAATAAATAAATAAATATAAATAAATATATAGGGACAAATTACACAGATTGAGCTAGCCCCAAAGTAAGTTCGAGACTTGTGTTATGGGATACTAACTCAACGATACTATATTTTATAAGAAATACATATATAGATAAACATCCAAGACCCAGGACAATTTGAAAAAGGCCATTTTCCAGCTTGCCCTAACCGGGAATCGAACCCGGGACCTCTGGGTGGCGGACTAGCATGGTGACCACTACGCCACGGAGGTCGTCTTGTCTTTTCTTTCTAAACTAAATAGTTTGCGTGGGAGACACTTCCAAAGTGGAAAAATGTGTGTACCTCCTGTAACTTCTAAAATAAGAGAATGATAAAACTAAAAAAAATATATGATGTTCATTACCATGCAAACTACCAGCGAAAATTGGTTTGAACGAGATCTAGTCAGTAGTTTTTTTTAATACACGCTATAAATCATAATTTTTTTTTAAATAAACAATTCAAATAGAAAAAAAATAACATACTACAATACTTATATTATGTTACTTGCTGCTACGGAACCCTTCATGGGCGAGTCCAACTCGCACTTGGCCGCTTATTATTTGACTGTTATTCTAAAATGTTATTAAACTATAGTGATCTAGTATAGCCCGTGGTTCGATTTATTACAGGCATATACCCTTCCACGTTGTATATTATAACTAATAGAATAGAATATAAAGAAACTTATACTTACGCTTACGTAAAAAAAAGCCAGAGGTTTTACCTTCAAACGATGGATTATTTTAATGTCAACACTCTGACAGCTGAAAGCCACACAGTACGTGTTTTCGCTTCTTCCGCAAAACACACACGGTGTGTCTTTCAGCAGTCGGAAAGTGTTTACTACTTTTAAAAAAGTTTTATTTTAATTTATATTCGACCTCCGCGGCGTAGTGGTCACCATGCTAGTCCGCCACCCAGAGGTTCCGGGTTCGATCCCCGGTCAGGATTAGTTGGAAAATGGCCTTTTTCAAATTATCCTTGTCTTGGATATGTATCTATATATGTATTTGTTATAAAATATAGTATCGTTGAGTTTATATACCATAAGACAAGTCCCTAACGTACTTTGGTGCTAGCTCAATCAGTATGATTTGTCCCTATATATTTATTTTATTAAATTCATTACTATAGCTACAATGTCAAAGGTTATTTCAAGTCCAAGTTCAATGACATTCTTAGTGGTCGACTCGACCTTGCGTGGTCAGTGGGTCATAGAAAACTGGTAATTGGACAATAACAGCTAAACATTTAAAACAATTTATTGGCAATGCTTTGATAAATATGTCCTTAATAACCTAGAGCAGGTACGCAGGAGTTAAATACCAGTGGTATTTACCATTTATTTATCGTGACGAATAATCATCACTTAAGTTTTATGAAAAAATCAAGTTTTTGTACAAGCCAGAGTAGTTACTAAAACAAAAGAAATAAGCCTTAGCTCAATAAAGTTGCGTCGTTTTATTACTAAGTTCCATGGACCACCTTCCGTCTCCGTGATCAGACCAGCATCGTCTACCATAGTGCTTGTTAAGACAAATCAAACAAGTCCTTTTTAATGAGGTTATGTTGTTTTATAACTGAGATCCGTCGAATATCTTCTGACTCCATCATCAGAACAGCTCATTGAATTTATAATATTGTATTGTCGTGTGACTTACGCAAGTGTACAAAATTTCTACTAAATTGGTTTAGGGTAACTGTTGAAAATTAAGTTGCAAGATTTGACTACAAACATTCATTCATGATACATTACCAGTTAAAAATAAAATAAAAAGCTTGTAATTAAAGTATTCAAAAAAAGTGAAAATAGTACGATCTGATTTTATTATGACCCCATTTTATCATGTTTCCGATTGCATTCGCTCTGCTACAGACTCTGTGTTCAGGCCTTTTTTCTAAAGAAATGGTAGTAGGAAAAGAAAATCTATAATATTTGTTTTTTTATGCATGCTCCCCGATTACTCGAAGACGCCTAGGCCATTTTAGAAAATTCTTTTTGAAGTGAAAACTTATTTAGCGGCGTTGTGCACTTTTTTTGAAATGGGTAAAAAATGTTAAACTCGCGTCAGGACACGTGACCTGATCGAAAATTCGTAAGACGGATGGAGAGTAGACAGCTGGCGCGGTGTAGGAGAGGGAGCATCCCCCTCTCTTTCTACGGCGCGGCGAAAATGTATGCCTGCGCCTGCTGTTTCGTTTAGGCGGCGCAGGGCGCTTGCGCGAATGTTCGTGTGTGTTTATGTTACAGCGTGCTACGCGCATCCATGGATGGTGACAGCTGATGGCTCGACCGTCTGTGTAGTGGCTATACTGCTGTGTTTTCACTTCTGCCGGCACTCCCAGAGTGCAACCCGTCGTTTTTTTTGTTTGACTTATTTGCCAAAATTTCTATGGGTGGTCCCATAGAAATTTTATCAGAATCGGTAGTTTTGAAAGATTATATGAGCTAACTAAAGATTTTTTTAGTTCAATTTTAAGCCATGTTTATTTTTAATAGATTTTTAAAATTGAGTTCTCAAGGTTTTACATACGGCGCAAAAAAATCTGTACATTTGTTCGTCATTATTTGATCGCTACTTTTTTGATAAAACCTTCTATTTATTTGTGAGTCTTGATACTTACTAGAAGAGCTGAGCTTACTGAACTTGTAACTTTTGTACTTAAGTTTATAGGGTTAAAGATAGATATAAAAAATAGTTCACCCATACATCCTCATTTTACTGAGGAATATAATCCTGTAAGTAATATGAATGTGGCATCAAGAGCCTGCATAGAAAATCGATAAAATTGAATGATTTATTGCAGTGGCCGAGTCGTAAACGCGTTTTTGATCGATGCAAAAAGAGGGGTGTTATGTATATGTATGTTCGTCAGTGGCGTCGTATCTCACAAATTGTTAATGCCATTTGTTTTTGACATAATTTGTACTATAGGATAAGTTGCATCAACATCAGTGAGACCTTCAACCCGCCTGGTCAGCGTGGAGAGTATAGGCCAAAGTCCTCAGGCTGCTTTGGCCAAGTATGGTCCTGGTAGTACGGAGAGGGTCGTGCTCCTGCAGTGGAGACAAAAAGACCTGATGATGATGATGACATGCTTAGTTATGCTTAGTTAACTGTCAGTGTGTGTATTAACAAATACTCAATTGCTCTAAAGGTGCGAGTAGCTCCTTGTAGCGTGCCTTGTTTACGTCACATCCCAATGGTGAGCGACGTTTAATTTTAAATCAGTCCAGTTGTATATCGACTGCCACTTTGACTTAGTTCTTATTTAGTATTTTTGTGGATTTTAATGATTGTGCATTGATAATTATTTCTATTTGAGTAGGACTTCAGAAGTTTCACTATTTTATTGAAATTCTTTATAAAAAGCGATAACATAGTCTCCTAACCCCTATGAGATGATTAACTTACAATATCTATACCGGATATACGGACACAGAATATCTGTGTGGGTGAGAGAAACAAATACAAATACAAATACTCAGACAGTATGCCATCGGTCTGTACGGGGTAGGGGCACAGACCTTACCGTCAACTTTTTAAATATTGGTGTCATATCCTCGGCTGTGGAGTCAAAATGGATAAAAGTAAAAAGTAAAGAAGATCCTCGGCTGGGTTTTAGATGAACTGATAGGTTTTTGTAGTGGTTTTACATGATTGAATCACAGTTCACAGTGTCACACAAAAATAAAAATCATGGTACTTTGTCTAGGGTATTTTCCAGTTATTTATATTCATTTGAAAAATCATTTCAGCTCAAACGAACTCAAAGAACTACCCAAATGCAAAAGTAAAGTAACTTTTTTGTTTGTAACTACCGGAACGGACATTTTTCGTGTCGGCTATCTCTGGGCAGTTCTAACAAACTTTATTTACTTTGCTCTACCTATTATTTGTACGTAGTACTCTGTGCTATAATTATTTCCATGTTCCTGTCTTATAGTCAATATACGTAAGTTAGTATATGTTTATTTATTGACAAAATGAATAGGTACCTGTATTTTGCAATATATGTCGAATAGGTATTATACATTTAGTAATCGTAGAATTTATGATGAATTAAATTAAAGTATAATAGTAGATTATTAACCAAGGGGATAAAGCAGTGTCTTCTGTCGGGTGAAGACTTAAATCGCGAGCGCAACGAAGGACTCGAGGTTTACTCCCGAGCGAAGCGAGGGTGTTAAATACTTAAATCACGAGCGAAGCGAGGGATTTAGGACGAGTCCTGAGTGTAGCGACGGATTTAAGTTCACCCAAGACTAAGACAGCTTTATCACCGAGGAAAATACTCTACTTTTCGTACCATTTGCGAAAAAAAATAAAGACAATAATAACAACAGATAAGCATTTATTAATTAATTTATACCCAGATACTTAATAAATACAAAATGCTTTACGTTGTAAATTAATATAGGTACACAGAAAACTAGGCTGTATGTGTGAGACGCAAATGGCCCTTTGCTTTTTGTTTTTGGAAAACTAAACAGCTGGTGTAAACTAAACAAACAATAACGGGAGTTTTTGGCGGGAAGTCAAGGGATTCAGTTGAAATTTGCTTTAAATTGTTTTGCAAATTGATTCTAGTGGACTTCATAATATGGAATTGGTGTAGTTTTAATCCTTATTCTCACGGACAATATATGAAATGTTTAAAGTGGACAGTCATAGGTGCGGCTGTAGTGATATTTATTTGCGGACTGAGGTTGGACGCCGTCCGCCACTCAATCGGCTATTAAAACCAGTGGACTCCCTTGTAGCAATCAAAGGACATATACCAACCTTCGATTGTATAGTTAGGGTTAGGATTCGGAATAAAGAAGAGATAAATGAAGATGGGCTCTAAAGGACTAGTATCCAGAGCCGTAAATTAATTTATAAAAAAAAAACAAACAATAACATGGCTTGATTTAGTTGTTTATTTTATGAAATTTAAGTGGTTATGTGGATTTTGCGGATACATGTTGTCGATTCAAAATCGTTACTTTTTTACGCTTAACAATATAGAAATGATTTCAATCATTTTCAGTTCAATATAAATTTCGGTAAGTATTCCAAATTTAAACCACATTCTCTCCCTAGAGGATGAATGAAATTCAGTACAATTTTCTTTCCCTTTTTTTTATTCTTGGTCTAGAGGCTGAATGAAATTTAGTACATTTTTCTTTCCCTAATTTTATTAGATTGAAAATGACTATAATTATGTTCGCTTTTTGTGCTATAGAATGTGACTTTTTTGAGCAAGTGGTACGAAAAATTTATTTAAATACTTTTGTATTCTTTAAACAGTAACTTGCAGTGGCGTAGCATAGGTCACTAGCACCCGGTGCGGATTCCAAATTTGCCGCCATTTTATTTTTGTGATCCATTATAAAAAATTTGGGCATGGTAAAAAGAGTACTTTTATTAGTTTTATTGAATGATTTATTGAATTGAAAAGTGAAATTAACATTTTTTGATATAGGTAGAATATCACAGAAAAATTACAGTTAAAAATGACGAAAAAAACACTGAAAGAAATTAACTTTTTTTAATTTTAATTTTTTTTTCTACGCCTACGCCAATGCTACGCCACTGGTAACTTGTATTTAAAATTCAGTTATAACGCCTTTTTCTGTAGCCTTATTAAAAAAACTAAAAATGCTCTTTTTTATGAATACGATATCCTCTGTAAATATTGATTTTAAACACAATCAGCAGTGTATGTTTATACACAGATATTGTTACCACATAACATTTATACTTGCGAATAAATCCGTTAACAACAAGTATTACAAATGTGCATTGAAAATATCACTTTGTGCAGGATAAAACTACAAAATTGAGTGCTAAAAGCTTTCACGAGCACACAAATACAAAATCCGTTCCACGCAAAACAATTGACAAAATGATTTCAATATAAAGCACTCGGAGACCGAGTTGCGATGAAATATCGTTACACGTGCGGAGAATGCTTGCCGACGTGGAAATGCGGCGGAACACATTTCTACTGTTCATAATGTCTTCAACATACTGCATTATACTTACTTCATACAGCTACAGCATATGGAAACACTCACTATTGGACTTGTTTGTATTTCCAAAAAACACATGCTCTATGCAGCTTGTTTGTATTTTCAAAAAAACACATGCTGCATAAACTTCCATGCTGGTTTGGAAGCAAATAAACAACTTACCTGCTTTGTAAAAGCTGATTAAGGGAATATTGAAAATTAGAAATCATGTCGGTGAATAATGCTTCTGATAACCCATTACCATTCGGATTCCCTTTTAAATTCACTCACCCACCATCACGCTCGTGTGTGACTATGTTAGGAGACCTGGCTCTGTCTACGTCATAGGAGATAATGATGACGGTATGTATGTAGACATATTATATAGTATACTTAGTTAAACGTTTACATCAAATATATGAAGTTTTTGTTTTCAAAAATTATATTAGATAAACTTAAATAGGTCGGGGGACTCGGGGGTGACTCTTTATTATTTATTTATTAGCAAACTCAACAGATTACAAACACAGTAAGAAAACAAATTAAGTATACAGATATAAGAGCCGTTCTAGTCTGCAATCATAAAACAAGTATGCTTAAAAGCTATACTAATAACAAAGTCAGAAGCTAGGGTACACTGAATACAATAATAAAAAAACAAAATAAAAAAGTGATAGATAATTGCAAAAAAAAACCAGGTCAAGACAAAACAGAAATTAAAGATTTATAAATGCATGTTATCGATATTGACACATTTTTAGGTGTATTAGTATTTGCCGTCGAAACTTATAAAGCGAAAAGTGAAAGATATCAATGTCTCTGTTAGATACTAGGACTTCATTGTATTGGCGACACATTCTGACCACAGGATTGTAATAAGATGTGTTATTCGAGTAAACCTGTAAGGTAAATGCATTATAGTTTCGATTTCGAGACCTAAAACGCGTATTAAAGTTAAGTAGAGAAAGAAGGCTAGGAGAATCGCGAGGTTTACAGCTCACAAGGCCACTAGTTAGGTACTGAATAGGTGCGAGTTATCCAATTACCAGTTACCTCGTCAAATTACTTAGGTTATTGAAGCCTAAGCTTTGAAGCGACTGCTAAGGATGCAACCGGGAATATGCTCGGATGATAATGTGCTAGTTATAATGAATGAAAATCAACTTACATTAAGAGTTCCCTTAGCATATACATTTTCATACAAACGTAGTCTAGCTTTTATTTTGAAATAACATGTCAGATTTCGGTAAAATTATGTAGCTTCAAAGGAATTGCTTACATCTAGCATACCTATAACTAGTTTTCAAATTCAAAATATGAACTTGAAAGAAAATATAAGGGTGCTGAAGTTTTCAATACTCAAAGTCAAAAATGATATATAAACTATATTCTCCTTTAGGTACATATTTTGCGTGTAAAACCAGTTTTAAGCCTACCTGTGTGCAATTTTTTTGAAACTACATTTTTTTTGCGAAATCTGACCCGTTATTTTAAAATAAAATGTAGACTACTTTTGTACGGAAAAGACTGATTCTGTCTAGGGTAAGGGAATTCTTAAGGTCTAAAAGAATAATCGATACTATACTAAAGAAAGATGTTACATAATCAAATATCAGGAGCGTTTCAAACAAAATGATGGTAAGTTAATTGTTATCGCGCACCGCGGCAAGTTCCCGGCGACGCAAACTTCTTTAATTTGGTTTTGTTCACGCGATAGTTTTTATGAATAAAGTATGAATAAGTGTTTGATTTGGGTAAAAAAGATTCATGTGTGTGTTGCAAACTCTTTTGTTTGCGTATTTTACAAAGTTCTGAGGAGGTCGGTGGCATTGCTAGCGCTTTCGCAAGTAAAGCGACACCGGACGTGGTCCGCACTTGGATGGGTGACCACAAGTGGCATAAAAATTTCTCGAGCTTCTCCGTGCTTCGGAAGGCACGTATAAGCTGGTTGATTCCAGCTTATACGTGCCATTGTATGGCAGTCATCAAGCTATGTCAGATGCCTTTAGGCAGCCTGAAAAATTTGACATCGGTTTTGGCTGCTTACACACACAAAAAACAAAAAACAAAGTTCTTTTTTTTATGTTTTGAAAGTCAGATGGTCAGTCCATAGTCAGTCCTGTTCAACCATGAGGTTAAAGGATGTGTGCAAAATGCATGTTATAATGATCATAATATACTTTACCTGGTATTCTCTTCCCTTGACAGCTGGCCATGTAAATGGCCTAAAAAAGGGTATCAGTTTGGAGTGTTGCCATTGCCACTGTGTGTGATTGAATAGGTCGAAACGTATGTAAACATTGTTTTCAAGCCTTTTGAATGTCAGATATTTCCATATTATTACAGGTACGTAAGAATAACACTTTATTTCTTCACCGTTTTTATTCATATTTTTTTTGCCATATTTTTATTTGACAAGGAGAGTGGATTTTCAACCAAAAAAATTACCAGATCTCTACACGATTCAAAATATAAAACCTTTCCACAATCGAAAGACCATCGTCTTTAGAATCATTAACACGCAACTGGCAAAGACGATACCTTGAATATTTTACACGTTTGTGTTATCAGTAAAGTAGACTGAAAATTGCCAGGATTCATATCCTAGGCTCGGTAGTTAGTCAAACGGTTTTTAATGTGACTTTAGTAGGAGTTGACAGTGGGACCAAATTGGAGAAGGTCGCAAGAGAAAGAGAACAGTGGAAATGGTTAGAGGAGGCCTTTGATAGGAGGCACACTGAGCTCAGGGAAATCTTATAGATAAAACTTAAGAAAGAAAATAACTCGAGTTCAGGATTAAGAGCTAATAGTAAGTAGTTGAACTACTGAATCGAATTTCGTAAAATTAATAAGTGTCCATTTAGGAATATTTCCCTAGAAACAAAATATGTATAACTGATATTACAAAAGTAAACTACTTATAAGTATGAGCTTGACGTCTTTTTAATTCCAAGTACTTAAAGCTCGTAGCACGTGCTACGACGCACTGCAGCATTTGCTACGCGCTTTATCCTACTATCCTACTATATCCTACTTCCAACTTCCTACTTAATATTATAAATGCGAAAGTGAGTTTGTTTATTTGTTTGTTTCTTTGTTTGTTAACTCTTCACGCTTAAACTACTGAACCGATTTAGATGAAATTTGGTATGGATATAGCTTGAGACTCGGGGAAGGACATAGAGTACTCTTTATCCCGAAATTCCTACGGGGAGCGAAGCCCGCGGGTACAGCTAGACAAGCTATAAACTTAAAAATTCAAGTGGGCCCAACACACACACCTACCAAATTTCATAAAGCTCCGATGAAAATTATTCAAGTTATCGTCTAAAAAACATACAAACACACAGACTCACATACATATAAACATCGGACTGTTCAACGCTTGGTCGTTTATGTACTTTTTAAACTACGTGGCGTATTGAGGTTTCGGGTTCGATCCCCGGTCAGGGTAAGTTGGAAAATGACCGTTTTCAAATTGTCCTGGGTCTTGGATGTTTATCTATATATAGTTGAGTTGGTATTCCATAACACAAGTGTCAAAGTTACTTTGCGTTAGCTCAATCAGTGTTATTTGTCCCTATATATTTATTTATTATACCTAAATAAACTCGCATCTCTATCTCTTATTATATTTAAGAAATACAATAAGAGAAAACTGGACATTGTGAGTTGTGACCGTACTATGTCTATAGGATCACGCAACACAGATTTGATCGGCCTATGTCCGCGATCATGCAATTTCCGTTCGATAGAAGGTACTTGCGTAAGCTTATGTAAGCTGATACTAGCCCTCTTCGTTATAAGGCTACAGTATTCAAAAAGTGTGACAATTTTTTTTGAGTATAGATTTTTTTTACTAGATACTTAAATATCGTTTTCAGCTATAGTTCTAAGTCGTCATCAATTTCAATTTTCAAACAATAATTTGTAATATTTTTCCACTGACTATTTCATATTTCTTGCACAAAATAGTTACTTACGTAATTTCTAGTAAGTAGCAAAACTTAATACATTTGTAAGTATTAAGGTCCAGCCGTTTGCGCGGAAAAAGTAACAAACATACACAAATACTCAGAAACTTTCTATATACTCGTAATATTAGTCTGATTTCAGTTTATGTGTGGTACAATGTCTAAAAATACGTCTCTAATAAATCCTACATACCTATTTAAAGGAACATACCGAAATTAAGTTAAAAACGAATCATATTAAAATTTAAATTAAAACGAAATAAGAACTAAAAAAATAAATAAAAAAAAATTTGTCCCACTAAAATACTAACCTTTTGCAATATTTCGAATATCTGAAATGTCGTCCGATGTGTTGAATATCCTCTATTTCAAAGGCTTGTTTAAGTTTAAACCCTAGCAGGTAATAAATAAGGAATGAAAGTGGCGGGCAACTATCAGTGTTCCGCTAATGATCGTCGCCGCACGCAATGTAGATTAGATCGCAGCGCAATTTCCGCACGATAGTGCAGACAGCTTGCCTTGTGCGGAGTGCGTATATTGCTTTCTATAAACCACAGAAAAGGCATTTAAAGCTAAAGTAAAACTAGTATTGCACACCACTTACGCGGACTGAAAGAAGTTGTGCATTACTCTCAACATTGTTAAGCATTTTTTGTACTAGATTGGATCGTCGCCACCCATTTTTCGTGCTATAGTGTGGATAGCTGTCCTTGTGCAGATTGCGTATATTGTTTTCTATAAATTACTGAAAAATAATTACCTAATAGTAAAAATAGTATTTTGTACTGTTTTGAAATAGTAAATAAAGAACTAAAATAGTGGGAAACATATCAATGCTAATGATCATCGTCGCACGCAATGTAGACTATGTTGTCGCATCGTAGTTGCTAATGATCGTCGTCGTACGCAGTGTAGATTAGATCGTCGGCTCGCAGTTTCCGTGTGATAGTGTGTATAGCTCTTCTTGTGCGAAGTGCGTATATTGTTTTCTATAAACTATAGAAAAGGCTTAGCTTATGCTGAAAATAGTGTTTTGTACTGTTTTAAGATAATAAATGAAGAATTAAAGTAGTGGGCAACATATTATTGTTTTTCTATAAACTACGAAAAGGCATTTGAAAGATAATAGTATAACTAGTATTTGCACTGTTTTATTAAAGAATTCCTACTGTTTCATTATATGTTTTGATTAAAGTAGTGGGCAACATATCAGTAGTTGCTAATGATCGTCGTCGCACGCAATGTAGATTGGATCGTCGCCTCGCAATTTCCGTGTGATAGTGTGGAAAGCTTTCCTTTTGCGGAGTGACTTAATATATTGTTTTCTGTAAACTACAGAAGAAAGGCCTTTAAAGCATACTCGAACTAGTACTGTTTTCATAAAGTAAATAAATAATAAAAGTAAGGAAACTATGAGTAATCGTTTCTAATGATCGGTCGATTGGATCGTCCTCGCTGCGCAATATCCGTAGTTTATGCAGAATGCGTATTATTAGATATAAACCGCAAAAGGAAGCCTTTAGAAGATAGTTACTAAAAAATACGTACCAATGTATTTACTTTAACAATTTCTAGATACTAAAGAAGTAGTGTGCCGTTAAAAATCAGTGTCGCACGCTATGTAGATTAGATCGCCTTCACCCCGCAATTTCCGCGCGATAGTGCAAACAGCTTGCCTTATGCAGTGTGCGATACACTAGTGTATTCAAGCTTATAAGAACGAATACAGTACAAACGCTTTACGCATTACGCATCAAGAACTATCGATAGTTTGAATATCGATTGTATTGATTTGATTGTAAAATATCGAAAAGCAATACTGACAATACTGAAGATAGAATAATAGTTTATTAGTTTTGGATGACATTAAAAGTATCGCAAACTATTGGCAATCAATACTAGCCTATCGATATTGTATTATTTTTTAAGGACACAACACTTTACTATCAATAGTCAGTACTATTGCTGCAAGACTGTATAAGACAAAGCAAATAACTTTTATATCTTGTCACTTTTTTACTTTTGTCACTTTTTTTTCAACTTTTTTTTTATTATATGTCCGCTAGAAACAAACCTTCTGCATTAATTTAATTTAATTATTCTTTTTTGGAGTGTACGGACTTAGTGGATGTGGGAAAGGCAAAAAAAAAACTAAGAATTTTTTGGAGATTTTTTATGAGCTTCAATTTTCAAATTAATGTACAGACACAAAGTTTTTTTTTCAAAATTGTAATTGTTATTCAAAATTGTACTCCTGTCGAAAATACATTTATTTATACATTTCTTAATAAAAATTATACTCATTATCTCATTACTGTTGATGCTGCACCCACGGGTGGACCCAACTATATAAGATAATAGCTAAGTAAATTACTTAATTTTGCTATTCTCGTAAGAAAGTGACATTATTATCTTGTCATTTCAAAGAATAAGTTCGCTGCACAATATATTTCTTATTTTCTTCACAATACACTGCTACTCATTCAGTACTGCCTTTTAAGATCACTTTCTTTTGTTGCTTGAATTCTCAATAGATTTTACTGTAGATTAATAAAATTTATTTTAAAAAATATATAATTTGCGAAATAATGCTTATTTATACACTTAACTTAATGTATCTTGTAATAGGTTGGGGAAAAAGTCATTTCGCATTTTATATGAAAATTCAAAACCTTTTTTAATATAGTTTATTTACATTTAACTAAAGTATGTAGGTACTATTTTGTTCGATAACTTTTTGCCAGGTAGGGACATGATCCCATTGCTATAGAAATTTTGGGGCTTTTGATCAAAAAACTGCGTCAAGTAAGTAGTTTTGGCAGTCCCTCGTGATGTTAACCTGACACTGCCTAAAGAATTCTGAAGAGACCGAAACAGGTGGAAATCTCTGGTTGCCAGGTCAGGACTATACGGCGGATGCATTAACACCTCCCAGCCAAACTCTCTTAATTTTTGCTGAGTGGTTAAAGATGTGTGAGGTCTAGCGTTATCTTGATGAAAAACCACACCCCTTCTGTTGATTAATTCCGGCTGCTTTCTCTCAACTTCTTGCTTTAATCTTATCAGTTGTTCGCAGTAGAGTTCTGAATCGATGGTCTTGCCTGGTGGTAACAGCTCATAATGAATAATGCCCTTCCAATCCCACCACACACTCAGCATCACCTTGTTGCGAGTTAACCCGGGTTTCGCCACAATCTGTGAAGCCTGACCTTTAACCATGACCTTTTTCGCACTTTCTTGTCGTACGTGGTCCACTTTTCATCAACAGTTATCAATTTTTTCAAAAATGGTTCGGTCTCATTACGTCGTAATAAAGAATCACAAATGAGTACACGGTTCATTAGGTTTCTTTCAGAGAGCTCGTGAGGTACCCAAATATCGAGCTCTTTTTTTATTATTATTTTTTCAAATGCGCCATAACTGTTTTGTGGTCAATTCCCAGTTCTTCAGCTACGTCGTCACTACTGATACGCCGATCTTGCTCCACTTTTTCAAAAATAGCATCCATTTTATCCGTAACAGGGCGACCAGAGCGACGTGCATCTTTGACATCAAAATTTCCGGATTGAAAACGCACCAAATTTGTGCTACTCTCACAGACACTGCACTAGGTCCATAAACATGGCAATTTTTTTTCGCGGCATGCGTTGCCTTTTTTCCTTTTTGGTAGTAAAATTTTAAAATGTATCTAATTTCTTCATTAGATTCACCCATCTTGACGGTAAGAAAAACAAATTAAAATCACGCATTTTCCTAACTTGAATTTGGAATTATCTTCTTTAAAATTTAAACTTTTAAATAATACCAAAACCAGCCAAGTACAAATAGTATAGCCAAAGTGGTTTTATTACAAGTTCATACATACTATATGCGAAAAGACTTTTTCCCAAACCTAAATTTATGAATGTTGGATTAAATCTTGCAATTCAATTTTCAACCAGTTATCCTCAATCGCTTGAGCTGAAATTTTGCATACTGATGTAAATACAATATTATAAAGTAAATGACCTGTTCTGATGATGGAGCCGGAAGATATTCGACGGAACTCAGTTATAAAACAACAAAATTTCACTAAATAGGACTTTTTTGATTTATCTTGACAAGCACTTCATGGTAGACGATGCCTAGGGTCTGATCACGGCGACGGAAGATAGTAGATAGAACTCAGTAATAAAATAGTGCAACTACATCCAGTTTAGGTTTATTTCATTTATCTTAATAAGTACTTTGGCCTCACAACAGAAGCTTAAGAATCCCCTTACCCTAGACTTCTCCATACAAACGTAGTCTACGTTTAATTTTGAAACCACATGTCAGATTCCGGTAAAAATTGGTAATTGTAAAGAAATTGCAATTATCTAGGGTTATAATTGGTTTCCTATACTAAAATTATGAACTGGAAAGAAAATATAACGATTTAGAAGTTTCCCATACTAATGGTCAAAAATGATATAAAACACTATATTCTATTTCAAGTTCATATTTTTACTGTCGGAAACCAGTTATAAACCTAGATAATTGCAATATCTTTGAAATTACTAAATTTTGCCCAAATCGGACATGTCGTTTTGAAATAAAACGTAGACTACGTTTGTATGGAAAGTTGTATTTTGGTCTAGGGTCGGTGGACTCTTAAACAAAAATGTAATTAAAAAAAAAACCGCTATTTTATATACAAATATAGGTATTGAGATCATCTAACTTTGGTTAGCGATTGTACGGGTATAGCCATCAATCAACCTCATAATTGGGTTTTTTTAGCCTCCACTGACGGTGCATAATCCTCTCTATACATCAGAGTCATACTTTGCGAGAGCAGCCAGAGAATTTATCCTACTAGACGGGTTGGAGAGGTCTCATTGATTATAAGCTTTGTTTTGCTTAATTTGAAAGAACTTGGAGTGGTTTCATTTTACTCTATCAATAACCACACGTCTACAGTCGTCCATTATCATCGTCATCATAAGCTATAGCCGATTACTGTTTCAAAACTGTTAATTTAGCTGAATCTTATAATACTTTGCTTCTTTGAGGATTAAATGAGCTCATGTATTTGCTCCAAGTTGCAAAGTTTAGGGGCTTATCAGCTCACATAATTAATTCACACTTTGATTGATTACATATTAATCGAGGGCTCGGAACTTCCGAATCCAAGTGTAAACGAACACTATGATATCCTTTATGTATGTCTGCACTCCCTACGTTTGGACACAATATAGCTAAGTAGCAAAATAGATGCTAGCAAGTATGAGAAGATAGTAGAAAAATTGAATGTCTGAATATGTCATTTTCTTTTTGTATATTTTTTGTGAATTTGTGTGGATATGCTATCAATTAGTGTTCGTTAATCTTGCTGTTTGCATACGCTGTTAAGACGAGGTTTTACTAAACTCAAGGGATGAGGTGCGGAGCGACCCGTGCGATATTACTGCATGATAGCCCTTTTTGAAATACCTACTTTAACCTTTCTTTTTTTTGTTACATGACAAATTTATGAATCTTTTAATTAAATTAATTATATTATTGTAAATCTCAAACAAATTATCAATATTTAACGATTACTTATATTAATATTTATAATGTTTACCCATGTTTGTAGCGCCACACCCTAAATGGGTACAAATATTGGTGAAGTAATCTTCACCAATATTTGTCATCTTATGCAACATATTAGCGATTAATAAATGAAATTAAATATAACCTATTGAAAGTGACTGGGGAGCGGAAGCGCGGAATAACAGTAGAAAGACGCGGAGCACACGTCTTTTTTTTTAAATAAAATCTCGCAAAACAGTCGCCTTAAAAACTTAAAAGTATACCCGCGAGTTCGCAATACAGGTCATAATATTATCGACGCGTGCCCTAATGTTATCGCTCAATTAAATTACCGGCCATTTGCTTAACGACGGCATTTTCTAAATGGATCTAACGAATGTAAGTCAGGATTGTGGAAAAATAATGTAATATTTTCACAAGATGTCGAATTTAATACAAATTCTTAGCTAAAAGTGTCGGTAAATTCTAGATAAGTAAGTACTTACTCATCAAAATAGACCAATAACTTGACATGTAGAACCTATGTACTATGTTTACTTTTATAAGGTTTTGTTTGTAAATTTTTCAAGTGTACATAAACCAATAAAATAAAATAAATAAATAAATAGATGTACAGATCATAAATTCACGGTTTTTAAAGGGGCGACAAATGTGTAAAAAAAACCGATGAGGTGAATAATCAGGTTTAAAAAAAATGTTTTTTAGCTGACCTCATTACGTGTTTGCGAAAATGCGATTTTAGATAAACGCGTTTCTAATCATATTTTGTCGAGACTTTTTTGAGTCCTGTTACTACATCTACAGATTTCAATATCAAAGAGGCGAAACAAGCTTTTAAAATCGGAGCCCTGCTTCAGTGATAATTATATTTAAATGGTTGGTTAAGTTTCTAAAATGGTCGGCTATAGCAGGGTCTGTAAAACTTTAGAAGATGCCTCCGAGGAGTCAATTACTGGGATGGAAAAATAATAGTAGTGGCTCTGTTCGCAAAGATTAAAAAACAATTAATGTTCACTTTACACGAAACATGTATGTACAATAAAACAAAAATGGTTCAGGTATTGAAAAAATAAAAACCTGAACCGGTGAATAAATTTTATATAATTTTATGGAACCTGCTTACAAATACCATAAGAATCTGTTGAGGAATGGACACACCACATGTAAAGGAAAAAAATTGGATAGCACCTGGACAGCCGGACAGAAATACGAAGGCACTTTCGCTCATTGCTAGAAAAGTAATAAATAATAAAATTTGACGACCTCCGTGGCGTAATGGTCAACACGCTAGACCGCCAATCCGGAGGTCCTGGGTTCGATCCCCAGACAGGCCTGATGGCAAATGGCCTTTTTCACATTGTCCTGGGTCTTGGATGTTTATCTGTATATGTATTTGTTATAAAATATAGTATCGTTGAGTTAGTAACCCATAACACAAGTCTCGAACTTACTTTGGGGCTAGCTCAATCAGTGTAATTTGTCCCTACTTATTTATTATTATTTAATAAATATTGTATCTCTTTTTGGAATCACGGGTCTTTTCACTCCGGTTCTTTGGGAGGCTTGCGTGGGGATACAGATCCAACGTAGATGCCTTTTGGAGAAGTTGATGTTATGTGGCGCTCCCGCCAGAACCCATTCCTGGATATACACGTAAAGGTGTACCCTTGAACAACCGAAAATGTTCGAAGAATGCAGAAACATTGCAAGTTAAATAAAACCTTGTATATAAGGGATCTTATGTCCGAGAGTATGTCTATAATACGCCTGTCAGCGACGGTCGCGCGACAGATTTTGACAAATTGACATATTTCAAGCGACCCTTGGCGACAGTAGGCGACGGTCGCTGACCATCGCCGACAGGTGTCGCGGGAACACTGCCGCTCATCTGTAAGAGCGCTTACGACAACATCTTTTTAGGGTTCCGTACCCAAAGGGTAAAAACGGGACCCTATTACTTAGACTCCGCTGTCCGTCTGTTGTTCCGTCCGTCTGTCTGTCACCAGGCTGTATCTCATGATCCGTTATAGCTAGACACTTGTAATTTTCACAGATGATGTATTTCAGTTGCCGCTATAACAACAAAGACAAAAACAATAAAATAAATATTTAAATGGGGCTCCCATAAAACAAACGTGATTTTTTAAAGATAATGGTACTTAAACCTTCGTGTTCGAATCCGACTCGCACTTGGCCGGTAATTTTATTTGATTTCAAAAACGATAAACCACAACAGGGGTTGCTCTCGACAACAAACTCCATTTGATACTTGTTTATTAAATAAAATTGAAAACAGTAGGACGTAAATTGTTTTAATTAAGCTCGTGATAAACGAAACAAAAGTTTGCATTCAGCAGATGTCACTCTTCAAAGGCACTGTTTACAAAATACGGCTTTGAGTTATGGCAGTGTTTTGAGTGATAGCGTTTTTGTATGAATTTAATTCGGCAGCAAGTTATTCATGAATTCAGCTATTTTAAAAAAGGGGGGTTTATAACACCCCCGTTAAAAAAGGGGGTGTTATAAATTTGACGTTAATGTCTGTCTATCTGAGTGTCTGTCTGTGGAATCGTAGTGCTTGAACGGATGGACCGATTTCGATGCGGTTTTTTTCTCGTGAATATCTTGCTTGGTTCTTAGCTATGTTTGATGAAAATCGGTTCAGTTGCGTTTAAAAGTTATTGGGGGTTAACACTTGAAGGTCAGTTTTTTATAATTTTACTAGCAAATATTAGATGGCGCTACGATTATCAATTTCACGGAACATTTAGTTCCACTACTCATTACTAGATGGCGTCTTGATGTTTACGTATAAAACTTAAACGCGCTTTGAAGCTGTTTTCATAAAAACAAAACCTTCGGCTTCTAATATCGAAATGTAAATCGGTTCAGCGGTACACAAATTATCAGGGGTGAACCCTTGAATGTCGGGGATTTTTTTAATTTGCCTGGCAAATAAACTTATTTATAAATAACTATTTATACAACTTTGTTTTTCGAACTATATGCGTATAGTTTTGAAAAAATTAAGTTGTATAAATAGTTATGTATAAAGAACCATGAACTTTGATATCTAGATTATGATTAGATGTTTATGTCACATTTGCACATATATATTAAACCGGTTCTTCAAAATCAAGTAATTAGCACATAAGATACATATTACATTACAGTTACTTATACACATTACACAGGCTTTACTAGATCACTATTTTATTAAAATAAAATAGTGATCTACAATGATGATGAAAATAAAATAACAGTAAAAAAAAAAAAACAAAAAGATTCGACATTTCTATACAAGTTGCCCGGACGGCTGCACGCTTTTTATTTATAACGGGTATGTCCCTTCCACATTGTATATGTAAAAAATCTGTTAGTAATATACATTAAAAAAATTAGACTAGTTCAAGATGTTCTGTAATAATTATTCAATTTATCGTAAAAAAAAATTATAAGTCAAAACCGCAGCGTTAAAATTATTTAAGGGCGACTTCACACGGAACACGTACCGTGTTGAGCAGTAATCAATCATGTACGTTAAATCATATACTGAGGGCTGTTCCTGAACTAAAAATAAAACAAAAGTGCAACCTGAATTGTGAATTACAAAAAAAGAAACGTTGTACAAAGTCATGTAAAAAATCATAGCCTAGTCCAAAAGTCTGTATCTTCATCCATCCATTGAAAGGACTTACAAGCAAAAGCTAATTAATTTCTTGACCATTTTGACGTTGACTGTGAGTATAACCAGTGAATCGTCTGTTTGAATATATTATATAGCTTCGCGGTGTTACATGTGTGTAGGGACACACTGTACCTATATGTACGCAATCGTATAACCTATATCTATGTGTAACATGTTTTCCTGTTCGGACGCAGTTGTCGCTGCGCCGCATTAAAATCAACACATCTCACGCGCACGCTTTTATTTAATTAACCTTCATCCCTAAAGTAGTAGTTCTCATAAATTCCCCCTATATATCCTATAACTGGTGACCCCGTGGTTAAGTGTGAGGACTTGTGAAGTGAATTTAACGATATTTTCGTGAACTTTCATACGGTGTTTAGTGACTTTTACTACAAAACATTAATACGGGGCAGTGACAACTCACCACTTAGTGACACGTATACGCGCGATGAGTCAGACATCAGCACCACCAGCGCCGCCGGCGTTCTCGCCGGCGCCCTCTTCGATGCCCTCTCCAGTGCCTCAATATACCATGATAGAGCAGATAACCCTGACCTCAAGGATTCCGCAATTTTGGCCGGATATGCCAAGGGCGTGGTTTAGACGTATGGAGGCTACCATCAATACTCAGAAGCTATCAGATATGGCAAAATATGACCTTGTAATCACAAAACTGGATAAAGAGGTTGTTGCCCAGGTGACGGACATTCTGGATAATCCACCGGAGACGGACAAATATGGATCACTCAAGACGCGCTTGTTAGCGCTGTTCGAGGAGTCTGCCAACAGACAGGTGCAGAAGCTGATTAGCGAGATGGAGCTGGGAGATCAGCGTCCATCACAGCTGTTGCGTCGCATGCGTGAGCTGGCTAGGGATAAAGTGCCAGACGAGACCCTGAAGTTCCTGTGGCAGTCACATTTACCCGGGGCGGTGCGGGCTATTCTCGCAGTCACCGATGCCAAGGACCTGGACGTGTTGGCGGCCGTCGCCGACAAAGTTATGGAGAGTACAGGTGTGGGCAGGATATCGGAGGTGAGGTCGACGCCTGATGTAGCACCTGGAACGACTACGAGCACTGATTCGGAACGAATTTTGGGAGAATTAGCCAAGATTAACGCACGCCTTACCAATCTGGAACGAGGTAGATCTCAACAGAGGGGCGGCGATCGTCAAGCTAGAACCAACTCAAGGAACAGATCACAGAGTAGGAGGAAGAATCCGAACTGGTTATGTTTTTATCATTTCCGTTACCGAGAGAAGGCTACGAAATGCGTGGAGCCCTGCAACTGGAGGAATGGTGATCAGCAGACCGGAAGTACGGGAAACTAAGTGCGGTGCAGACAGAGTCGGCGGGCCCCTGCATCGCTCATAACTGCCTCATAGTATGTGATAAGAACTCAGGTATGCGATTTTTAATAGACACCGGGGCAAATGTGTCGGTAATACCGGGCAATAAAAAATGTATGTATATGAAACGTAATACTAAGTGGGATTATAAGCTGTATGCGGCTAATGGGTCGATTATAGAAACTTACGGTACGATATCCTTAAAAATAGACTTAGGTTTGAGACGTAATTTTGTGTGGACTTTTATTGTAGCCGATGTCTCACGACCAATAATTGGCGCAGATTTTTTGTTACATTATAAATTACTTGTAGATCTAAGTGGAAAAAGGCTGGTTGATCAGATAACTAACTGTAATGTAATAGGATCGGTTGTTGTGTGGAGTGGGCCATCGTTGAACACGATAGATAATAATAACGTATACTTTGACTTGCTTTCTAAATTTCCAGAGATAACCAAACCGATGTGTTTTAAGGAGGAGCCTCCTCACTCGGTGTATCATTACATCGAAACTACAGGACCTCCCGTGCATGCTCGTGCTAGACCCTTAGCGCCGGACAAATATAATAAGGTAAAGGAGGAATTTAGGAAAATGCAAGAGATGGGAATTTGTCGACCGTCTAATAGCGCTTGGTCGAGCCCTTTACATGTAGTGCCGAAAAAGGATGGGCAAATACGTCCTTGTGGCGATTACAGAGCTTTAAACGCTATCACTAAGCCGGATAGGTATCCTATTCCGCGTATACTCGACTTTACCTATAGTATGGAAAATAAGAAAATTTTTTCGAGACTCGACCTTAATAGGGCATATCATAATATATTAATAAACCCAGATGACGTGGAAAAAGCCTCGATAATTGTTCCTTGGGGATTATATGATTTTTTGAGAATGGGGTTCGGCTTGCGTAACGCAGCACAAACATTCCAGCGTTTTATCAACGAATCTGTGTTTGAAGGTTTAGATAAGCAATTTGGTAATTCAGGTGCAGATTCTAACTTTTATTTTGCGTATATTGATGACGTCATTATTATGAGTAGCAACGAGGAAATTCATAAATTACACTTAGAAGCTATTTTCGAAAGACTGAACCGTTTTGGAATAACAATTAACATATCAAAATGTGTTTTCGGGCAGAATAAAATTGATTTTTTGGGTTATGAGGTCTCGGCAGAGGGTATTAAACCTCTTAAAGAAAAGGTTCAAGCTATTATAGATTTTCCAAAACCCAAAACTGTAGATCAGCTTATCGTTTCTTAGGGATGTTGAATTTTTACAGATCTAGTTTACCTAGGGCTGCACAATATCAGGCAGAGTTAAATAAATACTTAAAACATGCTAAAAAGAAGGACAAATCTACCATACAGTGGACGGAAAAAGCCGACGCGGCATTCGCAGAATGTAAGTCTAATTTGCAAAACGCAGCTGAACTTTGCTACCCGGCGGGCGACGCTGAGCTCGCTATTATGGCGGACGCATCGAATGACTGCGTGGGCGCCGTGTTGCAAGTAAAGGTAAGTACACACTGGAGACCTTTAGGTTATTTTTCTAAAAAACTTAGCGATACTCAACTTAAGTATAGTACATATGATAGGGAGTAAATTCTTCCGAAAATGAATGTGGATGTAAGAAATTGGTCTAAAACCTGCATTCAATGCCAGAAGTCAAAGGTTATAAGGCATACTGTTTCCGGATTAGGACAGTTTGAGCCTAGCGGTCGCTTCGAAGCTTTAAATATAGATATCGTCGGTCCACTACCTATTACAGTAGATGGTTATAGGTATTGCTTAACGGTTATTGACAGAGCTACCGGATGGCCTGAGGTTTTTCCTTTGAAAGATATTTATGCTAAGACTGTCGCCAAGGCACTTTATGAGGGATGGATAACTCGATATGGTTGCCCAGTCAGAATAACTACGGATCAAGGGAGGCAGTTTGAAAGTGGATTATTTGGTGAACTAATGAAGCTATTAGGTACCAGGAGGGTGAGAACCACTAGTTACCACCCGCAAAGTAACGGGGTAGCGGAGCGTTTTCATAGGGGTTTAAAAGCAGCCCTTATGGCTAGAAGTGATGCTGGCTCATGGCTTTCTGAATTACCTACCGTTTTACTTGGTTTACGCGCGGCCCCGCGCAGCGATACGGGCGTGAGCGCCGCCGAGCTAACTTTTGGCAAAACGTTGAGGTTACCAGGTGATTTTTACGACGGAACCGTTACTAAAGTTAGTGATTGTTATGACTATGTAGATAATCTCAGAGAAACAATTCATAATTTAAAGCCTAGACCTTCAAAGCAAAGGGATTCGCGAACGATTTTTGTGCATTCTGATTTATCTACATGTTCACATGTTTTTGTGCGTGTCGATTTAGTTAAAAGATCACTTCAGTTACCATATGAAGGGCCTTATCTTGTTTTAAATCGGAATGATAAGTACCTTACATTGCAGATAGCTGGAAAACAAGTCAATGTGTCTATTGATCGGATTAAACCAGCCTATGTTATGAATGATGCGCCTACCACACATATACAACCACATACAAATATTAATACAGACAAAGAGAGTTCTGATAATAAATTAAATGTAAGTAATAAAAGTACTAGTAACTGTACAACAGCGAATAGCACTAAACCTACTTCTTATGTCACGAAAAGTGGTAGAAAAGTTAAGAGACCGGTAAGGTTTCTTGTTTCTTAATTGTTCATATTTTATGCGAGTGTAAACGCACCTTTATATTGCTTACATGTGTTTAGTATGGTTGAGTCGAAACGTAATCATAGGCATGTAGCAGGTACCTAATTCAATTGTATCCAATTGGTAATAAATGTAATCAATGTAATTTTGTAGGTCATAGAAATGCAAAATTGAATTTATTGGTTTTACTGTTGTTTTAAACAAAATTAAAATATTCTTTGTTTGCATATTTCTGATTGCTATATATAGGTATACGAATATCAATTTTTATTGTATAAATCAATACTTGACAGCGAATAGTAACTGTAATAACTGCATTTTTTTTAAAAAAATGGGAAATAGTCAAAGTCAACCCCAGCAAAATAATGTGGCTCTCGCACAATCTGTCTCTAATGAAACCATGGGACAAAGGTTGAACCTACTAGAAGTTTGTCTTATTACAATAGCAGTGTTTCTATCGCTACTTACATTGTACTTTCTACGTAATCAATGTACGAATACATTAAGGAAATGGATACGTAAGGAAACCGCCAACGCGGGCTTAACTCAGCCCGTGGTGAATTTACATACGGCGCATAGTTCGCAGCCTCCTGCTGCGACTCCGCGCGGTCATGAAGGATATTAGTGTTGTGATTTTACGATAGTGCTATTTGAGTGTTATAAATTGTGAGTAAGAACTTTTCGGAAATCAAAATTTTTATGTTGTAATTTGTAATTTAATTCGGCAACTAAACAATGTAATAGGTATCATACCTGACTAAATGATGTTTTAACTATTAGATTTTTAGCTGTGGGGTTGTGAAAATTTTAATGTTTGTTTAAAAAGGGGGGACTACTGTAGGGACACACTGTACCTATATGTACGCAATCGTATAACCTATATCTATGTGTAACATGTTTTCCTGTTCGGACGCAGTTGTCGCTGCGCCGCATTAAAATCAACACATCTCACGCGCACGCTTTTATTTAATTAACCTTCATCCCTAAAGTAGTAGTTCTCATAAATTCCCCCTATATATCCTATATGTGTAATTCCAGGGTGGCAGCTTTATGCATAACAAACATTTTATCAAAATTGGTCCAGCCGTTTGCGCGTGAAGAAGTAACAAACATATACACACACTCACGAATTTTCGCCTTTATAATAAGCCTTGCCGTGTGGTTTCCGGCAGAGTAGAATAGGACCACTCCAAGTCGTCCCGTGGGTGTCGTTGAAAGCGACTTAAGAAATACAAGTTAAACAAAGCTTATAAACATCAATATGACCTCTCCAACCCGTCTAGCCAGCGAGGAGGAGTGCAGGCCAAAGTCCTCTGGCTGCTTTGGCCAAGTATGGCGCTGGTAGTACAGAGAGAGTCGTGCTCCTGCGGTGGAGACAAAAAGACCTGATGATGATGTTGATAAGAGGATTGGTAATGAGATACTGAATTTATTTATTGGAAAAAATAAATAAACTTAACTTAAATACAAACTATGAGATACTATACGGTCTATTTGTTTATAGCTTGCTTTTCTGTAACATCTCTATTTGTTGCGGTCCTACGTACAGTATCTGATGGCCGGCCCCCAGCCCGTGTTTCGTTCATCGAAGATTATACTTATATTTTTGACTGGAGAATATTGGTGCCGCAAGAATGAATCGGGGTGTAACATAAGAACTGAACATGATCTATAAAAATCACGTTTGTTATATGGGAGCCCCACTTAACCTGTTGTGGCAAAACACCAGATACATAAGTAAAACAATGCATGTCAACCGGATTCCGTCTGCCTACTGACGACATGAATATTTTTTTCTATTTTTAGTATTTGATGCTATATAGGCAACAGAAATACATTATTTGTTAAAAATTTCAACTGCCTAGCCATCATGGTTCATAAGTATATAGTTGTAATCAGCCTGATGATAGAGAGACAGACAGAGGACTCTCAGTGATGAGTCTCGTTTTTACCCTTTGGTACGGAACCCTAAAACCAAGGAAAACTTGACCGACCCCACTATCACGTGGGATTTATAACCAGGAAAGAAATAAATTATTATACTTTCACCCATCAATTTAAAATGGAAAGCAAAGTTTTTTCCCATAGAAAAATACAAAACCAGAAGGAATTTAAAAGTTTGGACGTTGGGTAATTGTTATCTCGCTCATAGACCTTATTCTTTTTAGAAAAAACGTTAGTATGCATGCAAAATAATATTACTTTATCTAAAGAATACTTGAGAGTAAAATATCAACATCGCTCTAGTATTATACGTTTACGAGTACTAATTAATGTCTGTCTGTACAGTCTTTTGAAATGAGTATCAAAGAACTGAGTCGAATAAAATAAGAAAAAAACTGAAGTTAATCTATTAGTGTTCCTTTTACTGGCGTAAAAATGGCTTTCAATGTTAAAAAAATAAGCTTAACATTGGAGATAAAAAGAATATAAAATTTCTGCTCTGCTAATCAAAATGCTACTTGCATTGAAATTTCCGCATTCACAGTTTCCGTTTGCCGTTCCGTTTTTCATAATGAATCATTGTTTCGACACGATTGTTTGAATAATAATAATAACAAATCAATCCAAAGAGATGGGATTCAACAATAAAACATCAGAGAAAGCCATTTTCCAATAGCAACAGGGTCATTGGAAACCCTCAATGTCCTTCTGGGGGTATTATTTTTGGCGCGAGCGCGATGCCGGGACGAGCGAGGTAGGTACCTCAGTGTGGGACGCGACCTGTTGACGTGAGGTTGCTAAGTGCGCGTATAGCCCCTCTGCGGCGGCGGGACTTTTCATAATGGAACGTTAATTCGAATTTTTGAATTTGAACTGTGAGTTGATTTAGTTTGTGGCCAGTTCGAATTTTAATAATGTGAACGATTTTATTGGAATTCTTTTTGGAATTTACACAAGTATGTACTATCAAATATTCTTATTTATTTGTACAACATACATTGTTTTACTAGACATTGATAGAGAATATGTTTTTTAATTAAGGGATTTATGTTGCACCATCTGGCAATCCAATTCTTTATTATATTTTAAATATGTCGATTTTGTGAGCGAATATATTTTGGGCGATAAAAAGTGGTTATTGGTTGGAATTGGATAGATAAATTTTATTTAGAATCCTAAAAGTGGCCTACGCAAAAAGGTTGACGAAAGCTTTTACGGCAAAATCATTTAATGGAGCACTTACTTTCGGAAACAATAGATCATGCAGCCGTGGTGTTACTTTTTATATAGGTAGAACCATGGAATTGCATGTAGGTACTATTTTAGTATAGAATCTGCTTCGTTGTCTGTGGTAGACTTCACTGATAGGTACTTATTACAACTTACGTGATAGACAGAAATGGTAAAAGGGTATTTATTGGTTTAAAAAAACCTGCTAAATCGATTGAGGATAACTTTGTTAAAAATTGAGTTGCAAGATTTGACCTAAATAAACATTGATACATACATACATACTTACATACAAGATACATTGCACGTTAAATAAAACCTTGTAAAATAGGTACCTTTCTCTTATTATTCTCGTAAATGAATTCTATTTTATATTTATGAACTATACTGATTAAAATTTAAATTAAAACCAAAAAAGAACTAAAACTTAAAAAATTACAAATTATGCAGTCCCGTTAAATTTTCCCCCGTGGCCAAAAGGCTGGCAGCATTGCCACAAGCAAAAAATTAATTTCATTAGTGAAATAAATTTACGTAAACAAATTATACCTGCGAGATAGGAAGACACGGTACCGTCTCGTGAAAGCAGGTGTCTTTCACCCTTTGTTACTTGCGATTTTGCCGACGGCATTGTGACTTGAGCAATATCCCTATTTAATTGAAACCTTTGCTCGGCTTATACTACAATTATCTCATATTTCAGTACAAAAGATATACAGGGCTTTGATTTTATTAAAACTGAATTTTTAATACTACAGTACATATAAATGTTCGCGCAATGCCTGATAAAATTCTTCGCCGTAACATTTTTTAACTAAAATCATATAAGTGTACTAAACTATGTTTTTGTTGATAATTTGTGCCGTTAATCAACATTGAATTTTTTAAACAACCTTTGGAGGCTAGTAAGTACTTATAATACCTAATTCAGCAACCACCTGTTACGCTCCGATTAGGAAATAGGTTTAAAGAAAAAGGTTTTCTTAGGTTTTGGATGTTCCTTTTTGCATAGAACCATTATTTTTCTAATCGATCCACGGAAAATTAGTGTCTCTGTTGTTATTTTATTCTCTACGAGACTCTACGCAATGACAGTTAGAATTTTATTTTAAAGATAGTGTCGTTGTGCCGCCTTAGTTCAAATTCGGATAAATCTACTCTAGCCTTTTAGGAGATATTTAAAAAAAAGCATGATTTATAAGGCAGTTTTTTTATCATACGTACGTACAGCAAATTTAGTATTTAAACCATTCATTCTTCGAAAATAATAATATTTAGATTGGATTTACCATCATTCATAAGTATAATGGAATGCAATTTATTTATCTTTGAAAAAACTCAGTATGGATTTATAGCATTTTGATTGAATAGATATGGGTTTATCTGGATTTCGTCGACATCAACGTTCGGTCATTGGCTCTTATGGACTTTATCTTATATTGGCCGTGTGGTTTCCGGCAGAGTAGAATAGGACTACTCCAAGGCTTCCCGTCTATGTCATAGAAGGTTAGAAAATACAGCTAAATAAAGCTAAAGTATAAACATCATAAGACCTCTTCAACCCGTTTGGCCAGCGTGGAGAGTGTAGCTCAAATCCTCTGGCTGCTCTGATCAAGTATGGCTCTAGTAGTACTGAGAAGATCGTGCTCCTGCAGTGGAAACTTAAAAGACCTGATGATGATGATTATCATTATGTTATACTTTATTAGCATAACTTAAGAAATTTCGGGTATTACTTACATATACATAGATCAGAAAAGGAGTACCTAATAAAATGAAGGAGACATTTTGTTAAAATCTCACCTAGGTACATTACATTTCTATTTACTTAAAAGTTTCTATTCACTTCAATATCATCAGCTCAATACGTGTTTCATTCAAACAGACAGCCAGACTGGCTAATATCGAATACAAATAAAGCCGTATTTGCTCGCGGTACGTGCATATTCCTGATTAATATTTGTAACAAACTTCATTATCAGGACTCCGCATTTGTACCAGCTCAGGTGGAAGGAATATAGTTGGAAATTTAGCAAATTACAAACTTTATTTATTAGTTAATGTAAGGACGAACGTATTTATGATGTAGTTGGTAGTTTTAAGGTTGACTGGAAGGTTTTGCATTTAAAGCGATAAGTTCGCCTTTGTACCTGTATTGTTTTTTGTTGTTGTTGTAATTTGTATGTTTATCATGCTGTAATAAAGTTAATTTGTAATGTATTGTATTATAGTAGTTTCGTGTGTGTAAGTCTCCAACACTAGTGTCAGACTTTATGGCACTTGTGGTCACCAATCCAAGTGCGGACCACGCTCGGTATCGCTTTACTTGCGAGAGCGCTAGTAATGCGCCCTCCTGCCGGACCACGTAGCTCCTCGCTTTATTTATAATTAGAGTTCCTTGATTAAAATATAAAAAAAAAATTTAAACAACTAATGCCATTGTTGTTGCCAGCGTGGTAAAATTATATACAATTTCACTGGAACTTCAAATTTTTCAGAGATAAAATCCTGTGTTAAGTCACCAAGCTCCTCAGTGGTTTAAATACACAAACAATCATCCGCAATGCCATAAAGTCGTTTCGTTTTACGTAACATTAATTTATTAACAGTGATAAGGGTTTATCATAGTAAAACACACTTCACTTCCAAGACATATGTGTAATAATAAAAAGAAGAAGAATGACAAGGAACATAAATATAAAAAACAATTCAAAATATAAAAAATAAGCCTTTACGGCTGGCCAGTGTCAGCGACATGGCGGCCCCCGGTGTGAGCACCTATCATTGGGGTCGCTGGTACTGGCGCCTCTACTGAAAGTAACTTTAATTTTTTTTACTGGACGCCTGAGCACACCTCCCATCGTCTCCACATCTACTACTCTTACGACGCCGTCCTTGCCTGGGAAAGTTCTAATAATGCGACCCTTAGGCCAGGTTCCTCTCGGTAAATCTCCATCTACAATAAGTACGACATCTCCAACTTTTAGATTTGTATACGGTGGGACAGGTCTGCGTGGCATTAGTTGAGGTAAGTACTCCCGTACCCACCTTTTCCAGAAGTGATCGGCTAGTCTAAGTCCTTTCTTGAAGTCCGTTCGTCGAATTAGATCGGCATCATCTGTCTCTGTGAGTTGTGTGTATGTGGAGCTTGATCCAATCAAGAAATGAAATGGAGTCAATGCTTCTTCATCTTCAGGACATAGCGAGACGTGCGTAAGGGGACGAGAATTAACAAGAGCCTCTGCCTCTAACAGTAGGGTGTGTAGCACTTCCTCTTTGGGTTGACGCTCTTTTAATGTAGAGCGATCTTGACACTACGCACCAGTCTTTCCCAACAGCCTCCCATGAAAGGTGCAGATGGGGGAATGAAGCACCACTTTATCCGATGATTAGCAGAAAATTGTTGCAGGGGTTCATCATACAACTTTTGGAGTACCCTGTTGGCACCTACAAACGCTGTTCCATTATCAGAATAAATTTTGCTTGGATACCCTCTGCGGGATATAAACCTTTGGAGTGCCATTATAGCAGAATCCGAGGAGAGGCTGTTTACGATCTCTAAATGCACAGCACGGACGGTTAAGCAAGTGAAGAGAGCTACATATCTTTTTTCTGAGCGACGTCCTACTGTGACTAACACTGGACCAAAATAGTCTAGTCCGACGAATGTAAACGGTCGTTTTCCGGCTGCCAAACGCTCCGCTGGTAGATCGCCAACAGGAGGTTTCAATTCAATAAGTATATTTGGTGTAAGGACGGTAAAATTTATGCCAAGAAAGATGACACTAGCCATAAAGTAACTGTTATCCGCTGTTTGTCTGACATTGAATCCCTATGTGAACTAATTGCTCAATAACTCTTTCAATAAATACTAAAGATTTTGATATTGTTAACTTCTTTTTTCCTTTAATTTTTAAATTTTCAATCAATAAATAACTATGGATTTTGGTAAGGTAATAGAAATTCATAATTGCTCGTCGATTAATTCATTTATAGATAATACCCCATACACCGATACTGATTTGTTTTGTTTGCATGTAAACATACGATCGATGATCAGGAATTTTGATAAAGTACTAGTTTTACTTCAGTCCTCAAAATGGCTAGTAGATATGATAATCCTAACCGAAGTTGGCATATCTGATAAAATATCTAATTTATTTCAAATACCAGGCTATAGAATGCACACTCAGTTGCGTCAAAGTAAAAAAGGCGGTGGAATAATTATTTATGTCAAAAACTGTTTAAAATTCACCACCACGACAATAAAAACACACTTATTTGAAAATATTACAGGCACACTAATAACCAAAAATAATACGGCGGTAACTGTGTGTGCAGTATATAGACCTCCATCAACTAATAAATGTATTTTTGTCACTGAACTGTCACGAATCCTTAAGAAATATAAATTTACTAATATGATACTTATTGGTGATATTAACATAGATTTAAAGAAAATAAAATCCTCGGATTGTCAGTCATACACAGATATGCTATCCGAGCACGGGTTTGAGCGTGGTATATCAGACTATACTCGCATTGAAATGCGATTAGGTAAAGTAACTAAATCGTGCATTGATCATATCTACTCAAGACTAACTCAAACTGCGTGCTCGGCGGCTATCGATACGGCACTGGCAGATCACCGCGTAGTACTGATCGCCAGCGATGGCGAAGGTATGAACGCGCATATACAGGCTGATGCAACATCTTCATTTATGCAAGTTTGCGATAGTGAAATATTTTATAAAGAGCTTAATAATACTGACTGGTCATTGACAAACACAATGACATGTCCAAACCAAATTAATGATTTTATAAAATCTAGTTTTGAAAATGCTAAGCTAAAATCAATAAAAAAAATTAAGAAATTTAATTTACAGGAAAATAAAATACCGTGGATTAATAAAAACATTTTAAATTTAAGTAAGAAAAGGGACGAGTTGTTTAAATTGTGGAAAAAGGATAATACAAACAAATGTCTTCGATTGCAATATAATAAAACTAGGAATAAAGTACACAAAATAATAGAATACTACAGAAATAATTACTATAAAAATAGAATAAAAAATAGTTATAATAATCCTAAAAAACTCTGGCAAATAATTAATTCTATATGTGGTAGAATTACACAATCCATTGACGAATTAATTACAAAAGCCTTCAGTAGGCATAATCTATCTTCCACCGACATTGCTAATAAGTTTGCACATGAATTTCAACATGCAGTAAAAGCCATATTACCACAATGTCAGCAAACTCTTTTAGATGAAAATGAATATAACGATAAATGTGATAAAGTTGTTTTAATAAAAAAAGCTACTCCTGACAGAATTCTAAATATAATAAATAAACTAAATAATTTTAAAGCTCCAGGACAAGACAACATAAAATCATTAGATATTAAAACAAGTAGCGATAATATTTCTATCGCAATTGCTAACCTTATTAACACAAGTTTGTTTACTGGAATATATCCCGATGAACTGAAAAGAGGGTGTGTTCGCCCAATATATAAGAAAGGGAAACAATGTGAGGTATCTAACTTTCGACCAGTTACGTTGCTGTCAATTATTAATAAAATTGTCGAAAAATACGTTAGCGGTGAAATACACACGTTCTTTGAAGAAAACAACATAATAAACAAAAATCAGTTCGGATTTCAACCGCATAAAAGCACTACTATCTTATTATCTAAATTCACTGATGAAATTAATACATATTTAAATAATAGAAACCATGTACTAGTTCTGTTTATTGATTTTTCACGTGCGTTTGATACATTAGATCACTCAATATTGATTAAGAAGCTTAAAAATATTGGCATTCAGGGCCCTCTGCTAAAATGGTGCAATAATTATTTGAAAAATAGGTCAAACTGTGTTAAAGTTGATAATTGCTACAGCGACTCTTATACGGCGAAAGAGGGAACGGCTCAAGGATCTGTGCTTGGACCGCTTCACTTCATTAGCTATGTCAATGACATGAATAACGTAATTAAGCATGGAACGTCCTACCAGTACGCTGACGATACATGCATTATTGTTGCAGATCGTAATCTTGATACTGCTCTAGGGAAAATGCAAGAAGACTTTGACATACTAAATAAATGGTGTCATGACAATAAACTAGTCCTCAACGGTATCAAAACCAAATTAGTTCATATTCGATCACCATATGCTAGAAACCAAGCTGATATAAATAATAAATTGTTTGCACACGATCATTTGTGTCTTCATTCCAAGAACGTGTCATGTAAATGCCCTACTATTGAAAGTGTTGATAAACATACTTATTTGGGATTAGTTATTGACAGCAAATTTAACTGGTTTCCACACATAAATCTGGTGTGCGAGAAACTACGGGCATTTTTAGCCAACATGTATGTAATTAATAATAGGATTCCTTTTAAGACTAAACTAATGTTGTACAATGCGCTAGCGGAATCAATAGTGGGGTACGGTCTGACAAGTTATGGCAGAACATTTAATAGTTACCTTAATTGTATATATAAGCTCCAGGTTAGAATATTAAAAATGATTGTGCCTACGAGTATTAAGCAAAAATATTTAAATGACGAATTGGCTCTATTTAGATATTGTGAAATCCTTCCGATTCACACAAAGATAAAATATAGCTTGTTAAAAGAACAATTTTTTAATACTTATGTACAAAAAAACATAACACATAAAATTAATACGCGACAAAAAACAAATAAAAAACTTTTAATAAATATTGCACGAAATACATATGGAGAAAGAACAACATCCTATTTAATTCCACGTTTAATTAATAATTTAGAATTGTGTTTAAGACAAAGCATTACGCAAAAAAAAAAAAAATATAAAGAATAAACTTAAATCACACTTCTTGAACAGCCTATAGATGTTGCACTCAAAACCGGTCCTACAGTGTGCGCTGCGGGCTTATCCGCCAGCGCGAATTATGTACCTACTGATCTTGTAGAACAGTTTGTTATTAATATATTATTAATTACTAACAATTTTAGATATAAGCACATAATTGATATATGTGAGTACTAATTTAATATAAGATTTAACGTAGATGTATGCTCTCCGGACAAACCTTCGTGGTTTTTGGATGGCATAAAAAAATGTATGTTATTATTTGAAAATAAATAAATTAAAAAAAAAAAAAAAAAAAAAAATGGTATTCCTTTGGTCTTGCACTCCGTACATGTTTTCCCAATCTTTCGCACAGCTACCCTCAGGCCAAAGATGTAATATTTCTGCTTCATTTCGTTCAACACCATCTGACTGCTGCCGTGCGCTGCTTTCGTGTGGTAGTAAGCAATGAGGAGTTGCACAATTCTGTTCTTGGCATCAAGGACAATAGGCTGACATGCTGTACTAGGTACGTAAACGCTTCTGATGGCTCCAGTTCTTCCAGAAAGTCGGATCAAACCATCTGTCATCGTCACCACCAAATTATTCATACGACTGTTCTTAGGAACATCCCTCTTGGCATTTAAGGAGGCATATTCTTCCGGAAATGACTCCAGCTGTGACCGAAGAAGGAGTTTGTGCTCAGCCGTATTTACGTCTTCAGCTAAGATGTCTTTGAAGTTAGGCCTAGTATTCTGTTGTACGTTGTGTTTTATAAGAGATCTAAATACTCGCACTGCCACCAATATCCGCCCTGTAGCACGTAATAAACGTAACCATTTACTAAAATGGTTGACATTTGCTACGACAGGAAAAGAAATAGTAGTGGGAGTGGAAATCAAATTTGCCAAATCTGTAACTGTATTTTTTATATCTGGCAGTTCAGTTGAAATATTTACTAAAGACTGGAATGGCCAAAATTTTTCATTTAAATTTAGAAAGGATGGGCCAGAAAACCATCTTGATGTTGGTTCTAATGTATGGCCCACGCGTGTAGCATCGTCTGCGACGTTAAGTGCTGATGGCACATATCTCCAGTTTGAGATATTAGAGATTTCTGAAATTTCACCTACTCTATGTGCTACAAAAGGTTTAAATGAGCGGGCATCACCACGGAGCCAGCGCAAAACAGTCATGCTGTCTGACCAAAGTACAATTTTAGATGGCTTACGCTTGTGCGCCTCAGTTATGTAGACTCCAAGACGCGCAGCTATGAGCGCGGCCTGGAGCTCCATCTTAGGAATCGAAACTAGCTTGAGTGATGCCAGACGGGCCCTCCCAGCAATAAGTGACACTTTAATCGTACCATCAAAATATGTAAAACGCCAATATGCGACGCAAGCATAAGCAAGTTCACTTGCATCTGCGAAAATGTGTAATTGACTATCTACGACGTTGCTGTGACTGACGTAGCATCGAGGAACAGACGCAGAAACTAAACGTGACAGTTCCTTAAACCAAGTCAGCCACTTATCAACGAAACTTTGTGGTAACTCGTGGTCCCAGTCGACAGCAAGCTTCCATGTCTGCTGGAATAAAATTTTCCCTTGTATTGTCATTGGCGTAAGTAATCCTAGAAGATCGTAAACTTGCATCAATTGAGATAGTACGGACCTCTTGGTTAATTTAGAAGGTGGTGGTTTCTCAAATAGTGAACTTCTCAAAAGTTGCAAGGTGTCGTCTTGTATGTTCCATCGAATCCCGAGGATACAAACGGCAAAAGGTGGACTAAATGAACCATCGTCGTTACTACCAGCGAGTAGCTCTGACGGACATAGTGAGAGTCCTTCAGGAACGTTAGATACCCAGGATCTCATTTTAAATCCTGCAAAGGAATGTACTCTCACGATATCAGCCGCCAGCTGAGCAGCATCTTGAACGCAATCTACAGATACCAGGAGGTCGTCCATGTAGTGTGCATTTATAATTGCATCTGCCGCAGCCGGAAAAGTTTGTTTATGTTGCTCAGCATTTAATTTTTTTAGATAAAGTGCTGTAAATGGACTAGACGTGGCTCCGAACATCATGGAAGACATCCTGTACTCTTTTATGGGTTCAGACGGATCACTACGCCATAAAAATCGTTGAGCATCACGATCTAGTTCCCTTATTTTAATTTGAGGATACATTTCTCTGATATCTGCGTTTAGGGCTACTAATCCTTCTCTAAAACGCATTAAAATAGCTAGCATCGGTTGTAGAAGGTCAGGCCCAGACAAAAGAAGTGAATTTAAACTAACGCCCCTACATGTGGCCTTCGCATCATGAACTACACGAAGTTTCTTTTTCTGTGGATGCACTACTCCAAAGTGTGGTAGGTACCATGTGATACTTCGAGAGTTTGGAGGCTTCGTACATAGTTCTGCATAGCCTTTGTCTATCATAGCCTGAATATTAGACCGATACAATTCAGCATATGATTTGTCTTTTGAAAACTTCTTCTCCAATGTGTGAAAGCGAGAAAGAGCAAGATTGTAACTGTCGGGAACATTTTGAATACCATCACGCCAAAGAAGGCCGGTTTCAAAACGTCCCGAAGGCAACCTAATTGTAGTTTCCTTAAGAATATTTAATGCACGTGAATCAGAAGGGTTAAAATAATCTTTTTTTACTATTCCTATAGAATCTAATTTGTAATGTTCTTTGATAAGCGCATCTAAAGATGAGTTGTCGTGTGTACTGGTGTGACATATACTGTCATTGACGAAATTTACTAATGTGGTTTTGCTACTCGTAAACCCAAATAAAACCCATCCAAGCAGAGTACGAATCGCTACAGGTTGAGATGGAGTGCCACACCGTGTCTCTCGTGCAATAGTTAGATGCCAATTATCCGCACCAATTATAAGCATGGGTTTCGCATCATCATAGCACAACTCTTTTGACAACTCTGACAAATATGGACAGCTTTCAATTTGACTACGTTTGATAGTTTGGTTGGTTATTCCTAAGTTTGGAATAGAACGAACCTTCTTCATGGTATATGATTGCTTACTATGACGGCCTTTTACCTCAAAGTCAACGTAACTTACCATAGATTGTCTTGACAATCCACCAATACAATCTACACGGACTGAGCCTTTAGGTCCCGTGGCACCAACATATGCTGCTACTTCTTGGTCAATGAATGATGCAGTTGATCCATCGTCAAGTAGTCCGTAGGTGTCCACAGAATTCAAAGGACCAGTTACGGTGATAGGTATAACCTTGAGCATAGGTCGTGACATCGACTGTACCATTGAAGTATGTGTTACTACAGCCTGGTCATCAATTTGGAGGTTGCTCGTCTGGGAGCATGCAGGGTCAGCAGATTCCTTGTGGAGCAGGTCGTGATGTGGTCCATTACATATACTACAAGCAATTTTGCAGGACATAAATTTATGAGAACCTTTTAAGCACTTACGACAAATTAACCAGCTTCTTTTTACACCTTTGTCCCTACCATTTATCCATCGCCACTTATCGTCCACCGACAAAGATCGAAACTTCTCACAATCACTAAGTAAATGTGCTTTCAGCTTACAATACATGCAAAAAGTATTATCGTTGATCAGAGATTTAGATCTTTGTGACAAAGTGCCAGTAGAATATGGTGTTATAATTTCTGGCTCGGAAACCTTTTCGGAGATTTTGTCGATGATATCAACCTTTTTGCTAGTTGTAGCATGAACTTTTTCAGTTTTAATATTTTTTGAGTCACGGCTAATGTCAGCAGATGACAATATGCCAAACTTCAAATGAATGAAAGCTTCATGGCTTAAAAATTCCGACAAAATTTCGAGCTTGAATTTACCTGGACACTGATGATGATGATTGTATGCGTACTCCATCCACTTTTCTTTTAGGAGAGGAGTGAGTTTACTGAGCACTGCATTAGTTAGCTCCGGGGATGCCATGTATTCCGTATAACCCAAAAGCTGTATAGTGTTAACACAATTTCTTATTTTGCTAGAAAATGTATTAAGGTCTTTGCCTAAATCAAAATTATTTAACCTAGGTAAAGCCCTAACCTCTGCTGTGACTTGCAACACTATCAATTCCGGTTGACCAAATTGCCGCTCCAATGCGTCCACGACTTCATCCGGATCCTCTGCTAACACCAACAAAGTTGCAACCGCATCGCGCGCTGAACCTTTTAGAGCAGTAGATAACCTATTAAGATTTTCGTATGACGTAAATGTCGCCTTTGTACGCTCATAACTCTTCTTAAAACCTAGCCATTCGGCTGGTGGAGTTCCTGTAAAAGAAGGCAACGTTAGGTCACTCACCCGTTTCCTTGGTGCTAAATCCGAAATAGCCTCCGCTAAGAGCCTCAAGTCGTTTTGTGTAGAATTTTCACTAACTTTATTGATGTTACAAAAATGGTTATGAGTGCCTAAATGAGTGTGATGTGTTTCCTGGACGGTTGGTTGCATCTGATCGCTTACATACTGGCGGGTTACACTTGATGGGCTACGATGGCTCCTTCGTGATGACCTACTACTATGTGTTCGCGACCTTTCGCATGCCTCCAGCGATGCGAGTTGTGCCTGTAACTCTAGCTGAGCTACCGCTTTTTCTTGCTCCGCAATTTTTCTGGCATGCTCTGCTTCTAGTGCTAACCTTTGTGCCTTGATCGTAACAGAGGAGCACCGGCTAGAAGCCACACTAGATGTTTCTCCTACATTAGACCTGGTATTTAAATTATTTACACTTCCACTTGCACTGGCTGAGGCTTTTTGCCCCCGCGTTTTCACCATTATGGATTCTTTTTTAATACTTCTGACACCAAAAATGATAAGGGTTTATCATAGTAAAACACACTTCACTTCCAAGACATATGTGTAATAATAAAAAGAAGAAGAATGACAAGGAACATAAATATAAAACAATTCAAAATATAAAAAATAAGCCTTTACGGCTGGCCAGTGTCAGCGACATGGCGGCCCCCGGTGTGAGCACCTATCATTGGGGTCGCTGGTACTGGCGCCTCTACTGAAAGTAACTTTAATTTTTTTTACTGGACGCCTGAGCACACCTCCCATCGTCTCCACATCTACTACTCTTACGACGCCGTCCTTGCCTGGGAAAGTTCTAATAATGCGACCCTTAGGCCAGGTTCCTCTCGGTAAATCTCCATCTACAATAAGTACGACATCTCCAACTTTTAGATTTGTATACGGTGGGACAGGTCTGCGTGGCATTAGTTGAGGTAAGTACTCCCGTACCCACCTTTTCCAGAAGTGATCGGCTAGTCTAAGTCCTTTCTTGAAGTCCGTTCGTCGAATTAGATCGGCATCATCTGTCTCTGTGAGTTGTGTGTATGTGGAGCTTGATCCAATCAAGAAATGAAATGGAGTCAATGCTTCTTCATCTTCAGGACATAGCGAGACGTGCGTAAGGGGACGAGAATTAACAAGAGCCTCTGCCTCTAACAGTAGGGTGTGTAGCACTTCCTCTTTGGGTTGACGCTCTTTTAATGTAGAGCGATCTTGACACTACGCACCAGTCTTTCCCAACAGCCTCCCATGAAAGGTGCAGATGGGGGAATGAAGCACCACTTTATCCGTTATCATAGTAAAACACACTTCACTTTCAAGACATATTTGTAATAATAAAAAGAAGAAGAATGACAAGGAACATAAATATAAAAACAATTCAAAATATAAAAAATAAGCCTTTACGGCTGGCCAGTGTCAGCGACAAACAGAAATATTTATTTTAAAGCCGCTCTGTTTGAACCTCTTCAGTAAGATACTCCCATACTCCGTAAATAGATTATTTCGCTAATGAATAGCAACAAGTGGGTTTCAATGTAGCGAACGTTATGTGATATGTTATGATGAGTGGGATTATATATTATTATTATTATACGCCTACTTCTGCTTACTTTGGTGTGGGTTTATTATTATTATGCGCCTATTTCTGTTTACTGTGGTTGTATTTACTGATATATATGATAAAAAAATATATACGGAAATTGAGCTAGCCCCAAAGTAAGTTCGAGAGTTGTGTTTTAGGAAACAAATACTTATACCTCTAGAGGTAAACAATCAAGACCCATTTCAATCCGAAAAAGATCATTTTCCATCTTGGCCGGGAATTGAACCCGGGACCTCCGGTGTGACAGCGTAGCATGATAGGTTTGTTTTATGTTATCTAAATAGAAAATGTGCCATGAAAGTGTTCGTCATGAGTAGGATTCGAATCATCTCCCAAAGAATACTGAACTTATCCTTTGTTACCTTGAAAACGATTCCTTTGAATTTAATGTTAGTTTTTGTTTATAAGTTTTATTTAATTTTAGTTAAAATTTATTCAAAGGCAAGTTTTGGTCCTTCAATTGCTTCAAGAGTGTTTTGTCGAATATTCTAAATATTCTATAAGAGGTTTTCATAGTTGACTGAGTGGCGTTCGGTGTCTAAAGACACCACATTTCGCAAAACAAATATCACTACAGCAGCCGCACATTGATAAACTATCGTGATTTCAAATCAATCTGTTGAATTTTTCCTAATTCAGGGTTAACTTTTTCCATCACATATTACCTAATTCAGGGATAAAGACTTAGGGGATACGTGAGTTTTCCAGTGTCTAGTGCTGCCTCCATCTGAAAGTAAACGGAGATATCATTTAAAATTTGATTTCTTGATTGAGCCTTTCAATTTATTTTATAAACTACTGTTTATAGTTTAAAGTGAGAACGTAAAGCTTTTTTACACACATTTGCGAAAAATGGCTACTTTTGGCTAAAGTACTTCAAATTATAAACAGTAGTTCAAACTCGTAAAATAGTTTAAACGGTTATCTAGGGCTTGGTCAAGACAACATTTTAAATAATAGCTTCGTTATCTTTCAAATGATTTATTTCAAATGGAGACAGCACTGGACCCCGGAAAATTAAAGCATTGCATATTTGAAGTATTTATTTAAATTGGTAGAAACTTAAAAGCAAAGTGCTACGACACTACAACGCTGCTCTACGCCGTAGCACTTACAGTGAATGTTGCGTAGATATATACGGCTACGAATATGTCTACGAAATTTCACAAAAAGCAAATGGGTAGAGGCCCTTGTTCTTTTTCATTCTCTGTCTCTTTCTCTCTCTAGAAGCGAGGCTACTTCCAAAATAAGAAGGTTATCAAATCGTCGCGATCTTTTTGGGTTCCGTACCCAAAGGGTAAAAACGGGACCCTATTACTAAGACTTCGCTGTCTGTCTGTCTGTCCGTCTGGCCGTCTGTCCGTCTGTCTGTCACTAGGCTGTGTCTCAAGAACCGTGATAGCTCGACAGTTGAAATTTTCACAAATTATGTATTTCTGTTGCCGCTATAACAACAAATACTAAAGACAAAATAAAATAAATATTCAAGGGCGAGTCCGACTCGCGCTTGGCCGGTTATTTTTATTTATGTTCACCAATTATTCGCAGACGCCTGGATCGAGTTTTAGAAAAAATATTTCATGTTTGAAAGGTGAACTTGTAGGAATAGAAATGCTCCCAGAAATTTTACCAAAATCAGTTGTCTATTTTGGGGTTAAAGTGGGTTTTAGTTTGAAAAAATTATAATTAGACCACTCCTTTTTATTATGTCTATGTTCGAGTAAGCCTATATATTTCCGTTATCTAGAGTGGCCCGTACAATCAGTTTGACGCAACACTACATTAATACACCACGGCTAAAATACCAGGTACTTACAATCTGATAAGTTATCAGCAAGGTGATAGTGAAATTCTGTTTCACGCCGAGTTTTTGTAGGTCGGTTCGTCCAGAAAGCCAAGTTTCAAGAAAACTTTTGATAGCGTTGAGGATTGGCATTTTCAATTTAATGAAACGGAAAGTGTCATTCTCATTCTAATAGCTATCCATTTATTGATAGAGCTAAAATATTTAAGTCTCAATAGGTAATAGTTATTCATTATCAAATTGTTCTGGGTCTTGAATGTTTATCTATATATGTATTTGTTATAAAATAGAGCACCGTTGAGTTAGTATCCTATAACACAAGCCTCGAACTTACTTTGGGGCTAGCTGAATCAGTGTAATGTCTCACGTAGCGGTAGCGAGGTGATATGCTCGACCGCCACAAAGGGAAGATCTTCCCGCCAGGCATGGTGTTGCGCCTGGAGAACCGCGGCTCCGACGGTGTATCGTCGGAGGTTGTATATATAGTCAGTTGCAGCCAGAACTCTGAGATCGAGATGTAGATTCTGCTGGCGCCATCTCGTATGATTCTTGTGAACTTATGGTATCGCTTGTTTTCATTGTCGTTTGTGGTATTTAGTTAATCGTAATTTATTTATTTAACTTTATTACAAATGTAATAGGCAAACTTAAAGCCATAGGCTTTATCTACCAGTCAACCCACTGGTGATGCCGAGAATAAGAAGTCTTTAGAAGGAGGTGCAAATTATGTAATTTTTAAAGATTTACTAATCTATACCTTTAAACGAGCAATTCTTGTATGTATGCATGTATGTATATATATATGTTTATTTATAAATTTCTGTGATCTCAAAAACGGCTCTAACGATTTCGCTGAAAATTTGTATATGGGGGTAAACAATCGATCTAGATTAGTTTTATGTTTGGGAAAACGCGTGTTTTCGAGTTTTCAAGCGTTTTTCTTTCCACGCAGAAAATGGTCGCTAATTTCGTCGCGCCGCGACCGCCTTGATTTAGCTCAGTGGTTAAGGATAGCGACCGCTAGAAAGAGTGTTACGGGTTCGAATCCCACTCGGTGACTTACTTTTGTTTTTTTTTTATGTTTAAGTTTATATATTTTTTTTTATTTTGCATTGTTTTTAGACAAGTTTAAAAAAAAATTGTTAATGTTTGAGATGTAACCGAGCAAAGCTCGGTCGCCCAGGTACTAATAATATAAGATGTAAATATAAATTTGATAAATACAAAAAACGACGGGTTGCTTTCTGGGAGTGCCGGCAGAAGTGAAAACTTGAATATTAACGTTGTGCATTTTTGATATTTTGGAATGGTTAGGGAATAATTTTGCACGAATTGCTTTAATTATCAGTATAAAATATTTCAAATCTTTTCTGAACCACAGTCTGTCACAAATGTCACAAGCATGACCAAATTCATTTTCAAATACACAGCAGTATGGCCACTACACAGACGGTCGAGCCATCAGCTGTCACCATCCATGGATGTGCGTAGCACGCTGTAACATAAACACACACGAACATTCGCGCTAGCGCCCTGCGCCGTCTTACGAATTTTCGATCAGGCCACGTGTCCTGACGCGAGTTTAAAATTTATTACCCATTCCAAAAAAAGTGCACAACGCCGCTAAAGAAGTTTTCACTTCAATAATATATACATCAATAAAATTTTATTCAAATAATACATAGATAGATACAATAATCAATACATATACTACATATATTATATTATTTGTATTCTATCTGACAGTTCCTGAAGATAATGTGCACGCACTGCACTTTTAAACGTACACAAGTACGAGCCCTCTGGATGTAATGGCGTAATGGCGTAGAGGTCGCCACACTCCCTATAAATATATTAACATCATCATCATCTCACCTTTTCCCATTTTATTTGAGGTCGGCGCAGTATGTCTTATCCCTGCATATTCCTCTATACCCCGTCATTCCTTCATCTACACCAATTAGTTATAATTATAGTAATAGTTATTACCTATCAGAAATATTTATTTGCCAGAATACACTACAAAATAGGTGTTCAGTACAATTATTTACTGCCTCTGTGGTGTAGTGGTAAGAGCGTTCGGCTCATACCCGGACGTCGCGGGTTCGATTTCCGGCGGGGGCAACGACTTTGTGTTGTTGTCCTAGTTTGGTTAGGACATTGTAGGCTGATCACCTGATTGTCTGATAAGTAAGATGATCCGTGCTTCGAAGGGCACGTTAAGCCGTCGGTCTCGGTCACTGTCTTTGACATTAGTCGTTACCTAAAACCATGTCAGAAGCCTTTAAGGCGGTTTAAAAACTCTGACACTAGTGTTAGTCACTAACACACACGATAAGAAGAAGTACAATTATAGTCACTGTATTCAGGCCTATGTCCAGCAGTGGACTTCCTGTAGCTGATATGATGATGATGATTCAGCCTGTAAGTAGAACTGTAAATAAACATATATAGTCAATTCAATAGTTAGATAATTACAAAATATCTAATTTATACAATTTAAAGAAGTCAGTTTATTTAAACGCTATAAAAATATTTATCTAAAAGCAATTTTTTTTCTATTTTATTAATTTATTTTTGCATAACAAAGCATTTTTGCCCAAGCTGAACGGAAACGGAACTCGTCCAATTAAACTAATTAGGTATTGTGTCGTACCGTACCGAAAAAAATCGGTCAAGTGTTATTACGTATACTGAAACAAAGTTGCTGTGATTGACACTCGAATCCGATATACGAATAATAGTGAAATCAGAAATATTTGACGCTCAATACACAAGTACTCTTCAAATGAATATGCTATCGATCCCGACGGGCAGTGCCGGATTTAGCAATTACTGCGCCCTTTGGCGATTGCTATCCTACTAGTTTTCTTCGTGCTCTCGGCCAACCGTTACTCGTCGAAGTGTAATTATTTGAACGGAGTAGTGAAGGACAGTTTTGTGTTAAACAGTTATTCGGCCAAGGTATTTCGGTCTATTTTTGTGAGTTCATCTTATGCTATTCAAATAATCGGAAAAAAGTAATAAGAAACAAGAAAGAAAATACCATAAACACTAAATTATTTTACACCAGCCGAAGTTACAAAAATTGAAGCCCCTGAAAAAAGCCCATAAAAAGTTTATCTCGGAAAAATCTTACACTTTTTTCGCATAGCTCTCATTCGCCAAGTCCGCTCCGGCCGAAAGAGACTTCGTTCCAAAAACAATTTATTTCATTCTAGTTATAACAGTATTAAAAAAATAAGAACTACCTAATGTTAAAGAATTAAGATCACACTATAAACAAATATTAACTAAAAATATCTATGTCTATTCTGGGTGAGGTAACGAAAAAGTCTAGCTTCCTTAAATCCAGGTAAATACGGCTTTGGCGACGGTCGACAAAAAAATATGCCATTATAAATTCAGATATAAACATTCGGCCAAACGATAAATTATATAAAATAATTTGTATGCCGTAAAATATTCTTTTAAAGATTATGCCAACTATGTTATTTAGGTCAGAAGTACCCGTTACCTGTGAGTATGCAAGAGAGTGATGAGTGTAGATGAAGCGAAAGAGGTCTGTCAGGATCATCGTAAGTGAAGGTCCATCTACCTACCCCTGTGGGAATAGCCATGATAATAATGTATATGTATTTATGTTATGCCAAATATGTTTCGGAGCATCGAGATTCGGCCAAATAAATGAAACCCAAGCCCCTTATTATCTGGCAACTCGGGCGATTGCATACTTACAACACCGTAACGCGAACGGCCATTGAAGAAGGTACCTGTATAGTATATTCGAGTATTTTAATGTGCAATTTATGGCCGTCATATGTGAGTTACGCGTCCTCCCAAAACAGACGTTTATTGCCCGTTATTTATCCACGTTTATGTTTATAGTTCATTTTATTACATTTAGGTAAGGGCAGCGGTGTACAGTTTAGCAGTTTAGTAATTCCATTATGTTGTATAAAGTTTTTGCTGCTGTGGCCAAGTATGGCTCTGGTAGTATACAAAGGGTCGTGCTTCTACAGTGGTGACAAAGTTGGACACTAAAAAATATCTGATGATAATGAAGTTCGATTAAGAATTGTTTATTCTCTATTAAGTCCAGAATGCATATACCCTCTCTCACTCTTTTCAGGACTTCTTCATTGGTAATTTTTTCAGTCCAGCTTATCCTTTCCACCCTACGCCAGCACCACATTTCAAATGCCTCTAGATTTTTTCTTTCTTTTTGAGTTAAAGTCCATACCTCTAATTCTTTATTGTACCATAAACAAATAGATAAAATGAATGAGGTAGAATTATGATACAAAGGCGGACTTATCGCATAGCAATCTTTCAGTCAACCTTTGGGTAGACGGAGAAGTGAATTCTACAATGTTCATCAATAAAATAAAAAATGTATGTAAATCATCTTCTGTATGATTTTTTTTTGTCCGGCTTATTACTACAGTAAAATTGTATTATATTAAAGTAACTATAATACTAGATGTAATATTGCACTTATAAAATTGCATTAAATGCCTACCTGTGACTGACCGAGCGAGCGAAGCGAGCGAAGCGTTTCAGTTTCGAGATTAGCCAAAAATTATTTTGTCCGTCTGTCTGTCTGTCTGTCTGGCTGTTCTCGCCTACAGGTCGCATTTCTTAACCGATTCTCAAATTTTGTAAGCAGGCTCAGCAACTAATTAGAATTTTTTTGTCGAGCCAGTTTTTCGAAATTTGTTAAAATGGCGGAAATATCTGTGATTAAAATTTTAAAACTGTCATATATCCGCCATTTTAAAATATTTTCAAAAATGTGATTAGAATTTTTTGTTGCCATTATAAAAACGCATTTTTTTTTAATTGAACAACTTTTTTGTCTGGACAACTTTTTTATACGTTATACTTGAACGGGTTAAGGGTGACTCGCGAAGTCTAGCTGACTGAGCCGTGACGGATATACAATACAAAATCTTCTTACAAAATATTGAATTCAGTCCAGGTTACTGAACAACTTTCTTAAAAATACATGTTTCCTGTTTCTCCTCCTGACCAGACCTCCTGGGAATTAAACCCGCGACTTCCGAGTTACAAGGCCAATGTCTTGACCACTATTTTTCAAGAAAAAAAGAAAATTGACAAATATTTGTTGCGTACATTCAATACCATATAGTTCACAAAAAGCAATAGATGTCCAACAAAAATTTTAAAACTCTTAGAACTCGCTATGGTTGTTTTTTTATAAGTTTACAAGATTGACTTGATTTTTTCTAGAATTGTATGACTTTTTGTTGTCTTGCTTAAAGTTTTGTTTAATTTGTGTAGTCGGTTAATTGTGTTCAATTGTCGTGTATTGGATTGCTTGCTTGCTTTGCTTGGTAGTAGAAGATATAATCGCGAGGTCTAAGTTCGTGGCGAACTACTAGTAATTATAAGTGTTTGATTGGAAATATATTTTAATGAAACTAAAAAGTAATTATACCTACATGACCAAATATTAAATATCGTTGATTACATACTAGATAAAATATATTTTATGAAATAATTTATTTTAATTACCTCTCTAATGACAGTGCGATTGATTTACCTAGCAATTTTATTTTTGTTACTCTATAATCAGTTCCATTCGAACGCAATAGTGTGTTCGTAGTCACAATGACAGTTAATTAGAGTAATGGATTGGTGATCCATCAGAATGCTTTATTTCATATATATTGTATTTATTGTAGATATTACCTAATATTTAGTTTATTTATTTACAAATTTTATCACGCCAGCCACACATATTTTCTGCTTGGTCTAATGGTTGACCGGGACAGAATGCCATATGGCAATAGGTTTGCCACTTGTACATTTTTAAGGCAATTCTCACATTGCCCCGCACTTTCCAGCGTAGCGCGTGAATACGTATTATCGGTATCTCCGTTTGTATAGAAAACACGCACAGTCCAACACACTGACATCGCGTCTACGCGCGTCGTTTTTGTATGGCAGCCTCGCACTACGCAGCGGGGCGCGGTGCAGTGTGTTAATCGCGTAACTGTGTTATAAAGTATAAATAAATAAAAAAATGCTTCATGAACCAACCAAGCTATTAAAATGGACTCCCTGATGAAACTATTTGGCACTTAAATTAATTTTGGTTTTAAACTATCGCGCTTTGAAACCATGATTAATGTCACGAACCTCTTTTGTTACGTCTGCGTTTGAAGTAGGAGTTACATACTTCGTCGTTCCGTTTATATACCTATTACATCATAATTAATCATTAGGAGTTAAGGAGGAAGACGTAAGTGTCGATTGTTAACTTTCCCGGCTATTGCTTCCCTATTTACCATATGCTTCAATTCAGTTCATTTATTTGCAGTAAACAGGGTTTTTACAGAGATTTTCAAGTACAGTGTGTTCTTAAACCTCTTTAGCTAATCTTCAGCATTAATATCACTTATATTTGGAGAAGAAAAAACAAACTCCCATGCTGGTCTGGGAGAAATAAAAAAAACTTAGAATGTACCAGCTGCTTCTCTTCCCACGCAGATCGTAAAAGCCGATCGAGGGAATGGGCAAAAATGCAAATCATGTTATCAGGCGATGCGGCTAGCAACCCATCACTGTATTGATTGCTTTTCCATCTTCTCGCCCACCATGACGCTAAAAGTGGCTTTTGAGTGGCCCTGGGCTCTGCATAGCACCGCAAGACCCAAAATGCTCTGTCTGCCCCATTAGGGATAAAGACGTGATATTATGTATGTATGTAAGAAAATACAAAACGCACCGGGTTGCGAAGCAGCACAGTTGAGGATGCAACATTAGTCGTAAACGATGCCCAGCAGTGGACGTTTTGTGGCTGATATGAAGATGATGATGACTATGTGGCTAGCGGATTTTTTCATTCACAGAATAATTTTCCTTAAAAAAAATCAAGTAATATCAGAGGTTTAATATTTGTATAAATAATAGGCAATACAAATTTAACGGTACCATTATACCTAGTCTAAAATGTTCTTGAATATTCATTTGTAGCTGTTTTATAAAGTTTATAATGACTTAATGAGTTGTCAAAAGATTTTTGTACACCGCATCGATGAATGTTATAAAGTCACATTAGGTACCTATTTAGTAAATTCATTGCCCATTTAAACCGAAACATGTCCTTCTAAACAAGATTTACGGCCGATTATTATTTCGTTCTAGATTGTTATTTCGTGAGATTCTTATTTATTTATGTATGAAAACATTATTGATCCACAAAAACAATTGCTTACATTTGGCGGATTTAACGCGAGCGTTCTCTCTTGCTATTCTTGGACTAAAACATTATTTCTATTGTTGCAGGTGAAGTGGTGTGAAGTAAATGTCAGTGTCGATTGTGGGAAATGTGTTAAGTGAGTAAGTGAGTGAGTGCGGTGGAAGTGTCACACAGGAGCGCAGTGGACGGCCGCGGCGGCCGCAGTCATGCCGCCGAGTTGACGTCTGTGGCCGGCCGCGCCTCACGCCGCTCGACCACTCGCGAGACAGGTAAGGCTAGCGTTGCATAATTAAACTATAGATAGTTTGACTTATATGAAATAGTTTGACTATCGATAGTTGACCTTGAAAAACGAAGAAGATAGTATCGACAATATCGATAGTATCGACAATATCGATAGTATCGACAATATCGATAGAATCGATAGTATCGATACTGTCGATAGTATCGATACTGTCGTTAGTATCGATTGTATCGATACTGTCGTTAGTATCGATTGTCAATAGTTCTGATCAGAGGTAAAACTATTGATAGTATCGATACTATTGAATTTAGATAATATCGATACTATCGATAGTATCTTTCGACCGTCACATAAAATCGGCTACCGTTGCAGATTATCGGCTACCGTCGCTAACTTGTATCAGGTGACGTCGCACGACGGTCGAACACTGTCGCAAATAGTCACGTGCGTGACACATGTCTGTGATAGATTGACAGGTGACGCGTCCGACGCGTTGCTCGTCTATAAGAGCCCTAATGCGACATTTGTATATATAATGTATAATTTTTTTACTGCGTTCTGTGCCGGCCGCGCTGCTCATGATTCTTATGAGACATGGTAAGTTTGCATTATTGTATGCCCCTTAGTAGCTCGTTTTAGTAACGATAACCGCGTTTAAAATTGTCTGAACCTTATTAGGTACTTCATCGCAACATGTGACTGTGTACATTTATTAAGCCAGATTGAGGCCTGTACCAGTCACGACTGGTGACGTAAAAACAACATAGTTATAATATTAATTTCTTTCAGATTCACATCCATATTACATTTACACACAAGAAGGTTACACAGTGTCATACCGCCATATAATCATAATTATTCTTCCTTGTCACTAGATGGTCCTGTATGGTAATAATGAAAACATTTAAATCTTATATTCCTCTTATTTAAAACAAGTAGAACTCTTATTAATTAAATATGACTTATAAAATGCAATAAATATTTTTTAAGCATATTCAACACTTCCTTTGTCACTTTTTTGCTAGCCGTGTGTGCTGCCATCTCTGTGTGCCCTTTAATAGTTTCTATGGTTATTTTTTTTATGAGCCTGTAGTGTCCCGTTGTTAGGCAAAGGCCTCCCGTCTAGTCTTCCACAAACTTCTATCAGTGGCGATGGCTTGCCAGTTCTTTTCATGGGCCCTTAGTTCGTCTGACCACCGTGTTCGAGGGCGGTCTCTTTTTCGTCGCCAGCCTACAGGGACCCAATCTGTTGTTATTTTAGCCCATCTATCCGGATGCATTCTGCTCACATGACCAGCCCATTCCCACTTGAGCTCGGCTGCTTTCCATGCATGGGGTATATGTTACGTTAGAAATAATATTATCTTTGACAGTGACAATAGATGCTTGGTTTTGAAAAATATCAAACCTCTAATAGATATACGTACTTGTCATAAGATTTTTGAATTAAATTGACTTAACTAAGTATGCTTGAATTGAGTTCAAAAAATGCAAATATAATTTAAATATTACACTTTAGATCATTTATGTACGAACTAATTTATTCATATTTATACATTTATTTATTAACGATTATTTAATAAATAATAAAATTAAAACTTTTTGAGACATATTAAAATTGTAAAGGATGCATTCAGTTACACAAGTTCTACAAAATATAAGCAAAAATCAACAAAAATATTCGTGAACTTTATTTTATTTTAAATTAACACTTTGAAATTATTACCACATTATATATAGAGTTTGTTTACCTACTGAGATGTCGATATAATGACATGTCGACCCATCCAATATTTTAGGAATGGGGACCTATCAGTCGTTCCTTAAAGTATGCCATTGGGAATTGTACGGAGGCGCATAAGCATAAATGCAATGAAGACCTTTTTTCGATAATGACATCGAATCTATCTGTCCTCGTTATAAACTTGTATTTATGACCATTATTTGTTTCAATTAATGAAATAAGAACGCGGAATATCTATAAGTAGTATTTTTTCCTTCAAAATATAATAACAATTAAATTTTTAACAAAAATAACAAACGAATTCAATTTCTTTCAGGAATTTCTTATATTTCTCCAAAGTTCTTCATCATGTCTTTACCAAATTAATATGAAACCAACTTGGGAGTAAAGGCTTTAAAAAAAAAAAACAATCATCAAAATCGTTCCACGGCTGACGAAGATATCGCGTAACACACAAACTAAAATAAAAAATTAAATCCAATTATAAACCTCCTCCTTTTTTGAAGTAGGTTAAAAATATTACGCTCCTTTTACAAGTAGAAATTTTAAACTTCAGCAATTTTTTGGTAAGAAATTGCTAAAAAGACATCTACAATGAATATAATCATTAAAACCCTAACATTACCTTCTGGTCGTCCAACTTCCAAATTGCCAGGCCCAGCGAAACCTTTCTATAGCAACATTAAGGCTTCAGATAATTACTTAAAAGACGGCCAAGATTTTTATCTGGAAGCAATTTGTTTTATGTCTGACACGAAGCAGTATAAATAGAGTAGCTAATAAATATTCATAATTATTTAGTCTCGTCGCAGTAAATCAATATATAGAGAGTTGAAAGCTCTTTTTACGAGTAGCCTTTAATAAATCATTTTTTTAGGGTTCCGTACCCAAAGGGTAAAAATGGGACCCTATTACTAAGACTCAGCTGTACGTCTGTCTAAGCATTGGTCTGTCTGTTTGTCACCAGGCTGTATCTCATGAACCGTGATATATAAACCAGGGTATTTCTGTTGCCGCTAAAAACAGAATAAAATAAATATTTCAGTAAAGCTTCAATTTAACAAATAAGATTTTTTATAGATTATAATTATAGATAAACGCACTTGGCCGGTTATTTTTAGTGTTTAGTGTCAATAGAGATTTTATAGTGGTGGTGTAAACATTTTTTTTTCCGGTTTTGTGAACATCACTACATAAAATAAAGCTATAAACTTTTAACGTTATGGAGTTTATTTTCTACCGGTCAACTTCAGAAAAAGGACTGATCGTGCTTTAAAACGTAAAGGAATAAAATATGAACAAAAGTTACACGCCAATTACCTTTTTTCTCCCATTTCCTCTCGCGGGCCTGCTGGAAGAAATTTATTTTAAAGCACCTCTGTACTATTTTACTTTTACAAATATTTTATTAAGTTTACATAAACCAATAAAATAAAATTAACGCTTGGTAAACTTGAAAATTTACAAATTATGTTTTATTTGTTACATAAACCAATAAAATAAAATTAAGGCTTGGTAGGCCGAGTTTTTGAGTTATTTAAATCCATCTGAGATATAGAAAATAGTGTTTTAAAATGTGAAAAAATCTGTCTTAGTTAACGATCTAGTCTAGTCAAATTAGCATGCAGTTACATGATCTAACAAATTCCATTCGATAAAAAAACCAAAGTAACCCCTTTGTCATATTTTTCAAAATTACGCCAAAAATTCCCATAAAATCTAAATTCCGCGTCATTTCATGTTCATTCCCCAGTCAGACGAGATATGTAAAAGTCTGCGGGGTGCCTCACAATTTGGAATACAAGGCCTTAAATTTCTACTCCACTTTTGGTCATTATCTCCTCTGCTTGTAGTGTTGACTGGACGAGATCCCTGACAGGGATAAGTCCGCCTTTGTACTAGCGTGTTTCATAAGTATTTCAATTGTGACTTTTTATGTACAATAAAGTATTTACAGCAACAACAACAACAAAAAGTTCAAATATTAACAAATCAGTAACTGTAGTACTGACTATCGAATTATGTTGCTACGACATTCGTAGAGCTCACCTTTCGTAGCTATTGTTCGTACTCGTATCACCGACGTAGACATTTGATGGTTCTACAATAGTATTAGCAGCTATTATCTATCAAGTGACTAGGGTCTTATGTTTCCATTTTGGTATACTGTCAAGTCAAATGCTAAACAATATGTTCAAAAAGTTACATTGAGCTTAAAATAAATCAGCCAAAACCGTGTGAAATTATGTACAAAGCTAAAGCCAATATACAACGTGGAAGGGAAATACCCGTAATAAGTGTAACCAAAGGCTATATATACTAGATCACTATAGCATAATGAAATTAAAATAACGGTCAAAAACAAAAAAGAAACTCTTCCTATCCAAATTTCCCGGGCGGCTGAACACTTTTGTGCAAAATTAGCATAGTTACATTTACTATACTCCATTTGGTTAGGTATTTAAATAAATGTAAACAATCTTGGCATGTCTTTTTATTGAAATATACACTTTTTAAATCAATACCTTTGCAAATTACAAAGTAATGTTTTTTTTACTAGCCTTTTATTATGTTCCACTGCTGGGCAAAGGCCTTCCCCTTGTCTTTCCACCTATCTCTGTCTGCTGCAAGCTCTTCCCATCCACGCAAAAACCTATCTAGATCGTTTCGCCACCTGATTCTGGGTCTACCTCTGCCCCGGCGGGTAATTTATGATTTATAACATAATTACTTTGTAATTAGCAAAATTATTGATTTATAAAGTGTATATTTCAATAAAAAGACATGTCAAGATTTTTTACATTTATTTAAATACCTAACCAAATAGAGTAAAGACCACTAGAAAATTAATGGATTGTGCTCGAAAAGCGCTATAGCCGCCACCCCATCCTTGGAAATGCTCTTGTCAAAACATAATTAAAAACATTATAATTCAAATTCTCGTGTTCCCGCTCGTACGTTACCTTTTAATTCAAAACGCGTTGCGATAAGAAACAATTTCCATACAAGCAATTTACACACGCCTCAAAGATGATTACGAAAGCGCCAATCTTTATATACGGCCTATTTTCGTATACTAGTCAGAGACCCAGCCGAGAGGTTTACCTTCAGTTGGTATTTTGTCTGAATATTAAAAAAAAAAACATGTTTAGCAAGTTAATGTCGTAATGATGATTAAAATTTCACATTGAATTTAAATTTCATCTATCGACGAGTAAAATAATATTACGTCATAAATACAGAACTGAAATATTTGAATAAACAAGTAAATATGTAGGCATATACATACGACTACACTGTCCATTGCTTCACTTAAAACGTTAGAAAACACCAAACTAAAAATTTGGCTTAGTTCAAATGACACGTCTGATGACGTTAACATGCATGTATCATTTAAAGAATTTACACACTTTGTAACATCTAAGATGCTGCCAAACATCAAAAAGTCATAAAAAAAGACAGTCGGATCTTCGTTCATATTATACGCCGTATTTTCATACAAATTCCCTTTAACTTTAGTCAGCAATTCGAAATCCAATTCGTAGTAAATGATTTTGAGAGGGAATCTGACAGCGGGAGGCGTTCGTGAAAACGTGAGCCTCACTGGAAAACTTCCCGGACGTGAATGTTTTGGCAACGTGCTAGTTCGGTACTTCGGATGTGACATTATAAGGACATATTTGGGACGATATTAAGTTTATGGAGTTGTTACGGCATCTTTGACACATTCCGTGGCACTCATGGCTGTGGACGTTATTCGATAGTTATTTTTATTGTCGCTTTGGATGGTACCCGACATGATCCAAAGCCATATGTATGTTTGGTACTTCGGGATGTGACATTATAAGGACATATTTGGGACGGTGTTAAGTTTATGAAGTTGTTACGGTTTTTTACACAAACTGGGACACTTACGCATGTATTTTTATGAGTTAATCCCGAATGGTCTTAAATGCAAATAGTCTACGTAAAAACTCGTCTAAAACGCAACTCGGCACTCGTTTAAAAAGCAACTCGTCTAAGTTGCGAGTAGTCTCAAATGTTATTTTGACTAAATTGCAGCTAGTCCTCTATGTTATTATGTTTGTTGCTAAAAGTAGTAATTTTTTTTTATTTTGACTGGTTGAGTGTCACGGAATATGATAAAAAATTCCGTCATTAAACTTAACATCGTCCCAAATATTTGGAATTTGGAAACGTCCTTATAATGTGGAGGGCAAGTTGGAAAATGGCCTTTTTCAAATTGCCCTGTGTCTTGGATGTTTATCTATATATGTATTTGTTATAAAATATAGTATCGTTGAGTTAGTATCCCATAACACAAGTCTCGAACTTACTTTGGGGCTAGCTCAATCAGTATAATTTGTCGCTATATATTTATATTATTTATTTATTATTATTAATGTAAATTTCTTGGAGTTGTAAATTGTTTAGTTTAAGGTTTTATAGGACTTATTTTCTTCAACAGTATTGATGAATGACAATGTACTAAAGTATTCTAACAAATATCTTAGGGATATAGGTAACTTTAATGTTTTATGATGAGTTTTTGTTAATGATACTGTTAGATTTTTTAATTAGGTCTGAGTATTTGCCTATTTTTTTATTGATGCAGGAAGTAGGTACCTAATGACCAAGTTAAATGTAACCAAGATATTTCTTCTTAATAGGGGTGACGACAGGGTCCGAAAAGTATGATTGTAATGAGTCCGTCTTTTAGATTATCCAAAAATAATGGACTCGTATTTTTCAGTTTACCAAAAAAGTAAAAACTCACAAAGATACAGAGCGTCAAAGTTCCGGAGTGAGGGCTTGCGACGTCACACTTAAGTAAAAATCATGCTTAAGTGTGACGTCACGCGAAATTCCAATGCGCTGTATCTTTGTAACAATATTTTTTAATAATGTAACGGATAGACCAAAAATATTTTTTTCATTCGTCACGCCTATTCCTTCCTTGCAAAAATTAATTCTGAGAAGGTAATCAAATTTAAACAATATAATGTTGAATAGCTCAATGGGATATAAACTTATTAAAACAAAATGGAATCATTTGTTAAGCTGAAGACTTTTAAATGCTTTATATCAGTTCGTATTCCCGAGAGGCAGGTAAAGTTAGTCAACTGTTCTGAATTAGTACGGATTCTTCGTGGAACTGAATTTTAATCAATGTGCGGTGCCTATTGAATGAATTGTGCCTAATTTGGGAATACAAGGCTTTTATGTACCTACGTATTCGTTTAAAAAATATTGTCACACAGTTATTTTTAAGAGTAGGTATCCATATAAGCAGAGGCAAGGGATCATCCATAAGTAACGATTTCATGACTTTTTGATTACTCCCTTCTCCTTGTCACAGTTGGTCACAATTGAGTGACCTCCACCGCCTTGTGTGGCGTCACAGATACCAATTTTTTATTAAATTAAAAAAAAACAAAAGAGCGAAGCTACTTATATTTAACTGATAAAGCTAAATATATTTTAAAGTTAACATTATTAGCTTTTAGTTCAACCTTGTGTTTTATTGTTTAGATATATATTTTGCATTGTGACGTCACAAACCTTACGACCGCTCCCAACCCTTGTCACACAATGTCACACTTCATTGACCCCCTCCATCTCCCTTAATGTGTGACGTGATACTAGCTGTGCCCGCGGGCTTCGCTCCCCGTGGGAATTTCGGGATAAAAACTATTCTGTTCTTCCCTGAGAATCAAACTATATTCATATTAAACTTCATCCAAATTGGTTCAGTAGTTTAAGCGTGAAGAGGTAACAAACAAACATACAAACTCACTTTCGCATTTATAATATTAGTAGGATTAGTAGAAATTCGAAAATTGCTGCTAATACAATCGTCACTCATCTACGTCATTTAGGGGATAACAATAGACAGAAATGGATACTTATTCGACTAAATAGGGTTAAATTCATTCGGGCAAAGGGTCCCGCTGGGTCTACGGACATTATATGATATCTGCCCCATTCCAACAAATTGATGGGTCACCCAACCTTTTGCCTGCCACAAATTTCCTGAATTCAAAAATAAAAACCCACAAGGTGGTCTGACGACCTGACCAAGGTCGCTGGAAGGCGCTGGATGCAAGCCGCTCTAGGTCGGTCATTTTGGAAATCTTTGGGAAACGACGGGACATTGTGCGGCTGAAATAAATGAATGGATAATATAAAATAAAAAGATAAAATAACAGCCAAGTGCGAGTCGGACTCGCGTACGAAGATAATAGATTATTTATAAAAACCACGTTTGTTATATGGAACACTTAAATATTTATTTTATTCTGTTTACAGTAGGTATTTCTTGTAACAGTGGCAACAAAAATAAAATTTTGAAATTTTCTAGCAATCACGGCTCATTAGATACGGCCTGGTGACAGACAGACGGACAGACAGACAGCTGGAAAGCGGAGTCTTAGTAACAGGGTACGAGACCTAAAAAAGATTCTAATGATACTTTACGAAATCTGTTCAGGCATTTTAAAGTTATGGCCTAATAAACAAGCTTTTCAACACATATTATTATCCTTGTATCAATTTTTCCATACTCACTTTATTTTGTGATTTGTGTTGCAATTTGCAAAGGCCTGTCAAATCAGGCATGCGGCTTTCATGTGAACCTTGTATGTACTGATTGGCTCTGGATTATAGAGAAACTAGCTTTGTGTGTTGGTTAATTAAAGTCTCCACAAATGTTGAATACATTACATTTCTAGTTTACCTTTATCAGTGAAATAACCTACATTCTAAAGGTACGTCTTTCCTCTTAATGGGGCAGCCAGAGCATTATGGGTCTTGCGGCTCTAAGCCGATTCTGTCTGCTTTTCCAGGACTGCAATGCTCAAACAATAATGTTTTAATGTATTGTTTGATAGATGTTTTTTTATACAAGCTTTATATTGTAATGCCAACTTACGATCGCAATAAGCTAAATTAAATTAGCCTAAATTAACTGATCTTTGCCTACAGTAAATATTTACTTACGTATTGTCAATTTGTTTTGAGAGCGGGGACTTTCAGACTTTTAACACAATTATTCTTTAAAACAATTCCTCGATCGCAATTCAGAATGTAAAAAATTTGTTTACGAATAAATGATTTTAATTTTTTGACTGATTTTGCGTCGATTTATAACAAAGTTAACATGGCTACTTTCCGGCTCTATGACCACATCTGTTTCTTGTTATTATAATATTGCTTTGTCATCTGATTTGTATTTGCATACTAAATTTCATTGCGATTGGAAATCAGGTAGTGGGTCAAATCTCAAAACACGCCATTTTAGGATACAGAGAAAGGAGCAAGTTGTCAGATAGCGAAAAGAGTAAGTTGGTATACGACTGCTACTCCACGAGAAAGGAGCACAAAATATAGTTTTGCAAGTATCGTAACGTAACGTAAACATGTTGGGTTAGAGTTTGTCAAAATGTTAGTTTCACAGACTGCATATTTCGAATTCAGTTTTTATAACTTATTTTGTAAACGTACGGTATACATTGGTCGATTAAGAATACAGTATCTGAATATTAAACGTACATAACATTTTATTGTTGATTTGTCTGCTGGTTTTGTCAGATTTTCAAGCTGTCTTCAGGCATCTGACTTTGCTTAACTATTATTTTGACGGAGGAGTTAGAGATATTTTAATGCCAGTGATCAGCAACCTAAATGTCCAGGGTTGCAAATAGGGATTGCTTAAAATTAAATGGCGCCTTTTGTCTTAACCATAGGTACATTTGCTTGCAACTAGCAATGCTTTGTTTTGCAGACCCCTAGAAGCAGAATGGTTCTCAATTTATTCTCATAAAATAATTTATCATAAATATTAGTCACTGACACGTTTTGAAAAAGACAAAACGAGACCTGATCCTTTTTTTCGACTGTGCCAGTCAACTAGTCCAATGTGAGTGTACGGAGTTGTTGAAACCTTCTATATGCGGGCACACACGGATCTCTATGAAATGGAAATAAAAAGTTGATACGCTGAAATACCGTGCTGTTGAAAGTTAGGCGTATTGATGTTTGCTGTGTCGTAAAACGTCAGTCGAAGTAGTGAACTGGGGTTTAACGGAAAAGGGAGAAATGTAGCTATTATGGCTGTGATACGTAAATATTCGTCTAAACTTATACCTTTAAACGAGCGATTCTTGTATATTTATATAAATATAAATTTATTTCTGTGATCTCGGAAACGGCTCTAACGATTTCACTGAAATTCGGTATTTTTTTGGGGGTAAACAATTGATCTAGATTAGTCTTTTGTTTGTTTATGTGTGGTCGCTGGAAGGCGCTGGATGCAAGCCGCTCTAGATCGGTAATTTTGGAAATCTTTGGGAGAGGCCTATGTCCAGCAGTGGACGTTGTGCGGCTGAAATGATGATGATGATGAGTCTTATGTTTGGGAAAACGCGTGTTTTCGAGTTTTCATGCGTTTTTTCAACGATCAACCTAGCAAAGCTCGGTCGCCCAGGTAATTTTACTTTAATTTCAATGATTCATGCCTAAAAGAATTATGCCTAAAAGAATTTATTCTCGCAGATCCGTGAGAGGAAATGGGAAGAGGTAATTGGCATACGTGTACAAATAAAAATAGATAAATAAAATAGACCAGACCAGATACCTTAACAATTTATTTTATTATACATAGATACATAAACGTGCATATATATATTTTACTTATTTTGGAGTAGTAGATATCTTTATTTTTAATTACTAAATACAAAAAAATTGCTTGAGGTCAACAAAAATTTCATTAGGCCAGTGATGCTGCGCGTCCACAAGCAGTTAAAGACTTTCTCAAATTAGAGAATATGTTTTATCAATGTGCGTTGCCGGTCGCTGCTATGCCAGTGTGAATCGGCGCTTACAGATAGTCACGGACAGAAGGTAGTTCTGTAAAATAATGCACTTAACCTACTTCCAGTGCCAGTATCGACACTAGTAAGAAATTATCGGCATTGCCGTCGTTACGGAGATAAAGGGCGGGGGCTGACAGGAAAAATGATCCGGGAACAATGGGTTTTATCTCCGATCGTAACGATTTATGTCCTGCTCGATCGATATTGTACTGATACCACTTTGCCGCGCGCATTATGTTTATTGATATTATAAATTTTCTCGTCAGACGTAAATTCCTTGGCGAAGGGTACAATAGGGCTGGCATGTCTGTTTAGATAATAGCTCTTTAAAAAATAGAGAACAAAGAGAGACACGTATTTAGTTTCTCTTTAACTATATTATATTTATCACACATAGATAAATCAGTTATACCAACCGAATACTAACTCCAAAGCTATTTAGAATGTAAAAAGATAAAGTTAAAATATCTTTAAGGTTATAAATTATAATATGCAAGTCCCTGAAGTTCTAAACTTTTCTCGCTTCGATGCTTCTGCCATGTAAAAGGACAGGTCTAATTATGGATTTGTAGACCCGTCCCTCCAAGTATCTGTCAACTGTATGTTTCCACTCTGTACGCAACGTGGAAGGGACATCTCCTTAATAAATCTAACCACAGGCTATACTAGATCACTATATTATAATGATAAAAATAACAGTCAAAAACAAAAAACCACGACATTTCCATACGAATTGCCGAAATGTCGATTTTTTAAAAAGTTTTTGGCTGTTATTGTAAAGAGTTCGATTTATTTTAGGTATGTCCCTTTCACGTTGTATAAATAAACAGATTTACAGGTTACCTTTATGTATGGATGATTTTCTATTGATGGAGATCCTCCACTAGCTGCTAATTAGTTGTTAGATACATCCCCATACAAATTGCCCGGGCGACTGCACACTTTTTTAAGGAAAAGTCAAATTTTTCAAAAGTTTTTTTTAGCTGTTACTTTAATTTCAGTAAACTTTAGTGGTCTAGTATAGTAGTTTGATTTATTACGGCTATGTCCCTTCCACGTTGTATAAATGAACAGATTTACAGATTACCTACGTATGGATGATTTTCTAATTCTGGAGATCCTCCACTAGCTGCTAATTGGTTGTTAGATACTGATAAGACGTTGCCAGGCTCTGAACATTACAGTACGCCTTTGAAACCGATACAAATTGAAACTGAACTTAGACAAGCCAGAACGCACAAATTAATTTCTTCATTAATTATTTCTACGTAACTTTTAGGGCTTGATTTAATTTTAAAGTTAAATGTTAAACAGAATTAGACAGATTTTGATCTCTTAGAGAATGGAACTTATATATTTACATCTTCATATTCATAGTTTTATAATACTGTTGTTTCATTCTATATCCTAATCTTTAATTGAGTAAATATTGGCTAACAGGCTTAGGTGGAAATCATAACATTTTTTTTTCGAAAGACCTCTTACTATAATAGATTGTTGAACAAAACAGAAAGTAAGTTCTTATTGTTTGTATCAAAACTAGCTGAGTATATTTTTGTCTTTTTAATAAAAAGTACCTGGGTGACCTAGCTTTGCTCGGTCGATTACATCTTAAACATTAACTACATTTTTTTAAAGTCTAAAAACAGTACAAAATAAAAAATTATATATAAACTTGAACATAAAAAAAAAACAAAAGTAAGTCCCCGAATGGGATTCGAACCCGTAACACTCTTTCTAGCGGTCAGCATCCTTAATCGCTGAGCTAAGCGGATGGCGGCCGGCGCGACGAAATTAGCGACCATATTCTGCGTGGAAAGAAAAACGAATGAAAACTCGAAAACATGCGTTTTCCCAAACATAAGACTAATCTAGATCGATTGTTTACCCCCAAAAACCCACATATACCAATTTTCAGCGAAATCGTTAGAGCTGTTTTCGAGATCACAGAAATTTATAAATAATTAAATATACTAGAATTGCTCGTTTAAAGGTATAAGATATGAAAACTTCGTGAGTTACAAAATTAAAGACAAGAAATGGTTTTTAAAATGAATTAAATACTTTTCTACATATGCACATACATTTTTTAAACTATTTTGATTTTGTTTTATACTGTAGGCATTTGACAACAAATTATATGCCGTTTACTAGTCGTGAATGAAATTATTCTTTGTACATGTAATCTTTTTTTAATACCTTCCCCAATATTAGCTAAGTGTAAGCAGCAAAATGCAAGCGACAGAGCAATTATCGCAGGATAAAGCTGCGAGCGATGGATTATAATGCACTCTGTGCAAAGCCTGCACTTACGTGAGTAATACTATGAAGAAAGCTAGGGCTGCCGCAAACTTTTTGTAGAAATTCTAATTGCAAAGGTAAATACGAAACAATTTAAGTGCGACGCGAACTATGTACCATCGAGAAACCCGACGTTTTTTGAATTAATATTTACACAGGCGCATAAAAACGACTATTTAAATATTTTTAATGTCTAATGAATATTAAAAATTAAGTAAAGCGTTGATTACGGCGGTCATTATTGACAGTCGTCTATTTATGTAGATGATTTAATGCAGCTAAATATATTGCTAAATATAGCTAAATAAATTGTGATCAACGAACGCCATTTGTAGATCTGAAAGAAAAAAAAATATATTTGAAAGAAAATAACGTAAGGTACGTTCTTTTCTTATAAATAATTGCTTTTTTCTTAAATACGTTAACAAGTTGTTAACATTGACCCATTTTGTGAGAAAATTCTACAGACATAAGACTGCATCTAAGTTTACCACAAATACATATGATTTTAATGCAGTAAGTAAAGTTAGATACAACTTTGAATAAGCGATGCTGTAGAGGTTTAAATACATGTCTTTTCATTCCGTCTCAATATGACCGACTTAAAACATGTTGGATGCTTCAGTATTTCTAAAGGTGAATACATTTTATTGAGAAACTTCTACTATAAACATAGTCAGAAGATGGCATGTGAATAGCGGGCTTAGTATGTATCAATAGCTTTAGTTGGTTCACTGATTTATCCACACGAGTAGATATTTTTTATTGAAAGGTTGAATAAGGTTAACTTGAGTGAATTTATATTTAATTCGTATCAAACAAATGCAGTCATAATAGTCTAAAACAGCCAGGGAATGATGATGAAAACATTGTCAAATAAAAATGAAAACTTTTAAATATGAGGGCAGAATTATATAAGTGCGTGGTAAGGTTTGTATACTCCCATAGTTATAAAGTACATACTAAATCTACAACACCACTTATTGTATAATTTTGACATTCTAAAAATTAAATTTAAATTATGGCATAACAAAACAACGCATGTTATTATGTATAACCACAAATTAACTTTACATTTAATTTAATTAAAAAATTAGAAAATGCTGCAGTGCAGTCTGTTACCGCACTAGCGCTTAGGAAGCGGCAGTAAACTTAGCTGTAAGTAATCATTTGACGTCAACAATTGTGCAATAAAACAAATTACAAATGTTCATCTTATTCGCACAGCCCTGTTAAGTGTGACGTACACCGTCACTTCTTACTTAGCTCCATCGTCTCGTTCACTTTACGCGGCCATTGTGTCTCATGTCGCTTTTACCTATGTTTTTTAAATAGGTAGTTTTATTAAGTAGGTAACTTTTGCCAGTATTCAATAGGCATAACGAATGGAAAAATATTTTTTATCCATCGGTTAGATTATTAAAAAATATTGTACACGTATTTTTTCTTTTCTCTGAGAAACCAAAAATGACAAAGAAACAGCGAATTGAAATTTCGCGTGACGTCACACTTGAGCACGATTTTTACTCAAGTGTGACGTCGCAAGCCCCCTCTCCGGAACTTTGACGCTCTGTATCTTTGTGATTTTTTACTTTTTTGGTAAACTGAAAAATACGGGTCCATTATTTTTGGATAATCTAAAAGACGGACTAATTACAATCATACTTTTCGGACCCTGTCATCATCCCTATTATATACTTATTGCCAGCCCTGTGATGTGGAAAACTTGCTCCACTAGTGTCTCGTTTACCTTGCCCGACCTTTGTATGATACTCATGTCGCTTTTATCGACGCATATTAAATAGGTAGTTTTATTAATTAGGTAGTTTTTGCCAATATTCAATTAATAATTCGTTAACGGGTTACTCACGTAAAGAGCCGTGGTGTACGGTAGGTGTGGTGTACGGGCCTGTAGTCACATTCGCCCTGATAAAGACCTCCGGATGAGGTCGAAACATGTCGGCAGTAGCTGACTCTATACGTAAGTAACCCGTTATCTAATTTTAATAATGTCTCTGTCACACGTTATTTTTAATCAAAAAAAATAATTAAATTATATCCTCATTGCCAGCCCTGTTAGGTCTGACGTGTAACATTGCTCCACTCTTGTCTCGTTTACTTTGCGCGACCGCTGGGTGTGACTCTCGTCGCCTACCGCCCGACGTACTACCTACGGTTAATATTTCACGGCCTGAACGCTTGCTAAAAGGCGGGCAGATATATAACACTGCTGGACTGCATGTTAGGGTGACGAACTTTGCTTGGGATTTTAATTTTAAGCTAAAATTCGATTTTCTCTTGAAAAGACCGTAGTAAAAAGCACAACCGCTGTAAAAATTCGGGTATAGTACACGTAAATTGTATTGTACAAGTATTTGCGCCATCGCTTGATGTCATAATATTGTATTGATGTATTGATTGTGTTAATTATATCAGCTCTATATCGCAGATAATAGGAGCTTGCATCCAGTACTTAAGTATAGTAAAAGGCTTATGACACTCGTAATGATGATAATCAAACCACACTCATCATGATATTTATAAGCTTTGTTTAGCTTGTATTTCCTAAGTCGCCTTCTACGACTTCCACGGCAAGACTTGGAGTGGTCCTATTCTACTCTGCCGGAAACCACACTTAACCTATATAATATAATTATATCTATGAGAGACGGTTAATTAAGATCTGAGATATAATCTATTTCAGATTCACGTCTGACTTATGTCACAAAATAGCTTAATAAAAATCTCAAAATATTTTTTTCTAAGAATGTTTCTTTAGAGTTTGGATATAACGAGGTGTACTCACGACGATGTTTACTAAGACTTACTTCGTTAAATGTAGTTAGGTACCTACTTCATCATTTTACATCGTTAGGAATATTGACTGAGCAAATTATCTATGTTCTTATTGTCATTCCTACGTTCATCTGCATTTTTTGTAACAATACATGTCAATTAATATTATAACATTTGTTTGCCACAGGCTTATGAATCGGGGGTTTAAATCAAGGCTCGGATACCAGGTTAAAATATTTAACCAGCTCATTAGAAACGCCCTACATTTTAAAAAGAGCATTAAAATTTCGATTCCGCTCGAGCGGAATCGATATTATTTGGGTTCTGATCAAAGAGCCAATAATAAGTGTTACAGTTCGCGAAACCAGGTTAATTTTGTTCGGATCATTTTGGCTCCGCCTACCGGCACCCTCTACCCGCGCGCCCGCAATCTTTCTTGCTTTATAAAATGTAGATTTACTTAAGTATTTAGATGACATTAGGAACTGAACTGAAGCGCAGTTCAGTTCCTAATGTCATCTAACTACTTAAGTAAAGCAAGAATCAACGACAGTCAAAATGAATACCAACAACAATAGAGGTAAGAAAGTGCCATTTATCATACATACGCTATTTAAATCTTTCCTAATTTCATCATCGCGATATACTACTACGTACGTAGAACATAATATCTCGATGAATTTCATTACGTTTATTTTATGTCCCTTGTTTAAATGCATAATTAACACAATGGCGAACTAAAGCAAAGCACAGCTGATCGTCCGATTCACAGATTTTTTTTTATTATTGTTGTAAGATTTTGGTGTGTTGGGAGCCTATATATATAATAAGCAAACGCCAACTTTTTATCAACAAAATCTAATTCTACCACAATGTTGCTAATGTAAAAATGTTAAACAAAGCTATGTAATACTATTATTAATTCTGTGACAAAGCTTATATAAATCAATGGTCTAAATACCGCTAAGCTTTTTTTTTATTTATTGAATAATGCTGTAAATGTTCATAATTGTTTTAGGATTTAAGCGAAGTCACTCGCCAGACATCTTGAAATCGGAAACAGATGCAGATGCACAACGTGCATATTCACCGTCCATCTTATATCTCTTATTGTAAATTGACTATCCTTATTCATATCACAAAATAAATATCTTTCAATAATACATAGATATTTTCTTTAATATTCATTCCAGCACACCAAACATGTTTTTTTCCTAAAGATGACACTTCTGATACACTTCTATAAAAGTAAATTTAAACCATAGGTGTCTCGACGGCCAGTACTAACATCTTCTCTCGTCGTGTAGACCTAACTGCATAATCCTATACAATCCTGGACTAGGCAGAGCCTTAGTAAAAACATCTGCTAACTGTAAGTCGCTCTTGACTTTCTGTACTTTGAGCTCACCATTACTCACTAGCTCTCTGACAAAAAATGCCTAATCCTGATATGTTTCGTCCTTTTATGAAACTCAGGATTTTCATTGTCCACCTTCAAAACTGGAAGGTTGTCAATCTTGGTCATGTCCTTTATGAGGCGTGACGGCCAAATGCATTCTCTAGCTCTTTCGCTGGCAGCTACAATTTCTGCTTCAGTAGTCGGAATAGCTACAGTCGACTGTCGCTTACTCATCCATGACACTGGTCCTCCAGCATACATACACAAAACACCAGATGTAGATCTGCCTGTGTTTGTACATCCTCCGTGATCTGCATTAGAGTATGCTTCTACAATGCCCTTTTTGTAGTTTCTTTTGTATTGTATCCCTGTTTCCGGTGAAAACTGTAGGTACCGCATGATCCGCTTTACTTTCCTACAGTCATCATTACTTGGATTTTCTAGATTCCTTGATACTACACTTACTGCAAAAGCAATGTCGGGTCTTGTACCAACCATTAAATAAGCTAAAGCACCCGCTATTTATCTATAGTTCTTAAGTTCAACATCATACTCTTTATCATCTAACTTCCCCATGTCTTTTACAATTGGTGTTGTTACCGGTCTACAATCCTGCATTCCAAACCTTTGTAAGACTTTCTTTGTATATGAAGTTTGACAAATCTTTATACCTTCTTCTCTGGTTTGAATCTCTATTCCAAGAAAATATGAAGCTGGCTTGGAAGTAATTTTGAAAACTTTCTTAACTGCTCAAGAAACTTCACTATAAGCGTTTCATTTGTGCCTGCGACTAATCCGTCGTCCACATAAAGTGCAACTAAAAGCTTTCCAGCGTTCGAGTTTTTAAACAACAAACATGGATCTGAAGTACTAACTTTGAAACCAATGTCTTTAAAAACATCTATAATCCGCTTGTTAAAGCAGCGAGGAGCCTGCTTTAAGCCATACAGACTCTTTATTAAGAGACACACTCGTCCTGTACCGTCACTGTATCCCTCAGGCTGTCTCATATATATTTCCTCATCAAGATTACCATATAAGAACGCTGTTGATACGTCAAACTGTCTAAGAGCCAGGTTCTCACTTGCAGCAACACTTAGTACCGCTCTTACAGTTCCCATCTTGGCAACAGGGCTAAAAGTTTGATCATAGTCCAAGCCTTGTTTCTGTGAACAACCTTTAATCACAAGTCTGGCTTTGTACTTTTCCACTGACCCATCAGCCTTCAACTTAACTTTATATGTATATACATTTGCAAGGAATCACTTTTCTGTTCGTAGGTAAATTTACCAAAGACCATGTTTTATTCTCCTTCAGAGAATCCATTTCACTTTCCATGGCTTTCAGCCAAAGTTCTTTTTCAGGACTCTGAATTGCTTCGTAATCTGTTATAGGTTCAATATGTCCACACTCTGTGTTATGTAGAAACTGTGTGATAAAATCTTTGAATTTTATGGAGGCCTAAGTTGCGAACGATCCCTTAAAATTCTGGAACCTTGCTCTGCAATCTCTTGTTCACTTAGTTCATCAACTCCTTCAACTAATTCATGATCAACATCCTCATCTACTACTATATCATTACTCAGTACTCTTATTTTTCTCTAGTTCCAAATTTGAATCTATGCGACTTTCCAAAGATACATCCATCACACAACTCTCTTTTGTCTGTTGTTTTTATTCCAAATTCCTTTTCAATCAAACGACTAACATGCCTTTTATTTTGATGTCCCATACCTTCATGGTATAACTGTAATATATCTTCCTTCTGTTCTGTCACTACATTGATTGAAACTTTTGGTGGAACAGCCTTACAGTTCAGTTTGTATAGACCTCCATTCCTAATACGATTACCCGTAATAATTAGTTTTCCGTCAATCTTAAATTTTAATGTGCAAGATGTAACACGTGACTCAAACATGCTTGAAGGGTTTCTGTCTTGTGCAGCCAGTACTGAGAATAAGATCCTGTTGATCGAAGGTACGTACCAAACATCTTTTAAGCAAAAATTTGAAAACTGGATATCTCCTTTACTAATTGCTTTGACAATATTATCATCAGCTGTAGTAACGGTGTGAGTTTATTTAATAATAGTATACTAATTGAATTCTGGATTCTAGACATAATTCCGCCAGAGAAACGTTTCCCTGGCGGAATATGTTTTTGACGAATTTCTCAAAAATTACTAAATACACAAATTTAATTTATCGATAAACATTTGAAGGCAGCTATAAACTAAAGATCTAGTATACTCAACAATTATTATTCGATACTTTTCCGCGGGGGGCATGCACACATGTAATACTATTATTAATTCTGTGCTTATGGCGAAAACTTGGATTTTCGAGAGGTAGTTATAAAAAACATCGATGAAGAATGGTAGATTGACTTATCTGTAGCACTTTATTACACTTTACACATGTTGATGTTTTAGTATCTGAATCAATTGTGAAATAGCTGTGTATAATATTTATCTTTTTACGTCCCATTTTTTAAATTTATTTAGCGTACTTACGTAGGTACGTAGACTTTCATATGCGTAAGCAAATAAACAAAATTATTAATGACGCGTGATTGACGAAAGATAACAAGAACTAACTTGTCTTGAAAGGTGACGGGAAGCCCCGCCCCCAAATCATTTGAAATTAACCTGGTTAATCCCGGCAAATATAACGCTCGCGTATCGATTTCGCTCCTAGTGAGTGTTCGCGAAAAACCTGGTTGCTGATTTTAATGAGCTGATATTTTTTGAACCGTTCCCAAGCCCTGGTTTAAATCCCCCCCCCCCTCCCCCCTTAAATGAAGACCTTAAAGTTTTATTATATAGTTGTTGGTCTTGACTGGACCGACCGAATGAGGAGCTCGGTGGCGCGGCTGGAGTGCGCATTACTAGCGTTTCGCAAGTAAAGCGACACCGTGCGCACTTGGATGGGTGACCACAAGTGGCATACAATTTATTGAGCTCCCCCGTGCTTCGGAAGGTACGTATAAGCCGTTGGTCTCGGCTGCCATCAGTGTATGGCAGTCGTTAAGCTATGTCAGATGCCTTAAGGCATCTTGAAAAATCTGACACCAGTGTTGGCCACTTACACACACGTAAAAAATGAAAAAACAACTGGACCAACCGACTAACTGTCATGTGTCACTAACATGAGCCGAAACCTTCACTTGCTACACTCCTGACAGACCTCTTTCGTTTTATCTACACTCATTACTCTCTTTTTATATGCTACACTTCATACCGATTACTGGTACTTCTAACCTCCCCTTTTTCAAGGACGTATGCAGTCCGGTTAATGCATTTCCCCAAGCCCAGTCATCCTATCCAAGTAATTTTAAGACTCTGTTTTCGTTCATCTTTTTCAGGCAGTAACGACGATACATACCAAATTGAATTTATTATAAACATCAAAAAGATATTGTGAAAATGATTGTCTTTATTAATTTTAGATTGGTGGGTGAACATCTTGATAGGATTAAAAAGATGTACATCTCCTTTTATCAATCTTCAAGCAAGAGGATGAAGTAGAAATTTTCTTTTCCTTAATTTGAAGAAAAAGTTGTCGAGTGCCTTTTGCCTGTTTAATTAGGGGCCCGTCTCTAAATGTTAATTACGGTCTGACATTGGGACTTTCTGACCCACAAAAAGTAAAAATATTGTTAGAGAGTATCCTTTTCGCACCTTTTCTTAAATAGATGACCTTAATCTGGAGAAAAATAGATATTTCAGTTTATTTTCCTTTGCGGTTTTTTCCTGAGCTGATATTTAGGGTGCCTACGTTCGTGATACAAAACTGACATGCTAATAATAGTTTTGACCTTTATAGGTAACTTTATTTTGAAAAAAAAAGAACTTTCGTCATAAAAAATATAAAAATATGAAACATTCTTTAATTACAGATTTTCCAAAAACTGATGATCATAATTAGACATATTTTATTTTTAATTTCTAGAATAGATACTTGAATAGTCGTGTGGTTTCCGGCAGCCTCCCGTGGATGTCGTAGAAGGAAACGACTTAGGAAATACATGCTAAACAAAGCTTATAAACATTAACCCGTCAACGACCGGAATCGCAGACACAATAGATTTCTATTGTTAACGGGTTCACATGTGAACCGTCGGGGTTTGATAGATTAATGAGACTTTTCCAACTCGTCTGGCCAGCGAAAAGAGCGTAGGCTCGATCCTCTGGCTGCACTGGCCAAGTATGGCTTTGTTAGTACAGAGACCATATTTCTGCATTGGACACAAAATACCTAATAATTATGATAATACACATGGACATGGGATTTCGTGCCATGTAAACAAAATATTAAATGTAAGTATTGCAACAAAAGTAAAATATATGTATAATTTCTTGAAAATAATATTTGAGCTTCACGGAATTTAATTATAATATCAATTTAATTAAACTCGTTTAAAGCATCTGCTTAACGGTCCGCCACACAATAAATTTATACAAAATCGGTAACAATTAATGCCATATTTGTTAATTTACAGCTAATTAAAGAGCATATTAATTACCATAATGAAATTCATTAAGCCGGGATTCCGTTCGCTCGCTTTTTGCGTTATTCATTGCTTTGTTTTGTCAAGAAGCTACGGAGCAAGGTAAAACCTCAAGGAGATGTATTTTGAAGATTGATATTAAGCCGGTTTTCAGTGAATCTGGTAGGGGTGCTTGGCAACGCTACGGGCACCTGTTGCCCGGGAATTCTCGCCCCCTCCACCTTCCCTGTGGGAGCCTGGGAGGGGGAGATGGCACCCGTCTGCCAAAGATTTTAAATGTGCATTGAAGACATTGACGATAGATATTGTTTATGTTATTTGCTTTTTGACATAATACAAATTGTGAACTATGAACTGCACAGATAGGGTGTGTAAGTGAAAAGTCGATACCTACTTGAAGGGGTTATTCACCCCGTCAATATGAACTTTTAATGAGAAAACAATACAGGGACGTAACAAAATGTGACGTAAAATACTCACAGTGCCAGTTTAGTTTCTAAATAAGTATTTTTTTATTTTACTTAAGTCCCAAATTGTTGAATGTTTCTTACGAGTTTTCAAGTTGTGTAAGGGCATCAGATATAGCTTTATGATATTATGACGTTAAAATGTTTATCCATTCCGTAAAAGCGATTCCACAAACAGACATAAAATACATACATACATACATACATACTACCACGTCTTTATCCCTAATGGGGCAGACAGAGCATTTTGGGTCTTGCGGTTCTATGCAGAGCCCAGGGCCGCAAGACCCAAAAGCCACTTTTAGCGTCATGGTGGGCGAGAAGATGGAAAAGCAATCAATACAGTGATGGGTTGCTAGCCGCATCGCCTGTTAACATGATTTGCATTTTTGCCCATTCCCTCGATCGGCTTTTACGATCTGCGTGGGAAGAGAAGCAGCTGGTACATTCTAAGTTTTTTTATTTCTCCCAGACCAGCATGGGAGAAAATACACACGTTGAAATTATAGATGATGTGTCTTTTACCTTTCAAATCCAGTCTAGACTCAGCTTAGTGAACTTTGCAGTTTTATTAAAGCTTCAAATCGTCTGGGGATTAGTAATAGTGCCTGTAAGTATACATTGTGTCGTCTAATCTTCTTCGTCTAACAAGATTTTAAAATATTCTCTATCTAATATCCCACAACTAGCTCTCGCAAAATTGTGGAAAGTGTAAGGTTTCTCAAATTTTTAAAAACTAAAAACCGACTTCTCCCCCAAATGACACAACCGATTTGGATAAAATTTCTATGGGACCATCTGACAAGTATGTCCTTTAAAATAAAAAGATAAATTCTCAAATCAGTTTAAGGGTCTTCAAATAATCGGTGAACATAAATTAAAAAAAATGAAGTAGAGTAATAAAACTATTAAGTCGTGTAATTCCTAAAACAAAAAAGGTCAAGTGCTAGTCGGACTCGTACATAAGGGTAAAAGAAATTTCGTACAATGTTTAATAAATCGGTGAAATTCATGATTCTACTAGCTATATGTTCAAGAGATAGAGGCCGAGCTAGGACAGATGGACAGACAGACAGCGAAGTCTCAGTAATCGGGTCCCGTTGACACCTAAAAAGAACTAATTGAATATACTAGCTGCCTGAATAAATAAACAAGTAAGTTCGGACGCGGAAACCACATCCATAAATAAAAATAACAACTGTAGCACGTAGAAGTGACATTTATTTATTAAGTTACCCGTATTTATACGTCTGGCAGTTGCGCGAACCATCTTTAGGAAACAAGTCGACCGCCCTGGGAGTTATTCATCAAGGCGGCTCGTAGCTCAATGCGAGATCTTTCACTTGACGTTTATTGGTTTCGTTTGGACGGACAATTCGTTACTTTGCGAAAATGTAATAGGTACCCAATGTCTATAGACTACTTAATGGTCGAGCCGTACACAGCGTAAGACGAGCGACGCAACTTGCATCGTTCATACAATATCACCCGCGCAACTTGGGCGTGGAGTGAACGTGGGTAGAAATTGTATGAAAAACCATGTAGGCGCGTAAATTTACACTTTGAAGTTAAGCGGCAGGAGGCAGCGGCATCTGCAAGTTCTGCGTTGGATATGCAGCTCGATAAGCCGTTCAATTCACTAAGAGCGCGTCACTTACCGAGTACCGTTCGCGAGAGTCGCGTGGTTCTAAAGTCATTTGACGCGTCGCTCAGGATTGTAATCATCATTAGAATTAGTTGTTAAAATCCTTTACTTGCTCGTGATTCATCTATGGCCCTTGCTTTGCATCCATCCTTTATTCACTAAAGTGGTAAACTTGGGTTAAATAAGAAGAAAGAAACTAAGAACTCATAATAACACTTTATTATCTTATAGCAATGCAAGTATATTATAATACAGGCGAAATTCTAATGTCTAACAAATCGTTTGGTTGAAGTTAATATAGGTATGTTCCTCAAATTTACTCGTGAATAACTCTCTTTTTTCTGCAATCGAGTAGAAGGCATGAGGCCCAGGTAGGATGTAATTAGGCGTAAGTCAGCGACACTGTCACGGCTTCGCTGTGACTTTACACAAAGCTTCTTTTGTAAGGTCGCATCCGCGCGACGTACTGTTCGTCCGGCTGGAATCTTCGCCTGCAAAATAAATATAAGTACTTAACCTTTTTTATTTCAGTACAGAATTAAAAATAAATATCTTTTATTTTCCTTCATAAAGGGGTACAGAGAACAATTTCGTGTGGGTATAACGCTATAAAGATTACTGATCGATATCATCGAGGGAGTGGGTGTGAATCTAAATCACAAGTGATGCGCCTAGTAACACAACATGATAACTTCCGTCGCTTAGTGGTAAATATGTATGCTAGTCCATCTTTCGGAAGTTCCGGGTTCGATCCCCGGCCTTGGGCAATGGCCTTTTTAAATTGTCATGGGTCTTGGGTGAATATATTTATTATTTACTAGCCGAAGCTCGCGACTTCGTTCGCGTGGACTTTATGTCTCTGGAAAATGCTCGTCAGGCTGAACAACTTTTACTAAGGCGGCATTTTTATATCTCTTATAGTTTAGCTGGACAATTATGGTTCTGCATCAGGCGTTCCATTTTCCAAAATTACTTATACCCTATATGTTGCCCAGGCTTAATAGCTATATAACAAAAAAAGTTTCATTCGAATCCGTCCAGTATTTCCGGAGATTAGCGTGTACAAACAGACAAACAGACAAACAGACAAACAGACAGACATTTTTTTTTAAATTCTTACTCTATTGCTACGTCTCCGTCGCCCCCAATTTTTATTTTGGAAATATATTTAATGTACAGACACACTTTTTTTACTGTTTTATTATATGTATAGATTATAAAATATAGTACCTATCATTTAGTATACTATAATACAAAGTTAAAAAAACTTTTGGGACTAATTCAATCAGTGTGATTTGTGTGAGTCATATTTATATAATTTATTATTATTTTGATTCTCTTTTTCCTTTTCACCAAACTATCAGCTAATCGTGGGCTTTGAGTCTTACGGCCCTATGCTTTATCTTCCACGTAAAGGATAAAAGCGTAAAAATGAATCTGTATCATTTTATTCTCACGTTAACTTTTACAATGGATATTACTTTATAGACTAATGATTCCGACTCTTTTCATACAATACAGAGCCCTCCATCATACTCAGATGTGCTGTCAATACGCTATCAATCATTATAAAATCTGCTACAATGGGGCTTCTGCTGTCAAAAGCTTTATGTAACTACTTGACTGACAGTCGACCTGTTGTCGCAGTTTTCACCCTCTCGCATCCCTCTGCATAATACGTCAATTTGAAGCTTTTGAGGCTCTCGTATTTCTGTGAATATGAATATTGATACGACGTTTATACTTGTCTGTTATGGTTTCAATTTTTTTTTTTCAAAATATTATTAAATTATATTTTAATTGTTCATAAAGGTTTCAATTTTGCAGTAAGGAATTTAGTTTCGCTGGGTGTATCACGACGTGGACCCCTTGTTACCGAGAATCCCATTTTTTTTTCAGAACTTCAGTATTTCGACCAGTATTCAATAAATACATTGATAATACATTTGTTTGGTTTAACTGTTGTGTGTACTACATATTAAAATTAAAAATATTAAAAATCGGATTTTTTTATATTTACATTAAGTGTATCACAAATATAGCAGAGCATGCAGGAGGCTCTAGATCGGCCATTTTGGAGATCCTTGGGAGAGGCCTATATCCAGCGGTGGACGTTATGCGGCTAATATGATAACGATAAGTAGCACAAATAGGCTACAGCTTAGCTCATGCTCAAAATAAATAACACCTGATTTTCAGTTAAGTATCTCTCTTTTAATTTAAGAGCTGGCTCTCGTTGGTAGGGTTAAGTGAAGATTGTTGTCACCCAACCTTAAATAACACGAACGAGTGCAGTTTGACATACCTATATAAACAGAATATAACTAGTTGCGTAAGTCGTCATCGTCATCAGGTCTTCTTAGTCTCCGCTGCAGGAGCATGACCCTCTCTGTACTACTAGAGCCATACTTGGCCAGAGCAGCTAGAAGACTTGGCCCTACACTTTCCTCCAGATTGGTTGATGAGGTCTCATTGATGTTTATAAGCTTTGTTTAGCGTATTTCCTAAGTCGCGTTCCGCGACATCCACGGGAACACTTGGAGTGGATTTATTCTACTCTGACAAAAACCACACGGCAAAATAAAAACAAAAAGAGTACGTATAGAGGAAAAACAAAGGTATTATTAGGCAATTTGTTTTTTGTTTTCTACTTGTACTCCAAGTTCTTGTTTAGTAAGTCTACATAAAAATCCCATCGAAAGCTCGGGATGAGGTAACAAATTCAGTGCACACATTTTTCTCACAAAGCCGACGCGTTTTCGAACTTCCTCGTATGGTAAAATTTGTTTTACCATGGGTGTTGAATATTTGAATAATAAAATTACTGCATAATTCAGTCCCGCTTTAAGTTCTTTTTCTTTTGTCAGTCAAGATTATTTGTGAAATATTATTTTTTCCCACAGACCGTGATGAAGTTACATACTTATTAAATTTTAGCAGGCTAATTTCTATGGACACTGCGTACCTCTGTGAAAAGCAGGCGTGATAATATGTATGTATGTATGTAATTCCTATTGTATCAAACTATTGCTTTTTCATTACCTTTGTAGTGTAGAAAGAGTTATTTCTTTTTTTTTAAAGCGCCAAATATTAATTTGTCAGTCATTTCAGCTTCATAAAGTCCGGATGTCGATTGCAGGACAAATGTTCAGAGGATTTCCAAAGACACTAAGCGGTCTGCAAACGTTTGTGATAAAAGAAAATTATTATAGGCTTGCCGAGCTTCCTTCCTCCTATACGTGACTTTCCGATTTTACTATATTGTTTGTGTTAAATCTACCTACTTGTGAAAAAAAAACGTGACATAACATGTCCATATAAAGTTTATAAAATCATTTATTTGCTCAGACTTTAATTTGGAGAGTGACTTTCTATTTGACTAGGCAAGTTCATCGGAACAGTTATTTGAAAGGCCAGTACTGGGAATGTTTCAAATCAAACAACTTCAACAATATAGACGCTTCCATTGGGGCATCAAAGGCGAGAATAGTTGCGACTCCCTGCGCGTCAGTTCTGTTTGTCTGCACCAGAAACTTAGAAGAATGGAGGTGACAATATCGATCAGTCATAAAGCTAAAAGATCTCGGCAGACAGGTTTATATTAACTTATTTAATGACCTCCTGCTACAGGTGTCATAGTGCAAATGAATAAATAATTTATTTAGCTACTTATTTCAACTTTATTGCACAATAATTAAATGTACCAGTGGCGGACCGAATGCTATACGGCATTCTCTCCCGGTCAACAATTAAACCAACCAAACAGAAAATATGTGTGGTTGGTGTGATAAAATTCGTGAATAAAAATTTAATATTAAATGAATTAATTATTTTTTATTATGATAAAATAAAGTTCATTTTATATTACGATATTAAAGGCGAGGTAGGTATAGTTTGTGTAGGTATAAGGATCTTATCTAAGCAAGGAACTTACAATTTTAGTAGAGTTACTAAAATATTGATAAGTGATGAAGTTATGAATGTATGAATGTACATCCCAACTCTCTACGAGCATGTTGCCTATTTTTGAGCTGCGCCCTACGTACACACTTTTGCGCGTGAAGAAGAAAAAAAACATACACACACAGTCACAAATTTTCGCTTTTATAATATTGGTGGGATTTTACAATTCCATATTTACTTAGAAATTGTTAACCGCGAAAAGTCCATCTTATTCCTGATTCTAAGCTCACAGGCTAAAATTCACGGAGAGAGTATGGTTGCAGACAAATATCGAGAAAAACGGAAAGGTACATAAAGGTAGATTGGCTGATACTGTGTCAATAGAGCCTCTCGTTATAGGTCTTTGATTCTTTTTCTTCTAGTTTGTACTCGACTTTAGTAAGTAAAGAAGCGTGTCGCCTTGAGTATTGAATGTTGGTCAGTGATACATCACATTCAAAAAAAGATTATGTTTTGAGCATATTGTAAAACATTTTAAAGGAATTGACTGTAAATCTTAGGAGCTCTTTAAACCAGGTGATCAAGTCTTTTTTTAAATAATGTAGAAAGGTAAATACTTTTTTTTACTAAACAGTTTTCAACAGCGGCAGAAATGTTGTATCTCTTAAGAATCAACAGATATTTCAATAGCCTGTAGAGGTCTCTCACTGCTGGGCAAAGGTCTTCCCTTCCTTTTTTCACACATCAAAAGAAGTCGCAGCAGGCTGTTATGGACAGGTATCTGTAAACAAAAGATAACACTAATATGTCGGAACAAAAACAATTTTATTTCATGCAAAAATTGTAAACGTACGAATATAACCAGTGAATGCAAAATGTATATTTTGCATTCTGGTTATTAAAAATATCCAGCATACGTCCAGCCTTTCCAATTCAATTGTTCGTAATAATATTTACTGTTTTGCCAAGGGAATATTTATTCAAAGGTTTTTACTATGTTTTACGGGGATATTTTTGGCCCCGAGGCATCGTTGTCTGTGTTTTGATGTTGAAGTTGTAGTTTGATGTGAAACCCGCATGTTTTTTGTTTATTGATGCAAAAATAAACTTATTTTCGCTTAAACAAATAAATAACCAGCCAAGTGAGAGTGAGGCTCGCGAACGAAGGGTTCCATAGTATTATCTGCTATAAATTATGTTTGTTGTATGGAAGCCCTACTTAAATATTTATTTTGTTCTTTTTTTAGTACATTTGTTATTTTCTCCCATGCTGGTCTGGGAGAAATAAAAAAACTTAGAATGTACCAGCTGCTTCTCTTCCCACGCAGATCGTAAAAGCCGATCGAGGGATTGGGAAAAAATGCAAATCATGTTAACAGGCGATGCGGCTAGCAACCCATCACTGTATTGATTGCTTTTCCATCTTCTCGCCCACCATGACGCTAAAAGTGGCTTTTGGGTCTTGCGGCCCTAGGCTCTGCATAGAACCGCAAGACCCAAAATGCTCTGTCTGCCCCATTAGGGATAAAGACGTAATAGTATGTATGTATGTATTTGTTATTTTAGCGGCAACAGAAATATATAATCTGTGAAAATTTCAACTGTCTAGCTATTACGGTTCCTGAAATACACCCTGGTGATAGACAGACAGTGGAGTCTAAGTAATAGGGCCCGTTTTTACTTTTTGAGTACGGAACCCTAAAAATCACTTATGTAATTGAAATATTTACTTATCAAAGGTTAGCAAATAAGCGAGAAAACCATATTGCGGAAAAATCGGAACTAATTTTAACATGGCACCGCCCATAACATTTCAGGTCTACTAATTTAGTTGTTACCCTTTACCTTAGTGTATCTTACGTACGAAACATTTAAAGGTACATACTTCAGCTTTAGATTTCAACATAAGTTCAAACTACTATTATATAGAATATGTAAAAACCCTGTCCGATCCGTTAAGGCATGCCTACCCATCGTCACATAAACATTATTATTTCTTTTCCTTGTAACTAGATGGCGCTTTAAGGTAATAATTAAAACACAAAAATCTTTTTAAACTATTATTTAAATAAAGTAGTACTCTAATTAGTTAAATAAGACTTATATGACATGAAATTTTTTTTATAAAGTATATTCAACACTTTCTTCGTCACCTTTTTGGCTAGTCGTGTGTGCTGCCATCTCTGAGAGGCCGCTCCGCAACTCCAGTTTTGCGTGCTTACGGCCTCTCCAATCGTTTCTATGGCGTTGGATATCTGTTACGTTAGTAATTATATTATCTTTGGTTAAGGTAATGTTGGGTAGCTTGTGTAGGTTACATTTATCGATTTCTCCCATCCCTTAAATCCCAAAAAAAAAGCGGCTCTATACAAAGTTAAATACCTACGGTTCCAAAATGTATGAAGCTGTAGTTTTTTTTGCGATTCAGGAATGGGAGAAACCGATAAATGGAACCTCCACAAGCTACCCAACATTACCTAATATGCAAAAGTATGTTAGATTTCAAAGATACGCCTGTGTTCAAAACTATTCGATAGTCGAGGTCATAAATAAGCATCAAAATATATGTTAGATAGTATAAAGGACCTCATTGTTTCTCAAAAGTAATGAACAATCTCTTTGAAATGTTAGAGTATATAGACAAGAGTCACAAGAACGTCGAGATTCTTTGACTTTGTCAGTGAAGAGCAATAGGAACGTTATTCCTAGTAGGTAATATGATATAATGTTGCTTTTAGATAGATGAATTTTATTGTATTTTCTACTCGATCTTATTTTTCAGTCATTCTTAATATGGTTAGGAATGTATTTCTTTAGTATAAGTAGGCAAAACATAGAAAGCTTTTAAATTCATTTATGTTTGGCGTGGTTATGTACATTAATCATGTCAAAAAAGTGGTAAACTAAAATCCTGAATTTTTTTTTAGTGTAGCTCCCGTACATGTATTTTTTTTCGTTTAACCCATCTTTAGGATGTCGTTAAATAGATCTAATTAATATATTGGGTGTTTGGTAATACTATTTTTTCATTTAGGGATCCGTTTTTAAAATATTTGGTTTTATAGTGCAAATTTTTGTTAGGGTCAAGTGTCCCTGTAACTGCTAAATGGTTATATTTAGACACATGAAAAAAATTACAGCAGTAGTATATATAACAAAGTTTAAAGGAAAAATATTAGAGATAAGTTGGGTTTACGAATTAAATAGTTATAGGCGATCAATTTATAAAATGTAAGTACTTAAAAAAAGAAAATTTCATACAAATACAAAAGAAAATTAGTTTTTGGACGTTTTCAGTGGCATAAACTAAATGTTGGCATTGGCAACTAAGAGGCCCGACACTGCGCGTGGCCCGACACTTACTTGGCCAATTAATTGAATAAAAAATATCTGTACAATTATCCGAGATATAAGGAGCTCGCACTTTTTCGTGAAATCGGAGCCTACGCTGGAGCAAACAAAAATACATTTCCAATGTCAAAAGACAAGGCACCAACAGCGTTGTCACACTGGATGACAGTTTACAATTAAAAATTAACAAAATGAACAAGAAACGAACTGTTGCCGGTTGCGGGTAGCGAACTATTTCGGAAATGATGTAATTTTGTTAATTACAGAATAGAATCTCCTCAAGAGCTGGTCGGGGCAGTCAAGATACAGAGTTGCGGAATGGGTCGTTAGTTTAATTCGACAAGTTGCTTGCGATCCCAATCCGGCTAGTTTTACTAAATAATAGAGGTACAAAGTTTTGATTCCTTCTCCTCCGTATATCGCGATCCTGGCTGTCGTCATTGTATGTTAGTATCTAATTATAGAATGGCTCTATGTATGTTTCTATTTTTAGAAAATAAATACTTACGTTTCAATCGTTTAGCAAATTTATAATGAGCTACCAACCTGGATGGGTGACACAAGTGACAAAAGAATCTTGCGCTCCTCCGTGTATCGCGATCCCGGCGGTCGTTATTGTATGTCAGTTTCTAAATTAGAATGGCTCTATATATGTTTCTATGTATGACTCACAATGACTATTATTCCTATTACTACTTACAGCACTGGTCTTCGCTCCTTTGTCCGTGCTATAGCATTCCGTCGCTGGCTGTCGCTCTAGCGAATGACGGTTCTGAGCGTCAGAAAAAGTGCTGATCCGTGCTGACAGATGCAGCCCAACCCTAATTTACCCTTGCTTTCCTACTGCATCACTCAGGTATTAAGTTCTAGCATAATCAATGTCTTCCTTAGGCAAGGCAACGATTTCGATCATATTACCGACACAGCTATTTTACGACACATGTGATCAATCTTTATAAGGTGACCATACATCATTAGTTGATTGTACTTATTTTTTTTTATTGTGTTTCTGAACCAGGTTAAGAATCATCAATACCTATTTTAGCCGGACAGTGTACAGTACATACACTGCGTGGCACAGTCGCAAATTACCAAGCACCTCGTAAACTGGAGCACAAAGCCAATCCGCGCTTTACGACCGCTCTCAATAAGCACGAGACAAATTAAAGAGATAACAGATAAGTAACTTCAAAAGCGGTACGCAAGACGGAGCTTACTGCGTATCCGCGATTCAGTGTCAAGCAACATTAGCACAAATGTATGATGTTAAAGTCTCAATACGCTATTTTCCAACAAGTCAAATAAGCAACTTTTTTCTAAACGTCAAAACAAACAGTTTCTATGGGATTTTATATTAAATACAGGCAGGTGACGTTATAGATTTTTTGAAGTCAAATAGCGCTCTTATTATCAGTTTTTCTACAAAAATAAATTTAAAATCACGTTAAAATGGATATGTTCGGAGACAAGTGACATTATTTTGCGACGCTTTATTTTTTTATTAGTACAAAATAATTTATTTTTGACTTAGGAAAGTACCCAATTGGTTTGACTTAGAAATAAGACATCACTATCGTATGACTAACGTATTATTTTATGTAGTAACCCCCAGATACAACACTCTATACATAGTGGTCTCTTGATTTGATTTTTGAGCAAAGTCATTTAATTTAACTAAAGTCTACTAAAATAATCCAGCTTTTGTATGCCTTTGTACTCGAATATCTTTGATCGGAATTTTAAGTTCGAAATCACTAAGGAATTTCAGAAATGTATGATGATTATACAAAGTAGTTTGCAACATACACTGCTAATGTCTTTGTGGTGGAGAAATAAATTGTTGGGTCGTGTTGGAGTTATTTAACTTTCTTTTATTTAAATTATGATTTTCCAACGTTATATTAGAAAGTTAAAAAACTATTTGTTTAAAAGAAATATGCGCACACGCATCCCTCTCTGTAAACTTTTGCGAACTTAATAAAAAATCTTATATACGATCACCGCTCGTACGAGTACATTATAATTTGTAAGTAGGTTTAGTTTTGATTTATCATCTATAGGATCTTTAGTTTGTACCACTTCCCCTTGTCCATCTAAATGATTACTCTAAGTGTTAGAGGCGCTGTTATTATTATATTAACTCGTAATTCCTACAATGTACTTACGATATAATATTTTATTTTAATTATTGTATTAATAATTATAATCCATCTTTATTAATTTCGCTTAACACTTATATTGCATATCTTATTCTTATGGGTACCTATGTTAAGTATATCTGTACCTAATAAATTACTCTTGGAATTTGTGATACATTAATTAATTAAAGTACGAAATCAGTCTCATATAATAATATAAAAGTTAGCATATTGGTAAATACTAGGTAAAGTCTCTAAGTATTAGTAAAAAATAAGTAAATTAGAGCACTTATGTCGAATAAATGCTAAGAAAAGGTATAATTACCGGCAAGTGCGAAACAGACTTGGACACTAAGGGTTCCTTACCGTTATCTTTAAAATATCACGTTTGTTGTATAGAAGCCGCACTTAAATATTATTATAATATATTATTCTGTTTTTAGTTGTTATAGGGAACAGAAATTCAACATGTGTGAAAATTTCAACTGACTAGCTATAACGGTTCCTGAAATACACCCTGGTGACAGACAGACAGAGAGATAGATGGACAGTGGAGTCTTAGTAATAGGGTCCCGTTTTTACCCAAAGGGTACGGATCCCTATACAGTATTTATATATAGGTATAACGATGTCACCCAAACCAAGCAACTAATCTATTTTGTTGACACTTGTATCTATTGTCTCGTCGTAAAGAACTCCTTCGATTTTATGGTCCATCGAAAGTAAACACCCAATAAAGATGGATCAAATACGTGGAAAAATAGCTGTGTCGATAAGAGCGAAATCGTTTCTTGTCACTTTTATTTTATAATAAAAATACAGGTAAGGTTTAAGCCATCCCAGTAAATTACGTAATGAGCTTGGGTAAGTTCACTCCAACTCTCTCAAGAAACATAAACATAAGAAGATATTTCGTTGTAGCATATAGGTATTCACATAAATACTAAAATAGCACTTTTAAAAAACATTTAGCCAAGTTAGGTGAAGTTGCAAATAAGAAAAAATGTGTTTTGCTTTTAGTTTCCTTACTTTAATATCGCTTTTATTTAGTATAATATCTATTATCTACGCTTAGGTGTACCTATGTAATTATGTAGACTAAAGGCTTTTTTGAAAGTAACTAAATGAATTAAACTGTTTATTATTTCCTGAAAGAAATAACCTAATTTTTATAATACAACGTGGGAGGGACATACCCGTAATAAATCGAACCACGGGCTATACTAGACCACTATACCATAATGAAATTGAAACAAAAGCAAAAGAACAAAATCTTTGACAATTCTTTTTTTGGTTTATTGGCAGTTATTTTAATTTTATTTTAATATGCTATAGTGATCTAGAATAGCCCGTGGTTTGATTTATTACAGGTATATCACTACTACGTTGTATATTTTGTAAACAACAAAAAAAAATACACGGATGTGAAATTATGAAGTCAATATTCCGAATAAACCTTTTAGCACACGGGGGCAATCGGATGGAATGGAATCACCTATTTTTAAAAAGGTGAAGAGCAGTCATTCCGTGGAAACTCGCAATGGTTCGGCCAGTGAATGAACACGGGAAGCGTCTTCCGAACTAGTTATTGAAGTCGTAAATTCCTAAGTATATCTACAATATGAGAACATAGACAGTATCTTACCTTTATCTCTAAGGAAAGTATAGAGTTTTAAGCCAAAAGCTACGATTAGCTGGATGCGTAAAAAAATTGGAATCTTAAATCAAAATAATGATGAGTTGCTAGCCGCTTCGCCTTTTTAATTACTATAATTCAGATTCCCGCCCATTCCTTTGATCGTCATCATCATTTCAGCCGCAGAACGTCCACTGGAATGGACATAGGCCTCTCCCAAGGAGTTCCAAAATGACCGATCTAGTGCGGCTTGCGCCTTCCAGCGAACATTCCATTTTTTGATCGACTTTTACAATTTATGCCGGAACAAAAGCAACTAGTGATTTACCAGGCATAATTAACTAGTGATTTATATTCTATCTAATTCAGATTTAACTGTATTTATTCCCAGTGCGTTTGTTTTTAGACAAAGAAAGTATTCATCGATCTGCAAAAAGAGAAGATAGTATATTCTAGAATGTTGCTGTTCTCTCTGTAAAATATAGATGCTTAAAGCGCATTGGGAATAACCGCTCTAGGAGGAACCTGTTGATCCTCCCCCCCCCTCCCCCTTCATTAACCCCCCATTGATCCGCCTTTAGTTTACAACAAAAGCTTATTAAAATCTAAAGACGATCAGGGTTGTGCAAATAAGCGAGTCGGCGGGATTCGATGTTTGCAGCGAATAGATTACTCTGTTTAAGATTCAAAGAATTATCGCGAATATCGACTCCTTTTAAAGAGTTTAGTGCTGGAAGATTAAGTAACGTTTGTTTGGTTGGGATCTTGAGGATTGTACTAATCTGATTCTGATGCTTAAAATACTTTAAAAGCCACTTATTTGATACTAGCGACTTCGTTCGCGTGGACTTTATGTCTCTAAAAAATGCTCATCAGGCTGAACAACTTTTGCTAAGGTATCATTTTTATCTTTCTTATAGTTAGCTGGACCATTATAGTTCTGCATCAGGTGTTCCATTTTCCAAAATAATTTATACCCTATATGTTACCCAGGCTTAACAGCTATATAACAAAAAAGTTTCATTCGAATCCGTCCAGTATTTCCGGAGATTAGCGTGTACAAACAGACAAACAAACAAACAGACAGACATTTTTTTTAATTCTTACTCTATTACTATGTTTCCATCGCCCCCAATTTTTTTTGGTAATATATTTAATGTCTAGACACACTTTTTTACTGTTTTATTATATGTATAGATATTATTAAGTTATTAAAATCGGATTGAAGCTGTATTATTATGATACAGAATAAAAGATTTGAATCATGTTAATAGATCAGAGCAAATAAAAGTTAATTGTCGATGCGGCTAGCAACCCATCACTATTTTGATTCCTTTTTCATCTAAACGCCAACCATCACGCTAATCGGGGCTTTTGGGTCTTACAGCCCTGAGCTCTGTCTACCACGTCAGAAATAAAGACGTGAGAATGTATATCTGTGTAGAATAAAAGGATCGTGACGTTTTGTTGGTGCTATGTACATCAATAGATACAGCGAGAAATGGTAGGAGATAATACTTTTGCCCAGCAGTGGGAAGGTTTAGGGTAGAAGAAAATAATGCACAAATGCAATAATTTTTTCAAAATCTGTTATAATTATATATACACTAACTGATGAATTGAAAAAAAATCTACTTAATGCATAGACATATGAGTTCCAAAACCTATTTAACAAAATGTCTAAAGCCTAATTACTTGCTACTTAAATTATGAAAACAAACAAATAACTCAGTATCTTTAAAACAAACCAAGTTAAGCTTCACCAGTTAATTAATATATTGCATGTCGTGTGAGGTGGAATGCGACATGCAAAGATTGTTGATAAAGCATGTTTTTATTCGTAATTGCATGGCTTTTTATTATTCAATTTGCTGTTAATTTGTAACACATTAAAAGTGCACTTAAAACGGAATCATAATTTTATTCTTTGTGCTATAGGGAGGTGGAAAAAAATTATTTTAGCTCGTTACATAGATTATTGAAAATTATGGTATACGTATTTTTTTTCTGATTTGCCAATAATGACGAAGATACAGCGCTTTTAAATTTCGCATGACGTCACGATCTACAATTATTGACCAAAGGTGAAATAAATTACCCCCCACTCACACTCATAACTCACACTTTCAAGGGCTGTATCTTTGTGAACTTTCACTGCCTACTTTGTTACACGAAAAAGTATGGATCCTTTATTTTTGGATAATCTTATTGACGAACTAAATAAAATAATATTTATTTTATACAGTCCACATCCCTATTTTCATCTTAACGATTGCTACGAAAAGTCTTGACTCAAAAGCTGAGACAAACCATTTTGGTGGCATATTTCGTAAATTGTTTTTATAGGTAATGTATTTTTTGTTTGAGCTCGAAATACAGATTTTCTATTATTTCAACAAGTTGAGTTTCAATCAATCGTAGGGATTTCGAATTGAATCGTAGAGCAAATTCTCTCACTCATGGTAATTTTCTATTACGACGTTTTCTGTGTATGTTAAATGAAATGTCGTTCATATGTAGCGCAAAATTTCACTCACAAAAATCATAAAGTACCACCACACCACACAAAAAATAAGAATTTATAGAGTCGCAAAGGCTCAACAGTAAAGTTTATGTAACGACCCTCTCCATTAACAAATGCCCCTATTTTTTTACCGTAAAAGGTGTATTATGGTATGATAAATAGGATAACATCTTGAGGAAGTAACAAAAATGTTGCCAACATAAAAAATCTTTACCGCGAACGGTGGTAATGTTACGAGTGAAGAATGATGTTGTGTATTAGAGTAAAACGTTATCTTGAGATTGAAGTAATGTACACGTATATAAAAACTCAATCAGTATCTACAACAGTGCAAAGTATGTAGTTACCTAAATATAAAATGAAATCCTATACTACGGCTAAAATTCTTCCGTGACTGAAACAGTTGATTTGATTTTATGTCGGCAAAAACCACAGCTACACAAAACAGTTGTGGTTCACATTTTAATCTACCTTTACTTTAAAAAATATCTATCGATACCCAAATTACTTACACTTTTAAATCCTTTAGACATAACGCACTCCAGTTTCTAATAGAGTAGCAAGTTTTATGGGGGGAAAGTTGAAACTAGCTGTAGGTAGATAATAATGTGTATCGATGAGCGAAATTTGTTGTTTTTTGTTTGAGTGGCCAATATTGGTGTCAGATTTTTCAAGCTGCATGAAAACGCTCGATAATTTTTATGCTACTTGTGGACACCCTAGTGCGAACCCCACGGGGTCGCTTAACCTGCGAAAACGCTAGTTACACGTACTTTCACCGGACCACCGAGCTCCCCGAGCTGAAAGTGATTTGTTACAAACCATTCCATTCCACGTTTGTTCAAGTAAACAATTCGAAACATGTGCTTTATATCCAAGCCGTAAATACCAACGTGTTGCTTCGAACACGCCTTTACGGCCTTTTGACACCTGAACAATAAAGGGCGGTCGTAAAACGAGCGCGAGTCGTCATGGCGATGAGGGTACACACAGATTTACTTGCCGATTCAAAGATGGATAGAGCTGATATTGGGTTTTTGTTGTGTGAAAAATTTGATGGACAAAACTGAGATTTTTTTGGTTTGATTTTTGTGTAAGTTGCTGTGTGGTTTTCTGCAGAGTAGAAATAGGGCCACTCCAAGTACTCACGTGGATGTCGTAGAAGGCGACTAAGAAAACAAAGCTTATAAACATCAATTAGACCTCTCCAACCCGTCTTGCCAGTGAGGACAGTGTAGGCCAAAGTCCCCTGACTGCTATGTCCAATTATGGCTCTAGTAGTACAGAGAGGGTCGTGCTCCTGCAGTGGAGACAAAAGGATCTGACGATGATGATGATGAAGTTGCCAAAACTGATGTGGGATTTTTCGAGCCTAACGTAGCTTTACGATAGCTTGACGTGCCTACTGAAGCGCGGAGAAGCCGGAGATATTTTATGCTATTTGCGGGAACTTATTATAACCCAAGAGCGATCTACGCCCGAGATTACACCTACCTACCTGACATGTGATGCGTACTGCACTACTATCGTTTTGCTCAACTCAGCTCAACAAGTTGGCACTCGAGAATTCTATTGTATTTAACCTATGTTTACTCTATTTATCTTGTAATAAAGTGTTACTTACTACTCGCTTACCTGCCAACATTTTTTGACATGAATTTGGTATCACCTTTACGAAGACAGGATAACTAATAATCGTTTTTGAAAGTATGACTTTGGTATTACAGACAGAGTCATGCACCTAAAGTGGAGACTAAAAAGATTTAATTATGATGATAATGAAGTGTTTGAAAGCGCTATCTTTATTCGTGTCTTAAAAGACACGAATACCTATTTATTTTGCTAAACATGGTACATATTTGATACGTGGTAATACGAATATGAAATATTTTTTATGATAAAATATGTACGCGGAATTAAGTCCATAATTCTTTCTTATAGTAGATTAAAGTAGAAAAAAGATATACTTTAATCTAGCTGAATATCAAGCTTAATGAATGCAAATCTCAACTAAATTAAAAAAGTTTCATGATTAAATTTCTTATTATAAACAAAATGTGCTTTGATAAGGTTTTAATTGAACGAGCAAGCGAAGCAAACGACTTTCTCCCAGTCTACTTCAACGATTTGGCTTTTACATCCCATCATCATCATCAGCTTTCAAAAACCCACTGCTGGGCATAAGCCTCCCTTTGACTGCGCCATCCCGTTCTGTTCGTGGCCGCTGCTATCCAGTTCTTATCAACAACTTGCTTTTACATCTATGTATGTATATATGTAGAATATAGAGCTTATAATTTGTAAGGTGGTTTGAAATTTGGCAGTGATACATCGTGGGTTGAACTTTTTTGTCCCACGCGCGTTTCGCTTCACATAGCCGAATGAAACGGCTGACATTTATAGGGCAAGATAACATTGAGTCGACCGGTTTCAAAATATACTCCTTTTATGTTTATTTAAGCAAGTATGTTTTCAATTTAAACGCTTTTTGTTAAAAAAATGAAATCTTTAGTCTCCTAGAATATTTTATATCGATATGACTATAGATTATCTTATCAATTTATTTCTTAATGCAATTGTTTCGGATACCTTTGGGTAGAGAGAGAAGTGAAAATTGTAAAAGCTAGGTGGTATAGTATGTTAGATTTATTGTTAATAGAGAGAATCTTATTGTATTACGTTTGACATTCAACAGGAGCATGGGTCTTAATCATCATCCGGTTCAGATCATACGGGTTAAATTAGAGAGGCCTGATTTTTATAAGTTTTGTTCAGCTTGGAAACTACACGGTAAATGGGTAAATGGAGGGGGGGGGGGGGGGCATAATAAGCTTTATTAAATAGTTCTATAATGGTCTCAAACGCAATAACACATCAGTATGGATATTTGTTTGAGACATAATTTAGAGTAAGTGTACTTCTTCTTTCGTAAAACACGAAATTCATATCTTCCAGCATTCGGATATAGATCCATAATTTCCAGCATTCGGATATAGAGTGTTTTCGATAATGATGATGTCATTATCATCATTTCAGCCGCATAACGTCCGCTGCTGGACATAGGCTTCTCCCGAGAACATGACCATCCAACATGACCGATCCTTTTACCGATCTTTTTACAAAACTTACTTTGTAAAAATATTTATTTAAAGTAAGTTTAAAACCGTTTTTGGAACCTCTTGGAATACCGGTTCATATAGGTATCCATATCCCATATTAATCGCGCATAGTTCCCACTTTCAAACTTAAGTGGCACGAAGATAAACATTTGTACTGCTCGTGTATTGGGTAAAGTTCTACTTAATCCAAACAATGTAGTAATATTCACTAGACAGTTCTCGATCAATAACGAATAAATATAGTTAATATAGTTATAATCGTTTATCAGTACTTCATATAGTAGGTGCTAAATGACGTAGAATCTGTTTAAGTAACTGAGAACGCATTGAATTTGTGTTTGTTCATTTTTGTTGTGAAAATTCATTTACTCCCTTAAAGTGAGAACGTGAAGCTTTTCATCGCACATTTGCGACTAACGGCCACTTTTAGCACTTTTGGCTACCGCAAATAGTTCTCGTAAAGCAAATTTGGACTTGTTCAATCCGATCTCTGTGGATCTGATAAATAGATGACCACACTGCAGTAACCCATCATTATTTTGATTCCCTTTTCCCACCTTTACTCTCATTGTCACCCTAAGAACAGTTCTTTGGGCTCTGCGGCCCTGAGATTTGTCTGCCATTGCCCATTAGGGGGGGTAAAGAGGTGTTAATAAAAAATAAAAACAAACAACGTTACGGCAAGTGTTGTAGGTTATTACATAAGCCATACATAAATTATAGGATTCTACCCGTACATGTAATTTGTTCGATTTCACTAAACAAGCAAATGTGGTATAGCTCGCGTGCAGCACAAATCACATGAGCGTGCTTTGCGTTATTCAACTATATATCTATATACATTCAGGAGTTCAGTGTCCCGGTGGGAGTACGCGTCATAAATGCTTTCGTAAGTTAAGCAGCTCAGGAGTGGTCCACACTTGGATGGGTGACCACAATTGGCATGAAAATGTCTCGAACTCTTTCGTGTTTCGAAACGCACGTTACGTAGTTTCGGCTATTATAACTGTATCGAAGTTAAAACTGTTTTTGTTTTTAGAGAAAAATAGAACACAATAGCATGACTGTACAAAATTTAACAAGGTGGTAGCATCAGAAAATTTCTAAAGGGATTGGAAATATTTCTGTAAAGGTCAGACAAAGTCATGAATTCAATAAAAATCTATATGAATTGATTTTTTTTGGCAAAACTCTTTATAAATACGTCCATGAAAGACATCTTATGCTATTACGTCCCTAACCCTCATGAGATTAATAAAGCTAAGGGTCACAGAAATGAATGGCCAAGCTTTATTAAAATTAAGCTTATTATATGATATTTTCTACTCTATCGTAAGTAAGTACTACTTGATTTGGAGGCGACTTAGCTCATTATTGTGCAGGGTATCGCGTGAAGCAAAAGTTTGTGAACTTGGAAATATAAGTACTTACAACAAATGAGTATGCCAGAACCATTGATAAAAAATGTGGAGAGGTAGCACCAATCTTAATCAAGTGAATTTGCTAAGAGATTTACCAAGTGACAAGCACTTGATTACCCAGAGCACTTTGTTTGAATTGACGCTTATTTATAATGTCGTTAAATTTTGAATCTAACTGGACGTAGTAATAGAGCGGTCACAAACTAAATGCCTAAATTGGAAAATCGGAACCAGAAAATGTGATGGATTGCTAGCCCATCGTCTATTCAGGTTATTTAATTTGTTGGTGTACTAAGTTCATGTCCGACTTGATCAAACACGAGAAACAGTTGGTTGAAGCAATTTTTTTCTTAAATCTTTATTTTCCCACTGCTGGGCAAAGATTTTCCCCCATATCTTCCCCCATATCTTCCCACTTATCCCGATATAATTTATAATTTTTCAAAACTGAAAACCCACTTCATTTCCAAACTACACTACCGATTTAGATAATATTTATATGGGACCATCTAACAAGTATGCCCGTTCAAAAAAAAAAAAGAATTTCCCAAATCGGTCCAGGCGTCTTCGAATAATCTATGAACATACAAAAAAAGATCGCGACAAATTGATAACCTCCTTCTTTTTTTCGAAAGACGGTTGAAATAGAATAGGTATCAATATTTAGCGTTGGACATGTTTGAAGTTTAAAATTTGTACGTAATACACACATCTTTAGAAAAAAATAACATCATTGGCTAGAACTTAAAATTGCTTTGAGTATAGTCGTGAATTTTTTATGTCGGTAAATGGAAATGAAACAATGTTTAATGTTGAATTTCTAACATCGTGATTCGAAAAAAATGAACAGTCAAGTTGCAGGAAGTTTTTGGTGTTCTGCAGAACGTTGCGTAGGTATATTGTTTTTTGAAAACAAAGATATAGTATTATCGTTACTACTATAACCAACTTTTATATTATTGTTGTCTCTTCCATGCTGGTTTGGGAGAAAAGTAAAATCTTAGAATGTACCGCTGCTTCTCTTACCACGCAGATCGTATAAACCGATTGAGGGAATAGGCGAGATTTAGGCGATGTGGCTAGCAATCTATCACTATTTTGATTCCTTTTTTCATTTCAACGCCAAATATCACCCTAAGCGTGGCCTTCGGGTTTTATAGAATTAGCCTCTGTCTGCCTTTTTAAGGATAAAGACGTGATATTGTACCTATGGTCTAACAATACTGAAACTATTTACTACTAAACAAAGAAACATACATCGAAACATGAAAAATATTTTTTATTTGAAATGTCATGGACTAAATTCACCCTTAAAATAGATTCAGTATATTTTGTTAGACCTTATATATTGTCAATATTGTAACTACGGATCCCTAAAAATAAACAAACAAGATTATATCCGGGCATTTTCATCATAATCCACGTCATGAGTACGATGGGCTTTTTAAAGACAGAGCTTTTGCCTCTCCTGTATCGGGTAATATCGTTTGAAGCATCACAAAATTGAGTTTGCCCAATGTTTCGTAAGATGGGTTAGTGTTTATTATTGGAAGAACGAAATTGAACTTATGTTCGCCGAGATAAGGTCGATATTGCATCGTATGTGCTTTAAGCTTACATGTGGAAAGCAACAGGTAGACGGTGTACTAAATAAGTATGCGGCCATTGAAAAGAAATTCGTAAGAGTGTTTAATATAAAAATTCTTGGTAATCTTTAATCTTTATTTATACATTGCTTTTATGGGTATCCTGAAAAATGTTTGGGTTAGCACATTTACCTAGAAAATTGAGTATAAGATATAGTAATCTAGTCTACCTTAGCCTATAGACGCAAGTAGAAAAATTTTCATTCTCTTTGTATACAGTATGTTACAAAAACCCTGTCCAATCCTAAAAAATCTGCTGCTCTATACAATATTAAAAACCTATCGTTTCAAAATGTATAAGGCTGCAAATTTTTTTTGCAATTTCAGGGATGGGAAAAACCGATAAATCGAACTTACGCAAGCTATCTAACATTACCTTAACGGATCGGACAAGGATTTTTTTAACATATTGTATAGGTACCAGGAGCGAAGATACCATAAAACTCGATTCCTTATAGCTTTCCTTAGCGGGTCCTAATATACCTACATTATTTTTATAATGAACAAATTATACTCAGTTTATCTCCGCACTCCGCGCTTTAAAAATATTTTTTCTCCGATCGTCACAAGCCGAATTATTTAAGGTCATAATAAACATACACACATATAATAATACAACGTGGAAGGGACATACCCGTAATAAATCGAACCTTGGGCTAAACCAAAAACGACTTCGACATTCCCATTAAAATTGCGCGGGCGGCTGCAAACTTAAGTATGGAAATGCTGAATTTTATTTTATTATTGACTATTATTTTAATTTATTTTATAATACTATTAAAATACAATACAAATACTCTTTATTGCACCATAAACAAAAGGAAATACAAAACAGAAAAAAAATGAATAAGACAGAATTATGATACAAAGGCGGACTTATCGCATAGCAATCACTTCCAGTCAACCTTTGGGTAGTGGGAGAAGTGAATATTTAAGAGAGGCGGTGCAGTATGTCAGATATACTGTAAATAGAATAAAAAATAGAACCTGCCGCAATATAAATATATATATTTTGTGGTCTAGCATAGCCCGAGGTTCGATTTATTATGGGTATATCCCTTCCACGTAGTATCATCATTATCATCAAGTCTATTTGTCTCCACTGCACTTGACTTGACTTGGTGCACGACCCTCTCTACACTCCCAGAGCCATACTTGGCCAGAGCGGCCAGGGGATTGTATATTGCATGTCATTTAATTATTATCACGTCTTTATCCCTGACGGTGTAGAGAGACCCAGGGTTCTAAGAGCCAAGAGCCACGCTTAGTTCAGATGGAAAAGTCATACAGTACCTAGTAATTGTAGTCTTATTTATTAGTCAACGTAGCGACTACAAGAACGTCGCTGGATTTTGTGTCAACAATGTCAGTTCCCGACGGAGTAATCAAATCATCCCTTTGTGTTAAAGTAACTATGATTACAAAAGGAACATTGAAATGATAATATGAAAAGATGCAAAAAGAGACTGCATGGAGTATGGCGAGCTGAGCAAATGAAAATTTGTGCTCAATCCAACTTTTATTTTTACTTGTGTGGCTTTCATGATATTGCTACTGCATCTCTTACAAAATGATAGAACAGACTCATAAGTATAAAATATGGGTTTTTATCACAACACAAAATGATAGGAAAGTACAGATTCAATAAGATTTATCAGACTATGATATAATGTTATGTTTGTTTATCAGTCTTCTTTTATTTTTTCATCTTTTGGACTTGAGCCTTCTTCCTATAGGTAAAGGATTTGCCCATAACGCTCACAAAATTTCAAGATTCACAGGAGATCGTATAGAGTCATCGCACAGAAGTATATCCGTTTTCTATTACCTATGTATTACAAAACTTTAGTATATTTAGTATACATACATACACAATATCACGCCTGTTTCCCGCAGGGGTAGGCAGAGACTATGGACCTCCACTTGCTACGATATATTTAGTATATCTTCTTTATATATAAAAAATACGTGACACGTTGTTTATCCGCGGTGGACTCTTAAATTACTGAACTGATTTTAAATTTGATTTGCACACCGTGTGCAATTTGATCCAACTTGAAAGGTAACCCTTGTAATGAAGTTAAATAAATAGTTTATTAAATTATTTCAAAACGTGGACTAACTATATTACTAAGAGGGAATATGTCATTAAATATAATTAATTTAGTATGCTTAGGTAACATTTGCATACCTACCATATTGCGTTTGATATAAAGGGACTAGTTTCAATAGATTTATTTTCACCTCGATGAAAGGGATTTACCTACATAAAACCCGTGTCTCTAGCCAAAGCCGCACACATTATGCAAAGGACGAATCTATAATGGCGCTCCTAATTGAATTTCAAATCGAACTTCCGTGTTAACATCAACAAATTACTTGGTTATCTCGGAGTGAAGTAAATCTAAGTAGATCCTGTTAGACTTGCTAATATCGCAAGTTTTCCTTTCAGCATTTATTGTTTAAGATATTCCTAATACCGACTTCGTTTCACACTTCAAAATTCTCTAATTTCTAAACCTCATATTCAGAAAAATTAACGACTGCTTGCTAAACCTATTTTAGTTAAAACATCTTTTGTCCCTTTCCCTCTTTTCAATATTTGACATAGTGAGAACATGACAAAACATTTTGACTAAAAGTTTTTGTAGATTTTTATGATTAAAGGGGGTAAGAAATGTACCTTAACCTATTTAAAAGAAACCATTTTACATTCAGAAAGTTCTAGCTTCGGTAAAAAAAGAACTAAATACATTTTATACACTGTGTAGTACATCAAAGAACTACTAAATCAATTAAGGTACAATAAATGAGTTTACATAACTGGAAGTCTGAAAGAGGAGAGGGAAGCGATACAGACGAAGCATTTTTGCGTTTTATTTCGAAACGAGATGCCCGAAATCGGCAAACTTTTGTAATTTCAAAGATATTGCAATTGGGTTATAATTGGTTTCCGACAGTAAAAAATATTAACTTGAAATAGAATATGGTGTGTTATATCATTTTTGACCATCAGTATGGGAAACTTCTAAATCCTAATATTTTCTTTCAAATTCATAATTTTAGTGTAGGAAACCAATTATTACCCTTGATAATTTCAATTTCTTTAAAATTTAAATTTTTACCGAAATCTGACATGTGGTTTCAAAATAAAACGTAGACTACGTTTGTATGGAAAAGTCTAGGGTAAAGGCTTATTTAGACGGTGCAAGTTTCTTGCGTGTTGCATACAATTTTATTGAAGCAATAAATGGTTTGTATGGCTGACATTTCGTTTAGACCATGCAAGTCGTCTATTGCTGCAATAAAATGGCATGCAACGGGCAAGAAACTTGCACCGTCTAAATGGGCCTTAAGGGGATTCTTAAGGGTCCTCCCCGCGCTAACGACCTTGAAAACACAAAAAAATTAATTTCTCTTTCTGTAAGTGAGATTATCAGAAACCCTCGTACAACTTTTTAGCTTGTATCCTTAAGTTTCATTAGAACCTCGAAAATCATTGAAATAAAATACCCTGAATTTTCGTTTGCAAAAAATACTAAAAACGGCCATTTTTGACTCTTTTTGTAAAGGTTTCTAAACCGGATAGTATTTCAATGACTTTCGAGGTTCTAATGAAACTTCAGGATACTAGCTAAAAAGTTGTACGAGGGTTTCTAATAATCTCACTTACAGAAAGAGAAATTAATTTTTTTGTGTTTTCAAGGTCGCTAGCGCAGGGAGGAGCCTTAAGCACACAGAGTTCAGGGCCACAACACACGAAAACCACTTTTTGCAGTGATTGTGGGCGAGAAGATGAAAAAGGGATCAAAATACTGATCGGCCGCTTAAAATGCTCTGTCTGCTCCATTAGGGATAAAGAGATAATAACGCGTGTGTGTCGTAAAGGTATCGTACATTTCTGAAAAGAAAATGTAAGCTGTACTTTTAAATAAGCAATGTCAGTATTTGAAACGGAAATTTCAAGCATATTCGGCGCCCTAAATACAAAACAGTGATGCTGTTCTAGAGCAGATGCCAGGCTAACTAGGTAATTGCAGTGGGACCCGTTGTTTGCTTGTTTGCTGCCTTCAATTCGGTGTCTGTTGAGTTTTATCACACTGGCTTAATGAAGTAGTCCTAAAACGTATTAGGGTTACTAGTTACGTCTGCTTCCCGTTTTAACTTTTTATTTCAACCTTAGAAGATTATCTTTCACTGACCTACTGGACAAAGACATTCAACCCGGTATTGATAGTTTGTGGAAAAATGTTTGGTTATTCAAGGCATAACCGTTTGATACTAGTCCAAATATTAATAAAAATCTGCCCTTTTGAATCGGTCATATTGTAAGTATGAGACCAATTGAAAGAATGCAGTCATTTTTACGCAATTTACAGTAAAAACAGTGCTCTTTAAATCAGTAGCGTTATACCATATAACTGATTTAAAGAGGGCGAAGTAAAGATCCAATAAACGACTTTAACACAAACTTTTATCCACTTTAGATGCAAAACGTATGACTTACAAACTGACAAGTCGCATTCGTACATTGTCGCTTGTTTAAGAATACCATGTTTTATTTATATTTCAGGTTTGGATCCGAGATGAACGCTTTGCATATATATTGGCGAAGTTCCCGCCTTGACGTTTGATTGACGTGCGTAAACAACGCTCATTGTATGGGATATTGCATCGCCGGAACTTCAATTTTCCATTTTGTGGTGTTAATAGCGACTACAGTATTCAAACATCTGTTGTAAAGTGAGAGCTTTCAACGGAAATTAGGGATAAGTTGTCAGCAAATTTTATTTACTCCGTAGGCCTATCATTGTAATGGGAGTCGACAAGTGAAAATACAAATTGTCATCTCATCTTTTCTTTTATTTGGAGCTTAAGTTACTGCTTATTCTCTTAAGACTAAAAGGTAAAAAAGAAAATCTTTAGGGAGTAAAAACAATTTGAAAACAAAATTGTAAAATCAAAAATAATGTTGGCAGATCAGGAAAAATATAAATATATATAAATATACAAAAACAATAATTATAATTGGCACAAGAGTCGTAAGTTTTTGAAGGCCAATGCAAACTCTTGGCGTTGTTGTGTTTTAGTTGTTGCCAGAAATGAAACATAGGTCATATATTAGAAAACGAAAAATTCAGGTCTGGAGCTAGACCGCACCAGAAACAACTACTGGCTTCTACTGCCTGCGCGGGAAGAGAAGCAGCTGGTACATTCTTCCTTATTAATTTAAAACAAAGTAGAGGTAAATCGTATTTAAAATTCTAATATGCCAGATTAAGGTGCAAGCCGTAGACCTGGAATTTCTCTCTATCCTGGCCGCTATTTGTTGAGAACTCGTGTCGAGAGTATTATGAAGCTTGGTTTATTTCCGATTTCCGGCAGCGTTACTTTAACTTTGCCTGTACTAGAAACCATCTAAAGTTTAAATGGATTATACAACGTTTTAACTGTCGTCCTTCGAACAATGCATATTATCCGAAATGCTGTACAACCCAGTTTGTACAACTAGTTCAACTCAGCGAGGACGCAATTGTGAATGGAGTATTCATGCCAAATTTCCACGCGGGAGCCATTTTGATGTCACTTTATGTACTTTTTAGCATAGGAAAATGTTCGATGGCGGTAGAAATTAAGTACAAAACTAAAAACTGCATGTATAGTTTCCTTTATTACTACTTAATATGGCTCTTAACTTAACAGAGAGGATCGTGCTCTTGCATTGGGGACAAAAAGACCTGATGATGATGAATACAATGAAAAATACTTAGCGTGAGATAGGATAGACTCTTGCCCAACAATGAGGCAGCAAAGGGTAAGTAAAATAAATAAGGAATTATAGTGCGTATATGTTTACCGATTATTTGAAGATGCCTGAACCAATTTGAAAACTTTTTGTTTAAAAGGGTATACTTATCAGGTGGTGAAATTTTATCAAAATTGGTTGTGTAGTTTGGGCGTAAAGTCGACGTTTAGTTTAGAAAAATTATGATATTCAAAATGTACATGTACTTAACTTATGAGCGTCAACATTTTGGGATAGTCTAGTCATTAGTCACCGTGTTCCTTGTCCCAATTTACGCAAGCTCCTGGAACTGTTTACTTTCCTTGATCCTAAAAAAACAATAAAATGAGACGTGTTGTTTCCACTGCCGACTAATAAAGTTGTTCAGCGCAAACCATTTATTTCTATTAAAGGTCAACCGACAGTAATCGAGCTGCTATGGGTGTAGTGTATCGATGGGTGGGTTTATTGGCGTTTAGCAGTTTTATCGTGCCTTTAATCGGCTAAGGGTATTTGATGGCTAGACATTGAGATACTTAAGTTAATTGATATAAAATTATGTCTGCCGGATTTCATTTTTATATAGAGCAATTCCTAGCTCCTATAAAATAAAAGCATAATGAGGGATTTAAAAATTAGTAATTAGTAATTGAAACTCTTGGTCCGTGGGGTCCAAGTACTAAAATTTATTAAAAAAATAATCCCTCGGCTTGTCGACGCCGCTGGTGACAAGAGGGCTGGCTCATATCTCGCGCTGAGAATTGCAGTAGCTATTCAGCGTGGGAATACAGACAGTGTTCTTGGCACCATGCCACATGAACAACATTTAAATTTTTATTTTAGATATTTAGTATACATTTTATTAGGAAGTAAAACAATATATATATATATATATATATATAAGTTACCAACAACTCAAATTACTTTTTTCTTAATGTCAAAATAATAATTCTCTATGGGATTTGTGGAATAAAGACTAATGACGTCATAGATTCTTGAAGTCAAATAGCACTCTTAAAATGAATATAAAACAAAGTTTTTCTGCGATAATAAATCTAAAATCACGTTAAAAGTGGATATGATCAATGACAAGTGACATTATTTTGTGACATTTTATTTTACTCGGCATCAAATAATATAAAAATATACGAGTGTGTGGATAAGACGGATCGCATTCGCGGAACAATTCGAAGAATGACTTGATTTGACCGAGGTCTTCTTTTCCTTTCCTATTTCCTCAGTAAGTGTATGCTATACAGAGCGCAGAAAAGCCTTACGTCCTACTTTTGCGTCTTGTAAACATAGTAAGCCGACGTTATCTCCCGCCTCTCTCAAAGAGATCGAGACAGGCATTATTGGGAAACCGCATACACTTTGCGGAAACGTTTTCCGTCACATTCTATTTTACAAGCTTTTATTTTACTCTCAATGTTCGAAGTATGCACGAATATGATTGTTCGAGCCAAACCTGGCAATCGTTTTTTTACCTGAGTGCCAAGGAAGGGTTATGTTTTTTGCGCGTATTTTGTTTATTACGCTGTATCTTTCAAACGGCTGGATAAGTTTAAAAAAAGTGTATTTAAAAAAAAAAACTAAATGGCAGATTTTTAGTGCAAGTTTGTAAATTGTTATTATTTTTTACCCAAACCTATTAAGTTTAGGATAACAAAATAAAAGATTACAAAAACATATGAAAGTCAGGTGTGAGGGGCAAACTATCACTTGTATTTTAGAGCCCTAAAGATATAATTATTTGCAAAAAATAATAATACAATTTAAGCAAAACAAACATTTACAGGTTTTCTTTAGCAATAAGCAATAAGTATCTAAGTAAAAGTCGTTAAGTTCGAGTGAACTTCAAACTCCATAATGTGAGTTGGGTAGTTCGAAAAGATTTATTTTCGAAAGAAATATCACCGCTTCCTTTCATGCTCATGAGTATCGATTTTACATTATAAACTCAAAACAGAATATTTGACAACTGAAAGTGAAAGTTCAGTCTAGAAATTAGAGTCAGCTCATCTACTCGGAATCTAGAGGTTCAGGTATGTCGTTGCTATTTAGGGTTCCGTACCGAAAGGATACAAACGGGACCCTATTATTAAGACTCCGCTGTCCGTCCGTCCGTCTGTCTGTCCGTATATTAAAGGCGGGCTCCCATACAACAAACGTGATTTATTATCGATGATGGTACGAAATCCTTCGTGTACCAACCAGTACCTACGTATCAGCGGCGTTGAGTGAGAATTTGGGCTAGTATAGCTATAAAACTAACGAATTAAATACCTCCCTAATTAGGTTATATAAAAGTTAATAAGCCGTTCCATGTCCGGCTTATTTTTATTAACTTAGTGTGAGTAATATGTATCTGAGCGTGTTTATACATTTATCATTGGAAGTGTATTTCAATAACAAAGAGAATTTTCATATTTTGAATATGTGGGTGCGTGCAATCCAGTTATGCTGCTAGTTTACGGCTTAGGAAAATAGTAAGTGCGCCGATATGCGTAGGTTATAATTGTTGTTAGTAATAAATGCATATATTTAAGAAGCCCCTAAGGGAACTCGATGGGAATCGGCTTCTAAGGAGGCTCCGCCACTGCTACGTACGATTAATTTATAATTTAATAGAGTAACCACCCTAGTACCCTCAAAATGTTGCTTTTTAAACAAAGCCGCGCAGATCGCAGAATAGACCAACCGGTCGACCGTGGCTCACTTTTCCATTCCATAACAAATAACAACATCAGTAAATTCTCAACATTCTCCCTAACAAATTACGGCAAGCATTACTAAAATTAATGTTCATATCGAGTAAACAATTTATTCAACTCCTGAACAGGTGCTGCCAGGAAGTCTGGCTGGCTCGGCTTTGTTTTTTGACTACTTAGTATTTCTTATTACGTTGTTTGTGTTTTTAGGGTTTCGTACCCAAAGGGTAAAAACGGGACCCTATTACTAAGACATCGCTGCCTGTCTGTCTATCCGTCTGTCTGCCACCAGGCTGTATCTCAAAAACCGCCATAGTTGACATTTTCACAAATTATGTATTTCTGTTGCCGCAATAACAACAAATACTAAAAACGAAATAAAATAAATATTTAAGGGGGGTTCTCATACAACAAACGCGATTTTTTTATAGATAATGGTAAGGAACCCTAAGTGCGCGAATCCGATTTGCACTTGGCTGGTTATTTAATATTATGTATTAAACTATAAGTATTTGTAAATTGACAGACATATGTAAAAACCTTTTCTGGCAAGTAGGCGACCAATATTTTGTAAATGGATGGGTGCACACGGGCTGTTGATGACAGGTATGCTGGGTAGTCCCAGCATACCTGTCATCAACAGCCCGTTCCATTGCCGTACCATTGCCGGCCGGTGCCCACCCATTCCTATTAGTATAGGAATGGGTGGCCGGCAATGGTTTGCATGAAGTAACTGGTGGCGGAATCACACAAAGTAATTCAAATCACATAGTTTGTAGTTTTGACTACCGCAAAGTAATACCTGAATCTATAAACTGTGTAAATGGATTTATATCGGCATTCCTTCTTTGCAGTAGCCGTTGCAAAACGCTAGTACCCATACCCACCTATCGGTAGTTTATCTTTAAAATAATTTAAGTAAATATAAATAGGAACTCGATGGCCAGGCGGAAGGGCGCATTAGTTAGCGCTATCGCAAGTAAAGCGAAACCGAGCGAGGTCCGCACTTGGATGGGTGACCACAAGTGGCATACAAAAATCGAGGTCCTCTGTGCTACGGAAGACACGTATAAGTCGTTGGTCCCGGCTGTCATCATTGTATGGCAGCTGTCAAGCAAGTCAGATGCCTTTAGGCAGCCTGAAATCTGACACCAGTGTTGGCCACTTACACACACGAAAACCAAACAAAAAAGCAATATGGCGATGGCAGTATAGACAAGGTCGTGTTCCTGCAGCGGCGACTAACAAAAACCTGATGATGATGATGATTAAATATAATTAAACATTTATTATCATATCAACCACAGGAAGTCCACTGCTGGACATAGGCCTCCCCCAAGGATTTATAAAACGACCGATCGGAAGCGGCCTGCATCCAGCGCCTTCCTGCAACATTGCGCAGGTCGTCTGACCATCTAGCAGGTGGGTGTCCTACGCTGCGCTTGCCGGTACTTGGCCGCCATGGGAGAACCTTTCTGTCCCATTACACGTAATGTATACAACATCTTGACGTGTAAATTACCTACAATGGTCTAACTACTGAATAAACATTTTAATTTGCAAATTTTTGCAATAAAACTTGGACAAATTTCATATAGAGTACAAGAATTGTACATGCTTTGACCTCCGTGGCGTAATGGTCAACACGCTATTTCGCCAATCCATGGGTTCGATCCCCAGCCAGGGCATGTTGGAAAATGACCTTTTTCTAATTTTCCTGGGGTGGGTGTTTATCCGTATATTCGTGCCTAGTGGAGACCAAAAAAGATCTGATGATGATGTATGAAAATCAGCGCTGTGACAAACCGCCATCAGCACATAGCTGAGCTGGTCGCCTTTTCGGCAATTCGTACTTGTATGTTTTATTGTATTCACCTATATGTAAGCTGTAATGATTTTGATTGCCGAATAAAGCCTTTCTTTCTTTCTTATTTAATAAAAAATATAGTATCTTTGAGTTAGTATCCCATAAGACAAGTCAGTGAATCATAACTTTTTTGTCTCTACTGCAGGAGCACGATCCTCTCTGTACTACTAGAGCCATACTTGGCCAGAGCAGCCAGAGGACTTTGGCCTACAGACGGGTTGGAGAGGTCTCATTGATGTTTATAAGCTTTGTTTAGCTTGTATTTCCTAAGTTACCTTCAACGAAATCGACGGGAAGACTTGGAGTGGCCCTATTCTACTCAACTGGAAAACACCCCACTTATTCATCAGTGTAATTGGCTCCTAAAAAAAATAAAAAATAGATTCTTGATTGCTACCATCCATTTACCTACATCCATCGACGCCGACGTCCCGAAACGAGTAATAAAACGCCTACTCTAATGGAATTCTATGCATACGCGCGTGTTCATCCGTATTAACGTGTTGTTCTGCTTTGTTTTGACTAGGTAGGTATTTAATCTGTTATTGATTTGTCCAGCTGCTAGCAAATATAAAGGTGCCAGAGAAAACAAGCTCATGTTTTATTTTCATGAATTGAAAATTATCGATATCTCTCTTCAGCCTGTACTCTGGCCCCCACATTTTCTATCGTTTTTGTAAGAGGCAAACACTACGTCAGATCAAACTGACAAATTATGTAAAAACTACTTCTATAAAATAGTGCCTGGGGAGCTGACAATAATTCGATCTAGACCAACTCTGAAAATTCGCTAATATTTTATGCGCAATTTCATGAGTTTCTCCTCAATTAAATTTTTTGGGGAGGCCCAATCACAGGTATGGTACTTCAAAGAAACGGAGTGTCCTTAATGGCTAATACTACTATAAACGAAACTATACATCCATGCATACGGCAATGTGTGTTCGCCCTGCAACACACTCGACAAGGCGAGAACGGGGGAGAGATGCGGGGACGGAGAACCGGGACGCATATTGCGCGGGACTTTAGGAGTTTCCGTTCCGTATGTAATACTTCGATATATTAATTGTGTACCCTTAAAGTATTGTATACCTACTCGTATAAGCAGGCTAACAAAGCAATTCCCATACCATTCATTTATTTCTGCAACGTATGCGGTGGCTAGAAGTTTGAAAACTTCTTCAGTTACATATTCATCAAACTACAATGTAGCTACAAACTTAGTAAGTCTCGGACTAAACACTCCATTCAGCTCGACGTGGGTGGGAACCAACATATTCGACATGATTGTAGTGCTCGAGAGGACGCGCTTTGTTTAGCTCGTAAGAGATACGTTTTGCGAGCGAAATTCAGCTAGATACTGTTTATATTCTTATTCTTAAGAATATCTTCGGTTACATCTTCATTAAACTACAATGTTGCAACGAATGCTACAACCTTAGTACATTTCGTACTAAATGTTCCAATTTATTCGCCATGAGAACCAACACATTTGACATCATGGTTGTGTTTAAGAGGATGGGCTTTGCTTTTAGCTCGTGAGAGATTCGTCTTACGACCGAGCGAACTTGTGAGCCATCAGCTAGACTCAATATTATTTTCAAAAATGTCTTTAGTTACGCCTTCATCAAACTACAGGTTTGTTCCACTTAAATCACCTGTCGAAATTGGCCAGGTTATTTAACTCCACAAAATAGAGTACTTAAATTACCTGAGGTCAGGTTATTTAAGTCGACTACAAAGTTGGTCAACTTAAATCACTCCGAATACCCAGGTGATTTAAATCCACTAGATAGACAACTTAAATACCTTATGGCCAGAGGATTTAAATAAACTAGACTTTTATTTATTTCTTGGTATATATTTACTTAAAACAACCTTTAGTAAAATTATTCGTCACATACCGTTGCAATGAAATCCAATGTGAACTAAAATTTATTCGTAAATCGACTTGTGAATGCGATTGTTAGGTACTTTTTGTTCCAACCAAAAAATCTTTTAACATAAAAGTTCATTAGTGAAATTTAGTGAAATCAATTAAAAATCAGGTCAATTATAATTTAGGAGTTCTTCTTCTTTTAAAGAAGCGTGCATATGGTTGGCGTAAGTAAGCAAATAACTCAATCTCAAGATTTGTGAACTTATTTGCTAAAACTAGGGTCAAGAAGTTTAGTTTTTTTTTGGTCGGAATAAAGTACGTAGGTACAAAAAATATATGTACTCATTTACAAAATGTTTAATAAAAACTTCATAGATTTGTCTTCATCTACTACTATGAAAAACAAAAATAATTAACCACCCTCAGTATGTAACAACCATTGAAAAAAAAATAACATCCAAGTATAGTTGTGATACAACAGCTACAACCTCACTAAATCTTAAACTAAACGCTCCGCTCAGCTCGGTGTGAATACATTCGCCACTATTGCTGTATTCGAGGGGATGTTGATTTGTTTAGCTCGTGAGAGATACGCCTTGCAACGCCTTGCGTGGAAACCGTCAGCTAGGCACTAAATTATGTTATTCTTTGCTTTATTCTCGAAATTCAAACTACAATGTTGTAATGCAACAGCTACAAACTTAGTAAATCTCAAACTAAACGCTTTATGCATCTCGATGCGAGAACACATTTGCCACTATTGCTGTATACGAGAGGATACGCTTTGTTTAGCTCTAAGAGATACTTCTTACGACCGACTGAACCTGAGCCGTCAACGAGACACAATAATGTTGTTCTTTAATATTCTTAAAAATATCTTGAGTCACCCTTCATCAAACTACAAGGTTGTAATATAAAAGCTGCCAACTTAGTAAATCTCGTATTAAACCCTCCGTTCAGCTCGATGTGACAACATATTTGATGTATTGTTGTGTTCGAGAGGACGCGCTTTGTTTAGCTCGTGAAAGATACATCTTACGACCGACCGAACGTTAGCCGTCAACTTCGAGAAAGAACAATGTTGTTCTTTGCTACATTCTTAAAAATATCTTGAGTTACGCCTTCATCAAACTACAAGGTTGTAATACAAAAGCTACTAACTTAGTAAATCTCGTATTAAACGCTCCATTCACAACACATGTGACAACACATTTGATACTATTGTTGTGTTAGAGAGGACGCGCTTTGTTTAGCTCGTGAGAGAAACGTCTTGCGACCGAGCGAACGTGTAAGCTGTCAACTTCGAGACACATAATATTTAATGCTGCACTTTGCTTTAGTCATTTTTGTACTTGTCTATTCCTGTAATTTTACTAGTAGTAGTAAAAATGGAAGTCGGTTAACAAAACATGCTGTCTAAAATTTCTTTTTAAATTTATTTCTTAAACAGATAAGTACATGAATTTTTCGGGGTGCAATGCTAGGCAGCATCATTTAAAATGTAATCTGTAACCAAACCCTTCAAATTATTAAATAAACATGTTTACAGTTTAAAGTGAGAACGTAAAGCTCTTCTTCGCACATTTGCAAAAAACGGCCACTTTTGCTTTAAGTAGTTCATAAAATAGTTTAAACGGTTATCCGGGGCTTGATCAATACAACATTTTAAATGATATCTCGGTTTTCTTTCAAATAATTTATTTCAAATTCGGGCAGCACTGGACCCCAAAAAATTCAAGTAATTATTAGGTTTTCGCAAAGTAAATACCTAGTCTTTATTTTGTTGAATTTAAAGCATTGTAGTGGGATAATAAGCTTATGTCGTTCATTCAATTTTCTTTTGTAAAGCCATTATTACTTTGCGATCGGTGTTATTATCGTCCCACAAGGAGAGCCCAAATTGTTTTTATTAAGAAAATCGATAGCGCTCAAAATAAATTTCACGGTCTGTAATTTTTCGCGAATTAATTTATTCGCGCCGAGACCCAGATGGTAAAACATGATAAACTGATTTCAGCTTTCAGTGATGTTAGAGACTCGCTCTTTTAATGCTTATTAAAATTACTCACAATATTGTTATTCTTAGGTTTATGTTTGAAAGAAATTAGATTAGCGATAAGTCCTTGAGTATCCCTTTTTTTTTATATGCTTCATATACACTAACAATTCTTTATTCCCAATGGGGCAGATTGAGCCCAAGGCTTGATGATAGGCACGAAGGCAGAAAAAATAAATCAACGTAGTGAAGGGTTGCTAGCTAAAGGTTGATTTGTGTTTTTCCCCAATTCCTCGAACGGCTTTTACGATCTACGCAGGCAGAAAAACAGTATTACATACATTCTAAGTTTCTTCTTTTCTCCCAGACAAGCAAGCAAGTTTCTTGAGTCATGATTTTGTTCCATTTAGCGCCACAAAAATAAGTTTCTCTTGCTTACAGTATCGGTATTATTATATAAATAAATATTTCCGATAACAATGGTACTAGTAATTAATTATGATTAGGACTTGAGAATTAGGCGATTGTACCTATAGTCGTTAAAATGATTTAAGTTGCTTGTCGTAGGTTTTATAAGGCTTTTCATGTTGAGTCTTCATGATCACTAGTTTTCAGTCACCTACAAAAATCTAAGTACCAGAATTCAATAATAGAAGCAATAGAGTTTAATTTCAGTTAACTTATCGTTTCGTCACAAACAGTGTTTTTTATAGGGATAGATAAGAAAGGTTATTTCAAAATTCAACCCTTAAAGTTTGTATGAAAAAAAATCTACACCGATTTACTTGCCATAAATGTTTCAACAAAAATATTTAAACAGGTATTTCAATTTTTTTTAAATTGTACCTCCATGGGGTGGGGTCAGAAAGGAGAAAAGAATGCCATAAATTTGAACGTAGTTCCTATGTGATTCTTGTATGTAATTGTAGTATTAGAACATACGAAATCATCATCCACTGAGTCTGCACGAAAAAGAGATGACCATTATGAGATTGTATATATGAGATAGATAATAACTTTACATTCAAGTTATAATCTGGATTAAGAGAATTGAAAAACTATAAAATGAGGAAGGTTATCGGTTTTATTTTGCCAGTAAAACCGAAATTCACGCGAGCGACCCGCGGTAACAGCTAATTATCTCTTGGAAGGGAAATCTTATTGTTGCTCAAGCCAGTCTCATTTTTCATGTCACGATAAACTTTATCTTCATCTCCAACTACGTTATAAAATCGTCGCAATCCACACACAACACAGTAGAAAACTACAACAACTTGCAACTGCAGAAAACTGTTCAAGAATTCCTCAACTTCAACAGTGGCCGGAAGATTTATTATTCACGAACGCAAGTACTCAGGAAAGGAAAACTTACTTTTCCGGGATAAAAAAACTGTGATACTTGTTTCCTTAGGTTGGGATTTTCAACAGGTGCCACCTTTATTTGAGAGGAATTGCTAGCAAATAAATCTTTCTACTGCAATTCATGGATAAAATATTTAGCTAAAATTAGGATGTTCGTATCCAAAGAGAAATATGCGGTTGATTTATTTAGTTAGTAATATTTTGTAAGGTCTCTTACGCAATTTGGTAAAAATAAATTCAGGAAATTTACCTCTTTTTAATTAATTTTACCCTTGACATAAAAGAGGGGTGTTTTAAGTCAGTCTATCTTTCTCTGTAAGAGCCATCGTACGATGGACCGATTTCGATGCAGTTTTTTTACCTGAAAGCGTTTTCTTGCATTAGTTCTTAACTACGTTTGATAGAAATCGATTTAGCGGTTCAACAATTTTGGGGGTTGAACGCTTGAAAGTCGAGGATTTTTTGATTTGCCTGGCAAATAAACTAGTGGATTAGTTGAGTTCGCGGCAAAACACTAGTGCGTAAATGCAATTACGCAAAAGTCATTAAAATAAAAGATTTTAAATATTATGCATAATTTATAAATAAATAGAAACCTGAAAAGTAAAGTTTAATTTAAAAAAAAAAACAATATGTAGAATATTGCAAAGAACGTTGGGATTGCAATACTGATGCATTATGACCTCGGAAGAGGTAGCCTAGCATGGTGACCACTAGCCCACAGCGGTCATAATATGTATAATAATATTTTATATGCCTAAAACGGAAATGATATTGTTCACTTGCTTGGACCTTGATACGACAATTATAACCGGCTGCTCATTTAATGTAAACAAAAGCTGATAGTTAAATTAAATAGAATACCGTTTATTAATTAATCCGGCGAAGTAATTGGAAACCATTTCGGCGCCCGCGGCATAATGGCGCCGTTCGACACGGGGCGATTTGTTTAGTTCGTTAACTCACCTCTAATATGGTTTTAAATAATACATACATAGCGATCATGTCTTTATCACTGACGGGGTAGACAGGGTCATACGACCTAAAGCTATTGTAAGCCTGATGATGGACGTGGTGCTGTATGGTGTCCGGCAGAGTAGAATTGGACCACTCCAAGTCCTTCCGTGGATGTCGTAGAAACTTATAAACATCGGCGATACCTCTCCAACCTGTCTGGCCAGCGAGGAGAGTGTAGGCCAAGTCCTCTGGCTGGTCTGGCCAAGTATGGCTCTGCTCTGGTAGTATAGAGAGGGTCGTGCTCCTGCAGTGGCGAAAAAAATACCTGATGATGATGATGATGATGATGATGGACGTGGTGGTGAAAAAGTTAATAAAAATAGTGATGAATAATATAAAAATTTAAAAATTTGACGAAGCGTGTTGCCGATTACTAACTGTGAAAATATTGACGAAGCGTGTTGCGGATACTAGCAATTGGTTCCCATTTTATAATTATTTGTATTTGATGAACAATAAAATATTAAAATCGAAACGAATTCTTATTGTCACAAAAACTATTTTGTTTATTTACAAAATCATCAGAGCCTTGTTAATCCTAAACGCAACTATCTGTTATTTGATGTAAGCTAAATTATGAGCTTAAATTGGCTACCGAATACAGTTTACAAACAATACGTGAAAGGCTTTATAATTTGGAGGTGAAATTACAATTTGAGTACTTGATCTGTTTTAAATTAACTAGGATTTAGGAACAATAATTTTACCATTACCCTTTTTTTAGTATTTTTATTGTACTTACTTAATAGTCAAATTGTTATACCAAAGAAAGTGAGGATCAAAAGCAGCAAACCAAATCGCTACTTTAAAATTATAAATATATATTATAACACAAAATAGAATCAGGTATTATGACCTCAGTGCCTTTTTCATACACTATAAATGCTTATTTAAAGTCTTACTAAATAGAAACATATTGCATTGAAGCAGGTGGGTTGGAATATGTCACCTCTTACCAAATCAATTCAGTTGATATCTTATTCAGTGACTGATCCTGTTTCAATTATAATTAGTGACGTAGGATGGAAAATGGGCGAGCACCGTCATCATTCCTACAGAACCCGCCCTATACTTTCGATTCGAATGAAAGCTCTGACTAGACGGAAGTATTTTAAAGTTTTTAAATATTTGTAATATAGAAAACAATACATAAATTTTCAAAACTAAAAACCGACATCACCCCCAAACTACACAACCGATTTGTTGTGCGCACACCTGACAAGTATGCCTTTTCAAACAAAAATAGAATTTTCCAAATTGGTCTTGGCGTCCTTGAATAATCGATGAACATATATATTAAAAAAATAGATCGTGACGAATTGATAACATCCTACTTTATGGAAGTCCCGACTGCCTATTTATATACTCACTAGCTGTGCCCGTGGGCTTCGCTCCCCGTGAGAATTTCGGAATAAAAACTATCCTATATCCTTCCCTGGGTATCAAACTATATCCATATCAAATTTCATCTAAATAGGTGCAGCGGTTGAAGCGTGAAGTGGTAACAAATAAACAAATATACAAACTCACTTTCGCATTTAAAGAGGTAATAAAAAATAATATAATATTAGTAGGACAGTAGACGAATTTTAACACCTCTCAAGCTTAAATTAATCAAGCCGTTTAGGCTGTAGAGCATCCTATAGATTTATTTATACATATCTACGTACATGTACATAAAAGCGTAATCGTCCTACTGACGCATTCGGTAAAGTAAGAAGAAGTAAAAAAAGTGACGAAGTCACTGCTGTACTACCAAAAATAACATAATTTATCATTTGTCTGCATTAAGCTTTATACAGTCTGAATTTTCCTTCACGTGCTCTGGTGACGTAGCAGTAACTTGAATAAGCCTTTATTTCGCTTACCGTGAATAGTGTCCGACTCTCGATACCCGTGTCCGTTGTAAAATGGTATTTCGTAGTAAATGGGATAAAACCTTTTCAAACGACCCAAGGGAGAGAAATAACCTAGTTCTTCGACTATAAGTCACAACATAATGATATTTTATTGTAGTATATGGATTTTTGAGGTTTTATTACCAAAAGTATAACCGACTCTACTTTTTTGATAGTTAAATAGACACAACTACAGGTTTTCCGTTATCTACTTTTACAAGTTTTTATTAATTTTTACCTGTCTCGTTGTCTGTCTTTCTGTCTGACATCTTCTTGCAAGTTAAATTGACCCATTTTTCGGTTTCTGATTGAGCTGAAATTTTGCACGCATACGTATAATGCGTGACAATGCAATATTATGATGACATGGAGAATTTCAGTGAATTGATAACCTCCTCTTTTTTAAGTCGGTTAAGAATACAGCGACTCGGAAATATTCATTACTTCCACCTTATATTACCTCCGGATTATTAAGTTACGACTGCAGGAGATATTAAATTCTTGCAAGAGCAGCAAACAAGTTTTAAGTAGATTCTCTCCGACACGAACTACTTTTATTTGTTCATTATAGACTCCGTAAACTTATCTATATATATTTTAATGAATCCCTATTTCCCTTGGTCATGACATCACGCGTGAGCGGCTTGACCGATTTAAATGAAATTTGGTATGGATATCGTTTAAGACCCGGGGAAGGAAGAAATTCCCACGGGGAGCGAAACCTACGAGCACAGCTAGTAAGATCATAAAAATATACCAGTGATATAAAATAAATGCTTCAATTGGTAAGTTTGTGTAACTACCCAACCAGCGATGACTTTGGCAACTTTTTTGGTATTATTCACATACTGATAATGCGTGAAAACTTTTCTATGCTGTTCTTTATTATAATTTATAAAAAGTTTCATAATGTTCATTAGATTGATAATATTACATATATGAATGCACGTCATCTGTAGTTCATAATACCGCAGCACTGGAAACTCATAAAGATTGCAGCGTTCCTGTTTGCTGTCTATAAGCCAGTATACAGTCTCCTGAATGGAGTGCCCCACTTCCGAAAGAGCGCTCTGTGGAAACGGAGAGAGCATATAATTTCGCACACAAAAATCTAAGCGATACTTACTTTTTTATTACTTAACCGCCATATTCATATTAAAATAAGAACTGAATAAAGCTTTAAGAGTGCTGATTTCTTTCTGTAAAGTTTATTAAAAGTCTGCATTTAAATTGGTAGATATTTTACTACATGACTGGTTTAAAAGTATACTTAGAAATTTAGCGGCAGGCGGCAGCGGCAAGTGATGCGCTCTCTTATCGAGCTGCACGTGCCGCGCGGAGGCAAAACTAATCGAGCTGCACGTACCGCGTTTTCATCGACAGCCTTTCACACCTCACTTCTTGGAATAGGAATCTATTAAATTAAACATAATACATCGCTACACTGTTGAATAATACTTATATACATGCTGTGTTAAAAAAAATGCTTCTTGATGTTTCTTCATTTATAGGATATAGGAAGCATAACATTACATAAAGGTTTCATTTATAGACTATGTAGCTAATCTTATTAAGGAAAAGATTTTATATATCAAGATTCATATATCAGGATTCAATCGATCGTCGTCACATACTTATGTCGAAGCTGAGGCAATTCGCTAGTCTGTGATTTTATGAACGTATTTTTATTATTATTTGATTTTATTAACTAAATACCAAAAAAATTGACCTAGTGCACATCCCTATTATTTATTGTTGGTAAAATTTATTTATGAATAACTAACACAATACAATACAAACAAATAATTAAAATCTAAATAACAAATAAGTTAAAAACTAAATTAAAATCCTAATTATATATATATATTACAGGATTCAAACATCTCGTAGTTATTATTTAGTTATACCAATGGCAAAACCGTGTCATGTCACTAGCCTGTGATAAGTCAAAGATTTATATATCTGAGCACTCAACAGAAATCCATAAAGAGATTTGGCACTCTTAATGTATTATTCAATAGCGGTTAACATTTCTGAGAGCTGGTTTACACAGATTGTTTTGTTTATGGCTCCTCCAATTTTCGACTTATAAACTCGAAGCTAAGGGAATGTATAAATTAATTCTCCCTTTATTGATCTACTTCGTCCAATTTGAAATTTACCTGATCCAATTTTATTATCTTTGAATATTTTAAAAGTTTCCGGGTCGGCTACCGAATACCGATCAATCAGTATCTTAATATATTTAGAAGAGGATTTTAGCGAAAAAGATGGCTTTATTACTTAAAGTAGAAGAGAGGGCTTTGATATTTTTTTATGTATGTTTGCGTTATCGTGGTATGAATAGAAATATGAGTTAGCTCGGTATTTTACTATTAGAGCAAGTTGGTATTGTACGACAAATACTGTATTAATCCGTATTTTACCATATCCAGCGGTATATTCGGAATAATTCATTTAAGAAAATTACCAAAAATGCCTCAAGTTATTGTATAATACTTATTTCAAACCTTATTATTTGGAATAATGCGGTATTAAAAACAATAATATATTAAAATTTAATCTTTAAAATAGATCCGGGACACCTGAAAGCGTTACTTGGGTGTAAATTAAAATAAATAATAATAATAATTATTTGCCAAAATTAGAATTATAGTATTACAATTCGTTAAAACTTATAGCTAATTAAACTTAAAAAAAGGTATAATTTCTTTTGGATCCTGCACTAAGCGTAGCTTGTATCGCAGAGATTCATTATTCCGTTAACAAATTCTTTTACTTAATAAATAACATTGGTTCAGACTTCAGAATATAAAATATGCAAAATGACATACAAAAATACATACACAAGTACTTAATGATGAAAAGAGAAGAAAATACTTAATTATATCACAATCCGCTACTTTCCAGAAAGACAATTATAGATGAATCTACAAATCAAATCTATACATATAATAAAACAGTAAAAAAAGTGTGTCTGTACATTAAATATATTTCAAAAATAAAAAAAAAATATTGGGGGCGATGGAGACGTAGTAATAGAGTAAGAATTTAAAAAAAAATGTCTGTCTGTTTGTCTGTTTGTCTGTTTGTCTGTTTGTCTGTTTGTCTGTTTGTCTGTTTGTACACGCTAATCTCCGGAAATACTGGACGGATTCGAATAAAATTTTTTTTGTTATATAGCTATTAAGCCTGGGCAACATATAGGGTATAAATGATTTTGGAAAATGGAACGCCTGATGCAGAACCATAATGGTCCAGCTTAACCAAAAGAGATATAAAAATGCCGCCTTAGTAAAAGTTGTTCAGCCTGATAAGCATTTTCCAGAGACATAAAGTCCACGCGAACGAAGTCGCGGGCTTCGGCTAGTATCAAATAAAATCAACATACCTACCCCGTCTGGATAAATCGAATACCTATGAGAAATTAAAAAGAGTAAAAACGGGACCCTATTGCAAAGACCCCGCTGTCCGTCTATCTATCTGTCTGCCTCTGCCTGTCACCTCATAAACAGTGTCAGCTAGACAGTTGAAGTTTTTGGCATTTAATTTGCCTAGCAACTTAACTTGTTGTCAAAAACTACGAAATGGTTTGCCATTAGCACATGAGTATGCAGGCTTGCTTATGGTAGATGACAAGTAGTTAGGTATTGTCTATAAGGTAATTAAATGTTAAATATATAAAAATAACAAAATGGAAATTGAGATACTATTCCTTAGGCGATTCTCACAATGCCCCGCACTACGCAGCGTAGCGCGTGAATGCGTGTTTTAACGTTGCTGTTGTTGTAAGTATCTCCGTTTGTATAGAAAACATGCACAGTCAAACACACTGACACCGCGCCCCCGCGCGTCGGTTTTTGTATGGCGGCTCCGCACTACGCAGCGGTGCGCGGTGCAATGTGTTAATCGCCTTAGGTTGTTTAATATGTTGTACGTAGCAAAGTTAACTCATCCGGAAAATAATAATGGTTAACGAACTGGAGGGAAATAAGTCAATGGCCGCTGAAAGATATTACACCGAGAAAGCGAATACAATTAAATAAGAAATTTTATTGGAAGTAAGAGTGCCGTGTGGTAACGGTAAAGTAGAATATAATTTGTTAAACCCCTCTTCTCCCGGGTGTTGTAAAAGGTGACTAAAGGAGGTATATAAGTTAAAGAAGAAAACAGTAGCTAAAGACTTTATATCATCTACAGCGATCAAAAATTTTAAATCGCCTGATTCGCATAGTGATTACGAGCAAATCCTCTATTTAGAAAATCGTTTCTAAAAAATGTCATCACATATTCATTTACAAATCCTTTGTTTGACGACCTCCGTGGCGTAGTGGGCATCATGCTAGTCCACCACCCAGAGGTTCCGGGTGTGATCAATGTATTCAAACCCGTAACATTCTTTCTAGCGGTCCGCATCCTTAACCGCTGAGCCAAAAGGATAGCGGCTGGTGCGACGAAATTAGCGACCATATTCTGCGTGGAATGAAAAACGCATGAAAACTCGGAAACACGCGTTTTCCCAAACATAAGACTAATCTAGATCGATTGTTTACCCCCGAAAATTTCTTAAAAATGTCATCACATATTCATTTACAAATCCTAAGTTTGACGACCTCCGTGGCGTAGTGGACACCATGCTATTCCACCACCCAGAGGTTCCGGGTGTGATCCCCGGTCAGGGCAAGTTGGAAAATGGCCTTTTTCAAATTATCCTGGGCCTTGGATGTTATCTATATAGTACCTGGATGACCGAGCTTTGCTCGGTTACATCTCAGACATTAACTACATTTTTTTAAAACTTGTCTAAAAACAATAATAAATAAAAAAAATATATACTTGAACATAAAAAAAACAAAAGTAAGTCACCGAGTGGGATTCGAACCTATAACACTCTTTCTAGCGGTCCGCATCCTTAACCGCTGAGCCAAAAGGATAGTGGCCGGCGCGACGAAATTAGCGACCATATTCTGCGTAGAAAGAAAAACGCATGAAAACTCGTAAACGCGTTTTTCCAAACATAAATAATCTAGATCGATTGTTTACCCCCGAAAACCCCCATATACCAATTTTCAGCGAAATCGTTAGAGCTGTTTTCGAGATCGCAGAAATTTATAAATATATAAATAAATAAATATACAAGAATTGCTCGTTTAAAGGTATAAGATGTATTTTTTGAGTTAGTATCCTACAACACAAGTCTTGAACTTACTGTGGGGCTAGGTCAATCAGTGTAATTTATCCCTTTATAGTTATTTATTATTGTTTATTAGAAGATGCTTATAGTTCATCAGTACTGATAGAAGCTGTAAAGAAATAAAACCAACCAGCAGCCCGAAAAATCGATTAACCCTTATAACGCAAAATTATGTCATCCATAAATCGTATTAGATAAACAATTCGCTCTGGATATCGTCTTTTGAAGTTCTAATTTCCTTCGCTGGGCAAAGAGTCCGTTCCCTTAGGCAAAATAATTCCGGGTTATTTATATGCTAGCCCTATGGGGTCCGTGGACTTTTGGATATTGAGAGGTTTAATTTCCATTTCTTCCATTAAGTCTTGCTCTGAGCTATTTCCTTCTATTTCATTTTATCGCGCCATCGCATTCTTGGTCTATCGGGTCTTCTGGTATTAGTAGGAATTCAGCAAGTGGTGGACTTTACCCAGAAATTATAATTGGTCTGCTGTGTATGTAATTATATAATTTACAAATCTACCTCTAGTTATTGACGTTTTACAAAAGTTTCTTGATTTAAGTATCCAACAAATTAGTCACTTAGGAATTAACCTCAGGTGTATTTACATTTTAGGTTCCTGTTTATTTATTTTGACACAATAAAGTATTTTAAAAAACAAATTGATACCACAACTTTATTTTAAGCAACTTGAGGATGGAACGAAGTTCGAGAGAGAGAGACAGACAGAGAAACACGCGCACGCCGCACGGCTTACAACTATAGCAAAAAGTGTCGTTACAACTTTGGTCTTAATTTTTTCCGCCTAGCCCCCTTTCGCAACGCGCGATAAGGAACTTCGTTCCAAAAATCTGGCATTTTCGTGTTTGATCGCTGTTTGTTTATTGTTTGTTTTTCGGGTGTGTAAGTGGCCAACACTACTGTCAGATAATTCCGGTTGCCTAAAGGCAACTAAAATAACTTGACGACTGCCTTAAAATTATGAACCAACGGCTTATAGGTACGCCCTCCGAAGAACGGAGTTCGAGAAATTTATGCCACTTGTGGTCCCGGACCCATCCAAGTGCGGACCACGCACGCTCTAAACTAAACAAAGTTCACCTCGCATGCTAATTTAAGCTTAAGGGACACTCGCCACGCTATAAATATAATATAAATATAGCCAGTACATTGGCTGAAAACTGATAAGGCTGTGGGAATCTCCACGCTTGAGCCTTGTTTTATTTACACAAGCAGACCGGAAAATATTAAAAAGCAATGAAATTATACAAACCTTTTTTATTTTGGTCTCCTATCATATATGTCAATTAGACCATATTGTCAGTGTTTTTGTTTGTGTGGTGGGGCACGGTACAGAGATGAGTGGTTGGGCTGATGAAGCGATTTTCTACGAGTCTTCGAAAGTCGGCCTGGAGAAAATGCTGCAGTATAGTTTGTTGCTACTTCTTCTGTACGTGCGCTTAGGACACGACAATTAACTTAGCTGTATGTAAATAATCTCGCGTCAACAACAACCTATTATGAAATCGAAAGAAAAAAAATTCAAGTGGTACAAATATCCGAAGATATATAAATAATTTTTGACTTTTGCGAACACAGTAATAAGGCTGCGTTTCCACTGAAACGAATGTCTTTTTGTATGTAAAAGCCACTCGTTTAGGTGACTTCTTGTTTTAAAAAATGGCACTGGCGTGGCCTATAAGCGTAGCTTGACATTTTATGCTATCTTTAAACAAATCGGCTGCCTGTTATTTTATTCGTGTGTGTACAAAGAATATCAATATATGTAGTACTTGTTGATAAAATTATAGTCTTAGTGTGTTTGTAAAATCAGACATACCGCATGTGAGAGTTTGGGCAAAGGATCGCGTTAGTTCGCGCGGTTCGCTGAGAAGGGTCCGCAAAGTTGGTTACCTATGTACCTATGTCATGAATTTGGGTAAAGAAACTAAGTTTCTTGTGAATATTGCTAATACGATATTTGAATAGTTCCGGAGGACTTTAACAAATAAATAATAAATATATACGGACAAATGACATAGATGAAGCTAGCCCCAAAGTAAATTCGAGACTGGTGTTATGAGATACTAAATCATCGATACTATATTTTATAACAAATACATAATAGATAAACATCCAAGATTCAATCTGAAAAAGATCATTTTCCATTATGACCTGACCGGGAATCGAAGCCGGGACCGCCTGTGATTGCTGACCACATAGGACTTCTGTAACTACGTTGTATAAAGTCTCGAAATATAACATTCAAATAGAAGCGCGTTTTATTTTATATCATTAGAGAATACCAAACACGTGAGAGGTCAAAGGAGATAGTTCGGCGTCGGTTAAGGGTCCGGCTGGACTTTATATGTCAATATGATTGTGTTCAGTGACTGCCTTTGATATAAGGGCCGATACTATAAGATATATACATATATGTAAATTAAAAACATTCAAGTCCTTCTATTTTCCGTTCTGGTATGGGAGAAAAGAAAAACTGAGAAATTAAATAAGAGGATTAAATTATGTTAATAGGCGTTGCGAATAAGTGACCCATTACTATTTTGATTACCTTTTTACTAGAAATAGTGTATATACGCCCACTATGTGGCCTTTAGACGGCCCTGGGCTCTGTTAGTCTACCGCGTTAGAGATAAAGTCGTGATAATGTATATTCATCATCATCATCAGGGCTTTTTAGTCTCTACTGCAGGAGCACGGCCCTCTCTAAACTATTAGAGCCATACTTAGCCAGAGCAGCCAGTGAATTTGGCCTACACTCTCCACGCTGGCCAGACGTGTTAGAGAGGTCTTTGTTTAGCTTGTATTTCCTAAGTCGTTGTCTACGACATCCACTGAATCTGTATATTATTCGAATGTAAATAAAAAATGTTTTCCTAAAATTCCGTTAAAAATACAATACTCAAGTTTCCGTCTAAAGTTTTAATTATACTTATTTGTTATTTTCGTAAAGTATTTATCAGTATTTAAAAAAAAAGACATAAACAGAAACAGTCCGTGTGTTTTTCATCTAAAAAAAGTCTTAAAGAAAATGCGCGTGACATTTAAAACGGAGGTTTGTCAATGGCACCTGATTTACATACTCAAGTAGGCTGTTATCATTTCAATGACGTATTTATAGGGGTCCAATTTGGACCGGAAAATGAATGTTATGAGTAGATTTTTTTGTCAAAAACAATCATTACTCATAATATTTCGTTTACGTCAATCATTATTTATAATATATTATAATTACATATTTTAATAGTAAGTATAAATAGTTTACTATTTGTCCAATTAAAAGGTTGGCAGATATATATCTATATATATTTTAATATCTAGATATGATAATTTTTATTCTAAAACAAAAAAATTACAAATCTATAGCTACACGTTTAATTTTGCTGTTAGTATCTAACAAACCAAATATTTAACAGACATATTTTTTCAAAACTAAAAAAAAAACCGATCGAGCCCTTTTAAACAAAAAATATTTTTTCAAATCGGTCCAGGCGACTTCGAATTGGCTTCCTTTTGGAAGTCGGTTAAAAATTAAATCAATAAACAAACAAGTTTGATAATAAAAATATTTATAGTGTCTCGATCAAAAGTTATTTCAATATATCCCGACCACAACAAAAAATGCAATACTGTGTCTATACGCACCAAAGAATTTACAAAAGTATTGCACACTCTATCAGCCAATTACATCGTCAAAAATTCAACAGGTACTGTTTATTTATCGAGCCAACATAAACTCCGCAAATGGCTTCACATTGTTTTTCTTTTAACATTCATCATATTAAGTTCCACGGGAGCGCTCCCCTTTCCAATGCACGGATGATCTCGCCATTGTTTGTTTTCGGTTCGCAATCTCGTAATTGGCCCACGAGAAAATGAAGGTAAGATTACCTATTCAGATTTAAGGGCTTCGTTACACAGCGGTCGAGGTTAAAGCATTATGGTCCTGCAGGAGTATGCATTACTACTTGCTAGCGAGCTGTCACATGATGTATGACTAGAATTGCTGATCACAAATATCATGGTACCCAGACCAGTTTTTTTGGGGGGGGGGGGGGGGGGCTCAGCTCGTGTAAGTGAGACATACTAGTTGGTCGGGAAGGCAGGGAGTTACTTAGTGACTTAGTAGTAACTGTTTAGATATATTTAGTAGTAATACTTTATGAAATCCACGTTAAAAACTGCAACTTAATTATATAAAAGGTAATTAGGTACTAAATGAAATTATTACAGTTTACAAGTATGCTATTGTACATTCGGATATATAAAAATTAATTCGTATTTTTTATGCCTTTGAAATATTCTTCTGCTAAGTGTGTTATGCCAAATGAAATTCAGAGCATCAAGATTACGCCAGATAGGGGGAACCCGTTTTTATTATCGAGATTTAAAAAAAACGAAATTTCTTTATGGGGGGTTTGAACCCCTCGACTTCCCCATTGGTTAAACTATGACAATATCATAAAATACGTATATTTCGAGGTTGGCCACATAAGTATGTGTTGAGCACATAAGTGGCCAACCTCAAAATCCAAGCTCACAGGAAAATGGCTTCACTGCACACAGCAGCCTTATTGGGTCATATTGTAACTGCGCGGATCTATTCACAGGGCGCAAAAAAAATTGCTAAATTTTATTGTTAATTTGTTATAGTAGCTTTAGGTATATTAACAATATGTAAGCCTATTTATTTATTTGCGTGACCACCTAATGTGTATATGGTAAACCATTTAGTTCTCCTTCAACTGTGAATTCGCATGACGTCTTTTCTATAATCGTACTCTGACGTACAGATCTAAAATCCCAAACATATTATCAAGAATACTTATATATAATCGCCTTCCAGTATATCAATTTAACACGGGAGAAAATTATTAGGGATATGGGATAAAAAATGTGGGTTTGACGCAAAGTTATATCTCACTATCCCTAAATTTACTTAGATATGCCTCATAGTTTATCGGTTAGGAATGCCAGGGTAGGTAGTTTATTTAAAATAATTTTGAATTCATGTTATTTGCATCTATATGAACAACTTTGACCATGGGCCAAACTATAAAATCGAGAAATAAAAAGCTATAACCATAAATTATTTGATTTATTTTGTAATAATTTGAATTCAGAACTAAGCATTTTATTGTTGTTTTGATTGTAATAGAGCTGCAAAACTAAAGAAGCACTGTACCTATTTAACTTTGTATGAAATAGTTTATTTCCTTTTGCCTTAATTTCTGAGAACATTTTTTGTTATAATAAAAAATAAGGTAGTTTCCTGAGTCAAAAATATATTATTTGGTAAGTATAATAATAAAACGTCACAAAATAATAAGTTACCGAGTGGGATTCGAACCCGTAACACTCTTTCTAGCGGTCCGCATCCTTAACCGCTGAGCCAAATGAATAGCGGTCGGCGCGACGAAATTAGCGACCATATTCTTCGTGGAAAGAAAAACGCATAAAAACTCGAAAACACGCGTTTTCCCAAGCATATGACGAATCTCCCTAAACTCAACCAACCAACTAAAATCAACCAATTTTCAGCGAAATAGTTAGAGCCGTTTTCGAGATCACAGAAATTTATATATAAATAAATAAATATACAAGAATTGCTCGTTTAAAGGTATAAGATATCCATTTCCAACGTGATTTTAGTAAGTTAGTTAAAATCTTTATTGCACTAAAACATAATGTCACAGACTAAATAGGACTAATAGATATATAAAACAGATGTCAAAAGGCGTCCTTATCGCAACTGCAATCTCTTCCAGGCAACCGAGGTACCCGGATTGGATTTAGAATTATTATTGCGGAAAAACTGAAATTAAGAGCACTATTTGCCTAAAAGAAACTGACGTCATTAATCTTTATTTCATACAAATCCCTAGAAAATGTTTGTTTTGACGTTTAGAAGAAAGTAAATTTCTTTGAGTTGTTGGTAACCGCCTTATTGAATCATAGTACCTTCCGTAGCACGAAAGATCTACTTAGTACCTATTATGTATTCTGTGGCTCAGGAGAAATTACCACACGTGGGTCCCTCCAGCCACTAACACCGCGCGTGAACGCAATCAATTTGCGTATTAAGCTGGTTTCACAGCTGTGCAGGAGACCCGTACGGGAAGCGCCTACAGAGCTCTTGTAGAGATGCGGCGACTTAATGAAACGAATGTTACTTTGATACTCCTCATTTACTTACTGCCTCCGTGGTGTAGTGGTTAGAGCGCTCGGCTCATGCCCGGAGGTCGCGGGTTCGATTCCCGGCGGGGGCAACGACTTTGTGTTGTTGTCCTAGTTTGGTTAGGAGATTGTAGGCTGATCACCTGATTGTCCGATAAGTACGATAATCCGTGCTTCGGAGGGCACGTTAAGCCGTCGATCCAGGTCACTGTCTTTGACATTGGTCGTTACCTAAAACCATGTCAGAGGCCTTTAAGGTGGTTTAAAAACTCTGGCACTAGTCTACTACTACTAGTTAGTCACTAACACACACGATAAGAAGAAGACTCCTCATTTATTCCATACGTTCATCAAATAATAGGTTCTCACACATACATACACTTAAGTCTATGCTACCACATATACTCTGAAACGAGAGTTCAGTATTATTGAGCAGGTCACCAGTGGTACAGGAGCGTATCGAAATGACCCGTGTCGCTGTGGAACGATGTAGCGCGGCCGCATACCATCAGAATTTTCTAACAGAAAAATTCTAACGTTCGCCGGAAGGCACTCCGTGCATATATTTTATATTAGCTCCCGCACACTGTTAGAAAAATTCTAACGGCCCGTCCGTTTCTGATGTCCGCCGGATCGCACCGTTGCCGGACGTAAGAATTTTTCTGACAGAAATTGCGGAAGGCATGTTTACCATACATTTTGTACTAGGCCCCGCACACTATCAGTTTCGCGTCAGGTCAGGCACGCCGCCGCACGGAGCACACGTGTTAGTCATAGGCATGAGGAATGGAAAAATATTTTTGGTGAATCGGTTAGATTATTAAAAAATATTGTACACGATTTTTTCTTTTCTCTGAGAAACCAAAAATGACAAAGATACAGCGCATATAAATTTCACGTGACGTCACGGCTGGGTACGATTTTTAATTAAGTGTGACGTCGCAAACCCCCACTCCGGAACTTTGACGCTCCGTATCTTTGTGAATTTTTACTTTTTTGGTAAACTGAAAAATACGAGTCCATTATTTGGATAATCTAAAAGACGGACTAATTAAAATCATACTTTTCGGACCCTGTCGTCACCCCTATTGTTTTATGTTTGTTATTGTTTAGGTTCCTACGTTCTCGACGCAAAATGAGTACGATTCAAGATTTGATCGCCGAAGTTGAGAAATATCCCTTTTTGTAGAATCTCTACAACGAAAATGATCAAAATAAAATACAGAGGGATTTAGCGTGGGAGCAAATATGCCAAATAATTATATTCATAATTGCTATCTTGTAATCTTGTCGTATTAAGAGGGTGAACCCAATATCGACGGTTTAGCTTTCTTTTTAGGGTTCCGTAGTAAACAAGAAACCCTTATAGTTTCGCCATGTCTGTCTGTCTGTCTGTCTGTGTCTGTCCGTCCGCGGTCCTACTCAGAAACTATAAGGACTAGAAAGCTGTAATTTGGCACGAATATGTATATCAATCATGGCGAAAAAGTCGTGAAATAAAATATGGAAATAATTTTTGTTTTAGGGTAGCTGCCATACAAGTAAAGAGGAAGTCAATATTTTTTTACTGTACAGACACATTGTGTTGGGTATCGTTGAATAGGTCTTTCAAAAATATTGTGAGCTTGGGAACACCATTTTTCAATTTAGGGATCCGTGTCTGAAATATTTAGGTTCAAATTAATTTTTTTTGTTAAAATCACATGTCCCCCCCATCTATCTGCTAAACGGTTATATAAGGACACGTGAAACAAATCACAGCTATAGTAAATTTAATGTAGTTTAAAGGAAAACTATCAGAGCTAAGTAGGGTTAACAAATTAAAAAGTTATAGGCGATCAACTTATAAAATTTACTCGAAAAGGAAAATTTCATAATAATTCAATAGATACGTATGTTTATACGTTTTAGACGTTTTTAGTGGCATGAATTCAAAGTTGGCATTACAACTACGGAACCCTACACTATGCGTGGCCCGACACGCACTTGGCCAATTTATTTTATTAAAACAAAAAAAGACGTGCTAAGAACAATAACGTATCTTCATCCATATTGGTAATATAATTAATGTACGTATAGAAGTACAGATGAAACACGACTGGGCTAGGTCGCGTCTCCGCAAACGCAACACGACTGGGCTAAAAAGCTGCCGGATCGAAATTTCTGACAGTATGCGTGGTGCGTCCGGCATGCGTCCGGCGAGCGTTAGAATTTTTCTGTTAGAAAATTCTGATGGTATGCGGCCGCGCGTAAGCGCCCGCGGATCTCCCGCATAGCTGTGTAACCAGCCTTAGACACTATTGTGTGGCTATTTTTATAGCTACTACGTACAACAGACACCCATCCAATACAGTCAGCCCCAAAGGGTCCAATTTGCAACGCGTACGAGGAAATAATGAGCCCTAGCTGTCGATTTACAACGACGCCAGCGCCGAATTACGGCCGGTCACGTCGGTGCAATTACTCTTTCAGTGCAGGAAGCCAATATGTGGAATCCGATAGTTTCTAACTAGTCAAATCAAATCTTTTCTCTAAACGTCAAAACAAATATTGTCTATAGGATTTGTATGAAAATAGCACGTCGTGACGAAGTTTCTTGTAATCACATTGCGCTTCAACTTTTTTTCTTAGTTAATTATTTTTTTATAAGTTTTCTTGCATAAGTAAATCTAAAATCACGTTGAGAATAGATATCTTCAATGACAAGTAACATCAAAATCAAAAATCACAATTTAATTTGCGTAAAATACATTTCTTACGTTCTGGTCTGCGCACAGCTCGTAGGGAGTTCAGTAAGGAAATGGGCTAGAAATTTTTATCATGGTATTAACAGTGCGGTTCGCAACCCATCACTATTTTGATTCCTCTTCTCCGACTTCTCGCTTACTATAACTTGCACCTTGAGATCTGTCTACCCCGTTAGGTATAAAGACGTGATAGTAGCCATACATTAAAACTACTTTTGTGTGTGAAAGTCGTTAAGGCATTTTTGTGGCTACCTTGGTGAGTCGGGGTTCATTCAGAACTCGTTAAAGTGCAATCATCCAAAATGAGCGAACTATCCTAGGTTCAGCCAAAAAAATATTTCTATTTCTATTAAACTTCTTTTGAAATTTTGTACCTAATAAAGGTCAGATTCAAGAAAGAAAATATCTACCCGTAAACACTCTTTGTCTTTTTTAATAACATTTTTATAAGCTTTTAATTAACTTGCAATATGTATCTTGTATGTTTGTTTAGGTCAAATTTTACAACTCAATTTTCAACTTTTATTCTCAACCAATAGAGTTGAAATTTTACATACTTATGTAAGTTAAATGATAATACAAACTTAATGAACTGTTCTGATGATGGAGCCGGGAAATATTCGACAGAACTCAGTTATAAAATAAATCCTCAACCTCAAACCTTAAGTCCTATTCAACCTCCTTGAATAGGATAGGACTCGTTTGATTAGTCTTGACCAGCACTTTATGGTAATCGATGTCTGAAGGTCTGCTCATGGAGACGACAGGTGGTTGATGGAACTCAGTAATAAAACGGTGCAATTCTTTCGAGTTTGGGCTTATTAAATTTGTCTTTTAGCTTAGCAATAAAAAACTGTATTTTTTAAACTTATTTAATTTTTTTACTGTGGTAATCCGCGTCATATTCTTGAAGCATATGTAATATATTTCCTGTAATTTCATTCGATCCTACTTAAGGTTCATACTATAATAACATTTAAAATCTGCGTGAATTATTTTCCTGTGATTTGAGACTTTTCCTCTTATATCGCCTTCAGAGTATAAAATCATCCGATGTGACATGTTTCTTGGCATTGGTTTACCAAATAATTACATGTAACTGGCTCCAGAATAAAATATACCCATTGATAAAAGAACCCTCAGCAATCACAGCATAACTGAACAAGTATAAACATGTCAGTGGTGCGGGCTGACCGTAATCAGTCAGCGGGATTGGGCCGCTAATTAAATAGATTGCCGTCTGATGGGCTTTGATCCTTAGGGGCCGCGGCTATGAACTTTCCAGTGATTACTAGACAGTTACAATACGGTTATCTATACGTATTTTATAAGAGTAGGTTTGGATTTATTTGTATCCGAACGCTCGCTGCCCTGTGGTCTGTGGTGACGACAGAGTAGATTTGTCACCATCCCTTTCATCTCCCATGGTTGCCTTTCATACCTATGGCGAGGCGAGTAAGTATCTCCTTTAGTCGTCTCTTAAGAGTACATATTCTATTTATATATTTTTGTTACTTTAAGGTAAGAACAAATCGGTAGTAGCGTCCTCTGTTTCTTGGACCGACCGATAATTGACTCGATCGAATACCGACTTTTGCACTATTGCATGAGCCGTGTTACTTGATAAAAATTGCGGATAGAAAAAAAAGTTTCTGTCGATTTATAAAGATGTCTTCCTTGACGTGTCCGTCAACGGCGAACCTTGGCTCGCAAAGCCAAATTTAATCTTGAAGGTGCGGTTGCAGGAAGCACAATGCAACTGACCTAAGGAATTGTATGTATATGTATAAAAATTTTTGGATAATCACCCATCCGTACCGATACCTTTTAAAATTGAAGACAATATTTGAGTAAAGTATTTAGTGTCCCGTTTCTTTGTCTGCAACTTCTTAATTTTAGTAGGGCCTTTGAAGATCATACCTTTGGCTCAAGTTCCGGTTGTACTGCCCTTTATCTTTTCCCATCTTTCCTCGGTGTTATTTGAGTGGGAACGAATGACAACTCGGAAACTTTTTAATTTTATCACGTTTTCTTTCTGCCTTTTGGACAGTGTACTTTGATGTATTATAAATATTTTGTCATGTTAAGAGAATAAAACATCTCAAAATAATGTAACTTGTCATTGTTTATGTTAGTTTTCAACTGTAGGAAATGTTTGTTGACGTTTAGAAAAAAGTATCTCGTATGACTTGTTGGAAACTCGCGGATTGTTATGACAAAGAGTATTTAATACAAGTTTAAGCCTAGTCATTCAAACCTAGAATTGTTATAATAGTGTGACACTAAAAGCCACAAAGTATATGTTTATAACAAAATAATACAGAGATATTTATTCTTCAAGGTTGATAAAGCGACGTGTGTGTAAGAATCTTAAGGTAGAAACCATTTGTAATCTGTGAATCTAATCACAGAATTTAAATCCTCTAATACGCTTATTACATACGATTCTTTCCATTTGCTTCCTTACACTGACCGAAGGTCATTGCTTCCTTACTTATTTGCAACTTCTTCTTTTTCTTTTCCTTATCGTGTGTGTTAGGGACTAAGACTAGTGTCAGAGTTTTTAAACTGCCTTAAAGGCCTCTGACATGGTATTAGGTAACGACCAATGTCAAAGACAGTGACCGGGACCGACAGCTTAACGTGCCCTGCGAAGCACGGATCATCTTACTTATCAGACAATCAGGTGATCAGCTTACAATGTCCTAATCAAACTAGGACAACAACACAAAGTTGTTGCCCCCGCGGGGAATCGAACCCGCGACCTCCGGGTATGAGCCGAACGCTCTAACCACTACACCACGGAGGCAGTTAAATTTGCAACTTATTTGTATAAACTAGGCAAGTTCCTAACTACTGTGATAAACTTTCATTATTTCCTTCGATCCCATTACGAGATTCGATGTCACAGGCGTGTTTATAACGTTGCACGTTGCCTTCCTAGCAGACAAAGGCTGTAATATATAATAATATTCAATGACATGACGTTCAATATTCACGCTTTATTGAAAAACAGCAAAGCGTCCCACACGTGACTTTATGTTGAAAGGTTAATTGTTAAAGACACAAAATATATAAAAATTACGTCACCTTATTTTTAATAAGATTTCAAAGGAAAATCATGATATTTTTATTACATTGCCCTTTCTCATAATTAAGTAGGTATATGATTTATTTAGCAGGAGATATCTAATTTTGGACTTGATTGAATTAAAATCTTACACAGAAATTGCAAATCCAGTTTAAGACTGATATTTTTTTATTTTTCTGTTTTAAATAGAAATGCCTAAAATGCATCAGTTCTAACGATATATATCCAATAATTTAAGTAGGTAGGAATTTACAAGCTTTTAAAAACATTTAAAAAGTACAAGTGACAAATAAATTAGTTAGTGGAGCAATCTACAGTGGTCTGTAGATTCAAAAGGCACCTCAACTTTAGTAGCAAAGAGAAAACACAAACCTCTATTATTTGTCACAAATCCTGCAGCAGGAGTCAGAAATCCAGGATCCTTTGTTCCGATTCAATTTTATTGTTACACGAGGAGCTATCGCCGGACAGCAGCCGAGTGAGCTATTACCGGTTATTCTCGAGACAAAAGTGGGATTCCGGCGAAACGAGCCGTCGGGTGGATGTCGGCAGGCATTAGGGAATACCTACTGAGCTAATACTCGTAAGGTGTGTAGCAAGAAATAATAATTTAGACGGAATTACTTACCAGATTAGGCACCCGAGGGCGGAAAAGCGTCGTGTCAGATCACAGAAATTATGATATGAGGCTTATTTTTATTATCGCCGAGACTTGTATACAATTTTATATATTTCCCTGATAAAGAAGTTTTTTTTAAAATAGAAGAAACATAAGCTTTTATCCTGGGAATACGGTTGTTCTTGAATAATCTATGGCTAATTTATTTAAAGTGCAGAGTACCTACTTATCATATAAATTAACTATGTACGATCGACAGAACGGAGTTTTTGTAACAATCATCTTACTTAGTCCTAGAAGTAAATAGAGATTCGTAATTATATCAGTAGGAACCCACCGTAAAAATGATATCAGTTTTTTCTTTACTAGATACCTATAGGTAAATACATTCTGATTAAATAATTTTGTTAATATTAAAATAAATAATATTGTGCGAGCTTGGCTCGTACAATATTATTTATTTTTGTGCCTGCTGTTTTTCTTCACGCGCAGATCGTTAAAGCCAGTAAAGGATTCGGGGGAAAATATGAATCATAACTTGACTAGGCGATAGGCGGCTAACAACTCATCACTATTGTAATCATTTTTCCATTTAATAGCCCATAATCACTCTGAATAAAGCCTTTGGGTTTAGCGGCCGCAATACCAACAGGGCTCTGTCTGCCTTAATAGGGATAAAGAAGTGATACAACAACAACAACATACTATTACGTCTTTATCCCTAATGGGGCAGACAGAGCATTTTGGGTCTTGCGGCTCTATGCAGAACCCAGGGCCGCAAGACCCAAAAGCCACTTTTAGCGTCATGGGGGGCGAGAAGATGGAAAAGCAATCAATACAGTGATGGGTTGCTAGCCGCATCGCCTGTTAACATGATTCGCATTTTTGCCCATTCCCTCGATCGGCTTTTACGATCTGCGCGGGAAGAGAAGCAGCTGGTACATTCGAAGTTTTTTCATTTCTCCCAGACCAGCATGGGAATAAAGAAGTGATAGTGTGTATATAAAAGAAGCAATTTAACTACGTCGAAGCGTTTCTCAGAAACATAGAATAATACGTCAATAGCACACGATATTTCTTGGTTGCGGTAATACGGAGCTCGTAAAGCCCGCTCGCCGGCGACTGGTCCGTTTTAGTCAACGATGCAAATTTAATTTTTACGGATTAATGATTTGGAAACGAGAGGAAAATAATTATATTAAACAGGACGCATAGCAATTTTATTTCGCTGACGCTTTTCGGTAATCTGCTTAGGCGTAGGTAGGCTTAATACGTTTTTAAGAATAGGTACGAAATAGTAGTAGAAGAACTGGAGTTTTGGAGAACTGATTACTATAAATTTATTATATCTGCGATATAAGTTATTCTTTAAATCTAATAATATTTGCAATTTTAAAGCATTTATTAAGTTTTTGTAATATGATTAGTGATGATACTGATAAGTGATAAAAAATCAATAAAATAAAATGTTTATACTTCACCGTTTCTATTTTAAAAAATCATTCGATAAATGGTTCTCAAACAGAAAACTAAACTCAACGAAAACAATAAAATTAAGAATAGTATTTCTTAAGTATATAAATTAAATATCCCAAAAACAGTTAAAAGAAGCTAAACTGCAATGGAAACTAAAATACTTAATAAATAAACTTAAGACTTTCATCCAAACTTTTATCAAAAAAGGAGAACGTTCAAAGATAATTAAAATTTTAAAAACGGTTCCTAACGTACTACCGAATCAGCTACTGGCTGACATGTTTCGACTTCATCCGATAGATCGATTCGTCGATCGATGTTTCAAAAAAGCGCTAGAGCAGTCGCTTGTCTAGTTGTCTGTAAGAATAGACCAGCGATAAATAAATACATTACCCGCGACACCAGTTATTTCTGCGATTGTCGCAAATGGTCGCATGACGTCAGTCGGTCACAAACTGTCAAAAAATGCCGCGCGATTATCGGCAAACTGTTTGTTTACGTGACTTAGACTTTTTGGTGAACGTCGCGGGACGATCGCCGACGGTAGCCGACGGTCGCCGACCTGTATTGTGGGCTTACTGTAGGTAGACTGTAAAAGCCCGTTAATTTTAATCGAAAAACGTCCACAGATGTAAAAAGCCAGCCAGTTTAATTTCTTAAAACTGTTGACCGAACGGACTGCGCTGACATTTGCTTTAATTCATTATCCTCTCGTCCAGTGGAATGGTCGCGAATAAAAACAAGGCTTTGATGTTCGAGAGACGAGAATGAATGAAAAACATATTGAATTGTGCATGTTATTTTAGAGTAAAGATAGTCTTTTAAATTTATGAGGAGCATGTATAGGTACAAGACAAAAGCAGCGCTTTCAAAATATATAGTACAGGTAGTACTAGCCAATACTTATATGGTACTAGCTGTTCCCGTAGGCTTCTCTCTCCGTGGGAATTTCGGGATAGAAACTATCCTATGTCCATCGTTTGGTATCAAACAATAACCATATCAAATATCATCTAAATCGGTTCAGTGGTTGAAGCGTGAAGTGGTAACAAACAAACAAACGAATATACAAACTCACTTTCGCATTTATAATATTAGTAGGATTGTATGGTATTATTATTTATAAGAACACTTACCAAATTATGTATACTGAAAATTAATATGTAGAAAGAATTTATAAAATAAACGCTGTCAAAAGGCACTACTTCTCTCTAAAAATATCTCTTTCAGTAGATCTGTAAGGTTTATTTAGAATAAAAGGTAAAAGGAAATTAAAATAATATGAAACTACGCTAACTTGTAACATTTTTATGTGAAATAATAGAGGTCTATTAAATCCTACTTTCGAAAATCTATAATAAATGCTGGACTTTACTATTCTTCTAATTCACATGATTTATTCACTTAATTATTTTTATTGAGTAAGTATAATATACACAGAATTTTGATACAAAATAAGCCAAAGTATCGCAGCTCTACGTACCATCAACCGCCGCAGCTATATAAAAAAGCTGCCATATTATTTTACAAAACCGCGATCAATTAGCCCTTCCGCTACAAATTACATCTGACCACAGCACTGTAAAATGGTGGTTACAATATACAACATACTGTATCTACGAGTAAAGAAACTATGGATATCTGTCGTTATGTATATGTTTTTTATGTTATGTGTATGTTTTTATATTTTCAGCTTGTTCTGATATAAAATCAGCCTGCAAGTTTTTAATGAACCTTTAAACCTAAGAACAGAAATATGTAGACTATTTGACACAGCTCTTGGCTTGGAACATAGTTTCTCCATACAAGTTGACCGATCAGCGGACCCGAGGTTCTATGGATGGCAAAAAAAATATTTATTGTTGAATTATTTTAAAAATTCATTTCTAAAAGTAAACTGAAATAAATATGGTCACGAAGAAAGGATATAGATGTTATTGTTTTTTTTTGAGCAGTCATAGGAAAAATCATAGAAGTAGAATTTTTTTACTGCGTAAAAAGACCACACTTGCCGAGTGCGACAGATAATATGATAAGTGTCATCTTCATAAGAGAAAAGAGATAGCATCAATTTGACAATGAGACAAGTTTTCATACAAAACATGTCACCCTTTGTCACCCTGGCTCGAACATCGTTACACGAAAATTTTATTTTCCAAATTGTAAACTGTGTTAATTTATAAGTTATCTTATACTGGAAAGATGGTATCATACTGCTTTACCCATAGTTTGTGTATTAGGTACAAATACAACCCAAAATAAGTTACACAGAAATATTTTGTTTCTGGTCACATTTTACAATACTCTATCTACCTATATCCATCTTATACCTTCTAAATCTATGGGAAAAATGTAAACTTCGATTGCTGTGTGTCGTCACTTCTGGTGTAATCATTATAATTACATCAAAACTCATGATAACACGTAAAATTCGATATTCAAATTACTTTCCGAAAATTGCCTATATTATCGAGTAAGGGCGCCTTCAACACTTTTATTTTTTTCTGTATTAACTAAAAAAACGAATTTATCATCGCATCTCTGTCGAAGCGTAAAATATAACAGCATCGAAAATACCCGAAGCCCCTCGCTCAACTAAAATCAACAGGTAGAAACAAGATTGGTATAAAGTTCCGGGAATTGTGGCTTTGCGAAATCCCAGCAACCGGGATAGTCCAGGGACTGAGATCAGATAGCATTTGAAATTGCATTTGGGAAATGCAGAGGTGGATTTCTAAACTAAAATAACTAATTATCTGGTACTGATCTCGTACTTGTAAATATAGTTTACTAGATGTGCCCGAGGCTTCGCTTCCCGTGGGAATTTCGGGATAAAGAGTAAGTAAGTAACCCTATGTCCTACCCCCAGTCTCAAACTATATCCATACCAAATTTCACCCAAATTGGTTCAGTAGTTGCAGCGTGAAGGGGTAAGAAACAAACAAACATACAAACAAACAAATATACAAACTCACTTTCGCATTTATAATATTAGTTAGGAAGTTAGGATAATATAAATAAAATATTACATACTAATACCAAAATATTACTTCATATAGTTTGCATATTTTATTTCCATATTCGCTCTCTACATAAATTACTTTGTAGTATCGTTCTCCATGCCTGCATTCTGCACACTTCAGAGAAAAAAGTTTGACTCTTCCTCTATGGTCTCATACGGCTGTCGCTGTCATTGGTCTAGATCTTCATTCGTTTTTTTGTGCTTCGCACATTTGCACACTGTTCCCATTAATATTTATAAATTAGTATTTAATGGGAAATAAATAAGTATTTTTTGCTAGTGGATTAGTGTATAGCTGTTACAATATTTTAGCGGTTTCATATACACCAGTATCAATCAAGAAAAATCAAGATAAGATGCTGAAATCGGGACGTTTATATATGCGCTTGCAGCCATCTGAGAAGCTTCTGGGGCTCTCTCGCAAGGCTTGACACAAAGACACAATCAGGACGGCTTTTGGGGCCGATCCGCCGTGGTCTTGTAATTGTACCATACTGTTACTAACATTCCATCTGAGAAGCTTCTGGGGCTCTCTCGCAAGGCTTGACATTAACATGACACAATCAGGACGGTTTTTGGGGCCGATCCGCCGTGGTCTTGGAAATTGCACTACGCAACGGAAGATTTTAAAATGGTACAAAGCGCTTTTAGCTATCTGAACAGCTTATGGGGCTGTTTCACTAAGCTTGACAACATGCCACGCTCAAGATGGTTATTGAGACCGACTCAATATGGTCTGGTTGTACTGAACATGCTATGCAATGGAAGATTTTAAAGTTTTTATATGCTCCATAAATCTTAGATACTTTATTGCATAATAAAAGAAGCAATGTCTTATGCACTCAGTATAGTTTTTGGGACTATATCACGCATCAACTATGTATTGACATTCACACGCCGGCGCCGTTGGCAGTATAATGGTGAGGTATGTATTTACCTAAGAAATAAAATTATTTTTAACAGAATAGCCAACCAAATAGAGTACTTAACTATTCATATTTGTACAAATATTTTACAGTTCTAAGCAATCAGGATAATTTGAGGGATTATTCCGCCGCTTGAACTGACTCTTAAATTTATGAATACTTATAAATGTACACGTTCCCGTTATGTATATGAATTTAACCTTCAAAGGGAATTCAGACCTTCAAATATGAAGTTCTTGTTTTTTGGATTTATTTGCCTGGAAATCGGATCCTATTGCAATGAGGGCAGTTTAAAAAGTTACGGTTGAACCGGTTGTGCTTAAAATGTTCATTAATGTATTATATATATTGTAGCATGTCTAAAGAAAGTATTTCATCTACCTGCTCGGAAGAGTGGTGCGGAGTAGCTACATTTTAATTTCATAGCAAATGAAATACAAAGATTTTATTTTTTACTAAATGCATACAATGTACCCAAAAATCGTCAATCAAAATGACGCATTTCAATATTGGGTAAATGGACAAACTACCTCACCGAAACAAAGCAATGGCCGATAAGTAATAAGGGACTTATAAATTTACATATGTACTGCAGTAACTATTATTTATTATTTACTAGTTTCCACAGATAATTTTACATATTATCGTGTGAGTCCGGCGGTCTTCCATAATTCCATCAAAAAATGACATTATGGGAGACCCAGCAGTCAATTGGCTGTTCCGCTGAGCAACCTGTCGCCGCCTTCAGCCCTCGTCAACAGGAACCATATTGGTCACAATTTTGGTAATATTAATATAATATAGCACCAATCACCAAGGATGTGCTTGTTATTACTACATACTTTAGATGGAAAAGATAATGAATGACTAAAAAGACGCTCACACCAATGGTACATAAATTTATTAAGTGAATAGGTACCACACGACGATTTATGTCATGATATTGATATGAATTAAAGTATATTTGTGCAATTCTTAGAAATCTTAGAATGAAATTTCTGTGTTAAATACTTAATTATTATTTTTTCTAAAACGAGATGGCAATTGCAGCTAAAATCCACCTCATAAGAGGTAGGAAACTAATTGTTACAATTCTATATATTGGAATAAGTAACAAATACACTGACTAAATTCTATTATCACTCCTGCAAAGTGTGTACGAGCGCTTATGCATTTTTGAATTTTGGAAAGAAATCATAGTTTTACAATATTTATAAAAATGATAAAATAAGCTAATTATTCAAGTTCTATTACGAGCAGTTGAATAATATTGTTATTATCTGGACTTAGAAGTAATACTTGCTTCCTTAACCAGTTTAAACTAATCGTTGAATCGAATTACATAGATTCTGAGTTTGTCATTATATACAAATACAAAAAGTTATTTTATTTCATCCATAAGCACTTAGAATAGTGATAACATATGTCAACATATTAAGTGTTGGAAAACGTGAATCATCCTTCCAAATTCAATTTCTACTATTAAACATATTAATTACTATGTGCTCTTCCGCCGAAAGTTAAATTCCTCAAAACGAATAATTATAATTATCATTATATTTCTTTTCCAGAATAGAAAGAGGATAAAAGTTTATAATATATTTATTCATTATCAAGTGACTAAGTATATAATGTCTGTTGAACAGACTGAAACATGGATGGTGGAGAGAGGGGCGCTAACCCCAACAAAATAGATTGTTTGTGTAGTGAGATGATAAAATAATTATGTTATCAGTATTTACACTTATACTATATATAATTAAATAAGAGAAAGGATTTAAGTAACGACAAAGCAAAGTTTATATTCCTTTAGAAAATATCGTACTGTATCTACGTCCTTAAATTCTAAGTACGCTTTAAACGTCTAACATTTTTTAAGATCAGCATAAGAAAGAAACAAAACAGGAATTGATTTATAATTATTATGAAATGGATTTTTATCTTACAGAATAAATCTTTATAAAGAGATAATTTACAAGGATTTTATCATAATTAAACAAATTATTAGCAACAAGCTTTGTTAAAAGAGTATACTCAACATATTTCTTCAAATAGATTACCTTGTGATTGCTTAAGTTTATACAGTTATTTCTTTTGCAACCCTTACAGAAAAATACTAAACTAATGATTTTATATTAAACACTTGCTTCAATTAAACAAATTACAGTTAAAGTAATAACTGAAAAGGTATATGAATATTATAGGTCCATGCTACATATGACATATGTACAAACTACAAATAGATTATAATTTGTAGCAAGTTTAACGTGTTAGCATTACAATCTGAATAACTTGTGCTTTATGTTAAATTTATACCAATCGGGAGCATACCTTAATAGCACATACTTGCTAATAAGAATGGTCAACAACTTATCCAGTGACATGATTCTCAAAATGTTTGATTCCTAAAGTGATGGAATAAAAGCGGAGAATAATTAACATACATAAGTAATTCCGGCTAAATAATTTTGAAGACAGACATCTTAAGTTTTCAAACAAATAGATAGAAACCAATTTTTTTTTAGACAATGTTTCGAAACTAAGACTTATGTAATAACACCATGAAATAAATAAAGTAACCCACATATTTATTCAAGCAGCTCATTTATAACAAATAAGTTGGCTACCGTTCAATAATTCAAAATAATCATCAATAAAAATTAATGATGGTGACATAAAAGTTACCATAATCCTGTTGGTGACTTTTTTAACTATTCGTCCTGGTTTGGTTTATTATGTGAGAAATTATATTTCTCCTACCTAATATTACGAGTTATAAAACATAATAATTAGTTACTCTATTCATGATTTACTCAAATATTGTGTTCTTAAAAATATCATATGATTATTACAAGTTTTTAATAGTCATATCGATTCACGATAAAGTTGATGCATTAATAATATTTTATAATTGAGTTACTTTATTACCTCAACCTATCTTCAGTCTGTAAAAATGTTAAAAACTTAGGTTCCTACATAGTTGTAAATATGAGCTAATCAAAAGTAACTGTGAACAAAAGCATTGTCAATTCTGAAGCAAGTTTTCTAACACATTATTTGTATTTAGATTAAAAAAAAAAAAAAAGACAGTAATATTAGCACAATACTGGCAATTTGGCAAAACAAATAAAAATAAATATATAAATTATAGCTTAATATAAAAATAAAAAATTAAATAATGATTCGTTTTCTTTACATAATCACTGGAAAACGCCTCATTGGGCGGAAATGAAGAACAACAGGTTTTGCAAGAATTATATAGTTATTTACTACATAATGTATAATGTAAAATATACCTCTATATAAATACTAATCAGAATCCACTGTCGGATTGCCGATACATTTTACTTTAGATAGATAAGTATGCACAATATTTACATCTTTGGAGTAAAATGGTCGAGGTCTTTAAACAAATTTTGGTTGTTTAAATCTTAAGCTTTATTACAATAGGTATCCATATTACGCTACATGCCTAAAACAATTTGGTTAGATTTATGCTAGTATTGGAACAAGAATAATATAAAATCTTATAACATTTTGAATTAAAAACTAATAAACAAAAACCAATAAACAAAGTGTAAAGGAATACTTGTCCATAACGAAATCTAACTTTAAATATGTACTTTTGTTTATTTTTAAAATGTTAATTTATAATATAATTTTGTTTTAATTCAACAACTTATTGAAATTTACTATCTATTCACTTGATGATTTCAGGGACAATCGCCCTTTTTTATTCATATTTGTTATATATTCCATCTATGTCGATGTTTATCATAGATTTTCTTTTTTCATTTATTTATTTTTACAAATTACTTTTAAGTATCTACAATTTAATTTAGAACTTAAACTTTAATTCACATACATGAGGAAACTCTACGTTGTAGTTTCACATAAGGAGTTACTTTTTGTTAATTAAATTAATAATATACAAATTACATTGAAATATTATGATTTGCTTAAATCGAAAAGAAAACAAATAACTTTATATACATTACTACAAAATATTGTTATACTTTGCACGTGTCAAAAATTGCGACATATGGCCTATATACCTAACTAAATAATGAACGAATGCACAAAGTCTTGACATTTCCTTGCCTAAGCTCTCAAAGTCTACAAAGTAATTTATGTAGAGAGCGAATATGGAAATAAAATTAGTGATTAAACGAACTTACCTTAAGTGAAGTTCTATCATAATTTTATGACATATTCGCTCGAAGACATAAATTCCCACCCACCACATGGAGATATTAAGATCACTAAATATCATATCTCTTCCCAACTAAGGAAATGCCATGACTTTCGTGCTGTATGTATATTTTTTAGCTCTAAACTAAATGAAGATCTAGACCAATGACAGCGACAGCCGTATGAGACCATAGAGGAAGAGTCAAACTTTTTTCTCTGAAGTGTGCAGAATGCAGGCATGGAGAACGATACTACAAAGTAATTTATGTCTTCGAGCGAATATGTCATAAAATTATGATAGAACTTCACTTAAGGTAAGTTCGTTTAATCACTAATTATAACAATAACAAAACCGGAATCTTAAAAAAAAAACTTTAAGTTAAAAAAAACACTCAAAAACTCTTGGCCCATTCGCTCAAGTGCTACGATGTCACCCACACACATACGCACACAGACACACACACATATAGACATAGACACGAGGACACGTCAAACTTAACAGACCCCTCTTTTTGTCGGGTTTTTAAGTAGACTTAACGTCCAACGCAATAATTACAGCAAGTTACTTGTAGTCAACTCGGTTGCGAGCAGTCCACTTCAAAGGCACGGTAATTTTACGCTCAATTTAAATTTCCTTAACCGCCGCCATGATGGCACTCGGTTTAATTTAACCGACTTGAAAAACATAATCATCTGAGAGCTATTTCGCAAAGGAATCGCCTAGTGTTTGATTTGTATAAAAGAGCTCGTTATAACATCATATTTTCTAGAAGTCAAATAGCATTTGCGTTTGATGCACGTTATACCGCCACATTTTCTAAGAGTCAAATAGCAATCTTGCTCGTTATATATATGTCCATCATCATCATCATCATATCAGCCACAGGAAGTCCACTGCTGGACATAGGCCTCCCCCAAGGATTACCAAAACGACCGATCGGAAGCGGCCTGCATCCAGCGCCTTCCTGCAACATTGCGCAGGTCGTCGTATATATGTCCATAATGTTTACTTATTCCGTAAAATATCTATTTATGTAAAATTAACACATCTAAATTATCATTCATCATCATTTCAACCGCTGGATATAGGCCTCCCAAGAATTTCGAATTCGATCTAGAGCGGCCTGCATCCATCCTTGTGGGTGGGTGTCCTACGCTTCGCTTGCTAGTACGTTGTCGCCATTTAAAAAACCTTTTTGTATTATATATCATGTTATTTAACTGATGTAAGATTTCATATCACTGATAAGTTTAATATCATAGCAATTATTAAATATTTTACTAATTATTTGGAAACCAACATTTCTGAATGAAAGTACTCACTAACGTAAGTAAGTTGGCTTTTAACTACTGACCACAGTCTAGTTTTTGCGGTAGAACAAAATAAAATAATAATAATTATATAACATAAAAATTACACTGGCACTACAAAAACCGGCCAATTTTACGCTTAATTTAAATACGTAACGCCGCAATAAAGCGCAAAAGAATACCAGTAAATTTCCATTGTAATCCGTGCGACGTGTTAAGTTCAGGTTTAACTTATTTTGTTTGGCCTGAATCATTACTGATTTTTAATTGAATACCAAAATGAGGGTGAACATAATTCCGGCTTATTCCATTACATTCAGAAGTTAAACCCTGTAGCGGGCGCGAGGTAGTATGCTCTACTATAACAGAGGGAAGATCTTTGCCAGGTATTTTGTTGCCCGCGGCTCCCGATAAAGTGTTTCCCGACGTGTTTGTAGTTCCTCGTTGTGGTATAAAGGTCGCCACAACCCAAAGATGACTGGACTGGAACTTAACACCAAAGCATTAGTTAATAAATATATTTTATTAACTTATTACTCTTATAAGAGATTAATGGAGTATTTTTCATCTTTAGACGTTAGAAAAACGTATTTGTTTTGGAAATCAGTGGATTGCAAGATTTGATGTAGACCTACCTATTAGTGTTTTTTAATGTTTAATCCTTGCCGCAAATTTTCAAACATTTGTCATTTTGATTTGTGAAAACATTTTACTATTGTCATTTTGTCTTACACATACATAATATTACGCCTGCTTCCCAGAGGGCTAGGCAGAGACTATAGACCTCCACTTGCTACGATTCTGACAAACTTCTTTTGCTTTATCTACACTCATCAATCTCTTCATACATACCCTTACTTTTTTTTACTTTTTTCTTTTTTATCTTATATAAGACCAAAAAGCCATATTTAGCGTTTGGTGGGCGTCATAGATCTGACCTTTAAATGCTTTAGATAATACCTAGGGCCCTTAGTCCAAACACCCACGTATAGCGCGATGGTAGGCGTAAAGGTGGGTGGGAAGTTCGTAAAAACGGATCGAAGGATCGGACGAGTTATCATATCAATATGGCTAGAAACTCATAAACATTTTAACCTTTACTCTTTCTCAATTTAAACCGTAAGTAATATCGAAGTGTCTATCAACTACGTGGAAACGCTTTAGATGCAACGTAATGTCCTGAGTTGATGCAGATTTAATTTCCAAGAAAATTAAGCGAGAGTAAACCGCAGCAAGGGAGCGTTTTTAAATTGCAACACGAATTTGTAGCTCATTGAAGTAAATTATTTTGGACACTCATCGAGAGTGAAGTTATTAATACAGAGCTATGATTATTCTGCGTATCTAGCTGCTATGACCCTATACATTGAAAAGCAAGTGGGAAACATATCAGACTTATTTTTAACAGGATAAACAGGATCTATTTCTATAAATGTGTAGTCATTGTCATTTATTTATATGAATTTTGGCGGTCTAATAATAATTTTTCAATAGGGTACGTATTATACGTTGAGCGAGGTAGTGGGCGTGAAAGTAAAAGATCAAAAAGTGGGCGACAGTGTGAATCATATCTATAGGCAACAGTGACGTTGGGTGAGAATTTGGGCTAATACAGCTATGAAACGAATTAAATACCTACCTCATTAAGTTATATAAAAGTTAATAAGCCGTTCCATGTCCGGCTTATTTTTATTAACTTAGTGTGAGTAATATGTATCTGAGCGTGTTTATACATTTACCATTGTGAGTGTATTTCAGTAACCAGAGAGAATTTTCGTATTTTGAATACGTAGTGTGTGCAATCCAGTCATGCTGCTAGTTTACGGCTTATGAAAATAGTAAGTGCGCCGATATACGTAGTTTACAATTGTTGTTAGTAATAAATGCATATAATGTTAGAAGCCCCTAAGGGAATCCGATGGGAATCGGCTTCTAAGAAGGATTCGCAACTGAAAGACAATAAGGCTAGCAACTATAAACACAAGTTACCCTAATACAAGTAAGACCAGTCAATCACATAAGTGATGTAGAGGACAGGGCTAGTGTAAAACTCAAATAAGTACATGGTGAAAAAAGATGTGACCTATGTATAAACGTCTATATCTTATATGAAACGTAAAGTTTTACTCTCATATTTTACAAATTAACAACGGTTTGCTAAACCTATTTAAGTTAAGACATGTTTTGTCTCTTTCATTTTCAATATTAAACTTTGAAAGAACGAGATAAACATATTTTAACTAAAATATGTTTAGCAGACGTTTGTTTGTTGTTTGTATGTTTGTTATAACTTTATTGTTCCAAAACAAATACATTTACAAAGACAACATACGAAAGAGCAAATATACAAAGGCGGACTTATCCCATGTAGGGATCTCTTCCAGTCAACCTGCGATAGATTGAAGGATATTCTTGCTTCTTTCTCACCTTATCCCACTTTACGTTGTGTCGGGACAGTATGTGAGTCTTTTCCATGTTTCCCTATACTTTGTCAAGGCACTTGTCTCATTCTTTTTATTTATATAGTCCATAACGTGTCATCTGTAAGCAGATCGGACATGAATTGTTTTACTATTGTGTCTGGTGTTTTGCACTGACAGGTTAACGCAAATATCGTAATTGAGAGGATATTGATGTTATACATACATACATACTATCACGTCTTTATCCCTAATGGGGCAGACAGAGCATTTTGGGTCTTGCGGTTCCATGCAGAGCCCAAGGCCGCAAGACTCAAAAGCCACTTTTAGCGTCATGGTGGGCGAGAAGATGGAAAAGCAATCAATACAGTGACGGGTTGCTAGCCGCATCGCCTGTTAAAATGATTCGCTTTTTTGCCCATTCCCTCGATCGGCTTTTACGATCTGCGCGGGAAGAGAAGCAGCTGGTACATTCTAAGTTTATTTTTATTTTTCCCAGACCAGCATTGATGTTATCTTTTATGAATATCAGGGTTAAAGTTATTTGTTATTTTATCTTCAGGATGCTGGGCGGCGTGGGAGGGCGGCACGCGTCGGTGCGTCGGCGCGGCAGTTCGCCGGGCGTCCGGCGCGGCGCGGCGGCCGGCGACTCGCCGCCGGCGTCGCCGCGCCCCATGCGCCGGCGCCGCGCCGCGCTCGCCGCCTCCGACCACAAGACCTGCGCGCTTATACACACCAGGCTCAAATTGGGGGACATCATGTGAGTGGACTTAACCCTTTAAGGCGAAATGGAAAGGGGCCACTTTTGGCGAAAACTCGTTTTAAAACTAGACGGACTATTAGTAATAATTTCAAAAGTTATTCATAAAATAGTTTAAAGGTCTTTCTAGATATTGTTACAAATCAAATTTTTAATTATCACTATATTTAGTTTTTAAACAATTTATTTCAAATGAAGGCGCCACTTTTGCTACCATTTTACCTTCACTGCCGAGGTCGGATTTATCCGACTAACTTTGTCAGGCCCATTCCTATTAACTGCCTCCGTGGTGTAGTGGTTAGAGCGTTCGGCTCATACCCGGAGGTCGCGGGTTCGATTCCCGGCGGGGACAACGACTTTGTGTTGTTCTAGTTTGGTTAGGACATTGCAGGCTGATGACCTGATTGTCTGATAAGTAAGATGATCCGTGCTTCGGAGGACACGTTAAGCTGTCGGTCCCGGTCGCTGTCTTTGACATTGGTCGTTACCTAAAACCATGTCAGAGGCCTTTAAGGCGGTTTAAAAACTCTGACACTAGTGTTAGTCACTAACACACACGATAAGAAGAAGAAGGCCCATTCCACGAACGTTGGATATATCCGACAAAAAAATGCTCGTTTGCCACATAACTGTATCGATATCCGTTTTTGGTTGTAGGTATTTATTTTAGTTCTAACAGGCCTCGCGCTGGGGGCACGACAAATGATATAAAGTCTCGCGGTGACAGGGTTAATTTACACTGCAGCGGAATCGAAGCGTAGCGACGAAATCGCATATAGCATAATGAACTTTATGCTATATACGATTTAGACGTGCGAGCCGCGCCGATTCGATTGTCTTCGACACTACACGCGCTCAATTTTAGTTTGAATATTATACTTTGATATAAAGTACATCATGATATGTACGATTTCTTCGCTTTGCTGCAATTCTGTCGCAATATGATTAAGCCTTATTTCCTATCTATTTATTTCAATTAAGGTTATTTTTATTATGTACTTACCTAAATATAATAAATGTCATATTTACCTATAATACCAAATATTAACACATTATAAAAACCGGCGAAGACCGCCACCGCAGCCATATAATAATCTTATTGTGGAAGATAACAAACCAGCAGAAAGGCCTCCGAATTTGTGCAAATTGTACATCAGTAAACATTTTTTGGTGTTATTTCCGTCACAAATATTGGTGATGTGAAAAAAGGAATCATTTGTCGAATGAATGAGATCGATTAATTAAAATAATACGAGTATAGCTACGTACCTGCAAAATTAATGGCAATTTGATTAAAAAGCCTAAGAATGTTGATTTATAATTATCTCCCCTTGTTTTCAGAGTTTTTAAATGCCTCTTGTAGGTTTTGTGTATTCTCTCTTTTGCCTGAAAAGCGTAGGTAGGCGTACCGGGAAAATGTCACTTACTCGTATCAAATTTAAAATACATTAGTTTTTAGCGCCCTCTGTTGTTTGCGACTGGTAATACTTGCTACGAATAGCTACGGCGCTACAGCAGCGCTATACATTCTCGTAGCAGCGCTACCAATTCTTGTAGCAGCAGCTACGAAATGGTTCGTAGTGCTGGCGCTACCGAGCTGCGGAAAAGTTTGGTATCAAATATAATCTCTAGCGCCATCTAACTACAAAACATGAATTCACAAGTGGTTTGGTTCTGTTCAGCAGTAAGCAGGGTTGACGTATAAATACGGAACCCTTAGAGCAGGTTTATCTAGTAAATTGTTAAGACTTCGTCACTAGATGTCAGCTATAGTATCATTAGGGGCTAAAAATATCGAATTACAATGTAATATTAAACTTAGGATAACAAATTACAAATATGCAAATATATTTAATGAAGTCAAAATTAAATTTCACTAGTTCCATTGCTGTAAATAAAATAAATGAAAAGTTTTATTGTTGGAAACCTATCATAAATTACTCATAAAATTCAAAGTAACATTTAAGAAGTTTTATACTAAATAAAATTTATTTTGAAAATGAAAAAGGTTTATCTCTGGGTTCAATAATAAAGCCCATTTCCCTAGAACAAAGGTCACCTCAGTCAGAGCGCCCGAAAATGATTCATTCGGTAGAAACATCCCGAATTCAATTCCAGAGCCGAAACTGGGGTCTAGCCTGGAATCCAATCTCAAGACATCGGAGTGATGTCAAGTATACCGTTCAGCTAGTGTAAATGGCACAGTCTTACTTCCTCCACGTGGCGAGATGCCATTATTGATTTCCGGCGAAAGACAAGGACGCCGCCATACCACAATTTGTTGCACTATTTTCTGTCTCTCTCTTTCGCCAATATATGACCTATTTTTATGCCGCTTTCCCTATATTAATACAGCCTAAGTAATTAGGTGAAAGTTCGACGTTACATTGTAAGCTTATAGAGTTTGTTTTTTTTTATTGATGGCTGTTTAGAATTCTCGGAAGCTTGTTTTGTTTTGATAGCGGGGAGCGAACAATAATTGCAATGTAATCAGGTCGAGTTTATTTGTAACTCTGTGGTTTTGTAGGTAAATAAAGAGGCGACAGTATGCAGTTGTGCATATATATACTCGTATATACAGAATTATATAATTTAATATAAGAGTACTAACCATATTAATGTATAAAAAAACTGTTTATCATTGTTTTATTGCTTAAGCATATGAGGTCTTAAATTGTTTTTACTGTTGTGATAACATGCATATTTTAAAGAAACACAATTTCAATAATGAACGTACTCGTATTTATACTATTATAGCTCTTCATATATCGTAAATAATTTAAAAAAACATATCTTTTAACTGCACTACCACAAATTCATCAAAAGTAAATAGTATCATTAAATGAAACGAGTGTTTATAGAATTATCCAGTAAATATTTTACCGGAAAGTCCAGATAAATAAATTAAATTGGAAGGTGGAAATACGCGGCAACATTGGCTGATTGACTTCGTTAACTGCGATAGTTACTCTGTAATTTTTACTGAAACAATTTATCGAAATCACCTCCAATGAAAAAATATATTCTGCCGTGAAAATATTTTGTTTAAATACTTGCTTTAAACAAATTGGTGTATATAAGGTTATCGTTCATATTCTTGCTTACCTTGTAATCATCATCATCATCAGGTCCTTTTGTCTCCACTGTAGGAGCACGACCCTCTCTGTACTACCGGAGCCAAACTTGACCAGAGCAGCCAGAGGACTTTAGCCTACACTCTCCTCGCTGGCCAGACAAGTTGGAGAGGTCTCATTGATGTTTATATATTTTTATATAGCTTTATTTAGCTTGTGTTTCCTAAGTCGTCTTCTACGACATCCAAGGGTGGACTTGGAGTGGCCCTATTCTACTCTTCCGGAAACCACACGGCAATACCTTGTAAATTCCGTGATAATACAATATAATACCCTTTATAGCACAAAATAAATAAACCCATAATGGGTCTTCACACGTTTGTTCGACGTCTCTGGGGACCCAAGAGCCGGTGCGCATTTCGGCCAAAGGCTTAGCCTTGCCGTAAAATGCGAAAATGCTGCCAGACTCTTGGGAACTCTGCCTGTTGACGGTGATGACATATGTGAAGAAGGTGAATAGATATGATCAATAAAAGTGTCACTTTTTATTGATCATATCTATTTTTAAAATGATTTTTGATATATTAATGCAGAAAAACTGATATTTAGAGAACTACTTATTTTACTCAAAAAAGTATGACGTCACAGTTGACATTTTCTTACAATACGCATAGAACGTTTTGATGTTTTGAAACATGTATCAGATTTCACTTGTTTTTTTTTTCCTAGCTTATGCCCGCAAATTCGTCTGCGTGAAATTTTAAATGACGACAACTTTATCTTCTTATTTCAGATTTTAATGAAACAAAGTCAACCTAAATACGTTCTCTGGGCTGAGCTTAATCTATTATTAAACCGTGTAAATATCTGTCTAGTAGTCCTGATGAGTATTTTTGTGAAAAAAAGTTGAGAATCGCTGAATAGCAGTATTTAACCTCATCAAGCCATCAGTCAACTTTGAAGGCTTTGTTTACCGTCTGTGATTAGCAGGAAGTTGATATAGAATGCAAACTTTTTCCATTAATACTGGACACGCAAAAAGTCGCTGCTGGTCGACTTCTGTTCTCCATCTCATAGATAAAGCCTCATTTTGATAAGAATTATTAAGCGTATGTGTTCACAATATTCAGTTGCTTTATATATTTGATCAAATTATTTCATTTCAGATATTTTTGTAAAAGTTCGCATGATTTTATTGCTTATTAAATGCCATTTTCAAAACTATTTAATTATTTCTGGGCTCAGTTATGGTAAATCTAAAAGTCTGATGAGCAAATGTTCAATTTCTCTTTTAAATTAATACATTTATAATTAAATAGTACTAGTAATACATTAAATTGTATCTCAGTATATTTTATTGGAATAGTAGTCAGTTTTAGCTGAATTTTTCTTTTATTTTAGTGTCATATAAACAGTTATTTTTGTAAAATATCTTATTAACTGAAATTAAGTGGCAGACATTGAGTGCCAAAGCTTAGCAAGAAAGTTGTAAATCATAGGATTTAACAAGCCAATTCAGTGAACGTGTACAACATCTGCAGTCGCCACAGGGCCAATGAGTATCTAAAGCATAGAACGTGCGCGAATGACAAAAATATATTAGTCATATTAGTCTATATTGTCCCACTATTGGACAAAGGTCTGGTACGCTACTGATCTATCTTGCGCAACAGACTTCCAGGTATTGTCAAAAAGCGTCAGATCATCACCCTACTTACTTGGGCGACTAAAATAAAAATTCATTACACATTAGCAAATAAATTTACTAGCTGGTCTATCTGCAATGTGACAAACACAAAGACACAAATTGCCAGGAAATCAAGTATTTGATTTCCTGGAAATTCGTGCCTTTGTTTTTACTTACTTTCATTTAACCTTATTCATTTAATCAGGTAACTTATCAAGTATCCCTTTCAGAAGTCACAGAAAATCATTTTTTTAACACTTATTATCTTGTAAATAAATTATTAGAAGTTTAAAAAATATGTTTTTTCTTCCGCATTTGAAAGAAACTAATTATCTTAACCTGACTTAAAGCTAAAACTTGATGAATGATCTTTTAACACCATTTTTAAAGAAGCTCATGTTGTATTCGCTGGTGACGCTTTTCACCAGCGACAATATGTAATAACCAAAATAGTAGCTCATTCCACAATTTAGGCGTATGTGGGTCACAGAAACGTCTACTCTATTCATATTGGGTTATATAACGTCAATGCATCGAGCGTGGCTTTGCGAATAAATACCTCGGATTAACACGGCACTAATTGGCCGCACTTAAATTTTGATACATACCGGGTAAATCTGCTTTGGAAACTAATAAATAACTTGAATGGGATTCCCGATAAATCATTTAACTTTGTATCGTTCCGTTTTGTACATAATTTTTAACGTTTTCGTAGAAACTCGATCGGTCGATCGCTCAATTTGTATTGGAAATAAAAATGAAATTGGTTTTTAAACGTCTTCAAAAAAAGGAGGAGGTTCTATATTTGATTGTATATTTTTAATGTAGGTTCACCGATATCTCCTTCAATTGTAGACCGATTTTCGAAATTCTTTGGCATTCTGCTTCCGAGGTGGTCCCGTAGAAATTTTATCAAAGTCGGTTGTGTAGTTAGGGGGGTGAAGTCGGTTTTTATTTTTGATTTTTTGTTTGAAAATACTTGTAGAGGTGGCCCGATAGATCAAAATCGGTGGTGTGGTTTGGTGTTTAAACCAGTTTTAAGTTTTGAAAAATATAAAAGTATTTTTTTGTTTTTTCAACCTGTAAAAAGTGTAAAGTGAATACAATTATTTGTTGCAGACGTTATCTTCCAAATAACATTTATGGAACATGTTTCATTAATTTTAATAAGTTTAATGGCACTACTGTAGCTATACTTCACAAAAAAAACAGTCCATATAAAGTAAGCTATGGATAAGATAAAAGAAGAAGAAGAATGCGTAATAGGGTGTTTTACCATACATTCATTCTAAATCTTAATACTAAATTAAGCTCGCATGATCAGGTCAAGATGAAAAATGATCTATTTCAAGTTGTCCTGGATCTTAGATGTTTATCTACATAGGTATATTTGTTTGTTATAAAATATAGTATCGTTGAGTTAGTATTGACACAAGTCTCTAACTTACTTTAGAGCTAGCACAGTTTGTCTGATTTGTCAGTTTATTTATTTAATTAATCTTCTACTTTTGCATCTAGAGAACAATAGAGCTAAGATAAAACATCAATTAATTTTTTACCACTTTTCTATACAACCGTATTAAAAACAGACTGAAATGCATTTATCTAAAGTCAAAACAATATATTGCTCAGTTTTGCTATATATTCATTACAAATCCAATTACCAAATCCACCTCGCCAATGTTCCTAATGTTCCCAGAGCAAGTTATGCGAGAACAAGGGAGATGGTTAATTCTGTACCTGCGAGGGACGTGCCTAGCCGAGCGTTCATGTACGCTCGTCTACTTATCAGGCGACACAGATCAGCCCCTACCTCATCTCTATTCCTTTGAAATAAAGCTCATTTTGATGTTACCGTGTCACGCTAGATGCGCCTGGAAAAGAGCACTAACGCACGCGCGTAATGATCTCGAATGGTTTTAAATATAGAGACGGCTAAAAAAAGTTTTTAATAAATAAAAACTTAACATGTGATGAAATTGATGAATAATGTATTCTATACTTTTTCTTTTTACTAAATAAAGTACTACCGAGCTAGCTGGAGTTTGTATTTAATCTAGAGTTAAACGATTTTGCATATTACTAACAATTAACTATATTTGTAACACGTAAATAAAACACAGGCTTATGCTTTTTAACACATTCTGGGACAGCCTGCCAGACACAAAAGACGTAACAATGAATTACGTCCTGAGCCGTAAGTGCCCGGCAATATGTTAAGCAATTTAATTCCATTTGTTAATCTTAACGAAGGACAAAACATTCGTAATCTCATTTAAATGAATGTCAGCTGAACGGTTTCTGAAGGCAGAATTTTCGTTTTTCATTACGTAATTATATATATATTTTTTTAACTTAGCTTCTAATACAATAACTTTATGATTCAAAAAGTGCCCTTTTCTCATACGTTTTACGACCTAATGGCCGGGTTCCACGGTCCTTTCAGTTCTGCGTCAACACTGTTGACCTCTTTGCTGAGCAAACTTGTTCAATGAGCCATTAGCGGTTATTGCACGCTCAATGGAAATATAAATGATGCTTGGTTCTATATGTCTGTCATATTTATATTCTACTAGCTGTGCCGGCGGGCTTCGCTCCCCGTGGGAATTTCGGGATAAGGAGTACCCTATGTCCTTCCCCGAGTCTCAAAATATATCCATACCAAATTTCATCCAAGTCGGTTCAGTAGTTTAAGCGTGAAGAGTTAACAAACAAACAAATATACAAACTCACTTTCGCATTTATAATATTAGTAGGAAGTAGGATCGGAGAGTAGGAAGTAGGATTAGCTGTGCTAGTGGGTTTCGCTCCCCGTAGGAATTTGGGGATAAAAACTATTCTATATCATTCCCTGGGTAACATGCTAAATCCATATGGAACTTCATCTAAATAGGTTCAGTGGTTGAAGCATGAAGTGTTAACAAACAAACAAATATACAAACTCACTTTCGCGTTTATAGTAGGAAGTAGGATAGTAGGATTGTCAAAATAAAAATTGTCAAAGCTGATAGGACGAAAAGGAAAAACTTAGAAATTACCAGTTACTTATCTTCCATATCGTTAACGGCGATCGAGGGAATGGGCGAAAATGCGAATCATGTAGTAGTCAATGATTCTAGCAATCCATCACAATGTTGATATCTTTGTCCACTTTCTCGCCACCATCCACCATCAGCATCACTGCTTTAGGTGAATCCTACTGCCTCTGGACTCTGTCTGCTTAGAGCTGCTAGGAAACGCTGTCTGCCCCATTAGAGATAAAGAATCATCAACCTAGGTTGATGCCTTTTTTAAATAATGTCAGGATCTTTTCCCCATAGATTTAGAAGGTATAAGATGGATATAGAGTAATGTAAAATGTGACCAGAAACGAAATATTTCTGTGTAACTTTTTATGGGTTGTATTTGTACCTAATACACAAACTATGGGTAAAACAGTACGATACCATCTTTCCAGTATAAGATAACTTATAAATTAACACAGTTTACAATTTGGAAAATCAAATTTTCGCGTAACGATGTTCGAGCCAGGGTGACAAAGGGTGACATGTTTTGTATGAAAACTTGTCTCATTGTCAAATTGATGCTATCTCTTTTGCTCTTATGAAGATGACACTTATCATATTATCTGTTGCACTTGGGTAGTGTGGTCTTTTTACGCAGTAAAAAAATTCTACTTCTTTGCTTTTCCCTAAAAGGGGCATGATACATCTACCTGTGATGCATTGCAGTAGCAAGCACCAATAAGCGCTACACAGTGAAAAAAAACCTAATTACCGGCCAAGTGCGATTTGCACCCGCGCACGAAGGGTTCCGTGCCATTATCGATAAAAAGAAGCTTGTTGTATGGGAGCCCTATACTTATATATTTATTTTATTGTGTTTTTAGTATATTTTTTCATTTCTGTTAGAAATACATCATCTGTGAAAATTTCAAATGTCCAGTCTAGGTATCACGGTTCATGAGATACAGCTTGAGAGACAGACGGACAACGGAGTATTAGTAATAGGTCCTGTTTTTACCCTTTGGGTACGGAACCTTTTGAAGCCTAAATTTACACTTCGTGGCGTATGTCAATGCAATGACACCACCAGACATTTGTGTTATTTTTTAAGTAAATCTCTAGATTTAAACGTCTTAAAAACAACTGACCAAAAAGCCATATTTTTACAACACTCTTTGCTTTTCTGTGTGTGTCGGCTACTTTTTAAGTTCTTATCAAACTTAAATGCTATTTCCCTATAATTTAAATAGAGCATATGTTTCAAAAAGTTGTAGTAGTTTTAAATAGATTTGTATATAGCCAGATAGCGTTTATAGATTTAACCTACGTTTTATTTTTTTAATGCAATGAAATCAGGGTTAATGAGAAAATCATACATACATTTATCACGCCTGTTTTTCACAGAGGTAGGCAGAGACTATGGACCTCCACTTGCTACGATCCCGACAGACTAAAAATAAAAATCATACTATACGCATACTATTATGACATACCATATTATGTACGTATCATAGATCTAGATTTTTGAAGTGAAAACTTCTTTAGCGGCGTTGTGCACTTTTTTTGGAATGGGTAAAAAATGTTAAACTCGCGTCAGGACACGCTCGCGTCAGGACACTTGACCTGATCGAAAATTCGTAAGACGGATGGAGAGTAGACAGCTGGCGCGGCGTAGGAGAGGGAGTGTCCCCCTCTCTTTCTACGGCGCCGCGAAAATGTATGCCTGCGCCTGCTGTTTCGTATATCAAAAATGCACAACGTTAATATTCAAGTTTTCACTTCTGCCGGCACTCCCAGAGTGCAAACCGTCGTTTTTTTTTTACTGTCTATTTTCTTGTCATGTCATATTATACTCACACACATGACTAGAAGTTCAGTGAAACCAGATTATAGATGCACTGTAAAACAAACAGAGTTGAAGTCGGAACTTTCTAACTCGCGCACTAACTTCTACGATATCATAAGATATAGAGGGTCATAGAAGAAAAACCTATGCAAATTATGTGGCATATAAACACGTATGGCGCGATTGGCTATTTTATTGAAGACTGTAAACATACATACATACATACATACATACTATCACGTCTTTATTCCTAATGGGGCAGACAGAGCATTTTGGGTCTTGCGGTTCTATGCAGAGCCCAGGGCCGCAAGACCCAAAAGCCACTTTTAGCGTCATGGTGGGCGAGAAGATGGAAAAGCAATCAATACAGTGATGGGTTGCTAGCCACATCGCCTGTTAACATGATTTGCATTTTTGCCCATTCCCTCGATCGGCTTTTACGATCTGCGTGGGAAGAGAAGCAGATGGTACATTCTAAGTTTTTTTTATTTCTCCCAGACCAGCATGGGAGAAATAAAAACACTAAACATAATAAGAAATTAATCGTAAATAAAACATAGACAGTGGTGACCATGTGGTGACTCAAGTAAGTCACCACTGTTTATGTTTTAGTTTTTAATAGACAGTTTCTTAGAAGTGAGATACGAGCTGTCAGTCAATAGTTTTGTTACGAATGAAACAGAACAGATTTTAGCACTGGATAGCATGCTCATTGTTTGGCATAGCATTATCACGGCTACGAGTAAATTATGTTTTTAGTAATAAAGTTAAATATCCTAATATTATTTAATTGAATTCTCTTTTTATCAACTCTCTTATCCATAAAACCAAGAACTATTTTCTTCATGTTCCAAATCATATTTCAAAATAGACTGCGAGAGTATATCATTCACACTCGTGATCGTAGCATAATTTAATAGGGTAGTTAATCGATTACATAGGTTAGCCCTTCAAATGTCGGCATAGCAGACACAATAGTAAAACAATACATCAGACGCCCGCTCCGGGCGTCCGACATTTAAAGGGTTAATACAAAAGCAAAAAAAAGGCGACGAGTTTGAACGTTTCTTCTTAATCTTGTCCAAAATACCTACCGTGTACTTATTTGGACGTTTGATCTTTAAGTACATCACTTATTACCCAAAGCAACCCTAAAGTGTTAATTGTACAAGATGAGTCGTCTTTCTGTTAGTCTCTTTAATTTTCGCGCATAGGTATACAGACACTGAAACAGTTTGAAGCATGCATTTGCGCGGCGCCGGCACAAAGCAAAAACTTGGTGCCCCACAAACCTAAGAGAGATGTGCATTGTTACCGTCCAATATGGCGGGTGGCCTTTTCTAATGACTTTGCTTTTTTATTCGTACTTAAAGCAAGAAGATTGATTTCTTTTATTTTTATTTAATCTTTATTATGTTCATCAAACATGACGCGAAACTGGGCAAACGAGGCGATGGAAAGTTTAGGCTGGGAAACTTCGGATACGGAGTGCGAAATAACAGGGGACGTAGGCTGGCTGATTTTTTGGAGCAAGAGGGACTCTTCGCGATGAACTCTTTCTTCAAGAAGCCGCCACAAAGGAAGTGGACCTGGTTAGGTCCAGCAAAGAAGAACCAGCCCCCTGTTAAAAACGAAATCGACTTCATCTTAACGACTAAGAGACGAATATTCAACGATGTCTCAGTGATCAATCGGATGAAACCGGGAGCGATCATCGAATATTAAGAGGCATCGTGAATATTGATTTCAAGGTCGAAAGATCGCGGCTGATGAAGTCGATGCTTTGACCGACGCAAATCCAAATCGAAAACTTCGAGGGTTTCCAGCTTGAACTATCAAATCGCTTTTAAGGCCTTCAGGATTGCGTTACAGTGGACGAGGTAAACCAAGGGTTTATACAAGCTGTCCTAGCGGTGGGATCGAAGATGTTTAGGTCCCGCCCCAAACAAAGACCTCAGAAAATCTCTGCTGAGACCCTTACCTTAATGGCAGAACGACAATAAAGCCCCCTGCAGACCTCTGAAGATGCTGAATCATATCGGCAGCTCAACAGACGTATACAAAAGTCCTTGCGACACGACATCCGCTCCTTTAATACTAAATGTATTAAGGAGACGATAGAGCAGAACAAAGGCTCCAAAGTGTTCTTGAGAGCTATGTCGGTTGGGCAAAGCCGATTGATGAAGCTAAAGAATGAGGACGGCGACGTAGTGTCGACAAAGGAAGGGGTTCTGGCGGAGATCGAAAGGTTTTATGGACAGCTGTACATCTCAGTTTCACAACCCAGCGGACAAATGGCTGAAGACCCAAGAGCCAAGTTAACCCGACACTATACCGAAAATATCCCGGACATCTGCCTGTACGAGATTAGGATGGCCCTCAAACAGCTTAAAAACAACAAGGCGCCTGGCGAGGATGGAATTACAGCAGAGCTTCTGAAAGCGGGCGGAACACCGGTACTGAAAGTCCTTCAGAGGCTCTTTAATTCCGTTCTGCTCGAGGGCGTAACGCCGGAAGCGTGGAGCAGGGGCGTGGTAGTCCTGATCTTCAAAAAGGGAGATAGCACCCTATTGAAGAACTATAGACCTATCATGCTTCTGAGTCATGTATATAAGTTGTTTTCGAGGGTCATCACGAATCGTCTCGCAAACAGGTTTGATGCCTTCAAGCCTCCCGAACAAGCCGGTTTCCGTAAATTTTTTAGTACCATGGACTATATTCATACGCTGCGGCAAGTAATAGAGAAGACGAGTGAGTATAACCGGCCGTTATGCTTGGGGTTCGTTGACTATGAAAAAGCCTTCGATGCGATTGAAACATGGGCCGTGCTTCAGTCTCTCCAGCGATGCCGTATTGACTATCGGTATATCGAAGTATTGAAGTGCTTAGACAGTAACGCCACTATGTCTGTCCGAGTACAGGAGCAGTGCACGAGGGCAATTACACTGCATAGAGGTGTAAGACAGGGAGACGTTATATCTCCGAAACTGTTCACCGTTGCACTAGAAGATGCCTTCAAGCTTCTGGAATGGGAAGGATTTGGCATTAACATCAATGGCATCAATATCACTCACCTTCGATTTGCCGACGATATCGTTGTCATGGCAGAATCGATGGAAGACCTAAGTACTATGCTCGGAGATCTAAATCGAGTTTCCCAACAAGTGGGCCTTAAAATGAACATAGACAAAACGAAAGTAATGTCGAATGTCCATGTTGCGCCCCTACCTGTTTGTGTTGGGAGCTCCACCCTCGAAGTTGTAGACCAGTATATCTACTTGGGTCAATTGATCCAGGCAGGAATTTCCAGCTTCGAGGTAGAGGTCTCTAGACGAATCCGACTCGGCTGGGCAGCGTTCGGGAAGCTACGCAGTGTCTTCTCGTCAAATATACCTCAGTGTCTTAAGACTAAAGTTTACAACCAATGTGTGTTACCAGTGATGACTTATAGCTCTGAAACATGGTCCCTTACTATGGGTCTCATAAGAAGGCTCAAGGTCGTGCAACGCGCTATGGAAAGGGCTATGCTTGGTGTTTCTCTACGTGATCGAATCAGAAAGGAGGAAATTCGTAGGAGAACTAAAGTCACTGACATAGCCCAGCGGATTAGCTCGTTGAAATGGCAGTGGGCGGGACACGTAGCGCGACGAACCGATGGCCGATGGGTTAAAAAGGTTCTCGAATGGCGACCACATACAGGCAAGCAAAGCGTAGGACACCCGCCCACAAGGTGGTCTGAAGACCTAACCAAGGTCGCTGGAAGGCGCTGGATGCAAGCCATTCTAGATCGGTCATTTTGAAAAATAGGATATAGGAATAGAATAGTATTGATTTTACAATAATAATTAAATGAGTTTTAGTTTTTGAAGTTATGTGTTTTGGTTACGTAAACAAAAAGTCGTAGCAAGTATATGGGAACACAGCAGTGCCCCCGCCAAGTTGAGCAACAATTTAAGTCACAGTCATTCGTACTATAACTTTGTTGAATCTTTTTTATCAGTACGTAAGAAAAATGTTAGGTCATCTGATACGACACGACAGAATCATAAGAATCACCATTGTAGGGAGAAAGTGAATGTCGTGTCGTAAAGCGAAGTAAAACAGCTGACGGACGAGAGAGAAAAGTGGAAAAAAATCATACTCCATCGACAAGAGCATAGCTCTTAAATAATAGTACCTGAGTAACCGAGCTTTGCTCGGTCGGTTACATCTCAAACATTAATATTTATGAAATTAACATTATTATTATTTTTAAACTTTTCTAAACACAGTACAAAATAAAATAAAAAATATAAACATGAACATAAAAAAAAACAAAAGTAAGTCACCGAGTGGTATTCGAAAACGTAACACTCTTTCTAGCGGTTAGCATCCTTAACCGCTGAGCTAAGCGGATGGCGGCCGGCGCGACGTAATTAGCGACCATATTCTGCGTGGAAAGAAGACGAATGAAAACTCAAAAATACGCGTTTTCCCAAACATAAGACTAATCTAGATCAATTGTTTACCCCCAAAAACACCCATATGCCAATTTTCAGCGAAATCGTTAGAGTTGTTTTCGAGATTACAGAAATTTATAAATAAATAAATATACAAGAATTGCTCGTTTAAAGGTATAAGATAGAAGGATTTATTCTTGATTTACCTTAACTATCAACTTAAAATCAATATTCTTGAAAAGGTATGTAACCAGAAAAGATGTTAGGTTACCATTGAATAGACAAAAACAAACTTCTCTTTTACCACGTGGGCAAAACCGTGGGCAGCTAATATACAATTACACGAAAGTTTAAAGGTTAGGTTAGGTTCCAGCAAGGATTTTTAAATATACTTACGTGCAAGTAATGAAAAGGTTTCGTAAACGTTTGGTAAATGTCAGAGAAACATGAACCTGGTTAAATACGATTCTCGTCTGTTCATATCCTAAATGTCAACATCGAAATTACTGCTTCTTTGGATATACGCAAATCACACTGTTGCTCACTCCTTCGTAGTTTAAAGGTCACGTGTGTTAATTAACTCTCCCATGCTGGTCTGGGAGAAAAAAAACTTAGATTGTACCAACTGCTTCTCTTCCCGCGCAGATCCTAAAAGCCGATCGAGGGAATGGGCGAAAATGCAAATCATGTTAACAGGCGATGCGGCTAGCAACCCATCACTGTACTGATTGCTTTTCCATCTTCTCGCCCACCATGATGCTAAAAGTGGCTTTTGGGTCTTGCGGCCCTGGGCTCTGTATAGAGCCGCAAGACCCAAAATGCTCCGTCTGCCCCATTAGGGATAAAGACGTGATAGTATGTATGTATGTGTGTTAATTAAATATGGCTAAATACGTCACGTTGAAGCAGTTGTGCCGGTTGCATTGTTCATCTTTGAGGCATGAGCTCGATCCTCGCTGTCCCTGGCGATGCTCGCATTTTGTAGGGATCTCTTATGTTTAAAGAGACTACTTATGTTTAATTAGACCTACTACGCTAGATTTCTATTTATCCTGAAGGTTGACTAGTAGGGAATGCTATTAGCATTAAGTCCGTCTTTTGTACCATTTATTATTGGTAAAATAAGTTTATAAAATGTTAAGAGGTTATAATAGTATTTTATGCAACAGTTGTATAAGAGGGTTCAAAATATGCGAGTGGCGCAGGTTACGATGCGAGCTTTAGCGAGCATCGTAAGAAGACGCCATCGAGCATTTTTTGACGTACTTATACAACGTTGCATACAATACTTTTTCTACGACTATATTTACTAAATAAAATACAAAAATAAACAAAGAAAAATATGAAAATGTATGACATCATTTATGTTTGGTAGATAATAGGCATCTATGGTAAACTTTTTTTTTTTTAAATTGACGTCTCCCTAGTGAATATATCACGAATATGTTAATAAAACGTTTTTCTTATGTTGGCAGTATGATAGATTCAAAGAAAAAAAAAGGTTCTAAGTCTATGGCTAGGAGTATCGTCTGAGTATCGTTTTGGCGAAATAACGATACAAGTGCTGTTATGGGGAATAGACTATAGACTTTCCTGAAGTCATAAATAATCAATGTTCTTATAATAGTGTTCGTGACTATGTAAAAGGCAAATAACAGTAGAGGAGTAGAAAAAAATAAATAATAAATCATAGCCTATTTTACTCGTTTGTTATAAACGAGTAAAATAGGCTATGATTTATTATTTATTTTACGTATACATGCTTTTTATAAATTTATAAGAATTTTAAAATCTGACTACTAATTTTTGAATAAGCATTACTATCGCTTTCGAAAGTTAAGCGATACCGGGTGTGGTCCACATTTGTAACATAAGTGTCGCGAATGCGAAGCAAGTGTGTATTTTTACTATTTATTTAAATATCAAGGTACCTACCTAAAAGTGAATGTTTGGCTGTTAGCAATTTTATTCTTTCGTGCGTGCGCGGATGGTTGCACAGAAGAAGTGAACGCGGCGTGAGGAGGGTTATGCGCGGCCGCATACCATCAGAATTTTCTAACAGAAAAATTCTAACGTTCGCCTGAAGGCACTCCGTGCATATATTTTGTATTAGCTCCCGCACACTGTTAGAAAAATTCTAACGGCCCGTCCGTTTCTGATGTCCGCCGGATCGCACCGTTGCCGGACGTCAGAATTTTTCTGACAGAAATTGCGGAAGGCGTGTTTACCATACATTTTGTACTAGGCCCCGCACACTATCAGTTTCGCGTCAGGTCAGGCACGCCGCGGCACGGAGCACACGTGTTAGTCATAGGCATGAGGAATGGAAAAATATTTTTGGTGAATCGGTTAGATTATTAAAAAATATTGTACACGATTTTTTCTTTTCTCTGAGAAACCAAAAATGACAAAGATACAGCGCATATAAATTTCACGTGACGTCACGGCTGGGTACGATTTTTAATTAAGTGTGACGTCGCAAACCCCCACTCCGGAACTTTGACGCTCCGTATCTTTGTGAATTTTTACTTTTTTGGTAAACTGAAAAATACGAGTCCATTATTTGGATAATCTAAAAGACGGACTAATTAAAATCATACTTTTCGGACCCTGTCGTCACCCCTATTGTTTTATGTTTGTTATTGTTTAGGTTCCTACGTTCTCGACGCAAAATGAGTACGATTCAAGATTTGATCGCCGAAGTTGAGAAATATCCCTTTTTGTAGAATCTCTACAACGAAAATGATCAAAATAAAATACAGAGGGATTTAGCGTGGGAGCAAATATGCCAAATAATTATATTCATAATTGCTATCTTGTAATCTTGTCGTATTAAGAGGGTGAACCCAATATCGACGGTTTAGCTTTCTTTTTAGGGTTCCGTAGTAAACAAGGAACCCTTATAGTTTCGCCATGTCTGTCTGTCTGTCTGTCTGTGTCTGTCCGTCCGCGGTCCTACTCAGAAACTATAAGGACTAGAAAGCTGTAATTTGGCACGAATATGTATATCAATCATGGCGAAAAAGTCGTAAAATAAAATATGGAAATAATTTTTTTTTAGGGTAGCTGCCATACAAGTAAAGAGGAAGTCAATATTTTTTTACTGTACAGACACATTGTGTTGGGTATCGTTGAATAGGTCTTTCAAAAATATTGTGAGCTTGGGAACACCATTTTTCAATTTAGGGATCCGTGTCTGAAATATTTAGGTTCAAATTATTTTTTTTTGTTAAAATCACATGTCCCCCCCATCTATCTGCTAAACGGTTCTATAAGGACACGTGAAAAAAATCACAGCTATAGTAAATTTAATGTAGTTTAAAGGAAAACTATCAGAGCTAAGTAGGGTTAACAAATTAAAAAGTTATAGGCGATCAACTTATAAAATTTACTCGAAAAGGAAAATTTCATAATAATTCAATAGATACGTATGTTTATACGTTTTAGACGTTTTTAGTGGCATGAATTCAAAGTTGGCATTACAACTACGGAACCCTACACTATGCGTGGCCCGACACGCACTTGGCCAATTTATTTTATTAAAACAAAAAAAGACGTGCTAAGAACAATAACGTATCTTCATCCATATTGGTAATATAATTAATGTACGTATAGAAGTACAGATGAAACACGACTGGGCTAGGTCGCGTCTCCGCAAACGCAACACGACTGGGCTAAAAAGCTGCCGGATCGAAATTTCTGACAGTATGTGTGGTGCGTCCGGCATGCGTCCGGCGAGCGTTAGAATTTTTCTGTTAGAAAATTCTGATGGTATGCGGCCGCGCTATATTATCTGTGGCAGATGAAAAACAGCGGCAAGGACATAATAAGATGGTAAAATTGTAATTTCTGACGATTAATGAGATTTTACGAGAGATAGAGTTTCGTGTTTTGAGTTAACCGATGCGTCGGTTTTTGTTATTGATTTATTGCAAGTTGCGACTTGCAATATATAAATCAGAGAGAGAATTACCAATGCGTCGGTCTATTAATTGGTCTATTGTTAACTGCATGTGTTACAATAGATAGAGAAGAGCTAAGAGAATAAGAGATTAAGATTAGTTGGTCTATTGTAAACTGCGTGTGTTACAATAGATGGAAAAGAGATAAGAGAATAAGAGTTTGAATTAGTTGATCTGTTGTAAACTGCGTGTGTTACAATAAATAGAAAAGAGCTAAGAGAGTAAGAGTTATGAGCGAGGCTCGAGGTGGCTATAGGGGAGGTTGGAAGCCACACGGGGATGCGTCCCCAAAGAGAGAATTCGGTGGAACAGCCACCAAGTGTAAGCGGATGGAACAGCCATCCCAAGTGTAAGCGGATGGAACAGCCATCCCAAGTGTAAGCGGATGGAACAGCCATCTCAAATCCTGTGGAACAACCACCAAGTGTTTGCGTAACACTGTAATTGTATCAGAGATAAAGCTGAGTATACCAGACGAGATGAGGGTGTAAGGCAGTAGTATGAGTACAGGACTTTCGTCATGATGACCATTTTTACCAGGCCAGCCTTGGTCATAGGCGACAATAAGTAACCACAAGTGGCATAAACATTTTCTCGAGTTCCTCAATCTGTGGAAGATATGTAAAGTCGTTGATTTCATCTGTCATTGTATGGCAGTTGTCAACTATGTCAGATGTTTTGTTTGTTTTTAGTATGTGTGCCTAAAGCACACATACGAAAAACAAACAAAATGGTCTCGAAATAAATGCCTCATAAATGCTTTTGTCTCCACATAACTAATACCAAAGACAACCCATTTTTAGGTCCATGTGTCAATTGCACGGGTAGGGCGGTGCATCGGTCGTTGACCTCGGTCAGTAGGTCGCCGCCGCAGTCCGACTGGCGGTACTGCGCTCCTGTTACATACACTTGAACTTCGTAAAAACAAGCCTTGCTTTTTCGTTGACTGTTAAAAAATTGTTCTAGTGGTATCTACTTTCTGGGTTGGATTTGACTTACAGAAAACAATGCTACTAATACTAAAGTTAACTTTGGAAAAAGTATACTACTTTTTAGCAGGACTCGAAGCATAGTATGTAGCTCGTTGACTCGATATATTTTATTATAATTTATTTATATTACTATACCTAATTTAATTAAATATTAAGCTCTAATTAAATAATCAAATAAAAAAGTGTGTGAAAAACCAGTACCGACACTCCTAATGGATGTGTAAAAAAGACTTATTTATCAAGCGATTGATAAATAAGCATCAATTATTATACTCACTTAAGAAAGTTCTTACACATGAAAGTATTTTTAAATGTTCTCGCAAAAATTTTCTTTACAAACAATTCCAAAGAAACATTTAAGTACGTACAAACAACGTACATAGAACAAATTAAGTCTAATTACTTTTTAACTGCACACATTATACTTTTCTAGCAAGCAACACGCGGTAAGACTACCTATTTTGCAGCAAATACTTTTGAATATTGCATACTCAACACAACACCGTAGTGCTCATAAAGTAGGTTAATAAAAAGAGAACTTTTAGAGCTTCCAACGTTTCAGCTATACATTCAAATAGTTTACGCGAAGGCATGCCTGCGAACAAAAGGAAACATAAAAGAAAAACTGCAATAGTAGGCAGGCCTACGGACCGAAATGCAAAGAGGAATATTCGAGAGCAAGGGACCGAGATGCGTCTCATTTTGGGTGTAGATATTACAATTTTGGAGTAAAATGTCTTTTAGCAATGACAAAGGATGTTCAACAATTGGTACTTAGTTATCTGAAAAGGCATACGATTAATACGAATACTCCTAGATCTAGATATTTTTTACTGGATGAAATATAGCTACCCTGAAAAAATATCCGGGATTACAATTATAATTTCTTTTTTGTTTGTATAACCACTCTTTAATTGCATTTACTCTAATAACATCGTAATATTTGTTTTTTTTGTACTACTCATTCTTCTTTGTGAAGTGTGTGAAACTATATTACGCCATAATGCAGATAATATATTACTTAAAATGTACACCCAAACCTGTGCCCAAATGAAACAAAAATATACCTAGATTTAATACTTTTTCTGTCGTTAGTGTGTATTATACGTATGCATCATGTGTACAATAGACTTTTTCTGCTCAAGGCTTTGAGGCTCCAAAATTATTCACATTTAATCTTCCGGCTTCCGTGTGTGCAGTGCAGGCCAGAGTAGAGCCTTTTTAATCGCGCAAACACTGGGCTGCGACGGGCGGGCGCGGCCATTTTCCTGCTCTTTAAGTTCAGTTTACATTGGACAAGTTTGACGGCGAGTGATTTTGCGATTAAACGACATCTTGAAATAAGAAATACGACTGAATGTTGCAAGGTGAAGTAGTAGGTGAGTAAAATGTAGGTTGTAAAGAAGTATAGATTTTTGGTATAAATTGCATTAAAATTAAAAGTTCTGTAACCCTTCAATACCTACAATACCTCTCCAACCTGTCTGGCCAGAGTGGAGAGTGTAGGTCAAATCATCTGGCTGCTCTGACCAAATATAGCTCTAGTGGTACTGAGAGAGTCATGCTCCTGCAGTAGGGACTAAAAAGACCTGTTGCTGATGATGATAATGGTAATGGGTCTAACAAAATATACTGAAACTTTTGAATGGTGAGTCCATGATTCTATGCAACTTTTCGTTGGTGATCGTCGTGCTAGTTCATGACAGCAGTGAGAGACAAATCTTTTAGAAGAAAATAAACTAAACAAAATATTTCTGAGATGAAATCGTTTACAACTTGCCTACGTTGTCTACTCTGGTTCATCAAGCTCACTCGGCTAACGTGAACCTTATCTTTACTGCCGCTTGAGTACACTGCAACGTCATCGCATATGTATGTATATGCACACCACTGGATGTTGACGAAAGGTAGAACTAAGTAGTAATTAAGTACTAGCCTACAGGTTTATAAAGCTAATAGTAATGACTTCGTAAAAATCTGACATACACGCTTTTACTGATAATGTTGCTCTATCCCTTCAATAGTAATAAAAATGATGTCTGCAAAATGATGAAAACACGACACAATATTATAGTCCTATGTTACATCTTTAAAAAGGGACACTTGCAGCTTATAGCTATACCTATTTGTGACACGATTGTTATTTATATTGTTATTGTGTGAAAGTCCCAAAAAGTATTTAAGTATAATTAGTTCGGTTGAATAAACATTTCTGTTAAAGAAACACGAATGTTTTTGATTTGATAATAAGGAAAAGTTCCTCGAATTGACGAAGTCAGTCATCCATTCAACAACATATTGCCCGTGTTATGAAACCCTCCACCCTGTGTTTACGTTTATACGTGGATGTTGTACGGGACATACATTGCGTGTCACAAAGTTGTTGACGTATTAATGGCTTCTGAGCGGAGCTATTTTGGGAAAATGCGCGAGATCAGGAGTGGGATTTGGGAATTTATTTGGCTGGAAGTGTCATTACAAGCGCCTGCATTTCTTGCACTGAGAGCGCCGTGCACCAACTATCTTTGTAGACAAAGGAATTTTATTTATGAAATTTAGCCACTGCAATTTTTTTAAATAAATTTAGATCATTTATTCTCATTCATGTAAGTATATAAAACTTTATTACACCAAAACAAATACCTATCTTATGGTTTATGTACTGTGACTGAATTTACATACCTCATAACTCGGCAATCTTTTGACTGATTTGGCTCTGGTTTGAACTTAAAAATTCCATTGGGCGTTCTTCAGAATTTTTATGAAGATTCGAGTAAAGATTCTCGAGATGAATAGAACAAAAATACAAACGCGGGATAGTCCACGTAGACTCGGAAAACTTTGTTTAAAAGATAAATATAGACTATATAATAGAAACATTAAAATTATGTAAAAAAACATATCATCGAATCAAACTAAAAACAATTGCTGAAATCATAGAGCTATGTCAAATTTCAACATATCATACATGTAAAAGTAAATCAAAAAAGATTTAAAAAATCTACAAAAAAATACCAACAGTCCTACCGTCTTGTTAAAAATGGCGTTTAAACTTTGGATTTTTGGCTCTGTCTATCTATTGAGAGATAAAGACGTTCTAGAATATAGGTCCTAAAGTAATAGGTCAAGACATTGCTTAATTCTGACACAAAAACGTGTTAATATAATATTATTAGTACTAATGTAAGATGATATCACTAGATATTTTAACACAGTTTTATTTACACAGTGGTTAGGAAGTTAGGGTTGACGCTCGCCCCTGAGGATGACCACCTAAACCGATCGAAACTAGTCGTCCTGTTCCGAATACACTATGTGATTAAAACCGTGTTAAAAATACCTAGTAATCTATAAATAAATATCTTCGAAAGTGATAACGACGGTCCATGCACAGAGTATACCTTTATACATTGCTACATATCATGTCTATTTCTCCGCAAGTCTGTGGGGAACACTAAGTTTCCCGGGCGACAATTTACGGCCAAAGCCGTGCGCAGAAGTTCCAACTGTTTATACGGCACGGTGAACAAGAAAAGTCATTTAATGTCCGATAAATGTTTATTTTTATTAATACTTCGTAAATTTTCTTTTGGACTTTATGAAGATCGTATTGAAAAGAAGACGATTTTATTTGTAAGTTTATTTCATGTTAACGCTATAAATTAGATCAATTGTCTTTTTAATATTTGATCGGGCTGAATTAGGTGTTAAATATACGTATATCTATTATAAAAACAACCGTTATATTAACCCGGAAAGCCTATAATTCATGTCCCATTTACCATTGAAAATAAAGTAGAGATACATTTTCGTCTAAATAGCGTGTCTGTCGTAAATTTGGTTAACCTTCAATTAGGTAAATAATTACTGGGGAATGAGTAGCATAGTGCTATCGACATTTTACTAAAATCATAAATGAAATAGTTCTATGACGACACACGTAATGTACTTAGTGTTAATCCGTTATTTTTCCAGTAAGCCAAAGCAGATACTTTTTTATATATCTATGGGCTCTGTATGATATACTCAACCGTGACGTCATAGTTTTTGGTGTAAATCAAAGACAGGGCCGAAGTAACGCCCTCAGTTGAATTGAATTATTTAATCGTAAAATATATTTATATCTATCGTATTTTATAGACTTAAACGTATCAAATTTTTTTTTATGAACATCCATTGATTGTAATTAAGTTCATTTATCGTCGCTTCATCTTATTTTTAAACTCGTTTTCACCAAAAGAGCAACCTTAGGCATAAACGTATTTAAAATCTAGACGGACTACCAATGATACTTTCAAAGGAGATTCATAAAATTATTGAAAGGTCTATCTTACGCCTAACAATTTGCAAAACGTTAACTATCACATTTACGTTGAAACAACTTATTTTAAATGAGGACGCCACTTGTACCCTATCTTTACCCTTTTGCAATATATGATCCATAGACCTAGATTGTTTTACTTTATAAAGATCAATGACAAGTGACATACTCAGATACAATACCTATGTATTGTATCTGAGTATGTCACTTGTCAAGTGTGTAGTTTTCACTTTGTTTTTACCAGGTAGTGTATCTATATACACCACCTGGTAAAAACAAAGTGAAATTCCAGGAACGGCCCGATGTCGGGTGCACATTGCACGTTTCCTGTAGATTGACTGCACGTAATCCTATTTACAGCTCGTGTAATGAAGTCTTTCTGTTTGTAAGATGAACTTGCAACGTAAGAATCAATTAGTGTTTATTAGAATCATCAACATCAGGTTTTTTTGTCTCCACTACAGGAGCACGATACTCTCTGTACTACCAGAGCCATACTTGCCCAGAGCAGCCAGAAGAATTAGCCTAAGCTTTGTTTGGCTTGTTTTCCCTAAGTCGCCTTCTACAACATCTACGGGAGGACTTGGAGTAGCCCTATTCTACTCTGCCAGAAATCACATGGCAGAAGCAGAATAGAACATCTTTTCTTGACAGACAGGGCCCTGGGTTCAAAGGTCCAAAATAGCAAAGGGTTGTTAGCATGATGCATTCCGCTCTTTTGTTCAATTTCTCAATCGACTCTCACAATCTGCTTTATTATAGGAGCAGTTGATACATTTTACACTTATTTCCTTTGTCACACTCCGGTTAAAAAAAATATTAAAGCAGCTTGTGAAATAAAGTCTCTAAGTCTACTTGGACATAATCTTCTTACAGAGTAGGAACTCTGTAATTCAATTAAAGACCTACTTCTTTAAAAGAGAATAGAGATGATTTCCTTTTATAGAAGTAAGTCTTTACTCATGTTTTACGATATTAAGTATAGATAAAAATCTTCATTCGATATCGCAAAACATGAGTAAAGAGTATTCGATTGCAGCAGATTTATTGAGACGTCTCGGAAGTGGTAATCGATCTGACAGAGCTCGCCACACTGTCTGCATCGCGGTTGAAATGTAAATACTTTAACAATGAACACGATATGTGATTTGTCCTCAATAGACAATCCTTGATCACGATTTGTGAGATTTATAGGTTTAAACTGGTAGACTATATTACACAGTTTTAAAAAATCTTGGTCGTTGGTTTTACCTTCATAGTGTGTCAAAAAAGAAGTCGATTTACTTGCCAATATCTAGTTTGTATATATAGTTAATATCTAAAACTATGTATAGTTTCATTCAGGCATTCTCTGAGATATACCTACCATTTTATATTTACATTTACGTTTAGGTACAACATAATAAGGTAATAGAATGCACAAGACTGATATAGAAAGAAGAGTAACTACGGGAAATCTTATAAATGGGGCACTGCACTAGTTGATTTCTCATTTGTATTGGTGATCGAAATATTTTTTCGCTCTAGAAAATTTGTTATTAAAGGAAAGTATGGCAGACTAAGTTCTTAGACATTATTATAACATGCACTGTATGTTATTTGTAGACTGTTTGAAAAGCGTCTGTGTGTTGCTGTGTAATTGGGGAGCAAAGGCAGAGAATTCCAGCTGAAAACAACAACGAATGTTTATTTACAACGAAGCATCGCAAAAGTTCCTTGCTTGATTATTTTGAAAAACGTTTTACAATTTCTCAGCACTGCATCAAAATACAGCTTTCATTTTACTGTTACGCTACAGCGCTATACTTTTAACTTTTATCGTCATCATCATCAGCAGTTTGTCCAATAAATTGATGTTGTCTAGTCTGCAAAGGGGAAAAATGTAGAGACACCGAGTATCATTGTGACTAAGTAACACAAATTTGCTCTCTCGTATTGTTTTTTATGGAATAACAAATGATCCTGAAAGTGATTAGCTGTATCGGCACCTGGAAGTGCATGCCTTGAACCATTCGGGTTTGCAACCAAGTTCACAATCGATAGGGTCGTGTTGTGGTGCGTGGTGCTGGTGCCGGTGGGGTGCACGCTTGCAGGCTGAAGGCAGAAGCCTCAAAGGCGCGGTGCGGCGCGGCGCGGTGCGGGAGTGCGCGCGCACGCGGCGCGGCGGGGCGGGCGTGCGCGGCTCAGTGGCGTGCAGCGCGCGCCGCGGACGCCCGCACCGCAGTGTCGAGCAGGAGCCCGCCATGCCCGGCCCGCGCCTCTCCCGCGCCGCCTGACAGCATGGCCTTCCCGACCGCCACCATCACACGCAGCCACGCTCTGACGACGGTACGCATCAGTGACCATCCACACAGTGACCCCTACTGGCCCCAGCGCCAACCCTCCCCTTCCAAACGCCGCGCCAACCTTCGCTCCCAGTGACAGTGCTTCTTCCGCCTAGAAGTGAGGGTCGGTCAGCGCAGAGCTTTCGTCTCGATTCGATCGTCCGCAGACCGAAGGAGTAGGCGCGAGTGGTCGCCGCGCTCCACTAGATGGCGCCGCGGGTCGCTCCTGCGGCGAGTGCCTCCGCCCGCGCCCCGCCGTCGCCGCCTTTTGTTTCGCGCCGTTCGTGTACATAAAATAATAATTGGCAGGCCGGTGTTGAGCAGGGCCGCACGGCGCCGAGCCGTCGCTGACGTCAGCGGAGCCCGGGCCCGTCCCGAGCCGCGGACCGGCTTCCCCGACCTTCCGCCAGCGCCGTCTGCCACTAGCCCGACACACGCCACTGACACGTCAGGCCCTACACTAACCCTCCGCCCCTCTTACGTGCCAAACCGTTACCAAATACTAAATATTAACAATTGCCTGAATTTCTGATACACTTTACCGATTTTGAACAATCGTACACAGCATACATTGTGGTTATTGTCGGTACGTTATGACAGCGCGCTTAAAATGTGCAGGTTTCATTCATGTAACCTACGAGGGTTCGCGATTGATCTGCACCTAGCAACAGAAGGGTCAGCGGCGGCGGAGGCGACCATTTTTTCGAGTCTCCCTGAGTATTCGGTGGATATGTTTGGAATCCGGAGAGAGTTCTCGCGTTTAGCCGTGAATTCGTAGTTAAAGGAGTGCGGTGTGCGAGGCGCCGCGCCCATGTCCCTGCCGCTGGTGAGTGCTAGCTTGTAAGGCTTCGGCGTGCCATTTCCACCAGAGTCATCGCGTACTGTACTCACAATAAGCCAATAACTTCTGTTCCAGTTGTTGGTATTAAAATTTCACCATATTTTCTTGTTGGCTTTACATAACATTGAGCTTTGATCTTTTGTTAACTAGAAGTAAAATTCTTCATAATCCAATCAATATTATTTTTACGGCAATTCATTAAAATAAGTAACTATTATGGTCATCAAAACTATCATCTATGTTAATTATCAATAGAAGCGAGCAAATATATTGAATTTCGTATGTTTGTCTGATGTTTCGTCTCATTTTATGAATAGCGGCAATATTGAAGGGTTTATAATACAATCTACAATAGAATTAGATATAACTTTTATATGTTTACACATTCTTAACTATATTTCCGATGTTTTATTGTCATTTTTTTTTGCCTGTTTCATCTTTTCTATAGGTCTACGCTTAGTCTACGCCGGCGTAGACAACCGCTACGAATCTGCTACGATTGCTACGAATAACCCTTGCCTTGCAAAATCGTGGACACACCGCAGTAATTTGCCAAATCAACGTAATCTACTTTGATTTTGAGATGTTTACATATTGTAGTAGTATGATATACTGCTGTCAAAGTCATCTCCCTGTTTTAAGTCAAAAAATATTTGAATACTTTCATCAGTAAACGTGCTGACCTGAATATCTGAATACCAACTTGATAATTGAAAGTAAAAATTGTTTGTTCGAAAAAACGTTTGTCATGGCTATCATTTTATACTTAAGTTGTATAAGTTAAGTATATAAGTCAAAGTACTCCATAAAACAACCACACCAGTTTATCGCTAAACAGATATCTGAATCTTTGTCTGACTTTAGGCAACTACCTGTAAAGAAATATACCTATAAAGATATATATACAGGTTTGGTGAGATCACTACATAACTATATGTATCTACATATAGGTATACTAGCTGTGCCCGAAGGCTTCGCCCCGTGGGAATTTTGGGATAAAGAGTACCCTATGTCCTTCCCCGAGTCTCAAACTATATCCATACCAAATTTCATCCAAATCGGTTTAGTAGTTGAAGCATGGAGAGCTAACAAACATACAAACAAATAAACAAACTCACTTTCGCATTTATAATAAAAGTAGGATAGGATAGAAAGAGGTCAATATACCTTTATATGTCAAACTGGCGGACAGGTATATAGACTGATCGATCAACGCATAGCTGAAACCGCTGGGTCTAGGAGCATGAATTTTTTTTACAAACTTTCTTTAAAATTACGACAGTGTGAATGAAGGAATTGTTGCAAATTCATCCCGGAAAGTTTGTATGAAACTTGGTCAGTTTTGAAATAAGAAATGTAAATAATAATGACTATGAGCTCACAGTTTAAAACAAAAGTTTACTGTATCACTATTTAAAAAAAGGTAAGGTAAATTATTGGAAGAAAGTATGTATGAAAATCAGCTTAAAACGACTGAACGGCGGGGAAATTGTAGAAAATTAAGGCCATGGGCAGTACAACCATTTTAACTGACTTCCAAAAAGGGGTTCCTCCTCCAGTTATCAATACGTACGTTCACTGACTGTTCGAAGAAACTTGGACCGATTTCGATTGTTTTTATTTAAAAAGGTATACTTGTTAGGTGGTCCCACAGAATTTTTATCAAAAATTGGTTGTGTAGTTTGGGAGTGAAGTCGGTTTATAAAACGAACCTACTACACTTAAAAATTGTTCTAGGCACCTTTAAAGTTGAAATCACACTAATATTATGAAGACGAAAGGGAGTGTGTTTGCACGTAAAGAAAACAAACATACACACGTATGTTTGTTACTTCTTCACGTGCATACTGCTAGACCAATTTTGATAAAATTTTGGAAGCTGACACCCTGGATTAACACATAGGCTACTTTAACCGCGGGTAGCACCGCGGGGAGCAGCTAGTAATCCTATAAATGTGATGATGAGATTGCTAAACTGATTGAAATAAAGTTTGGAATGTAGATAGCTTATTACCTGGATTAACACATAGATACAGATACATCGACCACGTAAGCAACACCGCCGGCATCTCTTAGTAATTCACAGTTTTAACCAGCTTGTTGGGCTACTGATTTATGAATTAATATTTTCAAAATATTTTTTATGTGGCAACTTACATACTCGTATACAGTATTTCTGACTTAAAGCCATATTCATAAAAAATTACAAAACTTTGCTAAACGTATTAGTTAAAATATGTTTTGTCTCATCAATTTCAATGGTAAATATTGAGAAGAGGGAAAGGGACAAACCATATTTTAACTACGATATGTTTAGCAAACGTTTGTATTTTTATATGAGATTAAGAAGCGTAGGATACCCACCCACAAGGTGGTCTGACGACCTGACCAATGTCGCAGGAAGGCGCTGGATGTAAGCCACTCTAGATCGGTCATTTTGGAAATCATTGGGAGAGGCCTATGTCCAGCAGAGGACGTTATGCGGCTGATATGATGATGATGAGAGGGTAAAAATTTAAACCATAAGCTTTTTACCATGGGCTGGCTGAATCAATGTTAGCCCACTCCCGAATTAGGACAAGATGCAACCTTTTGGAAGTGGGTCAGTTAAGTGCGATATTGTCTTTATAACAGGAAAGCCCGCATTTTGGATAGTTGGGACTGCATAAGTGCCAGCGACAATAGATTTTGAACTGGGGCCTAATATCTGGGCCAAGTCGTCTGCTCCTTACAAATTACATGCTCCGCCGAAATGGGCAAATGAACCAAAATTCAGACATTTAATCTGCACTATTATGCTAACATTTAAGTAAGCGCTTGCCTTTTGGTTAATTATTTGCACTTGATATTTTTTACCGTGTGGTTTCCGGCATAATAAAATAAGGCCATTCCAAGTCCTCCTATGGATGTCGTAGAAGGCGACTTAGGAATACAAGCTACACTCTCCTCGCTGGCCAGACGGGTTGGAAAGGTCACACTGATGTTTGTAAGCGTTCGCTAAGAATTGTCATGTTACCTGCAAATCACTCCTTTGTGCTAAACGGACCCTTTTAGTCTTCAGTTCCTAAGACGAAAATGCCATGTTCGATGTGACAGTGAGTTTATATGTAGAAAATAAAAAGGGTACACAAAAATACGTCGATACGCTTCGAGAAAAGGTAGATAGTGCCCTCATTTCCGTAGTCTCGTCTTGGCAGTGACACTACAGTGCTCACAGATCAAGTGGTAACAAAGTTTCTAACCGCATTACCTATTGACACAATTCCTCAATTTGGGTAGTTGGCTGCATAAGTGCCGGCAACAATGGATTTTGAACAGGGCCTAATATCTAGGCCAAGTTGTCTGCTCCTTAGAAATTGCATGCTTCGGCAAAATGGGCGAATGAGACAATTCAACGCTAGGAACATTAAAGCGAGCGCTATTTGCCGTTTAGTTAGCCATTTGTAGTTTTTTTTACATAAGTTCAAGAGTGCAGATGCGTTAGTATAAGTACGCTTTTTGTTTGTGAGAAACTCAGGGGGGTTATTCCATAAAATAATATGCTAATCGTCCGATACTGATGTCCTGTTTCTATGTCAAATAAAATTAGACTTTATCATGATAAATTAATGTTCGATACTGCTTGACACTGAAACGCAGATACGTAATAACGTTTGTCTTGCGAATCGCTTTTGGAGTACATGTGAAGCATCCGTAGATTCAAAATTATCTTCAATTTATTTTCTGGTAGTATATTATTGCATCTGGTAGATATAGTTACTTTTTCCATTTGTTTTCTTAGCTTTTTTGTGTGTCTAAAGGCATGTAAAGTTCGTGGTCCCGCTACTTATAGCTTAGCAACCGTCAGATGCAGGCAGCTTTGATACTCTTGCAATTTTCTTTCTTTCATAAAATAAACTTTGGTACAATGTCAAAACATTCATAACATTAAATTTTATTGTACATTCGCGTTTTTAAAAAAAATTATCTATGTCCAGACCAATTTGTCGCACTGATGTCACTTTCTTGAAGGCACTTTTAATTTATCGATCGTCTCTATATCGATGTTTGTAGTTCATATTATGTAACAGTACGACTAATTTTGTGATCACTAAAACGTTGTTAAATTCTAAAGTTACACGAACGATTTAGAATTTTACACAGTTTTTTGTATTTATTGTGTAAAAACTATGATAAGTCATAATTAAAATAACGAACACCCGTGACTTTCATTTATCCTAATATTTTTATAACAATGCGTCCGTTGTCTTTGAGTCATTGTCAGTGAAATTTAACTCAAATATTACCATCGACATTTCGATAGTCAAAAAATTTAAAGTTTTAATCCCCACAAAAAATACAGTGTGACAAAATAAGGAGGTATATTCATTTCAAATAAGAGCAGCAGTGTTCAAAGCCGCATTATTATCACTCTATCTAAATCCTATCCTACTATCCTACTAATATTATAAATGCGAAAGTAAGTTTGTATATTTGTTTGTTTGTTTATTTGTTTGTAACCTCTTCACGCTTAAACTTTTGAACCGATTTGGATGAAATTTGGTATGGATATAGTTTGAGACTCGGGGAAGGACATAGGGTAATCTTTATCCCGAAATTCCCACGGGGAGCGAAGCCCGCGGGTACAGCTAGTCTAACATAAATAATGTTATTTTCAATTTGTTGCGTACAAATATTCTTCATCAAAACCAGTGTCCTTTACATCTTGAAGATCATGAAGAAAAGCTGAAGAGCGTTGATCTTACTTCATCCCATATAATTGGAGCGCCCTTGCCGACTCGTTCCGCGGTCGAGCCGTATCTTGACGCTTCAATTATTCTATTCGCTTTTTGTAAACAGGATAATTTTCCAGTGCGCGAATACTGGCTACATTTAATAAGAAACATAGAGCGAAATACGAAAAAATATTGACCATAAAACACGCAATTAAGGCAAAATATGAAAAAAAATGCCGTCTATAATACCTGCAATCAACTCTACATAAACCGAATCAATGAAATTACATATAATTTTTTGTGAATGAAAATGCTGAAGTCAAAAATATTACTTAAATAATGTAAAAACATCTTAAAAGATTTTTATACACTTAAATCTGCACTGCTTCAATCAGTATTATATGCTTTGGATGTAAGAATCTTAATTTTTGTGTCAAATTTATTAAAATCTCACTGACTGATTTAGGAAGGTATTTTTTCATAAATACCTATAGTAAAATATTCTTCAAGAATTCTCGCATTCTTCAAGAATTTTCTCATATTTCACTTATTACAACAGTTTTGAATTCATCCTCAGTTGTGAGTTTCTTGCATCTCAGTTCTTTTCATGCAGATTTGTGTAGAATGAGTTTTCCTTACATAATATTTACGGTACAGCATTCGCAAAGTCTATTGTAGTCACTGCATGCTAAGGCTTTATATTTAATTTTATTACATGAAAGTTTAGCTTTACAAAGTTTGTAGTGTTGTGATATTATTATACGCATTAGTTTAAAACGATGCCATAGGAGATGCTATAAGCAAAGATAATATAATTACTAACGTAAGAGATACCCGACGCCTATAAAGCTATTGGAGGGCCCGTAAGTAGACAATACTTGAGTTACGGGTAAGCCACAGAGAGATGGCAGCACACCCGACTAGCAAAAATGACAAAGGAAGAGTTGAATATGCTTTAAAAATATTTATTGAATTTCATTTAAGTCATATTTAATTTTTTATAGAGCTACTTTGTTTAAATAATAGAATAAAAATGAAAAGCATTTAAATATTACCATAAAACGCCATCTAGTGATAAGGAAGAGAAGTAATTATGTTTATATGGTTATGGGTAGGCATGCTGTAAGTTTGACTTAATATTCTGGAATAGGTAAAATTCGGGAAACTTAAGTTGTTCAGAATCATTGACTACCTTGCTGTAGAATATTTGCACGAAATGATATTTGGAACATTTAGCAGTTGATTTAATAACCATAGAGTTATAATAATAGTTGCCGCTGTAGACTAACTCATAAGTTCAAATGCGAGTCGGACTTGAGCACGGAAGTTGGATGGGAGTCCTACTTAAATATATATTTTATTATATATTTTATATATTTTATTATATATTATAATATTATATATTTTATTTTTAGCGTTTATTGTTATAGCGGCAACGGAAAAACATCAACTGTGAAAATTTCAATGTCTAGCTATTACGGTTCACAAGATACAACCTAGTAACAGACAGACAGTGGAGTCTTCGAGTCGAGTTCGAGTGAATCCTTTAGGTATGGAACCCTAAAAAGACACGTGGAAAGCTTATTTAAAAAAAATGATCTGAGAATACATTAACTTTGTTATTTAACTTCATGGCTAGCACAGATGAGTTGTTCTTTGCAAGCATAAATGAGATATTTTTTCCGATGCGCATATTTTTACAATAAGGATAGTCTTTAATACTGCTTACATTCCATAACAATATTTATTAATACGAAAAAAAGAGTCGATTATTTTTAAATATCAGACTGTCAAATGTTACCAGTAGCATGGACCACGGGTATAGCTAATAAGGAATAAATAAAATAGGATATCGCCGTGTGATCTCCCGCAGAGTAAAACAGGACCACTCCAAGTCTTCCCGTGGATGTCGTAGAAGGCAACTTAGGAAATACAAGCTAAACAAAACTTATAAACATCAATGAGACCTCTCGAACACGTCTAGTCAGCGCGGAGAGTGTAAGCGAAATCCTCTGGCTGCTCTGGCCAAGTATGTATGGCTCTGGTAGTACAGAGAAGGTCGTACTCCTGCAGTGGAGACTAAAAGACCTGATGTTGACGAAAATAATACTAGGAAAAAATAGGTCTACATAAGTACACATGTTTTTTTACTCCCAACATACACGTGCGTATAAAACGATAGCTCCATCTTCATTTCCTCTAATTGGAATAAGTACAGGATGCTTCCAATAAAACCTAATAGATAGTGCAATTTGGCGTTAAATAAAAAACGACATGGCGGCACGTTTGTAGAGCGACACAATGAGCCTAGAGTTTAAATTGAATGGCTCGGTACCTACTGATAGTAAATACATATACTATCACAGCTTTATCCATATTGTGGCAGACAGAGCACTCTAAAATTAATAAGGCTTTAAGCAGACGGAGCCCGAGCCACAGAAATAATAAGAGTCACTTTTCAAGCTCAAAGGCGAGAAGGTGGCATTAGGAATCTAAATAGCCACATTGACTATTAGCATGATACATATTTTCGCCCATTCCTCCAATCGTCTCCTACGATTTGCGCGGGAAAATAAATATCTGGTCCATTCTAAGTTAGAAACCAGAAAGCTGCAATTTGGCATGGGTATGTTAATCATGTCAAAAAAGTGGTAAAATAAAATGTAAAATCTATTTTTTTGGCGTGGCTCCCATACAGGTGCGAGTCATTTTTTTCTCTACTGACCCATCGTGTGGGTATCGTTGAAAAGGTCTTTCAAACTTTTGTGTACTTGCAAACGTCATTTTTCGATTTTAGGATCCGTTTTTGATATATTTTGCAAATTTTTGTTAGAGTCAAGCTCACCTCTATCTGTTAAACGGTTTTATATAACGAAGTTTAAAGGAAAACTATCAGAGAAGATTTTCAAATAGGAAAGTTATAGGTGACTAACTTATAAAATATACTGTACTCGAAAAGAAAAATTTCATACAAATTGAAGAAAAAATTAGTATATTTAGACGTTTTTAATTGCGTGAACTCAAAACCGGCATTCGCAACAACAGAACCCTATATTGCGCGTATATTAGTTTAGTCATGTTCTTTCATGGAGGCATGAAATGTTTGTCCAGAATTCCTAGACGTTGTAAGGCATAAATGGATTTTACGAGCGCAAAGACCGCTCCTTCGTAACAATTAATTAACTGCCAGAATTACCCATATTGTTTATTTATTGACAGTCGTAATATGACGTAGACAGCGTCTTCCTTAGGAAAAAAAAATATCATTTCACAAAAATATCATTCTCATTCTTTACTAACCTTCTTAATCTTAATTAGTCAGTCTACACTAACGTACTTCTACTGTTACAATACGTACCTTGTATTTATAATACACTAGCTGTGCCTATAGGCTTCGCTCCCCGTGGGAATTTCTGGATAAAAACTATTCTATGTCCTTCCCTGGGTGTCAAACTATATCCATATTAAATTTCATCTAAATAGGTTCAGTGGTTTGAGCATGAAGTAGTAACAAACAAACAAATATACAAACTCACTTTCGCATTTATAATATTAGTAGGACTAGTATGATGTTATGGACCAAGTGATTAATAAGACATAATAATAATGTCTTTTTAAATGACATTGTATAATTTATAAGTAAGTTTTCTCAGATTTTTATATTAGAGTTTTTGCACACATTTCTGAAATGTGCGTCAACACCCCCTATAGGTTGACAGGTAGAAAAGGCCTGCGGCGTTAAGTACGCTGATCACAAATTTATGTAATAAATAAATAAAATAAATGCCCGCGAAGTTTAATACTACCCAGTGTGATAAAAACTATTAAAATAATCGAACCGTCCGGATATTATTAAAATGCTTATCATTATTATAACTTTTATGCAGAAATTCTTAGTCATTTTTACCACCCCGGTCATGTAGTGCATAGGTTATGGTAGCCGCCAACAGTGTTCTTTCAGAGTGCATGTAGACCACCCAGGTCATGTAGTATAGGTAATCTTATATGTGACTTTTCATAGATCAAGGTAGCTAAATTGGCCGCTTTCGTCACTTGGTCATTAGACCTTAGATAAATCAACTAAAGGCGAACCCCCCGTGCAATGTACCTGTGTATTTTCAGAATGCCCGAAAACCGGCAATGTTATAATGGAAGTTCAAGTTGTAATTAATTACTTTGCGTAAAGTAGCTTGTTTTTATTCATAATGCCCGGGCATTATGAAAAATGACCGAATTTATCATTTCGTCCGTAACATATATTCCGTTTGAAAGAATTAGTCACTATTATTAAATGAGTTAACGGGTTCACGTATAGAGTCAGCTACTGGCCGACATGTTTTGACCTCATCCGAAAGTCGCGTGATACTGTCAGTGTATCGCGAGACGGTGTGATGTACGGGCCTTTAGCCACATTCGCGCTGATGAAGACCTCCGGATGAGGTCGAAACATGTCGGCCAGTAGCTGACTCTATAAGTGAGTAGAGTAACCCGTTAACTCATTTTTATAATGTCTATAGTTTTAATTTAAAAAAGTAGTCACTGTGTAGCCATACTTGCCATATATGTTATGTATGTAAGAACTTAGGAATGTAGGTAGGTATTCTATTATTTTTATTTAATTCCTTAAGAGGAAGATCCGTCTTGCACATTTGTTAATTAAATTTTTTACATTAGCTGTAAAGTTTAATGATCTTTATTTAGGTCAAAATACTGTGAATAAACAAATGCCAATGAAAATAGTAAAAAAATGTGTCGTAATAAAAAGCTTAATCACCAAGTATTTTGAATACATACTTAAGTGGCCTCCCCGACACGATACGCCTTATCGCCGCCTTTACTAAACATCTTTGGATTTTACCAACACGTCATCATGTTATCCGCGGGTAACTTTAACACCTAACACTTACAAATTAAAAGTCAGTTTCCCGTGGCAAGTTATTAAAGTGGGATTGTCCCCTTTTGGAAGTATTTTGGTGTTGTTCCAGTTTTATATTTAGAGGCGCTTGTTTAATTTTAATTATAGTTGACGCATTTAACCATTTCGGTGAATCGACTTTGTTGGTAAGTCAAAGTAAAACAAGTTACGATGTTTATTTTCTTTCACCCGTCGTGATAGATGTAAGGTACTGCAAAATTTGCATGTACAGGATGTTTTAGAAATACGATATATAGTGTTTAAAAAGCATGCTTAGACCTTACTAACTTACCTTAGCATGCTTAGTAGGTATATTGAACCGGTGAAAACTTTCGAAATACTATATAAACTATAATAAAATATAAACTTTTTTTAAATTTATTAACATATACATAGGTACATATCATTACAAGTTGACACCTAAAGCGATAGTACATTACCATAACATTATCTCTAATGATACCCGTGTGAATTCATTCAGAGTAGTATTAAACATGTCGATCTTATTGTGCAGTGTTTTTCGTATGTAACCTGTTCAATATGTCCCTAAAATATTATTTCGCCTTTCTGAAACATTCTGAATATGTTTTTAGTACGTTTGTCTCAACACGTACTGCAACTTGTAACGAGGTTTGCGACCGTTGGCAGTAATGCAGGCCCGTCGAAGGCGACCTACTTCGCTTGTTTGTTCAACTTTACCAGTCGGGAATTTATTGTTTCACCATCACGCGGTTATGTGCGCTGTTCTTTGTAGTTTGCCTTATTTCTACCTCATTCCTTCGCTTGTAGATAGCTTTTACAATTTTATATTCGTACTCCTACTACGACATTGTATACTATCATCATTAGGTCTTTTTGTCTCCACTGCAGAGGCACGACTCTCTCTGTAGCACTTGAGCCATACTTGGCCAGAGCAGCCAGAGGACTTTGACCTACACTCTCCTCGTTGCCCAGAAGAGTTGGAGAGGTTTCATTGATGTTTAAAAGCTTTGATTAGGTCCTATCCTAAGTCGCCTTCTACGACATCCACGGGAAGACTTGGAGTGGCCCTATTCTGCTCTGCCGGAAACTACACGGCATATTATTTATATTGGAGGGTAATAAAATTAAAAAATAGTATACTTGTTGGGTACTACTTAGTTAGTTAGGCATATTCATAAATACAAAAGTAAAGACCACGAGTTCATAGATCTTTTGGTAATTTGCTGGTCATGCCATATGTTTAACGCATATGACCTGCGCGGAAAAGTTGGTTTTAATCTTTCGCGGTTATTTTCATACCTTCGGCACATGGCATATCTGCAGGGGCTATTCAAACAGGGCGCTTAGTACTAATCTGTGCCCACTTAACTTTAGAAATATTGATAACATATGACCTATAAAGATCTTATGTTATTATTATATATATAAAATATTATTATTTATATGAATAAAAATGACATTTTTGAAAGGAAATAAACATTCAGCATACTCTGTAATCTTTACTGAAACAAGCTCTATAACCTATATAACATTTTATAAGAATTTTCATAGCGCTTTTTACATAACCGTTACAGAAATTGGCTACTTGAAAATCGGCAAATGCTTTATGTAAAAATATACGAAAAAGAAAACAGATCTAAGTTAAATACGACCAAAATACCTACAATGCTACAACTTCATTGAAGTTTATGCAGTCAATATAACGCTATACGCCGATAAAGCGTTAACTGACTCGATACAATTAGATTAGGTGGTAGACGGCGCAAATGCACTGGGAAATTTAGCGGTCGATAATGTACTCTGTTACGACGGCAAAGAGAAGCTTTTAGCGCGCTCAAAGTTTATATTGCACTCTCGATAATGACTTGATTAGAGTATTAGACATAGAGAGAAATATATTTAGACTTATACAAACATATGATATTGTGAATACTTTTTACGATTTACTTCCGCAGCATAGTCTGAAATGCAGACCATTCGTAATTATGCTCACTTTAATTGAAATAAACATAGAATATATTTTTATTAGATGACAGGTCTTAACATTTGTTATCTTCTTTGGATACAAGGCTTTTAACCTTGGTCCTTGGGAGATTAGAGATCCTTTAGAAGAAGTCAATGTTATGTGGCGCTCCCGCCAAAATTCACTCTTGGATATATCATTGAAAAATATAACCTTAAATAGGCTTCATCAGGAGTAGAATCTATTGGAAGAGAAAGGAAAGGTTTATGAGTTATTGAATAAAATTGGTGTGGATTGCTAGGAACTACGTCATCTGCCATATTCTAAATTACTAGCTTACTGACTATTATAGGCAAGTGGAGACTTGCCGCCCACCGGCAGATAGGGAAACACCGTTGCAGGTGACATCATGACGTCGATAGGTATACGCGCTTTTTGTTATTTTTATTAGCAAACTTAATAAATGTTAGAGGGATCGAAGACCCAAATAAATTTTTTGCAATACTTTTATATTTTTTGCAACAATTGTACCCGCAAGTACGCACATCGGACGTGTTATAGTAAGCTCTGTCGTCTAAAATAAATATTTGTGGTTAAAGCTCGATAAGTTTAATGTACTGTGCATCATTTGAAGCAGATTTTTTCGGACTATTCTCCAACATATAAACTGTGGCTGTACGCAAATAATTGTGGATGTTATAATCAAATTAATCTCAATATTGGACTCAGTGACATTTTTTAAAGTGGGTGATCTAACATTACTAAGAAGGATACGTCACTCACGTTCACACACAACTTAAAACTTGTCGATACAGAGCAATAATTTCGTCACATTGATTCGATTCAATCTGGCTCAGCTGTAGATAGTGTGGCGGACGCCTGAGAGTTCCCGGTTCGATTCGTAGCCGGCTCATCGTATTTTTGAAAGCAAATATTTTTTATAATAGACATTGAATGCAATACTCATATGCAGTGGTCTTGGTTCGATTCTCAACAAAAAAAATTTTTTTTTTTTCCAATTGTTTTTTTTTTTCTTGAGATTATACAACGAACATATCATTATACGAGATGGCAAACTGTAACAAACATTGTATTGCCTGCAAGGATACGTTGCCACCAGTTGGAAAAAGAGATATGTGCTTATGTGCCTACTGCAAACAAGAATACCATTTAAAATGTTTAAATATAGACAAAGAGTCATTTTCCAAATTAGATATGAACAAGAAGTCTTTGTGGAAATGTCCAACTTGTTATAATATAACAAACCGTCGCAAGGGAGACAATTCCAACACACCAGTTAGAAAATCCGTACCATTTGACGATTCAGTTATGTCATGCGACGATTCCCTTTCTGTTGATCATCATGAAACAGCACTTGGATCTCAGCCTACCACTTCTATGCAGCCTTCTCTAGCTGGAGAAGTAACATTAGATAGTATTGCGAGACTATTAGATATGAAGCTTGATGCTAAATTAGATGAAAAATTCGAATTACTCAAGAAATCATTTAACACAAATATGAGACAATTAATCCAGGACGAAGTTGTTGCGGCTATTGATCACGTTAGAGTCGAATTTACACAGACTACTGATTTCCTACACAAGGGGCAAACGGAAATCAAAAGAAATATTGAATGTACAGAAGCCAGGGTAAAAACTCTTGAAAAACAAAATACGGATTTGAAAACCGATCTGAACACACTTCAACGCCGTTTAGAATCGATAGAAAAAGTTTCTCGGAGTCATAATGTGGAGATTCAGGCAGTACCTGAGAAGAAGAATGAGAATATTATGATGCTCGTGAGAAATCTGTATGCTACAGTTGGCTTACCAACAACAGATGCGGAAATCAGTATGTGTCGCAGAGTTGCAAAATTACAATCTACTTCAACCAGCCGCCCGCGCAACATTTTACTGTCATTACCCTCCATAAGACATCGCGATAATCTTCTGTCAGCGGTAAAGCGCTACAACAAAACCAATCCTGGAAACACGTTGAGTTCTGTACATTTGGGGATTCAAAGTGACAGGTGTCCAATTTATCTCTCCGAACATTTATCTCCGGAACAGAAAGAGCTGTTTGCTTTGACCCGAGCTGCTGCCCGTGGCAAATACAAATATGTATGGGTCAAATTTGGAAATATTTATGCAAGAAAGGATGAGAACTCTCCGGCCGTCCATATCAAAACTAAAGATTGTGTATCTAAAATTTGTTAGTTTAATTATTATCATTTTCTCTTTCAATTTAACTTTATAAATAATTTCTGTTCAGTTGTTTTAATTTTTAATTGTTCTTTGTGTTTTGTATAAATAATTTAATTTTAAATAAAATGTTATTGTACTATCAAAATGTCAATCGTATGCGTTCCAAAACCAATCAACTTTATACAAATATACTTAATAATGATTATGATGTTATCTGCTTGACTGAGACTAACTTGGATGAAGGTATTTTTAGTGAAGAACTATTTGATGAGCGTTACAATGTTTTCAGGCGTGACAGAAATGAATCTCTATACAATAAAAGGAAGGATGAAGGAGGAGGTGTCATTTTAGCAATAAAAAAATGTTTTACCGTTACTCGCAGATCGTCCTGGGATAGTAACTTTGAGGATTTGTGGATCTCACTTGAATCTTATACTCCTAACCACCTGTCAATAAATATTTGCGTATGCTATCTTCCTCCATATCTTCAGACTAACGATGTTGAAAAATTTATGAAGCATTGTCAAGATATCATTCTCACTAACAACTGTTCGGGGAATTTCATAATGGTGGGCGACTTTAACTTTCCTGAAATTGACTGGAGAAGGTCGGATTTAAATTTATGGTTGATTCCGACTTCTGGTTCTACAAAGGATCGCTTTCTTTTAGACACCATGGCATTGTGTGACCTCAAGCAATACAACGATCTTAAAAATAAAAATGGTCGCCTACTAGATCTTGTCTTATCCACAGCCGATGACTTAACGGTGCAAGAAGTTGAACCTTTGCTAAAGCTGGACGGTCATCATCCAGCAATTTTAATTGACCTCGAATGTCACAAAAGTAAACGTAGTTTCGTTAAATCCAACCCTAAGCTTTTGAAGCCTAATTTTCATAAATGTGATTTTGAAAGAGTTAAAAATTACTTAGGTAAAATTGATTGGCATGGTTTATTGGATGGCCTGGATGCGGATTGTGCTGTTGAAGCTATGTATGAGGAAGTGAACTCAGCCATTCTGTTATTTACACCTCTGAAAAAGTGCAATCCTCACCAATATCCGTACTGGTTTAGTTATCCTCTTATTCAATGTCTCCGCGAAAAGAAAAAATATCATAATCTATTTAAGAAATTTGGAAATCCCAGGGATTATGATACATATTCCTTGTTGAGAAGCCGTAGCAAACATTTAATCAATGAATGCTATAAATCTTTGCAGAGAGAGGTTGAGAATAGTCTAGATAAAGATGTGAAACATTTCTTTAAATTTGTTAATGGTAAGAAAACAAGCAAAGGTATTCCAGAATCTATGTCTTACAGTGGTAAAACTGCTTCAGATCCTAAGGGAGTGTGTGAACTCTTCTCGTCATATTTTTCGTCTGTGTTTGAAAAACCTGACACAAGTCAATCGAACTTTGATATGCCTGACAGAAATAATATAACACTTGATAGTGTTATATACAAATAAGTAGAATATACAAATAAGTAGAGATGACATCATCAAAAAAATTAAAACGTTAGATACATGCAAAGGTCCTGGTCCTGATGGCATACCAGCATTATTTGTTAAAGAATGTTGTGAGGAACTTAGCTTACCACTTTGTATTATCTTTAATGAGTCACTTAGGAGCGGAGTCTTCCCCTCAATTTGGAAAAACGCCTACGTTATCCCTATTTATAAGTCGGGTGACAAAACAAAATGTGAAAACTATAGGCCCATTAGTATTCTGTCATGTATGGCAAAAATTTTCGAGTCACTTGTCTATGACCATATCTATAACCATGTCAAAAACAGTATATCCAATTCTCAACATGGGTTTGTTTCTGGCAGATCAACAACAAGTAATCTACTTGTATACAAAAATTACATTTGTCAAGCATTCGCATCTCAAAAACAAGTTGACTCTGCTTACACAGATTTTTCTAAAGCGTTCGATAAGGTCAATCACACAATACTCCCTACTAAATTGTCCGCATATGGGATACATGGAAGTTTACTGAGGTGGATAACATCTTACCTATCCAGGCGAAGTCAAATCGTTGCAATAAAGGGATTTCTATCTGATCCAGTGCAAGTAACATCTGGAGTTCCGCAAGGATCCCACCTTGGCCCACTTTTATTTATAATTTTTATTAATGATTTAGTGGATCACATCTCAAGCGAGACTCTGTTGTATGCCGACGATCTGAAGTTGTTCCGCACTATAGACGAAATTAATGATTGTCTCTTGTTGCAATGTGACCTGGATAACATTTCTGAATGGTGTTCTCGTAACAGAATGTACTTGAATGTAGATAAATGTTTCACTATTACATTTACGAACAAAAAAAGCCGGATTCAGTACGATTATCATATTAAGGATAAATCTTTATCTGAAAAAAATGTGGTTAAGGATCTGGGAGTATTGTTTGATTCAAAGCTAAGCTTTAGACATCACTTTGATCACTTGGCTCAACGCGGATATCAATTGGTGGGCTTTATCTCACGCATCATGAGGGATTTCAAGAGGCACTCAAGTTTAATTTATATTTTTAACGCTCTAGTCCGACCTATTCTCGAATATGCCTCAGTAGTGTGGTCTCCTTATTATAATGTGCATTCGGCTAACATTGAAAGTATCCAGAGATGTTTTTTGCGAGTTTTGTGTCGCAAACATGGTTTAATCCGTCAGTTGCCTTCATATGACACAAGAGTAGATTATTTCGGAATTACCAAACTCGATAAACGAAGACAAATCTCAGCACTTATTTGCCTTCATAAAATTATTCACTCGTCCATCGACTGCCCAGAACTCCTATCTTCAATTAATTTCAACGGACCACCTCGACCGATACGAAACCCACAAGTCTTTCGCCTTGACGTTTACAGAAATAACACATCCTTTTTTAATCCCATTGTTAGAATGTGTCGCGATTATAACGAATTGAGACAATCTAACGCTGATCTTGATATCTTCAATCCAAGTTTGTCACAGTTTAAAAGATCACTTATTGCTTCATTAGATATGTAAACTTTATCACAATTACCTACCTATCTGTTTTGATGACTTACCTGCACTAGCTATATCTATTGTAAAGAATATTGTTATATTATACTTGCTCTCATGTATTTATTTGGCCTTGCTGTGTACACTGTAGTGGATTGCTGACTAGTTTTTTTCTCCTAATGTTTACAAATTTCTCCTGTTCTATGTTGTCTGTAATCTGTTTGTGTGCCTTATAATAAAATAAAATAAAATAAAATATGGTTAAACTGAGATGAAATCTTTTAATGTAACGGTGCTCTGATGTTTGTTTCGCATTTGTACTAAAACAATGTCAATGAACTAACTTCTTCGCATCTATTTTTAAAATAAGTTGTATGTTTGCACTTTATAAATCAACACCTTATACTCAGATAAATTATAAAAGTCTCTTGTTTTACCACTGATATATTTTAACTCAATATCCGTCGAATACCCAATTTCCACGGATATCTCGGATCACGAACTAAAGTAGGGTAAGCGCGATACGACTGTTTGCATACATTGCGCTTTCAATTAAGCGCGGATCGAGCAAAACTGAAACTGATAACTGGATTACAATATTGGACTTTTAAACCAAAGGTGAATGCTCTTTTGAGCAATTGATTGTTTGAACTAAATTTTGGTTAAAACGAAAATAATATCAAATAAAAGAGTCCTTATCAATATACTAGCCCAAGATAAGTTTTTTTTTATGAGTATAAACTCAACATCATCATCATTTCAGCCGCATAACGTCCACAGGCACTGGACATAGGCCTTACTTAAAGATTTCCAAAATGACCGATCAACAAAACTCAACGATGCTATATTATTATACTATATTGATAGATCTTAAATAGCAAGTGAAGGTCCATAGTCTTTACCAACCCCCATGGGAAACAGGCGTGATATCATATACCTAAGTATATTAATAGACCCAAGATTCTGCCAGGCAAATGAACAGACAAACATACTGTTACATATGTATTATATTAGTAAAGTTAAGGCTTGTTTACCCTTGAGACTCCATCATAACTCCATACACTTAATCGTCTCCCCTAATTACCACCTCGATGTCACTGTGCACATAATTGTTAATTACCACACCAGCTAAGTGCTGAGAGCTTAGTACAGTGTAACCATTCAATTTGCTGATAGTGAGGCGGAGTTGGCGCGGTTCACGAGGAATGAATGTTGTGCCATACCGTGTATTATTGCATGTGATGTTCTGAAAGAAAACAGTAGCATCAATGATGGCAGTATTTACAAAAGTAGAACAAATATTTTTTCTGTACTTTCTCATACATTTTACTACAACGTGGTTATCCCTAATGGGACCAATAGAGCATGTCGAATTAGTTTCATAATTTATCACTAGATGGCGTTGTACCGAATTGAAACTAGATATGGTTATTTTTGTAAGAAAAGGTTTATGTTTGCTAGTTTATTTGTACCATTGAGTTTTTAATACAGATACTTTTATCTTATACCGGAGTTTTCGTTAGTGGACCCTAAGGCAGTGAATAAGTAGCCATTTTGGTCCTTCGAGCCGGATGTGTAAGGTCGAAAATTAAGTGACATTGTGTAGTAAAGTGTTAAGTGACTGAACTCGGACGGAACTTGGATTTCAGTGTGGATTGGTTTGGACTTAGAATCGTGAGTAAAAAATTACAAGTGTTCAAATTTAAAAGACTTATAAAATTTGCAGTGATTAAACTTTGAAAAATTACAAGTGTTTTGAACTTAGAAAAATTCTGTGATCATTGACTTTGAAAAATCACAAGTGTTTTGGACTTAGAAAAATTCTGTAAAGATTAACTTTGAAAAAATTACAAGTGTTTTGGACTTAGAAAAATTTTGCGTTGTGTTCATAAACTTTAAAAGTGAAAAAGACTTGGAAATATTTCGTTGTGGTTATTAACCTTTCGCGAAAGACTTAGAATAATTTGTGTTTTCGTGAACTATTCAACTTTGTCATATTAGAGCAGACTTCAAACGTAGTACTATTAACTTTGATAATTAGTTATATTGAAATATTCTACTACTTTGTTTGATCTAACTGAGTACCTATAAACAGTCAACAATGGATAAGATTAACCAAATAATTAATCTTCAAGATGAAAGATTGGAGTCTATTAGGAAGGCTCAAATCAACTATGGCAAAAGTCCTAAAGCACGAATAACACCGAGTTATTTAGACACACGTTTGGAAAATCTAGAAGCGACATGGAAACAATTCAAAACTTCACATGAGCATTTAGTAGCAAACATTTCTAAAGAAACAAGAAACGAGCTTAGTTACTTCTCTGAGGACAAGTATGATACCTGTGAAGAATTATACATCACATACAAAAGCGAGCTGAAAACCAAACTCAGTGACTTAAATGCTGCTGCGCAGACATCTACCTTGCCGGAACCTAAGAAAACAACTACTGAAATCAAACTGCCACAAATCAAACTACCCCACTTTTCCGGAAAATATACCGAATGGACATCCTTTCATGATTTATTTAATTCCATCATACATACGAATGATTCCTTAGATCAGGTACAGAAGTTGCATTATTTGAAATCCAGCCTGTCAGGTGAAGCTGAGCAACTGCTACGATCTATTCCTATAACAAATCAAAATTACAGTCATGCTTGGGAAATCCTCAAAAATAGATACAATAACAAGAGATACATATCCAATTGCATTTTTAAAAGATTATTCAACATCAAAAATATAACTACGGAATCAGCTTCTCAAATCAAACAATTGTTAGATACCACTGTCGAATGCCTGAGCTCATTGGCCAATCTAGGACTTCCTACAGTAACATGGGACACTATCCTAATATATATGACAGTCTCCAAACTAGATCCTGAAAGCCATCGCCTGTGGGAACAAAGTGTATCGGCTGAAAGAGAAGACTTTCCATCATTCGAAACTTTAAAACAATTTATGGAAAACAGATTTAGATCCCTTGAAATGATTGAACCTTCTGCGAAATCAACAAAATTCAAAACATTTCATACTGCTGTAGAGAATGGTTCATGCTCGTTCTGTAAGGAAGATCATTACATTTACCAATGTAAGCAGTTTGCTAAACTACATTATAAAGAAAAACATGACTTTGTACAAAACAATAATTTATGCTTCAATTGTTTAATACCAAATCATTCGGCAAGCAAATGCATGCGGAATACGTCATGTCGGATATGCCATAAGAAGCACCATTCTCTATTACATCCAGAGAGGAAAGAAGAATCTGTAAGGGAGAATTGTCATAAAGACTCCAGTCAAAACATAGTATCACATTTAGTAAATCAACCTGGTCAAATACTATTAGCCACAGCACTGGTAGATGTAACTTCACGTCATGGCCAAACACATGTCTACCGTGCACTCATTGATCAGGGATCACAGGCCTCGTTCGTGACAGAAGATTTAGTTCAAATGATGGGTTTGAAGAAAACAAAAATCAGCGGCGTGGTCTCAGGATTGAGCGAAGGAAATCAACTTCATACCAAATACATGGTTGAAGTACAATTGCAGTCTAGATACAACCCAAACAAATCAATCCTGGTTAAAGCTTACATTCTAAGATCAATTACAAATTACTTACCTTCACAATCAATCACAGTTTCTAACTGGCCTGAGCTGGAGAGACTAACACTAGCAGATCCGACATACAACACACCGAACAGAATACATATTCTGCTAGGCGCAGAGATATACAGTCAAATCATAGAAACTGGATTGAAAAAGAGTCCGTCGGGAGTTATAGCTCAAAAAACACTTCTTGGATGGATTCTTTCTGGCGATACTACAAATAATACAAAACCTGAAAAACAAAAACAAATTATTAGCTTACATCTATGTGTATGTGAAAATGAAATACTCAAAAGATTCTGGGAAGTAGAAAATGAGGTACTTACCTGTGAAAGAAAATTAACAAAGGAAGAGAAACGATGTGAAGACATCTACAAGGAAACTACAGTAAGGACAAAATCTGGAAGATACAAGATACAATTACCATTTAAAGAAGATATAATAACGCCAGTGGAAAAATGTGGTATGACAAAGGAGATAGCTACTTCAAGATTTTTACAACTAGAAAGAAAGCTACAACAAAACAGTAAACTAAAAGAAGAATATACAAAAATTATGGCTTTCCAATGCAGAATGGGATACAACGATACCGGTCAATCTTCGGGAAGAATGGCTAAGGTTTCGAAAGGAATTACTTACTTTACAAAATATACAGCTAGACCGCTGGATTCATACTCACCCTGACAACGATCAAGTTGAGCTTGTTGGATTTGCTGACGCATCAACATTAGCATATGCAGCAGTTTTGTATGTGAGAGTAATTCAAGGAGATGAAGTCAATGTAACAATATTGGAAAGTAAAACAAAAGTAGCACCTCTTAAGCAAATTTCGGTGGCTCGTTTGGAGTTGTGCGCCGCAGTTCTTTTGGCAAAACTTCTGGCTGAAGCTGCAAGCCTCTTGAAGATTCCCAAACATCAAGTCTATGCTTACACAGATTCGACTGTTACTTTAGCTTGGATACAATCACAACCCATAAAATGGCAAACCTTTGTAGCCAATCGAGTTACTGAAATTCAAATGCGATTAGATAATGACAGATGGAATCATGTAGCGTCGAAAGACAATCCAGCTGACATTGCATCTCGTGGAGTCGAACCTTCTGAATTGAAAGACAACCAGCTGTGGTGGAAAGGGCCTCAGTGGATGAGCAGAAAAGTCCTAAAAACAAACAAAGGAAATGTACCAGAAACTAAACTAGAAGAAAGAAAACAAACTACATTAGTATTTTTTAACAAACCGGAAGAACAATCAATATTAGAAAGATTTTCTACACTTAGAAGAATGATTAGAGTACTTACCTATTGCCGAAGATTCCTCAACCTGAAAGTAAAACCAGAAATAAAAGAAAAATATCCAACTTACCTTACCGCAGATGAAATGAAGACAACTTTAGATACTTGCATAAAAATGATCCAGCGAAAGGAATTCAAAGAAGACCTCGAAGACCTGAAAGAAAAAGGAAAGGTTAAAAACAGAAGTAAATTAATATCCCTGACACCATACATAGATGAAGATGGATTGTTACGCGTAGGTGGCAGGTTACAAGCAGCCAGTATATCACATGATCAAAAACATCCAATAATAATACCAAATAAACTTACCTGGGAGAACTGTTGATCAAGGACGCCCACGAGAGATTGATGCACGGTGGAACAGCTTCTACCATGAACTATCTAAGATCACGGTATTGGATCATTGGCTTAAAACCGTCTGTGAAGGGATATATTCGCAAATGCATACGGTGCATAAGATACAACAGCAAACCAAAACAACCACTGATGGGCGAACTTCCAAGTGTACGTATCAACCCTGGAAGAGTTTTTGAAACATGTGGGGTTGATTTTGCTGGTCCTATTCAGATGCGAGTATCAAAAGGTAGAGGACAAAAATCATTTAAGGGATACATTTCGTTATTTGTATGTATGAAAACAAAAGCAATTCATTTGGAAGCTGTAAGTGATCTCACTACACCAGGATTCATCGCAGCATTTCGCAGATTTGTGTCACGCCGCGGACACTGCTCAGATATGTGGAGTGACAACGGCTTGAACTTTGTTGGTGCCGCTAACGAACTGACACAAATGTTTAGTCAAAGTATGTCTGGTGTAGTCAAAGAAATTGATGAATTGCTAGAGAATGATGGAACAAGATGGCATTTTATCCCTCCAAAAAGTCCAAATTTCGGAGGACTTTGGGAGAACGGAGTCAAAGCAGTGAAGACACATTTATTAAAAACCATTGGAGAATCAACACTCACATTTGAAGAAATGTCAACCGTCTTGTGTCAGATTGAGGCGTGTGTCAATTCCAGACCCATTTGCCAAATTAGTGAACATCCAGATGATTTAACTCCATTGACTCCAGCACATTTCTTGGTAGGAGAGCCATTAATTCTTTTACCAGAGAGAAAACATGATGTGAATGAAGTGATCAGCCCTTTACAAAGATGGAAACTCACTCAAAAGATGACAACACACTTTTGGAACAGATGGTCAAAGGATTATCTACATGGTTTACAACAAAGATATAAATGGCAATCCAAAACAGAACCTCCGAGAATAAGAGACTTAGTTTTAATTAGAGAAGACGATTTACCTCCGGCAAAATGGTTACTGGGCCGAATAACTGATATACACCCGGGATCTGATGGTGAAGTGAGAGTAGTTACCTTAAAAACTAAAACATCATGTTTCAAACGCCCTGTTTCAAAACTAATAATATTACCCCGAGAAGAGAACTCATACCAAAAGATGGTAGATCCAGCAGCTTAGAAGCGTATAAGAGAAGAACAGAGTTCTTGGTGGGCGAAATGTCGAATTAGTTTCATAATTTATCACTAGATGGCGTTGTACCGAATTGAAACTAGATATGGTTATTTTTGTAAGAAAAGGTTTATGTTTGCTAGTTTATTTGTACCATTGAGTTTTTAATACAGATACTTTTATCTTATACCGGAGTTTTCGTTAGTGGACCCTAAGGCAGTGAATAAGTAGCCAGAGCATTTTATGGCCTTACGGCTCTAAGCACACAGAGTTCAATGCCGAATGACTCAAAGGCCACTTTTAGCGTGATGGTGGCCCAGAAGGCGAAAATAAGGAATTAAAATAGTGATGGGTCGTAAAAAATGTGAGATTCCCGGGGAATTGTCAATAACTGTATCTTTGACCACGCTGTTTTCGGCTAATTTCGTCATCATCATCATGAACAAATGAATATTAAATATTTAGAAATGAAATTATGAAATAAAAATGAAATTTAATATTTAGGTTCTTGTCGGTGAATTATTGGCACTTGTAGGAGAGAAACGAAAACTATTATAAACTGTTAATTCTTCAACAGGGAAAAACACCTAATCAGACATGATGAATTTTTTAAAGTTATATTGAAGAGAAAAATATATAGTTTTCTAAAACAACTAGATCATATAAATGTTTACTATTACCTTATAGGTTACACATACTAGTAATGTATATGTAACCTATAAGGATGTAAAGAATTTGACTTTGGACAATGAGAGATGGAATGCATTGGTTGCATCACAGACAAGAACGTCGCTCTTTAAATAAGAAGTCGGTGGATTAGATATCATCTAGTGAGTAAATTTTTACCGCAAGATTCAGAAAAAATACGGTGAAATAAGGAAATTATTTGAGTACATCCATAGCCATACTAATTTGATCAGCGACGCGACGAGCACAGTCCCCACTGAGCACTTGACGTGGTCCTCTGATGCCCAAATTGCTTTTACTAATGAACGCTCTGCGACACATGTGCTATCTGTTATAATTCTATAAATAGTGTTTCTGAATGGAACCCGTCATTCGTGTTAGCCTTAGAACATAAATACATGCTCTAACGCTAGTCAATCAAATATGAGTCACAAGCCGCTGTGGCTTGAGACTTATACATGACTCATATAACAACCACTACTACCACAGAATACATAATAGTACAAGTACAGAAGATTCACTCCGAAAAATCAATTAAAGGAATAGCGACTCTCGCTGTGACACAATTAAGTTCAATTCAGATCGCACACCGTTAATAACCTACACTTATATTCACCTAGACGTTCCATCTCTTTCCGTCTTATTCTATCGCGTAACGCTTACCTTTATTGCCGCACTGATTAGCCACGCTGGCGTGGCCGCCGTACGTACTTTTTTGTACTAGCGTTTTTAATACCTACTGCGGAGTGAGACAGGCCTGCTACTACTTACTTGCTTCCTGGAAAATAACGTCCAGGAAACTGCTCAATACTTACACAGTGTGTAAAAATGACTGTTTTTACTTAATGGCAATTAATGATGAAGCTACGTCAGATGCCATTAGGTAGGTAGTTCTGAAAATCTGATACCACATCTGCGTTAAGAAAGAAAAGTGTTCAGTATACCAATTAACAAACTACCGTAGGTGGATACACTAGAATAAGAGTACCTATCTTCTAAGAGCAGTTTACCATTTTTTTTGCTTAATAATCTTATAAATTGCTCAAATAAATTGTAACAAATTTCTTTTATAAAAATCCACATACTTAAGCGTATTTCAATTCTCATCAAATTTATCTTTTCTAAGCTTTCTTCATAACTTGACTTTTGTACTTTATGAACTGTTCTTTAGGGTTTGTTTAACCTTTCTTTAATGGACTTTATATTTTTGTTATACTGTTTAATACCACATAAACGTTGCAGGTAGGTATGGATAATGTTGATTGTTATCATTTATCAATCTAACCCACTTCGATGCCTCATTATCAGAGCACTCGTGTTCATATTCACATTTCATCGTGATAACAGCATTCATAATTAATGTTTACAATGAATATTGTATTTGCAATACTCTTCGAGTTGCTGATTAGATCATCATTATACCTTAGATCCGTATATATTATGACTCTTAGATATCAAATAAATGTTTGAATCTTTGAATATCGATAAAGTTAACATCAAAATATTATTTGCTGTCGAATTTCTTAAATGAATTAATAAATACTGAATACATTGACTTGAAAATCTTGAAATTAACATCATTTTTTAAGTTCAGCAATTCAGTTTTAAAAGGAGTGGTTACAACGTGCATCTTTAAAACAAATGTTGTTTAACTTTTTATATAATAGTTGTATTTAAAAAAGCTACGTCATACGTTTATTTAAACGAATAATTAAAAATCAAAACATTACTGTTTTCAGAGATTTAGGCCAATAAAGTTAGTGTCCGCGGCTGGATGGTATGATCGACACCTTATACATTTTATATAAACCCGGGGCCGTACGGTTAGGTTTTTTGAAATATTTGAAATTCAATGGAACAGAATTATTAAATAATTCAATACTATTTTCAGTAGATTGAAATTAAATTTGGCTAATTTAATAAAATTTTAGGGGTGATAAACTGTCAACAGAGACAATCATTTGACGAAAAATATAAATTAAAGTGGCAGTGGGCGGGGCACGTAGCGCGAAGAACCGATGGCCGATGGGGCAGAAAGGTTCTCGAATGGCAGCCACGTACCGGCAAGCGCAGCGTAGGACACCCACCTGCTAGATGGTCAGACGACCTGCGCAATGTTGCAGGAAGGCGCTGGATGCAGGCCGCTTCCGATCGGTCATTTTGGAAATCCTTGGGGAGGCCTATGTCCAGCAGTGGACTTCCTGTGGCTGATATGATGATGATGATGATGATAAACGCCTGTGTCCGAAAGGCACAAACGAATACGAAACGACAATTTATATAGAAACCTCCTATATTCGCTGGACAACCATCAGTAATATTAGTCTTAATTTAAAAAATGCAGTGAAGTAAGCCTTTATTTTTAGTAATATATGTATATTTTTTTATTTGGTTCACAAGCTGGTTGTTATAATATTAAGAAATATTCTAAAGTAAGACCCAAAGTAACATGAACTGAACAACCTTCTAGGAGCGAACACAGCATGCACTTAAAACATATTGGCTCTCAGTAGTAATTTTTAGACACCTATGTAAAATAAAAACACATTTAGCATATACTAACAATTTTAAAAAGGGTTATACAAAAAAGAATTGTATTGGGCGATGCACTGAAGATATCTTTATCGTGGTAAATTTTATTATATTGTACATGCGAATTAGTGGCGAATGATGATAGTAATTAAGATTAAGACGCCTTATTGTGCAAATATATTAAGATAAAGAGACGCCTTCTTGTGCAAAGCCAGAATGAGCAGGCAGTAGTGGCCATAGCAAAAATATTTTATCAAACAAACACTACTGCTCAACGACGTAATCTCGCAAATTGATTTCTGTTTACTCTGCCTGACAAGCAAGACATATTATGTAGCGCCCTATCCGAAATATTTAACCGTCGATATCGTAGTCTCATTCACTTAGTTAGTTTTTTTTGCTTCGACAGAGTTTGGAAATATTTTAAACTAGCTGACCAGAGATCTACATATGTTCTACCAATCCTTTCCGGCTTTATTTTTTTATATTTCTACCTATCCTTTCCCATATTTTCCTAGAATGACACAGATATCTTAAAATCATTAAACAAATCGGTCAGCTGTTCTCAAGTTTAAGCGAGACTATGAAAAGCAATTCATTTTTATTATGTGGGCTAGCTGCGACCAGTAGTGTTACCTGCGCCTAAAGTATTTTAATCCTGTGCCTGTGTTTTAATCCAGGGTGTCAGCTTGCCGCATACCAAATTCTATCAAAATTGGTCCAGCTGTTTGCGCGTGAGGAAGTAACGAACATCCACACACACTCACACACTTTCGCCTTCATAATATTAGTGTGATATATAACTATGGTCTAACTATGTGATAATATAAAGTTCATAGCGCCGCCATTCCATAGGTTGGTTTTGGATTCATTGGGTCTTGGGTGTTCAATGTGTTCATCTATATTTGCATTTATCATTAAATATTATATCGTTGCGTTAATATCACAAGTTCTAACTTAATTTTGGACTAGCTTTAATTTTGTTTTTCGTTTTATTAACATTGCTATTAAAACTAATTCAAAGCTACACATGCAACATAAACGTTATTTTGATTTTATTTAAACTTTTTTTTTTGCCTTTTGCCCTGTTTTCCCCGTTAGGAACAAAGATGTGATAGTACATCTGTATCATGAAAATACTATATGATTATTACCCATACCCAAGGCAAACAACCCGCTACAATACAAACACAGACGTTACAAGGACCATACATCACGTCAATGCATCCATACCGCGGGTGACGGCCGATCGTTGACGTCACGCGATGACGTCATCGTATGCAAATTGTGTGCTTTCGTTCTTTATTAACTGCTAGACCAGAACCAATTTACAGAAAGATAAGTGACTTCAATATATAGTGAGCACTTTCCGACTGATTTTCTTTTAAACTTATTTTACTTTAGTATAACAATTGCAGACGTAAGGCTCAAGGCCTTTTATATCAGTCAACCTAATGGTAATGCTGATAAACAAGGCACATTTTATTACTTATCTTTTTAAATGTATGTGTAACGAAAACAGATTAAACGAGTTTCTGTTATTAGTATTACGAGACTTACCGCGATTAATATCGTTTTTTGCCAGATATTTCGACGGCCCTTTAATTGCGGTAAGTCCCGTAATACTAATAACAGTAATTATGACCGTGAAACTCTAAAATCATATACAGATTAAACGAGAATTTTATTTATGTATCTAACTGAAACCATTTGAGATGACTGCTAGGATTGTAAATGGGAAAAGGAGGAAAATTCTTCCAGAAAATAAACAGACGCATAACCCGTACTTTACATTATTTATAAAGAACAAATAACTCTGTAAGTAATACAAACAGGATTATGTCGTAAGTAAATTTTTAATACGGCCGGAAGCGAGTGATAGAGCCCCGCGAATAAACAGAGGGCGCAAGCGTGCATTCTAATTGTGCCGGGTAAATATTACACTCGTTATTCTTATGGCCCTTTTATACGTTTGGCAATGTATTGGTCGAGCGTGTTGGCCAAACAAAGACCAAGTTTTAAACACTTTATGACTGAAAATGGGATTGTGACACTTGTCGATGCATTGAAATTTATTATGGCGTTGCCTGAAGAAACTTCTTTCTAAACGTCAAAACAATCATTTTCTTTGAGATATGATATGAAATAGCACGTGGTAACGTCATAGTTTTTTGGAGTCGATAGCGCTCTTAATATCACTGCATAAATAAATCTAAAATTACGTTTAAATTGGATATGATCAATGACAAGTGACATTTTGTGACGCATTTCCTTAGCATTACAAAATAATTTAATTATGACCCTGGATACTACCCTATTCTGCTAACGCTCTCTAACGCTGACTCCGTATCATCCACACGTTTGGCCAACACATTTGACAAACGTGTAGAACCATTATCATGTAAATACTCATAGTGTAACGTAGCGATTTCACCCTCAAACACAGGTTGTTTACGTTTCTACGTTTGGGGCTCGTAAACTTTTAATACCAAACTGAGGCGCGGATTGCTAGCTGATTGACAGCTTAGTAATAAGCATACGTGATGAGCAAAAGAGGTTTGTCAGGATCGTAGCAAGTGGAGGTCTCTGCCTACTGCCTGAGGTGGGAAACAGGTGTGATATTATGTATGTATGTATATGTAATGAGCACAAGGATATATATTTAATTAATAAGCAAATACTTTATTTTGTTAATTTAGCGCTTCACGTACAAACTGGACGTATAGATTCAATATAACACTGTACAATATTTGAGTATAAAATATGTTCTGCAATAATCAAATAAATTATCCATTGTCCCGTCGCCACTTCTGGTCTGTAGATGGTGCGATCGAACCAGATCCTATGGGTGTCGTTAGTACCTTAGTGGTCGCTATAAAGGGTAAGTATTTTATTATGTATGACACTAGGTGCATTTCTAGGTAGTAGTGAGCGATGTCAGAAGTAAACATGATTCAAAATGATTTAAGGAGTAACAAAAATCGTACATGGCTTATCGACTCTACCTACTGTATGCTGTGACCTTTTTTTCTGTCCATACACTACGAAAGGTGTATTGGAACCTTCATGAATATAAATACCTACAGACTCGTTTATACAGCGTTTACATAGTAAGTCAAAAAAAGATTTAAAGTGTTAATAAGAAAATGTTATCAATATCAGAGTAGGTCAAGCATGTAGCCGAAAATTGACATGGAAAATATTGCACAGAATAAGGACCATTTACTTCACATGTTATGAAATTATACCGTGGAAATAAACTTTCTGTAAATCGCAGATGCTACGAAGTTACCAAAATTTTGCCAAATATGTATATTTGGCAAATGTGTTGAACTAAGTTTATTAAAAAAATGTATAGATACGGGTAATTGGACAGAGGTCTTTCATAAACATGTTATTGATAACATTTATTGACGCTCGTAACTCGTAAACTTTTATATTCGATGCGAAAGTGTCGATTGCCTCGATTGCTGTTTAATAATAATCAAAGTAGTAATAACATTTTATTTAGCTTTTAGATTTTCCAAAATTGTAATATTTTTTTTCGGACATTTAAAATTTTATAAAAACCATCAGACATACTTATAATACAAAAATGATTTTGATACTATAATTTTATTAAAACTTATGTAACTACATAATATAAAAATAGACCCCAAATCGCTGCCAAGAAATATAAAAATTAATATATCATATGCATTTAATTTGCAATAGTGGATTTGATAATCAACAACGTACGCCATATTTAGTTTTGATACATACTAACTTAAAATACAACACACTTCTCAGCGTGATTGTTAACATTTCTTAACGCTCGTGGCTCGTAAACTTCTATGTCTAATGCGGAAGCGCTAATTGCCGGTGGATTGCTGTTTTACTAATAATCAAAATGGTTGCTAAGAATGACGTCACCAACGGGCGGCCGTGCGGGGCGAGCGGGGAGCGCGCGGACGCATTGAGCTAATAAGAAAGTATCGGCGGTACTTGCACATACATTTCGATACAGCGCACAATCCGATCATTGTAATTTTAAGCATACATACATACATATTATCACGTCTTTATCCTTAATGGGGCAGACAGAGCATTTTGGGTCTTGCGGTTCTGTGCAGAGCCCAGGGCCGCAAGACCCAAAAGCCAGTTTTAGCGTCACGGTGGGCGACAAGATGGAAAAGCAATCAATACAGTGATGGGTTGCTAGCCGCATCGCCTGTTAACATGATTTGCATTTTTGCCCATTCCCTCGATCGGCTTTTACGATCTGCGTGGGAAGAGAAGCAGCTGGTACATTCTAAGCTTTTTTTTCTCCCAGACCAGCACGGGAATAATAGCATGGAAAAGTAATTTTAAAATAAAGCAATTATTTACTAAAAAAAGAGTTGGCCTTCTATCAGTACCTACGTCTCCAACAATGGTATTTAGATTTGGTTAAGTACATTTTCCGATATTGTAAAAACTATAATAAATAATAAATAAATATATAGGGACAAATTACACTGATTGAGCTAGCCCAAAAGTAAGTTCGAGACTTGTGTTATGGGATACTAACTCAACGATACTATATTTTATAACAAATACATATAAAGATAAACATCCAACTATATAGAGGTGTAATCGTTTAAATAGCAGTACTCGTCTCAAACTTAACATATTAACGTTTTAATAGGTAAATACAAACATTTTTTAAACAAAGAATAAAATAAAAATACTTTATTTGGTGCAAAAAAGGAGTTACTTCTATAATAATTAAAACTATTTTTTAACCAAAATGGCACCACTCACCATATGGCATTGATGTATCTTTACATCATGCCGCTGGTCTTCCGTGGTACCACAAGATAAGAGAGAAAGCACTACCAGATATCCATTGACAATTATCAATCCGAAAATATGTGATGTTATACGATTGCCGATAATAATAATACAGTTTTAGGTGATACTGCCAAATTCAATATATAATAATTAAATAAATAAAAAAAATATAGCAATTAAATAAACAGAATTGTAATATAAGGAACACAGAACTACTGTCTACGAATGATTAAACAATTAGATGTTCAGAAGATGGCTTTTTTCTCCTTTTTTTCATGAAATGGTCCGCCACATCATGAAATTATCAATTCCATGATCTGGTCACGATATGTACGATACATGCTAGGGGCGAGACGATAGTATGTATAGATACTTGGATAGATACTTGGAAAGTTAATTTCCGCCTTAGTGACTCACATCTGTAACGGTGACAGCTGATTCATCTGATTGAGTCTAATGGACTCGAAGTATTTCGAAATAGAGGCTTTATAGCGTTAGAGCTTACTCTTTTAACCGACTTCAAAAAATGAGGAGGTTACCAAATCCTGGCGATCTTTTTTTACGTGTGTTCACCGATTATTCAAAAGACGCCTGAACCGATTGCTTTACATTCCTAGTGTTAAAATGTTAGACGAAACAACGTCCCCCTTTATATAATGAATTAATAAAACATCCAGAGTTCTTAATTTTGGAAGAATTAGTGACTCACTTAGTTCTATAACGGTATCTGATTTATATCTGATTTTGGATGATTCGTGAAACTTCTACGGCGTAGCGATTGCCAAGTTTGTAGCGCGGTAGCGTAGATCGTCTGCATATTGTTTGGTTTATTGTATACTTTATTACGTTACGCATTGAGTTCACAATTCCATATCTACATTTCGTTAGCTGAAACGGTTTTCGAACGAACGAACTGTTGTATCCAGTTGATACATTCTGTCTCGGTTTGACTATAAGCTACGAAATCGCTACGCCGTAGAGGTCTACGGCGGAGCGATTTCGTAGCTTATAGTGTATTTGAGCGTATTGTCTACTACAAAAATAGCTTCATTTTTAACCCCCGACTAAAAAAGAGGGGTGTCATTTGACGCCTATGTGGGTCTAGTTCATAGTATCGCCAGTTAGTACATCGATGGTCGCCGTATCCTGCATGATGCTGCATCGAGAGGTTACTGTAGCGAGAGTGCCTCATATCGATGGTTGCTGCATCGAACGGTCGATGGTATGGCGTATCGACAGACACTTTCTATCTGAATGTATGTTTGTGGCAGGCAGCTTTGCAGGAACAGATGAACCGATTACGATGCGGTTTCTTTTTGCGGAAAAGCAAGTTTCTTTGCGGTTTTTCCTAGCCTTATAAAAGTTACTGACTTTTTTTAAATCGTCTAGAAGAAAAAAACTGGCTCAGTATTTTATTTCCTTATTCGCTCTCAACATAAATTATTAATTTGTGTTATTGATCTCCTTACCGTGTCGTTTCCGCCAGAGTAGAATAGGGCCACTCCAAGTCCTCCCGCGGATATCGTAGAAGGCGACTTAGGGAATACAAGCTAAACAAAGCTTATAAACATCAATGAGACCTCTCCAACCCGTCTGGCCAGCGTGGAGAGTGTAGGCCAAGATCTCTGGCAGTTATGGCCAAGTTTGGCTCGGGTACAGTACAGAGAGGGTCGTGCTCCTGCAGTGGAGACAAAAAGACCTGATGATGATGATAATGTTCTCCTTTCCTGCATTCTGCACATATTTTTTTAAACCTGGTTTCTTTGCCTTGGTTCGTAGCTTTGATGAAAATCTGTTCAACTTTTCAAAAGTTATTGTTTTTTTTTTTAATTTGCCTGGCAAAAAAACTTGTTCTTTATTATGTTACATGCAGAGTTTTCTTCTATATGATTATCTAGTGTGAAGCAGATTTACATGTTACTATTTTGGTGAATCCTTGGGGAAGGCCTATGTCCAGCAGTGGACTTTCTGTGGCTGACATGATGATGATGATTATGGTGATTTTAATAACTGTTATAACGTAATCATTTTATTGTTATTTTATTGTTTGGTGTAAATTGTCTTCACTTTGTTTTTTTATTTATACTATTGTACAGACCTGTATAAAACATGATATTCATTCCAAATAAATTTACGAGTAATGTGAAATTAATTCTCGTAATTAGTATTTGAAATGTGATTACTAATTTGTGTGTGCTGTAGCGTTTGATCGTGTAATGATATGCATTGCTTTATTTTTATTTTTAACCGACTTCAAAAGAATGAGGAGGTTCTATGTTCCACTGTATAATTTTTTATTGTATGTAGAATGATTTTCAAAATTTTTTTGGAACGAAGTTCCTTATCGCGCGTTGCGGAAGGGGGCTAGACGGAAAAAATTAAGACCAAAAGTTGTAACGACACTTTTTGCTATAGCTGTAAGCCGTGCGGCGTGCACGTGTTTCTCTGTCTGTGTCTCTCTCTTGAACTTCGTTCCATCCGGGTGTCCCTTGACACCTCTCAAGTTTTTTTTTTATTCACAGGAGTGCACTTTCGAGGTGGTCCCATACAAATTAAACAAAATTGGTTGTGTAGATTTGGAGTGAAGTCAGTTTTTAGTTTAGAAAAATTATATGCATCACGGTGTTACACATAGAGTTCATTGTTCCATTGAAGCTGATCTCATGACTTCAATTTAGCTAAGTCATAGCGCTACGGCGTAGCAATTTCGTAGCTCGTAGCGCTCGGCGTAGACAATGTATCTATACACTAGCATTGCTCTTATCGCAATCATCAAAGAATCATTCGTCTAAGATCTATAACATTAAATATTTTTATCTATTCACATGCTTTATTATCATGTTGACATTCGTAATTAAAAAAATCACAATGGCAAATATTTCAACTATATATCTTATTTTCTATTAAAACACATATTCATAAAAAATTATACTTAGTTACTGATTTACCGGTCAAGAACCGCACGACATTAATAAATGTCCAAGTTCATTGTCTTACTATTGTGTCTGGTAGTAAAGGAACGGTTAAGAAGCACTTTTTTTTTCAGTCAGTTGCAGTAAAAAGTCAGCATTCGTTTAATAGGTATATACTTACTATATAACTGATTAAGTAGGATTGATTTTGAAGGTAAAGGTCTAAGATACAACGTAAAAGTAACTACACATAACATAAACTTAACCAATCAATATAGATATACTCAGTTGATAACCCAAGTTGTTCATGTATTTCACTTTCAGGATTTCAGTTGTAGCCGCCAAAGGACGGCCGTGAATCGCGAGCGATTCCTGGAATTTTCAATGAACTGCCAATCAATACGTTTCGCAGAATTTCCCGACCACATTTCAATAAAAAACATTTATTATTTTGAATGTAGAGGTATAAGCTTAAAAGTAACATTTTCATTTTTAAATCCAGTTATCTTTTATTTTGAAGTTGCCTACTCTCTTAATTCCTTAGTTGATTTCAAAACGGTTCATATAAAAAATGTTACCATTCAGGGACACATTCAAACATTCAAGGCCACCATACCGCGAACTACCAATGGTTTCTTTTATACCGAATAGTAGTGTCAATTTCTTGAACAGAGTCGAAGATGACGAGACGGGCGCGTGACGTCACACGAGGCACTCTGCGGCTGCGGCTATCGATCGGATAAGCTCGTCACATCTCGCTCTCACTTGGGATTTTATCTCTCACCGTCTTTGTCGCACTTACGGAGCAGTTAGCTGACTGAAAGTTGCGTTCCGAAATACGCTACTAATATTTATTTTAACGCAGCCGCCCGGGCCGTGCACGTGGTAGGCCGAGGACGCGAGCTCTGCCAACTGATTTTACATTTACATAGCTTACCGTCATGATATTTGAATAACTAAATGATTAACAAAGTGGCTTAGGAAATAATAATATGGATACGATTTTGAGAATTTAATTTTGAAAATGATTATTACAATGAATTAAGCAAATAGCAGGACATTAAATGCTTTTAACGTGCTTAAATTTTGAGCTCATATAAGCATGTCGTTTTAGGTCTTTTTAATAGATACTAAGGTGTTCTATTAGATTTATGGACTTAAACAAATAAATTACATTACAAATAATTTAGAAAACTTGGTTAAATTAATGGTATTAGTTTTCCATAAAAAATGGAACAGTAGTCTTTATATTCTTGCTAATGCCAATTTATAAAATATATAAGAAAATACTATAACTGTCATTCTGCTAAAAAAATAAGAATTTCCTTCCCTTTATTTAAGTTGAATTAACATAACAGACTATGCCGAAGTTGCGCGACCGAACTTCGCCAAAATGCGTAATTTCGGCGAAGTTCCGTGGCGCAACTTGCACCTGCAATGCTATTTGAATTACTAGCATCAAAACTCACGTTTCGTTTCTCCAAAGATATTTAACCGCGGAACTAAAGTTACTAGGTTTAAACCATACCCGACCATATCAAGTTGACATCTAGTAATATTCCACCGTCTCATCTGAAAATGTCAACTTGATTTGGTAGAATAACGGTTTATACCTTGTAACAAAGTTACACAGACATACAAATGAAGCAGATCAAACATTACATTCTTAGAACGCGTGGCAATTTTTCACTCGTATAGCTTATCTTTTAATTTATTTTTAAAGAGTTTTTGCGGATTTTTGTAGTATAAAGTACTCTTTCACATTAATAAGTATAGTACTTTACTATTTTTGTTCCAAATATTACCAATTACATTAAATAAAAACAACAAATCTAGTAGCTTATGTGTAAATTCATGCCACGTGGCATTCTTTGTATTATACAGTGATGTTTAGTTTGCTTCCCTTTATATGTCTATGCAAAGTTAGTCTACGTTTTATAATAAGACGAATTGTGTTTAGACACTAAATTCAATGACTACAGCTTTTTCTGCCTACCACTCTGTAAAGTGTTAAGGTCGTCGCGCCAACGTTTTCAAAGCCTCTGTTACGCCAACCATACTCTATTATCAACGGTGCTAATTACTCTATTCATCCATTTCTCAGGAATATTCTACGTGAGTCACTTATCCTCATTTTAACCGACTTCCAAAAAAGGAGGTAAACAAATCGTCGCAATCTCATTTTTATGTATGTTCAATGATTATTCGAAAACGTCTTATCTGAGTTGAAAAAGTCTTTTTTGGTTTGAAAGGTCATACTGGTTACGTGGTCCTATAGAAACTTTATCAAAATCGGATTTCCAGTTTGGGGATGAAGTCGGTTTTTAGTTTTGAAAAATTATTATTTATCAGTCAATGTCAAATCATCGTAAATGACTATTTTTAGTATAGTACTTTACTATTTTTGTTCCAAATATCATCAATTACATTAAAGAAAAACAACAAAACTTCATGCCACGCGGCATTCTTTGTATTATACAATGATGTTTAGTTTGCTTCCCTTTATATGTCTATGCAAAGTTAGTCTACGTTTTTTAATAAGACGAATTGTGTTTAGACACTAAATTATCTATTATAATAATATTACTATATCAAAATCGGTTTTCCAGTTTGGGGATGAAGTCGGTTTAAGTTTTGAAAAATTATAATTTACTAGCCGAAGCCCACGACTTCGTTCGCGTGGACTTTATGTCTCTGGAAAATGCTCATCAGGCTGAAGAACTTTTACTAAGGTGGCATTTTTATATCTCTTATAGTTTAGCTGGACCATTATGGTTTTGCTTTAGGCGTTCCATTTTCCAAAATCATTTATACCCTATATGTTGCCCAGGCTTAATAGCTATATAACAAAAAAAGTTTCATTCGAATCCGTCCAGTATTTCCGGAGATTAGCGTGTACAAACAGACAAACAGACAAACAGACAAACAGACAAACAGACAAACAGACAAACAGACAAACAGACAGACAAAAGAACAGACATTTTTTTTTTAATTCTTACTCTATTACTACGTCTCCATCGCCCCCAATATTTTGGAAATATATTTAATGTACAGACACACTTTTTTTACTGTTTTATTATATGTATAGATCAGTCAATGTCAAACCATCGTAAATGACTATTTTTATACGAAGTGTACAGCGTTCAGGAATATTTCCAAAAAAATGTAGGTACATTAAAATTTTATTTATAGTCAAACTGCCAGGCAGTTTTGTTTCATTATTAATTAGCATGCTTTGATGTCCTCTGTAGTGCAATGATAAACACGTAAGTCCGCCACTCCAGAGGTACAGGCTTCAATTACAGGATACAATTACAGAATTAAAAATCGCCTTTTTAAAATTGTCCTAGGTCTTGGGTGTTATTCTATTTATATTCTTGTTATAAAATATATAAACGTTGAGTTAGTATCATCAAACTAATATTATAAAGGCGAAAGTTTGTGAGTGTGTATGTTTGTTACTTATTTACACGTAAACCGCTGGACCAATTTTTTTATAAAATTTAATTTGATACGCTACATTAAGCGCGAGTAACAGCGCGGGGCGCAGCTAGTTCATTAATAAAAACTCTCTACATACTGACTGACTATGGATAAATAGACATCTATAGACTCGCATGACTGACTTATGACTAAAAAACGTAAAAAAGACAGTGACTGACTTAATTTTCCTTGAATGCGAGGGTTGTATTTTGCCCAAGACAAAAAATCCCTTTTTTAAACCGTCCACTTAATGTATCTATATTTACCCACTTTGGCCATATTTATAGGTACATAAAAATCAAAGGCAAGACGTCTTACAATAACAAATATTGCTCACAATGGTTTCCCGGCCTAAGATGACAGTGAGCCAATTAGTACAATCCAATGTAAGCAGCGATGTTTACGTAATGGAGTGGAAACACAATAGACGGAAACGTAAACAAATCGCAGTAGATTTGTTTATTTTTTACACTTTCTGATTACAAAATAAACAAACCTGTTAAAGATTTGTTATCAATTAAGGTGTCCACTAGACATAATCCGTCTTATTATTAAACGCAGACTAACTTTGTTACTAGGTTTAAACCAGTATCCGACCAAATCAAATTGACATCTAGTAATATGCCATTGTCTAATCTAAAAATGCCAACTTAATTTGGTCGGATAATGTTTTAAACCTAGTAACAAAGTTAGTCTGCGTTTTATAATAAGGCGGAATATAAATAACAATAGTTTTAAATTTAAACATCCTGCTTTGACCAACTGATATTTATTTTACATTTATTAGCATTCAAGATGTCTATACATACATATTCACTATCACGTCCTCCGTGGTGTAGTGGTTAGAACGTTCGGGTCATACCCGGAGGTCGCGGGTTCGATTCCCGCGGGGGCAACGACTTTGTGTTGTTGTCCTAGTTTGGTTAGGACATTGTAGGCTGTCACCTGATTGTCCGATAAGTAAGATGATCCGTGCTTCGGAGGGCACGTTAAGCCGTCGGTCCCGGTCACTGTCTTTGACATTGGTCGTTACCTAAAACCATTTCAGAGGCCTTTAGGGCGGTTTAAAAACTCTGACACTAGTGTTAGTCACTAACACACACGATAAGAAGAAGAAGACTATCACGTCTCTATCCCTAATGGGGCAGAAAGAGCCCAGGGCCATAATACTCAAAAGCCACTTTTAGCGTAATGGTGGGCGAGAAGATGGAAAAGAAATAAATATACATGATTCGCATTTTTGCAAAATCCTACGATCGGCTTTTACGATCTGCGCGCGAAGAGAAGCAGTACATTCCAAGTTTTTTTTTTTCTAGAAGAGATTCGTAAAATGTTATTTACGTATCTCGGGTTAGATATAATGATGAGATGAGCAGGCATATAGCTAATCAAAGTTACTGGTGTCGTAAAAAATTGCCTCTTCTAATAGACATTCATAGAAAATACAGTAAAAACCCATTACAATCAACTGAAAATGTTCCTATGTATAGCCTCAATAACTGGGTTACTTATTATAATATATCAAATGCTATTGTTGTAACAGTCGATGGTGTTGAATTGGCAAAGAGACACGCTAGTTTAACAGAACTCCGAAATAACTGCAGTGTACACCTAAACAGATATTATCATGCATTTTATAAACTTTACACTGATGAGTCTAAGGACGAAGCAGGATGTGGGGCTGCCTTTGTAGACCCCCAATTGGGGATATCAGTAAAATTTAATATCAAAGGTAATATCTCCCTAATGCATTGTGAACTAATTGCGATATCCGAGGCGCTACAATATGCAATGTCGCTTGACCATAACCGGATAGAAATAGTTTCAGACTCTAAAAGCGCTTGATTACATTTGGCTCGAATTCCCTCGAATAGTCGAGGATATCCGAAAGCCTACAATATCCTTGACTCCATCAGTAAGCTCCGATCCCTGAACAGAGACGTTGTCATACAGTGGATTCCTTCTCATATTGGTATTATGGGTAACGAGGAGGCTGACCTAGCTGCGAAAGAAGACGTAAGTGATGGAATTGCATATGAGGTTTTACCACTCCCTAGCGAGGCTCTGAAAGAAGCTAGAGTTGACTGCAAAATATTGTGGAATGAATACTTCGACGAGCGATCACGACACGCAGGAGTTTGGTATAAAACAATGCAATGTCAACCTCCCCGATACCCATGGTTTGATGACCATCGTGGTGGCAGAGTAGTAGCAGTTGCACTGATGCGACTTCGTGTCGGACACATTCTATCAAACAAATATAAATATATGATCGGTCGGGCTGATTCACCAAACTGCCCAGAGTGCGAATCAGTAGAAGATGCACAGCATGTGTTGATGGAGTGTGTCCGGAACGAGGCGCTCCGTCGCGACATGCAGCTAGGTGGGGACGTGGGAATGTGTAACAGCATTCTGGCTTTTCCACTATCTGAGGAAGCCAGAAGGCTGTCACAACTATATTCAGCTGTGTTGTGAATGAATTGTATTTATAATGTTTATTGTTAGATTTTTTTTTGTATACCTTACGGGGGTGACATAGTCACTGTGTGACAAAACCCCTTTCAATAAATAAAGAAGAAAAAAAAAACTCGGGTTGAGTAGAGTTTCTATGACTAAGTAAAACTTATTATTTTACAGATCTCTAAGCATTTTGGGTGCAGTTATAAAGTACTGAAACTAAATAAGAAACTGAAACTAAGATAAATAAAGTTTCTGCTTGCGTGCTATTAAAATCATCTTTATAAATTTTGGACTAAGTCAACAAAAAAACTTGTTTACTCCATTTTGTATTCCTGTAACTTTTAAGTAGTATTGTCATCATCATCATCAGGTCTTTTTGTCTCCACTGCAGGAGCACGACCCTCCCTGTACCTACTGCCGGAGTCATACTTGGCCAGAGCAGCTAGAGGATTTGGCCTACACTCTCCACGCTTTCCAGGCGGGTTGGAGAGGTCTCATTGATGTTAATAAGCTTTGTTTATCTTGTATTTGCAAAGTTCCTTCCACGATATTCACGAGAGGACTTGGAGTGGCCCTATTCTACTCTGCCGAAAATCACACGTCAAACCGGGAACCACACGGCAAGGATATAATTAAAGGATATCTACAATCAGAATCAGTAAGTGTATCATAAATGTGTACTATTCTGTACAGTATAACTTCACATTAGTCACTTAGTAAACACTCTACTAGCGCATTAAACAGCAATAAAGTTCCAGGCGGCACCTGCGCGTCACAGTGTATGCTCATAGCGTATGACGTCCAAAGTGGATTACCGGCTCAGCCACTGACGTATTGTGTCGCGCCTAGCAACTTTATTAATCTGTGGTCACGCCGCCAGTGCACTGTTTTCACCGATATTTTACAGTGCTAGGACATAAGTGGATGCAACATCAGAGTATGTAAATAGCCCACCTATCTACCTATACAGTTTATAACTTGATAGTGTAGTTGCTGTTATAAATTATACAATTATTTCGAAGAATATCATTTTATCAAAGAATATTAAGCAGTAGATGTGAAACGATAACATCTTGTGGCTTTTCCTCATTTTCATAACCTCAGACGTTATCCCATTCGCACATTATCATCATCATCATCCGAGCGTGTTTCCCGGTTACATCCTAAGCGGTAACGCTTCACGGGGTCCGTATCCTATCAGTATCTCCGTTTTATACCAGCAATTCCCGTCTGACCTCCGCAACCTAAAGGATAGAAAAGAAACAATCCTTAGATAAGTTTGAGCAAACGCTAGATGGCTTTCAGGACCCATAGTTTATACGTGTCTTCCAAAACTCGGGATCCTCTTTCTTTTCGCATAATCAGGTGATTTAATCAATATCGTAACTAGACTTGAAAAGACTTTTCACAAAGTATGCTTCCCCAATGGAATTTGAACCCATGACGTTGACGATTCACGCAAAAAAAAACACCACTTTTTGACTCTAAAATACAAAAAACTATTCACAGTCCTTAATACTAAGAGCATAATGTTAATTTCACCAAAAATAAATCGCTCTTGCAGTGGCCCTAACCCGGTATCGATGGCGGCTCTGTGACGGTCATTTTTGGCGGGAAATTGGCCTATATCCGAGCTCGGCACCTCGATTCGTTTGTTGAGCCAGCGCTGCCTCCGATAGCGGCTGATGACGTTGACGATTACATGAATACTTTTCTTAATCCAGGTTTTTATAAGAGTTTGTGGAAATTTAAGCTAGTATACAAAGTGTAAAAAATATAGATATGCGTAATAAATCGAACCATGGGCTATATATACTAGATCTTTATTACTGGTATGACAATTATTTTTGTGTTTTTTTACTGTTATTTTATTATCATTATATAGTCATTTATTATAGCTTTTGGTTCGATTTTTCGAGTTGTATATTTATAAACAAAATCTTAACAAAATTAACTTTTCGAAACAACGAAACAAGGTAAAATGCGCAAGAGATTAAACAACTAAGTTTTCTTTTATTTTTTCCTTCTTCCAAAAACAAACTGGAACGAATTACAAACTGCGGTAAGGCCGTCTTTTGTACTTTTGGTTCTGCCTTTTTTTGTTTATGTTTTGTGTAACTTATCTAACGATTAAACACTTTAATTGTAAAAAAACTTTTTGTCCGCAAAAACATAAAACAACAAAAATATATAATTTAGAAGAAAAGAACAGTAGGTACAAATGAGGACTTATCCTAACAGAGATCTCTTTCAGTCAAACTCGACATGAGAAAATAGTATATTACTCAATTAGTAAATAAAGGACGGATTTAAAGCGAGAACCATAAATGAATTCACAATCGAATCCCGAGCGTCGCGAATGATTCTGGCCCTCGATATAAATCCATTTTAATCAAAAGTTGCATGCCGTACTTTATGCCATGACTAAGAGAAAAAAAATTAAGTGAAAATAGACATACTCGTAATAAATAAAATGAAAAATTCCATTGAAAATTGGAACAATACTAAAATTAAGAGTAATTGCTTTAAATTTCAACACCATAATAGTGACTTTTTATTCAATATTTTGAGGAAATTATAATATATAAACCTACAATACCACTGACTCACTGACTGATTGACATAGTTGTTTGCCCTGTTGCGGTGTTGCTGGGGTTTAGGTTGATGTGCGGTCGTATAGAGGGTGCTTCAGTGAGTACCAGAAAAATCTGACATTTGAGGATTTGCGGAAACCTGATGTGGAAGGGGTACGGCCTGCGAAGACGGTTGGGGATAGGGGTGTGATTTTTTTTTCATAATGTAGAAGATTATAAGCAATTTGACGACCGTCATTTGTTTTTTGATTTTTTTCAAAATCCAAGATGGCCGCCATACAAGGACAATTTTCCTCCATACAAACTAACCCATTTTCTGAACTGGAAACATATCTTAGCCTACCTCAACAGCCCCACGGTGAACCGCGGGCTGCTTGCAGCCCGCGCAGCGCCCGAAAAGCTAGTTATATTATAATATATAAACCTACATTACCACTGACTGACTCACTGACTGATTGACATAGTTGTTTGCCCTGTTGCGGGGTTGGTGGGGTAAACCCCACCCCGAAGGGCGAGCTGCGGGCGAGGGCGAAGCCCGAGCCACTCCCACAGCCCCCCCCTTCCCCCCCCCTCCCCGCAAGTAATTTTCACGAGGCCGGAGGCCGAGTGTCGCGAGCCCGTAGGGCGAGCTGCGGGCGAGGGCGAAGCCCGAGCCACTTCCCCAAGCGCAGTCCAATTTTTTTTAATTATTGAAAATCCAAGATGGCCGCCGAAAGTCAACTGCTTGCGATTTGGCTGAAAATCGATATCTATATGTAGTTTGAGCCCAAAAATCCAAATTTAATATTTTTTTTTGAATTCAAGATGGCGTCTGGATTTTAGAAAATTTCACTTTTTTCGTTCATAACGTCTCACTGGGACTTCGTAGGGGTCTGATATTTTGTACATAGGGGTAAAGCACCCCGCGGAACTCGAAACTGGATTCAGATTTTGGATCCAAGATGGCCGCCTCCACACATATTTTGATGTTTCCTTTACTGACTGCAGTTTTTACCCATTTTCTAAACTGGAAACATTTTTTAGCCTACCTCAACAGCCGCACGAAAAACCGCGGGCTGCTTGCAGCCCGCGCAGCGCCCGAAAAGCTAGTTATTATAATATATAAACCTACAATACCACTGACTCACTCACTGACAGAGTTGTTTGCCCTGTTGCGGGGTTGGTGGGGTTTAGGTTGATGTGCGGTCGTATAGAGGGTGCTCCAGTGAGTACCAGAAAAATCTGACATTTGAGGATCTGCGGAAATCTGATGTGGAAGGGGTACGGCCTGCGAAGACGGTTGGGGTTAGGGGTGTGATTTTTTTTCCAAAATGTAGGGGGTTGCAAGCAATTTGACGACCGTCACTTGTTTTTTTATTTTTTTCAAAATTAAAGATGGCCGCCATACAAGGACAATTTTCCTCCATACAAATTTCATACAAACGGCCACCCCAAGTAACTAGGCGCAGCCAGAGGCCAAAAGCCAAAAGCAAAGGCCACCCCCGCGAGGCCGCAGGCCGAGCTAAGGGCAAAGGGCGAAGCCCGAGCCACTCCCCCCTCCCCCTCGGATCCCCCCTAAGTAATCTTCACGAGGCCGGAGGCCGAGCGATGCGAGCCCGGAGGGCGAGCTGCGGGCGAGAGCGAAGCCCGAGCCACTCCCACAGCCCCCCCCCCCCTTCCCCCCCTCCCCGTAAGTAATTTTCACGAGGCCGGAGGCCGAGTGTCGCGAGCCCGTAGGGCGAGCTCCGGGCGAGGGCGAAGCCCGAGCCACTTCCCAAAGCGAAGTCCAATTTTTTAAAATTTTTGAAAATCCAAGATGTCCGCCGAATGTCAACTGCTTGCGATTTGGCTGAAAATCGATATCTATATGAAGTTTGAGCCCAAAAATCCAAATTTAATATTTTTTTTGGAATTCAAGATGGCGTCTGGATTTTAGAAAATTTCACTTTTTTCGTTCATACCGTCTCACTGGGACTTCGTAGGGGTCTGAAATTTTGCATGTGGGGGTCAAGCACCCCGCGGAACTCGAAACTGGATTCAGATTTTGGATCCAAGATGGCCGCATCCACACATATTTTGATGTTTTCTTTACTGACTGCAGTTTTTACCCATTTTCTAAACTGGAAACATATTTTAGCCTACCTCAACAGCCGCACGAAAAACCGCGGGCTGCTTGCAGCCCGCGCAGCGCCCGAAAAGCTAGTTTAAATTTAAACTTTTTAGAGGGGAATTGGTATAAAAATATTTAAATTACCTATCTGTTATTATAGTGTACCTTTATGCGTTATTATATTACCTGGCTGGCAGAGATGTTATGCAATAAAACCGCCTTTTTATCATTTTTCATTATTTTCTTATATATTTTGTTTATGATGCAGTTAAGAATATTTGTATTGCATTGTGTTTAATTTTAGACTCGATATTTATTGTGACTAATATATAATTTATAAAAATTCTTAACTCCGTTATAAATTTAACCCAATTAGATACATAAATGTTTAAAAAAATTTTTTTTTTAAATATTGTGTCGGTGTTTTGCTGAGAAAATGTAGGTTCCTTCAGTTCTAAAACTAAACTAGAAAAGAATTACCTATGAAAATGATATAAATTTATTTTACCACCACGTCATATTATTGTTTCGGCTAACGTTTCAAATAGGAGTTACATCCTTGGTTGTCGCAAACAGAGTGGAAAGATGTGACTCCTATTTAAAACGTTAGACGAAAAAAATAAATCCAAATATTAAGGCTAACAATCTGAGACATTCTTTATTTAGCGCCCTATGTATATTATCCACTCTACCAAAAATATAAACCACTACCCTGTTACCTCAGAATAACATTACCCTCCTTCTGGGGTAGTTGGCTAAAAGCTACGATTGCGTGCAGCCGGCTATAAAACCGGCGTCCATTCAGTAATGGCCGAGTAAAGATTGCATTACCATCGACTACTTACATTAGCTGTATGTTTAATCAATTATGAACCTGTTTTATAATCACTTATTTAGTAATGCTATTAATGTTGTTCGATACTCCTGTGTTTCATAATCCAAAAAACAATCCTCGTAAGGAAACAAAGAAATTATTTCACAAGAGTAGATTTCCAACAGCGTTCTATGTATAAAAAACTATTTTTCCTACAAACTGGACAATTTGTTAGGGAAAGTATTGTTTTAAATCATTATTTCCGTATAAAAAGTTGTTCATATTGATGGTCTGAGTCACCTCACCCCCTCAAAAATATGTAAGCGGTACATTTACACCAGGTATATCTCTATTTTTTCGTTCCGAGCATATTCTACTAAATAGTTTTGCATCTGATGAGCAAGACTGAAACTCCAAATTGTAACAAATGTGTTAAAATAGAAGATGTGTATGTATCACGCTATAGTTGAATGTGTCCGAGTCGACAAGATGAAAAATGATTTGTAATTAAAATGTGGGAGAGCTAAATGCATACTTGCCTCTCCTTTACATCTCAGGCAGCAAGGACAATTTATAAAATCTTGTTTTTTATTAGTCGTAAATCATTATTTGTTTAGATGCACCTTCAAGGGTGCCAGATTCTTCTAAAATAAAACCGTTTTTAATTAATAAAGATTTTAAAATCTCTATTTCATAATTAGTTAAAAAAAAAGATTACTTACATTTTAATAGATATACTTTTTTAAAATTGTTATTCTATTTAGATTTCGTTTCTGGGTACGTCATAAACCTGTAAGTTATATGATTTATACATAATGATGATTCTATTTTACTTTTAAAAGATTAACAATGTATATTTACATAAAGTCCGGCCACACCTAGCATATGATTATAGTATATCGCTAGAACGCTACTGATTTTCTATAAATTGCATAAACACTTCTGCACTTCTTAAATTGGCAGCTTATACTCATTTATATAACTGAATCAGGAGAGCAGATTTTATAACATTATGGTTAAAGTACCTATAACTTTAACATCAAACTTTTCTGAACAAGCTCAAGCAAAGCTCGTATGTCATTATTGTGTCGCGACTTGCACCCGTAAAATGGAACGTTGAATGTAGTAATCATATTGCCAAACGCGGTTTGCACTATGTACGAGCTGAAAGCTTTGTCAAAATGAAATTTCTGTAAAACGAAGTTAATGCCAAAGGTTTAGGAATTTACGAATTTTCGAAATTCTCGCCAATATACGTGACTTCATGCTGCAATACCAAGTGTACTAAATTGAGATCGACGTTTGAACATATTCTTCTACTCTAGTTGCTAGTCTGTGAGTGGAAAAGTAAAATGTAATCATCATTGCCTTTTTCAAATTGTCCTGGGTCTTGGATGTTTATCTATATATGTATTTGTTATAAAATATAGTATCGTTGAGTTAGTATCCCATAACACAAGTCTCGAACTTACTTTGGGGCTAGCTCAATCAGTGTAATTTGTCACTATATATTTATTTATTTATTTATTACGAGCGTATTCCCGGTTGCATTCTCAGTAGTAACGCCCGGGCGAGCGATTGCCGTCTGACCTCCGCAACCCAAACGGTAGACCAGAACAAATCCGAGGATAGGTTTGAGCAAACGCTAGACCGCGTTCAGGACCGAGAGTTCATACGTGCCTTCCGAATCACGGAAAAAAAATTTCTTTTCAGATAATCAGGTGATTTAAGCCTTTTTTTTTATCGCGGAGAAAATCCCTTCGGATACCTTACCAGTTACGGGAGACCGGTAAGGTTATGTGGTGTTACCACTAAAAACTCCGCGGTGTCACCTCTCAGCCGCTATGGGCCGGGGCCGTGTGCTATTCGCGCTCCATAGCCCCGGCGCGGCGACCGCTTTGGCGGTCTCTGCTCGCTCTGGGGGTGCCTCTCATTGTGAGAGGTTGTCAGAGCGAGCCTGTGGGGGGCCTTTCGGCCTCCAACTCCACCCAAAAGGGGTTAAGGCGTGGTGACACCCGACGCCTTACACCCGGAGGGCCGTTAAGTCGAGCGACGGAATCCCGTTTCCGCCACTCGACCGACCCTTACTGTGGGGGCTGCAGTTGCAGGCCATAGGCCCGCCTCCTGCGCCCAGTGCGCCGGCGGCGGATGGCGTGGTCGGTCGTGGTCTGCAATATCCTAACCAGACTAGAAACAACTTCTCACAAAGTATGCTTCCCAGTGAAATTCGAACCCACGACCTCCGGGTCACAAGACGAATGTCTTGACTACTGGACCACGGAGGCAGTCTAGAGAAGTCAGGCAGTAAGGAGAAAAGTAGAATGTACCAGAAGAAAAAGCAAGAAAAGAAACAGCTTTTTCTCTTCTTGCACGATCGTAAGAGCCGACTTAAGAAGTTCGCGAAAATCATAAGATATCATGTCAATTATACCATACAAGCAGACAACGCACGCAGCGTAGTAAAAATTCTTTTTAATTATTTCTTCTACAGAGCCGGAGTAAAAGCAATTACAGTGTTTCTTTATTGGAAGACATTTTGCAACTGGCTTCTGTACTAAAAGCCGACCACGAATACAACGAAGTGCCGTTCGTCTGCATGAACACTAAAGTTAATAAAGTTAAGGTAAAGTTAAAATAATCAAAATTATGACAACCTGTAGGTATTCTTAAACTCATATTTAGCATTTGACTTCACTGCTATCAGCAATACAAAAGTTAAAGTTGGATTTAATCTGAATAAATGAATGAACGAATAACTATGTACGTTTATATTGAAGGTGCCAGCTTTACACTCTTTAAATGACAATAACTTAATAATTATATAGCTGTACAGTCTGGATTAATTTATGAAAAAATACAGAAAAAGGGCGTCCTATTCGTACTTTTATCGGAAATAAAGAAATGTAAATGTCATCTCCCAAAATCGGGACATTTAGCGTCGAGATCAAGGTGTAGTGTAATCGAGACGTGTCTCTATACCCCTTGAAAACGAGACGTCCGGCTCAAATCAAACCGCCTGGTAACGCTACCTATATACCTAATTAACTGCATCATGCGCCGAAGCCCGAAGCCCTACACTTCCCCTCATCTATAAATATAATCGAAACCACTTAACCATAGCAACTCCCTGACGTATTTCTAGATAGCAGCTCATCTATATCTATACATATAATAATATAATAAAACAATAAAAAAAAGTGTGTCTGTACATTTAATATATTTCCAAAAAAATATTGTGTACAAATATTATGGAGACATTGTAAGCGAGTAAGAATTTAAAAAAGATGTCTATCTGATTGTACAAGCTAATCGTCGAAAATACTGGACGGATTCAGATGAAACTTTAATTGTTATATAGCTGTTAAACCTGGGCAACATATAGGGTATAAATAATTTTGGGAAATGGAACACCTGATGCAGAACTATAATGGTCCAGCTAAACTATAAGAAATATAAAAATGACGCCTTAGCAAAAGTTGTTCAGCCTGATGAGCATCATTCAGAGATTTATAGTAAACGCAAACGAAGTCGCGGGCTTCGGCTAGTCTATAACAATACTTCTCTGGTTTTGGGTTTACTGGAAGAGATCCCTTATATGGATAAATGCGCCTTTGTATTGTTTTCTTTTGTGTTTTGGTTGTCTTTTTTGTACAATAAAAAAATTACATACATACATAAGTACAATACTTACTTTTATTAAAAATAAATATATTCTTGTTTGTTGTTGATTTTCGTGTGTGCTGTCAGATTTTTCAAACTTTATCACAGAGTCGCAAAAATCATTTCTTGAGCTTATCCGTGCTTCGGAGGGCTGATCCCAGCTGTCCTCATTATATGGCAGTCATCAAGCTATGTCAGACGTCTTTAGGCAGCTTAAAAATCTGACACCAGTGTCGGTCACTTACACCCACGAAAAACTAAGCGGTAACTAAAAATGTCCCAGAAAATATTAAGCACCAAAATACGTACTATGTTGAGATGGGATGATTTTCAAGCGATTAATGTTGCCAAAACGAATGGTCGGTAAAAACAAAATCTATAGGAAATAGTAAATAGCACGTAACTTTCGAGACATACAGGTCTGTATAATCGTTTGTATGTCTTGACGTGAGTGAGAGAGCGAGTTCATAAAATTTCTAATAATAAAGATAAGATATTACAACAATTATAAATTAAGAAACTTGTTTTTAAATATTTTGAATGTAGAAACACCTAAACTGTAACTTTATAAATTATAATGCTCTGCACCACCAAGACTGCTGTACTTTGGGGTGTGGATTCATTAAAAACTGTGAATAATGCATTTACTGCGCAATATAACATCAAAATGTAAAACCATAAATCAAACAAGCATTAAAATCCTACTTTTTAACATCTGTTGCATTCACAATTAAGCAATAATTTTCAAGGAAGCTATTTTATTGCTACTTGTAGCACCTTCGGTGGAAATAAAAAGTCTGACCAAGTGTAAGCCCGATTTGCGTACCGAGGGTTCAATGAAAAGGCTTTACTACTTCTATGAGGAAATACTCAGTTTTATTTATATATTTATTTAAAAAAACTTTGTTGTTGACATATTGTTTACAATTGGCGGACTTAACGCTAAAGGCGTTCTCTCCCAAGTTACTTAATAAATATTTAAAATAGGCTTAAATATCACCTCTAAGTTTAAACTCGCAATTCTTATATTATCATCATCATTATTAAAATGAGTTAACGGGTTGCTCACGTACAGAGGTACTACTGGCCGACATGTTTCACCCTCATCCGGATGTCTTCATCAGAGCGAATATGACAAAAGGCCTGTACGCCACATCGGCTTGTGACAAACTGACTATACGCATAACGTCCACAGCTGAACATGGATCGTTCATTTTGGAAATCCTCCTTCAAAGATTGGATATTGAAGGATATTGAATATAATGACCGATCTATATATTCATAGGATCTAGAAGGTATGTAGGGGTTTTGGGAGTGAACAATAAATGTAGTTAAATTTAGTTTTTATACAACATTTTCCTTTGTTTTCCATCGCGCGAAGCTCAGTCGGTTCGATACTGAAATTTAATGTGGGACAGCGATTTTTTAAATGCATGCAAACATGTATTTGTAAAATTTTTACAATACTGCTAAATTTCTGAGCATTGAATTATTTGATCCCAGGGCAAGTAATAAGGTTATTTTTACCGTACGTAAAATGCGGAACCCTAGAAAGTGACATAAAACTGCAGTGACCCAAATTCGACTGCTACAAAATGCATGTGACTTGCAATGAGTAATTAAAGTCGTGAATGTAAGAAGTAGCCGGTTAAAGTTACTTGTGGAAATAATCACTGTTTCGAAGGCTAGTATACAGGTTTAGGTTATGCATTACTTTTACAAGCTTTTATTTAGGTTCACCCGTCACGTTGTCCGTAATCAGATCATTATCATCATCATAACAGCCACATGAAGTCCACTGCTGGACATAGGCCTCCCCCAAGGATTTCCAAAACGACCGATCGGAAGCGACCTGCATCCAGCTCCTTCCTGCAACATTGCGTAACCAAATGTTGCAAGCTTTATCAAATGGACCCACTTCTCATTATTCGATTGAGCTAAATGTTCACATAGGTACTTATTTATATAAGTTGAGTGACAATGCAATATTAAGGTGTGGTTCAGTTTTTTGTCATCATATCAGACTTTCGCGCAAATAGAAAAAACTTAAATGTTATTAAGAATTAAGTCTACAAATGCAAAATCGCCTCTTGTTTTTGTCTTATTTTAAAAGAAATTAGCTCGTTCATTCCAGTAACTGTAAATGGAACATTTAATTAACTTGTTGTTGTTTATAAAAAAGCCAATTTGTTTTGTTTTTCGTAATGATGACAATCGGCACCGACGGCGTCAAGAATTGATTCCCAGTAAAACGAATTAACAAATTAAAAGCAACTGGTGTTTAAAGAAAGAATTTTAATTTAAGTTGAGGTAGTTGGTATTTTTAATTTTTTTAAAGTAGTTGCGCATTCTTCGATGCCTATGAGATTTTGCGTATAGTATTGCGTAAGGTATAAATTCAGTCGAAAGGTAGAGGTCTTTGTGCCTATATTGTTTCTTGTTGTTGTTATAATTTTTTATGTATATCATGGTGCAATAAAGTTAATTTGTATTGTGTTTGTATTGTCAGGAGTACTCGTAACCAGCGGGCATGCATGCAGAGTAAATGAAGCAAAAGAGGTTTATCTGAATCGTAGTTAGTGGAGGTCCTTAGTTTAACAGGGGTAGTGTAGGCAACAGGCGTGATAATATTTATGTGTGTAAATTCAATAAGCTAGAAAGCTTGACTTGTAAAAATTCTTTATTGTACATAAAAAGCCACAATTAAAATACAAAAAACCGATAGTACAAAGGCAGAATTATCCCTATCAGGAATCTCTTTCAGTCAAGTCTGCAATCAGAAGAATGACAAGTGGAATGAAGAGTTGTTCAATACTTACAAGCTGAAACACTGAATGCTACTAGTAAATGCACAAATAATTGAGTTAAATACTTATAGGTATTATATAAATAAAATTAAATATGTAGGAATAAAATACACTGATTGAGCTAACCCCAAAGTAAGTCCGAGACTTTTGTAGGAACACATAAATCTTAATGAACTAATACCATACCATTCATGTTTAGTTTAGGTACAACCTCTTTTACAGTGATATATTATTGGTTAGAGCGTTCGGCTCATACCCGGAGGTCGCGTACGTCGCGGGTTCGATTCCCGGCGGGGGCAACGTCTTTGTGTTAAGACATTGTAGGCTGATCACCTGATTGTCTGATAAGTAAGATGATCCGTGCTTCGGAGGGCACGTTAAGCCGTTGGTCCCGGTTACTGTCTTTGACATTGGTCGTTACCTAAAACCATGTCAGAGGCCTTTAAGGCGGTTTGAAAACTCTGACACTAGTGTTAGTTACTAATACACAAATGATATTAAAACGCCTATAAATCAATAATATGCAGGAGAAGCCTTAATCCGCAATAATTAGGTGATATTTGGAATAACACGGCTTGTTTCAAAATACATAATTAGTTCCAAGAAAAACAACCAGAACGGCGGCGACCGCGATATTCATTCAACTTGGCCCTCGTTGCCGCGTTTCCAAACTCATAACTTGCTTGTTCGGTAACTAGGGTTGTCCGATACAATTTGAACGAGATGTTGTTTTGACTGAATGAAACTGCGTTTATACTTTCTCGTATAATATGAACATTTATAAAGACAAAAAGTAACTGACAACAAAAAAAGAATAATACCTAATGAATGAATAACAGCCTTTTTGGAACATTTTTGAAACGCAAAATAAAATGCACCTGTTTTGTTACTCCGTTTTCGAAAACATTGGCTCCTGGCGTATAATATAGCGTATTTAATCTTTGAGTTTCTCGTGATACATTATAACGTCTTCATCCCTAACGGGGTAGACAAAACCTAGAACCGTTATACTTAATGACTCGTTTAGCATTTTAGTGTGCATGTAATTTTAAAATAAAAATCTAGGCTGCATAATCTTTCTATACATACATACTATCACGTCTTTATCCCTAATGGAGGACAGACAGAGCATTTTGGGTCTTGCGCTTCTATGCAGAGCCCAGGGCCGCAAGACCCAAAAGCCACTTTTAGAGTCATGGTGGGCGAGAAGATGGAAAAGCAATCAATACAGTGATGGGTTGATAGCCGCATCGCCTGTTAACATGATTTGCATTTTTGCCCATTCCCTCGATCGGCTTTTACGATGTGCGTGGGAAGAGAAGCAGCTGGTACATTCTAAGTTTGTTTTTCTCCCAGACCAGCATGGGACCTTTCTAAATAATTAATTAATAGAAATAAAGCCCCAAAATAAGTCTAAAATTGTTATTTGGGATACTAACTTAATAATACTATATTTGCAAATGAATACAAGTAAAGAATAAATATTTACACTTACTAAGTCCTGACAAAACACAAAACACAAAAGTTACAAAAGAAAATTATACAGCCAATAATAAATTTTATCTTTTGGCAAATACAACAGTTATACCAAATGAAATTATATTTTATTATAAAGTTATTATATTATATTACACGCATGAATCACAGCACGACCTCTGGCGGGGCAGCCCTATTGTCTCGTAGGCGCCGCGCCGCCGCCGCGTCGTCTCGCAGGAGCAAGGACGCTGCTCTGGCGACACTCCAGATGCCTAGTTGCAGATCTTACGCAACTCATCAGCCTCACTACAAAGTCTAGGAAATGTATAGATATATCTGTAATGTATAGTTGAAAACAGATCATTCAATGTCAGTTTGCTTTTCATTGATTCCTTGACGTGACTCGTGCTTCAACAAGTAAGTTCATCGGATTATTAAAAGCTTTTGAAATCTGATGGAAAGGAATAATGTCAAGTAGGTAACAGATAAAAAGAGGCACGTACAGCTTACAGCGTTCTTGACTTCGCTGCTGTTAAGTCCTCAGTCCCCACCAAGCTCGTATTCTGTAAGATGGGAGCTTGGTGGGTGGTCTAAAATGATAATCGCTGCTACATTAAGTAACTTTTCCTGCTGTTTTAAAAAATATTTCAGTGGTATTTTTTGTTTTATATAAAATATGGATGATTCCCACTAGTACCATTGCGTTTTTGTTCCATGGAACAAGTGCAACTCATTTGTCCCACTAGTTCCATTGAACTTAATAATAGGACAAATGCAACTTAAAAGTCTCACTAGTTCCATCATCAAAAAATTTAATTAAACACATTAAAATAAACGTTTATATGTGCATAAATGATGATTAAATTAAGATTTGAGAGATTGAGATATAAGATTGTTTTTTTCCAGATAAGTAAGTATATTTTCCAGTCACCGCGAAATGAAAATATCTGAATAAATTACTAGGGAACTAGGGAACCTATTGAAGGTTCCCTAGAGTAATATATAATAAGATAAACCACACAATTGAATAGACTATTTTACTGTGTATGTTACTATTTTACTGTGTATGTTACTATTTTACTGTGTATGTTACACAGTGAAATAGTCTATTCAATTGTGTGTGAAAAGAATATCAAACTAATCCATTATCACTGCTTAATCGTGTATGTGGAGAGTGTAGTCCCAAACATGAGAGAGATGTGTGTATATGTACTCATATTATATTGAATCAATTCGAAGAAAATGGTGAGATTCGAAAATAGGACTGATTGAATTTAGCCCACGCAGAAATGGTTTGGCGAACTGGCGATGCGTCACTGCTATGCTAACGTGAAACGTCTTTGTTGATCTTCTCGCGAAAGGTGACGTCATTCTGATAGTAAATCGGTCCATTCACAAAAACATCTATTAATATATTTTTCTTAGCTCATGCAGCGTCGTTATGGCTGGAAAAACTTTGAATCGTAAACATGTGTATAGTGACTAATTCTCAAAAGTCTTCAGTAAAGATACTCTTTCACGTCTTTATCTCTGACGTACCTAGTAGACAGGGCCCAAGACGTTAAAAAACCCAAATGCTGAGCGTGATGGTAAGCGTGAAGCGTGTCGCTTGTTCAAAACAAACATTTTCTATGGGATTTGTATGAAATAAATGCCAATGACATCATCCTTTCTTGGAGTCAAATAGCGATCTTAATATCAGTTTTTACGGAATAATCAATCAAAAATCACGTTAAAAATGGATATGATCAATGACAAGTGTTATTTTGTGACGTTGCATACTATAAACAGTGCGATATCATTCATTTCTAACCCAGGAAAGTACAGAGTTCGCTAACTAACAAAAGTTGGAGCATAATTTCACTGAAAGATTCTTTTCAACTACTTTTTATACAGCAGATATTTAGGCGCTGTTGGACTCCAAGTAATTATAACGTCATTACTCGTATAATCTATATTTCATACAAATCATATAGAAAATGTTTGTTTTGCTAATCTGAGTTGAGTTTGTTGTTGAAAGTAGCGAATTGTGACGTCTATAAATTAGATGTACCTAAAGTTTAACTTACATGCACAGTGTTTATTACTTATGTAGAGGGCAAACAAATTATTAAAGATCGATCCTGTTCCATGCTTGTCCAAATCAGTTACTGTTGTTCAATCAATGTTACTCAGTATTTCGGGAAAATACAATGAATCGATCGAGTCCAGGGAAAAGTCTATTGAGGGAATTGGCGAGATTTGAATCATGTTAATAGGCGTACTAATAGCAACTCATCACTGTTTCTTTTCCATCTTAACGCCCACCATTACGCCTTTGGGTTTTACGGCACTGGGCTACGTCTGCCCGTCAGGGATAGAATGAAAGATATGAAATTTACCTATCTGTATCTAGGTAATCTGAGCTAAGTGAATGAATCAGTAACAATGATTCATTCACTGATCAATGAATCAATAACAGATCCCCGAATCTGAGCTTTCGTCTGACACGTGTCAAACAAACTCATCATCTGCAGATGTGAACAGTCCTTCGCCCCCTCGTGTGATGTGAACAGTCCCTCCAGCCGGCGCCACGAAGTCGACGCTAACCGGCGCCGTCGCGTCTGCCCAACATCCAAAGACCCAGATAAGCAGGCGACTTGGAACGCACCCAGAGATTTTTTGCTTATTTATGTAGGCCTCGAGGTCGATCCGGCTGTTATGTTAATGGAACATCGGTTGGGGAAACCCTATGCTGTAGGTACTGTTGTAATTTGTCAGTGTCGTGACGAGATAGGTCATTTTTCTGACGTACGCAGTGATATGTTGACCGTTTTTGTTGTGAGCTATTTGGGCACCATAATGCAAGCTGAAGACATTGTGATGTCGAAGATTAATGTGATATTATAATTGCGTACAAGCTTTTAAATACCTAACAAGAATGTCTTAAGAGAGTTGTAGTCATCATGTTTTTTTTAAATGATGACTGAAAAACATTTTTATTACTTTGTGATCTAAATACACACATATATACGACATGCAAACATATGAAATGAAATGAAATGAAATGAAGTTTATTTGGTAACACAACACAGTTCTTACAACTAACTAAGAATAACAGAGTTCCCAGACAAGGCAAAAGCCTGTGTTTTGGGAACCAAATCAATTTAATTAACAAGCAACCTCAGTCAGTGCATATGGCGCTGCACTCCACACTAGGATCCCCTGTGTCGTGGAGTACAGCGTCTTCCCCAAATTCCGTTGCTAAATACAAGGCGCCAAACATAAACACTACTTAGGTAACTTAAACCTTTTATTCACATAAAATCAACTAATCCTAACATGAAGCACTGTAAAATTGTTTTTTTATTTTATTTTATTTTTTCTATTGTATTTCCTTAACTTATTATTTTAAGAATTTCCTCTACTTGATCATAACTTCTGCCCTCAAGCCTCTCACTAACTGTTCTTCTACATCTATACCTGGTCATGTCAACTATGTTGCGATTAGCATTATACAATTTTGAATAAAGATAGGGTCCCATAAATTCAAACATCCTGCGCGCAAAGCTAGTTTTTACTCTTGGTATCCCATATTAGATATCGTTTATTTCTACGAGCTGTCCTGTAAGCATTTTTGTGAAATCTAACAACGGTATTAACAATGTATAGTTGTCTTACACGAAGATGTTTGTAATTATATAATATAGATATATGAGATATATAAGACACATACATCTCTTTATGCGCGTTTCTTTCTAAAGAAGACCTCCGGATGAGGTTGAAACATGTCGGCCAGTTTCAGACTTTCTATGTGAGCAACCCGTCTATCGCATAAGATATTTTTATCCAGATACTTTCTGCGTTTATTTGAACAGGTTTTTACTTGATAAAGGAACACACATCTAAACTTTTAGATCAAAAACATTTAATAGCATAAGCCAGTTTGTACATATAAGCTACATAATTGTTCCATATATTTTTAATCCATCACATTGTAGACGCGCTCAAGGCTCAACCAGCAACCGTGATACGGCTTAGTTCAATGAACCTACCGTGAAATTCACTGAAATTTATTGTTTCGGCTCACAAAGCCTTCACATTCATGAATGTATTTAAAATTTGAAACCATCTCTCATCTGAGATTTGCTCTTCCATGCTGGTCTGGGAGAAAAGGAAAAAACTAAGAATGTAGCAGCTGCTTCTCTTTCCGCGCAGATCGTAAAAGCCTATTGTTAAAATGGGTCACTATTTTGATTCCTTATTCCATCTCAATACCCACCTTCACGCTAAGCGTGGCCTTTGGGTATTATGACCCTGGGCTCTATCTACCCCGTCTGGCTATCGTATCGAGATATGCTTAGGCTTGCTACTCTTGACTTTGTCTACTCTGTTAAGCATAAGATGTTAGTGCATTCGTAGAAGTCGTACAGGTAAATTTACAAATAAGTAAACTCTAAAATTTACACATAGGTAAACTCTAAACTTAAAATCCGAAAGAGAAAATGGTCAATATCTCAAGGTTGTCAATAGGAGTTGCGAATGGCATCCCATTACTATTTTGATTCCCGTTTTCCCCCCTTTACGTTAAAACTTTAAGTTCTGGCCCGGGAGACAGGTCTGATTGACAGATCAAAGACAGATAACTAAAGGTTCGCTGGTCGACGCAATATGTAGGTACACATAATATTGATGTCACCTTTGTACAAACGGCAATGCCTATTAGCTGCACGAAGATAAAAATATGAGGTGAACATATAGTTACATTCATTTATATTGGGAGAGGGAAGGCCTATGTCCAGCAGTGGACTTTCTGCAGCCGATATGATTATAACGATAATGAGTATTTATAAAGTTCGTAGGTTTTTATGATATTTCCTAAAAATGGTGTCATATTAGCACTATTCAGTTGGATCACGACATAACAAATTAATTTCTTGGCCAATGTTACAGTAATTACGGACGAGTCTGATCCAGTTGGCCACTTTCCATATCGCCGAAAATTCCAACGACCTGCCACGGAATATACGATCTCGTAATTGAATTGTTTATGTCTCCGCAATACGGATACATAAGTTAATTGCTACCTGTTTTCGTCAAACATCTCCACGTACCTAGAAGATATTGCAATTGCGATAAGGCCGCCTTTTGACATCTGATTTAAGACCAAGGTTCGCCGTTGACGGACACGTCAAGGAGGATATCATCATCATCATCATCATCATCATCATCATCACCATCATCATGTATCTATTACTCTGGAACTTTATGTTTTTGTGCAATAAAGTCTTTAACTAACTAATTAAGGCCATACCCAAATTTTACGGGGTCCAGTGGCGCCGCCATTTAAAATAAATCATTTAAAAGGAAACGGAGATATCATTCAAAATTGTGTCTTGGTCAAGCCCTAGATAACCCTTAAAACTATTTTATGAACTACTGTTTATAATTTAAAGTGCGAACGTGAAGCTTTTCTACGCACATTAGCTAAAAGTGACCGTTTTTCGCAAATGTGCGTAGAAAAGCTTCACGTTCTCACTTTAAACTACAAAAAGTAGTTTAAAAAATACTTTGAATGGATATCTAGAACTTGACCAAGACACAATTATAAATGGTATCTCCGTTTCCTTTTAAATGATTTATTTTAAATGGCGGCGCCACTGGACCCCGGAAAATTGGGGTATGGCCTTAACAGAATATTAGTTCATCATCATCAGCTCTCAACGACCCACTGCTGGGCATAAGCCTCCTTTTGTCTGCGCCACTGAATCCTATCCCTAGCTATCCAGTTTTTTCTACCAATCCGCTTGATATCATCGACCAACCTAGCTGCCGGACGCTCAAAACTCCGTTTCCCATTCCTAGGGTACCACTCGGTGATAGCCTCCACAGAATATTAGTTAATTAATGTAATTAATCTATGTTAAAATTTAACTTACTTGACTTTAAGTCCCAAGGCATCCAAAGGACTTCAACGAAGTTGCGCGAAGCACACTTTGCCTATACTAGAAGTCGGTCCTCTTCCATCCAATAGTCATAGGTTTTATTTGATGTTGATCCATTCGGAAAACCCTATTGCTTATTTCATAGGTATACTATACAAATGAGGTCGATATTGTAAATACCTATAAGTAAATATTTATTTACGTATATTTGTTCAACAATTAATTAGCCGTTTTGAACTCCTAAGATACGTTTCATTTCGTTTATGTTTACGTTTATTTCGTGTATTTCGATAATTCCTATCATTTTTTGTTTTTAAGAAGTTAGAACAATACTTAAATACTTACAATTACTTAGAAAGTCGCTCTTGCAATGGTTATCACACTGAATATTGTTACATAAAAAAACTTATTTTGTATCGCTCAAAGTTATTAAATAATCGCCTTTGTGCCTATATTGTTTCTTGTTGTATTTTTTTAATGTTTATCATGGTGCAATAAAGTTAATTTATATTGTATTCTATTATTATTAGCAAATCGAGGTTGAGCTACTTTATCTATTTGTTTAGAAGTGCATTTATTTTACAAGTAATCTATTCAAAATTTATAGTCAATGCCGAATAGGTATGTTACAAATGTCAAAACTTGAAAAATACGAAAATATTTCTATGAGTATCAGTACTGATACTCGGGTAGGTAGGTAGTTATGAAAATAGTTTAGAGGTGATCTGTGATAGTAAATCGACAACCCCCAAAAGGTAGTTCAAGTTAAAACAACAGATAAGTTATTTATACGGGTTGTTTCCGAAAGGTGAAATTCTTGACGTCAAGTCAGTACTCAGTCCACAATCAGTAACGGTCTACCCCTATAATTTACAAAACAAATAAAAATCCAATATTACGTGTCGTATTTTTTACCAGTGAATCTGAAGGTAGTTCTTATTGTGTCAAAAGTCGTTTCGCTGTTTTGTAAGAGAGTTATGCAGTGTTTGTTGCGTATATATTAACATTTCACTTACTATGATAAATAGGTTGTATAAATAAAACATTAGGCTAGACTATAATGCACTTACTTCAACGAAAAAAAAGCTTTGTTTCTAAGTGATCAGTGAATGCATCCGTGACTATACTTTGAGTTTTTAATTGTGTTATCAAATGCTTAAAATCTCCAAATGTAAGTGTGAGTAAGTTGTATTTTAGTATTATTTAGTTATATTAAGCCTTTGAGAGGACTACGTTTGAAGACGTGCATTGTTCTATTGCTATTCTATTGCTATCCGTGGGAATCCTATTATGCTCAGGCACTCCGATATCCAATAAAATTTTTGGTCACTGTAGTATTGGCTGTTGGCTCCCCAGTCCCCTTGAAAACAAGTAAATAAATGAATTTACTGCCAGGTTGAATGAACATCCCACAAATTGCACTTTTTCTTTTAAAGTGCGATGTAAAACAGGATTGCTGTGCTGAATTATTTCCAGAACAATTTAACATTTTTAACAATTTTGTTAAATAACTTGCTTACACTTAACCATCTTTCACTGTATTACAGTATTATTACCTGTATTACACGTTTTAAGTATACTGGAATTAGGACTAAACGTAGGTTCCATTGCACTGAACCGCGGTTATAGGTACTATCTTTAACATAGGTAAAATTATCGCGTTGCCTATATTATCAATAATTCGGATTTAGATAACACCGACTGTGTTCTCAGCATGACTGCCATGATGAGACTACAGTCAATGTAATCCAACTGAAATGACGTTTCAGTTGGATTACATTGACTGTAGTCTTTGCAAATAAATAAAAACATAAAGAAAGAAAACGTGTATAACATTTGATATTATACAACGCCATAGTCTTACCTTTATTAGAGATAGTACCTTTAATCTTCCTGTGTTTAATTTCCATGTATAACATTTAGTTTTATGCAACGCGACAGTTTAAAAGTATATCTATAGTCTATAGATATACTTTTAAATAAAATAAATAATAAAATATAGTCTATAGATACGAGTATACGAGGTAATATCTTACTATCTACAGATTAGATACTAGTGCTGGTACCTATTGCCACAGAATATGTACCAGTACTCACGTTCAGAAGTCTTAGCGAAGGAATTCAAAGAAATATCTTATTGTCGTTAGCGATATGGTTTTATTTAGCTCGCGTCAGAACTCGGCACCAATACCGAAAAGTGCATCGCAAGCCATTTTCATTCTTAATACCCTAGTCATACGATTCATGTCATACATGTATTACCACTCCGGAGTGGTCTCCACACGTATAGGAATAATGTAGGTATATTTTCGATACCTAAACAGGGAGTGACACAGGCCTGCTTTTGCATTATTACACACTAGCCGAAGCCCGCGACTTCGTTTGCGTGGACTTTATGACTCCGGAAATACTTATCAGGCTGAACAACTTTTGCTAAGGCGTCATTTTTATATTTAGCTGGTTCATTATGGTACTTCATCAGGTGTTTCATATTCCAAAAATCAATTATATCTATATGTTTTCCAGGCTTAACAAAAAAAAATCATAACAAAAAAAATTTTTGTGTGTACAAAAAGACAGACGTTTTTCTTTAATTCTTATCCTTTTACTATGTCTCCATCGCTCCAAATATTTTAAAAAATATATATTCAATGTACAGACACATTTTTATACTTACTGTTTTATTATATATGTAGATACAGAAAGTGACTATTTCTTCCTATCTTCTTATGTTTAATTCCCATATATATGTTAAGCTTTTAGCTTTTGTAGCTTTTGGCTCAATAAAGTTTAAAAAAAAAAACTCGCTCTCGCCAGCGCTTTCTTGGCCTACCCGGGCGACGGTAACCATCTTTAGGCAACCATTCTGTTGTAATTCTGGCCCATCTCTTGCTGTGCATCCTACTGACATGCCCTGCCCAATTCCACTTTAGCATGGCGGTTCAGAAAGGATGGAAGAGCCTAGCACAGGAAAGAGATAAGTGGAAGACGATGGGAGAGACCTTTGCCCAACAATGGGACAAAACAGGTTAAAAAAAAACATATTATGCAACGCACCTTTATTAGTATTAGGTTATCTTACTATCTATAGATACATGTGTTGGTACCTATTGCATTATGATACATGGTGGTGTCTCGAGCGTCACCTCGACTGTAGTGTAAAGCGAAGGGCAAGCAGCGTCCTTCAGATCGGCCGATCACTCGACCTCTCCCCGCCCCGCCCCGCTACCCCGCTTCATCAGCCACTCTATGCTTTAGCTGGTATTGTTAAAGATCTATTGACTTTGTGACATTATAAAAGATAGCTAAAACTAAAAAGATTAGGTATTTGAATAAGTAATTTATTATAATACTATTTATTTATTAAAAATATTTTATTGTACTCGTCTTTTAAGGGTTCCGTACCCAAAGGGTAAAAACGGGACCCTATTACTAAGACTTCGCTGTCTGTCCGTCTGTCTGTCACCAGGCTGTATCTCAAGAACCGCGATAGCTAGGCAGTTGAAATTTTTACAAAGTATGTATTTCTGTTGCCGCTATAACAACAAATACTAAAAACAAAATTAAATAAATATTTAAGAGAGGCTCTCATACAATAAACGACATGGCAACAGGTAGGGACTAGAAATATTCACAAAATACTCAGTTGTATTTTTATTATAATAATAAATAAAAAAAAATTAAGGGGCTCCAATACAAAAAACCTGATTTTTATAGATAATGGTACGGAACCTTTCGAGCGCGAGTCCGACTCGCACTTAGACGGTTATTTATACATATTAATTTCATAATACCTCAGTACGTACATACAAAGTAACAGTAGCTACAAATATATGTACTAAACATCATATATTTAACTAGCCGTAGACTTTATGAAAATGCTTATCAGGCAGAACAGCAACTGTTGCTAAGTGTCATTTTTATATTTCTTATACTTTAGCTGGACTATTATGGTTCTGCAGGAGGTGATCCATTTTCCAAAATCAATTATGCGTTGCCTTTTTTTTGGCTATATACCGTCCAGCATTTCCGGAGATAAGCAAGTACAAACTGACAAAGAGACAAAAAACCAACATTTTTTTAAATTCTTACTCTATTACTATGTCTCCATCGCCCCAAATTTTTTTTTGGAAATACACTTAATGTAGTGACACATTTTTTTACTGTTTTATTTATTATATGTATGGTTTACTGATTTAAGACTTATGTGGTCACAATTATTTTGCATATTCGGTTCAAAGACAAAGAAGCACATTACTTTGAAATTAACGTTGAAATATCTGGGACGAAATAAAAATATATAATACTAGCTGCACCCCGCGGTGTTACCCGCGCATAAATTAGTCTATGTTTTCTTCTTCTCGTGTGTGTTAGTGACTAACACTAGTGTCAGAGTTTTTAAACCGCCTTAAAGGCCTCTGACATGGTTTTAGGTAACGACCAATGTCAAAGACAGTGACCGGGACCGACGGCTTAACATGCCCTCCGAAGCACGGATCATTTTACTTATCGGACAATCAAGTGACCAGCCTACAATGTCCTAACCAAACTAGGACAACAACACAAAGTCGTTGCCCCCACTGGGAATCGAACCCGCGACCTCCGGGTATGAGCCGAACGCTCTAACCACTACACCACGGAGGCAGTTATGTTTTAATCCAGGGTGTCAGCTTCCTGCATTCCAAATTTTACTAAAAATTGGTCTAACCGTTTGCGCGTGAAGAAGTAACAAAACTAATAAACATACACACACACTCACGAACTTTCGACATTATAATATTAGTGTGATTATAAATTTTGCTGTACCTTTATTGTGCACCGCCTTTTGATTGTCTGGTATACAGCCCAAATCATTGGCAAATTAGGCCTTAACAAAGTGAAATAAACAATTTTAGTCAATTCATACCGCTCGACGATGTTCGGATTCCACCAATAATTGTCGGCGAATAAGTAACGTTCTAGAATCGGATGTCAAGCTATTCCCGCCAAGCCGCTCTGTTGACCCAGATCTAAATGTTTGGGGTCAATTACACAGTTCGATTCGTCTATTCCCAAAAGGATTTTAATTTTGGAATCGCTGATGTAAAAGCTAAATTTTCAACGGATTTGCACGTGAATTGACGTTAATATGTAACCCATACAGTCTTATTATAAAAACAGGACTAACTTTGTTACTAGGTTTAAACCATTATCCGCCCTAATGTGCGTAGAAAAGCTTCACGTTCGCACTTTAAATTATAAACAGTAGTTCATAAAATAGTTTTAAGGGTTATCTAGGGCTTGACCAAGACACAATTTTGAATAATATCTCCGTTTCCTTTTAAATGATTTATTTTAAATGGCGGCGCCACTGGACCCCGAAAAATTTGGGTATGGCCTTAACTCATTTTAATCATTGTACCGTCTTATTATAAAACGCGAACTAACTTTAATACTTGGTACAAACCAGTATCCGCCCAAAACAAGAAAATATGCCGCAATATACCTTCTCTTTTTTTTGTCTGTTTGTCTGTTGTCAAATCTTTTAAGTTAAATTTGACTCATTTTCCGGTTTCCGACTGAGCCAAAATTTTGCAAGTATTGTATATCACGTGAATATGGAATATTATTATGACACGGAGCTAATATGATGATGAACTCTGTAATGAAATGACGGAATCCTATTGAGCTTGGGCTCGTTTGATTTGTCTTGAGGAACACTTCAAACTTTTAAATTCCTGTTTTAGATTGAAGCTTGTTTCTAAAATATTTGTTAAATTATTACTTGTTCAGTGTGAACTTCATTTGGTAAACATCTAATGGTTTAAATAAAGTCTTAATTAGTCTGCGTTGTATAAAACATATCTGTTATTTTTTTTTAGATATACTTTTAAAGTTCTATCTGTCTAAATATTTGCTACGTATGCACAACCAGTATTCTTCATTAGGTACACAATATACTGTCCCTTACTTTTTGAACCCGGCAAAGCTATCAATATGTTTATACGACGTGACACGCCGCAGTAATCCGCCGGGATTCTAATATAAGTCGCGAAAATGACACGGCTTTGCAGGAGGTTGCAGGTATCCCGCTAAGCTACTGATGCCTAACAATTTCTTCGTGTTTTGCTGTTGTATTCGGTAGAGAAAAATAATTCTGTAGGGAGATTGTGTTTTTGGAACGAAGTTCCTTATCGCGCGTTGCGAAAGGGGGCTAGACGGAAAAAATTAAGATCAAAGTTGTAACGACACTTTTTGCTATAGTTGTAAGCCGTGCGGCGTGCGCCTGTTTCTCTCTCTCTCTCTCTCTCTCCCTTATAAATCGAAAGGAACTTCATTCCATCCGGGTGTCCCTTGACACCTCTCAAGTTTTTTATTTATTTACGAAAGCCAGTAAAGGGAATGGACAGGTTTAATCATGTCAATTGGCGAAACTTACGTACAGTTAAAATCATATCAACAGATTTCAAAACGAAATAGGGAACCCTTATCAACCCTTTATTATTAAAACTTTAACTAAAAAATGTTTTAACTAACTTAATAACCCTTAATTGTGGCTCAGAGAATTTGGACATATTTTGCGATATTTTGAGGTTCTTTAAATATAAGATGCTGAATCTTCTTAACGACTGAAAATTTCAATTTTACATACTTTAAACTCTTGTCATGGTTTTTGATCTCTTTAATCAATTTCGTGTATACCTGTCATTGATATTTATATGAGAAACTAAGTATTACGTGTATCATGCTTGAATGTTGTATGTAAATACTGATGGTGCACCTTACTCAATAAAATAAAATTATTAAAATGTCCTTTTCCATTTACACACGTCGGTGATGTTTAACATGGCCTATGAGAATTTGGCCCTAAGTTCAATACTTTTTGTAATTGTGATGTAAATCAGTCGCAAAAACGACATAAAATTATAAAAGTTTCAAGTGTCCTGATCTACTGATTTAGGGCCTCCGCTATGTTACGCGGTCGCACGCGGCAGGTTCAGTCTATCTCTGTCACAAACGCTACGTGCGACAGAGACAGGTGACCCGCGACGGATTCTGCTGTCTCTTTCGCATTTAGAGTTTGTGACCGAGATAGACCGAACCCGCCGCGTGCGTTTAGCGAAGGCCCTTATAATATTTTTGTCGTCCGTTACTCAACAAACAGTAATTTTATGGTTAAATGGTTTTGGTTGGTAATTATTGTACATATTTTATGTGTGATATCCTCCGAATGTTAGAATGAAAAATCGGCCAAGTGCGAGTCGGACTCGCGTACGAATTGTTCCGTACCATTATTTATAACGTTTATTGTAGCCCTTCTTAAATATTTGTTTTATTTTGTTTTTAGTATTTGTTGTTATAGCGGCACCAGATACACATTAATAGTAAAATGTAAATTGCCTAGCTTTAATGGTCTATGAGATACAAACTGATGACAGACAGACAGATAGACGGACAGTGAAGTTTTAGTAATAGGGTACCGTGTTTACCCTTTGGGTACTAAGGAATTCTAACCGTTCCTTTACCGCCAATACCAGACTCAGTAGTAAAACAATGAACGTAGCGTTTATTAATGCCACGCGTATCTTGACCGGTTATAAACTATTTTTATTTATTCTTATATATTATATTTTTATTCATCCTAAAAAGCAGTTACCATACTCGAATACAATTATAGGTACACACGTGTAAGCTTACTCACAAACTGGTATCAGTTGACAACTCCATATTAATTAATCTAATGCGTTTGCTTCCCTTCGCTTTGCAGAGAACATAAAATATAACAATGACAGAAGGTTAACGCAATTATTTTTAAATACTATAGCGTTAAAGTTTAACTATTCGAGTGTTTTAAATTAAACACGTTATTTTGCATTTTAATCTAAAAAAGAGATTTATATTCTAGTATTAATTAGTCGATATTTCATGTGAATCGTACCGGTTTCGTCGCCTAATGGCGGTTTATTCCGCTGACTGTAACACATAAGTATAGTCAGATTTTTATTCTTTATCTAAGAAAAATGAATAATACTGTTCCGACCCATGAATAATGTAGGTACCTATATTTTCTTTCATCCCAAACGTCAATATTAAATAATTTAGGTATCGAATAAATCATTAGTAATTACATTAAGGTACTGTTAATGATGTAATATTAGCGGCAACGAACGAACGTTACAGAATCCAGGCATGCACGCCTGTGTGTGCAACACATCAAACCAAATCTACATAGGTATCAAACCAACTGATGTTACTTCTAAACCCTCGCTGTTTTGTGCCAAGCCACTGACCTACATTTTGCATGTCTATTCAATTTGTGTATTGTCTGCTATAATACGTATTCCTGACTGACGACAAATAGATTTTTATTTTGTGAGTGTATGTTTGTGTGTGTGATAGACTGTAATGTTAAATGGAACTAATATAGAACGAATAGAACAGTGAGTAAAGGATTTCTTATCTTCTTCCTTGACTTCGTTTTACAATAAGTACACCGAATTTTAAAGCTGCCTAAATAAAACATAGCTTGACGACGTTACAATGATAAAATCCGGGACTAATATGGCTTAACGTGCCTTCCGAAGGAAGTAGAAGCCCAAAAAATTAATGCTTTAAAAAAATTCTCAACTGCGCTCTATCTTCGACATGCTTCAGTTATGTTATAACATTTAGTTGACATAGGTGTTGTTTAATATAGCATTTCGTAGCGGGTGCTACAAAGGCGTAGCGTGGGTGCTACGACGGCTTAGTGTGGGTGCTACGACAGTATAGCGTGGGTGTTACAACTGCGTGGCGTGGGTGCTATGAAGGTGTAGCGCGGGTGCTACGACTGCGCAGCGTGTGTGCTACGACGGCGTAGCGTGTATGCTACGATGGCGTAGCTGCTTTATAGCAAATAGCTACGTTTAGGGAAATGGTGAAACCTTTGACTTTGCATACGGTAATGTTTATGTGTATTTTGACGCAATGTAGTTAAATGATTGAAGGCTTTTTACAATCTAAGGTTTTGACCTTAGGGGTGTATGCGCTAGCGTGGCCATCTTCATTTAAGGTAACAAAATTCGGTTTTTCAAAATAACTCCTCAACGGTTAATTGTGTGACAAAAGTTTATATCAGAAGTATGAATAAGATATGATTCCTCACGACATTTGCCTACATTTTTTATTCTGTATCTCTTGAATGTAAAAGTTACAAGCGACGGAATGTAATAAATTATTTATTATCTATTTATTTTGAATGTAAACGTGTAATATATACAAAAACAGGAAATAAATTATCATATCAAATGATGTATATCTGTTGCAGCTATAACAACAAATACTAAAAATAGAATAAAATAAAAATTCAAGTGGGGCTCCCATACAACACACATGATTTTTTATAGATAAGTAGCTGTGCCCGTGGGCTTCGCTTCCCGTGGGAATTTTGGGATGAAAACTATCTTATGTCTTTTCCTGGGTATCCAACTGTATCCACATCAAATTTCATATAAATAGGTTCAGTGGTTGAAGCGTGAAGTGGTAACAAATAAACAAATATACAAACTCACTTTCGCATTTACAATACTTACTAGCTGTACCCGCGGGCTTCGCTCCCCGTGGGAATTTCGGGATAAAGAGTCCCCTATGTCCTTCCCCGAGTCTCAAACTATATCCATACAAATTTCATCTATATCGGTTCAGTAGTTTAAGCGTGAAGAGATAACAAACAAACAAACAAACAAATATACAAACTCACTTTCGCATTTATAATATTAGTAGGAAGTAGGAAGTAGGATTAGTAGGATAGTAGGAAGTAGGATAGTACGGAACTCGTGAGACTCGCACTTGGCCGGTTATTTTAATTATTATTTTAGTGCATAAGCTACAACCTTCTATGTTTCGGAATGAACACTGCTGTGAACATTACGCCGAAAGAAACCCAATTCAGAATATATGAACTCTAAACAACAAAATATTGTTGCATTGCTGCATGACTCAATACTTTCAGTGAAAATGCACGTATAATCGAGTTTTGTTCCAAGAAACCTCTCAATCATACCCCGCGGTTTTACGTTCTGCTAATTTGGGCATTTAACAGCGGCATTAAAACTTAAACGATGATGTTATTAACCGGCTGTTTCTGAGAAACATGCAAAAAACACATTTATGTTTGTATCACACGCTAGCTATGTGTTACTAACGCAACAATGTTTAATTTTTGATGGAAATTTCACATTGCAGAGATAGAATTCAACTATCCCACTAATACTATAAATAAATAAAATAAAATATTTTTATTTCGACCAACTAGGACTCATAATTACATTTATAAAGTGAAAGTTTGTGTGTGTGTGTTTGTTTTTTACTTCTTTACACGCAAACGGCTGGACCAATTTTTATAAAAAACTAGCTGTACCCGCGGGCTTCGCTCCCCGTGGGAATTTCGGGATAAAGAGTACCCTATGTCCTTACCCAAGTCTCAAACTATATCCATACCAAATTTCATCCAAATCGGTTCAGTAGTTGAAGCGTGAAGAGGTAACAAACAAACAAACAAATATTCAAACTCACTTTCGCATTTATAATATTAGTAGGAAAGTAGGATAGGATAGTAGGATAGGAAGTAGGAAGTAGGATTATATGCAGAAAATTGACATCCTGGCTACTTCAGGCGCGGGTAACACCGGCGCAGCAAGTTATATATTTTTATGTGATTTTTGTAATTGCATTATTTTTACTAGGTTCTGAATCCTTGGTTATTTCATATCATGCTTGTTGGGTCGTATGTATTCTAAATTTAAATGATGACGCCTGGGCTGATAAAATATATTTTATCAAAATTAGTCCAGCCGTTTGCGCGTGTACTAACAAACATACACACACACATACAAACTTTGTTATGTTAGTGTGGGTGGAAGTGTTACATATTTAAACTTTATTTCACAATTAAAAAGATGTACAAGTGGTAGACATAACGCCATTCAATTCATAAATGTTCAGTCGTTTTCCATCTCTTATTCTTTTTTAACTTTTTAATCCTGCGGGAGTAGGTAATAAGTGACTTGAGCCCTACTATTTAGGTATAAAAACATATATTTCAAGTATATTTTCATGTACAGGGTGGCCAACTTGGAGGTATACATTTTTTTTGCCGCCATTTTGTTTTGGCGGTAAATATGACAGTTGTTGCATGAATATTACTTTGTGTAGATACGGCAAATTTATTATGGAGCGTTTTACGACGGAACAACGTGTTTTAATTATTAAAACGTTTAACGAAACATTAAAAAGAATGTTTCCCGGTCGATTAATTTCGAGAAACGGTGACATTGATTGGTCCCCAAAATCGCCTGATTTAACAGCTCCTGACTTTTTTCTGTGGGGCTATCTAAAGGGACGTGTCTATGCTAACAGGCCAATGAACCTTCAGCAATTAAATCAAAATATTCGAGACACAGTCACTGAGATAACGCAGGAAATGTATGAAAATGTGATGAAAAACGCGATGAAAAGGGTTCACATCTGTGATGCTGCTAGAGGTGGACATGTCTGACATTATTTTCCATGTTTAACTGCCGGCCCTAAATATTATATTTAACAAGGAATACTTGATATATTTTATATTTCATAGAATAAAAATACAAAACTAAAGTGTATACCTGTTATTTGGCCACCCTGTATTTTTGCTAATTGTGTCCTATCACGTTCCAGGTTGGCGGCAGCGCAGGAGGCGGCGGGCGCGCAGGCTCGCGCGGCGCCAGCTGATACCATGGGCGGCGCGCACCAGCCCGCTACTCCAGGGCCCAGCTCGCTGTTCATATTCTCCAACGAAAATCCTATTCGGAGGTGAGGAATTAAACTATTTGTCACCGTAAGATCGTGAAGGGCAATGACCAGTCTGTGCTTCATAATACAACCAGCTTTACATACTATGTGATCTGAATAACTTTGTGTTATTCCGTACAAAGTGCAGAAATGTTGTGCCCCGCACAAGTGCTGTCCATGACTCTCTGCTCATTCTGCTGAGTTCCTTACAAATTGGGAAAGGAATGTTAAGATGGTTTGGGCATATAGAAAGGATGAATGAAAGAAGATTTACTCAAAGGGTATACAAAGCGAATGTGAGTGGAAGAGTGTATCAGCTAGTTAGTTCATGCAAACTACTGCCGGCCGATGCCCACCCACTACTATTCCTAGCATACCTGCCACCAACAGCCCGTGTGCTACCAACAGTCGATGCATGATCCCTCTTATGCTTGTTGTGGCTGCAGTAACATCAACTTTTCAATTCACAAGGCATCCTAAGGCGCCAAACAAAGTTGTTTAGTGTCGTCTGTTGGTGGCGGTTGGACACGGGCTGTTGGTAACAAGTATACCGGGACTAATAGTAGTGGGTGAGCACCGGCCGGTAATAGTTCGCATGAACTAACTGGTAGCGGAATTACACAAAGTAATTCAGATCACATAGTATGTAACTCTCACTTCCGCAAAGTAACACCTGAATCTATTAACAACCAGCTTTATGAACTTATTGACATATATGTAAGCTCCGAGCATATTCATAAAGTTTTAATCACTAATATGGATGCCATGGCGGCCTCCGCGCTGAGGGCTACTTCACACGATCGATTTTACATGACCGTGTCAAGTTCACTCAGGCCTACTTGTCTTTTTTGTTGCTGATTATAGCAAAATATTCGATTGAAATGAACATACAATGTAGATGGGACACGTACATACAAATAGAGCAAAACGAGATTTTAAAATTTCAAATAGGTACTATAGAAGAGATCAGTGTGATATACTCGTAAGTGCATAATGCTTGTTATTACAAAAGCGAAATCCCTATAAAATTATTTCCTCAGCAAACAATATCTATCTGTTTCTAGATGATGGCAAATGATTTTAATTTTTTGGACTGATAAATAGTTTTTCAGTGCTCTTATTCATAAAAATTTACAACCGTTCGATAATCTTCTTTTCATTATTTGACATAAAAAAGAGACATAATATAAAATAGGTTTAGCATAATTTTGTATTATTTAATGGATAATGAGGTTAAACCTTAAGACCCCTAAAAAAAGTTAATTTTAAGTTAGTAACCTACCTACTACTGGCTCAAAGAATCAACATTGCCTTACAACGTGGCAATGCCAGCCTTTTGGCCCCGTTGCTGAGGGATAACATTTTAGTGGGACTACATCATTTGTAATTTTTTTGGTTTAGGATTAAGTTTAGTTTTAATTTAATTAAAATTGTCGTTTTCCCTACCTACTGGTTTTTTACATAAATTGGAAGATAACTGGTAGGTTCAAGAAGTGCACGATATTATTTCATGCAGTCAGAATTTCATGAAATATCTGTTTAATTTTTTTAATTTAAGTTAATTGATTATTTAATTTTTTCCACCTTCAAATATAATTAGCACATGATGCGAACCTTGATATTTCCACGAAACACGTAAACACGGTATGATGCAGTCAGCCGAAATGTCGACATCACCTTATTAACACTGACAAGTATTATGCGCATAACTAAGTGCCTGCCATTTGGTTTCTAACAAAATGCATAACAGCTGCTTAATATTTATAAGTAAGAGTAGCTTGAGTAGCTACGCTGCCAAGGAAAATTCAACGAGATACCGGATTGGATTTCGTATGAAAATATGTAAAAAAAATGTAAAAACCAATATTGTAATTTTTTTTTGCTTTGTACAAATGTTTCTTGAATGAAAACAGGATCATTGTCTGAATTTGCCTTTAAAAAATGCACTGGGAAGACGTCGCAGGCATTTTTCGCGCTTACACATGTTAGAACAATGAGGAAATATCCTATTGATTTATAAATTTAAAAATCCGAACGGATTGAAATGAAATTTGTCGCTTTTACACACGAAAAACAAAAAGCTAAACAAGTATGTTTTAAAAATGACAGAAAAATTTCAAGAAATCCGATTTTTTGCTTTTGTTTATTTTTTTATACAACCAGTGTCACTCAGTATCGAGACCAATCTAACAATACCTATCAAGTTTAAATTCATCAAGCTGTTTAGGTGGCAAGGCGCCCCATTTAAATATACATAGATACCTACGAACATACTTAACTTACACCTGAAAAACATAACCCTCCACTAATATTATTTGGTCACTACAGGTAGCGGCTCGAAACTCTAGCGCTGACCGTTATTGTGCAGAATACAAAAATTAATACTGTACCCTCGCGCAGTATCCCCTCTATACTTCACTTAGCGCTAAACTTACGTGCCGCTACTTGTAACACACGAACAGAAAAACAAGCCGCGGTCTCCGAGACAACGCAGCTAAACTGCAACCGGGACCTCACTAAAATTACGATAAGCACATCACAGAATTAATTAGAAATATTGTATTACCGTTACATCAAAGAATGTAACGAGACTGTTTGACCTAAATTACAAAAGGGTTAATTTATCCGATGAACACTTGTTGAGACCGTCTGCCTCAACCGGAATATTTCCGTGCCGGCGCGGAGCGGGCGTAATGGAGGTTTTAAATTATGTATGTGGGACAGAATAATATTAACAAGCTGCAGCTACCTGCTCCGTGTCTTCAGTCAGGGTCTGATCCATCAGAGCAATCAGGTGAAAACCCGACTGCAAAAGTGAGTCATAAACTCAGCATATCGGACGTACTTAAATAATTTATTTATTAATGAATGTTTTAGCAAATAAATTAACTTTATCTTTATTTTTTTGGATTTACCTTTAAATTAATAGTGAGGTGGTATGTTCGACCAATATAAATCTTTCCGCCAAGCAAGGTGTTGCGCCCGGGGAACCGCGTCCCAACCTACTCGATACTTTTTCTATACAAATTTCGGAGGGAATTTCCTCCACTGTCTGACATTGTACAAGTACCGAGCGTGTAAATAACATACTAAAAATCATTGAGATCAGATAACATTATGGAGTGGAAAAGCTTTTTTTCTTTTTATATGGACAATTGCATACAATACCTACTACATACCGTCTTAACGATACAATATTTTGAATTGAATAGAATTTTTCAAAATCATTGATATTTGATGACATTAAAGATTGAAAAAAAATTTCTTTATCTACTTTTTTATATAGCCGGATGCGTACCAAACTTCTATCTTAACTCACATGGCAGGTCATTTACTTACTTTAGGACAAGCACAATAACTGTATGATTTATTCTTTTTGTGTTTACATATTATTTATGTTCTTAAATACATAATTATATTATGTGTACATATCATCCCGTCATATTACAAAAATCTGACCCAATATTGTATGTTTTGAACACGTCAGCGGCGCCCCACTGCAGGCAACTAATTTAGCCAAAGCCGCACTTTAATGAAGATTAAACGTGTTTACTTCTTTTGAGACAAACATCTTTTGTTCCTAGGATCTCGGGGCGCGTATAAAAGAATTCAATGAAGTGAAAGCCTCATTGATTCTCGTGTTTTCGAGGAAAACGTCCTTAGTTCCATTTTAGAAGATTTTTGTTTGTTCGTTGTTTTTTATCTTACTTGGTATTTTAGCTTGCGAAATGTAAATGGCAATGGTACTAATTTAATAAATTAATAATGAATAAGTTACTAGTTGACTGCAAATTGTAATTGAATAATTTAAATGTATATGGCTTAAGTGTAAATCTGTATTGTAATTGTAGCATAGCTCATCAGGCTGGGTAGGGACCAATGCTGAACTAGGTTTCTTTCGGCGTTATCTTCGCAGCAGTGGTCGTTCCGAAACACTAGTCGTTTTTAGCTTTTGCACTAATATAATATTTAAAAATTGACCTTCAATAAGTGATAAATTTATCCTACATTGAATAATTTTTTTTGACTTTGTCTTCGACTACAGGTAAATTCAAGCAATACTATTCTCTATTTCCAGGTATACAAAGTTCATCATCGAGTGGCCACCCTTCGAGTACGCGGTGCTGCTTACCATCATCGCCAACTGCGTGGTGCTGGCGCTGGAGGAGCATTTGCCCAACGGCGATAAGACCATCTTAGCACAGAATCTGGTAAACACACATCTTTGTCACACATTCTTAGCGCGCTCAAGGTTCAACCAGCAACCGTGATACGGCTTAGTTCAATGAACCTACCGTGAAATTCACTGAAATTCATTGTTTCGGCTCACAAGGCCTTCACTTTCATAAATGTATTAAAATTTTGAAATAATCTCTCATCTGAGATATGCTCTTCAATGCTGGTCTGGAAGAAAAAACTTAGAATGTACCAGCTCCTTCTCTTATCGGGCAGCTCGTAAGAGCCGATCGAGGGAATCATGTTAATAGGCGATGCAGCTAGCAACCCATCACTATTTTGATTCCTTTATCCACCTTCTTGCCTACATCAAGCTAGAAGTGGCCTTTGAGTCTTGTAGCCCTGGGTTCTATCTGCTTAGAGCCGCAAGACTCAAAATGTATGTATGTATCCTCAGCTGTGTGACTTTCGACCCCAGGGTACACTTACATACAGGGTGGAATTGAATTCGTTGGCTTCCATTATGTATATCCGGGCACGAGATATTTCTGCTTAGTCTTTTAGTCGCCTCTTACGATATCCTCAGAAAAAGATGGACTGGTTTAATTCTAGCCCGGAAGCCACACGGCATGGCGTATTGCCTTCAAAAATTATATAGTCAGTCTAAAACACCCTGTTTAAATCCTCATCATCATTAATACATTTAAGAAAAAGGTTTTTTAGAAGAATAATTTCAATGTCTCTCTTATTTTCGGCTAAATGTACCGATCTCTAGATAAGTAGATCTTGAAAACCATTATAAATATTTTACAAAATTAATCTTGCGCTACAAAAGTATATTGAATACCTACTTATTAATATGCTCAATCGTAGTAATTGGGAACGGTATCACTTACAAATCGAGCAATTAAAATGATTGTTTGTTTGTTTCAGGAACAGACCGAGGCGTGCTTTTTAGGAATATTTTGTGTAGAAGCCTCGTTAAAAATTTTAGCATTAGGTTTTGTTTTACACAGAGGATCGTATCTTAGAAACGTTTGGAACATCATGGATTTTTTCGTTGTTGTAACTGGGTAAGTATCACTTTGTTTCACAATGTTATAATTCTTTATACATTGCGATATGAAAACAGATAACTCACGAGCTATGGTCACGTCTTTATCCTTAATGGGGCATTAGACAAAGCTCTGTGGACTCACTACGCTGGCCTTAAATGTGAAATCAAAATCGGAAATCCCGGTACTGTGAATCTAGTTTAGTAAGTCAACTGATTTAAAATTAACTATTGACCATAGCACGTGAGTGACTCATTTTCTTATACATTTTTTTAAATTCCATAAACACGTGTCTGTTATGTGAACGAACAAAAATGAACTTATTTTGTACTTAAGTAAATATGTTTCTTTCTTTATCTGTGTCTTTCCGTGACAAAAACACTGATTTCTCCGTGTTCATTGTTTGTATCTCTACTAAGCAACTTAAGCTGATTAGGTATGTGATTAGTTAATATAGATGTCAATAATAAAATACTACATATAAATAAAGTCACATTGTTAGCTATACAACATAAACATACCTATATCAAATACAGTTTAGAAAAAGACTTACAATGAACATGGAGATTTTACAAAATCATTGCAACAACTAATGAGTTATGTTCAGGCATTAACGATTCGTCAATGCCTTAGCATAAACCCATCACTGACAACTTCACAAATCTGCGTGAATCTACAACCATACTGATTGGACAATAAATGTTACAATAAAGCAAAATTTAGGAACTAATCAGGATTTTAGTACAAAGGGTATATACCTTATTGAATATTCAATAACGAAAACTAGGTCGATGACGATATTCGCCGAATACAACGTGGACGTTGACCTGCGGATGCTGCGCTCGTTCAGAGTGCTCCGCCCGCTGAAACTCGTCTCGCGGATACCAAGTAATTCACAGTAATTGGCGAAAAGTTCACATACCTTATTTTATAGACCGTTCTCGGTAGATGTTTTCGAATTTCGAACTTTTTGGAACGTAGACAAATTTCGCTAGTGGTTTCATGAAAATAGAATTTTTCGATCTTAGTAACAAACGTAGAATCTATTCTCGACAAATGTTACAGTACAGCTTAGAAAATGTGTGATTTTATATTATGGAAAATGTTAAATGTAATTTGAATTTCAGCTACGTGTTGCATAATAGTATCAATTTGCTATAATAATTGTGTATGCGTAGGTATTTCAAATATAAAAGTTTAATGTAAGAATATTTAGCTAATGAAATTATTTAGGTGTGAATAAATATGGTGTATTTAGATTAAAAAGCGTAACATTAACGTAACGTGTGACTAGTTCATAATAATATCTATGACTAATTAGATACACAATATTTAGATGTAGAAACTAAGCTAGTGAATTCATTAATTTTTTTCTTACACATTAGGACTGTGCTAATGGTAGCCTAAAATATCAACATCACAAGACTTCTCGATATACTCCACAAACCATCATCAATCAGATCTTTAAAAAGACTTTAACCAAACCTCACTTTCTCTACAACATTACTACATTTCATCTCCTACAAGCACAGTCCTAAGTAGAGGTTTTATACTAACCTAGCTGCTAGTTCAAGCTATAGTATCGAGTGATATGTGTTTGGCAGTATCATCACGCAGCTGCCCAAGGTCGCGCCCGATGTCGACTTCAGGACCTTGCGTGCCATTAGGGTGCTGAGGCCCCTTAAATTAGTATCGGGCGTTCCTAGTGAGTTCTAGAACATTTTTAGACTTTTGTAGCACCTTTAGCACTGGCTGTTGCACAATAATAAAAAAAAAAACTAAAAATACTGGCCACTAACAAATAAAGAAAGAATTTAAATACTGGCCGCTTGACAAAACATAAAAGAAATTAACAAATTTTCGTTTGTTTCGATGTTATAAATTATTAAAAATATTGTGCAATGGCGATCCATTTTATTCTGCACGTTTTGTTTATATTTTGTTATCATTGTTATCATGTCAGTCATAGTGATTAATGTTTATTTTATCCTAATTAGTTGTATATTTAAAAAGTTTTGTATGTCGAGCAAATAAAACTCATCTGAGTACATAACGTCAATCATAAATATAATATGTGAAATCAGTTCACAATTAAACTAATTTAAAATTACATTTGGTTAAAATAATAACAGAAAATGTAGCATTTTTTCTGATTAATTGAAATTAGTAATTAAAAGCTAAGAAAGTATTATTTTAATCGCATAAATTTCTTAAGTGCTTTATTTTTCCATCAAAATGTATACTTCTCTAAAGCCAAACAAAATATTGTTGAGCCTCATTTAGTATAAAAAGCGCATTCTTTAGGAGACAAGTGTCGCAATCGCATTAATCTAGGTACCTACCAAAACAAGAAGTACCTAAGTTTTATTCTTTCTTATTTACCGCTAAAGAATAAAATACAAGATCAAAGGGTTCTTAAGTCTTTCTGTGACCTATTTTCAGGCATATTGCGGGTAAAAACAGCCACTGACGTAAAAATATATTAATAATATTTTTTTTAAACTAAAAACCGACTTGTCCACCAAACTACACAACCGATTTTTATAAAATGTCTACAGGATGACGTGACAAGTATGCTCTTTCAAACAAAAGAAGAATTTTCTGAATTGGTCCAAGCGTCTTTTAATAATCGGTGAAATAACATAAAAATCGCGAGAAATTGATAACTTCCTTTTTGGAAGTCTGTTAATAATGCCAAGCGTACAAGGATGAGTTAAACAACAAACAATTTCCTATATCAGATAAAACGTATCTAATTCAAAATTAAGCCATCATTGTGGTGTAAGACATTTGTCCCCTAGGGAATATGCGCTAAAAAAATCACGACGTCAGTTGTATTACAATAAAGTATTTTCCATATAGGTCTGCAAGTTGTGTTGAAGTCCATCATCAAAGCGATGGCCCCACTGCTGCAGATTGGTCTGTTGGTGCTTTTTGCGATCGTCATCTTCGCTATTATCGGCCTTGAGTTCTACTCGGGGGCGCTGCATAAGACTTGTTATACTTTAGAGGATATTAGTAAGTATATTTTCGTACCACTTGCTTAAAAAAGTCACATTCTATAGCAGAAAAAGCGAACATAATAATAGTCATTTTCAATCTGATAAAATCAGGGAAAGAAAAATGTACTAAATTTCATTCAGCCTCTAGACCAAGAATGAAAACAGGGAAAGAAAATTGTACTGAATTTCATTCATCCTCTAGGGGGAGAATGTGGTTTAAGTTTGGAATACTTACCGAAATTTATATTGAACTGAAAATGACTGAAATCATTTCTATATTGTTAAGCGTAAAAAAATAACGATTTTGAATCGACAACATGTATCCGCAAAATCCACAAAACCACTTAAATTTCATAAAATAAACAAATAAATCAAGCCATGTTATTGTTTGTTTTTTTTTTTTAAATTTATTTCCGGCTCTGGATACTAGTCCTTTAGAGCCCATCTTCATTTATCTCTTCTTTATTCCGAATCCTAACCCTAACTATATTATCGAAGGTAGGTATAGGTCCTTCGATTGCTTCCTTTAAACATTTCACATATTGTCCGTGAGAATAAGGATTAAAACTACACCAAATTCATATTATGAAGTCCACTAGAATCATTTTGCAAAACAATTTAAAGCTAATTTTAACTGAACCCCTTGACTTCCCGCCAAAAATTCCTTTTGTTTACTCCAGCTGTTTAATTTTCCAAAAAGTAAAAGCAAAGGGCCATTTGCGTCTCACACATACAGCCTAGTTTTCTGTGTACCTTTATTTATTTACAACGTAAAGCATTTTGTATTTTTTAAGTATCTGGGTATAAATTAATTAATAAATGCTTATCTCTTGTTATTATTGTCTTTTTTTTCGCAAATGGTACGAAAAGTAGAGTATTTTCCTCGGTGATAAAGCTGTCTTAGTCTTGGGTGAACTTAAATCCGTCGCTACACTCAGGACTCGTCCTAAATCCCTCGCTTCGCTCGTGATTTAAGTATTTAACACCCTCGCTTCGCTCGGGAGTAAACCTCGAGTCCTTCGTTGCGCTCGCGATTTAAGTCGTCACCCGCGACAGAAGACCCTGCTTTATCCCCTTGGTTAATAATCTACTATTTTGTGTATTTGCTTGTCTTTATGTCCTGAAGAATCAATAAAAAGCTCTTAGATTACGATTTTTTCCACAAGTCAATATATTTTCAACCCCCGACAAAAGAAGGGGTCTTATAAGTTTGACGCTAACGTCTATCGGTCTATCTGTCTGTCTTTGTCATCGTAGCGCTCGAACGGATGGACCGATTTCAATGCTTGTTTTGTCCTGAAATTGCTTTCCGTTAAACACTTTTCAATCTAAACGGCTTCCATCTAAAAAGTACAGTCTTGTCCAGTTTTGACAGTTAGATGTACAGAAGAACTATATTTTCATGCCACTTGTGGTTACCAATATAGTGGAGGACGGTATGGAACCCACTCAAGGTTACTTATCATACGCAAGCAGTAATTTAAATTTTCATAAAGGAATAACGATTGCGATTAAACGAAATATCTACTATTTTTATTTTCAAATTCTGTTTATCCCTGAATGGCATTTAATTTTAAAAGTTTTCAGCTCCATCGTACTATATTCAACATTTCTTTCATATTTCAACATGAAAAATAAGTAGAACCTATGTACTATGTTAACTTTTATAAGGTTTTGTTTGTAACTTTTTCAAGTGTGAACCATTAAAATAAATAAATTGTAACCTCTTTTGCAGATGAAATAATGATGGATGGTGACAATCCAACGCCGTGCAACGCGGACAACGTGTCACTCGCCCCATTTGGGGCTAACGTGTGTGCGTACGACAAGAGCACGTGCTTGGAAAAGTGGGAGGGCCCCAACCATGGGATCACGTCGTTCGATAACATCGGCTTCGCTATGCTTACCGTCTTCCAGTGTATCACTATGGAGGGCTGGACTGCAATCCTCTATTGGGTATGTGGTTTTATCTTTTTGCTTCCAAAACTAAAGAAATCAGATGAAAATTTTGGGTCTATATTAGATACTTTGTGAGATGAAAATTAGCCGTGCAAAATATTTTAATAATTCGCCGTGTGGTTTTCTTCAGAGAATATATAGAATAGAGCTATTTCAAGTCGTCCCGTGGATGTCGTAGAAGGCGACTTAGGAAATACATGCTAAACAAAGCTTTAAACATCAATGAGACCTCCCCAACCCTGGTCAGCGAGGAGAGTGTATGTAGGCCAAACTCCTCTGGCTGTTCTGGCCAAGTATGGTTCTGGTACTATCGGAAGGGTTGTGCCCCTACAGTGCAGTGTGCTCGCGATAAAACAATAAATTTACTGAAAAAGACCGAAAATGCAAGAAACTTTCATTTCAAAGAATGATTTAAAAACTTTTTTATGTTTCCCAACAAAACCAAACATACCATTTCATTTGTTTCAGACGAACGACGCGTTAGGTAGTGCGTTCAACTGGGTTTACTTTGTGCCTCTAATAGTATTGGGTTCATTCTTTATGCTCAACTTAGTTCTCGGTGTTCTTAGCGGGTGAGTTACTGCCGTCTTTATTATCATTCATTTCATTCACCTTTTCTTGCAATTTTATGTTTATGTTTGGAATACAATAGGCATGATGATTAGAAAAATGATTTTGGCTCATATCGATTACAATATTAAATAAAACCGGACAAGTGCGAGTCAAAATAGCTCACTGAGGCTTCCGTACCTATCATTCATAGTTTAAATTGACATTAATTTGATAACAAATCATATTTACAAGGTACGTAACTGGACTAACTTCTCCCATTTCCTTCTTGCGTAGGTACCATTTTTATGTCTAAAACACTCTTAAATATAGCTAAAAACAACGATTTTTTTCTGTAATTTGAGATAATGGGGAATGGTATTTTTCCTATTTTCTTAAATTATTGGTAAAAATTACAAAAAAATGTATTGAAAATTGTAATAAAAAGCCGTTTCATTTAATTACGTCACTATAATAGTTCACAAAACTCCCCCTACCCCCTTAAGCGACCCCATATTTGAAAATATTTTTTTTACATTATACCCTTGTCTTTGGATCACTGGCTTACATATGTCACGGCTTAGTGCGATTATTACTTAGCGGTGACGTCACAAGACCTCTGGAACTTAGATACTCCGTATATTTGTGAATTTTGTGAATTAAACTTTTTTGATAAACTGAAAAATATGGGTCCATTATTTTTGGGTAACATAAAAGACGGACTAATTAGAATAATACTGTTCTGACTCTGTCATCAACTCTATTCAGAGAGTTTTCGAATGAGAGAGGGCGTGTTGAGAGGCGAGCTCAGTTCCAAAAGGAAAGAGCTCGGCAGATGTTCAACGCAGACTTCACAGGATACCTCAACTGGATCACTGAAGCAGGTCTGCTTTTGAAAGCGTGTGCGTGTAAAACGCTACCACTTATAGCAAAAGCTAATATTTTTTCCCCTGTTTCAAATATTAAGAACAATAGGTACCTAAAGTCTGTTCGCCGAGAGTTGATAAATATTATAATTCGTTTCGGAAAAGCGACTTTCAAACTGTAGTTTGTGATACCGAAAGTCGCTTTTCAAAAAAAAAACGATGGCTGCCTAGCCATACATGGCTAGGCAGCCATCGCTTGTCTCCCGCATTCGCCGTTTACGTAATACGAGGCACACAGTTGTTGTAAACCGCGGCCCGAATAGGTGAGTGGACGCGGCGGCCATAGTATACTATATAGTCATTCCGTTTTGCAATGCCCTTCGAGTACTAGTTTAAGTTTACGTGCTAGTAGTAGTTTTGTTTTATGCAGTTAATAATTGCTTAAAATGGTATAAATAAGATTATAATGAATTAAGAAACCCTGACTTTATCAACTCTCCGCAAACAGACTTTGTATACTAAAGCTACTAATCCATGTATTGTATAATACGTTTAAGAACTAGGTTAACTGTCATAAAAATCACTTTGTGATAGTAATATTTGCAGCTGGTTATCTTTAAGTATCTGCTAACTGAAGTATTCAATTGTTTAGTTCTATTTATGATCATATTTAATGTATAGGTAAACCTGTGTACTAAGTATTTTGAAATAAGAATTAATTAGATAACTGTTACATTAATGATGTATGAATGTATTTCGTTTGCTTGTCACATTTTCATAACTAGATGTATATAATAAGCTTTGAGTAAATTTGGCTATCATTATATATGTATAATGTACCGCTAGATTCTTCTACTATTATTGCTATGTTTCCAGTGAGTTCGCTAAAGAAAGAGAGAAAGTAGAAAATAGACAAGAATTTCTTAAATTAAGAAGACAGCAACAACTAGAGAGAGAACTCAACGGTTACGTTGAGTGGATTTGTAAAGCCGGTAAGGATATATGAACGGGATTCTATACAGGGTGTTTGGGTGTGACTTAGGTTCATTTAAGGTCATGTTATTATCCTATCATATACCGGTTTGTGTCTGGTTTTGGCGGTAAAGGAAAGGTTAATCATACAAACAACTTATATACTACCCATAACATGCCTTTGAATTATCGCTATCTATCCCAGACAAACTGTATGTATGGTCTTACGACATTTACTGAAACTAATTTAACACATGGCAGGACACTTGCAGCTGTGAACGTAATCTATTGTTATATCTATTATGTCTGGCCGAGTGTCCCGCGATGTGTTAAGAGTTCAGTTTACCGAACAACTTTTCCCAAAGAACATAAAAAGAAATACGAAAATAATGTCCTTCATACAAGTTGACGGATCAATTTATCAGAGTTATTATGGAAAACAACTTTTTCTTTCACATTTTTGTTCTTGGGAAACGTTGGCTGAATCTATCCTTAATTTCAGTAAGTATATTTTAATAAACATTACATTAGATAGCAAAATCATTAACTTTAATCATATTAGTTCTGTAGACCATTTTTAGAACATTTCTAACATTTTCTTACAGAGGAAGTAATATTAGCAGAAGAAAGAACAACAGAAGAAGAAAAAATGCATATAATAGAAGGTATGAAAAGTATGTATGAACCATAACACCATCATTACATTGAGCTTGGTCAGTGTTATAGTAACTCTCTTCTCTTTACTATACACTACATGTTCAACGATATCAAACCCGATTGGCGAAGCATTTTTTGATGATTTTACCTTCAATTACAATTTTACAAATGACCATTACATTTGATGATAAGTATTGCTTGTTGTTGTATTGCTTTATTTGATTTAAAACTACTATCAACGAAATTGTCGTCTCTTCTTTACAAGAGACATTTGATCTGCAAAATCAACTACTTAAGTATAGAAGGAATGTTTTTCTTATGTATCGGTACAATATTTACCTACAGCAAGTTCAGTCCTTTCATAACACAAAAATTGATATGTTCAAGTAGAATTAAGTTTTAAAATTTTGCCATAATCTTTATTCGGGAATCGGTATCACGAACTTAACTTGCTGTAACGAAATTGTCGCTTAATAAAAAACTTAACGGCATTATTATTTTTTATTTATAAGTAACTGTGTAAATACTTTTTATTTGCATAAACAAAAAACGATCACCTCATTCATCATTGCACAACTTTCCGTGTTATGCTTGAACTGTCAAGTGTATATGCTTAGTTGCTGACGTGTCTCCATCAAAAATGGTCGCATTAATAAACTTGTAATCATCAGCTCGAAGAAGAGCAGCAGCAAAAAAGAAGCTAAAAAACCTCGGGAAAAGCAAAAGCACAGATACGGAGGAGGAAGAACAAGATGAAGACTGCGGAGATGACGGTCAGTACCTTATAAATGATAATCCAAGTAATCGTGGTGTTGTGTCGTGTCCCTATTTATCTACCCAAAGCTGCCTACTTATTTGCTGGATTTTTATTAATTTTGATACTCAAACGAGCACGTAAACAAAAGTCAAGCAAATACGAGTAAGTAGAAAATTGATGTGTTTGTGTAAACATTGACTTTATTTTTAATAACTGATTTGATTGCATGTTCAATTTTTTAGAAGCATGGGATCATTTCCGTTTCGTATATTTCATTTTATATTTTTATCTTTATAGTGTTACTGTGAATGTAGAAGACGCAATGTGTCTCACAGTCGTTTGATAAACCATCGGCAATATTTCAGTAACAGCATTTTGAAGCACTTTCTATAAAATTCACAATAACATACATAACGTAGTAGTATTCAAAAAATGATTTGTCATTTTCTGTATCAATTTCTTATAATGACACAAAGACTAATGGTGTAGAAGTAAACGTGATGTACATAATCAGTAACTATATTTAAGTACTATTAATTTTTGTACCCAAACTTACTCGTATCTAAATGGATGATGCATGATAAACGTTGTGCCTATACTGATTCTTTACATTTGTTGTCATCAATCCATTCAGTATCCGTACTCTATTTGTGTGTTGGTTGTTTACAGTTCCAAAGAAAAAGCAAGGTATGGGATCAAGCGTGATTCTGGTAGAATATTCCTTTTCATTTTCTATGTAGTCAAAATAGTCTAGTCATAGATTTAGGATTAGTGATCCCTCTTTAAAAATCCACTTCTATCAAAACGTCCGTTCGTTTATTTGTAATATTGAATTGTTTAAATAGAATCACGTACATTTTGAGCGATTTTATGCTCTCAACTAAATTAAACGTCCGGGCGTTACCTTCTGTAAAATCCTTGCTCTTCTTTTATTTAGGAAATCCTTATTTTTGCTAGTTAACAGCTTCTTTGAAGTAAGCTTTAGATACAATGTCATTTACCAATATTTAGATCAGACAAGTATACTTTAAAAAGTAACTGCTATAAAATATTTTATTGGGAAAGCGTGTTTCTCATCCCAGAAGAGGTTTGTAAGTGAGAGATTTATACGGCGCAAGATCGGATTGCGACACCGATCAAATTGCGATGCTAATAGGAAGAAACTGTCCAATTACTGTGTGTTCTAAACTTAGAACATCGAGCTCTGGCTTATATCGACATTTCAAACATGTATTTCGCTACTTGAGTGCAGAACGTAAGCTATTGTTGTGAGCTAGAAACGAATTAGCTGGATGTAAAACCCAATTCCTTTAGACATCAACATAGTACAAGTTGATCTTATTATCGTGATAACCGTCACGAACATTTAGTTGTTGTATGACTGAATAATAATGCAGCTTTTAAATGTTTTGTTTTAATCTGACAGGTTTTCTGAAAAGCAAATCTCGATCGGCGGGAAAGTGCGCGGATTTTTGGCGCGCCGAGAAGAGGTTTCGATTTTGGATCAGACATACCGTAAAGACGCAGTGGTTTTATTGGTTCGTCATCGTCTTGGTGCTCTTCAATACGATATGTGTTGCTGTCGAACATTATAAACAACCTAAGTGGCTAACTTCATTTTTATGTAAGTTGTTTTTGACTCTTTAAAACTTTTTTTTCTCATATTTAAGATCAGGCTATTGTCGGTGTTATATGAGGAAAGAATCATATACAATAACGGTTTGGAAGTGATATGGTTGTTTGTTTTTCGTAAGTGGCCAACACTTGTGTCAGATTTTCAAGCTACCTAAAGGCATCTGACATAGCTTGACAACTATCGGGACCAACGGCTTATACGTGCCTTCCGAAGCAAGGAACTCGTGAATTACAAAAAAATAGAAAAGAGAATACAGAGAAATCTCTATTGCCTGCGCTGTTCAAAGAACTAATTGATAATAAATCGTTTCCGTTTCACACTCTAGTGATTTAATAGCAAAATGGTAAACTCTGACCTCACAGTAGTATGTCCGGTGTCTAGGCTGCTCAATCACTACAGTTACAATTACCATTACAAATCGATCGTTGTTGTTATACAATACCATAATAGAATATCATCATCATCCAATTCAATTAAAATTATTTATTGCATTTCATAATGTACATCAGTTCTAACTACTAAAAGTCATTGTCTTAAATTAGGTACACTATGAACCCTGTCGGGTATCGCAACCAAAAAGTGGAACGGCATGCGAGTTTTATGACATGCAGTTAATTCATAAATTTAAATGATAAAATATAATTAAAAAGTATTTTTGTTTGTAGTTGTCAGCAGATTGTTAGTTATTTATTATTAGTTAATTATTGTCAACATATAAATATAAAAGAGTGTCAATGTTTATTGGGTATAGTATAAAATGTCAATTTCAATTAATTTTTTTATCGTTAAAATACTCGTCCAATCTGTAATACGTTTTATTTACTCAGGTTAATTTCAAGCAATCCGCGCGTAATCACGGTTGCATCCTCAGCGGTAACGCTTTAAAGCTCGGGTTCCGCTACCTAAGTGATTTGATGTGTTTATCGAGTGACTCTATATTCTATATTTCAGACTACGCCGAATTTGTGTTCCTGGGTCTGTTCATGATGGAGATGTGGGTGAAGATGTATGCGTTGGGGCCGCGAATTTACTTCGAATCTTCATTCAACCGATTTGACTGTGTGGTCATATCGGGTTCCATTTTCGAAGTCGTCTGGTCCGAGGTCAAAGGTGGTTCCTTTGGTCTCTCTGTCCTTAGAGCCTTAAGACTGTTGAGAATATTCAAGGTAATACTTAAATATTATTTTACCATTTAATATTTTTTCCAAAAAAGACTTCAATTCTATCCAAATACTTGTCCAGTCATTTAAGCCAAAAAAGGCGTCAATCTTCAAATGCAACAGAATAAGCTGGATTCTCTCCTTTTTTAAAGATTTTTAAAAAGGACCCCAGTAATGTGTAAAGCTAATGAAATATTTTTTTTCCAGGTTACCAAATATTGGTCATCTCTCAGAAATCTAGTGATATCTCTTCTCAATTCAATGAGATCCATCATCTCACTGCTGTTCCTTCTGTTCTTGTTCATTCTCATCTTTGCTTTACTCGGCATGCAGTTATTTGGAGGACAGTTCAACTTCGAAGAGGGTACACCACCGACTAATTTCAACACCTTTCCTATTGCGTTGCTTACTGTCTTCCAGGTATGTTTATGTAATATTTTTTTTCTTTTCCTTAACAGAATATTAAGTCCGCTGCTGAAATTAAGGCCTAAGGCCTGATATAAAGTTGCCTATAGTTACCGCGCTGAGCAGGCGGGTTGGTGAACTTAGTACAATAGTATAAAGTCGTTGCGCAGAGGCTACTGTCGTGCGCTGTAAACTATACTTTCTTTAGTCGCCTTTTAAGAGACCACGTGGAGAGGGGAGTGGTGGCAACACATCGTATTTATAATTTGTCGTCACAACACAGCTAAATACAATAATATTCAACTGTAAATCTATGTTCTAGCTTCTATATGACTTAAACTATGTGTGTTTTCAGATCTTAACAGGTGAAGATTGGAACGAGGTGATGTACCACGGTATCCAATCTCAGGGTGGCATTCAGAGAGGCATGATCTATTCGTTATATTTTGTCATTCTGGTGCTATTCGGGAACTACACCCTCCTAAACGTGTTCCTTGCCATCGCTGTCGACAACTTGGCTAATGCCCAGGTACGTGAAATAAAAAACGTTTTTGATTGTGCTTTGGTTGATTTCAGAAACAAATTTGAAGAATTTGTAAAGGTAAATAATACTTAACCTGCGATCAACCAAAGTAAAATCAAGATAAGCTATGATGTTTGTACAAACTGATGGATCGTCGTCATATGTTGTGCCGTTAACGCTCTATTGTAAATCTAACGCTGCTTTATGTGTACATGTTGCATTCTGTTATTCCAGGAATTGACAGCGGCTGAGGAGGAACAAGTTGAAGAAGATAAGGAGAAGCAGCTCCAAGTAAGTGGCCTTCCAATTGTACTTACATTAGAATGTTACTTTTCATCTTCTGATGCTTCCAAGTTTAGCCTAGAATCACGATTTCAAAGCCATAGCATGTTACCACTTTCCCACAAGCATTTACTTTAGTCGGTCGTGATATGGAAGATTGGATTCTCTTAATAAATGAAGAAGCTTTTTGTATTTCATACAACAACCTCTGTTTCGGCAAATTAGGAATTGGAGAAAGAGATGGGTGCGTTGCACGCGGTGGATGGGTCTCCACCCGGCGTAGACTTAAGTCCCTCTTCGCCTGCCATTAGGAAGGTAAAAATGAATTTCGACGATGAAGCTACAGCTATGCTTAATGCGTGTGTTTGGTACCGACCTCTTAAAATATTGTTGATTGTGATCTTTTCCGTCCTCATCATCACACGTATCACTTGTCCACATTGCATGTTCTCTGCACGTTGATGATGTTTGTGTTCTATTTCGTTGGTCGCTTTCATGGTACTGTATTTTACACTGTAAATTTCTGCTTGTCATTGATATCAACATTATTTTAAGAAAGGTCGGGACCACAATTCAATGTCGCTTGTGTGGGCAGAATGTTATCATAGGTGTATTTTTAAATACCTCTTGACGTTTTAAATTAATTTTAATCGGATGTCTAAATCCAAAAGCGTACAAAATTCTTTTCTCTTATTAATTTCTCAAAATTGTTTACGTGACATCGTTAGGAAACTCATAGAAGTATTTTGTCAGTCTGGTTTGTTTACAAGCTTTGGTAGTCTCGTCGATAATTTGCTAATTCCGTACGTTTTAAGATCATATGCAAGTTTCAAATTTCGCTTTCTAGATATTCATTATATAGTGTTAATTAAACATGTACATCGATCCACTCAAAAAGGTAGTATCTTCATTAAAATATTTAACTTAGTCATAGTCATATCTAGATTAAAGGAACTAATATTTGCTACTTATTTTACAGCTTGGCCAATTTTTTTCATGAATATTATAAATTTGACAGTGTGTATATTTGACACAGAATGTCAGTCAAATCGCTACCATTTATTAGAATTAGATAACATTGATAAATCATTGTTAGATTTATTTTCCTCATATGTACCATTGTTGGGTTCTACCATTACTCAGTATATATCTAGTGCACGAGCAAGCCTATTTTTACTGTAATATTTATTAATAAAATTGTAAATTTTTCCAGAAAAAGAAAGAAGAGGCCAAAAAAGAAGATGATGATGAGGTACCAGATGGACCAAAACCAATGCTGCCATATTCGTCCATGTTTATTTTATCACCTACTAATCCGTAAGTTCTAAATAATGATTATCGCCCTTTTTAACAACTCCCGACAAAAAAGAGGGGTGTTATAAGTTTGACATTAATGTTTGGTTGTTGCATAATAGCGCTCGGACGGATGGACCGATTTCGATGTGGTTTTTTTAAGAGAAAGAAGGTTCTCTTGGAGTTGTTCTCAGCTATGATAGATTAAACTTGGTTCAGCCATTCAAGAGTTATTGGGGGTTAACGCTTGAAAACCTGTCTTTTTTTAATTTGCCTGACAAATAGCGCTACGGATGAAGTTGGAATGCTTGAAAATTGGGTTTTTGTTTTGTCTGGCAAATAAAGTTTTTTGTTTAAATATTTATATCAATGAATTTAAAACATAATATTTTGTTTACAGAATAAGGCGAGGCGCACACTGGGTTGTAAATTTAAAATATTTTGATTTTTTTATTATGATAGTTATATGTTTGAGTTCTGCGGCTTTAGCAGCTGAAGATCCCGTAGAAGAAAACAGTCCAAGGTAATTGGCACTTCATTTCATTTTTACTTTTAGAAAATTTATTTGATTAAGTAATTTAACATCATCTAAGTATGAGGAATTTATCTGAAAGTGCTTAAAAATATTTTTGTTTATAAATAAAACAATCGTTGTGATGGAGGTCGTAGAAGTCGACCAAGGGAATGGGCGTAATTTTCCCGTGGTTTGGGTTTGAAAAGGATGTAATCTTTTTGAATAGAGAATAACTGCTGACTACACTTGTGTATTAATGATATTAAAACATAATTTGTGTTTGATCTCAGGAATAAAATCCTAAACTACTTCGACTACGCGTTCACGGGGGTGTTCACCGTGGAGATGTTGTTGAAGATCGTCGACTTGGGCATCCTGTTCCACCCGGGCGCGTACCTCCGCGACCTGTGGAACATCATGGATGCCGCGGTCGTCATCTGTGCCCTCGTCAGCTTCGGTTTTGAAATCGGGTGAGTCATTCGTTAAACCATCCTAAACTTTAACAATTGTCTCTCAAAGAGAAAATTCCTCAAGTTACGCAGGGTTCAGTTTATTTATTTATAAAATCTTTAGTGATCCACAATATACAATTATTTATTACAATTGGTGGATTTGACGCTAAAAGCATTCTCTCCCAGTCAATCATAAGAATAAACAGAGATTTGGTAGCGGCGCAAAATTTGCATTTGCATATTATTTTGTGGATGAAGCGCAGTGGTGTCCATGATTTGATTAGGTTTGTGGTGGAGTTTGTTTTCTTATCCTTAAATGATCGCGTTGAAGCGTGTAAAGTGGGGGAGCACCTACTCCTGGGCCTTTATTCAGTATTCTTCTGTAGGTACAATAAACCGTTGGTTGGAGTTTTTGTCACTAGATTCGCAATAATAATAGTCGATTAGCAATGTCAGATGCCTTTAGTCAACATGGAAAATCTGACACCCATGTACCGTGTAAACACAAAAATTTAGAGGATATTGTAAAACCTTTAAAATTGGTATAAAGTTTCAAAGAACTAGCGCTAGTACTGAGCCCTGTGGGAGACCTAAAAATTAAGAGATTTATGTTGACTTACTGTATCGAAGTCATTGTTTGCGTGGTGAGATATCAGACAGACAAAAACTTATTTGTAAAAGGAACATACTTATTTTAAATCTGTCTAGGAAATTTTATTTATTTCTGTTCTTATTTGATTACTTGCTTTTGTTTCAGAGGTCACAAGAAAGGGGCGGGACAGAATCTGTCCACAATAAAATCGTTAAGAGTGTTAAGAGTGCTCAGACCATTAAAAACTATAAAACGTGTTCCAAAGTTAAAAGCAGTGTTTGACTGTGTTGTGAACTCTTTGAAAAACGTCATTAACATTCTCATTGTGTACATATTGTTTCAATTCATATTCGCTGTAATCGCAGTTCAACTTTTTAATGGTAAATTTTTTCACTGCACCGATATCAGTAAGAATACTTTTGAAGACTGCCAGTGAGTATTACGATTTTTATTTTTTATCTTAATTGTAATTTTGTTGTAAATCTTTTAAGGCCTAATTCCTAGCAGTGGGCTTTCAGAAATTGAAAGGATGATATTATAATGATAAAATGTTGATGACATATTATACGTTCTTTGGATCGCAAGAGAAATTTTGCGCACAATGCGCGCGCGATTATTAATGTGGAATTCAAAGTGTCATCATTGTGAATTAAGGCCGACAACTAAGCTATTTTACCGCAATATTGTGAGATCTATTTTCTCTTGTCGACCTTTAAGTCTAATATTGACGTTTCAATTTAGTATATTGATGCAAGTTCTAAAGGTGTTCCCAAATACCATTATTTTTATGCGAATTTGATTGTACTAACACGTAATTTGTTCGGCAGAGGGTCGTATTTCGTGTACGAACCGAACAGCCTGCTGCCCCGAGTAGAGCAGCGCGCGTGGACGACGCAGAACTTCCATTACGACAACGTGGCGACAGCTATGCTGACGTTGTTCGCGGTGCAGACTGGGGAGGGGTGGCCACAGTGAGTACTATACCTATGCAACGTGAAACGGACATAACCGAGCTTAAACATAGATAAATCGAACCACGCGATTAATAAACCAAAAAAATCGACATTCCCATACAAATTGCTCGGGCGGCTGCACCCTTTTTTGTATGGAAGTGCCGAATTTGCTGCCTGGTTGAAGATGCCTGGTTTTAATGTCCGGACCAGGCATCCAGTTGGATGGCTAATTTAACCAGCTTAAAAGCTTTGAGGTACACGCGAGTCGAGAGTTAAGCCTCATAGAATTAATATAAGTATTATCACACCTCTCCCCCCATTCTCGCCTTGTCGAGGCGGCTAGGCGCCCGCAGCCGAGCGCTCAACACCCTCCACAAGGCAAGAACAGGGGAGAGTTGCCAGGACGGGGGACGGAGACGCATTTTGCGCGGACCCTTAGAAGATTCCGTTCTGTATATAATACATATATTCATTCTATGCTCCTGGTCTGCAATGTTACCTACGCGGTACGGGCAGTCAGACAAACCTGAAGCAGACTTGACTACTATAGTACCAATAAGATGTATTGTACTGTAATGCAACTATAACATGTTTATTGTAATGCAAGTTTAATTAACAAGGTACCTCTCTTGTCCACAGAGTGTTACAAAATTCAATGGCGGCCACTTACGAAGATAAGGGACCCATACAAAATTTTCGAATAGAAATGTCCATATTTTATATTGTTTACTTTGTGGTGTTTCCGTTCTTCTTCGTTAACATATTCGTAGCTCTGATTATTATCACATTTCAAGAGCAGGGTGAAGCTGAACTGCAAGATGGTGAAATTGATAAAAATCAGGTGGGTAAATAGAAAACGGCTACAATTAAGCTAGATCCCACTCGCCCAGTCAATAGCGGTCGTTAACTAGCCGCTTATGTACTATGCATGTAAAAAAATGACAAATGGAGTCGGGAGTTCGAGACGATACTAAAACCAACACGCGATTAAAAGAGACCATGCAATCATAAAGTCTGTTGCTAGTGTTGCTATTGAATATGTAACTGACCACTTCTTTGATATTACTTAATATCTACTTAGTCAACTATAGCATCTACTTAGTCAAAAATAGCATCTACTTAGTCAACTATAGCATTATATACTTGCCACTCCCAAATTTTTAAAATAATAATCTACTCGGACTAAATCATGTTAATAGGCGATGCGGCTAACATCTCATACTATTTGGTTTCCTTTTTCCACCTTCTCGCCCTCATCACTCTTTAAGGAACGCATATCTCCTTGATCTTTCGGCTCTTAGCTCTCTGCTTAGAGCCGCAAATCCCAAAATGCTCTCACTGCCCCATTAGGCAAAAAGACGTGATTGTGTATGTATGTATAAAAAGATATTTTTATTACCTACTAGCTAATGTGTATTTTCTGTTTCAGAAATCATGTATAGACTTCACAATAGAAGCAAGACCTCTCGAGAGGTATATGCCAAGCAAAAGGGCAAGTTTTAAGTACAAAGTGTGGAGAGTAGTAGTCTCTACGCCCTTCGAGTACTTCATTATGACCCTTATCGTCCTCAATACATTATTGCTCATGATGAAGGTATGTGTTTTCATAATAATATAAATGTTAGCGATAATCTTTGAATATAACATCTTAAGGAATCATAGAAGTAAAATATATCTGACACTCTTAACAATGGTTATGACAAAGAAACAACATACAAAAAGCAAATAAGCACAATAAATGTCTAAAGTAGAAATGTCCACAAATTTGAGGTAGTTGCTGAGCGAATTTAGCCACACAAGGCACTGATGTAAACGTATAGACTAGTTCTATGACCGTGACAATCACTGAAGCTTGCACTGAACCTCACCAGAGAGTTCTAAAGAAGTAAACACATCCAATGTCCGCTCTAGTTTGGCAAAATCATATCGTCAGTTTTCGATATCTTTGTTATTATCTGTCCAAATACTTGTTGTGAGCACACAATAGACCCTGTTAGAAAAATAGGATTTGTTACTGATGTTGTCACCAATTTCAATTAGGACGTGTATTCATTAGATGACTAATGTTGAATAACATATTGTCCTTTCTATTCCACCAATGAGAAAGGCGCTATGTCATCCAACATTTGTCCCTCAAAAATACAGGCAGCTATTATAATGTGCTACTGGCATTCATAAGTACTGTCCCAAAAACAACAACAACACACAAAACTACATTCAACACACACAAACATTTTTTGTACCTTATCTGTGTTCGATGTCAGTGTACACTGCATCAGAATGCGCATTTACGAAAAATTGAGCCTATCCTTTCAAGAGTACCACCAAAATATTTATTTCAAAATATCCTAAGTTTCTTTCCTATCTCCTTGCTTGCTATTCATAACATATGTACTTATGTATCAGTGTTAACTGCACGACATACCTAACCTTCCTGCACATATACAGCACATACACCAAAATTTTATTCGGATATTCGTGCTTGTGAATGCACAACATCTCTGGAGTCAAGATAGGACGTGGCATGGGCCATCAGTGTTGTTCGTGTTGCATGATTTACGACCTCTTCTTAATTGTCTTTATGTGAACATTCTGCATGCTTGGTGGAATGGCCTAACTGCCAGGCATCTTTTGGTGGCTAACCGCTGCTTTGTGTGATTGGAGTCAAAATTTCTAAAATTAACAGTTAGGTAACGTCGAAAGGTATCTACATATTTTTTATTTATAATTGTGTTTAAATCTACGCCAATTAGCATTTTATTTCAGTACTGTGCTCAGTCGTCTATATATTGGAAAGTATCGTCAAAATGAGCTTCAATTTCACTTTAATCCTGTGATTTATGTTAATTTATTTATGGTATTTATAAAATTTGGCACGTTTCCTCATCGAGTCCATATCACAATCCCAATAATATACTATCCTATTCAATGTATACTTAGTTATCCGGATTGTATCCTTATTTTGACAAAACTATGTTACAAACCCACATCATATCTACTTATACTGTTTTCATTCTATACAACTACAACAATACTTTATTCTTTCCTATACATAATGTATAATATATATGAAATAACAAATATGTATTTTCATTGCCATGGGTTTATCCAAAACGCCCGGCACGTGATCACAAAATGGCAGTACTATAATCAAAACGACCTCTACGCGGATATCCTCAAGTATTCGAATATGGGGTTTACTGGAATGTTTTCTGTGGAAACGGTGTTGAAAATCATCGCTTACGGTGTCAAAGTAAGTACACAAACAAGTTTGAACTGACACTAAGGTTTTGAACAATGGAAAACAATCGAAACGTGCAAATGTACTCTTTCTGTTACTAATAATGGATGTTATTTTTATCTATTTACATGACTGTATGGGAACATTTCCAGACGAGTAAACATCAATCCTTTCCAAGTATCCAATACTTTCTCTCTGACGTTAAGAATAAATGATATGGATTTATTTGCAAATAATTGTCTAGCATGGCTTTCTTTTCCCGCTGCATGCTTCACTTGTACATCTCCACACGCTACTGATGATGATTTCCTATTCACCCTGTGAGGAGTGCCTTCAGATTTCTTTTCGAATCCTGCAAGGTAAGTCCTACGGAGTCCAGCTGTTTTCAAGGTTAGTACAAATCAATATTATGTTTATTATCCCTGAAAGAGAAAGCCCAACCCCAGCGGTACGGCACCGGGGAGATTTACCATATCCACAGCTATCGACTATCGTTCTCTAGCTTTAATAAGTGAGATAACGGTAGTTTATTATGAGTTTCTCTTCTTTTGACGATTCCCTACCGCAGGGGTCAGATGGTGGCCTTTAGGGACTTGCATGATTGTACATTTAATATGCATGCGAGCACGTGCACTTATACCACCTACTAAAAATACATGACTACACTCTCATATGGGCTCATTGTGAAAAGAAGATCAGAACAAAACACAAACACACATAAACTGGAACACTCACTGTTACATTGAATATAATCTAAGTTTGTTTTTTACAAATTATAGCAGTTATTTAGGATTTTAATTTTTTAGATTTATAAAAGCTAAATACTAAAATTTATTACCGGCTCGGTACCAAATATTAAATTATTAACGAACTTATGTATATGAATGTTGAAATAAAAATTTATTTTGGTATTTAGCTTCAAAAAGATGATATTGAGCTAAAGTTACAAACTATTGGTATTAATTTTGTGGTAGTTTCACGAGGCTCCACCACAACTCATGGACATGTTAACATTCATGAACTTCGTCTTTACGTTCTTCTTCCTTCTCGAGACCATTTTGAAGCTGATTGCCTTCGGATGTACGGTAAGTGATTTTACACTTCTTTTAGCATTAACTTGGTAATAAAAGCATAACGTTGTTTTATGTACACAGCCGGTCATTTTTGAGGCAAGATTATTTATGATAAAAATATTTGCCTATCATAAAGTCATATGCTATCGTAAACATTAAAATCATATTAAAACGGACATAAATATTTTAAACCCTAAATAAAAATCATAACTCGTCTTTTTACTAAAATAACATAAAAAAATGCTTTATTCCGAACGGATTTTAATGTTTGCGTAATAAACATGCGAACCACTATCATTTTTATTGAATTATCTCTTAGATTAGCATTAATATTCAATATTGACTTGAATATATTTAAAGCTAGAATTGATTTCATAGAAAGTTTATAACATTAACGCTTGTTTTGTAAAAATAGGTTTAAATAGTTTTCATAGTTATTAAATTATCTTAGATTCATACGCAATATAAATATAGAAAATAAAATCGAGAGAAAATCCTATTTCCCATCCTCAAAAGTCCCACAAATTCGTCTTTTGAAATAGAAAGTGTACATTTGTATACAAAAGTTTATTTGATGTATATAGTACAATTTTTATGGCGATTCCCCGGGTGTTAATTAGACGCCTTCAAACTTTGCTTATGGGATCTCAGAATTCCAACACTATTTGAATGCGTTTCTACGTTTCATCCGAGGCAGTCGAATCACCTTTGTATAATTTAGATTACATAAAGATAGAAAATATGTGAGTCAATAGTTCTTAAATTTTAATACAAGGTAATAACACAACTTTTTCTTACAGAATTTTTTCAAAGATCCGTGGAATACATTTGATTTCATTACGGTCATTGGAAGTATTATTGACGCACTCATTATGGAGTTTGGCGTGAGTATATTATTTGATATTTAGTCAGACTGCTTCTAAATTTGTTTATATTTTGCTTTTTTATCATTATGACTTCTTGGATGGTGTTTTGGAAACATAAATAAAAGGATATATCCTGATTACAGACCGACCTTGCTGAAAACTGTGCTGACATATCCTGTCAGCAGGTAACGAATTAAATAATGGACTGCTAGGAATTTTAGATATTGTATCTGATGATTGGCTAGCAGAGTGTGTTTTATTCCTAATCAGATATTGAATAATAGTAGTGCTAGAAAATTTTAGAATTTATTAGGATGTATGAAATTTCGTAGTGATAAACGTAGGAACAGTGGTATGCCAGGGAACTGTTTTGGGGTAGTTATGACAATAAATATGTTGTATTATTACAGTTTAAGGTATTTGCTAGATGTTTGGTATCGATGTCGAAATACTAGGCAAAAAAGACCAGGCAACATGTAATGCCTTATATTAGATATATAAAGTACAATATTATTTTTAATTATTTACCTATTACCGTTATTGACATTTTATTTCTGTGAACATTTTATTTTTAGTGATTCATTGTCTGTATAGTTTTAATTTACAAAATTGTAATTAGCATTCTTTAACATACTCGTACATAGAACTTATTCAGTAGGTACTCTTGTCAAAAGCTTTGAAAACATAAACTAAAACTTTAATGTCTTTGCAATGATTTTATTATAATTTTTTAACTTTGAAAAATACTTTATTTAGAGAATTTTTATGTAGAATTTAAAAATCATCTCATAGTGATGTTTATTGTTTGTCTTTTATAGAATTTATACCCTTGAACAGTCACTTCTTTAATGTGTACCCATTTGACTACACATAATTTTTTACATCAGGATTTTTTACTTTTCACAATTATACTTTACCCGAACTATTATACTGGTGAAAAAATATGTATTTAACTCATACCGCAGCAAAAACATCCATACACTAGGGGACAAATTTCGTGCTACATTTCACGCCTTCTCAATTATTACAATAAAACTTGAATGAGAAAGGCGATGGAGAATCGCATGGGCCATTTTACCCATAACGGAAACAGCACCTAATGTTGCTATGGTGAAACTACAATTTTAAAATTAGCGGCTTTTAGAATGGGTACACAATTTGAAGCTGACTGTTCTCACATAGTTTCTGAATTATTTTGTTGGTAAAATTCCAGGAGAACACATTCAACGTCGGCTTCCTTCGCCTGTTTCGAGCCGCGCGACTGATCAAGCTGCTCAGGCAGGGCTACACCATTCGGATACTGCTCTGGACGTTCGTGCAGAGTTTCAAAGCCTTACCCTACGTGTGCCTTCTCATTGCGATGCTATTCTTCATCTACGCCATCATAGGGATGCAGGTCTGATTTGTTTTCTCTGTTCACGTTATCACGAACGTCACTAGTCTTTTAGAGTGGATTTAAAATTCAGCAATCCGGGATAATTATCGAAAATTCAAAAGGTTACGATATACATATTTGTCTATTTTTATTACTGGGTTATAATTTGTTACACTATTTTCTTCGATTTTACCTTGCATTATTTCATAAAAACAACTTAGCTTCTAAAAAAAATGTTTATTTTAGAGATGGTTATATAACAAAATTATAAATTAGTTGAACTAGAATAGTACTCATTCTATAAGACATAATTCCTACGTAGTAATAAGTCCTACTTAGTTTTGGGGTCAGTCAATGTCATTTTAACCATTTCCACTAGCGAATACTGTACAACTTTAGCAATCATTTCCAATTGACTCGTCAGATCAGAATGCTAGATCATGCAGACCTACATTGGCCTTTGTAGACAAAGCGCCCTTAAAAATACCATTTAGTCCTTTCTACCCGAACCTAATTCCTTGTTAGTGCAGAACTTTTATCGCATTGAAAATAAAACAATGTAGGCACTGACATATTTCTAATGGCAGGTTTTCGGAAACATCCAATACGATCCAGACAGTGCCGTCAACCGGCATAACAACTTCCGATCTTTCGTGGGGGCTCTCTTGCTTCTATTTCGGTGAGAGTACAGTACGCGTAGTTGTACCGACCCTGTTTGTCACACTGTCTGTCGAACCGAGCGTAGTCACTGATGTCGCGGCAACTTCGGCAAAGGGAATCTCTAGCGAGCATGGCACATGGTACCTCGTCGGGTGTTGCATCTTGTGAACTCATTCTAACGGTCACTGCCGAAAATCTGTCTTAACTGTCAATGTTACATGTGTGTACATTCATCACTATCATTGGACATGCGGTTACATCATCGTACAAACAACTCCATCCTCAACAAAGTAGATTTAGTCAAACCTTAGCCATCTCAATTGTCCTCAAAATTGTCCTTGATTTGAAAATGCATTTCATGTTTGTACTTTGTCTGGCAAAAAACATAACCTTTGCTTTCATACCGTATCCCTAGTACTAGAATAGACACGTCATTAGGTAGATTCTGTTAGCATTGCATTGGGGTGTGGCGCATAGGATGATGGGTTTCACGTATGATTGCACTCTGCTGACTTTCTGTGTTGTATCTGCTTGGACACAGGTGTTTGGCAATATAGAGTTAGCAGCCGACTCAGATTTGAGCAGACACAACAATTTTCGAAACTTCATTCAAGCACTCATGCTACTGTTCAGGTAAGGAACACTTATTTTATATAAACGCAATTATTATAATATTTATTTTATTGGAATTTAGAAAAATGTTTACGTTCTTAAATTGTTTGGTTTAAAATTAGTTATCATTAAAATGAATAAACATTTTTCTTTTTATCTCATCATTCTAGCTGTGAGTATAGATAAATTCTATATGGTATACTAGTTTAGCAAAAAGCTTCAATATAATTGGGAATATTGAACAGTAGGTCCTGATAGGATTGCCGATGTGTCAAGCAGCATGACCTCAATGCATGAAGAGTAAAGTCACATATTTTGTTTCCACATAATGTCTATGTTCCACTTAGATTTTAAGTTTTAGTTTTAAATTGAACTATCTTCAAATGTTGTCATTTTTTACTAGTAAATACAGCAATTCTCATAGGAGTAAATCGATCATTAGAATTTAACACGAATGTAGAGATTATACCATTTGATAAATATACACCCAAGATAATTCTCATGTAATGACACAATGAACGAGTCACTGTGAGGCACTGTATGTTTAGATGCGCGACGGGCGAGTCGTGGCCCAACATCATGCTGGCGTGTCTCAAGCCAGCCAGATGCGACAAAGCCACCGGCAAGCCCGCCAACGAGGCCTGCGGCAGCACCCTCGCCTATGCCTACTTCGTATCATTTATATTCTTCTGTTCATTTCTTGTAAGTATTTACTTCAAAATCTACGTCATCAATGTCATGTTATGTATTAACTAGTAATCAGAAGAGTCTTAATGTCGACTCACAGATTTCACGATACATAAAAATGTGTAAAGGCATTATATTATTCAGGGCTCCACGTAAGATATACCTGAGCAATCTCATCACTCAAAAATATGTTAAGGGGACGCACCGTGAAAATGGGCATTATCTATTTCTTATTTCTCAGCGAATATCAGAAATTTAGAACTGATACTTGCTAATAGCACACTAGAACGCTTTTCTAGCATAATTGTGGTTGTGGATACATGATTAGTTAATTTTTGTAACACAAACTTACTCGTCAAAAACACCTCTACCAAAACATATATGGTCTAATTTCTCACAAACGAGAGGGACTTCAGCTTTGAAACTTTTTATGCAGATCAGTAATTATGTAATCTTCAAAATTGTGGTCCAAATTTTTTTTTCTTGCTTTAGTTTTAATTTTAGAGCTATTTTTCTATAATTGATCAGTTTTGCGTGGCTTTAGATTTCAGTCATATAAGCCCTTTTACCTTCCTGAAAATTATTGTAATTGCCCTCTCGCTTTTTCGCGAGTGTATTTAAATAAACTGTTCTTGTTGCACAGATTTTTGACAGTTATACATCAAATTGTCAGATGGCCGATGGGCCTCACGGAGCAAGGACGCGTCGCTCTTCACAAAAAAAATGACATTTAATTTCGTAAAATTATTGTCACAGTGTAAAATAATATCACGAATATATATAGGTCGAACAGTCTGTAAACAAACGTGCAAGTAACTTTCTTAAACTGTGTCACTTGTCATAATGTCAAAGGAAGTGTCAAAGTATAGCGTGGCATAGATTGATTACCTGACAGACATGGTCGGCATAGATTTTTTTTCATACAAGTACCGTACATACAATATCTATTTATAATATTTTAGTTTTATTTAATTACCAGTTTTGTGGCAATAAATTAATTTTATAATAGCCAAAGAAACTTATCTATAGATATTCTTCGGATTTATTTACTTTTAGATTTCGAGAAATATACACGTACATACTGTACCACTGACTGACTGGCTGACTGATTGATATGGTTGTTTGACCTGCGCCGTGCAGATAGCCGTAAGGAGTGAAGCTCACTTGCTTGGTGGGGAAGTAGAGGGGGGGGGGGCTTTCTGCTTATCCCTCTAAACAAGCTTGAGGCCTAAGGCAGAGGTCACCTACGAGGCCGTAGGCCGAGCCACTCCCACCACGTGCTTCGTCGTTCTTTTTTTTAGCAATCCAAGATGGCCGCCGAAAGCATTTTTTTGGAATCCAGGATGGCGTCTGGGCTTTATAAAATTAAACTTTTTTGTTTTTTCGTTAGTAATGTCTCACTGCGGGACTTTGTAGGAGTCTGATTTTTGCATGAGGGGGTAAAGCACCCCGCGGAACTCGAAACTGGATTCAGATTTTGGATCCAAAATGGCCGCCCACACATTTTTCTTGTTTTCTTAAGTAACTGGAGCTTTTATCCATTTTCTGAACTGGAAACATATCTTAGCCTACCCCAACAGCTGCACGAAAAACCGCGGGCTGCTTGCAGCTTGCGCAACGCCTAAACAGCTAGTACATTTGTTAAAATTGATATAAAATATCGATGAATAAGTATAAAATATCGATAGTCTATTATATTTGTGGCCTTAAAAAACCATAACAATATCGATAGGACTATTGATAATATTGATTACTGATAGTTTACAATAATATCGATGACAAGTAAAACTATCGACAGTTTTTAGGGTTCCGTTTTAAACAAGGAACCCTTATAGTTTCATCATGTCTGTCTGTTTGTCTGTCATCGGTTTAAAGATATTTATTCTCAAAAAAAGACAAAAATCACTTACATGAGAACACAAAAAAGTATTTTTTTTTACATTTGCCTCGTTCGCATACACACTACACTACACTCAAGTAATACACTCACTGTTTACAATTTTTTATCTCAGCCACAATACGTACCTACGTACGTAACTAAAAACTTACAAAAATTGGGTAAAAATAAAGGACTGAATCTTCCATGCTGTATACTAAATTAATTATTTTTTCAACACACTTGCTCGTAAAGTGGCTCTAATTTCATCGGTTTTAGATACCTATTTAAAGTAGTTCATAAAACACGCTTGCGTTATAAACGCAAATAGTGAAGTTATATTATGCAACAGCAATTTTTTTTAAAAATTCCGAACTAACCCACTACTTGGTGGCACCAGCTAGTAAGTCCGTGTGCCGCGCTGATTTTAAAAAGTATAACGGCGGAAAAGCAGCCGTGTACAGTGTACATCACAGTTTTTGGTTGAGTTTATTTAAGGCTGCTACCAGCGCTAGTCCTCGAAAGTCATTGAAATACAATCCGCTGCAGTTTCCATATTAAAAATTACTAAAAACGGCCACTTTTAACACTTTTTGTAAAGGTTTCTAAAGCTGATAGTATTTCAATGACTTTCGGGGTTCTAATGACACTTAAGAATATTAGCTTATAAGTTGTGCGAGGATTTCTGATAATCTCATTTACAGAAAGATAAATTATTTTTCTGTATTTTCAAGGTCGCTAGCGCTGGTAGCAGCCTTAAAATAAAAATCAGTTTAGATATAAGTGTATTGAAAAACGTTGTGCGATATACGTGCGTATATTGGTTAAAACACTTTCAGCTCTATTACGCCCTCGCTTTCGGCTCGGGCTGGAAAATCATCACACACAAAACTTATATCATAATGTACAACTATTTTGCAATTTTAAAAATATTACTTACTTTAATAAAAATAATTGAATAATGCAGCTCTTTTTATATAGTTACTTATTTACCCCTTAGCAATTTAGTACATACATGCTGACTTTTCATTGGTTTTGGCAAAAAATCTATTGTAAATGAATTCCTCTATCCATATACTTAATTCAAATTTGTGTATGACATAAGATAAAAAAATCGAGACCACGTAGTTACGCTCGATCAAAACTACCGCATGACCTTGATGAACTCCGGCCGGCCGGACGGAGGCGGTGCCTGGTGATACTACTAATTGATCTCACGATTTTACTTTGTTTTTGAATTTTTATTTCGACTAGCTAATTAGTTTTACTAACGACCCTTATAAAGCGGCCCTTAGCTTCAAAAACAATAAAAAGTTACTGTCTTTATTTTAAAATTTAAATAAACTATTTCTATTTTTCTAAAGGCTGACCGGTAAACAAAGCATTAGCCTTAAGTCCTTGTACGGACATGACCTTATTCAATTCTTTACAAAAACATAATATGTTACAAAAATGTAAACATATTAGATTTATTTCATTACGTCATGCCTTTCATACTGTAACCTCTATATATTTTTAACTCTATCTGCATTGCTTTTAGACATTACTACAAACCTAGCGGAAAAGAACGGACAACTTTTGAATCAATTTTGACAGATTTTGAAAAATAAAAACGTAGAGCCAAGCCTTAATAAGAATGCAAAAGATTACGATGGGGAATTATGCTCGAAAATTTACGTTTTCCAGATGTTGAATTTGTTCGTTGCCGTCATTATGGATAACTTCGACTACCTAACAAGGGACTCGTCGATCCTTGGTGCGCATCATCTAGACGAATTTGTTAGAATATGGGCCGAATATGACCCAAACGCAACGTAAGTTATCCACCATTCGTCTACTTATTAAATACAAATGTAATGAGATTTAAATGTGTAAAATGACTTTGTGCCATTACAGGGGAAAGATTCATTATACAGAAATGTACGATATGTTGAAGAATATGGATCCTCCGCTGGGGTTTGGTAATAAGTGTCCAAATAGGCTAGCATATAAAAAACTAATTAGAATGAACATGCCGCTAGACGACGAAGGAAAAGTTAATTTTACAACAACATTATTTGCCTTAATACGAGAAAATTTAAATATTAAAATGAGATCTGGTAAGATTTATTACTTATATTATTTGTTTTAGTAATTGCTTCTTTAGTGAGTCGTAGCTAATTACTAAAATTTATGCTTATAGCTGAAGAAATGGACCAAGCAGACGATGAACTTAGAGTAACGATAACCCACATATGGCCACTTCAATCAAAAAAGATGTTGGACTTGTTGGTGCCTCGAAACGATGTACTCAACGCTGGAAAACTGACTGTAGGAAAGATTTACGCGGGTCTCCTTATCTTAGAAAGTTGGCGATCTACTAGGTTTGGCCAGACTGAACCTCAGGGCGTTCCGGTAAGTCCTATATGAAGCACTTATATAAATTGCACCTTTTATTTAAAATTTTGAAAACAAAGATCTCAGTTAAGTAGATAAATGAAGCCAGAGTACTCCGTATGGCTTTTGCCTTATATATGTACGTAAAATTTCTGTACCTTTGAGCCAAATGTAACTATTATGTGGGTAGGTAATATACTACACCTTTACAAGTAGTGTTTGTTGATGGTCCCTTGATTCCCCACATTAGATTAAAATTTGAAACATAGTTAGCTAATAGAGTTGGTTGTGTTGTCTACCTGTGGATGTATTGTTGTGTACATTGATGATCATCTTACCTATTGACTGAATTTACGAGACTACGTCATCTAAAATCTACAATTGGCTCCACGTTGATCGTTTTTGGACGACAAGAGAACAACAATACAGCGTCACTTTAGTTGAATTCGACTCTAATGAGTCGACTACATTGGTGGTTTACTTTTCAGGCATTCAGCGAGAATAGCCCTACGGCCATTCAGCCGGTAGTATTAAAATATTTTACGGATCGAACCTTTGACTACTTTTTTCTTGCACTGTTCTAGACATTTTTTGTTTTCTCATAAATTTCTTCTCGCATCGTGTTTAAATAATGACTGACTAAAATTCTTGAACTTTAAATCTAAATTTAAACTTATCGCGATGGCCATAAGAAGAAATGGTCAATTAAAGAAGCTTTCTTAAATTGATCAAACTAAATCAAAAGTAGAGTAGTTCATCAAAATAGGTATCTCATTAGATTTAGATTATGATGACGCACTTGATGTACTTATTTAGTTCGGGCAAATTTGTGCTCGTATTGCACAATTTTGTCAATGATTCAAGTGTCCGTCAGGGCTTTGTAAACCACGAAATAGTGACCTGTCCTATAGTTGCAAAATTATAGTTCTTAGACCAGTGTGTCCGTGTTGACCAATTGATTGGAATTTGTCGTAGTTTAGTTGTCCTACAGTAGTTTTGTTTGTCTTCCCCTGTGTGTCTTTTCTACTTCCTCTCTCGCTATCTGTGTACGAAACTTTGACACTGTGCATATTGGTTGACTTTGAAAACTTCGTGTATCATTTTAGTACTATCATCAAGAGTTGTGCATGAATTTCCTTTTACATTTTCATTATCTGAAAATGGTGATTTATTTTCTACTTTGGCTTTCTTGTTGTGATTTTCATATTTGATTTGATTACATTTTGGCTCAATTAATAATAAGATCATAGACGCCTGGTTTCCAATAACGATACAAATATATAATCCGCTTACTGCTACATTCTTATTTGCCTATTGTAATTTTTGTATTATAGTACATATAAATAATGTTTGATAATAAAAATCACAATTCTCAAGTCTGCGCATGCTGGAGAACTACTAAATATTTATTCTACAGCCCTAACGATGATATTACTACTTCGCTGACGTAAATCTGCCTCTGGCTTCAGTCTTGCACATGATTTTATTTAAGCACACAATTTTTAACTTTACGATGATGCTTTGTAATTACAGCCTTTATACTTATATCTATAAACAATAATGATTCTACCAACATGCGATTACTACTGAACATACAAACAACATGCGACATCAAAACAACTAATTTATAACAGTATTGTTTCCTCAGATACTTCTAGCTGTTTCATCTTCACTAACACTATACAGCTTTAGGTCAATTGTGTCCATTCGTTGGATTTCTAACACAAACACACACATACACAATAAAGAACTCCAGCATGGACATGATGTATGGGATGTTTGCGCAAACTCATGTAGGCTTTAGCCATTAGCGACCATTGCGTCTTGGAATTGTGTGACATGAGCATGCGCAAGAGCGCACGGGTGGGTGCGTGACTCGGGGTGCGTGGTGCAGAAGGCGTCCTTCTTTAACTGCCTGCTGGACGTGGCGGCGGGGCTGGGCCCGGGCTCGCGCGCCGGCTCGCTGAGCCACGAAGCGCCGGCGCTGCCAGCGGATGGCCATGTCGACGACCACCACGACCCACACACTTTGGCCAACCTCGCAAGACGCAGTACTAGAAAATCGCTCAAGTAAGTAAAACCAATTACTTTTCACTATTTAAAATAATACCGGTCAAGTGCGTTCGGGCCACGCACAGAGTGGTTGCGAAGTTAGACTTTACAACATGCGGGCACTTTATTTTTCATATTTTATCTTATAAATTATATCTAAATAGATCATTAATTTGATTAATTTAGAACGTATTTATTGATGAAATGTAATGGCATCTCTCTTTGTTTCAGGAACAACAAAAAGGTGAATACCTTGATGATAGGGTGATAACCGTTACTGTCGTTAACCTGATCAGTCAGACGGTCATGATAGCCATTGTCAAGTGCAGTCGATGTTCCCACCGATATCACTATACCTGTACCGCAAAATTCATAGAATTTTTTATAATAATCAAAGTTTCAATTGGTTATAACGTTACTGACACATACGTGATGTTGTGGGTTGAAAATTATCGTAACATGTATCGTTTATGTGGGTGTATCTTTAGAAATAAATACATCGATGCATTTCCATTTAGATAGTCGATGTTGTAACTTTATGTTGACAGCTTTGTTTGGGTGTATTGAGTAAAGAAACTCATAGGTTTAATGTAAATTACTTGACATTAGAGATTCATTGTTGTCATACACGTACAATTTGTGGTAAACAAAGTAATTAGAGCTTTAGGCTCGTTTAGAAATATTGAGGTTGATTGTGTTGTAATCAAATTATTAATGTAAACATTTTAAAGTTTACAGATGGTTGTGATGTTTAGGTAAACATTTACAGTAATTTAGGATTGTTTGTTTAATTGGATCTTGAATAGTAGATCAATGACTCTTTTTTAAATAATTTCTCTTGAGATTATTAACTACTTAGTGAATGATATTTAGGACAGTTTATCTTCTTCGGGATGGTCTAAAATTTTCTATTTTCAATTCTTAGACATACTTAGCACTTTCACAATCAAAACATAAACATACCAACATTACAGTCATAATAACATGACACCAAAACATATTATACCCTAACATACCTAGAAATGCATGATTATTATTAATTTTACCGATACAGCATGTTTCTAATTTAAACAGCATAGATAGCGTAAACGGTATGGGTAAGTATAGCAATAATTGATTAATTAGCACTGGCACGGTTTGTTGCATGCCATGCAAACTCAACTTACACTTATTGTATGCATGATTTTTGTTCAACAGTAAATTTTGTAAATATGGGACAGTATATTTATTAACTACAGATTTACGTCTCTGAATATACAATATGTGACATTGAATATTATCTAATCCTCGACTATTGTAGGTACTGGAGCTGCAAGGATCGCAGCATGCTTCTATGGAGTCCCTAGAAGAAGCAAGATTACAAGCTCCTCACACGTACCAGAATGGTCACCATGGAAGATCAAATAGTTTAAGGTAACTGAAGTGAATAAGTCGCGGTTCTGCTTATTGTGTTACCTATTTTGGTTTATGGTTATTTTATTTATGTTTGTTTTGTAGTGCCATCGCCGAAGAGATTGATCTCAAAATAATCGTAGTGAGAAATGGTATGTCCGCCAAGCACGCGTAATCGTACCTAACCACTGTATTTAACCTAAGACTAACCCACAAGACATTCTCTTTAAACTATCTGTGTACCTTTCCATTGCATGAATTGTAACATGCATGGTGGATGACCTAGATTAATGGCAATGTGTACCTAATTAGTGGGGAAATATTGTATTTTCAGACGAACGCCCAGTCCAAGAAGACGAGGTCAATACGGAGGTTATCATCACGATATCGGCTTCTCCGACACCGTCAGTAACGTCGTCGAGATAGTGAAGCACGAACACCAGAAACACGGGCGAACGCACCGGGCGCCCCACCATTACCATCCACATGGTAGGTGCAAATCCAGTATTTAGCTAAAATTGCTAAGAAACAAAGCTCACTCGTTACGCCAGTCAAATAAAGCTATTTAGGGTTAATATGTGAATCTGCTAGTACTCTGCCCATATCTAGGTCCATACCATCCGTAGTGAAAAATTATGTTAAAAATTATGCCTTCATTAATTTCACTTTAGTTTCGAGTTTTAGCAGATTGACAAGTAATTGCTTGCTGACGTATATGCGTTTTAAAAAGAATTTTCGATTTCAAATTACTATAGCTTCGTAACGAGATACATACTCGCTCTAATAATTTTATTTTATTTTTTCCCGTAGTGTTTATTCATATTATTAAAACATTGTATCGTAAACAAACCTACTCAGTTTTTTAGCTTTTAAATAACCAATTCGAAACAGTTTTGCAAACATTTTTCTTCTCATGAAGGTACTCTGAAAGTTTTGTGAGAAGATGGGAAGAGTAGCTTACAAGTAGTTGTAGATATTCATGTCTTGTAGATGTAGTTTTAAGATACTCGAGAGCGATGCAATATGCTATAAACAGATAAATCATTATTTTAGATATCTAGATTGTTAAATCTAGTTATATATTGGACATTATCACAATGCTAGTTTTGTAATCTATTCCTAGTAGCCGATTATTAGCTAATATTCTGAAATTGCTCATTCATATGCTCACATCGATTGTTAGCGATATCATAATAATTATATCATCAGGCCACACTATTATACACCTTAGATTTAAGTGATCAAAAACTGGCATTTAATGGAATTCGATCAAATAAGATGTGAATTTTATACAGAGAAATTGGCCTATATGTGAATATTGGTGAAATAACTTCTACAAAAATTGAAATTAATTTGCCTGCTGCATGCTAAAACTTGGTGCCCAATATAAACAATTTTACTCTTATTTGCACTTAATTAACAGCTTCATTCATGGGATCCTCAAAAAACAGAGGAGTCTAAATCGCATGCACTTTAAACGGTCTCACTTGAATCATGCAGCATGCAAAAGCTTAAAGATTTCACATTTTGATTTTGTACTTTCTGCTGTAGAAAGCTGTAGAAACGTGATCGAAACTTCTGTCTTACTTTGTAATGGACCAAATAGTGGTACATTTATGTAACAAAAATTCTTTTTCTTGAGTATCGCCAAAATTGCAGTCACCGAATTCAACTACCTCTCAAATTGAAAAATCCCGTTTCCTATAAATCCACATCCGTGCCTAAACCTAAACAAACACCCAAAACTTTTAGAGTCACCTTTGTGAGTAAGGAATTGAATAGGTCGGTAGTCCGACGGGCTTAGGATAAAGCGTGGTGGAAGGTACATGAAGGTATTCCTGACAGCAGGGAAGGAGTGGAGGGCGCCGCACCCCACGACCAGCCTGAGCCAGCCCTCGCGGTCACCCAGCCCGCCACATCACACCTACGGTGAGATCCGCTCGCCAGTCGCGACACACGACGGTGCACACACTCTCCGGCATATTGCAACCACTCTATGAGCCGAGAGATCCAAAACTAAGTATAAGAGTAGGCACTGAATCACTGCAACTGTATGTAACATCAAGTTCAGTTCCCACTCTTTTTAAACATGAGCATTATACTCTCAACTATTCACTTTCAAAACTTTTCAAGTTGCATTGCTATCAAACTATAGAAATAAGTATCCTGTAGGTAGGAAATTAGATATTAATAAAATACAGGTTTTAATTGAGCGAACTTTTGTAAAGCAAAGGGTCTGAACATTGGGTAAAAAATGTAATCTGCTAGACCCTTTGCTGTCTTAATTGAATACTGTCTAAATTTGTTAGAAATCAATGACTTACCAAGAAAAGAGTTTTGCACGAACGCGGACGACTGTAAGCGAAGAATGTACGAAAAGAATGAAGAACTATTTATAAGAAAATTGTTTGCACACCTGTTTATTATTAATCTGACAATGTACTTCCATTAGACCCTCGTTATTTTCCTTGCTTTACTTTCAATCATTCCCGGTATGTAGGACTCTATCATCCTCTATTGCAGCTGAATCTGTGTATTGTAACGGCGACGGCTAGTATCTAGTTATTAGAAAATATTTTTATTCTACTAGTGTTTTAAACATAAAATGGAATCGGGAGCCGTGGAAATTAGTTCACGCATTTATACGCAGATTCGGCGCTAGATAAGTTGGTATTTGTTTGATCCGAGAATAGAACGTCCAAGTGATTCAAAGAGCAGTTTGGGCCCCGATAGGTGGCGAGCGGGACCGAGAGCGCGACCGGGAGTGGCGGGAATGGCGCGACCGGTCGTGGGAGCGCGAGGGCGGGCGCCGCGGCCGCGGCCGCCAGCTGCCGCCCACTCCTACCAAGCCGTCCACGCTGCAGGTGAAGCAACAGCCGCCGTTCACCAGAATCAGCCACAGTCCCTCACACGTACGTATTGTTATTAGCTACTGGATCAGTTACAAGAAAATATAGAAGTGGCAACGAGCTTCGCCACCACGCGACGTTGCTAGTTAAATGAAATATTGTGTCAACGAAGTTAAACTTAACGAATACGTTTTGGTTTAATAGCACTTTTTTATTGCTTTTCAATATTAAAACAATGGGATTACAGGACGACTTTTTCCGTTTCAGTTATCGTTAAGACATACGGTACGAGAACCCGTAGAACCTTTACACGACGAGTACGAATACGGCCGAGAAGTTGAAAGACTGATACATCGAGATTATAGATCTAGAGAAAGGTACGTACTTTTTTTAACTAGCCTATTGTGTCCCAGTTTTGGGCAAAGTTTTATAAATTGCTTTACTAATAAATCTAAATTCTAGTATATTCTAAATAACGCAACCTTATTTGGAAATTAAACATTGCGTTGTCTGCCTAATGCAGGCAGCACAGATCGTTCTCAATGAACGCTATCAATCCCGAGAGCATCCGCTCGGTGGACATCGTGGCTCGCCTCCACCACTCCAATCAAATCGTCAACGAACAATCGAGTGCTTTGTCGAATTCGATAACGAACGAGGTGTTCGCTCGTAGACGCGGCAGGGGATACGAGTCGGAGCGCGGAGCGGGCGGCGCGCGCGCTTACGAGGCGCCCGCGCCGCTCAGCTACGAGGCGGCGCTGGCGCTGGGGCGCGGCGGGGGCGCGCGCGCGCTGCCGTCGCCCGCGCTCGCCGCCGCGCCGCGCCTGCCCAACGGGTACAAGCCGCGAGCGCGCCACTCCGACTCGGACGAGGACGACTGGTGCTAGCGGCGCCGCCGCGCGCGCTCGCAGCGGGACGTGCGCGCGCCCGCCCCGCCCCCGCCTCCCCCGCACCCGCCCGCGCCCGCGCACACCTTCTGACCGCCGCGCCCGGACGATCTCGTTTTATACTCGGCGCCCGTGTGTACATAAACGACTCTCGTTGCTCACGTGCGGCCGCCCGCCGCCGGCGCGCGCGCTGCGGACCCCCGGCGGGCCGCCGCGAGCTATATCCAAATTCTAGTATTTACAAAGTTTTGGAAAATTTAATTTTTAATTCGCTAAAATTTTACTCCTTGATTTATATTACGGTTAAGATATCGAAGTATGAAACGGTGCCAGACGACTCGTTTGCGCTAGGATTTTTACATAAAATGAAATTATTAGTCTGTATTGTAAAAGTAAACTTTCTATATTAAATTTGCACTACATAAAGTCTACGTTATATCGCCTACTGAAACGGGACAGGTGCAGGGCGCGTCCGCCCAGCACCCGACACCGTTTCATATTCAAGTTAGACGTTGGGAGAACACTAGCAATTCATGATCAGACAAATTAATACTAGTATTGTGTAAAATATTTACATAGCAAATAATTTTTACTTAGTTAATATACTAAATAAATAATTAAACATTTTTTATTGAATTTGCTGTCCTTCCCCCAAGTGCTTTATACCTACGTTATTTAATAAACTAAATAATATTAATTGTACGTAAACTTTGAAAATATATTACAACATTAAATGGTTACCCAAATTGTTAAATCGTGTACTTGTTTGTGAGCTCAAGATTTTGTTGCCTGGTTTCGTCTTGGACAATACTATGCGTTTTTTGACTAAAATCTAAACATTCGGGAGTATCTACCCAGTTTCGGTGCGAGGAAGTCTTATAATATACCTCAAACGTATACATTTACGTAACATTTAGAATGTAGTTGAAATAAACATTGAAGCCAAAATTTCGCTATTTAATACGTATTGATAAATTTAATGAGAAAAAAACTGAATAGATACTCCTTTCGTTAAAAAATATTAAGTAAATTACTGAAAAAATCGAAAAGTTTTTTGATGACATCAAAAAAACATCTTATAAAGTCAACAGGCACAAAATCTGAGTTAATCACGTACAATCCACAACAAAATTGGATAGCAATGCAAAAATACAAGAGTAATTACTGCTTGCCAATTGGCGAGTCAAAAGCAACTATTATCATAAATATTATAAGATTATATAACATCGAGATTTGACCAGCTCTTCGTATTCCTTTCGTTTGTGTGCTTTGGCGTCCCGTCCTAGCTTACTGTTTGTTTGTGTAAGCGGGATGGCACTACGAAACTTAACAAGCGATAGGCATCATTATAACTAACTAATTTTGTTGTCGACTGTACTTCCGATAATCTCACTCCAGAACTGCCATTTTTGAAACGCGGAGTCACCTACGTTTTTCCATGCAAAAACCGTTCGTTTAGTGACTCTGCTTTTTACCGATGGCACCACAGTTATAATTCGGTATAATCACGCCACTGTCATTCTAGTCATCAATTAGTTGTCACCCCAAATAAAGAAAACAGAATTTTATTTCCCGAAAAAGAATACCTACCTTGGTTTGATCTCTCAACATCGAGGTACTTTTGTAAGAAAATTAAAACAAAAGTCGAATGAGATATCAAATATAAAATGGTTACTATTATGAAGAAATATTCTGTTTTCTTTGAATTTGATAAGAATGTTGTACTAAATTTGAAAAGTCACCTCTATGTTTTTGATAGGCAATGTCATACATTGGTATAATAAAAAATTCTGTTTAACTACGCAAATACCTTTATGACGTCGAAAAATATGAAAACAAAAATTTCGTACCCTAAATTAAGTTTATACGTTTAATTAATCTTTGTCAAGGTAATATTTTATTTACTATATATCAAATATCTGTTCAGTTTGTAAATACCGGATAATGCAACCTGCATATTGAATTTATAAATACTGGGCACGGATAATTTTAAAAGGATTAAATAAGTTACATTTAAATTTTTTCCGTACGTTTTTACCTTTGAAACATATTTTTCATCTCATCTACTCGAAAAACGATGTTTTCATTAGTCACACAGCAATTATAATTCATAATTATTAATTAATGAGGTGGCAAAAAGGAAAAATCATAGTGGTAGACTTGATATTTAGTACAACAATCGTCACCCTGGATGTAATCGTTCGACACCATCGGGTACATTTGTTGCAAGGCATGACGTAGGTTACGTACGACACTTTAGTACGACAAAATTGTAAATACATGATTTTCTGTGATAACATGTGGAAAAATGAGAATATTATTATTAGAACTGTGTGATTGCATGGGGAAGCTGTTCATTTCTCTAAGAGACGCCGTGCTTTTAGGAACAAACTGTCCAAGGCTTTGATAATGTCTAATTCGATACCTGGGTCTTGAGCGTCAATGCAAACGTCAGACATTCGAAAGATAGTTTATCAAAAAAGCTGGAGATCATATTAAGACCAAGACTGATTGAAGTATAACCAAAAAAACGGAATAACCATTTATAAAAACTCTAGTAGGTCTGGCGACTGCCATGGCGCTTGTCGCTGACAAACGAGGCGACGCACGCGACACTGAATGCGCATCTATAATAATTAGGTACTCGTACAATATATCTAATAGAAACGATGCAATATAATAAGTTCAAATAAAAAGTGCCTAGAAAGCGATTTACTTTCCCTTATTTAGCTTTCTATAACGTATTTGTATGGATCTTTAAAGTATGCATCAGAGTCCGAGAGATTTTTCCTAGACACGCGGCAGTCGGTTGTAGTAGGCCCCTAGACGAGTCGGATACTATTCCTCTCATATTTTGATTGTTGTTGTTCGTTGCGAGTGCGGGAGCCGGTTGTATAGCTTTTATATTTTACCTCTGTTATAGTTATTAGTACAAATGAATGTTCGCTGCGGTCGGTATCGGTACGGTGGTCTAAGTGCGGTGTCCACGCGAGTTGCGTTCTATATTTACGTCATTCCGTTTGTCTGTGAGATCATTTCGAATAATTGATATTATTAATGTTATTATTACATACAATGCTAATCTAGTCTTAATAAATTGTTTTTGTAATAAAAGTGTTCGCGAAGGAGTGTGTCCCACAAATATAACTTGTTGATCCCTCGATCTCAGAGTGTTAGATTTCTTCTATTGTAGGTTTATTATTTATCAATATTGACTCATGAAGAATATTTATATTGTTATTGTATAGACGTATGGATATTTTCGTTCTGTCATTTGTAATTGGGGTGTTAGCATGTTACAGTATAGCCGATGGACTTTCGATGACTGAGTGGAATAGAAGTTCAGAGTGCGTCCTGCTTTAGTGTTTGTGAACCCCTCGTTGCATACGATGTTTCACTAACATACATGTATAAGACGTGTAAATATTGTAAAATATGACGCGACCGTTGTGTAGAGGTCGCCTGTGAAAATGTCTAGTGATATGTTACTAGTAATCTTAATGTTAGCTAGGTAATCTCGTCCCCAACTGTCCTTGAATTTAAGTTGGGTGTTTCACTGCCTTAAAGTAATAATGAGAAAATTCGATGTAACAGTTATCTTAACTAATACAGATAAGTGGCGTTTTAATTATTCTTATACGTTTTTTATCATTCGATAATCACTTTCACGTCACTAACGATCGCGATGACTCACTGTGATTACGTTCTCATGTTCATTATTTGTAACAATAAAGTAACAAAATAGACTAAATAAAATTAACACTTTTTCACTAAACGACAGCAGCAATATGTATTGAAATTGTTAAATAATTATTAATATAATAATAATCTAACTCTTTCTTAGTTCACTTCTTTAGATGGTTTAGAAGGGGATTGCATAAAAAGCGTACTTAAAACTCATGCAGATTTTAAGACACAATCAAGTACAATTTTGGAGAGAAGAGAAGTGAGATAAGAAAGTGAAAGTTCAATAAAATGTCATGCCTGCCTTGTATCTGTGTAATCGCTTCACGACAATCATATTTTATAAAGTTATTATTATTGTATATTTAGCATAGAAAGTTCATCGGCGTCGAGAGAGCACCATAGTATGTTTTTTGGTACGTTCCAATAAATTTACAGGATAGTGCAATCCTATTGATATTGTATTAATAAAGAACCAAACTTAAAATTAGTATTTAAGTAATTTATTATCCTAAAACTAAAAACTATACGCATGTTTTCACTATACTGGTAAAATGGTTATGTACAATACGAAAGAGCTACTGTTTTATATATGAATTCTTGCTCGCCTGTAAAATTTTGCAGAATGAATCATATTATAAGATTGTACAATATGAATAAATGCAAAAAAGACATTTCCTCGACAACGTGTATTCATTTACCATTACAGTTTATATCAGCATATTTTATGCAATATCATGGCAGGCTACTTTTAGAACTTCACGCTCTTGACTTTGTATTTGAAAGATAGTAGAAAAGAGAAATGAAAAATAAATACAACGCATAGATATGCAGTCTGCAGTCTCCACACAGTCAATATACGTATTGTTATTTTCATTTGCATAAATAATAATCTTTTTTAAAACAATCATCATCATCAGGTCTTTTGTCTCCATTGCAGAAGCATGATCCTCTCTGTGCTACAAAAAACAATAATATTAACCAATCACACCTATTTAGAATCTCGTTCTCCTCTCATATGCCGTTGCGTAGATCTACGCAAGAATGCATTGTTTAACTATAGGGATGTGAACTAAAAAATGTTTTTGAATTGACACCAAATATGTATAGGCCTATGTCGTCCAATATTGGGTTGATATGATGATATACAACACAATAGCAGCGATCATTTTGCAGATTATATCTACACGAACTAAAAACTGATGATGTTTGACTTAATGTTTAAAAGAACGACGCGATGGACTTTTTACTATGAGTACTATTTAGCATACATCGGGCTGTAAAAATCACTGACTGTTTTAACATTATGACACCTGACTTCCAAATTCGACACTAAAAATAAAAATTGGCCATCAGTGCAATAATTTATTGAAGACGTCAAAAGTACTCATCCACACGCCACGTCACTAAAATTTGTCACGTCACAAAGACACTAGGTTCGATATTCAAGAAGAATCTTGTACATCAGTATCAAGGGAACTCACGTCGGCGTCCATGTCGCTGGTCGCCAGCAGCCGCACCACGGGGTTTCTGCGGCCGTTGCGCTCTAACGCGGCAGCTTCGCCGATGTTCTCGCCAGCTGTAAGATAAAATATAGCGTTAAGAGTCACACTATTGTGTTGACCTTACCGTAACTGGGTAGATGCCTGGGTCAAAAATAAATTATTCGGTACAGTTCATAAAATAGAAAGTCACAAAATAGTGACATTTTTCATTGGTCATATCCATTTTCAACGTGATTTTAGATTTATTAATGCAGAAAAATATATTAAGAGCGCTATTTGACTTCAAAAAAGCTTTCGTATTTCATACAAATTCCATAGAAAATGTTTGTTTTGACGTTTAGAAAAAAAGTATCTGATTTGACTTGTCATCCAGCGGATTCTAGAAAATATGGTGTATACAAAGTATTCTCACCTTGATGCAACACGGATTCAGGTACTTCGGTAGTTACTGGTATTGCTGGTAATTCAAACTGGCCGGTGAATGCCGACGGATCTATCAAGATAGCCTGCAAGAAATAAACGAGATTTTATATTGATTTATTTTTTATTGAGACTTACGATACCTTTCAACATTAGGTTGCTTACAATAACTCCTTAAAACTGACAGTCCAGTCAAGTCCAGTGAAACACGTGATTAACAGTTGCTCCGCAGAAACAGGAAAAATGTGGAAAACGAGACCAATAAATTATGGTTCGCCTCAAGGTAGTGTATTAGCCCCAGTCATATTAGACGATGACCGCCAAAGCCACACTTTTTGGAACGTAGTTCCTTATCGCGCGTTGCGAAAGGAGGCTAGACGGAAAAAATTAAGACCAAAAGTTGTAACGACACTTTCTATAGGTACATAGTATAAAATGAAGTCCCTCGCCGCGTATGTCTGTCTGTACGCTTATAACTAAAAAACTACTGAACAGATTTTGTTGCAGTTTTCACTATTAGACAGATCGTTTATTCCGGATGGTTTATGCATATAATTTGCATGTATTTTATTTATATTTACTGAAGTTTTCGTCAAAAAATTGATTTCGGACACTGCGTCAGGCACTTTCAGAGCTAACGCTGGCTAAGATTTAAAAGTTACATAAAAACAAGGTATGAGAAAGTTGTAGGTCTTTATAAGGTCTACAAAAAAGTCTGCGATAACATATGTCTATCTCCTAAGGTCAGGTCACAATAACCATTTTTAAGTGTATGTTACGCGTACAAATTTTAAATAATATTTTCACCGACAGGATATTAATCCTTATCCTTTTAAATAGTTTAGTTACCTTGGTTTTTTAAAGTAGATTAACATTGTCCTTTACAGTATGACAATCAAATGTATAGTTTAGAAGATATCACGAAATCAAAACTAAACGAAATCATTTATCGGAACGTGATGATCACGGAACTGCCGCTAGATGGCGTTTTCGGGACAGGCGATAGATACCTATAACACGACTTTAGGTCATCAATCCAAAAATTGAATTTCCACGCTTAGCGTTGGCCATTCTGAATCATCAAGCTCCTCAGATGTAGATATTCCTACTAAGTACCTAACCTACCTATAGTTATATATCTTTAAACGAGCAATTCTTGTATATTTATCTTATACCTTTAAACGAGCAATTCTTGTATATTTATATATTTATAAATTTCTGTGATCTCGAAAACGGCTCTAATGATTTTTGGCTGAAAATTGGTATATGGGGGTTTTCGGGGGTAAACAATCGATCTAGATTAGTCTTATGTTTGGGAAAACGCGTGTTTTCGAGTTTTCATTCGTTTTTCTTTTCACGCAGAATGTGGTCGCTAATTTCGTCGCGCCAGCCGCCATCCGCTTAGCTCAGCGGTTAAGGATGCTGACCGCTAGAAAGAGTGTTACGGGTTCGAATCCCGCTCGGTGACTAACTTTTGTTTTTTCTTTATGTTCAAGTTTATTTATAATGTTTTATTGGAACGAAGTTCTTAATCGCGCGTTGCGAGAGGGGGCTAGACGGAAAAAATTAAGACCAATAGTTGTAACGACACTTTTTGCTATAGTTGTAAGCTGTGCGGCGTGCGCGTGTTTCTCTGTCTCTCTCTCTCTCTCTCTCTCTCAATAATCGAAAGGAACTTCGTTCCATCCGGGTGTCCCTTGACACCTCTCAAGTTTTTTTTATTATAAATATTCCCCCTTATTACCTCACTCTGAGCGCCCGAAGAAGGATCACTAGAGGTCGTAGAAGTGGTGCCGCGACCGGAGCTGTCTTGTGACTGGTCACTGTGCATGCCGCGACCATCGCCTGCGCCTGCACCCGCTGCTACCACGTTACCATTCATATCAAACACCGGGTCCACAAGTTCCACGGGGGCGGGCAAAACTTCTGGTTCTTCTTCATCTTCGTCATCCTGAAAATTAAATTTTCTTATTTTAAAAATACAATAGGACACGAAAACAATTTGCAATGAAAAGAGAACAAACATACTTACAAATTGGCTGTTGATATGAAAAAGCCAATATGGAATCATTGCGTCGTCATAGAGACACGACTCGTAGCTTCCAGATGACCTGCCTGACACAAACACCTCTTCTGACGTCTGTAATTTCATGATTATTTAATTTTTAATCATATATTTGTCAATAGCCACTGAGACCAAGTAAGGTAAGGTTTGATTACTATATACTGTTCCATTAAGCTTGAAGAAATTAACTAAAATTTAAACAATATGGATGGAGCCTAGCCCAGGACGTAAGTGCGAGTGAACTAGACCTCATCAGAAAATATGGTACCTAGATGCAAACTACTCAAAATCAGAGTTAAGTATATTATTTATTTATATAGAATGAAAGTCATGAAAGCCACTTAGTTTCGAATGTTACTTACTGCCTGTCTACCCATTTCCATAGCAAGACTTCCGGTTTCAGAGTCAATGAGACTTATTGGGTCGGGCCGGTCGCCAGCTACTGCGTTTATAGAAAATCCACTGAATGCCTGACTAGCTAAATTACCGCCATCACTCTAAAATGCATAAATTAATGACATTAATGGTTTTTTTTGAAAAATAATTAAAAATACTAGCACGCACATCAAATATACCTGCGCCATAAGTTGATCTCTTCTTTCAAATATATCACGAACAGAATTGACTTTAGAAAAACTACATTGCAAGTTGTCCATATCATTTTCGGCAAAAAGTAATTCAGGTCTCGATTCTGCCGTTGTTTGTAATTTAAAAATATTTGTTTCATTTAGTGCTCCAGCACCATCTACTACGGAGGTCGAATCTGTTATGGAATCAAAGGTACGATTAATAGCGTCTTCTATATCAGTCTGTAATGCAAGTGTTGCATCAAGATCTTCATTATTTATTACTGTTCTAAAACTATCAGGTGTGGAACTTTCGTCTAAACTATAGTAATTCAAATTTTCACGACTTAAAATGACGGTCTTTGAATCTATTGAACTCAAGTCATCAAAAGAATTGCTTATAAAATTTAATCTTTCTTCAATCATTTCCTTGATGCAAGTCGTCATATTTTTGTCAAGACTATCTGCTGCTGTGGTTTGAGAACTGTCTCCTTCAAGTGGTAATTTACTATTTGATGTCGATAACAGCGTCGTACTTTTTTGAGAAGTCGATGTATTTTGTGAACTTACTACTTCGTCAGTGCACGACAAATTTTGAGATTTTGATTCTTTTCCCAATGACGAAGTGCTTGCCAATTTAAGATTTGCTTTTATTGGTGTTGAAGTTTTGTACCTGGACAGACTGTTTGAGGTGTTTTGTAAAGGTAGATTTTCAGTCGCAACTTGCGCTCTATACACACTTTTGTGTGTTGATATATAAGGACTCTTGACTTTTCCATCATCTTTCTTAATGCTATTAGATGATTCTGGGACATTTTCTTTATTATCTAAATCGTTGGCATCTGCTTTCTTCACATTTTTGTTTTTCTTTGTAAACTTCTTATTTCTAACTGGAGTTACTGTGTCTGAATCAATATTATCTTGATTGGAAGAAGAAGAAATTTTTCTATTGGTGGGTTTTGGTCGATTTGAAACGACTCTAACAGTAGCAATGCTATTAAGCGACGAACATGTCGAACTATTTTGTGACTGCGGACTATGATTTCGCTTGTGTGAACTATCATTTTTGCGAGTGTTAGTTTTAGGAGATACACTATTTTTATTGCCTTTATTTTCGGACTCGTTACGCAAGACTACGTAACTTATATGATCGCGGGGCGAGTCACCAAATTTCAGAAGTTCCTTTTTGATAAACTCAGTTTTACATCGAACCAATGAAGTTACCCCCGCTTTGCTATGCTTTTCATTCGTTATGTTGCTTGCTGTTTTAGCGCTATCAATACTTTTATTTAAGATATTCTTAGTTACTGGTTTTAATAAGTTTCTTTTCAGAATCACTGCATCGGAGGGTATCATTTTCCCTTTTAAAATATTGTCAGGTTCCTTTTTTGTTGTGTTCGACAATAATATGGCCGGTTTTTTAGAAACAAACACTGTCTTTGGTTTATTCACTGTCAATGAACTGAAAAATAAATAAAATATTGCCATTATGGAATCTCTGTTCGAATCAGAATTATTTGTACCAATGTATTACTAAAAGTGTTATAATTACATTACCTTACTGGGATTTTATTGGACACCTAAAATGTAAGTACAAATTAATACAAGGAAATAGCTTAGTCATAAAATTCAAAGATCTAACTACGGGTCATTTAACGAATAAAAAAAATTTTTTTGCGAGAGATTCGTCACTGCAATACAACAATATTTATAAGTTTGTTATTCTAATACTATGTGAATTCCGGCGTCGACACTTTATAGTTACCTTAGGAATACTCCTGTTGTATTTAAATTTTAATGCATTATTCGGTACCGGATTCTTAATTTTATTTTCATCACATTTGTGTGTTCGCGCTTGAACTGGCTTCAAATGTATCTTTTCCAGTTTTACTTCCTTGTTGGCTGACTTCTTTTCCAGTTTTACTTCCTTGTTGGCTGACTTAGTTTTTTGTAACTTTTCTTTAGAATTTACTCTCAATTTCTTCGTCAAATCGCTTAATTTTTTCGCGGACCCAGTATTAAAAACAACTCTCTTCTTCGTTAATGCTTTTGGTCGACATCGTTGCCATTCTCCTTGAAACATTACATCCTCGGACTCTTGCTTGTCTTTATAACTGTGTACATGCATTCCACCTAGGGCTAGTTTCGGCCTTACATACTTCATGCAAGCATATTTTGGACCGAGCCCTTCCCGACTGGTGGAGGATTTTAACCCTGTTTCACTTATTAATCCAGAATTGTGACTAGCAACACTTCCAAAACAATCTGAAGATGAATCTTCTATTTTCATTTCACTTGAAATAGGTTTGATTAACTCTGTCTGTTTAACCACTTTGTTACCATTTCCATCATAGTTAGTCATCGTAAAACATTCTGTGTTATTTCTTTTAATATTCGTATCCGTCTCCGAATCTTTTATTATGATACCAACTGATTTCGTTCTTGGTGATATAGTTTTACATTGGCAGATATCTCCAGTGCACGTGGCACAATCGGAATGTTTTGCTGGTAACTCCAACTCTGAATCTCCAATTTTTATACCATTATTAAATATTTTCGGAATCTTTGTAAAAGACGTGGTAGTCGAAAGCGTCGAAAACGCTGGTGTGGTCACGTCTGGCCCGCACTGAACGTCCATGCTAACATGTCGAACGCCTTTTGATGTACTAGGTTCGTTAATATCTGAAATGTTGAAGACATTAGAAGCATGCATGAAATGATTTACTTACTTGCAATCATTTTTAAATAAACAAATGTACCATTCAAGAATATGGTTTGCGAATGAACATTCTCAGTTGCTAGTTCCGGTTTATTACAAAAGCTGTCATTTCTCATGACATTCAGCAAACTACCCATGACTGTTTCTTGTTCAATCTCAGTAGGGTCGTCTTCAGCATCCGTGCCTACAGTCCGTCGTAGAGCTATCGTCTCTTCCATACCGTCCATCACGATGCTCACTAATAAACTTTCTTTTGAAGCTGCGACATCTACATTCTTCTCGATAACATCACAATCGGTGACACGGTCTATATTTATTAAGTACTCCATGTTCTCTTTAATCTTTTCTTTTACTTTTAAATCTGGGTGACAGAGCTCATTGAAAGCGCCTGGAATCTAGTGAAAATAATATAAAGGACTAATAGCAAATCATACGTGGAAGTAAATATTACTTTTGATTTAAATAAATATATTTTTTGACACTTACAGGTTTTATTGAATTTAGATAATCTTTCATCTTCTTACTTTTCAAACTGTTTGATGACGTTTTGTACAAATTAGCCTTTACTAAAAGACAGTAACTTGATTTCTTGCCCGTAGACTTTTTGAACAGTTTACTTTTACTGGTCTTCTGTTTTTCTGGAGGTTTCATTTTTAGATATTTTTCAATAGCCGTTTCGGTTGTAGATTTCTTTCGTATTTTAAAATCTTGTTTGTCAATATGCGCACTTACTGTGGCTTTGCGCTTTCGAGACATTTTCTTTATTTTATACCGTATGTTGGTAGCACTTTGGTCGGTGTCTCCTGAGCTTACTAACCTAACATCATGGTCTGGGTACGACACCTCTTCTAAGTCTTCATTTATCCAGGCCTGTATTCGCTGCAACTTGGATTTTTCCTCATCTTCAGTATACTCGTGTTCATAAACTTTGCTTATTGGTGTCGCTTCAATACACACAGCAGGATGTGGAGATTCCACATCGTTGACAAATTCATATTCTATAAGAAAAAAGCATGATAATAATGTAAAATACCCGAAAAACCAAATGTTTAAATAATACAAACCTTTAATGAACTCGTTACTTGTATCACTCAAGTTATCGTCAAAATCGAATCCACCGAAATTGGAGTAATTTTTTGTTTTTTGTGGCGTCTCTTTATTTTCTGTGGGTAACGATTAATGATTATTAATAGTGAATCTGTGAAAAAAACTTTATACCTTTAATCCTGACGTACTCACCATACGACTGTACCAAGAATTTATATTTATTCACCAGTATATCCCTGCATAAAATAACATTACAATATTTCAATTAGTGAAGCAGATATGGAATTACATTGAGTGTTAAAGAATAAAAAACTATGGCGGTTTCTCGTATCGGAGACCTAGATCAACATCGAGTCACTAAGCCAGCTAAGTATATTTTGAGTGTGTTATTTATAAAATTTTAACTAACATTCACTCAAACTTGCGAGTTTCAGGACAAAGTGTGAGTCACTTTGTCCTGAAAACACACAAAAGACGTGAATTTAAAAGTTTGATTTGATAACTTTCAATATCGGATCAATAAAAATCATAAGTGAACTTACACAGTGTCATCTTTTTCTATTTTCGTTGCCAATGATTCATCAACACTATGTACTTGGTTCTCTGAAATTAATTAATAAAATAATTCTTCTCTCCGTAACTTAGTAGACCACTTAAATATTACATCTAAATATTTATAATATTCAAAGGGTTTAGTAGCTTATTTGGTACTACAAGTACACTCTCCAAGGAACGTATTCTTCTTTTGTCTATGGCTATCTTCGTGAGTCAGAGGAGGTCGAACAGTTTATACTGCATCTTTCGCGTCAGTGAGGGTACTGGAGCTCGTGCTCCACTATTTTTGCAACTTAACGTGCAAGTTAACTTTGCTCATTACTATTGGATCGTTCCAATAGTAAATAAGCAAAGTTAACTTGTTCATCACCAGCAGGGTGCTCCAGCTCTATGAGGCGACACACTAATGACCCAGTTCTGTTGCAAAAAGTTTATTTACAGGGCAAATAAAAAAACCTCAAGTACTCATAACTTTTAAAGCTGAACAGATTTCCATCAAACATATCTAACAACCATCTCGATAAAGTCAGTTTCAGTCAGTCAGTCAAAAACGTCAGTCAGCCAGTCAGTCAAAAAAAATAATAACAAAAAGTGCATGGTAAATAAAATTGCATGGAATAAAATAAAACCAAAAAATATATAAAAAGCCTCTGTTTATGATGCGAATAAAAATTAATATTGAATAGTATTTTTAATTTCACGTAATATATTTTTTCTTGGACTAGAACACCCGTTTGCCGTTCCATTTTATAATATAGTTAAACAACAGAACTATATAAGTTTAAACAACAAAAACCGCATTAAAAATCGACCCATCCGTTTAGACGGTACGATGCCAGAGGCAACCAGAGATACACAGACACGTCAAACTAATAACGCCCGTTTTGTCGGAGATTAAAAATAACTTAAATAAAGAATACAGACCAGAATCAGGCAAACTCAGCGGGAAATTCTCAATGAAACGTTTTCTCCTTCTGTCTATGGCTTTCTCCGTGAGCGAAAGAAGGTCGAATAGCTTGCACTGCATCCAGCGCGTCGGCGGGGGTTGTTGCTGGATCCTGCTGGTGCGGAGAGCCAGCTTCATCAGCCGGCAGACCGTGCGGTCGAGCTCCGTCGCGATATCGTCGTCAGCCGTAAGCATGGACCGCAGTTTGCGCACCTTATGGTCGAGCGCCCGTTGGAGATAACGTCCTATATTTGAATCAATCTTAATGCGATAAATAATATACAATGCAACAGTTAAGACTTTCCTAAATAGCGTCCATTTACCCAAATGACAAAAACTGGTGGACACAGTCTTGGTCACATTCCTTCGCTTGTGATTATATTGAGCGAAAGTATAAAATAATAGCGAGTAAGAAGAACAAGCATTGTCAATATGTTTCGTCTCCTAAGGTACGTTTCAGACTGACCTGCTCGCACGTGTCCGTTCCGGAAAAAAAACAGCAGCCTTTTACGATTCACACTATACAGTATAGTGTAAATCGTACATGCGGCTGCCGTTACGTATGTTTTACGAACATTTTATAACGCTGACTCTGATACAAATTCAATATGGTGAAGTGGCTAGCTTGGTAGTATCATCATACCCATCCGTGGCGTACCGCGGGAGGTACGCTAGCCGTCTCAGGCGACAGCGTCCGTGGCCCATGTACACACTTCGAGCGCCCAGAAGTGCTGCTTGCATCGCACCGTGTATTGTCACTTCAATTTCCTTAACCGTTTGTAAAATGGCCGTCCGGCCCGGCCCGGTGCAAGCCGGTCAGTCTGAAGCGTTCCTAATTTTCATACTTTTATTTTTCTTGAATTAGAATTGAAAAACGCATAATATAATAGTTTTATTTTTTCAATGCTAGTGCGTAGTTAGCCATTGCTTTATCAGTATTAAATTATATGCTAGTATTGTAAGTCTCATACTATAAGTAAACATTGTCATAAAAAGTATATTTCCTTTTACATTACTGCAATAATGGATACTTGTTTGGAAAAAATATAATATGAAATACTAATAAGATTATTAGAGTGCAAACCAGTAAAGTCCGGAGCAAGAGTACTTCCATCAGATAGAGATGTGGAATGTACGTCAGTGGTCTCGAACTGAAAATGTAGACAAACTTTTATTTTATACTCTTTTATGTAAGTATGTACTTCTGTTTAAATCATTTCTTTTTTTATACCATATTTCAACAGTATGTTTATCACTTGCTCGTTCTTTAACTAGCTCGTGATCTAGGTATCTACTGTTAGTCTAAAAAAGATACGAAATTCTACTAGGTAGTAATTTAAACTGTAATTTTTTTTTCATAAAAACTTTTATTCATAGACATAACACATGCTAAAATGCAATTTATAATATTATACAATTTAAATAAACATTTCTTACACTAAAGAGTTTGGTAATAATGTGATAATGTGATACAATCGTACAAATATGAGCTCAAATGTCCCGAAATTGAACTTATCTTTCAAACTTACTAAATCGTACAATATAACATTATGTGTCTATCTGCGATGAACACAAAAACAAAAACAAATTGAAACTATTTTAAGGGTGGATTCAGTTCATGATACTGAACGACTTTCCCGAATGATCATATATCGAAATAGATCAAACATAACAAAGATTACCATAGTCGAAAAGGCCAGGGAAATGATGATTGAAGTAGGTATGAAAAATGATATTTAGCCTCCCATACAAATTACCCGATGAGCTGAAATTTGTATATTTATCTCAGGTATGTTTTTTAAAGAAAATTGATCAGTATCATGGACAGAATCTACCCTTTAAAAAGTTCCAGCAAATATTGTGAGATAGACGTTATATAAAATTAATGGCCATACCCAAATTTTCCGGGGTCCAGTGGCGCCGCCATTTAAAATAAATCATTTAAAAGGAAACGGAGATATCATTCAAAATTGTGTCTTGGTCAAGTTCTAGATACCCATTCAAAGTATTTTTTAAACTACTTTTTGTAGTTTAAAGTGAGAACGTGAAGCTTTTCTACGCACATTTGCGAAAAACGGCCACTTTTAGCTAATGTGCGTAGAAAAGCTTCACGTTCGCACTTTAAATTATAAACAGTAGTTCGTAAAAAAGTTTTAAAGGTTATCTAGGGCTTGACCAAGACACAATTTTGAATGATATCTCCGTTTCCTTTTAAATGATTTATTTCAAATGGCGGCGCCACTGGACCCCGGAAAATTTGGGTATGGCCTTAAGTACTTACTCTTACCACTTTTAAAATGTTATGATCAGTACTGAAATCTCTTACATAAAATGACAACAATTACTTACTGACTACATATACACAGTCTATAGCTCTATACAAACACAATATCAGAGTTGTTTACGTCTGAGAGCGTGTCGTCCTGCCAGCATTCGTCGTGGGTGGTCACCGAAATGTTTTCTACTACAAAGCGGGTGTAAATCAATACGTCATCCACGATCTCGTAGCCATTCCACTCTAATAGATCCCTGGAAATAAAAGCCTATGTCTTTTAAGACCTCTTAAGAGTATTTACACATTACGGTGCTGAGCGATGCACACATATATTTCGTATGCGTTTGGTCTGACCCTTACTACAGCTATGGCGGAGTTTTATTTATGCCTACTACTACAAACGAAACTATACATGCGTGCACACGTCACATGTGTGTGTGTTCGCCCCCCAGCGGCGAGAACCATAGACCTACATTTTTTTTACTAGAGAACAGGGGAAAAGGAAAGTGCCAATATGAGAGGGTTAACGTCGAGGGGCGGCCGGTTGTGATTTTTCGTACAAACAAAGAAAGTTGACATCGGACAGGCGGCCGGTTGTAAAACTATGCCCAAATCATTAAAACTTTCTCGCCTATTCCGTCTCCACTCCGCAAGGTCTTTAACATTCTTGGGTGATTTTGTGATCAATGATCATTGAAATGCATATTATATTTGAAGGTACCACAGTGGTGCGACAAACCGTTGCCCGGCAGACCTATGACCGACATACATTTGATCGGTACTACTATTGCTCGGCATCAGTTTTGTTTGACCAACGTTACATAAGATTTGATCGACACTACTATTGCCCGACATTAATTTTGTTCGACCAATGTTTGATTGACATAGCTTTCGGTCGGTACTACTATTTCTCGACTTGGAGAAGAAAAAGCGGGAAAGTGCATAGAAGGCGAAGCAACACAGTAGTACTATTCGTATGGGTAAAAATATAAAGTAAACTCACTTGACCCTCTCAGTGTCATCAGTGATGTGCTGAACAACTTTCATAAGGTAGCTCATCGGTATCTCCATCTTGTTCATGTCCACGACAAACTCCTCGTCGTATTGCGAATCTATCAGTCTATTTATCTCCTCCGAGATCAGATCTACGATGCGGCTCTCTTCAGATTTTGTCTGAAATTAAATCCGTGTTATGTGTAAGATTATTTTAAATTCTTGCGCTCGTAACATATCAAATTGAACAAACCAATATTTATTATTAATAAATTCAGCGCGGCGTGCATACTAAATGGGACTTTGGTACGCTGTAAATGGGTTCAATTTAGCAAATTTTCTATCCAAGAGTGTTTCTAGTCTTATTCTGTGATAATGGCGTATCAATAAACGTGAAAATAGGGATTTAATTATTGCAATTTCACTTTTGCTATAAACATGAATGGCGCAACTATTTACATTACTGCTCAATAAGAGAAATGTATTCAGGGTTCATGTATGTTTATGAAAAAATTAAACACTTAACTCACCTCAAAAGGATAACTATATTCCCTAACAATTTTATAGTACTGGTTCCAATATGGGGCATTGTAACCCCAATTGAAGTTGCGCCATAACCCATCTTCCTTCTGGCTGTTAGAACTCTTATTAAAGTTCAGCATCTTGGTCAGATGGCGTATCTCGTCTACGACCTCTCGCGTGTGAACAAGAGAGTCTATCTTGTTCTTCGCCATTAGATTCTGAGTGGTCTTTGAGAACTTCTTTACTTGAAATGTTGAGCAGTTTAACCTGTAATCATCATTTGTATTAATAAAACTAATCTTGTGTCTCCAATAATTATTTATCACAGTCCGGGACACTAACGGCTGTCGACGTGATGCAACATATTTTTACTGCTGTATTCATAAAAAAAACCTGCACTTTTAAATCAGTTATATAGTTTAAGGCTACTAAACATTGATAGCTACTCAATTGATAGTTAATACAACATAAATGATAAAATAACTACTAGAGGCTTGACAAAATATTCTAAATGCCAATATATGTATTTTGATTAAGACTAGTGTCCCGCTCTAAATCAAACTACTGCTTCAAAAACTATCTACATCTTATGCTAGATGACAGTATAAAAAATATATTAACTAATATACTCTATTTCGTTAAAAACTGATCATTTAAGACTACATGGTTCAGGCCGGATAAACAAATATGGCCGTTTACATACGTCACGAGAACTACATAAGTTACTATCGCTACAAAAAATACAAGCGCGACCTGCTAGCCACGTCCTCTATATCATAAACCCTATTAACAATCTTCTTCCTCGGCACCATCACGTTGTGCCAAGACCCGTCGTCTTCGAACATGAGGAAGCTCTTCCCCACTTCAGTATCTAAGTTACATTGACACGTCTTATCGACGCACTCCAGTGGCTCTACTATGGTCATAGCTGTTGCCATTAATGTTGATACGGAATTGGCCGATATGAAATCTGGGATGGAATCCACGCTGGAAGTGTTAGGAAAGGATGCAAGCATATTTTTTATAAAATATCATCATATCAGATACAGCAAGTCTATTGTTGAACACAGGATCCTCCATCTAAGGATTTTCAATCTGAAGCAGCCAGCATAAATAATATATATAGTATAGTTGAATTAGTATCATGTATGTAACACAAGTGTTTAAAAACTTTGGGGCTAGCTCAATGTGTGTAAATAATTTAGTAAGGGGTATTCTGATGGGTATTCATGGCCGTGACGTAAGCCTTATGGTTATACTTAAGGAAAAAAGATTACTTAGAACATTAGTATATGGTTTATTTTATAAGTTCAATATTGTTTTATTTTCCGAAAAGTTATTATGAAAATATACTTGCAAAGAAACAGAAAGTTAGTGATGAAATTGAACAAAAGATAAGTAAAAATTGGGGGCCTAAAAGTGTACTACTAACTTGTTGGATGGAAGACAAAGCAGCTGTTGCTCATTGCCGTCAGAGCAGGATTCAACGCTTTCAATAAATTCACTCAAATTGTTTCGGTCTTTAGTGTCTGCAACAAACAGTCATATTAAATTACTATCCTTCCTTCATGTCTATTAGATCGAATGTAACAGGATTTGGTAGATAACTGGGACAAAAATAAATTTTTCGGTACAGTTAATACAGTGAAATATCACAAAATAGTTTCACTTTTCATTGATCATATCAATTTTTTAATCTTAATGTATAGGTTTACATTAAATAATATAGTGAGCTTTAAGTAATTTCTAGAGTTTTTGGCGGGAAGTCAAGGGGTTCAGTTGAAGTTTGCTTTAAATTGTTTTGCAAATTGATTCTAGTGGACTTTATAATATGAAATTGGTGTAGTTTGGTGTTATAAATGCTCATTCTCATGGACAATATGTAAAATGTTTAAAGTGAACAGTCATAGCGCTGCTGTAGTGATATTAATTTGCGGACTGCGGTGGGCGTCTGAAGGCGCCGTCCGCCACTCAATCGGCTATGAAAACCAGTGGACTCGTAAAGATTTGTCGCCAAAAGCTCCCTTAAAGCAATCAAAGGACTTATACCAAGACTGAATCTGGCTAAATACGCAACACCGTCGAGCCAAAATTTAAAAAAAAAAAACAAAAAAGTATTTTCTAATAAAAGTATCTTTATTTTAAACTGAATTAAAAGAGAAGGTTATCTATTCGTCGCGATCATTTTTTTTTCTATGTTCACCGATTATTGGAAAAATCCTAGACTGATTCGCAAAATTATTTCAGACTTAGTCCCATAGAAATTTTATCAAAATCGGTTGTGTAGTTAGAGGTGAAGTAAGTTTTTAATTTTGAAAAACTATTTTGATTTACTTGTGCAGTCTCAAGTAGTACACAAGTCACATGAAACCAAAGTCTGTAATAGTAAGTAATAGTAGTAGTGCTAATACATAGTAAAAAAAATGCTGAAATACTAAGGCAACTGGCCAATGAAGATAAATCGACGGTTATGCATTAAGCCAATCGAGGGAATGGGCAAAAATGCGAATCATATTAACAGGCGATGCGGCTAGCAACCCATCACTGTATTGATTGCTTTTCCATCTTCTCGCCCACCATAACGCTAAAAGTAGCTTTTTGGTCTTGCGGCCCTGGGCTGTGCATAGAGCCGCAAGACCCAAAACGCTCTGTCTGCCCCATTAGGGATGAAGACGTGATAGTATGTATGTATGCATTAAGTCCCAGTTGTGACACTGGACAGTAGAGTCAAAACCAAAAAACAAAACATTCGTTTTTTATAGGTAGCGGCACGAAACTCTAGCGCTGACTGTAATCGCACAGACTCGCACAAGTCAAAAATTTGTACTTTATCCATGCGCAGTATCCGCTCTACATTTCACTCAGCGCTAAACTTACGTGCCGCTACTTGTATCTACAAAACACATACTTGCAACCAGAGCTAGACTGTTTAAATCCAAGTCCTGTTGTTTGCTGTAGTCTTTGGCAATGAAAAGCGCCAGCTGGCTGCAGCAGCCGTGGTGCAGGGTGCCCGGTGGTCCTGGGCCGATGCCCTTGCACACCACTGTGTAGTCAGGATATCTCAACACTATGTTACTGCACCTACAACCAAGAAAGATTTTCAACATTCAAAAAATCAAGCTAGAAGCAAAAATCCGAATTTTGGGCAAAGTCCCCCCATTTCATTATCCTATCCTACTATCCTACTAATATTATAAATGCGAAAGTGAGTTTGTATATTTGTTTGTTTGTTTGTTAACTCTTCACGCTTAAACTACTGAACCGATTAGGATGAAATTTGGTATGGATATAGTTTGAGACTCGGGGAAGGACATAGGGTATAATTTATCCCGAAATTCCCACGGGGAGCGAAGCCCGCGGGTACAGCTAGTTCCCTATAAACCTTTCACTACTACTTTGAGGAGTCGGTGGCCCGGCAAAAGTGCGCTAACTAGCGCTTTCGCAAGTAAAGCGATACCGGTCGTGGTTCGTACTTGGACGGGTGATCAAAAATGGCAAAATTTCTCGAGCTCCTCCGTGCTTCGGAAGGCACGCATAAGCTTCGGCTGTCATCATTGTATATAGCAGTCGTCAAGCTATGTCAGATGCCTTGGGACAGTCTAAAATCTGAAACCAGTGTCGGCCACTTTCAAAAACGAAAAATCATGTTTTTTGTATTGGAGCCCCCCTTAAATATTCATTTTATTTTAATTTTTTTATTTATTATTGAAATAAAAATATTACTGAGTATTTTGTGAATATTTCAAGTGCCTACCTGTTGCCATTATTGATATCGAGAAAAAAGGGCAATAAAATCGCGTTTGTTGTATAGGAGCCTCCCTTAAATATTTGTTTTATTTTGTTTTTAGTATTTGTTGTTATAGCGGCCACAGAAATACATAATTTGTGATAATTTCAACTGTCTATCTATCGCGTTTCTGGAGATACAGCCTGGTGACAGACAGACGGACAGACGTAAAGATGGACAGACGGACAGACGGACAGACAGCATAGTCTTAGTAACAGGGTCCCGTTTTTACCCTTTGGGTATGAAACCCTAAAAAACCACCACTATTTTGCATATTTGCTAATTTCGTCATTATAGTAACATCACTTACTCTTTCAGGCAGATGCTTAAACATCGGCTGTGCTTTCTGGTACTCCATTGTAATTACTTGGGCCCAGTAGTCTAAGTAAAACTGTAGCAGCTTATTATCAAATAAACAACTGACTTCATCTTCATACACATTACAACTACTTATGGTGTCTTATTGTAATTAGCAGGTTAAATTAGTAATTACCACCTGCCATTTAGATATATGTGCCTAACATTTTCAAAGTTTTCAGCTAACTTTACTCTGCAATTGCACAGACATATAAATGTATGTAAGTATTAAGTTAGAAGCTTTAGCTTAAACTTAAAAACCTACCAATCATGAAACTGCTCCCTAGACCATTCAAAGAAATGATCCAGTCTCCGCAGCCCATTTTTTTCCAAAGCCTTGAACAGTGGATTAAAATCTCCATTAGGTGTGGTGAATACTGCTATCCACGGCTTAACAAACCCAAAAACTGTGTGGATAAGTCTGTCCAGGTCGTGAGGAAGCATGTGCTCTATCATCTCTATGGCTACCACTGCATCACAGCCAATGAGCCGATAGTCTGGATCAGAGGCATTGCCTTGAAATAACTGGAACAAAATAAAAATTGTATTTTTTCTGCCAGTCTATTCCCACATCAATAATTCTAACCACTGTATTCATAAAATATCAGTTCAATGCTACAAATTTTAGGAGCACTGACGTTTCTGAGCTCTGGCCAAGTATGGCTCTGGTAGTACTGAGAAGGTCATTCCTTCAATTAGTAACACCTAAATCAGTCATAGAGTAAGTACTCTATGACTGATTTAGGTAGGCAGTTTATTTTTATGAATATGAGACTGTCCTACAAAGAGTTGTAAATGAATTAATTTTTTAAAAGATTTCACTTTTTACTGATATGTAGGTATTTTTCTATAAAAATGTTTTGTACAAACTCAAGGAAGTGTGTTAACCTTTTTGTGATATTAGAACAATGATTAACACATTCTGGGACACTAAACCATACACAATACAAGTAACAATTGCTTAATTTCTACAGTAGTAAGTGTTAGAAGTGTGTTATTATAAAGTCTGTTTACAAAGAGTTAATAAATTCAGGGCTTTCTAATCTCATTAAAAAATTAAACAATTTTATTTTTACAATTTTAAGGAATTATTAACTGTATAATACAGAAAACAACAAATATGTACCCAAATATTAATAAACAAATTAATATTTGGGTACATATCATTTGAAGCACATCCCAGAACAGAATGGCAATATATGGCCATTGCTTCAACTCACCCTTGTGAGTCGCAGTTGACATTAACTGTGTGCCTCATACCATGCAAACGGAAACCGGAAGACAAGCTACAGCCGCCATACAGTTTATGATAATATTTGTCAACTATTGGTAAACAGACTTAACTTGACTTAAGTACTTAATAAAAATAAATTAATTTTAAATATTTTTATTAAAATTAGATCAATGACTTACTGTAACTTGCAAAGGATTTTCCCTCATGGGAGTGTACTCTATGACCAAGTCTGATGAACACCGCAGAGGAATGCTATCCAAATCCACCCCAAGTATCCTTTTGACTCCAGGAATTTCTTTCAGGTATTTTATGAAGCTTACATCATGGTAACCAAGATCCACAACCTGCAATTGAACAAGTAATAAAAACCAATTCTTTGATTAATTATTCTTATTCAGTTAGCATATACCTAATGCTTTGAATGAGATTTTTTTGTGCAAATGCGATGACCTGAGGCTTCTGACAAGAAAATAGAACCTATGTAAGTTTGTGATTAAAATATATTGTAATAAATACCTTTTCCAACTTCCCACACCATCGCTGGTCCATCAAGCAATCTGTAACAGCCGCGTACCGTTGCGCATACATCGGTGGGTAAAAAACGACTCCTTTTTCTTCATCGAACTCAGAGAAAACCTGGTCTTCCGACTCCTCATCGTCGTCCACACTTTGCCGGCTAAATGTAAAGAATCGCTTGTAGTACGGCCGCAACAGCCCATCTAACACGGCCAGTAGCGATTGTCGGAAAAATATGAGCGTCTGAAGCGCGATAATCATGACTCACGACTGTAGATTTAAATTAGAAGCTATTATATTGTGCATAATAACAATAACTTCGAAGAAAAACCGGGGAAAACACCGTGATGTTCACATGTTTGTTTGTTCGTTGTTTGAAATTGTCAAAGTTGTTTGACAAGTGACATTAAACGTGACGTTCCATTCTTGCTCTTTGAGTCACTCACTACGTTCACATTATGCTGCAGGCAGTGGGGAAAAAAACCATTTTTGAAATGCGGAGTCCGGAGAATCATAATATCACGAAATGATTTTTGAGCGAGCGTTTGCTAACCTGTGTACCTACCAAACGAAGTTTTATCACTCCAAGAAACCGTTACACGTTTGAAAAATGGCACGACAGGATGTGTGTAATAACAGTACCCGGTGTGTAAGTACCCACGGTTACTCACCTACACACTAACCGGGCCAAACAAACGCCGTCAAATGTGCTGCATCTCCGTTGTTTTGCTATAAAAAAAAACAAGACGTGTGTAGGTACTACCTACACACCGGACAAGTACCTACTACTCAGACCTACTAGTTACTACACACATGTCGTGGTGCAGCTGTGCTGTGGTGACCACGTAAAAACGTGATCAACCATTCTATTAAATAAATAAATAAATAGAATAAATTTATTTCAGGTTACAAAGACCCATATTTTACAAATACACCATGTCAGTCGCTCTTACAATCTATTATTACAATTAAGAATTCGTTAAACACAAAAATTTACAATAAATGTCAAAATGTGAATTATCATTATATTAAAATAATCATTAAAATTTATTTAATTACTTAAAATAAAACTAAAATTAAAACTTCCTCTCGAACTGGCGACATGGAACGTGCCTGTCACAGCAGTGACGCATGTATGGGCAATCCAGTCTTCCAGCGATCATTGCTAAGACGGCATTGGAGCTGGCTCGCACCCTGCTTACCAGAGACGCGGCGCGCTTACGCATGGTTGCGTGGAAACAATCTACGTGCGCGGCCGCAAACATCCCTGATGCGCTACAAAAGCGAAGCAGTCCCAATACCGCCCTAAATGCGTTGTTAAACTGCACTCGGAGATCACTGTAAAAGCGTTGCGAATATGCAGCCCAAAGGCTGCACGTGTACAGTGAAGTGCAGTATGCCCGGAACAAAGTGATTTTCATCTCGTCAGAGCACTGTGCAAACCTTCGAGCTAGCATATTCGCCCTCCTTGACAGCGCTCTCCTTTCGCGCTCAATATCGGCATGGTCTTTGAGATCAGTCGTAAGTCGTAACTATATGACCTAGGTAGGTAAATTGGTCCACTCTCTCTAACAGTCTCTAACTCCATTTAAAATAACTACTGGTAGCTTAGGTGGACATTTAGCGCCGGCTCGGCTCAAACACCATGTATTTGCTTTTAGCTACGTTATATTTCAATCCGTGAGCACCAACATATTCCTGACAAGTTTGTAATAGCTCTCTCAAACCACAAATAGACGCACTCAACAGCACGGTATCATCTGCATAACTTAGGTTATTAACGCACACACCATCTATATGACAGCCTACAAACCGGCTGCTGAGCGCAACGATGAGTGCGTCCATATATAAATTAAAAAGCGAGGGTGAAGTTAAACCACCCTGCCTCACACCGCACTCCAGCCTGTAGGGCTCCGACATTGCCCCCGCCCATCTGACGTAATTAATCTGGTGCGTATACCAATACTTAAAGATGTTTAAAAGCTCTTGTGGTAAGTTTATGGCCTCAAGTTTCTTCCACAATATGTCAAATACTTTGGCTATGATCGTAGCTAGAGAAATAGGCCTATAGTTACTTTTATCGGCCAGGTCCCCAGTTTTATTTTTCACTATAGGTACTACCACAGTTTTCATGAAGTCAACTGGCAAGTACGAGTGGCTTACACACAATGAATAAAGCATCGCCAGTAGTCTGGGTGCATGCGGGCCAGCGTGTTGCAGGTGTTCAATGCTGAGGCCATCATGACCAGGGGATTTACCCCTTGTCATGCCTTTAATGATTTTAGCTACCTCTTTTGCTCGAAAGTGCGTCTTAACTTCTCCTTTTGGCATCTCAGCATTCAACTCCCCAACCGCTGGTTCTAAGGTAGACTGGAAAAGTGATCCTTAAATGCATCAGCAATAGCTTTGTGGTCACTCACTCCACTAACACTCACAGGGAGACTAGGCTTTGCATTTATTTTCTTCGTAAATTTCCAAAAGTCACGAAAGTTGCCTTTGGAGTGTTTTTGGGCAATGGCATCCATCTTTATCTGCTCCTGATGATTTTGGCACTATTTTAAACGCGACTTAAACATCTTTCTAGTTTTACACATTTCATCGTAAAAATATCCAGATTTAGGCTTACCATTTACCACCCATTCTCTGAAACATTGCCTGGCCTCCCTGTGGGCCCTGCCCACATGCTTGTTCCATCCAACTATATGCGGCCCACTCCCCCCCACCCACGCACTCCCCCGACTCGCCACAAACGCGTCACGAAGGGTGGCCACAATGTCAGAGTAGAGCTTGTCAAGAACACGCCGGTGACCTAGATCACTACAGTACCTATCAGCGCAGTTTACACATTCTGTTGGAAAGTCAATGAGCTTTAGCCTATTATGACACTCTTTGGAAAATTTAGCAACCTGATCCTCATTTCTCTCCCCCCAGATAAAATTTTTACCTTCTACGGTATTTTAATGGAGTAGAATCGGTGTTAATAAAGGACCTTGCGACATTTTGGTCCAACCCCTCAACAACGTTGAAAGTTATACCAAATGAAAGGTTTTGAAATACACTTTTTTTATATTATGACGGTTAAGTCGATATCTAGCGCGAACATGGAGTTTCGATGCATTTTTGATTCCAATAATAACTTTTTAAAAAAAATAATAACCGACTTCAAATCGAAATGCACTAAAAAGCAAAAAATAATAATTATTTATATCAGATGACCCTGAAGTTCTGGGTAAAAAATCTCTATAATACTCATTATTTATTTGGAGTCGGTGCCAATCTTCCTGCCTCAGAGTCCAGTTCATGTACGAGTAATACCACGTCGTAGCTCCGTAACTCCCAAATCGATGAACCGAATTTGATTTTTTCTTGTTACAAAAGTAATTCAATCGAGAGTGTTCTTTGCTATAGAGCTCTTTTTTGAGTTGTTGAGGCTTAGGCAATTTAAAATTAATAATTACTAATGTAATATTATTTGCAGATAAAATGCGTTTTTCACATTATTTCGATTCCCGTGGCGTATTCTAAAATACTTTAAGAATGATTTCAATGTTAAATAGGTACTTAGATTGGCACCGACTCCAAATAAATAATGAGTATTATAGAGATTTTTTACCCAGAACTTCAGGGTCATCTGATATAAATAATTATTATTTTTTGCTTTTTAGTGCATTTCGATTTGAAGTCGGTTATTATTTTTTTTTTAAAGTTATTATTTCACATCTTTTAGCAGGCAGAGAACTAAGCTCATTGCATTTATTTATTGTATGCTGAATGTTTTTTTCTGGAAATAATAAATAAATAGTTATCAAACTAGCCCGAATGGCCCGATCGGGTCGCTCGACAAATTTCAACCTTATTATATTAACATTTAAGCAGAGTTCATTTAAGCGGACTGGGTCATTGACCTTGGTCTGCGAGGTTACCAAAAATCACTTAAGCCGGTATGTTGAATGCAATTTGCCTGTCGTGCGCACACCGTTGAAACTGCAACACGTTATGCTACTGTTCTCTAAGTACCTAGTATCTGTTTCGGTTTAAACTTTCAATGCGTACCTTCTTAACCTACGTTACTTAAAATTTAATATGAAATAGCAAGTTGCAAAAAAGAAGGTATTATTAATATTTGAGCTGCAGTTGTCTGTTGAGGAACTTCGGTCTCCAGGTCCAAGACCTTTTCTCCGATCTTAAAAAAAATTTACATGGGACCAACCTTGCAAAGCATTCTTTAAAAGGACACATATATTTTTTAAATCTATTCATATTTGACGGAATTATGAGGTAACATACACAAATATTTGAGCAGCAGTTGTCTGTTAATAAGGAATTTCGGTCTCCAGGTCCAAGACCTTTTCTCCGATCTTAAAAAAAATTACATGGGACCAACCTTGCAAAGCATTCTTTAAAAGGACACATATATTTTTTAAATCTGTTCGTATTTGACGAAGTTATGAGGTAACATACACAAATATTTGAGCTACAGTTGTCTTTTTTGAGGTATTTCGGTCTCCAGGTCCAAGACCTTTTCTCCAATCTTAAAAAAAATTACATGGGACCAACCTTGCAAAGCATTCTTTAAAAGGACACATATATTTTTTAAATCTGTTCGTATTTGACGAAGTTATGAGGTAACATACACAAATATTTGAGCTACTTTGTCTTTTTTGAGGTATTTCGGTCTCCAGCTCCAAGACCTTTTCTCCGATCTTAAAAAAATTTATATAGGACCAACCTTACAATGCATTCTTTAAAACGAAACATATTTTTTTAAAATCGGTTCATATTTGACGGAGTTATGAGGTAACATACATAAAACATATATACACGTCGAATTGATAACCTCCTCCTTTTTTTGAAGTCGGTTGAAAAAGCATACATTTCTAAAATCATAAACCGTAAACAAAAGCAATTTTCTATTCTTTGTGTACCTGCGCGTACGCTACCTTTTTTGCCGCACCCCGCCACTATGCACATTCCTTTTCTCTCCCCTCTCCTATACCCCGCCCGCCATTGGGTAACTATGTAATGACGGTTTTTTATTAAAAGATATACCCTTTTGCTCCACTGGAACCCTAAAAATAATGTAATATATAGATAGTCTCAAGAATATCATCGCTAGGTGAAACTCCGATCAAAAATACTTGACATCTATACATATAATAAAACAGTAAAAAAAGTGTGTCTGTACATTAAATATATTTCCAAAAAAAATATTGGGGGCGATGGAGACGTAGTAATAGAGTAAGAATTTAAAAAAAAATGTCTGTCTGTTTGTCTGTTTGTCTGTTTGTCTGTTTGTACACGCTAAATCCTCCGGAAATACTGGACGGATTCGAATGAAACTTTTTTTGTTATATAGCTATTAAGCCTGGGCAACATATAGGGTATAAATGATTTTGGAAAATGGAACGCCTGATGCAGAACCATAATGGTCCAGCTAAACTATAAGAGATATAAAAATGCCGCCTTAGTAAAAGTTGTTCAGCCTGGTGAGCATTTTCCAGAGACATAAAGTCCACGCGAACGAAGTCGCGGGCTTTGGCTAGTTTTTAATAAGTAAGTACATTTTTAAAGGTAATAAATGAAACAAGGCATGTAAAACACCATGTTGGCGCTCGATTTCGGCTTGGTGCTAATAGAATGAAATGATCTACACTTCAAATGCTTTCATTTGGCATAGTTTTTATCACTGTTGAGCAAAGTTATTGGTATTTGGACCAGGGTCCATACATTTTTGCGCATGATCCTTTAAGTCACATTCTATTACAAGGGGAAAATGGTCAGACCAGTCAACAAACGCATTTACTACAACTCGTTTTGCCGATTCAGTAGTTAAACAGTGGTCCAACCAACTGCATGTACCATTTATGTCACTGACATATGTGACAGTGCCTGATTCCTCACCCAATAAAACATCGACACATGACCAACTCTGCTCCTTACAATAAGTTAAAAGTTCCTTATAAAATAAGCTAGATATATCTGCATTATAGTCACCAAGCATAAAGACAGAGTCAACGCCATATTCGTCAACTATAGCGCTTACCGTACTCAAACAGTCTGTAAATTCTGGAAGATTGTCCCTGGAGTTCGTTGGCCTGTAGACACTCATCACTATCACTGGTCGGTCACTAGTTGTAATCCTAATGGCACACACCCGATCGTTGTCACATTGCACAACAGTCACTTGCCTAAAGACACTGCTATTCCACATCAGAGCAACGCCACCATATGGTCTTCCGATGAGTATACCGGCGGACGTGTCGACCGCCGACTTCCCGGTGTAACCAAAACCGTTATGTATCGTGCTGAGATATGGTACATCCTCCGGCAGCAACCACGTCTCTTGCAAGGCTATCAGATCGCAAGTATTACACAGCTCCTTGACAATATCCACGGAACGTTTGACACCCTTACAGTTGAAGCTTGCAAACCTGTATGGCTGTTTATTCATTATTTAATTTCTTTTGGCCGTCCGCAGGTCCAAGCCTGTTCGTATTCCGGTATTTAAAACTTACAAAACGCCTGAACACAATACCCTGTGGCCAGATGTTTTCATCCAAATATAATGATAATTTCGATTCTGATATATAAAATTTAAATGCCTTATGATTTCTTTCCGTTTTCATACTTATTTTCTCCAAAAATACAACTTCTTGTGTTTTACCTCATTAATGACTAGGACCGTTCCCAGCGGCTTTATTTTGCCTACGCGTTATTTCGTTACGCTATTATTTTTTAACCTACTATTCTTAAGCGCTAATATATTAGTACAGACTGCTATTAATATTCTTTAGATTAAAATTTGTCGAGCGTTAGTTTCGAAAATCGTTCGTAGCGTACGGTGTACGCTACTGAGTGTTGACTAATATAACTTAATTTACAATTTTAATATGTTTTATATCAAAATTACGCTAAGCGTTAGTTGTTAGTTGTGATTGTGACGTGTGATGATCGTTGACTCGTTCGTTATGTTGTGTTGTGGTGTACGCTACTGAGTGTTGACTAATAAAACCTAATTAATATGATACGATACGATAAGGAGTTTCTAACCGTTTGGTATTTCTTCATTAAAAATAAAATATGTAAAATAAAAGTATCAATGTTTTGAATAAAAGCACTCATTGTTAAGAAACTAGCGCCATCTGCGTTTAATCCCCACAAGCGCGGGCAACTGTTAGCTATGGAAGCATCGCCTCCGCTTCACTGGGTCGCGGCCCCGACTCGGGCGCCATTATGTTCTGTTCTCGAAATGACGGATCGCGGGCGGCCGCGTTACTGGTTTGGTCGTTTGTAAAAAGCGTATGTCGTGGAGACTTATCGCTAATTAATTAATTATAGTTTGTTTGAGTGCCCAATTCGTTTGTCTATTGTTTGTGAGGAATGACGCCCTAAATTAATTACTATGCGTAAAGACAGTGTATTTTCAAGTGTTTGAACAACGTGTTTTGCATAATCATAGACTCATTGTTTTAATCTATTGCCCGTTTTGGAACGGAAGTATTGATGTGAACTGAATCTAAAATAGACTGTTTGTTGGTGTTATTGATAAAACTAGATGTATAAATAGTGATAGACACTTGAATCGCTATGAAAGACATCACATGGTGTTACGTCATAATTCGCGTGTTTGGTTCTATGTACTCAAAGTGAAATTACAATAAAGACGGTGAAATCTGTTGTGAAGTGGTGATATATTTCGACTAGAGATGGGCGGTGGGTATATACCCAATCTACCCATTTGGGAATATACCCGGTAGATTGGGTAAATACCCGGTAAATACCCATATCTACCCATTTGGTGGGTAGATTGAATTTTATGAGTAATTACTTCGCAATTCGTGTCCGAAAGTGTGTGCAAGGGCTCCAAAATGCTAAAAATGCAAGTAGACGTCAAATCTGACATTAAAGTATATGAAACCACCATACTAATCATACTTTGAAAGTAGGCTTCTTTGATTTATTATCATTTTTTTGCTGGGAGGTGCGCAAACACATACTTATATATAAGTGTTTCAATGAGCAATCAGGCATCAAATGCGATGTATGATATGCATATATATAGAGAGTACGTATCTTTGACTGCTCATAAAAAAGGCAAAACTACTGATTTCGGGGTTGGTCTCGGAACAAAAGATATTCGTATCAATGAGTTCTTTGATCTCCCATTAAAATATTATAACATTTCCCGCAAAATAGTATGCCGGGTATTTACCTGTATCTACCCGTTGTATGGGAACATACAAATTAACAGGTCTAAGTTTATATTTTTTGCTGGCAAATGTTTGTAGACCTAATTATATAGTAAAATAAGCAATCAGACATCAAATGCGATGTCAACATACGAGCACCCTCATACATGTATAGAGAGTATCTTTGACTGCTCATAAAAAAGGCAAAACTACTGATTTCGGTGTTGATATCGGAACAAAAGATATTCGTATAGACGAGTTCTTTGACTCAACTTGTTATAGCATTTTCCACAAAATAGTATGCCGGGTATTTACCCGTATCTACCCGTTGTATGGGAACATACAAATTTACAGGTCTAAGTTTATATTTTTTGCTATTAAATATTTGAAGACCTAACTAGATATTAAAATAAGCAATCAGTCAACAAATGCGATGTCAATATACGAGCACCCTCATACATGTATAGAGAGTAGGTATCTTTGACTGCTCATATAAAAGCCAAAACTACTGATTTTGGGGTTGGTCCCGGAACAAAAGATATTCGTATCAATGAGTTCTTTGATTTCCCATCAACTTATTATAACATTTCTTGCAAAATAGTATGCCGGGTATTTACCTGTATCTACCCGTTGTATGGGAACATACAAATTTACAGGACTAAGTTTATATTTATTGCTGTCAAATATTTGAAGACCTAACTAGATGTTAAAATAAGCAATCAGTCAACAAATGCCATGTCAATATACGAGCACCCTCATACATGTATAGAGAGGAGGTATATTTGACTGCTCATATAAAAGCCAAAACTACTGATTTTGGGGTTGGTCCCGGAACAAAAGATATTCGTAACAATGAGTTCTTTGATTTCTCAGCAACTTATTATAACATTTCCCGCAAATTAGTATGCCGGGTATTTACCCGTATCTACCCGTTGTATGGGAACATACAAATTTACAGGTCTAAGTTTATATTTTTTTGCCGGCAAATGTTTGAAGACGTAATTATATAGTAAAATAAGCAATCAGACATCAAATGCGATGTCAATATACGAGCACACTCATACATATATAGAGAGTAGGTATCTTTGACTGCTCATATAAAAGCCAAAACTACTGATTTTGGGGTTGGTCCCGGAACAAAAGACATTCGTATCAATAAGTTCTTTGATTTCCCATCAACTTATTATAACATTTCCCGCAAAATGGTATGCCGGGTATTTACCTGTATCTACCCGTTGTATGGGAACATACAAATTAACAGGTCTAAGTTTATATTTTTTACTGTCAAATATTTGTAGACCTAACTAGATGTTAAAATTAGCAATCAGTCATCAAATGCGATGTCAATATACGAGCACCCTCATACATGTATAGAGAGTAAGTATCTTTGACTGCTCATGTAAAAGCCAAAACTACTGATTTTGGGGTTAGTCCCGAAACAAAAGATATTCGTTACAATGAGTTCTTTGATTTCTCATCAACTTATTATAACATTTCCCGCAAATTTGTATGCCGGGTATTTACCCGTATCTACCCATTGTATGGGAACATACAAATTTACAGGTCTAAGTTTATATTTTTTGCTGGCAAATATTTGTAGACCTAACTAGATGTTAAAATAAGTAATCAGACATCAAATGCGATGTCAATATACGAGCACCGTCGTACATGTATAGAGAGTAGGTATCTTTGACTGCTGATATAAAAGCCAAAACTACTGATTTCGGGGTTGGTCTCGAAACAAAAGATATTCGTTTTGACTAGTTCTTCGATCCTCCATCAACTTGTTACAACATTTTCCACAAAAAAGAATGCCGGGTATTTACCCGTATCTACCCGTTGCATGGGAACATACAAATTTGATGGTCTAAGTTATATTTTTTGATGTCAAATATTTGTAGACCTAACTAGATGTTAAAATAAGCAATCAGTCATCAAATGCGATGTCAATATACGAGCACCCTCATACATGTAAAGAGAGTAGGTATCTTTGACTGCTCATATAAAAGCCAAAACTACTGATTTTGGGATTGGTCCCGGAACAAAAGATATTCGTATTAATGAGTTCTTTGATTTCCCATCAACTTATTATAGCATTTCCCGCAAAATAGTATCCCGTTTATTTACCTGTATCTACCCGTTGTATGGGAACATACAAATTTACAGGTCTAAGTTTATATTTTTTGCTGTCAAATATTTGAAGACATAACTAGATGTTAAAATAAGCAATCAGTCAACAAATGCCATGTCAATATACGAGCACCCTCATACATGTATAGAGAGGAGGTATATTTGACTGCTCATATAAAAGCCAAAACTACTGATTTTGGGGTTGGTCCCGGAACAAAAGATATTCGTAACAATGAGTTCTTTGATTTCTCAGCAACTTATTATAACATTTCCCGCAAATTAGTATGCCGGGTATTTACCCGTATCTACCCGTTGTATGGGAACATACAAATTTACAGGTCTAAGTTTATATTTTTTTGCCGGCAAATGTTTGAAGACGTAATTATATAGTAAAATAAGTAATCAGACATCAAATGCGATGTCAATATACGAGCACCCTCATACATGTATAGAGAGGAGGTATATTTGACTGCTCATATAAAAGCCAAAACTACTGATTTTGGGGTTGGTCCCGGAACAAAAGACATTCGTATCAATGAGTTCTTTGATTTCCCATCAACTTATTATAACATTTCCCGCAAAATGGTATGCCGGGTATTTACCTGTATCTACCCGTTGTATGGGAACATACAAATTAACAGGTCTAAGTTTATATTTTTTGCTGTCAAATATTTGTAGACCTAACTAGATGTTAAAATTAGCAATCAGTCATCAAATGCGATGTCAATATACGAGCACCCTCACACATATATAGAGAGTAAGTATCTTTGACTGCTCATGTAAAAGCCAAAACTACTGATTTTGGGGTTAGTCCCGAAACAAAAGATATTCGTTACAATGAGTTCTTTGATTTCTCCTCAACTTATTATAACATTTCCCGCAAATTAGTATGCCGGGTATTTACCCATATCTACCCGTTGTATGGGAACATACAAATTTACAGGTCTAAGTTTATATTTTTTGCTGGCAAATATTTGTAGACCTAACTAGATGTTAAAATAAGTAATCAGACATCAAATGCGATGTCAATATACGAGCACCGTCATACATGTATAGAGAGTAGGTATCTTTGACTGCTGATATAAAAGCCAAAACTACTGATTTCGGGGTTGGTCTCGAAACAAAAGATATTCGTTTTGACTAGTTCTTCGATCCTCCATCAACTTGTTACAACATTTTCCACAAAATAGAATGCCGGGTATTTACCCGTATCTACCCGTTGCATGGGAACATACAAATTTGATGGTCTAGGTTTATATTTTTTGATGTCAAATATTTGTAGACCTAACTAGATGTTAAAATAAGCAATCAGTCATCAAATGCGATGTCAACATACGAGCACCCTCATACATGTATAGAGAGTAAGTATCTTTGAATGCTCATAAAAGAGCCAAAACTACGATTTCGGGGTGGGCCTCGGAACAAAAGATATTCATATTAATGAGTTATTTGATTTCACATCAACTTATTATAACATTTCCCGCAAAATAGTATGCCGGGTATTTACCTGTATCTACCCGTTGTATGGGAACATACAAATTAACACGTCTAAGTTTATATTTTTTGCTTTCAAATGTTTGTAGACCTAATTATATAGTAAAATAAGCAATCAGACATCAAATGCGATGTCAATATACGAGCACTCTCATACATATATAGAGAGTAGGTATCTTTGACTGCTCATATAAAAGCCAAAACTACTGATTTTGGGGTGGGCCTCGGAACAAAAGATATTCATATTAATGAGTTATTTGATTTCCCATCAACTTATTATAACATTTCCCGCAAAATAGTATGCCGGGTATTTACCTCTATCTACCCGTTGTATGGGAACATACAAATTAACAGGTCTAAGTTTATATTTTTTGCTTTCAAATGTTTGTAGACCTAATTATATAGTAAAATAAGCAATCAGACATCAAATGCGATGTCAATATACGAGCACCCTCATACATGTATAGAGAGTAAGTATCTTTGACTGCTCATAAAAGAGCCAAAACTACTGATTTCAGGGTGGGCCTCGGAACAAAAGATATTCATATTAATGAGTTCTTTGATCCCTCATCAACTTATTATAGCATTTCCCGCAAAATAGTATCCCGTTTATTTACCTGTATCTACCCGTTGTATGGGAACATACAAATTTACAGGTCTAAGTTTATATTTTTTGCTGTCAAATATTTGAAGACATAACTAGATGTTAAAATAAGCAATCAGTCAACAAATGCCATGTCAATATACGAGCACCCTCATACATGTATAGAGAGGAGGTATATTTGACTGCTCATATAAAAGCCAAAACTACTGATTTTGGGGTTGGTCCCGGAACAAAAGATATTCGTAACAATGAGTTCTTTGATTTCTCAGCAACTTATTATAACATTTCCCGCAAATTAGTATGCCGGGTATTTACCCGTATCTACCCGTTGTATGGGAACATACAAATTTACAGGTCTAAGTTTATATTTTTTTGCCGGCAAATGTTTGAAGACGTAATTATATAGTAAAATAAGTAATCAGACATCAAATGCGATGTCAATATACGAGCACCCTCATACATGTATAGAGAGGAGGTATATTTGACTGCTCATATAAAAGCCAAAACTACTGATTTTGGGGTTGGTCCCGGAACAAAAGACATTCGTATCAATGAGTTCTTTGATTTCCCATCAACTTATTATAACATTTCCCGCAAAATGGTATGCCGGGTATTTACCTGTATCTACCCGTTGTATGGGAACATACAAATTAACAGGTCTAAGTTTATATTTTTTGCTGTCAAATATTTGTAGACCTAACTAGATGTTAAAATTAGCAATCAGTCATCAAATGCGATGTCAATATACGAGCACCCTCACACATATATAGAGAGTAAGTATCTTTGACTGCTCATGTAAAAGCCAAAACTACTGATTTTGGGGTTAGTCCCGAAACAAAAGATATTCGTTACAATGAGTTCTTTGATTTCTCCTCAACTTATTATAACATTTCCCGCAAATTAGTATGCCGGGTATTTACCCGTATCTACCCGTTGTATGGGAACATACAAATTTACAGGTCTAAGTTTATATTTTTTGCTGGCAAATATTTGTAGACCTAACTAGATGTTAAAATAAGTAATCAGACATCAAATGCGATGTCAATATACGAGCACCGTCATACATGTATAGAGAGTAGGTATCTTTGACTGCTGATATAAAAGCCAAAACTACTGATTTCGGGGTTGGTCTCGAAACAAAAGATATTCGTTTTGACTAGTTCTTCGATCCTCCATCAACTTGTTACAACATTTTCCACAAAAAAGAATGCCGGGTATTTACCCGTATCTACCCGTTGCATGGGAACATACAAATTTGATGGTCTAAGTTATATTTTTTGATGTCAAATATTTGTAGACCTAACTAGATGTTAAAATAAGCAATCAGTCATCAAATGCGATGTCAATATACGAGCACCCTCATACATGTAAAGAGAGTAGGTATCTTTGACTGCTCATATAAAAGCCAAAACTACTGATTTTGGGATTGGTCCCGGAACAAAAGATATTCGTATTAATGAGTTCTTTGATTTCCCATCAACTTATTATAGCATTTCCCGCAAAATAGTATCCCGTTTATTTACCTGTATCTACCCGTTGTATGGGAACATACAAATTTACAGGTCTAAGTTTATATTTTTTGCTGTCAAATATTTGAAGACATAACTAGATGTTAAAATAAGCAATCAGTCAACAAATGCCATGTCAATATACGAGCACCCTCATACATGTATAGAGAGGAGGTATATTTGACTGCTCATATAAAAGCCAAAACTACTGATTTTGGGGTTGGTCCCGGAACAAAAGATATTCGTAACAATGAGTTATTTGATTTCCCATCAACTTATTATAACATTTCCCGCAAAATAGTATGCCGGGTATTTACCTCTATCTACCCGTTGTATGGGAACATACAAATTAACAGGTCTAAGTTTATATTTTTTGCTTTCAAATGTTTGTAGACCTAATTATATAGTAAAATAAGCAATCAGACATCAAATGCGATGTCAATATACGAGCACCCTCATACATGTATAGAGAGTAAGTATCTTTGACTGCTCATAAAAGAGCCAAAACTACTGATTTCAGGGTGGGCCTCGGAACAAAAGATATTCATATTAATGAGTTCTTTGATCCCTCATCAACTTATGATAACATTTCCCGCAAAATAGTATGCCGGGTATTTACCTGTATCTACCCGTTGTATGGGAACATACAAATTAACAGGTCTAAGTTTATATTTTTTGCTTTCAAATGTTTGTAGACCTAATTATATAGTAAAATAAGCAATCAGACATCAAATGCGATATCAATATACGAGCACTCTCATACATATATAGAGAGTAGGTATCTTTGACTGCTCATATAAAAGCCAAAACTACTGATTTCGGGGTGGGCCTCGGAACAAAAGATATTCATATCAATGTGTTCTTTAATCCCTCATCAACTTCTTATAACATTTCCCGCAAAATAGTATGCCGGGTATTTACCTGTATCTACCCGTTGTATGGGAACATACAAATTAACAGGTCTAAGTTTATATTTTTTGCAGGGAAATGTTTTTAGACCTAATTATACAGTAAAATAAGCAATCAGACATCAAATGCGATGTCAATATACATGCACTTTCATACATGTATAGAGAGTAGGTATCTTTGACTGCTCATCCAAGAGCCAAAACTACTGATTTCGGGGTTGGTCTCGAAACAAAAGATATTCGTATAGACGAGTTTTTCGATCCCCTATCAACTTATTATAACATTTCCCACAAAATAGAATGCCGGGTATTTACCCGTATCTATCCGTTGTATGGGAACATACAAATTTACAGGTCTAAGTTTATATTTTTTGCTGTCAAATATTTGTAGACCTAACTAGATGTTAAAATAAGCAATCAGTCATCAAATGCGATGTCAATATACGAGCACCCTCATACATGTATAGAGAGTAAGTATCTTTAACTGCTCATCCAAGAGCCAAAACTACTAATTTCGGGGTTGGTCTCGGAAGAAAAGATATTCGTATAGACGAGTTCTTTGATCCCCCATCAACCTATTATAACATTTCCCACAAAATAGTATGCCAGGTATTTACACGTATCTACCCGTTGTATGGGAACATATAAAGTGACAGGTCAAAGTTTATATATTTTGCTGGCAAATTTTTGTAGACCTAATTATATCTATACATATAATAAAACAGTAAAAAAAAGTGTGTCTGTACATTAAATATATTTCCAAAAAAAATATTGGGGGCGATGGAGACGTAGTAATAGAGTAAGAATTAAAAAAAAAATCTGTCTGTTTGCCTGTTTGTCTGTTTGTCTGTTTGTCTGTATGTCTGTTTGTCTGTTTGTACACGCTAATCTCCGGAAATACTGGTCGGATTCGAATGAAACTTTTTTTGTTAAGCCTGGGCAACATATAGGGTATAAATAATTTTGGAAAATGGAACGCCTGATGCAGAACCATAATGGTCCAGCTAAACTATAAGAGATATAAAAATGCCGCCTTAGTAAAAGTTGTTCAGCCTGATGAGCATTTTCCAGAGACATAAAGTCCACGCGAACGAAGTCGCGGGCTTCGGCTAGTGTTATAATAAGCAATCAGATAACAAACAGGATGGTATGTGTATATTTAATATGGATATCATCAGTGATTTTTAATGTTTGTTAATTTTTCTTCTAGAGATAATCATTGTTTTATATATTAAATAACCTTTTTGTTTATTTCTACACATAAATAGTGGACCCGCACTAAATTTTAAATAAATTTTCCAATCTACCCACCCAAACGGGTAGATACGGGTATATACCCGGTGCATATCGGGTAAATACCCAAGCTTGGGTAAATACCCGGGTAGATGCCCATCTCTAATTTCGACATAATCGTCTGGGGCGATATGAGCTCAGGGGGGGGGGCTTAGGGACCCAACTTTGTTCACCACTGGCTTGGGGCTCGTGGAGGGACCCAAGGCCGTCGCCAAACCTCGAAGAGGACTTCGAGATTAAGCTGGACGAGGTCGTCCGAAGGCCGTACGAACTGTGAGTAATTCAAATTAATGCTGCCAACTTTTGTAATTTGATGTAATTCATTTAGATATTTAGGTTTAGGTTATAATTAGGTTAGAAGGTTCCCTAGACCTTATCTAGGGTGGTAGCAGACTGCGTAGGTTGTTTGTGTGTTTGTTTGTTGCCGGTGGGATTGCCGGACGCGTGCTACATACCGTAATCTTAGTTTTTAGCCTACAATCAAATAACAACAGTGTTCGTCACGAACTAACTGATCTGCTATGCAACAACGAGGAGTTTAAAATAGTATTATGACAGAGACACCGTCATATTATAATATATTAGTAATATACATTATGATTCTATCTTGCTCTAAGAGGCGTGGCGTCGAACAGAGACATCCTATGTATAATCCATAAATCACTTAAAATCATAGAATTCATAGACGCCTCCAAGTTTAGTTTAAGCAATGATAGATGGCGCTATTCAGATACTAATAAGTATCTGAATATTTATTTTTATAAAAGATTTATATTAAAGGTATACCTATCTATTATTTGAATATATTCGAATATATTAATAAAAATAAAAAATAAATATTAGTAATATTTATTCTGCTACCTAATAAAATTAACGAACACCCTTAGTAATGACCACGCTTTGAGTTGCACGCCTGTAGCTTGGTTAGTTACCCATCCTATTAGTAACCACACCCGGAGTTGCTTAACCATATTCCCATGTTACGGCCGTTTTGATATAGACCACGAGTGCCACGACACGAATTTACCACGTGTTGTGTTTTGTGTGGCCTATTTTTCACTTCTTTGAGCTTATAATTTATGTTATAGGTACCTATACGAGTCGCAGTTGGAATGTAAAAAAAATTAGACGCCTACTATTTAAAAAATTCTTTTTTTGTACATATACATATATAAATATTAGACATATTTTGCGAAGTCGGTTGTTTGGCGTTGAAGTCTTTTTGGTTTTGAAAAATTATTTGTATGGAAAAAACGATTATTTTAGTGACTCCGCGTTTCAAAAATGACACTTTGAACGGCCTTGCATTACATGACATGACAGTTGGTTTACCGAAAACGTTCTTGTCTGTCTGTCAGACTCTGTCAACGTTTTGACTTGACATGCGTCTGTCTTGTCTTGCTTTTGGATTTTGTGTGATGTGATTTCTTTTCGGGAAAATAGGTATGCAAAACAATATCACTTTGTATTTGTAAACATATATTATTTAATAAAACTAACTAACAATGAAAATAAAAGTTATCATATCCCTGACCTTTCCAAAAAAAGGTGTTGGTTAGGTTATGCATTTGTTCACTATGATGCCTCCATTTTATCTTTGCCGTGAATTTGTTGTAGCTTGGCGCAAATTTTAGGTCATCTAGCGTTTATGTTGCAGGCATTTTTATGGTATACTTTTGAAATGTTGTAGTTGGCTCGTTGTAATCATCTTTATCTGCCTTCAATTGCTGTAAATTTAGGCCTAAATTCTTGGTTGGTTCTTAAATAAACAGGTACCATAGTTTTTGTTAAGTATCTTAGCTTTAAAATTTGAGTATTTGTACTGTATGCTTGTATTTTACTTCATTGATGCTCACCTTGTTATATTTGTTGTGAATGTAGTTATATAAGTGATCAACAAATAATTCCCTCCAAAAATTTTGATCCCTTAGGGTTAGTCTATATCTGTCAGCACAGTGTTGTTCCATGCTGACAGATGCAGCACAACCCTTAGACTCATGCTGCATAGTTTTGATTAGGTTGCATCTTTATTTAAGTTGCTTACAAACATAAAACTATGCCATCTTTTCAATTTTTCAAAAACTGCTTTGACTACTATACAATATAATACAAATACTCTCTATTGCACCATAAATAAAAGGAAATACAAAATACAGAAAAAGTTAACCCTTTAACCGCGAACGTTGGATTTATTTGACTAATATTGTCGGGCCCATTTCGCAAATGTTGCTTATTTCCATCAAAAATGCTCATTTGGCATTTAACTTATGTGTCCATATCTGTTTTTAGGGTTCCGTACCCAAAGGGTAAAAACGGGACCCTATTACTAAGACTTCGCTGTCTGTCCGTCTGTCCGTCACCAGGCTGTATATCAAGAACCGCGTTAGCTAGACTAGTTGAAATTTTTACAAATTATGTATTTCTGTTGCTGCTATAACAATAAATACTAAAAACAAAATGAAATAAATATTAAAGGGAGGCTCCAATACAACAAACGCGATTTTTTTCTGTCTCAATATCAATAATAGCAACAGGTAGGCACTTGAAATATTCACAAAATACTCAGTTGTATTTTTATATAAATAATCAATAAAAAAAATATTTAAGGGGGGCTCCTATACAAAATACTTAATTTTTATAGATAATTTTATGGAACCCTTCGTGCGCGAGTTCTGTTGAGAACAAGTTAAATGAAATCATTTATTCAAAGCAGTTTTCTCAACACTGCCTTACTTTCATGATGACAAATTATAAAGAAATAACCTTTAGACAGTAGAAAACAACAAAAATTGAAAGTATTTCTCAACATCTTATTTTCATTTTAAAATAGCATTAAAATTAACTATCTAGTATCTGCCCAGATAACAAAACTATAGATATTTTGACAACCTCCATGGGGTAGTGGTCACCATGCTAGTCTGCCACCCAGAGGTCCCAGGCTCGATCCCCTGTCAGAGCAAGTTGGAAAATAGCCTTTTTCAAATTGTTCTGAGTCTTGGATGTTTATCTATATATGTATTTGTTATAAAATAAAGTATCCTTGAGTTAGTTAGTATCCTAGTAGTCGTAGTAGAGAGAGACACAAGTCTTTTACTTTGGGGCTAGATCAATCAGTGTAATTAGTCTCTATATATTTATTTATTATTATTATTTATTTTCACCAGCAGTTTTTTTTTTTGCAACTGTAATCTTTCCATTTCTTTCCATTATCAGTATCTGTATGCAAAATGTCATTCAAGTCTTTAGCAGTTTTTCACAAACTGCTTAATATATTTTGTTTCGACAGGTAAAAGCTTGCCAAGATGAGTGTTGCATACAAGATATCGGACAGTGCAAGGACACGGCCCAACACGAAGCAGATTGTGGAAAATGTTCAGTACATGGAGAGCACCTCTAACGAAGAGGAAATGCTCCCAGTTTTGAAGAAATCACCAATGCTGGTAGAGGGAGAGAGTGTCCCGGAAAACTGCTTTGTTGAAATTATACATAGGTATTAAAATCACTTAAATTTTAGTAAACAAATTATTAATGATAAAAACATAAAATAATAGACAGCTGCAAAGAAAAAGTTTTGGTAAATTAAATTAAAGTGTGGTATCAGGCAGAGTAGATTATGACCACTCCAAGTCTTCCTGTGAATGTTGTATAAAGCGACTTAGTAATTACAAGCTAAATAAAGCTTATTAACGTCAATGATGTCTCTCCCATCTGGCTAGCGTGGCTAGAGTGGCTAGAGTGTAGGCCAAAACCTCTGGCTGCCTGGCCAAGTATGGCTCTGATAGTACAGAAAGAGTTGTTTATTTAGGAGAAAAAACCTAAAAGCAGTTCTTCTCTGCTCTGCTATAGTCCTTTACATTCAAAACAGGTCTTACTCTTTCAAAATTACATATGATTGACTTTTTTTTTATTGCAGTGAAGACATTGTTCCTGATGAAGAGGTTGAAATGGCAGAAAATGGACAATATTCAATCATCAATGGTGAGAATTTTATTATGGTGTATTGACATAAACTAATGAGTAACAGAAATGAAAGGGCTTTGCTACACTGGGACCACAATTAAGCTCGCCAAAAAATTTGCTTTGTCTTTTCTACTTACTAGTCTGATCCAAAAGTACATGCTAATGTGGGTTTTTATGAGGCCACGTTTTGCTCTCATTAGATATACAGGCTTTAATCTATTTTTTCCATTTAAACGGATTTTGCGTTTTCTCTTTTCAGTCTTTATACCAAGTCTAATCAGTTGTATGCCTAAGGGTTAGTGCGTTGCGTTGCGACTACGCCGCGTCGACGCTGTGTCGTATTCTATATATTTTTTGTGACATGCCACATTAATGTATTGCGTCTCATGCGACGTTTTAACGGGTCGACGGACGAGACGAAGCGGGGGAAGAGTGATGCGCGGCGCTATTAGAGCTCCGGTGTTTTTTTAAATGCACAGCTCATGTGTGGCATATAAAGCAATTTATTTATATACGGCATATTAGCTGTGCCCGTGTTTGATACCCAGGTAACGACATACTGGGTGTATGTCGTTACCTACGGTATCAAACTATATTATCTATGTATATCAAATTTCATCTAAATAGGTTCAGTGGTTGAAACGTGAAGTGGTAACAAACAAACAAATATACAAACTCACTTTCGCATTGTATATGGCATACAATGCGTTGGTCCGTTGCGACAACGCTACGCAACGCACGAATGAGGCACCACCCTTATTAACTTGCTACAATAATTCCAGTGGATCCAAACATAACAAGCTGCAACGACGAAACGCACGCTCGTATGTTTCTCCACAAGGACGATACCCTCATAAAACCTGGAGACAAGTTCGACTCTCACGAGAGCTTCCGTCTGTACATCGATGGGAACGCTGAGCGCTGGAAGTATTACTACAGCTGTGCTGATTCCCGCGCACAATCTTCAGGGAAGGAGTTCTATACATACAGATGTGTGTACAGCAAGCCAAAGTGCGATTATAAGCCTAAAGGGTTGAGAAAAAGGTATGGTTCTGCTTGAACACTAAAGCTAACTAATATATGGGTGTGACATGAAACCGTTTGACTATTGAGGGAATCTTTATAGGTAGTTGTGCTTACGTTCACAGTCTTTAGGGAAAGAGCTTATATACATTACAAACATAACGTGTACAACAGGCCTTAGTGCAATTATAAGCCTAAATGATAAATAACCGGCCAAGTACGAGTCGGACTTGCGCACGAAGGGTTCCATACCATTATCTATAAAAAAACACGTTTGTTGTAAGGGAGCTCCTTTAATATATATTTTGTTCTGTTTTTAGTGTTTGTTGTTATAGCAGCAATAGAAATACATCATCTAGCTGTCACGGTTTATGAGATACAGCCTGGTGATAGACGGACAGATAGACAGACAGGCGGACAGCAGAGTCTTAGTAATAGGGTCCCGTTTTTACCCTTCGGGTACGGATCCCTGACAAAGTAGGGTATCATATGTGCATCCACATGACTCACTATGGGTACAGGGTACAGTACAGACTAAAAGTGTATGGTGTATTTTACTGTGTGATAGTTTTCATTAAAAAATAGTCGACCGTTTTCTTTCAGGGCAGAGACCTTGAAAACGAATTGTCCGTGCAAGATTGTCTTGAAACGGCTGTCGTATAACTCCAAGTACCTGACTGCAGTGTTTGTTTGCGACCACCACAACCACGAGTTGTCCCAGGAGGCGTTTTTGAAACTGCAACATGGAAGGCGCTTGAGGCCTAAACTGAAAGAAGAGGTGAGTTATATTCTGCACCCTTAGCAAGAATATTTGAGTCAAAATGCCTGTAAGATATTAAAAAAATTATCATCATCATCATCATCATCATCAGGTCATTTGTCTCCACTGCAGGAGCACGACTATCTCTGTACTACCCAAGCCAAACTTACATACATACATAATATCACGCCTGTTTGACCTGTTTCCCGCAGGGGTAGGCAGAGACTATGGACCTCCACCTGCTACGATCCTGACAAACCTCTTTTGCTTCATCTAAACTCATCAATCTCTTCATACATGCCCTTCGGTTACGGGTACTTTTTACCTCTCCTTTTTTCTCCTTTTTCCAAGCCAAACTTAAAAATAATGATAAAAAAAATAAAGTTTTCTTTTCGCCTTCTTCTGCGTTTTGTACAAATATGTTTAAAATTCTTTTGGTTTGGGAGTAAAGTTGGTGTTTCTTTTTTCCTGTTTTCCCTGAAAATAATTTATTTGTAAAATAGACGAAGATATCAAGACGCGTTACCATTTACCTATTTCCCATTTGTACGTAATTTCATAATTTGTAGCAAAAATAAAAGTTCCTTTTGCGTACAGCAGAAGCGCTGTTCATTTTTAACGTAACTTCCAAAAAGGAGGAAGTTATCAATTCATCGCGATCTTTTCTATAATGATGTTCACCGATTATTTGAAGATGCGTGGATAGATTTGGAAAATACTTTTAAGCTATTGCATCTATCGCGGGCCTTGAGCGCGGGGACCGAATCCAGAAATTCCGTAACGAAAAAACCTCACGCTCGCCACTCCGCCTACCATGTAGGTTGCCGCTTCGTCTCCGTCGTCCGTTTGCGACGTTGCCGTCCTTCCTTGTTTGCAATAGCTTTACCGCGGCAGTCCCCGAGTGCCACACGTCTTTTTTTTTTTGTTTGAAAGGGTATACTAGTCAGGTGGTGCCATAGATATTTTTTTTTTTTCAAAATCGATTTTGTAGTTTGGAGTTGAAGTCTGTTTTTAGTTCATCATCATCATCATTTCAGCCTCATAACGTTCACTGCTGGACATACGTCTTAACCAAAGATGAAAAAATTACTCTGTTTTTGTTTGAAACATTATATTTAAAATTGAAGTAATTAAAACTCAAAAATCTCTCTCAGATAATGGGTCTTCTGTACCTGGATGTGGATCCCCAAATCATTGGCAGATATGTCCACGCGGAGACCGGTCTGATCCTGAGGAAAGCCTACTTCAGTCACGTGGCTAGGACTATGAAGAGCACAGACTTGGAGAAAACTTTCCCCGCTGACAAGCTAAACATGCTGTATAAAAAAGCTGCAGGTAAGAACAAGCTGTAAAATCATTGATTACATCACGGGACTAATTTCAATGGTATCAGTGAGAGTGAACCCATTATAGTATTTTGTAGGTTGATATTTTTTTGTCTTATCTGAACTCTTTTTATTCTTAATTAAAATAAATATGTTATAAAGGTCCACAATATTTTGCTCTTGTATTCGTATTTCGTAAAAATAATCCAATGTTTAATTAAATGTTAAAGTAAACCTTTTTTAGTTAAAGTATGTTTTGTTTCGTTCTTATTGTGTCAAAAATAGAGAGATAAGGACAAAACAAATTTAATTGTGTTATTTTTTATAAATACGAAAGTTGAAGTTTTAATTATTCTTTTTTGCAGCAAAAGATTTTAATAAAAGAATTAAAATTAGTAAAATATATTATTTGAACATCTTACAGAGGTGCAGAGAATATACGGCAGCCATCCCAAACACGAAGCAGATGTAGATCACAATGTCAAAGGAAGAAGAGGACCTCGAAAGCGTAAGTCAAGGCAAAAAATAATCTTATCGTCATACTGATATGAATAGATCCTCTCCTCTGCTCACAAGTAAAATATGTAGACATGACTAGCAGAATTTTCACTTAGAATAGATATATAAAAGTTAGCAAAAATGGCAATAGAAAATGCCGTTAAAAATTAACAAGGTTAAACTTTTCCGTTAAAAAGATAAAGTTGACGATGTTTTCTAGGAAATCTGGAGTATCAAGATGATGTCGAAGTCAAGCTGGAAGACAATCACCAGGACAATGACAATGAAGTCCTCCAATACGAAGTTGCAGAGGAAGAGACTTGTATGTATTACTTAATTCAATTTAATTTATTTATTATGTCCCATTATAACATGGTAATTAGAAATGGTAATGGTAATTTCAGAATTTATTTATTGCTTTTCACATTATACATGAATTAGATTACACAGTCACTTCTTAAAATAGTAGGTACAACATAAAAACCCCTGATAGGGCAAAAAAGATTAGCGCAATATCTTATTTTATATTATTAGATAGATAGATAAAACGTTTATTTGTGGCATACACATACAGAATAAAGATACAAAAATTACAAAACAAAACATGTAAAAACAACGTATTGAGGACATATATCAACAACTTTGTATCTGTGTGCTACAGCAGTCCAAAAAGGTCATAGCTCAGTGATTTTCAGCTACGGCCTGTCAAGTGCAATATAAGAAGAGATAAAATTTATTTATTGCACCAACTAAGTATGACAATAATCAAAAGTACATTTAAAATATAGAAGGTACAAAGGCGGGCTTATCACTAAAGCGATTTCTTGTGAGTTAACCCTTGGGGTAAAAAAAACTATCTAGGACTCACAGCCTTATGTATACAATGGGCCTTTTGCCCGTGTTATATATCCTAAATTTGTTTTTTTTTTATAAACCTGTTTTGTCCCATTGTTGGGCAAAGGTCTCCCACTTATCTCTTTCCTGTGTTAGGCTCGACCATCCTTTGCGTCGAGATCCCTTTAAATTTAAACATAAAGTGGACAGTCATAGTGCGGCTGTAGTGATATTTATTTGCGGACTGTGGCGGATGTCTTTAGGTGCGGTGGAATCATATAGATTTATCGCTAGAAGCTCTCTTGAAGCAATCAAAGGACCTGCACCAACCTTTGATTGTACAGTTAGAGTTAGGAATTAAGTGAAAAAAATGAAGATGGGTCTAAAGCAGTATCCACAGCCGTAAAATCATAAAAAAATAACCGGCCAAGTGCGAATCCGATTCGCGCACTAAGGGTTTAGTACCAATTATCTATAAAAAAATCGCGTTTGTTGTATGTATGGGAGCCCCCCTTATATATTTGTCTTATTTTGTTTTTAGTATTTGTTGTTATAGCGGCAACAGAAATACATAATTTGTGAAAATTTCAAATGTATCGTGGTTCTTGATATACAGCTTGGTGACAGACAGACGGACAGACAGCGAAGTCTTAGGAATAGGGTCCTGTTTTTACCCTTTGGGTACGGAACCCTAAAAATGAAGGGATGAAGACTAGGAAATCTTTGTCTTTATTCATAAGTAATAAACTCGTGATATATATCTGTACACATTTTAAGGTACGATGGAAGAAGACGAGTCGACAAATAAGAAAAGCAGACTGGAGACGTGTCTGCAGAGGCTGTCGTACGACGACGAGGTGCTGCAGTCCGTCAAAAAGCTGCAGAGCTCGGTGCAGGCCGAGACACACGACAACCATTGGATAAAGCAGGAACACTTTATTGCTGCTAATGGGTTTGTATTTTTTTAAACTATATTGATCCACAGTTATCAATTGTTTACAATTGGCGGACTTAACGCTAAGAGCGTTCTCTCACAGTCAACTTTAGGGATAGGATATTTCATTTATTCATTCATTTAAATGTGTCAGCATTGAGCCAGTGTTTTTACACAATGTTATGATACATTATATATTTACAATTCTGTTTTCCACAGAGGTAGGCAGAGACTTGCTATGAAACTACTCCCACCATCTTTATTTGCTTCATAATGCTGTCTGGCTTTCCTCTTCCCTTTCTATTTTAACGACTTCCAAAAAAGGAGGTGAGGTTATGAATTCGTCGCGATATCTTATACCTTTAAACGAGCAATTCTTGTATATTTATTTATATATATATTTAAAAAATTTCTGTGATCTCAAAAACGGCTCTAACGAATTCGCTCAAAATTTGTATAAGGGGGTTTTCGGGGGTAAACAATCGATCTAGATTAGTTTTATGTTTGGGAAAACGCGTGTTTTCGAGTTTTCATGCGTTTTTCTTTCCACGCAGAATATGGTTGCTAATTTCGTCGCGCCGACCGCCTTGTTTTTAGCTCAGTGGTTAAGGATACCGACCTCTAGAAAGAGTGTTACGGGTTCGAATCCCACTCGGTGACTTACTTTTGTTTTTTTATGTTTAAGTTTATACATATATAATTTTTTATTTTGCATTGTTTTTAGACAAGTTTAAAATTTTTTTGTTAATGTTTGAGATGTAACCGAGCAAAGCTCGGTCGCCCAGGTACTTTATTGTGTTCACCGATTATTCGAAGACGCCTGCACCGATCTGGATTTTATTTTTGTTTGAAAGGGTTTAGTTGTCAGGTGGCCCATATAATTTTTTTCAATAGAACTGGTAACACGTTGGGCTACTATTTCAAGCTAAGTGTCTTATCTTAGTTGTAAAGCTTTACTTAACACATAATGTTTGTTGCAGGTCCTTCAACCTAGAACTAGATAACAGTCAAGAAACAACAGTGGCGGAGCTGGTGGACGGCAACAACATCGTGGTCATGGAGGCCATCGACGGCGCGGAGGGCGAAGCACCGCAGCACTACATCCTCGAGAACGACGCGCAGAACGGGGAGTTCACCGCGTACCCCTGCGAAGTGCTGTACGAGAACGAGCAGACAGTCGTCGAGAACGAAGAAGTCGTCGCCAACGATGACGTCGCCTCAGAAACCGTCGTCACCACAGAGTATGAACAGCAACCGCAAGAACCACCGCCGCCAACCCCACCCCGTCACCACGACGAACCTCCAACCAGACACCCTCGTCGTCTCTCTTACCATGAACCCAGACATCGTCCTCCGCATCACGACGAAATCCCGTTCCACATCCCAGTAACCACGTCCCCTGACTACGACTACATACACAAATTCAACATAGACCAATACATGATAGAACCCTGGTTCTCCAAATACATCGAGCGAGCCGCCGAGGACTCGCGCGCCAGCATCGCTGACATGCTCAGAGACATTTACCTAGGTAACGCTATGTTCCGGTTATTAGTCACCAACAAAAACGGAGCCAAAACGATAAGGATTTCATACTTGGCAGAGAGTGTTCCCACTCTAGAAATCATGTATGACCAGAAGAAGCGTGAGTACAAATACCAAGCAATAAAGTATTGTAAAAAAGTGATGACGCTGAAGAAAAAGTTGGCCGACACGTCTAGGATTGTTCGTCATTTGAACGACATGGTGATGGGCGTTCAGAAAGAAAATAGGGAATTGCTATATAAAAATAAAAAGAGAATGTACATGTCTAACGTCAAAGAATATCCACCTACTCTGAGAGACGTAGCAGTACAAGTCGAGAAGCCAATAATCGAGCGTGACATACAGGACTTATCTTTACGGAGGCAATGTTTGTACACAGATATTTCTGAAGCTGAGACTCATCTCGCGCATTTAGAAGAAATCAAAATGAACTTGAAGCGAGATATTTGTAAGTTTGTGTCTAAAAAAGTGTTGTTGAAAAGGATATCAGGAGAGAAGATCGACAAATTAGAGGAGGTCAAAACTACGCTAGCCAGAGCTATCCAGAGGAGTAGCAATGATGTGTCCGTAAGCAAACTAGAGTCATAATAAACGTGCTGAAAACTAGGTTTATGTCCCGTGCGTGTTGTCGCGAGTAATAAGGAATAAAATTCTGTTTTATGGCTACGCCCTTGTGATTTTGAGCAATATTTTCTTAAATAATGTAGACTGTTTTTGTGGTGATGGCAGAGCCACGGGTGTCGTAAAAGGCGAGTAAGGGAGGTATAGATAACAGGGTACGGGCAGCAGCATACTCTGCGAAACGACTTTATTGTACGAGCCCGTCTACCCAGCGTGGTGATTGCGGGCAGATCCTCCCTTTTCTGGGAGAGGCCTTAAGTCCTGCAGTGGACTGTCATAAGCTGGTAAAGAAGAAATAAGTGTTTTCCAACGACCAGAGACATTTTGTAACAATTTTGTAGATGTACATACATTTTTGTGTGATTCTTTGAATAATAGATTAAAGTTAGATAAAATGATTGCTTTAAATTTTATTTTATAGTAGTACAATAGAAATCTAAGGCTAAGTTCTCATGACCGTGTGTTATGGCGGAGACGATATGTACATATGGTCGAGTTGCACTTGTGAACTTCACCTTATAAATGGAAGTAAAAGGAAATAAACTACAAAACTTAAACCCTGCGTCGTGGCTGACGCAAGGTACCATCTATGTCACAGAATTATAAAACTTTTACTCAATCCTTCAAATTGGTTGGTCAAGGAATGTTTCAAAATAGCGTCAAGAAAGTTTACTGTAAGTTCTTTTATGAAAGTATAGAGTTTTATAAATTTTATGTATTTTATTTAAATCCTACGTGAAAAATATTAATATATTATATTATAATATACCGAAGAGGTCTAAGGGACCAATTATAAGACGATACCTATAAACTTTGTATCTGCTGTTCGCGCGAATATACGGGAAGTTCAAGTGTCCTTCGTATTTTGCTATAGCGAAAGAAATATATATTATTTTGTTTTTCTTGTACACTAAACAAGAAAAAAAAGAATTTTCCAATTCGTTCAGTTGTTTCGACTTATTCGTTTTAGGACTAAATCTACACTAATATTATAAAGAGGAAAGATTTGTTTGTTTGTTTGTTTGATTGTATTGAATAGGCTCCGAAACTACTGGATCGATTTTAAAAATTCTTTCACTGTTGGATAGGTATGTTATCCCTGAGTGACATAGGCTATGTTTGTACCACGGGCGAAGCCGGGATGGACTGCTAGTTTGCTATAAAAACCGTACTGAAACAATTATTCGTAGCTTATACCTGTTTGTTTATAAATGTAGGTATCTGTTCATTCATAGAGACGTGTGGAAGGTCTTGCCCAGCAGTGTGACAATACAAACAGGCTCACAAAAAAATCTGTTAATTTATAAAGATAAGGTGGCTAACATTACACATAGCAAACAATTTGTAGTAATATCTGGTGCGGTAATAAATAAATATATACGGACAAATCACACAGATTGAGGTAGCCTCAAAGTAAGTTCGAGACTTGTATTATGGGATACTAACTCAACGATACTATATTGAAATAGGTTTAAGTTTTGTATAGGCGAAGCGAAATTTCGGAGCTGTTTCGTGAAAATCCTTAAAGTAGTCGGCCATCCTGACGTCAAAATAACTGCACATTTTTTAAATTTATGTTCTCTATTATCTGGGTACCAAATAAAACCGAAAAAGGTATCAAATAGTCCCAAATAGGAAACCATTTTATAAAATTTTTGAAGTGTTCGGTATATTAGCTAGTCATTTTGATGCACACTTATAAAATAAAGTACCTGGGCGACCGAGCTTTGCTCGGTTATATCATATAAAGTGTGCCTGGAAAGAAAAACGCATGAAAACTCGAAAACACGCGTTTTCCCAAACATAAGACTAATCTAGATCGATTGTTTACCCCCGAAAACCCCCAATATCAAATTTCTGCGAAATCGTTAGAGCCGTTTCCGAGATCACGGAAATATATCTTATCTTATACCTTTAAACGAGCAATTCTTGTTTGTATGTATGTATATATATATATATATTTATTTAGAAATTTCTGTGATCTCGAAAACGGCTCTAACGATTTCGCTGAAAATTTGTATATGGGGGTTTTCGGGGGTAAACAATCGATCTAGATTAGTTTTATGTTTGGGAAAACGCGTGTTTTCGAGTTTTCATGCGGTTTTCTTTCCACGCAGAATATGGTCGCTAATTTCGTCGCGCCGCGACCGCCTTGATTTAGCTCAGCGGTTAAGGATAGCGACCGCTAGAAAGAGTGTTACGGGTTCGAATCCCACTCGGTGACTTTTGTTTTTTTTTTATGTTTAAGTTTATATTTTTTTATTATTTTGCATTGTTTTTAGACAAGTTTAAAAAAAAATGTTAATGTTTGAGATGTAACCGAGCAAAGCTCGGTCGCCCAGGTACTAAATAAATATACAAGAATTGCTCGTTTAAAGGTATAAGATACATATGTAAGTAGATAATCATCCAAGACCCAGGTCAATTTATTTTCCATCTTGACCTGACAGGGGATGACAGCATGTTAACCTGGCCACATAGGTCATCGAATGTTGTAAAGTGTGTAGGCATGTTGTAGACCAAAACATCATCATCATCATTGTCTTTGCCACTTCCCTATTTGAAGGCGGTTTTGTATGTCAACTGCTTCCACTTCTGTCACTCACCATATTTGCAAAAATCTCCACCGCGTCTTAAGAGCCGCAACAGCTTTCTGAGACAGCGTAGCTTACCTAAAGAAGTCTCGAAGACTTAACTCACACCGAGGCAAAATAAGTTCTCGTATTTACCATCTGACATTCCACCTAACGAGGAGCTGCCCCCTAGTAAGTATCTCCCCTGGGCTGTTTACTTAGTAGTCTTACACAAACTCCGGTCTGGTACAGGGGGATGCTGAGAGGGCAGAGCCTGAGGTTACTCTGACACGAGTTTGCCACCTCCAAATGGATCATCTTAGCCCGAAGTTTCTTCATCCCTCCTCATGACGTGGCCTTACCACGTGAGACGATGGCTTTTAAACTTGTCCACTATTGGAGCAACTTACAAACTTCCTCATACATTCGTTTCTAATCTTATCTATTTTCGTTAAACCACACATTCACATTATGCATGCATCCTATGCTCTTCTTTCTTTTTGGTCGCCCAACATTCCGCATCATACAACAGAGCAGGTCCGTTGTAGACCAAAGAATATCTACACAAATTAAAATCTGCAGTACAACACATCACATTACTGCAGATTGTATCGTGTGTAGCCACCTTAAGTGTAGTCAGTTGTCAGGAAGCAGATTTCGTCACAAACTGTCTCGTACGGGGCGAACCGAGCTTCGAACCGAGACGAAGTGAAAGTGTGTAGGTATTGTCTGGCATTGCCGATCTATCTTCCGATCCGCCGCGCCTGCCGACCAGTTTATGTTAATAAAGGCCTATGATGAAACTGCTTTGTTGCAGGCAGATGTGTAACAAACAAGGCTAAGTAGTTTGCCCTGATCTGTGCACCCATGACCTAACTTGATACAAGATATAGTTTTTAACCCCCGACAAGAAGAGAGGTGTTGTAATGTTGACGCTAATGTCTGTAGGTCTCTCTGTCTTCTTAGCACCCGAACGAATGGATCGATTTCGATGCGGTTTTTTGCAGTTGTTCTTAGCTATGTTAAATGAAAATTGGTTGAGCCGTTTAAACGTTATTGGGATGTTTAATTTAATATGTCAATAAAGATATTGCACATGGGTTGCCTAACAAATTTCAGTCCAGGATATGATGGTGAAGCATGACGGTGAAGGTCGTTCTATATCGGGATTTTAGAACAGTAGTAAAAACTAAAGTAACTACGGGAAAACTGTTGCTGAAGAGTACATTTATCCAGTGAAGCAAGCACAGGAAAGAGAAACAGCTAGTAGGTAATGTATATATTTTTGAAATGTGCTGATTTAGTCCATTTATTTGATACCCTACACGGTACGATCCAATTTATTACCGAACATACCCGTTATAAATTGAACCATACTATACTAGATTACTATAGAATAACGGAATTAACAGTACAAGAACAAAAAAATGCCATTTCCATACAGTAAAGTGTGCAGCCGCCCGGGCAATTTATGGGGATGTTGACTTTTTATTTTTTATTTTTGACTTATTTTAATTTTATTATGATATAGTGATCTAGTACTTATCGTGATTTGATTCATTACGAGTATGCCCCTTACTGGTTGTATAAGTATAAAATATTATGTAGCAGGTCCGCTAGCAATATTTTTATGATCTATTTATAGGTATTTTTGATGTTAGCAACCGACATGTGGCAATTTCTGGCTTGGAATGTGGTCGCATTACTTATCTAGCATTAGTGTAATGGGCCACTTGTTGTAGATGCCTATCTGTATAGCAAAGCGCGAACATCGTGATTAGTAAATAACCTGATTGGTGAATATAATTAAGTTGCGTTTAATTTTTATTTGTTTTTTAATTATGATGTTTATACGAAGTTTTGCCGAGTCCAATAGGGCAATTCGGTAAATGTATGTACCTATAAATACATATGTAGATATATGCACTCGTATATAGATACCTACCACTATAGCGGATGACTCACGTACTACATAGATCTGAAGCCTATTCCTTGTTTTTATTTTTAAAAATCAGCACTATTAGCTATATACCTTACCTTACTTTATATAACTGATTTTAGTAGCGCAGATTTAAAGTATGCACTCCTTAAATTTATTAGCATATGAGTATATGACTGATTAAGGGCATATGAGTGTATGCAATGCATTTTGGTACGAAGATGAAATCTTAAGTCAAAGTTGCGAGTTAACAGTTCAGAGCGAACTATCAGTATAGCATATGAAGTTAAAATAATGTGCACTAGGTATCTTCACTTATCTTGTGGAGGCTGTCTAGGTGGACCAAGGAAATGGCCGGGTATCTATATCTACTACCTATGTAAGAACATAAATAATAAAAAAATTATATTATCTTTGCTACTAATAAACTGTTACCTATATACTTAAAAAGATAATATAATATTATAATGATGGTAGTCTTTCAAAGGTATGAAACTTTGACTTCGGGGTTTTCAAATCGGATAGTTTTGCAGATCCCATATTGTTAAGCAACCATTTTTACCGATAGATCGAATACTAAACTGCATATTATGTCACTATATGAGCTAAGAATGAAAAAAAAAGAAGCCTTATAGCATTCTGAGAAAAGGTGAACAAACAAACATCTAAACATTCACCTATGACGAGTCCGGCTCACAAAGTGCAAGTAAATAGACATTAGTACATAAATACATGATGTAACTTCGTTCGTGAGTTTATAGCCTCTCTTCCGTTTTTGCAAAGGTCAGTTTTGCAATTCGCTTGTTTTTAAATTATTATGGTAGAATATATGGAAGGAGAATTGGTATATTTTGTACTTTAGTTTGCCGTATGGTAAACGTACGTATGGTAAACGACAGAGTAGAATAGGGCCATTCTAAGTTCTCCCGTGGATGTCGGAGAAAGCGACTTATTAAATACAAGCTAAACAAAACTTATAATCATCAATGAGACCTCCTACCCCTCTGGTCAGCAAGTAAGGTGTAGGCCAAAGTCCTCTGGTTGCTCTGCCCAAGTATGGCTCGTACAGAGAGTCGTAAATCATATATCGTACAGAGAGGGTCGTGCACCAGCAGTGGAGCCAAAAAGACCTGATAATGATGCCGATGACCTTCAGTTTTTTATAAAAATAACATCATGTTTGATGACTTTTTATCCATCAGCCAAATTTTTTAAACACGTTTATACTGTCCTGTTACTGAACTACTTTCCATAAAAATTATTAGGCAAGGAAAAACGAAAAAAAAACATATTCGACCTCCCATACAAACCAGCACTCAGTCGAACGGATTAACGGTAATTATTTTTATGGACTTAAGTTGCTCCATAATTTGTTTAGTGGATAAAAAATTCACCCTGTATAATCGTTTGACAAGTGAAGAGTTAGGTATACCTAGGAACATTTACTCCAGCGATTATGTGGTTATTATGTTACTCATATGTTATACAAATAAACAATTTGTCTATCTAACTATCTATTATATGTGGACACTATTAATTATCCCTCTTTTAACTTTTTGTAACTCCTTTATACAATACAATACAATTCCCCTTTATGGCACAAAATAATTAAATACAGCACATAATTATCTTAAAAACTAGGAAACGCGCAAAAGGCGGCCTTGTCGCTAAGCAATTTCTTTCAGGAAACCTATATAGAAAAATAGTCTATCTATTTTATTTAAATCTTTATGTAATTTAGTAATATATAAAGACTAGACTTTATAAACTGATAGATTCGTCGCCCACTGATATGGGGTTGACATTGGAATAATACGTGAAAGGTTGGTTCCGAATGTCAAACGTTCACCAACCGCCGCAGACGATATTCGAGAAATCCCAGTTTATTTCCTACTTCGAATTTTTATCCTTTTACAAAGCATTTTTTACGAAGCATTTTTTTTATTATACATATACTTTATGTGTAGTGTACCACTGCTGGGCAAAGGCCTCCTTATTTTTCATGTCTATCCCCTATTTTGTTTGACTTTCTACCATTCGCTTAAAATCATTATACAGGTAATAATATAAGTATACATATATTACCTGTATAAAAAAATTCAATCTCCTGAACCAAATACGATTCTTCCTCGAAGCAATCATAAAAGGTTAAAGCTTATAGCTAACCATATAAGCTAGCCATAAATCCAGAGGCTATAAGCACAAAGAAAAGAAAACAATATGATCTTTTTCTCTTCCGTGTCCAGAGACATGAAAACAATCCCATAGAATATAATTATGTAGGCTTCTCGGCCCCTTCGTTGTATAAAAAATGTCCCCCAGTTCTAATATATCTTCATCAGGTCTTTTTGTCTCCAATGCAGAAGCAAGACCCTGTCTGTACTACCAGAGCCATACTTGGCCAGAGCAGCCAGAGGACTTGGCCTACACTCTCGTCGCTGGCCAGACGGTTTGGAGAGGTCTCACTTCACTGATGTTTATAAGCTTTGTTTAGCTTGTATTTCCTAAGTCGCCTTCTACGATATCCACGGGAGGACTTGAAGTGGCAATATTCTACTCTGCCGGAAAACACACGGCTCATTTAATATGGAAGAATTTATTTTCAATGGTATTAACGTAGCTTAAATATATCAGCTTGAAAAAAGGAGGAAACTTTAAGCGGACTGAATCACATATTTTTGTGCGAACCATATAAGGGCTCTGATGATTGTTGTTTATTTACCAGAATGCATAGTTTTAAACATTACAAGGCTGTAAAAGCTGACTGAGTAGTTATTTTAAAAATAAGTTAGTGCCTGTAAAAAATTATCACCATAAAACTCTTGTTAAGTGTCAAAAGTTTAGAGATAAAATACTTTAAAAATAACGAATTTAATAGTTTATTTTGATAATGGGATTTATTAAAAAATTTCTACGAAGTAACATCCTACAAAATATGAGAAAATATCTTCCCCGGAATGTTATTAATCTGAGTTCCTTCCATTTATTCGAAATATCAATGTGAAGCATTGTCATGGATTGAATAGCGCAAAATTTTGCTATTTTGTTTATGACACAGTACCTTATTAGGTATATTTCACTTTGTATTTATACTTTAAGTAGTTACTATAAAGTCTTTTATATTACGTAGTCTTTTTACGTAAGTAGCTATTTAAAATTAAATTAAATTAAAATGAAACCTTTGAAGTGAAAACTTCTTTAGCGGCGTTGTGCACTTTTTTTGGAATGGGTAAAAAATGTTAAACTCGCGTCAGGACACGTGACCTGATCGAAAATTCGTAAGAAGGATGGAGAGTAGACAGCTGGCGCGGCGTAGGAGAGGGAGTATCCCCCTCTCTTTCTACGGCGCGGCGAAAATGTATGCCTGCGCCTGCTGTTTCGTTTAGGCGGCGCAGGGCGCTTGCGCGAATGTTCGTGTGTGTTTATGTTACAGCGTGCTACGCGCATCCATGGATGGTGACAGCTGATGGCTCGACCGTCTGTGTAGTGGCCATACTGCTGTTTTCACTTCTGCCGGCACTCCCAGAGTGCAACCCGTCGTTTTTTTTTTAACACAATGAATATTACAAAAAAATAATGCACCTTATCGTACTTTACACTACATATAATCATAATTATCCAATCTGGTAGCTGGTAGGTCGCAAGTCAAGTTGGTTTATTGAGTAACTTTAATAAAGTAAACTGACATAATAACTCGAACTACTTTACTTGTAAACATAAATACAGTATGATTACGTTGTAAACATCCTTAAGCGTGAAAATTGGGATCAATAAATTAATCATTACAGCATATTTTGTAACCGAACAGTATATTGTACAAAGCAACTTTCTTTCTTTGACTGTTGGGAAGTGCGCGACGCATACAAAAGATCTATAGATTTTAATGAAACGGGAATATTGAGCTCATTATTATGGGGCAAAGCAGACGAGCTATATTAGTGGTATGATACAAAAGAGCTACATTTTGTTTCAAGCTGTGATACAAAAGAGCTTCCTTTTTTTCAAGCTGTTAACATGGAAGCTAAACCAGTACCTAAAGACTTTCAGATACCTCTTTATTAACTAAATATATTAACACGGTTTTACGTAAGTGTGGTCGAAAAAAGCTGACTAGTTTTTATCGGTTTAGTCGATCAGGGCGAGTGTTAGGAAGAGCAGCGACATGACGGTTTCGCTGTCCTCAACGCACTGCCGCCCGCGCTGCTCTATTATCTCTTCTCACGTTAGTTTTAATAATATTATACCACTTTATTAATTAAACCACGGGCTGATGACTCAGACCAAATATAACTGAGGCTGGTGATAAGAAAACTTAGGCGCCTTTATGACTGCGGTTCCATTCAGTCGATGGACAACCTTTTGCTATATCTAATAGTTAACCATTTGTTGTGTCTAAAGTGGTATTTTATGCTGATCTGGGGGAACAAACAAAAGCTTAGAATGTGCCTGCTGCTTCTTTTTTCACCAGATCGTAAAAGCCGATCGAGGAAATAAAATAAGATAAAATTTCTTTACTGCACCAACTAAGTATGACAATAATCAAAAGTAAATTTAAAATCTAGTAGGTACAAAGACGGGCTTTATCACTAAAGCGATCCTTTGGCTATAGAAGACATTAAAAGATGTGAAACGGAATGGGCGAAAATGGGAATTATGTCATTAGGCGATGCAGCTAGCAACACATCTTTATTTTGGTTCCTTTTTCTGTCTTCTCGCCCTCCATCACGGGTCTTTGGATCCTGCGGCTTTTGTTTCTGACTACCTCTAACCACAAGACTCAAACTGATCTGACTGCCCCATTAGGGATAAAGACTTATAACATGCTACATTTTTTACCATTAAAAATCCTAATGACTAATGGCAAAATAACTCTGTGGTCACATATTTTTAAAGGTCATTAAAAAGTAATTTCATATGGAACTATTTCAAATCGCAAAATCGTAGTTCACATTACCACAGAGAAATAAAGTATCGCGCGTACTACGACCCTATTTGTATGCGTTGCGTTAGATAGTATGTGCTCTTTTCGTAGATGTACAGTTAGATAATGACATGACCAGAAATATAACAAAACGCCGGACAATAGTCTACCCATCCTCAGTTTCAAGTGTTTAGAAATGAATAAAGTTTAACAGTCATATTCCTATTAGTTCGACCCTTCTAAATAGATCATACAGTGAAAAGTCTACTAATAATCAAGTTATATAACTTTAAATGAATATCTAGCTGTATGTGTGCTAAGATCATTTATACTACGCATCGGATTTGAATGCGATTTTCTTCAATAGATAGAATGTTAAGGGAAAAGGTTATGTATGTAGGAAACAAATAAAATATATGCGGATAAATCACACAGATTGAGCTAGCCCCAAGGTTAGTTCGAGACTTGTGTTATAAGATATTACTCCTAACTCAACGATACTATACTTTATAACAAATACATATATAAATTCAAGACCCAGGTCAATCTGAAAAAGATCATTTTCCATTTTGCCCTAACCGAGGATCGTACCTGGGACCTCCAAGTGACAGCCTGGCATGATGACCACTAGGCTACAGAGGTCGTCGAAGAGAATAAAACTTGGGATAAATTGAGAAGTTCTACGGCGTAGAGCCTCGTAGCGTCTTCGTAGTAATATCCAATATATAAGATATTGCTTTCCACACTTTCTTGTCGTATAGAGCAAATAAATTAAAAATTCTTATAAAAAGATTTGATAGTTATAATAATTCAGTCATTGTTATCCGCAGCCTTGAGCCTCCCACCGCTGGGAGTGGGCCTCTCTCAATGAAAGCCATTTAACACGGTCCTTTTTTTAATTAAAGCTGATATAATATAAAGTCTAACAAAATAAACTAAAACTATTTTAAGGGTGAATTCAGTCGGTGATAGTGAACAACGTTCCCCAAGGAACATATGTCGAAATATGGAAAACATTTTTTGGTTTCTATACAAACTCGGATCAGCTGATCGGTCAACTTGTGTGGAAGGTTAGAAATTACTTTGTATATTTCGCTACGTGTTCCTTGGGGTAAGTTGTTCAGTATCATGGACTGAATTCACCCTTAAAGTAGTTTCAGTATATTTTGTTAGACCTTATCCGTCTTATAATAAAACGCAGACTAACTTTGTTACTAGGTTTAAACCATTATCCGACCAAATCAAGTTGACATTTTCAGATGAGACACTGGCATATTACTAGATGTCAACTAAATTTGGTCGGATAGTGGTTTAAACCTAATAACAAAGTTAGTCTGCATTTTGTAATAAGACGGTATATATTTATCCAGCTTTTTGACATAAATATAAAGTGTAATAATTTGACATAGGTACATAAAGTTATCACGTATTTGTCACAGACTGAGCATATTGGGTGTTGCGGCTTGCAGACAAAGCCCAGTGCTGCAAGACTCAAAGGCCATTTTTGTTAAGCGAGAAGGTGAAAAAAGAATTTGAGGAAAATGAAATCTGTTGTAGTTTGTGTTCCATATTAGTTCATTTTTATTGACTGCTATTTGTTGGAAACTTGTTGAGCTGTTGCAACCGCTCGAGTAATCACTGTTAGGTGACGAAAACTCTCCCAAATGACAGCCGTGGCCCAACTAAAACATTCCAAGTCTAACGACCCCATCAGCTGATCCCTTGCCGCAAATTAGTGTCCCACTAATGAAGGAATTTGTTCAATCACGCCTAAGTCTTCGTACCGGTTTTAGGTGCGTACTCAGGTCGAAGAAAAGGCGAGCGCAGACGCAACGGCCGTCAGTCGCTCCAGGGCCGTCACAGGGGTCGGACCACAATCTAGTCATTATTTTTTTTATAATAATTTCGTAATCAAAAGGTCATCATGAAAGTGTTCATCGCTTTAGCTGCATTCGCTGCGCTTGCAAGTAAGTATCAATTCAATTGTTTATTAGCATAAATTTAAATATTTACACAATTAAATCTTATTACTAGCATTAGGATTCAAAATTTAAAAAAAAAACGATATTTTAAGGAAATATATTACAGTAATTAAAGTGCGGATTGTTCCATAGAAAAGACATCAACGCGTCACAGTCCATTTTACAAACTTTGCAAAATAAGCATATCTACAAAATAGGCCAAAACAAGTGACTCAGCTTACTTAGTTATATTAATATTATGTGATTTAATTGTGTAACCATTTAAGTAACGCCGAGCCTGTCACCGTTCCCTTTACACTTTCTTGACACAAACTGCTCGTTTACATTATGTAATACTTTATTGCTTTACAATGACGTTTGATTTATAGTTCGATTGTTCCGAAAATACATTCTGTAAAGTGAATTGGTAAATACAAATATAAAGTTTAAATTACCTATGTAGAAATGACCTTATTTACCTAAGTTAAGGAAGTGTTTATGCTTATGTAAATCGATGTTTCTGATACTAATGTCAAAATAGCGCACATTTCGACACGTATTACGATCGTAGTGACCTACAATTCGTGAAGTTTGCACGCCCACTCCGGTCTACATGTACGACCTCTATGGTGTATTGGTAACCACGCTCTACCACGTAGTTTGCCACTCGGAGGTGCTGGGTTCGATCTCCGGCCATGGCAAATTGAAAAACGGGCTTGTTCAATTTCGTCAAGAATAAGTCAAAAGGATTGCTGCGTGTAGTAAAACATGGCTAAAAATATATATAATTATTAATTGAATATAAAAACTGACCAAGTGCGACTCGGCCTCCCGCACAAATCGTCCCGTACCATAATCTGTAAAAAACACGTTTGTTCTTATGCAGCCCCACTTAAATATTTATTTTATTCTGTTTTTAGTATTTATTGATTTAGCGGCAACAGAAGTATATTATGTGATCATATCAACTGTCTAGCTATTACCGTTCATGAGATACAACCTAGTGTCAGACAAACAGACTGACAGTGGAGTCTTAGCAATAGGGTCCCGTTTTTACCTACCCAAAGGTAAAAACGGAACCTAAAAATATATGTCTAATTAATTACATGCCTCTTAACTTTATGTCCGAATAATTAGTGATTTAGTGTTGTAAACAAAATAATTACATAAAGAAGGATCAATTTTGGATTCATACAACCAAAAAAAGTTGAGCAGCTTATGAGAACCATATTGATTTCAGAGATTGACATAGAGTAAATATACAACTATACATGTTTTTATATGTATAAATTGTGCTATTCGCAGCACAGCTAAAACAAGTATAGATTATGTGGTAGCAATGTTTTAAAATATCGATAACTCGCTTCTACAACGTCCTTTTTGAATAAATACAAATATTTTAAGATCTGATTCAGTCGGTAATTTTGAACAACTTATCCCAACAAACGTATGCGGAAAAACAAAAAAAAAACGTTCTCATACAAATTGAAGTAGTCACGTGATATCTTTACTATGTTGAACTACTACTATAAAAATGAGGGTCTTTTTTTCTTATTTCGATATACATTTATCGAGAAAAGTTGTTCGATTGAATATTTGTACTTAATGAAAAAAGACCTTGTATAATAATACTAACAGTTCGTTTCGGACTGTGAACTCGCGAATCCCATAACACTGCATCCCCTTGACCGATATGACTCATAGTAGAACGAAAAATTTCCATTACGCTTACCAAATCTCATAAAACACCGACCAAAGATACTTAGGTTAACGATGAACAAACATACTCACATATTTGTATACATACTTCTCTCCCTTCGATTACTTGTTCAAAAATGATATTGATTGTTAAATATCATAAAGTTTGGACCGAAAATATACATATTGCATCATTAATTTCGTCGTATACCTTTTTTACTTAACAGACAATGACTGCAAATAAATGTTCGTAATCATGATGTAATGAATTAACTGCAATAGTTTTTTATTATTAAGCAGTTACTAATTTTATTATAATAGCTGGCTGGTTTTTCTCTCTCTCTCACTCTCTCTCTCTCATCTCAGCGTATTCCCAGTTGCATCCTCAGCTGTAATGCTGCAAAGGCCGAGGTCCGCTTTCCGGCTTTTTTCTTCTCCGTTTCGTACGGTCTTGAGCATCCTTGGTTGTAAGACGATTTATTTGAATATGGCTGGTTTATTTGCAGTAAAGATAGTAAAGTATAAAGAATTTGAAATCACAGAAGATTTAATTTTTAAAAGCTTTGCACTTTTTCTCTACTTGCGGCGTTCGCATGCACAGTATGCTTCAAAAATTAAGTCATAATCTCTCATACTAATTCTATGAGAAAATATGACTAAATTTTTGAAGTCTGACCGTACATATGTGTTTGTAAATAAGCAGTAATTTACAAATTGGAAAAATATTACTTGCTTATCAGATTGAACAAAAGTTTGGAATAAATACGAGAGTTAGTTAACAATTCAGTATAGTTTATAATTACGTATTGTGGACTGATGAAGAAGCCACAGTGGTCATAGGGATTCGGTAACGAAAAGACGTCACTCCATCAAGTGAGGACTTCTTTGATCTTGACAGTTGTTGACAGGAAATTAGATCTTAGATAAAGGCCAGGGTCTAAAAATGAGATATTAGGGTCCCTATCTAAGTAAACAGGCTTAGAAACATAATGTTCGTTACCGACTTATTTCAACTTCGAACTTTTTAACATCTCATAACATCCAATTAACCAATTGTTTTTGTTTACCTACTTATATCTCTATCTTTATATATATAAATTGCAATGACAAAGATAACTAGAAAGTCAGTTTCTCCGGCAGGAAGCCAAGCGTAGAGCAAAACAATGACCAAATAAACATTTGAATGAACAAAGCCTTTCCTAAACTTCACCCTCGAGCGCATTTAACCGGCGACATTGACATTCACTTGTTTCCTTTTTTCTGACAACCACAGAAATCTACACAGTAACGGTTGCAACTATGTTGACATCGACTATATTAAAATTTACGCAAATATTGAAATTCACTTTCGAAACTATGAGAGAAAATGTATTAAATTGAGTTGCGGACAACTGGTTCGTTGGAATAAAGTAACAGCTGGTCGATTTACTGATATCTGTATCAAAAGCTGATACGAGTTCATACTTATAACGTAATGTATAGAATCAATATGTTTTTCAAAGACGATGAAGTTATTGTAGATTTAATTTTCTTCCCGGACCACTGTCTCTAAAATATATCATATATAACGCCTATAAAGTTTTTTGCTGACAAAATCAATTAATTGAAGAACACATATTATGACTTTTAGGTACCTACTAAAAGCAACATAACTTTGTCATAAAAAGCTAAGCAAAAGATGATAATTCAAACTAATAAATTAACTAAATATTCTTAAGTTAGGTTTGTTTCAGTCTGTCGCCAAATTATCAATATTAATTATTATTTATTCAAATATGTTTCATTTCATAAGTACTTAATAACAATTTAAAGTAATAAACAGATTCATACATAATTGATTTACGTTCCATAAAAGATATGATCATTATAATTTATAAGATGGGTATTATCTTATAATTCTTTTTTATTTTACTGTTATAAAAAACATTGTTTTATCGTACGTTTTCATTGTAATATTTGTTTTTGTATCTATGTTAAGTATGCAGGAAAAACAATTCCATTTCTGTTGCTATAATTTGACATCGAAAAAAGATGTAACTCGTGATGACAATAAATTGAAGATCACTTTCATTCAGGGTTTAAAATTAATTTCCTGTTACGAAAAACTATTTTTATTTTAAAATTAACTAGGTACTTTACGTGATGAATCTTAACTTGAACTAGATATAACTAACTTTATTTTATGCAGATTATAAAAAAGAATTAATTCTTATTTAAATTAGTTTACATTTTAAATGCTAATATACATATTGATGTGTTACATTATGAAGCATTACTTGATTTCATGTTAGTGTTTTCGATTAGGTATCTTAAATTTATATAGTTTATGTTTATGATATAATAGATAATAATATGACGTGTCTATCGAATGTTTGAAGATGTGTGACCTTATCAAACGTCGGGCCGGCCCGGGACCCCGATGCACTACGATGCACTGTGTCGCAAGTCGCACCTCGCTTTCACTCTTTGCTCTTGCGCAAGGCGTTGCGATACTCGTATAATCACGCTTCGATCCCACACGGCAACAATTGACGGCTCACGAGATAAATATGACTCGTGCTAAAGCGTACACTAGGCCAGTTTGCTAAGCCAAGTTAAGTGACTTGACTTAACGCTTCAAGATCTTAAGGCCAATAGATAATGTAGAGCAGAGGGCTTTAACAGTTCTTTGCTGTCATGATTAAAATACTTATTAACCCGTTAGGAGAAAGCGATGATGAAAAGAGGCTGGAAAGGAAAAACACAAGAAGAAATAGATAGATTATAGTACGCTCAAATGATAATAACGGTAGCGATATTTTAAAACTTCCTAAGACCGAGACACCTTAATTATAATATTTAAATATATAATTTTTCCTTTGGATCAGTTCAAGCAAGTTGGTACTAAATAAATTTTTGAATTTACAACAATGTAGGATGATTAGTGATCTACATATTAACTAACAAAACTGCTTCTATATTACAAAAAGTGGTAATAGTAATATTTCTTTTTAATTAACAGTGTAGTATAGTTATATATAATATAGTATTAACAGTGGTAATATTTCGACCTTGACAGTTCAAATTAATTTAAATTGCAAATATATCACTAGAGATTTGAAATGTCATGTAACGTCTCGACATTATAATTAATTTGCATATTTAGTACTGTCCGATATATCTACAGGTGGACTCTAGCCAAATGTAACATTTTGACACAGTTATTCGTTTAATTTTTTCCATTGGAGTATTAGTATGAGTTTAAATTACGGTAAAATAATTTATGAGAAAAAATTGAAATTTATCGGGAGTTTTAGTTAAATTATGTTTTAATGTAAAAAGTAACATACATGTTTGTCTAACTGAATTATCAATTATGTTTCCCATATGATTATTTGATAGAAGTAATAATAGGGCAAATTGGGTGGGGCCCTATGTCCAGCAGTGGAGGTTATGTGGCTGAAATGATACTTTGAGTACCAATATACTGTCTTTGTTAGAAAATGATGTATAAACTTTTGTTGTATTTATTAGATGATTTAAAATTAAATACCTTTTGTTATCTACAATCAATATAATGCACTGATCTGCTAAAAGTTAAAAGTTAAAAATGACCTTATGTTTGAAGTAAAACTGAAACGTTTGCCGCTTATATCACAGCAAACAGGCCGCGTAAGAAAAACGTGCGTGTCAGTAACAAAGCATTCACCTTTACGTTACGTAACACATTGCATAAAGATCATGCTCTAGAATCGTCTCAGAAAAGTACGCACGGAAAACCAGCCAACGTGCCATTTTTGAATAAATAACCTGAAGGAATGGGTTTTCCATACAAAAGAAACCGTTCCTTTAGGGAATATTTGAAAAATGGCACCATTTATTCTATGCATATAGCTGCTCTTTGTTATATATTACCCATTTTTTTAGTTAGGTAGGCATACTAAATAATACCTTTCACCTGTCATCTCAAAAGCGGCCCGATCGACCCACTCTACCACAGATGAATCACAACCCTTTTACCATTACCGATGGTTTATATATTCTTGATCAAAAAAAGAACATACTTCTTTTTTTGATCTTTGGAAAAGAGGTTAAAAATCTCTACACATGTATGATTCTAAAAAAGGTCTTTTTTCTTTCTACAGGCGCCCAATTCAAATGCCCTGCGAAAGACGGCCAATACGAAGACGAAAGACAATGCGACAAGTTCTACGAGTGCCGGGACGGTATAGCGACTACTAAGCTGTGCCCGGACGGTCTGGTGTTCGACCCCACCATCAGGAAGATCAACAAGTGCGACCAGCCCTTCAACGTTGACTGCGGAGACAGGACGGAATTGCGTAAGTTTATTCATGAAATTGATGATACTCCAGCAAAAACTCCTGGAGATTTTTGTTTATTTAAACTTTATTGCATAGTAAAAAAAATTACAAAACGGTCCTAATGCTATATGGCATTCTCTCTCGAAGAGATTCGCAAATGATTTAAAGAATTATCTTATAGGCTAGTGTTGGGTTAAAAGAGGGTTTACCGCATCACCTTGAATGCCGAAGACAGGCTAAGAAACTTAAAATGAGAGATACACTTAGGATGATTACAGTAATATATTACATGTCATGATGTTGAAAGCAATTCATTTTATTTATTTTGCCACCCGCTTAATAAGGTATATGGAAAAATATTGAATATATTTAAAACATAATTAAATCTTTGACCGATTGGTTTAAGCATCTTTTACATATTTATTTGGTGATACTGATGATAGATGAAGCAGTCATGTTGGTGCATTGAGAAAAAGACTAATGCAGTAAATTTTGCATAAAAAATCGTCTCTAAACATCATTTAATATTTAAAACTAATATATATACCTATATAGATTATTTTGTAGCCTGTATAAATTATTACACAAAAAGAAAACATGAAATAAATAAATAATATTTTTATTTTCTCCTCACAACAAAAACCTTATGTATGTATTTACATTAATAAGCAAAAGCGGAAGAGGTGACAAAGAAATAATTCAAATGCGTATATGTAATTAGTTCCTGTGGCTATGTCATTGTTGCACTTTCAAATAAACTATGCAAGTATCTAAAAGTCAATTAGAGCACGACACGCAGAGGTCGCTCAGTTCCTATAAGTGAAGGTATCCTGTCCACCTTTGACCACGTAGGTCGCGACACAGTGACTTTCTAGGCCAACTACATCCAGTCTGACCATATATGCGGTCTAGCCAGCGTCAGACACAATACTTACTTAATTCAAGTTCACTTTTCAATACATCTTTTATATTTTTTATGTAATTTTTCATATCTTTCTTATAACTAGAAAGTTTGTCCTAATCATGTTTCGCGATTTATTTTATTTTATTTATTGACACACACAACAGATTACAACCATTTCGAAAACAATATAAACAAATCAGAAGTGTTACAGCCTAGGTTGCATTCCACAACAGTGTGATTACACAGGAACTAACTTGAGGAGTTACAAACAAGTGATAATTAAACTATATAAATACTACTATTAACTAATATTTTTTATCCCCTCAATGAAAGTTTCCTAGTCATATAACATGGAATCCATAAAAGCTTGCTTTAACAACCCATCCTTAAGCAGGCATTGTGACGTATCGTAAATCAAAATAATGAGGTTTTAAATCAGGGAAACATTATCCTCCTTCTGGGCGGTCGAGTAGTTAGAGTATTTTTTCTCTTATTGGTAAATTTGAATGCATGAACATGCGTGTCTTGGAATGCATTGGTTAAGAATTTGTCCGTGACTGCGGTTTTAAACAGGAGCCAAACTAAAAGCGATGACAGATATTTTACCGCTCAAAAGAGGAAAAACGACATATAAAAGTTGCCATATAAAATTACATTTATGTACATAATGGACACAAAAAATGCAACCAGACTTGTTCGCATATCGTAAACTTAATATGATAGCAGTTTCAGACAATAATCGTTTAAAAACCAATTGCTGTCATATTTTTCTTAGTATTCAATCGTTTCTCAAGGCAAACGAGAGTGCGAATATTTTCAATAATTCACGCTGGCAGTAAACGAACGTCAACCGGCTTCTTCCTGCAGTCTATCAATACCATTTCCTAGAATAAATGACCTCAGATATTAAATAATCAATGTTGTTGTCTAGCGCTTATCAATTTCACTGTTTCTTAAAATCAATTCTCGTTAATAGACTAAAAATTAACTTAAATACGTTGGTAAGTATCTAGAAGTAGGATTTAAAGGCAAGGCCCTTCAGGAAGAACATTTAATACAGATGCAATTCTTAAACATTGTAATAAACAACAAAAAGAGACATAAAAGGAATTATTTGACCAAGTACCCGTTTAGGTTGAATCGTCTTAAAAGGTTTGTGAAAATCCTGCTCGCCTTGAACCCAACAGGTTATTTTGCATATCTTTTGTCTCTGGTAAAACGTCCGCTGCTATTTGGTTAGTAATATTTATATGGGAATTGTTTAATAAAACTTGAAATTGCTATCTTATTTTTTTTTAAATGATGGAATACAAAGAATAATTTAGTTAATCTCTCACTTTCTTCTATTATGTATCTACAAACGTCAATTGTAACATTATGTTATGTAAGAATGTGGAAAAAATATAACCAATTTTAAATTTTTATTTTTTGAATTTTTGGTGATCATGGTAAAAATTTACACCGATCATGATCTGTCATAATGCTTAACATTTTTCTTTCCTCACAGAGCCTCCCAAGCCCACCACCCAATGCCCGCGCCGCAACGGTTTCTTCGCCCACCCCGACCCCGCCGTGTGTAACATCTTCTACAACTGCATCGAGGGCGAGTCCATCGAAGTCAAGTGCACCGCTGGGCTGCACTTCGACGAGTACTCGGGCACCTGCGTGTGGCCCGACGCGGCTGGCAGACAGGGATGCAACGTGCAAGATAGTAAGTTTGAGATAAATTAGAGATTCAGATTTTTTTGATCTTATACAGACCTTACGGTTGGACGGCCAGACTAATTTCTATTAGAATAAATAAAATGATATTGGAAACTTCTTCTTGTCAAGTTGAAATGGTTCCAATAAAGTTTCTATTTCAAATGATATTTGACAAGTATATTGCCACGACGATCCCTCTACTTTATATTTAATTCGAAGAAAAGATAATAAGCATTTCTAAGGATCATAAGCAGTAGTCGATGTCACAACGAAAGATGCCCGAGACCGGGAGAATCAATAAAAACTCGGGAGTTACAAAACAAACATCAGTGACAGTAAATAAAAAAAGGTATATATTCTATATATTTCTAGTTTTCAGGAAGTTGAGATTGTCGAATGAGAAAGTGTAATTTTCATAGATTTCAACTTGTTTAGACTGATTAATGGTTAACATCAGGAGGTAATTAATTAATGTTAGTCTGTGTTTTATAATAAGACGGGAAATGATACAGGAAACAAATGTCATTATTAAATCTTTTCTAGTCAGATCGGAAGTTACTTACAGGAAAATTTACTGATAAATGATGTTCACCAAAACGTCGAAATTCTTTTTTTATCTATCCGATACTTCCATAATTAACACACGATTAAGAAATCGATACTTCCTTCCTTATATATTACTTCATAGTCATTTATTTAGTCCATTTATACTTCTTACGCTCACAAATAGTATATTTCTGGTAGATGTTGATTTGTAAAAAACTTTCTCTGCCTTTTGTAGTGAAAAATACATACAAACTATCACGTCCTTAATCATTTAAGGGGCAGACTGCGACTGCGCTAAGGCTATATAACATCTACCAAAATGTACTAAAACTATTGTAAGGGTGATTTGAGTCAATAATACTGAACAACTTTCCCCAAGGAACTATGTATCGAAATATGAAAAAATGCTTTCAATACAAACTCAGATCAGCTGATCAGTGAACTTGTATGGGAGACCAAAAATTCTTTTTCATATTTCGTTATATGCTTCTAGGAGAAAGTTGTTCAGCATCAGAAACAGAATTCACCCTTAAAATAGTTTAGTGATTTTGTTACACCCTGTTTATTACCTGTATCTTTTTACAACGTTCCTCACCTTAATCTTTTACTTCACAGAGAAGCTCAAGGATGGTTTCGAGTGCCCCAAAGAGCAGCAGGTCGACGCCCAGGGCCAGATCGTGGCCCACCCCAAGTTCCCGAGCCCGACCGACTGTCAGCGCTTCTACGTGTGTCTGAACGGTGTGGAGCCCAGAGACCTGGGCTGCATCGTCGGAGAGGTCTACAACGAGGAGACACAGAAGTGTGACGCGCCTGAGAATGTGCGCGGATGGTCAGTATTTTTTGTGTATTTTTTCTTTTTGATCATCGCCTCTGATGGAAAACTAGACGTAACTACAAAGCGACTATTGTATGATAAAAAACCTCTTTTTCTAATCTTCGTTTCCGTTTACATCCTAAGCTGATTTTTGTCAGTTTTTAAGATATCCTTCTAGACCGTTTAGATGAATTCCGAGAATTTTGATTTCAATCAATAAGAACTATGACCAGCAATTAAAATCAAGTGGCTGATATGATTCTAGTTGACTACATGCTGATTCTAACTAGGGTCAATTGAATTCGTTTTTTCTTGTGTTCTTTTTTTGTTTGCCACGTTAATAAGTGCATCTCAAACCAATTTTCAGTAACTTTAGGTTTTTATTATTTGAAAAATATATTTAGTTATTATTTTTAATTGGCAATATTAGTTACCACAAATACAAATTATTATCGTTATGGGTGAAAGTCATCTGATACACACAAATTCCATAAATAGTGTTTCTAAATGGCGTAAGGAAAGCGGCATAAGTAGGTAGTTACATTTTCTACAATCACTCGTACTCAACTTTTCCTATCTACATTTCCAAGTAAAACAATAATTAACCAAAGAGGTCAAAGTCAGTTACAAAATTCCCTTTTATAACAACAATGGTTACTTGCAACAGTAATGGCTCGTGGCTGGAATATTTTCCGGCTCATAGAGCGGCGACGTAATGCACGTAATTACGAAAAGAAATATTATTATGCTAATTGGGAACATTTCGCGCTCCAGTTCGCTGCGAAAGACTTTGTGGCTATTTTGGTAGTCGTAAATCAACATTTTCTTATTTTTTCCTCATAATTGGCTTAACGATTAGATAGTTGTCTGACCTGTTACTGTTGCGGTTAAGATTTCTACTCAAATTTAAACTTTGCTAAGTATCTGATTAATTAAACTACTTATTTACAAATTAATTGTACCTTCTTTTGAGAGAATCCGGTTTTGTATTTCGATACTAACTCAAAATAAAACTAGCATTGGGGAGCTAAATAACAGTCTGGATTTATTATACATATTGCTTGTGAAACATAAAACATGATTTCGATTCGATGAGTTGAACGTCAGTTATATGTAAAATAATTTGTTTAGTTTTATTATCTTATCACGATATGCTTCAAAATTATACAAACATTTCCTGTTAATAGTCTTCTCTTCATTGATTTAATTACTCAAAATTAGCATTCACAACTATGAAACCCTTCACTGTGCGTGGCCCGACACGCACTTGGCCGGTTATTTTTGTATTTATTATCGTTACTCAGTTAGATATAGGTATATAGTTACAGACTTCGTCGAGCGCGGTGATAGCGCTCCTGAACATTTTATGCATTTAAAACCTTTTAACATGAAATACTTTTTATAAATGATTTTTAACATGTTTGTCTGTCTGTTCACAGTGAGGACTGGTACAAGGACGCCGAGGACGCGGCGCCGGCGCCCAAAGCGAGGTCTTAAGCCTCTAGTGATACAATACTCTAGCTTACTCTAAAGACTTAAGTTAATAAATAAGTTAAACAAATTATTACTGTGTTTCATTCCATAACCCTTTCATGATTATATCTGTCGAGCCTAGAAAACCACATAGATTTGTCTCTCAAGAAGTCAGCGACCACTTAGTTGTTCTCTGATTCGATCAAACCAATGGAATGGTTAAGATGAAGATGGATACTGATAAGTCTGGAATTGATGATGATGCAATCTTATCCTTAATCTGATCCAAAATGATCCAGACAGCCACATGGTACGACAGACGAGGTTTTCCATCCATGTTAACTCTTAAACCAGTATGTTCTTATTAGGTACACTTAAGACATAGATGTGATACGCAGTTGTACTACTGAAAAGTATTGTTAATCATAATTTAATCAAATGTTAAATTAATGTGGGTTAAGCGATTATAACACTTTCCGATTATAAGGAAACCAAAAGAGTTAGTCTCGAATGGTCTTAAATGCAAATAGAAATCGGAAGATGTAATCGCAGTTAGGACAGGTAGGATCCTAGTTACAGGCAAATTGGAAGTTCCAATTGCTCTAATCCTCAGTGTAATCCCAACGCTACTTTATAAGATGACTTGGTGCGTTTTGTTCACTTAAAAATATATTTTTTACAATACGAAGCAACGTGTGATCATTTTAATTTACAGTCATTTATGAATATAGCTGCGAAAAATGCTTTTTGGATTAAAACTTCATTTCTTATAACTATTCAAAAACTGAAATAGGCTGATTTGATGTCGAGTGTAACAGATAACAAAACGCGGAAATAACCATTGAGTTGACACAGACATGCCGTCGAGTTACCCCTTTTCTTTAAGCTACGTCTAAATTGTGGGCAAAAAGGTTAACAAAGATACTTATTCGTACTTATATTTTTTTTAAACTAAAAACCGACTTCAACCCTTTTTTTATCAAAAGCGGATGGGTAAAAACTACTCATCTTGCTTTTGATAAAAAAAAATATGGGACTATCCAGAAAGTATACAATTTCCAAATCGGTGTAGGGGTCTTTATAATAATCTATGAACATATATAAAACTACCCCCTATTTTGGAAAGTGGTTAAAAAATAAGTTCATAACATAACTACATGGCTGGTGGACACTTGGACAGCTTGATTTAATTTTGCGGATTTTTCAATATTGTTATTACTTATAACATATACAATAATAGTAGTAAATATTAATAACAATAGTAGAAACATAAATGCATGAAGCTAGAAAACTCCGAATAACAATTTTAAGACCAAAATTTCAACATTAAGTAGTTTCGGTGACCAGATTGGCAAAAGGTCAAAGTTTCTTACTGTATTGCCAAGGTTAAATGAGAGAGTCATCGGACAATACCTGTTAAACAAATCTATAAGTAGGCAAAGGAACTGATTATGCAGCAAAGGATGGAAACCGGCTTCACTTAATTGACCTTAAGTATAGTAGCTTAAAATTTTAAATCATTTTGCATTTGGGTGATCTTTGTTATTGTGAAACGATAACTTCACTATTGGGCATAAGCAATAAACGGTAGCTTAGAAGAATGAATGCGTAACCCCAGCAAAATGTTGCGCCGTAGAGAAATAAGAGTATTACAGATAGTTGGTTCATAGTAAGCCTCATTTCGTTCAAATATAGCAAAATGTGTTCATGTTGTATTTTCGAAGTTATTCGAGAAAAACTGATTAGAAGAATATATATGAGTGAGCAAAATATTTTATTGGCAATTAATTTGTAGGGTTCCGTACCCAAAGGGTAAAAACGGGACGGGACCCTGTTACTAAGACTTCGCTCTCTGTCCGTCTGTCCGTATGTCTGTCACCAGGCTGTATCTCAAGAACCGCGATAGCTAGACTTGAAAATTTCACAAATTATGTATTTCTGTTGCCGCAATAACAACAAATACTAAAAACAACCTAAAATTAACGTTTAACGGTTTATCCCATAAAATAAATGCGATTTTTTTGCTCTTTTTTGCTCGATATCAATAATGGCAACAGATAGGCACTTGAAATATATACAAAATTACTAATTTTTTTTATATTATTAATAAATAAATTAAAATAAAATAAATATTTAAGGGGAGCTCCCATACAAAAATCTTGATTTTTATAGATAATGGTACGGAACCCTTCGTGGGCGAGTTCGACTCGCATTTGGCCGGTTATTGGTACTTGCACTACTGTATTACTTACGTTCATTGATCAAGGTGTTTTTTATATGGTAGCCTACATATAAACCGTATGGTAAGCTTCAGTAACTGGCCAAGTCTGTAACTGGCCACGCGCAATATAGGGTTCCGTAGTTGCGAATACCGACTTTGAGTTCGTACCACTAAAAAAGACTAAAAACCATGCAGTTCTAATATCTATGCATATATACAATATTTGTATGAGATTTTCCTTTTCCGAGTACATTTCATAAATTAGTTACCTACAACTTTTTTACTTTGTAAACTCTACTTAGCTCTGATAGTTTTCCATTAAATTTCGTTATAATATATTCGATACTGCTGTAAGTTTTTTCACGTATCCATAAGCGTTAAGCTGAGAGTGTTGGGAGATTTAAATATATTTTACGGAGTTAAAAAGATAATAACGAGTGCTGTATTATCACTTTAGGAAGTGGGATAAGGAAAGGAAGAAGAAAGAGATAATAACGATCAATATCAATACTTACCCTGAAGATATGAACTTTTATTTGATACAGAAAAAAAGTTAATATGGACATGACATGCACTCAAAGTATTGATTGATGTTCACGATAGTTAGTTTTGTTTGTCTGACTGTCTGAAGAGAGAGAGTAAGGTATCTAGTGTTGTTAATTTCAGATGATATAGATATGTTTAGAAAGTGTTTTGCTGCCATTGTGTTGTTATGTAACATACGTAATATACTATTATTGATATAATTTCGATAGTATTATAGTAGCAGTCACAATTACAATTGCGATGTCATACATAAATAAATTCATATGTATATATCGAAGTATATAGCCATATATTGAAATTTATAGGTGTACTGAAGTTTTTTTAAGATAGGATGGGCAATGGGCATACTACCTAATTGATTTTAGTCCACGTAGAAAAAAACCCTAAGATTTTACTTACTAATTATACAATGTCCTTTTTTATTAAGTACAAATATTTTAAGGGGTGATTCAGTCCATAATTTTGAACAACTTTTCCCAATAAATTTTTATCGAAATACGAAAAAATAATTTTCATTTTCCATAGTAATGATATCACGTGACTACTTCGATTTCTATGGAAACCTAAAATTTTTTTTTCCTATTTCGATATACGTTTATTGGGAAAAGTTGTTCAAAATGATGGTCTGATTCACCCCTTACAATATTTGTACTTAATAAAAAAGGACATTGTATATGTAGGGTCATACATACGTACATACATTCTATCACGTCTTTATCCCTGATGGGGCAGACAGAGCATTTTAGGTTTTGCAGCTCTAAGCAGAGAGCCTAGGGCTGTAAGATTCAATGGCCATTTTTAGCTTGATGTGAACTAGAATGTGGATGAATCAAAATAGTGATGGTTTGCTAGCCGCATCGCCTATTAACATAAATTTTCGCTCATTCTCTCGCTCGATTGGCTCTTACGATCTGCGCAGGAAGAAAAGCAGCTGGTGCATTCTAAGTTTTTTTTTTTCTCCCAGACCAGCGTGGATGTTTAATTATATCTATGAGTATTTATCCAAACTTAAAACCTTTGAGGTTTGATATTATGTAAGAATATAATGTTTTAAACTCTATTTAATAGAACCTGCAGTGGAACGGAAAGTTTTTGTGACCTGTGAACGTACAAATGATTAATGTTATTCCTCTTACACATTTCTTTTCAATTCAGTCACTAGTGGCAAAGTAAAAGCTTGCATTAAAAATAGCACTCCTACTATTGCTATTGTCACATCTCCTTTCAATTATATCATCAACCGTTGATCAACCGCCCATAATTAGAGTGGTGACATGACAAGCTTGGAGAGCATTTGTATGGCACCTATTTAACATGTAAGTATGTCAAAGACAATGCACTTTCAAAAATCCGCTCTCCCATGAGCTTGAGATCAGTTGTCATTTGACATTTGTATGACCTTTAGCAAATACATGCAGAGGTGCGTGCAAAATCACGGTTCACATAATGTTACATACAAAAAATATATACCTACGTATATACCTAGTAGGCTCTTTGCATTACTTCGGTGGTAGTTACAAACAATTATCCGAGTACGTAGACCTCATATTATTAAATATTTATTTTTTCGGTAATTAATTTTTTTTTTTTCGTTTAGATAATCAAAGTTCCATTTAGTTTTTTTTTATAGGTATAAGATGTAACAAAATATGCTAAACTATTGTAGGGGTGAATTCAATCCGTCATAGTAAAAAAATTTCCCCAAGAAACATATTTTGAAATATGAAAAATTGCTTTCCATACAAACTTTAATCAGCTGATTGGGAAACTTGTATGGGAGGCCAAAAATTACTTTCATATTTCGATACGTGTTCCTTAGTGAAAGTTGTTCAGGATCATGAATTGAATTCACCCTTAAAATAGTTTTAGAATATTTTGTTGGTTAGAACTTATATACATACATATTTTAATATTCCGTCATCTATTTAGAAGGATTCTCAGGTTCCTTTTATTTATTAAAAAAATTCCTTCGATCTACAATTACTATATGCGCGAAAGGAGAAGCTGCATTCTGTGTTTTTTATTTGCTCCCAGACCTTCAAGGAAGGACATCTGTCTAGTTTTACAAGGAGAGCCAAAAAAAAGGTTGTAGTTAAAATGTAAAGTCTATTATCTTTGTTTCTATATATATGTTTTGAAAGCCCTGTATAGTTACTGTTTTAGATAGTGTTTTAATAAATCAAGTTTTTGTTTTACGGGTCTTAATTTGTTCAGTCCAGAGAAAGGCAGATTATAATGAGATTGCATGTCATATTTTACAGGCTAACGATTAAAGCGTTAAACTCAGTTAATGTATTTTTACTTTAATTAGAGAATAAAAATGCACCGCTGTAATTAAAAGATGCATTGTTTTTATTAGTACCATTCACTTCCCTTTGGCAACTGTTTTAATAAAGAGATTGTGAGGACCAAACCAATCAGAATAATTTTGGTGATCCTTAGAGCCCGATTGTTTTAATAAGTTCCAAATCGGAACTTTAGAATAGTGACGCGGTTTTGATAGATGCTCTCTCTTCGACTCTTAGCAATATTATTACCCATATAATGTAAATATTATACAAATTATAAAACAAAATTAGTAATAATGCTTTTTGAACAAGTAAAATGTAAGTTTATAAACCAAAGTAGTCAAGTGGGTATTATTGTAAAAAAAATATCAAACAGACAAATATATAACTTAATACCTGTACGGAATACCAAACAAGGAGAAACCTTTATTTTGTCTGGCATTTTTAAAATAAAAGGCCAGGGAGATAATTTCCTGCTATTCCTGTCTTACCAAAATAAAATTTATCTTAAAATAAAATAAGAAAAGGAGTTGATAACACAGCAGCAGCTTTCAGAGGTCGTCGACCTCAAAACTGAGAGGTGGTCTAATCACGGTTAACTCAATTCTGCTGGCCTCCAAATGCATTCACCTTGCGAACTGGACCTCTATAGCCGATTGTTTTTTTTTTCTTTGAGAAAGGAGTCTTTGTGATGAGGTCTTGATGATAATGTCACGACTTTAATCTCCTAATTAGTGGTGCAGAGTAAGAACATTTGGACGTATGTGGGATTTATTTGGTAATTTAGTTTGACTTAATATTTTTTAACTGAATGTTTTGATATACTCGTATCTAAGTAGATTAACCGAGTAAGCGGATTTATACCGGAGATAAGTTAAGTTGTAGCTCTAAGTGTGTTGCTATCGGAAAAGCTGAGCGTAAATTAGAATAACCAATATAAACAAAAATATGTACTTACACAAAATACCTATATGTGTCGACGGTTCAACAATATATTAAGTTAACATACAAAAAAAGAAAATCACTATATGCACGAATTTAGATAATCTTAACTTACGTCTCAAACGTTCACAAATAAAGCTTTTTGAGTTTTATTTGATATCCGGTTATGTGAGCGACATAGCTAAAAATATTATCTTCGATATAGTCTTACAGAAATCGCAGTCTACCATGATTTTTCTTTGTACACCATACTTACTTCCTTTAAGTCCTGAAAATTGAGGTTTCTAGCTTTTTCAATTACAGAGGGATTAAAATATATGTCTTTGCAAACTTTTTGGTTCCGCTTGGCATAAGTTGGCATGCCAAATTGTCGGGGTTTCAATTCTATAATATTTAGGTAATTAAAGAAGGTAAGAAGACGTAATAATATTATAATATTGTAAATATAATTTATTGTCATGAAAAATTATAGTCGGAGAGCATGCATAAAAAGAGTAATTAGTGTTCACAAAGCAAAAGAGGTTTGCAAGGATCGTAGTAAGAGGAGGCCCATAGTCTCTGCCTACCCCATGGAAAACAGGCGTGAAAATATGTATGTATATATGTCATCATTATCATCAAGTCTTTTAGTCTCCACTGCAGAAGCACGACCCTCTCTGTACTACCAGAGCCATACTTGGCCAGGGCAGCCAGAGGACTTGGCCTCTCCTTGCTGGCCAGGCGGGTTGGAGAGGTCTCATTGAAGTTTATAAGCTTTGTTTAGCTTGTATTCCCTAAGTCGCCTTCTACGACATCCACGGGAGGACTTGGAGTGGCGTTATTCTACTCTGCTAGAAACTATACGGCAAATATGTATATGGTATGTATGTATATATGTATGTAAATTATAGTCGTTGCTAACGTAAGTAGTTGTAAATATTTGAATCATGAATACGTGATAATTTAACCTGTTATTGCAATGAATGTGAATCCTATGAAAGTTCAATAACACGAAGTTTCGACACGTAGGTACAGTGAAAGGATGTCTGGGAACATCAGCCGAGTCTGCGTTGCCTAAGTAAGCTTTACAACTTTATAATCGATTTGATTTATGTTTAATTTAATCGTGAATCCTGTTTGGTTGGTCTCCATTAAATATAATAGTAGAGTAAGTATTTATAGGCACATAAACTTGCTCCCATGCTGGTCTGGGAGAAATAAAAAAAAAACTTAGAATGTACCAGCTGCTTCTCTTCCCACGCAGATCGTAAAAGCCAATCGAGGGAATGGGCAAAAATGCAAATCATGTTAACAGGCGATGCGGCTAGGAACCCATCACTGTATTGATTGCTTTTCCATCTTCTAGCCCACCATGACGCTAAAAGTGGCTTTTGGGTCTTGCGGCCCTGGGCTCTGCATGCGGCCTGGCAACCGCAAGACTCAAAATGCTCTGTCTGCCCCATTAGGGATAAAGACGTGATAGTATGTATGTATGTATAAACTTGCTAGTCTGGGAGCTGAATATCTCAGCTGCTCTTCCTGCTATAAAAATGTCATAAAATGTACTTAAATGTAGAATATTATCGACTGCCTCCGTGGTCCAGTGGTCAAGGCGATCGCCTTGTGATCCGGAGGTCGTGGGTTCGAATCCCACTGCAAATCATACCATACTGCGATCACTGAAAGGGAAAACTATTAAAACTTACCATGTATGTATCATCTTTAAAATACAGTTGTGCAATAAATAATTTTGACTTGACTTTGCTTCAACAACCCGTCTGACCAGTGTGGTCATTATTGGCAAATCTCCAAAAATTGGGAGATGTCTTTAGTCCAGTAGCAGTGGATTGATATGGGCTGCAGATTTTGGAAGAGTAGAGTATATTTGCGTCTTACCTTCTTATCATAGTACGTTCCCTTTTGCATCCTTGGCTACATTGCTTCGGAAATCTGTGTTCTCTCTGGCTCGTACTTTCCAAAGATGTTTGCTACTTTTTTTTAAACCTGCTGGCAAGGGTTTTCCTCATCTCTTAGCAAATTTCACGATCGTGTGCCACTTCCAACCATTCCCTCTCAAACTGTCGCATCCAGGGCCTACCATCTTCGTGTGTCCACTTTGCTACCTAAAGATGAAAAACAAAAAAGAATCAGAGTGAAACAATTTGCTTTTCTATTGAACAATTTATAGTTAACCTTGTTGGGTCGTTTTACCATTTCTTACGCCTTGGTACTACGATTTCACAAGTCATAAAAATTTTATTATGCGCGGAGACCTTTACCAAAAATGCGTAGGTACATTCCTGAACATTGCAAAATTGTTTTTTGTATGTCGGTTAGTTGATTATTAAGGTTCTATGTAAATTTTACGAGTATCAAAACAGAAGCTTGAATATTCCGTTTAAAACCAACACTTAACTTGTTTCTCATCAATAAATAACAATATCTTTATGTTTTCAAGAAAATATTTTTATTCAGTGGTATTGTTTGTTTTATATAAAATATTAACCGATCACATACACAGTAAAAGAGCCTATTTTACCTATACACAAAAAAATACACACGTATTCCTAGGTCAGAAATATTCCAATAATTATTATAACTATTTTTATACAATCACATTTAAAGATTCTCACATATTTACGTGGTCTGTTTTTAAATATGTATACTAACAAAAAGAAAACAATGGAAATGACTCTGCGTGCTTTCGTCGAATTATGCTTACATTATAAAATTGTTGGAGCGATTGACAGTTATACTTTTATATGTACATGGTACCTGAACTTAGTTAAGTAACTAGAACTAGTTGCCTATTTACTTCTAAGTTGTGTTTTTACAAATAAAGTACAGTATTCAAGAATGACTTAGCGCCTTATAGATATGTACGTACTAGCATTTTGCATTAGTTAATAGCCCCAAAACAATTACGTCACAATCTCGCATTGTTTTAATTATTTTGACATGAGTAAGTAATAAAGATCGTGACACGCAATGCCAGGGTGTGTACCCTGCCGTAGACCAGTCTGTAGAATTTCAGTTGCTCAACCTTATCAGTTACCTACTATAGTTGCTTAATTTGGCCCAGCGGCTTAGAAACTTTTCAAGTTTCTAAGCCGCTTCATCTTTTATTTAGCATTGTTAAAAAATACATGTACTGACTTGACTTAGAATAAAAATGGTGGTACGCAACACCATGCTAGGGTAAGTATTGTACCCGGAGAGCAGTCTGGTAGACTTTCAGTTGCTCAACTTAATCATATAATTCAGTAACTTAATTTGGCCCAGCGGTTCAGAAAAGTTTTTAAGGCATTGATGGTAAAGACAGCTTTTATTTGGCATTGTTTGTTAATAAAATCCATGTTAATGAGTAAGTAATAAATATCGTGATACACAATGCTAGGGTGTGTATTGTACCCGGATAGCAGTCTGGTAGACTTTCAGTTGCTCAACTTTATTTGGCCCAGCGGCTCAGAAACCTTTTAAGACATTAGAGGCAAAGACAGCTTTTATTTTGGCATTGTTAATAAAATACTTGTTAAATTATTCTGACGTGAGGTAGTAATAAATATCGTGATACACAATGCTAGGGTGTGTATTGTACCCGGACAGCAGTCGGGTAGACTTTCAGTTGCTAAACCTTATCAGTTACCTATTACAGTTGCTTAATTTGGCCCAGCAGTTTAGAAACTTTTCAAGATATTGATCATTAGTCTTTATTTCATACAAATTCCATAAAGAATGTTTGTTTTGTCGTTTAGAAAAGGGTTTCTAATTTGAATCGTACGGCAACTTCGTTCTTCTTCTTTTCGTGTGTGTTAGTCACTAACACTAGTGTCAGAGTTTTTAAACCGCCTTATAGGCCTCTGACATGGTTTTAGATAACGACCAATGTCAAAGACGAGTGACGAGGACCGACGGCTTAACGTGCCCTCCGAAGCACGGACCATCTTACTTATCAGACAATCAAGTGATCAGCCTACAATTTCCTAACCAAACTAGGACAACAACACAAAGTCATTGCCCCCGCCGGGAATCGAACCCGCGACCTCCGGGTATGAGCCGAACGCTTTAACCACTACACCACGGAGGCAGTTAACTTCGTTATTAGCTTGCGATAGTTTGAGAAACTTTGCTCGAAGCTATGCTGCTCTCAGCTAGTTATATCATGGCACTATTGTACTAATGTCTCAATATGACGATGACAATGAAATGTTAAGATTGATAACTGGTAACGTAATTTAGTAATGGTGTGAGGTCATGCCTGAACTTTTGAATTATACAATTTGTATTTTCATTTTGTTGTATTTTCATAAAAAGCGATTACGGAATTTTATTGGAAATGATGTTAGATACTATGAAAAACTAGGGCCGTATGTAATAATTTATAACAATTATTGCGATTTTAAATGGAACCAAATGGTTGAAAAAACTAAATGTACGGCCCTAATTAATGTATAATATAAATAAATATTATAATATGTAATATCAAAAAATATACTGTGACCAGAACGCATAAAAATAGGAATTTTCTAGATAATTCCTATTTTCACCGCATAACATACATACAGTACACATTAGCACTTAGTCTTAAAACTTTTAATTACATACTTAGATCTTTATTCTTTGCATCGTAGTTTGTCAGTTGGTCACCAATTAAAACATATGAATGGAAATGAGAGACATAAAAAAATTCTCATATAATATCTCCGATCAAAGATAATATTAGTATATGTATCGTTATTTCAGTAGCCAGAAATGCGCCGTATCTGAATATGCTATATGTCCTTATTCAAGAAGATTCAGATTCCACATGCATCTGAAAATTCTTTCATGCAGTTCTGGGAGAAAAAAACAAAAAACTAATGTGCTTCTCTTCCTATGTAGATAGTAAAGCTGATCAAGAGAATGGGCGAAGTTGCGAATCATTTTAATGAGCGATGCGGCTAGCAACCCGTCACTATTTTGATTCCATTTTTTACCTTTGCGACCACCAACACGCTCAAAGTGACCCATAGGGTCTCACGGCTGGGCTTTGTCTATTTAAAGCTGCAAAACCCAAACCACTGTTAAGCGATTAGAGTTATGTAAATCAAAAAAGAATATGCTCTAGTCTTTATGATTCACTAATAAGTGAGGCAATTCAATGCAACATCTCTACACCAAAATAAGACTTCGTCACGAGAGGTCGAAGGGTGGACGACTACTTAATTATGAATGATGGAAAAAAACCCGCAGCTTCTTCACAGATATTTGTTTAAAGATTTAGATAATAATCAGAATTAATTATACTGTCGCATAATAAAGACGGCAGGGAGACTAGAAGCCTCGAACTTATAAGAACGTTAAGCACTTGCATTAAAATACATACTGGACAACTTTTCACCATGAAATTGACCGTGGGCCGAGGTCATCTCCTTGTGAACCCGTATTGGACTATATTCAAAAAGTAAAGTTCTAGTCACACAGAACCCTTCTTAAATAACTGTACCTATGTGTTTTTGGGTAAAATCTTTAATTTAAACAAAAATATTTATAGCAACTTGTCGAAAACAATCAACATCAAAAGGTGTATTGATACATTTTAATTAAGTACTTACCTAATTTAAATTAAAAACAAGTTAATAAAGATTTAGCTCTTCAGATTAAAATTTATAAAATAACTTAGCAAATGAAATGCAAACAAATATCTCTTCGCTTCTTTTGTAGCCATTTAACTATCAACAACAAAGCTAACAATTCACATGTATCATGTATAAGTCTGAATACAAACACAAAAATTACGTAAGTACTTAGGTATACATACAATTATACAATATTAATAGAAAGTCGTAAGTGCAGGTTGACCTAATGCTTTCCTATTTGAATATAAATCTTCCGGCGTACTTTGACTATCTCCGTGGCGTAGTGGTCAACATGCTAGTCCGCCACCCAGAGGTCCCGGGTTCTATCCCCGGTCAGGGCAAGTTGGAAAATGGCCTTTTTTAAAAAAGCCCTGGTTCTTGGATGTTTATCTATACATGTATTTGTTATAAAATATAGGATCATTGAGTTAGTATCCCATAACACAAGTCTTAAACTTACTTTGGGGCTAGCTCATTCAGTGTAATTTGTAACTATTTGTTTGTTTGTTTGGTCAGTCGAAATAAATTACAGATTTTTGAAATTACAATAAGTAAAACACGATAAGAGGCAGGAAAGGAGAGGTCAGAAGATCTCGTTACCGGCAGCCGGCGGGCATGCATGAAAAGAGTGATGAGTGTAGATAGAGCAAAAGAGGTATGTCAGGATCGTTGCAAGTTGAGGTCCATAGTTTCTGCCTACCCCTGTGGGAAACAGGCGTGATAATATTTATATGTATGTATGAGAAGAGGCAGCAATAATTAAGCAAAGTAATTATTTCTTAAAGCGTATTATTTATTTTAAAATAGATGTACATGAGATAGATGGCACATACAAATAGTAATTCAAATTACAAAAGCACTACTTATCGTAAAAAAAGATCTCTATTAGCAGGCCTATAGAAAATTTTACGGGATTTTTTTTATTATATCTTTTCCAAAATGAATGTCCTTTCAAACTGAAAAACCATCCAAATCACTCTGCACATGGCGGTCCTGTGTGATTTGGACTTTATTACACGGTGGTTGTCCATACATTGTCACTTTTCTCAATAACTTTACAACCGGTTCGCTAAAGCGGTGTGTTTGTTTACAGTGATAGCCTACAATATATCCTCTATTTACCCTTGCTAACTAGGTACATAGCTTTCTATTGTGGGATGAAGGATTGATCCTGATACTCTACAAGGTATGATCTTTAGAAAATGCCCTGTTTTGAGTCATTTGTCTTATATTATTATAATAATCCCTTTATCGGGTTCTACTACGTGTATGGGAGGAGAGTTAATGTTTTTTCTATCCTTTCAGACCAATATGGAAGACTTTAGATAATTTCACTCTTTTGTGCAAAAGGGCGGCGTAATTTATTTGTACATTTGTACATAGTGTTTCAATATCCGTCAGTAGTAAAATAACAAAATACGATGATACTGAAGTTCAATATCAGTAAAATTGAATTCAAGGAAAAACAATAAAATTAGTAATGTCCAAAAAATGTGTAATAGGAAATAGTAATTACCAAAATCACCTTAACATCAGCGCGCCCACTTTAATCGCGCGTCCTTTAGAGCAAGCGCTTACATTGCTCGCTCGGGCAATACCAACCAGCCTGTGAAAGGAAACGCACGCGTACCCAGGTCATTGAAGTAGTATTTTTTAAACAATTATAGTAATTGATTCCCAAAATGAAGTTGGTTTTCTTCGGATTAGCGGTTTGTGCTCTGGGTAAGTTTTTAAAGTTTTTTAATCAAGCTTTAGTTAGTTTTTAGGTATTTTTACTTTTTCAGCCCCCACTGTAAAATAAATTGATTTATTTGACTTTTGAATTTACATAATTGTAAATCAGAGGTGTTATTAGTTTTACATGTGTATCTATGTGTCTGTATGTGCTCCCAAATCCATTAAAAACTGATTGGGACTATGACTTGATCTAGAGTGTTCTTAAATTTTGTCTGAAAATAATAGGATCGTATTTAATACACTTAAAAAAAAAAGAATCTCAACTGTTGATTACGACAAAGAACTAATATCTAGAATCTACTAGAATTTCTCAGCGATTTTGAGTGACAAATACCTGTTTATTTTTTACCAATGAAATCTGAGTGGAAACTTTGCATAGTTGAACACCGAGTTTAGGCTAGCGATTTCATTTTAAAAACAAACTTTGTATAAATTATCTGGTCGCTCTATGAGTCACTATCTAAATAATTAATTTATGCTAGATATGCGAGAGATAAATAAATCTTATAAATGTACCAACAATACACACAATTCAATCAGAAACAATAAATCAATCAAAATACATTACATATCTCTACTACCACGCTCTGTGTAAACTTTCCAGACACAAGTCTAGATCAAACTATATACTAGTTTTTTTATACATATGTATTTAACTAAACGATGACTATAAACTTTTCTCCTTCTCTTTTATCCATATTAAATAACAATATTATTTATATTATAATTGCTATGACTAGCACCCGCCCCGAACAATTTGAACATGATCTTTAGATTCAACATATGATTTATACTGATTGTTATTTGTTGTGTTTCTCAAATATCTTTAGAGTAAGTAATCAGGATTTATAAATCCACTTTAGGAACTTAATTTCCTGGTTTGATGACTAGGGTTTTTGTGAGTCATTCGTACCTACATTGTTAAAATACAGTTAGTTAATAGTAGATTATCTATATAGAATGTTGAGTCAGGCCTAGGTTTATTTCCACTGTAGCCTACGTCAAATAGAACTAAGAGAAAATTTAAAGAAACCGTCAATTATTTTAGTTGAATCGGTATGCAAAATTAATTTGTAACCTAATTAATTAAAAACTCGTAACAACGTTATTATATGGATTGTTATTAGTACAATGATTATAACTTTGTATACAATACAAATAGAGACTTTCAACAACAACGTTTCTAAAGAAATAAGAAAGTGGATTCGCGTAGCTAAATATATTTGAATTTTCATAATACACATTATATAATGATACCTTCTATTACGTAGATATGTCTGTTTGTTGGTCTGTATGCACTTATACTAGAAACTATGGGATGTGATATAAATTTAGAGGTATGAATATATTATTTGGGGAGGGCCTATGTCTAGCAGTAGGCGTCCTGTGGCTGATATGATGATGTGATGAATACACAGTAAAAAAAAATCGCTTTTCGGCGTCAGTCATTCTGCACGCTTAGTTAGATCATTTATATTACGCAACGGATTTTTAGGCAATTTATATTAATGAACAGAATAATTCAAGAGGAAGGTTCACATAGTTAATACATTCTGTATAATAAGTCGGAGCAGGCTGCTAGGTGTATGCAAAACCCGGACGAAGTCATATGACCAACAAAGGCAAGATTCCACAGATAATTTTTACATATTTGCGAACCGAATTCTTCGAGGGAGGAAGTGAGTTTAATACGCAGGTAATGAAAGTGGATTCAGAAGTGGTTGTCACCGGTTTGTTACCGATTGGGACCTGCGCTTGCGACGATGTGAACCGCTTCTAAGCGGGGTTGCCAGAAATATTACAATACGCTATTTTCCAACAAGTCAAATCAGATACTTTTTTCTAAACGTCAAAACAAACAGTTTCTATGGGATTTTGTATGAACTACAGGCAGATGACGACATAGTTTTTGGAGTAAAATACCGCTCTTATTATCAGTTTTTCTGCAATAATACATTTAAAATCACGTTAAAATGGATATGTTCACAGACGCAAGTGACATTATTTGCGAGATTTTATTTTGTTATCATTATAAAAAAAATATTTTTTGGCATCACAGACTTTGTGGGATTTGGACCTATAGGGTAATAAATTATACTCAACCATCTATCTATGTTTTTTTTCTGAATTACGTTAATAGGCTATACGACTAGCAGCTCCTCCACTATCACCTTAAGTCTACGTCTACCTAGTTAGGGATAATGACATGATAGTTTGTAAATCACTTTATGAATTTTTATGTGGTTCCGCTACTATTATGATTTTACATTCAATAGAGTCAGCGTAACAAAAGATGAACCTAATATCCGGGCGGTAAATTTAAAATACATATTTTTTATTTAATTTGGAACCTTATTAACATTATTAATGTAAAAGTTCATAAAAAAACACATTTTTGAATAATATTAAAAACCAAAATGTATCAAATCTTTTTATAAAGAGAGATTTTTTAAAATTCTTTAGTGTTTAACCCTGCCCGGATATTAGGTATTTCTTGCATTGGTTAGACTATATCATGCGAAGTCAGAAATACAGACATGAGTAAGTATTACCTAAGTATAAATAAAAAAGTTTTAACGTGTATAGAAATAGAAACTGTTGAAAAAGCAATATTAAACAGGTGTCTAAAGAGTTTAGTTAATTTCTGGACACCTACCCTGCAACTTCCATTATTTTTCTACGTTTAACACCAAATTTCTCAACGTTTAGGTAAAATATCGGTCACCCTGGTTACCCTGCTCCTAAGTTGCGCTGCACTGCTTTGGATAATACGTTCAGCATTATAACAGGGAAAGTGTGAAAACCGGCTATTGTTTTGAGACACTTTAAATTCAGAAATTAGTTCCACGACGGTGAAGTAACTTGGAGAATAATGAGGCAATACAGCGTGATATTAAGCAAATGAAAGAAGAATATACTAAATATTTTATTAACGTTTTCCGATACTTAAGTGATTGGCACAAGATATTAATATTTCATTAATGTTCATCAATAACTAAGTATTATGCATTATGCACATTAATGTACTTTTTGTCATAAAGTCGATTAAATAGATAATTTATAATGATAATGCAAATTAGGTAGTTCATCTTAAGAGCATGGTCATATCGAATACCTATGTGACCCTCCACTATCGACCTACCTATTTATGTACAAAAAAGGGTAAAGTGAAGTTGGGTACTAGTCCTAGCTTCTTGATTATTCTTGACAAGCTGAAGCTAGTGACTTCGTTCACGTGGACTTTATGTCTCCGAAAAATGCTCATCCGGCGGAACAACTTTTTGTAAGGTATCATTTTTATATTTCTTATAGTTTAGCTGGACCATTATGGTTTTGAATCAGGTGTTTCATTTCCAAAATCAATTAATATAACAAAAAAAGTTTCTTTCGAATCAGTCCAGTATTTCTGGAGATTACCGTGTACAAACAGACAGACCTTTTTTAAAATTCTTATTTTGTTACTATTTCTGCATCACCGAATTTTTTTTTTGGAAATATGTTAATGCTCAGTCATTTTTTTAACTATTTTATTATATGTATAGATTATTTATACTAACTTTCAACGATCGAACTATAACAACAAATATACCTTTCTCATGCAACAATTAAGTACATTTAACCATTGATTGATACAGTCCTCCTTTCACTCACGAGTCCTAATGACTCAGTGCTCTAGTAAATTTGCTTAATGCATGTGTTGCAAGGGCAATTTGGCTATTGTGCATTGTCACGGAAACTTATCGAATTTTACGAAACGCTCCAAGTCACTTTAATGCAGCCAAATAGGCTGTGTGTTAAAATGTCGTAAAATATAACTTTTTGGCAATATCTTGGCCAATTATGTCGATTGATAATAATTGTAACATTCCAGTTCCCACGATAAGTTTCGGTTATGTAATTTTATTAATTACCCAGTTAAGATATTGTTAAATTGCTTGGTAATGGATGATAGTATAATATTTTATAGTTCGTTTATTAACAAGCTTTCTAAAAAATACATTAAAGCTTTAGAAAATAATAAACGAACTATACATTATTATTCGATTATCCATAACCAAGCAATTAAACTATATCTTAACTGGGTAATTAATATATTTTTCAATCTTTTACTAGATATTTTTATATAATATTAGTATAGTGTTAATAAAATAATAACTAGTACCTAACTACTTAAGGTAAATAAAAAATTTAATTTAGAGTAAAACGTCTGGTTTTAAATGAAAAAATATATATGTTAATATGTTTACATAACCTTGAGTATTTAAAAAAAATACTGTACCTATAGGTTTGTAATGTCAATAGTAAAGGTTACAAAATGTACATCTTATCATACATAGTATCACGCCTGTTTCCCACAGGGGTAGGCAGTGACTATCTGACTATACATATAACTTCTCTTCTTACGATCCTGACAAACCTCTTTCACATCATCTACACGAATCAATCTCATCATACATGCCTTTCAGGTTTGAATACATCTTCATGTACATTTTCCTCTCTCAATAATACTTTTGCACACCCATTATCACGCTGAAAATGGCTTTTAGGTTTCATAGACCTGGGTTTGTCTACCAGTAAGAGATAAAAACGTGAGTATGTATTTGTAGATATTACAGGTTCATTCTATTACGTACTTAAATGCTTTAAACAGCCATTAGCCGTATCTACGTCTAGCAAAATATGCAGTAGAACAATTATCTAAGTGTCTATTATTTAATCGGCTCAATTTGTTAAGTGACCTTTAATGCAAGTAGGTACAGTATCTACTTACAGTGTGCAGTATAAAATGTCACTGCACACAATACTCGTATAGTTTTCGTAATTCTAGCATGATATCGTAGTACCCGAGTCTTTAAGTTAGGGTTGACATAAATTGGGATTAAACTTTTGCATGTTATACTTTTTTTAAATGCTTTGAAATTTTCGAAATGTTCATCATATATATATAAGGTCTAACGAAATATACTGAAACTATTTCAGGGGTAAATTCAGTCCGTGATAGTGAACAACTTTCTCCAAGAAACATATGTCGAAATTTGAAAAATAACTTTTGGCTTTACATACAAACTCGGATCGGCTATGTTGTTAAACCTTACATAATACATTTTTATGTAAGAAAGAAAATTCAAATTGCCGAATCCCCTTTAGTCTAGCAATTGATAAGATAGAAGGAAAACATCATTACCAAGATAGTGAAGTTTTGTATAAAGTGAAGATTTTATCAGAATTATCTTCAATGGTATTAACCCTTTTGCAAATCTACATAGATCTTTTGGGTTGGTTTTTACTATCATAATCTTGTAAGTCAATTTGCAACGATTTGAAAGCAAGAATCGTTACTCACGTATTTTCGTGATCGTTCAGAACGTGTAAGCAACGTTTATGTTTCAAACTTATGACAAGCTCCTGCATCTACTTATTCTTATGTACAAATACATCTAAATGCAAGAGTACCTAATTAAAACCTATTTTTTAAAAATTGCATCCTTTTTTGTAAGGACTTTTGTGATGTATAGATATTGTTAGATTATCTTTTAATCTTAATTATGGCGTGAGAAAACACAACACAATTTATTTAACTTTTTCATTTCAAGTATGAATTTTCCGGGGACTGTTTTTTTTTGCGCAATAGCTTAAAATGGCCGTTTTTCGCAAATGTACTAAGAAAAGCTTCACTTTCTCACTTTAAAATGTAAACAGTAGTAGTTTATAAAACAGTTTGAAGGGTTTGGATAACCCTTTATGTGACCAAAACTTTTAAAAATATGTCCGTTTTCTTTAAAAAAAAAACATATTTGAAGTGGGGGCAGCACAAGACCCCGGAAAATTCGTGTATTCCCTCAACCTAATATGAAACATCACGAAAAATTTACAATACGCTATTTTCCAACAAGTCAAATCAGATACTTTTTTCTAAACGTCAAAACAAACAATTTCTATGGGATTTTGTATGAAATACAGGCAGATGACGTCATAGATTTTTGGGGTCAAATAGTGCTCTTATTATCAGTTTTTCTGCAATAATAAATTAAAAATCACGTTAAAATGGATGTTTTTAAAGACAAGTGACTTTATTTTGCGCCGTTTTATTTTGTTATCTGTACAAAATAATTTATTTTTGACTTAGGAAAATACCCAATTATCAAGTGATACAAATATCCAAAGATAAATAAATGATTTATGACTTTTGAGTTTAGAACACACAAGTGTTAAAAAATCGATATTAACTACTTACGAGTAGTTTATCTCAATTTTTTCTTGCACTTTTTTAAGTGCTGAAAAAGGGGTCACTGAAACATTGTACAAGCAACCTAGTGAACCGACTTGCATGGATCCTTCTTTGCATGAGTGTGTTTCATACAAACCTTCCAGAGACATGCTTTATATCGTAGTGAAAATTGCATAAAAATCGGCATAACAGTTTTAGAGTTTATATCAATCAATCAATCAATCAATCTTTATTTGCATAGAGTACAGACAGGCAGAAAGAAAGTCAAATATACACATTGCAATACTCCAATTAATAATATCTAAGTATGACCACTTACACATACGAAAAACAAACAAACAATTACCGTTTGTAAACTTTGTAACCAACCTGTAGGTACCTACTTATATTAAATAATAAACATTTATGGTAATCTTTTTATACCGTATTTACGCATTGGTTATTAAATATATGAATAATTCAGTTTCAGGCCAAGAGTTTGACTGTCCAGAGAAGAGTGGATTCTACCCAGACCCGTACCAGTGTGACCTCTACTACAAATGCAACAAAGGTCAGTATTGACTGTCAGAGGTCACCCTGTGACTTGATTTCCTTGCGTTACGTAAACGTAAGTAAGTGCAGCTTTTTCTAGGATTGATTACTTAAGATGAATGTACAAGATTTTTTTAACTGAGCTTAAAAAAGAAGGAGGTTATCAATTCGAATGTACCTACATATGTTTTTATGCATGTTCCCCGATTACTTGAAGAAGTCTAAACGAATTTAGAAAATTATTTTTAGTTTAAAAGGGCATACTTTTCAGGTAGTTTTATATTAAAGTCGGCTTTCAGTTTTGAAAAATTATTATAAATATTATAATAATTACAAGTGATCAAACGAGTTATTAATTTAAAAATACTGAATTATTTATTTATCAACAGATGTCGGTAGTACATTTCTGTAAAGGGCAAAGTAACAGGTGAACTAGTTTAAAAAAATAAATTGATTTTATGAAAAAAAAAACATAAAAACATATATTGGTTTTTCAAAAAAGCTTATGCACACGCCGACAGTCTGAGAACTATTTCAGTGAACGATCTGCAACTTATTATTTTCGAATTATGTTGTAGTAAATATACTCGTACCAAAAACTACACATATATAAAGCCATACCTTATTCAAAAAGAACACAAATTAAAATTACAATCATTTAATTGATTTTTAATGAAACCTAATTGCTTGCTAAAGACTTGTTAAAAACCTTTGCAACTTCCCGATATGAATCTCGATCCTTCGTAACATTGCCCACAAATCACCATTCCAACTGGCATAGTTACCACGTCAAATAGAGTGTGAACATTCCCAAGTACCTACAATGTAACCATTTGTTAGTTAACAGAATACCGGGAATCAAGCTATAATACTGAATTATTGACACTAAAATAATAACTCCCACGAAGACCAATAAATAACCACAGTTCTCACCATAAAGTAGATTATCGAAAATAGGTTAGTTAATATGTCTGTATTGTCCGTATTAATTGTTTGGTATTAACTAAGCCCAACAATTTACTACCTATTAAGTTAAGTACTCACTAAGCCTAACAATTTACTACGTATTAAGTTAGGTACTCACTAAGCCTAACAATTTACTACGTATTAAGTTAGGTATTCACTAAGCCTAACAATTTACTACGTATTAAGTTAGGTATTCACTAAGCCTAACAATTTACTACGTATTAAGTTAAATATTTATTATTGCTAACAAATTAGTACGTATTAAACATAACTTGTTGATATTATATTACCTAAATCACACTTACTAAAAAAACGCAGAAAGAAAAGCTAGTTATAAGTTAATATTAAATATGTCTATATTTCACAATTTTTCGTTTTTAGTAGAAAATATAATTTCCATCATATTTTTTTTATTAAAGCGCAGGTAGGATCTTTAACATAGTAGGTATCTACGCTCCTTAATTAACTTTTTTATTCAAACTATCATTGATCAAAATTATATTGGATTCATAAATCATGCAGAATCAAATTAAGCCACTCTTTATTAGCAAAACCTTCAAAACTAATAAGTAAGTGCATATGGTATACATTAAAATATTAGCATAATAACTCCATATTTCACAGCGTAGGTAGGAAATTGTGAAATTTTGTTACAGCATTGTATTTAATTAAATAATAGTACTTATTTAAAAACAACAGTTGAATTGACGGTTTCGATATCTATTATAAACTATTTTACTATTGCTTGCTATATCTATTATAATACTTGTTTAAAATGTTTTGAATATTGTTGAAATATTTCTAACAATCATAAACAATTATTTTTAAATTTTCGTACTTCGAAATGAGCTTGTGGGAATGTTTACCCTCATTCTAGTGTTTTAATTGAGGTTATAAAGAAATGCACTCGTTAGCGGCTACCTATTGTTCTTTTTTTTTCTTTGAAATAAAGCTGGCAAATCGTGGGAAATTACTTTTAAAAATAAAATCATATTTGTAACATGAATAAGGGAATGAGGTAACAAACCTTTGGTCGGTAAATTGGATGTGGGCAAGTTTCGACATCTTGTCAAGAACTTATTGGGTTAGCGAATTACCTAAATATGAAGGTGAGTTTAGTAAATGTCATTTAGAATTTATCTACAGAAAAATTCTTTGGCTTAATTTTATATTTCTATACATAATTAAATTCAAAAATATAATTGTATTGTACCAAAGGTTTTACTTTTATGGTAATTACAGACCACTTATAAAATTGATTGTTTGATCAATCACAGAGTAAAAGACAAAGAAATTACAGAGCGCTTAAAATTCTACAATCATTGGGCACCAAAATTTCTTATCACTTTTTAATATGCCTAAAATAATATAAATATTGCAATAGACTCGGAATATTTCTTTCTAATACACCACACCTAAAGCATTTACCTTTATAGTATGAAATATATTCAAGATCTAAGGAGCCTGCTAATCTCTTTTAAATTACTATATCACACTATATTATAAAGGCCAAAGTTTGTAAGAATAATTTTGATAAAATGGTATGCAGGAAGCCTAAAGTAGCTTTCAGTGTAGTGTAGTCATACACTACATTGAAGGCTACTTTAGGCGCAGGTTACACTGCGAGGCTATTTAATATTATATATTATTGAATTACATATTTTAATGTACATACGTACATAAAATTAATGACGTTTAATAACTTTGTTATTATAGGTAAGGCAGAAACCAGGCTGTGTCCTGACGGACTGGTGTTTGCAGACGAGAACCCCAACAAGGAGCTCTGCGACATACCCTCCAACGTCGACTGTGGCGACAGGAAAGAGCTGCGTAAGTATACCAGTTCATATCCTTACGGTTAGCGAAATGTTGACTGCTGAGGAAATGTGTACACTGTAAGCAACCAAGCGTTGCGTTCGAACTTTACACCACGAGGCGCTGTATGATATAAACACTTTTAATTTAAAGATCTATTGCCATTGAACTATCTTTTGTTCATAGTACTTATTTATAATATTATATACTAAAATCTTTATTACGTTATGTTAAATTTCATACAATTAATGTTTTAAAAAGTACTAAAGAACTACGTACCTTTTTATGATAGGAATAAAGAAAGAACCAAGATTATTATAACTGAGAAAGTGTTTTCAGTTTATCAGTTATAATAATCTTGATATTTACGTTTTTTTGATTGTTTAATTTTTAATTGATATTATGAAAAGATATGTAAAAATCTTCTCACCCCGACCTCTCCTGATCAAACCAGATGAACCTATAAAATATAAAATTGGCGAAAAATCACAAAAAATATATTTTTATTTACAGAGGAAGCTAAGCCTACTAAGGGATGTCCTCGTCAGAATGGCTATTTCAAGCACCCTGACCCACAGGTATGATCTTATTGTCTGTTTGTTTAGAAATTATTAAAATTTAAAAGCTTGGTTTGTTTATAGAGCTGAATATCAGTATATACAAAACTCAAACCACACAATACTGGTCTATACAAACCTTAACACATGATTTAATCATCATTATCATTTCAGCCGCCCACTGCTGGACATAGGCCTGGACGCAGGCCGCTCTTGATCGGTCATTTTAAAAATCTTTGGGAGAGGCTACATGATATAGTATTCTAAGGCTTTTTTGTGACGAAATTCTACTTGAGACCACCTCATTTTTGGACGAGATTTATCTTAAGAACACTTCCTATTATGACGACATGCGGTTTAGACGATCAGCTTTTTAGACGAGTTGCTACATAGGCTACTTGCGTTTAAGACCATTCGCGACTAACTCGTCTATAGCTCTGTCTGATTATTGTGTGAGAATGTAAACATTCCTGAATTGCCTGGAATATTTTTGATAATGAAAAAGAACTTTGGCTTTAGTGCCGCCGTTCATTAAATAAAATAAATATAATACGAACAAATCACACTGATTGAGCTAGCCCCTAAGTAAGTTCGGGACTTATGTTATGTGATACTAACTCAACGATGCTATATTTTATAACAAATACATATTATATAGATAAATACTTGAGACCCAGGTTAATCCATTCAATTATCATTTTCCATCTTGACCTGACCTGGCATGATGACCACTAGGGCACAGAGATCATCATACATACATACATAATATCACGCCTGTTTCCCGCAGGGGTAGGCAGAGACTATGGACTTCCACAGAGATCATCAAATTTAAATAAATTACTTTCGGAAGTGTTCCACTTCCTACATACAATAAAATCTTATTATAAAAAAACCGGTGAAGTGCGAGTCGGACTCGTATATCCATACATACATACATACTATCACGTCTTTATCCCTAATGGGGCAGACAGAGCATTTTGGGTCTTGCGGTTCTATGCAGAGTCCAGGGCCGCAAGACCCAAAAGCCACTTTTAGCGTCATGGTGGGCGAGAAGATGGATAAGCAATCAATACAGTGATGGGTTGCTAGCCGCATCGCCTGTTAACATAATTTGCATTTTTGCCCATTCCCTCGATAGGCTTTTACGATCTGCGTGGGAAGAGAAGCAGCTGGTACATTCTTAGTTTTTTTTATTTCTCCCAGACCAGCATGGGAGTATATCCATAAGATATAAAAAAATATATTAATATTATGTTGCCCGAAATAAATGGTTTTTATACTTATTATTGAAGGCACTTCAAAAATAAAATAATGTTATCAACTTATTGATTCTAGGCTTGCGACAAATTCTACTACTGCTCCGACGGTATCCCCAACGAGCATCCGTGCCCACCCGGCCTCTACTTCGACGAGGAGTCCTCTAACTGCGACTGGAAGGATGTCGTCAACCGTCGCTGCGACCAAATCACAAAGGGTTAGTATATATAACCACCATGATAAACATAAAAATTACAACAACAACAAGAAACAACACAGGCACAAAGGCGGACTTATCTACCTAGATATCATGGGTGAAGTGGCAGTGCACGGGACACATAGCGCGACGAACCGAAAGGCGATGGGTCTCATAAGAAGGCTCAAGGTCGTGCAACGCGGTATGGAGAGGGCTATGCTAGGATTTCTCTACGTGATCAAATCAGAAATGAAGAAATTCGTCAGAGAACTAAAGTCACTGACGTAGCCCAGCCCATTTTAATATTTGAAAAATCTCATGTACACCTACACGTAACATAGCATGCATAAATTTGTGTTAATGCTATTTGGTTTTTGGGTTAGGTTAGGTATGTCTCAATGTCTGTATGTATATTGCGTATCACTTTAATCCTAATATGCAGAAGAAGCACTTTGGATATTGCGATTCACCAGTTCGGTTCACCCAGGATATTATATTTGACCCAGGTCACTTTTAGCGCGATGAAATTTAGAATTTTTAATTTTCTCCGAATGTAAGTTCAGTTCTACATCTCAACGATGAACTAAATATATTATGTCTTCTCGTGAATGTTGTAGAAAGGGACTTAGAAAATAGGTACAAGCTAAAACAGCTTCAATCAATGAGGCCTCTCTAACCCAACTGGATAGCATGGCGAGTATAAGCCAAAAGCTCTGGCTATTCTGGCTAAGTATGGCCCTGGTAGTACAGAGAGGGTCGTGCTCATCCTACAGTGGAAAAATAAAATGATCAGATCAGAGATATCTACTATCACATCTTTATCCCTAATGGGGCAGACAGAGCATTTTGTAGCTTGCGGCTCTAAGCAGTCAGAGACCAGGGCCGTAAACTTAAAGTCACTTTTAGCCTGATGGTAGGCGAGAAGATGGAAAAGCAATCAATATAAAATAAATTGTTAGCCGCATAGCCTATTAACATGATTTACATTTTCGCCCATTTCGACCGGCTTTTACTATCTACGTAGGAAGACAAGTAGTACATTCTAAGTTTTTTGTTTTCTCCCAGACCAGCATAGAAGTAATCTGATAGATGACTTTTAAAATATTGTAGCTTGTATTGTTATTGTTGTATTTAAATTGTATTATTGTAAATTGTATAGTAACTAGTGTGATATTGTAACTTGTCATGCAGATGTTCTTGATGACGGCTTCTCATGCCCCGACGGCGAGGTGATGGGTCCCAACGGGCGCGCGCTCCCGCACCCCACCTTCCCGCACCCCGAGGACTGCCAGAAGTTCTACATCTGCCGCAACGGGGTGCAGCCGCAGAAGGGCAGCTGCCCCTCCGGCAAGGTCTACAACGAAGACACCTTCATGTGCGACGAGCCAGAGAAAGTGCCCGGATGGTGAGAGAATACTTTTTATAATTTACGATTTTAACAATAGTTTTTCGAGTATAAAATCGGCCACCACTTGCGTCATATTTTCCAATCTGTCTAAAGGCATCTAACATAACTTGGCGACTGCTAACAATGATTGGACTTTACATGTCTTCGGAAGCACGGAGAAGCTAGAGAAATTTTCATACCACTTGTGATCAGACATCAAAGTGCGGAACACGCCCGGTATTACTTAACTTGCGAAAGCGCTAGTAATGCTAACTGTGGAGCTCGGTGGTTCGGTTGGTAGGAGTGCACATTACTAGCGCTCGTACAAGTGAAGCGACATCGGGCGTGTCTGTCATACATTTCTCGAGCTCCTCCGCGCTTTGGAAGGCACATATAAGCCGTTGGTCCCGGCTATCAACATTGTATTGAAAAATCAAATACCAGTGTTGGCCACTTGCACATTGCACACACGAAAAAGCAAAAGCAATGGAATGCTTTTTCATGCCACCGAGCTCCTCTTGATCGAGGTTAAAGAAGTAAAACACATCATCTTATCGTTTCAGTGAAAACTACTACGAGGGCCAGCCGCTGGACAAGAACAAGCTGCCGAAGAAGGCGTGAAGTGTCATATTTTAGATAAGCTGTAATTATAGTATTGTATTGAGTAATTAGGAATAAAATACTTTGTAATACAAACTGGAGTCATTATTTAATTTATTGAAACCTGATCCTGAATGATTTATATGTTCACATAAGAAGCATCGAAAGATACCTAAACATCGTCCTGAGTTCAGGAGCTCATAAGGAGGTATTTAATTACACATACTTGTATGACGTTACTTCGTCTATTGTCTCTCAACTAACTATACATTTTTACCATCACCGACGGAAAATTTACATTTTTATTTTATTCCATGACATGATAAAATACCCTTATCCCTAACGGAGTAGACAGAGCTCAGGAGACGTATTTTTGAAATCACTTGTCACATTACGAAGGGTTTGCGCGAGCGTTTCCAAACGGGCGCATTTTTGAATCAGTAGTTTGCGAAGGATTTGCAACGAGTGGTCTTGACCACTCGTAATTTTGACATTTGTGGCGTAGATATGTCATCGAAACCAATCATGGAAAAACCGTTCTATTTCACGTTGCTTTATTATTCATGTTCGAATTTTTAGAAAAGCATAGACAAATTATCGATGTTCAGAGTTATAATATCTAAACGATATGCCATGACTAGCACGATGGTGAGCGAGATGCGTAAAAATTTAAATCAAAATAGTGATTTGACACAATACCTTTATATTATGATTCAAAAGTCGCTACATGATAAAAAATCACTTGACTTGTCTCACTTAATAAGTTACACGACTAAATAACTCGATCAAAAAGTAGAAAAACGACAATGTTCTCTTAATTCAAGGTCTGCGCAAGAGTGGCAACCGCTGTGCTCCACATAATTGTGCGTAAGCCCATTGAACCGAGACCTACTGAACCCGCAGTTGCTTACGAGTTTCGTCATTGCCCGGTTGATGTAACAAAGCTACATGTTTGGTACTTGTATGCCCACATACATGATACTTCATTACAATATAAACCTGTCAAATTTATGTCATACGTCACATATATGTCAATAGGCCTCTAACCCAATATCAACCAATATTTAATTGTTATTTATATGTACACATAATGTTCTTGTCATATAACGTCATATTTACATAAATAAATATGTATGTTTTTTTTTGTTATTATATATGCTCATGTATGTATACTTTATGTAATTAAATACACCCTGAATAATTTCTTTCAATATACCTACTTATCTGATTGAATTTGCACCCCATCTAAGTCTTTTCTGCTACGTCCTAAAGGTGAGCTGGTAGACAATGCTCAGCATTAAGTTGTACGTTTTGTACTATAATCTTAAGATTTTAAGTGCAATAAATAAATATAAAAATAAAATTTAAAGTCTTACAAAATATACTGTAACTATTTTAATCGTGAATTCAGTCCATCTTCTTATCGTGTGTGTTACTGACTAACACTAGTGTCAGAGTTTTAAAACCGCCTTAAAGGCCTCTGACATGGTTTTAAGTAACGACCAATGTCAAAGACAGTGACCGGGACCGAGGGCTTAACATGCCCTCCGAAGCACGGATCATCTTATTTATTCAGACAATCAGTTGATCAGCCTACAATGTCCTAACCAAACTAGGACAACAACACAAAGTCGTTGCCCCCGCCGGGAATCGAACCCGCGACCTCCGGGTATGCGGTATAACGCTCTAACCACTACACCCCGTGGTGTAGTGGTTAGAGCGTTATACCGCATACCCGGCAGGCGGCAGGAATTCACCATGATACTGAATAACTTTCCCCAGCCAATATATATCGAAATATAAAAAATATTTTTATACAAACTCGGATCAGGTGATCGGTTAACATATATGGAAGGGCAAATATTATTTTTCATATTTAAGTATAAGTTTCTTGGGAAAAGTTGTTTAGTACCATGTACTGAATCAATCCTTAAAATAGTTTCAGTATAATTTGTTAGACCCTGTATACATAACCTGTCTAACATGTCAATAGACCTTATATTTAATTGTCAATGTAGCGTAAACATAATGTTCCTGTCATATATTTTTTTCTATTGTTACAATTGGGTATTTTCCTAAGCCAAAAATAAATTATTTTGTACTGATAACAAAATAAAACGTCGCAAAATAATGTCTATTGTCTTTGAACATATCAAGTCTAACGTGATTTTAATTTTTTTTGCAGAAAATCTGACAATAAGAGCACTATTTGACTCCAAAAATCTGTGACGTCATCTGCCTGTATTTCATACAAAATCTCATAGAAACTGTTTGTTTTGACGTTTAGAAAAAAGTATCTAATTTGACTTGTAGGAAAATAGCGTATTTAAAGTACCTACAAACTTATATCGTAAATATGACACCTTGTTCGGTTTAAATAAATAAATAAATATATAGGGACAAATTACATTGATCGAGCTAGCCCCAAAGTAAGTTCGAGACTTGTGTTATGGGATACTAACTCAACGATACTATATTTTATAACAAATACATATATAGATAAACATCCCAGGACAATTTGAAAAAGGCCATTTTCCAACTTGCTCTGGCCAGGGATCGAACCCCGGACCTCTGAGTGGCGAACTAGCATGGTAACTACTACGCCACGGAGGTGGTCAAATTTATAACAGGGATATTTCAAGGAGATCCGGGGACCCAATTGGAAGCTATTTAGTTTTAATTTTATTCATACAAAAATAGAGGAAAAACTTTGACTGATTTACACGATTAGTGTCTCGGTACACTATGCCGAAGTTCAGCCGCTGAAGTTCAGCCAAAGCATGCCTGCAATGTTAATTGCATATCCAGCAACACACTATGCCGAACTTCCGATGCGTTTTGGCTGAATCGGAACTTCGGACCGGCTGAAGTTAAGCCAGAACGCGTTCAATGTATTTTACATATCCTACGGCACACTATGTTGCGGCTGAAGTTCAGTTTGTTTATCGGCACATCACTACCTTTCGGCGTTTCCACCAAACTTTAGCGGCTGAACTTCAGCTTGTACAGTATGTCATCCCCACCGAACTTTAGCCGCTGAACTTTAGCCGCTAAACTTCAGCCGCTAAACTTCGGCATAGTCTGCTGAGACACTTATACTGGGCGCTGTGTCGTAAAACATTTTTTATTGTAAAAGACGGTCTCTGTGGCGTAGTGTTTACCAAGCACATCTGTTTCCTGGATTCGACTTTCAGCCGAGGGAAATTGATTACGACGCAACGTATATAGTCTTGTGAAAATGTCATTAAACTCCTATATATTTATTAAGAAAGAAGAAAAGAGTAAGCAATCGGCGCTATTTTGCTAAGGAAACGGTAATTTATGAAATAAGGCAAAAACAAAAAATGTTAAGGGTCATATTCGGGGGACCAATTAAGAAATAAAAAAAAGATTTGCAAATCTTACTGTATCATATATATCAAATGAAAGGGCTGATTATATGGATCTCACATAAACTAAGTTATTATGGTAAGCTTTGAATTTATTCGAGAAAAAAGATGAAAATTGACGATTTTCCCCTGATCTCCGAAACTACTAAACCTAAAATCCAAAATATAGTTCATTATTACAGGAAAACCTATAAGAATTCTATTAATCAAAAATAAAGTGATAAACTCAATATAATATATTACGAACTTACTTTGGTGCTAGCTCAATCTGTGTGATTTATCAGTATTTATTTATTTACTTACGAAAACTGCCTCCGTGGTGTAGTGGTTAGAGCGTTCGGCTCATACCCGGGTTCGATTCCCAGCGGGGACAACGACTTTGTGTTGTTGATCTAGTTTGGTTAGGACATTGTAGGCTGATCAACTAAATGTCTGATAAGTAAGATGATCCGTGCTTCGGAGGGCATGTTAAGCCGTCGGTCCCGGTCACTGTCTTTGACATTGGTCGTTACCTAAAACCATGTCAGAGGCCTTTAAGGCGGTTTAAAAACTCTGACACTAGTGTTAGTCACTAACACACACGATAAGAAGAAGAAGACTTACGAAATAGTTCACTTACATACATACATACATACATATTTTCACGCCTGTTTCCCATGGGGGTAGGCAGAGACTATGGATTTTCACTTACTACGATCCTTGCAAACCTCTTTTGCTTCGTCAACACTCATAACCCTTTTCATGCATGCTCTCCGGTTATGGGTACTCCTTACATCAGATTTCTTCAGAACATCTCCTATTTGGTCGCAGAATGTTCGTCGCGGTCGACCCGTTATTAGTTCACTTAATTACCTCTAAATAGTAAGTTAACTCGCGTCTGTGAGGATTTCAAATGTGATTAACTTTGACATTGTACAGAACCTCCACGCGAGTTCTACTCGCACTTGGCCAGTTTATTTCGCTTAGTGAGCAATTTTGGTTTTTGAGCATAACCCTTCAAATCAAATCAAATCAAATCAAATCAATTTATTTGCAAATGTCGAATGTCGGCATAGCAGACACAATAGTAAAACAATACATCAGACGCCCGCTCCGGGCGTCCGACAGTTAAAGGGATAAGGCCACTATTAATCAGTCATTTTCAATTTTCTTAGTTGAGGCCTATGTCCAGCACTGTACTTAGTGCGGCTAAAATTACGATGATTATGATTAAGTTTGCTTTTCCAAGATATAGTATATGCATCTACTGTAACACATTGTCATACAAAGCACGCACGTTGTCGGACTCCACTGTAGGACCGTTTTCGTAATAGTCGGCTTGAACTCGATCAGATTCACTCATATCCATAGTCAAGTCTTATTTGTAAAACAAGTTCATATACGACAGTATTATTCAAACTGTCACTGCATGAAACGGAATTGTACTAAATATTTTGTAATAAGAGAACTTTAAAGGAACACTATGAATTCTGCACGGCGTAGTTAGGATGTTAAGATCTAATGACTTGTAACATTTTTTCAAGAAAAAGAGTGATGATCTACTTTTATGAGTCTTGACCAGAGTCGCTCGACTGCACATTTTTAAATTTTGATTACATGTCAATTAAAAATAGTATATTAATTTTGACCCGCATAATTTCTGACACTATTGATAAACTGCTTTTTTTTACAGAATAGCGACAGTATGCCTAGACAGACAATAACAATGAATTCTTCTTGTTATTTTATATATTCTTAGTTATCCTTATCTCACTCTATGTGGAGTTGAGTATCGCTGCCTGTCGCAAACGGTTGCGTAACGCATGACGATCTATCACAAACTGTCAAGAACTGCATGATTATCGGTGTATCAAAGTCAAAAGTTTAATTCAAAGTAGGATGAATTTAAATTTATCTCTTATTAATAGTCATTTTTTTATATTATTTAAGTGCAAAAGCTTAAAAGTACCGGCATTTTAGAACGACCATAACATCGCGTCATCGCGCAACACCGAACAGCGACCATCGCCGAAAGGTGTCGCGGGCATACTATCGCTGGTCTGTAAGAGCGCTGAATCTACTTATAATAGCGCTCTAAGTTGAACTCTCAGAAAACCATATTCTTCTTCTTCAACCCATTATCACCTAATTCTGAGTATAAGCCTCTAGCAATGCACACCATTTGATTTGATCTTTAACTTTTCTCATCCACGTCTTTCGGGCAACTTTGTCGTCGGTCCATCCATGCCAATGCCCCAGCGTCCAATTCTAGGTCTCCACTCCAATACTTCTTTTCCCTAACGTTCGTCTTTAATTATATATCTTCTACTCTTTTTATCCTCAACGTTCGTCTCTGGCATATATGGTCCACCCATCGACATATAAGCCACAGAAAACCACATGAGCACAATTCCCACCAACTATAGATGTGACCGCGACAGCCGCCCGGCGACCGCCGCGGCTCGCCAGCAGTGTAGCCGGGCCGATCTCGAAGCGAACACGTCGCGGTATCACAAAGTAACATGAGTGCACAGTACGCGGTTTTCCTCGCCTGCTTGGCTGTTGGTAAGGTTCCTTTTTGTTTTTGACTTTAGGGATAAAGGACTTTCATTTAAGCATAACTTTTTGCATTACAAGATTTTACTTTTTGTCACTCTTAGGGCATTCTTACAAAACTATTCTAAATCTTGAATCTTTATTACTTTATAAAACTTTATCTGTCTAATATGCTACTAACATAAATAAGACTGGTTTTAAGTCTGCCATTATATTTACAACAAATGTGAATAATTATAATTGGAAATCTTTCGGTCCTATGTTGTAAAGGACCTGTGGCTAAAATGGTGTTGACAGAGAAAATTGAATTCTCTTGATGTGGTTTAATGTATGTTGTTCAAACCGTCGGGGATCATTACTTAATTATTTATAACGAAAGGTTGTCCTTCAAATTTACACATATAGTCAACACATACAATGTTTGTTTATTTTAGCGCCTTTCTTACTTTTTTACATAGGTACTTATTCCTTTTAGATTGAAATGTTTGAGATGGTCTAATGGTTGACCGGTAGAGAATGCCATATGGGATTAGGTCCGCCACTTGTATTTGTTTTAACTGTGGAATAATTCAAATGAATAAACAAATGTATTATGTTTCTACATTTATACTTATGAAGATCAAAATTTCTCAACTAACACTTTTTGAATTTAAAAATAGTTTTCAGATGTATTGACGTCAATTTAATACTGGCTCTAATCTTCATAAGTTCATATGCTTAAATTGCCATGTTTAAACTCGTGGGAAAGTGAAAGTCCTGTGTAAACAGTGTCCTTAAGCTTTGCTATCACTTCGTAACCGATAATAGGATCGCGTATTTTGCAACCCTTACGACAGTAACTGGTCTCTGTATTATGATTTGTGGTATAGAGTAATCGCTCGTGTCGGAACGGGTTTGACAGTGGAAACCCGAAGTGGTAATGGTTGATCCTGTAGTTTGGCAGGTTTTCAGACGGCAATTACGTTTTTTGTTGGATTTTTGTAAGCGAGTCGTAATAGTGATTTAATTGTTTAAATATTTCTTGTACTTATAACATCATTAAAAAGAATCTTTAAGTCAAAATCATATTTAGATCTTCTAATTTTAATTACTGAAGAATACATGTATTAGAAATATCTGCACAACACTAATTTCATTACCAAAGTGCAATTCGTAAACCGACTTCTGAAAAGGATAGGGTTATCAATTCGTCGCAATTTTTTTTTTGTGTGTTCATAGATTATTCAAAATATACCTGGAGTTCTGGACCGATTAAAAAAAATATTTTGTTTTAAAGGGCGAGGCGGTCTCATAGAAATTTTATCAAAATCAATTGCGTAGTTTGAGTCGAAGTCAGTTTTAGTAATCTATTAGTTTGAGACAAATGTACTTTAAACATAGCCAACATTTTAAATTTCAAAATTAGTAACAGTCGTAGACCCGTTTAAATATAATTATCTTCAGTGTGCAGCTTAACAATCAAACAATTGTAACTGTAACACCAATATCAGTGAACGTTTCAACCAATGTGGACCCTAATAAGTGTCACCTTGCTCTGACATATCCTTATTTGACACACAATATTTCGCGGAACGTGCACAAGGCTACTGACAAAAGCTTGACATTTGTAGCCTTAGCCGTATCTACTTTAATTATATTTGTCTTTTTACCTACAGACAGCGATCGGTTGTGTGTTATTGATATACATACACATCCTTGATAGACAATAACTTTAACTATTCTTCCTCAGTTCTAATAACCATTATGAAATCAATAACAAAATTACAATTTTAAGTGATAAAAATATTCAAATAATAAATATTTAAAATTCACTATTTTAATAAATATTTGGCAAGTTATATTGGCCAAATATAAGTATACTCACTCATCTACCAGGTATGTCAGTAAATTTAAGCGATTAAAAATTATACTGAACTGGATTTCTTTCGGCGTAATCTACACAGCAGTGGTCGTTCCGAAAAGCTAGTAGCTTTTAGCTTTTGCACTAAAATAATATTAAAAAAATGACCTTTACTAAGATATATGTTTATTCTACATTAAAAACATTTTTGACTTTGACTAACATAACAGAACAAAAGACATCAACGCGTCCAAATTTCAAGATATTATCATATATTGCATTGAACTAAACTTAGGATTAACCTAAAAAACTTTCAAATAAACCTTTGAAATAATAGCTTAACCTATAAGAAATGGTGAAAGAATTGTCTGGTAGATCATAATTTATATCCTCATTTGTTTTTTATAGCTGCTGTTTTCGTAACTTTTAACATAAAGGCTTTTAATTATTAGAGAATAAGGTAGAAGTAACAGGTTTCTAGATAAATACAAAGTAGGTAATGCTAGACGTTAAATAAAATAATCATAATTTTTCAAAACTCAAAACCGACTTCACCCCAAACCGATTTTGATAAAATTTTCAAGTAGGTACCTCGAAAAACAATGTTGGTTAAAAATATTGTCAACAAGAACTTATTAAGGAAATTGCTTATTAATAAAGTGGGTTAACACCTATCAAAAGTCACTAATTTACTACTAATCAATTTCCATTTTAGTATTAAAATTTTAATTAAATTACAGATAAAAAAGGAATAAATATCGTCTGCGCCTATAAATTACTCGACACAAAGATCCAAAATTGATTTAATAGGCAGCTTTTGGAGTATAATTGTTATCGTTTCCGTCTATTGATTACTCAACGGTGGATTGGAAAGGAGCGGAATGCGCCGGTCCGAGTTCGAAACTCAAGGCCCACCTGCGCCGGCGCTGGCTCTAAATATGATTTGGACCAGTTGAGAACCTGATTAATGTCTAAGATATAAAAAACTTATTTTTTAGACTCGTTTGTTCGTTTCGGACTTCGAGTCGTGTACCGAAAAGTTCAATTTTACTTTTTATTTTCCTTTTCATTACCAAAATCTTGCTTTATATAATACACCTGGTGCTATAAAATTAAAATGGCCGCATGACTCTTGCTTCTGGTGACAAAAAATATTACGAAAAATGTGCACACTATCCCATTCAACGGAGAGTAAATCATTTTGTTAAAACTCCAAAATACTCAGGGAGATTACTAAACACTCTCTAACTTTAAAATTCGTCTACGACGCAAAATGGCTAAAATTAATGTCTTTATAGCAAATTACCAATTGCCTAAGCTGTAAATAGCCTAGAGAACAAAACGTCTATCAAGCAAAATGCCAAGGCACTATATGCATTGACTTAGCATAAGCTATATGCATTGAATTATTAAAGCTTTTCAAAAAGGGATGTATTCGTGTCTCTTTTTCTGATAATAATAATAATATAAACAAATATTTAAGTAATTATAAAATACCATTGATAAATTAGCAATTTATTTATACATACATACATACATACTATCACGTCTTTATCCCTAATGGGGCAGACAGAGCAATTTATTTATGATAAGTGATAATATCATCATCAGGTCTTTTTGTCTCCATCGCAGTAGCAGGACCCTCTTTGTACTACTAGAGCCATACTTGGCCAGAGCAGCCAGAGGGCTTTGACCTATACTCTCCTCGCTGGCCAGACGGGTTGTAGAGGGCATATTGATGTTCATAAGCTTTGTTTAGCTTGTATTTCGTAAGTCGTCTTCTTCGGCATTAACGGGACGACTTGGAGTGGTCCTATTCTACTCTGCCGGAAATCACACGGCATAAAATATCATATTTTATTTAAATAACTTTGCAATTGTGAGTTTAATGATAAGACAATAAAGAATTAAGAGGTTAGTAAGTATGGACGGCTTTGAATGTATTTATTAATTATTATATTTTTTATTGCTATTACGAATATCTCTAAATCTACATTTTTGTCTGCAATTAAGATTAAAACGTAGATATAAGTGTTATTGACCATTGTTTAAGAATAGATTAAATCTAATTGCCTTATTAAGGATCTCTTTGAATTCATTTATTTTTCAAGTAATTTATGTACTTTGTTTATTATAGTTCGCTGACTTTATACCATTTGAAACCCCCGACAAAAAGCCAATTGTAATAAAATATAGTATCCTTGATTATTTTCAACAAATCTAATTTTTCATCTAAGTTAACAAGATCACACACGCTGGCATAAGAAAAAATCAATTTAGGAATGAAGATTTAACAATGACTTGCTATGGAAGCGTGTGAAAATATTACCTTTCAATGACAGAACCTATAATTGTCAAGTGTTGTTTTGCCAGTTTGTGTCATCTACCTAAGCATTATAAAAATAACTGCGATGCTACAAATAAGATTACTTGCCTATTAATTTCCTTGCGTGAGGTACTTCCTGCACACTTAACTTTTTCAACTTTATCATCAGCCTTTTGTATTTTAGAATACTCTATTTTTCTTCTTTTATATGAGCTTGCTTTCACTTTAATCCCGTGAACAACTTGAATCCCCAGTTTTTCAGCATCTGTTTTTCCTTAACCTAGTTTAGGTACTTCTATGTAGTTAGTTAAAATATTTTATAAAGGGTTTTTTTATATAGAGTGTTATGTTCTATCTAATGTTGACCAATAATTTTTCTTCTGATGTTTAGTTTCACTTAACAACCTCATTTTATTTCCTTCTGTTGCATATGTACGTTTCATCATGGAAGTAACGCTATATTCAATATTTTTTATTTGTATGCCAATTATCTGCCCCATTAGGGATAGAGACGTGATAGTATGTATGTATGCCAATTATCACATGTTGAACTGTAGAATTAACCTAATAACAATACCAAAATAACGCCATTAGCTAATAAATTAGAGCAAAAGACACTGACTTAGAATTTAACATTTGACATAGACGTAAAAGATATTAGACAAAATGCAAGCCATCATGCAAATTCCGACACCTGGCGAATTTTGTGTTATGCAACATCTCGAATGACATCTGTTACGTTCACCCCAACGTCGCATCTCATTATACTACGACATACATATATCACGCTCTCTTATTTCAATAGTGCAGTGGGACGTAGGGGAAAATTGTAGAAACGCTAGCGTCAAGCCAATTTCGATATCTGGCAATCTTTGTCATATGTTTTTACGTTCACCCTGACCATGGAATTAGAATCTGTTATTTACACAGAGCTGTGTCGTAAGAAAAATAGTAGAAATGCTAGCATCAAGCCAATTCCGTTACCTGCGAATTCTGATACGTTCAACTCTCGCATCTCATTATGCTACGATACTATGTCACGCTTCAAAGTGTTAAAACGGGTGTGGGCAGTGTGACGTACGGACATAATGTTTCAAAACTAAAAACCGACTTTACCTCCAAATTATACAACCGATTTTGATAAAAAATTTATGCCACCACCTCACAAATTTACTCTTTCAAACAAAAAAGAATTTTCCAAATCGGGCGTCCTCGCATAATCGGTGAACATACATAAAAAAAAGATCGCAACGAATTAAGAGCCTCCTTTTTTGAAGTCGGTTAAAAATAGAAGAAATGCAAGCATCATTCCAATTCCGACACCTGGTGATCTTCGAGTTACGCAACGATCGTCTCTATTCAAATAACATCTGTTACATTCACCCCGGCGCTGGCGCATCTCATTGTACTACGATACTATGTCACGCTTCGGCGATTCATGTTTACGAGATAGTGTATGGATAAGAGCAGGTAGTCAATTTATAAGTATAAGCCATCATACAAATACTATCGTCTGTCAATCTTAGCATCTCCTTGACATGCAACGGCAGTCTCGTCGAATAACATTTCCCCACGTACTTTTTGAGGAATGTAACTGGTAATACCAACTAGATAACCTGTTTCTTTCAAGTAAATCAGTACGTAGTTTCCTTTAAATATATTTTAACTCGGTAAGTAATTTAATATGGTCACTCGATAGCAATTATCTTGGTAAAATTACGTGCTCCTGGTATTATTTATTTATCGTTACATTATTCTACTTGTTCGAGCTTCTGCAGTGGAGACAAAAAGACCTGATAATGATGATGGTAAAATTACGTCACGTTTGTAGACATTTATGATATGATGAACAATAAAAACTCGTAACCAACTTTATTTGTTGACGCTTCTACTTTTTTATAATTTATTAAATGTTAATAAACAAAGCAAGAACTTTATTGTTTTTAATTTATTGAGATTTCTCACATCTTTGATTGTATTATTATAATAACAATTATAAAAGACATTATTGCTTTTAAGCATTATACGAGTCTAAATATATTTTCGTTAGTTTTCGTAATTATTTAAGTAGTTTAAGTTATTTTTTAATTCATAATAATTTCACTTTTTGTTTCTAATTATTTTCTATTACCTATAATAGTATGGAAAACACACAATAGTAAATGCATTAATTATGTTATATACAAACATAATTTAAGACTTGTTGTTTGTTGAACGAGTATGATTCTTTGCATCTTGCGGCCAGTGCGGTGATACTTCCTGCGAAATCACGCAAGGTCTTAAAATGCTTTTTAGATAAATTTTCTATTTGTCACGTCATGCCGCAAGCCACTTTAAGGAACTTCTTTTTAAGAAACGAATTTTAAAAAGTCCAAAGATTTATTAATAAAAAAAAATTAAAATACCGATTTCATTTACTGCTACCTACCTATCCCGCTCAATGTAATTATGACATTACACGATCTATTAGTATGTCCTTGAAACAACAACTATAATGTTGATGATCCGTTAATAGTTTCCGAACGGAAAGGCCGTATTAAGATGTTTGCGTTTTAATTACTAAGTAATCATCTGGGAAGTAAGGATGCGGCAAGGTAAACGCTACACCGTGCACTTTATCAGATTGGGGGCTTTTATTAGGTATTTACACGTTTACTGTCACGTTTTTTACCGTGACGAAGTGCACAAGTATCGCAAACCCAAAGGCGATAGTTAACAGAGAAGCTTACTTACAATTAAAACAAACTGAACATATAAGTTGATATGTAATTTATATCTGCACTAAAGAGTAAAATTATAAATAAATAAATAGATATAACATATCTTATAAAAAAACTTTTATATTTCTGTTCAATGTTTAAAGCATAAAACCATGGCTAAAACATCACATTATTTTTTCGTTTATTCCGTTCTGAATTTTGTGTTTGCCTTGCCTGCAAGGCATTGCAAGAAAACTGTATTTATCTTACCTAACACCTCGCCAGTGCATACGACCACGCCTTAGCCTTAGTAAGTAAGCCCTTTTAACCTATTCCACCCCTTGCATCACCTTCCGTATAATGGTCTGACATTTTACTGCACTTTCAATTTGGTTTCCTGTATTTTGATTGTTAATAGATCTATTGTAACAGTACCTTAGATATTATCAAAATCTGATCTAATAAAGACTTGCAAATAACTTTCAGGATTGACTACAGAAGTTGGCATTCGTTTCTAAATTATTATTTTCTGAAGTCGTTTACTGCACCATATCTTCATGAAATTGGCTCCTATTTTAACAATTTATTTTTCTGAGGGGATTGATTTCACAACATATATGTACTTATTAACCTATACTGTCCCACTGCTGGGCGAAGGTCTGTCTCCCTTATCTCCCTTCAAACATCTGAATCATGTGTTATTTTATGTTAATAAAAAAAATATATTACATACTTCTTACCAAAGAAAAAACATTACGAACATTAATTTATGAATAAACTTATAACAATATTTAAAAAAGACTTTATTTTGTTGATATTTCAAGTTATATTTTTTTCTACTGATTTGTACTCGTCTCACAGTTTCTGAAGATTTCCTCTAGACGACATTACGTAAGGCTCGTCAGGCTGCCTTCCGCTGTTTTGCAATCGCATTATAGAATCAGCAGGAAAGCCTTCGTCGCAGAATCGGCAGCTAAACGGCGGATTATGACTATTTTACGTGGAAAAGTTGTGTAAGATCATAGAGTTATAGTTAAATGGTCTTATTACTTGTGTCATAATCTATCATAAGCACAGATGGTTAGGATTTGGAAAATAATAATTAATTTAACGTCATTAAACTGCCTCATGTCAGTTATAATTCTAATATGTATCATCATCATCAGCTTTCAAAAACCCACTGCTGGGCATAAGCCTCCCTTTGTCTACGCCATCTCGATCTGTCTGCTGCCGCTGCTATCCAGTTCTTACCAGCGACTTGCCTGATATCGTCGACCCACCGAGCCACTGGACGTCCCACACTGCGGCTACCATTTCTGGGATACCACTCGGTAGTGGCCTTACTCCACCTACCATCGTTCCTTCTAGCCAGGTGTCCTGCCCAGTTCCACTTAAGAGCCGCAATTCTAGAGAGTACATCTTGAACTTTAGTCCGACGGCGAATCTCCACGTTGCGGACTCGGTCTTGTAATTTGATGCCGAGCATGACTCGTTCCATGGCTCTTTGTGCAACCGCAATCTTGTGCATGGTTCCTTTGGTAAGAGTCCATGTCTCGGCACTATACGTTATGGTTGGCAGTACACACTGGTTGAAGAGGCGTGCTTTGAGGCATTGTGGTATTTTTCTGTTTTTAAACACATTCGCAAGCTTACCAAATGCTACCCATCCGAGCTGTATACGCCGGTCAATCTCCTGGGTTCTGAGATCTTTGTCAAAAGATAAACAGTGTCCAAGATAAACGTAGCTGTCGACTACATCCAGCCTCTTCCCACAGACAGTTATGCTTATGTTTGAGATGCTAGATGTATCCGACACCATAACTTTCGTCTTGGACATGTTCATCTTAAGACCTACCCTAAGTGATGCATCATGTAGTTCACTAAGCATTTTTTGAAGATCTTCCGGCGTCGCGGCAAACAATATTAAATCATCGGCGAAACGCAGATGTGATAGGTACACTCCATTGATATTAATGCCTGCCGAATCCCAGTCTAGTGTCCTTATTGTGTCGTCTAGAGCGGCAGTGAAAAGTTTGGGGGAGATGGTGTCTCCTTGCCGCACCCCTCTTTTGATGGGTATCGGATTAGTATTGGAGTGTAAGCGTACCTGCATTGTTGCCGATCCGTAGATTTCCTTTAGCAGATCCACATAGCGTGCGTCTACGTGACAGCGATGAAGAGAGTTAAACACGGCCCAGTGCTCGACGCTGTCGAAAGCCTTCTCGTAGTCGACAAAACCTACACACAGGGGCCGGTTGTATTCAGAACTCTTCTCCATCAGCTGTTTCACAGTATGAATGTGGTCTATTGTGGAAAATCCGCTTCGGAATCCAGCTTGTTCGACGGGTTGACATTCGTCTAATAGCAGAGTGAGGCGGTTGCAGAGAACTTTTGCGAAAAGTTTATAGATTTGGGAAAGGAGGCTTATAGGTCGGTAGTTGGAAAGCTGAGACGTGTCCCCTTTTTTATGTATCATCGTAACTATCGCATTTTTCCATGATTGAGGCACCTTACATTTCGAAAGGACTTCATTAAAAAGTTTCACCAAAACCTTCAGCACTGGTGTGCCACCTGCTATTAACATCTCGATTGTGATTTCGTCTTCCCCAGGAGCTTTGTCTTTTTTCATCTGGTGAAGAGCATTTACTATTTCTGAGAATATAATTGGTGGTATATTGCTTTCGTCTATGTGTTCTATGGGTGGCACTCTGGAATCATCAGCGAAAGTATCAGGTTCCAATGTTTTTGCCGAATAAAGATCCTGGTAAAACTCTTCAACTACTTGTAATATTTGATCTCGATCCGTGATGATGTTACCATTGCTATCCTTTAGTTTGATTATTTGATTGTTTCCTATTGATAGCTTCTTTCGAAAAATTTTAGGGCCTCTATACTGTTCTATTGTGTCTATTATTACTTTAGTATTATAATCTCTATTGTCTCTACGCATTGATTTATGTATTTTCTTATTAATTTTTAATAATTCCGTATGTTCATTTACTGTTCTACTTTTAATTGTTTTTCGCTTTTCAATGAGAGCTACTGTTTCCGGTTTCAGTTTCTTAGTTTTTGTTTGTGTTTTCCTAACAAACTTTTTGGTTGTTTCCATCATTATATTGCACAAATTATCATTTAATTGATCAATATTTGTTGCTTCATCTTCTAATTCCTTAAATTTATTATTTAGTTCTAGTTGAAAATTACTTGGCAGATTAAGTATTTCACGTTTATCGTATCTTTTTGTTGACGTAATTAGTTTATTTCTTTCCATTTTAAGGTTGAATCTGAACGTTCCTCTAACTAAGCGATGATCACTTCCTGTGTTAAAATTATTTAATACGGACACGTCTGTAACAATATGTCTATGTGTACTAATAATGTAGTCGATTTCGTTTTTTATTTTACCGCCAGGGCCCACCCAGGTCCATTTCCTTGATTTTCGCTTTTTAAAGTAAGTATTCATAGCATACATTTTGTTCTTTTCCAAATAATTAACTAGCATAAGCCCCCTATCATTGCGCTTACCCAGACCAAATTTCCCGATATATTTCTCATTTATCAATGGTGCTCCTATTATGGCGTTGAAATCTCCAATAATGGTAGTAAAATGACATTTGTTTTCCGCTATTGCTTTATCAATATCTTCGTAAAACGTCTCTACTTCGGCATCGGTGTGACTTGAAGTTGGGGCGTAAACCTGTATTACCTTAATAGAATATCTTTGATTTAATCTTAATATTGTAAAACAGACTCTGGTGGAAATATAATAATATGTATATTTAAATTGAAGTCAGATTCTGAAAAAAGTTTTGTCATATTTAATGTGAAGTTTTTTAAAAAGTACGAAGAATAACTTGGATAGGATGTAAAAACAATAATAAAAAAGCTATTTTTAAGTTTATTTTGGAAAAAAACTAGATAGGCTTTATTTTACATATTACATACATGTATTTTATCGTATACTTATGCACAATGTGACCTAGGTGTCTATTATTAATAATATATTACTTGAAATAAATATATAATATATAATTTACATGGTGCTACGACGTAGGAAGGAAAGAGGAGGCCTTTGACCAGCTGTGGGACATGAACGGCTATTCAAAAATATAAAATTTAAAATACTTAAATTAATTAATTCATCTAATAAAATTATAACTCAAACCAAAATAAAATAAATTTGACCAAGGTACATTTCCATAAAAGCCAAGATATTCATGAATGTAAAGTTTACGTCACAGAATCTAGCACTTGGGCAATAGACAACACAAATAGCGACAACTGTTTTCACGTTTATGTAATTGAATTATGAGCACTTTACGTCTGTAGACATTGTAAAATGTAATATCTAAGGAGGTCCTGGGTGCGATCCATTCGAAAAAGGTCTTTTTTATTGGTCTGGGTCTTGGAGGATGTTTATCTATATATGTATTTCTTATAAAATATAGTATCGTTGAGTTAGTCTTCTATAACACAAGTCTCGAACTTACTTTGGGACTAACTCAATCTCTGTGATACTTTAACTTTTCAATGTAACTTTTTTATTAGGGCATAAGCACTGAAAACACGATAAAAGAAGATCTATATCAGTAACTAAACGCTCTACAATAAGCATTTAACTTTTATTTGCAGTTTCATAATGAAAGCAACAACAATACCACATGTCTTGATCTAGATAGACACTATAGTCAGGCCCTGACAATGTTAGAATTGTAGCTGGAGCAATTAACAAGCATTAAGTCACCATGTGACCGTAGCGTATGCACAAGGCTAACCACTATTACTTTCGCCCGAAGTCGTGGCGGCGAATAAAAATATACAGATTTTATTACCATTTGATTGAATAATGGAATAAGCCGTGTGGTCGGCAGAGTAGAATAGGGCCACTCCAAGTCCTCCCGTGGATGTCATAGAAGGCAGCTTAGAAAATACAAGCTAAACAATATATATATATAGCTTATAAATATAGCTTATAAACGTCAGCGAGACCTATCCAACCCGTCTGGCCAGCGAGGAGAGCTTTTTCTCCCACCTCTGAAATCGAAAAAAAAATTAAATACTACGACTCCATAAAAAATTTAATACCTACCTACTATTCCAAAATGTATGAAGCTGCAGATTTTTTGCTATTTCAGGGATGGGAGAAACCGATAAATGGAAACTACACAAGCTACCCAAAATTATCTTAATGGATCGGACAGGGTTTTCTTTACATATTGTATATGTGTAGATATTTGTAGAGCTACATGAGATAGATGATAGAGATAATATGTCAAGCAAATTATGACTGACTGACCAAGACATCAACTTTTTAATTAATTAAGAAAAGTTCAGATGTGGAGCAACAAGTTAATTTTTAAGGCACTTATTTTCACAATTAGGTATATTATACAGTGATAATTTTGAAATCAAGTTAATTTAATATTGAATTTATACATAATGTCGTATCCCAAGGCCACAATTAATAATTGAAAGTAGTTTATTGTGAAAAACATTTTACTACAAAGGTATTGTACACAAACACTAACAGTTTATTTATTTAAAACGGAACAACAAACAGTTGATTCGAATTTTATTGGTAGAATTGTTGTCTATATTACAAAAATAGCTTTGTATACAAATCTTATACCTTTAAACGAGCAATTCTTGTATATTTATTTATATATTTCTGTGATCTCGAAAACGGCTCTAACGATTTCGCTGAAAATTGGTATATGGGGGTTTTCGGGGGTAAACAATCGATCTAGATTAGTCTTATGTTTGGGAAAACGCGTATTTTCGATGTTTGAGATGTAACCGAGCAAAGCTCGGTCGCCCAGGTACTATTAGCTAATTCCTGCATCCTTGCTCAGGTCGGATGCAGTCAGATTTAGAAGGAGCTGAATACAGGCTGATTCCGATTGATAGTTTTGGAAATCCTTAGGGGAGGCCTATGTCCTGCTGTGGACTTATCAATCTATTATAAGATGATCACGATTAGCTAATTCAAAGGAGGTAGATAAAGTTTACCAGAAATTCATGCCAAAGTCATACTTACTTTTGTATACATTATGAACCTTCTAATGGTAATTATTAATAATCATAGCGTTTGTATGTTTGAAACATTCTTTTTTTTATGCTACTTTTATAGAACCTTAGGATAATCTTTTGGGAAAATCTTGCCCAAAACTATATATTTTATAGCAAAAATTCAATATATAGCAAATAAGCAATAAGTGGGGCACAAAATTATTTCAGAAGTTTTATAATGTAGTTCGTAGGTATTGCATATTTAACAAACAAAACTATTTCAGAAGTACTGTTATGTAGTTCGTTAGTATTGCGTATTTAAAAATGATCGAGAACACGCAACATATTTATTTAAAGACACCCGCTATTTAGAACACCTATAACAGTTTGACATCGTAAACAAGACACTTCAATTATCCGAAACTGATCCACTGAACACGTTAGCGGCATCTTCGTGACGTCCATTGTGAGCAAAAGTAAAAGTGGTCGAGGTTGTTACTCGAGTCGAGATGACGTCGTGACGCGTGGGTTACCTCACTCGCGCCGGAAAATCGCAAGTCGCTGCGATTCATAATGACAGTGATATAGCGAATTTTGAGAAATACAACTGTTTACACGTGTAAAGCACGTGGCAGATAGTAGGTATCTTTTTACAGATGTCGAGCGAAAGTTGTGCCGATCAAATGTTATGTCGGTCATAGGTCTGCCGGGCAACGGATTGTCGCCCAAGTGTGATTTTATTATCACTAGTTAAATAATAGGTAGGATAGGAACCTATAAATATTAAACAATTACAAAATGACAAGACCATTCAGACTTATTACGAGCTCCTAATCGCCTGGCTATCACTTACTCCTTCATTAGGGTACTTGTAAGTAAAACCTGGGAGCTCTTTAAATCTTGTATATTCTGCATTGGTATATTATTAATTACGCATAAACACTTTCCCAAATCATTTCACTTCGTGTAAAACCCGCGGAATGTAATGTGAAGTACTTTAGTAGGCTTACTTTTCGTGGATACCTACCTTTAAGGAAGCAATGCTAAGCAGTGTACGCTTCCTACCATCTGACTTGAAACTTTGCTGTATAAAAAGTAGGCACTTTGTTCATTTTTTTCATTTTGGTTGATTGATATACCTACAAAATAACATTTAATACTTTAATTACGACTTATTATTTAGGATAATAATACAAAGGGAAATACTTCTCTTGATGTCAAGAGTTCTGTCTGTATTTTTTTGTTTGTTGTGTGTGGCCAACACTGGTGTTAGATTTTTCGAGCTACCTTAAGGTGTCTGACATAACGCGACGGCTGCCATGCAATGATAACAGTCGACATCTGACTTTTGTTTTCCTTACAAAGAGAAATCAAAAATAAACAAAAATGAAGTATCAATTAAAACACTGGAATTTCATTTCACAAGCCCGCCATGCAAATATAAGAAACGTCTTAATTAGGAATTTGTGCATACGCAGTTTACGCAAATGAAGCTGAAACCGATGAAATCGGTAATTGGCGGCGACCTCGCAAGGTTGCTTAACTTCACGCCGCGCGCCCACACCACCGCTATTACCACGAAAGTGGTCAAGTGTCACGCTTTGACAGTTCGATACGTCATTGCGTATCAACTTCGTATATTGTTGCTAATCCTACAAAGTTTAGTTTAAAATAAACATATACCCATAGGTCACTTCCCTTTAAATTGGCATCTATGTATGCAAAAAGTATGTGTTTATGCCGCACTTACCACCTTTCCAATGATTTATAATACGTGGAAGAGGCATACCCGTAATAAATCGAACCACAAGCTATACCCAACAACTTTTGAATGGCAGAAACAATTTCCATCAAACATAGCATGAACCATCTCGATAGAAAAGACCTTCGATTAAAAAAAAGCGCATTGAAATCGAACGCTTTGTTTGGGCGCTACGATACCACATACAGATACACAGCTGCATACATACATACATACTATCACGTCTTTATCCCTAATGGGGCAGACAGAGCATTTTGGGTCTTGCGGCTCTATGCAGAGCCCAGGGCGGCAAGACCCAAAAGCCACTTTTAGCGTCATGGTGGGCGAGAAGATGGAAAAGCAATCAATACAGTGATGGGTTGCTAGCCGCATCGCCTGTTGACATGATTTGCATTTTTGCCCATTCCCTCGATCGGCTTTTACGATCTGCGCGGGAAGAGAAGCAGCTGGTACATTCTAAGTTTTTTTATTTCTCCCAGACCAGCATGGGAGCTGCATCGGGACTTAAAAATGGCAGTGCCGTATTTGTAGTGCGATATAATGTGTATTACGTTCGCCTACCCCTAATTCAGCTATGGTTACTCTTACATAATTGATAAATTATTTCTTTTCTATTTCAGCCAACGCAGGGCTCCTGTTGGAGCATGCCCCAGCTTGTCCAGAGCAACATGGCGTTCAGGTAATTATAAAATAGATCTTAACAGAGTAGAAATAAGTATTGTTTTTAATTTAATCCTTCTATCTTCTCGCCCACTGTCAATTTAAAAATGACCTTTGGTCTTGCGGCTCTAAACAGACAGAGCCCAGAGCCGCATAACCAAAATGTCAGTTGCCCCATAGGGTCGTACAGTATTGTGATAGTATAGATAGTATATTTTTTATCAGATTTTACTACTCTGGGAGAAATAAAAAAACTTAGAATGTACCAGCTGCTTCTCTTCCCACGCAGATCGTAAAAGCCGATCGAGGGAATGGGCAAAAATGCAAATCATGTTAACAGGCGATGCGGCTAGCAACCCATCACTGTATTGATTGCTTTTAAATCTTCTCGCCCACCATGACGCTAAAAGTGGCTTTTGGGTCTTGCGGCCCTGGGCTCTGCATAGAACCGCAAGACCCAAAATGCTCTGTCTGCCCTATTAGGGATAAAGACGTGATAGTATGTATGTATGTATTACTGTGATTTCCCCCAATTCTACTTATAAGTTCGATGGTTGCAAATACCGTTTGTTGCAAGTTCATACGAACTGGTAATTCACACCAACTAGTAGTTCACCCCGAACTGTAAACTTGCGAACCACATATCTCGGGAACTTCTTGATCAATTTGGCTCAAGTTCAAACTTAAAATTCTATTAGCTATCTACCAAATTTCATGTGGCTCCGATCAAAAATACTCAAGTTATTGTGAAACAAACAACGACCGCCGGATTGTTCAAGTAGACTCGGAGAATTTTGCTCGCTTTGCTCTAGAAATACCGTAGCCTTATAATCCCTCTAATGTTATAAAGGTGAATGTTTGTGAGTACGTACACGCAAATGGCTGGACCAATTTGGTATGCAGGAAGATGACACCCTGGATTAACACCTACGAGGTGATAATAACACTAGTGTAGGCTACTTTTTTCCGCGGAGCTCATCTGGTTCTCTATATATTTTATTTAAAGCGTATTTAATTCACACCTTGCAGGCGTACGCGCACCCCGAGCTGTGCGACCAGTTCTTCCTCTGCACCAACGGCACGCTGACCGTGGAGACCTGCGAGAACGGCCTGCTCTTCGACGGCAAGGGAGCCGTTCACAACCACTGCAACTACAACTGGGCCGTTGACTGCGGCGAAAGGAAAGCTGACTGTGAGTATATTGTGTCTCTAGCTCTTGTTCTTTTAATCTTCTTTATAGTTTAATCAACAGACAATGCATATTTTCTGTTTTCCATGGATTTCCCTATCACCACGTTGAATAGGTGGTTTTGTAAAAAATATTTTTTTGCAATTCGTACGGTCTTTAGAATCTTTGGGTAAATTAATATGCGTATTGTGTTAAGAGAAGTAATAGCTGGAAAGCACACTTGGGCTCTCTGACGCAGCACAGATAATGATGCAGCGGGATTGCATTTAGATTAGGAGAAGCCTTAGTTCTTGGCCTGCGTTCAATAGAATAGAACAATTTATTTGCATGAGTTTAATCTAAGTTAGAGAAAAGTAATACGTCAGTTTGATATGTTTTTTACTGCGTCACAAAAACATACCGAAATGTCATTTACCGCCTGGGCATTCCAACAGGAAGTTGGTTAGAGTAAGTATATAGAGACAATTATGGCGCAGCTATGTATGAGAAGCTATTGTAAGAGCATTGCTTGTTTAAGAGTGTGTTTATTTTAAGCATCTTCCAAAAATAGTCCCGCCCCAAGCTTTTTAGCCATGTAAGTAGCTTTAGTATACATTTATCTACTCTAGTATATACTAGTTTGCAAGTAATTTTCGATCTCATGCACGAATCTGACAGGGTTCGCCATTATCGGACACATTAAAGAGGTCATCATCATCAGATATGATGTAGCTGTAAACATGAAGAGATCTGCTCATATTTATGTGACGGGCGTATATAACCATTTGAACATAAAAATCTCCCTGCGACTGATAGCTGCCGCAGAGGACAAGAGGGCTGGCTGCTTTTTCGGTCAATGGAACAGCATTGCTATCCAGCGAGGAAACGCAGCCAGCTTCCTTGCTACCATGCCGCATGGGCAAGATGTTTATTTTTTCATTTAGCATAATTTAGTTTAGATTTATTTTATAGTTTAGTTTAATTATCGATACTCCTGTTCTTATTTCTTTTTTCTTAATAAACAACTTAAACTATCATAAAAACGTTTTTCTTTTCTAGTGACACCTCTCTCCACCCCCGGCTGTGAGTACCAGTTCGGCATCTACCCCGACAGCAACGAATGTTCGACCAGCTACGTCAAGTGTGCGTTCGGTATCCCCAACCAGGAGCCCTGCACACCCGGCCTGGTCTACGACGACCGCATCCATGGCTGCAACTGGCCTGATCTGCTGCAACCTTTCTGTAACCCCGAAGGTTTGTGGGTTTCAATCTCATTATGAGTAGTAGCTATTAGGACAATGTCACTATAGTTAATAGTTCAGGTGCTACTTAGGGAAGTCAAAGTTACATGCACCTATGTGATTTGGATTACTTTGAGTGCTGCAGAAGTACCTAATTCTAAATCCCATTGTTGTGTCACATGTCAATATAGTTAACTCATTGGCATTCGCTGGCCTGCTACCTGAACTTCAACTTAAAATTAAAATAAGAAGAAGAACCTAAAATTACCTTTGACTACTCAAGGACTACATTTCTTGCTAGTTATAGTCAATTAAAATATTAAAAAAGGATCATATAAAATAAGCCAAAAATAATCCTGAATGGTGACATTGAGGCTGGGGTTAAAGTCTTTAAAGTTTATAGTGCACAGTTTGTTCAGTATTTTAAAAATTCACAGTGAAATCATCAATTTTAGTAATTACGCATTTCATTCATCAGTTTCATAAATTTTTATTAACATTCGAGCTTTTAATCCAAACCATGCAGCATTATTACCTAAAAATAAAGTTTTTTCTTAACACTACATGCTTGCAAACACAACTAGCGGCAAAGTAAAAGTGGATCGTTTACACCGACAGCTATCATGATCATCATAATGATAATTTAATTCCGTCCACAGCGGTCGTCGGCTTCAAATGCCCCTCCAAGGTTCCGTCCAACTCACCAGCCGCCAAGTTCTGGCCTTTCCCAAGGTTCCCAGTACCTGGGGACTGCCACAGACTGATCACGTGTGTGGAGGGACACCCTCGTCTCATCACTTGCGAAGAAGGCAAGGTCTTCGATGACCAAAACCTCACGTGCGAAGACCCTGAGCTGGTCCCTCACTGCGGACACGCGTAAAGTTACCTAAATTTTAGTATTGCAAGGTGAAAACGAAATCCGCCTTTGGTTAGTAACTAATATAAAAATATTAGTTGTAAGGAGGTTCTCAGGCACATTTTTTTTGAAATAATTGCTACTGCTAAAATTTTAATCCTGATTGCATTCAGTTCTTGCATTATTTGTTCATAACACGTTATAATATCGATTTTTTATGAATCAAACATTTTGTAAAATTAATACTAAGTAGCTTCAATTTTAATATAATCGTTTTCATCTTGTGATACCGTTTATATACGTATATTAACTTAATTTCTCAAATTCCTGGATTTTTCCACCGAAAACTATTTATTTACTTATAATTTCGTGAGAAAATCACCAACATGTTGTCCCTACCACAAATCTTTGTTGCCAAATACAGATTATTCGTGCGTGATATTAGTTACCGTAGAGTTATATATGTATGATTTTTTTACCCACGTGAAAGTCATAATATAATAATAGTTATATATTTTCATATCTGTAAATACTATAAAAAAGAGGAAATGTAAATAGAAAATATTGTGTGTTGAAAAAAATAAATAATTTTTAGATACTTCTCATATGTTTTATTTTCCGATTCTGTCAGTTTCAAGCTAATGACTGACTAATGACGATGACCAAGTCATACAACTATCCAAAGATAAATAAATGAATTTGACTTTGACTTTGACTTTGACATATTCAACAAGTAACAAAAAGTACCAAACAGAACTATAGTATGATACTTACCAATATGAACTTCGCGATTTTTTCCATACAGAAAGTTTTCATTAAAGTAGTAACTTTATTAGACCAACCACACTGTTAATTGGACCCGAACGTTTGAACCCGCGAACCCCATATCTCGGCAAACTTATTGACAGATTCGGCTCATGTTCAGTTAAAAAATAAAAATTATTGGCCGTATCTACACGCCAGCCAAATTTCATAAAGCTGTGATCAAAACTACTTGAATTATCTTCTAACAAACATAGTACATAAATACATACATACAACGCGACACGACAAGTGTTACCACTGGTGTTCTTTTTAGTAAATTTAAATAATTTTCTCAAAAACAAATACTAGCTTGCTTAACTATTTACTATTTCGTATGATTCATCTATTTAGTGTGTTAATTTTTAATAAATTAATATACATGTAGTATTTTCAATAAATTACTTCATAATCGGTTTGTCATTATGTTCTCAGACCAAACTGAGATTAGTGGCAGCACTCCCAAATGATAGAAAAACTTCAAGGTCTATGCTTAGACCAATCAAGTTACCAGCTATCACGGTAAGAGAATAATACCCGGCGAAGTATATGTATTATTATACCATGATAATTTTATTAGACTACCTACTTAAATGCTACTCATCGACCTCGGTCGCCAAATTCTGTTTTGTTTACGACGTCATGAGGAGCTCATTGTGAAGAGACACTTGGATGGGAGACCACAGGTGGCATAAAAACTTGAGTTTTGGCAGTCACGTTAAGCTGTTGGTCCCGCAGTCACATTAAGCTGTTGGTCCCTTAGTTGTCCCGCTGTCCGTCTTTAGACAGCTTGAAGTTTGAAATCAGTCCTTGTCACTTACACTCACACCCACACACCCACCCCCACCCACACACAAACACACACACACACACACACACACACAAACAAAACAAAACGACGAGATGGTTGTGATACCAGACAATGGGCAGGAAAGAAATACAAAAATAACTTAACATAATTTTATTAGACTAACTACATAAATGCTCTACTCCTCGTCGACGACCGGCGCCGTCTTCCCTTTGCCAGGGCGCTGCGGCTTGCGACGGGACGGCTGTGAGCTGCCGGACACCTTGGGCTTGACTGTGGGAGGGTTCTCCAGGGCTTCTAATTCAGCGTCGGTGAGTTGACCTTTGTACCAATCAGCGCTGAAATAAAACAATGAAATATTTATCGTAAGGTCTTTCTGTGTTCAAAGCAGGAGCACGAACCTCTCTATACTACCAAAGCCATACTTGGCCAGAGCAGCCAAAGGACTTGGCCTACACTCTCCTCGCTAGACAGACGGGTTGGAGAGGTCTCATTGATGTTTATAAGATTTGGTTAGCTTGTATTTCCTAAGTCGCCTTGGATATTGACGTTATATGTAATGTATTATGAAATATTATTTGAAACTAAATAACGTCCGTACTTGGGTAGGTGACCGCAAGTAGCACAAAAATATCTTAAGCGCCTCTTTGCTTCAAAAGGCACGTTAAGTTGTTGGTCCTGGCTGACATTTTTATATGACAGTGGTAGAAAGTGCATTGAACAGTTAGACCTATATTCTGGGCATGATGATGGTAAAGAAGACTCAAAAAGTGGTCCGTTTCTAGCCACATTGCCTATTGACCTAATTCATATTTATAGCCCATTGTTTCGATCTGTGCGTTTAGAGAAGTAGCCAGTACATTCTACGTCTCTCTTTTGCCCTAGATAAGGATAAAAGAAGACTTTGAAGTTAAGTATATCATCAAGATACATACCATTCAGGCACTTTCCTGGCCCACTCGCATTTCTTCTGCACGTCATCGAAGGCCTGGCCAAGTTTGCAGCCCGAGCGGCGGGGGGTGTTGCCGTTGATGCACACGTAGAAGAACTGGCAGTCTTCAGGGTCGGCGTAGCGAGGGTGCGTCAGCCCGAAGGTTTCATTCACGGCTGGGCAGTCGAAGTTGAATACGTCTGAAACACAATTGTATATTTATCACACCAATTTATTAACATTACTGTCATCATACGTAACGCTGAGCCCGGGATTCGCTACCTAACCTAAGTGATTTGACGAGGTTACAGAGCGACTGCCTTTTGAACTCCGTAACCCAAAGGGTAAACCAGAACCAATCCTTAAACATGTTTAATAACTGTATCTTGTATACATGAGACGACAATGGCCGAAGTTGGACACATATGTCAGGAGTAAATTGAAGTATGCTTTGATGGTACCCTTCATGTTTGTCATAGAGATGGTACACATGCCTTTTTGTCCCTATCAAACTAGGTGCAACTATCAGTCTTCCATTGTAACAAATATCCTGTTTCACTAAATTACAATGACACCGAAACATGCTTCATCGAAACGTCATTGTAAATTAATTATAAGTCACCTCAGATGATCCCAGAGATATGGGACAGATGATCGTATTGACACGCAGTAAAAAAATCTAGGTCTACGGTATTAACTATGAATTAAAAATTAACAGACTAGGTTACTCACCAGCAGCGCCGCATCCCTTCTTCTTGGCCTCATCAGGCCACGTGCAGATGCCAGTCTTCTCATTATACACCAGGCCGTCGGGACACGTGATCATGTTGAACTTGCCGTCCACGCAGTAGTAGAACTTGCCGCATTCCTTGGGGTCCTCGTGGGAGAAGTAGCCGTTTAGACGCTGGCAGTGCAACATTGGAATTGGAGTTTCTGTCAAAGATGAATAGTTTTTTAAAAGTAAAAACTAACTTTACCCCCAAACTTGATATCCTCAATGAAGACCTTGGTAGCCTAGCGGGAGTGCAAATGACTAGCGCTTTCGCAAGTAAAGCGACACCGGGCATGGTCCGCAATTGGATGGGTGATCACAAAAAAAATTCTTGAGTTCCTCTGTGCTTCGGAAGGCACGTATAAGCTGTTGGTACCGGCTGTCATCATTGTATAGCAATCGTTAAGCTTTGTCAGATGCGTTTATTTAGCTTGAAAATAGGTGTTGGCCACTTACACACACGAAAAACAAAAACAAAACAACAACCCCCTAACTACACAACTGACTTTGATTAAATTTCTGTGAGACCAACTTTTTTTTTTTTTGTTTTAAAGCACATACTTGTTGTATGTGCTTTAAAACAAAAAAAAAAAAAATCGGTCCAGGCGTCTTGGGATAGTAGGTAAACATCATAAAAAAAAGATCGCGACGAATGATAATCTCTTCCTTTTTTTGAAAGTCGGTTGATTAATGAAATGTGTATCTGGTATATTTTTTTGCTTACCTATAGTATTATATAATTTTTACTTATGGGTGGTCAAAACTAACTTACATTAGAATGGGACAAGTGGAGGCGGAAGGATGAGAGCCCAATTATGAATTTTATTTTATAGCTTTGAGTATATCACACTTTCCTTGATTAGATTATGTGGATGGTAGCATGAAGATAGGTAAGTTCTATTTTTTTATGAAAAATATTCTTATTTCAAGTACTCGTAAATACCAAAATTTTCTTAAATGTCTAAAAAATTATATTATATTCATTTTTACAAATATTTATTGCTGTAATAATGTGTAAAAAATTGCTATCAAAAACAAGCCCAAAACCAGGAGGCATTACTAGAGTTCAAACAAATTCACTTCCTTTCACGAGGGTCTGTAACCGAGGCAGTGTTTCACCAAGGCCACACTTCCCTTGAGAATGGAAAGTTGTCTTGTCTTGATATATTTTATAATCCAACGATTGTCGCACGTGTTCCGGCACTCGACCTTTAGATGATAAACTGGTTTACGAACAAACATATGGCCAGGTATCATCAGGTACGGTTAAAAATATTGTTTTTTCGAAGAGGACAAACAGATTTTTAAGTCCATTTCGATTTATTTACGAGTGTAAGATAACAATACAAGTATATTTCGTACAATCTGCGATACCAAATTGAATGGGCTATATTTTGCAAGATAAAAATCTATCATTGTTTCTCAAAATGCATTGTTATTTACCTCTACATACAGTATGTATTTACATATTCAGTGGAATGTATCTCATGGTACAGGAAGATCGTTTTATGAAAGGAGTTTAAATTTAAGGTAAACAAGTAATAATATTATCTCATTCGTCGTTAGTCAATTAATTGCGGAATATTTTCCAGGAAATCTATATTGCGTATCTCATTACTTAGTAAATATTAATTTTTTAGGTAATGACACTAACGGAAAATGACATAATCATACCATTTTTATTATTTTTAGACAATAGCTAATTATAAAATCATTTGACTTCCTTGAGATTTATGACTTTAACAGATCTGAAACTGATCCAAACAATCATTCGAAGTTGCGAAAGTTACTTGAGTGAGTCACTATTGTAAGAGATCATAGGCTCGAATCCCACGACATATACCTCTATATGAGGTACCATAAAGGATGATAGATAGCCTGAAGTGTAGATATAAACTGAAAATGGGATAAAGCTCAACACAGCAGTAGGAAGATGGACTGATATGATGCTGATGTCAAAAATAAATTATTTAGTACTTATAAAAAAATAAAAGTCACAAAATATATGTCACTAGTCATTGGTCACATCCAATTCAAACGTGATTTTACATAGAGCGCTATTCGACTCCAAAAAACTATGACGAAACAATCCGGTTATTCTTACAAATCCCATAGAAATACTAACTCGTTTGAACGAGTAAAACTTTAAGAAAAAGAATCTGATTTGACTTGTTGGAAACTAGCGGATAGTGTAAGATATGGAGTGTAAGATCTTTCAAAATTACATATTTTGCACCTCCTTCTACAGATTTTTTATTCTCGGCATCACCAGTGGGTTGACTGGTAGATAAAGCCCATGGCTTTAAGTCCACCAATTACATATTTTGTAATAAAGTTAAATAAATAAAATAAAAAATGGAGCTTAACCTGTATAAGTTATGTGAATTGTGTGTCTTTTTGATACAAATAAAATTATTATCTATGTATCTATCTATCTATCTTAAACTCACGTAATTTGGGCCGCTGCGAGCAGTCGATGTTAAAGGGCAGGTCGCACTTCTCCTCCTCTGGGCTGTAGTCGTTGAACACCATGCCGTCAGGGCACAGCTTTTCGATGATCTCACCGTTTCTAGAAACATTAGACCATTCACATAAGCAACGTTATTGACTGTGTCCGTGATCCAGTGGTCAAAGCGTTTGCTTTATAACCTGGAGGTCGTAGGTTCGAATCCCAATGGGAAACATACTTTGCGAAATTATTTTTCAATCAAGTTAGGATATCACAGGTTTGAATCACTTGATTATATAAAAAGGATAATGATTCCGTATTTTGGGCAGTATATATTAACTATATGTCCAAATGCAAATCTAACGTTTGCTATCTATATTTAAAAAAACCTGCTTAATTTCAAAATCTCTTTTGAGATTTTAGAGTCCAAAATTTAGCAAATCAAGCGTATCCCGTATTCATTTACTTAAAATAAAATTAAATAGAGTTCTCTTAATTTTAACTAAATTATTACGCGCGTAGAGACGACTAATTTATTTTCTTTCTATTCTTTCCTCTAAAATTTTTGCCTTTTCACTCCGAATAGAGGGTGACATAAAAAAGGCAGATGGATGATACCTGGGTACGACGTCATATGCTTAATGTTAAGTTACTATTTATGCATTTTGTAAATAATTTTAAGTAAATTCCTGGCACGCCAATCCTAAGCTTTATCCCAATTACTAATCCATTATAGGTAAATGACTGCATAGTCAATGTTGTTTAATGCACATTTATTAAAGGCTATAGGCCGTTTGGCATAGCAATCAGACTTAGACATGACAACATTTCTCAACAAAGTGGCAGCTAGTCGATCTAGATAGGGCATTGCCTTCATTTGGCCTTAAGATTTGAATCGATAACATTACAAACTTAATTTGTAAAAAAAATGAAATTCTATACGAAAATATACCGATTGGCATATTTGGACACTGAACGTGTCCAAATATGCCAATCGGTATTTTATTTATGTTATATTTTCGTATAGAATTTCATTTAATTATAATTGTAAAAGTATGCTTTTATTTCTGCTGCTCTAAGACTTAAACACTTATTAATCCTTATCCTTACTAATATTATAAATGCGAAAGTGACTCTTGTATATTTGTTTGGTTCCACTTCACGCTTCAACCTATTTAGATGAAATTTTATATGGATATAGTTTGATTCCCAGAGAAGGACATAGAATAGTTTTCATCCCGAAATTCTTACGGGGAGCGAAGCCCTCGGGCACAGCTAGTGTATACACTTCTTAACGGAGCTTAGCATTAACCTGCCTAACTAAAAGTATGGAGATAAGTCACTATACAAAGAGTAAGAAGATAGCAACAGACAATTTGACCAGCGTCAATATAAAATGAAAAATCTGATGTCTTTCTCTGACCACAACAAATAACGGGATATAAGAATGATGATGATGACGTGGCATTGTCTTGTGCTTCAAAAAATGTTTATTTGGTAACTTCATTTTTCATAATATTTTTTTGTTGCTGACGCCTCCTTTTAACCAAAAAATATGCTTGTGCCAGGAGACTTCGCTCTTTCATATCTCTATCACTATATTCTTACATAGTTGACCAAACAACAAGACAGGAACGCTTGATGAAAAGAAAAATAGTCCGTGGGTGTGTAAAAGGCTGTACCTGCATTCATAGTACTTGTCGCACTGTTCTGCGTCAGCGAAAAAGCCGTCATCAGGGCAAGAGTTTGTGATCTCTGCGTCACGCTCGGCATCCTGTGCCACTCGGGCTGGCTGGTTTGCAGGCTTCTTTCGCGGGTTCTTTGGTACTGCTGACGATGCTAATACTGAAATTTAAATAGAAAGACATTATACGTTTTTGCTTACCGTCTTTATCTTTCTCAAATTCCTTGTTGTTGAAGAGATCGCTTTAAGCGATAAGACCGCCCATGGTTCTCATTTAATGTAAAATTAATTAACTTTTTTCTTTTGATATACCTACAATAAAGAGTTCTCTATCTATCTAACCAGGTAGAGAAAAATCAGGCAAGATAAACGGATCTTTGCTAAACAGATATAATATCAGAACAAAAACAGTATGTATTTACTGAAGCTATTTTTTTAAGTTAGAACTGAAATTGTCGAGAAACGATGTCTGAACCAGTGGTTGATATAATGCTAAGTCATTCTTTATAAGCATTGCTTTTATAACAGAACTTATAAAAGTAATGCTAACAGTTGATCGGCCTAGGTTATTTCGCTCATCTTATGAGTTCATGTGTGTGTTCGAGTATGACATTATTGATTTATTAATTTTTACCAATCTAATTTCTCCAATTTTAAACAACCGATGTGTCAATCATTAAAAATATTATTTTTGCACCAACTACCGTAAAAGTATGACCCTTTGTCAGTCAAGTCCCACGGCCACCTTTCGTCGTAGCATTGAACTGGTTGCAGGAAGTCTGCGACCTAGCTCAATGTGAACTAGTAGCTTACATGAGCACAGAAAACGTGGCCTACATACCTAGCTTTATGGATAGATCTGTTTATTTTTATTACATTTATCTAAAAGGTCAAATATCGATAATAACAAAAAAATCTGTATATTGGTACCACAATTTAAAAAAGGATGGAATTATAGCGCACACTCGTCCATACAAATAGAGAAAACTTTTTCCACACCTATACGAGTACCTATGCAATTTGTGTCTATGCTTTAATATATTACTCATAGCACTGATAAACTTTGACATATAATGATCGCATTTTTGTTAAGAGGGAAGTATAGCACGCCTCCGAACACACAAAAAATCCAAATGGAGAAAACATTTTTCTTCTCCTAGATGTTCTTCTTAACGATTTTGTTATTTACACAATAAAAGACTAATTTTATCTTTTTTTTCCTTTTTTCAAAAGTTTGCTGTAATAAAAAAATATTTGCAAAATGTCCACTTATTGCTACTTATTAAAGTGTGGCTACTTATTAAAGAAGTGACTATGTAGTAATATGCAATAGGTATAATTATGTACAATATGAAAAGCAATAAATAAATTGAATTGAATTTACAAGTAACACTAAATTGTGTAATGTAAAAGCAGCAGGTATCTAACCACTTCACTTTGCTAAAAATTTACGTAAAATTAGAAAGCTAAATAGTTTTATTAATGTCTCTATTTTTGGCTAAATCAGTCACGTCGTTGTCGAGATAGGTTGTAGAAACAATTTTATTTTCACAGTTTGAAGCGATCAATTTTTTTTTTAAAGAAGTTTCTTAGCTCCTCATATATTTTATGTAAGTACCTTTCAAATTGAGGAAAGTGTTTGCCTGCTCAGGATTCAAGCGGTGTGTCAACAAATGTGACTAATGCCGTTTGTTTTGGATCTGTTTTGGATTCGAGTTCAACGACTTTTCAAGTTGTTTTATTCAAATGTAAAAGTTTAACGACGACAACTAGGAGTTTTTTATATGACAAAGGAGGAAGCCCAGGACGCTCAGTGACTGGCCCGTCCGTCTATTGTTAAATAGTATCTACGCGAAATCAAGCTGACCTTCTTTCCTAGTGGCACTCGTTCACGAGTTGATGCACAGAGCAGCGATCGCTGAACTCAAGTACGTAAGAGGAAATTCAGTTAAGTCTTTAAAAGCCATGACGGTCACCTGGTGTCCGACAAATAAAGAAGTTTTCAACATCTCAAATCAGATCTTTTCTAAACGTTGAAACAAACATTTTCTAAGGGATTTGTATTAAATAAAGACTAACTAACGTCATAGTTTGTTAAAATCAAATAGCGCTCCTTAAAGAGATCTCTCCAAGACTGATCTGCGCCGCTAGTGACAAGAGGGCTGGCTGTTTTTTCGCACAACGAATCAGTATTGCGATCCAACGCGGGAATGCGGCCAGCGTTCTTGGCACTATGCCACGTGGGCACGACTTTTAAGACTAAATTAATAGTTAACTTTTTTGTGTGTATATTTGTAATTTTTTTTTTCTTTTTTCTTTCTTATTTAATAAAACGGTTTGTATTAGAGTACTTTATTTACATAATTGTTAAAGATATTAAGCAATAAATAGCGCTCTTAATATTATTTTCTCCGCAATAAATCTAAAATCACATAGATAATGAATATGAACAATGCCAAGTAATATTATTTTGTGACGTTTCAGTCTAGAGTACTAAATAATTTATATCTGTTTCAAGAAACTCCCTTATTAAAAATCTATTTTGTCGGCAATGCCGGCAGTCAAAGTGTATGTACATTATATTTAATTAACATCTCAACAAAGACGTCATAAGTCATAAAGTATCTAATTGGGTTGAGATACTTCAAAAATGTGACCAATCTGACAACAGCTTTATTCTATAACCGTCTTATTATAAAAAGCAGACTAACTTTGTTACTAGGTTTAAACCATTATTCGATCAAATCAAGTTGACATCTAGTAATATGCCACTGTCTCATCTGAAAAAGTCTACTTGATTTGGTCGGATAGCAGTTTAAACCTAGTAACAAAGTTAGTCTGCGTTTTATAATAAGACGGTAAGCGTTTAAATCTAAAGTTTTCGCCGAACATTCGGTTTGCGGTATGGCCTGAACTTACTTGTTTAAAAAGGACATTTACTCAAATGAAATATGGCATTTAAGATATGAAATATCGATTTTGAGCATCAAACAAAGAGTGTAGCAAGCGCGCTGATTTCTCCGTTACCTAACACGCGTCGCCTTAAGCGGAACGAAACGTTTGTGACACAATATTGGGATTTCGGCCAATATGCGGTGACCTTCGGAATATTACTTATTTGGTGATCATAAAATAAATTTAGTTCGTTTTATTCCTGCTATATTAAAGCTACACTGATGTGCACTGTGCATCTAGACCATTCTAGAATATATTTCATTCTGTTTACTACTTAAAATATTCAGTAGTTATAATAAATAAGTACCTGGGTGAGCTTTGCTTGGTCGGTTACATCGCAAACATTAACTACATTTTTTTAAACTTGTCTAAAAACAGTACAAAATAAAAAATTATATATAAACTTAAACATTAAAAAAAAGTAAGTCACCGAGTGGGATTCGAACCCGTAACACTCTTTCTAGCGGTCAGCATCCTTAACCGCTGAGCTAAGCGGATGGCGGCCGATGCGATAAAATTAGCGACCATATTCTGCGTGGAAAGAAAAACGAATGAAAACTCGAAAACACGCTTTTTCCCAAACATAAGACTAATCTAGATCGATTGTTTACCCCCAAAGACCCCCATATACCAGTTTTCAGCAAAATCGTTATAGCCGTTTTCGAGATCACAGAAATTTATAAATATATAAATAAATAAATATACAAGAATTGCTCGTTTAAAGGTATACGATAATAAAATTAAAAATGTTCAATTGACAAATTACACTGATTGAGCTAGCCCCAAAGTAAGTTCGAGTCTGGTGTTATGGGATACTAAATCAACGATACTATATTTTATAACAAATACATATATAGATAAGCATCCAAGACCCAGAACAATTTAAAAAAGGCCATTTTCCACCTTTCCCAGACCGGGGATCGAACCTGGGACCTCTGGGTGGCGGACTAGCATGGTGACCACTACGCCACTACGCTATCGACATTATAGAGTTATGGGGCACACTGCTATTTAAATGTTTACAAATAATTTTAAACAGTTTCAAAATTCAAATAAAATAGTTATTTATAATATTGTTATGATAAGTAATTTAATTTATAATTAGAATTTCTTAAACGGTATTTTATTTTTATGGTATGCATTTTATTGAGGTAGTCTTGAATGGTCTAAATGTAAAATGTCTATATAGAAACTCGTCTAAAATGCAATTCATGTGGGGAGCTTGTAGCCTACTACGACCACTTGCTTCCGGTGAAGAAAATACATCGCGCTGAAATCTGTTACCTAATAGTGACTTATTCACTGTAGTAGTGAGAAAAATGAAGGAGACACTCGCACACTAGTCCATTATCTCTGATAAAATTATTCTATGTTTTTTTGAACTATGATCACAAAGTATACAATACAAATTATATTTTTTATTGAAAATTTATGGTAGAAGTATTTTTTTTAATTTGCTTCTCATAGTATTGACAAAATTTAGATCACCTCATACTTAGACAAGATTTGGTTTAATCACATTTAGACTTGTTTTTTATTAGACAATCTCATAATTGTGACGAAATATCACTTTAGACCACCTCATTTTTGGACGAGATTAATATTTAGACACAAAACATTCGCTTGTCATAATTATCAATACGAAGTACCGAGAGTCGAGCGAACGCGTTGATGTCTTTTGCGAGCGCGAAGTGAAACCTGCTATGATTCACAGAATTTGAGATTAGATAACATGCAACTACATACGTACGATGTATTTAAATTATGCATATGTAAGTAAGTGAGTAATGCTTTATAGTACACCAAAAAATACGTAGTATGCATATTCTAAACTAGCCGTACGGTGAACGAGTGAAAAAAAATGGGTTTAGTCCATCCAGTTACTATAAGATAAACTAAATAAGTTCTAAAAAAATATACTGAAACTATTTTAGAGGTGAATTCAGTCCATAATACTGAACAACTTTCCTCAAAGAACACCTATCCAAATACCTATGAAAAGTAATTTTATTTTCATATACAAGTTTACCGATCAGCTGATCCGAGTTTGTATGGAAAGTCAAAATTATTTTTTATACATCTTGATCCTCGAGAAATGTTGTTCACTATCACGGACTTAATTTACCCTTAAAATAGTTTCAGTATATTTGTTAGACCTTCTATAAGAGAATCGACAAAAAAAAAATTGTCCGACCTTTTACCTTGGAGGTCATAACCAGCCTACTACCATAGGAACAGTTTAACCAGGAAAGGAATGTCTGAATACGAATATTTTTGATAAAACACGGATTTTTTCCATGCTGGTCTGGGAGAAAGGAAAAAGCTTAGAATGTACATGCCGTGCTGCCTATCTTCCTGCGCCAGTCGTAGAAGCCAATTGAGGAAATGGGCGAAAATGCGAATCATGTTGATAAAAGATGCGGCTAGTAGTACCAGCACAACCCATCACTATAACAGTGTTTCCGCTTTTCAGCGGATACGTCGCCTTAAGGCCGCGCCGCATTCTGCAGCACTAAGTTAATTCACTCTTTTATTTATTTTAACATTTGTATCAAATTTTTCATGATTCTTAACTAAACCTGAGCTTAATGACTGCCGATAATAAGCTAACTCAACAGCTTTACATGCCATTTAAAGCACAGAGGAGCTCGAGATAAAGTGCCGTTTTTACAAGCAAAACACAGCGCGCTGCGCGAGCGCCGCTGAATTGTCTTATCCCTATTAAAAACGAATATTCAAAGCTTACTAAAGATGTAAGGTTCCATGTTTATAGCCATTCAGCATAATTATTTTGACTTGATAAAAAATAGTATGCATGCCGCATGCAAGCAGATAGATGGGCCCATAAGGTCACCAAGAAGACGTAGAGGTAGACCAAGGAAGAGATGGCGGGATGACATCGAGAATTTCTTAAGTGGATGGCAGCAAATTGCTCGGGATAGAGATAGATGGAGAGGAAAAGGCGAGGCCTTTGCTTATATTTCTAGTAATATTTAAACCTTACTAAAGATGTAAGGTTCCATGCGTATCATAATCAGCGTAATTATTTTAAATAGGTAAAAATATTTATTGTTTCTAGTTCAACCCATTTAAGTCTTATTCCTAGAAAGAACGAATATTAAACCTTACTATAGATGTAAGGTTCCATGTTAATAGTAATTCAGCATAATTATTTTAATTTAGTAAAAATATTTACTGCCTCTAGTTGTAACTATTTAAAATTCAAGGATGCAGCGATGCTAAATAGCTCGTAGGTTTAACAATTAAATTGACCTACTTATTCGTGACCTTTTTTAATATTCATACCGAGTATATTCGCAGCTCCTTTGGCATTTCAATGAATCCCTTGTTTTCGTTCATTTATTTAGTAGTTGGCCCTGAACTTTCCTTTGTTGCAGAACAGTAATACCTTACTTGATATATTTCGAACTATTGTCAAAATCAAGACGTATAGGGACGTATCAGAGTTTCATATTGTCGAAATAAAATGTTGTCGTAATACGGTTTGTCGATGTTCAGTATTGTATTCCTGTTAACTCGCGAACCTCGTTTCTCGGCAACCCCTTAACCTATTTAACTAATTTTTAGTTCAAAATAAAAAAAATATATTGGCTAAGCCTTTGTTGCAGTACATTAATACCAAATTTAACCTATTTCGAACTAAACTATTGTTAAAATGAAGACTTATCGGAGTTACATATTAACGAAATAAAAAGTTTTCGTATTACGGTTTGTTGAAGTACAGTGAGGGATTCCTGTGAACTCGCAAACTCCATTTCTCGGCAATCCTTTTCAAATTAAAAACAAACTATTGACTTCATATGACTATTCCTACACGATTACCTAATTTCATGAAGCTTTGATGAAAACTACTCGAGTTATCGTCGAACAAACATACATACATACATAAAAGCTAGCACCAGAGTAAACTCAAAGAACTTTGCTCGCTCGTTCAATTATCGAAGAATTTTATTGTAATAATTTAAAAAACATGCCAATTAAAAAAAAAACAATAAAGTTTTTCATTTCAGTAATATTGATTATATGTACTTTCTATTGCATTTAATTTAAGTATCACATTACAATTCATTGTTTGCATGCCAATACATATTGTAAATAAATCTTATCATAAACTATCACAGCCCTGGGCTCTGTTTAACCCGTCAGGGATACAGACGGGATAATATATGTCTATAAATTGACACAAATAAAGAAAGAAAAAATCATAACTTTAAAATTATTTGAAATAGAGAAAGTCAATAACAGTCATAAACAAGTAAATTTCCATGCAAACTGTTTATGTGCACTCACCTACTAAACATAAAAGTACGACTCCCACGCACCGGAACGCCATCTTGGATATAGAGCACTATACGTCACTTAACTAACTTAAATGTCACTATGTGTGACTTTTCTAAGTTACTATAAACTTGAATGACGCCCGTTCAGCACTCTAAGGCGCACTGAGTTCACCACTTTTTGTCGAGCACTCTTAGCTCCTCTGTGGCTCAGCGAAAGGTTGCTTCGATGTCGCCCTCTTGCTCGCACGTACAGCCATTTGCATATAATTGTGCTCTTCCCTCACGAGCAAGTCAAAGTCGGATCCTGTTATTGTTGAACGTGCATTGCAAGAATATTAGCAGGAAATAAAGAAGGGTGCAGAAGCGTAGCTCGGATAAAAGCATATAGCCTTTTTTTATATTCTTAAAGCATACCTGTTTATGATTTTTTGCAGGAAGTTAAGCCCGTGTCACTGTTTTGTCACTATAAAACATGTGTAAATATCTATCACTTCATTCTTGGTTAAGGCCAATCAGAAAATGGCGTTTTTAGAATTACGTTAGGTCTTAGATGTGCTTTGTATAATATTTTTATAAAATACACTATTATTGACTCTTGCAAAATACAGTTATATTGAGTGGTATTCCGTACATACTTAAACTATACTCTATAACGTCTTTATATCTAATGGGGCAGACAGAGTATTTTAGGTTTTCCGGCTTTAAGCAGACAGAGCCCAGGGACGCGTGACAATACCAAAGCATTCTTCTTGGTTATTCTATATATTCTTTGACGACCTTTTAGTCCTATAGTGCCAGGCTGCCACTCCGGAGGTGCAGGGTTCGATACCCGTTCATGTCAAGATAGAAAATGAGCTTTATCAGATTTACCTGGGTCTTGGATGTTTAATGGATGTGAAATATAGTATAATTGAGTTAATATCACATAACATAAGTCTCGAACTTACTTTGGGGTTCTTTAAATCTGCGTGAATTGTCGGTATATATTTATTAATTAATTCTTTGTTATTCTTATCCCACTCTATGTGAAGTGGAATGGATAGTGTAACAGCATTCTTTGCCATTTAATTTGCCATGTTCTTTTTACTAACTAGAAGTCACTAACACACACAAATCATTTAGAACGATACTGGATGGTTGTTACTCTGTCACGCAAAAGCTGGTGAACCTTCTTCAATGAAATCTGGTATAGAGACAGATGGAAAGCCAAGGCTTTTAATCCAAAAAAAAATTACAAATCAAGGCGCTGGCAAAAGTTACTAATTTAATAAATATATAATAATTGTTTATTCCTCTAAAGACGCTTTTCTTTGTAACTAGAATCCGTAATTTCTGCCAACGAAGTTTATGGTAATAGTGATATCTATGAACAGTGATTTCTGTCAACAGTGCTTCCTATGAACCGAGATATCTACGAAAAGTGTTTTCTATCAACAAAGTTTTCGGCGAAACGTGCTGTCTATGAGTAGAGATTTCGGTCAGCTCTGCTTTTTGTGTGTAGTCATATCGTGCAAGCGTGTTTCTGTCTGTCGTTCCACACTCACAAATTCAAAAAATAAATACATTGTTAGCCATGGCTACCGTACTTGGATATTAGTTTTATAAACGTAAATTTACCTATCCATGTCCCTCATTGTTTCTATCTATCTTTTCCTTGATTTTCAAACTGACTTACACACACAAAAATCTAACATCATAGTCGCGTTTATACCTTTTTTATTTGTGACATTCTTGCAGCTTGCAGCCAAACCTGAATTAGACGAAGTAGACTTAATTTACAATACAAGCTAATTAAAATTCGCAAACAGTCATTACATTAAAAACTAGACAATCGAAGAGGAAACTTCCCTTCGTTTCTAGTTTCATTAATTATATTTTAATTTAATTTATATTTTAATTATATTGTACACTTAATTACTTGCGTGGGTTTTGTAATGATTAATAACATTACTTGTTAATCACGTTGACAATTTTTAATTATTATTTATCACGACCTCCGTGGCGTAGTGGTCACCATGCTGGTCCGCCACCCAGAGGACCCGGGTTCTATCCCTGGTCAGGTCAAGTTGGAAAATGGCCTTTTTCAAATTGTCCTGGGTCTTGGATGTTTATCTTTATATGTATTTGTTATAAAAAAAATAGTATCGTTGAGTTAGTATCCCATAACACAAGTCTCGAACTTACTTTGGGGCTAGCTCAATCTGTGTAATTTGTCCCTATATATTTATTTATTTATTATTTATTTATCTATAAAAACTTTGCCACTTGTCTTTTATACATTTATTTGTAAACAGTATTATGTAACTTAAAATTGTTGCAGGTTTTTGTGTTTGTGGCTTCTATGTCAGTGGTCAGAACTTTGTCAGATTTTTTCAAGTAACATTAAAAATTAAAAAAAAATACAAATTAAGTTTTTGTAAAACAATACCGAAAAACTCTTGCATACAAATTGAGTTTCTGTAAAACAATACCAGAAAAACTCTTGCATACAAATTGAATTTCTGTAAAACAATAAAACGTTTGTTTTTGTGTTTTTCAATATAGCAAGGACTGTACAAGTTCGTAGAGGATATCGTTTTTTAATTCATGTTTATGAAACTCTCTTCCACTACTAGTACTCCTTTAATCTTTACCATTAACACTCATGTCCTTCTTTGTCTAATATCCAGCATTTTATTTATTTTATTTTGAAATACGATATACTTACCTAGGTATATAAACTTTTTCTAAAAATTGTCGCAAGAAGTTTCAGGCATAAGATTTCTTTAATTGTAACGTCATGTGAAAGTTATTTATTTGGAAAGACAAAAGAGAATTAAAGTGTGATGTGCTGTCGCGTGCACATCACTTCGCTTTCATATGAGCATAGAAAGTAGTCATGTCAGCCCCCTTGGCAAACTGTACAAATTGAAACCGCATCAGTAGTTAGAAGTAGTTCACTATTATAAATTATTCTACTGGAATGACTACGTCATGAAGAGAAATGCCGAACTCTGTGTTAGAACAAAGGTCCATTTGGCTGGAGGAATATGGCCGCAGAGACAGAGTGAGATTGAGTGAGGCATTGAGAGAATGCGTGAGAATGCATATAAAGGAAAGAGGCTTAGTGCATATATAAGTGTATATAATGATATACCTATACACACTTGTTATCATGTTTGTTATGAGTGTTTTGTCATCCAGCTTCTTGTATTTGGATACCACAAGCTCTGTGTTACCTGCAATTTCATGAAGTATTTAATAAAATATGAGCGTTGTATTTGATCAGTTTATATTAATCCGCTTTACTTATCTCAGGACTGACTCACGCACCGTAATATATGCACCTATGTAACACTGAACCAAATTCGAGCTTATAAAAACTCTTCATCTTACTCGGAGTATGTAAGTATATGGTAATACATATTTTCCTAGATCTCGTGTATTCATGGCCAATTTTCATTTACGTTTTAAATTATTGGCTTTTTAATAGAAAGATAAAATAACACTAATTTAAATATTTTTTACCAAAAACCAACCAATTACTAACATTTTTGGAATAAATTCTACGAGTATTAATGGGAGCTAACCATCTTTGTATTTTCCTGTTCTTTTTCCTTGTTCGTACCTTTTTCTCTATATGTATTTTTTTCTCTTCCTCCATAAATTCCTGTTGTCTTTTATACATGAACAAACGTAAAAGGAGAGTATTTATTTATCTGCTAGGAGCAAATTAATAGTGCATTCGTATTTCTTTATTTGTGCAACAGCTCCGACTGGCAGCTATCTGCATATTTAAGTGATTTCATCAGGAGTGTCGAGAATATGGCCATTTCACGATAGGCGTGGGCTTGTGGAGCACCGCCACAGAATAATGTGGATAAAATAGCTGTAATACAGAAACTCATTAGCTAGGGCTAAATCTTAAAAATGGCAAAGTTACTAACAAAAGTGAAGTGGAACAAAATAGCGAGAATGCAGAAGTAAAGCTCGCATAGTTAGTTTATGATTATTATTAAAAAAAAACATATAAGTAATTTTTTTCCGTCATGTGCTAAAATGAATAATTACCTATAATGTAAGATGTCAAAAATCACTGCACTGCACTGAAACATGTTAGGGACAGTAAACTAAATATTCTTATTGCTAGAAATCTGTCTAAGAGACAAAACAGTGAGGGAGACCCGGGCTCAGACGAGCATCAGTATGCTTGCGACACAGGTCGCCGACGGTTGGCAACCGTCGCGGGAATGCTGGCGCTTGTCTATAAGAGCTCAAGAAGTAGTTTTCCTAGTTTGTCTAATTTTAAATTAAAAAATAATTTATTCATGAAATTTAATTTTTATTGGTCAATTTTTATTTCGAAAAATAATTATATATACACATTAAATTTTCTTAAATACTAAAATAAAGATTATAAAACTACTCACTACAATACACTACAAACTAATATTTACAAATAAAAAAGGCCCGGTAATTGTTTACCCTGCGGTAACGTGCCCAGAAGGCTGGCTGCATTGCCACGTTGTATGGCAATGCTTATTTTCTGACCTAGATATAGGCCAGCCTTCTGGTCACGGGAAACTTCAATAAGTTTCCTTGAGATAGCGCCGTATAATTTGTGAGCTGATGGCCCCCACGGTCCTAAAGTTTCAACCCCAAACGGCTCAAATATGTAGTAATTTCCGATACTCTCATATTTGCGTCGTTTGAGGTTTTCAACTGATGCCGCTGCAGAGCCCGCTTTAGCTTCAGTGGCTGAAAGATGAGACGGCGCCAGTTAATTAGTATTACTACGATAAAAATCTATGGCTTCGTATGTATACTGTATATATTTTATAAATACGCAATACTCGTATCTTGGTCATATCAAATTCGCCGGCAAAATATTGTTCCCAGTTTCATTTAGGTCAGGCATAGAGGTGCCTTTTATGGATTAATGGTGTAAATGGTTTTTGAAAAACATTATCTCGAGGTAGTACAACAGCAAAAGAATATTTATTTGTTAGTAGCTGCACCCACGAAAAAAGTAGCATGAGTGTTAAGTATACCAAATTTTATCACAATTAGTCCAGCCGTTTATGCGTGAAGAAGTGACAAACATACACACACTCACACTCATAAACTTTCGCTTTTATAATATTAGTGTGATTATTAAGCAGCAAAAACTTTATATAAAATTAGTAATACCTATTTATTTATTTACTTTATCCAATAATCAAACTCTCTGAAGGCCTTTTGTAAACTCTTGCATGTATCAAATAATAAATAATAATTTTGTTGCATTTTATTTCGTTTCAATGTAACACGACTACTATATTATTTACATGAGTAAAAGAGCTCACAACGTTCATCCGAAATAAAATCAACTGTTTCATACAAAACTTTTCATCATCGGTCGGTTCAACAAATTATATTTCGACGAAATTGTGCAGTATTTGAGACTGAAACTTAGTATTTTTATATTTTGTTATCTAAATACTTGGGTTGCTGGCCTCTTTACATGATCGCCTTTTTACATGAGTCAGGTTCTTGCCTATTTTCTTCGAATGAGAAGCAGCTGGTATATTCCTCGTTTTTCTTTTATCCCTAGCAAAGATTTTTATCAAAATCGTAAGAAACTATCTTTACTTAATATTTGCACAATTCCCTTTCTCTTGCTCTATACGAAAAGCTTTTAATTGATATGTCACGAACACCTTTTAATTTCATCACGATTGTTTATTCCACCTTTAAATTGAGATGCGATGAAATGAGTGCCGCGTTCCATCGAGATGACTTTCGTAAGAGGATGTGTAGGTAAAGGTTGTTTCTTGAATCACTCAATTTGTATTCTGAGGAGAAGGTATAGTAATTAACTCGCTGTGTTCAACAGCGAGTTAATTACTGTCTGCCACCTCAGAATCTATAGACAGAGTTTAGTTTAAGGAAAATATAGGGTAGAAGTGAATTGTAGTGAACAGAAGTGGCACTCTCTTTTGAAATAAATTGTTTATTATAATAAAAATGTGCAGTTGCAAGCAACATTAACACATATATAAATAAAACATTCATGATATCACGTGACTACTTCAATTTAAGAGAGATTTTTTTTTTTAAATAATGGACTGAATCGCCCCTTAAAATATTTGTACTTAATAAAAAGGACATAATATACACTCATTAGTTAGACAGGTGAATTTATGTACAGTCAGCCCAATATATCTCCTATTTCCAAGAAAGGTAGTCTGACACAAATTAATTGAACAGAAATGAACTAGAAGGCGTTGGTGTCCCCTTAATTAAGAAAGATGTGTAAAATAAGTCCTACACGAAGCACACGCGCTCCCCTGCTGTTATTGGTGCTAGGGTGTTCTAGATAAATATGGGATGAAATATTTCAAATCCTTACTTCCTTACTAATATTATAAATTCGAAAGTAAGTTTGTATATTTGTTTGTTACCACTTCACGATTCAACCACTGAACCTATTTAGATGAAATTTGATATGGATATTTTTCGTCCACCCGCCCATAGAAAGTGCTGGAATACATTCATATAACACTCATATAGTTTTACATCAACACACTTAGTCCAAACACACATTCACTTTGCATGACGCATTTGTTCAAATTATTTGTATTAATTCATATTTTATTTTGTAAAAATTTTTAGTTTAGCTTAATTTAACTTAATTACTTACATTAATTAAAAAAATCAAATATGGAAGAGCGGAAAGACCAAACACAAGTGTATTATACACTTAAATGGAGGTTCCAGACACATATCGTAACCTTTGTAAGTGATTGAATAAACATTTTTCATTTTCATTTTCATATAGTTTAATACCCAGGAAAGGACATAGGATAGTGTTTGTTCCGAAATTCTAACGGGGAGCGAAGCCCGCGGGCACAGCTAGTAAATCTATAAATCATCGTAAAGTTCTATTTTTAACCTCCGAAAAAAAAGGTGTTATAAGTTTGATGCTAATGTCTGTCTCTCTATCTGTGTAAGTCTGTGTCTGTGTCTTTGTTGTGCCTGTATGTGTGTCTGTCTGTAGCATCATAACTCTCGAACGAATAGACCGATTTCGATGCTGTTTTTTACGTAAAAGCAACTTTCCTTGCGGTTGTTTTTAGCTATTTTGATAAAAATTCGCTTGAAAATCAGGGTTTTTTTATTTAATTTCTTAGCAAATAAAAGATTAAGAAAAAAAAATTAAGTTGAATAGCACCACCTCAAATTTTAGACTTAGAAATTACAAGCTAAACAAAGCTCCTAAACATCAATAAGGCTTCTCCAACCCGTCAGGCCACCGAGGAGAATGTAGGCCAAATCCTCTGGCTGATCTGGACAAATAAGGCCAGAGACTTACTTATTATAGAGACTTACTTACTTATAGAGAGTCGAGCTCTTCAAGAGACTAAAAAAGGCCTGGTGATGATGATGACCTGAGGATATTGACAATCTATCTATATCTATACATAGTTACATACATATAATAAAACAGTAAAAAAGTGTGTCTGTACAATAAATATATTTCAAAAAAAAAATTGGGGTTGATGGAGACGTAGTAATAGAGTAAGAATTTAAAAAAAAATGTCTGTCTGTTTGTCTGTTTGTACACGCTAATGTCCGGAAATACTGGACGGATTCGAATGAAACTTTTTTAGTTATATAGCTATTAAGCCTGGGCAACATATATATGATAATGATGATATGGGGTATAAATGATTTTGGAAAATCGAACGCCTGATGCAGAACCATAATGGTCTAGCTAAACTATAAAAGATATAAAAATGCCGCCTTAGTAAAAGTTGTTCAACCTGATGAGCATTTTCCAGAGACATAAAGTCCACGCGAACGAAGTCGCGGGCTTCGGCTAGTCATGAATATTTTATAAAACCTTAGGGGAGATCTATGTGCAGCAGTGGACATACAGTGGCTGATATGATGATGATAATCATGAAAATGTTCAATCTTTCAGACAAGTTTACCCTTTCAAACAAGAAATTTCGTCTCAAACAAGGCATCTCGAAATTTTTTTTTTATAATTTGAACATATATAAAAAATGATCCGACGAATTGAAAATTAACCCTTCTCCTGTTTGGAAGATGATTAAAAATTCAATGTAATAGGAAACATAAGCTGGATAAAATTGTCGCCATAAGATTGTTTTAAAAAATCTAGTCTTAGTGTTGCCAAACCAGTTATTTTTATAAAAAGAAGTGAAAGATACGATTTCCTTATAGAAAACGATCGTGAGTCTGTTGCTAAATGCGTCCTATCGAGAATGCCTACATTTGCCTATCAGTAGAGTGCACGTTAAATTAAGTTCATCTTTTATCTGTGAACACCTCCCTTTGTAGAGGTAGATAATTTTTATAAGAATGTAATTTTAAAAGCTATTTTGTGTAACGAAGGTGTGCTTCTTTCTACTCTTTAATCTAATATAATTACTCTCAGTTAGGCTAAAAATGTAAATTATTATTATTTTTTGTTGTTGCTGAGTGTCCAGCAAAATGTCAATATATGTTTAGAAGGGTCCCCTACTTGTTTTCGAATTTTGTTGATCCGATTTTCATAGTATCGAACACTGTGTGCCGATGTTTCAGTGGTGCGATGTTTTACTCTATCGATGCTTTATTGGCGCGATGTAACGTTCATGCGAAAAAATTTGTTCCGATACACCTTACAGTGATAGCTCATTACTTCGGTAATTTATTCGTTCGATAGCTTCGTAGGCCGAAACAAATGTGTCTGTCATTTTAAACTTGTTCATTTATTCTTACTTATGTTAATAAGTGTCTTGGAAGTTCATAATAAAAAAAAATTTACCTCTGTTTTTACAACTGTATTTAATTACATCTACATAAAACTGACGTTTGATTTTAACAAAAAGAAATCAGGTAACTTTTATATCTTTTTTGCATTATCGCGCTAAGAAAAAATATAATGAAACTACTAAAATGTAGATTCAATCCACGATACTAAACGACTTTGCCCTAAATAGTATATATCGAAACATGAAAAAAAAAACAAACTTTCTATGGGAAGTCAAAAAATACTTTATTTAGAAAAGTTGTTCAGTGCCATGGACTGAATTTACTCTAGGAATAGGAAACAAAAATAAAGTCAGTTTTATGTAGATGTATTAACAGTTGTAAAAACAAAGGTTTAATTTTTATTTATTATGAACTTCCAAGATACTTATTAACATATGTAAGAATAAATGAACAAGTTTTAAATGACAGACACATCTGTTTCGGATACTATGAAAATCAGATCAACAAATTTCAAAAACAAGTAGGGGACCCTTTAGTATTACATTTCATCATCATCATCATCATTTCAGCCGCATAACGTCCACTGCTGGACATAGGCCTCTCCCAAAGATTTCCAAAATGACCGATCAAGAGCGGCTTGCATCCAGCGCTTTCCAGCGACCCTGGTCAGGTCATCTGACCACCTTGTAGGTGGGTGCCCTACGCGGTCGCCATTCAAGAACCTTTTTGCCCCATCGGCCATCGGTTCGTCGCGCTATGTGTCCCGCCCACTGCCACTTCAACGAGCTAATCCGCTGGGCTATGTCAGTGACTTTTGTTCTCCTACGGATTTCCTCATTTCTGATTCGATCACGTAGGGAAACACCGAGCATAGCCCTCTCCATAGCGCGTTGAGCGACCTTGAGCTTTCTTATGAGACCCATAGTAAGGGACCACGTTTCAGAGCCATAAGTCATCACTGGAAACACACATTGGTTGTAGACCTTAGTCTTGAGGCACAGAGGTATTTTGGACGAGAAGACATTGCGTAGCTTCCCGAACGCTGCCCAGCCGAGTCGGATTCGTCGAAAGACCTCTTCCTCGAAGCTGGAACTTCCTGCCTGGATCAATTGACCCAGGTAGATATACTGGTCTACAACTTCGAGGGTGGAGCTCCCAACACAAACAGGTAGGGGCGCAACATGGACATTCGACATTACTTTCGTTTTGTCCATGTTCATTTTAAGGCCCACTTGTTGGGAAACTCGATTTAGGTCTCCGAGCATAGTACTTAGGTCTTCCATCGATCAACGATATCGTCGGCAAATCGAAGGTGAGTGACACACTCGCCATTGATGTTGATGCCAAATCCTTCCCATTCCAGAAGCTTAAAGGCGTCTTCCAGTGCAACGGTGAACAGTTTCGGAGATATAACGTCTCCCTGTCTCACACCTCTATGCAGTGGAATTGCCCTCGTGCACAGCTCCTGTACTCGGACTGACATAGTGGCGTTACTGTATAAGCACTTCAACACTTCGATATGCCGATAGTCAATACGGCATCGCTGGAGAGACTGAAGCACGGCCCATGTTTCGATCGAATCGAAGGCCTTTTCATAGTCCACGAATCCCAAGCATAACGGCTGGTTATACTCCCTCGTCTTCTCTATAACCTGCCGCAGCGTATGAATGTGGTCTATGGTGCTAAAGCCTTTACGGAAACCAGCTTGTTCGGGAGGCTGGAAGGCATCAAACCTGTTAGCGAGACGATTCGTGATGACCCTCGAAAACAACTTATATACATGACTCAGAAGCGTGATAGGCCTATAGTTCTTCAATAGGGTGTTATCTCCCTTTTTGAAGAACAAGACCACCACGCCCCTGTTCCACGCTTCTGGCGTTACTCCCTCGAGCAGAACGGAATTAAAGAGCCTCTGAAGGACTTTCAGTACCGGCGTTCCGCCCGCTTTCAGAAGCTCTGCTGTAAATCCATCCTCGCCCGGCGCCTTGTTGTTTTTAAGCTGTTTGAGGGCCATCCTAATCTCGTACAGGCTGATGTCCGGGATATCTTCGGTATAGTGTCGGGTTAGCTTGGCTCTTGGGTCTTTAGCCATTCGTTTACTGGTATTACATTAATAACAAAGTAAATGTCTATGAATGCTACTTAGGCACGCTTCTTCTTCGATACTTCACTATTCCAACAAGAAAAGAACAAATTTGCCGCTCCTCCTAAAACTCGCTCTGAGGATGATCTTCTAAACCGATCGAAACTAGTCGGCCTTTTTCGGCTACACTACTTAAGCAAAATTATTATGTCATCTTACGTTAGTTTTAATTACTTATAACAAAGAACATCTAGGTAAGTACAATGTGCATATTATCTAAGAATTTATGTTTAAGGCGATTGACACATTGCTTCGCAGCGGCCATACATAAACAACACGCGGAGACGCTGTGTGTGTTGTCTTATGCGTTTTTTCTATACAAATTGAGATACTTGCATACAATGTGACTCTGCGCTACGCGGCAGGGTGTGGAGCAGTGTACGAATTGCCTTATAAACTAAAGATTATTTTATTCATCAAGTATTGTAGTAAATCCAGCACTAAAGCTTTTACTATGAAGTTCACCACAAAAGTTATCAAGATTCAGTTCATACCAGAGAGCACTAGCCCAGGCGATCCATCCATCAAGATATCCATCAGCTGACATGTAAAGGCACATTTAAGAAATGATCCCCATTCAGAACCATATCAAAATGACAGGTTAAGAGACGTAGGGCATTTTATTTACTTGAACATATCTGTTCTTATTCTATTGTTTATACTTTCTATTTTCTGGGAAGTCAATATTTTTTTAATTTGGATTTTTGTTATAATTAAAATGTTTAAAATTAAAGTATTTCTTTTAAATACAAAATTTTTAACCCTGCAATTATTTTTTAGCGGACACAGCAGAAGTTTAAAAATTAGATTCGGAGCACCTTGCGCATGTTAATTCTTTATTTGTCGGAGGCACATACATTTTTAATCAGTTTCAAAAATTTTAAACGTAAATTAATCTTCCAAATGTCCTTTAAACGCCTGCCGTTTTTAAAAACGATAGTGAATCTGCCTTCGGAAACTTTTGCTAAAATCTAGGCTACATGAAGAACTTAAAATAAGTAGGTTCTTCATTTACACATAACATACATTAAGTGAGTTGTTGTCTTTCAATGTTCATATTGAAAGAAGCATCCTCTTCTCTTGCTCTATGTTTAAAACACCTACCTACAGTCTAATAAAATTAAATAACACTGCTATTTCAGCTAGAAATATAAAAATATTATTTTTAATTTTATCGCTTTTTTATATAAGCGGTAAAGGAACAATAAATAGTCTGGAATAATAAATACCTGACCTCATTTTATATTCAAACTAAAAAATCCATAAAAACAAAAATGCCAGTTACTTAACCATAAAGTAAGCGTAAAAATTGGTCATACTGTATACGCGTATCCTTTTAGGCCCGAGAGCAGCCCTAAACTAGAACCCACGTATGTATCTGATACTTGTTCCATCGTCCGAAGCTATATAAGCTAGCCTTTGCAACTATCCCTGACATTGCCCTGAACGTCGCTGCAAGGATCAACAATGATCAAGTTTGTATTGCTAGGTCTGTTACTTACCGCCGCCGGCCGCGCCGATGACTCGGCGGACGTAAGGAATCACAGGCAGAAGAAGTTTTTATGTGAGTACGAATTTTTATAAATTTTTGATCGATTAACTTGTTATAATTATTGTTAAGTCCTTTTTCTGGACTGTGTGTTTAGCATGTCTTATGACATATAGGCCTCTTTCAAAATTTTCTAATTGTTTCTGTCTTTTGCACTTCTTCTCCAAGGTTTTCCTTTAATCGTCTTATTGTCATCGTCCTTTTTGTTGAAACTGTTAAAAGAAAACCAATTCACTTGTTTATGGATCTAATATAAAAATTACAAGGGTGTTTAAAGCTTCATACTAAGAAGCGATTTCCTGAGAATGATACCAATATTTTCATTACAGTTGCATTTTTAAAGTGTCAAAAGTGGACTAGTTTTCATTACTTAGTTATTCCTTTTATATAAAATAAATAATGGGTACTTTTTTTCTTTGCTGTCAAGTTTGTAGAATGTAATAGTAAAAAGTTTTTCATAATCAAAATAATCTAAGAAATAAATATAAATTTGAGACAGAATTAATCGGTCATGACATTATGTGACAAAGTTCCATCTACTATGCTCTACTTAGACTTCTGTTATACTCTGAGATAGTTTAAATAAAGTTTTTTTATTATTATACCAATACAGATTTAGTTTCCCATTCCCGGGCAAAATCTAACCGGGCCTGCATATCTTTAACAAATAAATAAACGATAGGTATAATATGAAATTATTCTAATATTAGAGCTTTATAGTGGCCTCCTTAGATGTGATGCTTCGAAGTCTCAACTGTGCTCTAACATTAATAAATTCTGTTACAAAGAAGTATAGTACAATAAAAGTTCAATTACTATATTGCTAGAATACACGTGTTTGTGATTTATATCATAACAAGGAAGCAATATTTTTCTATTCACCTGTGTCATAATGTTTTGATGCAGTTTCCTACTGCACCAAAGAAATTGTACGCGACGCATGTAAGAGGTTTCATATTGAACAAATTTTATTAGCTGGCCACTAACATTTTAGTTATCTTCTTATTTGCGCTTCAGATTCAAATGTGTTGTGTTACTGTTTTCCAATGTTCTGTTTATGTTTTTTGTATCCTCTAACTTCATATTTGTATACCTATTTAAAGAAACTGCAGTATTTTATAGTTTTCCGCGTCAGTAACAAAATTAATTTATGTGAAGTAAAACTTTAACATCAATGATGAAAAAATTATATTCCTGCGCATTTAAATCAACATTTATTTACAACATATATATATATTATATATATATATATATATATATATATATTTATTTACGTTCCGCGGATAATTGATAACATCTAGGCTCTAGGCTGCACGCAGTATTTTGACCGCGAGGTCTTTACTCCTTGCACTGTGTTACTTTATTACATACATGCAAGGATAAAACAAGTTCTGTAGGCTATCTCATAAACTTCGCAGGGCGTAATTACGAAACGGTGTTCAAATAAAAATGGTAATTTAGCTTCTTCGGGATAGACGAGCGTGGAAATTGAGGCGTCAGTCAAAACATGGTAATAAAAGTTGCATTAGTGGCGTGTATCATGAGAATGTGTAATGTAAGGAGGAAATTACTTAATCTCTTATGCGTGGGCACATCTATCTACCTACGTAGATTGCATCTGAAGGATCCAGATTGATTGATTGACTGATCAATTAGTCATTTTTAAATAATTTAAAGGATCATATAATAATGAGCGTGCGTAATTTAAATGCAGTTTATTTATTTTTTCTTTCTTTGCATTGCAAAGTCCTGTCTCATCTAATTTAAAAAATAGAGACAGTTTAAGTCCAGAAAAATGCTTGACCCTGACTAGTTGAGAGTTTTATGAAGCGTGCAATAAATATTCATCTATTTTAGAAAAGTTGATGCAAATTTAAACTTACTGTTTTGCTAAATTTGTGTGATCAGTCTATATAGACTATGAAACGATATGATAACAATACGACGAAGACTATATCAGCCCCACTATTGTTTTAAGTGAGTTAGTCTCGAATGGAACTGGGAACTAGTTCAAATAGCAACTCGTCTTACTTTCAAGTAGTCTCAAATGTCATTTTGACTAAGTTGCGGATAGTCTCCTATGTCATTAAGTCTATTGCGTTTACTTTATACATTCGAAAAACCTTTGAAAAACAGATAAAATTATTTTCTATTTTACTGAACCCGTTACTAATGGATACTGTACACTTATAGGACCTCATAAACTTGTAAGCTCAGCATCGGCTATAAACAGTGAGTCACCACTATTTCCACTTTTTACTCAGCTGCCCATCATCCCACATGCTCGTTAATGAGCCACTTGCAGGGAAGTACATCCTTTTATCTGATTATGGTTAGGCCTGTTTTCTTGATACTTACGTATTTGTGTATTATTTACTTGTTGAGACTTGTTATTGTATGATGCGAGCTGGCTGTAGCTACTTATTAGATAGTAAACTTAATTGGACATGTAGATCAGATTTCTACCTAGGGTTCGATACTTGATGATACAAGTTCTACAGTTGCTTTCATTCGTGTGTGTTTAGGGTAAGGAAGGATACCCTAAAATTTTACATACAAACGTAATCTAGCATTTATTGTCATATTTGGACAAAATTCTGTTATAAAAAAATATGATTTTTATTTAACTGATTTTCCACACTCAAATATAAACTTGATAAAAATATAGTAATTATAAAAAGTAAAAAAAATTAATATAAATAAATATACTTACTATATTTTATTTAAAAATTTTACTGAATCTGACATAGTTACGCCGTTTAAAAATAAAATCTTGATTACGTTTTTATAGGGTAGTCTAAGGTAAGGTCGTCGTTATGTGGCTGGTGTCAGATTTTTCCTGTTAGCAAAAGTTGACAAAACTGCCATGAAGATGACAACTGGTACCTACCAATGATTCGGGCTTAAATGCAATTTGTTACAAAAGTTATCAACTTCAAAAATATTTTTTAATTTTATTTGAGTACTTTGCGATTTCGAATGCTTAAAAACTTATATACATACTTACAACAAAAATAGGCAGTGACCTTATGTGTTTTACAGTATAATGTTTTATAATAGGTGTTCAATGGCATTTAAAACTTAACTTGCTGGTTCTTATAGTCATTCCACGTAATAACATGCACATACACATCAACTTTCAATTGTCTCACCTCTGATATTTATGACGAAATTGTTACATACATAAATTGCTTTATTTTAAACTCCAGGAAATTGCGTATCATTCAAAACCTGAATCCATAAACAAGCGCAATCAGCACATCCAAGTCAATACAGGAAGTCATCGAAAATCAATAAAAACAATTTGTTTTCGGTTTTTTTTTTGTTGTTATCATTTTATTAGGACACAAACAATAATTTACTTAACTGTCATTATTACTAAAGTGAAAGATATGCCAAAAATGATCTATTAAATATACAAACTAGTGGTTAAAATAATTATGAAATATATATTTTTTATAACTACAAGTGGGTGTCGGTGGATCATTAAAATTGATATTTTAAAGCTTATAAAAACATTTTTGTAATACTCGTTACTTATAAAATTAAAATTATTATCTTTACTTATCAAATAATTTATGGAATAATGATTTCTTAAAACCAATCCCTTTGAAATCTTACTATGATCTCCGTGTAATTAAAAGCAACATTCTATGTTTTTTACTTTGCCCTTCTTCTTTTTTTGTTAGATTCTTTGAAAGGTATCTAATGTTAACAATTTGGAACATAAACATACATAATATCATGTTTTAATCCTTAATGGGACAAACAGTGCATTTTGGATCTTGCGGCTCTTAGCCGACAGAACTCTGGCAAAGTCGAAGGCTACTCTTAGCGTGAAGGTGGGAAAAGACACATGGCAGTTTGATATAAGTAGATTTGTCCGCATATCCGCATTGTGCCTTGCTGAAAGCTTATACAAAATATAAGACGCATCGGACATTGATGGTCGGTCATTGAACTGATGTTCGCAGAGATTTATACCACGTAAGCCATTGCACTTGTCTTTTTGTGTGTCCATCGAAGGCCTGGAGAGTACTGCCGGCACGAGAGCCTGCAGGTATATTCACTTGTCCATACAATGCTTGTCGACATCGATGAGTTATTGCCTTTGCAGGCTGCGGTCTCGATTTATAGCAAAGTAATGTTTGATTTTAGTCGAAGGATGTAGAGTAGAATGCTTTTGTAAATTTATAAAATAAATAAGTAAAGAAGACTTCAGGTAATTAGGTATTTTGATTTGTTTGATTTTGCTAAAACGTGAAATCCTAAAGTTTATTTTCGTGCTATTATTGTCTTTGGTTTGTGTATATTATCGTGATTGGGCAATATTTTCCTTTTATTTAAATTGCAATATTTTTTTCGATGGCATGTTAGTTTAGGTTTAGTGAATTTTAATCACTTTCTATGTAAGATTGAGTTGATGTATAAATAGAGCTGGTATAATGATGGCCATAGACATATCATCTTCATCATTAGTTTTGAAAAACCCACTGCTGGGCATAAGTCATAGGGCATAAGTCCGCGGCCGCTGCTATCCAGTTCTTTTCAGCGATGATAGGTGGAGTAAGGCCGTCACCGAGTGGATCTCAAAAATGGTAAGCGCAATTTGTGACGTATGGCAGCTCGGTTGGTCGACGATATCAAGCAAGTCGCTGGAAAGCAACGATCGTCGCTGGAAATAACTGGATAGTAGCTGCCGCGGACTTATGAAGGAAAATACATTCAAGCCTTTGAATTTTCGTGATAAAAAGTATAAGATAATAAAAATTATGACTGGCAGTCATAATTTTTATTATTATCTTCATTACAGAAATAGTCGTTTTTTGATTGTTTGTTGGACACCAGATAATCGTAATCGCGTTAAAAGACAATGATTTAAGGGCATTTAAGTACATCATATATTATATAGACATCGTAGCTTCAAAAAGGATAAACCGATGAAATGATTCAGTGTTTTTTTTAACCAACTTGTAGAAAAAAAGGATTCGTCGCGATCTTTATTGTTTTTATGTAGGTATATTCACCGATTATTCGAAGATGCCTGGACCGATTTGGAAAATTCTTTTTTTGTTTGTCTTGTCAAGTGGTTATAGATTTGTTTTTCAAAATCGGTTGTGTAGTTTGGGGGAGAAGTTGGTTTTTAGTTATGAAAAATTTTGATTGTGTAAGTGTAAGCTATGATTCTAGAAGCCAGGATTTTTCATTTTCATTTTTTTTTTACTTTTTTCAGTTTACGATGAATCTGGCCGCATGGTGAACATCTTCGCCAACCCATACCTTCAGAATTTCTTCCTCAATGCAGGAAACCTACCGCTTTTCTGGAATTTCTTAAATCCTTTCTTCAATTATCTCCGGGTGAGTGAATGAAATCAGTAACGTTAATCCACATATACCTACTTGAATTTTATCATAATAATATGTAATTATACTTGGCAAAAGATTAATAAGGCAGACCACCTTTCAGAGATGCTGTTCTGTTGACACACACAAACATGTAAAGTAATATACAAACATTTAATTTTTCATCCTAAATTCAATTATGATACCAAAAAGATCAAAATTATCTAAAATCATCACATTTTATACATACTTAGTATAGCATAAGGTGTAAACCCGTGTACTTATCAATTTCCAGATTGTATTTATCACACTTTAGTTGTTTATAAATGAAATAATCCCTTTCAGCCAATATCAATCAGCGGAACATCAGCATGCTTCATGATCCCAGTGTCGGAGCAAGTAATACAGGACGTCGCCCACGACCCTGTGTACGAGAACAACCTGGTCCTACCCCAGAAGCAGCCGGTCATTGAACCCAACCCTCTATGTGCAGGAAAAAATGGCGCTTTCCCATCTCCCAGGTCTTGTGGGTCCTTTTTGAATTGCTGGGAAGGTTGGGCGTTCGAGCAGCAATGCCCTGCAGGGTTGATGTTCTCAAACGAAGGGTTCTGTGACTACTCGGATAACGTGGATTGCAAGAACAGGTTTAAGCCCCGTAAGTATACTTAATTAAACAATTAGACCAGTTAGAGCAGTTTGTTGTTTTAATTGGTTAGTTACGTGTTGTTACTTGTAAAAACACAGTGTATAAAGCGTTTTGCGTTAAAAATGAACCGATAAAAATATTTGTATAAGCCAGGGCCCACAAAAATGTACGGAGTTATGTTTTTAAACAACAAATAGAATTTACGAATTACAAGAAAGTTTTACTATGTATCGTATAAAAAGTCTTCGCTCCTCAAACCGGTACCAGACTCACTATATACTTATTTGGGTTGGCAGATCTATCGATGTGTCAAAAAAAAGCGGCCAAGTGCGAGTCGGACTCGCCCATGAAGGGTTCCGTAGTAGCAAGTAACATAATATAAAAGTCTTGTAGTATGTTTTTTTAATTTTTATATTTGAGTTGATTGAATGAAAGGTAAATTGCCGTTTACGATTTACGACGTATTAAAAAAAAAACTACTTACTAGATCTCGTTCAAACTAATTTTCGCTGGTAGTTTTCATGGTAATAAACAACATATATTTTATTTAGTTTTATCATTCTCTTATTTTAGAAGTTACGGGGGGGGGGCACACTTTTTTCCACTTTGGAAGTGTCTCTCGCGCAAAGTATTCGGTTTAGAAAAAAATGCTATTAGTAACCTCAATATCATTTTTGAAGACCTATCCATAGATACCCCACACGTATGGGTATGATGAAAAATAAATTTTTGAGTTTCAGTTCTAAGTATGGGGAACCCCCAAAATTTACTGTTTTTTTTCTATTTTAGTGTCAAAACCTTAATGCGGTATACATAATACTACCAAGTTTCAACAGTATAGGTCTTATAGTTTCGGAAAAAAGTGGCTGTGACATACGGACGGACAGACAGACAGACAGACAGACATGACGAATCTATAAAGGTTCCGTTTTTGCCATTTGGCTACGGAACCCTAAAAAGTTGTTTTGAAATTTTCAATATACATTTTGCTTGATTTTCAATTCGAAATAAGACAGAAAGAGACATATTTAGGTATTATTAAAATGAAGCATCCAATTTATTCATCATTCAGAGGTGTTAATAGTGTGGTAAATGATATATCACTTTCGTCGTCCATAAAAGTCTGTAATGCTAATACAATTATTTAGTGTTATGTATCTATAGAAAGGCGGTGATATAGGTTCAAATGTCAAGTAGGTAGGTAACTATTATGTAAAGTGTCACCTTAAAAGTTACATCACTACCGGAGTATGTGATCTTTTGTTTGTTTCATGCATAATTTATAGAAATATGCTACTAGGAGGTAACAGCAACAGTAATTCATAAACTCTACGTCTTAAACTTTAGTTTTCATAAAAAAATTAAGAGCATTTGACAGTTTAGAAAAGCGACTATTTAAAAAAGCTACTATAATTGTTTAAACAATAATTTGTTGAGCAAAGTTTTGTACTTAAATTATTTTTGAGCCAAAGTGCAAGTATTAATCAGATTACTTGTTCTTTAAATTATAGTCACATGGTTAATTAAAGGCATCTGATAAAAACAACCACTTCCGCACTTACATACCTAGTCAATTTATAATTACAAAAGTTGTCAATCATTTTTATCGAGATCGATGCCTAAGAGCATTTAAATACTGCTTACTGCTCAGGATTTCGTCATGACAAAAAGAAACATAATGAAGATTCTTTTACTTAGTTCTTTACATTAACGTCTTTGTTTCTTTTTAAAAAATTCGAGATGTATTATGCACTAAATTGATGCATACGGGAATTAAAAGCACTATGTAATGTATAGGCATATATATTTCACCATTTCAAAAACTCCCGCACACCATCACAGGGAGGGGAAGGATGCCTGAAAAACAGCGTTACTTTGGACTCCGGTCTGGGGTAACACAAGCTGAGGTATTCCTTTACTACTTACAAAGTTTTGTTAAACTGTTTTTCTCACTGTAGTGACTTATAGCATTGCAATAAATGATATTTTTACTAATTATTTTAAGTGTAAAACACGCCTAGAGTTGACTATTAAGCGCATGCACTAATACTGCATACACATATGGCCCCTTTACGATGATGTAATTAATTTTATAAAAACGTTTTCTTTTAAAGTGACGCCGAACTTCTGCAGCCGGGACTTCCAGACGTTCAGGAACAAGGCAAACTGCAACGAGTTCTTCGTGTGCGTCGGCAGGCTGCCCGTCAAGTTCCAGTGCCCTGCCAACCTCGCCTACAACGAGGTACGTCCGCATTCTTGTATCCAAATTAATAAATAAACTTATATATTGTGGGACAGTAGTTCTCAAGTCATTAGTTAGGGCAACTTAGAAAATGGCCTTTTAGAAATTGTCCTGGGTCTTGAATGTTTATCTACATAATATGTGTTTGTTATAAAATACAGTATCGTTGAGTTAATATCCCTTAATACAAGTCTCGCACTTCCTTTGAGGCTAGCTTAATCAGTGTAATTTGTCCCTATAGATATTTATTATTATACACAGTAAAATAGACTATTATACACAGTTAATAGCCTATTTTTCTCAAGGATGGTTAAGGACATGATTGCCGTGTGTTTTCCAGCAGAAAAGAATATGTCGTAAAAGGCGACTTAGGACAAACTAAACTAAACAAAGCTTATAAACATCAATGAGACCTCTCCAACCCATCTGGCCAGTGAAGAGTTTGTTTGTCCGATGTTTGTTTGTTACCTCTTACTGTCTACTTACCTCTTACCTCCTACTGTCTGTCACGCTTAATCTACTGAACCGATTTAGATGAAATTTGATATGGATATATTTTGAGACTCGGGGTCCTTCCCCGAGTCTCCAATTATATCCATCGGTACTCTTTATCCCGAAATTCCCACGGGGAGCGAAGCCCGTGGGTACAGCTAGTTATCTATAATTTATTCTGTTTTAGTATTTGTTGTTAAAGCATCAACAGAAATACATCATCTGTGAAAATGACTGTCCAGTTATCACGGTTCACGAAATTTAGTCTGGTGATAGACAGACGGTCAGACAGACGGACAGCGGAGTCTTAGTAATGGAGTCCAGTTCTTCACACCGAATCCTAAAAATCAACTCAATAATGATCAAAAGGTCCTAAAATAGCATAAAAGAGGTACTACTAACTACATCGACAGCGGATAAAATGTCCAAAGATAAGTAATTATATTTAATTTAGTAATGTTGGACTATCGATTGTGAGGTAGAGTAAGTAGAACCTATAAAAGGCTGTAAGAAAAGTTTCTGAAAAAACTCTGACCTACAGTGGTAATTATTTTTAATTCATTTTACTTTAAACCGCTAGTTAAAAAGTCTGTTAATGACACTTATAGACTTATTACATAGGTTATCAAATCCAAATAATTATGTTGATTTATTACCAAAAATAAATATGAATTACCGGTTTTATTGCGTTGATCTCGTTTAAAAGGTTAATGAGCAATATTACAGAATTTACGAAACTCTGTAGTTATGGCTGGTATGTAATCAAATACCGTATCATATCCTACGCTAGAATTCTGTCATAAAAACTAGCCAATAAGGTCATACTTGTTGCATATTTTTATGACTTCTAATAAAATGAGTAAAGTTTTAGTACAAGCTCCATTTAAAGTTTTATTTTATAGATATATTTTGATATTATAATATTATATTATATCATAGAACTATTTAAAAAATGTATAGGATTGTTATGCATTTTATTATGTCATCTCGCAGATATACCTTACTACTTATGTCTGTTTTATTTACTTCTGTTTGTTTGTTTTTTTTCGCGTGTGTAGGAGGACAGCATTTCTGATTTCAGACTTATATTTAAACGCCACTTTTAGCGTAATGGCGGGCGAAAAGATGGAAAAAAAGAAACTAAATAGTGATGGGTAGCTTGCCGCATTGCCTTACATGATTTTTTGCTTATTTACTCGATCAATCAATTCGAAAAACATTTGTTACATTCTAAGTTTTTTTTCTCCTAGACTAGCATCGAAAGAAGGCATCTGATTGCAATTAAATGATGATGGCCGAATCAAAAATACTTACGAAGCAAGAAATAAATCGTAACTATGTCGTTAATCACTTGGCGCTCAAAACAAAATCGTTCATCATTTCAGACCCTGGGCGTCTGCGACTACCGTGACAAGGTCAACTGCGCGCCGCTGCTTGCTGATGCACCATCCCGCCCTACAATACCTCCAGCGCCTGTTACCGCATCCCCCCCTGCAGTACCACCAGCTCCCATTGCCCCTTCTCCTCCTGCTATACTACCAGCCCCAGCCCCTATCGCTCCAGCTGCTAATGACCCATTCTATATATCTCCAGCTCCAAGTGGCCCATCGAATAGGCCTGCCCTAGCATTCTACCCCCCATCACCCCCTCCAGCTGAGGCGCCAACTGCACCTCCTGCCATCCAACAAGCAGGCTCAGCACCTTCCAAGCCATATACAAGCAGTGACTTCATCTTCACAAATTCTATTTTCCAACAAGACAGTAAGTTTTTATTTTATTTACCCTTTTTAAATTCATTATGTATCTATTTACATACGTATGTGCTTAGCGAATATAGATTATATTTATAATTGCTTATTTCATCAGAGTTTTTATAGATGTTTACGATTAGCGCAACAAAGTACTTCATCCTTATCATTATCGCAAAAAACCACTTCTAGTCCAATATTGGACAAACGCTTCTGCCATTTCTCTCCTTTCCCTACTTGGTCCACTGGTTCACTGGCAGTAAACGGCATATAGCGTTAAATTCGCCATTTGTACACTTTTTGTACAATAAAGTTCACTTAATAAATACTAGAGTAATGCGTAATATACTTACACCTAGGTGTATCAAACTTCCCAGAGCGGGGCCAGGCGCTTACTCTACTTTACTCTCTCCTGTCATCATAAACTTGCTTACTCAGGGTCTTATTTTAATTTCAGGTTTATTGGCGGCCTACAAGGCGATGTCCCGCGAAGATGCCATCAAGAAACTACAAGCAACGCTACTTAAAAAATAAAGAAATCTTTTGGAAAATTGCTCAAATTTCTCCAAAAACGCTAATTTATAAGTAGGCGTAAGTAAAGGCGTGCTATTTTTATAGAACGATATAAAAAGTTATCTAAAACACTTTTTAAGCATAAATAGTTCGGAATTTCAAGATGGCTATTTCAAAAAATCTATCTTTTATTTTCTCTACATATAAAGTTTTAAAGAATACACAGAAAAATGCGCACAGCTAAAATGATACGACATAAATAGATAGTAGATCTGATTTATTCTATAGCTTATTTACTAATATTTCAACAGATTATGGTGTAACTTGTGTTGAAAGTGCTTTTGAAATGTTTCATCACCAATTTAAATAATTAAATTTAATTAAGTGCGTTACTTTTTTGCACTGTATATGAATTGAAGAATATGAAAGGCTGACTAGAACATTTACCGAAAAGAAAATTTTTCTATTTTAAATATGTTATTTTTTTAGATACAGGATTTTATTTTTTAATCAGACCGTGACTCACTTTGGAGAAAGTACCTACTGCACAGTGATTTACTATAGTTTCGCAAGTGTACGTTTAACAAGTATATCTATTTATTTAATTTTTTCTATGAATGCTACTTTAGTAAAAAATACATACGATAATTATACCATCCTCTTTTTATTTAATTCATCAATTATTTAATTGTTTATTAAAATTTCATACCTGCACTCAGAACTAATGCGGTTGCCACTTGGCTATGGTCTATCATTACCTGGCTTGGCTAAATATGTTATCATCATCTAATTCCTTTTTTAGCCCACTACCGAACATAGGCCTCCGTTCGTTGACGTCACCAACCGCGATCCTGTGCTGCTCTAATCCAAGTCTGACCCTTGATTATGACTACATCACCAGCCCATCTTATTTTTGGCCGACCGACGCCTTTTTAAAGCTTTCTAGTGAACCATATAGGCCATAAATATATGACAGATATATAGAACATATTTATCTCAACAAACTGCATACCCCAACGAGAATAATACAAATATCTATACTTGATGAAGAAAACCCTAACTAATATTTTAAATGCGAAAGTGAGTTTGTTTATTTGTTTGATACCTCTTCACGCTTCAACTACTGGACCGATTTGGATTAAATTTGGTATGGATATAGTTTGAGACTCGGGGAAAGACATAGGGTACATTATCCCGAAATTCCTACGGAGAGCGAAGCCCGCGGGCACAGCTAGTAATAAAAAATGTAAAGAAACTCAACTCTAAGAATATAAGTATTTTATTTACATAAATTGCGTTAAAATACTAGCTTAACTTAAATTTTACATTTATGACTAAACAACATTATTCGACCCCGCACCAACGCTGAGTTGGTGCGATGTCAAGGTCGTCACTGGAAGCTCATTTTGGCAACAGTAAGTACGAGACAAAATTTCGAAAGTACGTTTTCTCGAAAAAAAGGCGAGTGATTTTAACAACGAAACTGTAACACATTTTACGTAACGCAATCACAGTATTTAAAATTCAATTTGATCCGTGTTGGCGTATTATAAATACGCTTAATGATATCGACTAGGCAATCGAGTTTTCAACAAATGAAAATGTATCGATTGAATTGCAACGCTTAACATAGATTTTATAAATAAAAGCACTAGCTTAGAGAGATAGTCCAAGAAGATCCGAGCGTCTCTCAAGACAAACCAAACACGTCACTTATTCGCGCACTTGACCCGCGACTTTAAGAATTTATAGAGGCGACTTCATATCAAGTCGTAAAGGTTGAATTTCAGTCTGTCCTTGGAGCCGCTCCTTGTCATTCAATATCCCAACTTCTTCAGGGCTTTGAGATCCACGTCGCCGTAGTAGTCTTCGCTGTAAAGTGCAACAATTATAATCAAACATCTACGTTAAAAAAAATTCATCCAAGCTACTTTTAAATTTACTTTCTTCTAAAGAACTAAATTTTTAGAATCTACTATTAATATCAATATCTACAGTCATTAGTTCCAATAAATCATACGTTAAATTTGTGCAAAAAAACCATAACATTTTTTATTTTTTACCCGTTAAAAAAGTAATAAAATTAAGTAAAAAAAGTTTCATGTGTTAAATATTTGATTCACATACCTGTAGAGCCCAGGATTATTAGTTTTGGAGACACATTAGATCAACTGTTACAAGTAAGGTATTAGAATATAGATACAACTAAAAGAACCAAGAAGTTATTAGAATGTTATTAGAAAGTGAATGCGATCGAAGGAAACAGAGTCGTGAAAGTTTGTTAGGGAGAATGTGCAACAGTGCAACTAAATACAGAATAAATACAAACAGCACATAATTTTTATATTTTTATTTATTTTATCACTAATAATAAAACTTAAGTATTACAGTTTCTATCAAACAACAACACTCAGTCGCAGCGAAATAATTCAGTACAAAAATATTTACAAAGTCATGGGTGTTCTATTCAGGATGATGTGTGCTTTCTACGTCACGCTTTACACAGAACTACGTTTAAATGCAAACCTGCTCTTACTTTTATTAGGTACAAACATTTATATACATACAGCGACGAACAAACTTAACACCGGTCTGTTACTTTATAAGGTACTATCAAAACTAAATACAATAAAAAATAAATATTTCTATCGCTGTATGATTCAACTAAATCCCTAACCGGCCTCTCGAAACTGTTTAAAAAGGCTAATAAAGTATTTGGCAACTAGAAACGAATACAAATACCGCACTAAATTCGAATTTAAAATTTGAACCTGGAATAGGATCTTCGCGCATCATGAGTAATTTAGATTAAAAATTTACATTCAGCCAGGATTACTTACTCGTGATGCGCGAAGAAGGTTGGTTTTGTATTAAATTATGTGAGTATTTAAAGGTTAAGGGTGGGCAAAGTGTTTAGTTATTCTCCTTCTGGGGGCGGGGTTTGAGCTGCTTGGGCTGTGTGACGCGGGCGGAGCCGTCTTGCTGGAGGCCAGCCAGCAGCTCGCTCTTGCGGATCGTCTTCAGATCCAGATCACCATAGTAGTCCTCGCTGAAAATGTACGCGAACTTACTGCCTGCCGCTTCTACTCAATACTTAACTCTATACTATCTCTTGTTTTTGTAATGGTAGGTAAGTATCTCAATTTCCAACAACTTTTACTATCATAGATAGAGACTAGCTGAGAGAATTGTGTAATGAAATCTTGTTCTCAGCAGGCTGTAGAGTAAACTGCCTTGAAACTAGAATAATATCCGTTCGCTTTTCTCAGTAATATTATCTAACATGTTTTTCTTTGCTACACAATATTGATGTGGTTCGGAGTTCATACAAAAAACTACATGACTTTTTGTTATCTTTTTATTGTTGTATTTTTTGTATGATTTATCATCTTTGTAACGCAGATTTAAACTTTTATATTTATATGCATTGGTATCAAGGAGAGAATTTAAAATATGTTACAGAATAAATTTATAGTGAATTCCTAATGCTTCGAATCTATATAAATGTCATTGACAGTTCAATACCTAAGTACAGTTACTCATACATTATGGACGTATGTTTGCATGAAAATATTCATTACCATATCGCCCGTTAGGCCGGCAGTGACCAGGGCCGTCACCATTGAGACTTAAGTCATGTTAATTTAACACCGGCCCAAATATATTGTGCAACACTCCGAACCGCATATTTGCCGCCAGGTATCTAGGTGGGCGAGTCTCTACATACTACCTACAAGTATATATTTATATCGCTGAATGCCTAAGACGTGTGCGTGCGACAGCTGGATGTGTGGGTAGATCCAGGTGCGGAAGAAAGTTAGTCACGAGGTCCACATTGGTATGGAAGTGTTATGGGATTGTCTGTATTTTACATGGGTTAACTTATCGTGCTGTGACACCTATACAGAGTTTGTGGAAATGAAACTTTGAAAAATCTTTTCTATAGGATTGTTTTCTGGTGTGCAAATCTTTACAGCTTTCCTCCAAATGTAATACTTAGACTAATTAAACAATGCATGACATGCCATGCTTAATGGGGATCATCCGATCGCTTTGCATGAAAGGATTTTTCTTTTTATGCCGCAGTATCTTTTTTGAGGAATGTTATCAATAACTAAAATATGTTATAAAAATTGCGCACTAGAATAGACTTAGATCCTATAAAGTCCTTAGAGATACTGGGAAGTGTAACAGACACGATAAGTTATAAGAATGTTAAGTGTACCATAAGAGGCTGATTAAACACCACATAGCCAGTGATATCCAACCAGTGAGTTTAATTTGAGAAGAGTGTGCAACGTTCAGAATCTTTGTAAAGCATGTCCAAGAATCTCATAAAAAATCACATTAGTTTGAAAATGTACACATTAGTTTGGTTTTTCCTGATTGCTTTATATCACGGTATTATTTTGTAAATTATAAATAGAATAGATAACCTTATTGAGATTTTTGGATAAACTTTAACGTCTGATTAAATCAAAAATAAAATCACAGAGTGAAATTGAACGCTTTTAACAGGCAAGTGCTAAGAAATCTAGCAAAAACACTCACCATCCGGGCACATCCTCTGGGTCTTCACAGTTGCCTGTGCCGTCAGAGTCTCCGATCTTGAAGACTGTTCCGATGGGGCATCCGTACTCGCGGGCGACTCCCTCTAAGCAGATGTAGTACTTGCGGCAGTCCTCAGGGTGGGCGTGGCGGCTGAAGGAGCCGGCGTTGGACACCTCACCAGGCGCAGGGCAAGAGAAACCGTTCGCTACTTCTGGGAAACACCAGAAAAGGTTACGTGAGTGAAAAGGTGGAAGGAGAAATATAAAGGTGAGCGACGGCGTGCGGTGGTAGAGGAAATTCGCTGAAGAGATAGGTGCGCTCAGATGACGTGGTTAGATCAGGTCAAGTCAGCAGAACGATGTGCTTTGGAAATAATAAACATTTTAGAGACAAAAATAGAAAAATAAAAATTAATATAGTATCAATCAGGATTTTTTTTAAATTACACAAAATGTGTATTATAAACTAGTAGGTTCCTCAGTAATGATATTAAAAAATAATCGGCAAATAAAAAATATCAATGAAATTTTTTTAGATTATTTTTTGCAAACAATGCTTTTCTGCAAAGAACCATTTCGAAGCATTTTGAAAGGGTTCTGAACTGAAAATTTCATTTGACTTTGAATAAGAATAGCTGTAATAAAGAACCGTTAGGCTCCCGACACGTACCCTCGTTCCTGCACTCGGGCACCTGGTCGGCCCACATGCACACCCGCGACTCCCTGTCGTAGGCCAGCCCGGGGCTGCACTGGTAGCGGGAGGCCTCTCCGTTCCAGCAGTTCCAGAACACGTCGCACTTGGCCTCATCGGGGAAGATGCCGTACAACCTCTGGCAGTGGGGCGTGGAGATCGGGGGCTCTGTGGAGATTACACATATTTAATACTTCATACATATTCATCATCAGGTCTTTGTGTTTCCACTGCTGGAACACGATTCTCCCTGTACTACTCGAGCCATATTTGGCTAGAGCAGCTAGAGGACTTGGCCTAAATTCTCCGCGCTGGCCAGACGGGTTGGAGAGGTCTTAATGATGTTTCATAAGCTTTGTTCAGCTTGTATTTCCTAAATCGCCAATCGCCTTCTACGACATCCACGGGAGGACTTGGAGTGGTGCTATTCTACTCGGCCGGAAACCACACGGCTTATTATTATACCTATACATAATATCACGCCTGTTTCCCATGACCAAGGGCCAAGGACCACAAATGCAGGTGGAAAATAGTAACAGATTGCTATTCGCATCGCATCGCTATTAACATTATTCTTGCCGATTCCTTAGCACGAAGAAAAGCAGGTGGTATATTCTTCATTTTTTCTTCTCATTTGTAAGCTTTCAGTTTCAGTTACAGATATTTTGGCATTTCAATTGAATTACGTTGTGAAAATTCTAGGTTGATACTTTACACTCATACAGAAATCTATAAGTTTCGTTAAACATCAAATACTAGAAACCTATTTTCCCGTTAATATTATACAACAGTTGCTCAGCAGGGGGGCGATGAGCTTGACTGCTTATCGAGTATTATAAAAAGTAAGACATCTTCCAAAAGCAAAATCCATTCGTAAATGTCAAGATCACGGTATCGCAACTCGTATTCTAATAATCCTCTAACAGTTCTCAGAATCGTGTTAGACAAAAAATCTGTTGTTTAACAATATATAAATAGAGGTTTATAGTTTCAAGGTTAGCATCATATCTTCAACATAGTATATGTGACAGATGTGAAGTCTCAAGTCACGTCAAGAGTGATTAATACTGTCGCCAAGAAGCTGTGCCCGAGTGACCTTCAACTACATCCTGTTTGGTCTCAGATGGCAATATAAGAATATGTTACGCAAATCCTTGGCCTTGACCGTAGATACTGTTATTAGTTTTTTATAGCCTGCGAGCCAATTGGCATTATAAAATTCGTAAACAGGTTGACATAAAGAATGTCACGGTATGCTCAATTTATGGAAAATTTATACTTTGTACTTATATCCATTTGCTGATTTATGACATAAATTTATTCCAATGAGTCACAATTCCAGTTTTTGTCATAGTTCAGGAAGGCAAAGATAAAAGTAACGAAGAAGCCAAAGAGTAGTCATAGAATCTTACATAGCTGCGTTCTCTCGCTGCACTCGACGATGTGGAGGTAGTCGCAGTTCTCAGTGAGTTACTTGGTGTCGGTGGCGCTGATACACTTTCAGTTTTTGTCGCAGTTCATGAAGAATAAAGTAACGAAGATACCAGAGAGACTTAATAAAATATTATCTAGCTGCATCCTCTTGATGTTGGTGCCGTCGAAGGCGAGGCCGTTGTTACACTTCCAGTATTTGTTAGAGTTCATGAAGATAAAGATAAAAGTAACGAAGATACCAAAGAGACTCAATAAAATCTTACCTAGCTAAGTCCTCTCGCCGCACTCGACGTTGTGGAGGTAGTCACAGTTCTCAGTGAGGTACTTGGAGTCGGTGGCGTCGAAGGCGAGGCCGTTGTCACACTTCCAGTATTTGTCAAAGTTTATAAAGGCAAAGATAATAGTAACGAAGAATCTAACTAGTCTTCACAGAATCTTACCAAGTTGCGTCCTCTCACCGCACTCGACGTTGTGGAGGTAGTCGCAGTTCTCAGTGAGGTACTTAGTATCGGTGGCGTTAAAGGCGAGGCCGTTGTCACACAACCAGTATTTGTCAAAGTTCATGAAGGCAAAGATAATAGTAACCCAGAAGCCAAAGAGTCTTACCTAACTGCGACCTCTCACCGCACTCGAGGTTGTGGATGTAGAGTGTAGACGTCGAAGGCGAAGCCGTTGCCATTCTTCCAGTATTTGTCAGAGTTCATGAAGAGAAAGATAAAAGTAACGAAGAATCCAAGGAGTCTCCATAGAATCTTACCTAACTGCGTCCTCTCGCCGCACTCGACGTTGTGGAGGTAGTCGCAGTTCTCAGTGAGGTACTTAGTGTCGGTGGCGTCGAAGGCGAGGCCGTTGCCGCAAGTCTTCAGCTCCGCGACGCCGTTGTCGCACTTCCAGTATTTGTCGCACGAGACGTGGTGTGGGTAGAAGCCGAAGTCGTCTGGACATTTGAAGCTTTCTTGGGCGGCCGCTGTAAAGAAAGAAAAGATATTATTAAAAAAAAGTCGAGAAATTAAATTGATTTCTAAATTAAGGAAAATATTTATGTACCTATCTTTTAAATAATGTCCACAAATATCTGCATATTTGAAACTCTTTCTAATTGACACGGTCGAGTACCTCTGTCAAAAGCTCTAAACAACTCAAACTGTTATTTTTTCTTAAATTTTTTATGGTATCATTCTTAAATTAGGTTTTGATCACTGGAAACCACTTACAACACGTTCTTTTGAAATGATCTTAATTATAAAAGGTAGAGATTATTAAAACGAGATGGTGTATCATTTACGAAACCAGATATTTGAAAAGCTGCCAATATTGTAACTGTGTCGAAATGTCGTATCAAACATGGATCCTCTTGAATTTTAATTGGAATTTCAAAATAAACCGCCAAGGGGTTTGCCAAGCGCCTGGCACGCAACTTAACCGAGTGTTTTGCAAGCACCGGTCTCGGGCAGGGCCGCTCTTTCTCCGAGGAATGTGACGAGGTGTCGTAACGCAACAATTGTCACAAATGTGCCAACATTTGTTGTGGCTTTGTCTAATTGTTTGGCGCACGTGCTACGCCGGCTTTTGTCTTGGAGCTGGGTTACACGCCGATCGTGCCTTCTCAATTTGCTGTTACTTAACTGTTAAACATTGTCATTTCTTTCTACACAACAACTAGTTGGAATATGCTCAAAAAGTGTCAATGTACTCATCGGTGCGAACATGTTTTGTTATGGAAGCCGTCGGAGATTGCGGAAAGACATCACCTGTTACATACAATATTAGGTACGCACATAGGTAGGTACCAGGTTAATAAACTATGTCAAACTAACGTTTTAAATGTGCGCTTTTATTTCAAGCAAAACCTACAATAATACCACACACTCAAACTACATAAACGATAACTGGTAAAACCACTTATGGAACGCGGAATATAAAGGTTAGGTTTCAAGTATTTAGACCAATCCTTATTTAGGATAAAGTACTAAATTCAAGATTGGATTAGAACGTTTACTGTTTGACATGAACCGACTAGATAACTTACCTCAATCAATAATTACCAACGATTTGACTTTAAAATTCGCATATTAGGTACGCATAATGTAAGGAATACTAGGTACTTAAAGATTTGTTGAATAGCCGTCCCTTGCAAAGGGTTATGCACATATTATGTTACACGTTACGTCAGATATATGCCACCGGTTGCTGGTACCGGTTGACATTTGCGACAACGAGGAAAGGAGCTCATCCGTTTAGTGTTGCAATCTGGGCTACTCTTTCCAGAATCTTGTGCAAATCTAGCAGTTCCACTTCATTGTGTAATGCTCTAAACTAGGTGGTAACCTGGTTCTAAAAGAAAAGCAAGGGCAAAACTAGATCATCTGAAAAGGGTATTTAGCACAATATGTAAAAGACCTGCCTCATTTTTTTAACTCTTAAACACTTCCAAATTATACTTATCCATATTTGCAGATAATCTTTGAGCAACAGTTATTATTCTCATTTTTGTAATCTAACTACCTTAACGCCTATCGGGTCTTGCGGCCCTTGTCTCTGTCTGCTCCGTCAGGGATCAAAGACGTGAAAATGTACCTGTATGTAATGTATTTGATATAGAACCTGAACAGTAATGAACAAATAGTCTAACAAGTGTATTATCCTGTATATATAATTTCTTCAATCTTAATTACGATGGCCGTCAAGATAACTTGCAGCCATTGCCGAACATAATAAAGAAAAAACTTCGTTTAAAAATAAATAGTATAAACAAAAGCGACAACTAACAAAGACGTTTAATTCTCTGTCATATCTCACATCACATTCATGTGTATTTTCAACCGTGAAAAATGAAATCATGATCTCACCGCAGAGCAATTACATAATTTCTTTCGACTTTCTAATTTCCTATCCACACGTAATACGATGCATTTAGCATTGTTCTCAAATTCTTGCGAATGATCTAATTATCTAATAAGTACACTAATGAGCAACTTGTGTGGAGACACTCGAATCAGTTCAGGTTGCCCACGCGCCTTCCTATGATCAAAGAGTGTAGTGATCCGATACCGATTACAAAACAAATACGGTGAAGACACTGCTAATTATTTTATGTAATCACTACACACATTTGGGTTAATTTGAACTTTTTAGGTTAATTTTTCTTGCAACTCAGTACTGCAATTTATCGATAATGATCTAAGATACGATTGATTTTTGGAACGAATTAGCTAAGCTTATTAAACTCACAGTCAATGTTACTAAATCGATCAGGTTTTATGAATTGATTATCGAATTGATTTAATATGTATTAACACATTGCCACGTTTGAATGGATATTTATGTACACGTGATGAGAACGGTACATTTTAATGCAAAATTTAGCATTGACCTTTGTTATGAATTGCAAATTTTTACTTATTTCCAAATACGATCAAATGTATCGTTTTAAGTAGCATTTAGTTAGATAAAAGTAATAAGATATATTTTTCGTAAGTTTGCTTTTGACTTTTAGATTTTACTGCTTTTTTACTGTATAGTCTAGAGGAGACTTTTGCAATATAAATATTTATAGCATCCGCAGGCAGAATGTCAACGTGTTCCTATCAGTGTGGGTCGCTGTAAAGTCATCTACAGCGCTTGTGGTCTAGACAACCTTTCTTATTTAATCGGATAACCGAGGTGAGCAAGTCACCGGATGCCTGAGATTCCTCGGATAAATGGAACTTGGTATTTTATGAGAGCGATGCATTCAAGCTGCCATCGTAGTGTTCATCGTTTTGTTTAAAACATTTGAAAATGTCCCGACTGTTAAAAATACACAGACATACTATTTATTATTTTTATATTTTTTATAAATGTCTGAAACCACACTAGGCAGCAATAAAATTTTTAACAAACATCATGACATCTTTCATAGTTTTCTTTTTTACCCAAAGGTTGGCTGGAAGAAATCGCTATAGTGATAAGCCCGCCTTTGTACCTACTATATTTACGAACTTTTGATTATTTTCATACTCAGTTTGTGCAAAAAAGAAATTTTATCTTATCTTATGAAGATTTGTTTCGATATTGGTCTGTGCTCTTGATTTTGGTATTGTTTTACGTTGACTTTTAACTTTTCTCTTCCAATTTAAGTACTTACCCTCTCAGACAGAATTCCTACGTTTGTCGGATTACCAAAAGAAAAGAGATAGGTACTTTCTCAATCAGTACAATAAAATATTGATATAAAAAATGTGTAATTTCTTTAGTCGCTAGTTCAATGACCAGGCTATAATAATGATAAAATACATCAGTTATAAATCAAACAAAATCGTTTATATATAAAACAATCAAATTTTTCCCTCGTCATCTTAGATTTTCATACAAAAGGAGTTATAATATCGTTTTGCCGGCCTAAACCTGTGAAACTTGTAAATGGGGTTTTAGGTCATATCTTAACTAACCGCTAGAAGCTTGATTTCATACAGACACATAGAATTTGTCTGCCCTGTACCACTCTACCTAATATATTATGTTGCATACTCGAAACAGAAATAGTGTCCAATTACTAATCTATCATCCATCTATAATAACGTTCTGTGTTTATATATTAATGCTCCCAGGATTAAAAGACCAAACATTACCGTGTATAAAACCAAACAAATAAACAGTCATCGAAGAACGTGTATTTTCTTCGCACATTGCAATTGAATCCGCAAGGTTCTACATTGGAATCGGTGTCATCGGATCGAGAGGTGGCTTGCGCAACGGAGCCCTGCGGCGTGCGTACGCGCACTTATATGACATAATTATCGGCCGTAAGCTGTCATTTGTTATGTAATGGCTTGGTAATGCTGTGTGTATTTGTTAGCACCTTGTTGGATTTGTTTGCTCTTTTGTTTTATTTGCCGCTAAGTGGCACATTTACCTGTCATGTCTGCATAACAATTAATTGTTTAACACTTAGACCTCTGTCAAAATACGTAAATTAATAGTTGAACATTTTACGCATAGACTAGCCGCGATTTAGTCAAAATAACATTTAAGACTACTTGCAACTTAGACGAGTTGCTAGTTTAACGAGTTCCGAGTTGCGTTTTAGACGAGTTTCCACATGGACTATTCGAAATTAACTCTATTATAGAAGTAAGTATATTTAATACGTAAATTATCAGCGTAGAAAAGTGCGAGTATACGCAAAAATCTGATTTAGTGACAGTCTGCCACCTGTAAATGAAGAAAATTTACCAAAATCGTCAGATAGAAGAGATTAAAACGTTTTCTTTATCTCCGACTTACATTCATAAGTGCCAATTCTGTACGTTCATACATGGCATACATATGTTTTTCACACGACAAAATTTTAAACCATATAAGCAAATATTACGCGATTATTAAATAACAAAGGCCGCAATCGGTGAAGTAACCGAGAAAGCCTAAATATCTGACCTACTCGAGTGTGGGTGATACTGGTACTTTCGATTTCTTTCGAGTCGATTCTCGAATCTCGATGCGCCCGCGCATCGTTGAGCAACGCGTGACCTTTATCGGTTAACTTCGATCTATCTGATCTTTCATTTGCATAGAATTACCATTTAAATAGATTTAGCGTATTTTTAGAATTTTATCGCAATTATTACAGTACAGATTCTTCTTTCGGAGTAGATGTTCGTCTTAGCGAGTCAGCATCGTACATATATATTGCATCTTAATCCCTTACCTATTGAGTAGACAGAGCCTAGGGCCATAAGACCTCAAAGGCTGTTATTAAGTTTACAATAACTTAATTTCTCATAAGAACTACATGAAATAATTCATTTAGGGGATTCGACCAAACGAGTTTAAATTTATTCCGAGCATGGCAAATACTCTAGTATAACTGGATTTTGCGTTTTACAAATTACTTATCAAGAATAAGATGTCTATTCCAGAGTTAGCTATTTATACCGCCAATGTTCTAGGAGAAAACACAATATTTACACATTTAGTACAATAAGCATGCTTTTCATACAACAAAAAATAAAAACTAATAGCTTCGATACAAATATTTGTAACTGTATTTTTGTGGTGTCCTTTTTGTACAATAAAGAATTTACATACCTACAATACAAAGTCCGATGAAATATAAACATTAGGCCCAAAATTTGCTTTTATCAGCACTACCTGTAGGTTGACTGGTAGAAAAGGCCTTAAGTCCGCCTGTTACATTTTTGTGATAAAGTTTAATAAATAAATAGGTGGGTAGAACTATTATAATGACGCCGTCGCCCAAATCGACTGTGCACTGGTCACTACGATCTCGCCCGGCAACTGTACTATTATATTTTGACAACCTTTGTAGCCTAGTGGTCATCATGCCACGCTTTCACCCGGGTTCAATCCCCTTTTAGGTCAAAATAAAAAAATATCTTTTTCAGATTGACCTGGGTCTTGGATGTTTATCTATATATGTATTTGTTATACAATATAGTATCGTTGAGTAAGTATCCCATAACACAAGTCTCTCGAACTTACTTTGGGACCAGCTCAATCCGTGTGATTATATATATACAATTTATTTATTAGAATTCGACATTTCTGTTATAAGTTTACGAGTCCTATACAGAACTTCGACAAACCGTGAGTTTATTGCATTTATCTGATAGAGCCAAATTTAAAAAAGTGACCAAAAAGGCTAAAATTAGTAATATTTTAAAAACGGAAACGAATACTATATTATATAAAGGAGTACTGTCAACTAGTAGGGTATCAATGTCCAAGAGAACACGAGATCTATTTGTAAAAGTAAAAAATCACGTATTTTAACTAAGGTTTCAAACGTCTGGCTAGAGTTTACTTAACTAATGCATTGTGCATGCACTTAACTTAAGGCCCATTTAGACGGTGCAAGTTTCTTGCCCGTTGCATGCCATTTTATTGCAGCAATAGACAACTTGCATGGTCTAAACGAAACGTCAGCCATACAAATCATTTATTGCTTTAATAAAATTGTATGCAACACGCAAGAAACTTGCACCGTCTAAATGGGCCTTTACAGCGAGATCTTAAATGTTTATGACATATATCAAATAGGCTAAGGTCTATCAAAATATCCTAAACTTATTCCAAGGGTCGATTCAGTTCAAAATAGTGAACAATTTTCCCTAAGAAATATATGTCAAAATATGAAAAATATTTTTTAGCTTTCCATACAAACTCGGATCAGCTGATCGGCTAACTTGTATAATAGGCCAAAAACTACTATTCAAATTTCGATACGAGTTTCTAGGTAAAGTTGTTCAGTATCACGTACTGGATTCACCCTTAGAATAGTTTGAGTATATTTTGTCAGACCTTATACAATTTGGAAGGGGATAATAACTCGAACCTTGGGCTATACTAGATCCCTTTATTATAACTATAATAAAACAATAGTCAAAAACAAAAAAAAAAAACGACGTTACCATACAAGTAGCACCGGGCACAATTTTTTAAGTTTTTGACTGTTATTTTCATTTCATTATACTATAGTGGTCTAGTAAAGCCTGAGGTTATTGCGGGTTCCCTTCCACGTTACATATGCACTTAACCATCATGATCGTGACTCATCTCATTAGAAACCATTATGCGTTCGTAGATGTAATAACTACTTAATTAATAGCTGCTTAATGAACAGCTTTCATTCACTGTCGACGTCTCTATAACATGCGACTTGTTTCTCCTAAACAATTTCTTTAATTGTGATGTACGACGGACTCTGACACGAGTGGCCTAGACTGACGTAACATTAACTATTAGATAACTATTGCCAGATACACGTGGTGAAAGTTCCAACATCTCGTTTTTAGGGTTCCGTACGAATGTGATAAAAATGAACCTGTAATGTGGCGCCTTTTTTGTGTTTTATAACTTTGATAAATATTTACTTATAAACAGGATTTTTATTTTCATCATTTCCATGTATAAAAAATGGACCCACACAAACATGCAGTCATCTCTTCTTTTGATGTCAAGGTCAAAAATAACGTTGGTATCTCACTATAACTTTTTAGGGAATCTAAGAGGTATCAAGGACTAAACTGGATGTAAAAATACTGGAATCGAAATTACCGTTAACAAAATTTGAACTTTGAAGTTTACAAATACTTCAAAAGCATTTACAGAAGAAAGGATCTAAACTTGCATAGATTTTAGATATACATTCAATACATAAATACATACATACTATCACGTCTTTTTCCCAATGGGCATTGACGAAGGATTTGAGGTCTTGCGGCTCTAAGCAGACAGTGCCCAGGTCCGCAAGACTCAAAGACCACTTTCAGCGTGATGGTGGGTGATAAGGTGGAAAAAGGAATCAAATACTTACTGGATTTTAAAGCGTATTCTAAAACGTATTCTGAAGCGTAGGACACCCACCCACAAGGTGATCTGACGACCTAACCAAGGTCGCTGGAAGGCACTGGATGCAAGCCGCTCTAGATCGGTCATTTTGGAACTCTTTGGCAGAGGCCTATGTCCAGCAGTCGACGTTGTGCGGCTGAAATGATGATAACTTAGTGGATGGTCGTCCCTCGATTGGCTTCTACAATCTGCACGAGAAGAGATTCATTCCTCTAACAGCATAAAAGAAATTGGGTACTTTCCTTAGTCAAAAATAAATTATTTTGTACTAATAAAAAAATAAAGCGTCGCAAAATAATGTCACTTGTCTTCGAACATATCCATTTAAACGTGATTTTAAATTTATTATTGTAGAAAAACTGTTAATAAGAGCGCTATTTGACTCCAAAAATCTATGACGTCACCTACCTGTATTTTATACAAAATCCCATAGAAACTGTTTGTTTTAACGTTTAGAAAAAAGTTGCTGATTTGACTTGTTGGAAAATAGCGTATTGTATAAGGAAAGAATGGATTTTAGATATTTTCTGTTATTTTAAACATGCGTAGGTTTACGTTGTTTTAACTCAAGTTTCAATATCAAAAAATAGTGGAGAACCCTCAGTGAGTCCAGCTCTTGACCAATTTACATTTTAACAGCCCGATGCATTAACCGACAGTTGCGCGATAGTAGATCGATTAAACGTTCTAATCAATATAAAACGTCTCATATCGATTTATTATACAACCTAATCTTTATTCCCGGACATCACTCACTGACATAACAAATTAAATGGCAATAAAAATTCTCATTGTGCAGCTGGGTGCGTAACCGTTATGCAATCTAATTCAATTTGGACAACTATTTGCGGCACATCTGGCCTTTAGTGTATTTTTTATTAAATAATATTCAACTGTTATGTGTTAAAGTGGTGAAATAAAGGACATTTTAAATCAGATTTATACAATTTTAGGTATTCTCCTGACAGGAAAGTTTTATTTGCTTGGTAGTGAGGTTAAAAAACAATTTTTATCCCTGGGGCATTAAAAAAAACAATCAAAATGTCTCTTTAATTAAAGCTCTACATTTTCACTATTAAACCTGCTATCGATTTTATCAAGAAAATGTAGGTTTAACTTTTATATTAATGATATAATTGATGGTTCAGTTTTGCCTGCCAAAATGAAGATTACATTTATAACGTTTGCGTTTTGTAAGAGATCAAACCACAAAACATTATAAGCCCCATAACATCGCGCCAGGTAAGGATGTATCAAAAATAAACACTCAATCGCAGGGCCACCGAGGCTATTTATACCTAAGGCTCGAAGGACAGACAATCTCCACGGCCGGCACAAAGAACCGAGATCAATGGAGAAATTACCACTTTATTCAATAAAGACTAAAAAACACATCGTCGGTGAGTGATGGAGTTTCATGACCTGCGCCTGCGATGAGAGCCGCTTTCTAGTTGATAGCCATTGATACGGACAATGACATTTAACTTTTTATGGATATTAAGTAATATTCTCCCATTAATTTCTTTCAACACTGGTGTCACATGTTTATGCACCTACATCTGACCTGACATATATCATTATGGCTGTACGTGCCCCTAACAGGGCTCTCTAGCCCAGATTCAGTCCACACTCAATATAATTAAACATATTTATTTTTAGGTTTTATTCCTTAAGTGAAATTTATATTTCAGTACACTCAGCCATATATAGCCATATTCTGGAATATGTTATTATCACTAATATGGCTTTCGTTCCCAGTTTAACCTGACAATATTGTGACACGAAATAAGAAATTGTTTTTCTTTCATGTTATTTTGAATGAACTTTAAGAAATACTCGTTATCAAAACAAGAAGAATCGTATAAAATTACTCATAATGCATTATATATTTTTTACCGGTCTAATATTATATATATCGTGACTAAGAATAATATTTAAAATAATCGACTGATAACTCTGATGTTTTACCAAGTTCGTTTCGAATGGTCGCAAACGCATATAGCCGATGTAGAAATTCGTCTAAAACGCAATTCGGAACTTAAACATAAACTCAAAATCAATCAATTATTTCCTACAAACGCAGAGCCAAACGTCTACTCTGCCCATAACAGGTAAACAATCGATTAATATTTTACATGTACAGTACCTGAATCTAGGTTCAAAACAGCGCTAGTACCAATGTAGCATTGTCTAAGGCTGCAAACGTACCGTGAGATATCTACAAGTATTGTTAGAAGGAATTCCAACTTATGTGTTTGTTTCCGTTGCATTGTTTGATTGCAGCGTTAATTGCATGTACTTCCGGTGCCAGGTGACCTCTTACATCATTAAAGGCCTTATTTTTTATTAATGGCCTCTCGATGGACAGTCAATTTAGGTGAGGCTTGAATGGTATGGTATAAAACGAGGCTATGGTTATGAAAACATAAATTAAGTACATGATTTACGTTTTTCTTTCGATTGTTCGTATTAAAAAAGTACGTGATTTATATGTATTATTTACGTTTGTCAAGTAAATAAATAAATGAAACAAAAAATTCTTTTTTGTCAATTTTAATCGCGTTTGTCAGAAATAATTAAATTGAAGTTACTAATCTGATTATAGTGATTTGTCATTCTTTCAGTTGAATTCGTTCGGTAGATTCGTTTTGGTAAAAACTCTTTTTGCAAAAAATTTATTGAAAGTTCTGCTAAAAACCGTTTAGGAGTAAATATATAACATTGGCGCCTCTTCATTAGCTTGTAAAGTAGCTTTCTGTTGTCTTTTTCTGTACATGTCTTTCTGAAGAAGAGTTAACTCTTTTTTTTAGAAGAGTCGTACACAAACTATTTTGGCAGTTCCTTGCTCTTTGATACTCAACTTCTTTTCTACACAGACCTCTCTTTACATCTTCCTCTATTTCGAACTCTACACCGTAACTTTAATGCCGTATATTAAAAATAACTTTAAGAATTATAAATTTCAGTCAACTTTTAATGCGATCTTCTAAAACAAATGTCAGAGATAAACCTGTCGAGTTGCACGTCACATTCCTGGACTAATAATATAATCATATCGTCGACCATGCTCAGCCAAGCTGAATCATTTTCACCTTGTTTTCTTCTCGTGAAATTGGTGCACGCACCACGAGACGTGATAATTGAATACCTTCACGCTCTTACACTAAACCATGAATATTTGAGTGGGCTGTAAATAGCAGATATCTTCCAACAATAAATCAAATCAGTCGAGAAGAGTATAGATTTCTGTTACGCAAACACACGTCGTGAGAACTGGGTACGTGGTAGACATTCTAAACAATAGTTCACTACAACAGACAAGACGTCGTAGCAGACACGCTTTTTGTATTTAATTCTTGTCCACGCTACGTTAGCGATCGGATCGGATGCAAGCGACTGCGGGTCATTGCTCGCGAAACTTGCATTTTCGTAAAGACTCGGATCAAACATCTAGCGTCTAATAACATTTGCAGAGAGATAAACGCTCATACTTATATCTAACTATCAGAAAACTGCAATTTCTTTCCTCTTGAGCATGACAGGAAAACACGACAGCCTTGAGCACACGTTTACTCTGAAGTACGATAAAATTAGTCACGAGAATTGTATTATTTAACTTTATATGTAATTGGCTATGACTTATGATTGCTCAATAAGGCTTTTTGCTCTCGTTTGACACTACAGATACAATGGCGCCGATTAACTGTTACGACAGACGTGTGTAACCCAGAATAGGCCTGGGGCTATGTTAATATTCGTTACGAAAATCTATGGTAACGGTTACCTATTGGGAAATGGAGTTGGCGGCAAATCATTTGCATTAATTGCTCGTGTCAAAATTCATTCATTTATATGTTGATAAATATTGCGAGAATACTGGTTTTTGTTCCGCAATACTGGCCAATGTCAATTTTTATAATGTAATCAATATGTGATATGCAGATGAGTTGAGTAGCAAGGTCACGTTTGATAAATTAGATTGATACTTCAAGTTTAAAAGAAGTTTGTTTTCTCAGTGACAAAGGATATCTTTTGAAATACCATTATTCAGATATGGGAGATACTTATACTATAGTTACTTATAGATGATAAGTTCATGCAAGTTGTCCAGTGATCAAAACAGCTAAACAATTTTGAAATCGTATCCCAAATCGTATTCTCGATCATTCGTCGTATACTAAGTTACGACCCTTTCGATTATGCAACAAACAATGGTCACAAACTGTTATCAATGCAAGCAAAGGCCATCAAGATTTCAGAATTGTCGCCTTTATGTGTGAGAGCCGCGTTACACCACACCGGCTGCAATTTCTCCGCTTGCGCAGGCGTGTGGAAACCGTCGCATCACCGAGTGACACTCGCTCACTAATATTTGAATGATTACGTACCCACGGCGAGGGCGGCTGCGAGCACTACTAAACACCGTGAATTCATGTTTGTCAAAGTCCTTGCACAGGAGAAGCGGACACTGTAACGTTCGAGCACAGACTGCGGGCGGGTGAATGGGTGACGAAGGCTTTTATATCGGGTGGGCGGCGCGGCGGTGGAAAGCGGCGCCCGGCGCCCGCGCACCTTCGGGGTGCGCCGCTCCCGTGACGAAACATACTAATCAGGACCTCGTTATTCGGGCCACGTGAAACACACGTGGCAATGCGTAAAACTTATCAGCTAAATCAATGTTCCAGTATCTAAGAGACGGAGGCATTGGCAAAAGAGGTGTGTGAAGTGAACTCCATAGTCTCTGCCTACCCCTGTAGGAAACAGGCGTGATATATGGCTACTCATCAAATTATTTGCAACATGCAACAAAATATATACATACATATATCTATAACCTACTTGACCAATATAATATACCAGTGTTCAAATATTGGAGGTTTAATATAACTACATAATTGATAGGTTCACCTCAAGGATTTAGTATTTAAGCAAGGACTGTCTGTTTTTAGAGAAGCAATTATGCATATCAAAAGTATAACAGTCCTCTGACTGCTCTGGCCAAGTATGGCTCTGGTAAAACAGAGAGGGTCGTGCTCCTGCAGTGGAGACAAAAAGACCTGATGATAATAATGATGATGAAGTATAACAGTAAAATATTTTTAAGACAATAATAAAAATGAACTTACAACAAAAGTGTCGTAAAATGCATATAAATTATTTTAGCTCCGTTTGATGACAGCTTGTAAACAGTGGCATACGATACGATAGACATCAACGCGCCCGCTACACGTTTCAGAGATAAACTCTCATCTCTCTAATCTAAGGCGATTTTTTATCTTTTTGTAGTATACGAAAATAAGTCACAATATGAAAAAAAAGCATCAGGTTTCCTAAAGCAATTCCCTACAAATTTTGTATATTATTTAGATTAGGTTTGACACTTGAATATAATAAATTCCAAGAGATTATTAGGCAATGTTGACGACGCGCCTCCTTTTGACCTTTTAGTCAGTTTATAATATTGTTTTTGAATGTCATATCTAAAATCTATAAATTTTCTTGTCACATCACATACCGAAGTCTTCCTTTGGAGTTATATTTTTATCAAATGTTGACTAGTGGTTTTATTCGTTTTTTGCTTACCACTTCCCGTCCAGCGACAAACAGTTTTTACTTTGGAATCAGTTGACAATGTGATGCTTTAAGTATTTTTAACTAAAGTTAAAGATTTAAAAGCCAGAAAAGTTTTTGTACAAAACAGGATGGAACGCCTTGATCTTGATAGTCTAGTGCAGAAAAAGCGATAGATCGTTTATCTAATTATTAGACTTCGGGTAGCTTTCAAATTTGAATCAGATAAACACAGACCAATAATGACAAGATGACAAGATTTATAAGACACAAAAACTAAAGTGAAAATGTTGAATGTTTTAAGACCTACTTACAAAAACCAGTTACAATAGTACATACTTAAATCAAAATAATATAAAAAATAGAAAACGCACACCACAGCTTAAGATTATTGTGCAAATATCTATTTTAAAAACCATACTAGAAGATAAAGAAAAGTATATAAATAACTGCATCTTATCTTACCTCAATTTTAAAGAAAAAAATAATACAGTTTTATGGAACAACTAGCTGCGCCCCGGGGTGTTACCCGCAGTTAAAGTAAAGCGTGTGTTAATCCAGTGTGTCAGTTTTCTGTATAACATATTTTATCAAAATTGGTGCAGCCGTTTGCGCGTGAAGAAGTAACAAATACACACACACAAACTTTGGCTTTATTATATAAGTATGATAGTTACTTAAATCATTGTACTTTAGAGTTTCAAGTAAAACTAGAACTCCTTTAAATACAACTTTATGTGAGCTTAGCTGCTAAACAATTTTCTTGTAAAACTTTTACCTTTTTAGCTACTTTGGACAGATATCTATCAGAACTTGATGCGTGTTTTCGTAAAGAAACCCAAAAGAGAACAAAGTGTATTTTTAATACGAGTAAAGTTTTTGTAGCTATTGCTGAAATGTCAATGGTTGGAGATCAATGTCGAATCACTTAGTTGTAGGTATGGGTTAGTTCTTGACTGCAGTTTATTGCAAGTTCATGGAATAACTTCCTCTGTGAAGTATACGTGAAAGTTTATACCGTTGTTGTGTTATAAAAATATAAAAAAGACGACCAAATCATTTATTAAAAATAAATGAAATGGGTACATTTAAAATAAACTAGATATTAGGCCTTTAAATAAAACCTATTTTAAATTATTGGATTAAAAACCAAAAAGTAACTTTATCAAATTCAAGCATATTTATATCCTAGTAGTTAGTTGGTTTATTGTGTGTGTGAGTGGCATGACACTGGTAACCGACATTTCAAGCTGCCTAAAAGCACCTGACATACCTTGACGACTACTTATTCATGATGACAGTCGGAAACGATGGCTTAACGTGCCATCTGAAGCTCAGGAATGCCATCTAATGTCTAACAAAATGTACTAAAATTATTTAAGGGGGAATGCAGTCCGTAATTAAAATATGAAAGTAACTCTTGGCCTCCCATACAAATTGACCGATCAGCTGATCGAGTTTGTATGGAAAGCCAAAAAATATTTTTCATATTTCGACATATGTTCTCTGGGAAAACTTGTTCACTATCACGCACTGAGTTCACCCCTAAAATAGATTTAGTATATTTTGTTAAACCTTATATTTATATTCGACTATCCAAAATCCATGACTATTTTCTGACAACAACTTATCTATGCGAACTTGTAGTAAACAGATAAATACTATAAATAGTAAATGAGTGGCTATTCTGCTTACTTTAAAAGCCTCGTCCAAATTCTATCAAAACACAAAACAATATCCTCATGTGGTAAAGAGATTAGTCATTATGTACTCGCAGATTCAAGGCACACATTGTACGATGGACCACACAACGATCTTAACACTTCTATTGCAAAGAAGCTCTATTCCATCATTATGTTCTAGGTGTTACGCTTTATGTTTTGTCGACTGTATGTATCAGATGTGTCACTCGCAGTTGTTTGAGGAAAGTCCAAGTAGCTTGTAATCAAGTTGTTAACAGATTTCAAAATAAGAACATTATTTTTATTCAAAGAAACTATATATATTTTGCAGGAGCTTGTAGTAATAGTGACTATAAATAAATTAACTTTCTTTTCTGTATTGTCATTATTCATGTTGCAATATTAAGAAACAGTACTTAGATAAGTATTGGCTTTCTTCTACTCTGAAGCGGGAACCCATCACTTTATCGCAATTAACTTCAATGATTTGCATTCCCCATAAAACATTCGCAAATCTTTTAATACAATATTTAACAAATCCTAAAATCTGTTGACATCGAAATTTCATTTACTCGATTATTCGTTATTTACAAACTCAGTCTATCGTTATTTCTTTTCATATTTTATCGAAATAACTTAACATCAAAGTTTTGTTACCCATAATTTAGTTTACACGTAAGTTTCAGTTTTTAAAATAGTTGAAACATTTAAACGAGTGCTAGGAAACATCTATCCATTTTTTTAGGTTAGGGCAAACCTATAGGTTAGGTTATGTTAGAACTGCGATCAACACACGCACGAGCCGAGCGAGCGAAGCGAGCGTGCCGCGGCAGCAGCCGGCGAGTGCTAAGAAACTTCTATACATTTTCCTAGGTCAGGGCAAACCTATAGGTTTGGTTATGTTAGAACTGCGACTAAAAACTTTTATATTTTCCTAGGTTAGGGCAAACCTATAGGTTAAGTTATGTTAGAACTGCGACTAAAAACTTCTATATTTTCCTAGGTTAGGGCAAACCTATAGGTTAAGTTATGTTAGAACTGCGACTAAAAACTTCTATATTTTCCTAGGTTAGGGCAAACCTATAGGTTAGGTTATGTTAGAACTGCGACCAAAACATTAGGACATATGTTAGTTATTATGTGTACCGTTACATATTGAAACATGTTTTTATGAACAGTTTTATTGATAACTTAAAACTTTATATGAAATGTTAGTTCGATATACCGTTTTTCTATAATAGAAAACCATTTTGAAATATTATTTTTTTAATTTCGTTTTTATAATATGAAACTGCGATGATAAACTATTCGTTTTATTAAGAAAAAAATTTATAAAAAATCGTGGAATAGTTTTCTGGAAAATGAAATTCGATGTCAAAAAAATCTGTATTCCAATAGACACCCCTCTGAAGCTCCTAAAACGGTAGTGTGTGACAGAGTAGATTACAATTTGTCCGCAACTTTTTTAGAAGAGACACCAGTGAGTCTCTCTAAGATAGCGTAAGAGGCGACTAAAGAAATAAAGGTAACATGAAAGTAGCGGAAGGGTCAGGTCTTAAACTGCCATGGGCCACATGGAGGTGCTTAAATCGCCTCCAAAGTGAGGTAGACCGATGTAAACACAATCGGGCACACTAGCGCTATATTGACCAAGCAGAAGCACAGTGCGTGTACGGTCATGACGATCAGACCATATAGCACCTCCTCTCATGCTCTCTGTGCCCCGCCAGTACTATGCTTGACTTATACCACAGCCTATACTCTGCCTCGGAGGAAGGCGTAAGAGTGGCAACATTCTGGAAGAACAAAATGAAAATTTGAGTCAGCGACCCGATAAGAAAAAGGGGCAGAAGCATCTATACAAATACTTTAACATATCAGCGTGATATTAATTTATGGTTCGATCTTTCCTCTTTGGGTCCAGTAGTGGATTGACGCAGGATAAAAAGGAAACCCTTATATTCATCTCTGATTGCCTTTTTTGCAAAACTCGATAATCATTTTTCAAAACTAAAAACCGACTTCACCTCCAAATTACTCAACCGACTATAAAATTATTATCAGACCACCTAGCAAGTATGCCCTTTAAAAAAATAGGATTTTCCAAATCGGTCCTGGCGTATTTGAAAAATTGGTGAACATATCAGTCTCTTTCAAAGTCGGTTAAAAATAAACAAACATCGTTTTCACGTTTATCATAGTATTAGTATGAACTGCACATTATAAATAGCTATAAACATCTAAAAATAAAACAGCTGTGATGTGACCGAGCTATGGAGAGAACAAGTTTGTCTCACGACAGCGAAAGTGTTCTTACATCGAGATGACTCATACAATGATACCGTGATGAAACACGCATATTGTAAACGTTTGTGTTATCAAAGCTGTTGATTAAAATGTACACACACACACACACACACACACACACACACTTTCACATTTTAACGTCTTCATCCCTCACGAGATAAGCAGATCGCAAGACCACGCTCAGCAAGAAGGTAGGGTGTGATGTAGAGCAATGAAAACGATATACAGAATAACTAAAATAAGTTCTTATTTTTGTACAAGGTCTTACAAAATATATTGAAACTGTTTTAAGGGCAGATTCAGTTCATGATATTGAACAACTTTTCCCAAGGAACATATATCAAAATATGAAAATTATTTTTTGTTTTCCATACAAGAAGACCGATCAGTTGATGCGAGTTTAGATGGAATGGCAAAAATTATTATACTACTTGTCTCAAAAGTGATCTCTTCCAGCAGGCCTGTAAGAGAAGTTTGCTTTATATTTTCTGCCAAAGTAGCATCGAATATATTTCATAAATTGAAATCTCATCTCGGGAGGTCAATGAAAAGTTTTATGAAAGGATGTAAGCATGTTATCAAGAAAATTTTATAATAAGAATAACAAGCGTGAAGAAGCGAACGAAAATTAATGAATAGGCATGAGGCAGGCTCTCCTAGCGATTGTTCTGCTGTTCGGGTTCTGGCCAAGGCGACCGGCAAGGTGAGTTTTGCGATGTTGATGATAATTATTTCGTAGAGAGGTTACATCTGTTTTTTTTGCCACCGACAAAAAAGAGGGTGTTTATAGGTTTGGCCCTAATATCTGTCTGTATATGTGTTGATCTGTGGAATCGTAACGCTCAAACGAATAGACCGATTTCGATGCAGCTTTTTTCACGTGAAAGAAGTGCTAAGTTAAAAGAAAATCGGTTCAGCCATTTAAAAATGATTGGGAGTTAACGCTTTAAAGTCAAGGTTTTCCTTTAAAACTAAAGATACCAGCTGCCCTCTACCCGCGCAGATCGTAGAAGCCGATCGATTCGAAAATGCGAATCATATTAATAGGCGATGCGGCTAGCAATCCATAACTATTTGGATTCCTTTTTGCACTTTGTCGCTCTCCATCACTCTGAAAGTGGCTTTTGAGTCTTGCGGCTCTGTGCTCTGTCTAGTTTGAGTTGCAAGACCCAGAATGCTCTATCTGCCCGGTTAGGGATAAAGATGTGATAGTATGTATGTATGTATTAAAAGAAAAAACCTACTCAGACAGCAGACTTCAGCATGGAAACGGATTAACAAGAAAACAAAATCAAATCGTGTAAGTAAATTCTACAAATCATCAACTGTAGTGTGGTAGCATAAATGTAAAAGTGAGTATATGTCAAAAATATAAAGATTCTATATATTTTATGAATGTGTTGGATGAATGAGGAATATCAAAGTAACACTCGTTCCATTAAGTCGCCTCATCTCTACAAACATAATAAATATGATGTATGTATAGTAAGATAGTAAGAGATATAAAATTATACAGGTATCTCAATGTCCGCAAGTCGGCGACCGTCCGGTGTCGGCGGCCGAGGCCTGCAAGTTTTACCGTCGCAAGCGCAGGCGTGGTCACAGATACAGCCCCAGTTATAATCTCGCGTTATATTTATTTACAAAATTCATGTACACAAAATACAAACAGAAACAAACAAAGTAAGAACAGTTGAATACATAGGTACTGCTTATTTCATAAGAAATCTCTTTCAGCAGATCCAGGAAAAGAAAAGAGAATAAAACAGTGTAGGCGTTTACAAAGTAAACTAAAGTAGACCAAACATTATTTCTACATACTGTCTCCAACATAAACAAAAACAAACCAGTAACCTCGTCAAATCTCCTTGGTTAGCGGACCCCAGGCTCTGAAGAATTACTGCTGAGGATGCAACCAAGAATTTACGCTCTGATGATAATGACTGTATCCAACATAAATGACTTTTTCTCCTCACTTCCGACGGTTTTCGGCATTGTCCATCCAGAAAAAGCTAAATGCAAACTCCAAAGCAGCACATCTTATCTTTTTTCTCACATTTTTTAAGTGTTTGCTATTATTAAGATTTTATTTCCCCATTTGAATGATTATCCCACATAGTTTACTTTAAATAGCCTTCAGAACTATCATCGTCCAACGCAACGGTCCAGCGCGTCTACGGAAACAGCCTTAGCTGTTATCTGGGTAGTCCTAAGGTTCTGCCTTACAAATTATTGTCATAGAATTTTCACTCGATCTGTCGCCGAGAGAAAGTGTAGCGCCAATATTTGTAGCGGTGAAATGATAGAGCATTTCATAGAATTTCTTACTGCTCGAAATTGCTAAATTTAGCTTAGGATATTTTTTTTGTTTTTAAGTGTCTTTTTCTTTAGTTTTAGATTTTACCTAGGATACAAACAAATTCTGTGATCTAGATACCTTTAGTTATGATTTGTGCCTTTCGGATTTGTCTGTATCTGTTGCAATTTTTGCAAATATTATCATACAATTTATGTAATGTCAGGTCGGTATATTTATTCTTATGCATTATCTATTGTATTTTGCGTTTAAATAGAATTTGGATAAATTAGATATGAACACCTCTTGAAGTTATCTAAATAAATTGCCTAACTGTAATGTTAAACATTCAACATTGTTTCTTTGACTTGTATTGACTTGACATGCTTACGGTTATTTTCCTAAAATTCAAATGAGTGAAAGAAAATGTTGCGTTGTGTAAAATACATTTTATGGCCTTTTCTCATTTCCATCGTTACATAATCTGTGTCAAGTCTGGCAAGGTTTGCCTCACTGGTGACACAAAACACAGTAAGTTTAGAAACAAAGCTTAAATAAACGTGACATCTGATATGACATGACCTCAAAAAAGGCAAGTATCCAAAATCAAATAGCAAGTTCCTAATAAATATACATTAAAATGTATTTTTGAATACAAATTGATTTAGAACGCACGCCCAAAGTTTGGTTAAATCGAGATGTTTCCTGGATATATTGCACAAACATTTCCAGATTTCAGATTAATAAAAATGACAATTTCTTTTATTTGTTATAATTTAATCTACCACCCACTTGTCAAGTTAGTATTTATTGAAATCTTCTTAAAAATAGAGCACCATTAAATGTACGATACTCATATAATCATACTACGTTATTGCTACAATGTTTTATCAACCCACGCCATTTCGTTATACGTAGATGAACATTGAGATAGTTGGTATATGTCTAGTAGTATCAAAATCCGACTGGTTATCAAAACCCAGTTTTTTTTTTTTGTATAATTTGGCTATAGTTTTGTACTTTTAATATTTGGTCGCACGGCTGTGCGGCGGCTAAAGCACGCGCAGTATGCGGAAGGCGCGTTTTGCGAATTCAACACTCCAAATTATTTACACGCCTTTTCTTCAACAAACAGTGGCAAGGATTTCTGATGAATATTTATTTACTGCGTTTTTTTATTTTTACCGAACAGGAGTTGATGGTCACTTCATTCAAGGTTCAGTTCGTTAACCGTAAGTGGTTGCTGGTGCTATATTTATCATGTTTTTGGAAAGCATTCAATAGCAAAAATTGTAGGGATAATATTGATTGATTGGATTATTTATTGATCACAACTGTCAAAATTATTGGACACCTCATAATGGAGCTAATGAGAGTGTGCATAACTCTCAACAATGACATGTCAAGCATTTTTTAAGTTTATAGAGAGAGATGATCAGACAAGTGCGAGTCGGGCACAAAAACTGGTGCTCCTCAACTCAAAAGAACGAGAAATCTGACAATACGTTTGCGGCATGTCCTTTGATTTAATATTTATTTATTTAAATATTGTAAAATTGTTGCAATCGTTAAATAAAAACTCTCTACCTACTCTTACTATAGTTCATGAGAGCAGTCTGATAGTAACCAAACAAATGGAGTCAAGGAGATTTAGACTGCAAAGACTCAGTAATAATATGGTCAAATATAAATAAATATTTAATAAAAATTCACTTAACAATAAAGAATCCAATTTTATTCCACTCATTAGCTCTTACATAACATCGCAAAGAATACTAATGCCACAATCACCGTGACAAGCCATCAATATTTATCAATCGATAGGCCAAGTTCGTGTAGTTTTACTTAGAAGTTCAACAATAATATGCTCGCTCAAAACGGGACTGGGAGGTTTAGTATGCAAGGAACGGAAAGCGAGTGCGTGCTCCGAAGGCGACGCACTTCCTTTCTGCTCTTGATAAGAGCATGAAATGGCAGTCGGTGAATCATGTTTCTATGCAAGCGTAAAATAAATAAATATATACGGAAAATCACACTGATTGAGCTAGCCCCAAAGTAAGTTCGAGACTGGTGTTATGGGATACTAACTCAACGATACTATATTTTATTACAAATACATATATATAGATAAACATCCAAGACCCAGGTTAATTGGAAAAATATTATTTTTCTATCTTGAACTGACCCAGGATCGTACCCGGAACCTCCGATGTGACAGCCTAGCATGATGACCATTTGCCCATTAAGGTCACAGAGGTCGTAAGCATGTCTTCATACACACGGCTAGAAACAGATAAACTTCGCCTCCTTACGTTTTTCATATATCATAGGTCACATATGCGTAATAAATTGGACGACGGCCTTTACTATACTAGAGTACTATAATATAATTAAATTAAAATAAAAGTCAGGAACGGGAAAAAAAATCGGCATTTCCACACAAACGTGTGTTGCCGACACTGCCGTCCGGAAAATTTGCATGGGAATGTTTTTTTTTTATCTTTAGTCAAGTATATGATCAACATTTAGATTTTTAATTTAGATATGTTCATTTTAAATTATATATAGACACAACTAAAATAATCCATGCTCTTTTTTACTCTGAACTGAACGCATGGATGTGTGAATGAAATTATATGATATTGGTTTCTATGTACCCGTACCAACGCAGAGGCTATCTCAGTTTTAGTGTAGTGCTTAAGTTTCTGTGTGATAATAAAATTAGTAAAATTTCTGATGAGTGCACGGAGACGCGGTAAAAACGCAGTAATTATCAAATTAATATTACAAAGCATTCACTTTTGCAATAGAAAGTTTAAAGCCATTAAAATTCCTTTCAAATCATTAGGGAACCGAATGCCGTCTAAAAAGTGCAGCAATCTAATTGATATTGCATCATTAAATAACTAAAAACATATTATTTGATTACACGAATTGTTCTTAAAATATATTGCGTGGATATCTATTAAAAACATTAGGACTTATTAAAATGTAATTAGACTAATACCTAATTATATCATAAATTACACATATTATAGCTGTTTCAATGTTTTTCAAATTATGGTTTTAAAAATAATATAATTATTTAGCCGCGACTTGGTCTGCGCAGGATTATCACACATCTTGATAAAACCTATGTGTTATTCTGATTCTGATATATCCATTCAGTAGTTTTTCATTATAGTAGTTCATTAAAATCCATTCAGTAGTTTTTACGTGAAAGAGGAACAAACATCTATCCATCCATCCATACTTACAAACTTTCGCGTTTATAATATTAGTAGGATAGTAGGATTATTGTAAAGTTTCATTAAAATCCATTCAGTAGTTTTTACGTGAAAGAGGAACAAACATCTATCCATCCATCCATACTTACAAACTTTCGCGTTTATAATATTAGTAGGATAATAGGATTATTGTAAAGTTTCATTAAAATCCATTCAGTAGTTTTTACGTGAAAGAGGAACAAACATCTATCCATCCATCCATACTTACAAACTTTCGCGTTTATAATATTAGTAGGATAATAGGATTATTGTAAAGTTTCATTAAAATCCATTCAGTAGTTTTTACGTGAAAGAGGAACAAACATCTATCCATTCATCCATACTTACAAACTTTCGCGTTTATAATATTAGTAGGATAATAGGATTATTGTAAAGTTTCATTAAAATCCATTCAGTAGTTTTTACGTGAAAGAGGAACAAACATCTATCCATCCATCCATACTTACAAACTTTCGCGTTTATAATATTAGTAGGATAATAGGATTATTGTAAAGTTTCATTAAAATCCATTCAGTAGTTTTTACGTGAAAGAGGAACAAACTTCTATCCATGCTTACAAACTTTCGCGTTTATAATATTACTAGGATTTATTTTCATATTTAGGTACCTAATAATAAGACTTAGTATGTAAGACTTAGTGAAAGTAACAAAGAAAGTAATGTTTGTCCGTATGTAATAATATTATCCAGTCTTAGTAAGATATTGTTAATAAATTCACTAATTATAATATTCAAATCTGTATTAAGCACCTCATTTTCATAGTAATTCTTCGTAATATCTTAAAATTACTCGTCTGAATTCTAAGTGTATGTTACGTACGGTAGACATTACACGAGTATATAAAGGTAGGTATTTAAAGCACGTAAATAATTAGTAGAACGTATTCAGTAAAATTCTTAGTTATTTTGAAAATCCTTGAAGAGGCCTATGTCCGAAATGATGAGATGAATATAGTTTTTAATTAATTTTTGGTGTAGGTCCTTTGATTGCTTCAAGGGAGCTTCTGGCGACAAATCTATACGAGTCTACTGGTTTACATAGCCGATTGAGTAGGAGATGGCGTCTAAAGACGCCTACGACTGTCCGCAAATAAACATCAATACAGCCGCACTATGACTGTCCATAGTGTTTAAACATTTCACATATTGTCCCTGAAAATGAGCATTTATAACACCAAACTATACCAATTTCATATTATAAAGTCCACTAAAATCAATTTGCAAAACAATTTAAAGCAAACTCCAACTGTACCTCTTGGCTCCCGCCGAAAACCCTTATCAGCTAAGATCAGTGATAGCTGTCAACCAGAGTACTAGATTTAACACACAACCTCTGAAAAAAGTACGACATACTTTCAAATTCGCTATGCACAGCAATTTCTCAATCTGACATTTGCCGGGATGAGCAGCGAAAGGTCATTGGAATCACGAGTACTTACCTACTTAGTATCGACGGTGAGTGACCTACAGCCTACCCGGATATTTGAATGTGTGACTGCAGGGTTTCAGCTTTTAAGTGGAATTTGATCTTTCCTTAAACTTAACGGCTTCAAATTATTTGTAAGTCACGTATCGTTTGTCCTTTGTTTATTTTTAGGTTTTAAACAGTTATTCCATGGAGGACGGAGGCTTCCATGTTGGTTACAGAATTTAAACTGGTTTTCTTAGCATAGTTAAACAAAATATTTTTGTACTGTCTTATATAACACACTGCCTACCTTTATACCACTAACTTTATTACTAGTTTTAAACCATTATCCATCTTAAATCAAGTTGACATAGAAAGACCTAACATTTTCTTTTACCATAAGCGCACTTAGGCTGCGACAGTCGGCGACAGTTGCCAATTATCGAAGATTATCAGCGATTGTCGCCGACTATCGCGCTGTATACGGTCGCTCCTCTGTAAGAGTCCTTAATAAAAATTAATAAAATATATATCTTTTTAATATCAGAAGTGCTGTATTCTTCCAACCACTCCTCTTAATCGAAGCGTTGAATAAATTAATGCAATTGTAATCAAATTCAATCAAAGATATCCCAAGAAGGGTGAAAATATACATTTTGGTGTTAAAATTTTTAACTTAAAATCTAAAATACTGCCTCTGGCAAAGCAATTCTATTTCGCCGTAAATTACTACTGAAACTGCATCAGCCTAAGCTTTTAGACTTAGTTCTTCATTCAATACTATACACTTGTTAGTTATAATGTAGATCCTCATACTCCAGTTTGTGGCTTGTAATCTAACCTCTCAGTGAGCATTCGTCACCACAAGGAAACCGGATTCCATTCTTATAACGAAGTATAATAAAACCAAAAAATAAAAATATTTAAACCTTCGCTTATGTTTTCAACCTTGAATGTTTGTATGAATGAAGTACTAAATAGGCCGTAACTAAAGTGTCTCCCTCAGTAGTTGTTTTAAGTTAAGTAGAGTAGAGACGAACTGTCGATTCTTTTTCTTATTTATTATTTACAATTCCTTATTTATTATTTTATAGTTTACAATATGATAGGTTCAATTCAGTACCCGTAATAAATCGAATCACGGGCGATACTAGATCACTATAGTATAATGTTAATAAAAAAACAGTCGAAGAACAAAAAAAAACAACATTCCTATACAAATTGCCCGGGCGGCTGTACACTTCTATATTAAATAACGATTTTTATTTCGATTTTTGACTTTTATTTTAATTTCATTATACTATAGTGATCTAGTATTGCCACTTCAACAAGCTTATTCGCAGGGCTATGTCAGTGACTTTTGTTCTCCTACTTTCTGATTTATATGCCAACGACTCATATAACAACAGAAAACTCCATTACATATACATATGCTACTTACTCTTTTTGTCCAGTCATTGCGCTGGCTTTGTCCTTCAAAGAGGAAGACAATTATGTACATAAGTTACCTACTCTCTGTCAAGGTTTGTAGGTAGTAATATACACGGAAATTGTGGGCTACTAAAAGCCGAAGGCAAGGGCTAAGGGTATTTTCTAAGGGCGAGAACACACAGGCGTTATTTTTTTATGAACTTAAATAGGCAATTGACGACCTTTGTGGTGTATTGGTAACCACGCAGTCTGAAACTCGGAGGTTCTGAGTTAGAGCCCCAACCAGGGCAGGTTAAAAGTGTCTTGGATCTTGGGTGATTATCCATTTATGTACCTAGTTATCATAAAATATAGTATTGTTGAGCTAGTATCCCATAACTCAATTTTATAACTTATTTTGGGGCTAATGTAATTATATCCTTGTCTATTTATTTATTTGAATACATGTTATAAATAAATATTTATTTCTGATTTTTAACAAAAATATACTTCTATATTTTGTCCAAAATTTGGCTCATATCTATTTTATTAGAACTATGAATGCAATCTCACAAGAGTCACAAATATATCGTTCAGACCTGTATCTACTAAATTTCGATCAAGGAATCGAAAAGATATGTTAATCTAATATGGATTACTGCTTATCCAAGTATACAACTTCGAATACATATATTCCACTCGCGCCCTAATTGACCTTCTGTAACTTCGGGTCATCATTATTATGTTTTTGTGCTTTAACAATAGTTTCTAATACTAATTTTTTATCCAAGCACTCCGGAAAAGCAACCACTACTATGTGTTTTCAATCATCTAGAACATAACACGAACTTATTGTTCGAGTTCGTATCGAGAAAGGGCTTACTCTATTAAATATTAAACAAACAAGTATTTAATAAAGCGTGGTATATAAACAAAATTATGATAAAACATAAAAATAAAAATAAAGTAATAAACTCACTTCTGCTGATAAACAAGAAAGCAATAGTAGTATATTTTAGAACTAAATTTTTTAAAATTTTTTGTATGCAAAATTAAAACATACGAGAAAATTTTACTGGCATTATGAGTTTCCATGGTTCTTAGACCTTTGGCGTGAGGTCAGCTGCTTATTATAAAACTGTTTACTGAGATAACATTTAATCCATATCATTGTAAACCTCACGTGTAATAAGTAAACAAACAGATGGAACAAGTGAAACGAATAAAAATATCACTATCTTTATTAATAATTGCTACTTGTATCTACGATGTTAGAACTCAAAGTGGTGTACAGACTAACAAACTCATATCGTATTCGATCCCAGAGGCAAGGCCCCTTAAAAAGGCTTTGGGTTTCGATGAAGAGACCTATCTCAACTTCACAGAGCTGAGCAGCAAGAATAGCTTCCAAACTGAACAGCACACCGTCACAACAGAAGACGGCTATATCCTCACAGTCTTTAGAATACTAAGCAAGTGTGCAGGTAATAGACGATACCCTGTGTTACTAATGCACGGCATATTCGACACCTCGGATCTATGGATCGTGGCAGGCGAACAGACAGGCCTCGGGTACATATTAGCTAGAAGCTGCTACGATGTCTGGGCTGCAAATCATAGAGGTAACAGATATTCGAGAAGACATGTAACGCTCGATCCTGACAAAGATGTACGTTTTTGGAATTATTCCTTCGATGAACACGGAAATTTCGATCTTCCTGCCGTCGTAGATTACATCTCAGCGGTAACTCAGCGACGAAAGATAAATTACATCGGACACTCTCAAGGAACAGCCGATTTCTTTGCAATGGCGTCGCTGAGACCTGAATATAACGACAAGGTTCAACTGTCAATCCAACTCGCACCAGTAGCGTGGATGTCAAATATCGTAAGTCCCATTCCGAAGTTACTATCGCCTGCAACACAACAACTAAAAATTGTGTTAGATTCGGCTGGATTCAGTGAACTGTTAGCACAGCATCAACTAACACATTTCATTTTAGAATATTTATGTCAGATTTCTGCTGACGCCATATGCAGTACTTCACTAGCAACAACCACAGGGTACAAAGGAGGTATACGAGCAAAAACATTAGCCATAGCATTTGGACACTTATTAAGTGGTACTTCATCTAAAAGTATCGCCCATTTCGGACAACTGATCCAGTCCAACCGATTTCATCGGTATGACGAAGGCCGAAAAGGGAATTTGTTAAGGTATGGTAGAGCAACTCCTCCTGAATACAACGTATCTCACATTACGTCACCAATGGTCCTAGTCACAGGGCGCAACGACTGGTTATCCTCTTTAAAGGACGTAGCTACATTAGCTTCTAAATTACCCAACTTATTAGAGAATTACTTGGTACCAGATCCGAAATGGAGTCATCATCACCATGTTTGGGGTATTGAAGCACCATATTATGTATTTCCTAAAATATTAGAATATTTAGAGTACTTTAATTGATTGCAAAATTGTTTATATTAGTGATCAAGCACAGTATTCATTAGTTCTTATAAATGTTGAAATACCTCTAGCTATCTCTAATGTTTAGATTAAGTTTAGTAAGTGTTACTGCAATCTACATTTATTTAGACGTAAGAATCGTACAATAAAATAAAAGTGTTTTGGTTATTTTCTGAAATCATTCAATGAGGAAGCTTCACTAAAGTCACGAATTCACTCCAATGATATTATATTTTTGTAAGATGTCTTTGTAAGTTAATATTGATCCTAGGCTACATTTTAGTTTCTCATATCTTAGCGTATTCCTCATTACATCCTTGCCTAATTTATTTCGTAGTCTGTGGTTAAGTTTCCGACTAATGTAAAATTTTGTAAATTGTTATTCGAATTAAAGGTACACTGCAGTTTCAAACAAACAAGTGCTTGACGTTAGAAAATGCACTAGTTAGTCGATGTTTATGCTACGTCTATAAATATATTTATCAAAAATTAACTTGCCACTTTGAGCATTGAGCAACCCTAACTCATTGAACACGCAATGAATATGTTAGAAATCATAGTTTAAGGTTATTTTGTTTTTGTATAACCTTTCTCTGTGTCAAGTCATTAGCTGTAAATGATGAATGAATCAGGCTTTAATTTCAAGTAATCAAACTTCTATAAATATAGCTTAAATTTGCTTTGTAATAAATTAAAAATTAAAAAATACAGGGCAGAAAGTAAACTATATTCTTTCTGTGAAATTTTATAATTTTTTATACTTATTTCAAAGTTTAACAGCGTCTGAATGTGGAATACGTTGAGTAGTAGCAATTAAGTGGAAGGACAAAATTTATTATCATTTACGCAAATTGAAAGACAAGAAAGAAAAAAGATATTTGCAAAAATATTGCAATTTCAATTCCCACGCAAACATATAAATAACATTATCAAATATCTCATAATAAAACCAAATATAACTATTAATAAAACTACATCTAAACTAAATATGTGACTTTGTGCATCATAGGTATTATTTATGACCTTTGTCCCATTTACTCGGTGCGAGTTTCTTGCCTGTTGCATACAATCAAATTGAAACAAAAGAAAACTTGCATGGTCTAAACGAAACGTCAGCTATAATAATAATTAATTGCTTCAATAAAATGGTACGCAAGAGGCAAGAAACTTGCATCGTCTAAATGGGCGTTTAGAACTCGTAAGAGCAGGCTGCATAGATATCGTTATACTTTCAATGGAAAAGTGAAACTGATCGTGTGGCGAACTGGCGAACATTCTTCTCAGTAATTGCGGCAATTTAACAATTACGCTGATCGCCCGCTACTTTACGACTGTTTTGATGTTTATTGTTCCAAACCTATCAGTGAATTTGTCTAAGAAAGTTATTTTCATCTCAGGTATTCGAAAAAAAGTTGTATACATCCCAAAACATTTGGAGCTAAAGTTACTGCTGAGTCTCTCGGGACTGAAAAATGAAAAAGAAAAGGTCTAGGGATTAAAAACAATTTGAAATCTAAACACGAATGTAAATTGAGGAGTAGCCTCAGCTATGCTGCTTTTGAGACTGGCGTGCGCTTTCCCGCATCATCAGGATCATCAGGTCTTTTTAGTGTCCGCTGTAGGAACACGACCCTCTCTGTACTACTAGAGCTATATTTAGTCATAGCAGCCAGATGCTTTGGCCTTCACCTCTCCATGCGGGCTAGACGGGTTGGAAAGGTCTCATGATGTTTATAAGCTTTGTTAAGCTTGTATTTCCTAAGTCGCCTTCTACGACATCCTCGGGAAGACTTGGCGTGGTCCTATTCTACTCTGCCGGAAAGACACGGCAAACACAATTATAATATGTATATACCGACAAATATGTAAGTTTCACCAAACTTCTCAAAATATGATTAAGAATTTTTTTAAAATTCAACAGACTAACGTACAAATTAAATGAGATCCTCATAAAATATAAGAAGGAAATGTAGCCGAACCCCACGGGGGCATTCTCAGAAAGGACGACTTAGTTATTCTGAATGTGTATTTTACTTCAAATTATTTATTTTTAATTTATATTTATACTTTAAAACTATCTACTTTAAGTTCAAACTTCATTGTGCAACCTTATGTTGGTCAAGGTATGAGTAAAACGATCAGTATTTTCGGGAATGATTTACCGCGTCTTATGCCAAGTACATCAGGTGTTCCGACAGGTCCAACGAACGGTCAATGATGATCTTTAAAACATTTATCACTACTAGTCATATCAATTTGCATCTTATGTTTTATTTTATTTTATTCATTAAACATATGCAACACTTAAAAGTAATACAAATAAAATTAAAAGATTATGTATTTATTCAAATGTAGAGCTAAGTGACCTAATTTTAGAGGCATAAGTAGATTCAAGAATTTAAATAAATAAATAAAAAATATATAGAGGGACAAATTACAATGATTTAGCTAGCCCCAGAATAAGTTCGAGCTTGTGTTATGGGATACTAACTCAACGATACTATGTTTTATAACAAATACATGTATAGATAAACATCCAAGACCCAGGACAATTTGAAAAAGACTATTTTCCAACTTGCCCTAATCAGGGATCGAACCCTTAACCTCTGGGTGGTGGACTAGCATGGGGACCATTACGCCACAGAGGTTGCCAAAAGAATATGTATTTATTAAAATGCAGAGCTAAGTGACCTAACTTTAGAGGCGTAATTAGATTCAAGAACTTATAGAACTAGTAAGTTTTATGACATTATGAAAGAGTTTTTGGATGCAAAAATTATGAACTGCTGTTGGAAAAATATTGAAATCTATATAAAATGCTAGAATTGTTAGTATCATTGTTTGTAGAATGGAGTAAAGAAGTGTTGCTAATGTTAGCATTGCTAAGGAAAATCAAGTTCAATATTTTCTAGTCACTATACAGGGATCTTATTTAGTTCACCTAGTTATCATTTCATGATTTCAGGGTTAGGTAGAGAAAGCAAATTATTTACAAGTCTATTTATATTTACATAGAAGTCATTCAAGTAGCACATAACATTTAACTAATCTCTTGCTTTGACTTGAGCGTCAATTAAGACGATCTCCAATTTATTTATGCATCAGCTGTCTACTATCTTAAGCCAGCAGTCCACCTTGAAACGTGAATCTTACATGCAGTAGACCGGTTACTTAACTTGGCTTATGTAATCGAAATGTCAAAACGAAGATAGCTTTTTGAGTACCTCTGAACCCGGGTTGCATCAATTGCTTCTAAAAAGCAAATAAATTGGTATAAGATGCGGATTATGTAGCTTTGTTTATGCAAACTGATAGGAAGTTATTGTCGCAACATGTTTTAAGCTTAATGTCATTAGTTATTACAATAAGATTCTTTGACTACTTAATTGAAAATTGATTTTTGATGTCTTGATATTATAACATGCTATTTTTTAAAGCTTCTATCTTTATCCAAATTAAATCATGTTATAAAAAAAAATAGTAATGCTCTTATAAAATCAATAATAAAAAAATCTACAATCTTTTTATTGACGAAGTTGTAAGTAAATAAATAGGCGATAACGAAGTATTACTTCTATTATAAAGAGATATGTATGTTTCTTCTAATATATTCGAAATATACGAATATGAAAAATATATTGCATTTATTAAATGCCTAATTTTTTATTCAAACTATACAATACATATTATTATGTATCTCCTTTGAGAATCACGGGTCTTTTCACCCCGGTCCTTTGAGAGGCTTGCGTGGGGATAAAGATCCAACACGTAGAGGCCCTTTGGAGAAGTTGTTGTCATGTGGCGCTCCCGCCAAAACCTATTCCTGGATATACCTATGAAAGGTGTACCCTTGAATAGGTTTTGGCAGAAGAAAAATCTATTGCATGTAAAAGGAAAAGGTTTAAGGGTTATGGAATGAATTTGGGATGGACTGATACTGGGTTATTGCAACAGAAACGTCACCTGCCATAATCATGATTACTGACTATTATAGGCAGGTGGTGGCTTGCCGCCCACTAGATGGGCCCCTCAAACGCACCGACAGTAGTTGCCGGCAAAGGAGCAACACCGGTGCGAGCGACTCAGGGGTGTCGAGAGGTGTGCTGCGCTTTCTCCGAAGTTACTCGCGTCGTTATGCCCTTTAACACTTCCACCCCTGGAGCAACAGCTCTAACGACTCCTCTCTGCACAGCCAATTAAGGCAATGCAGAGCTGAGAGCCCTGCGAGCCCTCTTGGGTGTCCACCCCGACCGATGAAGACGCGTCGGGGACGAGGGATCTAACCGGCTCTCTGGAGCACTCGGGTCCGTGGTGTCGTTACTCACCAACAGCTCGCCACAAGCTGCCCTGCGGGTCAATACATATTATTATTAAGTAAGTGTGCAGTGATATTTTATAATGGGCAGCCGATTGTCAAATGTCATCTTTTTTTATAATTGCAGAGTTCGCCTTGACATTCGGTCAAAGATGGTATGCAATTATTAAAAACTTGTAAAAATAAAGAAGTCAGAGAGGTCAAACAAAAGATCCATTTTTTCAATAATGTAAAAGTCAATTTCTAGAAGTAAATCTATTGATTTATTTAATCTTTACAAACAATGTTTAAGAAGTTTTTAAGGGACATTTAGAATTTTTGCGTTCGAGGACCTAAAATTATATCTATGAAGTTACTAATTCTTGTCTTATTTACGTATTATATAAGTTGAAGCCAATTATCTCACTAAAGGTAGCCTATTGGTTTTTGCGACCTCTGTTTGTGTCTATCTTGTAATCTTCTTCTTCTTAGCGAGTCGGAATGGCGATTTTATATAGTTGTGTACCAGTGTTTGGCGACACTTACTCCTCTAACATTTGCAGAGTTTAAGTCCTCTATTGTACAGGATATTGGGCAGTTGGGGCACGAGAGTAGGTGGGCCATGGTTTGAACATCTCCACAGTCACAACGGTCGTTATTTGAGAAACCCCACCTGACTGGGTTTTCATTATCTTGTAATAAAGACATGAAATTGTATAAGTATATATGTCAACGTAAACTTTATTCGAAGAAGTGGATATTAAATACTTTCCCAAACTTAAATTGTAAACTTACCTGCAATATGTGATTTTGGAACCAGGTTCTTTTTCGGACTGTACTTACTTGGTGGATGTTGCTAGGCGAAAAAAAAGTGTAAGATTTTCTGTCACATTTTTCCATCATGAACTTTTTAGGGGCTTTTTTAGGAGCTTTAATTTTTGTAACTTCGTCAAGTGTCTCACGACACTCGGTTTTTTTTCATAGTTTTAAACCCGAAATATGTTGTGTTTGTCCATCGTTAATGTGAGTTATGTATTCTGAACAAGCCTTTATAAAACTAAAACAGGCTTTTTGAATATTTATATTACATCGGAGGCCCCATAAATTGTATCAAACGAAACACAATATGGCAGACAATGTACTCCACATTCTCAATACCGTTACTTATTGCGGAATAGTTGCATTGATATTCAAAACATAATGCATGTATTTTTTTTATAAACGGTGCGGGTGCATCATTACATTAGGCTCCCAAGTGTCGCTCCCATATATTAATAACGTTTAACAAATTCAGTCCATTATACTGGACAACTTACCCCAAGGAACCCGTATCGAAATATGAAAGTCATTTGTGGCCTCCCATACAAGTTGACTGATCAGCTGAATGTTGATTTGAATGATTGTATGGAAAGCCAAAAAAATATTTTTCACATCTTGACATATGTTCCTTGGGGCAAGTTGTTCAGTATCACGGACTGAATTCACCCTTAAATAGTTTCAGTATATTTTGTTACACCTTATATATTAATTCTGTGGCGGCAGCTGAATCGTGCGCACCTACGGTCGCGGCCATGGGGGATCGTATTCCAGAAACTGACCAGTGCATTATTTCAAAGAGACGACGTCAAGTGCTAAATTAAAACACTAGCGAGTATATAGGTAGTTAGTTCGGAAGGTCAATAGCAAGCTGAAAACATAAATAAGGGATGGAGCTTTCACAAATAAGGACATTAATAAACCGCTTTAGACTACGCAGGTAAAAGCGACTGTCAAACTTATTTATAAAGAATGTTCACAAAAATACATCTGATAAAGATTTAATAGAATACACATTTCAGAAAACAAAGGTTGCAGTCTCTGCAGGAATTGAATTTAAAAAATACAAAACACAATATACATGATGCCTGCATTTTTGTACTTACCTAAAATCAAGTTGCTATTTTTAGATGATAATTTATAGCTTGAAGGAATTTGTATGAATATCAATCACGCCGGCAAAGCAGTAAAATAAAATCTTTCGTGTAAAGTGGAATTTTTTTTTTCTCGACTAATTCATGGTGTAAGGTATCATTTGAATAGGTCTTTCAAAAATATTGTAAGTTTGCAAACACCATTTTTATAGGGATTCGTTTGTAATCTTAAAGCTGGCATTCGCAACTATGGTTCAACTGTATGTTCCTACAGTGTGATGGCCCGACAGTGACCGACACGCACTTATTCGGCTTGCACTACTACACACTGTAACTCAATACACCTTCTTCTACTACCATACGTGTAACACATGTGTGTCAGGCATTGTCGTTTATTACGGTGGCACACTTGAGCGGTCCACTTGCAGTCCCGATGGGCAAAATGTCATAGTTATATCAGAATAGTGTAACGGAAGCGGCGTGTGCGCAGACTGCCGATGTCCTTCGTTAGCCTGGTCTTGACCTCGTAGCGGTACATTTACTAAGTAATTGGGTTACCGACGAAAATTTAAGGAAAATTGTTCTGTAGCATATCTAGTTTTCAAGTATGATGTGAGTAGTAAAAGAAATACCAGCCAAGTACGAGTCGGACTCGCGCACGATGGTTTCCCTAGCATTATCTATAAAAAATCACGTTTGTTGTATGGGTTGTTCTTAAATATTTATTTTATTCTGTTTTTAGTATTTGTTGCGGCAACAGAAATGCATTATTTAGAAAAAATTCAACTGTCTAGCTGTCACGGTTCATGAGATACAGCCTGGTGAAAGACAGACGGACAGACAGCTGAAGTTACTAATAGGGTCCCCTAAAAATAGGGGTATATAGTTTTAAAACTTTTTTTTGCGCAAGTAAGGTTGGCATCAGTCAAGCGGTTGGTCGTTCAACAACACAGCCGAATAGTCTTATTTTGTATTGTTATAAAACGCAGACTAAATTTGTTAATAGGTTCCTAAACCATTATCCGAACAAATTAAGTTGACATTTTCAGAAGAGACAAGGGCATATTATATTACTAGATGTCAACTTGATTTGATTGGATAATGGTTTAAACCTAGTAACAAAGTTAGTCTTCGTTTTGTAATAAGACTGATTGACTCTAGCTTTGTCTTTCTCATGGTCTGCAACATCATTGGGTGACCGTTATCATGCATTTATCTTTGAAAAATAAAAAATCGGCAACCGCACCCCGGGCTCCAAAGCAGCACACCGCGCTAAGATGAGAATGTAAAGGAAATGACGTAGCACGCCGCACCAAGTACTATTCTGTGGCCGCACTAAGATGTAAAGGTAAGTAAAGGAAATGACGTGTAAGTTTACTGTGGATGACCTTTATTTCCCCGTTTTTGACCTCGTAGCTTTACATATACGGTGTAATTGGGTTATGGACGACAATTAGAGGAAAATTTTCATGACAAGTTTTTTACGAACATATTACATAAAGACTTTATAACGGAAGACTATGTATTGTAACCTCTGTGAATTCGTCAGTACGCGATTCTCAGGTTCTGGAGGCTAATCCTTCGACCAGGCCAAGATAAAAAATATATTTTAGATTGGCATTTGTTTTGAATATTTGTTTGTTCATTTGTACAAAAAATACTAACCCATATTAACATAATACTAACCCATAGAACAAATTGATAAAAATAAAGCTACCTAATATTTCATGATGATGACCTCAGTGGCGTAGTAGTCACCATGCCAGTCCGCCACCCAGAGGTTCCGGTTTCGAGCCCCGGTCAGGGCAAGTTGGAAAATGGACTTTTTCAAAATTTTCCTGGGTCTTGGATGTTTATCTATATGTGTATATGTGTATGTAGGAGTAAGAGTTTTGAATGGAAAGGAACGTACGATTTGTACGAGAAGGACAGATGATACAAGTAAGACGGTGTGAGAGAGAAAGGAAGAGACGTGCGGAAAGTTGGAATTGGGAAGGATATGTGAAAAAGAAGTGATTAGAGATAGGGAGTAATGAAAATTACGTAAAGACGAATATAAGGTGTGTGACGTATTTTTAAGTTATGTTTAAGTTTCAAGACGTAAGAAGTAAAGACTATTTTGTTAAGATTAGTATTTAAAGTTAAAAGTCGATTATATCAGTTTTTATTATTATCTCAAACAGTATTTCTTTCTGTGGATCTTCCTCAGCCCCACATGTATTTGTTATAAAATATAGTATCGTTGAGTTAGTATCCCATAACACAAGTCTCGAACTTACTTTGGGGCTAGCTCAATCAGTGCAATTTGTCCCTATATATTTATTTATGCATTCGGGTAATTACGTATGGTTTTAAGAAGAGTGAATATGATGTTGGTATTTTGATCGGCCAACCAAAACTGGCCGACTATTTATCTATTAACCAGCTGCGCCCCCTGATGTCAACCGCACCTAAAGAAGCCTATGTATTAATCCAGGGTGTCAGCTTCCTGCGTACCAATTCTTTCAACTCGATAAGTACCAAATTTTATTAAAATTGGTCCAGCCGTTTGCGCGTGAATAGTGGTAACAAACATACACACACACACACACTCACAAATTTTCGGCTTTATAATAGTAGTGCTTTACATTCTGTCGCATGCATAAATGTTTAAGATAAAGTCCTAATCTTATATAAAACAGTCTATTGTTGGACTAATGGCGAGACAGGCAGACGGGTTGCAGAACTTGCTAAATATTGTATTATCTTTGCAGAGAGGTCGCTGGTGTGTGTTCTCTGTTACTTCCCTTAGTCGCCTCTTACGACACCTGTGAGGGACAATAAATGAGATGGTAACTGGAGACAAATCGTATTCAACTTTACCGTCAACACACGGACTATCAGTCCACCCGTATCTAATGTGTGGCAATACACAATTAGTCTATAATAATTGACGATCACGCCGCCCGCCTGATTATGACTATACCGAATTCAAAATCTATTAAGATAAATTGGTCATGGAAGCGAGCACATACGTCTTTCTTTCTGATACGGATTACTAGTGTAGCCTTAGATTTTAGTCTAGAAGTAAAAAGAAATAAATTAAATCATGAAATTATATTTTCTCGTGCTATGTTGAACAAAATGAAGTCCGCAATAAAAATTGCTTACTGGTGTTTCAATAATATACTCTTGGTCACCGCTGTCGTTCAAGATATTTCCAAGAACAACTTAAGGGAACTAAACACTGATTTACATCTGTATTTTAAATCTTTGAATAAAGTAGCAGATTTCTTTTTAGCACATAAACATTACGTCAACGAAGTGGTGGAATTTGGGACATTTTTACAGAACGGTTAGTAAGTGTGTGATTCTCATCTTTTACCTTATCTCAAAAAAATTAAGATCTCGGTGGCCCGGTGGGAGTGCGCATGCGCTTTCGCAAGTGAAGCGACACCTGGCGTGGTCCACACTTGCACAGATATGGGTGACCACAAGTGGCATAAACATTTCTCGAGCTTCTCCGTGTTTCGGAAGGATGAAAAATCTGACACCAGTGTTGGCCACACACGAAAAACAAACAAATCTCAAAAAAGCTCAACCATCTTAGAGCATTCATAAGCAAAATCAATAAGACACTTCTAAACTAGATAAACGTTAATGTGGTTTTAATGTGTTTTGGTTATAGCATGGGTTTTCGGACGATCGCCTTGTACTTGTACCTAACATTATATTTTACAGTCCATTTAAGGAGTGTGCTGAAACAGAAAGGCAATCTACCCGATTCCCTAAAGTTCGAGTTAAATAGACTGCTCCGTAAAAATGAGAAAATTATTAGATTTAGTAAAAGTAAATCGAAAGGCGGTTTGGTTGAATTAGAAATCCGTAAGTATTTTATTTTTGTCTTTTATCTATGTTATTTATCATATATGGCTATCATAAATGGCTGGGCGGTGAGAAGGGTCGATCTAGCCTTCGGATCAGGATGTCATTAGGGCTGTCAAATTCAAGCATACATTCCTCCCCCCACTCGCCACTACCGGGATGGTTCATTCCATGATTTCGGGGGGAATTCACATAGCTCCGGGGGGCTAGGAGCTGGAATATTATGACCCCAATGCTCCCCCGTGGCAGGCCTGTGTCACTCCCCGTTTAGGTTTTGAAAAAATACCTACGCGTTGCGGCCTCTATATGGAGGCTAATCCAGCAAGGACGACTCGCTAGGGTCGCTAGCGAGCAGTGAGCAGTGACGCACGCGCGGTTTGTTCAACAAATTCACTGACTTAATTGTCATGGAAAGAAAAAGAAATAACCGGCCAAGTGCGAGTCGAACTCGCAAACGAAGGGTTCCTTACGATTATCTATAAAAATCAAGTTCTTTGTATGTCCCTTAAATATTTATTTTATTTTAATTTTTTTATTTATTATTAAAATAATAATACAACTGAATATTTTGTGAATATTTCAAGTGCCTACCTGTTGCCATTATTGATATCGAGCCATAAAGAGCAAAAAAACCGCGTTTCTTGTATGGGAGCCCCCCTTGAATATTTATTTTATTTTGTTTTTAGTACCTATTTATTGTTATAGCGGCAACAGAAATACATAATTTGTGAAATTTTCAACTGTCTAGCTATCGCAGTTCTTGAGATACAGCCTGGTGATAGACAGACGGACAGACGGACAGACAGCGAAGTCTTAGTGATAGGGTCCCGTTTTTACCCTTTGGGTACGGAACCCTAAAAAGGCAAAAAATATTATGCATTGTTTAATTGTTTAAACACATACAGTGATCCAGTATTAACTTTTTTACGCTTCCTAAAGACGCTGAAAGGACCTATTTAGTATATCATGAATTATCATATGATAGGTATATTAAGATATATTGGTAACATGAATGAACAAAATGGTTATTATAAGAAAAAAGATTTATATACGATATAATATATTACCTATGTATTACAGTTAACAAGGTAGGTGAATATAGCGCAGCCAACGCCTGTTTGTAATTGCCTGCGCTAGATGTCGATGTTAGTATCTTGACAACCTTAGGCGAACTGCTCACTCAATCGGTTTTGTGTAGGTACCTACCTATGATGAACCGTTTGTCTAGCGTAATACGAATGAAATTGGCTTGCAACTGAAATTCTAGGTATCTAAACGAGTAAGTGTCGAATTCTGACGCGAGCTAAATTAGACCATATCGCTAACGATATTGAGTAGATATTTCTTTGAATTTCTTTTTAGAGTAAGACTTCTGTACGTAAGTACTAGTATGTATTCTGTGCCCGTGGATCAGTGCTTGTGTACTGTGTAGTGATAATAAAGTAGATTTGGTCATTGCCGTTTTCCACTCATAGAGGTGTCAAAAGAAGCGATAAGGGAGGTAAATGTAACAGAGAACACGAACAACGATTATATAATGTAAAATAAAAAATATATCAAAATATGAAAAGTAATTTTTGGCCTCCCATTCAAGTTGACCGATCAAATGATCCGAGGTTGTATTGAAAGCCAAAAATTACTTGTCGACATATATTCTTTGGGAAAAGTTGTTCAGTATCATGGACTGAATTCACCCTTAAAGTAGTTTCAGTATATTTTGTTAGAGCTTATATACCATCTCTAACGTCTGTCTGTATGTGCTACGTAGCTCTTAAACGGCTCTTATACTTGGAAGAGGGTGCAGTCGCTATCCCTGCGGGGTTTGTAGAACGCTTCATGTTTTGATTTTTTCCCAGGCATAATACAGATAATGTATTAGTATTTCTTCCTACTATTGTTATATCTTTTGATCAAACTACTTGTTTCAAAGCCGTACATCGACCACTGCCTTGCCCACCATAGCTAGTACTTACGCACAGGTACTTTGGTCTTAGATAATGACAGTCCCATACAGAACGAGCCTTACAGCGCCTTTTTAAACATTCTTGAATATTTTTATTTCATTACAGTAACATCTCTGTTTTCAAACGAGGATGTATGGATATCCGACTTAAAAAACTTTACTAGCTGGAATGAAAATACAAAACCATATGTAAATTACAACGCGAAATATCTAAGAAGAACCTATTCCAGTTGGAAAAAGTATTTGAAGACTTCTGATACAACCAAAGGAACCCCCTCACCTGAGGAATCTGGTAGGTACTACCTATTACAACCGTGAAATTATGGCACCGCCAATACAGGTAAATATACGTCTTTATCCCTAACGAGCTAGGTGTACCGCCCGAACTTCGCGCCATCGTGCTAAATGTGTCTACATTTAGCACGATGGCGCGAAGTTGGAAAACTGGCCCATTACCTTGATCGACTTCTATGTTACGATTTGCGTGGCAAGAGCAGCAGATTTGTACATTCTACCTTTTTATTTTTTCCCAAACTTGGTAGAGATTTGAACTTTGTTTATGGTGATTTTCTTTCGTCTTTTTGTCTCCACTGCAGAAGCACGACCCTATCTGTACTACTAGAGCCACACTTGGCCAGAGCAGCCAGAGGACTTGGCCTACACTTTCCTCGCTGACCAGATGGGTTGGAGAAGTCTCATTGATGTTTGCTTTGTTTAGCATGTAATTCCTTAGTCGCCTTATACGATAAGCACGGGAGGACTTGTAGTGGTCCTATTCTACTCTGCCGGATACCACACGGCGACTGACTTGCTTTAACTTAAAAAAAAACGACGGGTTGCACTCTGGGAGTGCCCGTTGTGCATTTTTGATATACGAAACAGCAGGCGCAGGCATACATTTTCGCCGCGCCGTAGAAAGAGAGGGGGATACTCCCTCTCCTACGCCGCGCCAGCTGTGTACTCTCCATCCGTCTTACGAATTTTCGATCAGGTCAAGTGTTCTGACGCGAGCGTGTCCTGACGCGAGTTTAACATTTTTTACCCATTCCAAAAAAAGTGCACAACGCCGCTAAAGAAGTTTTCACTTCAATAATTGATTATTTCAAAAAAATAAGCCATACTTATACTAACTTAACTCTTATTTGTTAGGAAAATAATAAATTTCAAGGATATTTCTTGATTTCAGACACCTGTTTGCACTACATGGGCCTGAATGAACCAGTTAACTATGTCGGTCATACCAAACAGTGTAGACTTCCTGAGTTTTGCCGCCAATATATTCACTCAGGGTTAAACAGCGGTTACGGAATAACCCATAGGTAATTCATCTATTCTATTTAATAACATTCCAGTTTTAAATTTAAAATTGAAAAATGCAACTTCAATTACGTCTACTGCATAAGACATATTCTGCCTGAAGGAGCCCAAACTTGGTATGTTTTGAAACTGTTTTTTTTTGTTATCTTTTTTTACATAAGGTGAATGAAATAGAATGATGTAATATATTTCTAGAATCAGCTCATATTTTTTTTACTTGTTACTTCACATGACTGATTTCTTTTTAAATATCGTACAAAAAAAATTGATAACGTCATTACCCCCCCACTGTACAATAATCCAGATGACTCTTCTTCTTAAAATGGTCAAGGGTTCAGAAGAAAAATAATGATGACGTCATACCACCCCCCTACACCAAAAATTAAGATGGCTCCTCTTCTAAAATCCATATTTTTTGAGTGACAATCATCAACTCAGCCAAAGGAAATCTCTTGGTCACCAATTGCCTTATTTTATAGCGAAGACCAGTGACTAATTTATTTTAAATGAGGGCGTCACTACTGCCCTATCTTCGCCGTCGTAGCTTGAAGAATTTGAACAAAATCGTGGGAGCATATTTCAATTACTCAAATAAAGTTGTAAATTAATAATAATAATAATAACTTAGCCACTTGGCCATGGCCCGTGTCTTTCATTTAAAAACACCAGATTAGCTGAGAAAAAAAAAAAAAAAGTAATCTTTATTAGGAACAGTATACAAGGAACATTTTAAAACATTATGTACGATGATACCTGCAGGAGTTTAAGGAAAACTGTGTCGCAGGCATCAACGCCCACCTCCGAAGTAAATACAATCATTATATTCCTGTACAATATAAAACATTTATCAAAAAATTTCATGAAATTACTAATTTGAGATTACGATTTAATCTAAAATGTGTTAAGTATTTGTTTTTTTTTAATAACTTCATTTTGTAATATTAGATACTATAAGTTAAATTATAATAATAATAATAATAAAAAGGCGTCGGGACGTGACGACCCCATCGCCCACTGGATTCCCAGTGCAGTCAGTCAACGCAGGGCAGCTTGTGGCGAGCTGATGGTGAGTGGCGACACCACGTACCCTAACTCCAGGGGGACCATACACACATGCGCTTATACACACACATACACACAGTAACACAACCCCCGCCTCTGTCTTGCCTTAACCGGCCGGCCAGAGTGGAGTCGCAAGAGCAGGACATACGCTCCAGGGTGGAAGTGTATTGCACGTAATGGCGTAATAACGGGGAAACCCGCTCTCGGGGGTAAGCCCCGTGATGGTGAAACCGGAGCCGCACCTCTCGACACCCTCAGCTGCTCACTTTGTGTTGCGCCCTGGCCGCATTTTCGTGGCTTGTTAGGGTGCCCACAGGCTGTGTAGCCAACGAGCAGCAAGTCACCATCTACCAGGCTAAAATTACTGTGAGAGATTTTTAGGTAGATGTCCGTATCTCACTCCATAACCCAGTTATCCAGTCCACTAACATCCCCTCCACATAGCCCAAACCAAGTCAATCCCTCCCTGGCAATAGATTGGCAGCTATGGAGGACTGTCCGTTAGTGTATCTCAATGGTACATTAAGGGATAGACCTCCGTAGATGCAGCCATCTCACACTTTAGATAAAAAGGTACTAAAAGGCCTCTTCATGTTGGCTTTGGCCCCATGAACGCCTCAAAGGACCGGGTCCCCATGGACCCGTGGCTGAAAAGCGTACCAACATAATAATAATAATAACTTGTGGCGAGCTGTTGGTGAGTAACGACACCACGGACCCGAGTGCTCCAGAGAGCCGGTTAGATCCCTCGTCCCCGACGCGTCTTCATCGGTCGGGGTGGACACCCAAGAGGGCTCGCAGGGCTCTCAGCTCTGCATTGCCTTAATTGGCTGTGCAGAGAGGAGTCATCAGAGCTGTTGCTCCAGGGGTGGAAGTGTTAAAGGGCATAACGACGCGAGTAACTTCGGAGAAAGCGCAGCACACCTCTCGGCACCCCTGAGTCGCTCGCACCGGTGTTGCTCCTTTGCCGGCAACTACTGTCGGTGCGTTTGAGGGGCCCATCTAGTGGGCGGCAAGCCACCACCTGCCTATAATAGTCAGTAATCATGATTATGGCAGGTGACGTTTCTGTTGCAATAACCCAGTATTAGTCCATCCCAAATTCATTCCATAACCCTTAAACCTTTTCCTTTTAACATTCAATAGATTTTTCTTCTGCCAAAACCTATTCAAGGGTACACCTTTCATAGGTATATCCAGGAATAGGTTTTGGCGGGAGCGCCACATGACAACAACTTCTCCAAAGGGCCTCTACGTGTTGGATCTGTATCCCCACGCAAGCCTCTCAAAGGACCGGGGTGAAAAGACCCGTGATTCTCAAAGGAGATACGTAATAATAATAACTTTATTTAAGACAACATAGGCCCAGGGATTAGTAACAATGGTACTTATTCTATGTTAGTAATGAAATCTGTCTAAAATTATAAGTTATTTCGCAAAGATCATAGTTGCAAGTGCACAGCGTTCATACAAACCATGTTAGCTAATATCTTATAACTAAGAGGGACCGGGTTCGATCAATGAGCCCCCTCATAAGCGGACTGTCAAGCCGATCGGCTATTACACTCAGAGTACAACAGAGCTGCAGATTTCTTGCGCCAAACCGCGCCATACCCGTCAGTATGGGCAACCGCGAACATAGCTGACGCGTTACAGAACGGTGGCCGTCGCAACAGAATTCTGAAGGCATTATTGAATTGTATTCGCAGAGCATTGTAAGCTTTTTGAGTATATCTGAACCAAAGGGCACCCGAGTACAGAGATGTGCAGTAAGCTTTAAACAGTGATATTCTCACAGGCTCTGCACATCGAGCAAACCTACGGGCCAGCATATTTGCTCTAACTGACAATGCTCTGCGTTCCCTCTCCATGTCTACATCGTCTTTTAGATTATCAGTTACCCAGTGTCCTAGGTACTTAAATTTATAGACTCGCTTTATTTCAACTCCATTTAATGACACTGGAGGCACTGTATCAGGATACTTGGTACCAGACTTAAAAACCATAAACTCTGTCTTCTTAACATTATAAACCAGGCCATGTGAGGTAGCGTAAGATTGACATATATCAAGGAGTTTCTGTAGAGCGCCTATAGATGGCGCTAGTAGTACCATATCATCAGCATACGATATATTATTGACACACACCCCATCTACATAGCAACCAGCCCGTGTGCTACTAAGTTTTTCATGATTATGACTAGGTATAATATAATTACAATAGATTACAAAATATTAAACTAAAAATAGAATTATTATACATCTTAAAAATAAGATTATATGTGTGCGTGTGAGTGTGTGTGTGTCTGCGAGTGTGTGTGTGTCTGTGAGTGTGTGTGTTATACATCACTCTTTGGTTTTTATAAGGGCTTCAGTAGCATCATAGGATTATTTGAAATAAGTAGTAAACATGTAAAATTATGAAAAATAAAGTTTCCATGATGTAAACGTGTATCTTCTCTGCTTAGAGCGTACACGCAGTTAACTAATATATTTTTAATTTAATTATTTTGGAATTCCAGGTTGCTACTTTTACACTTTGCTCATTTCACAAAACGCTGTCACGTGATCTCCCCGAAGGAGGACAGCAGACTCAGAAAGCAGTTCTGTGCGAGCATCTACCGCGAAAGTTTATATATCCAGTTAAATAACTATAAGGCCTTTGACCTGCTCATGGAGCAAAGTAAGTTCAAAGAAGAATACAATTCATTAAACTAAGCAAGTGCGTCATCTTAGAGAAGCAGAGACTGTTGCCCTCTTAATGTGTTACTTTTTTAATTACTACTAAATATTAGGCTGGTTGGTGGTACAGGTTACAGCTGTACGGTAGATTCGTACGGATCACTCACACGGGTTCCCGGAACAGCGATTCACGTGAGGTACTAGAACTAGATTTACAGCGATACGGATCATTCCGTATCCGTACGGGACACGCTCCGGGTAGAGGCCGAACAACGCCACCCATTCAATCGTCACAGGCGTCCGGATAGCTCGTATCACGGATCGAGGCCGAACCGTACAGAGTGCTTGAAACATTTGACTTGATAAAGTATGTTCTTGTTACAATTTTTAGGGTTCCGTAGCCAAATGGAAAAAACGGAACCCTTATAGATTCGTCACGTCTGTCTGTCTGTCTATCCGTCCGTATGTCACAGCCACTTTTTTCCGAAACTATATCACCTATACTGTTGAAACTTGGTAAGAAGATGTATTATGTGAACTGCATTAAGGTTTTGACACAAAAATAGAAAAAAAAACCGGCCAAGTGCGAGTCGGACTCGCGCACCGAGGGTTCCGTACAAACGAGAATTTGGTATGAATTTCAATTTAATACCTCTACGCGTTTATGAGGAAATGGGTAGTAAGTTTAAAATTATTAAAAAAAAATATATTATGTGATGTAACTAAAAATTTATGGTTTTCGTAATTTTTCCTTTATCTATGATATAAGATGTTGCTTCGTACCAAATTTCAAGATTCTGAGTTCACGGGAAGCACCCTGTAGGTTTTGATTCCCTTGCAAGTGTCGAAAATTTGCGGCATAAACGGCTGTATCTTTTGATTGCGTTGGCTTAGAAGTTTGATTTTTTCACAGCTTCAAGGGACAGTAGACCTGAGTAATTGATATAAATTTCAGCTTCATACCTCCACGCGTTCCTGAGAAAAAGGGTCTTGACAGACGGACGGACGGACGGACAGACGGACAACAAAGTAATCCTATAAGGGTTCCGTTTTTTCCTTTTGAGGTACGGAACCCTAAAAACAATAAATTTTGGGGGTTCCCCATACTTAGAACTGAAACTCAAAAATTTATTTTTCATCGAACCCATACGTGTGGGGTATCTATAGATAGGTCTTCAAAAATGAAGACATTGACATTGAGAAATGAGACACTTCTAAAGTGGAAAAAAGTGTGTGTCCCCCGTAACTTCTAAAATAAGGGAATTATAAAACTAAAAAAAATATATGATGTTCATTCCCATAAAAACTACCAGCGAAAATTGGTTTGAACGATATCTAGTAAGCAGTTTTTTTAATACGTCATAAATCATAAACGGTAATTTACCTTTCATTCAATCAACTCAAATATAAAAATTGAAAAAAAAACATACTACAAGACTTTTATATTATGTTATTTATTTGCTACTACGGAACCCTTAATGGGCGTGTCCGACTCGCACTTGGCCGCTTATTTTTATTATTCGGTTAGGAACATTACAAATGTGAAACTTCATGATCAAGAGAATGAATCACAATCACCATATAATAATCTTACAATCCATACGTGCAATATTCTCTAGTTAAATATATAATCTTCGGAAAAAACTTCATACCTCTGAAACTATAGATAATAAATCCTCTGGCTGCTCTAGCCAAGTATGGCTCTAGCAGCATAGAGAGTCGTGCTCCTGCAGTGGAGACTAAAAGGACCTGAAGATGAAGATGATGAATATTTATCATAGAAAATATGACTGCCTCCGTGGTGTAGTGGTTAGAGCGTTCGGCTCATACCCGGAGGTCGCGGGTTCGATTCCCGGCGGGGGCAACGACTTTGTGCTGTTGTCCTAGTTTGGTTAGGACATTGCAGGCTGATCACCTGATTGTCTGATAAGTAAGATGATCCGTTCTTCGGAGGGCACGTTAAGCCGTCGGTCCCGGTCACTGTCTTTGACATTGATCGTTACCTCAAACCATGTCAGAGGCCTTTAAGGCGGTTTAAAAACTCTGACACCAGTGTTAGTCACTAACACACACGATAAGAAGAAGATAGAAAAAATGCCTGCATAATTTCATTTCTATTGTTTGTTTCAGTTGTATTATGTGCTCTTGACGGCCGTTCGGAATTCATTAAGCGTCGCTGGCTTGCTCTAGGCCTCGGTAATCAGAGAGAAGAAGGCTGCTTCCCTCACTCAGTTGCTGATGGAACAATTAAGGGTAATCCTGATCATCTCATGCTCGGCGGCCGCTGTGACTTACACACTACGGCTCTAGTGGCCGCAGCCCTAGCAGCGGCGATCAGATTTATATTGGAGACGTTTTATTGATTATATTAAATAATAATCCAACAGCAGAGTATTCGTTATCTATAATATAAAAATGAATCGCAAAATGTGTTGGTAAGCGCATATCTCAACAACGCCTGGACCAATTTGGCCAATTCTTTTTTAAAAATGTTCGTTGAAATTCAAAGATGGTTTTTACGGCGAGAAAAATTCGAATAATTGCCGGAAAAACCCTAAAAACAGCCCTTTTCTTTTTCCCATACAAACGTATATTTTGACAGGCTATATTTGGCAGTACTGTACTAAGTCTGCCGGGTCAGCTAGTTGCTAATAAAATTAAGGTACCTCTACAAACTGTACATGTCTAAAGGTTATCATTCCTGCACTTAGTTTTTAGGCCCAACGCAGACAGATTATCCGTGACGCACTTTTTAGTATGTGATAGTCTGACACTAAAAGTGCGGCACGGTTTAGTCTGTCGTCTGCGTTGGGCCTTACACATTTTATCACATCACCCTACCACAATAATATTATAAAAGCGAAAGTTTGTGAGTGTGTATGTTTGTTACTTCTTCACGCGCAAACGCGGCTAGACCAATTTTGATAAAATTTGGTATGCAGGAAGACTTTATATATATATATATATATATACTGCGGGTAACCGAGGGGCGCAGCTAGTTCGTAGTAATGTTAGGAATTACGTCGTCCATTGCTTATCTTACTAGTGTAATTCCAACCCCTATCATACACCCTTAAAATATCAAAAAATGTGAATAATTCCATCATAAGCAATTATTGACCAAGCGAGCGAGGTCTCTTAATCGAGTTGAGGGCGAAAACACATTGTATGTATGTATGTTTTTACCGCGCTCCCATGCTAGTCTGGGAGAAAAGAAAAAACTTTGAATGTACCAGCTGCTTCTCTTCCCGCGCAGATCGTAAAAGCCGATCGAGGGAATGGGCACAAATGCAAATCATGTTAACAGGCGATGCGGCTAGCAACCCATTGATTGCTTTTCCATCTTCTCGTCCACCATGACGCTAAAAGTGGCTTTTGGGTCTTGCGGCCCTGGGCTCTGCATAGAGCCGCATATGGGGATAAAGACCCAAAATGCTCTGTCTGCCCCATTAGAGATAAAGACGTGATAGTATTATGTATGTTTGTAACGCGATAACTGCCGAAGCGATGGTCCGATTTTAGTGAAATTTGGAAGGCATATAGGAAATATTAATAGAATTTTTAATTTCATTGGGCTTCAAAATCCGTTCACTAGTTTTTGAAATATTAATAAAAATATCTTGAAAATAATACTCGCGAGGTACATATATAACACCACGCCTGTTTCCCACAGGGATTTTCAGAGAATGGACCTCCACTTGCTACAATCCTGACAGACAATAAAGAAAAAAGTCTTTAAAAGATAATAAATGCTAGCCATAGTATATAATATGTATATTATATATAGTAATATATATAAATGTAGCCCCCACATGGTGCACAGTGATCAGTGCTCAACCATGAATATTTATAGACAGTACAATGTAACGAGAGCATGGAAAGTCCCAAAACAAATTATATAAAATGGAATACTCGCGAATTTTATGCGAAATGATCTCTCTCATCGGTATTCTGCGCGAATGCTCACAGATGTGCATTGCGCAATGTCTTGGCCCATCGTATTGGGATTCCGAATAGGCTGGTCGATGTAATGGATGCGTTGGCGATAGCATCTCACCCACGGAAATGCTGAAAGAGCAAAATAATAATTACTATTTACGATTCTCCTCTTTTTTCCGAATAGTTGACTCTAAACTTTGCCACTTTTCTTCTCCAAACTCTCGCCTTCTTCTTCAACTAACGCCATCTCAATACTAATTAGATTAAATGTATCGTCCTCACATTATGAGTCTATCTTTGGACTCATAAAGCGGGTACGATAAAAAAAAACGACGGGTTGCACTCTGGGAGTGCCGGCAGAAGTGAAAACTTGAATATTAACGTTGTGCATTTTAGATATTTTGGAATGGTTAGGGAATAATTTTGCACGAATTGCTTTAATTATCAGTATAAAATATTTCAAATCTTTTCTGAACCACAGTCTGTCACAAATGTCACAAGCATGACACATTACACACACGAACGTAACGTAACATAAACACACACGAACATTCGCGCAAGCGCCCTGCGCCGTCTTACGAATTTTCGATCAGGACACGTGGTCCTGACGCGAGTTTAAGATTTTTTACCCATTCCAAAAAAAGTGCACAACGCCGCTAAAGAAGTTTTCACTTCAAAAATCGACACGGGGTGGACGTCACTACTCACTACACTGTCATAGAGTCAAGTATCTCCAAGTAATCGAAATAATAATTCCTAATTATCTATTTCGACATCTGCCAGGCATGGCTCAAATACCTTTCAGGCTGTAAGAGGCCAAGAGTTTTTACTTCCACTACGCTAGAGGTATCAAATTACCTATAAGATGAAAATGAATTTAAAATACATATAAATATGGTCTATAAATATCATCAATATACCAGTAAAGCAGTAAAAGTCGCGATTCGAAACTAAACACAAAAAAGACTAAAAAAATTCACGCTCATCTTTAAAAGTTTAAAACTACTGTAAGGATATTACCGCGGTTTTCAATATTCAATTATAAGCTCAGCTCAGGCAACACATAGGCTGTTTTATTGAAATCTGATATCAGGAAAAAAGTTGTCATTTTTAAATTTCATGCGAACTGTTATGAGTCTCGGAGTTGCAGGGTTTTTAAAAAAAACAGAATTTGAATTTTTTGGGCAGACGTCTAACTGGTTTGAAACTTGGAAGGAGACTGAGGCTGGTCGGACTGGCAGTCAGGACTATAGAGACGAAAAGGGCTGACAGGGTATAAAGGGGATTTAAGGTGTGCAATTAAGGGTACATAAACTATATATAACACCTCCCTGGGGTAGACTAAACATCAGGGTTAAAGTGATGTTTAGGAAATAGGAAACAGAAGAAGAAAAGGAAATTAACAAAAACCAATAAGAGTTAAATGTTAGTTCTAATGCTAGGGGATGGAATATCTTCCTTTTCAGGCCGAATTTTTATGATTTTAACAGGGGTGTCTGGTTCAGAAGCTGGAGGTTGATCCGGAGGTGAAGTCACTGAGACAGTTTGGGAAAGTCTAGGAAAGCGACGGGATAGACGGCTGCTCGATTTAATACATATAAAAAGCTTAGTCATACAAAATACAGAGATTATACAGGCTATAATAATAGTAATAATTGAGTAATGAGTCTCGTATTTAATAATTGGATGTTGATTTACAATTTTATCTGCTTCATTAGCTAAAGATTTAAATTTTGATTTTGTTTCTAATGTAAATGAATCTAGGTCTATGTCATTTAGTTTTAAGGGAGGCTCATTACTTATTATCTCATTAAACTTATCTAGGGTGCAACAAGAGTCGTTTATTAGGTTAAAATCGGGGTGAATTACAGTAATATTAATTTTAATATTATTAAATTTAGGTATTAATTTAGTGCTTTTACAGTAAGCTATACAATTATTTGGAACAGTAAGAATCCCGGTACCGATGATGTTTACGTCAATAATATTTTGATCCGGGCATTCTATATACAATTTATTTCTTTGAGATTGTATATATATCCAGTTATTGTTATACAGGGGCTTCCATAAGTCTATATGTCCATGAAAGAAGTCTGTTTTACACTGCACTGGGAGAACACTTATCACATTGGACATTAACTCACTTTCGCAACTGGGGTTCGCACTATTTGAGAAGACACTCATTATGTCACAGATGAACTCACGCGGGTTGATCGCTGTGCATTCGTCCAGTGAATCCAAGTTACAATATTCCGATTTTTCTCTGGTCATTGCTATGTATCTATTACTAGGTATAACAAAGCTGAAAGTATCAGGGTTCACACTATTGTGAGGAGTAGGTAATGCTATACTATGAAATAGATTATATTCCTTAGGGGAAACTAAAGGTATTCTTAACACAAACACGATCTTGTTGCCTAAACTATAACACACTACGCTAGAAATATTCATTAGGGTATGAATATCACTTAAGGCTAGATTTACAGGTAATTTAAGGTTTACAGGTAAGTATCTATAGTTATCGACAAGTTCTCGATACAAGTGCGTTGGAGGTAACACGGCTGGGTGCAGGATGTTCTGACTACTTAACATAATAGCGTTAGTTAAGTCCTCTAATTGGAAGGACAAAGTGAGCATAGAGGCTTCCAAGCTATTTAAAATAGAGTTTATATGAGATTTTACAGTTAGTTCATTATTTATTAAAGATACATTTTTTAATTTTAAGGAGAGGTTGTCGATAGCTAGATCAAGGTTGGCCTCATTAAGCTGTATACTACGTAATGTATTGTTAAATTTTGATAAGATTTCAGAAGTTATTAAAATGTTATCTTTTATTAATGAGCCCAATCTTTTCTCATTATCTTGTACATCGCGAATCGCGTTGTCGTATTTAGCGGCATCCTCTTCATCTAGAGTACCGAATATGACCTTGGAGAGAGAACCAATTCCACCTATCCACGCTCCTCTCTTGAACCGTTTACTCACTAGGTGAGAGATAGCTGAGTAGGCATTAACAATGTCATGGTATCTTACTGTCAAAGGTTCTAGAATATTGTTGCATTCTAAGTTATGAGATGTTTGCAATCTAATTTGATTGCATACATGACGTGTTGTGCCTAGTATTGAGTTTATATTTTGGATGTGAGGTTCAACGTATGATATATCAAATGGGGTCACCACGTTTAAGTGGCTCACGCGAATTTTGAGTATTCCAATCGGGTCGAAGTATATACCGGAACTCGTGTTGATTCGCTGTACAAATTCTTGATGACCTTGAGCCAATATGCTGTAAGGAAAAGATGTATTTTGCTTAATAAGGTTACCTGTTTAATTAAATACCTATCTTAATTACCTTAAACATATGTTTATGCCTATTATCTAAGTAAAATGCCTATTCACATAATTTTAAAATTCAGGTCGAAGGTATTTCATGGACTTCCACGGGTTTTACTTCATCGTAGTGGTGTTTTACATGGCGCCTGTTTATGAGCAAGGATAGTGTATGATTACCATGAACCTTAACGACCTTGTATGGACCCTTTCAAATGGGTGACAAGGCTTTGCGTAGCCTGAGATGGTTTTTTAGGAGAACGTAGTCGCCGACCTTATAAGTCACAGGGCGAGTACGTGTATCATAATAGGACTTAGAGTTAGCCTTAGATTTTTGAATGAACTCTAGGGCTTTATCACGAGCATGTTTCATGCGATGTTGCAGCATTTTTACGTATTCTGGATAAGTGGCATTAGATGAGTCATCATATATTGAGTCTGGGATACGAGGTTTGTAGCCGAATAGTAATTCGAAAGGTGTGTAATGTGTGGTTGAATGTATTGCTGTATTGTATGCTAGCATTGCGGTATATACGTATCTAGGCTAATTATCTTGGTTTTCATTAACGTAGGATTTTAAGTATTCTTTGAGAGTGGAATGTGATCTTTCCAGAGCACCTTGCGTCTGGGGATGATAAGGAGTGGACCATAATTGTTTGATTTTTAAGAATTCGCAGGTTCTCTTAAATAGTTCTGCTGTGAAGTTGGTGCCCTGGTCGGTAAGAATGTGTTTTGGGATTCCAAACATTGATATAAAATGGAGAAGGCATTCACAGGATTCCTCAGCAGTATTACTGCGAATGGGGTAAGCTGATGAGAACTTGGTGAGGTCATCCTGCATTGTAAGGATAAATTTAAGTTTAGCTGTCCCGGACTCAGGTAATGGACCCACGATATCGATAGACAGTCTCTCGAATGGGGACGTTGATGTAGAGGTTATAACCATTGGGGCTCTGTTTACTTTACGTAGGGCTTTATTTGTTTGACAATATGTGCAATTTTTGACGTATTTTTCAATATCAGAACCCATGTTTTTCCAGTAGAATCTCTCCTTTATTCGATTTAACATTCTATTGGATCCTAGGTGTCCGGCGATAGGAATATCGTGGTTTTCTTTTAAGATTTTCGGGATTTCGCTTAAAGTAGGGTAAATAATCTTATCGTGATAAATGTGAATACTTATATTAGTCCCATCAAAGAGATAACTGAACATGTTATAGATTTTCACAAACGAGTGTTTATCAAATGGGTTTTTGAAATCAGATGTGCTGACGTCATTTACTGTGGAATAGGACATAATAATTTCATCTCGTGTAAACTTTAGGGATTTAAATATATCTGGATATGTAAAGTCGTCGAAATAATGCACCTTTGTGTATAAGAAGAGGTAAGTTTTGTCCCCGATAGTGAGGGGAAGGAATGTAAACAGATTCCTTTCAAGCTTCAGGAAATCACTTCGATTTGGTTCTGGACAATTACTGAGAATTTCTTGGACATAGGGCATGGACTCATCCATGTCTATTGAGGTAGGTATAATTATGAGTTTTTGAGTTCCCTTGAGCAAGCTTTCGTTATGCTCCGTAATGAGAGTGTTATGTGATTTCCTGCATGATTTTAAGAATTTATTGTAGGTCTCATCGGATGCCGGTACGTCCTCAGGAGATAGGGGAGGAGTTTCTGCAGGCGATTCGCTAGGAGAAGGCACATCCTCAGTTATCGCAGGTTGAGGTAGAGTTTCTACAGTGGGAACAGGCGCGTTTTCTGGTTGAAGTTGATCACGATTAGGTAAAATAGTAGGAGTTCGCCTACTTAGTTGAGGTTCCGGTCCCATGCTAGAAGCCTGCACATTGTCAATAGAATCTAGATAGTCCATCAGCTCATTTTCCATTTCAGGATCTATAAGGTTAGCATCTAGGTTAGAAGGAGGGGAAACTAGAAGGTTTTGAAGGTCGTTAGCTGCTTCATCACTTGGATTTGATGATTGAGATGACTGAGTAGGGAGGTCACTGCTAGGGTTCAAGGAAGTATGATTTCTAGGATATATGGGATTAACTGGATACCTGGAAAGTGCATCAGCGGCTGAATTTAATTTGCCTTTACGATATACTATATCGTAGTCATATTCTTCCAATTTTAACCTCCATCGCTGGAGTTTGCTGCTAGGATCCTTATGGTTAAAGAGCCATTTTAAGGGTCTGTGATCAGTAACAATAATGAATTTATGGCCGTAGAGGTAGGGACGGAATGTTTTACATCCATATAATATTGCTAAAAGCTCCTTTTCTGTAGTGCTATAGTTAGACTCGCTTTTATTAAGTGTGCGTGAGGCGAAAGCTACGGGTTGATCTTTGCCCACCGATCCTTGAGAGAGGACGGCTCCTACAGCATAATTAGAAGCGTCACAAGTAAGAATGAATAGTTTAGAGAAATCAGGGTAGATGAGGAGAGGGGCTGAGGTCAGCTTATCCTTAAGGCTGTCAAAAGCAAGTTGCTGTTGATTTTCCCATTTGAAGGGTGCGTCTTTCTTTAATAGATTGGTGAGGGCTTTCGCAGTTTTAGAGAAATCAGGGATGAAACGGCGATAATATGAGACTAAGCCAAGAAATGATTTTATATCTTTCGGAGTCTTTGGAATTGGAAATGAAGTGACGGCCTTGACCTTGTCAGGATTGGGTTTAACACCTTGTTCAGTGATTACATGTCCCAGATAACAGACTTCGCGTCTAAGGAACTCGCATTTATCGGGTTGTAGCTTAAGGTTGAAATTTCGGAGCCTTTTAAAGATTTCCGTTAGGTTCAGGACACTAGAGTTAAGGTCATGACCATAGCAAACTACGTCATCAAGGTAAACGAAGCAGCGTATCCCTTGGATGCCTGAAAGAACTGAGTTCATGAGCCTCTGAAATGTAGAGGGGGCGTTTTTAAGGCCAAAAGGCATTCGCGTGAAACAAAAATGGCCTTCTGGGACCGTGAAAGCAGTTTTTGGTTTGTCAGCTTCATTTAATTCGATTTGATGGAATCCAGATGCCAGGTCTAAAGTGGAGAAGTACTTGCTATTGCCAAGTTGATCTAAGATTTCTGTAATTTGGGGTATAGGGTAGGTGTCGCCAATTGTGACGTCATTGAGTTTCCTGTAGTCGATCACTACTCTCCATTTTTGTACATTAGAGGCATCTAATTTCTTGGGAACAATCCATATGGGTGATGACCAGGGAGAGTCAGAAGGTTCAATGATGTTTTGTTCTAGCATTTTATTAATTTGCTTTCGAACCTCTGCTTTGTGAATTTCAGGGAATCTATAAGTCTTAGTATGTATAGGATTATCTGTGGTGGTTTTTATTTCATGTTTAAGTGCATTTGTGTGAGTTAGAGTTTCTCCAGGAAGATGGAATATATCTGAGTAGTCGGAACATAATTGTAATAGGACGTCCCTTTCTTCTTTATTAAGATGAGAAGTGCGTAGTTGCTTTAATACTTCTTCTGTTCTTTTGACACTATTAGTTGTAGAGATATGGTTAATTGATTCGGCTAGATATTCGTTAAATTTTAGGGGTGAAAGAGGCTCAAGCTTTAGATTTAAGTTAGAGTTTAAGGTTACAGCTTCTTCGGAAGTATTTACTACTGATATATTAATTCTATTGTTTTCCTTAACGTGTACTAGACAGTTAGCTACTAAAAGTGTTTCTGAAAGTTTTTGATCGAGAACTAGTCCTTCTTTTAACTCGGGGTTTTGAACTGAACACTCGATAATAGTCTCCGTTCTAGGGGGTATTATATAAGCAGGATCGTGGAAATGTAGTTTGACTGAAGATTTTTTATATGTAGAAGATTATGATTATAGTTTATATTACAACTATGGGCGTTAAGTAGGTCCGAACCTATGATCCCATCATAGGGCAAGTCCGGAATATCAGTAACGTGAAATTTATGTGATAAGTTGAATTTGGGAAATTGTATTTGGAGTTGAAAATGACCTCGAGTATGGACTGGTGTGTCGGATGGGTCTATGCCCTTTAACTGAATGGTTTCTTTCACAAGTTTAGGGTATTTCGTTATACAACGGTGCTTTAAGAGGCTCACGGAGGATCCCGAATCAACTAATAAGGATAGCGGGATTTCGGACACGGAGGTTCTAACAAGGATGTGAGGTAAGAGGGTTTTTGTGGGATTGTTAGTTATTTCATAGATTTTGATTTCAGCAGGAATTGGTAGGTTAGAGGAAACAGAGTGTTTGGGCAAGTCAACCTTCTTGGGTTGATGCTTGGATACAGAGAATTTAGGTGAGTCAACCCTCTCGGGTTGCTGCCTGGATACAGAGGGTTTAGGCGAGTCAGCCCTCTTGGGTTGCTGCCTAGATACAGAGGGTTTAGGCGAGTCACCCCTTTCGGGTTGTTGCCTGGATACAGAGGGTACATTTTTAGTGTCGGTTTTTGAATTATGCGATCCCGCACGACACTGGGACGAGATATTTACTCGTTTTTTGAATCGGAGTCTATGGTATCGTAGCTGTCTACCGAGTCGACAGGGTGTTCATCATTAATTTCTGAATCCTGATCGGAAACGAAGTGCACACGTTGGGGTAACTTCGCATGACCTTGATCAGCGTTCTTAAAGCGGTTATTGTTAAATTCTCTCTTACGACATTGTTCAAGAGTGTGCCCCAGGTTCTTGCAGTATCTGCAAAATGGAGTAGAAGGATTGTTGTTGTTAGGGCGATTTGAATTAGTATTCGGTGATGGACGGTTCGGCGTAGATTGTTGCCCCTGACTGCGGCGTATAAATTGCCGTGATTGTTGAGTGCTAGATGCGCTTTGTTTTGCTAGGGATTGTTGGATTCTCTCCTCTGAAATGGCTATATTAATAGCCTCATTAAGAGTTTTTACAGATTTACTCCTGACGAAATTGGAAATTCGAGGTGTTAGTCCCATTTGAAAGTGATGGAGAGCTAATTCCTCCATTGCTGCGCTGCGTCCTATCATTTCCCTACTTTTGTGGCCATGTGAAATAGAGATTTCTGTGAGTAACTGAGATAGGCAGGTTTCTACCCTTAAAGCATACTGGCTGACGGTTTCATTTGATTGTTGTTTACATTCTTGGAGGTCCGTAAGTAGGTGAGCATAATGTTTGCGTTCACTAAACTGGGTTTTTAAGAATTCCTTGAGTTGCTGCCAATTACTGAATTCTTTTATAGAGCAAGCTGTCTCAGCTTTTCCCTGTAACTGGCAGAGTATGTATTTAAATAAAATATCTTTCTGAGCTTCGGATGCTAGTTCGTATGCGTTGTTACAATTAACTAAAAAGGAGTTTAACTTCTCCCTACAGCCGTCGTATGGCTTAATAAACTTGAGCAGGGTGGAGAGCTCTACTTCTAATTTGGCAATTGCAGTTCTTTTTTTTGTATTGGACCTAGTAGATGGCCCTTGAGAAGGAGGGTAGTGAGCTTGGTTGTCTTCCTCGGTATCGGTGACCGATATTTCGGGCTTGGGGCTTGTTGCCCTGTCTGTCATATTTGTGTTCTAAACAAAACTCAATTAAAATAAAATAAAATTTAACTAATTTTAAGAAACCTAAATGTAAGATTAAAATGGTTACTGGGCTAATATGAGCTAAGAATAGAACAATGTATTAGCAATGACCAGTTACAAAATATTAATTACTCACTGGAATGCAGACAGCCACAGCGTGATAGCAACGAACATTGCAGCGGGAACATAGACGTAGTCAAAACAAGATGCGGTGGAATGCGGCGATAAGCCGCGCTCGGATCGTCGCGTTGTAGGTACGCCGGTCACGGCACACAGGATTGAGCTAGAATATCTAACTTGAGTACTGGCTGTTGGCGATGCCCAGCAGTGGGCCACGAGCTGGATGATCCTGGCTATATTGGCGTTTCAGGGCCAGGCCGGAACTTGGTACACTTGACACCGTGTAAGCACTTTGGATGGTACACCCACACACGCACACGCGTCGATAAGGATTACTTTTGAAAAGAGAGGCGGAACCGGGGATTTAATTTATATCCCACCGCTGCCTCCAAATGTTATGAGTCTCGGAGTTGCAGGGTTTTTAAAAAAAACAGAATTTGAATTTTTTGGGCAGACGTCTAACTGGTTTGAAACTTGGAAGGAGACTGAGGCTGGTCGGACTGGCAGTCAGGACTATAGAGACGAAAAGGGCTGACAGGGTATAAAGGGGATTCAAGGTGTGCAATTAAGGGTACATAAACTATATATAACAGAACGAAGTGCGGGCAACAGCTAGTATATAACGTCTAACAAAATATACTGAAAGTATTTGGGTGACTTCAGTCCATAATTTTGAACAACTTTCCCGAAGTAAAATGTATCTATATTTTTTTTCATATTGTGATATATGTTTCTTTGGGAAAGTTATTCGGTATCTATATCTATAGTATGAACTGAGTTCATCTTTTAATTAGTTTCAGTATATTTTGTTAGACCCTGTATAATAAAATGCTAAAGAACTGAAACATCTGCCGCTCTGAGCTTGTATGTATGCATCTTGTAAACCCTACTAAATAACCTTAAATCACATCGTAAAGTATTGATTAGGATACTTACCACGCTACTCGTGCAACTGTAGATTTCGAATACATCTAGAGAACAAATGAAGTTAGAAGGCATGTAAAAAAAACAGCCAACACGAGTACTTACGTATTATCAGAAGGAGATTGTTTATTCGTAAGTAAATAGGGAATAAATATATACGGCTGATATCTACATGAGCCGTACTTACCCAGACTCTGGCCACTTAATTGATTTAATAAGAATCTGTCACGGCACGCCTAAAGGTCTAATATTGCGATCTCATCTTGTGACTGTGCAAATTTGTTGCAATAGGTAAACATAAGTCACTGTTTCCGAACACATAGAGAGAGGTCGACGACCGTTTGCTTTTAACAATGAGCTTTTGGTGTCTCCGTAGACGAATCTTCCATTACATAACCATATGTAGGACGACGGTAATGTTAGAAATTGTTTATACAACCGTTACCAGGCTAATAAACACTATTACTCAGCTAGTAGGTACGTATAACTGACATAAAAAATCTCAACTGGTTATTACCGTGTTATTAACGCAGAATAACTTCGGAACTTCGAGTTATTGTTATTATTCATACAAATGAAGATAATAGAGAGAAAAAAGGTGTCATAGTACGGGACATAGACCTAGATATTTTTTATTGTACTGGAGGTCTTCTTGTTTTGGGCGTACATTACTGTTTATCAGTCATAGTGACTTACAGGATTTTAGGATGGGCATCAATATCTATGTAAGAGGTTCTAAGTATTTGTCTTTTTTTACAGACCTACTTATATCTTTGTGTGATTTTTTTTAGAATCTAGACATTTCTTGACTTTAATGTTATGATATATACCTGAAACGTAAAATAGTCGACATTCCCACAATTGCCCAGGCGGCTGCATACTTTCGATATGTCGAATTTTTTAATAGTTTTTGACTATTATTTTAATTTCATATACTATAGTGGTCTAGTATAGCCTGTATTTCGATTTATTACGGGTATGTCCCTTCCACGTTGTATAATTTATTGTTAATTCGTTTTCATCTCTGAATAGCTTTATCTAGGGTGACTAAACATTAGGTCACATTATCATGCATTTCTCGTCCTAAAAACATGAAATTATTATGTCATTTGTGTGTTTTGTGAGTACTATCTGTGTAATAGGTCCTGTTTACATGTTGCTCATAATATGTATGCTAGATTACATGAATTTCATATTAGCTTTAGCATTGAAACACTCCACCTCGTGTAAAGATTAGGTGTACACGAATATGGTACTATATAGAAATAAAGAATACTGTGTTTTATAGCGTAGTAAAATCTTTTTCCACATAAAAATACCAAACGTGGTGTAAGGCTGCATTTTTAGTTTGTTATTTGGACCCCATATGTTGATGTGACTACTGGCAGACTTTGCAATTCCATTTAAATATTTGTTACTTTGACCTTTTGAAAGTAGGGAAACACTTTTTATTATCAATGAATGTTTCTCACCTTTAAAAATTTGCCAATATGATAAAGCAGTTAAAGAGTGAAGAGTCAATAAAAACTTGAGATTTAGGCGATAAAAAGGAGAAGTCACCTGACAGGGGGTTGATATGTTGCATAACGATGAAAACGCCCAGATCTGATTTACGATTTAATACCGATTATGAAAATTTGGAATAAGAAACCTTAACCTTAAAATTATCTACATATATTTACTGAGTCAAGGGGAGACCCCTACCTGAAACATATTCAAATATTACCACTTAACGTCAAGCAAGACTTGAGTTTTTTGGGACTTTAGTGTTTATTTCCTATACAATCACAGCATTTTCAAATGTCATAGTACCAGCCAGTGGTCACTAGACAACGGTAACATCTCGTTCGAACCGTTACCAGCGATTCGTCACCCCATGTGCCGCCACAATAGGCCAACCAGCGGCAGTGTGTCAATTTCACGCTCCCGACCGACAAAGTCGGGTGCTTCTCTGAAGGTGTTTCAAAGCTCCGCCGGCATGCTAAGGAGTCTTTACGCAACGTGTTACGCCATTGAGGGAACATCGCTTAAGTAATAAATAGATACAATACGATGTCTCAGGGTGAATGCTTGTAAATATCAAGATTCGTATTTGCTTTTTAACCATCTTCAAAAAAGGTGGATGTTATCAATTCAAATGTATATTTTTTTATGTATGTTCCGTGATTACTCGAAGACGCCAATAACAATTCAGAAAGTTATTTATTCTTTAATTATTTGGGCGTATACTTATCAATTTTATTTGGTGTTGAAGTAGGTTTTTATTTTGAAAAAATATTAACTATACATAGTCATTATATTTGATTCAGGAGAGAGTTGTCTGTGGTCAAAACTGCTCTCTGGTTTTTGTTTTAGGGACATATAATTTATTTTCTAGCCAACACCAAGCATTAAACTGACAATACCTCCGTTGACAACTTTTCAAGTTTTTATTGCTTCAAAATTAGTTCTGGTTTTGCGAAGTTGAGTCAGTGCCAGGACCTCTCCCATTGATCGTCATCCCACTCAACGAGACATCGGAGATTATGAGGTATTTAGGTTCAAGTTGGCATTTTGGAATGTAACTTACTCGTACATGTCTACATACATAGTTGTCATTTGCACCACCGTTTTTGTCTTTTTCAAATTCCTCTCCAATCACTAGTTGCCTAGAAAAGATCGCTTAAAGCGATAAGACTGCCCATTGTACTCATTTAATGTATATTTGTAACTTTTTTTCTTTTGGTGTACGATAAACAGTTATCTATCTATATATGTACATATATTGCTCGGGCCCATAAAACTTCTAAGGTGTATTGTGTCATAATAATTCCTTCAACTGACACGCCTAGAAGCTATTCTGCAAGTCAATTCATATTCTATTAGTCAATATAACACACGATAATGAATATGAATGGTCAATCTCAATGTATTCAGTGGTTGACAAAATATGCAGTCGTGATAGGTTCTTACAAGTATGTGACCTGAGCTTTAAAATCATATTCGTAATATAAACCTTATTAGCATAATTTTAAAGTCGATATTCGGATTGGAAGTAGGATCCAGTTCATGCTCCAATTTGTGACGGGCTGATCGCTGGTCAACCGGCTTCCTAGTGACGTCATGGCTCCAAGGCCAACCGCATTGCACTCGGATTAGTGGAGCCACATTTTAGACGTGCTATGAGCAGGCCTAGTTATCGGAGGTGATGAAATACTAATATTAAGGGCATTATAACTCGGTAATGTGTAACCACTATCTTGCCAAGCGTTGACTTTTGGTGGTTTTGACTTCTGACTCTGTACATCATGAAAGTAAACAAGACGATTTGATCAAGCCCGCAACCTTGTTTGAAATGATTCCAATACCTAGGTCTAACGAAATATATTGAGACTATAATCAGGTAAGTTTTTCCCGTGATCATACTATATTAAAAATGATGAAAATAAGCGTTCTTGCAAGGGAAGCAATATTTTAAATGATAGTTACTATTTATGTTATATAACAAAAAACTTTTAGTTGTTTTGGTTTGTTAGTTAGTTTTTGATGCTGTAGACCAAACACGTTTGTTTCTATTTTACCACCTCGAACTCGTAAATCAAGTATGCAGACGCAATAATACTTTAGCAATTGCTCAAAAAGCGTATCTATTGTATTTGCATACGAAAATAGGTGTGAATTCGGGTACGCCCTTGCAGCCGTCGTCATTAGCTTACAGAGAGTGTGCGTGGGTGTCACACCATTGTGTGCAGACAATGCCAGCTATGCAATCCCGCAATGTATGCGCGGGTTGCATCCCAGCCAAGGATACTTAGTCATACAAAGTTTTGGCAATACGCATCAATTGATTTATCAGCCTGTGCGGTCACCGCTGAGACTCCTGTTTCAATCCTTCGACATCTTCTTGTGACTCGCTTTAGACAACTCTCGATCTATACTTAGCTTACAGAGTGCGGGCGTCACACTATTGTGTGCAGACAATGCCAGCTATGCAATCCCGCAATGTACGCGCGGGTTGCATCCCAGCTAAGGATGCTTAGTCATACAAAGTTTTAGCAATTAGGCATCAATAGATTATTAGTCCTTATACCATCTCCTTCAACACCTTCTTTGGCGACCCTCCATCCATAGCTTATCATCATCTTAGCTCGCAAAGAATATGTGTAGGTGTCACACTAATATGTAACAATAATGCCAATTATACAATCCCGCCGGACAAGATGGAGAGATGACATCGTCAAAGCAGCCGGTCCACTATGGAAAAGAAAGGCGCAACATCGGGAGGAATGGCGTGCAATGGAGGAGACCTATATCCTGCAATGGATACATTAGGATGTAAAAGAAGAAGAAGATGTCACACTAATGTGTACAGAAAATACTGCCAGCTATACAATCCCGTAATGGTGGTATATGCGCGGGTTGCATTAAACATCCCAGCCAAGGATACTTACATAGTCATTCGTGCTTTTGGCAATAGATTTTAGACATTAAAGGCACACATAGACGGTGCAGTTTCTAAACTTCTAAAGAAGTAGGATCTTTTTTTTGGATATGCTTGCTTATCGATTATTCGAAAACGCCTGGACCGATTTTAAAAATTATTGCATATTTGTTAGGTGGTCTCATATATTTTTTTTATCAAAACCGGTTGTGTAGTACGGGGTGTAGTCAGTTGTTAGTTTTGAAAAAATATATTGAAGCAATAGATATCTTGCATGGTCCAAACGAAACGTCAGACATACAAATCATTGATCGCTTCAATAAAATTGTATGCAACAGCAAAGAAACTTGTCTAAATGGGGCTTATCATATTAGCCTGTGGCATTTCAATCTTATCCCTGTCTACTGTATAGGAATTACCGTAATATTTTTGTTTATTGTTGTACTCCATCGTAAATCAATAGCCGTCTAGACGCGTGGCGATCTGTGTCACCGCGAGTCGTTGCCCTGCTGCGGCGGCGCTGCTTGAATGGTAAGTTGGGAGGTGCGCGTGCGCAAACGCGGGCGTTAATGAAGCTCATAGCTATTTTGCCATTATCACAGCTGTTGACATAAAATTTTGGTTTATCGGTCAAAACCCGCATGGCATCATATGATCCGGCTTTCATTGTTTTACCTGATGAGATCTTGAATATGTAAGAAAACCAGACACTTTTGTATCTGGTATTGACACCGCGGCGCACTGACGACGGCCGGGAAAAATTGAGGAGCGCACATCCGCGCGCGCGCTCTTTAATTTTTGGCATTTACCTAAGGAAAACTAGACTGTCCAGAGATATGGTTCTTTGAGACTGCAATCAATGACAAGACAGATCAAATCCTGATAATAAAGAAGGTGTAGTATACGTAACTCATTCATGCTGCACATAATAAAAATACGCTATTTTCCAACAAGTCAAATTATCAAATTTCTATGGGATTTTATGACTATATGAAACCTATGAAATACAGGCAGATAACGTCATAGTTTTTTGGAGTCAAATAGCGCTATTATTAACAGTTTTCCTACAATAATAATAATAAATTTATAATCACGTTAAAATGGATATGTTCAAAGACAAATAACATTACTTTACAACGTTTCATTTTGTTATCAGTACAAAATAATTTACTTTTGGCTTAGGAAAATACCCAATTGTCGATGTTGTACTTCAGGGCAGAACCCACTTTGAGTTTAATGAATACGATATATGGTATACAATGTATATAATCTGTATAAATTTGTAGCTAAATATCAAAATAAGTATACCAGTAGTTTCATAGGAATTATTAATTTTATGGGGTCCTGCCACGGAGCATGCTCTCCAGCAGAACCACTTTGGTTTTACTGTTACAGGTAATTTGTAAACATTATAATGGTATGTAATAAATGTATCTGAATTGTATATCACAAAACCAACATCAGTCTCGAAATTTTTGCTTTAAAATGTGGATTTTTATCAAAACAAAAAAATCGTCATAGAAACCCGGCAACCGCCTGCCAGTTCCTTGTCAACTATTTCCAATGCGTCGTTATATTATGACTTGGATACACCTATAACAATTTAGCTACCTATTTTTCTATTTATTTAGTCATCTGACTAGCATGATAATGGAATCATGAATCATCTCAACAATATTAACATTTTCATACTGTTTATGTGCAATCAAAACAAAATCTAATTATCATAAATATGTTCACGTCATAATCATCACATTAAGAGGGTAGTGAGAAAAACTTGGTCACTCAAAAATTTATTCTCTTTATTTGTTATCGAACGTTTGAGTATAATATTATACTGATCATTCATTTATATATTTTACAATGAAGCGTGGAAAATGAAAAAGACTTTTCGTCAGTTTAGACGCACAAAAGTGTGTTTTTCTTAGCTTATAAAAAACATTTTAAGTGTGTTTCCGAATTACTGAACCCGTGCAGTGCTATATACAAAGAAAGTTGTGTGCCCGTAAGTGGGTCTCTAATAATTCTTATAAAAATATTTGTAATAATATAGTTTGAAATAATGCTTTGTCTCATAATCATAATTTATCATAATGAAATTTAATATAATTTTTTTCACATATATTTTTTAATATAATTAGATTTGTCATAAATACTGATTGTCACAAATAGTAGTAATCATGATATAATTTTAAAATAATATCATTACTCATAATGTTTATTAATATAAATTTAATTTTAACATAATTATTTATGAAGCTTTAAAATGTGAGACACAATAACTAATTTCAATGTATTTTTTTACACTAAATACGTAGGCGCTTTATACTTTCGCCCTAAGCTTAAGTTGCTCGGACGCTCATGTTTGGTCAAAGGAAACCTAACAAACCTAACCTACACTCCACGGCAATAGTTTTCGTGTCTGTGTTACTTTTGCCCTAAGCTTGAGTTGCTCGCTCGCTCGTGTGTTGGTCACAAGAAACCTAACCTACACTCCAGCGCAAAGTTGTTTTTGTGTCTGTATTACTTTTGCCTATGTCTTGAGTCGAGTGAAAAATTATGACTACAAAAATTATGAACAAATAAATTATGTTAAACTATGGTTATGGCCATAAGAGTTATGACAAACCCATTATGACAAATCAATTTATAAAAAAGTAAATACTTGACATATTTCTATACATATTCCTTGGAAAAAGTAGTTCAGTGTAATGGACTAAATTCACCCTTAACATAGTTTCATTATATTTTGTTACACCTTATATAACTTAGTGTTAATTGATATCAATCAACTAGCAGGCGTTTGCTGCATTTCTATTTGTTTGGTAAAAATCCACTTTCTAAAGCAAAAAGTTTGAGACTGTTGTTGGTTTTGTGATATACAATTCAGATACATTTATTACATACCATTATAATGTTTACAAATTACCTGTAACAGTAAAACCAAAGTGGTTCTGCTGGAGAGCATGCTCCGTGGCAGGACCCCATAAAATTAATAATTCCTATGAAACTACTGGTATACTTATTTTGATATTTAGCTACAAATTTATACAGATTATATACATTGTATACCATATAACGTATTCATAAAACTCAAAGTGGGTTCTGCCCTGAAGTACAACATAATTGTCGCCAATATCTACTCAAAAGTGTTAGTGTACATTTCGATAAGTACACCATTCGGGTAAATATTTTTAAACCCGGATCTTATTATACTTTGGTCTTCCTTATTCGTTACAAACACATCACGAAAAATAAAATGGCTCTTGTTTTTACTATAATGTTGTTCTCAGTTTTCCGAGGAGTTATCACACCTTTATTTAACAACCCTAATTCCTTAGTTTTCAACGGGACAGTTTCGTCTTTCGATGACACTGGCTTGATATCTGTAAAAAACTACATCAAAATAACTTCATGCATCCACAGACACACAGACACAACGACAGGGATGTCAGACTTAGGTATATCACCCCTATTTTTGGATCGGGAAACAATGTTTAACTTTAATTTGGCACTTTATCAATACATAAAAATTCAAAGCACGATCATTTCGTTGTAAGAGGAAATGTAAGTTAAGTAAATATTTAAGCGTGTAACAAATACTAGTAGGTATGTGACGACATCATTGGTCAAGATAGGAGGAAATCACAAGCAAATACGTGACGCATTCAGATTTCAGTAAAACGGTTGGATAACTGAACTTATTCATGTGGCGATGATATAAGTGACCTGAGAACTGACTAGCACGAGCACCTTATGTCAACATACTTCATTGATGACTGCGTGATACTATTTAATAAATTTACATGTTCTGTAACTCGATATATTGGGTTTTCGGTTAATTGTCACTGGTCAACTAGCATTTGATATACTGGCATTCGATATGGCGTAGAAAACCCCTTCTATGCTGATCTGGGAGAAAAGAAAAAACCTAGAATGTACCAGCTGCTTCTCTTCCCGCGCAGATCGTAATCCTGATTCAACATAAATCTATTTCGAGTGTTCTTACTAACCAACATGTAATAAAAAGACATATTAAATAGGTAAATTAATAAAAATATGTGAGAGTAAGAGCCCTTTCTCTGAAAAATCTCAATACCTGACAGACATGCGAGTTATTTGTAAGAAAGATGATATTACCATGAAATATTGCCTCGTCGCAGGTGGCAGGAAGCCGAGGCCATCGAGTCTGGGACAAGTTCTCGCTCAATGGGCCGGACATCCGATAATTGATGGTGTATAGTACAATCATTAAATTTTAACTACGAACAATATTGTTTTTATTACATATTTTGGGAATGGAGAACCGAGATGGAGGCCTCTGCCCAACATTGAGGTCTAGTGGGCTTAATATTTTAACTATTAGTATCATAGCCAGAGTTCTAGAAGTCAAGATAACGTTTGTCTGCTGCTTTTACTTTTACATTTTGCATTTAAAATCATCCGCAGCCCTAAACCTCTACCTATTGGGAATAACTTTAGAGAAACTGTAATAATACTCATACTTACAAAATTGCAATGAATTTAGCATGATACGCAATGGCTCCAGACTTATCCTCAACACGTTTCAAAATCACACCTTACAAACCCCAAAATCATTCCTAACATTGCCTAACATACCCTAAAACCATTACCATATCCTTAACAGTGTTAACACGCTCCAAAACCACTATTATATCATAAAATTGGTATTATTATTATTAAAACTACTCTTACGTCACAGCCTACCGGTAGATCTATTGTGACAAAATTCCCAGTAGTCCTACTGATAGATCAAACTTGGTAAGACTAGAAACTAGTAACTTAGTGAGTAAGTTATAGGAGAAAATAAATACATTTGTTATTATTATAGCTTGTATGTAACGACGTCAGTAAACCAAAGATGTTTTGAAAGTACGGATGATGTCATTTACAAGTACATTAGGCAGTAAATGCCATTATCGGCACTATAGCTAGCCTCAGCCATTATTTTAATGAACTAATTAAACTGGACTCGGCCGACATTCCGATCCATCTTCACAACCTTCGGTACAACTTTGGTAATGACACTTACCTTGCATTTATCGGAAATAACACTTGGTATATTTATTATTTTCTTATGCAATTGCTAGAATGAGAGACTTCAAAATATGAGGATCATAGTATCTACCTATTTCGTTAACTGTTTATGTGTTAGGATGTCTTTATGAAATCTTTATCGCACATAAATAAATAAATAAAAACATAAATTAAAAAAACTGTACATAAATAAAGGCATACTTACATATATGCTTATTTTACACTGTTTAACGAAGCAGTAAAGCTGAATAATGGAGGATTTATATTATAAATTCTTTGCCTGTGAACGTTATGTGGCTGACATGAAGATGATGACAAGAAAGAAAGACATTAAGCTCCGGTGAACGTCATACTACTTAGTTCGATTTATAACTAGGTTCAAGCCATTGCGCATCAAACCAAAGCTTTTCAATTGACTTCCAAAAAAGTAGAGGTTATCAATTCGTTGCTATCTTATTTATGTTCACCGATTATTTGAAGACGCCAGGCTGGACCGATTTGGCCAATGCTTTTAGTTTGAAAACGTAAAGGTACTTGTGGTGCCATAGAAATTTTATTAAAATCAGTTGTGTAGTTTGGGGTTGAAGTCAGTTTTTAGTTTTGAAAAATTCAATGAGTACAGGAGTCAGAGCAGTAAGGAAACATTAATATTTCATTCATTCATATCATATTCCATAGAAAGTTCATACGCTTACAAATTGCTAGTATCGCCTGCGCTTCCTGGCGAATCGTTCTGCGAAATCACGATTGCGGATGACATTTTGCATAAGAAATTGGTCGGCGAAGACATTCAATTGGCTCATGCGAACTGTCAATAGCTTTTAGAATTTAACAGGCATTGTGTTCGAGTTCCTAGGAATTATATTTCGTTAAATGTTGCGACGATAGGGACATATTGACTACTGACTATTCATACAACTAAGAGTCAGCTGTTAATATTGAGCAAGCAACTCTTTTTAAGCGACTATCAAAAAGGAGGTTATATATAATTCGTCACGATCTTTAACCTGTCAACTGTGAGCAGACCGGAATCCGGTCGACATGCATTGTTTTACTATTGTGTCTGGTGTTTTGCACAGACAACTGGTACAAAGTATGTTCACCGATTATTTGAAGACGCCTAGAATAATTTGAAAAATTATTTTATTGTTTGAAAGGGCATACTTTCTATGATGGTCTCATATAAATTTTATCAAAATCGTTTGTGTTGTTTAGAAATGAAGTCGGTTTTTAGTTTTGATAAATTATAACACTGTGAAGACCCATTTGAGTATAGGTAAATTGACAAAAACAGATCGACCAGCCACCAGCCCGAGTTTGAGAGAATTTGATACTTCATCAGGCATCACAACACAAAATGCAACTGCAATCTCTTCCAGGCTGTTACTACTATATAATAGTTACTCTATTTCATTGGTACAGTACTTTAGTTTCCACTATATAAACGTTTAAAAAATATATGAAATTCAAATGTAGATAGAATAGTCCTCCCAAACGCATACTATTACATACTAATTACCAGATGCAACCTGGTTAGTTCCGAGAAATTGGGAGCGTAGGGTCATTTACAGTAAAGTAGAATATTAGAATGCAAGCCCGTGGCGACCCGTAACGGCACGACTCCACAATGGAGCAGCATTCTCCCGGAGGAACCCAGCCCGAATTTTAATTTGACGACACCTAAATTAGGCTAAATATGGAAGTCTTTCGAGCAGTGATTTACGAGGCGGTGATGCGTGTTCGAAGGTATCACTTAATTGGAACCTGTGATATGCTAATGTTTGCAAATCATCACGGTTTTTTTAATGCGAATATATTGTATCTATGTATGAAAGGTTTACGATTCACTAATTCGCGATTCATTGAATAATGACTGCAAAAACCAACTACAAAACCGATTTCGATAAAATTATGGGAGCACCTAGAAAGTACACCACTGCAAACAAAAAAAATATTTTTCCAAATCGGTTTACGCGTCTTTGAGTACATACATTTTAAACAAAATAACGAATTGAAACCTCTTCCTTTTTTTAAAGCCGGTTTGAAAGAGTTATTAATCTCAAGGTGTGCTATTGTTGAATACCTATAGCTCGTTTGTTTTTTACTGTTTGAAATATTACACGTACCTATATTTTGTAATGGTAAAACAATAGAACACGATAAGAAAATACAAATTGCCCGGTCCAGTATAGCAGATGGTTTTATTTATTACGAGTATGTCTTTCCACCTTGTTTGATATTTCCATAGGTAAACACATATTTAGAATTTACACTGATCTGATTTGATCTGAATTTAATTTACCTCAAGCTGATTTAGCTAAGGCTAAATCAGCATAGACGCCAGCATAATATTTCAATAATTTCTGTAAAAATGCTATTGAACCTAAACAAGGCACTGTTCACACATACCAAGCACCCTCACACGTGATTACACTGCTAACCACCAATTTACAAGTCACGTAATGAGATTTCGATCAAGCTTTTTTCATATATGAGCGGTTAATGAACTTTTTATATAGTCATCAATAAATAGAATCAATGTATAGAAAAAAAGCAATGGATCGTGCGTGATTCATTGTATGAAGATTCGAGGGGCGCGTTGGGAAAAATGTGAACTAGACTATAAACTACAAACACTGCATTCAATTTACTCTTTCGGGCGTAAAAAGAGAAATAACTACCATATGTACCTACATAGATAGGATAGGTTCTTTGTTCCTATGAAAATTTATGGAAATAAATACCTAAGAACTCACCTAAAAATCACAGAGTGACAAAGTCACTCCACCACAATATTTACAAATCATTTTTTACCTTTTTATTATATATTTTTTATGTATGTTCGCGAATTATTTTAAGACGCCTGGACCGATTTGAAAAATTATTTTTTGCTCAAAGGACTTATGAGGTGATCTCTTAGAAATTTAATCAAAATCTGTTGTGTAGTTTGGGGGAGAATTGGGTTTTAGTTTTGAAAAAATATAACTACGTAACACGGATGAACGAGTGCTCGTATCGTCAAGGGAAGCAAGCGAGGAAAGTAGAATATTAGATCATTGAAATACACTCTTTACTTTTACATCTGTTTCCGGAAGTGCTTGATGCAACATTGATGGCGGTTGCCTGGTTCCGGTCGGCATTGGTCGGAATCGGTACTGTAAGTATAGCGAGGCCGCCGGGCTTGTCACTTTCGACCTCAGGTGCTATTCTTCAAACGCAGAGTCAATAAACGAATGATATTTTTGTATGGAAAAACCATTCGTTTAGGTGACTACGCGTTTCAAAAATAGCTCTTCTGCACCTCCGATACGAGGAAGGGACACTTGTCAATTATGCCGTAATTGTAATTTATGCGTAACATTGAATTAATATTACATACACAAGTAGTTATTTTTCAAACATCCAGATATGATTAATAATTTAGATTCTATATCGGAGCTTAGAAAGTAAATCTAATGAATAAAGCTAAGGACCTAATAGGAACATGGGAGCCGATCAGTCCCCCCTCGTGCAGTGTTCGCGCTGCCTAGCCTACGGCCACAGCAGGAGGTTTGGCAACGAGGAGGTGGACTCGTGCAGCCACTGCGGAGGTCCTCACTTAAAGTCGGCATGCGCTGACCACAAGGCGGACACCGCGGCTTCCTACCGCAATTGTTGTAAGGCAGGACTGGGCAAGACAGAGCACAATGCCTTCAGCGACGGCTGCGCGTTAAGGCAGAAATGGGACGCGATTGCAAGGTCGGCAACCGCGTATTCCTGACCTTGCAATCAGCGCAGACCCACTGGTGCATGGCTTGGTCGCTGGTGACCTGCACCCTTAGATCATCAATACAACTTTTATTTAAAAGCTAGATTGTATGACTAAAACAGGTAGAAAAGAGCAGGCCATCACGACTCAGCCATTCACCGAGCATGTGCGCAGCCGTCGGTTAGGGTATTGTCATTCCCGGACAACAGGGCATCCCCTCCCCGAATTTGTATAAAATATGTGTGTGTTATTATAAAAATAAACACAATATTTAAGCAAACAAAAGCAAGTAAATAAAATGGGAGGGATATACCCCAAAAAAAATGGAAGTCCGTGAAGATAAGACTGTATTTAATTAGGTATATATAATTAACAAATAGTAAATAAGTAATAAGAACAGCATAACAAAAATTTTATATACAAAAGGAAAAATTATTATTTATACATTTCAAAAATTATATTTATTAAAATTGTAATTAAAAAACTGTAAGGCAATCATGGATGTAATAAAAATTGTAAAAACAATAGGTATTAAAAATCAATAATGTAAAAATAATATTTAAAACTATAATTTACAAATGTATACTGAAATAAAATATTATCTAACATGAAAAATACAAAAGGTATACACATTAAATTATCGAGAAATAACAAAAGAAAAGTAAAATACTGTAAAAATATAAAAGATAATGTATAATACATAAGAATATATTTAAGCATAGGAATATATGGAAATGTAAAATAAATATATAATAATTAAGTAAAAGAAAGAACATGTAATATAGAAATAAATAAAAAAGACAATGTATAATACATAAGTATATATATAAGCATAGGAAAATTTGGAAATGTAAAGTATACGTATATAATTAAGAAAAAAGAAAGAAAATGTATGATAAAGAAATAAGTTTTTAACATTGTAAAAAGAAAAGAAGAAAACTTGTTGACAGACTGCCTTATTGCCCCTTTAGAAAATAAAGAATAAAAATAGTGATAGTTTCACACGTAGTTAAAAGTCGGGAGTCCCACCCGAATAGAGTATAAGATGATGTATGAACTTGGATAGTATGATGAATGAAAGTACGAGAAGCATGAAAGTGAGAACTGGCATGAAAGAGTTGTTCGGCAAAAATAGACTCCAATCATGTTGGAGGTTATAGGACAAAAAAAAAATAGGAACATGGGAACTTTTTAAACAATGTTGGTGAAAAACTTTAATGCCTTAAGCCGCGATTACACTTCACGATTCGTCGGGATGATTTCACGCAGGCGCCCTAAATCGGGAAGTGTAATCGCTGTTAGGTAGGCAGTGTCCCGATATCGGGTGATCGGGGCTTCTCGACCGCCCTGTTTCCCTATTTAGGGAGTAAATCGGGTGATGTAATCGCTGTCCACGAGTCAGGGCGTTCAGAAGTGCCATTTTTAAAACGCGGAGCCTCCTAAACGAATGATATTTCCATACAAAAAACAGTTCGTGTAGTGACTCCGCGTTTCAAAAATGGCACTTCTGATATGAACTTAAAATAAATACATATATATTTTTTAAAACGATACTCTTTGCTCCGGCATTTTCTTTTTTTTTCACATATACACGCGCAGTTGCGTCAACAGCGACACGCACTTGACCAATATTTGATTTTTGGCAAGCACAGGTGCCACTCTTTCAACATCAAGTTCGGCTGACAACTGAGTTAGTGAGGCGATCTAGTGCAGTGTAATCACAACGCCCTGTCTGTCGCCCCTGCTCATCGGCCCGACGGATCGTGAAGTGTAATCGCCGCTTTATTATTTTTAACCGAGTTAACCGAGTTTTGAACCGGAGGAATTTATCAATTCGGCTTTGTTAAATGTATTTTCGCCGATTATTCGAAGACGCATGGACCGATTTGGAAAATTCTTTTTTAGAATGAAATGTTATACTTTCTTAAATATTATAAAAATTATAGCAAATTCATATAAAGCGGGAGGTTGGTGCAGTTTCTGTAAATTTTAAATGAAGACCTAGGTACAAATAATTATGAAACATTAACAACGGGAAGAATAAATTTAAGAAATAACGGATTGCACTAAAGCATAGCATATTTAATACTGCATAACCTTACACATTCTTCTAACCATAGATATAGATTTTTTTTTTACTGCGTATAAGCTTCTAACAAAACTACTTTTAAATATTTCTTCTTAAAATTAAATTCTTGTCAGTAGTGTTACTTGACTTCTTTCCACTTCTTCCTGTCCAAAGCTAATCGTGTACCCTTTATGAATAAGCTAGCATTAGATTCTTTAATATATTGTCTTTAATGTCTACTTATTACCATATAAGTACCTAGGTTAAAAGATACACAATAAAATTTTAACAGTTCACAGGTATTTATGTATATAAAATACCGATATAGTTTAAGTACAACCAGCTTTAGATGACGTAGTAGATGACGAAAATTATATAAAACATGCAAATGTTGCTAGTCTCTTGTCATCAATACTTTCATCCCTAGTAATATGATACATTTGTTATTTCTATCAGCTAAACATGTTTGTTTTCCATACTTCCTGAATACGTACAAGCATATTTTTTTGCATGCTTTTACGAGTCCTTTAGACGACATACTTATAACGCAGGCTACAATTTAGTGCAATATCTCAATCAGTCGTTTAAATGACGTCGCAGCAAAGAACTAGATCACTATAACATGACTTGAGGACTTAAAATCATTTTTACTTCATTAGGGCGCTGGATTTAACCATAGACATAGAATTTATGGATTATAAGAATCAGATACTAATGTCAAAATTGCATGGAGTATTATTCTTAAAAAAAGGATCGGATTCGCCCTAGATAGATTATTAAAAAGTATGGTGTATATCTACGTATTTCTTATCTGTGATTAACATATTGACAAGCATACTGCGCATTTTAATTTCGCGTGACGTCATGATCAGCTACAATTTTTTACCAAAGGTGACGTAAATAACGCCCACTCCAAAAATTTGAAGCGCTGTCTTTGTGAATTTTCACTACTTTGCTAACAAAAAAATATGGGTCCTTTATTATTAGATTAGTTGAGGGACTACATAAATTAATATATTTTTTACTTAGTTTCACATCCCTATTCTAGCTATGACTTTTGATCATTTAATTTTATTGGATATACGAGTAAGTATATTTGACACTTACTTTATAGTAGGTAAAGTTACGTTTTATTTAAAACATATTTTTCAGGTGCAATCAACAATATAATATTCTTTGATTTAAACTATCGTGAGACACAGACATTAATATACTTAGTTACTCACGTATAGAGTCAACTACTGCCGGCATGTTTCGACCTCATCCTGAGGTCTTCATCAGGGCGAATGTAACTACAGGGCCGTACACCGCGCGGCTGACTCTATATACGTGAGTAACCCGTTCACTTCAAGTATAATAACAAATAATCTTGCGACAATATATAATTTTTTTTGACTGGGTTATATGATCCTCTTCAGTAATAAGTCTCCAGAATGAACTTGACTCCGAAAGCCAGCGTAGCAGCGGCTGCACCGGAGGTGTGCACGTTGCATATCCCTCCGAAGATGTCCTGGTTCGCCCCATTGTCCAGGTGCCAGATGCGGTCATCCTAAAATAAAAAGATATAATTTAATGCTGGTCTGCGAAAAAAGGAAAAGCTTAGAATGTACCTACTAGCAACATCTCTTCCCACGCAGACGCCGCCTATAAAAATCCTTTCTGCTAGTCTAAAAGCGAAACGGAAAAACTTCGTACTGGAAGAAAATATCCTTTCTACTAGTCGAAAAGGGAAAAGGAAAAACTTAGAATGTACCTACCAGCTCCTTGTCTTCCCGCGTAGATAGTATATAAACGCCGATCGTACTATGTTTTGTTTACCAGACTGGCATACAAAATCTTCTTCTTATCGAGTCGAAATGGTTTCAGTGTAGCTTCAATTTCAAATTGTCTTTGACCAGTATGTGGCCACGGTGATCCCTCTGTCATTAGCCTCGTTAAGGTCCTCCATGGTACATGTCGTAGGGCAGCCCGGACACGACAGAAGGTGCTCCATTGATTGGATGGCGCCGCAATCGCAAAGATCGTTATCAGCGTGACGCCACCTAACTCGGTTTTCTCTACACCTCCCAACACCAGCACGGAGTCTATTCAGAGACTGACCAGGGGAGGTCTTTAATACAAAATAAGAAACCCTTATAGTTTCGCCATGTCTGTTTGTCTGTCTGTCTATCCGTCCGTGGTTCTACTAAGGGACTATAAGTACTAAAAAGTTGTAATTTGGCAGGGGTAAATATATTTATTATGCCAAAAAAGTTGCAAAAAACTTTTTTGGCATAATTAATATATTTACCCCTGCCAAATTACAACTTTTTAGTACTTATAGTCCCTTAGTAGAACCACGGACGGATAGACAGACAGACAAACAGACATGGCGAAACTATAAGGGTTTCTTATTTTGTATGCCAGTCTGGTAAACAAAACACAGTGCGATCGGCGTTTATATACTATCTACTTGCGAAAACGAATAAATTAAAAAATGTACTTATATTATAAATGTGAAAAGTGACTCTGTCTGTCTATCCATTCTCATGATATAGATATAGTTTGCAACCCGTGAAAGGACATAGAATAGTTTTTAGCCCATAATCCAATGCAGGAGCATGACCCTCTCTGTACTATCAGAGTAGGCAGAGGACTTCGGCCTACACTCTCCTCGCTGGCCAGACGGGTTGGAGAGGTATTATTGATGTTTATAAGCTTTGTTTAGCTTGTATTTCCTAAGTCTCCTTCTACGACATCCATAGGAGGACTTGGAGTGGCCCTATTCTACCCTGCCGGAAACCACACGGCTTATATAATAATATAATCATATAAGTAGAACCTTCAGTTCAAGTTGATTCCGGGGTTTGTTGTCGGGAACCTTGTCAGAGAAGCAGCCCTCAGGGACTTGGAAGGAGAGGATGCTGAGCAGCCACGAGCGGCGCAGGAATTCGTAATGGCCGTCCAGGGCGCACAGGCACACTGGAAATTTAAAAAAATATATTTTTATATAATTTTATAATTTTCATACTATTGGGTATTTTCCTAAGACAAAAATAAATTATTTTATAGTGATAACAAAATTAAAACGTCGCAAAATAATGTCACTTGTCTCAAAGACAAGTATCTCATAACATATCCATTTTAACGTGATTTTAAATTTATTATTGCAGGAAATCTGATTTTAAGATCGCTATTCTATTTGACTCCAAAAAACCATGTCGTCATCGGCCTGTATTCCATACAAAATCCCACTGAAACTGTTTGTTTTGACGGTTAGAAAAAAGTATCTGATTTGACTTGTTGGAAAATAGCGTATTTCTGGAATAATCTTTAATATGTGCAATGCAATAGTTTTAAAATTTACCAGAAATAGTTTTAAAATTTACTAAAAAGGGAGTCACCCTGCCCAAATTTCATTTGTTAAAAAATACATCCTATACCTCATTGTATATTGGGTCTAAGACAAATATATAGATTCCAGATGTGGTTCACGTCCAATCTTTATATCTTATACCTTTAAACGAGCAATTCTTGTATGTATGTATATATATATATATATATTCATTTATAAATTTCTGTGATCTCGAAAACGGCTCTAACGATTTTGCTGAAAATTTGTATATGGGGGTTTTCGGGGGTAAACAATCGATCTAGATTAGTTTTATGTTTGGGAAAACGCGTGTTTTCGGGTTTTCATGCGTTTTTCTTTCCACGCAGAATATGGTCGCTAATTTCGTCACGCCGCGACCGCCTTGATTTAGCTCAGTGGTTAAGGATAGCGACCGCTAGAAAGAGTGTTACGGGTTCGAATCCCACTCGGTGACCTACTTTTGTTTTATTTTATGTTTAAGTTTATATATTTTTTTTATTTTGCATTGTTTTTAGACAAGTTTAAAAAAAATTAGTTAATGTTTGAGATGTAACCGAGCAAAGCTCGGTCGCCCAGGTATGTACTATGTATATAAATTACGTGTCACGTTATTTGTCCGCGATGGACTCCTAAACTACTGAACCGATTTTAAATTTGATTTGCACACCGTGTGCAATTTGATCCAACTTGAAAGATAGGATAGCTTACATCTCAATTTATAGTTGCAATATTATTTTAATTCACTGGACTGATGCAGATACGCCGGAGTCATAAAGTCTAACGTTTCTCGCAGACAGACTGGCTGGACTGCAGTCGAGTCTTCTTGTTGGCGGTGAATGAAATTGTTGGATAATGTTTAACACACATTAATCATATGTTCAAAGCGCGATAGTTCAAAAACCAATAAAAATGTTTGTTCCATTTTCTTCACTGTTGTCGCTGAGGTTTAGACCACCAAATTATTTAGATAAAGTTGTATATTTCTTTAGAAAATGTCACTCACATTGTTCCACAAACAAGTCAATATTGCCGTAGTCGTTTTTGGTGATGTACGTGGCCTCAGAGTACAGTCTCTTGCAGAATTTGTCTCGCATTTCCTTGTCCTGCTTGTTTGTGAACACGAAGCAGCGCTGGCTGTAATATGCGAGCTGTAGATACAACAATCTGAAACCACACGAAGAAATTCGAAAAGAGATTAGGATGGACTGAAGGGATTTAATTGACTCGGTAACCAACGAGATACATATTTACGTACTAAAGTAGACGCCACATATCACAGGTTTGTTTCGTTCATCATAAGCTGTTCACCTCACATTAGTCGCTTGCTAGCATTTACGCGCCTAGTACACCCCACCGTTGATAAAAGAAAACACTATCATCTTAATCAAAAATGCCATGGTGATTGTTAAAATACTGTAAGAATAAATCACGGCAAAGTATAAAAAAAAATTTTCTATTGTAAGTTATCAAATTTCATTATTTGTAAATTATGTGTGATAAAATTCCCGCCGCCATGTATTCAAAAATAGAACAGGGAGTAATGTTTGAGATAGCTGGTCTATTTAATCTCTGTCAATGGTCATAGCTCTTCTAGGCAACGGTTTATCGCGCAACCGTGGTAGGTACAATACAATCGACAGATGAATACATAAGGAGGTGCATTTCAACTGGACTTCTTCATACTACAGACTATATTTGTCTACTGCAGAACCTCTGTTGAAAAGCCTCTCACAATAAATGGACGAGGATTTGCCCATAATCACAAGGATAGACGGTTTGGTGATATAATATACTAAATTCACGTGGTTTATTTCAGTAGATTCGGAGAAAGTTGGCTGTGACAGACGGACGGACAGACTGATGCATGAGTGATCCTATAAAAATTCCATTATTTTTTTTACGGGACTTTAAAAAGATCGTGACGACTTGATAACCTCCTTGTTTGGAAGACGGTTAAGAATAGCCCTTGACCAATTAGGTAGGTAAATCAAATTTATAGAACCAATATCATCATTATAGGTACCTGTGTGTTAACCCATATCCATAGTCTGATCCCTTCTTCAATGGATCCCGACATTTATTTGGTAAGTCGCAATAATACTTGGAGGGACTTTTGTTGCTAGGATTTCTGGCCAAAAATGACAAACATTTGTCTGAAAGTACAAAAAAAAAACATGTTATGAGAGTGCGCATGACTAGCGTTTTCGCAAGTAAAGTGACACCGGGCATGGTTCGCACATGGATGGGTGACCACAATAATTTTTTTCTCAATACGTGCCCCTCCCTGTTTCTGATGCTGTTGCTCACGGTTATCATCTTTTAGCTTGCTTGACAACTGTAAGCTATGTTAAATGCCTTGTAAGTAAATAAATCAAGAATTTAGAATATAGGTACAAGTCAGAAGTAAAAATTAGTTTCTTCGTCTTTGATACAGATACAAGTAGTGAATTGATTAAAGTAGTGGTTCTGTGAGATGTAGACCACGAGAGCCAATGCCAAATGTGTTATCTATACATATAATAAAACAGTAAAAAAAGTGTGTCTGTACATTAAATATATTTCCAAAAAAAAATTGGGGGCGATGGAGACGTAGTAATAGAGTAAGAATTTTAAAAAAATGTCTGTCTGTTTGTCTGTATGTCTGTTTGTCTGTTTGTACACGCTAATCTCCGGATATACTGGACGGATTCGAATGAAACTTTTTTTGTTATATAGCTATTAAGCCTGGGCAACATATAGGGTATAAATGATTTTGGAAAATGGAACGCCTGATGCAGAACTATAATGGTCCAGCTAAACTATAAGAGATATAAAAATGCCGCCTTAGTAAAAGTTGCTCAGCCTGATGAGCATTTTCCAGAGACATAAAGTCCACGCGAACGAAGTCGCGGGCTTCGGCTAGTGCCAAATAAATTTAGGAGCATCAAGTTACTGCCAGATCTTCTTATCGTGTGTGTTAGTGACTTACACTAGTGTCAGAGTTTTTTCAACACACTTGCTCATAAAGTGGCTCTATGGTCACCGCAATTAGCAGAGATATGGTCCCATATCTCTGGCAATTAGCACATAATGACACCCATAATCAAACTGTGACTTTTTCATTGCTATAACTCACTAGTGAGTTATAGATTTTTTTTTAAATTTTATATGTTGAGTTGCTTTGTTCTTATTGAAAAAGTTTTTATTCAAAAAAAGATCGTGTTCAATAGAACAAACAAATTAATGTTTCTTTTGCTTGCTCATTTCATGCAACTTCTTATTTAAATAGATAATTTTAACTCGTGTTTAATAAGTAAAACTTTCACTCAAAGATAACTTTTGTTTTCTCTGTAATAAAAGAAAACTTTAAATTCCCCATTTTGTACTTGGCAGAATAGGCGCAAATCCTATGCGCGGAAAATAAAAAAAAACCTCATCTCTTTAGTCTGTGGCCGATCGCAATGCGCGCGCATACGAAAACTGATTAATTTTTACCGCCATAGCGAAACATTTTTCACAACTCGTTTTCACTGTTGAAATTATAGTTATTTATTAATTAAAATGTCTACAAGTACTAGTTACGAAGAAAATGATTTATGTTGTACACCGCCCGATATAAGATGAGAAAGTTTACTACCTGAAAACTCCAAGGAAAAATATCTATTAGCGTACCAAAATTTCATAAAATGGCAAAACAGCAAGAATACGCATTCTTTTTCATAAAAAAGTGTTCATGACGTACTTTAAACTATTATCTTCTAAGTACAAACCTAGCTCTTTGTGGTGTTTATACTCAATGTTAAAAAGTACAGTCCGAACAAAGAATGGAGTGGACTTAAAAACATACTTTCATTTGTCAGCTTATCTAAAGAGACATCCGAATTAACCGATGGATTTAGAAGCAAGAAATCAAAGGTTTTATCGTCTGACGATATTGAAAAATTTATAAAAGATTCCTACTGACGAAACACCAAGTAATCCAATGATTGGATTTCACCTACCAACACGAATAATGAGCCACCTCAAATTACAATAGAACATGAAAGTATTTCAATAAATAATCTATCGATGAGACCGCTATGCCATCAAAAACAGTTAATTATAATTTTACTAACTGCACATTTACTAATTGTTTCTCTAAATAAACTTTTTATTTACTAAATAAAATGAGTTTTTATTGTTATTTTATTCACAAGTGTGTTGAAAAACGTCGTATGATACACGTGTGTATTGATGATGACCGTCCTTGGCTCTCTTAAGACCCTCGCCTACGGCTCGGGTCTCAATGGCGCCACGGAGGTAATCACCAATGTTACACACTAGTACCATAATGTACTATTAAACCACTCTTAAGGCCTCTGACATGGTTTTAGGTAACGACCAATGTCAAAGACAGTGAACGGGACCTACGGCTTAACGTGCCCTCCGAAGCACGGATCATTTTACTTATCAGACAATCAGGTGATCAGCCTACAATGTCCTAACCAAACTAGGACAACAACACAAAGTCATTGTCCCCGCCGGGAATCGAACCAGCGACCTCCGGTTATGAGCCAAGCGCTCTAACCACTACACCATGGAGGCACTGCCAGATAGACGGTACTCATCCACTACTGGTCACCAACACATACGATGTAAATTACTAAGCACTGAGTTTTATTGTGCCAATGACATAATGACTTACTAGACTGGTTAGGACTCGGGTCAGCTAGGTTAAAATCTCTCACATCCTCGAGGTATTTCTCCCAGTACGAGTACCGAGTTATCAGCTCGTCAATGTCATACTCTACTGTTTTGTTCACGTGAGAGCCATCAAATTTCTCAATACGTTCCATCCATAATTTCTCGTTACTGAATAAAGTAATCACTGAAACATTACACGGATAGTCAGTTAATTAAACAAAAATAATGGAGCTAGCAACCCATCACTTTTGTCTCTTATAGGCTAAAAGTGGCTTTTAAGTCTTGTGGCCTATGGCCTCTCTCCTTAGAACGGCTTGACCCTTGTCTGCTCCAAAAAACCACTGGAAAGCCACAGTAAAAGTAATAATCTAATATATTGTATAATAATTATATAAAATATTTTATCCAGCTAATTTGCTTGAAAAACAATGTTTTCGGGACAAACAGACGCGGATCTAGCCTTCAAAAAAGCTTGTGGGCACGACTCCCATTTCGTAAGTCCGTTATAGTTGGGGGCATGCCCACTATTCTAGACTTAAGTTAGAATCTGAGAGTAGATAGTTGTTTTCTAAGTATATGTATGTCGCAGTTGGATTGTTTAATCCGCTGTTATTCAAAAACTCTAGCTGTTTGGCATAGCAGCTCGGTTTTGTAATACAGCTTAAAATCGTTCAGCTCTATTGTCAATGAGTTACGTAATTACATTATAGGGTTACCATTATTGAATAAACTGTACATTATAATTGTAATATGAGAGGACAATAGGTGTTCTTTATTATTGTTATATTACTCGTGGGATGGAAATAAAATCTCAATTCAGCTCCTTACTAAAATCAAACGTCACCAACATTGTAAAACACCAATAAAGAACGATATTTGATCACTGGTAGTGTAATAATATAATTAAATTTTTAAATTTAAATAATTAAAATAAAAGTTAAGATTTAAAAAAAATTGACCTTTCCATACTAAAATGTGCAGCCGCCCGGGCAATCTGTATGGGAATATCAATTTTGTTTGTTTGTTATTTTATTAATATTTTTTGTTATTCATCATCATCATCATCATTTCAGCCGCATAGCGTCCACTGCTGGACATAGGCCTCTCCCAAAGATTTCCAAAATGACCGATCTAGATTTTTGTTATCGTTATTTAGTAAAACCTGTGGTTCGATTGATTACGGGAATGTTCCTTTCACGTTGTGTAAGAAGCACGCGTGTACATGTACAACGCCTGACATTCTTGCCACTCTTTCAAATTTGAAAATAAAAATATAATGTATTAATGCTTAGGTACTTTTTAAACGTCCATATAAAGTATAAAATAGTAATAAAATCTTAAACTTACTGTTTTTAACTAATTTGTCATCTGGAAAATTATCTTGTGCCACCATTTTTTTGAAATATCTTAATAGTTCCTCGTTTTTCTCCAGCAAATGTTTCAAACTGAAACTTAGACTCGACGGCAAGTTCTGGCGCTTATTTTTGAAGACAACTCTTAAATTCACTACGGAAAATAACATAATTACCAACTTATGTAAGTTTAAAAGGTTCCTATAGGTACAGCGTGTTTTAGTAAAGCCTTAATAGGGTCTTACAGCAAGCACTCGTTTATACATTAAGAGAAAATGTTTTTCCACTCCTAAATTTTTTCTGAACTCAATGATTGTTTATGATCCATGTTATTTACACAATAAAAATCAAGTTTATAGGTTTTCCTTTTTTAAGCTTTGTTCAAAAAAATATATAGAAATTTTGAATAAAGGAAAACCTATACTCCTAGTTTTTTATTGTGTATAATTTATTAAACAGTGTGATGAGACAGATGTGACGATTTTTTATATCCTTGTTCCCTCTGTATAAATAAATTCGAGATTCAAGTGGATATTATTAATTACTTAGATTATAGTTACATATAAAAGTTCTTACCATTTAGTAAAAATAACCCGTATTCCAGATTCATGTCGATATCGTTCTTATGTTCTAAAAAGAAATCCACTACTTTATGCAATGACCTCAAAATCTCGTCTAAATCAGACGTTGTAGGCATGTCTTCCAGGTCCCGTTTAATAGGTTTTACAGGTTTCTCGACCTTCCTTTTATTCTTTTTATTTGAAGATGATTTTGACTTCTTTGTTCGATGACGTGGTTTATTAGATGTTGTTGCAGTTGTCGTGTTTTTTAAAGGTGTGATCTTAATTTTTTCGGTAATACTAGTATTTTGTGATATTTGGCCACTTAATTTTTCTTTCAAGTTTGTATTTAAACCGATTGTTATATTTTCTACCAAAGTCGCGTTTATTAAAGTTAATGTCGCATGTTTTTCTTCAGTATTTGTGTTGTTGGCATCATTTAAACCAAACACTATAGTTGGGAACAGAATGCACAAAAATAAGAAAGTCATTGTTTGAATCTAATAGAAAATTACGATGAAAAATCACTGTGGCCGCTTGAAGACGTTACTGCCGCAAGACCGGGGATAAAACTGTCAGCCCGCCTCCGGGAGGGCGGTTTTTATTTCACCGAGGAATAAATTAGATTCTTGAAACCGTTTTTTTGATCTAAAACAATCTAAATGCCAAAAAGAGGTTACTTCTCAATTTGTCAAATAAAAAATCAATATCAAAGTGATTTTAACCAACGAAAAAGTTTCCATGGTACTACTTGACAAGTACTTATACCCTTTCAAACAAAAAATATTTTTTCAAATTGGTCCAGGCGTGTTGGAATAATCGGTGAACATACATTTAAAAAAAGATAACAACTAATTAATAGCCTCCTCCTTTTCGGAAGTCGGTTAGAAAGAAATTATATACATTCAACACTCACGTTTTAATATAATACCTAATTGTGAAGTTTGTAATTCTTTTCCTAATTAAAATTATCGATGCAATAAAAATATATGCGTAGTAAGAAATTTATTTAGCGAGAAATAATTTTTCAAATATTTTCATTTAGATTTTATTGTGTTTTTTATTTGATTAAACAACAGTAATTTAACATGAATAACCGGCCAAGTGTTTGCCAGGCTACGCGAAGCGTAGGTTTCCGTAGATGCGAATGCCGACTTTGAGTTCACGCCTCACGGTTTAACGATTAAAAACGCCGGGTTGCACTCTGGGAGTGCCGGCAGAAGTGAAAACTTGAATATTAACCTTGTGCATTTTTGATATTTTGGAATGGTTAGGGAATAATTTTGCACGAATTGCTTTAATTATCAGTATAAAATATTTCAAATCTTTTTTGAACCACAGTCTGTCACAAATGTCACAAGCATGACCAAATTCATTTTCAACAAAATCATTTTCAAATACGCAGCAGTATGGCCACTACACAGATGGTCGAGCCGTCAGCTGTCACCATCCATGGATGCGCGTAGCACGCTGTAACATAAACACACACGAACATTCGCGCAAGCGCCCTGCGCCGTCTTACGAATTTTCGATCAGGCCACGTGTCCTGACGCGAGTTTATAATTTTTTACCCATTCCAAAAAAAGTGCACAACGCCGCTAAAGAAGTTTTCACTTCAAAAACGCCCTAAAAACGAGTTGTATTGGGGTGACGAAAAAGAATGATTGTAATTAGTTCGTCTTTTAAATTATCCAAAAATAATGGACCCGAATTTTTCAGTTTACAAAAAAGTAAAAATTCACAAAGATACGGAACGTCAAAGTTCCGGAGGGGAGCTTGCGACGTCACACTTAAGTAAAAAAAATCGTGCTTAAGTGTGACGTCACGTGAAATTTCAATGCGCTGTATCGTTCCCATTTCCGGTTTCTCAGAGAAAAGAAATAATCGGCCAAGTGCTAATCGGATTCGCACACTAAGGGTTCCGTACCATTATCTATAAAAAATCGCGTTTGTTGTATGGGAGCCACCCCTTAGATATTTATTTTATTTTGTTTTTAGTATTTGTTGTTATAGCGGCAACAGAAATACATACTTTGTAAAAATTTCAACTGCCTAGCTATCGAGGGTTCTTGAGTGACAGACAGAGGGACAGACGGACAGACAGCGAAGTCTTAGTAATAGGGTCCCGTTTTTACCCTTTGGGTACGGAACCCTAAAAATACGTGTACAATATTTTTTAATAATCGAACCAAAAATATTTTTCCATTCGTCATGCCTGCCATGCCTATTAATGAAATTTTTATTTCCAGAGTACATTTTATTAGTTGATAATTTTTTGATAGCGAACCGTACCTTAGCTCTAATAGTTTTTCTTTCAACTTCGTACATACAACAATTTAGCTAATAGAGGGGGGAGACACTGACGCTAACAAATATTTGCATCTACCAAATATTTCACAAATGGATCCCTAAATTTAAAAATGGTGTTAACTAAATTACAATATTTTTTAGTTTAACGACACTCAACACTATAAGTTAGTCAAAAACAAATTATTGGCCAAGTGCGTGTCGGGCCACGCGCAGTGAAGGGTTCCGTAGTTCCGAATGCCAACTTTGAGTTTATACCACTACAACGTTTTAAAACTTATTATCTATTGAATTTGTATGAAATTACTTTTTTCGAGTACATTTTATAAGTTGATCGCCTGTAACTTTACCCTACTTAGCTCTGATAGTTTTCCTTTAAACTACATTATATATACTATAGCTGTGATTTTTTTCACGTCGCCATATAAAACCGCAGCACATAGAGGGGGGGGGGGGGGGGACACTTGCCTTCCCTATCCCGATCCCTAAATCGAAAAATGGTGTTAAGAAGCTCACAATGTTTTTGAAAGACCTATTCAACGACACCCCACACAATGTATTTGTCGAGAAAAAAAATATTGACTACCTATTTACTTGTATGGCAGCTAACGTAAAAAAAAATATTTTTCCAAATTTTATTTTACGACTTTTTTGCCATGATTAATTTACATATTCATGCCAAATTACAGCCTTCTAGTACTTATAGTTTCTGAGTGGGACCGCGGACGGACAGACAGACAGACAGACATGGCGAAACTATAAGGGTTCCTTGTTTACCACGGAACCCTAAAAATGGTTTCCACTTTACATGTAGGTATGGGAGCTAAGTGCTAACACAAAAAAAAAGACGGGTTGCACTCTGGGAGTGCCGGCAGAAGTGAAAACACAGCAGTATGGCCACTACACAGACGGTCGAGCCATCAGCGGTCACCATCCATGGATGCGCGTAGCACGCTGTACCATAAACACACACGAACATTCGCGCAAGCGCCCTGCGCTGCCTAAACGAAACAGCAGGCGCAGGCATACATTTTCGCCGCGCCGTAGAAAGAGAGGGGGATACTCCCTCTCCTACGCCGCGCCAGCTGTCTACTCTCCACCCGTCTTACGAATTTTCGATCAGGTCACGTGTCCTGACGCGAGCGTGTCCTGACGCGAGTTTAACATTTTTTACCCATTCCAATAAAAAGTGCACAACGCCGCTAAAGAAGTTTTCACTTCAAAAAATCAGTATTTTATTTGACCACTTTGTCAGCGAAATCTATACCCATGGGAAATTATAGCTAGTACTAATAATAATCTTTGAGTAAAACCACGGATAGACAGGCAGATATACAGACAAACAGACACGGCGAAACTATAAGGGTTCCTTGTTTACTACGGAACCCAAAAAAATATAAAGTAATAAAAAAACGTTAGAAAAATAAGCATCATCATCAGGTATTTTAGTCTTCACTGCAGGAGCACGACCCTCTCTGTACTACTAGAGCCATACTTGGCCAGAGCAACCACAGGATTTGGCCTACACTCTCCCCGCTGACCAGACGTGTTGGAGAGGTCATATTGATGTTTATAAGCTTTGTTTAGCATGTAATTTCTTAAGTCGCCTTTTACGACATCCACGGGAAGACTTGGAGTGATCCTATTGTACTCTGACGGAAACTACACGGCGATAAGCCTACAAACTTATATGTAATAACTAGCTTTTACCTGCGGCGTTGCTGGCAACTAAGAGGCAATTATTTGAAAACCCTAACTAACCGCAGATCGTTCCGGGATTAAAATTAAAAACATACGTACCAAAATCCATGTAATTGAGTAGCAAACATCTAAACTTTAACATTTATAAAACAGTAACATATGAATGGATTTATACTTTTCTGTTCAAAACTTACACCTGCTTATTTCCATATTGTTTTGTTCATCTTATCGACCTGAGCGAAAAACGTAGTAGTAATTTGTCGTTAATACTAATACTAGAAATACATGATGTAGTCCAGTGGTATCATACCTTAAAGATGTCTCATTACATAAAAAATCTAAGCATGTATAAACTAGTAGTTCACACCGAACTGTGAACTCGCGAACCTCATATCTCGGCAACCCCGTGACCGATTTGACTCATGTTCGTTTAAACACATAAAAACAGACAGACGGACAGTGGAGTCTTAGTAATAGTGTTCCGTTTATATCCTTTGGGTACGGAACATTAAAAAGAATTTGAATCGACTTGTTCGAAACTAGAGGATTGCAGCCTTCGTAGCCCGGCGTCAGCTTTACGGCTATTTTCTTCTTCACTTCGTCCTTGGATTTCTTGGCACCTATTGGCACCAATATCATTTTTGTAGACGTCATAAAGCGTTTCTTTAGTTACCTTCACCCACCCACAAGGTGGTCTAACGACCTGACAAAGGTCGCTGGAAGGCGCTGAATGCAAGCCGCTCTAGATCGGTCATTTTGAAAATCCTTGGGTGAGGTATATGTCCATGATGATGATAAGTCTTACCTTCAACTTCAAAAAACATACTCCACGTCAACTACTTGCTCTTAGAAAATGTACTTGTTTGTGAGTGTTTGTGCTACATCTACCGATGTTTTTATCAAAGAATAGTGATGTTTATTAAAATGAATTGCGACGATTGAGAGCTCTGAATAAAATATTGCGGGGATAAGCCTCGCCACGGGTGCTGGCACGTCACCGCTTTAGGTACCTATTTGTCTTATGTCCGACTTTAGCGCGCAATAAAACATTATTTCCCTCTGATTGAGGGAAATACTGTTTTATTCCGACCGCTCTGCATTGAGGGAGGACTTTGTAAGTAGACAGTCCAGTACAAATGTGTTTGTAGATCTCAGTGTGCCTATACAAGTTTGGACTGATTTAGGAGTATGATTTCATTACCTATTTCAACTTTCTCAGTCATGGGGTTTTATGAAAAAACTAATACATTTATAATATCGCTTACAAACAAAGTTATCACATTAGAATGAGAAACGTTGAAAATGTTGAGAATTAATAATTGAGCTTTGTTAGTGTTAAATTATTTTTGGAAATTTTACACTTTTTTTATTAATTATTACTGTTTTATTATGTAAAGATTTACACCCAAAATGGCGTTAAAATTAGTAAAAACAACAAATCTTAGTTGGCTCATAACTTTTTAATGGCTTTTTATTTTACTATCCTGTTTCCATAAGACATAATGTATAATAAGACAAAACAACATCATGTTTAAGTTTGGATGTATAATATCAAACAGTAGAGTGAATCTCATTCCCGTTTTCGGTGACGTCGGATTTGAGTATCATAAATTGGACATTAAACAACAACTATATATCTACTATGTATTTAATCCGTTGTATCAAAAATACGCTTCTAATATATATTTGACGGCGAGCGTCATCGTCGTCAAGGCACCGCTTGTGACCTGATCGTTGCACAAACCACTGAGCAACTGGGAGTTGGCGTCTTTGTTTAGATGCCACGAGTTCTTAGACATGAACAACTCTTTCGGCTTCTCGCGCTCCCTGTGTTGGCGATCGTCGGCAAAACAGCCGTCCTTAGTGCGAAATCGGACCAGCTCAATCAGCCAGGAGTGCTTGAGGAACTCGAAGTTGCCTACCAGTACGCATAAGGTTACTGTAAATTGCAAAATACTTATATTAGTCAACACAGACTAAAATCACTCTACCGCTGGAGACGATAATGAGGAGCTCGGTGGAGCAGTGCGCATTGCTAGCGCTTTCGCAAGTAAAGTGACACCGGGCGTGGGCGGCACTTGGATGGGTAACCACAAGTGGTATGAAAATATCTCGTATAAGGCGTAGGTATAAGCCGTTGGTTCTGGCTGTTATCATTGTATGGCAATCGTCAAGCTATGTCAGATGCCTTTAGGCAGCCTGACACCAGTGTTGGCCACTTACACACACGAAAAACAAACAAACACGGCTTCTTTTATATTCATTAACTAATTTAGAAAAAAAGAAATAAAAATAAAAACAGATAAATAAAACTAAAGTCTAAACTATAACATAAACCTATGCTAAATCAAAGATAATAAAATTACTAACATAACAGAGAGACAACGCCATAGAAACTATTGGACGGCGAAACTAGTAGGTGCAGGTAGGCACACAGAGGTGGCACACACGACTAGCAGCGATAGTGTTGAATATGCTTTAAAAATATTTATTGCATTTCATATAAGTCATATAGATATATATATAGTATAGTGTATTTAATGTTCTGTTTGAATTGTTGACTTGCATAAAAATATGTATATTCTCTGTAATATCACAGAATAAGTTCCAGCACTCACGTAGTAATGTCGTGTACAATCTGTTGTAGGATCTCGGAATGAAGTTGATTATAAATATAAGTAAAGTTCTATATATTAAGCGCATTCTGATATCTACGATTGTACCTTAACAAATAAAATAATAATAATCAGAGCACTACTTTATTTAAATAGTAGTTATCAGTAGTAATAAAAAATATTGATGTTTTAATTATTATCTATAGCGCCATCTAGTGACAAGGAAGAGAAACAATTATGTATATAAGGCCATGGGTTGGCATGGCTAAATTAATTAACAAATTTAAATTTATCTCATTAGTTAACTCACTATGATCAAAAATTATATCTGCGTGCTGGTACCCGTTCTGGCACAAGAACGTGGCCTCAGAGAAGGCGCGATTGCAGAGCTTGTGCTCCAGTCGAGAATCCTTCGTTTCGGAGTCTATGCAGCAGCGGCGACCGAAGTGCGCCAATTGTAGCATCAGTAACCTGCACATCGAAAATTAAGGTGTAAAACCAGGTCAAAGATAATATAATTACTTACGTAACAGATACCGAACGCCACAGAAACTATTGGAGATAAGTAGGCAATACTGAAGTTGCGGGTAGGCACACAGAGATTATAGTATACTTAGATGGGTTCTCTTGTGGCCATTAATCTTTGGAAGGCACCGAAAGCCGTTGGTCCCGCCTGTTATCATTGGATAACAGCCGTCAAGCACGTCTTTATATAGCTTGAAAATCTGATACCGAGACTGCACTAAAATGAAGAGTTAAGCTGGTTTCACAGCTATGCGGGAGATCCGTACGGGTCACCAGCACGGGCTCCTGGATTGGAAACATACATAAGGCGCTAGAACATCCTAGAGGCATTGCATAGCGGTGCATATCATTCCTTACGAAACACCTAAAGCCCGTACAACGACACTTGCTCTATCATACCGAACTCTCGTTGCACAGCACCGCAGGCGCTTCTCGTACGGGTATTACGTATTACCCACGGCCGAACCGTACGGGTACGCACAGCTGTGAAACCAGCCTTACCTGCGTGTGAGTGCGGGTCCGACGCTTGTACTCTTGAACATTAATCGGACACATTGCTTAGGCAGGTTACATTTACGCAGTGGTGCAGTTACGTTGATCAGGTTGTGAGCCAAGGCTCGTAGACAGAAGTCTAGAAATAACAATAGTACATTATGGTACTAGTGTGTAACATTGGTGATTACCTCCGTGGCGCCATTGAGACCCGAGCCGTAGGCGAGGGTCTTAAGAGAGCCAAGGACGGTAATCATCAATACACACGTGTATCATACGACGTTTTTCAACACACTTGTGAATAAAATAACAATAAAAACTCATTTTATTTAGTAAATAAAAAGTTTATTTAGAGAAACAATTAGTAAATGTGCAGTTAGTAAAATTATAATTAACTGTTTTTGATGGCATAGCGGTCTCATCGATAGATTATTTATTGAAATACTTTCAGGTTCTATTGTAATTTGAGGTGGCTCATTATTCGTGTAGGTAGGTGAAATCCAATCATTGGATGTACTTGGTGTTTCGTCAGTAGGAATCTTTTATACATTTTTCAATATCGCCAGACGATAAAACCTTTGATTTCTTGCTTCTAAATCCATCGGTTAATTCGGATAGTCTCTTTAGATAAGCTTACAAATGAAAGTATGTTTTTAAGTCCACTCCATTCTTTGTTTGGACTGTACTTTTTAACATTGAGTATAAACACCACAAAGAGCTAGGTTTGTACTTAGAAGATAATAATTTAAAGTACGCCATGAACACTTTTTTATGAAAAAGAATACGTATTCTTGCTGTTTTGCTATTTTATGAAATTTTGGTACGCTAATAGATATTTTTCCTTGGAGTTTTCAGGTAGTAAACTTTCTATAACGTTAAGGGCTTCACATCCTATATCGGGCGGTGTACAACATAAATCATTTTCTTCGTAACTAGTACTTGTAGACATTTTAATTAATAAATAACTATAATTTCAACAGTAAAAATGAGTTGTGAAAAATGTTTCGCTATGGCGGTAAAAATTAATCAGTTTTACGTATGCGCGCGCATTGCGATCGGCCACAGACTAAAGAGGTGAGGTTTTTTTTTTATTTTCCGCGCATAGGATTTGCGCCTATTCTGCCAAGTACAAAATGTGGAATTTAAAGTTTTCTTTTATTACAGAGAAAACAAAAGTTATCTTTGAGTGAAAGTTTTACTTATTAAACACGTACGAGTTAAAATTATCTATTTAAATAAGAAGTTGCATGAAATGAGCAAGCAAATGAACATTAATTTGTTTGTTCTATTAAACACGATCTTTTTTTGAATAAAAACTTTTTCAATAAGAACGAAGCAACTCAACCAATAAAATTTAAAAAAATATCTATAACTCACTAGTGAGTTATAGCAATGAACAAGTCACAGTTTGATTATGGGTGTCATTATGTGCCTAATTGCGGTGACCATAGAGCCACTTTATGAGCAAGTGTGTTGAAAAGCATATTATCAAAATATATATTAATAAATATATAAGGACTTACCTCACAAATTAAACTAGCCCCAAACATCTATATCTATAATAAAACAGTAAATAGTGTATCTGTCTGTACATTGAATATATTAAAAAAATATTGGGGTTGATGGAGACATAGTAAAGAATAAGATTTTTTTTTAAAGTCTGTCTGTTTGTCTGTTGGTCTTTATAAGCCTGGGCAACATATAGGGTATAACTGATTTTGAAAAATGGAACACCTGATGCAGAATTATTATGGTCCAGGTAAACTATAAGAAATATAAAAATGATGTCTTAGCAAAAGTTGTTCAGTCTGATGAGCATTTTCCAGAGACAAAAATTCCACGCGAACAAAGTCGCGTGTTTCGACTAGTATAATTTATATTTTTTATAAATATGTTGTTTCGTACAAGCTTTTATTGTAAGGCTTACTACAGTCTGTTTTAGTTTTTAAAGGACTTTCCAAAAAGCATTTTCTGGACACTCAACTTTAAATATATGTGGGACAGATGCCACTTTTCAAATTTAGACTTATTAATTAGTACCTACCTATCTTTATTATTAACTAGCTGTACCCGCGGGCTTCGCTCCCCGTGGGAATTTCGGGATAAATTATACCCTATCTCCTTCCCCGAGTCTCAAGCTATATCCATACCAAAATTCATCCTAATCGGTTCAGTAGTTTAAGCGTGAAGAGGTAACAAACAAACAAACAAACAAATATACAAACTCACTTTCACATTTATAATATTAGTAGGATTTTCATTTATCTACTGTATTGTATGTATCTATTTTTTTACTATATATCTACTGTATTTTTTCATTTATGTATTATCCTAATTTACACCATATTTTTATTGTCGCATTAACACTACGCATAATTCACAAGGTCGACCTTGTTTGAAAAATTGTGGTTCCACGGAAGACCAGTGCTGTTGTTTGCCTTAATTGGCGACCAGCAGCTTATGCTGAGTGGACATCACTTTTAGTGATAAAATGGTTTTAATAGTTTTAGTCAATGATTAAGTTCGTATATCTTTCAGTGTTTAGTTATAAAATGTTTGTAAGTGTATAATTTATCGCTGAATAAAGATTTTTCTATTCTATTCTATTCTATTATCAAGACAAATGTAATCAACCCAAACTCGATAGGGTTGCGTCGTTTCATTCGAGTTCCTTTTTTTTTTTTTGACGCGGAGAAAATCCCTTCGGATACCTTACCGGTTACGGGACACCGGTAAGGTTATGTGGTGTTACCACTAAAAACTCCGCGGTGTCACCTCTCAGCCGCTATCGGCCGGGACCGTGTGCTTCTTCATGCTCCACAGCCACGGCGCGGCCGGCCGCTACTTAAGGCCATACCCAAATTTTCCGGGGTCCAGTGGCGCCGCCATTTGAAATAAATCATTTAAAAGGAAACAGAGATATCATTCAAAATTGTGTCTTGGTCAAGCCCTAGATAACCCTTAAAACTATTTTATGAACTACTGTTTATAATTTAAAGTGCGAACGTAAAGCTTTTCTACGCACATTAGCTAAAAGTGGCCGTTTTTCGCAAATGTGCGTAGAAAAGCTTCACGTTCTCACTTTAAACTACAAAAAGTAGTTTAAAAAATACTTTGAATGGGTATCTAGAACTTGACCAAGACACAATTTTAAATGATATCTCCGTTTCCTTTTAAATGATTTATTTTAAATGGCGGCGCCACTGGACCCCGGAAAATTTGGGTATGGCCTTAAGCGGCCCCGGCTCGCCAACGGCCTCACAGCACCCTCTGCTGAATCAGAGGGGCCGGAACAACCGCCGCCTTGGCCTCTTGGCCCAAGGACAGGCGCGCTGACACGCACACGCGCCTGCCTTCCACGGAGGAGGGGGAGGCCTAAGCCTCAACCCGGGCAATGGGTTCCTCCTAGCTTATCTGCGGCCGAGGCAACCGCAGGTACTAAGCCCCCCCATCGCGACAAGATGGGAACCACATCGGGGGGGTTCATTCGAGTTCCTAAGACAACCTACTTCCAGCTCCAACATCAGATCAGCTCTATGACATCATAATATTGCATTATCACGCGATATACGTTTGCGTGCAAAATTCGCTGTTTCAAGTGCTCAATCGGAAACCGGGAAGTGGGTCAAATTTAACTTGCAGGATTTGTTTGAAGACAGACCGACAGACAATGGGACAGGTGAAACTAAATAATAAAAGCTTGTAAAGAAATATTATTTTACCCTTTAGGTAGTTACAGTATATTTTTAACATTCTTTTTTTATAATTATAATTTGTATATTTAGATAATTATTGGTAAATAAGTAAACATACCAGCCTGGAGTGGTGTCGGCGTAGCTTTTTTACACATATTATCATACACTTCCATAGTTTTTAATTTTTCTACTAACTTCCTGGTCCGCTTTAGGGCATCTTTTTTTCCTTTGGTGTGCTTTATATCAAACTTCTTTATTTGGGACGCCCACTGAGACTCGTTTGAATACAATTTTAGGACTGCAAACACCAAACAACTGGAAGAAGTCTCATATATTATAGGTATTGAATCACTTTGTAGGACGCTGCAGGAATAATATGCAAACAAGTAAGTAATTATTAAAAAAACAAAAACCCAACTGATTGAAAAATTTTCAAGAATCCGCTATTTTGCTTTTTTTTAAATTTAACTTTTATATACACAGCTGAATTTCAACCAACCGTTTGGGCTACAGAGCGTCCGATGATCCGTACTTCGGAGGGCACGTTAAGCCGTCGGTCCCGGTCATTGTCTTTGACATTGGTCGTTACCTAAAACCATGTCAGAGGCCTTTAACATACATACATACTATAACGTCTTTATCCCTAATGGGGCTGACAGAGCATTTAAGGCGGTCTAAAAACTCTGACACTAGTGTTAGTCACTAACACCCACGATAAGAAGAAGAGTTCAATATAGAAATACATACATACACTCTTTCTGACGCAATCTAATCAAAAATTTGGGACTTTATCTAGAAGAAACAGTTTAACCGATTTGGCTTCAGAGAAGGAAATGGGGTTTAAGATCATGGATTCACTTACCCATTTTTATTGGTGTGTCTTTAGGATCTTTATCGTGTGCTACTTGTCTTTTAAAAAACATCATTAATTCATTATTTTTCTCTAGTAAATGTTTGAAACTGTACTGTAAAGGCGTAGGCAGTTTGGGAGCTTTTTCGTGATAAAGACCTTTTAGGATCACTGCAAGTTAGATTTATTAAATCTATACATATAATAAAACAGTAAAAAAAGTGTGTCTGTACATTAAATATATTTCCAAAAAAAATATTGGGGGCGATGGAGACGTAGTAATAGAGTAAGAATTTAAAAAAAAATGTCTGTTTGTCTGTATGTCTGTTTGTCTGTTTGTACACGCTAATCTCCAGAAATACTGGACGGATTCGAATGAAACTTTTTTTGTTATATAGCTATTAAGCCTGGGCAACATATAGGGTATAAATGATTTTGGAAAATGGAACGCCTGATGCAGAACCATAATGGTCCAGCTAAACTTTAAGAGATATAAAAATGCCGCCTTAGTAAAAGTTGTTCAGCCTGATGAGCATTTTCCAGAGACATAAAGTCCACGCGAACGAAGTCGCGGGCTTCGGCTAGTTTACAATAATTACTTCACAAATTCACTTAGGTAAATAGAACCTGCACAAGCCTTGTGTAGGTTCTATTTATCGGTTTCTCCCATCCCCGAAATCGTTAAAAAAATCTGCAGCTCCGTTCAAAATTAAAAAGGGTACCTACCGTTCCAAAAGGTACTTATGGAGCTGCAGATTTTTTTGCAATTTCAGGGTTAAATTGAACCTAAACAAGTTACCTAACATCACACACAGACAGGGTTTTTTTACATATTGTATACCTAAAGCTCAATATCTAGGTATTATCATAGACCTAGAATTCTTTTTTAACCAAACAAACGCATGAACAAGCTAATAGATTGTGCAATGTCAAAGAAATAAAATTAGTAGTATTTACCATTTAACAAAAATATTGCATACTCCAAATTCGCATCAATATCGCTCCTATTATCCAAATAAAAGGTAAGAATATCGTGCAAAATCGGTAATAACATTTTCAGGTCATCCTTCGCTGGCATATCGATTTTCTTCTTCAACTTGCTTATGAATACTTTACTTTCCCATGCTATATTTTCTACTCCGAAAGCGGAACTTGACATGAAAAACCATAGTAAAACCTGCCTGTAATGCATGGTTGTACTCATAGCAGCATTGTTTCAAGAGCGCAACTTTAGGTACAATAATCTCAGTCCAGTGTTTGTTTATAATCCCATGAGATAAATAGCTTAATTCAAACACAATATACCTAATATTTGGGTATGAATTGACTTTCCATCAGTGGTAGTTACCAATGGGATACTTATAAGGGTGGAGTGGAATTTACCACTTCCAAAAATATATTATAAATCGCTGACATTAAATTCATTTAATCTTCAGTTTGATTAAAAAAGATATTATTCACATTCATTTGTTATTCACTTGTGTACCAGCACATACGAAATCAATTTTCTGGTTTTATCGTGTTTAGGTGGCTGTAATTTCATTTTGATTTTAATGTGATTTGTGATAAGCAAAACTATTATGGTACTTTTAGAATCCTCTTATACGGCTTTTTAATTATAAATAAAACGAGTAAGTATATAATTTATATACTGTTGTTTTTTTATACCTAGTAGATATACCTATATGACAGTATCGTTATTTGAGATTCTCTCGTTTTCCCCCAATACCTATTTAATCGTAGGTACAAACTAAACTGTGTTCGCTCGCTCCTCGAGTCTATATGTATACCATGAGTGCACTACCTTAGAATTTCCTCTCCACATATTACTTACTGACTTACGCATTTGAAGCATGCGTAATTCCTTTTTTTTAAATTTTAACATATCTTCAATTTATTCCAAGCATTCTTATATCTTTCTGCTTGATGATTAGGTACTCTCATTTTCAGACCACCTCCAACTGAGTTCAAGAGAGAGAAGCCGATCGCGGAATAATGCGAAAATTAGCCATAACGCCCATAACTATTTAGATTCCTTTTTCCACCATCACGCTAAGAGTGACCTTTGAGTAGTTGTTTAAACGTTTAGCCCCATGTAACATGTAACGAATTATTGGCTAGTATCCATCATTTTTTATTCTTCGGTCATTCGTCTCCTGAAGGGAATTACCAAAGAATTAATTTTGTCTTAGACCTTGGTCGAGAAATTATATGATATCATATGTATGTTTAAACGCCCATCGTAGATTCGTGGCAATGGCAATCAATCCTTATCCAGAAATACATACTTTAACTATATCACACTAAAATACAATCAGATTATAATACAAAAATGTTTTGCCAGTAAAATTATATACCCCTAACTTTCAAGCGCTTTCCCCCCATATCTTTCAAGCCGCCGAACCGATTTCCATCAAACATAGCTAAGAACCATCTTGATCTCGATCAAGTCAGCTTTTACACAAAAAAACTGCATCAAAAACGGCCCATTCGTTTAGGCGCTACGATACCACAGACAGATACACCCACATTTCAAACCTATTCCCAGCCTGAAGCCGGGTCTCCTGCACCTAAATTTTCGAAACATTACACAAAAAAACATGCAAACAAAGGGGCGTGGCTATACACAATTGTCTATGGCATACACATGTTTCTGCTTTCCAAAGAAGATGGAAAACATGCGCTGAGCGGGGCGAGAGGGGAAGGGTTTCTTTTTTAATTATTTTATGGTTTTGGGTACGAGTCCTTTGGAGCCTATCTCTATTATCTGCAATTGGTAAAACGCAGAACACATCTTCTAGTTCTTCGTCTGGCAAAAATGATGATAACAGTAATCAGAAATAAATATTATTAGGTATCTTAAGTGTCATTTTTGAAACACGGAGTCACCTAAACGAATGGTTTTTCCATACAAAAAACCGTTCGTTTAGTGACTCCGCGTTTGAAAAGTAGCACCTCATGATGAAGTCAACCATATAGAAATGTTTCATTCAAAACAGAAATTATTTGCAGGAGACGGTTTGTGTATGAAAAATAATATTTTTGTTTTGTTTTTGTTTCATGTTTTTTGTGTAATGTTTCGAGAATTCTGGCGCAGGAGACCCGCCTTGAAACATACCTTGGATGTATACAATTTTTGTCTTTGCAAGTAAATTAGATTGGAAACATGGTATAATAAAATAAGGTATTCTCTTTTCGAGAACGAACTTGACTACGTCACGAAAGTGTTGCCACTGATTGTTCTTTTCAGTAAATTTAAGAACTTTCTCAATTAGTTCATGAATATTAAATAAAATGTTAAGTAACTTAGCTACTAAGAATCTCGCGATTCTCGCGTCATTCATCAATTCAAAATATTATAAATTGATAAAATGGATTATTAATTTGAAATTGGTATATAAAGTTCAAAAATGCATTACGCTCGGGTAATTCAATTTCACACAGAGGCAACATATTACACTGATGACGTAGTCAAGTTCTTCCTACGTCATCAGCTGTCACGGAAAGAGAATACCTTATTTTATTATACCATGATTGGAAATAAAAAAATAAACTGTCGCTGTCAAAAAAGTGTCAAGTCAACCATTTTGAATGATGTTCAATTTTCTGTTGTCATCAAGCTGTTGGTTGTCAGAAATTCTGAATTAATTTATTATTTGAAAATCAAAATGGGTTTAGCTACGGTAATTGAAAATGAAGCGCATTTCCAATCTGAAATGGCTAATGCTGGCACAAAGCTAGTCGTTGTCGACTTTACCGCTACTTGGTTGGTACTCTAACCTTTCCACCATCAAATTACCGAGTCATCGTTTAGGTTTGCCGTTATTTGATAAGTTTCGATTGGTATTTTAGGTGTCCGCCTTGTCAAAGGATTGCGCCGTTCTTTGAGCAGTTGCCTGCAAAGTTTCCAAGAGCAGTATTTCTGAAAGTTGACGTGGATAGATGTGCAGAAACGGCCAGCGCCCAAGGTGTCACAGCGATGCCAACCTTCATTTTTTACAGAAACAGAGTGAGTAGCAAGCCCTATAGTTACTTTGTTGAAATGTTGCTTTTTAAGTAATCTATTCAAGATATTTTTTTTCCAAGAGGCTGGCCCCCTCTGACTGATCAAAACTTTATTTTGTTTTAAGTATGGTCAATTAGTCACTTCAATCCGACGTAGGATATGACTGAGCCAGTAAAAATGTTATGATCAGCCTGTCAGTACCTGTACTATTTTCTTATTATTTTCACTAAAACTTTCCAAGCCAAAAAGCACAGTCTAACAAAGTGATTAACATTTGCCAGTTGACACTGTATTCATTCATAAAAATCTCCTTTTAAATCAATTATAATTAAAAGCAAGCAAATATATAAAAAGCTACTAATTAAGGAGCAGTTTTCTGTCTTATTGTATAAAAAATCATATATGTATGAACAGATCAAAGTATGTTTTATGTTGGTTCTTTATTTATGGACAGCGACATTGGTACCATTTTCACTATATTATTGATTTAGCCTCACATTCTCTATCTGATCCCAGGGGTCCAGTTTACACAAAGTTAAAATTTTGAATAAGACCAAGAAGGCAATATGTAATATGTACTTGTCTATAACCTCACTGTAAAGAATACATCAATATCCCTATAAAGAATAATTGATAGTGAATTTTTAAAGCTTTCATGTTTTTATTTAAATATCAAATAGTTAATGCTATATAATATTGCAGACAAGGGTGGACCGGCTACAAGGAGCCGACCCTGGCTCGTTAGAAAGCAAAGTTAGGCAGTACTATGGCACAGAAGACACGGGTGAGGACGACGGTGCAGTTGCAGGACATGTGAGTATTTGCTGAGTCTGTTCATCAGAAATTCAGATTTCGAATATAGTAAGACCCTACGAAAAAGGTTTGAAATAAATAAATTTAAAAAATATTATATACAAAGTGATACTTAATTTTATAAGTACTACCTATATAAACATTGAATTTGAAGGCCCATAAACAATTTTAAAAAGGCCATTTATCTAACTTGCTCTGGCTGGTGAACCCAGAACCACTGTACTAGTAACAGAAAGATAAACAGAATGTAGTGGCTACTACTATTCATGAATCATTAATTTTAAACCTCCAATGAAAAAGTACGGTATTTTAAGTTTGACATGTCTATGTTTATATAGGCTGTATTTGAAGTTGTTTTTTTTTGTTTGAAGACTTGATGGAACATCGTTTCAACAGTCCAAAAGTATTAGGAGTGAAGCTTGAAAGACAGGGTTTTGTTTAATTTGCCTGGGAATAAACTTGTTAGTAATACTTTAGGTGTGCAGGTATTACAGTTTAACTCACGCTAGTATATAGTACTTTGTAGATTAACAGTGCTGTGTGGTTTCCGGAAAATTAGAATAGGACCACCACAAGTCCTCCCTTGGATGTGGTAGAAGGCGACTTAGGAAATACAAGCTAAACAAAGTTTATAAACATCAATGAGACCTTTCCAACGGGTGTCTATTAGAATACAGATTTTTTTGACATCGAATTTCATTTCCCAGAAAACTATTCCACGACATTTAATACATTTTTTTCTTAATAAAACGAATAGTTTATCATCGCAGTTTCATATTATAATAACAACATTTAAAAAAATATATATTTTTAATGGTTTTCTTTTATAGAAAAACGGTATATCGAACATACATTTCATATAAAATATTAAGTTAACGATAAAACTGTTCATAAAAACATGTTTCAATATGTAACGTTACACATAATATGTAACTCGCTTCGCTCGCTCGGCTCGTGCGTGTGTTGGTCGTAGTTCTAACATAACCTAACCTATAGGATTGCCCTAACCTAGGAAAATGGATATAAGTGTCTTAGCACTCGCCGGCCGCTACCGCGGCACGCTCGCTTCGCTCGCTCGGCTCGTGCGTGTGTTGGTCGCAGTTCTAACATAACCTTACCTATAGGATTGCCCTAACCTAGGAAAATGGATAGAAGTGTCTTAGCACTCGCCGGCCGCTGCCGCGGCACGCTCGCTTCGCTCGCTCGGCTCGTGCGTGTGTTGGTCGTAGTTCTAACATAACCTAACCTATAGATAGATAGATAGATAACTCTTTATTGTACACCAAAAGAATAACAAAAAATAACAAAGAAATAAATTTTACATTAAATGAGTACAATGGGCGGTCTTATCGCTTAAAGCGATCTCTTCCAGACAACCTTAAAGCGATCTCTTCCAGACAACCAGTGGATGGAGAGGAATGTGAGAAAGATAAAGACGGTGGTGAAACTAACCAAGAAGGAAAATAATATCAAAACTAATTAAACATAACGCATATTTAACATAAACATATTGTACACAATTACAAACTTCAATAATACTTATAATAAATAAAATATACATAAGTTACATATATTTACTTATATAAAAATAGACAATATACATACATATATAATATATTATACATATACAATACATATTATTAATAGCAAATAAACTTACTGATTACCCTAACCTAAAATACTACTACTACCTATACTGAAACCTATAGGATTGCCCTAACCTAACAAAATGGATAGAAGTGTCTTAGCACTCGCCGGCCGCTGCCGCGGCACGCTCGCTTCGCTCGCTCGGCTCGTGCGCGTGTTGGTCGCAGTTCTAACATAACCTAACCTATAGGATTGCCCTAACCTAGGAAAAAGGATAGAAGTGTCTTAGCACTCGCCGGCCGCTGCCGCGGCACGCCCGCTTCGCTCGCTCGGCTCGTTTGTGTGTTGGTCGCAGTTCTAACATAACCTAACCTATAGGTTTGCCCTAACCTAGGAAAATGGATAAAGTTTCCTAGCACTCGTTTCAAATGTTTCAACTATTTTGCAAACTGAAACTTACGTGGAAACAAAATTATGGGTAACAAAACTTTGATGTTACGTTATTTCGATAAAATACATAAAATATGAAAAGAAATAACGATAGACTGAGTTTGTTAATAACGAATAATCGAGTAAATGAAATTTCGATGTAAACAGATTTTAGGATTTGTTTAATATTGTATTAAAAGATTTGCGAATAGTTTTATGGGGAATAAAAATCGTTGAAGTTAATTGCGAGAAAGTGATGGGTTCCCCCTTTCCAACCCATATAGCCAGCATGGAGAGTGTAGGTCAAAGTCCTCTGGCTGCTCTGTCCAAGTATGGCTCTGGTAATACAGAGAGGGTCGTGCTCCCGCATTGGAGACAAAAAGACCTGATGATTATGATGATGAGTTTAACAATGGGATACTTTTATTTCAGATGGATTTGGCCACATTCATCGTAAAGAGTGAGTGCGAATGTTTGAATGAGGCTGACGACCACCCCATGATGCATGCTCTGACCAGCGGCGGGGGGTATCTTGCTAGCGACTGTGATGAGCAACTCATCATCAACATTGCTTTTAATCAGGTGAGTTGCGCCGTACATCTTAATTACACATACAATTACATATTTTCGTGACAAATCTCGGGCCTATAGTACATGCTGAAATTGGGTTGATTCTTAATTTCGTATCAGTGATTTGGGGTAATTGTTTTTTATTTGAAAGGGTATGTCCCTAATGGTGATAAAAGTCTGGTTCTTCTTTACAAAACATGCAACAAAGTATGGAAAATGCATCTGAAATTCAATGTTTAAAGGTATACAATGTGAAGTAGGTAAATTTTTTATGAAGATCACAGTCCATGACCTCATAAACATTTCATGCTATAAAGATTTATTATACCATCTACTAAAAGTTGCAATGTATCAAATTGTGGTTTATATCATTCTCAGTTGGTGAAGCTGCATTCCCTGAAGATCAAGGCGCCGGCCGACAAGGGGCCCAAATTCGTGAAGCTGTTTATCAATCAACCGAGAACCCTGGATTTTGACCAGGCAGCTGGAAATGCATCTATACAAGACTTGGAGTGAGTGTGACATGTGTATTTCTACAGGATATGACAAAGTTTAATGAAACACATGTATGTTTAAAGAAAAACTTAAGTTTTTGATATCCTCTTTCTGTCTGTCTGTTTTTTATATCCTCTGTCTATCTGTCTGGCAATCTTACAAGCCTCTCAATTATCGTCGTCTTATGACCTAATTTCTCTATTCCCATCTCAAACGCGTTAGTAACCCCAACATTAACATTAAATTTTTCAAACTGTAAGATAGTTATGCCTTTATATAACGTATTTATATTATGAGTAAGTTTTTTTTCTATACAGGTTATCTCCGAGCGATCTAGAAGGCAATCCCATCCCGCTCAAGTTCGTGAAATTCCAGAACGTTCAGAACATTCAGTTGTTCATCAAAGACAACCAGTCCGGTGGCGAGGTCACTCAAATCGACCATCTGGCCTTCTACGGCTCACCTATCTCCACCACCAACATGGGAGAGTTCAAACGTGTCGCAGGCAAAAAGGGAGAAAGCCATTAGCCGGGCCGCTTTAGGAAGATGCAGTTCAGTGTTTTACCAATCAGAATGATTAGAAGTATTGTAACGGTGATATTCTGTATTTTGCGTAAAGCTATTCTCATGAAATTAGGTAAAAGCTGAACTGTCTCTTCCATACAATCTATATACACATTTATTTTATTACAAATGTAATTGTGTCATTTCTCAAACTGTGTCAAATAAGTAAATATGTTTAATATATTCTCGCATATTTATAACATCAATATTTATTTTAAGTGAAAGGTCATTCCGTAGGCCACAGTTTGTCAAATGGGATTCAGGAATATCAGGAATTTGTATATTCAATAAATAATAAATTAAGACGACATCACTTATTTTATTTCATAAAACTAACATTAATCCTGTTTTAATTCATAAATCTGAATATACGCTTCAGTAAGCGTAATCATTTGTGGTAGAATACTAGTGACATGAAGATCTTGCATCTCATACCTGAAAAAACAAATTATTATTTTTTATAAATTTTGTAACCAACCGACCTCTACACAAAAAAATTACTTCTACCATAAAAAATCTGATCGAAGCAACAGTGTATCATTTCTACTACCAGTTGTACTTATCGGTAGTACTTCTGACTACACGGAGGGATTATTCGTCCTTGGCTAAGCACTAACCACCTGTCATACTCAACATGCCCAGTGGATGCTGCCGCCGGCATGGACATGGCAACTACTGGTATTATATGACCTTTGGAGCACCCTTAGAAAGTGACAATATCATCCCCAGAGAGGTTGAAATTTCTATGCATTAGTTATCTCGTGATCTCGTCGCAAAGCGTAAGCGACTTCCACTGCCATCCAAAACTAGACTAATTTGTGGGAATAAGCTTTATTATTCAATGGTTGAACTGGCGTGTAAACCTTGCGCAAAAAACGCTATTTTCCAACAAGTCAAATCAGATACTTTTTTCGAAACGTCAAAACAAACAGTTTCTATGGGATTTTGTATGAAATACAGGCAGATGACGTCATAGTTTTTTGGAGTCAAATTACGCTCTTATTATCCGTTTTTTGCAATAATTAATTTAAAATCACAAAAATGGATATGTTCAAAGACAAGTGACATTATTTTGCGACGTTTTATTTTGTTATTAGTACAAAGTAATTTATTTTTAGCTTAGGAAAATACCCAAATGAGCAATTGAGTATTTTTTAATATTAGCTCTTCTGGAGGTGACAAAGTTGCCTAGAAGTATACTTACAACGGATATTGCCTTACCATTGCTGCGTGGGTTTATGCAGCACATGCGCCCTATACGTGCCCTTCTCCGGAGTGCCGTCATGGACGATGTTGCCAACCAGCTCGTATGTCGTTTGCCCCTTATGCTTGGCCTTCACTTCGGGCGTGAGGATGTCACCGAAGTCTACATTCCTGTGAGAAAATTACAGTTATTGCACGTCGGTAGCGACCTGTCTACGCACTGGCCTGTATACTTGTCTAATATGTACCTATAATTTATAGATTTACAGCTTCTGGGGCAAAAGTTCAATGAGTTTCCAAAAATTTGGGACAGTGTCTTCATATCCAACGGACTGTTGTCATTAGACCATCAGTTGACAGATTATTTTCTCTGTCAAATCAACCCAATAACAGCAGCTTATTGGACCTGACTCCACAGTGCTGCCATCTGATGTTACATATTTTTGAAAACTCTTATTCTGAACATTGTAGTGCATGGCATAGAAGAGAGGCAACAAACAGAAAATGCAATTAACTGTTCTAGTGAAAGCATCGGTTTTGCTTTTGTTGCCTTCCTAGCTCCTAAAGTGCAACAAACAAACCCACCTATCCAGTTTCAGCCCACACTCAGCTATGTTTTATCTTACAAGAATGCAAGTGATATGCCATCGAGCTTCTGATTGCTATAAAACATGCAACTTTTTTCACTTAAAACATAGTATCTAATTTTTATACTCATTCTTTATAATACAATTTAGATCTGACATTTTGGAAATCTTTGGGAGAGGTTTATGTCCAGCAGTGGATGTTAGGCTGCGTTTCCACTGAAGCAGAGCAGAGCGGAGAGGATAGAAATTGACCAATCACAATGCTCGAAATCTCCGCTCCGCTGTTTGAATTGAAGCTTATGCGGCTGAAAAGATGATGATGAATGATAAAATACTCACTTGACAGGGAAGTTTACAACTGTCGGGTTCTTCTCCACAAAGAATGTGTTCTTGGTGAATCGTTTGATGTACAGTATCAGGTATGGCGGGAGCTGAGTGATTTCAAACCTTTTCAAGAAGTTCTCCTTGTAAGTTTTGTACTCCTTTGAAGTCTGACCATTGAATTTTGATAATAATTGGTAAAGATTTACCTGGAACAATGATACAGTGTAATGTTTTGATATTTTGAATAGTCAAATGTAAAGCTGTATTCATTTGGAAAAATGCAAAATTCTAAGATCATTTTATTTTTTTATTTCAATAGTTGCATCTCTAGAAACCATTTAACTTCATGAAGCCAACTTTACATCATTTAAGTAAAATTCACAATTTAAGTATTTATATTTTACAACACTACTGCAAAGCCAAAACTAATAAATTTTAAAGTATTTAATTCGTCATCATCTTATCAACCGCAGTCAGTTCACTGCTAGACAATGGCCTTCCCCCAGGTTTGGGGGAGTGTTTAATTAATTTAACAATTTTCAATTTTCTAAACTACGATGGTAGGTACCTGAGGAATGATGTTCTCCCTGAACTCGTCAGTGAAGAGTGGTGTGGGGGGCAGGTCGCAGGTAAGATAGAGGAAGGGGGACTCAGTGATCATCTCGTTGTACTCCTCACTGCTGAGGTCCACCTTCGCCGCGTCATCGGCGTCCGGCGGGGGGAGTTTCCTAAAACATTCGTTTATTTAAGTGAATTATTAAAGTAAGTTTGGTTATGAACAAAGTTACTTGAATAATTGATGTTTGCTGTAACCTATGGACGCTTTCAAACCTATAAATGCGACCTGGGCAATGCAAAATCTGAAGACATCAACAGAAGAAAGAAGTTACCTTGTGTAAATCCTCATGTGCCCCAGGAATGATTTATAAATAATGGAACTATTCGGTTTCTTAGTACCATTCAGAGCCATATGCAGAGAATTGAGGAACCATGACATAAAGTCAATTGGATCACCTGAAAAATAAGAAATAAAATAAATCACAATTTTGCTATCTTTTTTATTTATTTATTTATTAAAACTTTATTGATCCACAATTAAAATTGTTTACAATTGGCGGACTTAACGCTAAGAGCGTTCTCTCCCAGTCAACCATAGGGATAAACAGATAAATTGTTGCGGCGCAAAAAAAAAAAATATATATATATAAAAATAATATTATATATTACAAAACATTTATTATAATACTAGCCGAAGCCCGCGACTTCGTTCGCGTGGACTTTATGTCTCTGGAAAATGCTCATATCAGGCTGAACAACTTTTACTAAGGCGGCATTTTTATATCACTTATAGTTTAGCTGGACCATTATGGTTCTGCATCAGGCGTTCCATTTTCCAAAATCATTTATACCCTATATGTTGCCCAGGCTTAATAGCTATATAACAAAAAAAGTTGCATTCGAATCCGTCCAGTATTTCCGGAGATTAGCGTGTACAAACAGACAAACAGACAAACAGACATACAGACAAACAGACAGACATTTTTTTAAAAATTCTTACTCTATTACTATGTCTCCATCGCCCCCAATATTTTTTTTGGAAATATATTTAATGTACAGACACACTTTTTTTACTGTTTTATTATATGTATAGATATACTTACATATAATATATATCTTTTCATGGATATTATTAAGAAACTTATTCCCTAGGCACAGAATTAATAATAGTATTACCCTAGGCAAGTTTTTATAGGAAAGGTATACCAGTGCTGACTTAACCAATAGAAATGTATATATACTGTATATCTGAGATGAGAGAGAGGTATCTCACTCTTAACAGCATATTCCCAGTTGCATCCTCAGCTGTAATGCTGGCTTTTTCTTCTCCACTTCACACGGTCTTGAGCATTCTTGGTTCGAATAGAAATATATATTATAATCATGCGAAAATTAGTTTGTTTGTGCATCCTAAAGAGTAAGTTCCTCTTACTCTTTAGCATGCACAAACAAACAAATTTTCGCTGAGCTAAACTGATGTAATTTTTTGCTTGCAAATATTATAAACACAGGAAAATATACATAACAGACTACCTATATTCCGTCCCAGGGTAAAATTTCAAAAAGATAACTGAGACAGTGCTGAATATCACAGATTCAATATGTGAGAATATAAACATACTTTGTTTGATAAACTGAAACCTCTTCTTGGACCACAGGACAACCGCCTGCAACATTTCGTGAGGCGACACGTGCGCTTTAAAGGCCCTTGGATTCCACAGCTTTCGGAGCAGTTCTCCAAACCGTTGCACCAGCAAGAAAGAAGAATCGCCTGGAGGCCTCTTCACATCAGCATAGTTTTCTTCGCGTAAGAAGTAGTTACGAAGTGGGCGTACTTGTGATAGACACTAAAAGAGAATTAAACAATTTTATTGACATACATATAACGACAAAATATTTGTTGTGCCTGAAAAGGGGGTTGATAAGATGGATTGCATTTATTATAAGACCTCATGTAAAACTCTTTTTAGCAATTAAAGATCTGATTTGAACAGTCATATGTAATCTATTTTTGGTACTCTGAGTAGAAAAAAGCTACCTGCTTAGCTTACCTGCAAAATGACATTCCAAATTTTTCAAATATTTACATTAAAATGCAAATCCTAAAATTAAACTAAAGTTTTAGATATTAGACCCAATTTCTAAAGGCACAATGTAAACTTAGACCTATATTAGAATCAATAGAATCAATCATCATTATCGATTATTTGAAACAATTATATTTAATCTTTTGATAGGTACTCTGAGTAGAAGAGAGTTGTCTGCCTAGCTTACCTGCAAGATGACATTGCAATAATCATTTGCTTTGATGTTATTTAGACCAACAATGCCAGGCATGTACATAGTACCGTCAATAGCCCTGGACATTTTTGTGTCCGTGTCCAGCTGCTTAATCTGTTCTGCAGTGAAAATTGGATTCAAGACATACTTGATATCATTCAGTGATGAATCTGAAAACCACAGCAAAAACTTAAAGGGTTGGATCTCACTTGTCAGCACTGAACAGCACTCTTCTATGCTGCTATCTTTTTCTGCTACTCAGAACCATCATTTGCCAGAGAGTGATGGAAAAAAATACTGTATTTATTTTAGAAAATATTTATGTCATAGTACGATGCTGATGGCCAATGGGGCCAAAAGGTTCTCGAATGGCGACTAAATTTAATGGCAAGCGAAGCATAGGACACCCACTCACAGACAAGGTTGTCTAAGGACCTGACAAAAGTAGCTGGAAGGCACTGGATGCAAGCTTGTCTAAATTGGTCATTTTGGAAATCCGTGGGAGAGGCCTATGTCCAGCAGTGGACGTTATGCGGCTGAAATGATGATGATTTCACAAAATAATATTTTCAATTAACAAAATATTTTATCTTTCAAGAAAAATATTATTTGTAAATGTCTGAATCACATTAGTTACAAGTAGCGGCACCTAAGTTTAGCGCTGAGTGAAGTGTGGAGGAGATACTGCGCACATGTACAGTATTATTTTTTTACTTCTGCGCAATCAAGGTCAGCGCTAGAGTTTCGTGCCGCTACCTATATTACCTAAATCAATAAAAAAAATACACTGTGATTATAAGAAAAATACACAAATCCTTCCTATATTGACGGAGTTTCCAAGTTCAGCAGTGGACCAATATAGGCTATAAATAAGAGAAGTAGTCAGTTTTAACAAGTTGATAAAATACATCAAATCATGAAATACCAATGACTTCATAGTTGTCTGGCAGGCAATAAAACTTCAGGGTGTGTAGATTGAGGAAAACATGATGCCCATCAGCTACTGAATGAGTATAAGCATGTGTGTTGGTTCCTCTGCCCTAAAAAGACATCCAGAAAATTAATTATGACCTAGACTACATTTCAATCAATTTCTAAGCAGTGCATGCTTACAAAAGCTTACATTTCAAGCATGGAATTTGTTTTAATTCTTTATTGGGCACATAAATTTTTTGTGCCGCATCGTTTTTTCTGTTTATCCCTATGGTTGACTGGGAGAAAATGCTCTTAGCATTAAGTCCGCCATTTGTTAAAAGTATATTTGTACTTTGGAACAATAAAGTTTGATAAAATAAAATAAATAAATAAGTATGTAACAGATCATAAGCATTACAAAACAAAACTACAAAGGATTTATCCGTGGTTCTTTGGCAGTCAGGCAAAGAGATAATAAAACATCAGTACTCTGAATCTACCAAGAATTAGTTTTTTAGAAAGATATTTACCTGGAAATATTTTCCGCAGACTAAACAAGCATACACATTGATTCTTGTAAGTGAAACTGAACATAGTTTCTCAAAATCAAAGTCCAGCACATGCCTGTTTATTGTATCTAAATACGGACACTGAATATGTTTAGTCTTCAGAACTGGTTCTGTAAAGATTATACTATTTAATAATATTTAAAACAAAAACAAAGAACTAATCAATAGGTTATAAATAAAAATGTAGGTATTGAATTCGTTACCGGAAGACTCTGAGCCATTTTCAGAGGATAATTTTCGTTTCTTGGGCTCTTCAGACATAGTGTATTTCTAATTTCATCAATATTTGGGCAGTAAGTTTCGGTATTTTTCTATTTTTATTGACGCTTACATTTAGGTACCTATTGACTTGACGTTCAAAAATAGTATTTTATTTTCCCGACTGAACAGTGAACAGCCTGGAACCATCCTGAAGTGCCATTTTTGAAACGCGGAGTCACCTGAACGAATGGTTTTTCCATACAAAAAACCGTTCGTTTAGTGACTCCGCGTTTGAAAAATAGCACCTCTGGAACAGTCAAGAAGCCACAGACAATTCATATTTTTTTTATATTTGCTCTTTCGTAGGCACGCACGTAGCGTTGATAGAACTGGGAGTCTGGAACCTAATAGTAATAAATAAATAAATCTTATACCTTTAAACGAGCAATTCTTGTATATATCGGAGCGTCGGGGTAGAAGGGCTCCATGATATCAGATGGTTCCTTTCCGAGCGCAAATAAAAGTTCATAAAAGTCACTGTATAGGTAGGCAACAAGTGCAACAACCACAAGAACATGAATCCCATTTATAGTCTGTAAAGTTCCCACACTTAGGACCAAATCACTTAAGTTCAGAGAACACGCAGAATGGTAACGAATACGCGGGTCGCAAGCAGTTACACACAACGTGGCGTCTGACCAACCGTACTCATTAGACTGTGTGCCTTCAGCACCCATGCCCAAGCTTAGCACAACGGAAACCATAATAATCATAATTTGATGCTTCGACCCACGGACGGCTACATGAACGGCTACGTTCGGCAGTATAGTGACTGCCCCGTTTTTCTAGGTACTACAAACAAAGACTCTCTTATGTCCAAACTCCGATAAGACTTAATGTTGTTAATGTAAACATTCGCCGAGGAATGCGTGTCGGTCGCGCGGGCGCCGGTTGCTGTACACTAAAAGATGCCTTGCGCCGACATATATTTATTTATATGTATATTTCCGTGATCTCGGAAACGGCTCTAACGATTTCGCTGTAATTTGGTATATGGGGGTTTTCGGGGGTACACAATCGATGTAGATTAGCCTATGTTTGTGAAAACGCGTGTTTTCAAGTTTTCATGCGTTTTTCTTTTCACGCAGAATATGATATTATTATAACCGAGCAAAGCTCGGTTACCCAGGTACTGTATAAGTGAACTAGCCCCAAAGTAAAATCTAGACTTGTGTTATATGGGCCTGCTAGACGGTTGCCAACAAGCCTTCCGACGTGTTGACCTTGGTCGATGCCTCGTCGGCGGGTCGCCGACCGTCGGAGTGTTTCGATTACACGGTCGGCCCGCACAAATATCGTAGTCATGAACTGGCCGTTATAGAGAATCTGAATATTGGGTACGTCTGTTTCCAGCCATAGTCTATGAACGTGTTGACAGTACGAGTTTTGACATTTCATAGATGTCGTTTCCTTTTCATTCTTCTGAAAATGGCCGCTTCGGGAGGAAATATTGAATGGTCGACAACAGTAAAACCAATTTTAACAGCGCTATACGGCCCATTTTTCGATAAAAATGATGTCGTAGAAAATATACAAGCTATTCTCAAAAGGTAAGAGTCCGAAGATATATCTTGATCCAGATTCTTTGAGATGGTATAACATTTTTTATACCTACCTATTTTTCAGCTTATTTGTTTATTTTTACTAATAGGTACATATATCTTGGTTTAAAAAATAATTTTTTAAAGGGTATAATTTTATTTCGTATCTATGTAGGTAATTTGTTCATTTATTGTTGCCTTATTTCATCCTATGTTAAGGTATTTATTTTTAGTAAGAATTCATTGTTATTCATATATCTTACTATCTTTAAAAAAGTTGAATAAAGGTAATTGTTCAATAGGTTGATTTTATTTCTTGTTATCTATCCATTAGTGTGGTCTCTCTACTAGTCTCTACCCTCTTCTTCTAGAAAGTTTTTACTTATCAACGTCTTCAAAAGTGCCAGTCACTTTAACCCCTTTCCATTTTAAACAAATCTATTTCGGAAGAAGTAGCGATAGTATCTGTGTACTTCAAATATTAGGTTAACTACGCTATTTTAACAAGACACAGTTATGGATTATTATAGTTCTCTTGTCTAGTCTGAAGTTTTTACCATCATAGTTTCAAGTTTACTGCTGAACATATTTATATCATACTAGCTGTACCCGTGGGCCTCGCTCCCCGTAGGAATTTCGGGATAAAGAGTACCCGATGTCCTTCCCCGAGTCTCAAACTATATCCATGCCAAATTCCATCCAAATCGGTTCATTATTTTAAGCGTGAAGAGGTAACAAACAAACAAATATACAAACTCACTTTTGCATTTATAATATTAGTAGGAGTAGGATTCCCATATATGTCTATTCTCTACCTCCAATTGGAATGTGCAAATATAGCCCAATCAATTTAACCCCTTAAATTGCTTGTGCAGCTTTCTGCTCTCTCTATGATAGTGAAAGGTGCGTTATAGAGAGAGACGTTTTAAATATATATTTTTTTGCAATTTAGGCACAGGCAAAAGCCTTTTGTTTATTTTGAACCACTATAACCTTCAGCTCTTTAAATTATTATTAAATTTAAATAACATAAGGTTTTGTTCCTTGGTCCTTACTTGAGTACTGTTAAAAAGGACATGAAGATGACGGGTGTAGCTGACATAATTTAACTGGTCAAGATCCGCATGGCATCATATGATGCGGCTTCCATTGTTTTACTATTGTGTCTGGTATTGGCGGATCTCAACTCATTAATAGAGAAATAATCAAATAAGGAGAGCCAACCCCAAAGAAGCTAGGGTAGGACTGATGATGATGATGTATGTTTTTGTCCCCAGTGAGAGTGAATTCCAGAACCATGAAGACATTTATGATTTATTCTACACATGCTTTGCTTGCCTGTCGGCTCACTTCATCAGCATCAGTGCAAATAATTGTAAGTATTGTATTAAGGTGTAAAGAAGGCATATTTTTTAATTTGTTAAAATTTAATGTTAACATGACAGTAAAATTGCAAACAGATTTCTCATTGTTGTGCAATCTTATGACTAAGAGGGGAAAAATTTTGATACCAGGTGAAAACTGTAGTCTGAATTGATTTGACTGAGTTATGTACTGATTTTAAATGGCCACAGAATTGAATTCTTTCATTGAAATTGGAGGATTTCTTATTAGACTCGTTTTTATCATAGGACAGGAAAAGCTAGGACTTTACTGCTTCTTCTTCATTTTATCCTCTCTCTAGCTAGATGATTCATACTTTTTTTACAGCGTGCATGCCGTGCGCAGTAGGGTTCCGTAGTTAAAAATGCCGACTTTGAGTTCACTCGCGTGACTAAAAACGTAAAAACGAATTTTCTATTGAATTTGCATGAAAGTTTCCTTTTTAGAGTATATTTTTATAGATTGGTCGTGAATAACTTATTAATTTGTAAACCCTATTTAGCTCTGATAGTTTTCCTCTAAAATGCGTTATATATACTCCTGCTGTGAATTTTTCAACATGTCCATTATACAACCGTTTAGCAGATAGAAGGGAGAAGACACATGACTCTGACAAAATATTGCATATTATTAGATATTTCAGATACTAAAATCAAATATTTCAGAAATGATCTCTAAATCGAAAGACCTATTCACCAATATACGACAAGATGTCGAGTAAAAATAATTACTCCCACTTTACATGGTACGGGAGCAACCTAAAAAATATTTTATTTTACCACTTTCTCGGCATGATTAATATACATACCCATGCCAAATAACAGCTTTCTAATACTTATAGTCTCTGAGTAGAATCACGGATGGATAGACAGACAGACATGGTGAAACCATAAAGGTTCCTTGTTTACTACGGAACCATAAAAATTAAAACTCACAGTGTATATTGAATATGAATCAAATCCTTGTGTCATTAATTGTAAGTTACACTTATTTAACACACACTTATTTAAATGCGATTACATACGCTCAGTAAGAACGCACACGCTTATGTACAGGCGATTTATTAATTTGATTTAGATATAGGTAATTTCTCCAATGGTTTTCAATTTTGAGTACTACTTTTACTGGTAAATGTATAACATTTAATAAGTTTCCTCCAAATGTGGAGGGTCTGGTGCTCTGAGATACAAGCTTCGCTTAGTTCAGACACCAGTCTCTCACAATCTTCTGCTAACCATGTACCTATGTCAACGAATTAATATATTTTATGTAATAATATGTAAGATTGTGGAGAAAAATAAAGAATTTTGAATTGAATTATTGAATAAATAAATTGTGTTTAAATTCAGACTCATACAGTTATATCCATATTTTATCACTTAATTTAAATATTTTCCCACCGTGAGATATGCATATGCACCCAGTGCCTCACAATAGGGCAGTCTGGTTTGTCACAAATGACCTTCAGAATAGTGTTGAATAAAGCACTCCTGGCTTTTACTTGTGTGATCACAGAGAAGTTACTATCATGGAAATTATTATTTCAGTGCCAAGTGACCAGCTGAGCACAGCTCGCGATGCCTTCAGAATTATACTTAGACAAATCCTCAAAAAGCTCTCCGAAGCCGGATTGAGCTATGATGACACCTCTGCTACTACTGCGCCAAGTGTCTCCGTCAAGCAGGTATTGCATGATACTTTATTGTTGATACAAAATGAAGTTAGACTTGATACCACTCTTCTTTCTATGTTGTCGTATTCACGATACTAGCTTTACGAATAACTCTGGACAGAATCAAAACTAGATCTCTTTTTCATATTTTGTCTATATTTTCCTCAGGAAGATTTGTTTTGTTGCACCCATTAAAAATAAAACTGATGTTTTTAACAATAACATTGCAATAGAGAGACTTAATCAACTTTGAAAATAACGAAACACTTATTTTTAGCTCCTGCTACCCATTGTGGGGCTGTGTGGCATTGACGGAGGTGGCTACCCACAATCTGACTTAGTCATTTTGACTTCCTTGCTGAAGAATGCAAAACTGCCAGCACATGTTAATGTCCCAGGTGAGTTATATGTTATACAGCACAGACACATCCTTACTTTATACTGTAAACAGTAGTTCAATGATATCCCTGTTTCCTTTGAAATTATTTTTTTCAAAGGAAACATGGACTGGACAGCACTGGACCCCGAAATATTCAAGTACCCCCTAAGTAATACACCATCAAAGTTAGAGACTCACATCCCGCCAATCTTTGTTAAAAAACAATTTGATAAACCCCCCACTTTGTGAAAATCACACAGTTATTGCATGCGACAGGTGAGACCTCTCTAGTCTAGTGAACTAATATAAAAAATATGTTTTAGAAACACAAACGACAAAGTCGTCAGTGATACCGAGTCCAATCACCTCGTTGGCGTCCCAAGCGACATCCACTGAGAAACAGCCGCCGTCGAACGCCCAGCGGCGCTCCGACGCGTTGCTCGAACAGCTGACGGCGCCGCTAAGAAACCCTGTGACTTCTATAACATCACAAGCCCAGCCAGTCCCGTCAGTCTTGTCTCCAGGAAGTAAAGATAGTATGGAAAGTGCTAAGGATGGGAATGCTTCCCAACAGTCAACTAATGATATAAAGGTAAAGTAACTAATGTTTTTCTTATGTAACCATTTCAATAGATATTTGTTTTCGTTTGACAATTTGAGTAGGTAATTCAAACTAGTAATATTACACTATAACATCTTTATTCCCAACGGGGTAGACAGGGCCAAGAGCCGAAAAACACACAGGCCACTCTTTGGAAAAATGGAGTGATGGGTTCTTAGCCACATCGCCTACATATAAATAATTTAAACTTGATAAACTTCACACATATAATTTTGGAAACAAAACGCTGTGTTCACGAAAAATCAACGCCATTTTGGTTTGACATCCATCAGACCCGTTCATATCAAATGTAAATTTAAGAAATTGTCTTTGTTACTAGAAATGGGTGGCGACAACTTGTGCATCGCTGCTGATGGAGCTGCGTGCAGGCTCAGTGGTGCTGAAGGTGTGCTCGTCGCTGCCGTGCCTGCAGCGCTACTTGAACCGCTGGCAAGCCGCCAAGGACAGCGCCACGGCCCCGCAGTTCAACTCGGATGCGTCCTTGTAAGTTATCATACTAAGGCACTTACATGAAAACAACAAATTAACAACACATTTCGCAATGCCGTGTGGTTTCCGGCAGAATAGAATAGGGCCACTCCAAGTCCTCCTGTGGATGTCGTAGAAGGTGACTTAGGAAATACAAGCAAAACAAAGCTTATAAACATCAATGAGTCCTCTCCAACCCGTCTGGCCAGCGTGGAGAGTGTAGGCCAAGTCCTCTGGCTGCTATGTCAAAGTAAGGCTCTGGTAGTACAGAGAGGGTCGTGCTCCTGCAATGGAGACTAAGAGACCTGATGATGATGATGACATTTGGCAACTCTCCATTCTAGTCAGATGGGTTGGTGAGGTCTCATGATGCTTATTAACTTTGTTTAGCTTTTATTTCCTAGACGTAGATTTCCTAGACTAAAAGTAGACTTAACGAAGCGTGAAAAATGTTAAAAAGTCGATTGAAGGGCGTGTCACGCGACCGCTTGAGGGCAGCTAACGTTACTACGTAATCTACGACGACGCGACGAAATCAATTTTTCGAGCGTTTTTGTCGATTGGTTATTTACTTATAATTAGTATCACGTCTAGTGGTTTTCTTAAATATGAAAACCTCGGCTTTTATTAGTCTCAAATTACTTTGTATCATTGGGTATTGCAGATACTTAAAAGGATGTAAACTTTGTATCATGGGTGTTGTAGATACTTAAAATGATGTCAACGAATTCAATTTCACCCTGAAGACGTAAATGTATATCTCCACAATGTTTTTATTTTTGTTGTTTCAGGCTCCACTTCCTAGTGAACGAGGTGCACGTGTGCCGGCTAGCGCTGTCGTTGCCCTGCCTGGAACCGTTCACACCCGAGCGCATCTCTACGCTCAGTGACGTCAGCACCTCATGGCTGCTTTGCGCTACTGCACAGGTGAGCTATACTGTGTTCTCTTGTGAGTTAGATTGTGTCCTGGTGAACAATGAATTTTTGTGTAGTTGTAGTGAAATAAAACGTCATATAATGATGTCACTTCATATAATTTTCTGACGTGAAATATTTGTTATCACATTCTCAATTCAGACCTCTTGTCATGATCTCTATTTATACGTTACTAGCTGTGCCCGCGGGCTTCATTCCCGTGGGAATTTCGGGATAAAAACTATCGTTGATCGTGATGGACCGATGGCGTGACCAAAGGAAATAGGGATTTATTTATATATATATATAGATTATCATTATTAGAAGGGCTATGATCTGGTTGGTGGAGTTTTTCCAATCTGTCTTTTTTCTTCACACATAAAATTGAATGCCTCCGCACTATCACACATGTCTGCTGACAACTGACACATATGTTTGTTTCTATGACAGGCATCCTTACATCCCAAAGACGAAGAAATGGAACAACAGACAGCTACTCTGGTGGAGAGTGCGCTCGGCTTGTACAACACTGTCGGAGAGACGTTCAAACAGTCCACACGCGCGGGCGGTTACGTAAGTAAACAATCTTCTTTACAGTGTTATTCCACTGCTGGACAAAGGCTTCTGTTAACCCTTTCATCGCGAGACTTTATATCAGACGTGCCCCCAGCGCGAAGCATAGTAAATCTAAAATAAATACCTACATGCGAAAAGGGATGTGTATATTTATGTGCAATATGAGCAGTGGATTTTGTCGGATAGATCCGACGTTTGCGGTGAAAGGCAGGGATAATTTAAACATAACCGCGCTGGGCAGGCAGATTGGTGATTGAAGTAGATGGCACAAAGTTCACAGATATAAATTTTTTTATGTCACAGGCGGAAGGTATGCAATTTTACATCTTCCTCTGATAGTTAGTAGCGGCGTAGAGGACGTAAAATTACACTAGCGCCGCCGTTTTAACCAACTTAATTATAAGGAGGAGGTTATCAATACGTCGGAATCTGTTTTTGTTTTCGAAGACACCTAGACCATAAAGAAAATTCTTTTTTTGTTTAAAAGAACATACTTGTCAGGTCTGGTCCCATTGAGTTTTATCAAAATCGGTTGTGTAGTTTGGTGTTTAAGTCGTTTTTAGTTTTGAACTTATGCATTTTAAAATGTAATAATTAATTGTGCAGATATACCAAAACCATCTGATGATCGGTGGATGGGTGCTGCTGTGCGGTCTGCATCACGCACTGGCGGGCGCGCCATGTCCGTCCACCGCGCCGGGCAAGAGTCCCGCTAAAACTCCGTCGAGGCCGTATAACTTGACCAAAATGTAAGTCACTATTTTTTTAATTTTCGGACTATAAGATTTCTACTATTGAGGTTTACTTCCTCAAGTACTATAAATCCGTCAATATTATTAAAAACTCTACATCTATTCACGCTGTGTCCTTTTTCTTTCCTGCCAACAGATTGGCAATTGAAAATGATTGTTTTTAAAGCATTTGTAAAGGTGCGGAAGCCGTTCTACTCTATCAAACTCACTTAGAACGAGATGAAGTGGGATACTGTAGTCCTTCCATGCTATCCTGAGACAGAGAAAAGAAAAAACTTACCAGAATATACCAGACCAGCTGCTTCTCTTCTCGCGCAGATATCGTAAAAGCCAATTGAGGGAATGGTACATTTTCCTTCTTAACGCTTTCTTCTAAGCGTGGCCTTTGGGTCTTACAATCCTAGGCTCTGTCTATATCATCAGGTATAAAGACGTAATAATGTATCTGTTTCCATGTCTCTCTTCCTTCCGCTAAGTTCTTAACCTCTTTATATGTTTTCACCGACAAGAGCCCAGCTCTTAAATATAAGAAGAAGAAGAATGTATCTGTTAATTTCGTGCCTTGATATACAGGCAACAAGGCCTCGCAGTGGTATGGGTGGCCCTCGGTGGACGCTGCCTCGCGTGGGTCGGAGCTCTGTTAGCGGACGCCCGTATGGAAGCGCTTAGTTGCGGGAAACCTGCGACGCCAGCGCCAATCCCCGCACCACTGCACATCTTGGCGCAGCATACAGCACATCAGCGCGAACTCAGACTGGCTGTGGCTGCTCCTCTGCATCAGGTATGTACTAGTACTCACGTACAGGAAAAGCCAAAGTTTTCATATAACTGTAATACTTAATTAACTACTTAATTAATATACTTAACGTTCAATTGTGATTGTTTGGTGATTTTTTGTCTACGCTTCAACTATCCTCAGCTTCTCACATCATCTACCGGAACACTACTCTGCTCAGCTCTTCAAACTTAAAACTAAACTACAACTCATCTCATCTCAAGTGTAACTACATAATTTTTAATCAGCAAAGAAATTCAAAGAAATATCTGCCTGATGTGGTTAATGATATAGTTTAATTTATACCTAGAAGTCCATTGCAAGCTGATTTTATTCTTATTACTTTAGACAAAAGATATATGTTGAGTTTCTTACTCCGGACTTTCGATACCTGAACGGGGAGTGATACAGGCCTGCTTTGGGCACAGAATTAATACGAGTATTACATAAAAACCGGAATCTCATACCGTCTTATTATAAAACGAAGATTAACTTTGTTACTAGGTTTAAACCACTATCCGACCAAATTAAGTTGATATCTATAATATGCCACTGTCTCATCTAAAAATGTCAACTTGATTTGATCGGATAATGGTTTAAACGTAGTAACACAGTTAGTCTGGGTTTTGTAATAAGACGGATAAGGTCCCGCGCAATGTGCGTCCCCGCACCCGTCCTCGCACCTCTCCCCCGTTCTCACCTTGTGTTAAGCGGTCGGCTGCGGGCACCTGGCCGCTTCGACAGAGCGAGAACGGGAGAGACATATTATGTTTAAAAACATGTGTAGTACTTATATTAATTCTGAGCTTTGGGGTTAGCTCAATCTGTGTGATTCGTCCCTGTGTATTTATTTATTTATACCTTCCACAGTTGCTGGTGGCCCTGGGCGTGGTGTGCTACCGCAAGGCCACTAACCTGAAGCGCGCCGTGGTGCAGAAGCAGCACCAAGACGCCGACCCCGACCGCTCCGACTCTACCGTCTACTTCCAGGACATGATTCTGTGCTCCGAGGACGAGGAGACCGACGATGGTACGTGGACTCTTCTACGCTTTACGAGTAGTGTTGAATGTAATCGATGATGGAATAGTGTAGGTTGGAACAGGTTCAGAAAATAATGATTGTAATTAGTCAAGTCCTGTCAAGTACCGGAATCGCAGACACAATAGATTTCTATTGTTTTGCGGTTCACATGTGAACCGTCGGGGTTTGATACTTTATTATGCAAAAATAAGGAAGGAGCCGTATTTTTATATTTACCAAAAAAGTAAAAATTTACAAAGATACGAAGTATCAAAGTTCCGCAGCGTTGTCGCTAGATTGCGGCGTCACCGCCACTTAATCAACGATGGAAGACGGGCAGTGGCTAGGTAAGATTATTACTTAAAAATCGTACCTAGTCGTGACGTCATGCGAAATTTAAATGTACGGTATCTTTGTCATTTTTTTGTTTTTCAAAGAAAAGATAAAATACGTGTACTTTATTGTATTGTATTGTACTTTATTTTTTTAATAATCAGGAGATGGATCGAAATATTTTTCCATTCCGCATGTTATAATTTTCCATTGCCTATTGCGCCAAAATGTGACACTGGTATGAGTGAGACAGTTTGAAAGAAAGTTTGACAGTTTTGTGTGAGCGAAATAGGTTAGCAATACAACAAATGTAAGGGTTAAAAGCAGAGAAATAAAAAGGCTTTAACGTCATCAATGTTTCACTTTGAGTAGAATCTACTCCGCTAGTGTGAAGCAGTATATTTTTTTTGGGCGGTAGGTGCAAAAAAGTAAGAATATCTCTCTACATAAATTTGTATTTAAAATTAATTATTACAAGTTTTTACAAGTTTATTCTAGACAACTAGTCTATTCACGTTATAACTCAGCACAACTTACGTTTGTGGCTCAATCCAGCAAGATTTAGAAACAGTTGAGTACTACACACTACCTGCCAGCTCACCACTTACACAAAGAAAATTTCACTGCTGTGTTCACTGTCATTGCTCATCACTCAAAATCACTATGGCCCAAATGAATGAAATCCTCAAGGCCCAACATGACCTGGAAGCTACTTTTAACAAGAAGATGCAGGAATTGGAAGCCCAGTTGCAGTCGGCCGCTCCATCCAAGGATACTGTTTCAAAGGTGGCTGAGGAATTTAGATCCTTCCGGGAAATCATCTTTAAACTGATTGAGATTCTTCGGCACCAAATTGGAGAGTGTTTGCGATCCGTGGATGGGATAGAAACACGGGACCGGCTGAATGTTCTCATCTTTTCTGGCATCCCTGAGCAACCCAAGGAGGATTGTAAATCGCTAGTTTTGGAGCTACTTCAGAAGAAAATGAGTGTTGCAGATGTGAATGCAGCATCTATCAAGGTGTGCCACCGTCTTGGCCAACAAAGTAAAGACAACCATCGTCCTGTGCTAGTTAGGTTCAGGGAATATTCCATGAAGGCAGCCGTATGGCACAAAAAATCATCTCTCAAGGGGACCAAGATCTCGGTGAAGGAGTTCCTCACTAAGTTGAGACTGGCTGTCTTTGGGAAATCGCGTCAGCACTTCGGGATGAGGAATTGTTGGACACAAGACGGTGTCATTATCATCAAGACCCCAGATGGTACTAGGCTGAGGATCAGTTCCGAGGACGAGCTCAGGCGCCTGAAGGAGAGGTTCCCCCAGGTGGCGGGCCGCGCGGGAGAGGTCTCGTCCGGGACTTCATCATCTTCGTAATCGCTTTTTATCGGGGCCTGTGATAATGCAGGCACTTTGGCAGAATGGTTTTGTAGTAGTAGTATTCTGGCGTTGCGTATGAATATAAGTTCAATATTTCAATTATGTAATAGTTCTGGTCACGATATTTTCCAAATTACCGTCTTAAAACTTGCTTTTTATTCAGTATATTAATTAAGGTTGTGGAATAAAACTTTATTCACTCAAGACATGTCAAGTTATGTCTAAATGACAGTGACTTTCAACTACTTTATGTTTTGAATTTGACAGTGTCATCTGACCAACACAGATTATAAAATATTTTAACTTTTTCTTTTGCTGCACGCTAAGAATAATTATCTTTGCTTAGCTGCCATTTTCATTATTTTTTATTATATAATTTCCTTTTATACATATATGTACGCATAGTTTCACGTGTAATGTAGGTTAACTGGCAGGTGGTGCAGTGAAATTTGCGAGTTTCATTTGCATTGCTTCTTATTTTAGAATCTTTTTTGATTAACAATATTATTATTTTATTTTATTTATTGTATTATTATTATCTATTCATATATTTATACTCATAAATACTCTCAATGACTGATAGTGATTCTAGCGACGAATTTCACTCTTGTATTGGAAGTGCGGACACCTCTTTTGTCTCTCTTGGCGAATACGTTTTCAGTGCATTTGAACATTCTAATCACTTCAACGTTTGCCACATCAATGCCCAAAGCCTGCCCGGTCATTACTCTGAATTTGTAGAAACATTCTCGAACGTTAACGTACATGCAGTTCTCATTTCAGAGACTTGGTTAAAACCTGGACTTGCATCCACTTCTTACCCATTACCCGGTTTTGTTCTCATCCGAAATGACCGTCTAGGCAAAGGTTGTGGAGGCGTGGCAATCTATCTTCGGTGCGAAATAGCGTATAAAGTGCTATCAGTATCTCCGGCCTTATATTCTGCATCTGCGGAATTTATATTTCTGGAGATCATGGTAGGGGGTTCCAAGGCTGTTCTTGGCGTGGTTTATTGTCCACCTTCTACAAATTACTTTTCCGATCTTGAGATAGCTCTGGATTCCTTTAGCTCTGAGTACGTACATCATATTATTCTCGGCGACCTCAACACTAACCTTCTAAACAGTCAGTCGACACGAGCGCTTAGCTTAGGCCGCATCCTTGAGGCTGCCAGTCTTCAAGTGCTTCCTCTCAATGCTACTCACCACAATATAGACACCGAAGATACTTGGTTGGATCTAATTATAACCTCATCGACTGATCTTATTTCCGCACATGGCCAGTATCCGGCTCCTGCTTTCTCCCGGCATGACTTGATCCACTGCTCCTATAATCTCAAGCCATCAAAAATTGTCCCAAAAACAGTTTACCGGCGCAGTTTTGCTCGAATAAATTCTGAGGAACTGGCTTCCGACGCTGCTAATATAAATTGGGAGAAACTATTGTCTGCAAACAAAGTGGACGAAAAAGTAGCTTTTCTCAACGAAGCCCTTACTAAGTTGTATGATAAACACGCTCCTATACGGAAGGTCAAAGTTAAGCGTCCCCCTGCGCCTTGGATTACTCCTGGGGTCCGAATGTATATGAGACGTAGGGACCGAGCATTTCGTCAGTTTAGGAGGGATCGCTCGGAGGAAAACTGGACTTTGTTTAAGGTTGCAAGAAATCGGTGTAACAGAATGATGCGTGACGCCAAACGCCGCTTAATTCTTGATACTGTATCCTCTTCATCTTCAGCTGACACCTGGAAGTTCCTTCGATCTTTAGGCATTGGTAAATCAGTCAATTCTAATATTCCTTCTTCAATTTCGTTAAACGACATCAATAAACATTTCACCACTTCTTCTCAGTTAGATGACTTAACGAAATTAAATACTATTTCGGGCATTGCTGCTCTTCCTTCTCGTGTCAACATTGAATTTAATTTTTCTCCGGTCAGCCAGGAGGAAGTCAAAAAGATTTTTCTAGCCATCAAAACCAGAGCCGTGGGTGTTGATCAATTAAATCGACGTATGATTGAATGCATACTGGACATTATTATTCCTATCATTACCCATATCATAAATTTTTCCCTCACTTCAGGCCAATTTCCTTCACTTTGGCGGAAAGCCTTCATATGCCCCTTACCCAAAGTTCCCAACCCCTCTCTACCAAATCATTTCCGTCCCATCTCTATTCTCCCGCTATTGTCAAAGGTTCTTGAGGCTTGTGCACATAAGCAACTCACCTCATATTTCATTCGTAATGGGCTATTAAACCCCTTACAGTCCGGTTTTAGACCTGGACATAGCACTGTTTCAGCACTCCTTAAAGTGATCGATGATATTAGAGCAGGTATGGATAATACTAAAGTCACTGTGTTGGGTTTAGTAGACTTTTCTAATGCATTTAATACCGTCGATCATGACATCCTCCTCGCGATCCTTTCCCACCATTCGGTTTCTCCCTCGGCTGTGGATTGGTTTTCCTCATATCTTCGTGGTCGTCAGCAGTCAGTCCGCATCGATGATTCATCATCGAGTTGGTGTGAACTAGACACTGGCGTTCCGCAGGGCGGCATCCTTTCTCCCTTACTATTTTCCATTTTCATTGATTTTATCACCAAAGAACTTCAGTGCACGTATCACCTTTATGCTGATGACTTGCAACTTTATGTACAAACTGATATTGATAATGTTGATAACGCTATCGACCTAATTAATAGAGATTTAGCGGCAATTGCTGACTGGTCACGACGTTTCGGAGTCACTGTCAACCCTAATAAATGTCAAGCTATCATAGTAGGTAGCTCACATCTCACAGGCCGGCTTGACAGCAATTCACTTCCTCCAGTTCGATTTAATAATATCCCAATCCAATTTTGCTCCAGCGTCAAAGACCTCGGGCTCCACATTGACACAAACCTCCGTTGGGATGTTCACATTGCAGAGGTAGCTGGAAAGGTAACGGGGGCTCTCCGCTCCTTGTACAGATTAAAGAACTTTCTCCCTATTAATATTAAGACTATGTTGGTGTACTCTCTTATTTTTCCTATTATAGATTATGCGGATGTATGTTACTCGGATCTGAATTGTAACTTCCTTAACAAACTAGATAGACTCCAGAATAATTGTCTGAGATTTATATTCGGACTACGTAAGTATGACCATGTGTCTGCTTACCGGTCTAAACTCAAATGGTTACCTATCCGTCAACGTCGCAATTTGCATGTTCTCACGACTCTATTCTCTATACTCTTCGACCCAAAAACTCCGATGTATCTTAAAAACAAGTTCACTTTTCTGGCTGATACTCATCTCAGAGTTCTTCGTTCTTCCAACAATCTTCTTCTTGATGTGCCTCGCAGCCGGAGTGGGTTCTTCGATCATTCATTCACCAAACAAGCCGTGATGCTATGGAACGCCCTTCCCGTTGATATCCTGAAAGCCCCTAGTCGTCAAGCGTTTAAGAGTGCTGTGCGCGCTCATTATCTTCACCAACTGTCATAGAGTATTATAAATATTTATGTAGTTTATGTAGGTTTTATGTTTTATGCCAAATTTGTGTATTATTTATATGTATGTTTATAAATACTTATAGATATATAAATAAAATTATACTTAGTTAAATAGATTTAATTAGAGTGTGTCTTGTCGTCCAAAATTAGCTTTTTTCGGCATCACCTGTAGGTTGACTGGTAGAAAAGGCCCTGGGCCTTAAGTCCGCCTGTTACAATTTTTGTAATAAAGTTAAATAAATAAATAAAAAAAATATATACAAAATCTACATTATTCCATCTTTGATTATATTCGGGTTGGTGCTACATTAGAAAAAAGCCTGAACAACACGCCACCATAAAAAGCTAAAACAACAAATCGTGTAAACTTGCTTCGACATAAAAACAAATCGCTAACACTACTAACCCGTGCCAGTTTGTTCTACAGGCTAGCAACGAAGACTAACATACTAATCAGAATATCGACTGATAACTAACGTGGTGTTGTCTAGCAGACAGCGAGCCGCTGTTCGGGCTGTGGTTCGAGTCGACGCTGGTGGCGCCCGAGGCGGCCGAGGGCGCGCGCGCGGCCAGCGACGCGCACGCCAGCGACGCGCCCGCGCGGCACAACCACCCCATCGTGCCGGACAAGGCGGAGCCCTATTCGGTGAGTGCTACCAGTAGAATTAGCATCTCTCACAGGCCGGGAAGAGATTTTCTTTGAGATAACCAGTGCCTTAAAGGGTATCCGGTGTTGGATCTGTATCCCCAAGCCTACATAAGCCTCTGTGCTTTAATTGGACCATTAGACAGTGAGAAAAGTGCCGATGGACACATTCTTATACTATTGCTTATAAAACTAGGTCATTGTTAAATTACTAATTAGTCTAATTAATAGGATAGATTGTAATAATAGTAGCGTACTTATTCAATTATTTTTAGTATGGAGGAACATTAAAAAAGCGAAAAAAAAATTGGACTTAACATCTGACTGGCCTACTGGAAGAGATTTTCTTTGTAATAAGTAGTTTCTTATAGGGCATATATGTGTTGGATCTGTATCTCTCGAAGGACCGGGGTAAAAAGACCTGTGAATCCCAAAGAAGATATCATCATCATCATCAGATCTTTTTGTCTCCATTGCAGTAGCACGACTGTCTCTGTACTACCAGAGCCAAACTTGGCCAGAGCAGCCAGAGGACAGCCTACACTCTCCTCGCTGGCTAGACGGGTTGGAGAGGTCTCATTGATGTTTATAAGCATTGTTTAGCTTGTATTTCCTAAGTCGCCTTCTACGACATCCACAGGAGGATTTGGAGTGGCCCTATTCTACTCTGCCGGAAACCACACGGCAGAAAAAAGATACTAATATTAGTAATAGTTCCCATTATTCATAAATTTCATCATCATCAACATCTCTTCACATCCCACCCACCGTTGAGGATAGTTTAGTTTTTGAGTTCAGTTTAATGTTATTGTACCATATTTCTCAATAATATTTTTCCATCGTTTTCTCCCAGTACATAACATTGGCGACAGAAGTGTTCACCCTGCTAACTGAAGAGATCATAAGCGAGGGCTCCGACAGGCTGGGCCCAGCAGCCCTGCAGTTGCATGACGCACACCAGGCTTTGCTCGCGGCGCTGGCTAAGGACCTCGACAGGGAGACCGCTCGGACCGACACTGGTATTTAGAATTTTTTTTCCATGTACGAATGAATTATTAGATGCAGCAATGAATTTCTTTGTGATTACTAGAGATTTAATTTTTTTTTAACAAATTTTGATAGTATATATTTATTACGTAAGTACATATTAAGGGTTTAACAAAGACTCTCACTAGGCCTGTATCGCGGGTTATCAGATCATGAAAAATTATATTACAGTTTAGGACGATCGATGTGGGAAATTAAAGTTTGAAAACGAAACGAAAAGGGGCACTAACATACCTATTGGTAGAAGCTTCGTATCTATAATAAATAATAATAATAATAATAATAAATCGTTTATTTCGGACAACAAGATCCATACAAAAGGTTAGTAACAATTGATCTTACAAAGCTAGGGTGTTAGTAACAACAAATACAATACAGATAGACATGCACACACATACATAGAACTCAGCGATGCTAGCAGGACGGCCTACTTAACTGCATGCAGTTGTATCCATCGAGCCAGCATCGGTGAGTCCCAGCGGTCTGCCAGCGCACGCAGGATAGTGTTGGGGCTGTCGCGCATGCGCCTAAGATGAGAAGCGCAACGCTTGCGCATGATCGCAGCGAACCCGTCTACGTGAGCCTCAGCAAACATGCCAGAGGCACTGCAGTAACGCGGCAGCCCCATCAACACCCGGAACGCGTTATTATATTGTACGCGAAGATCGCTGTATGCTCTCTGCGTATAGTTAACCCACAGACTGCAGGTATAAAACGACTGATCTATGCCTGTGTTGTCTGTCTGTCTATCAGTTATCTGTATCTCATGAAAATATGGTAGACAGTTAATTTAATTCCAATTCTCAATGGGCTGGTTATTGTTTAGGCACAATATCGTCGTGTTTTGGGGCCCGTCTCGGCGCTTTGTACGGCGGGTTCAGCTCAGCGCTGGTCCGCTACCTGCACAACCTGACGGGCGCGCCGGCGTTCGCGTCGCTGCAGCCCGCGCTGCAGCAGCAGCTGCTGTCGGCCGGCTCAGAGAGGACCAACATGACGCCGCTACAGGTATTATCCGTGGCGTAGTGGTCACCATGCTAGTCCGCCACCCAGAGGTCCCGGGTTCGATCCCCGGTCAGGACAAGTTGGAAAATTACCTTTTTCAAATTGTTCCGGGTCTTGGATGTTTATCTATATATGCATTTGTTATAAAATATAGTATCGTTGAGTTAGCATCCCATAACACAAGTCTCGAACTTATTTTGGGGCAAGCTCAATCTGTGTAATTTGTAACTATATATTTATTTATTTATTATTATTATTTATTATGGGCTCATGCGCAAAACGTTTCTTTCTCATTAAAACATCATAATTTGTTTGCTATATAACTTCAATACATGATATTTTGCTTTGAAATTTTTAATTTAGTCTAGGTCTCTCTCGCGTCATTTTGCGAAAGAGACATTCTGCGAAAACGACATTCTGCGAAAGAGACATTCTAGGAAAGAGACCTTCTACGAAAGAGGCGTTATGAGAAAGAGACGTTTTACGACTAGGGGACATTTTGCGAAGGAGACGTTTTGCGCATGAGCTGTATTATGATCATCATATCAGTGACAGGAAGTCCTCTGTTAGTAATAGGATTCCCCCATACATTTCCAAAACGACCTTTCAGTTCAAAACTTTATTTTATGCTTTACTTTTAAGAATACCATTATGCCATACCCGTAGACATAATTTTTATTTTACTGTACAAGAAGACAACTATAGCTGAGTGCGATAAAGAATACGATAACAGTTACCCTTATAAGAGCAAAAGAGACAGCGACCAAAGTGACTTGTGGCTCTCGATATACAATCAACTCTTGGTATAAGACATATCTACTTTTATATGGCGTAGGTACAAATGCAACCCTTTTAATCCTTTCACCGCGGGACTTTATATGAGTTGTCGTGCTCTTAGCGCGATGCATATGAATCTTAAATAAATACCTACAACAAATAGAAATCTAAATACATGTGTGATACGAGCAGCGGTTTTTGGTCGGAAATATCCGACGTTCTCAAAATGGGCACGAAAATTTTTGTCGGATAAATCGTGTCGGTGAAATGGTTAAAGTCACACATAAAAATTTTATTTTTACACTTAGTTACATTTTTTATTACCTTAAGTGTATCTTGTACCTTTATATCTGTAACCATACCAGATGTTGGTTAGTACAAGCATATACTTGTACAGGTCGGTCCTCGCGTAGTGAAGTTGCTCGGAGGCATGGTGCTCAGCAAGTCTGCGGCCGAACGAGAGAATAGCATCCTGGCGATGTGGCACAAGATCGTTAACACATTGCAGGAGTGCGCCCTGCAGTCGCAGCCTTCGCAGGACCACGATTATGAGGGTGAGATTTTTTAAGATATTTTAGCTTAATCTCTGATGCAAAAAAGGGGGAAGTTCTAGTATAGTTTGATGTGTATCTGTCTATCGAGCATCGCAGGCAATCGGAAATTAAGTAATAATTTAAATAAGTTTCTTTTTTGTTTAATAACTTCTTTCGATTGGTTAAATTTGTTGTTATGTATAATCCTTTTATTGTTGGTACATAATATCATTGTTTATATTGAATAAGTATGTATTTTTAGTTAATGTTTTATTTGTTGCAGATTTGAATGTTGAACATGCTCAGTTGTTGGTTTATCTATTCCATTCGTTGACACTGATGCAGAAGAAATCTGTCCTGCTTATGACTTCTAACGCCATAATCAAGGTTAGTTCCTTCTTGAATTAAACATAGCCAACGCGCGTAGCCCGCAAGGAGGTAGCACGCCGCGCTGATTTTAAAAAGTAAAATGGCGGGAAATCTACAGTGTGCATCACAGTTTTATGGTTGAGTTTATTTAAAATAAAAATAAAACTGTTTTTTAGGTATTTTTCCTCGCAAATTTGTTGAAAAACGTCGTAACTATATACGTGCTTATATTGGTTACACACTCGGCTATATTACGCCCTCACCTTCGGCTCGGGCTAGTAAATTCCGCCTCGTGTGTTATAATCACTATAACGCACTTATGTTGCAATGTACTTTTAAAATGACAGGTGGTGGAGACCCTGGCGATCAGCGACCGCAAGCGCGCGATGTCGCTGGCGCCGCACCAGCTGATGCTTAGCACGCGGCTTATGCTGCTGCTCGAGTACCTCATGCGGCATCTGTACGACGCGCCGCAGACGCTGCTACAGCAGGTATTGTATTGTATTGTATGGGACATTTTCCTAAGCCAAAAATAAATTATTTTGTTCTGATAACAAAATAAAACGTCCCAAAATGGGAAACAGGCGTGAAAATATGTATGTAGGTATGTTTTGACTCGTTCTTTCAATGTCATATTGAAAAGAGGGAAAAGGACAAAACATTTTTAAACTACACTTGTTTTACAGTTGTTTATTTTTTATAAATATAAGGGTAATTATCCTTCCTTTTTAGATCGAATGGAACCTTGTGATCGCGCCTGGCCTCGCGCAACCATCGCCCGAGTCCGCCACAACCGGTGCTAAGACAACAACGGACAATGGTCTGCTAAAGGCTCGAATTTACTGCGAAGTGCCTTTCATAGAACAGGCGTACAGACGGCTGTCGCAGGACGAATCATCGATGAGGCCAAAGTTCTACGCGTTGACTAATGCAGAGATCAACAACCAGGTAAGACATGTTGATAATGAAACATCTAGTTATATTGATACATTGTCTTTTTTTTAAATACGAAAATCCAACATTATTATCAGATTTTTCAAACTTACTCATCAACTAAGTGAGAATGAAATATCAACAATTAGGTAAATATTAGAACATAGACTTTTTAAAATACGAAAATCACATTATCCAATTTTTCAAATTTAATTAAAGTTCAATAACTAAGTGGATTTGAACTGATGGCGCCACTAAAGATATTTTTAATCTGTGTAATGCGCGGTGCCATGTTAAGTTTAGTTCCGATTTTTTTCGGCAAAATGGCGAGGTCCACTTATTTGTTTACCTAAAAATAGTGACAGACTTTCTTATTTTTTCATTGTTTCACAGGAAAACCCTAAGTTCGACGGATTAGCGTGTAACTTCGTGTTAGGCACGCCTCACAAGCTGAAGTACCCGTTACTGCTGGACGCTCTATTGTCTCTGCTCAACTCTGCCTGTGTCTGCGACAACCCGCAGTATTGTTCGTCGCCCAGCGCTCTCGCTGCGGCGCATTACTGTTTCCAGACTGCTTGGAGGTATGTTCAACCAGTGTCTTAGTTATAAAAAGATAAGCGACAGTATGCTAGCGACCATCGCCGCGGCACAGGTTGTCGACGAGGGTTACAAGCTGAAGCTGTCGCTTATCTGTCTGAGTTAAATGTGAAATTCGAGAGGAGGGGGATTTTAGGAGTTTGCGGGGATGCCACCACAGCCATATTTATCGTTTTCGCCATATTTATTCACAACTAGCCTAAGTTCGCGACTTTAAGGCTGAACAACTTTAGCTAAGGCGTCATTTTTATTTTTCTTACAGTTAAGCTGGATCATTATAGTTCTGCATCAGGTGTTCCATTTTCCAAAATCAATTACATCCTATATGTTGCCTATACTTAACAGCTATATACCAAAAAAGTTTGATATGAATCCGTCCAGTATTTCCGAAGATTAGCGTGTACAAACAGACAGATATTTTTTTCAATTCTTACTCCATTAGTTTGACTCATTGCAGAAAATATTCAATTTACAGACATTTTTTTTTACTATCTTGAGATATCCTTGCCATTTTTTCCACGAGGCCTTTTAGACCATAAAGTACAGATTTTTTGCTTACCTACCATCTTTTTCCAGACTCGTAATAAGCATGCCGCCTGCGACGCCGCACATGGACAAACTGCAAGCGGGCACGAGCGCGGAGCTGCCGTCGCCGCTGCCGCTGCACGCCGTGGTGTGGGCGCCGCGGGCCGACAACAAGAAGGTGTTCAACCCGTGGCTGAAGGACGCACTCGTCAAACAGGGCATGTACACGCAGGTGAATAAGTCGATACCACAGAATTAATATAAGTATTACCGAGTGAAGCCCCAAACACTAGATTGGCATGGTGGAAAGATACATACCCCCGTTACCAGCAAATCTCCCACCCGATGAGAAACTCCCGCCTGGTGGCGATCTCCCCTGGGCAGTATGGAAGTCCTTAAACAGACTCCGGGCTGGTGTTGGGAGATGCCACGAGAACCGAGTCAAGTGGGGTTTCTCAGATAGCGACCGCTGTAACTGTGGAAGTGTTCAAACAATGGCCCACCTACTCTCGTGCCCGAACTGCCCAACATCTTGTACAATAGAGGACTTAAACTCTGCTAATGACAGAGGAGTAAGTGTGGCCACACACTGGTCCACAACTATATAAAATCGCTATTCCGACTCGCTAAGAAGAAGAAGTATTACATACAGAACGGAAACTCCTAGGGTGTCGCGCAATATGCGTCCCCGATCTCGCTTTGTGAAGGAGGGTTTTGAACGGGTGGCTGCACTCAAGGCGAGGACGTGGGAGAGGTGCGGAGACGGGGAGGCATATTGCGCGGGACCTTATGAGTTTATGAGATTCCGTTCTGTTTATAATTAATATTGTGTCGATACGAGAATTTGTGTGGAAGGCCCCAACAATTTATTTGTTTTTCTTAAAATTTGTTTACTTATATATGTTAAGACCGACGGCTAAGTTTGTTGACCTCACTATATTACAGAATACTCTGGTACTAAAATTCCATATTGCATCGCCATAACACAGATCATGTGTTCGGTAGCGCCATCATTTCAGAACTACAAACTAAGTTGTCTACCTTTACAATTATTCCATTCTCTAAATATTTTATTTGGTAATATATTTTAAATTGTATGGTTTTAGTATGCGGAGAATCTCCTAGCCGGAGTGAGTACGTCTTGCGACAACATAAAATACACTGCTTGGTTGGCTTCCGAAACTATCAAGCACTTGAAACAAAACATAACTGGTAAGAATTACTTACATTTAAATTTTATATCGATTATAGAGACACGATACATTATCATGTCTTTATCACTGACGGGTTAGACAGAGCCCAGGCCCGTAAAGCCCAAAGGCCAAAAGATGACTCCATCTTTTCAATCAAAACATTGGTGAGGAAATGGTCGAGGTTTAAAGGCGATGCGGCAAGAAACCCTGCCGCATCGCCTTTAAACCTCGCCCATTTCCTCGATCGGCTTTTACGGTCTGCGCGGGAGCAGCTAACAGCAGAGAAGCAGCTAGTACATTCCAAGTTTTTTTTAATTTCTCCCAGACTAGCATAAAAGAGTATTGTTCTTATATCCATTTATTTTCAGCCAGTGGTCTACCATCTCTCCTGGATGTGATTGCTTGCGACTCTGTGCTAGTGAGGCTCAAAGTGTGCTTGGCTGATACTACGTCGGCATCAGAGGCGCATCAGTTTATGCCTGATTTACTGGACTTGTTGGAAACTATCCTTGACTGCTGCCGGTAAGATATTTTGTCTTTCAACACATTTTTTCATTTATTGATGTTCTATCGTCGTGTGCGGCAAAGGCTTCGCCCTCTAGTCTTCCACAAACCATTTGGAGGCGATAATTTATGTAGGTTGTCAAGTGGCGACAGTAGATATTTATTTAAATTTTTTATTTAATTTATTACATCTAAAATAAAATCTGTAGATAATAATACAAAAGGTACAACTTAATGCTAAGCATTGTCTTTTAGTTTATCTTTGGGACGTAGCAGAAAACATGATTCTAACGCTAATTCTGCTATTTGTGCTCGCCTATCCTTATTGCACATATTAATGGCAAACTCATCCTTTAATAGGCTTGTTCCCAAATATTGAATTATATTAATTATTCACACACAGGCTAAGCGCAAGCGCAGAGTTAGAGGCCCTAATGGAGCCGTCAAACAACGCATCGGAAGCCGCAGTGTCCCGCGCTCGGCTGCAAGTGTGCGGCGGTAGCGCCGGCGTGGGGGGAACCGCGGGCACTCCCGGCGGCAGTCCGCCGGCGCTGGCCACTTGGCTAAGGGCTCACTTCCCCCCGCCAGCCGCTGCAGCGCTTGACAGGCTCGCTTCACCACCGCCACTGGCCTGCATGAACCTCGTGAGTAAATATTCCCCTCAATTGGGTACTTTCATTGGTCAAAAATAAATTATTTGTTTCTGTTAAGAAAATAAAACTTCACAAAATTATGTCACTTGTCATGATTCATTTTCAATGTGATTTTAGATTTATTATTGCAAAAAAACTGATATTAAGAGCGCTATTTAACTCCCAAGAAACTATGACCTCATATGTCTAAATTTCTTATTAATATCATACAAAATGTTTGTCTTGACGGTTAAAAAAGGTATCTGATTTGAGTCGATGGATAGTAGCTAATTTATGTTGGAACCTTTACGTGTTACGTATTTTATTTACATATTACGTTACACAGAATACGGAAATAGTGATAAAGTACAGAAGCATCACTCTTAAACGGAAATTTGCTAAATTAAGCAAGCATGTGGCTTGATATGGAATACAATAAAGACTGGCTTATAAAGCCGCTTGCTCAATCAAATATCTACATTGTCATTCATATCCTCACGAGAACAACTATTTACCTATTCATACATCAACAGGCTTTCTACGCGTCCGACATCATCCCATCAGAGAGCGCAGTGCTCAACCTAGTGACGTCACACTGCGAGCTCATAAGTGCCAACCCTAAGTACTCGATAGGGCCGTCGCTCATGATGCTAGCTTTCTCCGCCGCGAAGTTACTCGACGTTGGAGCCATGAAACTGGCAGACAACCCTGACCTCATGAAGAAGACGTTGGACCTTGTAATTCCAGCATTGGTGAGTATATTTTACGCACTGATGTTTAACATTCTTTTTTTTATATCGTTCTTAGTACGGTTAGAAACGTTGTTCGTAGTTATTGACATCGCTAACGCAGTGAATTGGCGCATATAAAGGTCAATAGCAAACGGCCATTTTCTATCGTGATCTTAGTTATTTGTGTTAGTGTGTATATTATATATTTTATATAGTGTTATATTTTGGAAAAGAAAATGTCGTATTGTAAATAAATTACTCTATCCATATACGTAATCCAAATTTGTGTATGACATACGATAAAAAAGTTACAAAAATGACTTTCGATCGAGACCACATAGTACACTCGTCCAAAACTGTCGCGTGAACTCGCGTGACCCCGGCGGCCGGCCGGCGGCGGCATTACTTATTGATCTCAAGATTTTACTTTCGAGTTTTAGTCAAAAAAATTTGGTTCTGAATTTTTATTTTGACCAGCTAATTAGGTCTTACTAACGATTCTTATTAAGTGGCCTTCGGCTCCAAAACCAATAAAAAATCACCGTGTAGATGTATGATAATGTTCTTACTCTTGGCGAAATTTTTCATCACATGTTTTTGTGATAATAATCCGAGCATTGTAATGCTATTAAAATTAAAAAGCTAAAAATGAGAGGCCCTCGCAAGTATACCCATACTTGCAAGGTGGTCCCATAGAAATTTTATCAAAGTCAGTTGTGTAGTTTGCAAGTAAAATCGGTTTTTACTTTTATTAAGTTATTGATTATTTAGCTTAGACGTAGGTACTTTAAATCCATGTGTGTTCTTTTTTTAGACGGACGGACGCCTAGAGTTCATGTCTGAGCCGCTGACCGCCACGCTCAACACGCTAGTGCCGCAGCCGCACAAGTCCGAACAACTGATCCATGAGCACATCCTCAGAACTACGTACACAGTGCTGGTCGACCATCTACAGCCGTCTACGGAGAAAACTCTCAAGCATATGGTAAGTGACTTTTTGTCTGTAGTACTCTAGATTGCTAAGAAAACGTGGGTCACTCCCGCTGATTAAATATACCTAAGTTTGTTAAAGGTACGTAAAGAGACGCTGCTGTTGCGGTGGTCTATTAATTGTTCACAATAGTTGGATCCGAAAAAAAATTACTTTTATACTCTTTTTATAGTCATGGTCAAAAAAGTAATTATCTATTTAATTCATCAATTATAATATCCAAAAATAATAGACCTATATTTTTCAGTCTATCAAATCAGTAAAAATTCACAAAGATACAGAGAATCTAAGTTTCAGGGAGGGTTGTGACATCAAGGCCCTGTAAAAATCGTTCGCAGGCGTGACTTAATGTCAAATTGAAATGCGCAGTGTATCTTCATCATTTCAACTTTTTCACCAATTACTAAAAAAATCTTTTATTTTTATTTTTGTTCCTGATTATTTAAAGAAGCCTGGACAGATTTCGAAAATTCTTTTTTCGTTTGAATGTGGGTATATTTGTTAGGTGGTCCCAAATTTTATCAAGTTGTATATTTCGGGGTCGAAGTCGATTTAAGTTTTGATAAATTATATGATCACCTCTGCTTTGTGCAGGTAAAGTACTGGGAGAAGATCTTGGACCGCCAGCCGGGCCGGTTGGCCTACGAGTCGGTGTTCACGGACAACTCGAGCTACGCGCTCGGCAAGATCCTTCTCTCGGCGCCCAACGCCCGCAACCCGTACGCTGAACGAGTTATCAAGTAAGTTTCGAACTGTCTTTTGAATATTCCCTTCTCTCGCTAGTTCTCACAATATTGTAAAACATAAAGTAGTTAGGGATGTAAGTAAAATTTCAATACTAAAATATTTATTCAGTCCACAGTCATATCCGTACTATTATTATAAAAGCGAAAGTGAGTTTGTATATTTGTTTGTTTGTTACCACTTCACGCTTCAATTACTGAACCTATTTAGATGAAATTTGATATGTATATAGTTTGATACCTAGGGAAGGACATAGGATAGTTTTCATCTCGAAATTCCCACGGGAGCGAAGCCCACGGGCACTACTTTTCTTATTAATTGTCTATAAGTAGATTTGCTTTTGTTTCCTTCTTTAGGGTTCCGTACCTAAAGTGTAAAAACGGGATCCCATTACAAAGACTCCGCCGTCTGTCTGTCACCAAGTTGTATCTCATGAACCGTGATAGAAAGTTGTAATTTTTACAGATGATGTATTTCTGTTGCCGCTATAAAAACAAATACTAAAAATAGAATAAAATAAATGTTAAGTTGGAGCTCCCTTACAACAAACGTGATTTTTTTATTAATAATAGTACGTGTGCGAGTCCGACTCGCACTTGGCTGGTTATTATTAAAATTATCTAACCTTTTTAGGCTCTTCATCAAGATATTCACCGGCTGCGAAGGCTCAGAGCTAGGCAGCGCTCTTTGCATCTCTGTGTGCAAGTTTATCGGTGTCGCGGATCACCAAAAGCTGTCGCTTTTGCTATCTCACATCTGCCTTGGATCACCAGGTAAAATGCTCAAAATGATTTTTCTTTACTTCTAGACCAGTTTAGAAGAACTCAATGTTGGAAAGGGAGAAGAAAAAAAAGAAAGTTTTCCTTATTGGTTGCAAACAATTCAGATCAGAAACTTTTTTCTAAACGTTAAAACAAACATTTTCAATGGGATTTGTATGAAATAAAGACTAATGACGTCATAGTTTCTTGGAATCAAATAACGCTCTTAATATGAAAATCACATTGATGGATGGATCAAAATCACGTGACAAGAGACATTATTTTGTTACCTTTTATTTCTATTACAGTACCAAATAATATATTTTTGATCCAGGAAACTTATTGGTTTTAAAAAACTAAGCGTTTTTTTATTTATAATTTAAAGAAATTGATGTAATTATAATACTTCTAGCCACATCAGCGGGATCGCCAGTGACAGCCAACGGCACTCCCACGGAGACGGAGCTGCCGACTCCGACGTCGTCCGCTCCTGATGCGGGCGGGAACCCGGCGTCTCTAGCGCTGAGGAACGCCCTGCGCAGCGTGTTTAGAGTCGACAGCGACGCCACGCAACGGACCGAGTCCGCTGCGCAGAGAAATGACTCAGACCTGCCTGTGTTCGACGCGCCGTAAGTACACTTTTGTTTTTCGAATGTGTAAGTCATAGCTTACCCCCTATATTCATAAAATAAGATATTGAAAAGAGGGAAACGGACAAAAGATGTTTGAACTAAAACGGGTTTAGAAATCGCCTGTTAATTTTTATGAATGTGAGGGCTAGTTTCTTATTACTGTTACTATTTTGTGACGTTTTATGTTATGAACTGTGCCAATTTTTTTACGACATCTACCCAATTATAGACCTTATCTTAGAATTAAAAGACCACAGTCGAATGGGACACGAAATCGGTCACTCTTACGATAGATAAACAGATAGCGATCAAAGTGTGGCAAGTCTTATAGTAAAATTATCAGCCGTTATAAGCCGGGCTTATATTTCGAAGCAATGAGGAGCTCGAGAAATTATTTTGCCACTTGGTCTCCCATCCAAATGCGGACCACGCCTCGGGTTGCGAAAGCGCTATCAATGCGTACTCCCACCGGGCCAACGAGCTGCTCAATGACGTCTACTTGTAATACTAACCAGAGATATAAAGAGCGATTAAAATCTTTGGTATTTTATCTATACTATGTTGATTGTTAAAAGAATTCAGTAATACGTCTGCTTGTGATCAAAACGCGCCTTTCGGCGTCCCTAGCGTTTGAATTGACAGTTGACGAAGAGCTATAGGAAATGAATATTAAAATTCAAATTACCTATACTCCAGATCACCAGCGCCAAGGGCACAATCTGACACTGCGCAACAATCTGCAAATTCAGGTAAAATTTCTATCAGACAATTAGACTATATAGATCAGAGGAAGTTAAATGTAGTCCGACTATACCGAAGCCAAAAAGAGGGTTATGTGTTTTGCCACTATGTATGTATTTATGTTCATCTGTTACCTTGCGTCTTCAATGAAATCCATGATACCATGAGCATTTTCCCGTAGTCGAGTTTTATCTTGTTGCCGAATCTATTTGACAACCACATTTACACCATACAATTTGTAAACCGTGTATGCCGTGTGGTTTCCAGCAGAGTAGAATAGAGCCACTCCAAGTCCTTCCCTGCATGTCGTAGAAGGCGACTAAGAAAAAACAAACTAAACAAAGCTTATAAACATCAATAAGACCTCTCAAACCCGTCTGACCAGCGTGGAGAATGTAGGCTTAATCCTCTGGACAATTATCTCTGGTAGCACAGAGAGGGTCGTGCTCCTGCATTGGAGACAAAAAGACCTGTAGATGAAAGAAGTGAAAAAATAAGGATGAGCTCTAAAGGACTAGTATCTAGAGCCGTAAAATAATTTAAAAAAAATAATAATTTGTAAACAGAGAGCTGCAGTTGGTCTGACGGCAGTAAGGACAGTGCCGCCACTGCGGGCGTCGTGGCCCTCACCGCTGAGAGCGCGCCGCCGCCACTGGCCGACGCCGCTAACGACAACGCCACGCTGCTTTCTTCTTTATGCAAGCACATCGTTCTACATTGGTAAGAGATCATCAAAGGATTTTTATTATATACTAGCTTTTGCCCGTGGTCGAATTTTTTACAATTCCACGGGAATCTCATTTTTTTTCCGTGCTTAAAAGTTTCTTAAGTGTTAATTAGGCTATTTAACGATGTTGCAATAAGCTCAATATTTCATGTTTTTACACACCTCCTTTCTCCATAATTTCATTCTGTCCACTTCTTCAAATTTCATTTCTAAATATAATTTGAAAATTTCAGACACATACCTTCATCATTCTGACTCATTCTTCTTCCACCTCTCATACTTATAATATCTCAGTAGGTACTTATACCTTATCAGTTATGTTATAATAATAAATAAATTTACTAACCGATTGTCGATCTTTTGCTCTACGATCTTACTGTACTACACAATTAAACATTTCATGTGGAACACACCTAGCTGATACTATATATACTGATCTGGGACAGGTAGAGTTCCTACAACTATCTACATGCCGAATTTCATTCCAATACTTTCAGCCGTTTTGGTGTGAAAGCAGAACAAACATACAAACATTTGCATTGACAAACTCCGGTCATCGCATAAAAGTGCAGGCGGGCGCGACTTAACCTTTTCTCACTTAGTAAATCACTAGGTGAGATTTAAGGTTGCAATAGGTTTTATCTTACTTAGTGGATCAATTAAGGTTGCAAATAGTTTATGTTCTTAATCTATGGACGTTGTTTTAACCGTATCGTTTGGTTCTAGCACGGCGGAAGTGAGCGAGCGCATGCTGATCACTTTGATCGGCGTCTGCGGCGAGATCCCGTGCTCGCCGCTGCTGCTGCGGGAGATGTGCAGACTGGCGGACGCGCACGCGGGCCGCCATCACAAGCAGCTTTTGTCTGCCGCGTTGCATTGGCTGGCCGCCTGGTAAAAATATCTCTCTTTTACCTACATATTCATTAAAAATAACAAAAGTTGGCTAAACCTATTTTAGACAAATAACTTTTTGTTTTGTTCTTGTAATGTCGAGTATATAAAAAACGTACTGTGTGAGTACTAACGTACTAAGTCATCGTACAAAGTCTTTGAAAACCTCACGCTCCACTATCACGCTAAGTGTGGCCTTTGGGTCTTACGGCCCCGGGCTCTATCTACCCCGTCAGGGATATAGACGTGAAAATGTAAATGTATCTTTTTTGTAATGTATATAGATTTCAAAGTTTCAAAGACATTTTTCCAAAGAATTTTTCAGTTTTCTAAGCTTGACACATTACGGACAAATTCCAAGCTTAAAACCTAATGTTTACCTTAGTATTTAATTTCTCAACATTATTCTACTAATATAAAGTGCAACAAACAAACATGCTCTAGATGATCTAGTGTTCACCAATAAATCAATATGGTACACTTATTTTGTCGAAGTGCTTTCAAAATTATTGTGCTACACCTAGAAAGTTCTATAAAAAAAACAATTTGTTCTTTGCTGATTGATTTCATTGAAATGTCTCAAAATTCATGAAACCTCATTCACAACAGTGTGGATAACTTGAGCAGCGCCGAAGTGTTGGAGAAGCTGGAAGAAGGGCAAGTGGACGGCAACCTCGCGCCGCAGATAGAGTCAGCGTGTGTATTGTTGTCTTACCTCTCGGACGCGTTACATGCTATCAACACTACGCAACCACATAGTAAGTTAACAGTATCTATAATATTACGTAAGACTAGAGCCAAAATTCATAAGAGTACGTTGGCTCTAGTGTAAACCAATCTTGTTAGGTTTTTCGAGGGTTTTTCAAAATGCCTAAAGGCATCTGACATTACTTGATGACTGCCAACAATGATGATCGAGTTGATCTCGGCCACGGATGAGCTCGAGATATTTTGCCTTTTGTAGTCATCCGCACGGTGTCGCTTAACTTGCTAAAGCGCTGATAATGTATACTTCCGCCCGGTCACCGATTTCCTAATAACGATAAAATCTGATTCTAAGACTAAAGTCGAAGTGTTGACAACATTTTTTAAAGGGCCTGTTCAGTTTCTGTTTAATTTCGTTGTACGACTTTAAAATCACTAGCAAAGTTATCGCTTTCGTAGCTGGTGCGTCAGTCTCCACTATGGAGATGTTGAACATTGGATGTATCTATAGTTTTTTTTTCGTTTCAGCATGGCGTTCAGTGAGCCCCACCTGGGAATCGCCTTCGGATCTCGGATTTGACCTAGATTACACTGATGAACAGCAAGATGATGATGACACTAGTGCAGATGATTCTGTAAGTTTTGACGTACTACCTTATCCTTATATTCATAAAAATTAATCTGTTTTACTTACCACATCTTTTGTCCCTTTCCCTCTGTTCAATATTTTATGTATCATAGTAAGAAAGAGACAAAACACATTTTAACTAAAAAAGTTTTAGCAAACGTTGTTTACTTTTATAAAAATGGGGTTTTTGTTTCATATTATTTTATTTCATATATAAGAAGTTAAATATATATGATTTGTTTGTTTTCATGTGTGTAAGTGGATAACACTGGTGTCAGATTTTTCAAGGCATCTGACATAGCTTAACGACTGCCATACAATGATGACAGCTGGGACCAACGGCTTATACGCGCTTTCCTACGCACGGTGCTCGTGAAATGTTTATGCCCCTTGTGATCACCTATCCTTGTGCGGACTACGCCCGGTGTCGCTTTATACCTATTATAACGCTAGAAATGCGCATTTCCGCCGGGCCACTGCGCTCCACAATCCTATCCTACTTCCTACCTACTATAAGTATATTTGTTTGTTTGTGTGTTTGTTTGTTACCTCTTCACGCTTAAACTACTAAACCGATTTGGACGAAACTTGGTATTGATATAGTTTGAGACTCAAGGAAGGACATAGGGTACTCTTTATCCCGAAATTGTCACGGGGAGCGAAGCTCGCGGGTACAGCTAGTACAATCATATAATGTTACTACAGGACGAAGACGCGATGCTGCAGTACAAACTGTGCACATTCACGGTGACCCAGCGAGAGTTCATGAACCAGCACTGGTACCACTGCCACACCTGCAAGATGGTGGACGGTGTCGGAGTGTGCACGGTCTGCGCGAGAGTGTGCCACCGCGGCCACGACGTGTCGTACGCCAAGTTTGGCAACTTCTTCTGCGACTGCGGCGCCAAGCCAGACTCCAGGTAAACATTGATAGCTACTTCTAACACTCGCTATGGGGCGCCATTTTTGAAACGCAGATTCATTGAACGAACGGTTTTTTGTATGGGATAACACGATTCGGTTTGTGACTCAGCGTTTTAAAAATGGCACTCCTGATGGTGATCGTTTAAACAGATCGAAACATGGTCCGCCTTTCTATTGTAAGTTAATGGTTTTGGTTATAAAGTTAGTTGAAGATTGATAGCCCATCAATCAAAAGGAATAATACCATGAGGTGTGTATGTTGTTACTGCGATTAATGGAATATGAATAACATTGAAGCAGATTTTATAAACATTAAGATAATATTCATTTTAACCCGACTACGCCAGAAGGAGCGTTATGAATTTTGTATGTATGTATATTTCTTTGGCACACTGCAGCCACAGGTATGGCACTTCATACAAACGGAGCAGCATACCTAGTACTACTACAAACGAAACAAACCGTCCGTGCACACGTCAAATGTGTGAGTTAAACATTTAGGGTCGCCGCCACAGAATTTGTTGCTTTGCTTACCTGTTTTCATCACTTGGAAATCTTTAAATTTTCGTTATTTATTGTTTTCCATGGATAAACAATGATAATGTGCGCAGTTTCTCACCATTATAATGGCACTTCATACAAACGGAGCAGCATACCTAGTACTACTACAAACGAAACAAACCGTCCGTGCACACGTTAAATGTGTGAGTTAAACAATCAGAGTCGCCGCCACAGAATTTGTTGCTTTGCTTACCTGTTTTCATCACTTGGAAATCTTTAAATTTTCGTTATTTATTGTTTTCCATGGATAAACAATGATAATGTGCGCAGTTTCTCACCATTATAATTCAATAATCTTATGTGACTCGCGTAATGTCAACGTGCGACTACCAATAACCCTGTTTTACTGCCGCTTACACCTCACAATAACGGGGGAAGGGTTGCGGGGACACCAGATTGCGGGGGACGGTGCGAGTTTCCGTTCTGTATGTAATACTATTATTAATTCTGTGCTGCAGCTTAAGCGGCTTGATGGATTTTAGCTTTGAGTTTTGTAAGATTTTAAGAAATTGACACCTGTATTCATTCGACAGTTGCCAAGCTCTGGTGAAGAGGTCTGTGACCTTGGGCGGCGCTCGCGCAGGCGCCACCGGGTCAGACGAGCCGCCGCCGGCGCCGTCTCTGCGCAGGCGCGCCTCCAGCCCCACACCGCCGGCTGTGCTGGCACAGCCGCGTCGCCCGCAGCTCGCCGCTAACATACAAGGTACGACATGCTTTGGAAATAGACGTGTAGTTTCGGTATGTTTGATATTTGGAGTCATGCTATTAATATACAATATTTTTGGTTGTTCTTATACAACGTGGAAGGGACATACCGGTATTAAATCAAACCACAGGCTACGCTAGATCACTATATTATAATGATAATAAAATAACAAAAAACAAACAACATATCGACATTCCTATACATAATGGGTGGAATGGGCGGTAATTTTAATTTCATTAAACTATAGTGGACTAATAAAGCCCGTGGTTCGATTTATTACGGGTATATCCCTTTCACGTTGTATAAGATATAAGATCAATATTTTTTGTAAAGTTGATTTTAAAAGTTGATTGAATTATTACGAATGTTAATCATTTCACTTTCTTTATTTACTTTTTAATTGACTTAAAATAAGAAGGAAGTTATTAATTCAATTGCTCGTATTTTTTTGTATATTTTTGGAGTAAAAACTTTAGACGCGTTTAGCTTTATTTTAGATGGAAAAAAACCGTTGAACTCGCGACTCTGTTACCGTTAATTACGGTAACGGTAACAAAGTCGTGAGTCGCGACACCAAGTTGTCCCATCCGTCGGAGTATATTACGGGAAATCTTCGCAATATGACAGCCGATTTTGATGATTTCTTTTTCATTTGAACGCCTTTACCATCTAGTTGGTCCAGTATTTGGTAAAGATATACCAAAGAACATTGGAGATACGAAAAAATATTATTCATACTTTGTTCAGGCTGCCGTTCCTACCTGCAATCGTACAGCGGCTGGGGCGCCTGCCTGGACCGCGTGCGCCGCTTGCTGGAAGCGCTGTGCGGGCCGGTGCGCGCCGCCTGCGAGCGCGCCGCGCCCACCGGCGCGCACGGCCGGGCGCAGCGGGCATTGGCTCAGTTGCACTTGGGAGAGAAGAAGTTCACACATACTGATACCCTCATGCTGCCTACACTTGGTAAGTTAACTACTTAACCGCTTGTTCATAAAAAATTACAGACTTTGCTAAACCTTTTTTATTTTAAATGTTTTTCTCGTTCTTTCATTGTCTAATATTCAAAAGAGGGAAAGGGACAAAATTTGTTTAGCAAACGGTTGTTAAATTCTGGAATATGAGCGTACTATCATAAGAACGTGCTTTGTGCTCAAAAGTATCATCATTTCAGTCGCTTTACGACTGCCGGACATAGGCATCAAAAAGATCCCAAGCATATCCAAAATGACTGATCTAAAGCGTGTTAGTTAGTGTGTTCAAAGATATGAGCGGCCTCTTTTAAGTAGCGATGCTTTTCTTCACACTACACAAGGTCTTTGGCGGCCTTGAGGGATTGACGTGCGTATTATATTCGCGAAGAAAATGCCGAAAAGCGCTTCTCGGGCTAGCAGCACATCTCAGGATGTTACCGGTTATGCGCTAAGATAAAGAATTATAATTTTAAAGTATATTTGTACTTCGGAACTATTAAGAGGGCGCCGAGCGACCGCAGCGCCCTCAATCGCATTTTATTACATTTCTCAAAAAATCCCGACGGACAATCTGTGGTTATTATTAAAGTACGTCTTTTTAAAACATTAAATTATTGTAATTTTATTTCGCTGTAGTTATTAATAACTTAAATAAACTAAAATTACAATAACTAATAATAACCACAGATTGTCCGTCGGGATTTTTTGAAATATTGTCTATATATTGAGAAATGTAATAAAATGCGATTGGGGGCGCTGCGGTCGCTCGGCGTCCTCTTAAGTTTGAAATCAAAATAAGCGATACTACTTTTCATTTGCAATCGCGGCTAGTTTGTCTGTTGTTTTTCGTGTTTAGTGGCCAACACTGATGTCAAATTTTTCAAGCTGCCTAAAGGTATGTAATAATTTGTCTAGATAACTAAAAGTGTAGTGTTGAATGTTTATTTTTTGTACAGGATCACAGGAGGGCGCTTTCGAGAACGTGCGCATGTCGTACACGGGCGAGAACGGGCAGACCATCCGTCAGCTGATGTCGACGCACAAGCTGCGGCGGGTCGCCATGTGCTGCCTCGCCGCGCCGCAGGGCCGCCGGCAGCACCTCGCCGTGTCGCACGAGAAAGGTGACCTGATACAAACTTAACACAATTTTTATTATTTTAAAACTTATTTATTTAAAAAATATTACTGTTATTGAATATTTGTTTTTACAAAAACACGCACACTAACACAAACATTCATGCAGGAAGCTGGATTAACACATTAGCTTCTTTTTCCGCGGGTAACACCGCGGGGCGCAGCTAGTTACACATAATTTTAAACACAGTGGGACAAATGTTGGACTTATTACAAAAATGTCTATAACCTCAAATAATGACAGAGCGGCTGAGACAATAGCCGTCTTATTATAAAACACAGACTAACTTTAGAACTTGGTTTAAAACATTATTTACTCAAATGATGTTGACAGTGACAAAAGATAAAATATTGCGAGAGGTCTTCTTGTTTTGGACGGATAATGGTTTAAGCCAAGTACTAAAGTTAAAATATATCGTTATCCGCATCATACCTACTTATTTGCATTATAATTTTGCTGTTAACTATTAACTAAAATTGCATCAATTCTACAGGAAAAATAACAGTTCTGCAACTGTCAGCGCTACTGAAGCAAGCTGACTCTTCGAAACACAAGCTGACCCTCACACGGCTCTCGTCGGCGCCCATCCCGTTCACGGTGCTCAGTCTCAGCGGCAACCCCTGGAACGAGGAGCTGCTTTGTGTTTGCGGGCTGAAGGAGTGCCATGTACTCACTTTCAACAGTGGCGGTAAGTGTAAAGCTTTCTTAACAAGGTCAAAATTTTCCTGATAAACTGAAACTTTATTTCAATGCTATTCGGTTGAGGTTCGTCTGCTTTGACTGGACCCATGGGGCCGGTTCGAGAATGAGGGTTACTTCGAATTCTGAAAAACACAGTGTGTTTTCCGAAAACGAAAACACGTACGTGTGTTTTTCGGAACCAATATAGTCATGTTTATGTCATCATAGATGTTTTACCTTACCTAAACTTCTATTTCTCGGTGATAAAAATATTATTTGTTTATAATATGAAGTTAGCGCAAAGCGATAGGCAATGGGATATTTAAGGTTTTTTAATGGCAACTTCATTTAAGCAATCTTATATTAGAGTACAAAAGTGCTGAAGTATATAAGAATAAGCGAATAAATTAGAGTGTCAAAGAACGACTGTTGTGGCTGCGGAGCTGTTTAATGCATGGCCCACCTCCTGTCATGCCGCATCTGCCCTTTTATATTTGATTAAAAACTCATCTAATGACAGGGAAGTAAGTGTAGCAGCACAATGGGCCAATCCTAAAGAGACCACTGTCTAAAAAGAAGAAATCGGTCTGGCCATTTCAAGAGCCACCCTTTCCCAAGGATCTCCAAAGTTATACAACCTCATGGCTCCTCTGCTTCTAGTCTGGGGTGCTGAAAAAAGGATTTACTGACTATAACGGAATCAAACATTCTGAATGATTACCTAATACAACACAATATTAATTGTTTATTCCAACAACAGGCGCTGTAGCCGACCATCTGGTCCTGAACACGGGACTGGAGGCAAACAACTACGTGATCAAGGCGATCTGGCTTCCCGGGTCGCAGACGCAGCTGGCACTCGTCACCTCCGACTTTGTCAAGATCTTCGACCTTAGCAAGGACCTCAACAATCCTATGCATCACTTCCTTGTGCCTAGTGGAAAGGTATAACAATAAAAGAAGTTGTTGCCTAGTTGTCATTTTTAAACCTAAGGATGATTGGCCATTCAATAAAACATGACAGTCTCTTTAGAATAATATAATACTAGGAGCGAATAGATGCAAGCCGCTCTAGATCGTTAATATTAGAAATCCTTGTTTTCCAACAAATTAAAGTTAAATAAAAAACTAGGTTTTACTAAACGCTAATTTCTCTTAACATTTTTCTAAGGTGCGAGACGTAACGTTCGTAAACCAAGACAACGTGACACACATGCTGTGCATGAGCTCTGCCGGCCACATCTACTACCAGCCCATGAGCGAGGAATCGCGCGCCGCGCTTGGCACTTTCTACGTCACCAACACTCTTGAAGTCTTACACCCAGAGATACAGGTAAGATAATACAGCTCGTAGCATTACTTTTTTATCAGGAACATTAAGCGTCTTATTATAAAACGCAGACTAACTTTGTTACTAGGTTTAAACCATTATCCGAACAACCCAAGTTTACATCCAGTAATGTGCTATTGTCTCATCTGAAAATGTCAACTTGATTTGGTTTGAGACTGTGTTTTATAATAAGACGGTAAATGTTTTGAGTTAGGCCAGCATTATGTATACTTACATTTCAAATTCGTTTTTTACTTCAAATATTGACCAATCCCTCAATAGGCTTGTACGATGTAGAAAGAGAAGCAGCTTGTTTATATACTGATTCCAATATGGTATTAACCTGGATCTGGTATCGAAAATAAAGTATTTGGTTGTTGTACTTGTCATTGATCATAGTTAAGCAGATCTCACCAGCAGAATACCTTCCTACTAGAAATGGGTCATCAGAGTGAACCAATGCACTCTACAAATTTTAAAGTGACTGATGACATGACAGTGACCTTTGCCTAGTCTTGGCAAAGAAAAGTATGGTTAATTTTTTTTTGTTTATATAGGATGTTGCGGGATTAGTAGGTGGCGGAGGAGTATCTATCTACTACTCGCACACACTCAAAATGCTGTTCTTCTCATACGCCCAAGGCAAGAGCTTCTTAGCGCCTCTCAACACTGTTGAAGAAAGTGTCAAAGGTAAGAACCCGTTCTGTTAGTCGAATAAAATTACAAATTTAAAAGCAGCTGTAAATAAATAAATATCTTATTCTTCTTATATTTAAAAGCTGGGCTGGGTTCTTCTCGGTGGAAATAAATAAATAAAAATATAGCGACAAATCACACTGATTAAAAAAAGCTTAAACTTGTGTTATGGGATATTAATTCAACTCGCTCTGGCCGGGGATCGAACTCGGAAACTTCGAACGACTAGCGTGGTTACCACTACACCAAAGAAGTCGTAAATCCTTTAAACTTCTTGCACAGTAAGTAACCTTCGAACGACTGGCGTGGTTACCACTACACCACTGATGTCGTATATCGTTAATATTTCTTGTAAGTAACAATAAGAAAATGTTTCCTTAATTTAGTTTTATTCTATAGGCACCGCAATGATCACGCTATCGTCCGCCGCGCCGGCGAAGGAAGGTGGTCGCGGCAAACAAGGCGTGCAGTCTCTATGCCAGTGGGCGGAGGTGGCCGGACACCCGGGGCTGGTGACCGCCGTCATGCAGGCCTCCAACAACCCCGTGGTGCTAATGCTGACGCCTACCAACATATTCGTGCAAGAAATCAAGGTAAGTCCTAATTCTTCTGGACTTTAAGATGAACGAGTCTACCACTCAATGCCGACAGACGAAATCCCGGTGAACGCTATACCGACAGTACGCTAACTTTTTGTGCATGAGACCGACAGAAGACGAAATCGAAATAGTTTATACCGACTGAACTCTATCCCGACTGTCAGTTTGACCGACACAACATTAAATCGATTCACTATAGATCGACTGAATCTTATCCCCCCATGCTGTAGACCGACAGAAGACTAGGCCGCCATTATTTATTTCGACTGAACGACATCCCGCCAAGAAGGAAAGCGACAAAGCACAATTACGACAAACGGGCTAAATGAATCTTTTCGTACCGTATATCTTGTCAAGCCTTACATTATCAAAGCTCAGTCTAGGGAGGGCTATGCTCGGTATTTCTCTACGTGATCGCATTAGAAATAATGAGGAGATCCGTAGAAGAACAAAAGTTACTGACATAGCTCAGTGGATTAACTCGTTGAAGTGGCAGTGAGGGGGTCACAAAACGCGACAAATTAATCGCAAAACCGGGACAAAATGTCTTTTAAATGACGAACAAGCACTGATGAGCAAAGCATAGGACGTTCACGTTAGAACCACAAGGTGGCGTTAAGTAGGCAGGCCCTTCTAGATAGGTCATTTTGGAAATTCTTAAGACGAGGCCTATGTTTAGCAGATATATAGAGATTGTATAGAGCAGTGGACGTTATGCGGCTGAAGGAATAATGAACTTAAAAAAAAAAACATTTTTTAAACAGTATTTTTTAATCTTTAATATATTAATTAACATAAACAAAAAAGCAACTATTACTGAATCTAGACACGCAGCAGCGTGTCAGAGCCAAGTTAAAACAAAGGAACTGGCGACGGAGCAGTCGTGTGTAGAATAGAGGTTTATTTACACGAAACATTTCGAGCTACTTTTGACCCCTTCACAACTCTAAATCTTTTTAACATAAAAACATAAATCAAAGCACGTACATTTTAGTTATCTAGCTTATCTTAAATCCAATATTTTAACAATGTAGCTCAAACAGTTATTGACATAATAACGTTTAAAAAAACCGGAAAACTATCATTGATCCATGATCAAAACAATAACCTACTTCTATATGACCTATAAAGGTGGTAAAACCATATAATTTGGCATCTAGGTAGACTATTCGCGTTTACGCGTATACAAAGGAACAATTCAAAAAACAGTGAATTTCGACGATTTTTTTTTCAATCAATCAATAGGCTATTTTACTATAAATGATTTTTGTTAATATAAAACAAAAAATACCACTAAAAAGGATCATTTTTTTTTACAAAAGCAAGAAAACTGGTTAATTTCTCAAGTAAGTAGTACTAAGCATTTCAAATATAAGAGTGGGAGCGTGGTGGAGACATCTCACTTTCTCTTTCGTACGCGCAAGACCTCATAGCGTGAGGTCAAGATTGCTGTACTAGGATGCATGTACATGCATCCTTTTTCTGTTACTTGACAGTGCCTTCCATCAGATTTGAAAGGCTTATTATTTACTTACTTTTGGACAGATTAAAAAAAAATTGTTTTCGGTTTTGGATTATGTTACTTATTGATATGAATATAAAAATAGTTGAGCAAAATACCGTATTTTATCAGTGAAAGCGCCTATCAAAATTCTACGAGCAAAAATTTCTTCTCTAATTATTTCTGATACCACCAAAAACAAATGTGAAAATGGGCCAAGCCAAGTTAGAAATCCATCAAAAGAATTGAGTTCTAAATGGCCGCCAAGTTCTTTAGAGAATTTTGATATCTATTTAAGTATAGGTATCTTAACTTTTGACATATTTACGGTATAGTTTTTACACCATAAGGTCAAATGTTAAGATTCTTATAAATAAATAATATCAGGATTCTCTATACAACTTGGCGGCCATTTGTTGTTTTGTTTGATTTTTAACTTGGCTTCCATATGCACATTTATGTCTTTAGGGTTCCGTACCCAAAGGGTAAAAACGGGACCCTGTTACTAAGACTTAGCTGTCTGTCCGTCTGTCCATCTGTCTGTCACCAGGCTGTATCTCAAGAACCGCGATAGCTAATAATTGAAATTTTCATAAATTATGTATTTCTATTGCCGCTATAACAACAAATACTAAAAACAAAATAAAATAAATATTTAAGGGGGCTCTCATACAACAAACGCGATTTTTTATAGATAATGGTAACTCTTAGTGTACGAATCCGATTCGCACTTGGCTGGTTTTTTTTTTGGTGAGATCATTTCTTCTTAATAGTTATAATGTAAGCCAATGCGCTCAAAAATGATTTTATGTCCATTGTGGGCTTTTGGCTCAAGAAATGCATTATTTTTCGTTCATAATGTGCACTTTTAGTTTTTTTGCTAATTTGAGCTTTTATTCGTTCAAATTCATGGATTGAGTTGTTTTGTTCGTTCTTAAATTCTTGGATGGTTTTATAAATATTCCATTTTTTTCTAATGTTAATGTTTTTTTAATAAAGTTAATGTGTCCTTGGCCTAGCCCTTTTTTTCAAATGTCGTCTAACGAAATAGTTAGAATTATTATTTTTGTTCTTAATTTACATTTTGCTTATTTTTAACAGACTTAAAAAAGATAAGAATATATAAATCGAACCTTATGAAAATAACCAAAGCATATTTGCGAATCGTTACATTCTGCGTCCTATGTGTCCCGCCCACTGCCACTTCTTACTGGCACTTATGTCAGTAACTTTTGTTCTTCTACGGATCTCCTCATTATTTCTAATGCGATCACGTAGAGAAATACCGAGCATAGCCCTCCCTAGACTGAGCTTTGATAATGTAAGGCTTGACAAGATATACGGTACGAAAAGATTCATTTAGCCCGTTTGTCGTAATTGTGCTTTGTCGCTTTCCTTCTTGGCGGGATGTCGTTCAGTCGAAATAAATAATGGCGGCCTAGTCTTCTGTCGGTCTACAGCATGGGGGGATAAGATTCAGTCGATCTATAGTGAATCGATTTAATGTTGTGTCGGTCAAACTGACAGTCGGGATAGAGTTCAGTCGGTATAAACTATTTCGATTTCGTCTTCTGTCGGTCTCATGCACAAAAAGTTAGCGTACTGTCGGTATAGCGTTCACCGGGATTTCGTCTGTCGGCATTGAGTGGTAGACTCAAGATGAACTATCCTCAGATTTGAACTTACAGGTGGGCGTGGCCAAAAAGCACGTTGTCTCACCTAACATTTTGGCGGGCAAAAGCAGTGAGGTAAAATGCACGACAAATTATTGTAAATCGAATGCATGAAAAATACGTAAGGTTCTTTGGGAAAAGGGGTTTTAAGCAAAAACTTCTGCATTAATTACAAATATTGTTTCCACTTTAAATGCGCAGCGTCACGGAATCAGCGGATTCAGGCCGTATTAGTTAAAAACCATATGTACGAATGAGATGGGCCGAACTTCTCACGAGTCGTCCATCTCTGTCGCACATTATTCCAGGCTTACTTGTCACTTAACCGTGTTTCTTAGCACTCGCTCTTTGTATTTATCATTTAAAATATAATGAAATATTAAGCGGGGAACAGATGATCTTATTTGACAATATTTTACAACACCTAAATACACTTTCTTTCATTCATTATGTTTGTGTCATGTGTAATGAAAACCAGTTCAATATGGACATATATGCTTTTTGAATTGATCATTTATTTCCAAGCAGTAAACACTGTGTGGTTTCCGGCAGAGTAGAATAGGACCACTCCAAGTCTTCCCGTGGATGTTGTAGAAAGCGACTGTAAGCTAAACCAAACTTATAACACCATGAGACCTCTCCAACCCGTCCGGCCAGCGTGGAGAGTGTAGCCTCAAATATGGCTCTAGTAGTACAGAGAGGGTTGTGCTCCTGCAGTGGAGACTAAAAAGACCGAGATGAGTAAACACTGATACTGATTTTTCTTTTGTTTCGCAGGTGTTGCCAGCCAAGGCGAAGATCACGGACATGGTGGCCGTCCGGCACTGGTGCGGCGGCGGCGGCGAGCAGAAGAGCACGCTCATCCTGCTCTGCGAGGACGGCAGCCTGCGCATGTACGCGGCCAGCGCCGACCACACCGGCTACTGGCTGTCGCCCGCCATACAGCCCACGCACGCTCCGCGCCGCCGGCCGCGGCTGCTCACGCACCACGCCAGCCGCAACAAGCAGCAGGTAGTGTCGCTGGTAGACTGAACACACCGCTACTGGCTGTCGCCCGCCATACAGCCCACGCACGCTCCGCGCCGCCGGCCGCGGCTGCTCACGCACCACGCCAGCCGCAACAAGCAGCAGGTAGTGTCGCTGGTAGACTGAACACACCGCTACTGGCTGTCGCCCGCCATACAGCCCACGCACGCTCCGCGCCGCCGGCCGCGGCTGCTCACGCACCACGCCAGCCGCAACAAGCAGCAGGTAGTGTCGCTGGTAGACTGAACACACCGCTACTGGCTGTCGCCCGCCATACAGCCCACGCACGCTCCGCGCCGCCGGCCGCGGCTGCTCACGCACCACGCCAGCCGCAACAAGCAGCAGGTAGTGTCGCTGGTAGACTGAACACACCGCTACTGGCGGTCGCCCGCCATACAGCCCACGCACGCGCCGCGCCGCCGGCCGCGGCTACTCACGCACCACGCCAGCCGCAACAAGCAGCAGGTAGTGTCGCTGGTAGACTGAACACACCGCTACTGGCGGTCGCCCGCCATACAGCCCACGCACGCGCCGCGCCGCCGGCCGCGGCTACTCACGCACCACGCCAGCCGCAACAAGCAGCAGGTAGTGTCGCTGGTAGACTGAACACACCGCTACTGGCGGTCGCCCGCCATACAGCCCACGCACGCTCCGCGCCGCCGGCCGCGGCTGCTCACGCACCACGCCAGCCGCAACAAGCAGCAGGTAGTGTCGCTGATAGACTGAACACACCGCTACTGGCGGTCGCCCGCCATACAGCCCACGCACGCGCCGCGCCGCCGGCCGCGGCTGCTCACGCACCATGCCAGCCGCAACAAGCAGCAGGTAGTGTCGCTGGTAGACTGAACACACCGCTACTGGCTGTCGCCGGCCTTATGAACCCAAGCCACAGAACGGTTTTACTTTGTGGGGGGTTTTGAGTGGTCGGCATGCGTCGACAAGGCGAGAAAGGGGAGAGATGCGGGCACGGAGAACGAGGACGCACATTGCGCGGGACCTTAGAGAGGAAGCGGGACCTTGCAAGAATTTGACATAATGATAATCTGTACACGAAGACTTCTCGTGACACAGTCATGTGTAACCCATTAACCCATGCTAATAATGTCTGTGTCTCGCGGTAGTTTTAATCAAATAAGTGTAATTGTTCCCAGGCTGCCACGAAATCCAATGCAAATGGAGCCCCGCAGTTCCCAATTGATTTCTTCGAGCACTGCGTGGCTATGACTGACATTGAGTTTGGCGGGAACGACCTGCTGCAGGTGTACAACACGGCGCAGATCAAGCACCGCCTCAACACCACTGGTGAGCCATTTCATACAGCTGGGAATTTTAGAACCATTTGTGATAAAATGCCAAATAATAAAATGCTCTTTAGCGCAATGAAACATCAAAATGTTTGTCTTACGTTACAAATTGTATAAGGTCTAACAAAATATACTGAAACTATTTTAAGGGTGAATTTAGTCCGTAATAGTGAACAACTTTGCCCAAGAAATATATGCCAAAATATGAAAAAAAAAATATGCTGACTTCGGTCAACTTGTATGGGGGCCAAACATTTCTTTTCATATTTCGATACTTGTTTCTTGGGCAAAGTTTGTTAGACCTATAGTCTATTGCATATCAGACTACCCGTATCCCCCAAACGGCAAGTAATCATTAATCATTGACTGTGAACAGAACTATATAAGTACGAAGTCTTTAAGCTGACGTCTAGATTAACTATTTCTGCAGATATATTAAACGACAGCGTAAAACGACATCAATCCCTATTTCTATATCAATCGTTATAGTAAAGTTTATTTCTGTCATTGTTTTTTAAAACTTTTATATTTGTGCAGGATTGTACGTGGTATCGACAAAGATGAGTGGCTTTTCAATGGAAGTCATAAACTCTGACCCGAATATGGTCATCTGCGGTATTAGAGTGCTGCTTGGAACACAGGACGTGGCAAGGACTCCGTCGTATGTAGAGGTAAACATCAATTTGATTTTTCTATATTTTTTGTTCCATCATCACTTTGCAACAATAACACTTTTAAGTCGATCTTACTAAGTTTAGAAGGGTTGTCTTACGTATGAGAAACTTTAAGTGACTTTGTTATATGGTTAACTTGTGATACTGGCTTATAAATATTAATAAAATATATGTTTTGTATTCCGAAATTAAATGGTTGAAATTTTTCTAGGTTTACGGAAGATCCATTCAGACAATAGTGGTGCGGAACCGGTGGTTCGACATACCGCTAACTCGCGAAGAGTCCCTGCAGTCTGACAAAAAACTCGTCATCAACTTTGGACCTTCGCAAGATCCCGATGGAGTCACCATGGTTGACTTTGTAAAGGTAAAAAAATGCATTTCATATAAAAAAATCTTATCATATCGTGCCATGCGGGTCTTGACTGGTAATAAGCATTTTTCTATGTTTAGGTGTACGGCAAGAACAAAGAACAGTTTGGCTGGCCTGAAGAGAACGAAGATCCTTCTGCTTGTCCATCGTCCAGCAAAGTAGCTCAGGTATGTTTAGAGTTCCATAGCAAATTTAAGTCAGTGTTCTTCAAAACGTAAAATTTCTTATTCTACCAAATCGCTATACAGGAATCTGAAGGCAACAGTGGCGCTTGGAAGCCAAGCTCTCTAGAGCGTTTAGCGTGCGCAGCGCTCGAAGCGCTAGAACTCGGAGCGGGTGCTGTACCAGCGGCCGGCGCTGCAGCCGCTGCTACCGCTTCAAGTAGCACGACACCGACCGCCGCCGCGACCGGTGAAGGCGGCGCAGAGGCAGCGAGGAAGTTGCTGTGTGCGCCCGCTGGAGCGCATTTACATGCGCGTGCACAGTGTTTGTTGAGGGCACTGCATAATACGCACTACCATCAGTACAAGGTTAGTTATCATAATGATCCATCTTTTGCTAAAAAATCTAATACTTCTCGACGTTGACATGTTACTTTATTCAATTTGAAACATAAGTTAGGTTTTTTTATATATCTATAAAAAGTCAAATATAAAACAGACCAATTACAAAATATATACATATTATTTAAAAAAACCTAACCCAGTTACATACTGGCAGATTCGCCGATTATTAAATTTATTACTGTTACCAACAGGACCAAGCCATACTGAAATATGTTTGCACGTCTCTACAAGAACTACGCGACACGGCAGACGCTCGTAACATCGACCCCGAAGCGTACTTCCGGCTAGTACTGCTTGCGCGTGGAGTGGCCGTGGCCAGGCCGCAACACCTCGTCAAGTATAGCGCTCCAACGCCGCCCAGACCCGGCAACGGTGAGTGTGAAAGTGCCTACTTCATGTAAATAAAATAATTAAATATATAGAGACAAATTACACTGATTGAGGTAGCCCCAATGTAAGTTGGAGTCTTGTGTTATGGGATACTAACTCAACGATACTATATGTTATAACAAATACATATATAGATAAACATCCAAGACCCGGGACTATTTGAAAAGGGCCATTTTCCAACTTGAACTGACCGGGTATCAAACCCGGAACCTCTGGGTGACCGACTAGCGTGGTAACCACTGCGCCACTAAGGTCGACATGTGCTTTGTACTTGTGATTAGCACAGCTCACTTTGAGCGACTTGTCTAGTATAGCCGCCCAAACTTGCCCGAAAAGGGTTTTCAATTAGTGGTTAGACATAAAACTCAGCAATGTCTGAAACGTCATCCAACCTGTAGCGAAGTTGAAGAGACGAATGGCAGGACATAACTTGCCCTAGATTTTTTATTACTAAGATTTAAACCAGAAAAAAGATCAAGAATATAGTTAATAGAAATAAAACTAAACAAATAAGGAAGAGAGGTAGGTCCCGGAAGCGTTGGTGTGACGATTTGCGACAGTTTTAAAGGGAAAACGGTTAGAAGTGGCACACGATCGAGATATTTGGAAGGAGATGGGGAAGACCTTTGCCAAGCAGTGAGACAGTATAGGTTAATTAAAAAAAAGCTATAAAATATACCGATACTAAATTATGCTAAATTAAAAAAATGTAATCTTGCCCATGCGGCATGGTTGTAAGAACGCTGCTTTGCCCTAGATCGAGAAAATGTAATACTATTTCAAAAAGTGGTTTAATATGACAAGATATAAAAGAAGATTGCCACGTGTATAACAAAATCATTTTATTTCAGGTGACTGGTCCGTCCTCTGGAAAGACGCTGCTCAAGATGGAAAAGAGAAGGAAAGCCACCTGTGCGCGTTGCTAACCAGCGTGCTGTGGCGCCTCGCCGGTTGCAAGAGCAGCTCGCCGCCCGGCATCCTGACGTACGGGCTGCGGCACGCCGAGCACACGCTGCACGCGCTTGCCGACATCGTGCACGCCTTCCAGATGCACGCCGACGCGGACTGTGTGAGTAGGACGGAGATAGTTGTTTACAAACACAAGAGCAACTTATAATAATGTACGGGCTGCGGCAAACGGAGCACACGCTGCACGCGCTTGCCGACATCGTGCACGCCGACGCGGACTGTGTGAGTAGGACGGAGATAGTCGTTTACAAACACAAGAGCAACTTATAATAATGTACGGGCTGCGGCAAACGGAGCACACGCTGCACGCGCTTGCCGACATCGTGCACGCCGACGCGGACTGTGTGAGTAGGACGGAGATAGTCGTTTACAAACACAAGAGCAACTTATAATAATGTATGGGCTGCGGCACGCGGCACGCGCTCGCCGACATCGTGCACGTCGACGCGGACTGTGTGAGTAGGACGAAGATAGTTGTTTACAAACACAAAAGCAACTTATAATGATGTACGGGCTGCGGCACGCGAAGCACACGCTGCACGCGCTCGCCGACATCGTGCACGCTGACGCGGACTGTGTGAGTAGGACGAAAATAGTTGTTTACAAACACAAAAGCAACTTATAATGATGTACGGGCTGCGGCAGGCGGAGCACACGCTGCACGCGCTCGCCGACGTAGACTGTGTGAGAAGGATGGAGATAATCCGCTAGGTGTCCAACAAGTCAAATCAGATTCTTTTTTCTTAATGATAAAACAAAAAATTTTCTGCGGGACTTGTATTAAATAACAAACCGTGACGTCGTCAATCGTTTCTTACCAGTTTTGAGGCTATTTTCCACTTAATTTTGGCATCATAAGTAGTTAGACCAATTCTACATTTTACTGGAAATTATTAATGCGTTAGCATTAAGTCCACCTTTTGTACCATTATGGTCAATAAAGATTTATCATTTTTTTTTAAATTAATGTTTATTTCATTATGCTAATTTTTTGTCTACAGATTGAATTCGGCAACCAAATCTACTTATCCCTGCTGCTCGCAGAGGACCAAAGCATCAGTTTCGGCGCCAAAGCAGCTCTCATGAGGGTCCTAAGACCGAGGGTCAAGAGGCGACGCGTTTACATTCCGTCACCGCCAAATACACCAGGTATACATCAGTTTTAGCATTCGTTCTAATAATAGCCATTTTAGATTTCTATAAAGGTTAACAAATAAGTTACATAATACGAAAAAATCCCAACTAAATTTAACATGGAACCGCCGACTATAAGACATTAAAAAAAAGTTCAGTGGCTCCATTATTTCAAGTTCACTAAGATATGTACAAAATAGCAATGTTTTTGTGTCACGCGAAAGATGACTATTTACAAATCCTTCCTGGACCCTGGCCTTAATGAGTTTTAAATAATGTATACGGAAATATGCTGTGTTTGTATTCGCCATACCAAAGCCAAATACCCTATAATTCAAATCATAGTTTCGTGAATTATTGAGTGATTTATGCCAAACATAACTCTTAGGCGCTGCTTCATCAGTGACGACCGCACAGCCAACCAGCTCCATCACTGAGGCTGTTGTGTCAGAATCCGAGCTGGGCGCCAACCGCGACGAACAGCAGGACAACCAGTTCATGGAAGTGGATGACTCTCTGGAGCCCATGGTGTTGCTGGCACCCGATGGAGGTAAGAAGATACTAGTCTAGAAACACTACTACAAGAATTAACAAATCTTTAAACCTCATGTTTCTAGGCCTTTGCTTCAAAAGCGACACGACATATATATATGTAGCTACGTGCTCGTGTTTCAGTGTCAAGTAACATTGAGCGCTACGAAATGATGATGAAAACAGGACAGTTATGTTATAAAAGCAATTTTAAAATATTTCTATATACGAGTATTCTTTCGTAACGAAGTTTCTTTGGCCGGTACAGACTTGGCTTGGATGACTTGGATGAGGGCTAGGCGAATAAAAGTGTAAGACTTTTCCGTCACGAACTTTTTTGGTGGATTTTATAGGAGATTGGTTGGAACGAAGCTACAAAAATTGACACTCAGTTTTTTCTTCTAATAAAACTTTAGGGCTAAACATAGGCTCAAGACCTATACTCGTGACCACAGACATAGATATAGATAGACGACTTAAATGCACCTACTTCGCGTGTAAGTTCTCAGACAAAGCGTCGAGGTTGGCCGCCGCTACTGACAGTCCGCGCGCGTCTGTGATTGCAGCCGGACGGCAGCGAAAAATAAAAAAATGCCTCGTAGCGTGATAATAAACTGCAACAGCCCAAAAATTGCAAGCGCCCAAAGTCAAGGACATATTTCCTATCACAGCTAAGTTATTTAAAAAGAAAAATATGCGTAAATTCATTTTAAAACAATTTTTTAAGCATTCCGAGCGGTGATTCCAAGATTATACCTAAATAAGTATAGATTAAGGTTTAAAAACTACATTCACATTACATTGCCGCGTTTGCTTTGAGCGTTAGATCCGACGTTGTGTGTTAAGAAGCAATGTATATCGAAACAAGCGATACTGTCGCGCATCGCTACGACGTCGTGGTACCGGCAATTTCTCATTCGTCAGTAAAATTTAGCGACTAGTGTAGTTCGTTCTACAACATATACCAATAATCGATTTTAATCGATATCGGACTGACGAATGATATTAACTATTATTAAAGAGCCAATTTAATAGATATTGATATAAACAAGCTCATTTCCTAATTTACACTTTAGAAAACGAGGGTAATATTTTCAGAGTTCATGTTTATAATATGGTCGCTCTTTGAACTACTGGTACTGGTCACACGTTGGTGAACAAAACCGCGCGTGCGTCACTGCTCATTGCTCGTTAGTGAGTCGTCCATACTGCATTTCCCCCATTGAAGCGGTATATTTTCGATACCTCTACGCGGAGTGAGACAAGCCTGACATGGCTAAGAACGACCGCAAGGGAAGTTGCTTCAACATTTAAAAAACGCATTGAAATCGGTAAAAACGTGTTTTTTTATAGATAATGTACGGAACCCTTCGTTCGCGAATTCGACTCGCACTTGGCCGGTTATTTAAGAATAATAATAGTTTTATTTTTAAAGTTCAATTAAAATATTTACATTATTTGTAATTTTTAGTTTTAATTTAATTTAAATAGAATTGAAATAATTTGAGTACAAATATTTATTCTTTATTATCAAACAATTTTCCGTTTAGAATCATTTGTTTATCCAATTTCATATCATTCGTCAATCAGAAAATCGATTGTGATTTTTATCACAAATCGATTAACTTAAATGTTAATCGATCGTATGGTTAGCGAGCGCGGAGTGAGCGAGCGAGACCACAGATATAAAATCGATGAGTATGAGCGAGACGATCATGGCGGCGGCGTGCGTCTTCAATAAATCGTTTAAATCGTAGTGAGCGGTTTCTTTGAATCGGTTTGAATTTCCCATCACTAAAATTGCGTCTGACGTCACAGTAGGCATTAAAAAAGTTGGCACGCTTGGTTTCCATACAAATCTTGATACGTGCGTTATCTATTACATCTATATCTGTGCTCGTGACCCTTGCCTACTAACATTCATCTTTATCAGGTCTCGAAGCCCTACTGGACATACCGCCCGACGCCGACGACGAGACCATGGTGGAACTGGCTATCGCTTTGTCGCTGCAAGAGCAACCACGTCGCGCTCCGCCCGCACCCTCCGCACCCCCGCCGCCTGCGCCTGGCTTCAGTGACGCCACTGCGTCACCTACTGGGTAAGAATCACTCTTGACCTTATGTTCTTAGGGCTCAGTTTGGTCTGTAACACTTCTTAACATGTCAAAACGGTGTGATATTAGAACGTTTCAATGCTAATGCGATTTTGATTAAAAAATATTCATTTATTTATTTCATAGACCAAGCAGAAGCACAGTGCGAGTTTGGTGATAACGATTAGACCATGCAGCACCTCCTCTCAAGTCCTATGTGCCCCACTTGCTGTACCATGCTTGACCTATACAGTGGCCTACCCATCGCCTTACAAACATAATTATTTATCTTTCTTATCACTAGATTGGGCTTTAAGTAATAATTGAAACATTAAAATCTTTTTTTACTTATAACTGAATAAAGTAGTTCTCTAATTAAATAAATATGACTTACATGAAATGCAATAAATATTTTTAAAGTATATTCAACACTTTCTTTGTCACTTTTTTGCTAGTCGTGTGCTGCCATCTCTGTGAGCCTATCGCGCAACTCCAGTTTTGCCTACTTACGGGGCCCGTAAGTAGGCAAAACTGGAGCCAATAGTTTCTGTGGCGTTGGGTATCTTTTACGTTAGTCATTATATTATCTTTGGTAGGATTCAGTCTAGTTTGTAATTCTTTACATGTACGTTTACGCTTTCGTGTCTGTTTTTGCTCAGGTCTGATGACGAAGGCAGCACAGCCGCTACAGACGGCAGTACACTGCGCACTTCGCCGGCTGAGCCGCCGGGTTCTGCCGGTTCAGAGAGCGGCGGCTCCGGCGCAGACAGCATCGGAGGAGTGTCTGGCCGCAGCAGTGCTTATGGTGAGTTCAATTGAGACTCTAATATCAATGTTTTTACCTACATATGGTATATGGCTGCCGGCTGAGCCACTCTGCGTTGCTGGTGGCTCTTGAGGAGTGTCGGATACTTCGGGTGGCCGCGGTGCTTAAGGTAAGACATTAAATTTTGGATAACTAAAAACCGACTTCTCCCCCAAACTACCCAACCGATTTTGATGAAATTGGAAGTGCACTCTATCGAAAAAAGAAAGAATTTCGGAAATCGATCCACGATTGACGAAGAAATCGGTGAACAGGCATTAAAATAATACAGTCGAACATAGAACCTCCTCCTTTTTGAAGTCGGTTAAAAATGTAATGAAAATAATGAGATCAGTACGGCAAAATATTGTTTAAACATTTTGTGATGGTAAAAGGTTGAACCCCGTAGCACTTTCTAACCCCACCACTAATTAGAAATTTCAACATAGATTTTATGCCTGAACTGTTTTTTAGCCCACTACAGGGAAATAGTATCCCCTTTTTCTATTTAAGGACTCGCTAATCCTTATTTGTATGTTGTATCGTACTCAGACTTAAGATAAAAACAAAATAAATGTTGTAGGAGATATGGTGGGTGCTCCCTCAACGAGCATGCCTTCCGGCAGTGGTGCGCCTGCTAATACAGGCTAGTATTTTATATATTCACGTATTATTTTTTTTACTTACTGCCATTTTCATCCTGACTTTCTCGCCATGATGTACTTTCGTGCCATGTCATAATTTACAAATTCATAACATTACTAATAAATCAATTTGTGAACTTATTTTTTTACATTTCACTCACGTTACTCTTTAAATGTACTATCACCTGTAAGTAAACCATAACGCAATAGTGTCACGTTTTCTATTATAAGAGTCTCTTAGAACTTATTAAATTGTTTTCTTTTTTAATCTCACTGTTATATGATTTTGTTGTAAAAAGCATAATTAATATAAATATTATATAAAGAACGGAGTATCCTAAAGTCTTGCGCAATATGCGTCCCCGTTTCCCGTCCCTACATCTCTCCCTACATCACGGGGGAGAGGTGTGAGGTGGTGGGGCGGGGACGCTTATTGCGTGTGATCTTAGGAGATTCCGTTCTGTATGTAATATTTATTAATTCTGAGGTAAAAACTTTCCGTTGTCTACAACAGCTGGCCCGTCGACGTCGTCCTCCCAACCCGTGGCGTCGACGTCACGCGCAGTGGAAGTGGAATCCGAGACGCGCAAACTGCACGCTCTGCGACTCGCGTTGCTCTCTGCTGCGTTGGACGCGTTGCCCACGCTGAGGACGTTGCCTGGCGTGCGAGCTATCCCGTTCGTTCAGGTACGTTTACGTATTAAGGTCACAGCACACTTATCAACTCGGAAAGGGATCGACAACGTATCGCCTTTCGCCGCGCGGTCAACCAGGCATCAACCTGACGTAGGCACGTAACCAAACAGGCTCAGCTTCGGTACGTCGACTCGCCGTCAACTCGACAACGGCTGGGCGACGCCGCGCTTACCGCTCGCCGGCCGCTCTGGTCCGACTGGCACTAGATCATTTTAAACGTAAAGTGTAGCGCACGGTTATGTCTCGGTTCACAATACGCGAGTTGGCAATCATAGCCATCAATTTTTGTTTATCTACAAATAAATAAAACGCGGGTGTGAAGAAACGGAGAGACGTCAACTCGCATACGGAGAGGCGTAAGCGCGCGGACGACGAGCTGCAAGCGCGGGGACCGCTAGTTGACCGACCAGCAAAGCGGTTCGTTAGCTGGTCCCGAGGCGAGGCGTTTACGTTACGAATCCGAATAGTGTGCGTTGCATTAGGAAGTTTCATACAAAGAATACTGAGCTGCTCGAGTTGATACGTTTACGTTCCGTTTACGAGTTGATAAGTGTGCTGTGACCTTTAGAAGATCGATCACGTTGGTGTGTAAAAGCATCTAGTTGGATTTTTAAATGTGGGCAGACACGATAGTTATGGATGATCCTTGAACTCGAGTATGTAAGCCTTTAAATTCTACGTCATAAAAAACCTGTTGGTTCTCTGCCTATTTATTTATGTCAGCTATGCTTTCCCACTTTCAGTTACTCAGCTCACTATTTTCAAAGTTGTGTTCCGTTTGCTGTAAAACTTGGTAAAAATAAGCCAAATATTGCACTGCGTATCTCTTCTTAGGACACTTTAGGAAGTAACGTCTAGGCTCTTAAAGTTGTATCTGTAAAACTTAACAAGAGCGAGACACTGCAGATATTTTTAGGACCTATAACTTCAGGAAGTAACTTCTTGCCTCTTTATCAGGTGGTGCTCATGCTAGCCAGCGATCTAGATTCCAACGTCGAAGGCGACCGCGCCGTACTCGACAGACTTTTAGAATTACTGGTGTCTGAACTGGACATCCAAGGCGAAGAAGCGCCATCTTCAGAGGAACGTACGGACAGGCGAGAACTGCAGCTGGCGATCATGAGACTAGAGTTGCTAGTTTCGGAGTTGGACTCTGGCGAGGAAGCCTCGCCGCCGATACATGAGAGGACCAATAGGAGGGAGCTACAACTCGTTATCATGCGACTTCTCAGTGAGTTGATGTATTTTTTTTTCATCGCTTGTCTCTTCAGGACATTTGGGGCTTCTATTGTAGGTGAATAAAAACCCGAAATTTATGAAACTCCAATGTATTCTTCAATTTAAAATTATTTGTACAGAGCAGTAATTAGGCGTGGATCTTGCAAGTTGAGCAGAAGGAATTTAACTTGAGGTTCTTAGAAAATAAATGACAGTATAGGCCCGATAAAACTAAATCGCAAACATTTCTTTTGTGGTCTTATTTGCAGATATTTGGTAGGCTTGAAAGTTTGGAAGAGTCAATATTATTAGTCTCATTTTTTTACAATTGTGTTATGTATTTGTATAGGCGTGTTGATGGCACGCTGGAAGACATCCGGCGCCGGCGGTTCAAGCAGCGCGGGCGGGTCAGCCGCCCGCGCGGAAGTGTCGGGCAGCGCGTGCGCAGCGCACGTGTCCAGGCTTGCCGCCGCGGCGCTGGTGCGCGCCGGCGCGCCGCACCACTGCTACCGGGTGCTGTCGGCGCTGCTGCCCTACTGGAAGGAGAAGACCAGTAACAGTGAGTAGCGTCTTCATCAAGTCTTTTAGACTCCACTGCGGGAGCACGACCCTCTCTGTACTACCTGACAGAGCAGCCAGAGGACTTGGCCTTCACTCTCCACGCTGGCCAGACGGGTTGGAGAGGTCTCATTGATGTTTATAAGTTTTGTTTAGCTTGTATCTCCTAAGTCGCCTTCTACAACATCCACGGGAGGACTTGGAGTGGCGCTATTCTTCTCTGCCGGACACCACACGGCAAGTAGCGTCTTATCTAATCGGAAAGCGGACCCCGGCCTTCTCAACGTTAAAGCTGAGGATGCAATTGGGACAGCGCTGAGATGAGAAAGAGAGTGTCTTATTTGGTCATATGAAGAGATTAATGATTGTAGATATAGCGGAAGAGGTCTGTCAGAATCGTAGCTAATGGAGTTCCATGTAGAATCTGCCTACTCCTGTGGGAAACAGGCATCATAAATGTATGTATGTTTTTATGTCATATCTAGTGTAGTCTTTGTAAAGATGTTCCCTTCTCGCGTAAAAAGACCTTGATGTGGAGGTCCATTAGTGTCTACCTACCCCTGCGGAAAACAGAGGTGATTGTATGTATGTCATATCTGGTGTATTCTTTGTTAAGACGTTCCTATTTTGCGAATAAATATAAAGAGTAGACAAAAAAAAAGACTGTCAGTCAGAAATATAACAAAAGACGGTTTTTAACACTACGAAGACAATGACCGCTACTATTGTATCTTAAATCGTTTTTAGTTGACTAGACCGTTTAAATACTCAAGCGAAATCTTTTCCAGCTACTGGAACCACAACGACTGGGCAACAACTGCTTAAGCCTCAACCACCGCAACCGTTGCCAGATATGCAGCCATTCTTCGTCAAGGAATATGTGAAGAGTATGTAAAATTCAATAAGTAAAATTTATTTTTATTTTGATAAAGATCTTCTAATGATATTTTGTTTTGTAGGTCACGCCTTGGACGTGTTTGACAACTACCCGCAGTTGTTAATGGAGATGGCGCTGCGTCTGCCGTGTCAGATCCACAAGCATTGCGACCCCGCCCATTTCGACGCACGTTGGCGGACGCTCCTCTGCGAGTACATGATGAACCAGCAAACGCCGCTCAGGTAAATAATCTACAAGGTATCTTTACCTACGATCCGCTTATAATGATTATTCGTTTAAGTACACATTCTGTTTTAATTTTCACCTTTAACTTCTATGGAATAAAGTCTCAAATAATACATATTGTAATTTGACATCACTTATTTTACTAAACTGCTTCTTTACCCATTTGCTGAATCCCATAATCCCTATTGTTACGAAATTCTGTTTCTTACTATTTGTCACGTACTGCCATTTTTGTATATTATTCATTTTCATGCTTGATATGACGTCCGCTACAACTTTCTTTGTATATATTTTCCTTACGATGTCATTATAAACGGATTTAACGTCTCAATGTTTATTGTACTTAGTTACGCTAATAGCAAGCAGTAATTCTGATGTTTTCTTGTTGACCATAAGGAGGTCTCTCATACAGGACGCGGTACAACGCATCGCCGTACTGTGAGTACTCTATGCGTTTAGTGTCCTCGTTAGCCGTGCCGTCGCACTTTACATTATAGAAGGAACATGGCAGTATGAGCGTTTGACGATGTAAAATGACGTAGTTACTACCATGCACATATATCGTACAACACAAAACGTCACACTGTGAATACGAGGCCGGATGTGCCTTCTCGCTCATTGCCATATGAATGAATGAGAAAGTGCTATTTGTTTCACATTATTTCATTTTAATGAATATCAAAAGCTTACTTACGTTTTACTTGCACACATTCACTTTATTGTATTTTAATTTAGGTTTATATCTCAGGTAGAAGAGTTGCTAATTATATAGTCTATACGGGATATAAATATCCTATTTCTATCTTACACTGCTTTTTGCGGGCATAGTATCTTTATCAGATCCGTCCAACTCTACATTTTATGTTCCAACGTCATTGCGATGTGTTACATTATTAAAGAGAGAAACTAACCTAACGTATCCCATTTCGACTAGTTAACTGGCAACAAAACTGTCTCAACACAAATACGACTGCTTATTCCCTGATTTTCTACTTGAGTATCAGCATTCTCACAAAGCTCCCTATTCTCACTTGTTACTTCATCGATCACATACAAAAGCAAGACTACGTTCATCAAACGTTCAATCTGCCATGGATCTAATCATATAGATAGGCAAAGAGCAATAATTTCACTGATCACCTATGTCGAATGGTATATCATTTTAAAACGAATATTTTGTTGAACAGGAAGCAAGTTCGCAAATTACTGTTACTACTGTGCGGTACCCGCGAACGGTACCGACAATTGCGTGACGTTCACGCACTCGATACGCACTTGAACGCTGCTCGCGCGTTGTTGGCCACTGACCCGGCGTATGATAAGCTTGTTCAGCTCATGGACCATCTCAAGGTAAGATTTTCTTTTCGGATAAAAATCGAAAAATAGGTAAAGCATGAAAGCTTATGCATAAGTTCAATTGACTTACGAGCTCCTACTGACAAGCTAAGGGTTTATAGAGTGGAAAACTAAGGTAATTTTTTTTTTCGTTTTTGGTTTCATGTAATGAAGATAAACCTTTGCAAAGTACTCGTTCATTAGCAGTTTCCTTATTTTCTTCTATTACAACTATCGGGTCTCGGAAACGCCTGCAACTATTTCGCTGAAGGGTTTTCGGGGTTGTAAAAACGTGCAAGCTAGATTTCATTTTTGTAGACAACCTTTTGGCTCGGTCGCCTATGTGTATTAAAGGAACGCGGTTGTTTGTCTGCAGGCGTGTGCGGAGATCGTGAGCGCCCGCACCGGCAACTGGCAGCACACGTGCGCCGTGGAGCGCGTCACGGCGCTGGCGTGGCTGGTGACGGTGGCGCGCAAGGTGCACCCGCACGTGGCGCCCACTGTGCTGCAGCTGCTGCAGTGCGCTCTGTGCGCGCCGCAGAACCACCAGCCGCCGAGCGGCAACAACGCTAAGGTGAGTTATACTAGTAGTTTGCCCAGGCACAGAATCAATACAAGTATTATATACAGAACGGAATTTCCTAGGCTCGCGCGCAATATGCATCCCCGATCCTCGTTCCTGCACTGCGAGAAAGGGGGATAGGTGCGGGAACGGGGAACGTGGATGGCCTTAGGAGATTCCGTTCTGTGTGTAAAAAGTAGTCATATTAATTCTGTGGCCTAGGGTCTAGGAGCTCCAATGGCCATCTATTTCTAGCGCTTTCGCAAAGGCGGTGGTCCGCACTTGGATGACCACAAGTGGCATAAAAATTTCTCGAGCTCCTCCGTGCTTCGGAAGGCACGTTAAGCCGTTGGTCCCGGCTATCATTGTATGGCAATTTCAGATGCCTTTAAACAACTTAAAAAATCTGATATTAGTGTAACACATACGAAAGATAGTTTGCCCAGAACTGAACTCGCGATTCTTTTCAACCTCATGTCTTAGCTTTTTTTTCGTATTGCTTTATGCAGCAGTTATCAGCAATATATTGTTTCCTCAGCCCCAGCAGCAGCCTTCAACGGAGTGGCCCGAGCGCGAGCGCAGCGCCGACAGCGACGCTTTCGTATCCGACGGCTCTAAGTTCCAGGAGCAAAGAGTGCCCATACTCGTGCAGCAAATTCTCAAACAGGTATCTTTGTTGTGAATAAAAATAAAAATTAAACCAAGTTTTTTGTTTAAGAAAATTGACTTAAACTTCAATTTAACAATATTATTTTGTTTGTAGGTCCCTCAAGAAGAGTTGAAGATGTTCGTCAAAGCGTTCTTGCTTGAGACTAACTCGACCGCTGTGCGTTGGCAAGCCCACGCTTTGCTGCTAGCGATCTACAAGTAAGTTGATTATGCTTGTTTTAGGTCTTAGGCAAACTATTATCTACTGCTTGGTCAAAAGTGTCCCGTTAAATACTTAAGTTTAGCAGAATTGCCTTGTGGTATCCGGCAGAGTAGGACAGGACCACTCCAAGTTTTTCTGTGGATATCGTAGAAGGCGGCTTAGGAATAACAAGCTAAACAAAGCTTATAAACATCAATGAGGCCTCTTCAACGAGTCTGGCCATTGTGGAGAGTGTAGGCCAAATCCTCTGGCTTCCCTGGCCATGTATGGCTCTGGTAGTGCAGAGAGGATTGTGCTCCTGCAGTGGAGACTATAAAAGACCTGATGATGATGAGCAGAACTACACTATTTTCTTTGAGTTCTTCACAGTCTACCAAGCCTGCGCGGCGCGCATGGTCAGGGTGACAAAATTTTAACCTTGTAATTTGTCGCATTTCGTGTAATTTACCGCAACAAAAATAAACAAAATTGAGCGACAAAATAACTTTCATTCATAAAACGTATTTTATCTCATGCCTAACTCACGTGCGAGCATGGTTTTGACAGTTCAAAGTAGACATTTCGACAGTTGGCAACGTGAAATCGTGTAAATTTGTCGCCGATTTGCTAGACCCACATAAAATATTTTCAATCGTATTTTAAACAGTTATTCCATTGAACTAACACTAAATGTATATTTACATATTTAAATGTAGGCAGACATATTTAAACAATGTATCATTGAAGTTTTACAAACATAAAAAAATATTTAATTACGTAACTGTAGCGCCATCTTTTGATGTATCGAACAACTACATCGGCGACGGTGGCGGCCGCCGGCCCCCACCTACTAGGCAGCGGTGTTTTTCTTTATATTGGCTGTACGACATGAGTTGAAACGTTCCGTTGCACATTTAATTTAATAACATTGCATTTTTATAATTTTTGTACTTTTTAGTTGCAACATTTTTTCTAGAAATTATTACGTAATTGTATAATTCTTTTATCTAACGTGATTGTTAAAGAAAACGCGTGTTTAAATTTAAAATTATTATATTTCTTAGCAGACATTAGAATCTCTGTTTATAAACTGCCTGCGTGTGACGACTCATTTTACTACGTGTCCATTCATGAATTTTATGTTGTCATGTACATTTTTACAGAGGGAAGATATGTAAAGACCTCTCAGATAAAACACCATGCTTGCTACGCTGCTGAGTTTATATATAGGTATAGGCCCAACGCAGATGACAGACTAATCCGTGCCGCACTTTTAGTCTGTGTAGATAGAACCCATGTAATCATATGCAGTAACGCACACGACTATCACAGACTAAAAAGTGCGTCACGGATAGTCTGTCGTCTGCATTGGGTTATAAGGTAATTATAGTGCCTTGTTCTTCAAATAAGGATTTAAACCATGGAAGTAACACTTCGTTTTTGTTTAGCAACTCCCCGCAACCCGATCAAGCGTCGCTGGTATCCTTGTTGTGGGGTATCTGGCCATCTCTACCTCAGTACGGTCGCAAGGCAGCTCAATTCGTCGACCTACTGGGATACTTCACTCTCAAGACACCAAACATCGACACTGAGGTTAGATTTCATTGCTTTTTGATATGTCTGTAAACGTCTAGTTGCTAAATAATTATTAAAATTTTGAATTTTGATGATGCCATGACCGAATTTCCTTCTTAGTAGCTAGAAATAGCAATATCAAAAATATCTTTTGTTTACTATTAGATGATCTTTACAACCAATTCTTATCGAGTCTAACATTAAATTACTTCTAGGACAAGTTTAGGCCACTGTGACTGTTTTGTCACGCTTTGTCTAAGTTACCTATATCATAAAGTACTTAAGTGTTTTCTGTAAAAGATGTACATCTTTTATAGAACTCATTTAAACCGACTTTTATAAAAGGAAGAGGTTATCAATTCGTCCGGATCTTTTTTTATGTATGTTGATTATTCAAAGAGGCATGGACCGATTTGGAAAATTCTTTTTTTGTTTTAATGGGTATACTTGCGAGGTGGTCACATAGAAAATTTATCCTAATCGGTTAGGTCGGCTCGGGGGTGAAGTCGGTTTTAAGTTTTAAAAATGATGTAAATAAGCAATTTTTCATAGCTAAAAAGCCTAAGTAACTAAATGTTTGTTATTTTTTCGCGCTTTAGAAATACATCGGCAGCGCTGTCGAACTCTTGCGCAACCAGAACCAACTGCTCTCATCCCACGGCAACGCAGCGTTGTACGCCGCGCTCGGCGCTTACGTCGAACTCGACGGGTACTTCCTCGAATCCGAGCCGTGCTTGGTCTGCAACAACCCAGAAGTGCCAATGACGACAATAAAACTACCCACTATCAAGGTTGGTAGACTCGAAAATATTTTATAATGTCTCTCTTTCCCTGTATCTCGTGTCCTACGAAGAATAAAGTCGCTAAAGCCACTACTATAACCTAAGAGGTCAGTGTGATTTTCATGTTTGTATAAGGCCTCAACTTCAGGCGTGTTCATCACTTCCCTACGCAAGATGGAAATGGCAAGGTTTATAACTTTTTAGTTATGAAAATTATAACATACTATCTGTGCCCGTGGGGGCTTCGCTCCCTATGAGAATTTCGGGATAAAAACTATCCTATGTCCTTCCCTGGGTATCAAACTATATCCATATCAAATTTTATCTAAATAGGTTCAGTGGTAGCGTGAAGTGGTAACAAACAAATATACAAACTCACACAGGATAGGATGAACTGAAGTAAAAAAAGTACCTCTTTTGGGATAGACTGACATCAAAAACTTTGTGGTTGCACACGAGAACAGTATCGTAGGACGTGTTTCTTGTCACTGAGTAAAAAAGAACTAATCCCTTGTACCGCACGCAGATCGACTCGAAGTTCACGACGACGACGCAGATAGTGAAGCTGGTGAACAGCCACATGATCAGCCGCATCAGCCTGCGCATCGGCGACATCAAACGCAGCAAGATGGTGCGCACCATCAACCTGTACTACAACAACCGCACCGTGCAGGCGGTGCAGGAGCTGAAGAACAAGCCCAGTGAGTCACAGTCTAAATTCATTTATCTTTGGACTAGCTGCGCCCCGCGGTGTTACCCGCGCCTAAAGTAGCCTGTGTGTTAATTCAAGGTGTGCTTCTTGCATACCAAATTTTATCAAAATTGGTCCAGCTGTTTGCACGTGAAGACATAACAAACATGTGTATGTTTGTTATGTCTTTACATACTTAAACTTTCGCATTACTTTTGGGCGCAGCTGGTACTTAATAATAAAATTAGATATGTGGACGGACATTGTTACGTCATAATTATTAACTAAGAATGATGTCTAATTTGAAACGAATGTCAATTTGTAAATGTAGATCACGCTGCCTAGAAATCAAAACGTTTATGCCAAATTTTACCTAAACATTGTATTGACTAGAAGGCAAAATACCTTCCTTGCAAAATGACTGCAGAATTTGAACTAAACCTTGAGCCTCCACTGTTACATCACATGGCGACCCATTCACGGTATCGTGTCAGTCTCTGGAAAAATGTATACAGTCTTGATGGTTTTGCTAGCCCGATAAATAAAATAAATAGAAAAACCACTGACAACACGTTTAAGTAGTAGTCACTTCAGTAATGATAAAATAAAAAAATTCATGTTATTTTTTTGTTCCAGGCATGTGGCACAAAGCCAAGCGAGTGCAACTTCAGTCCGGCCAGTCAGAGGTCCGCGTCGATTTCCCGCTTCCGATCGTGGCTTGTAATCTCATGATGGAGTATGCTGACTTCTACGAGAACCAACAAGCTACTGGTAAGCACGTTTTCGTTTCGTTGTTTTTATATTAGTAGTCAAACGCAAATGCTGGTTTGACGACGGCTAAGATGATTTGCGTGGATAAGTCAAGAAGATATGAAGTTTCACACATTTATCAGTGGTATCACGTCTAATGTGTAAAACGCTTTTAGTATATAAAGGTGGGTATTTCTGAAAGTAATATCTTGCATATCATTACTACAGTATGATTTTGTTCGCAGGCGAGTCACTGCAATGCCCCCGCTGCTCTCAGTCGGTGCCGGCGAACCCTGGCGTCTGTGGCAACTGCGGCGAGAATGTATTCCAGTGCCACAAGTGCCGGTAAGTATTTGCGTTCAATTTTAGACTAGTTTTCTTTCACACATTAGTAAATAAAAAAAATGGAACGCTGGTGACGTCCTAATTTGTGAAATGATTTTAACCCACTTCTAAATAGGAGGAGGTTATCAAATTAGTCGCGATCGTTTATTTTTTTTATGTTTGTTTACCGATACCGAAGACGCCTGGACAGATTTCGTTTTTTTTAAGTATATTTGTCAGATTGTCCGATAGAATTTTTATCAAAATCGATTGTGCACTTTAGGGGTTTTTAGTTAAAAAAAATATCTGGAGAACGGACACAGATATCCTTCCTTTTTTTTGTGTGATTTTGTAGATAACCATTGAGTTACTATTTTTCCTTCAGCGCTATAAACTACGACGAAAAGGACCCGTTCTTGTGCCACGCGTGTGGCTTCTGCAAGTACGCGAAGTTCGACTATACGCTGACGGCGCGCCCGTGCTGCGCCGTCGACACCATTGAGAACGACGAGGAGCGGAAGAAGATGGTGCAAACCATCGGCGCCTTACTAGACAAGGCCGACCGGGTCTATCGGCAACTTGTGTCCAACAAGCCTGTGCTAGAGGTAAGGAGTTTGAGATAGGTTGGGTTCGACTACACGCTGACGGCGCGCCCGTGCTCGCCGTCGACATCATCGAGAAGGACGAGGAGCGGAAGATGGTGCAGACCATCGGCGCCTTGCTGGACAAGGCCGATCGGGTCTATCGGCAGCTTGTGTCCAACAAGCCTGTGCTAGAAGTAAGCAGTTCGAGATAGGTTGTGTTCGACTACACGCTGCGCTGCGCTGTTGACACCATCGAAAACGACGAGGAGAGAAAGAAGATGGTGCAGACCATTGGCGCCTTGCTGGACAAGGCCGACCGGGTCTATCGGCAACTTGTGTCCAACAAGCCTGTGCTAGAAGTAAGCAGTTCGAGATAGGTTGTGTTCGACTACACGCTGCGCTGCGCTGTTGACACCATCGAAAACGACGAGGAGAGGAAGAAGATGGTGCAGACCATCGGCGCCTTGCTGGACAAGGCCTATCGGGTCTATCGGCCTCTTGTGTTCAATAAGCCTGTGCTAGAGGTAAAAAGTTAGACAGGCTTTTTGGATATTGCGGCTCCAAGCAGACAGAGCCCTGAACCGAATGACTCGACTCAAAGGCTCCATTTATCGTGATGGTAGGCAAAAGTGAAAAAAAAAGAAAGAAACCAGTGATAGATTGGAACAGTCGTAGCAATTATTTTTTTGCACAGGCTATTACTCCGTCGCAAATGCAAATGAATCGCCCGTTTTAGTCAGACACTAAATTGAGTGTCTTGATCATTGTCCAACTAGTACTGCATAAATATCGTGACTGTTTCGTACTAAAATTCTGAAGGAAAAACAGCAGAAACTGATTTCTCAAACTTTCTTCAGTCGCTGCTCCACAAGATCAGCGAGCACCGCCTGGAAGGCCGCACAGGCGACGAGAACAGCAACGCCAGCAACACGTCGTTCAGCGGCGCTCAGATCAACCGCGTCATACAGACGCTGGCACACAAGTACTGCGTCGACAGCAAGGGCCACTTCGAGGATCTGTCCAAGATCATACAGAAGGTGTTGGCTTGCAGGTAACATTTTTATTTTAATAGTACATTACTGCAGAAGGCGGGAAATAGGGTATTGCCGGAGGAGTAATTTTCCATTTTTAGCCATTCTAGATTGTATGTAATTTCTTTGTTAGGAGCAGCGGCCAGGAATGAATTCCATACTTACTTTCCTGGCCTAGGCCAAGAATTACAAACTGTCAGTCTTCTTTTTACTGCAATAATGCCTACATTTCCGAGCATGTTTGAGAAAATCATTTTTTCTCCTAAATTACAGTGACAAAAGACAGTATCAGACGTACTTCGCCTTGCAATGACAGTAGCCGAATTAATTGTATGATTAGTTGATATAGATAAAAGCGCGAACGACAGTCCCTAGTTAAATTGCTGCAATAGCACAATGAGTTATTTCTTATAATGAGTGGAGGGGAGTTTTTTTATGGGCTAAGATGTCTTCGTTTTAAAGCATAATTCGCTTGCAAAGGCTCAAAATAAGAAGACATCCCGCAATATGTCACCATTTCTTTAGACACTGTAATTTGGGTGAACAATTTTTTCAACGCATTCTTTACCAGCCCATATCAGTCCACTGCAGGACGCACCATAACTTAGCCAAAGACCTAGATTTTTGTGTAAAAGAACACCATATGCCGTCGAATGCGACAAACAATACGATTACAGTCATACTCATAAGAGCAACAGAGATAGCTATCAAAGTGACATGTGGCAAGTCTTTTAGTACAAGTATCAGTTGTTGTAAGTCGGGGTTATATTCCTGCTGCTTCTTAGCCAACTTTTAGGTCTATTGAAACAAGATCTGTAGCTCGTTCTAGCAATAACAATACAATACGCTGACACAATTTTCTACAGTCACTGTTTTGTTTCTAGGAAAGAGTTGGTGACCTACGATCGATCTCAAAGCGAGCAACTCAAGGGCGACACGTTGCCGGTGTACGCTGGTCTCGTGCAGAACTACGACGGAGACTTCACTAAAGGTATGTTAAGTCTAAAGACGTTAATTACCCTTCCTTCGCTCAAACCCGTCGGACTTGCGAAAGGACGGATTCAGCTCGTGTTTGTTACAAACAATGCGTGCGATAGAGATGTCCCGAGACGGTTCCTGTCTACTCAGATGAAAGAATGACGTAGCTAGACCTATCAGCCCAGACTACATGTTTTGTTTCAAATTTGAAACATGTACTCCGATTATTTTAAACCTAATAGTCTGAAGTTTCTTTGTTTGTATTTGGTGTGGGTAAGTGGCTAACGCTAGTGTTTGATTCAAGCTGCCAATGCCATACCATCACGAAAGCCGGAAGCAACGGCTTAACGTGCCTTCCAAATCATGGGGAAGCTCGAGATTTTTCATTTGTGGTCACTCACCCGACGTACCTCGCCAGGGGTTGCTTAACTTGCGAAAGCGCTAACAATGCGTACTCCTAACGGGTCACCGAGCTCCTCCTGAGGTTAAAACCCGTAATTTGGTTTTAGAATCCGGCGGCGGTTGCTACGGCTGCTCTCTGGCGTGCGCAGAGCAATGCTTGACGTTGCTGCGAGCTCTTGCGTCACAACCGGACCACCGCACGCGCCTCTGTCGCTTCGGACTCGTTCACGAGCTGGTACAGCACAACTTGCACCGTGGTACTCCTCAGGTAGGCAATGTATGATCACAATTTTTTTTGTTTTATTTTTTACGTAATTTTATGTCGTTCTTTTTTTAATGTAAATTGTAAACTTTAAACGTAAGAACGCAGCTTATTGCACGTTATCACAATTCGTGAAAATCAATTGTATGTAGGTATATCTATATTATTTTTAATTTTTAAAAGACTATATCGTGCCTTCAATGTAAAGGCCACCAACCAATGGACCTGAAATGATAGCGCCACCGAATAATTTTTAATGTGTTAAATTTGTTTCCAATTTTTCCGCAATATGGCGAGGTCCTGATTAATTTATTTGTTAACCTTAATGGATAAACTTGCTACAAATCTGGGATAACTCCGTCTTTGTACTGTGCTTTTAATCTGAAATTATATTATGTGTGCGAAAAAAAAGAGAGCACCGGTACAGATAGAGACAAATTGAAGTCTGGAGGCGAGGCCTTTACCCAGCAGTGGGACACTATTAAAGGCTAATAAACAAAACAGGCGTGAATAAAGTTTTACAAACAAGCCCATATTAAACACTTTAATTTTGACAGTGTCAAGAAGAGGTCCGCGCTCTGATCTGCCTGGTGACTCGCGACAACCTGCCTGCGACCGAGCAACTGTGCAATCTTCTATCGCAGCGGATTACTCTATCGCTGATGGGCCATGCTGCTTCACAAGACCATAACAATTCGGTAATATTCATTTCAAATTAACCTTTATGTCACAGATGTATGGACTGTTTTGGCACGAACTTTTGAATATCGTATAGATATTTAAAAGTTCACGCCAAAACAGTAAAAAATGTGTGTACATTGAATATATTTCCAAAAAAAAAAATTGGTGTGATGGAGACGTAGTAAAAGAGTAAGAATTGAAAAAAAAATATGTCTGTACACGCTAATCTCCGGAAATACTAGACAGATTGGAATGAAACTTTTTTTGGTATATGGCCAGCCTGGAAAACATATAGGGTATAATTGATTTTGGAAAATGGAACACCTGATGCAGAACCAACGAAATTATAAGATTTATAAAAATTACGTCTTAGAAAAAGTTGTTCAGCCTGCTGAGCATTTTCCGGAGTCATGAAGTCCACGCGAAGTCGCGGGCTTCGGCTAGTTTTTAAGTAAAATTTTAAAGCTGGAATTTTGATTAATCTATATATATGTATGCTATAAATTCAACGTATGATTGTTTTTGTAGGTGCGACCGTTAGTACTGTTGCTGGGGTCTCTAGTGAAGGTGCAAGATTCGACAGAATGCTGGGAAGAAAGACTACGGTGTATTGTGAAGCTTTGGGTCTGGTAAGTTGTCATCATTCATGAAATGTATTATAATAGAGCACATTGTGTCTTAGGCCATTGAAATCAGTGTTCGAACAACCCAATAGGAACTATATAAATATACGGTTTAATTCTGATGTTACCTATATGACCGTCTGTTTTGCGTATGAAATCTTACGTCTACCTCTAGGCATCCAGTGACAAATTTCGCACGCGTAATGGGTGAGAAATGCCACTTATGCAGGGAGAGTGATCATTAGGGTGTAACTTGCATCACGCGACCTATTCTGCTATCTCTTTCGCACGTTAAGTTTGTAACAGAGATAGACTGAACACGTGCACGTTTGACGCAGTTTACGCCCTTACATTTCACTATACTAACAGTTCTACCTTGGTTTTTAGGGTGCCGTACCCAAAGGGTAAAAACGGGACCCTATCACGAAAACTCCGCTGTCTGTCTGTCTGTTACCAGGCTGTATCTCATGAACAGTTATAGCTAGACAGTTAAATTTTTTACAGATGATGTATTTTAGTTGTTGCTGTAATGATAAATCCTAAAAACAGGATAAAATAAATATTTAAGATTTATTTCTCACACAGCAAACGTGATTTTTTTTTATAGATACTGGTACGAAACCCTTGGTTCGCGAGTCCGACTCGCACTTGGTCGGTTATTCAGTAAATGCTTTTGTTGCAGGTGTTGCCCTCAACTGACGGAGGTGGCCGGCATACCGCCCGCCGCGCAATCTATCCTGAAGGCCGATGCTTTGGCCGGCATACCAGGCATCAACACATCTTCCCCCAACTGTAAGTTTCAAGTTGACGCTGCAGTTTGTTTGTTTGTTGTTTGTTTTTCGTGTGTGTAAGTGGGCTAACACTGGTGTCAGATTTTTCAGGCTGCCTAAAGGCATCTGACTTTGCTTGACGACTGCCATACAATGATGACAGCCGGGACCAACGGCTCATACCTGCCTTACGACGAACGAAGGAGCTCAAGAATTTTTATATGCCATTTGTGGTCACCCATCCAAGTGCGGACGACGCCCGGTATCGCTTTACTTGTAAAAGCACTAGTAAAACTATATCACACTAATATTATGAAGGCGAAAGTTTGTGAGTATGTTTGTTATTTCTTCACGCGCATAGACCAATTTTTATAAAATTTGGTACGCAGGTAGCTGACACTCTAGATTAACAAATAGGCTACTCTAACCGCGGGAAACACTGCGTGGCGCAGCTAGTATATACATAATATATTCCATAAATCTGCCATTTTAACGCCACCGCCTACTACTGGGCGATTGGCGGGCGCGTCACGCAAATCTAACTGGACTGCGTTTTCCAGCACACCAGTTCGCGCTGCAGCAGGTGGCGCTGCCGTGCTTGCGCTACATGCAGCAAATTATGGCGCCGGTCACTCCAACCCCATCCACCACTTCTACCGAAGCTGATCAAAACAAGGACGCTAAGGTATAAGTACGATAGCAAATTATTTACAACTGTTAACCTGTAGACTAGTTGGCTGGTTTTATTCACTGACGTACGTATGTCCTTAACTTACATCGGAACGTCAGCGGTGGGCTGCGCATTGTCAACCCTTATTCACCTTTATTTCTATTTGCGCAATGCGCTTTAACAAAATAAAAGCCTCGCGACTGCCAGCGGCGCTAAGCAGACGAGATTCTTTCAAGTAATTTTAGGCATTTCTAAGAAAGAGATATAGGTGACTATGCTTTGGCATTGGCAGTAAAGTAGGCTGCTCGCGGCTGTCTGAGGTGTCTTGTTGGCATCTAGCAAATTTAATTGACTCATAAATAATAACACATTGCATTCGAATATCACAAAACACAAAAATACAAAACAACATTACAGAAATAAAAGAATAAAAATGTATGTTTTAGGAGCCAGCCACAACGACCACCACTCCACCTAGCGCCCTTGCCTCGTCTACTGGGAACGTTGTCGTCGATCTAGCAGCGTGGCTGGCGGGCAAAGTGCCGCACTCTCAGTGGAGGAAATTAGTTCCCACGAGGGAACCACTCCCGGCGGACTCTGTACCTTACCCGCCAAGAGACTTGCATCTAGCGCAGAAGTACCTGGGCAAATGGCGCGAGAAGGTAAGAGTACATAATAAAAGTATTGTACCTAATACATAAACTGTGTCGAATCACATTGCTCTCTGTTTTATTCTTACCCCCGACAAAAAAGACAAAAATGTCTGTCTGTCTCGTCTGTGTGTCATCGTGGCTCTGAAACGCATGGACCGACTTTTTTTACGTGAAAGCAAGTGTTCTTGCTGTATTTCTTGCCTAGCTGATGCGGATTTGATGAAAATGGTCCAACCGTTTAAAAGTTATTGGAGTTGAACGTCGGGGCTTTTTGATTTGCCGGGATTAAATAGTTGCATCCTTAACTGCTTTGCCTCAGACCGCGGAGCGAGCTCTTAATGACTTTTGTGTCTAATACGATGTTGTTATCCAACAGACTCTCCTGTCGCACGGCATGCGACAGCTGTCGCTGGAAGACGGCGGCTGGCTGCGGCCTGTGATGTTCGACCCGAGCTCGCGCATCGCTCGAGACACGGCCTGCCAGATGGTCAAGTCTCTCTGCGATTCCTATGAGAGGACCAAGGCGGTAAGTAATACATAGCTCTCATATCGTATGGCATGCAGCCATCAGCCACTGTAGATGGAAAATGACTGCTATCGTCTCTAATGTGCGCTCGCGCACATAATAACCTAGCGCTCGCATGAGAATCTTATTTTCTCTCTTACTTCTTCCGTTCTCTCTCTTTGTTTCTCTTTCTATCTACTTTCTGTGTCTCTTAATGTTTTTATCTTGTTTGTGGTCGATCCGCGAATACAGTGCTAAAGTTTTACACCTTATTCAAAAAAAAAAAATCAAACGTTTGCCAAACCTTCTTTAGTCAATGTATTTTTTGTCTCGTTCTTTCATTATCAAATATTGAAAAGAGGGACAGGTTTTGCAAATGGTTGTTAATTTTTATGAATATGAGGGTTAATCTTTGTTGGGATTATCTTTGGCAATATAATGTAAATAATTGGCAAAATAATGTAAAGCTATAATTTTTTTAGGTGCTGATACTGCTAACGAGTTTCTTGCCCGAGGTGGGCGCAGCTGGAGAAGCAAGCGAACAATTCTTACAACTTTATCAAAGTAAGTTACCATTTCATTTTGTATTGAAACAGAATCACGCCACCTTTTGTGTTTTACAATATTGTTACTTCTTTTTTAGTCCGCTTGGATAGTTATACTCTTCTCGCCGGCCAGACTGTTTGGAGGGGGCTAATGTTTAATACGTTTTGTTGAGCTTGTAATTCCTAAATCGTCTTTCGTAGAAGGCGATTTAGTCGGTTTCCGGCATAGTAGGATAGGGTGGAAAACCGAACCTACCGAAAACCAGCTCTAGATTTTCTAATGTGGTCCCACGGAATATCAGTGTTGCTGTCTTACTTAATTTGCTCTGAGTAGATAGTTATACTCATTTGTATTATTGTTTTATTATAGACTAGCTGGAGCCCGCCCGCAAATTCGTTCGCGTCGCGTGAAATTTAGAAATGACGACAAATTTCAATGAAACAAAGCCTGAGCTGAGCTTTTAAAAACCGCATAACCATCTGTCCAGTACTTACATTAACGTGTATATTCACACAGACGGACAATGTTTTTGTGTTAATATCCTCTTTTTTAAACGGCCACACTATTTTTTCATAAATTTGTTAAATGTACAGACACGTGATCTATTTTAATATAGATAAAAGTTTATATATTAATTTATTTTTAACTTCCTCTTTAGGTTTGGCATCGGAAGCGCCGTGGAAGCAGTTCTTGGCACTGCGCGGCGTGCTACAGCTAATCGCCGACCTGATGACCAAGGAGATCGAACAACTTCATCGCCTTGAGGAGACTACTCTCACCTCTGATCTAGCTCAAGGTATAACCTACATGCCTGTATTAAAAATCTATTTCAAACACTTCAATGTTAGGACTCTATGTAGTTAACGCAGTGCTAATTGATTTTTTAGTATTTAAATACGTTTTCGTATTCGTAGAACTCTTTAAGACTGGATTTAGAGCATGATGGTCAGCGCTGACGTGGGTCGAACGCAGCTATATTCATTAAAACTTATGAACGGAAACCATCGATCGAATTCGATACCGTTTAACGTCGGTCGAACAAAAGGTGTGTTATTAAATGACTGTCAGCGCGTACAGCTGACCGTCGGTGATGCACTAAAACCAGCCTGAATATGCTTCTAACTCATTTTTGCACTTAATCATACTTTAAAAAAAAACCTGCAATATATCGTTGTCGTTAATAATATTGTCGATTATGTTATTATACTCCGTTTTGTGTGCAGGATATGCTCTAAAACGTCTGACGGAGCTGCTAGGCCTGATTCTCGAGGAGGGCGGCGCCCGTCGCACGTACAAGACGCGGCTGGTGGGCGCGGTGCTGGGCGGCTACCTCGCGCTGCGGCGGCTCGTCGTGCAGCGCACCAGGCTCACCGACGACACGCAGGAGAAACTGCTCGAGTTGCTGGAGGAAATGACTACGGGTGAGATATTTATAATTTAATCGACTTATCCTGTGACAATTTTAACTGAGTTATTATATTAGCGCAAGCCTAATAAGTTCGACCGATGAGTATAATGTGATTTAAAGCAATGATTAAGGTACGGCTTGATATTATGACCACTAGTTTCGACTTTTCATATATTGCAAACCACTTAAGGTGGTACGGGCATGTAATGCGCCAAGATAAATACCATATGACGCGGAAAGTGATATACATACAGGAGGGCAACACAGAAAGAGGACGCCCTCCTACTACCTGGAGTTCAACCATCTCCAATGATATGAGGGAGGACATTGTATTAAAAGTAAAAGTACAGGGATCTGGCAAGGAGAGAAGAAGAGTTATGTAATTACAAGTCTTTTAAACTTCACAAATTGTTACAGGCACTGAGGCCGAGACAGCCGAATTTATGGCGGTCTGCATCGAGACGGTGCAAAAGTACCCGCTGCACGACTACCGAACTCCTGTGTTCATCTTCGAGCGGCTCTGTTCTATCATCTACCCAGAAGAGAACGACGTCGGGGAATTCTTCCTCACGCTCGAGAAAGATCCGCAGCAGGAAGACTTTTTGCAGGTAAAATAGAAAGTTTCTTGATTTGGTGATTATAGTTAGTTATTTGATTCCAATGATTGAGACTTCACTTTCTGTCCGAAACACCCTAAGCAGGATAAAATAGAGCACCAGTACCTTGTTCTATTTTAGTTTATGCGGTAATAAAATCTACTTTACACAGCGGCGCTGTTGCGGCGTCGCCAACTTTTTTTGATGCATCTGTATGTTCCCCGCTACTGCGGTGACGCCATGTGTAAGTAGGTATCAGATAAAAACAAAATCCAAGCACGCGGCGCCACAGCTATGGCGGTGCTGAGACTATGCGAATCATTTCTACCACGCTACTAGTTACAATCTATTACTCAATGTATACTAAATGGCATTATATTCTATACTAAATTCTATTACTCAATGTGAATTCTATACTAAATGGCGATGACGTGTCCAGGGCCGCATGTTAGGCAACCCGTATTCGTCGTTGGAGCCGGGCATGGGCCCGCTGATGCGCGACGTGAAGAACAAGATCTGTACCGACTGTGAGCTGGTGGCTCTGTTGGAAGACGACAACGGCATGGAGCTGCTTGTGTGCAATAAGATCATGTCTCTGGATCTACCCGTCAAGGATGTCTACAAGAAGGTATGTGTGGGCCTCTGATAAACGACGTGAACAAAATAACCGTCCTGGTCTGTGAGATGGTAGCTTTGCTGGAAGACGACAACGGCTTTGAGCTGCTTGTATAAGATCATATATCATGACTTACCTGAAAAGGAAGATTTGACTATTGACTCTTCCGCTGAAACGAGTCACCCGATGAAAACCAATTGTTTTGTATGCTATAGTATGTCTTAATGGTTCGGTCCGGTCCATTAGACCTCAAGCTTTTACAAGAATTTATTAGCTTTTTGTCTTAAGGTGAATGCAAAGGGCTCTTCATTAAACTTTTTTCGCTAGATGGCGTTAATTTCAATATTTTCAGGTTTTATTAAAATTCTTGTGTAATGGATTACTGGTAGGCAAACATTTTTGATCGGCGAGCCTGTAACATACTCTTTTATTTATTTAATGGCATACTTTTATTCTTCAGTCAACGTATTCAGAAAAATGCTCCAAAATAAAATCTGTCATTTTTTCTCGTATCTCTACACTCACTCACACTACGACAGGAGCTTCAAAAAGCATGAAAGATGGCGTAAACCGTTGTTATAGATTTGAGTATCGCCACTAGATGGCACTATTATAAAAACTTAACTGGATAGCGCTTATTTTCAGTAATTTTTTCGAACAGCCGAAAATCATTTTAAACACGGCCGGCGATAAAAAAATGATCTCAGATTGCATATTTGTCAACCACAGCTTTGACTCTGATAGCTAATCAAGCCTTGTGTCGGGGCACTCGTTTAGAGTTTAGACCATTTGGTGGAAGGAAAAACCACCGCGCAACAAACGTCGTCATTGTACCTACATGCATTGTATTTTTTAATAAAACCAAATCGTACACAATGTTGTTAAATTTTCTTTTTATTGAAGTTTAATTTTTGTTACTGAAAAAAAAAACAATTCATACAGATAGAATGATACATAATGATAGTGATTTCTTGCCGACATAAATTGTTAAATGTTGTAGTCATTATTCTGTGCACAGTGACTAAAAACAACTTTATAGTTTATTGCATATTGCATGTTTGAACTTGAAATGATGGATGATGGAGACGGCAAACCCATAGAGTTAGGATTGTACCTAAAGGTACCTAGAGAGGACACTCCAAAGAAATCAAGCAAAAAAAAACGAGACCAATTTCAAATGTCGTTTACACGTTGTCTATGGAATGAGTGCTAATCAGTCCCCAGTACGGCGGGAAAGTAAATTGAAACTCAATTTTTATAAAAAAATATTAATCGTTTACTGCAAAAATCTTGGGAATAATACTTAAAAATGTGTGCTTAGATTGACTTACTGGGTTGTGCCGGCCTGCAGATCAAATATAATGAAAAATTCTCGAGGTTTTTCATTTCACTGGTAAGTTGTTTTTAGCTGATTGAACCCACTTTCGTTAAAACTTTGCATATAAAAAGATGGCAAAAATGATTACAATAAACATTATATACTACAAGAATTCCTAAGCTTTTTGTATAAATTTTTATCAAATACGTGAATTTCCGCCAATTTTTGACCATTTTCGACATTAAACTTTACGTCAAACTCATATCTAGTGATTGCCGTTATCGATAAACACAGGTATCGATATGCTTACGGAAAAGGCAAAAGTACGGCCTAAATGGGCCTTGTGTTATGTTAATTATTATAAAACTATTATTATTTTTAGTAACCGACTTCAAAAAAAAAGGTTTACGTAAGTATATATCCTTATGGAAAATTTCTAAATTTTATTATGTTTGCTAAATGTGGCTGGTTATGTAATTTGTTCGTAAATCCGTAAAAATATACTTAGTGAATTTTAAAGTGCCTTTGTTGTTGATTTGTTTCAAACGTTATTATTTACCCCGTAAGCCTTAAAGGCCTTATTCAAGAAAGACTACTGAGACATGTCACTAGAGTCATCGAACATTTTGACATTTTGTTACTGTATTATATGTGGTACCTACCTACATTGTTTTGTGATTGCGTCAAAGAAAGAGTATAATGTTTTCAGGCTATACTTACTTATAATGTATTTTGTTACGAAACTGGAGTTCGAGATTTGGAGTAAAATGCTCACACTCTTCTTAGGGTATTTCACTACGGAACCAAAGATTGACACACAAATATGGTCTTCCAAACGTCCGATGTCCAAGTCGTCAAGCAGTCGTAATCAAAAATTCATCGCTGAAGTAGTATGAGGTATGAGTTACTCGCCGATATCGCTGGATAGTAAGTTATAATAGTTTATCAACGGATACTCAGTTTGTCACGTGTTCGCTTTTATATACGCCTGCCTAGGTACCTAGATATTTCTAGAAAATACATGTACTTGACCTTCCGTGAGTTCCGTGATGCCGGCTTAAGAATGTTCGAGTGTATGACATTGCAATTGTGTGAAGTCGGGATCATTCTGGAACATTCCACAACCACCTGTATAGGTAATTTTAAATCATTCTTAACATTCTACATCCTTCTAGATTATTTTATAAACCAGAATATTCGCTATTCTTCTTTATTCTTCTAGCAACTTCGCGACAATGTGATTTGCTTTATTCGGATCTAACTTCAAACTGAGATTTTGTCACCGAGTGACATATATAAATTAAATTGTAGTAGTGTTTCTTAATCTATTAAATCATATCGATGTGTAAATGATAAAGAAGTCTTATTTAAAGATATATTCCAATTTTCCCTGGCTTTGGATCGAACCCAGGACCTCCAGTGTTATTTTTTGAGGGCGCCACTATCGGAAGTCTAGTCCCTTAACACTGCGATACACATAATAAAAGAGTTTATACGTAGTAAGTATCTGCTTTGATTCCCTACAATAGACGTTTAATATCAAAGGAGTTTCTGTTGCTGGCTGTTTATAATTACATTTTAAAAAATGTTGTAGTATGTATTTTATGGTTTCACTTCGTTATTAAAACATCGATCCATCAAATCTATATCTATACATTTAATAAAAGAGTAAAAAAGTGTGTCTGTACATTAAATATATTTCCAAAAAAAAATTTGTGGGCGATGGAGACATAGTAATAGAGTAAGAATTAAAAAAAAAAAATCTGTCTGTATGTCTGTTTGTACACGCTAATCTCCGGAAATACTGGACGGATTCGAATGAAACTTTTTTTGTTATAAAGCTATTAAGCCTGGGCAACATATAGCGTATAAATGATTTTGTAAAATAGAACGCCTGATGCAGAACCATAATGGTCCAGCTAAACTATAAGAGATATAAAAATGTCGCCTTAGTAAAAGTTGTTCAGCCTGATGAGCATTTTCCAGAGACATAAAGTCCACGCGAACGAAGTCGCGGGCTTCGGCTAGTGTTATATAAAAATTGCTATGCCAATCATCACGACGCGTAGCAATTTTATCGATAAAAGTCGATTGTGACCTAAGTGACGTAGTCCCCTGCACTAGTCGGATTACAACACATGCATATTTACGCACACTAATGCACGCAGTTTTTGGTCTCGCCTTTTTACCGCCTATTTCCAGTCTTCTTACTTAGATCATAAGTCTATGGGCAAACCTCTGTTATAGTGAAACAAAAAAAGAAACACTTCTGCATTTTCCTGACACGTATTTTCCCATTGACCTGAAATAAATTTTAAATATAAATATAGGTATCTATACAAAAATGTATACGGACAAATCACACAGACTTTTAAATCAATCAAACCCAAAACAAGTTCGAGACTTGTGTTTCAGTGTCAAACATGGCGGCAATTTGCAACTTAGGGAAACATATTGAAACAGATTCCAATATGAAATGTTGAATCACATATAGTACAATAACAATAATAAAAAATATCACGAGTCCGTTCGACCACGCAGACAAGAAAGAAGTCCTGGCAAAAACGTCATCCGTGACATCCGTACTTTTCTTGCACCGTCGTGGATGAAGGCATTTTTGCTCATTTTGACTAAACAGCCGGTTTTATACTGCGGCGACCACTGAAATGTGTATACATGTAGCGTGTCACTACTATCAGACACCCAGGCGACGTAAACAAATCTCAACTGGATACAACTTACCTATAATAAATTATATTAAATATTCTAATGATTTCAACTTATGTCATATCGGTATATCGTTTCAAACCTGCAAGCACTCGCTTCCTCGACTTAGGCGGTCCCGAATACACGTAACGTTGATATTTCTTCCTATCCGATCTGGTAGCCATTATTCTCCGAAATTATAATATAGCACGACAAAATTGTAACACATAATCTAGAGATGTGCCGTTGCCGGCAACATCTGGTAGATACAAACCCCACCAAAAACATACCTCTTACAATGGGGGCCAAGTTCCAATCGGCTAATTGTTCGCCTAAAACAGAGTTTTATAATAGACTAGCCGAAGCCCGCCACTTCGTTCGCGTGGACTTTATGTCTCTGAAAAATGCTCATCAGGCTGAACAACTTTTACTAAGGCGGCATTTTTATATCTCTTATAGTTTAGCTGGACCATTATGGTTTTGCATCAGGCGTTCCATTTTCCAAAATCATTTATACCCTATATGTTGCCCAGGCTTAATAGCTATATAACAAAAAAAGTTTCATTCGAATCCGTCCAGTATTTCCAGAGATTAGCGTGTACAAACAGACAAACAGACATACAGACAAACAGACAGACATTTTTTTTTAAATTCTTACTCTATTACTACGTCTCCATCGCCCCCAATATTTTTTTTTGGAAATATATTTAATGTACAGACACACTTTTTTTACTGTTTTATTATATGTATAGATATAGATAGAGAGAATTAATTTTAACCAAGTGTTACTTACTGCACGAAAACCTGCCAAGTTCAAATTTTGAATTATTTAATTACTTCAAAACTTGGCATTGGACTGGATTTCAACTCTTTTTTAGGCGAACAATTATTAGCGGATAGAAACTTGGCCCCCTTTTTAACAGATATGTTTTTGGTGGGATTTCAATACTTTTTTCAAGAAATCGTACTTATTTTTTCTTTTTGTGCCACGCCTGCTATACAATGTGCATTATATATACATGACAATATTTTGTTTCCCCTCCCCCCTATCCTCCTCCCCCCTCCTCATCTAAGTTAATAAATATATTTTTTTTAATTCGGTATTAGATTGAGCCAACTCACGCTTGACCGATTTCTTAAATTTCTGTTTTTTTGTTAATTTACATAACATAATACACGACCTGTGTGCCAAATTCCATAACGCTATTACAATTGGAAGTGGCCTAAAGGTTTTGATTACCGGTCAGTGAGTCAGTCAGTGCCAAAATTAGCTATTTTCACAGGGTCATATTTCAGGATCTACTGAAGCTATATCTAAGAAATTTGGCATACTGCTTTTGTACTAGTATATAATTACGTAGGTACAATTTTATCTCTGTCCTTGCAACAGGCACTTAGCTACAGGGGGTCAAAAGTAAATAGTGTAGGTTCGTGTAAATAGTGCACGGCATAGGCGCGGCCTGTTGCTGGAACTTGGCCTACGCACTACCGTGCGCTTGGAAATCAAAAAGGGTCACGGCGGGAGTGCACATTACTAGTGATTGCGCAAGTAAAGCCACACCGGGAGTGGTCCGCACTTAGATGGGTGACCACAAGTGGCATAATAATGTCTTAAGCTTCTCGGTTCTTTGGAAAGCAGATACAAGCCGTTGGATCCAGCTGACATTATTAAATGAAAGTCGTTTAGTTTTGTTAGATTCCTTTAGGTAGCTTAAAAAATCTGACACCAGTGTAGGCCATTTACACACATGATTTATTTTGTTTTTAGTATTTGTTGTTATGGCAGAACAGATGGCAACAAAAATACATAATTATTTGTGAAAATTTCAACTATCTAGCTATCGCGGTTCTTACGATACTGCCTAGTGACAGACAGACGGACAGACGGACAGACAGCGAAGGCTTAGTACCTAATAGGGTCCCGTTTTTACCCTTTGAGTACCCTAAAAAAAGAGTGTGTACTCGATGGCGTGTACTTATGTACCTACACGCGTTAGTTAGAAGTTATACTTCTTTGACGTGAACATAAATACAGAGAAGATAAGTACGACCGCAGATTTTTTTAATAAAATATATCCAATGAATATTTGATATTAATATTAATATCCGATAAATTAATTAACAACTAATTTATGAACTATCTCCACGTGAAGGTTTTGCTAAATTGCTAATTTGATTGTTCATATAAGTAGATTAGATAAGTCACGTTCAGAAGTTCGTAGGTTTATTGTGAAATTCTAAATAAAAAGTAAAGAATATTTTTTCGGTAGTATTCATAGTAATCAATACAAACATTAGTAAGTACTTATTTTTTGTTTATGAATAGGTACATGTTTACCTACTAAGCTATACCTATCATTATTTCTTTTAATTAATATATGTTTTGAAAAAAATAATTGTTTCAGTTTCAGAACGAACTCATATCGTAGAAATTAGAAATATTGTGGAGACTTGGAGAGAAATGCATTCGGTTTCAAAAGCAAACAACGTTGCCGTCTCGTGCCGCTGTGTACCTACTACACTTTGCGCGTTGCCTGCTGCATGAAGAGCAGCAACGTAGCATTCTGACTTCTGACCGCGCTGAGTCTTCTGACTTAATACTACATTTAGATATTTTTATTACAGCGCCATCTAAATGATGTCCAAGTATGTCGTTGCAAGCATTGAGCTGTCAAATTAGACAAATGCAGTAGTTTGTAATAAATCTGCCAGATGTCACTCTAAAATGAATTCTATTTATTACACACACATTGTTAGAAATGTTAATTTTTGTCTTGTTTTAAATATCGTTTTTCTTGTAAAGTACTGTAAATTATTATGACAGACTTTAAAGGCGAGCACTACAACTTCATGAAAATTGGAAAATCGATTGTAATATGAGAAACACTATCTACATTAAGAGAATTGCTGTAAAACAAAATGTATGGACGGCCAAGGTTCGCAATCACCTTAAACTCCTTGATCGTTTTTAGGTATGGTGCACTTCGGGTGAAGGCGTGGATGCCATGCGCGTAGTGTACCGTATGCGCGGTCTACTCGGAGACGCGACTGAGGAGTTCGTGGAGACCCTCAGTCAAACTAACGCTGAAGCGGTGGACGACGAACAAGTGTACCGCATGGCTAACGTGCTGGCTGACTGCGGTAAGTATTTTTTTAGCTAAGGAATTATCATCAGGTTTTTTTAAGTCTACTGCAGGAGAATGACCCTCTCTGTACTACCAAAGCCAGAGCAGCCAGAGGATTTGGCCTACACTCTCTCCACGCTGGCCAGACGGGTGAGTGAGGTTTCACTGATGTTTATAAGCTTTGTTTTGCTTGTATTTCCGAAGTCGCCTTCTACGACATCCACGGAAATACTTGTAGGGGTCCTATTCTACTCTGCCGGAAACCACACGGTACACAGTACGGCACAGCACGGCAAAGAAATAGTTTATTTTATAGAGTTGCAGATGTGCTGTTTAATCTTTAGGCCGGATAATTCACGTTGTAGCGAGTCATTTCACACGCTTGCTAGTGGAAGCTTACATAGTTATATACATAAAGAGTGAATAAAGTCCTCTATCTATATAGGTACGTAATCCAAATTTATGTAAGACTTATGATAAAAGAGTAGCGAAAATGATTTTCGATCGAGAGCGCGTAGTTATGGCGGCGGTACTACAAATTTTATCTCACGATTTTACTTGAAATTTTTAGAAAGATGTTTTGTTGCAAACAGGCGGCATCTCAGCGATGCTGGTGCGGCTGGCGGCCATCCAGCGCGTGGGGCTGGCGCGCGCGCTGTGCTCGACGCTGCTGCGGCTGCTGGCGCTGTGCGCGCGCGTGCGGCGCTGCGTGCGCGTGCTGACGCGCGCCGACACGCGCGCGCTGCCCGTGCTGCTGCACGCGCTGCACCTCGCCGCCATCGAGGAGAAGGACATGCCGCGCGCCACCCTCGTCTACCAGCTGCTCGAGGTCAGTGCTTACATAGCAATCACACAAACTAATACAAATCACATACTATGTAACTTTGACTACCGCAAACTAACACCTGAATCTATTAACCACTAGCTGTGCTCGTGCTCTTCGCTCCCCGCGGGAATTTCAGGATTAAAACTATCCTATATCCTTCCATGGGTATTAAACTATAACCTAATCAAATTTCATCCAAAAAGGTTTAGTGGTTGAAGCGTGTGTAACAAACAAACAAATATACGAACTCACTTTTGCTTTTATAATATTAATAGGATAATAAGTAGAAAGTCTAGTACGCTACAATCATAATGTGCCTGTGGCATTAATGTGCCTACGACAGAATACGACAATGCCAAAATGTGCAATGGACTTAATCAGTAATGATCATAAATTTTTACCATATTTTTAGTGTCAGGTTTACAGTTTGCAACAATTTAGAACGTCAACTTAGACACTAGAAGATTTTACATTAATTAATGTCAATTAATACTAATATCATTTTGTTCGTGTTTTATTATATGTTTTATTTTTTTTGTAAATTTATTCATCAGCAGCATGAACTGATAGTACTGTAGAATTTGTAAACAAATATAATAATTAGTTCAATATTTTTCATATTTTCAGATCATGGAGCGCATATTATCAGTGGCAGCAAGCGAAAGCCTTGAGTCGTTCCTGCAGTTCTCACTAACGTTCGGCGGGCCCGAATACGTGCAAGCTTTGCTGAACTGCACCGAGTGTCCAGGTTAATATTTTAAATCTATCTTCCTTATGCAGGATTTAGGATGCATGCGGTTCAATAAAAGCTTTACAATGCTGTGATTTAACAAGTAATGTCATTTCGTTGTTGACAGTTTAAACGAGACTAATATAGTAAAATGTTTAACAAAATATGCTGAAACAATTTAAGGGTAAATGTAGACCATGATACTGACTTTATATATCTGTCTATGATTAACAAATCTTATTGATTTTAAAACAAACCATAACTTAGCTTAGCTTTTTTTGACACTGGTTCTGTCTATAGATTATAGGAAGTTTAATTGAAAATGGTGTCTATAGGTATACGCAACAACCAAGTCGCGCTGGGTCACCTTACACGCGTGCTGGCCGCCCTGGTCTACGGCAACGATCTCAAGATGGCGATGCTAGTCGAACACTTCAAGCCAGTATTGGACTTCGACCGACTGGACTCGGAGCAGTGGACCGAGGAGGAGTTCCGTATGGAACTGTTCTGCGTGCTGTGCGCCAACATAGAAAGAAATTCCATCGGAGGCACGCTGAAGGACTACTTGATATCACTGGGGGTGGTTCGAGACGCGCTCGAGTATATTGTGGTAAGTTATAAGTTAAAACATTGTGCTTCTCCGAAATAAAAGAATGAAATGAAATATTTCTTCAGAAACTAGGTTTTCACGGGCACTTATTAAGGCTGACACGTAAGAATATACATTGAATGCTTATTACGTACTTTGGCTTTGAACTTTCAGAGCCAATATATATTACGTTAAGCCAAGTAACTACGGAAGCTAGGGTCGACCCATTATGTCATACGCTTGCAATTTTAAATACGCGTTAGCCCGTGGAACTTAGCGCCGCTTTTGTTTATCAAGAAATAGATCTGTACCCATGAATATTTGCGTCAAAGTATTTGTATCACCTTCTACGTTTTATATGAAAATTAAATTTTCTTTTACGTAGGAAACGTACGATGGAGGCGCTGTTTATTTTACTATACAAAGCGTATTCGAAGGCGATGCAAATGCCTTGATTCGCTGTCTAAGGGTACTGCATGCGGACTTGCTAGAGCAAACACGCAAACGAATGCAAACGTTAAGTGTTGATTTTGTTTCTGAAACCTTCATTGTACCTAAACAAATACATATACAAAGACAACAGAGCAAACATACAAATGCGGACTTATCCGATAGTATTTATTAACTACGCTTTTAGTAGGTCAACGTTTGGAAAGAAGACCTAATTAAAATTGTTGTCCACAGAAACACGCACCGTGCGTGAAGCCGACCCTGGTGTGTACGGACTCCGACGAGCTGAAGGAGTTCATCAGCCGGCCCGCACTCAAGTACATACTGCGGTTCCTCACCGGACTCGCGGCCGATCACGAGCCCACGCAGGTGACTACTCAACTTATGTATTTTCAACCCCCGACGCAAACAGGGGTGTTATAAGTTTGACGCCAATGTCTGTTTGTCTCTGTCATCGTAGCTCTTGAACAGATGGGCCGACTTCGATGCGGATTTTTTAAGTGAAAGCAAGTTTCCTTGCTTTGGTTCTTAGTCCTTATATTTGGTGAAAATCGGTTTAGCCGTTAAAAAGTTATAGGGTAACCGCTTGAAAATCGGGTTTTTTAAATACTTAATAAACTTCACTTATTCTACGCGTCCACTAAAACAGTGGGAACATTGTCGTCGAATTTAACGCGATATTAGTAAGTATAGTGTTGTGCATGGAAGTATACCTGTTTGCCATTTTTTAGCTCAACTTCAGTTGTGTAACTAGCGCTTAAACTTACATTCACCTCATATGGACATCTCTCTTTTTCTCCCTCTCGCAAGAGGTGACGTAAAATTAAATTGTCTGATACTGATTTCTTAACACCAAAACTTGTACTTTTTGTAGATGCTGGTGTGCGAAAAAGTGATACCCATTGTGCACCGACTAGAGCAAGTGTCTTCTGGCGAACACGTGGGCTCGCTCGCGGAGAACCTTCTGGAAGCTTTGAGGTCTCAGCCGCAGTGCGCAGCCAAAGTCCAGGAAGTGCGGGACTTCACCAGACAGGTAAAAGGATTCATATTGAAAACACTTGTAAATAGTGATTCACAATTTTTATCTTACGGCCTAGAATCCAAGGGCTGCAAAGCTTAAGGGTCCCTCGACCCTAGACCAAAATACAACTTTCCATACAAACGTAGTCTACGTTTTATTTCAAAACGACATGTCCGATTTGGGCAAAATTTTGTAATTTCAAAGATATTGCAATTATCTAGGTTTATAACTAGTTTTCGACATAAAAATATGAACTTGAAATAGAATATAGTGTTTTATATAATTTTTGACCATTAGTATGGGAAACTTCTAAATCGTTATATTTTCTTTCCAGTTCATAATTTTAGTATAGGAAACCAGTTATAACCCTAGATAATTGCAATTTCTTTACAAATACCAATTTTTACTGGAATCTGACATGTGGTTTCAAAATTAAACGTAGACTACGTTTGTATGGAGAAGTCTAGGGTCGGGGGACCCTTAAGAAACAGGTTGCTATTTCCATGGCATATTAAGAATACTCAAGTTTTCAAATTGTTTAATCAAAATACGGGCCTAGAGCTCGAGCGTGTCGAATTAACTTTTTCGATCATGATCTATCTTGTACTCCGGTAAATATAGGTTTCTGCTTTGACACAAAAGATCATTCTTTGTTGATTCTGCAACTTTCTTGCGATTTGTTGTCATTTTTTTTCTTGAATACAGGAGAAGAAACGCTTAGCCATGGCTGTGCGCGAGCGTCAGTTGGGAGCTCTTGGCATGCGCAGCAACGAGCGCGGGCAAGTGACCGCGCAATGTTCTCTGACGCAGCAAGTCGCTGAGCTAGCTGAAGAGGCCGGCGCAGTGTGCTGTATCTGCCGCGAGGGGTATAAGTACCAGCCTACCAAGGTGAGTAATTTTTGACTCTACAAGAGGAAGATTGGTTTTAACTTCAGTATCAAAGTGTATACAAGTTACTTATAGCCTGTTTGACAAGTGACAAGTGATCTTTGCCCTTGTCTGTGCCTGTTCACACTTGTCAAAAAAGCTTAAGCACTGAGGAACTATCACCACAATTTATGGGATTGGACTAGTGATTGTTGGTGATATGACTAGCTAATGCAAGTATGCGATTCTCTCGAATTTAAACGTCTGTAAGACTGAAGTCAACTGCCTTAACTCTCTTAGATACAAATAGACATTTTGCTATTACAATGTATGTTTTTCGCATTGTGGTTACAAGAGCTTGTAATACATTGTGCAGGTTCTCGGCATCTATACCTACACGAAGCGCTGTCCGGTAGAAGAGTTCGAGGTGCGCGCGCGCAAGACGCTCGGCTACACGACCGTGTCGCACTACAACATCGTGCACGTCGAGTGCCACATGGCGGCTGTTCGGCTGGCCAGGGCCAGGTACAGTACTCTTTATACACCTTCAATATCTCTTCTAAGTCTACCTAATGAAGTTTTTCAAAAATATGGGACCCCAGGTGGCAGCACAGTAACGTCAGATAATGAATGGATGGAACAAAGAAATCTGTCAACGGATGGTCCAATGGCAACTGTAGCGGTGCTTGTATATATTTTTGGCTTTGAGTGCCTTTGTGATTTGCCATTAATGTTGATAATTCGGTGATTAAATTAAAATGCAGTGATCTTTTTGCGAGTTAGATGACAAGTATATTTTGCTATTTAAATTACAAAAGTCATGGATAAAAGGAAGTGGGAACAATTGTTAACCAATAAACATGCGCACATACGGAGTAGGCAGAGCTTCAATGGCTGCCACAGCTGACCGTTCCTCACGTGATGACGATGGGCGGATGGTTGCGATGTTCCTCCGTCAGGGGGCTCCCCAGCTGCTGGGGAGCCATTAGCAAAAACAGCAACAGTTGATTGGATGTGACGTCACGGTGCTGCCATCTAGTATTTTTGAGACAAAAAGCGCGCGTGCAAGACGTTTGGCCACCTCACCAGTCATCTATTCTTGTAAATAATTTCAATAGTCTTACTTCTTACTTGGATAGAAAATCTATGTATATCTGTTGTGCATGAATGGTATATCTATTTGTTGTGCAGGGACGAGTGGGAGAGTGCGGCTCTTCAGAACGCTTCAACGCGTTGTAACGGCTTGCTGCCGCTGTGGGGACCACATGTGCCCGAGTCGGCCTTCGCCAGCTGCCTGGCCAGGCACACCACCTATCTCCAGGTCAGTACCAGTGTATGCCGTCTTAAACCTGATACCTGACAGATGTGCGAAAGGGACAAAGAGTTGAGATGGATATAAAAAGGGGTTACGCAGCTAGCGTAAGAGCTATAAGTTAAAACTGGATATATTATTGAATTTTAAATGATGCTGCTTTCTTTTAATCATCTAAACAGGGTTATAGTAAGTTGTAGTCTAGTGTAGCTACACAGAATTAATATGAGTTTTACATATCCAGCGCAATATGCGTCCCCGTCTCCCGTTCTCGCCTTGTGGAGGGTGTTGAGTGGTCGGCTGGGGCGCCTGTCCGCCTCGACAGGGCGAGAGCGGGGGAGAGGTACAGTCACGGGGAACGGGGACGCATAGTGCATATTTTAGGAGATTCTGCATACAACGTGGAAGGGACATACCTCACAGGCCTACTGGAAGATATCTCTTTTGAGATAAGTAGTGCCTTTGTACAACTTATATTTTATGAATTCTCTATATACATTTTCCGTGTGCATAAATTGGTAAATAAATAAATAAATAAATAACAGTCAAAATATTTAAAAAACATTAACATTTTCATACGAAAGTGTGCAGCCGTACGGGCATTTTGTATTAGAAAGTTGTTTTTTTTTTGTATTTTTACTGTTATTTCATTATCATTATATGGACTACAGTGATCTAATAGTAGTAGTAGTGGTTCGAGTTATTACAGGAATGTCCCTTCAACGTTGTAATAATACTTATTAATTCTGTGGTAGCGTATCATGCTTTTAACGCATGAAGTGAAACATCTAAATTTTCTAGACATTTTTTCTTTATTTATTTAACTTTATTACAATACATGTAAATTAAGGCTTGAGACCTTTTCTACCAGTCAACTAACAGGTGATGCTAAGAACTTATTTACAAAGATTAAGAGAAAGGTTGTAACTGGTTGGCCCGTCTCCAGGAATGCACCGGGCACCGCGACATCGGGCACACGTGCACGGTGCACGACCTGAAGCTGCTGCTGCTGCGGTTCGCGCGCGGGCGCACCTTCCACGACGACACGGGCGGCGGCGGCCCGCTCTCCAACATGCAGCTGACGCCCGCGCTTATACACATGGCGCTCTACGTCATCAACACGTAAGTGCGACACCCGTACTTTTAACTTCTCGTATGCCGTTGTGTAGGTTACGCGAGAATGCATTGTTTAACTATTGTGTTTGATATTCCGGCATATAAGGGGTAAATTTTCAGCCCACATCACCCTTATAGGGCAAGCTTCCCTTTTTTGCTCTATTCTCTAAACGGTCTTTTGTTCTCATCCGGTGCTTTTCCGCCGATATCACAACATCGTCTGACCAACGGATCGGTGTTTAACTGCTATTGTGTCTGATATTCCGGCCTACATGGGGTTAATTTTCAGCCCACATCACCCCACTGTTGGCCAAAAGATTCCCTTTTTTGCGCTGTTCTCTAGCGTCTTATGTTCTCATCCAGTACTTTCACGCCGACATCACAACATCGTCTGACCAACGGATCGTGTTTAACTATTGTGTCTGATATTCCGGCATACAAGGGGTTAATTTTCAGCGCATATCACCCCACTGTTGGCCACAAGCTTTCCTTTTTTGCGATATTCTATAGCGTCTTATGTTCTCATCCAGTACTTTCACGCCGACATCACAACATCGTCTGACCAACGGACCGGTGGTTTTCCCTACTAGTCTAGTTCCCTATACATGTACATTAGTAGCTACGAACTCGGGTTGAATGGGTCAAATGATTTCAAATGTTTGGCTTTAGAAAACTGATAAAAATGTTCGGACTCAAAAAGTCAATATGAGTTAGAGTAAAATTAGTCCGTAGATAATGATGGCTTATGGAATTCAGCAATTTAACTCAACATTTGATCACTTTAGTCTTCCTATGGATGTCGTAGAAGGCGACATAGGATGGCAAGCGAAACATAGCTTATACCTTAACATTAGTAAAACCTCTCGAACCCGTCTGACCAGCACTGCATCTGACTAAGTCCTCGACTGCTCTGGTAGTACAGAGTGTCGTGCTCTTGTAGTGAAGGCTATGTATAATATCACGCCTGTTCTCCACTGGGCTAGGCTGACAAACCTCTTTCCATCATCTACACTCATCAATCTCTTCACACATGCCGTCAGTTACGGATACTTCATCTTCTTTTATAGAACGTCTTCGATCAGGTCGCAGAATATTGACAAGTGAGCGTGTATAAAGGGCACTGACAAGTGCATAGATATCACTTGTCAATATGTAAACCAGGCTTTGGGAGTCTACCACTCAATGCCGACAGACGAAATCCCGGTGAACGCTATACCGACAGTTCACTAACTTTTTGTGCATGAGACCGACAGAAGACGAAATCGAAATAGTTAATCCCGACTGAACTCTATCCCGACTGTCAGTTTGACCGACACAGCATTAAATCGATAAACTGTAGATCGACTGAATCATATCCCCCAATGCTGTAGACCGACAGAAGACTAGGCTGACATGGTTTATTTCGACTGAACGACATCCCGCCAAGAAGGAAAACGACAAAGCACAATTACGACAAACGAGCTAAATGAATCTTGTCGTACCTACCGTATATCTTGTCAGGCCTTACATTGCCAAAGCTCAGACTAGAGAGGGCTATGCTCGGTATTTCTCTACGTGTTCGCATTAGAAATAACGAGGAGATCCGTAGAAGAACAAAAGTCAAGTTCAAAATCCATCAAAAGAATTGAGATCTAAATGGCCGCCAAGTTCTTTAGAGAATCCTGATATCTATTAATAGTACCTGAGCGATTGAGCTTTGCTCGGTTATATCTCAAACATTAACAATTTTTTTTAAAACTTGTCTAAAAACAATAAAAATTAGAAAATTATATATAAACTTGAACATAAAAAAACAAAAGCAAGTCACCGAGTAGGTTTCGAACCCGTAACACTCTTTCTTGCCGTCCGCGTCTTGAACCGCTGGGCCAGACGGATAGTGGCCGGCAGGACGAAATTGCACCATCTCTCCCAAACTTTTCACTGCGGCTCTAGACGACACAATAAGGACACTAGACTGGGATTCGGCAGGCATTCATATCAACGGAGTGTACCCATCACATCTGCGTTTCACCGATGTTTTAATATTGTTTGCCGAGACGCCAGAAGATCTTCAAAAAATGCTTAGTGAACTGCATGATGCATCACTTAGGGTAGGTCTCAATATGAACATGTCCAAGACGAAAGTTATGGTGTCGCATACATCTAGCATCTTGAACATAAGCATAACTGTTTGTGGGAAGAGGCTGGATGTAGTCGACAAGTACGTTTATCTTGGACACTGTTTATCTTTTGACAAAGATCTCAGAACCCAGGAGATTGACCGGCGTATACAGCTGGGATGGGTTGCATTTGGTAAGCTTGCGAATGTGTTTAAAAACAGAAAAATACCACAATGCCTCAAAACACGTCTCTTCAACCAGTGTGTCCTGCCAACCATAACTTATAGTGCCGAGACATGGACTCTTACCAAAGGAACCATGCACAAGATTGCGGTTGCGCAAAGAGCCATGGAGCGAGTCATGCTCGGCATCAAACTGCAAGACCAAGTCCGCAACGTGGAGATTCGCCGTCGGACTAAAGTTCACGATGTACTCTCTAGAATTGCGGCTCTTAAGTGGAACTGGGCAGGACACCTGGCTAGAAGAAACGATGTTAGGTGGAGTAAGGCCGCCACCGAGTGGTATTCCAGAAATGGTAAGCGCAGTGTGGGACGTCCTGTGGCTCGGTGGGTTGACGATATCAGGCAAGTCGCTGGCAAGAACTGGATAGTAGCGGCCGCGGACAGAATGGGATGGCGCAGACAAAGGGAGGCATATGCCCAGCAGTAGGTTTTTGAAAACTGATGATGATGATATAAATAGAACCTTATGAAAATAAGCAAAGCAAATTTCCGAATCGTTTTATTCTGCGTCCTATGTGTCCCACCCACTACCACTTCAACGAGCTAGTCCGCTGAGCTATGTCAGTGATTTGTAGTTATTTCTAATGCAATCACGTAGAGAAATACCGAGCATTGTCCTCTCTAGTCTGAGCTTTGGTAATGTTAGGCCTGACAAGATATACGGTAGGTACGACAAGATTCATTTAGCTCGTTTGTCGTAATTGTGCTTTGTCGTTTTCCTTCTTGGCGGGATGTCGTTCAGTCGAAATAAACCATGTCGGCCTAGTCTTCTGTCGGTCTACAGCATTGGGGGATATGATTCAGTCGATCTACAGTTTATCGATTTAATGCTGTGTCGGTCAAACTGACAGTCGGGATAGAGTTCAGTCGGGATTAACTATTTCGATTTCGTCTTCTGTCGGTCTCGTGCACAAAAAGTTAGTGAACTGTCGGTATAGCGTTCACCGGGATTTCGTCTGTCGGCATTGAGTGGTAGACTCAGGCTTTGGAGCCCTTTTACACATTGACAAGCCACAAGTGCGAGTGCCAGTGACAAGTGATATAGATTAGGAGGTCACGACAAATTTGGTAACGATAAGGGATATGGCTGACTCTGGTTTTATAGAATAAAGAGCACCTCTCTGATGCTAAATATGTTGGTCTGCCTGCGTGGAGTGGTTGCGTTACTTAGATATGGCGCCTGAAAAGTTAGTTATCGTGACCAAAAAAAAAATGATAAGTGATATGGCTGACTCTGGTTTCACAGGATTAAGAGCATCTCTCTGATGCCAAATATGTCGATCTGCCTGCGTGAAGTGGTTGCGTTACTTAGATATGGCGCCTGAAAAGTTGGTTATCGTGACCAAAAAAAAATGATAAGGGATATGGCTGACTCTTGTTTCACAGGATGAAGAGCACCTCTCTGATGCTAAATATGTTGGTCTGCCTGCGTGAAGTGGTTGCGTTACTTAGATATGGCGCCTGAAAAGTTGGTTAGCGTGACCAATAAATGATAAGGTAAATGGCTGATTCTGGTTTCACATAATGAAGAGCACCTCTCTGATGCTAAATATGTCGATCTGCCGGCGTGAAGTGGTTGCGTTACTTAGATAGGGCGCCTGAAAAATTAGTTACCTGGACAAAAAAAAAAAATTATAAGGTAAATAGCTGACTTTTGTTTCACAGGATGAAGAGCACCTCTCTCATGCTAAATATGTCGATCTGCCTGCGTGAAGTGGTTGCGTTACTTAGATAGGGCGCCTGAAAAGTTAGTTACCTGGACAAAAAAAGAAAATTATAAGGTAAATGGCTGACTCTTGTTTCACAGGATGAAGAGCACCTCTCTGATGCTAAATATGTTGGTCAGCCTGCGTGAAGTGGTTGCATTACTAAGATATGTTGCTTGAAAAGTTGGTTATCGTGAACAAAAGAAAAAAATAATAACGTAAATAGCTGACTCTCGTGTCACAGAACAAAGAGTACCTCTCTGATACAAAATTTGTCGGTCTGCCAGCGTGAAATGGTTGTGTTGTGAAACTTAGATATGATGCCTAAAAATTTGGTTATCGTGATGAAAAAATAATGATAAGGTAAATGGCTGACTCTAGTTTCACAGGGTGAAGAGTACTTTTCTGATGCTAAATATGTCAGTCTGACTGTGTGAAGTGGTTGCGTTACTTAGATACAGTAGCGTGCGTTCATACAAACACATGAAATTGTCTACCCAGTGTCACCCTAATATTGATGGTGCCTTCACCGATTTGGAAAATTCTTTTATCGAAATCGGTTGTGTAGTTTGGGGGTGAAGTGTATTTTAGTTTTGAAAAAATATTTGCCTGTTAACATAATGAGGTTTAGTGCACAAATGGACTATAGTTTATTTTACTATTTTTGAAATTAGACAATTTTAATACCACAATTTTTGGATATAATGCAGTCAAAGGACTAGACTCTTGAATAGACGTGAAATTATGTAATTATTTTTGTGCCGTTCTGGACTAAACTTTAGAAAACTTTCTAAATTAAATGCTCTTCTGAAAAGTTGACAAAACTGTTGTTAGTACAATTGTGAACTGCGGCATGTATATTATAATATCGGATACTAACGATAAATGTATTTTGCTCGATATGCAGCCGTTCAGAGTCAGTCATTTGCCTTATACTTTTACTTTTGATCACGATAACATACTTTTTAGGCGCCATACCCATATCTAAGTAACACTAGAACTTCACGTAGGCAGACCGACAAAACAAACAAGACTTCACCGACAAATTTTGTATCGGAGAGGTACTCTTTGTTCTGTGATACTAGAGTCAGCTATTTACCTTATTATTTTTTCTTTTGTTCACGATAACCAACTTTTCAAGCGACATATCTAAGTGACGCAACCACTTCACGCAGGCAGACCAACATTTTTAGCATCAGAGAGGTACTCTTTATCCTGTGAAACCAGAATCAGCCATTGGCCTTATAATTTTCTTTTTTTGTCAAGGTAACTAACTTTTCAGGCGCCTATCTAAGTAACGCAATCACTTCACGCAGGCAGATTGACATATATTTAGCATCAGAGCGGTGCTCTGCATTCTGTAAAACCAGAGTGAGCCATTTGCATTACCATTTTTTTGGTCACAAATCCAACATTTCAGGCATCATATCTAAGTTACGTAACCATTTCACGTAGGCAGACTGACATATTTAGCATCACAAAGGTGCTTTTCATCCTGTGAAACTAGAGTTAGTCAATTACGGCATAATTTTTTTATTCACGATAACCAACTTTTCAAGCGACATATCTAAGTTAAGCAACCACTTCACGCAGGCAGACCAACATATTTAGCATCATAGAGGTGCTCTTCATCCTGTGAAACCAGAATCAGCCATTTACCTTATAATTTTCTTTTTTTGTCCAGGTAACTAACTTTTCAGGAGCCCTATCTAAGTAACGCAACCACTTCACGCAGGCAGATCGACATATTTAGCATCAGAGAGGTGCTCTTCATTATGTGAAACCAGAATCAGCCATTTACCTTATCATTTATTGGTCACGCTAACCAACTTTTCAGGCGCCATATCTAAGTAACGCAACCACTTCACGCAGGCAGACCAACATATTTAGCATCAGAGAGGTGCTCTTCATCCTGTGAAACAAGAGTCAGCCATATCCCTTATAATTTTTTTTTGGTCACGATAACCAACTTTTCAAACGCCATATCTAAGTAACGCAACCACTTCACGCAGGCAGACCGACATATTTGGCATCAGAGAGATACTCTTAATCCTGTGAAACCAGAGTCAGCCATATCCCTTATCATTTTTTTTGGTCACGATAACCAACTTTTCAGGCGCCATATCTAAGTAACGCAACCACTCCACGCAGGCAGACCAACATATTTAGCATCAGAGAGGTGCTCTTTATTCTATAAAACCAGAGTCAGCCATATCCCTTATCGTTACCAAATTTGTCGTGACCTCCCGTTCTAATATATGCTCTTGTCACTTGTCAGTGCCTGTACACACGCTCACTTGTCCCTTGTCAATGTGTGAACACGTCATAAGTGAGTGTATCGGCAGGTCTCGCGTGGCGGCGCGCGAGGTGTCGGCGCTGGAGGCGTCGCTGGGCTGGCCGCCGGCGCGGCTGCTGGAGTCCGCGCACGACGCAGAGGGCCCGCTCTACTTCCTTACGCTCACCTTGCTGCTCTACCCGCACGCTAAGTATGCTACACTTCTACCAAACATAATATTACTAACGTAAATACGTGGGCCCGTGAATAGGCAAAACTGGAGTTGCGCGGTAGGCACACAGAGATGGCAGCACTCACGACTAGAAAAAAGTGACGAAGGAAGTGTTGAATATGCTTTAAAAATATCGTTTAAGTTTATATTTAATCAAATAAAGTACCACTTTAATAAAATAATAGTAATAAAGGTTTCAATATTTTAATCATTACCTTACATCGCCATCTAGTGACAAGAAAGAGAATTAATTATATTTATAAGGCGATGGGTAGGCATGACTTTTACATAATCTTTCTTCTTTTTGAATGAGATGAAGATCTTAGGGCAGTTTCGGTTGCACCAGCTGTGCTGCTTTAGAACTGCTACTGCTACTTCCAGTTAAGCTCGTAATACACATATCTGTAAATGGCATACTAGATGCTGGTAAACCAGCATGCCAGTTACTGATATTCCGTGAAGCAGCGATGCACATGCCTTTATTTCTGGAAAAATAAAGCAATACTTTGTGATGCAGATGGCGCTCGATCCGCGTGGAGCAACTGAAGCGCTTGCTGCTGATCGGGCACGTCCGCAGCGTGGCGCCGGCCGGGCCCGCGGCGCGCGCGCTGCCGCCCGAGCAGCGCGCGCCGCGCCCGTGGCCCGACTATAAGCCCTACGCCGTGCTCGTCGCCATCGTCGACCAGCTCTACAACGTCATGTTCAAGGTAACTGCTCGACACTGGGTGCTGACGCGAACTAACGCGAGTCAACACAGTTGGTAAGGCTACACTCGACACAGTAAGGAAGGCTCCTGGGTCAAAAATTTATTTGGTACTGTTAATAGAATAGGACGTATAATGTCACTTGTCATTGATAACCTGATTTTAGATTTATTATTTCGGAAAAACTGATACTAAGAGCACTATTTGACTCCAAGAAATTGTGACGATATAAGTCTTTATTTCATACAAATCCCATAGAAAATGTTTGTATTGACGTTTAGACAAAAGTAGGTATCTGATATTTTTGAAAACTTCCATATAGGTATGAGGAATGGAAAAGTATTCTTGGCCCATCGTTAGATCGTATAAAAATATTGCATACGTATTTTTTCTTTTTTTTCGAAAAAGTAAAAATGACAAATACGACGCATTTAACTCCGGAACTTTGATGCTATATCTTTTTAAATTTTACTTTTGTGATAAGCAATGAAATAATAATTGGGTCTAATATTTTTGGCTAATCTAAAAGGCGGTAATTATAATCATCTTTTCTGACCCTGTCGTCACCAGTGGGCAACACTGATATCAGAATTATCAAGCTGCCGAAAGGCATCTAACATAGCTTGTTGATTGTTATACAATGACAGCTGGAACCGACTTTACGTGCCTTCCGAAAAACGGAAGATGTTGATAAATTTTTGTGTCACTTGTGGTTCCATCAAGTGCGGGTCACGCTGGGGACTGCTTAACTTACGCAAACGCTAAAAAAGCGTATTCGCCCTTTGCCAAAGAGCTCCTCAAAAAGAGTGTAATGTGAGTAGACGTGTTGTGACTCTAAACGCATCTACATTCATTACAATCTGCAGTACAACACCAGATTGTTACTGCAGATTGTACACTTCATTGTGCCGCGTGTAGCCTGTGGGCGTGACTTGCGTGACCCTTAAATTTTCAGGCCCTAATAACGAGATCTAATATATTAGTATATGATAACATATTCCAAAATCTAAAATGATTTTAAGTTTTATCCTCTCTCCGGTTAACTGGGAGATAATGTTCTTAGCCTCTTTCGTTTAAACATATACTTTTTCTTTGTAAGAATTTATTTGAATAATGAATGGGTACGACGCCCAGTTGATCACCAGTATGATAAAAACATGTTTCGAATTTCTTTGCCCATACTTTTATGCAATCATATTGACGAACGAACAAAAGCCCATACATGAATAATGTGTTTGCATTCATCATATGCAGCCTAACCCAGTATAATGCACATTTCTGACAGGACCAACTGACTTGACATTTTGCTGATTTATATAAACAATTTTGAAAGTCGCACGTCATGGCGAGCTTCAGCTCAAAATTCCATTTGCAAAGTTCACGGTGATAAAGCTGTGAGCGAACACGCCCTGCGGGTGTCGAGTTTTTTCTGACATTTCAACCTAAACTCGGAGGAGCATGGTGGCTCGGCGGGAGTGCGCATTGCTAACGCTTTCGCAGGTAAAGCGACACCGGGAGTGGTCCGCACTTAGATGGGTGACCACAAGTGGCATAAAAAATTCTCAAGCTTCTCTGTGCTTCACAAGGCACATATAAGCCGTTGGTCCCATTTATCGTTGTATGGCAGTCGTCATGTTATGTCAGATGCCTTTGGGCAGCCTGAAAAATCTGACACCAGTTATTCGTATTACGGGACTTACCGCGATTAATATAGTTTTTTGCCAGACATTTCGACGGCCCATCTATTAAACGATATTAATCGCGGTAAGTTCCGTAATACGAATAACAGTAATTGTGACCGTGAAACTCTAAAATCATATATCTGACACCAGTTTTGGGCACCCACACACACAAAAAACAAACAAACAAACAATCTTAAACTTATTTGCAGAATGTGGCCGCGACGACAGTGGATCAGTGGCCGGTGAAGCTAGCAGAGTACATTCGGCACAACGACGAAGCGAACGGCAAAGCTGCGGAGAAGATCGTCACTACTTTGACGGACGAGCTGCTCCCGTGTGCGTCGTTCGCGGAGTTCTGCGACGCGGCCGGCTTCCTCGAGGAGATCCCTGACCCAGACGCGTTCCTCCAGGCGCTGCTCGACGAGCAACCTTGAGGAAGGCCTTTCGTGCCGCAATGCCTCAGCTACAACGGATGCATGGCATGTTAACCGTCACAAAACACACCCAATGTAGTTAATTTGTCCAAAATATACCACACTATTTATCGTCTAACAGCAATGACTAAGTGCAGCGTGAAATAGTTCAATTTGTCAAGTCGATGCGTGCGACCGCGGCGCGTCAACACATCCTTTCACCGGTCTGGGTCAAGGTTCGACGTCGATATATTATCGTAATAATCCACATTAATTAATGTCACATGTAACAATTATATTCACCGCTTGTAGCCAATTAAATTATTCGGTTTGTCGTCGTGTATCCTCTTGTATTTGGTGCTTGAGTTGTAACAGCTTTGTGTTTATTTAATAAATAGTTTCTGCTTCAAATGTTTTTTATTTTTCATCTAATTGCTCGTACAAAAAGTACCATGTTATTAGAAAAGTGGTCTATAAAAAAGTAAATAATCGGCCTGGGTATATGTCATATTGTAAAGTTTAATCAATTGCACTGTATTTATTGAACAATCTAGAGACTATAATTTATTTCTCGACTAACACATTATGTGGATTATCGTTAAATAGGTCTTTCAAAAATATTGTGATCTTGTGAACACCATCTTTTGATTTAGAGATTCGTTTCTGAAATATTTGGTTTTATAGTGCAAAAGGAGTTCCTTTCCCTTACCCTTTCTACTAAACGGTTGTTTATGGACACGTGAAAAATTTACGGCAGTAGTATTATTTATTGAAATTTCAATCACGGTCAACTATCTGCTCCAGGCTTTTCCAAACACGATCTGATTTATTTTCAATAATATATAAACTAACAATACCACTGACTGACTGACATAATTGTTTGCCCTGTTGCGGGGTTGGTGGGGTTTAGGTTGATGCATGGTGGTATAGAGGGTGCTTCAGTGAGTACCAGAAAAATCTGACATTTGAGGATCTGCAGAAACCTGATGTGGAAGGGGTACGGCCTGCAAAGACGGTTGGGGTTGGGGGCGTGATTTTTTTTCCAAAATGTAGGGGGTTGTGAGCAATTTGACGAGCGTCATTTGTTTTTTGATATTGTTCAAAATCCAAGATGGCCGCCATACAAGGACAATTTCTCCTCATACAAACTTACCCATTTTCTGAACTGGAAACATGTCTCAGCATACCTCAACAGGTTCACAAAAGACCGCGGGCTGCTTGCAGCCCGCGCATCGCCCGAAAAGCTAGTTTTCAATATAAACTTAAGCCACCTAAGCGTAAGCCTGAAATTGTCTGGATGCGCAATTATGCAAATATAGATTTAGACCAGCTTAGGAAGGATGCCATAGAAACTGATTTCACTAATATTCTTGAAGCTGAAACGATTGACGTAAAAGTTTCTTTACTGAATGCCTCCATTTTGAAAATATATGATGCTCATTCACCTGTTCATGCTGTAAGAGTTAGGCGGCCGCCAGCCCCGTGGATTGGTAGGGGAGTTCGAATGGCCATGACACGTAGGGATAGGTCTTTTCGTTTGTACAAGCGCGATCGATCTGACGACAACTGGAACGCATATAAAAAGGCACGTAACTTGTGTAATCGAATGGTAAGGGCAGCTAAAAAGAAGTATTTCCATGACCAATTGTCTAACTCCTCTTCGGCTAATATATGGAAGTTCTTACATTCTTTAAATTTAGGTAAAACTTCTACTCCAGCATCTTCTTCATTCTCACTAGATGATTTTAATAATCATTTTTTGAATTCTTCTTCTTTAGATCCTTCTGCCAAACTCCGTACTATTTCTAGGATTTCTTCCATGGCCAATCTCCACATCGAATCTTTCACTTTTTCTCCCTTAACTGAGGATGACATTCGAAAAATTATTTTATCTTTACATTCAAATGCGGTTGGTTGTGACGAAATCAGTAGACAAATGATTATGCATATTCTTGACATTTTGCTTCCAATTATTACACATATTGTAAATTTCTCTCTCTCCTCGGGCTCGTTTCCCACCCTTTGGGGAAAAGCATATGTCACTCCTTTGCCAAAAGTCTCAAATCCGCAGGCGTTAAATAATTTTCGACCCATTTCAATTTTACCTTATCTTTCTAAAGTGTTAGAAGCGGCTGCCCACGCTCAGGTCTCCGCGTTCATTCATGAAAATTGTCTTCTTACTCCCTTACAATCAGGTTTTCGTCCTGGGCACAGTACCGCTACTGCTCTTCTTAACGTCACCGAAGATATTCGCCTTGGTATGGAGAATTCGTTGGTCACCATTCTAGGTCTAATAGATTTCTCTAATGCGTTCAATATGGTTGATCACGACATTCTCCTGGCAATTCTCGAATACATGAAATTTTCATCGTTAGCTATGAGCTGGTTTTCTTCGTATCTCCATGGTAGGCAACAAGCGGTTCGTATGGACCGTAAGTTATCGCAATGGAAGGATATTACTTCAGGTGTCCCTCAAGGGGGTATCCTATCCCCTCTGTTATTTGCTACTTTTATAAATCTTTTGTCACACTCTATTAGCTGCTCTTATCATTTCTATGCAGATGACCTACAAATTTACGTACAAACCACAGCGGAAAATATTGATTCTGGTGTAAGTCTACTGAACGCGTCTTTGTCCGGAATTTCATCTTGGGCTGAAGACTTTGGCATTCAAATCAATGCGTCAAAGTGTCAGGCAATCTTAATTGGTAGCTCCAGACAACTAGCGAAGATCGATATCAGCTCTGTTTCTGCAGTTATGTTAAATAATACAAATATCTCGCTTAGTCAGTCTGTCAAAAATCTGGGCCTTATTATGGACTCAACGTTTAGCTGGAGGGATCAAGTCACTGAGGTCAGCAGAAAGGTTACTTACTCTCTTCAATACTTGAATCGTTTTAGAAACTTTCTGCCTATTAAAACTAAAATTACTTTGATACAATCCCTTATTCTCCCCGTAATTGATTATGCTGATGTGTGTTATCCTGATCTTAACGCAGATCTTCTCAATAAGCTAGATCGTCTTATTAATAATTGTATCCGCTTTATTTTCTGTCTTCGTAAGTACGATCACATCTCCTTTTTTCGATCTAAGCTTTACTGGCTTCCTGTTCGTCAGCGCCGACAGCAGAGAATGCTTTGTACTCTTTTTTCTATACTAAAGAATCCCCTCTCTCCCCTGTACATGAAAAACAAATTTCGCTTTCAGTCCGAAAGCCATGACCGTGAGCTTCGCTCTAGTCATACTCTTCTTCTTCACCTTCCTTTATTTCGCTCTTATTTTATGTCAAATTCTTTCACTATTCAGGTTACACGACTTTGGAATGCCTTACCCGAAGACATAAAAAGTATCTCAAATAGGTATTTAGTTAAGAAGAAAGTCCACACGCACCTTTTTGCTAATTTGTTGCAGCAGAACTAATCAAATCATTATCTTAAACTGTTTTTATATTTTATATTATGTATATTTGTGTATGTTTATTAATGTATGTATTAATAATGTTTATCTATGTATATGTATTGTTTATGTAAGTTTATTATATATATGTATATATTATAGTTTATTATATATATATATATATATCTTTACGCGCCTGTCGCTAATAAATTTAACTCTGTTTTTCCCAAAGGCTGACTGGTAGAGAATGCGTTAGCATTAAGTCCACCTTTTGTACCATTATGGTCAATAAAGATTTAATAAATAAATAAATAATAAATTTAAAGGAAAACATATCGGCTAAGTAGGGTTTACGAATTAAGAGTTATAGGTAAAATTTCATACATATTTAATAGAAAATTCGTTTTTAATCCCGGGAACTCAAAGTCGGCATTTGCAACTACGGACTACACTGCTCCTGGCCCGACACGTACTTGGCCGGTTATTTTTCCGCACGTGCAATTTCGTCGATGGCCTAGATTCGCAAGATTTACCTGAGAATAGTTTGTCAGTGCTCTTACGATGTACTTCGGCAGTACGACTAAAGTGCTCTAGGTAGTTACCTATTTAACTCACGACGACTGGGCCGTGACAGCAGGAACCTCGGGTGGCATGCGCAGTGCGGCGCGCATTAGCGATCGCAGGTGATGCGCAGATTGCGCCGGAGTCACGACGCAGTTGCGACATCTGGATCACCGACCAATGTCAGACCCTATCTTTTATGCCGACGTCACGCTTCAACATGGGAATTTGTAGCAGAAAGGTTATCGAAATAGCTTTTATGCCCGTCGGGCTATATTAGGCCAAAAGGCATTACATTTTTTTTAAATTGTTATAAAGTTTAAATAAAAATAAAATAATATTACGCTACGGTAAGTCCTCGTAAGCGGAGCGTTGAGGTATATAGTGGTCTACTCGGAAAATCCGAAAGTGCTGACATATTGATGTCAGCACTTTCGGATTTTCCAAACTTACTTATTTGATGTACACATATAGGCAAATCATTAAAATTACACGAGTTCATAATTTTAGATAGATCCGTGCTTCGGAAGACATGGCAATCGTCAAACTAAGTCAGATGCTTCTAGGCAGCTTGAAACCATCTGACACCAGTATTGACTAGATTCTCAAACAGACTAGAAAATCAAACAAGGAAAGAACGTGTTAAGTAAATGTTAATGTGTATGACACCTGTATCTTGAATTTTCTCATAAACTCAATATTGACATGAAAATGTGTACTTAACTTCATTAAAATCTTTCTGAATATACATTGTCCTTTTTTATTAAGTACAAATATTTTAAGGGGTGATTCAGTCCATCATATGGAACAACTTTTCCCAATAAATGTATATCGAAATACGAAAAGAAAATTTTCATTTTTCATAGTAATGATATCACGTGACTACTTCGATTTGTATGAAAACCGAAAAAATATTTTTCGTATTTCGATATACATTTATTGGGAAAAGTTGTTCAAAATGATGGACTGAATCACCCCTTAAAATATTTGTACTTAATAAAAAAGGATATTGTATATACATTTTATGTTAATATTATTTTGAGTTAAGAGAACATTCAAAATAAAGGTAGAGGTTCGGGCAGGCCAGGTGTCTCGTTAGTCGACTATGAACCTTAGACACAAATCATGGGAACAATTCAGTTTTGAATTTGATGATGCTATCTGTCACAAGTAACTTAATAAATTCTAAAATAGGTATTTTGTTTCTTATGTTCGTTGTTGTGTAAAAGCATATAAGAAGTATATTCAAAGCTCTTTGGTACCCTTGTAACTGAAACCACCTTAAAAACCTTACCTTATCTTGTAAACAACCACATCTAAAACCTTAATTGATGTCTTTGATGCAATTTATATCACCTCAGATATTACTTAAACTCGAATAACCGCAGCTAAGTACTTACCTTGAACGTGCAAGTTTTATTTGTGCCATCCCACATAAACAAAACGAAGCACATTAACGAGGCCATGCCGCCGAGCACTCGTCAATCTTCATCAAGTATCTCATCATCCCTAAGAAGATGCATCGCTCGAGTTCATTACCCGCGGAGGCTTCGAGGCTTTTTGTTGCGCGAGAGCTTTTTGTAGCGTAAGTGTAAGGACGTTGATCTTGAACAAATGATCAAGCGATTTAATGATTTGGGCTTGGCACGAGAGTTGGGCTGCACTCGGAATAAATTTCAATTTAATTATGTATGTAGTTGCATTAGCATTTTTATGAAGGCATTGCTGCACGATATTTTTTTAAATTGTCAAGCATAAAATATGCTCTGTCTGCCCCATTAGGGATAAAGACGTGATAGTATGTATGTATAAAATATCATTTCTTGTTTGATTAGTTACATATAGTAAGTACCTGGGCGACCGAACTTTGCTCGGTTATATCTCGGACTGTTGTGGCCGGCAGGACGAAATTAGCGACCGTATTATTCTGCGTGGAAAGAAAAACGCACGAAAACTCGAAAACACGTGTTTTTCCAAACATAAAACTAATCAAGATAGATTGTTTACCCCCGAAAACCCCCATATACCAAATTTCAGCGAAATCGTTAGAGCCGTTTCCGAGATCACAGAAATAAATTTATATACATTCTCTGCCGTGTATCAGAATGGGCTACATGTCACGGTCTCAAGGTAAATCCCAGTAAGTCTCAAGCAATGGTGATCGGTACTAGTGTTTTGCGAAACCGGATTGATTTTGATTGTCTTTCGCCTGTAATATTTGAGGGTTCTGTGATTGCCTTTACCAACACAGCCAAAAACTTGGGTATTGTAATGGACTCTAACCTTAAATGGTCAGCCCACATTAGTGAAGTCAGTCGTAAGGTCCACTTTTCCTTCCACACCCTTAGATCTATCCAATACTTCTTGCCCTTTGAGACTAGGATCTCTCTTGCTCAATCCCTTATCCAACCAACTTTAGACTACGCTGATACATGCTACTTGGATGCATCAGAAGATCTTTTAGATAAACTAGAGCGCTTGCAAAATCTGTGTATCCGGTTCATATTTGGATTAAGGAAATTCGACCACGTTTCTGAGCACCGTGCTCAGCTGAAATGGTTGCCTATACGGCTCCGTAGAGAAAGTCGCCTTCTTTGTCTCCTTTTCAACGTCCTACACTATCCTTCTTTCCCCTCCTATCTACGAGAGCGTTTCTCCTTCTTATATCCTCCAAATTCTCCTTGTAGATCCCACCTAAGAACTGTCCTTAAATTCCCTTCTCACAACACCGCTACCTTTTCCTACTCCTTCTCGGTACATGCAGTCAGACTATGGAACTCATTACCACCTGTTATACGCGAATCTAAAACGATTTCTGTGTTTAAAAGACGAGTAAAAGATCATTATTTATTGGAATCATCTTAATTGTAACCTATATTTTTAATGTTAAAGTATATATTTAATTTATTTCTATATATACATATGTATTTATTTAAGTATATGTGTAATATATGTATAAGTATGTTTATTGTAGTTTGTGTAGTTTTATGTAATTTTAATTTTCTTGTTTCTTAATCCTATGTATGAACACGCCTGTATGCCTCTCTTACATAAACATCTCCTCTCACAGGCCTACTGGAAGAGATCTCTTTTGAGATAAGTAGTGCCTTTGTACAACTTTTATTTTATGAATTCTCTGTATACTTTTTCCGTGTGCATAAATTGGTAAATAAATAAATAAATAAAATACATATAAATAAATAAATATACAAGAATTGCTCGTTTAAAGGTATAAGATTTACTTGTAACGTAGTCGTGGTGCAAAACTTTGTGCATTTAGTCCTGGTAATTAACTTGTCTCTATCTCTGACTACGTATTTACTACCAGCTTATGTTTCTTTTGAATACATTTTCAGAGAAATTGATAAATAATACGACAAAATATAATAATTAAAATATTTATTTCAAAATAAACACTTTATGAGATATGTTAAAATAACGTCGCTCTTCTAGTAGACTTCTTCACACATAAATTGAGTATAAATGTGTTATTTTAACTTCGGAATTATGATTAGCTTAAAATAATTTATTCACATTATATAAATAATCTTAACACTTTAAATCTAAATCACTTATAGGTACTAACTTAACCTTCGAAGTCTATCTGAGAAAGTCGGAATTGAATGTGTTTCAGCACTCAACATTGTACAACTAAAGATTAGTTATTAATTAATTGTACAAAAAATTTCAAATACCTAAGTACTTTATGAAACAGCAGGCAATTCTTTGCAGATATGATTCAAGGAATTCGAATAACAATAATTTCCCGTTCGATATAGGCTTTGGATTTTTTTCACCTCGTCAAGAAAGACAAAGTGCTTTTAAACGAAAAACAAATCAAACATGTAAAGCCCATTGATAAATAAAATCTTTGTATGAAATTCTTAAATCTATAAATAAACGATAAAATACTCGAATCGATTCCACTTTACTTTCGAATTTCATACCTAGTACTTTCTATCTATGGGCTCTACCTCCTAACCCCTCAGGGAATGTTTGTAATACTTCTCAATGCGCTTTGATTTTTAGAGAATAAAGTAAAGGCACATGACGTGATGCTGCGCGGGCGCAAGACCCACAGTCTTAGAAGTCGTACGAGCCGCTCTCACCCTCTTTGCCGATGCGGAAGATAAATCTGTACAGGACGCCCGCGACCACTCCGCCGACGATGGGACCCACCCAATATACCTGCAAAACGAATCAAAAATAATTAGAAAAATACAGTGCAGTAAGAGAGTAAAAGTAACAGAAACTTGGAAGGTAAGTACTAATAAACGACACCATCGTGAATACCTCCACGCATTTGTACAGTAATTATGATCAATAGGTGGCGTTTTATAATCTCATACATTGGTTAGGTACAATTAATGGAAAAATCTAAATAGAGTGTTGCGACGGCTACACAACGGAACACCTCAACACTTGGACTGGTTCTATTAAATACCTAAGACCCGATACTTTGTCTGCGGGAGATTAAGTAACTTGACATGAAAAAATGATCAAAATTTATTAGCAATGAATACGTAGGACAAACATCAAAATAAAGATGCAATTTCAATTACAAGTATTGCTAGATAATTATTGTATCACACTGTTACTTTTCGACTAGTTGTACCTACTTAATTACTATTTTAGATGTTAAAGTTCTTCGCGGCTAATGGTTTATCATCTGCGCTATCTCTAGATCCATACACAATTGGAACATTAATAAGTAGTTACCTTTTAATTGCTAGATAAGAACGAGTAAATAGCTGTACCTATCCATCCATTACTCCATCAAAGATTTCCGATCTTACCACCAATCTCAGTTAACTTTCTCTCTAATGTGTTGATTGTCGCATCTAGATACAAATCGATTGATCACACTTCAGTAAGTAAACGTATCCGCAAACACATCATGTATCTTCCTATTCTCGGTGGTGAGGCAGTAAATTACATCATTCATTATTCACTAACATAATTCATTCATTATACCTTAATACGTTATTTGATCAATTGCAATTAAGATGTAGGTTAAAGAGAATTGAAACAAAAAACATAAAAAATAAGTATTCCCAGTAAAATATCACCTCTCGGCAGCAATGACAAAAGGTCGTATTATAATTTATAAGCTAAACAAAGCTCATAAACATCAATGATACCTCTTCAACCCAAATGTCTGAGCAACGAGGAGAGTGTAGGCCCAAGAAGCCTCTGACTGCTCTGGCCAAGACTGGCTCTACTTAGATATTCCTTACCTTATAAATAGTGTTAAGTGCTAACATAGGTAGTAAGTACTAAAGTAGATAAGTATAGCTGTCTTATATGTATGTAGGTATTCCTATTAAGATAGATATTCAAAAGCGAAAGTTAAGATACTATCTCCAACACTGCATAGGCATTAATTATTGCTGGTAAGTAGGATGCAATGCAACTACCTAAGTATTGTATCTCGGGTTAACTTCACATGTGATCGAAATATGTGAAAGTGAAATGGCTGGCTAGATGAGCAATTATTCATCTACACAAGTCGTGCTTATACGAGAGTGAGCATGAGCAGGCCATGTAACTTTTGAGATTATTTATGTACGGCTGGCATCTCGGCCCAAATCTTGTTACCTACGATATTATATTTTCTCAAGATGTCGCAAACATTTAAGGGTTTTTCTTATAAAACAAAATTTTTGTTTTTTTGACATAAGTGTTTAGATGAAAATACATATTCTCCAATAAGCCAATAGCAAAATATATTTTGCTAATAAGACATAATTGTGATAAAATAAGATTTTTGATAAAATAGACTTCCCACCCAAATGAGCTGATCAAAGTATGGGAAGCCGGACTTTTTAGTAATTACTTTCCCATATTATGAGAAATGTAGATTATTCGTATCCGTCTAACTAAGGAACATAGGTAATAATAGTATCTATTTCGTATCGTAAAATTGAATACTGAAAATAAATCTACACTTATTTGGTATAGGTAAGGCTTGTTACCAACGATATATGATAAGATTGATAAGGTCTATATTTTTGTTACCAACCTGTTAGAAATAAAGCATAATCGATTTTTTTATTGTTAGTCGGTAGCCGCAGCGCTCGATATATCTCAATATGTACTTATTTGTGTTATAAAAAAGTAGTTTCGTAGATAGAGTCGTCACGAGCTCTAGATAATTAAATAATTGCTCATAAAGTGATACTTATGCTTTTCAAGACATATCTAAGCACGATTAGGTATCTTGAGCTTCGGTGCTACATCTATCAACTTCTTTATCCCAGGCTTCTTGTTTGACAAGAGGTAGGCACAATTTGGTATCTTGAGTATCGGCGTGCTACATCTATCAACTTCTTTACCACAGGCTTTTTGTTTGACAAGAGGTAGGCACGATCAGGTATCTTGATCATCGGCGTGCTACATCTACCAACTTCTTTATCACAGGCTATAAAAATCACACGTGCGTTACATAAATCCCGCGTATCCGTAATACTTGACATCGGCCACGCTTTCTGCCGGCTGAGAACGGAACAATGGCGGTATCAGAGTAATTGGTAGAAACACAATAGTAATGGTGCGCCTGCTACTTGCTCGTACGGTCATACATTACGGCAATACAGACAGAAATGCGTGAAGAATGGATTTTGTAATGCTAAGATGTGTCATTCATATTGTGTCATGTACCCTTTTGTACTTTTATACAAATGGTTGTAGGTATTTTTACTCGCATAGTAAGTGTAATCACAAGTGTAGGTATCTAGGTATACTTGTGATTACTACTTTACACAGTTCTACCAAATCTTTTAGTTAGGTACCTAATTAGGTAAGTCAATTTATAACTAAACTATTTTTTATTAAAAAATCTTTATTGCTTGTCAGTTTTTACGTAAAGCACCTTGCTTTACGTAAAAACTGACAACCAGTAGAGATTCCAGACAGATATTAAAACTTGGATATTTATACCTAATAACTTTATAACATTAAGCGAAGCGAAATGCCGTACGTTTTTACGACTATAAATATTGAAACTTAGATTTAACGACGCGTTCATTAAAAACTTTCGTAATGTACAGTTAAGTAGCTAAGTAGTAATATTGGGTGCACAAAGTGCATATTTAGAATAATGATACGCTTGACTTTTAGTTGATACGGGTTTACGAAGTTTCTGCCTGTCATCATCGTCATCATCATCAGGTGAGGTCTATTTGTTTCGCAGGGGCACGACCCTCTCTGTACTACCGGAGCCGCCAGAGAACTTGGCCCACACTTTCCACGCTGGCCAGACGGAAGAGGTCTCATTGATGTTTTTAAGCTTTGTTTAGCTTGTATTTCCTAAGTCGCCTTCTACGACATCCACGAAAGGACTTGGAGTAGCCCCATTTTACCCATTATACTCTGCCGAAAACCACACGGCACTTTCTACCTGTGTTAGCTATTAATTACCGGATTATTTGAGGAGTTCGATAGTACAGTGTGTATGTTAACCAACCCGGGCTTAGTCTACAATTGGATTGGTCACAAATGGCAAAAAATATCTCGAATTGCTACATTCTCCGGAAGGATTAAGCCGTGAATCCTTTTCTTTATTATAAGACCATAGTTGTCAAGCTTGCTTTTAGGCAGCTCGTGCTGTCCGCTCACACGACAAATAAACAGGATGAATCTCAAAGTGAAAGTGTGAAATAGCGGAGATTACACAGTCCACCCGCATCCGTGCCCGGTTCTTCTTTAATACAGCTTCTCAAATGTCAGGAGGTCGATAGCATGTAATTTGTTTTCAAAACTTCCTATAATCAATACCTCACACTGCAAAGCGCATAGTATAAGCTAGATCGAAGCAATCGCGTCGGAAATTGCATAGATTTACGAGTAGATTTCGATACTTATAGAACCTGTATAGCGATAATATTTCGATATCTAAAAGAATAAAAATAATTAAATAAATAATAAATATATAGGGACAAATTACACAGATTGAGTTAGCCCTAAAGTAAGTTCGAGACTTGTGTTATGGGATACTAACTCAACGGTACTATATTTTATAACAAATACATATATAGATAAACATCCAAGACCCAGGACAATTTGAAAAAGGCCATTTTCCAACTTGCCCTGACCGGGGATCGAACCCGGGACCTCTGGGTGGCGGACTAGCATGGTGACCACTACGCCACGGAGGTCGTCGAAAAGAAAGTACGGTCAATGACTTTGCTCACTTATTTTATGATTTATTTTATTTATCATAGGCACTAGGCAAGTATCTATAAGTTATCTTATATTCTTCTCTAGCTATTACATCTATCTTCAGCCGTTCTTAATTAGATATTTAAAAATCCCTAGGACTTTAGATATTTCTTAGAGTTTTTATAGGACACAAGGATGTTTATATGGTATCTTGACATATATGTATATGTCGCAGTTGGATTGAATAATCCGCTGTTATTCAAAAACTCTAGCTGTTTGGCATTACAGCTCGGTTTTGTAATATAGCTGAAAATCATTCAGCTAGATCGTCCAATGTGTTACGTTTAACAAACTGGCTTACGTAAGATTGTAGAACGATTAGTTCGGAATTCTGCCACTAGTGGCTTGTGAAGTGTCAGTGTCATAACAACAAATATGGCCTCCCATAAAGTAAATTCTTCGCCGCGTTCCGGGACTAAGCTGTTTTTATCGAGAGACATCGGGGGCATCGTTTGTGATTTCGGAGTGCAAAAGATTGAAAAGAATAAAGCAGACCTATAGCTTGGATCCCATATTGTTATTTCGACGCCCGCCTTCCGGCAAGATGGAAAATTCACGTGGATCAATTGGCCGTAAGAAATCGCTGCGCCATTGAGTTGTCGGGCTTACAAAATTTTTATATTTCTAATCCAATTGCATCGAGCTGATTATCATTCTTCATTGGTGTTTTATGTTGTTGGAGACTGAATTACTTAGTTAGGAGTTGAATTGAGGTTTTATTTCAATCCCACGAGTAACACTATTGTCTCCTCATATATTATTTCGTTTGGTAACACAGTTTTATTTAATAATGGTAACCCTTTATGCTATCTCAACGCTAGCTGTTTTGTTAAACGTAATTACGTAGCTCATTGACAATCGAGCTGAAATATTTTCAGCTGTTTTACAAAACCGAGCTGTATTGCCAAACAGCTAGAGTTTTTGAATAACAACGGATTATACAATTCAACTGCGACATATATATAGTATGTACATACTTAACAAAAGGATTGTACTATATAATTGTGACCTGTGTATTTGTTCTCTAATTGAAACTTACCCAGTGAGCAGTCCAGATGCCCATAACAACAGCAGGTCCGAAGGATCGCGCAGGGTTCATACTAGATCCAGAGAATGGTATCTGTTGGAAACAAACGAGTAAGTATTTATTACATAAGTCAATCGTTATAGATAGATAGATAGACAGGGTAGTTTATTACGACCATTAAAGATACATGTAAAATTAAGTAATACAATAACAAATAATACAAAAGCGATGCTTGCAAAGCTAGTTCAAATAGGCACTACCTCAGTGTAAACCTGTATATTTCTCATAAGAGCAATGCACTGGTTTTAATTTACTGCCTAGAGACCGATTAGATATAAGTAGCATTAAGGCAAGTACTTATACGCTAGGCAAAAGGAGGTCTTTCAGAAACTTTGAACATATTTTTTTATAGACAAAGGGCAACTTAGTAAGTAGGCTATAAATCTACTTAGAGCTCCAAATGATTTATAGAATCACCCTTGACCGATCTAATTGTACATAGAAATCACTGTTCACCGTTCATCGGTACAAAGAGAAAATTTTACGCCGCTACCTTGATAAGGCTGCAGATAAGGCAATACGCAGAAAGCTCCTCTGAGCGAATTGACATTTTATCGATAGAATAGAACGCATTGCAGAAAGCACTATAGTATACTTAGATTCCGATAATGACACAAGGCCGGCTCCAGTAGCAGCTGTTCATTATGATCAAAAATGAAAATAAAAAATAAGGTAAAAGAATTGAAACCCTAATTAAAAATTGTAATTAGGTAATCAGGAATGGCAAGAAGTGACTACTCAAGGATTGGTTTTGGTCTACCCTTATGGTTGCGGAGGCCAGACGGCAGTTGCTGTTTCTAAAAACCAGTAACCTCGTCAAATCTCCTTGGTAAGGTAGCGGGCCCCGGGCTCTGAAGCATTACTGCTAAGGATGCAACCGAGAAAATACGTTAGGTTGATGATCATGGAATGGTAAGAGGTGATGGCGAGGCCGATACACCCTACACAAGCCCTAGTACACCCGCTTACCACTAGCACCAGCACGAACGAGACCAGAGACAGTTAATTATACAAGTACTTACACAAGCGCAGTGGCAAGCGGTGATCGCACACGTCCATTACACCACCAGCACGAAAGAGACTAGACCCTCCACCAGCTGGTATACAAGTACTTACACAAGCGCAGTGGCAAGCGGTAATCGCACACGCCCATTAAACCACCAGCACGAACGAGACTAAACCCTTCAGTTGCTGGTAAACTAGTACTTACATAAGCGCAGTGGCAAGCGAAGATCGCACAGGCCCATCACACCACCAGTACACGCGAGACCAGAGCCTCCACCAGCTGCTATACAAGTACTTACACAAGCGCAGTGGCAAGCGGTGACGGCGAGGCCAATGGCGAGGGTTGCACACGCCCATCACACTACCAGTACGATCAAAACCAGACCCTCTGCCAGCTGGTATACAAGTACTTACACAAGCGCAGTGGCAAGCGGTGTTGGTGAAGCCGAAAGCGAGCGGCGCACACGCTCATCATACCATCAGTACGATCAAGACCAGAGCATCCACCAGTTGGTATACAAGTACTTACACAAGCGCAGTGGTAAGCGGTGATGGCGAGGCTGAAAGCGAGCGTGGCACACGCCTATCACACCACCAGTACGATCAAAACCAGACCCTCCACCCTCCACCAGCTGGTATACAAGTACTTACACAAGCGCAGTGGTAAGCGGTGATCGCACACGCTCATCACACCATCAGTACGATCAAAACTAGACTCTCCACCAGCTGGTATACAAGTACTTACACAAGCGCAGTGGCAAGCGGTGATGGCGAGGCCGATGGCGAGCGGCGCGGACCCCTTGACGTCGTTGCGGCGCGCGTCGCACACGCCCATCACCACCAGCACCAGCACGAACGTGATCAGAGCCTCTACCAGTAGGGCCTGATAAAAAACACAAATGTTACAATTGTCATATTAATAGAATAGGAAGGCAGATGATAAATACTTATAACCTACTTGAGCGCATTAAAATAAAATACTTGTCCTAAAACTTGCACAATATGACACAACGAAAAGAGTAAAAAAGTTTGGTAGTTACGTCTTTCTGGATTTGACTAAGGTGTAGAGTTTGTAGATAGCTTATCGGTATACATGAATTTTCGAGATCCAGAGCCGCCGTTTGAAAAAAATTATTTGAAAGTAAACGGATATATCATTTGAAAATTTGGCTCATGCGGATTTAGGCTAAAAGTGGCCGTTTTTCGCAAAAATGCAGTAAACCTTCACGTTATCACTTCTGTAAACAGTAGTTCATAAAATAGTTTGAAAAACCAAATTATAAATAAATTCTTCGTTTTCCTTACAAATAATTTATTTTAAATGTGGGCAACACTGGACCTCGAAAAATTCATGTATTCCCTTAAGAATAGGATTCCGCTAATCTCTATATGCTAGGATAAAAATTTGTTAGGGCGTGTAAAGTTATATAGGAACTTGGCACTCCATGAGATCTGATAACGTTTTTACAGTGAAAGTAATATAGGTATATACGCTACTCGACTAGGCATTATACTTTACATGTTATTATGTTATATGAATGTACACTTACCTGGGCATCAGAGATACCTTCTCCTGGCAGGGTCATTCCAAAGCCGAACTTTATACTCTCTTCCGTGACAGCCAACTGCAACAAAACAAACAAAATGTTTTATCACCAGAAACAATTTTAGGCCGAATTCAACAAATTTAACTCTTAATAGATAAATAATAATTATTAAATTTATTTACAATAGACGTAATTTTAATACAACTTAAAGTTCTTGTTAGGATTTTTTTCATGCAGGATAAATTTTGCTAGTGTTGAAACATTTAGAAGTTTCTTTACTTACAATTTATCCCGCATGAAAAAATAGGGTAAGGGGAATACCTAAAGTGAGGTGGATGGAATGCGTAAGGTAAGATATGGGGCCCAGTAGTAATAGATATTAGTATGACGGGAAACAGAGGATTGTGGAAGGAGAAGGCATACTGCACCTAACCCCACGTAATGAGATAAGGCAGATGAGGATGTAACTTGTAAGACACACATATTTTACTTTCACACGCCGACCACCAATTCTACCTTTCTTCCGGAGAATAGCAATCTACAAAACGTATTTTCTTGGACAATCAGATTAAATTGCTAGAGATACTTGAAGCTGATTCAATAAACCGCAGATCTCAACTTCACACGATTATGTTGAAGTTAGAGAAAACAGAGATGCAACTTTCATTTACTGCATTTTGATTTAGCAATACAAATAGGCGAAAGCAATTCGTTTCAGTGTTCGTAGCAAAAAAAATATTTACGTATATATTTACATACATATATTCATACTATCACGTCTTTATTCTTAATGGGGCAGACAGAGCATTTTGGGTCTTGCGGTTCTATGCAAAGCCCAGGGCCGCAAGACCCAAAAACCACTTTTGGCGTCATGGTGGGCGAGAAGATGGAAAAGCAATCAATACAGTGATGGGTTGCTAGCCGCATCGCCTGTTAGCATGATTTGCATTTTTGCCCATTCCCTCGATCGGCTTTTACGATCTGCGTGGGAAGAGAAGCAGCTGGTACATTCTAAGTTTTTTTATTTCTCCCAGACCAGCATGGGAGAATGTTCAGGAGATTCCTTATTCACCCCCCACAGATTTCAATTAGAATAGAGTAGAAAATTCGTAGAAGAGAATAATACACAAATAGGTACAGGCAGACAGATTTAGCTGCTGCTTTTGCTCAAGAAGTATTCAGTCGTTGGCGTCATATTTAGAACTGCTCTTAGAGCAAGGAATTTGACGCAGAGCTTCTTCTTCTTCTTCTTGAAGTGCTTTTCCATTATTGGATGTTGGCCGTCAGCTTCCCAAACTAATCTCTATCCATTGCCAAGCGGAAACATTTCTCGACTTTGGTAATTCCGGTACATTCTCTTATGTTCCTCAGCCAAGATTTTTAGCGCCTTCTAACGCGTCTTTTGCTTTAAAATTTGCCCATCATAATTAGTTGAAGCAAGTGATACCGTTCTTATTGCAGAACCTGACCCAAATGATGCAGGGCATCAGTGGCGTAGCCTCCTTAGAAGCCTATTCCCATCGAGTTTCCTTAGGGGTTTCTAAAATATGTGCATTTATTACTCACAACAATTATAACCTACGCACTTACTATTTTCATAAGTCGTAAACTATTACATATTCAAAATATGAAAACTCTCTCTGGTTATTGGAATACACTTACAATGATTAATGTATAAACATGCTCAGATACATAATACTCACACTAAGTTAATAAAAATAAGCCAGACATGGAACGGCTTATTGACTTTTATGTAACCTAATTATGTAGGTATTTAATTCGTTTCATAGTTTTACAGCTGTACTAGCCCAAATTCTTACCCAACGCCACTGCAGAGCATATATGAGTTATCCTTCTGTGGTTCTTGTATTTTGTATGACAGATCTACTCTTCACATGATTTCGTTACGCGATGGACCTTAATCGTGGGAAGCGAGGCACCCGACTGTTTGTCTATGCACCGCGCAAAATGTTTTCCATGCAAATGGTAGAAAGCGGCGGCATTCCTGCTAAATCTCGTGATACACTAAATAACGGGTTACGCAATGCAGTGGAAGTATTCTAATGCTCCAGAAGATACTATACTATCACGCCTTTATCGATTACGAGGATAGACCCAACAGTCACCAGCGTAAAGGCGTCTATTGAACAATATACTTATTTATATACTCGTACTGCTTAAATAAGTCTTTAGTAATAGGAAAATTAGATTCACTAATTATACAGTTTGCTAGTGGTGATTTACTCGTATATGTTACTTTACTTAGACACGCTTCAATTTAAGCTTTTGCAAAGCATGTGCAAATCGTGCCAATGTACATGTACAAACACACACAAACAAACAAAAGCTAGTCTACTTTTTTAAAGGCTTTTGTTCTAGACATACATGAAGATTTTACTTCAGTAGTTGAAATTTTACTTGTTTGTTGAGTGGGCAAGTTGAATAAGAAAATAAAATGATCGACTCTACTTATGTTCCAACCTGGTTTGGTAAAAAGCTTGGTTTCTAAAAAAGTACATTCCCATTTTCCTTGTAGGTACTTATTACAATTTTATTTACTTGTTTGTTTTGTTTTTCGTGTGTGTAAGTGGCCAACACTGGCCATCTTTCAGACTGCCTAAAGGCATCTAACGTAGCTTGAGGACTGCCATACAAATCATAACAGCCCGGACCAACGGCTTTTATGTGCCTTCCGAAGCACAAAGGAGCTCGATTTCATTTACTCATTTTCTATCTTGTGTGATGAAAACCTACTTAAATCTAATTTTGTTTTTAAATGTATTTTTTAAAATAATAAGGTATCTTATCGACAATCTTATCGACATGCGCCGATGTGTTACTGGATGGGACTGACTTATTACAGCGAATGGATATCAAAAGTAGAATATCGAAGGGATGGGAAAACTATATAGAGAATAACCATGAATGTCAAATAAAATAAATAAAATAAATATCGAAATACACGAAACAGAATATAGAAGGGTGTCAAGACGTAATGTCAGTAAACAGAACATCTTATGCGGTTAATTAATGGTCTCACATTAGACCGCAGCGAAGGCCATCACGAGTGCTCCTATTCGGTCTTAGCACCATCAGTGTCACGGCGAGCGAGACAGTTTAGCCAGCGTATGTGTTCTCAATAAGGCTCTAGAATGCGAACGAGAAACTTCTACAAAGGTAAACGATAAAAAGCTGCTAGTTTATGTAAGGCTGTTTCGAGAAAATACAATTTTATTATAATTATATTGATGTAATGATTTGTAAAATGGAGTTTCGTGTCCTATCGCTTTGCACCGTGTGGTGGGTCTATAAAACTTAATTATGGTGCTCTCCCAGTTAGTGCTGTTAAAAATGTTTATTATCATTTTCTAACATTATAAAAATGCATAATAACATTAAATAAAATACTGCTATATACAATACTAATTATAATCGTTAATAACTAGCTACCACCAGCGGTGTTACCCGCGCCGAAAGTAGCCTGTGTTAATCCAAGGTGTCAGCTTGCTGCGTACTAAATTTTATCAATATTAGTCCAGCCAGCCGCTTGCGCGTGAAAGATTAAAAACATTCATCCATACTGCAAACTTTCGCGTTTATCATATTAGTAGGATAATTACTTAAAACAATAGGTAGTACAACAATAAGTTGTTTTATTTAAATGTTAGTAAACATTTTTGGAGCACTTTAAGCCTATAAGAAGAAGTATATTAAGAATATTGGCACAGCTTACCCTGATGAAGGCAGCGCCCGCGACGGCTCCGAGGGACTGCACCACGATGTAGAACACGGCCTTGATCAGCTTGATGTCGCCGGCCGCGAAGAGTCCACATGTCACCGCCGGGTTGATGTGGCCGCCGGACACGTGGCCGATGCACTGGAAATTACAAAAAAGTTACAAATTTTCCTTGATCAGTAAAACGATGAAGGGACGAAAAAGAGCAAGTAACAAAAAAAAATCTAATCGGCGTAAAAATACTTCATTACTCTTTAATCTTTAAATATTCTAAAAGGTTGCTAAACTTAAACTGCATATTACTTATTAAGTATTTAATTAATCCAACAAGCATGCTTTTAGTCTTATATTATTTTAGTTACTGAAAATTTAAATTCTAAATATTATATTTTGTGATATTGTCTTATTAACTTTATAAATCCATCTCGTAGACTCTTTATTTTTACAATAAAGAGATTACAAACAATAAATAACTGTCAGAAATGCTTCAAATCTCTTGAATAAGGTCATCGCGACTAACTCATTCAGAATTTATAAAACATAAACTGACGATCAAGCAGAGCACTAATAATTGTGACATCACTATTTCAGGCTAATGGTGTCAACTACTGAAAAAACGTTCCCACGCGTTTTTATAGGAAGATGTTTAACACATTTCTGTCTAATTATACTTGTTTTTAAATTATACTTTATACTAATATAATTATACTTATTATTTTAGGATTTAGGGGACAACAATTATAAAAATGATTATTTATAGGTCTATAAAAATTGCGCAGACTAATTTAAAATGACCTCCTTTTATGTTTAAATAAAGACCATTGATTTCAGATTGAAATGAATCATTTTAAAAATAATTGTCAAACAATAAAATGTCAATCTATATATCGCGAAGCGTAGCTATATTTACAATTATTTGGCAAGGTTTACCTACATAAAATTACGAGAATAAATTAGTTTAAGTACTATTCATGTGAAAGCTCTTGTAAAATATACTCGTGGATTGCTTTCATTTCGACTTTCGAATGCGCATTTGTATTGTGGGCGGAAGAGACGTCCTAACTCTTATAATAATAGTATATAATTGATTTACAATAGCTTTACAATACTTTACATCGATTTAGAGGTTTAGAAAAGCTTGGTTCGATTTCACCGCGTAATATATATAGAATAAGCAAGTCAACCTCTCTACAAAACGAATTTCTAAAATTTGGGATTTAAACTTATTGTGTGATAGATTAAATAGGCTGATCGACAAATTGAGGATTATGCAACAACGCCTACAACAACCAAAGGCGAGGGTTATAAACATATGATATGTGGATTGGTTTATTACCATTTTGTGTTTCGCTTCCAGTAATCATGTCTGGCGCCAAATAGGGCACGAGTAAAAAAAAATTAACTTTAGTATATTCTTTATACTTATATTCTTTAGGGTATGTATCTATAATTTAGAACATGTCACACGAAAAGTAAAAGAGACACTCGGTTTGTCATAGTTAAAGTGATACACAGCAGTTTTTAATAACAAGCAATTGAGTTGACCCGTAAATAACAGACCGGGCCACGCGATGTGTAGGATTCCATAGTTGCGAATGCTGACTTTGAAGTTCACACTTCATGGCCTAACTATTTAAAATCCCCACACTATAGGTTAGTCGAGATTTTTTTAAGCCTACTTTACATGTATAAGAGCTACCCAAAATTTTTTATTTTACCACTTTGTCGGCGTGATTAATATACATACCCATGATAAATTATAGCTTTCTAGTACTCATAGTCTGAATAAAAACGCGGACAGACGTAACTATATAAGAGTTCCTTGTTTACTACGGAACCATAAAAATAACTGTTTGTGGAAGTTTAAAAAATACAGAGCAGTTTTAATGGCAAGCAATTGAGTTGACCTGTAAAAACATACCGGGCCACGCGATGTGTAGGATTCCATAGTTGCGAATGCTGACTTTAAAGTTCACACCTCATGGCCTAACTATTTAAACACCCCGCACTATAGGTCAGTCGAAATTTTTTTAGGCATACTTTACATGTATAAGAGCTACCCAAAAATTTTATTTTACCACTTTGTCGGCGTGATTAATATACATTCATATAATAAATTATAACTTTCTAGTACCAATAGTCTAAGCAAAAACGCGGACAGACGTAACTATATAAGAGTTCCTTGTTTACTACGGAACCATAAAAATAACTGTTTGTGGAAGTTTAAAAAATATAGAGCAGTTTTAATGGCAAGCAATTGAGTTGACCAATTAAACACCCCAGACTATGGTTTAGTCAAGATTTTTTTAAAACCTACTTTAAAAAAAAATACGGAGCAATTTTAAATGGCAAGCAATTGAGTTGACCTATGACATAACGATGAGTCAGGTCAGCCACACCCGGCTCACGCGCCGCCACGAACCCAGCAATTATTGGTTCACCTTCCAGATCGGCAGATACAGCATTCAATTACAAGAACATCGCTGTTGGCACCGTCTAATTGAGATTTATAAGCAGAACGGCTCATGTCCTTTGGCGTAGCCAAGGGTACAAGAGGCCAAGGGTTGATAAAGCTCTACCCTAAAAGGATATAATACTTTTCCGTATGACAGTAAAATCAATGGTGTTGAACATACTTAGATCTAGATTATTTTTACAATGTTTTTAAGAATGATCAAAAAAACAAGTGAAAAACAGGATGTTTAGCGTTAATTCCCTTATGCATTTATTTAGTAACATTGCAAGGCGATAGTGTAAGAATAGATAAATGAGCAGAGTTCTCCGAGTCTACTGAGCCAATACGTCGCTTGGAGATATGTTTTTATGTATGTTCGACAATAACTCTAGTATATGGAATTTGATAAACGTGTATAAGAGTTGTACCTAAAATGTTCCGAGTGTTCAAAATTTTGAACGAACTAAATACTAGTAATATTTCAATTTGGTTTTTCTACGAAAAAGAACCCAAGGAAACGCTCATGTCTGATACCTATAGTGATCATTACATCTACGTATGATAGTAAATATTTCAGGATTGTGATCTACTGTCTGATATAACCATGCATGCCATCAACGTGGATTGAAGTTATTGCCTAAAATTCATGTCAAATAAAATTTGTAAACTATTTAGTAATTTTACCTTCAAAACTACTATCGTCAAATAAACTTGAAACTAATCTATAAAAGAGCAATCGGAAATGATGGTATTTAAACAACATTGCGAATTAAATTAAATTAGGTATAATATTATAATTCGCACATTAAGTGCAACGTTATTCTCACGTTTAAACATATTACAACGGATTACTAAGATTTATGAGTTCATACCCATAATTTTAACAGTCAGAAGCATAGATATTCTTTATTGCGTTGTTTTATCGTCCGTGATCTAATGCGGGAATTAAATTAATTGCTAATGACATAACTTTTAAGGCTAAATGGATGACCGTGACACTGAACGGTTAAAAAGAAACATATAATATATACGATGGCAATATAAAGTTATGTATTCCTAATGGGCTGACTCATGTTAAACCTCGATTATATGGTTCATTAGTGTAATTACTTAATTTAAGTATTATAAGAACAATTTCCTCTTCAAATTATATTTATAAATAAGGATGTGTAAATACCGTATTTTATTAATAGTTAATCGACAGAAATCAGGTCAATTATAATAAACACGAAATGAATATTGACCTGTGTAAATAACAATGACAATTTGAATCACAAGTGACTTATAGTATCTCAAGCTCCTTCGGGCTTCGGAATGAAGTAAGGCCGTTAATCCTAACTTTAATTAATTGGGAGAAAATGCTTTTAGCATTAAGTCCGCCATTTGTTTAAAGTATATTTGTACTTTGGCACAATAAATTTTGATAAAATGAAATAAATAAAATAATTGTATCACTAAGTAAATATGGCGGTAAAACACAAACCGTCTTATTATAAAACGCGCAATAACTTTAATATCTGATTTAAACCATATCCATCCAAAACAAGAAGACCTCCTGCAATCATCTTCTCTTTTATCACTGTCAACTTCATATGGGTAACAACATAATAATGAAAGTCGAAACCTAGTCGTAAAGTTAGACTGCCTTTTATAATACGACGGAAAATTACATAAATAATTTTCTTTCAAATACCAACAATTTATTAACCGACTTCCAAAAAAGGAGAAGGTTATCAATTCGCCGCGATGTTTTTTATGTACCTATGTTCAGTTATTCGAAGACGTCGGAACGATTTGAAAAATTCTTTTTTTGTCAAGTGGTCCCATTGAAATTTTATCAAAATGAGTTGTGTAGTTCAGGAGTGAAGTCGGTTTTTAGTTTTGAAAAATTATATACTGAGTGCAGTTTATTGCCCTCGGTGTACTACTACGAGTTAACAAACTCATATCATATGGAAGGATATAAAAACTAGTCAGCCTTAATTGGTACGTGTTCAAAACAAACTTTAATATTAGGAAAGGAAACTGCACCCATTTCAAATTATTGTCGAGTGGAAACTGTAACGCCGCTGTATAAATAAATACTCGTATATTTTTTTAGAAAACTGGGGCTTGTTGTGAGATGAAATGTTAATATTTAAGCTTAACGCTTTAAAAACTAGTCAACCAATTCTAAAATTGAGAAAAAAATATTGCTATACGATAGATATGGTATTTATCCCTAACGGGTTACAAATCTGAGTCTGTTAGACCCAAAGGCCACATTTAGCGCGATGGTGAACAACCATAAATTTTGAAAAAATGCTAGCGCATTTCCTATTGATATGATCCAGATTTTAGCCCATTCTCTCGATCTTCTTCTATGCGCAGGAAGAGAAGCAGCTAGTAAATTCAACTATATATAATAAATTAAATTCTTCTTTAGGGTTCCGGTAGCTGTGTGGTTTCCGGTAGAGTAGAATAGGGCCAATCCAAGTCCTCCCTTGGATGTCGTAGAAGGTGACTTAGGAAACACAAGCTAAACAAAGCTTATAAACATCAATGAGACCTCTCCAACCCGTCTGGCCAACGAGGAGACTGTAGGCCAAATCCTCTGGCTGCTCTGACCAAGTATGGCTCTGGTAGTACAGAGAGGGTTGTGCTCCTGCAGTGGAGACCAAAAAAAGACCTGGTGATGATGATGAAGTCCGTAGTCCAACTCGCACTTGGTTATCTTTTATTCTTGACATGCGCATCGAAGATATACCTATATCTTATTAAGTCGCATTGGATGTAATTTTAAATAGCTATAGTGAAAACGTCGTTATAACTTAGAAAGCAGAGACTTTTAAGCCAGTCAATGTGATTTCTTAGATTATGGAATGGAAAGCTTCCTGTAATTTTAATGGTTATGGTTGTATTAGATATCAGCTTCTTTCATGCTTTAATGCAACTTCGGCTGAGAAATCTTATTTGAATGTAAACATCTCTTTAGAGACTTATTGAGCTGGCGGAAGATGGGCACAAAATAAGTTTAATGTTAGAAAAAATACCCATATATAAACATGGAAAGTTAGATGCATGTTAGATGTTATCGAACCACGCAAAAATAGATTATAATGGAATTTCATACACGGAGAAAATAATGTCCTTATTTATACAAAAAATTTTTCATCCTGTCTACCCTGGAATAAATACGTGATAATGTTAAATATTTTATCCTGGAAGCTTCCAGAATGTTCACGTGAACGTAGTTAGCAAAATGCTAGAGTAAAATAAAGATGACAATTATTTATTAGGTAGATAACTTCATATCTATTGCATCAATTTAAACGTTTAAATATACTTAAATACTTAAATGTGAACTATTTTTGATGTAGACAGTAGTGTGTTCATTTATGAACATCCGGTTTGCAAACCCTACCTCGCTTCGAGAACCTAAATCCACACAGCACATAAGTCTAATGTGATTGAGACACAAACATCGGCCGACATTAGTGGGCCGCCGCGTATGCGCATAGATCACCATGCGTGCGCGGTCGCCAACCAAGGGCGTCTACAATCCCTAACGCATGCTTGCATGTGGGGAACTTATCGATCGTTATGCGAATCGATAATGCGAGAAAATATATTTTGATATTCGATTTGACGATAACAATTATCTCAGGATTTCCGCTAGTACATGGATTGAGAATCATATCCGTCAGCAGAGAGATGAAGACATTTCTAACCTTACCACATTATTAATCTATTCAATTTGAAGAACATTATTCTAAGTCTCAATCGTTTTGGAAACCGTTGGGCAAGGAGTGAAGTGGCTGAAATAGTTATTTATAGGATAGAACAAAATTTTATTCAACGTTACTCTATATTCTACAAAAAGTAGAATTTAGTTAAAATTTTATTAAAAACACTCTGCGATTTATTCTTGAGTCTTAACTAATTAAAGGGTATCGTATCCCAAACATCAAATAAATTTTTAAACACTTAAAAACTTACATGTCAAGTGAAATAATATAATATATACGTTATTTATCACCCTTAATCGCCTGTAACTTGTACCAAAAGTTAACGGTAACACACGCGCCCAAGCGGCGTTTTCCACTGCGCGCGCGCACCGGATGTGCATTAATAAACTTGCATGTTATAAAATTACAGTCGTTTATTTATTTTTATATAATATATAACACACAGGTAAGAATATAATATTAACTAAATATATTATAAAAGTTAATATCATGAATCTCGGCATTTATACACTATCACGGCTTTAACCCTAACAGGCAGAGAGAGAATCCAGCCATAAAACCTAAAGTTTACGTTTAGCGAAGCGGTAAATGTAGCCTTTGGGAGTGTAAATGGAAAAAGAGAATCGAAATTGTGAGGGGTTGCTAGCATCGCCTTAGCAAAGCCTTTGATAAACCTAGTCGATCTTTAATTATATACTTTTTATTCTGTTGACTGTATCAGTTTTCTTTATATCTTTTATATATATTTTAAAGAAAACAATTTAGGTACCTGTTAAACCTGAACAAACATGGTTAACAGCAATGATCTTAAAAAGTCTATGATTTCATTTCCATCAAAGAAAAGATAATTGCTATTATTACTTGCAAATGGATCACGAAAAGTTGGCTTAATTCAATTGAGGATCATGTTTGCGGATCGAATGTCTGTAATTAAGCTTAAAGCCCGTCAATGATAGTCATATTTTAATTTGAAGGCTTTCTTGGAGGTGAAGAGCAAACCGGTGCCAATTAGCGTTGAAAGTTCATTTTAATTTGCGAGTTCCAAAGTAATAAACGCGCACTAAGTTTTTAAAACCATTTAAATTAAAAAGCCGGTATTGAAACATTAAGTTTTTATTTTTATATAGAAAACTTAACATTCTTGGTTTAATTACTTATATTAGGGTGAACTCAATAATTTTGGTACTTTATTCTGTGTTTTTTATACTTCTATTTTTCATGTTAGTACCTAAATAAATAGTTTAGTTTTAGCTAGTTATTTGAATGATTTTGAATTAATTAGTATAACCGGTTTGTGTTAAATGAATAAACAATTGAAGTACATAAATGTTATTATTTTTCCAGTAAAATAATTTCACTAAAAACATGTAAAGGGCAAGTTTGAAAATGGCCTTTTTAAAACTGTCCTGGGTCTTGTATGTTTATCTATATACGTATTTGTTATAAAATATAGTATCTTTATATTATTTTAGTATCCCATTACACAAGTAATTTGTCCCTATATTATTTTAATATTTATTCAAATGTAGCCCCAATAAATTAATTCATAACAGCATGTCTTATCTAATAGTATATTAAAAGCTTTATCCCGCGTCATTGGAAAACAGCACTAGCAGAACTGCGCATGAGCGCATTTAAATTCAATTCTGTCACTTGTGATTAGCGCTGAATTATCGAACTAGGCCACAGGGTACCACTCCTGTCCTGGTGAATAATGCCCGGCTGCACTCGTACCTTTACTATGTAATGTAATCACACTTATTATTACTAGTAGTTCGCCACGAACTTAGACCTCGCGATTATTATTTCAGAATAATGTACCTGATTTGGATGAATTTTATTATCGGTGCAGGTTTACCGATATGCGAATTCATGGTTGTGACCAAATTTCCAAAATAGTTGCCAATCACAGCCCTTTCTTCAAATGACTTTCGATCTAGCTCTGATCTAGATATGAGGTCTGACGTGATGCTGAAATTCAGTTCTGTACCAGTAGTCTTTCACCAAAAAATGACCCATCATTTTTCAAATGACAAAGTCAGCTCGTTGTTGGAAAAACCAGGTTTAAATGTTTATTTGTATTGCCATGGCTCTCTGCCGCTGCTCATTGGTTTCTTACTTTCTTCGTAAAGCTACTTCGCGGGCTTTGATTGCTGTTGATCTCTTGTTAGTTCGTAGCATAATTACTAATACAACTACAGAAGCACAGACAAGCAGCGATAGCGATTGAACGAAAGTTCGCTTAACAAAATTGCTAAATTTAATAAACAAGCCAACAATCAATCAAAATAAGCAAAAACTGAAAAAAAAAACTAATCGTAAAATAAGCAAAACCCTTTATTTTAAGTCGGTTAAATATGATAAAATTTACAGAACTACGTAGGAAACTCAAAATAATAACCATAATATTTAGGTATTCAGAGAAATTACTTCGTGGACCCCAGGGGAGATATGTATTTTTAAGAAAGTTATTCAGTAGCCCGGACTGAATTCACCGTTAAATAGTTTGAGTATATTTTGTCAGCAGAGCTTCTGAAAGCGGGCGGAACGCCGGTACTGAAAGTCCTTCAGAGGCTCTTTAATTCCGTTCTGCTCGAGGGCCTAACGCCAGAAGCGTGGAACAGGGGCGTGGTGGTCTTGTTCTTCAAAAAGGGAGATAACACCCTATTGAAGAACTATAGGCCTATCACGCTTCTGAGTCATGTATATAAGTTGTTTTCGAGGGTCATCACGAATCGTCTCGCGAACAGGTTTGATGCCTTCCAGCCTCCCGAACAAGCTGGTTTCCGTAAAGGCTTTAGCACCATGGACCACATTCATACGCTGCGGCAGGTTATAGAGAAGACGAGGGAGTATAACCGGCCGTTATGCTTGGGATTCGTGGACTATGAAAAAGCCTTCGATTCGATCGAAACATGGGCCGTGCTTCAATCTCTCCAGCGATGCCGTATTGACTATCGGTATATCGAAGTGTTGAAGTGCTTATACAGTAACGCCACTATGTCAGTCCGAGTACAGGAGCAGTGCACGAGGGCAATTCCACTGCATAGAGGTGTGAGACAGGGAGACGTTATATCTCCGAAACTGTTCACCGTTGCACTGGAAGATGCCTTCAAGCTTCTGGAATGGGAAGGATTTGGCATCAACATCAATGGCGAGTTTATCACTCACCTTCGATTTGCCGACGATATCGTTGTCATGGCAGAATCGATGGAAGACCTAAGTACTATGCTCGGAGACCTAAATCGAGTTTCCCAACAAGTGGGCCTTAAAATGAACATGGACAAAACGAAAGTAATGTCGAATGTCCATGTTGCGCCCCTACCTGTTTGTGTTGGGAGCTCCACCCTCGAAGTTGTCGACCAGAATATCTACCTGGGTCAATTGATCCAGGCAGGAAGTTCCAGCTTCGAGGAAGAGGTCTTTCGACGAATCCGACTCGGCTGGGCAGCGTTCGGGAAGCTACGCAATGTCTTCTCGTCCAAAATACCTCTGTGCCTCAAGACTAAGGTCTACAACCAATGTGTGTTACCAGTGATGACTTATGGCTCTGAAACGTGGTCCCTTACTATGGGTCTCATAAGAAAGCTCAAGGTCGCTCAACGCGCTATGGAGAGGGCTATGCTCGGTGTTTCCCTACGTGATCGAATCAGAAATGAGGAAATCCGTAGGAGAACAAAAGTCACTGACATAGCCCAGCGGATTAGCTCGTTGAAGTGGCAGTGGGCGGGACACATAGCGCGACGAACCGATGGCCGATGGGGCAAAAAGGTTCTTGAATGGCGACCGCGTACTGGCAAGCGAAGCGTAGGGCACCCACCTACAAGGTGGTCAGATGACCTGACCAGGGTCGCTGGAAAGCGCTGGATGCAGGCCGCTCTTGATCGGTCATTTTGGAAATCTTTGGGAGAGGCCTATGTCCAGCAGTGGACGTTATGCGGCTGAAATGATGATGATGATGATTTTCTAAGAGGATTTTTATTGTATATTCGTCACGACTTAGTCAGCTAGACTTCGCGAGTCACCCTAAACCCGTTTAAGTATAACGTATAAAAAAGTTGTTCAGACAAAAAATTTGTTCAAATAAAAAATAACGTTTTCATAAAGGCAACAAAAAAGTCTAATGACATTTTTGAAAATATTTTGAAATGGCGGATATATGACAGTTTTAAACCCCCATATTTCCGCCATTTTGAAAAATTTCGAAAACCTGGCTCGACAAAAAATTCTGTTTAGTTGCTGAACCTGCTTACAAAATTTCATGAGAATCGGTTAAGAAATGCGACCTGTAGGCGAGAACAGACAGACAGACAGACAGACAGACGGACAAAAGAATTTTTGGCTAGTCTCGAAACTGAGACGCTTCGCTCGCTCGGTCAATAAAGGCAAAATTTTGGGTGTATGTTTGTCACTTCTTCACGCGCAAACGGCTAAACCAATTTTGTCAAAATTTGGTACGCAGGAAGCTGACACCCTGGATTAACACAAAGGCTACTTTAGGCGCGGGTAACACCGCGGAGCGCAGCTAGTCTTAACCTACAATATTATAAATGCGAAAGTGGGATTGTATATTTGTTTGTTGGTTTATTTGTTTGTTTGTTACCACTTCACGCTTCAACCACTGAACTTATTTAGATGAAATTTAATATGTGTATAATACCCATGGAAGGACATAGAATAATTTTTATCCCGAAATTAACACAGGCACAGCTAGTACGTGACTGCCCAAAAAAGAGTATAATGATTATTGGGTTCATGTATGTGATGATTAATTCGAAATGCCTTAACAGATTTGGATGCTTGGGGTATCGTTAGCATACTTAGAGCAATGTGAGACCGTTTATACATTCCGCATTGGATTTTGTATGCATTTATTCTGAACCTTTCACACGATGCCGGTGGTCGTCTTAAGTGACATAAGCTAAATGTATTTGGTTTTAGAAATTAAAGAACAGTAGAGTTTTCTAATTGTCATTTCGCCTTTGCCCTTTTTCGAAATTATTGTATAATTATACAATTGTATTATTTTTAGAGCCACCTGCCCGACTAACATTAAAAACACGATATACAAGTTTGCATCTCACGTGTATGCAAATGAAGATGATTATTAAAAAATCACTGCAGCAGGTATATCAAGCCAAAAAAAATCTTGGTTATTTTCCGAAACACCACAAAATAATACGCATTTTGGCAATTTTTATCGTGTTTTCTATCTCTTTAGGAATACTCAAAGAATAAAAACGGCACCCTATTACTAAGATTCCACTGTCCGTCTGTCTGTCTGTATGTCTGTCTATCACTAGGCCGTAACTCATGATAGCTGCCGTGATAGCTAGACAGTTGAAATTTTCACAGATGATGTATTACTGTAGCCGCTATAACAAAAATACTAAAAATTAAATATTAAAGAGGTGGTCATACAAGAAACGTGTTTCCTTTGCATTAACTAACATTTAATTACCATTACTTCAAAGTGTAGTACATGAAGGGTTCTGTACTGATGTACCGACAGATGATAAAAGGAAAAGGCAGACCAAGAACGAGGTGGTCGAATGAGTTGAGACTGTTTGATAGGGATTGCTAAAGAAAAGTGAACAACAGAAGTGGTTAGAAACATAGAGGGGAAGCTTTTACTTAGTAGTTGGATATAGAGAGCTAAAAAAGTGAACCAGAAAGCTATGATATCATAGTTTCTTAAAGTCTATTTTATGACGAAAATCTCTAATGAGAATAAAAATAAATAAAATAAAAATATTGTTTATTTCCATAGTAGCGTTGTTTGTGCATGTATCTGATATTATATTATAGTTTATATATTATTGTTACAATTATAAGCCCCCAAAAAATTACGTGACGTAAAAATCTTTTTCACTTTTCATACACTTAAAGTTGTTCTTTATGTCGAGAGAAGGCTGCATAAAACGGGGTTTTATGATCTTGTGCATATGGTGATTTCTTCTTTTAAAACTTAGGCACGGTGTATTGTGTATGTGGCTGTAAGACCTAAGTCTCACAGCCACATACACAATACACAACACACTTAATTTTAGTCATAATATTTTTATGTGATTTAGGTTCTATCTTAATTTCATTTTGAAACATGTATCTATTAAATACAAATTTAAGATTATTTACGATTAGCGTGCTTTAACGTAAAAAAATATAATGCAAATATTTATAATAATTTGGAATTACGGCTCGGTTCAGACCATAGAAAAATTGTGGCCGGGGCAACGACTTTGTGTTGTTGTCCTAGTTTAGTTAGGACATTGCAGGCTGGTCACCTGATTGTCTGATAATTAAGATGATTCGTGCTTCGGAGGGCACGTTAAGCCGTCGGTCTCGGTCACTGTCTTTGACATTGGTCGTTACCTAAAACCATGTCAGAGGCCTTTAAGGGGTTTAAAAACTCTGACACTAGTGTGAGTCACTAACACACACGATAAGAAGAAGAATACTTGTTTTATTTCCTTGCAATCGAAGTAAAAACCGAGTGTAAAACTCGAGTATAAAACCCATTTTACTCTCGACGTGACTATCATCCCTTGTCGCACCGACTCGGGTGGTTATATGCACGTTTCGGGAAAAATGCCTCGTTTTATGCTCTTGTTGTATCCAATATTATTTTATTTCGCCTAGACCGTACCTTCCGACGAACAACTACGTTCCAAAAATATTTCGATGATCAAATTTAAGATCCTGCGAGCCGACTCAGCCGACCCATGATGGATCCAACAAGGGTCACCGCGTGGCAGCACCGTTACGTCGACATGACAGCTTGCCGTGTTTGCATTTAACTGTACACGAGTGTACACATGCCCGACAGGTCAGCTGCAGCGACAATCGATTGCAAACGAAAGGATTCCGAGGGCGAAAGCCAATGACCTTGCTGGAGCACTATAGTTGATTTTTAGGGTTCCATACCCAAAGGGTAAAAACGGTACCCTATTACTAAGACTTCGCTGTCTGTCCGTCTGTCCGTCTGTCTGTCTGTCTCCAGGCTGTATCTCAAGAACCGCGATAGCTAGACAGTTGAAATTTTCACAAATTATGTATTTCTGTTGCCGCTATAACAAAAAATACTAAAAAAAATTATTTAAGGAGGGCTCCCATACAACAAACGCGATTTTTTATAGATAATGGTATGGAACCCTTAGAGCTCGAAGCCAATTAGCACTTGGCCGGTTATTAATTAATATCGGCGGATATTTATATATTTTAATGCTAGTTTCTTTGTCATCGATTAATTCACAACAATTGTTGACATCAATCGTTACTCATAGCTAAGTTTAGTGCCGCCTACTTGAATTAAATTAATATTAAAATTAGATCTTTAAAACGAAAGAGACATACACCATTGTGTGAATAATATTATTTAATATCTAAACGGTGCCTCCTTCCTTTCACACTCTTAAATAGTCGTAAAAAACGCTTTTCTTGTTCGTCGACGTTTTTCACGTTCTCCGTACTAGCCCCTCTCCCTAGTTGCGCCGGCAGCAGCCCGCTCAACACCCTCCAAACAAAGCGAGAACGGGGAAGAGGTGCGGGGACGGGGAACGGATTCTCATATTGCGGGGGAACTTAGGAAATTCCGTTCTATATGTAACACATATTAATTCTGTGACGTGATGCGCGTTGATGTCTTTTACTTGACGTTATTAATAATATGTAATTATTCTTGTATTTGTTTTTATAAATATTCTCAAAATCACTTAAAAGTTAATAACACTTAATAAAGAATGTAAAGTCGGCCACACATTACGCATGACAATTTAACAACATTCATTAGCCATGCAGGAAAGCGCTAAATGCAGGCCACTTCAGCAGTGGACTTCCTGTGGCTAATATGACGATGATGATGATTACAATACAATACAATACAATACCCTTTAATGCACATAATAAAATACAATATATTATCTTAAAAACTAGGAAATGCGCAAAAGGCGGCCTTATCGCGAAGCAATTTCTTCCAGGCAACCTATATAGAAAAAAAAACAGTGATGGGAAATTACCTATGCTGAAAGTTTGAATATCCAACAAAGATAATATAATTACTAACGTAACCGATACCCAACGCCATAGAAATTATTGAAGGGCCCGTAAGTAGGCAAAACTGGAGTTGTGGGTAGGCACACAGAGATGGCAGCACACACCACTAGCAAAAAAGTGATAAAGGAAGTATTGTATATGCTTTAAAAATATGTATTGCATTTCATATAAGTCATATTTATTTAACACGTTCAGTGCGGTATCGGATTGAAAAAGCCTGATGCGTAACTGTCCTGCTGTGCGGGCGCGTGAATCTATTGCTATCTCACGGTGCGGGGGGCATAAATATAGGAAGTTTTGCAGTAGGAAAGTGACAAATATATTCATTGGTATTGTGACATCAAATAGTAGCCAATAAAAACAATTAAAACGCATCGGTTCTTTTAGACCTGTTACGGCCTGGAACAAAAATATTTTGCGTAGGTGCGTGTATTAGGTGTTTGAGACCTGATGCCCGATGACCCGATAACCGCACATGAATTGCATGCCAGTCCGTTAGTGATGTCCAATACTCGATGACGTAGTCGCCCGGAGCATAGATACCTACGATAATTGTATCAAAGTATCGACGTTAACTACCTACTTACATACGTGAAGTGCACATTATAGTAAATAAAAAAATAATATTATGAACGAAAGTGACAATGAAGCATTCCAGGAGGAAATGTGTGATGGTGGTAGATTTAAAAGGAAAACAGAAGAAAGAGGTAAAGAATCGCCAAAACACTGGCGGAATATTTTAATGCGTCGGAGCAATGTAAGTCCGTTGATTTTATTTAATAAACTAAGAAAAACACTAAGTAGCAAAGAAAATGCCAAACAAGTGAAAAAAGTAATCTCCTATTGTATGTACCCAGTGCTCAAAATTTTACTGTCGTGATCGTTACAATGAAGCTCATTCCATTTTCGAAATATAAATAAACAAGTATCTTTTTTGCATTATCGATGTTTTATGTACAACACTAGAAATTTATCGATATAATTACTCTTCTGTGCTGATATTGGGTGTTTACGACCCTACACTTTCTTTTATTTTTTTTATATATAAAAACAACTAAACTCCAGGACGAACGTAATGTTAGGATGTAATAACTCAATATAAACTCGTCTCATGCGTTAATTTAACGTTAAGTCTAATGATTTAAGATATATTTTAGTTTTACAAAAAAGTGCGAAATAGGTCCCATAGACCCAATAACGCACATCAGGAAAGTTTAGAAACAGGTCTAGTAAACCTTATACAGCACTTTTTGAAAGTTACAGCAGCAGGGTAACGCACCGAACGTGTTTAGAGTACTACTTTAGTTAAATAATAGGAATAAAATATTTGAATGTTTTAATTTTTACCATTAAGCGCCATCTAGTGACACGGAGGTAATAATTATGTTTATAAGTCGATCGGCAGGCATGGTCTAGGGACGTTAGATCGTCCGTCGGTCTATCGTACAGTACCGTCAATACCAATTACAATTGTAATTATTAACTATTACCGACATGTAAACACATAAACACGTCCCGTCATTCGCCTTTTCTATGTGCGGCCGAGCCTTGACTTTTGGCTGAGACGCGATCCATTGAAATGTTAATTTCTTAACATGATCGATGAGCGGGCGCGGGGCGCGGGTCACCACGTGATGGCTGTCGAAGGGTTGCCATTTTAAAATTAAATTAAAGTTCATGTTTTTTTTATGCTTACGGACATTAAAAAAAAAAAACAAAACGATGGACATAAAAAAATCCGTATTACAAGCTTTTATTTAACTTCAATGTATCTTGTATGTATGTATGAATGTTTGTTTAGGTCAAATCTTGCAACTCAATTTTCAACCAGTTATCCTCAACCGATTCAGCTGAAAGGACAATGACCATTTTGTATGGAGGAATGGTGCCTTCTTAGCGCGGCGGTCAACCATTTTTTGTATGCTTGTACAGAAAAATACAAAAAGCTATATTTGTAAAGGAATGATATTTGTAAACTCAGTCGGGACGGAGTTATATCGGCTCGACGATGAAGAAAAAAATATTTTTAGTTAATTGATTTATGGACACCATATAATTTCGTGAGCTATTGATGCTTTGCTAGATATTATACTAGATGATTATTGTAAAGACACATGATTAAATCACGATTTAAAAAAATTTCCCCATCTATAGTTATGTAAAGTGTGATGTTTGTTCCCTTCCTTTCTTTTTGGAGCGCGTTTGATGAATCTTGTAAAAAAGAAAGCAGAAAAAGTTATTGCAAACAAAAAATGAAATATAATTATTAAAACATATTATTTATTACATTATAATATATTATTACCTAAAACGCCATGGACAATACCTAATTGAAGTATGCAGAGAGATGGGCATTAACGATATTCAAGAACATCAGATTATAGCTAATACACCTGTATTATTAAGAGGAAGGATACAATCAAGACACAGATAAGCTCGAACTTACTATGTATCATGATAGAGCCCAGAGATGTCTGACGGAACTCAGTTATAAAACAACATAACCTCATTGAGTAGGACTCGTTTGATTTGTATTGACGAGCACTTTATGGTAGACGATGATGAGACGGAAGGTAGTCGATGGAACTCAGTAACAAAACGACGCAACTCTATCGATTTTGGGCTTTTTTCATTTTTCTAAGTAAGTACTTCGACCTCACAATGAAAGTTTGTACAATTTTTTTTTGTTTATAAGTATAAATGTTACTTTTTACATGCTAGAGAGACCAAAATAATATAAATATTAAAAATGCTGCAAATAACAAATAAGTCGCCTACTTACGAGCACTTAGTTAAAAAAATATAACAACGAATAACACTTTTTTTTATATAATCTGAAAAAATAGGTTATAATTTAGACTAAAATATTAGTAATTTATTATATATACGGGGCTTAGCACAAACCTTTATTTTGTTACGTTTTACGTTTATATAATAAATTAATAATGGGTTCAAAAGCGCGATAGTTTAAAAACCAATAAAATATAAGTGTAGAAATCAATAGAACAAAAAATATTGTAAAGAATGTTCATATCTGTCAGCCAAATATTTTAACTTTAAAATAAAACAATTCATTTACAAGAATACTTGTTCAATACTCATAAATGCAATAGCTGTAATAGGAATGGATCATAAATTAAAATAAGTAAGGAAAACAAAATTAACCTCCGAAGAAATGGCAGCGACGAGGCTAAAGCTCTTTGATTTGCATAGGAATGGTTAGCACCATAAGAATAACCCAGAGTCATAGTTATAAAGATGCACTAAGTGCCACATGAATATATGAAAAATAATTAAATATAGACATTAACCACTCTGTTGTGATTCTGGCCCATCTCTCGCTGTGCATCCTACGGATATGCCTAATATAGTGGTGGTGGCAGTGACGTGCACCACTATTTTTACAGGGTAAGCACCTACCTAAATCTACCTACCTAAATTACGAGAACTGCTCCATATCGAAAAAATATATTTCTCGTTTGTATCCGACAACATATTATGGTGGACAGGGTAGACAAATTCTATGTATACTGATACGGTCTTGACGCATTTCAAAAGAGATGGACAAGCCTGGCACAGGAAAGAGATAACAGGATAACCATGTCCATGCATAAGTGTACTTTAACAATTTTTTTACAAAAATGAACTGTAACGAAAATTTGATTGTCTAAAAACGCAACGGCTAATTCGTAATATCGCTCTAGTTTTTTCAATTTAGCAATCCTACTTAGTTATTTTTAATAAAAAATAAATCACACAGATTAAGCTCGCCCCAAAATAAGTTCCAGACTTGTGTTATAGGATACTAACGGTACTGTATTTTATAACAAATACATATATACATAATCATCCGAGACCCAGGTCAATCTGAAAAAGATAATTTCCTATCTTGACTTGATTTTTGAATTGACGACATGAATTTTGGGTTAAACCTTATCCTAGACCTGAATACAATTATTTTAACAAGTCAATAGGTAATTCTAAGAAACTCTACCACTCTACTCGAAAATCTCCTCTTTTAAAGTCGGTTGTAAATATTGACGTCAAACTAGGCTAAAGTATTTGTCACGTAAATTTCCTAAGAAAGCCATTTCTCTTATATCGTGCGGCGACATATCTTATTATCTCTGTTATATCTTAAATAAATTATAGCTAATAGTACAAGCTGTTACTTCATTCAAAATTAATAGGTACCTACACTCGTAAAATGTGATTAGAGCCGAAAATGCGTAGGTCTTAATTTATACGAATACAAACTTAGAATAAATTTTAGATTATGCTGCAACCAGTTGTAAATATAATGGTATTAACGATTGTAAATCAGAGATACTTTTGAATGCATCTTTGACAGTTTGAGTGGATTATTTCCGTTTTTATGGAAATTACAAGATTGCTAACGGTAAGTAAAGCCTATTGCGACATGGACCATTTTGTACTCATATGGCGTAACTTGCCCTACGGTGCTGTTCTCTGCGAGACATATTGAATGCATGTAACCTTTCTGTCATTAAATATAAATAAATAAGCTATTGATATGCAAAAGTATTCATAGGCGTGCGACGCGAGCCTGCCTGACGCCGGTGGATGTTATAATGCATTACATATCGTTAGCAATTAAGATACCAATAATGATATACATATAAGTAGAATATTTATACATATATGTATAATATTTGTATGTCTGCAAATAAAAAAAGTAAAATATGTAATATTTTATGTTCGGTATTTGCGCAAAAATATAAACTTCCTTGCTAGAAGGCGCAAAATATAAACATCATGTCCGGTGATTAAAAAAATCAAATGGTAATTTTGACGACCTCTGTGACCAGGTCATCATGCCACGCTGTCTTACCGGATGTCCCGGGTTTTATCCTTGGTCAGGTCAAGCTAGAAAATATCATTTTCAGATTGATTTGGGTCTTGGATGTTTATCTTTATATGGCTTTCTAATAAAATATAGTTGAATTAATATCCGATAACACAAGTCTCGAACTAACTTTGGGGCTAGCTCAATCTGTGTGATTTGTCCGTATTGATTTATTTAAGCTAGTGTTGTTTATTTCTGCTATCTGAAATATTCTTTATTTTACCGCCCTAGATGTAGGTATTAATATTTATTAAGGTGTAGGTGCGTCTCTGTATAACATGATTTAATTAAAAAATACTTCATTATTCATAAAAAGTCTCTTTTCATCAAGAAATTTTTATATTATCAAAACAAATTTAACTTATTTTAAGAGAGACTGCTAATCAAGATCTAACAATATGATAACGGCGCAGCTTTGCTAACTCCTCACGGATTTGACCTAATCAGTTAAAATTTTACGAGCCAGCACTTGCTGCACGGCCAACATCACCATATATCAATCAGCAATGGACACTTTAACATTTAAATCAAATAATGTTTTCGTACCCGACCGAATTTAATACATAATTACCCACTCATGCCCACATATAGTTATCATAAATTATTCTGCTTCTCATAGTCACATTCGAATTTCATCGACTAAATCAATCAAATTGATCGTACATATCAAAATACTTCACAATCGATATTGATACTCTCAGATAAATTAATTGACTGTGTACTGATGTATTGATTGTTCTATAGCTACTGAACTGAGCCTGTTCCCATGGTCTTGAAGGTATAGGGCAGCCATGGCCAAGTTACTCAAAATCTGGTTTGAGTCAAGAAGGTTTCGTTTCTTTGGACCTTTATAGTGTCATGTTCATGTCAGTTGCCGAATCTATCACACCACAATATAGGTAGGTACCTTCTTGATTAAACCTTATCGAATATACTGTGGTGTGGTAGGGTCGCCATAACTTGCCAGATATCATCAAGAAAAATTAAACCTGTCATTTATTTTTCTTATAAATAACAAGTGCACTAGTTTTTCGTCAGGTATTGTCATCATTTCAAAAGGCTTCAGATATATTTATTTGTGAATGACGAGACATTTATCTTGATTCGTAGTCACTACCATAATTTCATTGATCAATCACTAATTCGTTACGCATTCCAATACTTCAATCCATATATATATACAAACAAACGAAACAATAGAGAATAGAGATCAACACGCAGCACAATAGAAACAATAAATTTTAATTTACATGTTAAACGGCCGATTGTTTCGGAGTACGACCCGCGGGCACAATTACCGATTTATGCAATCGATACCTGCATCTTCAACCTAGAGAGTAAAAAATCGATTGGATACCGATGTGGACAGTTGCACAGTGGCCTTGCGTTTGTTTTCGCATGGGGTCGCATGTCAGAACAATAGTGGCAGGTGATAGTCGATTGATGAACGATTAAATATATTCTGACAACTGCATTAGAGTAATCGATTGATATGAACTTGGTATACCCTTGATTTTATACACTTTGAATTAAAGGCTATTCGAAGAGATTTAATAAGATAAGACCGAACGTACGTCAGGTTTATTAAATTAAAATCTCAAAATGTGTTCCACGTGAAATCCATTTTTTGTTCAAAAAAAAATCAGAATTCAAACAGTCATTCCGAGAATTTTCGGTTACATTTTAATTTTCATCGTCGATACGAGTATGAATTGAAAGCAGCAAATAAACCAGCTCAGTTTGTCCGACTAATCTTGCAGTTTTGACATGGAGAAAGTGTCACAATTCTATTACTTTCACTGCATTTAAAAAACGATTTGTAAACGTTTTTTGCGTTGAATTAACTTTCATTTCGCAGCCAACGTGCTGTTTTAAGTATTAGATGTTAAGTTTTTTTGTTAGCTCATTAACCCCGGACGGATTGATTAATACTTTTCAATATTACATCTAAGTATCATTTAAACTTATTACCAGCGAATGAGTTATTATGACATGAATGCTCTTTACAAACATCATAAGGATATTTGGAATATTTTTTTGTAATTAATAACATCCATGACCTAGTTAATTAACATCATAATTGAGCCAAATATCATGAAATCTATTTTAAGGACGTAACGGCCATTTCCTGTGGGTGACGTAGTTCTCGGAACAGCAGAGTACCAATGTATTGGATGACGGACCGCGTCGGATCTGTTCCGTCCGGTCGGACTCGAACCGAGGACCGGTCTCATGTGGGTCAAGTGCACGCATGCGGTGGTCGCCGACTACCTTTACGTCACTTGCTCTCACCTTATCTTACTATTTGTAAATAGATCTAGTGCAATTAGGAACTATATACATCCGACGATGAAGGTTCATCTAATCACGATAATAATATAATTTTTCAAAATTAGAAATCGACACATACAAAAAGAAAGCCAAGGTAGTCAGCAAAAGAGTCAAAGAATTACTATCTACTTTAGTAATAAGTAGCTGGTAATGATAATTATTTTGAAAGAGATTCATGTGATGATTAGAAATGTAGTGCAGCTATTTTACAAGAATATACTTTTCTATTGGTTTTCAATCGTGGCAATAAACGGAGGCACATGGCATTAAATGTACCAACTAAATATTATTAATTAAAAATATAAGTGACTAATTAAACTAATTAAATACACTACTTAATAGATTGCAAGTAAAAAAAATATTATTCACTAAATATATAAACCTACATTACCACTGACTGACTGATTCATTGACATAGTTGTTTGCCCTGTTGCGGGGTTGGTGGGGTTTAGGTTGATGTGTGGTCGTATAGAGGTTGCTAATTGGAGTACCAGAAAAATCTGACATTTGAGGATCTGCGGAAACCTGATGTAGAAGGGTAAGGCCTGCAAAAACGGTTGGGGTTAAGGGCGTGATTTTTTTTCTAAAATGTAGGGGGTCATAAGCAATTTGACGAGCGTCATTTGTTTTTTGATTTTTTTCAAAATTCAAGATGGCCGCCATACAAGGACAATTTTCCTCCATACAAACTTACCCGTTTTCTAAACTGGAAACATATCTTAGCCTACGTCAACAGTCCCACGATGAACCGCGGGCTGCTTGCAGCCCGCGCAGCGCCCGAAAAGCTAGTTCACTAATTAAACACACTATTATTGAGTACCTACAATAATATTTATTCAGCATTGAATGCACAGATTAGTACCGTTATATAAATAGTATTTCATAAAGCTCATTTAAAAGATAATCACTTTGAAGAACCTCTCTATCGGAGGTCAGATGTCAACTCAGTGTACCTTTCCCTATGCAACATTAATTAAAAATTAAATATGTTTGTTTATATAAACTGTACTCAATTTTATAAGTAAACTGAAATGGTATATTGTACCTATAATGTACCTCGCTACGGCATATATAAGGTCTAACAAAATATACTGAAACTATTTTAAGAATGAATTTAGTCCGTGATAGTGAACAACTTTCCCCAAGAAACGAATAGCGAAATATGAACAATTGTTTTTGGCTTTCCATACAAACTTGGATCAGCTGATCGGTCAACTTGTATGAGAGGCCAAAAATTACTTTTCATATTTCGATACGTGTTCCTTAGGGAAAATTGTTCAGTATCATGAAATGAATAAACTTATAAAATAGTTTCAGTATGTTTTGTCAGACATTATATATGCACTGGATTATATTGTCTGGAATGTTTATTTTACTCTCGTACGTCAATCAATGTACAAGTTTAATAGAACCTATTGCTTTCTGGGGACAATCAGCAGACATGACCCTCTACTCAATCTTTACAGCTTTGTATATTATGTTAATGATACCTGTTTTAAAGCGATGTAATATACCTATATATTTTATTCTTTACTTTATATGACTGTGCCATATACTTAAAATAAATCTAACAGTATTTCTTATTATCAAGCAATAAAAGCTACGCAAAACCGTGGGTAAATATAAATAAATGGCTTCTGTTAGTAATTTCGCGAGTCATTGATTTCGCAATTTATAACGATAGCCATTGTCAATTACCCCCCGAGGCGTGCTACCAACCTACATATGTGTTTTATAATATAATCGTGACGTGATTTAATTGCTTCAGTGCGATTTTTCTAATCATATAGATTAGTTTTTACTTATAGAGTGCGGGAATAAGCGAATCATCATGGTACGTTAGGAAGTATTACCATAACATGCGGTTATGCAGTTTTCAAAAGGCATCTGGCATAGCTTGACGTCTGCATTGGGAGCAATTCGAAGCACTAGGACGATGAAAGTCTAGTTAAAAATTACCGACCAAGTGCGAGTCGGACTTGCGCAGTGTAGGTTTCCGTAGTTGCGAATGCTAACTTTGAGTTCATGCCACTAAAAACGTCTTAAAACTAATTTTCCATTGAATTACATATAATTACAACTTATAAAATGTACTCATTTCATAAGTTGATCACCCATAACTTTTTAATTTGTAAACCTGCTTAGCTCTGATAGTTTTCTTATAAACTTCGTTGTATAAATAACAGCTGTGAAATAATAGCCGCTAGCAGATAGAGGGAGGGGGATACTTGACTTTAACAAAAAATTGCAAATATTTTAGAAACGGATTTCGAAAAATGGTTTTCACAAGCTCAGAATATTTTTGAAAAACCTAAGTATTTACCAATATCCCTCAGGATAAGTTAGTCAAGAAAAAAATTGACTCCCACTTTATTTGCATGGGAAATAACGTATAATTTTTTAATTTTTTTTATTTATGTTCGTTTTGGCATAGTTAATATACATATGAATAGCAAATTACAGCGTTCTTATAGTCTCTAAGTAAAACAGCGGACGGACAAACAGACATGGCGAAACTATAAGGGTTCCCTGTTTACTACGGAACCCTAAAATCACGTTTGTTGTATGGGAGCCCAACTTGAACAATTTTATTCTGCTTTTAGTATATTTATTTTGTTGTTATAGAGGCAACAAAATCTGTAAAAATGTTATTTGTCTAGCTATCACGGTTCATAATATACAACATGTAACAAAAATAAGGGTATCAACCCGAAAAGGAATAAATGTACTACAAGTAAAGACTACTTTTACTAATCCCTAAAAACGCAAAAAAAAATCTGCAGCTCCATACAAAATTAAATACCTTGTGATAGATAGACAGACGGACGGACATCGGAATGTAAGTAATATAGCCTAGGGTCCCGTTTTTACCCTTTGGGTACGGAACCCTAAAAATATTGATGCATGACAAGAGTAGAAATGAGATGAGGCCAGGTCAACGCCCTGTATACTTTTACGTATTCGTAATTAAAAAATCTTCCTAATTATGGTTGCGTCACGTCGGATATTACACAGATTTGTGACACGTTAAGTAACCAAACGTGACTACTTACATATTATGTCAGATATAAAATATCTCTTCTTATAAACAGATAATTTAAGAGCCATCTGACGAAGAAAAGTAATAATATCCAAGATGATTTTGAAGTTTATTGATAACTTATTTATCAATAAACTTCAAAATCATCAAAAATATTTTATTTTTATTTTTTAGGGACAAATTACAGTAATTGAGCTAGCCCCAAAGTAAGTTCGAGACTTGTGTTATGGGATACTAACTCAACGATACTATATTTTATAACTAATACACATGTTTTAGTTATAAAATATAGTATCGTTGAGTACACATATAGATAAACATCCAAGACCAAAGACAATTTGAAAAAGGCCATTTTCCAACTTGCCCTGACCGGGTCTCGAACCCGGGACTTCTGGGTGGCGGACTAGCATGGTGACCACTACGGAGGTCGTCACTGTTTTATATTAAATCTGAATTACACAAAAAATAAACAATATTTTAATTAAAAATAGCTTCCTACATCCCAAACATTTTTTTACATACCAAAATTCTGTGTTTTAACACACATCTCAAGCACGTGACCATTTATTATAAAGATTTAGCAAAATCTTGTAGATAATGACACGGAAGCCATTAAACATTGCAATGGCTGCTGAACCCCTGTAACCGATGGCGAAAACGTTGCTTGAGCTAGGAAATAACTAAACGAACTATTAAGACGCTTTGTTGTATGGCGATTACGAAGTTTTGAGTGTAATTTACTAGCATTTAACTTCATAGTACAAAATGTAGTCATATAAATTATGAGTTGAGAGAGCGTCAGGTCGTAGAACTGGTTCTAGATTAGTGTAACTCAGGTAAATAAGAAGAGTATATAGTAGTACATTATTATGCATAACTACTATATAGATTTATACAAATTGGTCCATTTCAAGTTCAATTTTACAAAGCTTTATCAATATAACTACACTTTAGTATTTTAATTGATTCATAGACCTATCCTCAATTAGGTACAGAAGATCGTCACATTAACTACCTATGTATTGTAATATATTTAAATAGTAAATTTTAATATTTACAGTAATATATTTTAATTTGCTATCTTACAATTTTTATCTATTTATTTATTAAATCTTTATTGACCATAATGGTACAAAAGGTGGACGTTATGCTAATGCATTCTCTACCAGTTAGCCTTTAGGAATAACAGAAATACATTTATGTCACAAAATAGGCCTATATATTACAATATATCATCCCATTCAATAATAATTTTCTACTTAATGCTCATAACATCTCTTAATGTAAGTTGGTTAGTTCCTAGTTCATCTTTTTTTTTAGGCCTAATAATGTATTAATTCAAATTATAAAACAAATTACCTTTTAATTTGTATATGCAATAAAAAATGCGGTAAAATATTGAATAATACTTTTTTGTAGCTTTTGTTGTATCCGAGTATCATCAAGGATAATACAAATTGGTTAATTTAAATAATAAATTAATACGCTTTATAAATTCATTCATGCTAAATAAAAGGACATGCCGACGTAAAAGAGGGCACTTCGCAAGTAAGGTACAATCATTAAGAGAAGTGGCGAAATCGGAGCGCAAAGTAACAATGTTCACTTGCATTTTTAATCTTTACAGGTTTTCGAACGATTCTTTCGAAACTCGATGGAAATGTCACGGCCAGTTATAAAAGTGATTCAGTAGGGTTAAATTTTCTTTTAATTATAAAATAAATTTCACATAACTAATTTATTTAAATACACAAAAAAGCCGACAAAGAAACAAAATGTAAAGATTTTCTTAAAAGTCGGTTTAGTATTAGGTAGGAACTTCTCGAATAATAAATTACATTTTATAATCTTATGTAATGAATATTTCTTATAATGACATCGAAAATATTACCATAACCGCAAACAAAGTTCAAAATATAAACTATAAGTATTAAAATCTTACCTAATTTAGACAGTAATCACACGTGATTTAATCAATATAAAAATTTACATTTATTACTTCTAAAACATGTGTTCAAACGAATGAAACGTTTTACATGACAAGCCCATTAAAATCAGTAAGCTGTAGAGCATTGCTCAAGAAGCAATTGGAGGCTCCACGCTGTCTGGTTCCAAGCTCTCTTGCACAAGGAAAGGCCTATATTATGAGCAAATGCATAATATTCTACGTTACGAAATACTACAATTATGTGAATGCATTTAGGTAACATTACTATTTTCGTAGTGATTGTTCTTTTGTTTAAATAATTTGGTCCAAAATATCAAATGACTTCTGTGCTCGTTAGTACACGACACAAAATTGAAAATTAAGACCATAATTGTTTAAACTTCAATAGTTTAAACTGATTGATGTGTTCTTGACAGGTCGATCAAATAACAAATACAAATTATTTGTGGTTTTCTATGTTTTTGCTATGGTAATTTAATCCCAATGCTAGCAAAAAGGACGCAAAAAGCGGACAAAACCCATGTCGGGTCGGTTTTGGTGGCTGATTGGTAAAGTGAGCAAAACGGTCACGACGCGGCGGGGTCACGAGGAACCGGTCGGCGCCCGCGCCGGCTGCGGCACCGAGTCAAGGTCGCCATGATCTACGGTATCGATCAATGATCTATCTGTGTATCGAGTCAAACACCTCAAGGAAAAAGTGAGCAGTGAAAGTATTTTAATAAAGAAACATGTTAACCGCGAAAATGTTGTAGGTATATATAAATAAATATATCGGACGAATCACTCAGATTGAGCTAGCCCCAAAGTTAGTTCGAGACTCGTGCTAAGGGATACTAACTCAACGAACGATAAATGTAAATTTAATAATAATAAAAAATAAAATTTATTCTCAAAATGCTCGAGACAACATCAAAAATATAATTTAAAAGTATAATTAATAGCATCTACTACTAAACTGTATTTCTTGCTACGATGCGGTGCTACGAAAGTGACATTGTCGTAGCACTTCGTAGCAAGTAATAAGTCAGTATATATTATTATTTTAGGCAAATAACTTTTACTATTAATTTGCTAAGCATATAAAAAACTTTTTACTTCAGTATTTGGAAAAGGAGTATAAATGTGAAAACCATAAATTTAGAGTAACCAGTAAAAAAAATTTGGTCTATGGCGAAAAGAAAACCATTTCATCACGTGTAGTTACTTGAAGTACAAAATTGTATCTTTTACATTGACAGCTGCTTTTAGGTGTTGAAAACCTTACAAAAAGCTCTGTCATTAAGCAATTGAGTAAGTCCATGTAAGTACAAAATGTTGTAAAATTTGCTTTGTTTTAAAATGTTAAGAAACTACGTTTTTACTTGGCTGCAGTGAATTGTTAAAATTTTGACAAATTAATTAACCTACAACGCATTTTAGTTATTCATTAACTGTGTACAATTTAACATAACATCAATTTTTGCATATTTTTTATTTCAAACTTCTGAAAGCAATGTATAATAAGCTTTTGTCGTTCTTTTTCAGCACATCGGGAGGTTTTATGCGAATTTTGGGATAAAAACTATCCTATGTCCTTCCCTGAGTCTTAAACTATATCCATACCAACTCATCTAAATAGATTCAGTGGTTAAATCGTGAAGATGTAATAAATAAACATACAAATAATAAACACGTTTCCGCATTTATAATATTAGTTGGGAAGTTGGGATATACTAGCTGTGGTGATCTCTATGCCACTATGAGGAACTAAAAAAACCACAAACAACAATGAACGAGGCAATACCTAGTTTACAAAAATCATACGAGATGGCGCCAGCAGAATCTACATCTCGATCTCAGAGTTCTGGCTGCAACTGACTATATATACAACCTCCAACAATACACCGTCGTAGCCGCGGTTCCCCAGGCGCAACACCATGCCTGGCGGGAAGATATTTCCCTTTGTGGCGGTCGAGCATATCACCTCGCTCCCGCTACATAGCTGACCTAGTAACAAACTTTGTTCCACCTGTTCCCGTTTCTGTGAAGAAATGAAGGGATAAAAACTATATGTCGTAGGTCCTTCCAGGGTTCTGAAAACATGTCCACACTAATTTCATCTAAATCGTTCCAGCTTGCGTTATAAATGGTGTAACTAACCCGAATTTGTTTTATTTTTAAAAAGATAGATGATTATTATATAGTAGCAAAATTATATCTCAATTTACTTGTATATGTAAATTTAACACTTTTTTATAGTATACATTTTCCTTTTATTAATATAATTATCAAACAATTTATGACTTTGTGTGCCTAACAGCGCAACACAGTGATACTTGAATTTATGTATTTAACACCCATTGTACATGATATAAATAAATAAGTAAAAGAAATAAAGTTCGAGACTTAGCAAGAATGGATTGATCATGCAATTATTGCTCGTAGATCGATATAAAATATATCAAAAGAAGGAGAGTTATTTAGTAATTTATAACTTAAAACGTTCTACTCATAATGATCATTGAAAATATTTGCAAAGCTAATTGTGCCCAAAATAAAGCGTTGCCTAGACTCATGATAAAAAATATGCTTCAATTCGGATCGTGACCGAAGATCGGGAGGTCTTTGAGAACTAATAGCTGTCTTTAGTGACCACGTTCAAGGCGACAACCCATCGATCATGGCAGTATGGGAACCGACGCGACCTGTACCGAGTATTATCGGCTTATGTGCCGCTAATTGATGTAAGTGTGATGATGTAAACGAATGTCGTGTACTCCGAGGTCGAAGTGAATTAAAAAATCTTTTGTTAGTATTTTTTAACGATTTCCTTCCTTTCTGGTCCGGGAGAAAAGAAAAGACTTAGAACATACCAGTTACTTCTAATTCCGCGTAGATCGTAAAAGCCGATCAAAGAAAGTACTTATATACCGTATACTAGGTATTTATTATTATTATTGTAGTGCCCTACCAGGGTTCCATGTAGTGCTTTTATTTATTAATAACATCTATTTATATGTATGTACGTGGAAACAATAAATAAATGAAATGAAATTAAATAGGCAAAAATCTGAATCATAAAAATGAGGACGTCGGAATATTTTATGTATGTTCAAAGATTACTTGAAAGCTTGGACCGATTTGAAAAATTCTTTTTTCTTTAAAAGTTATTTCATATCTGTCAAGTGTTTCAATAGAAATTTTATCAAAAATTTGTTGTGTAGTTTGGTATTGAAGTCAGTTTTTAGGGTTCAAAAACTCAAATAGGTGATGCGGCTATAGCAACTCATTACTTAGGTTCCCTATTTTCACCTTCATGCTCACCATCACTCTAAACATTGCCTTTGGGTCTAACGGCCCTGGGCTCTGTCATCCCCGTCAGTAATAAAGACGTGATAATTTATCTGTAGAGTACCCGCCATAAGTATTCGTAGTAACCAATTCGTTTTAACTTGTGATTTTTTAATTTGCCCTATAACTTATTATTGATTGATAAATTGCAAAGCAACGATTTAAATAAAATGCCAAAAATGCCTCAGCCGTCAAGACAACTTTAAAATCAATTTCATTTAAGTTCTTTTAATGTTATACTTACATTATACAGTTTGATCGTACGTACTACATCACCGTTAACGGTTCACAAGCACAATAAAAGTTCCCCAGCGGTGGTCGAGTCAATATTTTTTGTACCATATTAGGAACATTTGACAGCCACCGTTACATGGAGCCTTCTTGCATAAAACAAAATGGGTATAGAAAGATAACACTAAATATGTCGGCGTTAAATGCAAGAGAGATAAGCCAAAATAGAACTATCCGGAAGAAAATATTAGACCAGGCCCAGGCCCACCCGCGGCTGTAGAGCCTTAGATGGTGATGGTGATAGATAACACTGGGAATAAATGCAATAAAGTTAATTTGTTTTGTAATATTCCTACGTAGGTAATTTTTTCAAAATCCTTTTGTCGGTACGCTACGAAATGTTACCTCTATAGAGTCCAAAGAATCAAGACGTTTTCAAACTTTGCAGTAATCTGTAGTAAACAGTACGTTTTATTTTGAATTTTTTGACACTTCATAATTATACAGGGTAACTTTGATGATGATGAACATGATACTGAACGACTTTTCATCAAAACAGACTGAACTTGCTCCAAAACTTTGGCTGGTGGGTAAAAAGTTACACTTAATACACAGAAGATTCAGTAGATATACTTAAATTTTATATGATGTTTGTATACCTAATTGCCTACAGCATATTTAAGCTACCCATCTGTACTTTTCATATTTCCTCCTGCATGTAGGCGTACTGCAGAGAGCAAAAGTCAATAAACGGCTAAACGCACTTGTAATGGTGTATCAAACAGCGTAACGGTGGTTGGATGGTATCGCGGGCTTACGTGCTGCAATGCTGATTGTTCGTCTAATAGGTTCTTTGACCAGGAAATAGTTGTATTTACGATGTATTTCAGTATCATTACGGAAGAGAAAAAAACGATACACAAGTTGTTCAGTAGTTTGATGACATGGACCTTTTTACAATTAATTAATAATTAATTTTAAAAAGTAAAAATATTGTAATTAAATGAAGCAGCTGTGGCGGAGCGCAGGCACTGGCGTGGCTTGTACCTCTGTATTTGTACTTACGTATATATGTATAGTATAAGTTATATTCAACTAATACCACTGCCACAGAATTAAGTATTACATACAGAACGAAATCTTATAAGGTCCCGCGCAATATGCTTCGCCGTTCCTTGACCTCGTACATTTTTTAAAAATTGTAAAGTAAGCTTAACTATTAATTTAAAACATTTATATTAAGTAAGTACCTATATTTATTGAGTGTACCAGTTATGTGAAGCATCTCACGTGTTTCTAATTAGCTATAAAAAGGAATTGACTATTAGTTTGAGTGTAAGTCATTATTATTTGCAATTCTTCTAAACCTAATTGTCGGCACATTTTAACCAAAATTTCAAACTGACCACCACAGGACAGGCATGTTGCCTAGTGTGGGGCCAATAGTGTAACTTTTGTGTATATTAAGGAGTCAAATAAATTTCATTTCATTCATTTCATTTCATTTCACATCTCCCTCGGTTTCGCCTTGTCGACGCGGCTGCAGGCGCCTCCTGCAACCGCCCGCTCAACACCCTCCACAAGGCGAGATCGATGGAAAGGTGCGAGGACGGGGGACGGGGACACATATTACGCTTAGGAGATTCCGTTCTGTATGTAATACTTATATTCATTCTGTGCCAATACTCCGGGAAATATTTTGAGGAATTCATTAGTGAGTGATAATAACTAAATATATAGGGCCAAATTACACTGATTGAGTTAGCCCCAAAGTAATTACGAGACCAACACAACTATATTTTATAACAAATACATATATAGATAAACATCCAAGACCCAGGACAATTTGAAAAAGACCATTTTCCAACTTGCCCTGACCGGGAATCGAACCCGGGACCTCTGGGTGGCGGACTGGCATGGTGACCACTATGCCACGGAGGTCGTCATAATAACTGTTATCATTAGACAGTCTTTGAGCTACGTCTGAAATTTAACACCAGTGTAGCTATCAACACATTTGATAAAAAGAAGATTGAAATTAAGACAAAAAGATCTAACATCAGTGTAGCTTTCGATAAGAAAGAAGATTGAAGTTAAGACAATATTACCAGAATAGATATAATTGAAAAACATGAATTTCTGTGGTTTCATCCAAGTATACCAGAATGTTTACTTTTTATAAATCTATTAAAAACACTTTAAAGTTCTCTGAGAAATTAATTGTCATTAAATATGTAGAATAGTGAGAACTTCTCACTATCATATTTACTAACAATTTACTCATCAATGTTAAACATCGATAACCTGCGCTTGTGAATATTTATAGACAAGAATTGGCTTGTCAAGTAATTTTCAAAAACATCTGATTCGCAGTCCGTTTCGAGGAATAGCCTCTAGGAGAAGCTTTCTCAAATCAGATTTTAAAATAAGGTCTTACTTATTTAGATATTTGCAAAAAACCCATTGACCTTTATTTTCAAGCAAGGTCAACCTTATTTGAGGAAGTGATGTCACGATGAAGATTTTTTGAGTAAAGTTGGCAATTTCCACTTTCAGTACTGTACTGAAGTGCCATTTTTGAAACGCGATGTCACCTAAATGACTGGTTTTTCCATACAAAAACCGTTCGTTTAGTGACTCCACGTTTTAAAAATGGTACCACTGTATTATGTGTCATTGTCACTGTCATCTACCAACACAACAACTTGACAACAACCAACATAATGACGGTAATTTAAACAGTAGACAGCTGACAGATGTCATTGTTCTTTTGGCGCTAAATTTAAACTTCGATTGCAGTGTGTCGTCACTTCCGGTGTTTTGTTTAAAATTATATTAAAAAATCCTGATAACACGTAGAATTTTTTTATTTAAATCACTTTCTTAAAATTGTCTATATTTTCGATTGAAGGCACTTTTAACACTTTTATATTTCTTAGTTGACAAGCTAATTCTCAATAAGAATAGTTATTTACGATTATAACGAGGAGGTATATGTGTACATCATAATAATACATACACAACTTGAAAGATTGATTTATTACAGGAAAAAAGTAAGTCATAATCAATAGAAGTACAGATTTTTTGATAGGTATATATGTATTTAAAGATACGTTTTATCCACTTTGACACTCGACTATACTATACAAGATACAACTCTCACGTATTTTCATATTTTTTATTCCATTTTGAATAACATAGGCACTTAGTGAATGAACTCGTTGAGGAAAACATACACCAAAATAGTAAATCTTACTAAGTTAGTGGTACCACTGCTATTGTTACAAATAAATTGAAAATCTTTTTATCAGTAGGTTTCACTCACATATAAATAAATTGAAATGAAATCGAGACAAGTTCGTATTTCATTTGAAATCAGTAGTACTTTACTCATGAACAGGTTTCTACGATTTTTTACGATCGATGACCACTATCTTACAGTGAAAAAATGACCCACTAAGCGATGAATGAAATGAAACAATATCCTGTGCAAACTGTATTATTTTTAGTTTCTGTCTATTCAGACGTTTCGACGGCCTCCATGGTGTGGTGGTCTGGTTATTCTCGACGGTCAATACCGACCCAGGTCGGATATCCAGCGTGGGTAACTATGCTATGTATGCTAGTACCTACTTATTTGTATGGTGTTAGTGTGTTGTTCAAGTCTCTGCATGAACAAAATAAGCTTAGTACTTAGTGTGGAAAGTGTTGTCCATTAAAGTATCCTTATTAACATTATAGATATGATAGTATGATTATTTGTCCGTCCTTTACTTTCTTGACACATTTTGTTTTGTCGAGAATTCCGAAAAATGCATAAACTAGTAGGTATATATTAACGAAGCCCATGTTTCCCCACAAGCTTACAAAGTGCATAAGTTATTGCATCGGTATTTGCAAGCTGTCAAAGCGAGGCGTGGTAATGGGTGTTTTAGCAGATAATTACACGAGCCATTAGCGTGGACCGTGGGCCTGTGACTGCACTCGTACATCCCGATAAATATCACTGCGACAGCTTAAGATGGCGGCTGTAAATTTAAGTGATCTAATGTGCATTAGGAATTATACGCGATAGCTGAAGTCGCCTAAATTTTGCATATAAAGTGTGGTAACTGTAGATTCATCAACAATTTATATTAGTTTTGAGTATAAAGGGTGGGATCCCTTTAGTAATTTTATGAGATAACTGAAGTTGTCAATGATTTCAGTAGATATAAAGTGTGGTAATCCCACCCTTTATACTCAAAACTAACATAAATTGTTGATGAATCTAAAGCCTCAGTAGGCGTTATGTATGTATGTATGTACGTACAGTATAAAAGACTTTATTTTTCTAATAATTAAAATCTTTAAATATATATCTAATTACCAAAGTTTACATAAAGGCAAAAAAACATTAAAATAGATTGCTACTTGTGATATTATTATCAATATAATATGCATACTTATTCTACTTAACTTTGCACATGTGAAAAATAATTTTAGACTGATCATACACTTTAAGGATAATTTCGCTTCGAACATCCTGTAGGCACCTACATAGATAGGAGGCAAATAATTTACGTTGTGGGATATTTTGTAACATTGGCGATGTAAACAGTTTTATGTCCGTTGGTCAACTTAACCATGTTGACGAATAAACATGTCTTTGCCGGTGTTTGATGTTTTGTGGTCTTTAACAAAGTAAGTAGTAATCTTGACATACTAGATAATAGTTGTGCAGGTCAACTTAAACACTAATTTTTAGATGCCAATGTTTGTTTTTAGACAATAATTTTAATAATCTTTTATTTCAAAAATCTAAAAAAAAAACTGGAGAGGTGTAAAGGAACACCCGGATGGAACTAAGTTCCTTTCGATTATTAGTAATAAAATTTTATTTTTGCAAAAAGTGTCGTTATTACTTTTGGTCTTAATTTTTTCCGCCTAGCCTCCTATCGCAACGCGCGATAAGGAACTACGTTCCAAAAAACAATTTGTAAAACGTGTAGATGTACTGAAATGTGTATCTATAAAGTTGTAAAAAATTTATGTAATACATGCATTGTTCTGGGTTAAAATAATATAACATGCCATCCAAATAAAATCATGTGATGAAAAAAATTCACCACGAGTAGAATTCGAACCTACACTCCTCACGTTACACCGTGAGTTTGCATTGCCGTGAGCATTACCAATTGTGCTACCGTGACTTCGAATCTGACGCATTTTCTCATCACATAGTACACACTTTACAGTAATTTGATAATAATTTGAGCATGGCAATGCTATTAGAAATCTATAATTAATACCTCTTGCTTTTTATTAAGGTCTGTCTGTCCCTCTCATCTAAGCGTGTTCGCGGATGCATCTGTGGTACTTAGGAACCAGCAGACCGTTCTCTAGTATTTTCTTCTCATTCTTCGGCATCCCGCAGCATGAACTATAGCCACTTATACGGGACAGAAAGTATCAAATGCAATTTCTACGTAAACACACGTTTCCATTGCTTTTATGCTTTATTAGAATTTTTAATAGCTTCATAAAATTATGCTCGCATTTAATGGTAAATTGAATAGCAAAATCTATAAAACCAAACAGGATAAACAAGTGAATAAGTCTTACGGAGAAAGTTGTACTGACCTACTAGGTTTAACACTAGCTTTCCCTGCTTTGTGTACGTGGGATCCTATTTAACAATTTATGTAAATCGTTTGATATTACAGAGAGATAGTTATATTTTAAATAGAGGTGGGGTGAACAATTTGGGGTTATCATTGACATGCTTATAGTATTTTAGTATCTTTGGAGACGAAAATGCCGGAAACCGGACCCTGACCTGTGGACGAGGATGCAAAATGAGGAGTTATGGTTACCTACATTTTAATAACTCGTCTTTAACAATAAAGAATTCAAAATAGGGACAATCAAACAGAAGTTCTAAGTTCTTAGCAGCTAAGATACCTATATCTCTCCTATATCGGGCTCTGAAGCATTACTACTGAGGATGCAACCGGGAAACTACGCACGACTAGGACTACGACTGCATAGTGATAAGCTATTAAAACGCATTGAATCTGTTTGATCCATTATTCCGTCGCCACTCCTAGCCTAGAGACGGTGATGGATCAAACATTTACTGAAGCCCATAGCTTAAAGGTTTCGTACATAATCAAAGTTGTTTAAGATCAATAGTCACTTTTTATAAGGTAGCATTTAGCAAGTAATTAATAGTTTCTTGTATAGATGTGTGAAACTTAACCACGTTATTAATGTAAAAAGATGTTTTTTTATATAGATGCAATTCATGGACAATACGTAATAAATAACCAATGCCGACATATAATAGGTACTACAGAGGTGCCTATAATAAACATGTCAAGTACGGTGACAGTAAAATGGAAGTATTTGTGCTTACTGGCTTAAAATCACGTGGTATATTGTGATACAGTATGTTAGTGATGAACTGAGATTATTTGTCGATAAGTTTTATCGATGATTGTGTGTATATTTACTACTTCTAATGGTGTCTAATTGTACGTTTGATGTAGAGCTTGATTAAAAGATTGTCATCACAAGAAATAAAATTGAAAATGATAAGTAATCCCCGACACATCTGTATATCTACTTATCTTGATCACATTAGCTTTTATAAAATCGTATCATCATCGGTCCTTTCATTTCAGCTACATTGCCACAGACTAATGCACAGACACACAGAAACGCAAACTTATAACACCCCTCTTTTTGCGTCAGGGGTTAGAAATAAAGGGCATTACGAGTAGAGAAGGACTTAGTGGACGAATTAGATTGGCAAAGAAAATATTCGTATTGTATTCATAAATAAATCATATGTGACATTTTTGTGCATCTTATTGCAGAAACAAATCCGTGGTTACTTCGTAACAGTTATTCCAAAGAGCTTTAATAAAGTGACTTGCTTTCGCAAAACTATCGACTACTACGGGAGTAACTTATCGACAAGTATCCCAACACGAGAGCATAGGTCTCATTGTCCCATTGTGATGTTAATCCCCGATTGACAGACGTCACATTGCGCAAGAGTGCTACGCAATTTGATTTGGTGCACGAGACATGATGGACCAGTTTGGAGGCACATTATGACTGGAGCTGGTAAAGGTCACTGAGTGCTACAGGAATTTATTTAAACTTACACTATTACTTACTACATAGTTTAAAAAAATTACGACTTGCAGACCTAGTCCCAAATGGCATTTTCTCCCGGTCATCCTTTAGACCAAGCAGAAAATGTGTGGCTGACTGACTTCCTCAGTACATTTCAGCTGACGAGCCGAAGTTACATATACTATAATGTTAAAAATCTAACAGATTTTTTTACAATTTAACGAAAAAATTACGTGAAACAGTTGTGAGTGAAATATAAAAATACCTACTGAATTCTATATATCATTATTGCGCAAGCGATGTTTGTAGGTACAGAAATTAATAGCAGTCAGGCCAGAGAGAAGAGCAAACAAATTATAAATAAAAGAAACATCTCCGTGATTAGAAAAACCTAGAATCTTTTTTTATTATAAATAAATACAATTAAGTATTCATATGATAAACGATATTCACATAATCCTTAGCGTGACTAAGTATTCATTACGAACTAAATGGACCATACACAAGTGAATGATAAATCGATTGGCTAGTTACCTTAGTTGTGGATTGATGAAATATCGATAATTATGTGTATTGAACGATCGATTCGCCGAGATAGCTAACGAGAAGTGACTGAGTGACAGCACAGCCATTATTGGTCCAGTTCATTCAATCATAAATCCTAGACCGGATGATACTTAAGTGGTATTGTGATTTAAGTTTTGGAATATTAATAAAATTCTATAGAAATAAATACTTAAATGTCAAAATTCATTTGTTTGTTTTGTTTTGGACGTTTTATTGACAATTAAGTATATCACATAAGATATTTAACGAAGTTTAAAGAAAAACTAGCAGAGCTAAGTAGGGTTTACAAATTAAAAAGTTATAGGCGATCAACTTATAAAATGTAAATTTCATACAATTCAATAGAAAAATAAATTTTAAACGTTTTTAGTGGCGTAAACTCAAAGTCGGCATTCGTAACACTGCGACTGGCTTGACACGCACTTGACCATTTATAATTAGCATGTAATTTTAAATTGGTTTGTCTTGTCTTAATCTAAAAATATGTCCTACACATACTAGTCGTTGCTCCTACAATGAGCACTATAAGACTGTGAAATTGTTCACTTAAGAGAATAAATAGGCTTCGCAAAACCAGTAAAGCGGCCCAATTTATTATTACTGCTTAGAAGAACGCAGCTATACCACATGTTTATAAAAAATAGGTTCTTCTGCTAAGAATATTAGTGCTCAGTTTTATCGTAACAGAATCATCACAAGTCATTCATCATACAGACGAAGACGTCTGAAAAAATGTGTTCATGCTGGGTTTTAAGATTATTTGTACAAGTGTGACAAGTTCAAGTGTAACGAGTTGTATGTATGTATTGTGTACTTATGTATAGATATAACTATATATTTATGTTTATACACATATACAAGGTTTTTATGTTTATGTAAGCTTGTAAGTATTGTACAGTGTTCAACATTAATTAATAGCATTCTCTCCTATGGCGTTGGGTTGACTGAAAGAGATCCCTTATAGAGATAAGTCCGCCTTTGTATTGTTATCTACTTTATTTTTGTAGTGTCCTTTTTGTACAATAAAGAATTAACATACATACATACATACATACAAGTATATCTACTACGCGAGACGTGAAGCCACGCCGAACCCCCATTGTCAAAATGTCAATGAACATCAATTCGACATTGACGTACATCCCAGCAAATATGTCAACTTTAAAAGATCTATCACTTATCAAAAAGCTCCGGCTCGGCCCCGACCCTGACCTTTGCAGTAATAACAAAATAAAAGCGTTCTGCGCGATTGCCAATATAATATTATTGCAAACAAACGCCGATAAATATTTAATTTGCATATGCATTTGCGTTATGGTTCGCTCGTGTCCAGGGTCAAAGGTTTTGTCAGTTGAAATCTGGTCATTAGATAGATAAGTCGATTATGTGTCTAATTCGATGTAGGTAATGTACCTACTTATATGAACGTTACAGTATGCAAATATTATATCAATTTTTTTTCTCTAACTAACGTATGACGAAATACAATAAAAAACCGATGTCATATTTAGAATAATTTTTCGAATCTAAAAACCGACAATAATAAACTACATAATCGATTTTGACAAAATCTTTATAGGACCACTTGAAAAGTATGCCCTTTCTAACAAAAAAAATAATAATCCAAATTGGTCCAGACGTCTACGAGTAATCGGGAAACATACATAAAAAAGATTCCGACGAATTGATCACCTCGTCCTTTTTTAGGTACATATGGTCACCATTAAGCTTTGTATTAAGCTTGAAATATTAATGTTATCAAAATTAATAAGCACAAAAAAATAATTGAAGATAGAATTAATTTATTCCCTCATCTAAGACTGGGACTAATATGTTACGTATTTGAGCCATACATATGTTAATTAAATTGATGTACAAATCCTGATAAAAATATTTCACATGAATATCGCACCCGATAAAATCGAAATTACATGACAATGCATGTTACCGTTATATCTCGAAACCGATCAATTTGCGCAACAGCCGGATCGCACTTGTGCGTGCGTGAAACATGCCGAGGATCGTGACTACTCAAGTGACTCTATTACTGTGAACTCGTATCTCTCGATGGCTTGTTTGGTTATAATAACAATTACAAGGTGTCAATCTGCCATATACTAAATAGGTCACGACGTTTAAATACAAATTTGACGTATTATTCTAACGTTTGTACTCCCACTAAGTCAGTAAACTCTTGCCTCTAAGCTTGTAAGTGATATTACTTCACCATTTGCACAACTGTACTCCTCCACAAAGACATTGATTGAAGCTAGTCGGTTTATAGCGTATGTGAAAATTAATCTTTTATTATCTACTTACTATTCCTGTTTTAGATGTTACATTCTTATTACTTTGACACCCACGATAGAGCCGAAATTAAAGATTGTTGCAATGCAAATTTGTTGGAATTATTGTATACCACGAAAGGAGATTGTGTGGGGATTGGGGACATACCTGATACCTAAGTCTCTAGCAATTAAAGAAAACCTCTCTATATAAGGATAGAATACACTAATATAACCTTAATTTATATATCAATAAGCTGTAAGTACATGTTTTACATATATTATTATCTAATTACATAATAAATTGATCAGTAGTACATATCTAAAAATAATATTGCCGCCTATATCAACACGCGGGGAAAGTGAATTAATATTGAATGTATTAGGAACTACTTCATCGTAAGTCAAGGTTAATGAATTCATTTATTTGCATATTGGCCTTTTGACGATATTGCCTGCGACATGTGTTATACATTTTACACGTGAGTGGCCACGGCACGGGTGCGCGACCGCGTGGGAAAGGCCGGACGTACGCAGGATGTCCGATTTCTATTACTGACTGCGACATCAAAGGTGACTTTATGAAGACAAGTACTAACTAGACACATAAATATGAAAGTGTTAACGTTACATTTATTTATTGAGTTGACATATAAATATAATATCGGTTTATTCAAATTAGGTTCTTCATCTACATTATATACTCATCTACAAGCAAATAAACTTTATTTAACTAAAGATAACTTGTAATATCTAGTTTTTCTTGTTTTATTGGAGCATGTCTGCTATGACAATTTTATTTAGATAATTTATTTTATAGATGAAGCGATTCTTAGATAACATTTTATTCTCACGTATATGTCACTAATATGAGCAGTCGATCATGTTGATGAATACAAGTAGATATGTATTATGACAGATGATTTACACAACTAATGTCTAAATTATAATTATAATGTCTCAAAATAAAAATGCTCAAAAGACAATATTATCTATGTAATCGATTAAACCCGTAGAAATCAAACAAAATATAGAGATCAAACATTTATTTATCCCAGTAGTCATTAGAACGAACGAGCAAGAACTTTAAATAATAAGATAGATGCCTTGTCTATGTAGTTATGTGTACTCTTTACTACGTAGATGATGTTATAATTTACGTAGATACGTAAATGTTACTCTTATCTTGTGTTATTCTTACATGTGTGAGTAAGATTAGCGGACGTAGCAGCTTGCGTAGGATTATACAGATACAAGAAAGTACACAACTTCTGTAGATAGACTACACTTGTTCTGAGACTAGCAAGCGGCTAGCAACCCATCACTGTATTGATTGCTTTTCCATCTTCTCGCCCACCATGACGCTAAAAGTGGCTTTTGGGTCTTGCGGCCCTGGGCTCTGCATAGAACCGCAAGACCCAAAATGCTCTGTCTGCCCCATTAGGGATAAAGACGTGATAGTATGTATGTATGTATATATTTTTGCCGCGATTAGTTTTATTCTGAGGTTTGTTTCTACAATGGACCTTCTGAGGCTGAAATGAACCATCCTTAAATAAATATTTGCTTATTTTAAGCAGCACTACGAAAATCATCGCGGAAATGAGATTTAAATAAACGCCAGGCTTTAATACACGTAAGAAATGCATCCGTGCGAAGCCGGAACGACACTATTGTTAGCGCACGAAAACGATATCCCCAAAACAATAAGATTGGCGCAAATTACGCGTTTGAGACGAAATACTTTTATAGCCTCTTGCATCACACGAAAACGGAATCTTTACAAGTTTTAAATGCTGTTACATAAAACGCGTACGATTACAACGTGGCGTGGTAAATCGTATGAGTAATAAAAATAATTGTCCCGCATAGAATGGTTTCTATTTTGGAACTCTCGAAATTGACGTCTCAATTAAGAAGTAAAACTCATGTTTACTTTTAAATTGGCTTGATGTACCGCAGTCTATTTATTACATGCAATTATATAATTTACTTGTGTAACTAGAACCAAACATAACCTTCTATATTTTTTTTATTCTGTTTAGATACTAGGAAAAGATACTACGCGTTACAAATAAGTCAATAACAATAAAGTTTTAAAAGTTTTTGGTTTAATCATACTCCTGAAATAATAAAGTCAAGCGTAACGCCACATCTGTTACTTTCCGTAGATTTCTGCTAAGTTGATAAGGGGTAATTTAAAAAGTGCTTACCTGGACTATAGTACCAACGAGCAGTCCGAAGCAGAGAGCTATGCTAGTGGTGTGGGGCGCCGCGGATGTTGAGACAGTGATGCAGGCCGCCACTCCGATGGAGGTGAGCAGGAACGTGCCCAGGAGTTCTGCCACCAGCTGCCGCCAAATCAGCTTGTTGTCCGTAACGTCTGATAGACCAACAATCGAGCGAGTTCCTAAAACAATGAGTAAAAGTTTGTAGGTAATCTCTTTAAAAAAATTTTTAAAACATTGGAAGTTAGAAGATATTTGTGGTAATTGCTGATGAAATAACACGAATAAATTTTCTGATATAAAACTACTTATAGTAAATCTTTTCCTTCTTACTCTTTAATTTTACTGGATAAACATTTTCTGATATAAAACTACTTATATTTAATCTTTTCCTTCTTACTCCTTAATTTTACTGGAAGTTTCGCTGTCTTAGAAGTTAACATACAAGAAAAATATTTAAATAAATATTTACTGAACTAAATATAAAAATCTAAATTAAAAATCTAAATGTTAAAAACAAAAAAATTAAAATTAAATACAAGAAAAAGTATGAAATTCTCATAGAATTTAACAACTGTTTCTCCATCTGCATCGCTAGAGTTGAGAATGATGACCAGCAAATAATCCAAATGCCAAAGTTTGCGGTGATTGTAATCGAAGTAGACAGTTGTCATGCGCAAAAGTGCGTGTAAGTTTTCTGAGGGCTTGTTATTAATAAATATAGTTTATTGCTAGCGTGGATGAGATATATTTTGTCCAGAAAATCTAAGCGTTTATTTGCAACATAGCTAGTACAGAGAACTGATGAGTGAATTCCTATTATTTATATCACAAGCACATAATTAAGATTTTTCCAGCGAGATTTTCCGCTCAGATATGCATTGTACACGGAAATTATGGTAATTTTATCGCGTGGTCAATTCGTGTGTCTACATAGAAAAGATACTTATTTACTGCACTGCCTCTACGTCAAAGGAAATCAACATTTCATGGAAACAGGCTTAGGTCCATGTGAGGAGGTAATAATGGTTATTAGACGTGAGATTTATACGTATAAAGTGGAAATTATTATCGTAGTAGGTATTTAATTATTTCGTTATTTTTCTGCGACAGTAAAAAGGTTATTAATTGTGCGCGGCTAAAAATCTTATTTTAATTGCATTAATCTATATCTATATCTATACATATAATAAAACAGTAAAAAAAGTGTGTCTGTACATTAAATATATTTCCAAAAAAAATATTGGGGGCGATGGAGACGTAGTAATAGAGTAAGAATTTAAAAAAAAAAATGTCTGTCTGTTTGTCTGTTTGTACACGCTAATCTCCGGAAATACTGGACGGATTCGAATGAAACTTTTTTTATTATATAGCTATTAAGCCTGGGCAACATATAGGGTATAAATGATTTGGGAAATGGAACGCCTGATGCAGAACCATAATGTTCCAGCTATAAAAATGCCGCCTTAGTAAAAGTTGTTCAGCCTGATGAGCATTTTTCAGAGACATAAAGTCTACGCGAACGAAGTCGCGGGCTTCGGCTAGTCCTCAATAAATACAAATTATTTCCATAAAAAATACTATATTTATGATAGGTATGACCTAATTGCAATTATTTTTTATGAAGTTTGTTGTTTTTACAAGTTTTTTTTTAGTTTCAATTTGACCCACTTCCCGGTTTTCAATTGGGCTGAAATTTTGCACGCAAACATATATCCGACAATGCAATATTATCATAAAATGGAGCGGATCTGATGATGAAGCCAGACGGTGGCCATTGGAACTCTGTAATAAAAAGATGCAACCCCATCGAGTATTGGCTTGTTTGATTCGTCTTAAGAGCACTTTAGGATTATTGTTTCAGATATAAAAGCTAGTATTAAAAAATAAAATTATTACTATAGTGACTTGTTTATTTCGTTATTTATTAAGTACCTACATAGTTAACAGAATTTGGGATAACCAAATATTGCAAATAACCGGCGATGATGGCACAAGTGGATTACAAATGATAATTTCTACCAAAGCGTAAAATAGTTGAGTCATATAACAATTGAAACTGTAACAATTAAAATACGCACAGAGCGTATCTAAACGAGTCTTACATAAAATTTTCTACACCGAAGAACTAAACTCATTTGAATTGGCCTCAAAATAGTAGGTAGCTGACTTGTAAGCCGTTTAAGCGATAGACATAGCGCTTAAACGGTTGAACGGATTGAATTTTTGTTTTTCATTTATTAATTTGGACCACAAACAAGTTCACAGTAAAATATAAGTAACAAGAAATTAAAACTAAATTTAGATAAATATAGATAATTTATGGAATTATATCCCGGTAAAATGTGAGGATCCAATGAGATTGCTTAAATTAAACCACGCAGGCAACACTCATCATCATCAGCTTTCAAAAACCCACTGCTGGGCATCAGCAAGTAGATCATCATCATCATCATCAGCTTTCAAAAACCCACTGCTGGGCATAAGCCTCCCTTTGACTGCGCTATTTCGATCTGTCCGCGAGCAAGTAGATATTAAATAATTATTTGACCAAATGTACAAATGTTGATTCGAAGTAATATTTCGTCCCATACCTTTCACCACAGATTTTAGTTGCGGAAGTTGACACAAAGTCAATTGATGAATTTGAACTTGAGTAAAAAAACACGAATTCAAGTAAACAATAATTAGGTTGAAAACGAAAATAGATTTTAACTACGTAAAAAAGAAAAAAATAAAGGATAAAAAATATCTGACCTCGGAAAACAATTAGCAAGTATTAATAACTAAGCGTTAGACACATCTATAATAAAATTTTCAACAAAACTCAAACGTAGTTTTTGAATAATTAAAACAAATTGCGCCGAAATAACACGTTATACCTATTTTGATGACTAAAACTCATGTTTCGAACCTACCCGAACACCAGCTATTTTGGCCAGGTAATCATCACTTCCGTAACACTATTCATCGCTATTCATAAAACCTGTTTAGATATTCATTTAATAATTGAAATTATCCAATCTTTATATTTATAAATTAATTCGTAAACCATTATTTTGTACCAGACGTTGTCGCACGAACATATGTATATAAATATAAATAAACGTTATTTTATTATAATACTAGACTTGATATTTCTTTCCATACTATACTGGAAGTAAACCAGACCTCTAAAACCAGAAATCTTAATAAATCATGTGTCAGCCAAAGAGATACCTGACCAATTTTCTCTTAAACTGAAAATAATATTATCATGATAATGTTTATTGAGAAAGACTTCGTTAAAATCTTTCTAAATATACATTTTAAATTAATCATTATTTTAAGTTTAGGAGCAAAATTGAAGATATAGGTAGAGAGAGGTATCTCTTTGGTTAACATACACAAAGGCACCCTACCATCACGCTGAAAGTGACCTTTGGCTTTTTATAACATGGCTCTGTCCACCCCGCAAAGGATAAAAGCTGATTGTGTGTGTAGGTGTAATGATACACATTAACATAAGAACTTATTGTAAGTTTGCAATTCTTAGTAGAGGTAAGAAATAACCAGAATATCTTTCTGAAAAAAGCATATCCTTTTCACTTCATAATATAGTTATAGTACTTCTTATAATAGAGACCTACTTAGCACAAGTACTTATTTGAAATATTACTCATGATTAACTACTCATACATCTCTTTCATCAACATCTGGAAAAGGTGAAAATATTATTGCAATTGAGATTGTAAACATTCGCGTATGGTTTCATGATTGTTTTATCTGAGTCTAGATCTACAATGTCTTTGTTTAACTATTAAGGTTTTAGGTATATTTTACATTTAGGTAACGTGAGACACTAGTATGTAAAAATCTTTTTCAAAATCGGGCCATTTCCATGAGAGTTACGATGCTACACTAAGAAACATCAAGTACAAACATACAGGTCCAACGAATACATACACATATATACATACGATCACGCATATTTTTTTTAGGGGCAAGCAGAGATACGAGTTGCTGTTTAAACGAGTTCCGAGTTGCGTTTTAGACGAGTTTCCATATAGACTATTTGCATTTAAGACCATTCGAGACTAACTCTCTTAACAAACCTATCTCGCTTCATACACTCATCACTCTCTTTAAACGTATAATACCCAAAATTTTCGTTGGGGTTTAAATTTATTTCGATACATTCACATTTTTACATACTCATATATACAGATTATCACGGACTATAATGAACCTCTATTTGCTACGATCCTGATAGACCGAACAAATTGGCCAACAAATTTCAAACGCATCTATTATCATACATATTTAATTTTATCATACCAGAGATCCCGGGTTTGATCCCTTGGTCAGGTCGAGATGGAAAATGACCTTCTTTAGATTGACCCAGGGATCATGGATGTTTATCTTTACACTTACGTATTTGTTATAAAATTTAGTATAGTTGAGTTAGATCCCATAACACAAGTATCGAACTCACTTTGGGGTTAAGACAATCGTGTGATTTGTCCGTATATATTTATTTATTCATCTAGTCCCTATTATTTTCAGTCAATATGTAGTAGAATTAAATAAAAGACATTGATATATAAAATGCGGTCAATAACAAGCTGGCACGTAAAAGGTTTTCATTGATACTGATAACGGAAAGTAAACAAAACTGAACAAATACGCTACGGGCCAGAGCGGTGTCGCTACTGAAGAGAATGATATGATTAATTAATTCGGTACTTGTAAATTATGTACTTGTATTTTATTCGTTTTGTAAAATGTTGTATGTAAATGTCTTTAATTTTAGGGATGTGGGATAAAAGATACATAATTTTATTTAGTACGTCAACTAGATTATCCAAAAAAACTCCCATGCTGGTCTGGGAGAAATAAAAAAACTTAGAATGTACAAGCTGCTTCTCTTCCCACGCAGATTGTAAAAGCCGATCGAGGGAATGGGCAAAAATGCAAATCATGTTAACAGGCGATGCGGCTAGCAACCCATCACTGTATTGATTGCTTTTCCATCTTCTCGCCCACCATGACGATAAAAGTGACTTTTGGATCTTGCGGCCCTAGGCTCTGCATAGAACCGCAAGACCCAAAATGCTCTGTCTGCCCCATTAAGGATAAATACGTGCTAGTATGTATGTAGTACAAATTTGTGGGGTCGATTTACCTCACTTTTGATTAAAAATCGTAGCTGATCGTGACGACTTCCACGTATCTTCGTCATTATTTGCTAATCAGAGAAACAAAAATACGTAAAGGAGCCAAAACATATTTTTAAAGCATTTTGTTTGGTTAAATAGGCGCAGACAGATAGATGTAAAAAAATATTTTCGTAACGAAAGCTTGTAAGTAAACTTACCGCTTAGAAACATACTATGAATCTTTTAGATTTTCCACTATTTACCTATTTCTTGCGGATACACAAAACTCAATCACTTTGCAATATATCTCTGAAAAAAAATCCTATAAGTGAATTAAGTGCAGATATAATTGCTTGTCAGTTTCGTTAATGTGTCCTATTTATATGTAGTTTATATTAAACGATTTAACTTTAAAATAAATTACTGGCTGATATAAAATAATTATGAACATTAAATAAATATTCAGATATCTTTAATGCGCTAGACTTTTACAAACGCTCCTTTTTAGAAATCGACTTTTCACTGACATTTCTTAAAGCAAACTAACGATTTTGAGACAAAGCATTAGGTAATTCTTATGTAATAGCAAAAAGATAAGCAATAAATTGGATAAGCCATTAGTATATCGAAACTGGAACACTCATCACGACACGATCAACGGGAAACACGAGTAGAAATATCTTTACTGGTGAAAATGATCGTTGTTTTATTACTTTTGACATTAAATGTTGTATAATGTTAATTATAAGCATATTTATGATACAATTGCCACATTATATCATAAATCTGTTTGTGATTGACTTCGTACTAAGAATAGTGTCATGTATTATGTTATTTTATAGTTATTACTGAAAATCGGAGATATTTATTGTAACATTCTCAACGATTAATTAAGTACCTAGGTATTGTTTGTTTTCTTGTGTAATCACTGGTATAAAATCATTGTAATATACTATATCTCCTTCGATTTTTATCAGTTCGTTTTCTAGCTAAGACCTTAAAATGTAGATATAATTAAACGCGGGTTTAGTTATTTTAGAAAATATAGATTCGAGGCTTTTTCAATTGCTATTTAAGTACTAAATAAAGCACATTATGTTTTAATGATTTAACTGAAGTTTTATCATTCTCGTACGTTCAATATTTTCTCATGTTTAAAACAAACATGGAAAAATATTTTTACGACTGTTAAAAGATAAATGTAACACATGGTCCTTTGGAAAAATCAATCAAATATGTCTATATGACGTCGATGACGATGTATAGAGTACTTATCAATTGATTGAATTCAATTACATATATGTCTACGTAAGTAAACATATATAAATGTAAATACATATGTTTTCTGTATGGCTCACACGTATTGTATTAATATTATGATGTGATTGTGAGATGAAATTAAGTCCAAACTATAAAATAGCGAACGACCTATTGTTATTGCTGTATTGGTTATAAAAGTTAATCAAAAACGTCACCCACATGACTGTAGTAGACACCTACTTGCACAATAATGTCCCTGCTTGGGATTAAACAATTGAAAATATGTATGATTTTAACTTTAATAAAAGGGGATATTATATTTACGATAAACACGTGTATATTACTCATAGTTAGCAAATAATAAAAATTGCTTTTACACCGCAAAAATAAAGCGTAACTTACTCTTCTGCATTTCATCCATAGCGTAATCCGTTTTCATTTTGATAATGTCACTAAATCACTGTCTAAAAATTATAATGTATACAACCCGCGGACCGCAATGTCGGCAACCAAAACCGAGGTATTGCTCGTAATTGAAAATTCCGATGGCGTGAGATGAAGAGAGCTGTTTCGTTTCGAGACCACCTCTCTGCGTCGCTACATACACTTGAATGTGCGCACGCGCAGGTCGGGGATGACAGGTAAGGTGGCTTTTTAATTTTCGGGCTGGTTTGAAGATTGCCGGCGACTGGTCTCGTGAAATTAGTCATGAAAAGCCGGCAGCGGTGGATGACATTGACGCGCATTCGATTCTGATAAGAATAGTAATTTGATTTGTGATGGATGAAGCCTAGCGAATCATACTGTTATTATAGTGTATTCTTCTTCAGTTAAATTGTTTTGCTATTGTATATTGTTTAACTGGATTTCTCTAGAATAATATTTTTAGGTGAACATTGAAAATGTGAGATTGAGTTCATAAAAGAAAGTTTTATTATTTTCTTCATGATTTTAGTCTTTGTTCGAAGTGTTGAAATTGTTAGCTACATTACAATCGGAAAATCATACGCAAAGATAGCCGCATACGTACGCGTGTTTGCGTGTTCGCGTGACGGGTAAATATGCAATCATAGTGTTATGATAATTTGCTTTTGTGCAAAGTCACACTTTGATGGGATGAAAGTGACAAGTTGTAAATAGCTGGGTAGTCTGTGACCATTTCCTAAAGAGTTCCTAGTATACTTGTGCAAGCTGCATTACATAGATAGAAGTCTTTTCACAATAGTTATAATAGTTATTGTAGAAACTTATAATAGGGGTTGCACACGTGACTAGATCTTTACTTATTGTGTCAATTGTAGGCTATATTTGGTCAAATATTAGTTTAGCTTTAAAAAAGTTGTAAACTTAGACTTTTTTAAGATGTTAATGTTCATTTTAATTGTTAATATCTGTCTCTGTACCTACTGTAAATTTGCGCGAAATAAAGTGTTTTTCTTTCTTTTCTTTATAATATAGATAACTTATTTTTAATAAAATGACGCTTTTATTTGTTTATAAAGTACTAAAACAAATAAATGGTAATTCGTTCATTTGCCAACTGGTCCAACAAGAAAAACATAGAAAGCATTCTTGTAAAAGAAGTTCACTTGAACTTTCATACTATACTTAAGAGTAAATCAGGCTGGCATCGGGTCAGATGGAGCCGATAGCCGGCAAAGGTACCTCAAGTCACAATCTCCGTACGAAATACGACACAGTAGGAATGTTAATGTTAACTTGAACGCCAACTTTAGGCGAGCAAATATGCAACTGGCATGCATGTGAAAGTCTACATATGTGCTTGTCTGAGAATTAAAAAAAAAGAATTATACAACGTGAAAGGGAAATACCCGTCGAACCACGGGCTATACTAGACCACTATACCAATAGTATGATAAAATAAAAATAACAGTCAAAAACCAAAAATAAATCGGCATTTCCTTAAAAAGTTGTCAGCCACCCGAGCAATTTGTATAGGAATGTCGCTTTATTGTTTTTTTTTTTGATTGTTTGTTTGTTTGTTTGTTTGTTTGTTTGTAATAGCTTTATTTGTACCAAAAAACAAAATAAAGTACAAAAAATTCGAAAAGTTGAAATTTAATTATCATTATAATATTGTGATCTAGTATAGCCAGTGGTTCGATTTATTACGGGTATGTCCCTTCCACGTTGTATACCAGCTGCTTGTATTTTTTTTTAATAAAAATAGCAAGTCAACCTAATTTTTATGACCCTAGCTCTCTCTCTATTAAGATAAAAGGTTAAAAGGGTAAAGATGTGATGTGATACCATACGAGCCGCAAAAAGAATGTCTAGTTTGTGAAATTACGATAAGTTTTGGTATGTAGGACAATTGACGAATATTTAAGAATCTTTTTTCAGTGAGTCACTAATAACTTAATTTTTGTTTATGAATCATAATGGAAGACGGAAATAAAACTTTACTTTAAACTTCCTACTTCTGCTTATTACTTAGTTCGAACCTCTATATAATGAGGTGTGGAAATCTTGTCTCAGGTCGGCCGGGAAAAAAATAAGTAAACAAAAATCATTGTGATATTTTTAGAATACAAATCTTTTCCGGTGTATTTTAACTGTTTAAAGGTTTTATATTTCTTATGATGATCCTATTGGTAAACAAGCCCGTTGTACTGCCTGCCTGTTGAGCGGAAATGTTGTAAACAAATGTAAGTTTTTAATATACACAAGGTCTTTTTAATCAATAATGATTTATTTAAAGGGCAGTTCAGTCCATCCTGAACAATTTTCCTGTGAATGTGTAATCTATTTTTGCATTCTACAAAAAATGAATTTTTAGTCATTAAGAAAATAAAGTTATATTTAAGAAAAAAATTTTTTTTTTAATAAAAAGAATTTTTTTTTAAATATGTTAATCAATATAAGTTTATAGGGTAAAGTTGTTTAGTGATAAACTGAACTTTCCTTATTTTTCAAGAGTTTTAATGCATTCAAGATCAAACTAAATAATGACTGTGCGAAAATGCGAGTCATATTAATTGGCGATGCGCCTAGCAACCCAACACTATTTGATCCTTTTCCAACTGCTCGCCTATCATCACACTAAAAGTGACCTTTGAGTCTTGCGAACCTGGGTCTGTCTGCTTAGAGCCGCAAGACCCCAAATGCTCTATCTGCCCCTTTAGGGATAAAAGCGTGATAAGTAGTATGTATTTATGTAAGAAATTGTGAAAAAATTACCTCGTGAGAACATGTGAATTTTCCTTATTTTTTTTTACAAAAAGATTTTATTATACGCATACCGTTAACAACAATTTCTGTCTTATGACAAAAAAATATTTTTTTTATTCTTTTTATTTTTTAAGCAATTTTGTCTTAACAGCCAGCAGCCTTACCTTTGACCTATGAATTTACGTCTGAGGTGATATAAAAATAGCTTAAAATTTCTTGGCGATTATCGAGCCTTGTTTCGACAGAATAGACAGAGCGGAAAAAAAATAGTCTAAGAAGTAGTCCATAATTCGGCCACAGCGCCCATTCAAGCAAATAAACGTTTTATCAAAGGTAATAAAAATTCAGTAGCTGCAATGTGTGCCTTAGATAAGTGGCTGTTGTCATTGTGTTAAGAAAAGTGTTTGCTCGCCACACTTCTGAAGATATCTTGCATTACACACTGTTGGCACACTTGGGCTGGTCTAGTAAAAACTGTGGGAATTTGAAATGTGTTTTTATTGATTTAATTTTTTTTTTTTTTGATTGAAATAATATAGATATTTTTACTAACTGCCAGCCTTAGGAATCTTCTTACCCTAGACTTTTCCATACAAACTTAGTCTTGATACGTTTTATTTTGAAACCACATGTTACTATATTCTATTCCAAGTTCATATTTTGACTGTGAAAATCTGTCATATGCTAATCTAGATATGGGCAATATCTTTGAATTTTTTTTTGCCGAAATCGGGCATGTCCTTTCGTAATAAAACGTAGACTACGTTTATATGGAAAAGTGAAGTTTGGTCTAGGGTAAGGGGACTCTTAAGTTATTTGAGCAAAGAAAATCATCTTATAATACCCGAAACAAAAAGAGGGGTGTTATACTTAGTTTGACTTGATGTTTGTGTATCTGCATATCTGTCTGTCTGTTCATAGCATAGATCTACCATATGTCTATGGTTCATAGTATTACAGATCATAAACAGATAAACCGTTTTATTTTTTAAGATTTTAAGATTTCATAATGAATATATTTTAAGCTATGATTAAATACTTTTTAAGTCAGGGTATTAGTATATGTTTATTAAAGTTCATGTAAAGTCTTTTTAGGGTTCCGTAGCCAAATGGCAAAAACGGAACCCTTATAGATTCGTCATGTCTGTCTGTCTGTCTGTCCGTCCGTATGTCACAGCCATTTTTTTCCGAAACTATAAGACCTATACTGTTTAATCTTGGTAAGTAGATGTATTATGTGAACCGCATTAAGGTTTTGACACAAAAATAGAAAAAAACAGTAAATTTTGGGGGTTCCCCATACTTAGAACTGAAACTCAAAAATTTATTTTTCATTAAACCCATACGTGTGGGGTATTTATGGATAGGTCTTCAAAAATGATATTGAGGTTTCTAATAGCATTTTTTTCTAAACCGAATACTTTGCGCGAGAGACACTTCCAAAGTGGAAAAAAGTGTGTGTGTGTGTCCCCCCCCCCCCCCGTAACTTGTAAAATAAGAGAATGATAAAACTAAATAAAATATATGTTGTTCATTACCATGAAAACTACTAGCGAAAATTGGTTTGAATGAGATCTAGTAAGTAGTTTTTTTGTAATACGTCATAAATCGTAAACGGCAATTTACCTTTCATTCAATCAACTCAAATATAAAAATTTAAAAAACATACTACAAGACTTTTATATTATGTTATTTGCTACTACGGAACCCTTCATGGGCGAGTACGTCTCGCACTTGGCCGCTTATTTGTTACTAGTAGAGCCGTCTTGGTATACAATACATAGTCAAATTTGCGGAAGTGTGAGTAAACTCATAATCGATCTTTCTGTCAAATGAACATTGTTGAAATAATAAAGATGACCTCATAACATTCATAGCCCCGACTATACTTATGTTATCTTACTAGCGCATTTGCTAGGTATAGATTTATGGGCAATTAGTTGATAGAACAGACCAATATGACTTCATAGCTTTTTGTAATCTTTTTAACATTTTATTTGTACTGACAATTTTTTTAAGTAAAATAATATGTTTATTTCATGTTAGTTATAAATTATAATTGTATGTATTTAATTTTAAAAATGGTTTATTTATATTTATTTTTTGTTTCGTAAATAACACTATAATAATCGTAGAAGGAACGATAGAGGGAAGGCGAGGATGAAGTTTTTCCAACAAATTAAAGGAGTTGGGAGTAGGATCTTACCAGGACATAAAAGGGTGGCAGAAAGGAGAGAGGAATGGTGGCATCTCTACTTAACTCCACCGACACCGAGCAAGCTCTTAATTTACAAGACAGAAATACTAAGGTCATAAAATAGCTCAGCGTCAATCCTTGTCAAATTATTCCAATTATTATCTACAGTTTAATAATATAATATTAAGTATTAATCTTTTTTGAACAGAACTATTATGTTTTTATCGTCTTATAATTGAAACTCCAACGACACGCAACACACATCTAAAAATATATCCATATTTATGTATGTTATTAATAATAAACGTTTCTGTGCAAAAAGTCCTTTAAGTATACAAAATTGTTTTAATCTGGTCACATTTCACATGTTATAAGATTTGTGAGCATATTTTATAATTATATGGAATTATTTTGTCGATTTAGTATTTAGATTTTGTTCAAAATGGCAGAGCCATGTTGGTAAACACTAATTTAAGATCATGTTTTGCATAGACAGACTTGCGTGGTCTACAGCTTACAGAACCACTAGCATTAAACTACATAAGTACAATACATTGTGTCGACATTGATTGATACAATTACCTTTAATTAAAGGCTTATAATGGCTTATCATTAGAGGGGAAGAAGTGATTACAATGATACCTATAATGAATCACTCAATCGCCACGGACAACTACTCTACTACTATAATTTTCTAATTAGCAACAAAGAGAAAGTTATTTCTTCGTGGGAACCACGTTTTTCCAGGTGTTCTTACAATTTAGGTACTACTAATATTGCATTTTGCCTATGAATATATAACTGTAAACGTATAATTATAAAAATGATTATTCATCATTATTTTATTGGAATAGCATCCTCAGTAAAATCTGTATTGCACTAAAACTGTGTGATTTGTCAATGTCGATACTTATGAATTTTACCACCATCAAAAAAAAAGAGCAGGAAAACCAATAACAGCTTTATGAGCCAATTGTATGAAGAAAGTAGACAGCATAGGTACTTAATAATGTGCTCTATAGTAGATCCTAACGAATGACAGCTTAGCACCTACACAATACGGCATTTAAAGTTACTATAGTCTCATATTCATTACCCCTATTACCAATCGGATCAACAAAAGACGCTCTTGACACACTTGTCAGCGATCCATCAAGCGGCCGGTTAATGGTTATGGGAGCAAATTGGGCGGCTTATCAGTTATCAGCCTTTTATGGAACAGTGATAAGCGACGGGCTAACACAATCTCAACTGGTGAAAGGGATTAGGTGCTTTTTACTGAGCAAACGTGAAAACTCGTCTCTGACGAAAATGTTATGGGTAATTTATTTGAATACTGACCGACTTTCTATCGTTATAATTTATACTTGTATTTAATTTAATGTTTTTGTTTCTGAAGATTGGAACCTCCACAATTCATTCAATTGGCAGAAAACAATGAGAAGTTCATTACTGATTACCTATTTACCAAAATACACTTAAAGAGTAGGTACATATTTTTACTTTAGATTCCCGATTGTATGATTGTAAGAATAGCCGAAACTTATCGCAAACTTCTCGTAAACCGCTCAGGATTTTTTTAACGTCCCATACTTCAATACCTTAGACTGAACTGTAATTCTTCCAGTATCAAATATAAATGTAAATGTTCTTGTATCACATAGTATAATATTTTGAATATTAATGAACCTTATGAATATACAAGTATATACGTGTGAAACAAATTCTTTGTAGGACAATACAAAACTTCCGACTAATGAATCTTCGTGCAGATTTAAGGCAGGAAAGATAAATGTATACATTAATCATTTAGTTTCCCTGAGAAAGATTAACACAGCCGGAATTGAAAAGACTCTGTAATGCAGGCAGAGAGCTGTTATATAGCTTGACACGCGATTCAGAGGGATTTTTATGTAAGTATATTTGGTTTTTTGCCGCGTGGTTTCCGGCAGAGTACAATAGGGCCACTCCAAGTCCTCCCGTGGATGTCGTAGAAGGCGACTTAAGGCCCATTTAGACGGTGCAAGTTTCTTGCCCGTTGCATGCCATTTTATTGCAGCAATAGACAACTTGCATGGTCTAAACGAAATGTCAGCCATACAAATCATTTATTGCTTCAATAAAATTGTATGCAACACGCAAGAAACTTGCACCGTCTAAATGGGCCTTTAGGAATACAAGCTAAAAAAATCAATGAGACTTCTCCAGCCCATCTGGCCAGCGAGGAAAGTGTAGGCCAAGTCCTCTGACTGCTCTGGCCAAATATGGGTCTGGTAGTTCAGAGAGGGTCGTGTATCTGCAGTGGAGACAGAGACCTGAAGATGATGATATTTGTTTGTGATTCTTACATTCGATGACAACAAGGCCACAAAGTTTAAAAATAACTGAGTCTCACGTTTACTTTTGAGCTTTGGACTCAATAAAAAAAAACAGAAGAAATATTTATTACAGTATAATTATAATATAGTCAAACTAAATAAAACTAATATATTTAATGTGTAATTAAGTATTTTCTTATTACATACATAGGTACATATTATCACTCCTGTTTTCCACAGGGGTAGGCAGAGTCTACGGACCTCCACTTGCTACGATCCTGACAGACCTCTTATAAAATTGTAAATAACTATAATTAATAATATACGTATAAATGTACCTATCCGAAGAGACTTCAGATATCTGATGGTACATATTATGTATAGGTAGATTAACTTAATGATTCTAATTATACCACTCATGACATTTTAATAATATGACTTTTCTAGATAATAAGTTAATAAGACACAGAAGTAACTGTACTAAATCACTTTGTTTTTAAATTACCTAATAAAGTTAAATATGCCACTTTACACCACATGTTTTGTTAAGTAGTAGTTGCTATTGATTGTGTTGTGTGTTTGTTTACCTAATTAAATAAAAATGTTTTTTTGATAAGTTATGGATTGAAAAATCTTCCGTATCATGGTATCATTAATACCAATTTAGTAGGATGATCGAATTGAAGATTTTTTTAGAAAAGCTAGAAAACTACAGAGCTCATTTTATTTATTTATAAAACTTTATTGATCCATAACTTAAGTAAATATTTTTTTATTTTTTTATTTGAATGTGGTTTTCACTTACATAATACATTTCAATGGGAAGCTTTATATATAACTAGCTGTACCCGCGGGCTTCGCTCCCCGTGGGAATTCCGGGATAAAAAGTACCCTATGTCCTTCTCCGAGTCTCAAACTATATCCACACCAAATTTCATCCAAATCGGTTTAGTAGTTTAAGCGTGAAGAGGTAACAAACAAACAAACAAACAAATATACAAACTCACTTTCGCATTTATAATATTAGTAGGAAGTAGGATAGTAGGATTAGTAGGAAGTAGGATAAGTACTTACAAAGCCGGGGCAGGCTATTATATTATGGATGATTGTAAAAACGTCTTGTGCATGAGACCTACCTATGCACTACTTTCCAAAAAACGATAATTGATAAATAAAACTAAAAATACTGTTTCCCATACAAATCAGTGCTTGGCCAAACGGATTTTGTAATTTTTATACTGATTTTGAATTATTTTTTTTTTTTAGGAATTTGTTCAGTATCTAAGACTGTACTGTGTACTTGGCTGGTGGATAAAAGTCACCCTGTATAATAACAGCGCGTGCTACACGTCCACGGCAAATACGGTCCAAGAAATAAAATAGTGATATATGTACTATATCAAAGAGTCTCTACATCACACCTGGAATACGAATCGCATGTATTGTTTCTTTATGCCCATGTACGATGACAGTTCGCTAAAATAAACCTTGTTATTGTTATGTTCATTCTTCGCTTCAAATAGTTTTGCTATGACTACAATGCTATGCTACGTGTTGAAATTACTTGAAAGATACTGGGAAGATTGGTAGCTTATGATAACAGTACCTTACATCTCAAACATTAACAAAATTTTTTTAAACTTGTCTAAAAACAATGCAAAATAAAAAATTATATATAAACTTAAACATAAAAAAAAACAAAAGTAAGTCACCGAGCGGGATTCGTAACACTCTTTCTAGCGGTCGGTATCCTTAACCGCTGAGCTAAAAACAAGGCGGTCGGCGCGACGAAATTAGCGACCATATTCTGCGTGGAAAGAAAAACGCATGAAAACTCGAAAACACGCGTTTTCCCAAACATAAAACTAATCTAGATCGATTGTTTACCCCCGAAAACCCCCATATACAAATTTTCAGCAAAATCGTTAGAGCCGTTTTCGAGATCACAGAAATTTATAAATATATAAATAAATATACAAGAATTGCTCGTTTAAAGGTATAAGATAACTACGTGTTAGAAAATCTATATAAATAAAAATGAATGTTGCTAAGCGCAAAACTCGAGAATGACTGAACCGATTTGGATGTTTTTTTTGTGTGTTCCTTAGTTTCACGAAAGGTTTTAATAAAGAGAAAAAAAATTGGAAGGGGAATGAGAACAGAAACAGTAACAGGAACGAGATCAGGATCGGGACCGGAAGCAGGAATGGGAACGGGAAAGGGCGGAACAAAGTTCGTCGGGGCAGCTAGTCTGATATAAAATATTTTCCCGATCTTCATAAACTACGACAAATCTGTACTCACTGAGGGTATTAAATAAGATAGGTTTTATACTTTGCCAATTAAAAATAATAATATCTTTGATTGCCTTTTATATTCCGTGGCGATATCATTTCGAAAGATAAAAGAAACCTGAACGTATCAAACTTAAGTGATCAGTAATTTGAGCGCCAATTGAGAGTTCATTGTTCAGGTATGTAGTTCTTATTAGTGAGACCGAACACGAAATCTAAATAAGAAGTGGAATTGTCCGTGTGCGTGACAAAGATGGGCTTCGCGGGACGACGCTAATGTGCGCAAATTGTATCAAGTTCTAGGGTATACATATTGAGAAACTTATGAAACAGTGACACATTTTTTTCAGTTTTCAGTAGGAGGAGTTTTTACTGTTTTACCGCTTACACAAGCACAGCTGACACGGCAGTCTAGGGACACTTAATCCTTAACCAGTTAAAACACATTTAATTTTTCCGGGGTCCTATGCTGCCCCCATATTTAAAAAAATATTTTAAAGCAATCTGAGATATCCTTTACAATTTTGGTAACGCGCGTCGTCGGAGGCTAATCATCTAAATTCACGTAGCAACGACACGCAACGAACAGAGGCTTAAAAAAAAATACTTTCGTTGATCCGCATGATATAAATAACCGGCCAAGTGCGAGTCGGTCTCGTGCGCTAAGGGTTCCGTACAATCTATAAAAAATAGGTTTGTTGTTTATGACTTAAATATTTATTTTATTCTGTTTTTTTATGTATTTTATTCTGTTTAGTTATAGCGGCAACAGAAATACATCAGCTGTGAAAATACAGTTATTTTCACAGCTGATGTATTTCTGTTGCCTCTAGCTATCACTGTTTCAGTCTTCATAATAGGGTCCCGTTTTTACCCTATGGTTAACAGAACCATAAAAATAATTTCCATCTGGAATTCTGTTTCAGAAACCTATACTATGTTTAGTTGGCTGTCTCGACCATGACAGTGAACGTAGAACGCGCTAATCATCTAAATTCACTTAGCGCCGACAGGCGGACACGCAACGAAGAGATATGAAATGTACACACCAGCTTGTTATAGAATTAACTTGATTGTGTACTCTTACGGCTTGTTATGTAACGTGTAATAGCGGCAACTTACTCGTGAGTTAGTTCACATTCAATTCGTTCCAATTTCTAATCTATTACATTATAAAAATTATAAAGTATATTTTTATTTCATTTTGTAACCATATTTTACGTATGCATGTAATATAGAATATTGTGTTTATTTATAGTGTTGTAATAGTTACATCTAGCATGCAGATTCCTTGGTGTAAAACTGTTTGTATGTTATATTTTAATTTAAAAAAAAGTTTAATAAAAAGTCGATCGTCGTTATGTAGCCCAACGTAGCCCCCTAATGGCTTATTTTAAACATAAGTAATATAAATATAAATTAAAACCAAATTTTAATATGTTTAGTAAATCTTATCCATGTACCTATGTATATTTATTATCAATCCAGCACCCTTTCAGCACCACTCACAAATATAATATTAAAATGTCGACGTTTTATTTTGTTCACTTGAACACAAACTGTATAAGGCAACAAAACTCTTACAAAAGGAAGTGTAAATAAAAAAATTGGAATCCAAAATATTCGACCCCGAGCCTTCAGAATAAAAGACAGCAAAAAGAAGATTTAACTCTCCAAAAATTTTATGGGCGGAAGTGCTGATGAAAATTCGACCTTCACGACCTTTACCGTTTATACGGGCGTTGTGTGTAAATAAAATATTAAAATGATGACACTATCGCGTCGCCTTGTGCAGGGTATCGAGTTTATAAATCCGTTTTAGGCTGCGAATTCAGGAAATTAAAGGCCACACGTGATATCGGAGACTTTACCTCCTCAGGTTATGACTTGTACTTTATATTAATTATGACACGTGCAGTCAAAGAATTGATTTAATTAGCAGTCATTGTACACCTAGGTCAGATAGGTATAGTTCAAAAAGATTTCAAAGTAATACGACCTCCGTGGCGTAGTGGTCTCCACGCTAGTCCGCCACCCAGAGGTCCCGGGTTCGATCTCCGGTCAGGGCAAGTTGGAAAATGGCCTTTTTCAAATTGTCCTGGGTCTTGGATGTTTTTCTATATATGTATTTGTTATAAAAATATAGTATCGTTGAGTTAGTATCCCATAACACAAGTCTCGAACTTACTTTGGGGCTAGCTCAATCAGTGTAATTTGTCCCTATATATTTATATTTATTTATCTATATCTATACATATAATAATCTATACATATAATAAAACAGTAAAAAAAAGTGTGTCTGTACATTAAATATATTTCCAAAAAAAATATTGGGGGCGATGGAGACAGTAATAGAGTAAGAATTTAAAAAAAAATGTCTGTCTGTTTGTCTGTATGTCTGTTTGTCTGTTTGTACACGCTAATCTCCGGAAATACTGGACGGATTCGAATGCAACTTTTTTTGTTATATAGCTATTAAGCCTGGGCAACATATAGGGTATAAATGATTTTGGAAAATGAAACGCCTGATGCAGAACCATAATGGTCCAGCTAAACTATAAGAGGTATAAAAATGTCGCCTTAGTAAAAGTTGTTCAGCCTGATGGGCATTTTCCAGAGACATAAAGTGCACGCGAACGAAGTCGCGGGCTTCAGCTAGTTTAATAATAAAAATAGCAAAAGCTTTGTGCGAGGTCGCAGCTTTTCGTATCAAAATAATATTTTAACACTTTAAACGTCATCGTTGCATACACAATAGATTTATGATTGTTTGGGGGTCACCGGTGACCCCTTTAATTAGCGTTTAAGGTGTACGACAAATACAATGGTTAGACAATTGTTAAATAGTAATTTGATAATTTGCATATCTAATTGTGAATTTTTCCGTAGCAATAAAAATCATGTTAATATGTGCCTGATACGTATAGTTCACTGTATTGTATTCCTTTTTTAGTTTTGTTCCTGAATAATATATTCAATCATAAAAATTAAAGCCTATTGGGTGCTTTTGGCTAATTGCAGACCTATACCTTTATGTATAGTTACCTTCTCCAACTAGTCGGTACGTTTCCAATATTTTAAGGTTTATTATATTTATGAGCAAAAAAAATAGAAAATGAGACAATGCTTACGTAAATATCAATCAAATATGACATTCAACCTTGAATGGGGTAAATGACGTAAGACATGTATTGTAATTATAATAATAAAATTTAAACGTTTTTAGCGTACACTAAAATTAGTATAATTAATAGTAGAAACCTTGAGCGAAACGAAGGATTCTAGGGTGGAATCCTGAGTGAAGCCAGCGATTCGTGTGTATCTCCCGAAGTAAAAATATTACCTTTACCTTTACACTCTACTTTTCATCTCTATCTATAAGAGAAAATTAAATGTAGTTTTTATTCAATGAATACTAAGAATAAATTTTTCGAAGAGCACCAACTTCTGATAAAATTTTTACTTTTAACTTTTTTGTGTTGTTTCGTGTGGATTACATTCCTGTTCAGTTATTACATTATTTTAAACCCCCTAAAGATTTCTTTTTCACTTTTTAACTCCAAACTTGTTTCGATGAAAACATCGTTTTCCGAATAGATGAAATGAAAAATATATAATATAAACTAGTATAACGTACCTAGATTTTACGGTTGACAGTGGCTAGCGTGATGCGTAGCGTAGATAATCAATCATGACATTGAGCGACCTTGAACTCAGCGTATAACGTAAGTCTTAGAAGGAAGCGGTATTAGGAGATTCTAAATTAGGTATCATTCTGGGTTAAAAATTAAATGCTTTTATTTAAGACGTTTTGTAATATTATGTGGTTATGGTCAGAAATAAATTTTATTATTATACTTTAAAACATTTTGTTTTTTTTTTGTTAAGATGTTTTGAAAATGGTATTTGATTCGACTTATTGAATACTAGCGGATTACGATAAGTACAGAATGCTTTTTTGGTGAATTGCATGATAAAAAATAAAAAGACGGGGGAATATGAGTTTTTGTATTCCACATTTTTTATATTTTTAAGTATATAAAAGATTTATAAGGAGTATTTACACAATGATAAACATCAGTTTTAAACATGAAATAATAATGTATATGCACTTTTATAATAGTAATGTATATGCATGTTTTTGTAGATCTGTACCATATCCAGGTACTATATAAACACCGCCATGGTTAACAGTAGACAGCACAGCCCGTATCAATCTGGGTTGACATTGAGCGGCCTTCAGCTACAGGTGTGCAGGTGGCATAAGTTATGAGTATGTAGCGGCAGTGGATTCATTTTTTTAATTAAGAGAAAATATCGTAATATGAAAAAATAAATTACAACGACAATTGAAAAAGAAAAATATAAACAAAAAATCGATTGTTACTAAAAAAGTTGCGTTAATGATTTGATGCTTTTGCTAAAATCCATAAAAATAGAGTTACCGCATATACGAGTACATTAATAACTGTTATAAGCCATGCGTTTGTACGCATGATACTAAAGAAATAGTTGCAGAATCAAATTATTGTTGTTTCTTTTCTTTTTATGACGAACGGTAAATGGAAATTATATTAAATGAAGGTAAAATAAAATATCTTCTAATCATTAAAGTAAACGTACCTTTACTACAGAACATTGCATTGGCCACACATAATCGCGAGATTCGCAGTCACCTATGTGTAGCGTAATAAGTGACCACCCTACGATTCGCGCGATATGCGTGCAAAACCGCACTGATCTCCGCTACAGCATATGTATTTGCGCCACAATTGAAACGCAAGATTCGCCAGTCATCCATGTGTAGCGACTAGTAGCGAGTGGCCACCATGCGATTCGTGCAAAATCGCGCTATCTCCGCTACAGCATATGCATTTGCGCCACACTTGAAACGCCAGATTCGCAGTCGTCCATGTGTAGCGAGTAGCCACCTTGCGATTCGTACGATATGCGTGCAAAATCGCGCTATCTCCGCTACAGCATATGCATTTGCGCCACACTTGAAACGCCAGATTCACAGTCGTCCATGTGTAGCGAGTAGCCACCTTGCGATTCGTACGATATGCGTGCAAAATCGCGCTATCTCCGCTACAGCATATGCATTTGCGCCACACTTGAAACGCCAGATTCGAAGTCGTCCATGTGTAGCGAGTAGCCACCTTGCGATTCGTACGATATGCGTGCAAAATCGCGCTATCTCCGCTACAGCATATGCATTTGCGCCACACTTGAAACGCCAGATTCGCAGTCGTCCATGTGTAGCGCGTAGCCACCGTGCGATTCGTACGATATGCGTGCAAAATCGCGCTATCTCCGCTACAGCATATGCATTTGCGCCACACTTGAAACGCCAGATTCGAAGTCGTCCATGTGTAGCGAGTAGCCACCGTGCGATTCGTACGATATGCGTGCAAAATCGCGCTATCTCCGCTACAGCATATGCATTTGCGCCACACTTGAAACGCCAGATTCGCAGTCGTCCATGTGTAGCGAGTAGCCACCTTGTGATTCGTACGATATGCGTGCAAAATCGCGCTATCTCCGCTACAGCATATGCATTTGCGCCACACTTGAAACGCCAGATTCGCAGTCGTCCATGTGTAGCGCGTAGCCACCGTGCGATTCGTACGATATGCGTGCAAAATCGCGCCGCTGTCACGCTCGTTTCCTGTAGCTTTGTTCCAGCACGGCAAAGAAAATTACTATTGTCCACATGTTCTTCACACTGCTTCCTACGTAAAGATTTATTATCATAATATTGAGATATTGCGGTTGTTATTGGAAGGTAGATGAAATTTGAAGACGAAGACAGAGTGTATTACAAAAGTAGTTATATACTTACCTGATAAAATCTAACTCTACAATGTCTACTAAGTTGCAACTCCGAATTTTTGGTTTATTTAATTATAGACTGGTTTCTTCTTTGTTTTATAAAACGTTTAATTCAAATTTCAACTTTAATAGTTTATTTATAAATGACACTTTATGATTTTAGTTGCTACTAAGTATTTATGCACTTATAGGTATCCATTAGTCTAAAACGGTCACCTTATTCAATGAAAATGCGCAAATTTTCTCATCAAAACAAAAACAATGCCAAGCATTGTTCCAATTGTTTTATTTTCGAATTGTAGTGTTATTTTCTTATAAATTTCTAAACAAACAAGGTTTTTATATAAATAACTCTAAGACATTTCCAAGTGAGATCAAACATAGTATCATATGAAACTCTATCTGTAACTAAAATCATCACAAAACTACATACCTACTATATTTACTATATATGCCTATTATAGATTAAAAAAAGTTTTTTTATTAAAAGAAATTTAGAATGTGAACCAACTTGTCACAAAAACTATCTAATATGAGTAATTTCGAGGAATGAAAGTGTCACACGGTCATTGGCCGCTTCCAATCGTCACTCGGCCTCTACGCAGTTCCACGAACTCTCCCAGGGTAATCTGATCATTTGTCAGTTTGTCAGACATTTGGCAAAAACACTGATAGCTACATCTGCGGTAAAGTTGAGTTAAATGTAGACAGGATGTTGTTTTAGTACAAATTCAGTCCGTAATACTTCAAAGATAAAAATATAGAGGAACAAAAAAGTCGTATCTGTTTTTCGTATTTCGCTAAATGTTTCTTGCGCAGTGTAAAGTGTAATCAATGATATCGTATATACTGAAAAAATTACAACCTAGAAAAATGATATCCACTTACCCCTTAATGAAAATATAAGGTCTAACAAAATACACCTAAACTATTTAACCCAGATAAGCCTGAAACTTTTTTTTTCTTAGAAAGTAGTAATTTTTAAAAATATGTGTTAATATAGCCCCTGCATCTCAGGAAAAATATTTAAAAAAATCTGCCACTTCCGGAAAAGCTGGAAAATTATGTCCCATATATGGGTCGGTCGGCACAATCACGCCTTTTTACTAATATGTTTTTAATACGAAATGAAGTCATAAATCAAACGGTTTTTATTGAATCAAATGTTATATTTACTTTTTATGATATATTTATAGAAATACAGTTATAGAAAATATTTCTTATGCAGTATAGTAATTGAAAAAACATTGTTTGGGATGTGGATGTATGAAACACTTTGCGCAAAAATCATTGAAATTTTTGATAATTTGCACTTTAAATCTTATTGACATAATTTATGAGAAGACCCGTTTGATTATATCTTGAATCTTCCCAGGTTACTTTTTAGTATAGGACAAGACACAAGCTTTTCACACCGTTTAGATGTTTCTAAAATGGCTCTTGTAACAGACCTGCGAGGTAATCGAGATCTCCACCATTCATACGATATAATTGTCATGAATTATGTAGTGCTATGTCAATACCATGACAGAATAGAGGAAAGTACCATATTTTGCCTCTGATGCAAAGTCCGGTATAGGCCTATGTTGTGATTAGATCGATCAACGCCTCTCTCATTCTCACTACATGTTTCGACAGTATGCGTTGGTCAATCTGTATGTATTTTTTCAGCAGTCGAGAAAAATGCGTTGTTTTCTGTAATGGCTCAACAGAATCTGCATTAGAGGCAACCATTATACGCCTGTGCAGGTGCACGTATAAGAGAGAACCTAGTAAATTCTGTATGGTGATATTATCCTTTTTTCCAGAATCTTCGTTAGTAACAAAAGCATTTGCGTTATCTGGTGGCTCAAATGTAATGCAATGGGACCGGAATATCACCATTCTCTAATTTATTCAAAATTTTATACAGCTATAATAGTTTCAACTTGAAATAAAAAAAGGATGTGGTTTTACGGAAATACTAATGTTGTGCCGACGGACCCATGTATGGGTTCTTGAAATATTCGGTAAAATAAAAGTAAAATTAAAGAGAATTATTTTAAGTTTTTTTGTAATATAAATATTGTAATAGCCCATACTTTAAATTTTTTAATTTATATTTTTAGAAAAATAACAATAAGTCTTATATAATCTTACTTTTTTGAGGACATGTTTTACAATTTCCAAAACAGATTTTTCTCTTGCAAATAATAAATAGAAATTATGAAATTCACTACGTATCTTATTTGTACAGTTAACAGTCATTAACTGATGATTCTAAAAATATGTGACAACTGTAATTATAAAATCATATAATGAGGGTAGAATTTTTTATTTCTCCGAACCCATGTATGGGTCGGTCGGTTTAACTGGGTTAAGGGTGAATTCACGCCATGATACTGAACAACTTTCCCCAAGGAGTTCGTATGGAAAGCTAAAACATATTTTTCATATTTCGACATATGTTCCTCGGGGTAAGTTGTTCCCTATCACCCTAGTGTTCCTATTCACCCTTGAAATAGTTTCAGTATATTTTGTTAGACCTTATATATGAAAACAGTAACGAAAACAGCGTGTTTGTGAAAGTTTTCGATGTATTTCCTATATCATGCTGACCATTGATATGTAACTAATTCAATTCCAACATAACGACACAGTACCTTAATTAAAAAACTGCATTCCTTATTAAGTTATGTTCATATTAAATTTACGTTTTCTAATTTAAAACTAAATTCATAGATATATTAGTTTTTAATGCTTGTTCTTTCAATGTACTTTTGAGGTCAACCTATTAACAATCGAAGGTACCTATTCAAATATTTGCATACCATACCTAAAAACCAAAAATGTCCAAATAAACTTAACGCCGTCTATGACATTGGCACAAATTCCCAATTTGGACACATTGCTATTTATTACGATTTTGTAAGTTTACATTACTTAGCCATAAATATTCTTTTTTTTTTACCTTGCCTTATATGTGCCACTTTCTGACTAGATATTTCTAGATTTACGAGATTACGTCTTTATCCCTAAAGGGACAGACAGAGCCCGCAAAGGCCAGCTTTTAGCGAGATGGTGGGCGAAACGGTAGAAATAGGAATCAAACAAAATAGTGATGGGTTGATAGCTGCATTACCCATCAATATTCTAAACAAGTACTTTTAAAATCCCTTGACAAATGAATGCTCTGCAATAAGGTCATGTTTTAAAATCGTGGTGCTTATACCTATTTAGCATACAAACACATCTTAGCTTACAAACTAAAAAAAAAGATAAAAGATGAAAATGTATAACATCATTGTTTAAATGCTTTAATTTTAGTGCGTCTTAATTTGAGTAGATCGTAGCGTGAGATTAAATTTGGCACGAAGACAATGCCATTTCTGCTTTTAGCGAGAATTCTATGTGAATTTGTGTCGCCAAGGTCGTGGGACATTCAGGGAAAACAGAATAAGGATAATATTTCAAGCTTTAGGATTGATTTATGTTTCTTTTTGTGTGGCACTACAAAGCTTAAATACACTATACAAGTGACCACACCAAAAAATAACTAATGTTTATAAAGGACTATCATTATAATAAGATTAAGTGAATCTCTGACGATGCTCTGAGTGGTTCTTTATATAATGTCTGCTACCTAAATAAGTCATAACTTTTAAAGAATTTGAACATATAGTTAAGTTGGCCGAATGATACTAGCTTCAATACTATATCTACCAGATTCCGAAACGTATTATCATTACATGTCAATTAAATCGAACTATTTAAAGGCACATTAACAAGAACATTACCGCGCAATACCTCAAGCCCTTCCACGTGTTTCTCATCATTACCTTCGATCACAAAAGCTTTTAATCTGATCTCCTCAAGTGCAGTACCAATTGCTGGCAATTTCGAGAGCTATAAAGAGAATTGCGCTAAGTGTCTCTAAAATACAGCTACTCCTACGTAGAGGCTCAATCGAGTCGGCCTAGTTTTGTGATCAAAGTCGCTTGTAGCCGTAAAGTAACGGATATTAAATTATTTTAATAGTGATACTGGTGATAGATTAGCCAAACTTCCACGACATATAAATCGCATTAGTTTAAAATATTTTTTATTATTAAGCATAACATATTATGCTATAAGCATATTTTGTTCCAAAGAAAATATTGTCCTATTTATGGCCTAAAGCATAGGTACATTTGCAACCTGTAGAATCAATCCCAAACATAACATTATTTCAAAATAGTGTACCTACTACTTTTGTTTAATTTAATATTGAATTAACTATTTTTTTCGGTAATTTAAAGTTTCCTTCGCCATTGTATACACGCTGACTTTTTATTGGTTTTGGAAAAAAAAATGTCATATAGTAAATAAATTCCTCTATCCATATATGTAATCCAAATTTCTGTATGTCATAAGATAAAAAAGTTGCGTAAATGATTTTCGATCGAGACTACGTAGTTTTACGCCGGCCGCCGGCTGCGTAATGTCGATGACCCCGGCCGGCCGGCGGGCGATGTATGGCGGCGGTACTACTTATTGATCTCACAATTTTACTTTCGAGTTTTGGGCAACATTTTTTGTTTTTGAATTTTTATTTTAACTAGCTAATTAGGTCTTACTAACGATGCCTATGAAGTGGCCTTCGGCTTCAAAACCAATGAAAAATCACCGTGTATATGTCGCAGTTGAATTGTATAATCCATTGTTATTCAAAAACTCTAGCTGTTTGGCATTACAGCTAGGTTTTGAAAAACAGCTGAAAATCATTCAGCTAGATTGTCCAATGTGTTACATTTAACAAACTAGCTAACTTAAGATTGTAGATCGATTAGTTTGGAATTCTGCCACTTGTGGCTTGTGAAGTGTCAGTGTCATAACAACAAATATGGCCTCCTTTCATCATTAAACAATCCAACTGCGACATATACATGTATTGATTCGATGTTTAAAAAGATGATTTCAGATTTTTACCCACGGGTAAAATTATAATTTAGTTAAAAATATTTTATTACTTTCAATGTATTTGTAACGTCACAATAAGGGTCATGTCCTTATCTCTTTGTAGTAATTGTAGGGAAAGTTTTGATCATATCGCCGAACATTAGGTATATTCGTTCAACGTGAGGTTTCCGGCAAAGTAGAACAGGACCACTCCAAGTCCTCCCGCGGATGTCGTAGAAGGCGACTTAGGAAATTCAATCTAAACAAAGCTTATAAACATCTATGAGACCTCTCCAACCCGTCTGCACTGGCCAAGTATATGGCTCTAGTAGTACAGAGAGGGTCGTGCTCCTGCAGTGGAGACTAAAAAGACCTGTTGATGATGATGCTAATTAGGTATATTGCGAGTATATCAGAGTAAAAGATACATGTGCCATATCTGATAGTCATCGAACAGGCGCTGTGACACGCCATACATAGTGTATGTGTACAGGGCGGATGATTGTAAGATATACAGAATGGTATATATTCAATTGTTAAAGGTATATTTGATGACGTCTTTTTTTAAAAATTGCATGGGCTTGTATTACATGTCGTTTAAATTTATTCATCATATAACAAGATCTATTATTATTTGAAGCTTTGTTGGATAGATTTCTTTTCGCTCCCAGATATATCGAGAGATAAATGAAGAATGGCTTTTCTAGAATAAAGGCACATTTTTACAGTGCAGTTTCTTACCTCTAGCATACAATTAAATTAAGGGTCCTCCCCGCGCTAACGACCTTGAAAACACAAAAAAATTAATTTCTCTTTCTGTAAGTGAGATTATCAGAAACCATCGTACAACTTTTTAGCTAGTATCCTTAAGTTTCATTAGAACCTCGAAAATCATTGAAATAAAATACCCTGAATTTTCCTTTGCAAAAAATACTAAAAACGGCCATTTTTGACTCTTTTTGTAAAGGTTTCTAAACCGGATAGTATTTCAATGACTTTCGAGGTTCTAATGAAACTTCAGGATACTAGCTAAAAAGTTGTACGAGGGTTTCTAATAATCTCACTTACAGAAAGAGAAATTAATTTTTTTGTGTTTTCAAGGTCGCTAGCGTAAGGAGGAGCCTTAAAGCAATAGATGGCTTGCATGGCCTAACCAATACGTCAATCATACGAATAATCCTTCAATGAATTATAGGTACCTATGTTATAGGCAAGGAATTTGCCCTGTTCTTCACTAGCAATCACCCTGTATGGAAACGTACAATACGAGTACGATTAACACATATTCCGCGAAGTCACGCACCACTTTGTATAACATCTAGTTTCTGCGATACATTCCGTTCGACTAAATTGTCCAAGTTTGACGAATTGTGGTGCAATCAGACCTAAATCATTTTATTTGGTATCATTTCTTATAGTTTACGTAAAAAGAACCAATTTTTTGCGTTGTGACATACTCCTCTCCCTCTTATATTAGCAATTTTCTAGTTGTAGGTATCCTCAGCTGGAATGCTGCAAAATTGTATATATATTAAGTATTTATGTGTTGTTTTCTTTAAGTAATTTAGCACCGCCACCAAATCTTTGTTTATCCTTATGGTTGACTGGAAGTGTTAATGCTTTTAGCTTTATGTTGTATATTGTGGATTAAGTTTTAATAAATAAATAAACCAGAGATCGCTTTCCGACTTTTTCCTTTCCACTTCGCACGGTCCTAAGCTGACATAACATAGCGCACTTCTATCTATTGGTATACATGTTTTGATTCTTGTGTAGCATAAAATGAAGGTAGGTTTCAGTTTCAGTCACAACTGAAGAATTTGCTATTTCTTTCAGAGCAAAATCAGTAATTTTTTAATGAAATCTACGGGGTCCCACATAGAAAAGTGCGCCTTGGAGTAAAAAGCTTCTTTTTTCCTGTAGGAATAAGAGTTCTTCCTTCCTCTTAGATTGAAAATAACGCATCTCAGTACATTATTTTGTACCTGTAGGTACCTACGTACATATAAAAAGTCAATAAAGCTGATATTCTTTATGTTCAAATATTGACATGATGACCTTACTTCACTGTGGTGCGGTGACGACATCAATAAATATCGGAGGGTGGAAATTGTCAACAGAAATTTTGGTAAGTAGTACTTACCTAAATTTTAAGAAAATCTATTCAAAACTTTCAAAACTTTAGGTCCAACAAAAAAGGTTCTTGCTAGGGCCCGTTTGTATACACTGTACATAAATCATAAATGTAATTTTTTGTTGGTAAATATGCCTACAAAGAGTAGATTCTTTCAGCAGTTTTACGTTTAAGTAGATTGAAGAAATAGAAAAATATTACATCTAAGATTATTCCAGCTAAACCGAAGGTAAAAAGCCAATTTTGAAATTCTGTACTTCTCTACATTCTTTCAAAGTTACTAATATTGTTCAATCGAGTTTGTTTGAGTGTCCTGCAAAGTATTAACGTATACCTATTCCATTATTCATGACTTAGTCTATATTTCTTAACAACAACGACCACAAAAAGAAAATCAGGAGACCATCTATTGTTGACATTCAATGTCCAATAGAATCCACTTAATATCTATCAAAATCTGGTCAAATAGATTGCATCATGAGCAACCTACTCCAAGGAGGATGTGTGAATTCTGCAGGCCAATTGGTGGGATTGTACGACGTGGGAGAGCACATTTGGTTGTCCGCTATAATCTTGCCTAGGTACATCACAGTTATGGCACTTCATAGAAGTGGATTGCCATTTATGCCTACTACTACAAACGAAATTATACATCTGTGCACATGTCAATGTGTGTGAGCTAGCCCTCAACACACTCGACAAAACGAGAACGGGGATGAATATTGCGCAGAAGTTTCCGTTCTGTATGTAATACTTATATTTATTCTGTGCCTACATGTTGCTTCGCTATCCCACAGCTTCCTTTACCAGTTATCTCCGTGCTATTTATAGGTGAAGTGTCACTGTATGACACAATCCTCTTTGATATAATCGCAAAATATTCGTATGTCCAACCAGTATCCAACTTGCACTTGCTGCCAGCTTTCTGGGTACGTTACCACGGGGCAGCGATTCGCCAGGGCTCTTATATTTTTAAATACATACATACATACATACTATCACGTCTCTATCCCTAATGGGGCAGACAGAGCATTTTGGGTCTTGCGGTTCTATGCAGAGCCCAGGGCCGCAAGACCCAAAAGCCACTTTTAGCGTCATGGTGGGCGAGAAGATGGAAAAGCAATCAATACAGTGATGGGTTGCTAGCCATCAACATGATTTGCATTTTTGCCTATTCCCTCGATCGGCTTTTACGATCTGCGAGGGAAGAGAAGCAGCTGGTACATTCTAAGTATTTTTTATTTCTCCCAGACCAGCATGGGAGTTATTTTTAAATGAGCCAAGTTTATTTTAGTTTCTTATTCTTCTTTTTTAAATTATTTGTTTATCTATATCTATACATATAATAAAACAGTAAAAAAAGTGTGTCTGTACATTAAATATATTTCCAAAAAAAATATTGGGGGCGATGGAGACGTAGTAATAGAGTAAGAATTTTTTAAAAAATGTCTTTCTGTTTGTCTGTTTGTCTGTTTGTCTGTTTGTCTGTTTGTCTGTTTGTCTGTTTGTCTGTTTGTCTGTTTGTCTGTTTGTCTGTTTGTCTGTTTGTCTGTTTGTCTGTTTGTCTGTTTGTACACGCTAATCTCCGGAAATACTGGACGGATTCGAATGAAACTTTTTTTGTTATATAGCTATTAAGCCTGGGCAACATATAGGGTATAAATGATTTTGGAAAATGGAACGCCTGATGCAGAACCATAATGGTCCAGCTAAACTATAAGAGATATAAAAATGCCGCCTTAGTAAAAGTTGTTCAGCCTAATGAGCATTTTCCAGAGACATAAAGTCCACGCGAACGAAGTCGCGGGCTTCAGCTAGTTATGAAATAAAATAGCTGCAAACTTGCGGTTTGATATTTTATAAACATAAGAACGTATAAACCTTTTTATAATTGTCTTCTAAATGATAGCGGACAATACCAAGACGACTAAATTTCAACTTAATAGATGACTAATTATGCTTAAAAACATATTTATTATAATCCATTTAAATAAATTTAGAATAAAAGAACTTCGATTCTAATACGCAGTAATATAAGGATAATCCCTACATAAATTATTAGGTCAAACTATAAAAACTAGAATACCTGTTATCAATTTATTATGGTCACGAGCAAAACAAACCAAAAAGTAACAACGATGTGGTCGACATTATAACAGCAAAGTCATAACAATGATATAACACCATTTTACAATGACCACGACAAAGTAAAGGTAGATAAAGCTGTGTTATAGAAAGTACAGTAGATATAGAGAAGTGGATCCGCGGTGTAGATATAGGTCGGATTGACGAATTTCAGACCATGTGTTTGTCAAACGGCCTAAAAAAGTAACCTGCTTAAATTCCCGCTTAAATCGCACAAAGCAATTAAGACAATGGGCAAAAGTATTAAGAATCGTGTCAATAGGCGATGCAGTTAGAAACCTGTTATCTTTTTAACAGATTAAATGATCCGATAATAAGATGTTGCCGTGTGGTTTTTCGGCAAAGTAGTATAGGACGACTTAGGAAATACAAGCTAAATAAAGCCTTTATACATCAATGAGACCTCTCCAACCCGTCTGGCCAGCGAGCAGAGTGTAGGCCAAAGCCTCTGGATGATCTGGCTAAGTATGGCTCTGGTAGTACAGAGAGGGTCGTACTCTGCAGGGGAGACTAAAAAGACCTGATGATGAACCCCGTAGAATTTATCGAGCGCTATCTATCGCTATCACGCTCGACATAATAACGAGCGGGATGGCACTAGTTCGGTGCACGATACAAACTTTATTTAGGTTTATCTGCCGTGCCCTGCTAATTTGCATGCAATATGAAATAATATTGTGACAGGGTACTGATATACTAGGTTTGATAAGATGCGGATCTTATGAGGGTGAGCGCTCACCTATAAGTGTGAACGAAGCCTAAGTGAATATCATCCAAACCAGAGATACAAACATTGCTCAAAGTACGGCGAAAGGGAGCGGAAGCTTTCGCAGTGTCCTTTCACTCATCGCTGATATAATGACACATCATTATAGCTTTTATAACCCTATAAATAAAGTCGACACTTTGTTGTTACCGGTTTGGTATCGATAGAGCATGAAAATAAATAAATGTGGACTACTATATGTAATTTGATTGGTAGCTATGTTAGAAAGTATGGTACTTTAAACTATAAGTATTTTGATATTTAATTTAATTAAACGAGCAAGCGAAATTCTTCGAGCTTACTTAGCATTTGTGTTTAGGTATGCCCAATGACTACAGTACCGTTGATCAAAACTCCGTTGAGCCTTCGAGAGATGGGTCAAATGGATCTCGAGTTCACAGTTTAGGGCAAAATACTAGTTAAGCTTGTATTTCAACCAAGTATAAAAGTTAGTCAACTTCATTTGGTCGGATAATGGTTTAAAACTAGTGACAAAGTCAGGCGGCGGTTTATAAACAAGTAACCGAACCTTGAAATACTATGAAAGACCTAAGAGAGGAAAAACCACAATAGCTTATACAACTAAGTAATCTAAAAGAAAGAAAGAATCTAATTTAGTAATTGTAAGGCAACTCGCACACGAGACTGTGGCCGTAGAAGCTACGGTTGTGCTGCGGCCATTATACCATCGATACGTAGGATGTGCGGCCAGCATTTACGGGCGCAACGTTCATGTATTTTCTTTAGTTGACATGGTCGATGCGGCCAGTGTTCGTGGTCGCGAGGTACCTAACGTAGATTATCAAGATGTCTCGGCGATATGATTGTTCTGCTCGATTTAAATGCACGCCAGCGCGCGGCCTTGCATGATTAGGTAAAACATTAAAAGTTAAGATCTACTGATTCATTCACCAGAGCAATAACAATAAAATACTTTTTTATTCATGGAGTTTGTGTACATTCGAAAGGAAAAATGTTAAGTGCTTAGAAAAAATACGCATGGGGAGGAAGGAAAGCTGGTAAATTCAAATGAGAGAGATGGGGTATAATGGTCTGATAAATAAGCAACAATATGGATATAGACTAAAACTATTTTTTTTGGCTTATTAGGTAGATTTTTTAAAGTGTGGTCAATGTATTTTTTCTTATCTGTGATTATCAAATAATAATGAAGATGCAGCGCATTTATTTTCGCGTGACGTCACGATCAGGTACTATTTTCACCAGAAAGTGATGTAAGACGCGCTGTACTTTAATGCGCTGTATCTTCGTGAATGTTTTATGACTTTGGTAAACAAAAAAGTATAGGTCCATTGTTTTTGAATAATCTATTTAACGGTCTAATAGAATAATGTACTTTTTACCCAATCTACATTCTTATTAAATGAAAACCAATAAGTCTTCTGAAAATAGACAAATGACATGATAATACTAAAAAGTTGGATACAAATAACAAGTAACTGTTAAGGTCCAAAACATCATCTTTTTATTAAACATTATATAATGTTTAAATTAATAAATATGACCTCAGTCACAATAAATAAACGAATGTCAATAGAAACTCCCAAACCTATTTTATTAATGTCACCTTGTTTTACGATGGACCCAAATAATTGAATATACAAATATGTTTAGTAATGGATATTTTAATAGTTAAGTACTTAATAATGGTTTTCTGTTGTAATTCATGTATTGTTTCAAGGAATACGATTGTTACGTAGTTATCAACTGGTGTTATGAACCCAAAACACTAACTCCTTTTTTTAAGGTTGGTAAAAGAAGAACGAGAGACGTGTAACGTAACGGTATGCCTGTCCATTTTATAATAGTTTCAATAAAATTTTAATGTTAGTTCAGAATTCAAAATTATCTCAAGATTAATTAAATTTATTTCAAATGCAAAATTATCTAATGTTATTACTGATTAACTGTTTTTAAATAATATAGGTGCATACCTTAGTATATACCTGCAGGCCGCTCTTGATCGGTCATTTTGGAAATCTTTGGGAGAGGCCTATGTCCAGCAATGGACGTTATGAGGCTGAAATGATGATGATAATAATGATACCTTAGTAGATCATTAATGAAAAGATTTATTGAATATACGTTTTTGCTAATACTAAAGGGATGAAAAATAAAATCGAGGAGGAACAGTATTCCATAAATCTATCTATACGGCATTCTATCATTGTTGTTAAAATTTACGTATTATGTTCGTAAGTGTACTTACGTCGTGCACCCATATCACATTACATGGGAGCCTTCAAAAAAATACATAAATTATATTCAAGAACGATTTATTTACGAAAACAATAATTTGATTTAGATATTTGTGTTTGTCTAAGCCAACATTTAAAGAACCTAGTATTTATGATAGTTTCTTTAACAAAACATAATAATAGTTAATAAGATGATATGGAGGTTCATTTTCACTAGTACCATTGAAATGTATCCCAGGGTACTACTGCAGCCGATAAAGTCGCATTTGTACCATGACATATATTGATGAGGGATAAGCTGCATTTGACAAGGATTGAAAAGAAATAACGAAAGATTGAAGTAGCTGGAAGCAAGGAAAGCCCTTTGCCCAGCTAAGTTATGTTCGTTTAAGGGATTAGTAAAACGATTCATGATAATAGTATTCAAATTGCTACTTACTATTCAATGCAATTCTCTGGATCCAATAGCAGAATACAGATTTAATAGATTTACCAGAGTTTCATTTACTCCTTGTTTACTCATATAAACCTACATTATTCATATCACATCACAATAATTGCATTGTTGCTCATCACTGCATTTCTGTTTGTGCTTTTTGACCGACTTCAAAAAAGAAGGAAGTATATTCTTTATGTATGTTCCCCGATTACTTAAAGATGCCTGGACCAATTTGGAAAATTGTTTTTGTTTGAAAGAGCATACTTGCGACGTAGTCACGTATAAATTTTATCAAAATCGGTTGTGTAGTTTAGTGCTAAAGTCGGTTTTTAGTTTTAATAAATTGTCTTGTTGACCAAGGGATATTGAGATACGAGTATATATCTTATACCTTTAAACGAGCAATTCTTGTATATTTATAAATTTCTGTGATCTCGAAAACGGCTCTAACGGTTTCGCTGAAAATTGGTTTATGGGGGTTTTTGGGGGTAAACAATTGATCTAGATTAGTATTATGTTTGGGAAAACGCGTGTTTTCGAGTTTTCATGCGTTTTTCTTTCCACGCAGAATATGTTCGATAATTTCGTCGCGCCGGCCGCTATCCGTTTTGGCTCAGCAGTTTAGGATGCGGACCGCTAGAAAGAGTGTTACGGGTTTGAATCCCACTCGGTGACTTATTTTTGTTTTTTTATGTTGAAGTTTATATAATTTTTTTTATTTTGTATTGTTTTTAGACAAGTTTAAAAAAATGTAGTTATTGTTTGAAATGTAACCGAGCAAAGCTCGGTCGCCCAGGTACTTTTAATTTATAAGATAGATGCAAATACTTTCTTATATAAGAGAAAGTTTAAAGTAGTAATCGTAGGGACGACGGTAAATCTATCTTTGATCAGGACTCCTAGTAAAGTTGTTTTATAATATGTTTTTACATTTTATTAACTACTTACTAACAACTTTAGATATAAGACATAATTGATATATGTGAGTACTAACTTAATATAAGATTGAACGTAGATGTATGCTCTCCGGACGAACCTTCGTGGTTTTTGAATGGCACAAAAAATGTATGTTATTATTTGAAAATAAATAAATAAAAAAACATATTTTATCATAGATTTACTCATGTAGTGTAGTCGGAAAAGGTGAGTACACTACGTGAGTAATATCGAGTTATAATATTTAATTATATTTAGTTATGTGTTATAAAATTTAGTTATACCATTTTACGTTAGTTAATAATAATATTACATGTTTCTACAATCGTAAAGCAGAACTTTATCAATGTTCCGTCATAAAAACAATGGCATTGCATCTGGTAATTCTCCTGCATTTACATCGTTATCGCAACTCTATGCAGGTACAGTCAGTAGCAGGGTGAGCTATCATTCACGCACCTTTATGCAGTGGTAATAGATACGAAATTGCGATGAGTTTGGGCAGCTTTATGTGCTGGTGATGGTTGGATGCCGGCCCGTTCTCGTCTTTTATAGCTCTGTGAAACTGCCTACGATATACAATTTTACAAATGCAAGATAAGAAAGAGTAGGAACTTATAGTACTACGATAAGGTTCCGATAAATCTGTGCATGTGGTTATAGAAAGTATTTCTCGTTAACCTCATTATTAATAATGAAAAAAATTGGTTGCCTGTAAAGTCGGTATACGGGCGAAAGTTTTACGTGACAACGACTTTTTATGTCTGTCTCTCTCGCTCTTAGGCGGGCTAACCATGCCCGAGTGGAAGGGACGCGTGCCTCTCACTCGCTCTCATTGTGAGCGCATAACGTGAGCGGAGCGTAACGCAGTTTCTTGAAGTGTCACCCGGCAAACCAATTTATAAGACGTTGTCACGTCAAAAATTAACGTAGGGTTAATTTATTGCATATAATCATATAACTCAAATAATAAAATTTGAAAACTAAAACGAAAGTTATTATAATCTTATTATTGAATTATTGAATATAGACTCATTGATCTGTTTGGAGGCCCAAGGACTAACGTGCGGGAATACGCTTACGTGCCCGAATACGCTGAAAGTATATTAGCTATTTTAAAATATTTGATTGTAGGTTTTGTATTGCATACTTTAGATTATAGTTGATCAATTCCCAGCAGAAATAAATCTGTAGATACTACAGATTATTAAATTGTGTTTCATGGTGAAAATAGTGCAATGAAGTAAGTACTAGATCTGTATAGGTATACCTATACGAAATCAAAACGTGCTATATAAGAATAAAATATCCATCATTATAATGGTTAGAACGTAATACATTACGCATTAAATGAAACGAAAGTTCAAATCGAAGATTTGTTATGTTTATTATATAATAATTAGGTGCTAAGCGATCAACACGGCTTTCTAAGCTCGTGTGATGAAGACAGAATAAAAAAAGAAAAGTGCATAGATATAAAAAGGTAAGACATGCTACATAAACACAGTGCAGGCCCGTGCTAACGTGCGTCTTACCGGCCAGCCACTTCTTTGCTCCTGTCGTTGGGGCGTTGGCAGTTTGCGCCTCTTCTACATTCGTATCTGCAATCATAAGTACTCCTCGTAAAACTGTTACTTTTATAAATTAACGAGACCTTCGTAGGTAGATATACATGTCCTGGAAAAAATATATTTGTACACCTTTAGGAAGATGTACGAAATAAGTTCGTATAGGTACAGTATTTTTGCAACGCGTGGTGTATAAACTATAATGCTTCCCAATATCTCAAACTAAGTATTATTATAAAGTATACGTAACTAACACATACACGTATAAATAATGTCCACTTTAAAATTCATTGAAAAATATTAAATTGTATTCACTATTTTCATGGTCAAGTAGGTGGGTCTACATGTTTTTAATCTTTGCAACAGCATTTTCATTTTCATAACATTTAACTGAAATAACATCACGAATTGTGCCAAAAATGTGGTGCTATATTACTCCAACAAGCACCATTATCGTGGCAGATCCGAGCCAACGGAAAAACTAAATACAATCACCTCGATATGTCAACGAGATAAATCTAACATCATTCGACTGTCTGGTTTCATTTAATTAGAGAGAAAAGTTCTGTTTGAAATTGTGAACTATTTTTATTCACTATATGATTGTTATCGTGTACAGTTATGATTGCGTAGGATGAATGAAGTAAACATGAGTAAATATTATTCCTTGGCTTATTTTTAACACTTTCTGGGTTACGTTTATCTGCTTAGGTTAATGTAAAGTAAACAACACACAAGTATATATAGATATTGTAAGTAAGTCAATGTAAACATAACCACAGGATATTATGAGTATTACATACAGAACGGGATCTTCTAAGGTCCCGCGCAATATGCGTTCCCTTCCCCTGTGCTCGCACCTCTCCCCCGTTCTCACCTTGTGGAGGGTATTGACTGATCGGCTGTGGGCGCCTGGCTGCCTCGACAAGGCGGGAACAGGAGATTCCCATCTATATGTAATACTTATGTCAATTTTGTGACATAACTTCAAGGAGATCGGAGGTCCTGGATCAATCCCCTGTCAGAATATGTAGGAGAATGGTTTTTTTCCAATTCTCCAGGGTGTTGGGTGTTTTTCGCACGTATTTATTATAAAATATCGTTGAGTTAATATCCCATGATGCAAGTAATTTGGGGCTAGCTCAACCTATGAGAAACGTCAATAATTATTTTCTAAATATATACTAGGAGAGTAAAAAAGGAATAATCGAAATATACAAAACAGAAATGAAAACAACAAAAATCGTCTAGCCACGAAGCAACTTCCAAGAAGCAATCGTATTATTATAATGGCCAGGCCCCGTGTAAAAGTAATTTAACCCACACAAATTACTATTTGTAAGTCAACTAATTGTGTGCAAATACTCCTTTGCCACAACCCACCATTATACAGACACGTTGGAATTTCAACCCATTATATTTGACTTTCGTATTTTGAAATATTGTTCCTCTCGTGACAGGATGAAATAACCATGTGAAATATCAGATCCTAACGCCAGATAACATCTAAACAAATTACTGTTTGTTTATGTGCAGGGTATTGTAGAAAATGATATGGGGAAAATATCTAATCCATGAAGTGCATGTTCAGTCAATGAATAGCAATGAGTTTTTCAAAACGAAAACCCGACTTCAACCCCAAACTATACAACCGATTTTAACAAAATGGGAACCTGCCAAACAAAAAAATAATTTTCTAAATTGGTTCAGGTATCTTCGAATTATCGGTGAAAAGATCATGACGAATTGATAACCTCCTCCTTTTTGGAAGTCTGATAAAAACAAACTATTCTCGTCAGTTTCATTAAAATCTGTTGAATTCGTTCTAGTAGGTACGTACCTATACGTACCTATATTTACAACCACCTTTATTTCTTTTGTGTTACCACGTAAAGCCGCCATGAATGTTTGACATAACAGTGTCTAGCTACATATTGAGAGCGATAAAACAAGTCCAACTAGTAACATGAATTTACGTGAATCGTCAGAAGTTAGAACGAAGTACAATAACCGAGTTAGTCTCGCCAATCGAAGAGCCGCAACAAAGAAATGGCAGTCACGAATACGGGCAATATTTACATTTCTGTCGTAGTTAGAACAGTTGACGTGAACGAAGGTAATTTGTGATGACAGTTTATATTTTTCTTCGACTTTTTATCATTCTAATTTAATTTGTCTTGTCTAAAGGCGCAGACAGACGAGCGACAGCACGCGACTTCTAGTGCCATTTTTTAAACGCGAAGTCATCTAAACGAAGGGCTTTTCCAAACAAAAAACTATTCGTATAGTGACTCCGCGTATGAAAAATGGCACCACCTGTCACTGTCGCGCGTCACTGGTCGCCGACCAGATGATGATGATGACGCGACAGTTCGTAACAGCAGACAATTGGCAACCGTCACACGAAACACATCGCTCACCAGGGTCACAAGCATTGTCGCTAGTTTATAACAGCTAGGGTGAGGGAAGTCTCGACATACCAAAGTCTCGGGAACCGAGACAACTAAATTTACAAAAAGTCCCGGGATTTGAGGCACGAGACATGAAATAAGGAAATACAATAAAAATAAGAATGTAGCCTAACAACATGTTTATCAATATATGTATTTGTTATAAAATATAGTATCGTTGAGTAAGTATCCCATAACAAAAGTCTCGAACTTTACTTTGGGGCTAGCTCAATCAGTGAGTAAGATTTGTCTCTATATATTTATTTATTTTTAACAAAGTGTCCCGAAAAGGGTTAAGTGATTATGAGCAATTTAATCAAAAATCTCGTCAACAAAATGGTCGATAGCAATGAAATTATACCTACTAAATCAAATTGAAAAGAGTATGTAATAAATTTGCGTGTTGAGTAATGCGTGCGCATCAAGTAGCCGTCTTTTTAAATATGATATAAAATTATATTTGAAAAAAAAACCATATCAATCTTTTGACAAGGTCTATAAATATCTTTAAGTTTTTATAGTCAACAGCAACACTTAATGATATTTCAAGCAGGTACGTATAAGAGTACCTAGTTATTTTTTCCCGCATACTGCGTCAATGATAGTCATTATCATTCAATTTGCAATTTAATTTTTATGCTCGAAAAACACGTCTATTATCCGAAACCAAAAAACATTGGTCAAAATGTAATAATTTTCTACATTTTTATCAAATTACTTAGCAAAAAGCTCCAATCTCACATTTTTGGCGTAGGCCTATCATTATGTTTCCGTCGTTTTGATGAAGTCATTATAATTATATTAGAATATAACATTAGTGACACACTTTTAGGTTACCGTTTACCTAGAACAGCTTTATAAAAATATCGAAATAATTTTGTCTAAGCAGATATGATACGAACATAAACTTTTATATTACTCAAATAGTTTTGTATTATTTATTATTACTTTTTCCGTTAATAAGTTACGGCAACTACTTACTTACTTACGCCGTGGACCATATGCTAGTTTGCCTCCTTAGCCATAAAAAAGTTTCTTTAATTAGTTATTGCCGTTTGGTTTCCGGCAGAGTAGAATAGGGCCACTCCAAGTCTTCCCGTGGATGTCGTAGAAGGCGACTTAAGAAATACAAGCTAAACAAAGCTTATAAACATCAATGAGACCTCTCCAACCCGTCTGGCCAGCGTGGAGAGTGTAGGCCAAGTCCTCTGGCTGCTCTGGCCAAGTATGGCTCTGGTAGTACAGACAGGGTCGTGCTCCTCAGTGGAGACCAAAAGACCTGATATTATTTAGTTATTTGAAAATTATGCTTAAATACAAGTATTTGATTAAAGAGAGCGGTGCATTTGAAACAGATACTTTTTATAAAAAAAATAACACTCAAAAACAGTTTGTAGCTAGCCTCTTACTTGTCACACAAACGCACAAATTAACTGAAGTAAAAACGAAAGAACACAAAACGTACTTTGTAAAAATTACACTAGCTAATTCAAAATCATATAAGCTTATTGTAGCTTGCATTGGCATGACAGCTTTAATAGGAAATCTCATTAGCTTGTAGGTAATGGGTTTCAAAACCGCCGAAATATACGTGATTTTATTAAAAATGTTACTTTTTATACCTAATTGCTAATAACTCGCATTAGAGCGAATTTATTTCCTACACAAATTATTGATTCATTAATCATGTTTACAATAGTTTTAATACTGTAAAGTCACACTGTTAAACATTTATATTGAACAGTACCTTCATTATTTATATATTTATATATATAATATATGGAATTATCTTTATGTACAATTTTTTTATTTTTTACTCTATTAAGGCTTCAATATTATTGAAATGTAAGCGAATCAAGATACTTTTTTCTGTCAGAATTTGCTCGCAGTCATGGAAAACCAGTCCTTTTTTTTAATTATTGATTTTAAACAGCATTGCCATGCTCGGAAAGTTTTTTCCACGAGTGGAAAATTTTAAAATATTTATTCATAAATAAAATGTGTTTAATCATATTGACCTGTGGTTGCCCTCTATTTTCTTCTAGACTATATATTTTATAAATCGATATTTTTGTTATCATTACCGAATTCCAATCTGAAACACAATCTAATGTGTTATTTCTAACGCGGAATCTTACTGAAAGTGACTATTTTATAAAATTAACATAAAAGACTAAAAGAATTTATCGCTAAATAAAATAAATCTAAAAATAAATAATATATAGATAAAACTATAGATTTATGTATATATATTTCTATCTTCTATACTATTTTTTTTCTACACAAATACGGTCCAAAATCACGAAATAGGGATTCGACCCTCGAAGGGCTAACAAATGAATAAAAAAATTAAAATACCCAACCTACAAAAATATGGTACGAAGAAAAATAAAAAAATAACTATACGAAGAAAAATTTTTTTTTATTAAATAACAATACACCAAAAGCCGTGCCATAAGCGCATAGTTACTAATATTTACTACTTGTGGATAAAATTAAGTACCTACAAGGATTTTTCCCACCATTGCGCTAAATTCAGACATTGGATATCATCCTAAGACTCTGTCTACCCTCTTAGGGTATTAAACTGTTAATATTGATGCTAAATATATTATTAGCAGATTTATTTGAAAACAACATGTTTTTCATCAGCAATCTAAACCGGTGACTCTGATTGGCTTCCTTGATTGGTAAACTGTCGGCAATTTATTTAGCACTACTTTGGATCAATTGAAATATTTATGATATTGGAGGAACAATGGGTCCTTCATGATACGTTAGCTACTACAAATATTGCTGTATATTATAGGTACTCAACACCAGCATATAAAATTTTGTTATGATGTTTTGATTCTATTTTTGTTATATTTTGTATAGAATCATCATTACCCGAGCGTATTTTCCCGGTTGCACCCACAACAGTAATGCTTCAGAGCCCAGGGTCCACTACCTAACCAAGGAGATTGGACAAGGTTATAAGTTTTTACACAGCGACTGCCGTTTGACCTCCGCAATCCAAAGGGTAAACCCAAACTAATCCTTGGGTAGTTATATTTGTATTTTCTATAGAATAAAATGAATATAAGGACTAATCACACTGAACAAGCTTGTCCCATACTAAGTTGAAACTTTTGCGAATATTTCTCGAAAAGACTAACTTATACTATAATATGTCATTCTTTAAAATAATTCCCTACAAAGTTACTTCGATAGGTTACGTAAGTAATTATATTCTCTTGAATAGAGGTCATCAATTATAGTAGATCTGAAATGATGGCGCCACTAACTGTTTTTAATCTTTGGTACGATAAGTCTCTTCTGGCTGCTCTGACCAAATATGACTTTAGTAGTACAGAGAGGTGGAGCTCCTGCAGTGGAGACTAAATAGACCTGATGATGATGATGACGTTATGGTTGGTGCCATGTTAAATATAGTTCCAATTTTTTCCGCAAACTGGCGAGTATGGGCGAGATTCCGAGAATTATTTGTTAACCTTTACCTAACTTTATTAATTTGTCTTTTTTCATTTACAAATATGCTACTTACGCTACATTACACAGAGGACATCAAAGTTCCATTAGCGTAGAAAAGGCCATATAACAACCATGAACACCCTTCGTGAAAGCTCGAGTTACAGACTTGGACGTTTTAATTAGATTACAAATAGAAAGGCGCGGCTTCCTGTATAATTAGTCACTACAATTCATTTAATGGACACTTAAGTACTAGCATGCTATACCTTTACGTCGTAACGTAGTAAGAAATACCTATCATCAACATCATTGTTTCAGCCCTCCTTTCGCCCACTGCTGAGCATAGCAGTCCCTTCGACACTTATGTACTTTATAATCCTTTCACCACGAGACTTTAAATCAGCTATCGTGCTCCTAGCGCGAGGTATAGTGAATCGAAAATAAATACCTACAACAAATAGGGATGTGGATACTTATGTGCAATACGGCGAGCAGTGGTTTTGGTCAAAAATATCTGACGCTCGCGAAATGGGTACAAAAAGTTTGTGGAATGAATTAGGTAATCCTACGTTCGCGTATAGACCTTCTGTATACATAGTCAGATTGCATTGTTAGATCGATCTAACTATTTTGTGCCCTTAAGGGTTAAAACAACATTCTACTTTATTACATCTTGAGTCGTAATATAGTAAGAATCCTTCTTCCACATCTCCAGTAACTTACTGGCAGTAAGTTTATTGGGATTAATAATATTCCCATTAGAACTATTGTTACGTCACAACCAACCGGTAGATCTATAGGACGAAATATGCTATTAGTTCCACTGGTAGAACAAACTTGGTACGACTACAAAAATATTATTGTACGATAGCTCTATATTCTTAGTATAGGCCTCTCTTCCTCACATCTCGATCCTGTGATGCTCTACAATAAGAATATCTATGCAGGGTGTAAATTTACATTCCAAATAAACATAAAATTGCAACACTATTTTGATTACACACAGACTTGCAATAGCGACTGAACCTGTCATTACTTTATCTATATGGAAACTGCAAATAATTTAAGCCTAGCAGACAATTTATTTTAAATTTGCTATTTAAAAAGTTATGCAAATTTATATGTACTATATAAGTACATATATCATGTGTTTCAAACCAGATACATGCATTTCCAATAAATCTGATAACCACTTTATATTAATTACATATAATGTTATAATTTGCAATGGCATTCGGTTTGTCATTAATATGCAGGCATCCCATATTGCATGCAAATCTTTTACATGTTTTATTGCAGAAAAACCTAAGAACCAAAAAAGTAAGAACTTTAATTTAAAAAGAAATTATACTTTTTTCCAACTTATAAATACATTGGAAAAAAGAACCTGTAAAACGATTTTTATTCTACCTTACCACAATCCCATAACACAAGTCCCGAACTTACTATAGGACTAGCTCAATCTGTGTAATTTGTAAGAATATATTGATTTACATCCCATGAAGAAAAATGGTACTAATTGCAAATGTCATTTATCAAATAATCTTCCTTTTATTTCAATACCCAACGTTTAATATTTAACCCCATAAAATATTTTCACAACATGCTTATATTTTTTCATCGTGCATTTTCCCTATAACTTTGAACTCGTCTACCAAGTATATCCCGAAAGCATGCTTTTCTTACCAGAAGTAAGAGGAATTATACCCGGAGTGCTCTCCCTAGGGAGTGTATGACTTGCTTCACCAGGATTTTCTATGAAAGTCCCGTACGAAGCGTTGGGAACTGTGAATTTTAAAGATGATAATGAGTTTTAAATTCTTTTACTTATACTTCTTAGCGAGTCTTAAAATAAAAAGCAGCAGCTATGTTTAAGCTGCCAATAAAGCAATTTCATACGATACCCTACATAACATGGTTAACTTACTTCAGAATGTGGACCTCCATTACTTGCATAAAGATCCTGTTTCTTTATTTTATTTAATCACAAATGTATAGTTTAAATTTTTCCCTGTACTTGTAGTTTAAGACGAAATTATTTGCCAAGTTGCATAGTTCTAGGTCTACGGAAAGTAATACATTTTGATTCCCTTGAGTGTGTTGAAATTTACTTACCTTTTTGCGACATATTTTAATTTCAGATCGTCCCTATACCTACAGATATATTTATTAATTTTTTACTCGATTTCCCGAGATAAAGGATCTTGACAGACGCACAGCCAGACAGACAGAAAAGACGGACAACAACGTGATCCTATAAGGGTTCGGTTTTGTTTTCATGTATATTACTTTTATTTTCGACGCAAAAAGTAACATGGTTGTCTGTAGGGTATAAGTATCAGTAGGTACTTCGTTCGAATTTTGTGAGTAGATGCAATACATGTTATACAATTTGTAACACTTGCGATATCTAATCCGATAACTGGGATTATTTAAATTTAACTAGATATGTGCTATCAAGCGTTTAGCTACTGTAATTAGGCGTAATTGCATTGATTATTGTCTTCATATCATGTTTACATGTTATCTTGGTTTATGTGGGACATTAGGGCATCCAAACGTCATATCCTAATTGGTTAAATGGGGAAATCGCCAGGCTATTCTCTAATAGGGTCGAGTTTTAGACGAGTCAGCCCCCTAGGATATAAGTAACACATAAACTGCTTCCTTCATCAAAAATCTGCACTTCTTTAAACAGTTATATAATACAATGCTACCAATTGCAGGAGCACTAATTTTCCTGTCAAATTCATCATAAGTCTGCACTGCTTAAATGGTATATTTATTACTATAAGTATGTTTTTTTTAAATACCTATGAAGGATAGTGGTCCTTTGTATATTACAAAAAGAAAATATTTTGTTTGTATTGATTATTTTTGGTAGTATTTTTACATGTTTACCAATATTTGACTGTTTGTTTGTCATGTATTAACTCAAAAACGAGAAGTAGATAGTACAGGCTAGTTTTTGTTAAACCAGCTTCGAAGACCGATTGAATTTCTATTAATATCTATACCTAGCTTATAATGAAGTAAGTAAGTATCTAAGTATACTGTACAGGTAATCATAATTCTTTTTCTTCAGGCGTACTAGTTTATTTATTTAATTTGACTTGCATGATTTAATGCCAAGGATTTTTTATAAGTTATGTTTTATACTTAAGTAAAAAAATATATTTAATATACTTAGAACCTAATGAATAACATATAGCATTCCGGATTTAATTTTTATAACAGTTAATACAGATTTTACATATTTAGTATAATTGATATAATCAATAACAAGAGTTTTGTGAAATGATGGACCTAATTGCGACTTTCGAGATTTTTACTAAATTATTTTATTTCTTTATTTTTTTTACATAACAATGCCTATCGTCTTCACAGAATTTGAAATTAATCATAGATTTCATTATATAATATACATTTATTTCAAACAATTAAGGTCTACACAAGAAAGTAATAAATATAAATAAATAAATATATAGGGACAAATTACACTGATTGAGCTAGTCCCAAAGTAAGTTCGAGACTTGTGTTATGGGATACTAACTCAACGATACTATTTTATAACAAATACATATATAGATAAACATAAAGTAATACAATATTAATAATAATGCTATTATTTCATATATGTACATCATTTCTTTTTTAGAGATAGTAAATACTTATATGAAGTCAATTCTGATCTGACCGAAAACGGCCTTAACATTCCAAGTTTTATCTAAAAATACAAACACGAATAACGGCAGTAAATAATTTATCCAAGATAACGACTTGAACTCTCCTCCACAAATATTGGAATTGCATTTACGTAAATCTGGTTTATTGTACAAGTGTCAATAAATAACTTCTAGAGTGCAGAAGTCCCATTTTAGAAACGCGGAGTCACATAAACGAATGGTTTTGAATATAAAAACCATTCGTTTAGTAACTCCGCGTCTCAGCTCTGCGTTTGACAAATCGCACTACAGGAAAATAAATACCTACACTGTAAGACCTTACGTAGGCATAGGGCATGCATGCTGTCTGAGAATTGGGCCCGGTTCTCTTTAGGTGACAAAGGGGCACAGGCGTAGAGGTACATCGCGGAGGGTATAGTGAAATGACATTGACAGTTTCATGAACGAAAGATAGATAACAATCAACTCTGGACAGGCGCCAGTGGAAAATTTTATTGGAAACGGTTAACAAAAACACTCTAACAAAATCCATTCAAATGCATGTAAATAGGACCACCATCAAAACGCGGTGATGATGGCGGAGAAGAATACGACTCCTCATCACCCCTTTCCTCTGCCACGGCTGCCGTAACTGACAGCTAAGGAAGAAATAAGTAATAAAGTATAGCCAGCAGAGTCCTCTGTGTGACTGTATTTATTTAGGTCAGGACAACTACTGCCCACGTGCCCAGCTTGGTTTGGTTATGGGCAAATTTTCCCTTTATAAGGAGAGGCCTTAAGTCCAGCAGTGGACTGATATAGGCTGTAAAGAGATTCTTTACTACCACTAATCATAAGAAGTGAAAATTAAATATTCCTTGAATACCTATTTTATTAGCAGACTAATACTGTCTTATATATAAAACGCCGACTAACTTTGTTACTAGGTTACACCATTATTCGACCAAATCAAGTTGACATTTTCAGGTGAGACAATGACATATTACTAAATAAAAAAATATATAGGGACAAATTGATAGGGAGACTTGTGTTATAGGATAATAACTCAACGATACTATATTTTATAACAAATACATATATAGATATATAAACATCACAGGACAATTTAAAATGGCATTTTCCACTTGCCCTGACCAGGTATCGAACCCGGGACCGTTAATCGATTACTAGATTTCAACTTGATTTGGTCCGATAATAGTTTAAACCTAGTAATAAAGATAGTCTGCGTTTTTTAATAAGACGGATATAGTTATCAACATAATGAATTATGATAATGCAAGTCATTCAAAATCGAAACCATCAAGACGTTTTTAAATACCGACATAATGTACATATACAACAGATTTTTATCTAAAACGCATTTCGTAGGCAATTACATGATTGATTGTTTGTAGCCGATGTAATTAGTGTTTCCGTTCCAAATTTAGTTTTATTGGAATAATTACATAATAAGTGCAGATGAGTAATTATAAACGTACCTAGTGGCACGACAACTTTATTGAACATTATTATAAACATAATTTACAATAGAAAACTTTATTTGCGAGTAGTTACGCAAAAAGGGACCTGAAGAAATTGGAAATGGTTATACGTTTCTTGAATTTTTATTTTTTGGTCTTTCAGCTTTGTTTTGGTCTAAACAGAATATTTTAAATCAATAATTTTCCTTTGAAGTCCCTTTTTGAGTTACTCACATTTTTGTATATTTATTTTAGTATAGAATTTAGACTTTTGTTGAAATAAATCATAATAGTGGAACTAGGTTAAGTGAAAATTTGAGCTTGTCACCGTAGATCTACTAATTTATCCTACCAGTAGGTCTAATAGGATTTTAGTCCCATTTGATCGTTCAAACAAAGAGCTACCGACCGATTTATATTTTGAAGTCGTATTGTTACTTTTCAGCATTGGATTGAATTTACTTTTACAATTATATAACTTAATTAAAAATAGTCCATTTCTCATTAAGTTTCGTTTATCTTCGTTTTGTTTAATCTCTAGTAAGATACACGAGTTGTTTTTGTTTTTTTGTAATCGCCTTTTTTATAATCTATTGTAAGTAAACCTGTAATATATGGATCATAGAAGTCCGAATTAACTGATAAAAGAGATATAAACAGGTAGATACCTAAACGACAGTTGAAATAATTTTTCTCTCTCAATATAGTTCCATATCCGTCTACGTAATTGAAAAGTCTGCGAGACTATTTCATTCCAAAGTAATTCAAGTTCTGTTCTAATAAATATAAGCACAATTACCTGTTTAAGAACAATATTAACAGAAGAATAAAAAATTGCATAATATACTTACTAATAAGTATCAAAAATAATTATTCTAACCCAAAAACGCTCCCGAACAATACTCTTCCTGATAATTATGAATAAAGAAAATATTTTAAACAAAATAAATCCAACACAAACTTACCGTTAGTTTTCGTTGCCATTTCAGCTCAATTCAGTAAACACCGCTTGACAATTTAAATGTAAACAGTATCGCACACACGACTTCTCGTAGGCCTCTACGACGAGTGCTACGAGAGCCAACTGCTATTTTTAACCTATATTATAAAAACACTGCAATTTGGTTCGGGATCCGCGCGTCCGAGCCGCACTATGGATAAACTGAGAATGGTGAGCTCCCCGACAATTTTTGCCAGTTGGGTTTGATAACGCAAATCACTGCTATGTACATGTGATGATGATGGATGCGGGCGGCGAGAGCAAAGGCGTGTTACGTTTGTTAAGTATGTACTATTGTTGATCAAAGGCTTGGCGTGCGACGGTCTCCTCTCCGCTCGGTCGGGAAAATACAATCCGACACGTTTTTTTCGGAAATTCCTTTTTGGACGTTGGTTCACGGATGCGGGCTAGGCAAAAAAAAGTGTAAGATTTTTTAGTCACTTTTTCTGACACAATTTTAGGGGATGGAATTTTTATGGTTTTTTTAGGGACTTCAATCTTTATAACTTAGTTCGGACCGAGTGTTCCACGACATTTAGTTTTTTATTCCTATACGTTAGTGCGTATAAGGATCAGATGCGTTCCGACAACGTTCCGAATTTTTTTTTTTGCCATTGGACACCTTGGAAATCTTCGGGAGAGGCCTATGTCCAGCAGTGGAATTATGGGACTGAAATTGATGATTGGACACTCTATTTCCGCGAGAGAAACTTCTACCTGGCAACAAACAGTCTGGCCCATTTGGAATTTGAACGCAAGTTGGCCATTTTATAGATAATAATATAATAATAGTAATAAAATCGTTTATTTCCTCTTTTCAAAAAAACAACTATAGATAGGAGTAATGAGCAAATTACAAGTTTTATGGACTTTCGCTATATATATTTATATGTTGTTACATTTGTGAAGCGGCTAGTCCCTGAAATAGGTTCCAAGAAGAACCTGTGCTACAGGTAACTAGGCCACTCCCTCGGATAACAATATCGCAGGTCATTTAGGTTGGAACGTGCCTATTTGCTATAACTAGCTAATGCACGCGACTTCATTCGCGTAGACTTCTATTATTTCTTTCAAGCTGAATCAAATTACACACGATGTGCAAAACAAATTTAAATTCGGTTCAGTAGTTTAGGAGTCCATCGCGAACAAACAACGTGACACGTAATTTTTATTTATAAAGATTTGGTCAGCTGGATCTATTATCTAATAGACATTTCGCTATACAGTTGCCAGTGTGGTTTCTCTCCCACAAACTATAGAGCATGTACCTAAGTAGAATATGATAGTGGACAGGACAGGAAGACAGGATGAAGCCATCTTCAGGAGGTTCACTAAATTGCATATTTTGCATGACAATCAGTGAATAGTCTGTCGATGGAACGCAACTTTCTGCACCTTTAAATTATAAAAATTAATTTTGTCAAAGGTATAAGCTGTAATTGTTTGTGTGGATTGTCTGAAATAAATGATATTTTGTAGCGCAGGTGCCCAAACAGATGCAGGTAATTTACATTTGGGAAGAATAAGAAGAACTTTAAAGAAGATAAATGTAATCAATACATTTTTCAGTACTCGTACTCAACAAAAATACCTGGTTGATTGATTTATTTTGAAGTGAAGAATGGACTATTTTAAAAAATACATTACTACGATGTCCAGGGCCTTAAAACCTAAAGGCTACGCTTTGCGTATTGGAAGGAATCAAAATAGTGATGGGTTGCTAGTATTAACAATAAGTATTAACAAGATTCAAATCCTAGGTCGGCTTTTACAATCAGCGCCAAAAGAAAAGCAAATGGTTTCTAAGCTTTTTCTTTTCTCTCAGACCAGCATGTACTACTAAACTTAAATTAAATTAAATTACTATATAAAATTAAAATATATCTTATTTATAAATAAATAATTAATAAATAAATATATAGGGACAAATTCCACTGATTGAGCTAGACCCAAAGTAAGTTTGAGACTTGTGTTATGGGATACTAACTCAACGATACTATATTTTATAACAAATACATATATAGATAAACATCCAAGACCCAGGACAATTTGAAAAAGGCCATTTTCCAACTTGCCCTGACCGGGAATCGAACCCGGGACCTCTGGGTGGCGGACTAGCATGGTGACCACTACGCCACGGAGGTCGTCGAATTTATTACGAGCAAAATGAAAACTCCATATCAATACATAATAATATAGCAATCTTGACTGATAAAGTTAACTTGTTTAGATAAATAGAAAGTATTGTTGCAGTAATGACATAATATTCAAAGAAAATACTTATTTAAATTATTATAGATTGTGTACTCGTATACCATTTTCTTACTATTATGTATTAGTTTACTTGATTATAGTACAATAATAACTGGCCAAGTGCTTGTCAAGCCACGTGCAGTGTAAGATTCCGTAGTTACGTATGCCGACTTATTAGTTATTGAATTTGTATGAAATTTCACTTTTCCGAGTACATTTAATAAGTTGTTCGCCTACTATAACTCTTTATAGGCTATTTAACGGTGTATGTTTTTGTTAATATATAAAAATACCATTGAAAAGAAATATTTCTTTGAAAACAGCATAAAAAATTGGTTCATTAATGTAGCAGCAATTAGAATTGCAGCGTGGTGGGGACGAGTTTGTATAAAAATCCAAAAAAAAAATTTACAATTCGATATATGTTCCTCAGGGAAAGTTGTTCAGTATCATCATACATACATACATACATACTATCACGTCAGACAGAGCATTTTGGGTCTTGCGGTTCTATGCAGAGCCCAGGGCTGCAAGACCCAAAAGCCACTTTCAGCGTCATGGTGGGCGAGAAGATGGAAAAGCAATTAATACAGTGATGGGTTGCTAGCCCTATCGCCTGTTAACATCATTTGCATTTTTGCCCATTCCCTCGATCGGCTTTTACGATCTGCGTGGGAAGAGAAGCAGCTGGTATAATTTAATTTTTTTTTATTTCTCTCAGACCAGTATCATCATCACGGACTAAATTCCCCCTTAAAATAGTTTCAGTATATTTTGTTAGACCTTATATACCTATTTCATAGCAAAAAGAAAAAAAATCTTTTATTGTACAACTAACATACACACAGACAGATTACAAGTTTATTTGCCAAGCAAATTAATAAACCCTCGTCGGTCAAAACCCCATCCAGTGTTGAGTAGCGGTATTCCAATTGATATTCGTAGCGCCATCTCTTATTTGCTGGGCAAATTATAAATACCCCGACTTTCAAGCGTTACCCTAATAATTTCTAAACGGGTAAACCGATTTTTATAAGCATAATTATGTACCACCGCAAGGAAACTTGCTTTCACGTGAAAAAACCGCAACAAAATCTGTCCATCCGTTAAAGAGCTACAGTGCAACAGACAGACAGACAGACATTGGCGTCAAACTTATAACACCTTCTTTTTGTCGGGTTTAATAAAAAAAAAACAATGGAAGCATTATTATATTAAATGCCTGTCAATTTTAGTGTTAATGTTGCCCTTGTACGCACGAGGAAGTACCGCTATGTAATAATTACAGTAGCAACATATAACTAACAGGCGAAATCGACCATTGTCCACAAGATTCTCAGGTAAGTCATCAAAGTAAATAACTACTATATATAATCCAAATTTTTTGATTATGGGTAGTTTTGGTACCGCTTCAAGAACGGTGATCGACGTCATCCGCCATTAGTATAATTCATTTATTAAAAAAATAAAACTTTGTTACTCGTACTTAAGTAAATATTAATGCAAGAAGATAATATTGCCCTATTATCCTCTTTAGGTCTTTTTATCTCCACTGCCGGAGCATGACCCTCTCTGTGCTATTAGAGCCATTCTTGGCCGGAGCAGTAAGAGGATTTATCCTACAGAAGATTTATAAACTCTTATTATAAAACGCAGACTATCTTTGTTACTAGGTTTAAACCATTATCCGACCAAATCAAGTTGACATCTAGTAATATGCCACGGTCTCATCTGAAATTATCAACTTGATTTGGTCGGGTAATGGTTTAAACCTAGTAACGAAGATAGTCTTCGTTTTAAAATAAGACGGGTCAGCTTTGTTAAGCTTGTATTTCATAAGTCGCCTTCTACGACATCCACGAAAGACTTGGCGTGGTCCATTTCTACTCTGCCGGAAACCACACGGCGTATATTGTCATAATTTGTTATCAATGTCAAAAACAATCATTACGATAAGTTAAATCTCAATTTATTTGATACCAATCAGTGACGAAGCGACAATTGACTCGTCATTTAAGAACCAAAATAGTGAGCTATTTTCATTTCAACTGATATTCATCTGTAAGATAAAATATCTATTATGTGAGATCTGATAGCATGTATTTACTTATAACTTAATCAAAAAGCTTATGATTAAGATCACTGCTAAAATATGACGATAATAATACACTTATGAATATGTACATGTTGTAGTTGTTTCAATAGTTATTTTATAGGCATTTTATCATGTACCCCATCCTAAACCAAATCCTTATTGTGCAAGCAGATAAGATATTTTGCATTACGTCTAAACGTGGTTAGTAGTTTTGCTTAACATAACAGTTGAACGATACTGATGCCATAACACATTGACAATTCAGCTGTACTATAAAACCGAGCTATTTTGCCAAACAGCGAATTAAACAATCCAACTACGACATTTGGGTATTTTAATAATTATCCAACCAGGTATACCTATATAGGTAAGATTAACTTACAAGCACCTATTATACGTAACATGTGTGTAGAAAGCTAATTCTGGTAACAGATAGTTCGAGCTGCCTGAAGGCAAATAGCACATTCAATGACTGTCATCCGACAAAACTCATTTGCAGGGTTCCTTACCCAGAGGGTAAAGTCTGTCTGTCAGCAGGCTGTATCTCATAAACTGTGGAATTTAAAAAAAAAGGTACTGAATCCTTCGTGACTCCTTCGTCCGACTCGCACTTAGCCGGTTATTTCACACTAGTGAATTAAGTTTTCTTGTTAATAATTTCCGTTGCCGAGGCAAGAAGCAAACATTTAAATACTACTAGGTATACAAGTAAAACGTTTAGATATATTTATACTTAGTTATCAATAAAACATCTTTCAACTATGTATCAATGCGTACACTTTAATTAAGGAAAATAACTGTACCTAACCTATAGGTAATCAGAAGTTATTTTTACATATAAACATAGTTTTAATTGATAAATCATTCCTCCGCGCTCGCCATACATAGCAAATCGTTATATTATTAAAATATGAAACTTCACGGAGGTCAATCACAGATCAATTAATTTTAAATTTGTAAAAAAAACGTTTACTTTGATTATAACTATAGTCAGTAAGTTAACCGAGTGTGAATGTCAGGTCGACCGACACGTCATAAGTACGTGTATGTCATTCAGTTCATTAATCCGAACCACTAATCTTGAAAAAATATGTATTTTTCAGTCGATTCGACAATTTGAATTTCTTTTGAGGGCACCTCAAACGAAATTCAAATTGTCGAATCGAATACTTTATGGTGCCTTTGAAAAAGACGGTGGTACATTTACACCAGATATAGTCAAGTAAGTAAGGAATAACACGTCATGACTGTGACGTAATTGATAAAAATAAAAACCATCCACGAGGCAACGGCAAAAACCAAAATTTGAAACTGATAGGTATTCTAAAATATTATAACTTTATGTTCACCTTAAAACAGCACAATTTAATAGAAAGTTCTAGAAGGCACAGAATTCCTATGACGAAGCAAATAAAACGCCTAATTTGCCGACAAAAACTTCAGGTAATAACTAAATTGCGTTCAGAAAAAACGGCTGGGATTCGCTTTTTGCAATTTTATGCTGGATTTCCCATTCAATTTGGAAATTCAAGACATTCCGTCAGTGGTCAATGTAACATTTATTACTATCAATTCTCATAATAAAAACTTTGTTTTATTTATTTCAGAGCTGATTGAGTTTATTCGAAATTAACCGTTCCTTTACCGCCAATACCAGACACAGTAGTAAGACAATGCACGTAGACATTTATTATGTCGTGCGGTTCTTGACCAGGTAAAAGAAAAAAATACAGTGCAAGCTGAAATTTAAACGTTGACAAACCCCGAGTTTACTTCCCGAGTGACTTCTGTTTTACAGTCAGCGACCAAGTTTGCGCATCATACAACTTTTGTATTTTAGCGGTGACTTACGTTTCATGTGTTGCTTCATTGATTAGTTGCGCTTCCAGGTATTTTCAGCGTGTTTATCAACTACCTAATGCTTCTTGCCTATTTAAGTCGTAAGCAAAAATGATAGATTTATCTAACTTATTTGATCTATGAGCGGTTAGCTCATAGACAATGACAAGTGTCTCTAAAAAATACTTGTACCTATACCTACTTTGTTGAATTTAATGAGTTCACAAATGAGAAGGAAGTGAGTTGGCACCCGGTGGTAGTGACTCACCCACATCTAAACTTGCGTTGCAGTTTTTTGCATGTTTTTGTGGCAAAAAATGCTTGTTCGCCGAAGGTGAGATCCAACAATAACAGAATAAGGACGGAAGCAGTAATTATACCAAAATTGCAGCTGAAATGTACTTTCATGGAGTCTTTAAAGTGTACGGAGTAGAGTCGAAAATGGCTACGAAATAACATGGAAGAGCATCGGTCGTGTCGATCGTTTTGATCAGAAACATGTTCTCAAGCAGACAATCGTATGTTGGTGTACTTGTACAACAATTAAACTTCGGGTTAGCGGAAATCCCTGGACTTTGGGACATACGAATCCAGTTACTGATTTTATACAACTTGAAAGGGACATACCTGTAATAAACCGAACAACAGGCTATACTAGTATACCACTATAGTACAATAACAGTCCAAAATTTACAAAAAATCGGCATTTCGATACAAATGTCTAGCCGCCAGGGAACTCGTTAGAGAATGTCGAATTTTTATTTTGGTTTTTATTACTGTTATTTTATTGTCATTACATTATAGTGATCTAGTAAATCCCGTTGTTAAATTTTTACGGTATTACTTACCTTCCACATTCTATCTATATACATTGCCTATTTTCTTACAATCAAATATTTGGATTGACCATGTCAGAACAAGTTACTTCCTAAAATAATTATATAGGATTGGATACGGAACCCAGTCAGTAGGTAAATTCATCTTATATGGAATGCATCCTACACATTTTATAAAAATGTATTATTCCTATAATTTAAATACGTATATTTAATAAACTACTTTGAAGTGTATCGCTTCTTAGAATAATTCTTACTAAGACAAAACATATTTACTGAGAAATATGCAGTTTCCTGCTCCACAACAATTCCAGTAGTATTCAATATTTTACATCAATTTTATTAGCAGCTATTGACAAACTTCCTTGAACCAAAGTTATAGTATTTGAACCTATATAGAATATGGAATAACGGCATAGCATTATAGCTAAGAAATCAAGTTACAGGGAACTACGTAATGAATAAAATAAATATAGTTCGAAGCTTTGATTAATATTCCAGTACCTATTTATGTTTATTTATTTCCTTTACTATTGAGACATTCAGCCTCATTTACGATCTCTTGCATCTAGGTATAAAATCTACTATTGAGTCTATGCCTAGATGTAGCTATAAGTCACTGCTTGTATATTCTAAATCTTTGCTATAAGTGGAAATAAGTATTTCACCGTTGTCTTTGAACAAATATCGAAATTTTACTTTGTTCTTATTAGTTTTTATTAGTTTATGGGACTACCTTACAAGTATGCCCGGTTTTAGTCGGTAAACGTCCTCTTTTTGACAACTCCTGGAAGCCAGGCTACAGCGACTCCAAAGCTGAGTACTTACTTCCTTTCTGGATCTACGAATCTCGTGGCTGCTAACCCACGACCTCTATCTGTGGTTATTTCAGTGTTCAGTACCTAAATTGTTAAAATACGAATTAAAGAGTTTGTCATTTTTAGTATTGTTTCTTTCAAATAAATCTTATTGTCACAACTTAAAAAACAGATCGCGACGGATTGATAACCCCTCTTTTTTAAGTCGGTTAATGAACAGCAGTAAACAAATGATAGAGTTGTTCCAAATAGAAATAACAGATTACTGTAGGCGTGTGATATCGTTATAATATGAGGATATGACCGCATCCTGACCACAGATTGTCAAAAGCACCCAATTGGGACAAATTGGATGACCATCTATCCTCGTTGCAATCCTACTTATTTGTTTGTTTGTCACCTCTTCACGCTTCAACTACTGATCCGATTTGGATGAAATTTGGTATGGATATAGTTTGAGACTCAGGACATAAGATAGTTTTTATCCCGAAATTCCCACAGGTAGCGAAGCCCACGGGCACAGCTAGTATACACAAGTAACATAAAATGCAACTAAAAAAATATCAACCGTTTTGCTAAACTTATTTTAGTTAAATTATGGTACATCTCGTTCTTACTATGTTAATTATTCAAAAGAGAGACGAGGATGGAACATATCTTTACTAAAATGGGTTTAGCAAACGGTGAATATTTTTTATGAATAAGGGGGTAAGTGTATTTATTACCAATTGACATAATGTACTGCAACAAAAATATCAGGTATTTATTCCTAAGGGGGTAGTCGGAGCCCGGGCCGCAAGACCCAAAGGCCACTTTTTGCGTGATGGTGGACGTGAAAGCAGATACAGATACATTTATACGTCTTTATTAATAACAGGGTAGGCAGAGCCCAGGGCCGTAGAAACCAAACGCAGAGCATGGCGTTAAAATGAAAAAAGAAATTATTGTGATGGGTTGCTAGCCGCAATGCTTTTAAATCTCGATCATTCCCTCGATGGGTTTTATGATCTCCACGGAAATAGAAGCAGCTAGTACATTGTAAGTTTTCTCTTTTCTCCCAGACTAGCATGAAAGTAGAAAGTAGGTAAAGGCAGTATTATTAATTACCTACATAAGTATTCCGTGGTGAAGATGGAAAACAGTTGATTCATGTTTTACACCTTCAGCACGGAATGCTTCGTTGACATGATTTAGTTTCTCGCCCATTCCCTCGGTCAGCTTTTACGAAAGGAAGAAGTCCATCTGGCAGTTTTTACTTTTTACTGTGTTGTCTGCTAGACCAGTACTGAAGAATGTGGAACAAAGCCTACGCAAACGCGGGGCGGAGCAATCTCATACAAATCATCGTCCCATTATCTGATGAACACGATTTCCTATTGCTAATACCTCAGTTCCATCTACAAATCGTTAAAAAAAAATGCAAACATCGATTCTGTGGCGCCGAAACTCGTGTTTGACTTATAAAATATCACGATAAAAAGATTAAATTTTACGCATTGACCTCGCATCACAACTACTATAACCATTCGAAAAAAGCTGCTATTTGTAGTTCAGACTACTAAAATTTGATCCACTCTATTATTTAAACATACAAATTATACGGGAAACATTAAAAATTCTCGTATCATTAACATTTGTGTTCTTTTTTATATGTGTGTCTTGTGTGTCTATACTTAGAGGGAACACATTACATGGTCTTTTGATTTTTTTCACAAATCGATAACTCTGAAAACAGTACGTAACTAATTTCAGTTGTGTCACCAGTGATAACCTTAATTATATAGATCTATACCTACCACGGAAACAAAAGACCATGTGTTCCCGCTGAGTATAGACACACTTTTTATATAGGTATTTATTATACATCGCAACAACTCCAAGATATGTTGATCACAATTACATACACTATTACAATAACATTAAAAAACCATCATCATGACAACGATACGACATCTAACTGGGTATGTTTCCACTACAGGACAGCTTGACAAATTATGCGCGATGGCAGAAGGCGCGGCAATTTCTAATTAAACCACTCATTTGCCACACATTAACATTATTAACTGTCCTGACTTCGTTAGCATTTTACATAAATCTGTCTAAAGCCGGCCGTGTGATAACCGGCAGAGGATAGGACGGTGACGGTGACGGTGACTAGCGCGGCATTTTTTGACAGTTTCTGACCAACTGACACTTGTCCCGCGACCGTATGCGGCAGTCGGAGACCGTTGCACGACGTCACGCAACACAGGTCGGAGACGGTCGCCGATAGTCTGGTGTCACGGGTTTGCAGTCGCTGGTTTATAAAAGTGCTAAGCGCGATCTCTAACCCGCCGTAGTAGCTTTGTATTTATTTAAAACTTTATTGAGTCAAAGCTATAACAGGCAGACTTAATGCTTAATCATCTCTTTTTGCTAGCTAGCATTGGTATCAGATTTTTCGAGCGTCAAATAACAACAGTAAATTTTACAGACATGTGAAACTAGTGTGCAGGTTTCCTCACAATGTTTTCCTTCACCAGAAATATTGTTAAACTATTGATGAAACTGTTGTTGAACTATTTTTAAATGGTTTTTTTTATTGGTGCAAAAAAGAGTTTTGTATTCATTTCCCAGAAGTAATTATGGATGAAAATAACCTTGAGTCAGATTATGCTGCAATAGTTGCTGCAGTGGGGTCGGGCGGAGATCGAACCTGGGACCTTTTAGACACCACTATCGCTTCATATAGCTATTAGCATTACCGCTTCACGCGATGTACTGATAGAGCAACTTCCATGCTGGTCTGGGAGAAAAGAAAAAACTTTGAATGTACCTACTACCTGCTTTTCTTTCTGTACAAATCGTAAAAGCGAATGGAGAAATGGGCGACATTTGAATCATATTATTTAGCGGCGAGCAACCCTATTTTTGATCCTTTTTCCATCACGCTAAGCGGAGCCTTACGGACCTGATATGTGTAGACATATCAGGGCCGTAAGACCTAAAGGCTATCAGGGATAAAGACGTGATATAGTATCTGTAGGTAAGTATGCAATTATATAAGATCGTGGATAGGTGGTCGTATTTTTCTGCGATTATGTTTTATAAAGGTGCAGCTCTGTAGTAAAGAGGTAATTCCTAAGACTAGATGAATTATATGATTTGTCATAACAATTCCAAGTAGTACTTATAAAGTAATGCGACTTTATACCTCGGCAGATGGAGGGTCGTATCTATTACAACGTTTCCGCTGCATGAATTGTTTTATAATTGCTTCCATCGCCGACTTCTTACAAAATGGAATAGATTTGAAGCACTATAATAAACTAACTACCTTTATATTTGTACGCCTATATGCAGGTAAAACATAGTGATACTCAAAAAATATAAACAACCCTTTTAGGGCTAAAATGACCAAAAGTTAAACACAGTAAATCAATCTATGGTTTCATTATTTTTTAAAGTCCCAGACATCTCTTCCTTCAAACCTATACTCGGATTGGTTCTGCTCACGTTCTGCTCTACGCTCTACCCTTTGGGTTGCGGAGGTCAGACGGCAATCGCTCTGTGTAAAAACGTGTAATCTCGTACAATCTCCTTGGTTAGGTAGCGGGCCCCGGGCTCTGAAGCTGCTGAGGATGCAACCGGGAATACGCTCGGATGTTGATTCAGATATCTCTTCCGTGCACAAGTATACATCATCTGTCAATAGGTCCTAGTACATTTCAAAGTTTTATCCATAGGTATTTAGAGAAAGACCAGTGCCGAGCACAAATTATACTTACACCACTTTTTACGTCTTAGTTTTTTTTTAAGTCAGAAAACTGAATTACTTTATAGTACTTACATGTCTGCAGTACACTGGTTAAGTTATCAATGGTAACGATCTGCATAGTGTTCCGAGAACCGTCAAGTTCGCGTCAACAATGCTTCTGGCGATGACGTTTTTATTGTTTCCAGACACTGCTGACATTTTTGACCTTTGCCCATCAGTGGGCAAAAAGGTTAACAAAAAATCTTCCAAAAATGCATGCCTTCATATTAAGACGAAAAAGCGGGAAAGCTCGTCCAGTAGTCCTAAGGAGCACAGTTGAGAATGCAACAGGAATGCACTAAGTAAGGTACAGAAAGCTTATAAGTAACCTCAGTTAAACAATTAGGGATGTGGTCTGGGTAAAAAATAATTTTATTTTACTTAGTCCGTCAACTAGATTATCCAAAAATGAAGGACCCATATTTTTTCGTTTAGCAAAGAGTTCAAATTCACAAAGATACTACGCTCCGAAGCTTCGGAGTGGGAGTGATTTACCTTTGGTTAAAAAACGTAGCTAATCGTGACGTCACGATAAATTTAAATGCGTTGTATCGTCGTCATTATATGCTAATCAGAGAAAACAAAAAAATACGTATACAATACTTTTTACAAGCTTTTTTTAGTTTCACCTGTCCTGTTGTCTGTTTGTCTATATGTCGTAATTAATTGTTGCAAGTTAAATTTGACTCTCTTCCCTCTGTTTCTGATGGAGCTGAAATTTTGCACAAATTTGCACACATACGTATATCGCGTGACAATGCAATATTATAGTGACATGAAGCTGATTTGTGGATGGTGCCGGAAGGTGAACATAAGAACACTGTAATGAAACCATGCAACTCCATCGAGTTTAGGCTCTTTTGATTTGTCTTGTCTTGTAATTTTAAGTTCATTGTTTTAGATAAAAGCTTTTTTTAATAAATATTTATTTTATACTGAGGCAAAACCGTTTTTAGTCCACATCCGTATACTTGTAGTACTGTACCATATGTATGTAGACTTTCATTATTTTTGTATAATCGGACTAACTTAATATTTACACAGTAAGATGAAATATGTGTATAAAATACACAAGCAAATATAGAAACGGAGCGTGTTGCGAATATTTCAATGTTTTAATTTAAAGTTAACTAACAATTTGTGAGATCAAATTGGTGCCTGTTCGTTGTCAATCGCAGAATAAAAATAAATAAAAAAGAGCTGGTAAAGAACTTTAAGTATTTTTCTTCTTTGTTAAATCATGCCTAGGTAATATATTTGCCATGCTAACAAAACAACCACAAATAATGTACCTACTAGGTACTCCGTTATAGTGGTAATATTATGTTATCACAAAGAAAACATATTTCAGTTGCTAGATCAGCGTTAACATAAAGAATATGGTGTTTGAACAGTAGTTTTTCAAGGTTGTGTTAGAAAGTAATTTTATTTATTTACAACTAGCTGTACGCGCGGGCTTCGCTCCCCGTGGGAATTTCAGGATAAAGATTACCCTATGTCCTTTCCCGAGTATCAAACTATATCCATAACAATTTCATCCAAATCGGTTCGGTGGTTCAAGCGTGAAGAGGTAACAAACAAACAAATATACAAACTCACTTTCACATTTATAATATTAGTAGGATAGCAGGAAGTAGGATTATGGTGTCAGGTTTTTAAGATACCTAATGCTTACGACACAACGCAATGTACATATAATGGTGATAGCCACGACCAGGATCAACGGTTTACTGTGCCTTCCGTAGAAAAAAGGGAGCTTGCTTTTGGTACTTATGACATTCGTGGTCACCAATCCAAATGTACCTAAATTAATGCATACTCTCAGATCTTTCAAATGATATGTTTATCATCATCATCAGGTCCTTTTGTCTCAACTGCAAGAGCACTACCCTCTCTGCACTAGCAGAGCCATAGATGGCCAGAGCAGCCAAAGGACTTGACCTACGCACTCCTCGCTGACCGGACGGGATGGAAAGGTCTCACTGATGTTTATGCTTTGTTTAGCTTGTATTTCCTAACTCACTTTCTACGACATTCACGAGAGGACTTGGAGTGGCCCTATTCTACTCTACTGGAAACCTCACGGCATATATTTTTATATGTACATAAAAACGCATGATAGTGCAAGTAGTCTCGAAGAACTTCGCTCGTTCCGCTTGGTGGATCAACCACCCACACCACCTTTTGGCAACCTTATCGCAGTGAAAGTGATAAGGGAGGCTGACTGTGACGCAATGTGTGCTCGAGATAAACCGGCGCGGGCGCCGTGATTGTGACGCTATCAGTTGTTAGCTCGGCAAACCGTCTTGCCACCGAGTGAAGGTCGCTGCATTTTATGGTTCGCAGAAATCCTTTATCAGCCTAGATGCTTCTCAACTATTCTACCGAGAAAAGTAAGCATCGTTTTTTTAGAGCTCATTTGAGTTGGTCGATATCTCAGTCGATATACAACGTGGAAGGGACATACCCATAATAAACACTAAATCACTCATAGCATAATATATTAAAAATAACAGTCAAAAGACCAAAAAATATGGAAATGCCCATACAAATTGCCCGGGAGGCTGCACACTTTGCTAATGATAATGGCAAATTTTCTTTTTGTTTTTTTTTACTGTTATTAATTCCATTATACTATAGTAATCGAGTGTAGCCCGTGGTTCGATTTATTACTTGTTTCTTCCACGTTGTATACGGAAGCATGCGGGGACTCCCCGTACGTAGGATTGCGACCGATGAAAGCTATAAGTCGATACAGTGGTCGTTACGCCGACTGCGGTTATACCCCACATGCTGTATATCCACTGTGACTCTTACGACTAGTGAAAACGGTTACCCACATGCGTTTCAGAAATCTTCCGCACCCCGAATACGTGCCAGAACAAGCAATAAAAATAAACCAGTAATTCAGGGTTCACTCGACTACCACCCTCAAACAGTTATAAGCATTTTACGCTGAATCCATAAACAAAACTGCCAGTTATATATTGTATAGCGCTACGATTTAAGAAACACTCTAACTCTTTTGTCAATTACATAATATGTGGACTGGACGGTAATAAGTTGGTGGCAGAACGAGCAGCGACAGGAAGATTTTCTTTAAAAAAATAAAATGCTTCTTCACTGACATAGATGTATCGTCGTAAAAACCATTCAGGCAAGCAAAAGTCATTCTCGGCAATTATTGCTATAAGTTCGTAGATTTTTACTTTTAACTCAGTGCTATATCATCATCAGCAGGTTTTTTTAGTCTCCACTGCAAGAGCTCGCTACTGTCTGTACTACTAGAGCCACACTTGGCCAGAGCAGCCAGAATATTTGGCCTACACTATCCACATAGGCCAGATGGGTTGAAGAGGTCTGATTGATGTTTTAAAGCTTTGTTTAGCATGTATTTTCTAAGTCGCCTTCTACGACATCCACGAAAAGACAAATTATATAGGGGAAAATTAGACTGACTGAGCTAGCCCCAAAGAAAGTTCGAGACTTGTGTTATGGAAAACAACTCAACGATACTATATTTTATTAAAAAATACATATATAGATAAACTCCAAGACCCAGGACAATTTGAAAAAAGTTATTTTCCGAATTGACCTGATCGGGGATCGAACACGGAACCTAGGTGGCGGACTAGCGTGGTGACTACTACGCCACGGAGGTTGTCAAGTCAACTTGGAGTGGTCCTATTCTACTCTGCCAGAAACATAGTGCTGTATCATACATATTAATAGTGCTTTCACCAGGTAGGTACTTTTAATAAGTACCTGCAAAGGTTTCGGAAGAAAACTGAATGCTGAGCAAAGAGTCTATTTTAAAACAAAAGTGTCACGCTTGATCAGACGACCACCGTACCAGCCTTTATATCGTCCACTAATTAAACCGAATGACAAAAGGGAACTGCGTAATAGCTTTTTGATGTCGACTCCCCGTGGAATCATGAAGTAATTGGCCGCCGCAATTATGTGGTTATTTCGATCTTGATAATATCACAACTAGCTTGTTATTGTCTAACTAAATTACTGGTTGAACTGTGTTAAGCATATAGGTTTGTAGACCGAGACTTCATTGAAGCTAAGCGAGGTAGCTGTGTTAACAACCAATGACGTTCCCTTATCCACTTTGGGAGAGATAAAGATAATATATCTGAGTAGCATTCTTCCTGGTCTGGCAGAAAAGAAAACATAGAATGTACCAGCTGCTTCGCTTTACGCGCAGATCATAAAAGTCGTTCGAGAGAATGGGAAAAAATTCAAATTATATTGACAGGCGATGCGGCAAGCAACTAGCAACTATTTTTAATCCCTCTTTCGATTTTTCGTCCAACATCATGCTAAAAGTGGTATTTTCGTCTTGCATCCCTGCTTCAAGCCACGAAACCCAAAATGCTCTGCCTGTCGAATTAGGGATAAAGACTAGTACATTCTAAACCGATATCTAGTCTATGAACATACCCCACCACCAATATCCCCAATTCATGGATAAAAAATCCGGCAGAGGTGATTAGGACCATTCCAAGTCTTTCTGTGGATGTCGTAGAAGGCGACTTAGGAAATACAAGCTAAACGAAGCTTATAAACATCAATGAGACCTCTCCAACCTGTCTGGCCAGCGTGGAGTGTATACAAAATCATCTGGCTGCTCTGGCCAATTATGGCTGTAGTAGCACAGAGAGGGTCGTGCTCCTGGAGTGGAGACTAAAAAGACCAAAAGATGAGATGATGATAGGCATCTATAGGTACATACGAGTACGCATTTAGAGCAATAAACCAATCTTTACGTTGTGGTTGCAGCGTCACTAATAACACCACCAAATAGTACCAATGCTAAGTGGTATTGGCGTCGTGATCGATTTTCTCGACATCACTTGTTCTGTGGTTAATGAAAACATCGTGAGAACTATAAAAGTTCTAAGTCTATGGCGAGAACAACTTTACGCTTTTATTTGAATATCTAACAAAATATAATTAAGCAAATTACAATTCCTGGTAATGTGTTACGTACGTATAATGTTATCTATATTGGACATAAAAGCATTTTACAACGGAAAAATAAAAAGAAAGTGTTGAGGTGACATTCAAACATATTTCTTTTATATACCGTATCTTCAAGACAGGAATTTTTACGATTATAGATCTACAGATTATTATGGCTGCTTACGTTTCTTTGTACGACTGTGATAAGGAATAGATTGATCTGCATTTAATATACTTATTTTACATAATAAATATACATATTCATTTCATTTCAATGCTTGTAAATAAGTTGGCCACGTGCAAGTATAGAGAATCGATACTTCGAGATAAGAATGTAACACAAAGATATATTATTATAACAATTTCCGCGACATTATATAAGAATTGTTCGTTTGTTTTTAAAAAGCATTGTCAAATCTATGTTTTAACTGAGATTTTTAACGTACCTGCATGAGTACTTTAGTATAAAAGTAAAATTTATTTCATAGATTAAATATCAAAGTAAGCTGTTACGCTTTTAATCCAAGTAGAAGTAAAAAAAATCTGCTATAATTTTACTTCCCATGTAATTTTGTAACTGATTACCCGTATATAAATGATTTTACAACACCGAGCATTTAGTAACCTAAGACCAAATATTTTTTTGGTCTGAGTTAGCTACAAAAATTTTAAAAATACCAATATAAAATTTTATTGTTGTTGTTTTATCGACTATGTTATACAAAACAATGCATAGCATAAACGCATACTGCATGCTGTAGCATTGATAAGCTGATCATGCTACAAGGAAAAGTATAAAGAGGTTGTCAACGAAGTGTTAACTAGAGGGACGGCACGTGCGATGCATGCTGTCAAGTAATCCGCTGAAGGCAGGTTGGTATGCAACCTAGTATGTCTATTGTTTGCTTACTTCCGATTTTTTGAGGATGTATGTGCATATTCCTGCCTTTCAAAATTCGAACTGTAGGTATCAAGCCTGTTGAATTATCACTATGCTCTATGGCCATAATTTGGAACTTTCTAGTTTGTTCCTTTCTTAACTATCTGGGATCGGGTCTTCTCTTAGTTACATTTTCGCCAGTTGTTTGCTCTGTCTAATCTAATTTGAAAATGAAGACTTTTTCTTTCCGGACTCTTTTATAAGCTTAAACCCATGAAGTTCGAGTTTACCACGTAGCACATCATGTAGTACTCACTAAGAGTTTTATTTTTTTAACTGTCATCTAATACACCTGTTTGTATTAGCATACAGTTAAAATACGTGTAATGGGCACAGTCTATTAAGGTAAATTTTCTTTGGGGTAATAATAAAATTCTAATATATATAAATATATCCTTAGATTTTATTATATATATTATTATATATATTATTAAATATATATAATAAAATCTAAGGATAAGTAAAAAAAAGTCACTTTCAATTTATATTTGTAGCGAGTATGCTACTAATTTCAGGAGCGTATTCTTTATACTTACCATAGTAATCAGTACAGATTTAAGACGATTACTAATACCATGCTAATACTTAGTTTTTAGGTACTTGTGTCCCACAATACAGCATACAGGAAATATATTGTAGTTCGTTCTCCATTTTTGGCAACGACACGAGGAAGGATTAGGGTCAGCAAGGCACGGCATTGACCGTCAGCCAGCAGCTCTCGTATGCAAGTGCTGTTCGAGGGCCTCATTAAGGAACGCAGGGGGAATCTGTAAAGACTAGACTAGACTAGCATATAGCGGGTGGTAAAACTAAACGATGTTTTTTACTGATGACAACAATTCAAATCAGACAATTTTTACTAAATGTCATAACAAACATTTTTCATGAATTACAAAAGCGTGACGTCAAGCTATCAGTTTTTCAAAATCAGATTGAAAATGGATATGATCGATGAAAAGTGTGAACTATACCGAATTAATTTTTTTTAGCCCAGTCTTCTACCCAATTTGGTTGAAATGAAGATATTATAAATTTTAAACAAGTAAATTTTATTATCATATTCTTTAAAATTGTAAAAGTTTTTTTTTTTTGATAGCCGGCCTAATATGTTAAAATTTATTATATGGTATGGTATAAGATTCTAATTTTTTCTTCGTTCTAAGGTCTTCCAATAAAAAAAAAAGGTTTTAAAAGTCAAATAATCTATAAAGTTACTTATATTATTAAATAGGTGCATACATCTTACAAGTTTTAACACGATACAATTTTCCGAAAAGTAATGACTGAGCCGAAAATCAAAGTTCAAAATATGCGATAAAAAATATTAAAACTAAGCAGCCAAAAGTAGATTTGTATATATATTTCGTAATCACAATATAAAAATGTAAAAAAACGTACCAACGGCGCACATAGGCTGCACACCCGGATTAAGCGATGTACGTAGTTTTTTTTGTTTTTTTTATTCCGGTTAGTGTATCAAGTACGTGACCTGGCCACTAAGTACATGTTTTATTCACTTAGTTACAACGCATAAAAGCCTAAACGCACTTAGCATTTGCGTCACGAAACTGGCGCCTAAAATTACTGTAATAATTTTGTTGGAGAGGGGGTTTCTTTGCTTAAATCTGTTTTTGGCATCTCTGACTATTTTAACCAAGGGTTAGACCTTTTTTGACAATGCGGAATTTTGAATTAGGTTCTTTACAATAACAGATGGTTTGAACATGCTGTATGAATACTTTATATTAAACCAACAATTACTGTTAAGAGTAATACGCAGATATGGGTCTATTAGAATACAGATTTTTTTGACATCGAATTTCATTTCCCAGAAAACTATTCCACGGTTTTTTATACATTTTTTTCTTAATAAAACGAATAGTTTATCAACGCAGTTTCATATTATAATAACAACATTTAAAAAAATATATAATTTAAAATGGTTTTCTTTTATAGAAAAACGGAATATCGAACTAACATTTCATATAAAATATTAAGTTATCGATAAAACTGTCCATAAAAACACGTTTCAATATGTAACGGTACACATAATAACTCGCTTCGCTCGCTCGGCTCGTGCTTGTGTTGATCGCAGTTCCAAGTCAACATAACTTAACCTATAGGATTGCCCTAACCTAGGAAAATGGATAGTGGTGTCTTAGCACTCGCCGGCCGCTACCGCGGCACGCTCGCTTCGATCGCTCGGCTCGTGCGTGTGTTGGTCGCACGCAGTTCTAACATAACCTAACCTATAGGATTGCCCTAACCTAGGAAAATGGATAGAAGTGTCTTAGCACTCGCCGGCCACTTCCGCGGCACGCTCACTTCGCTCGCTGGGCTCGTGCATGTGTTGGTCGCAGTTCTAACATAACCTAACCTATAGGATTGCCCTAACCTAGGAAAATAGATAGAAGTGTCTTAGCACTCGTTTTAAATGTTTCAACTTTTTTGCAAACTGAAACTTACGTGGAAACAAAATTATGGGTAACAAAACTTTGATGTTACGTTATTTCGATAAAATACATAAAATATGAAAAGAAATAACGATAGACTGAGTTTGTCAATAACGAATAATCGAGTAAATGAAATTTCGATGTCAACAGATTTTAGGATTTGTTCAATATTGTATTAAAAGATTTGCGAATAGTTTTATGGGGAATAAAAATCGTTGAAGTTAATTGCGAGAAAGTGATGGGTTCCCCGCAGAAATAGGTAATAAGGGTGACGACCGGGTTAAGTCTTTTTAATTATCCAAAAGTAATAGACTCATAGTTTTCAGTATCCCAAAAAAGTGAAAATTCACAAAGATACTAAGCATCAATTACAAAGTGGGGGCTTGCGACGTCACTACTAAGTAAAAATCATACCTAACTGTGACGTCATACGATTTATACACTGTATCTTCGTAATTTTTTGTTTCTCAGAGAAAAGAAAAAATCGTATACAATATTTTTTAATAATCTAACCAATGGGCTAACCGATAATTTTTCAATTCTTTGTGCCTATCTTTATACCTATTTTCTTTCAGTTTTATAAGACATCGCAAGTTTACTTTATTTTTATTCCTAAGTAAGTTATACAAGACTTGTTGGAAAATCCTACTACATTATAACAGATTAGCATTTAAGTAAGGCATTGATTACTAATTGAGAGTAATTAACAGTAGATTCCTTATTTACAATAGTTAAAATTCTACGTGGCACTGCGTTGTGATTATGTGTACAAAGTACCTTCTTATGTACCTGTTGTTTATACCAGGGATTCACTTCTTCGTCTAAGCGAATATTTTTTTTTCTAGTTGCGCAAAATTCATCTGACCTAGCTCAAAGACTGTCAATAGTGAAAGATTCCTCGTGTTTTCTCAAAGACGCACAGCCAATAGCCCAGTACCTAAATACGAGTAGCTTGTCCACCATTGCTGCAACAGCACAACTTGTATAATCACGGCAAATGACCTGGAAAATTTAAGGAGCTCAATGGCCTGGCGGTATAGCGCATTACTACGTCCGCACGTGGTTGGGTGACCACAAGTGGCATAAAAAAAAACGGGTTGCACTCTGGGAGTGCCGGCAGAAGTGAAAACTTGAATATTAACGTTGTGCATTTTTGATATACGAAACAGCAGGCGCAGGCATACATTTTCGCCGCGCCGTAGAAAGAGAGGGGGATACTCCCTGTCCTACGCCGCGCCAGCTGTCTACTCTCCATCCGTCTTACGAATTTTCGATCAGGTCACGTGTCCTGACGCGAGTTTAACATTTTTTACCCATTCCAAAAAAAGTGCACAACGCCGCTAAAGAAGTTTTCACTTCAAAAATCTCGAGCTCCTCCCTGATTCGGAAGGCATGTATAAGCCTTTAGTTCCGGCTATCATTATTGTATGGCAGTTGTCAAGCTATATCAGATGCCTTTAGGCAGCCTGAAAAATCGGACACCAGTGTTGGCCACTTACACAAAAAATACGTCAAATGACATGGGACAGAGGTTATGGCTAATAATGATGAGCCAAAATTTTGCTGTTGCTAGCAAAAAAGAAAAAAATATATATTAAACTCTATACATTAATATTTATTATCACCCTTTTTTGTCATAACATCACCTAAGAAGTCTTCATCGTATAATTAATCAACGACCCAGACACCATAAGTATTGCGCTAAATGTTTTTTTTTTCTTACGCCTGGGTAAATACAAAGACGTAAATATAGATAGACAATGGTGACTTTTTGCCATTTTTCCTGTAAGGTTCATCTCTAAGCAGACCGGCTACTTTTAAACAGCATTATACATAACTCGTACAACATATTAATACTACTTTCGCCCTTGATATACCTACAACTGTGCACTCCACATTGATGCTAAGACACACAGACAGTGTATGTCTCTTCCACGTTGTATAAATCAACGAATACAACTATCACAAAACCGCAAAAAAAATCTACGAAAACCTCTGCTGCCATCGCTAGATTTTAACAAACCTTGAACCTACTCCCACTAACTAGTGTTGTACAAAACTCGAGTCCAAGAGTCTACATTTGCAAACTTGACTTAATTTTGCATGCTTGCTAGACTAAGACATTAACAAGTCAGAGTCAAGTCGAGCACGAGTCGTCGGAGCCCAGACTCGGAGTTGAATAAAAACTCAAGTCTAATAAGAACTCCGAGTCGCAGAACCAACTCAAGTTCGAATACAAAACTCGAAGCAACTTCAACTCACACAAAACTGTTACAACAAGTTATACAAAGCATTACAACCATTCAAAACTTTATTTAATATTAATGATTACTAAAAAAAACAATATTTGTTATTAACTTTACAAAACAATTATGATTTTATGAGCGCGACTCAGTCCATAATCAGACTCCAGCACAAAACAGAGTCGAGCACTTATACTGAACTCGAGTCTATTACGGGAGCTTGAGTATAACTAACACATTGAGCAGTGGAGTCGCTATTTATGAGTCTTGTGATTTACAGTCGAGTCAAAATATTAAGACTCCCAGACTCGAGTTTTTTACAACACTACTACCCAACTAACAAAATTTGGTCGTATAGTTTTTGGGACAACGTTTTCGTTACAACTTATGGTCGAGCCGTTTTGGTTATATAGCTGTCGTATTTACGTATATATAACGCGAAATAGGCGCAAAATATAAAACTTTAATTCGTAAAGTGATCGTGTCAAGGTTGTATAAGTGGCAACTAGGAACGTAACAGTCATATTGTTATCGTGAAAGCGATTAATATTTGTCATTTAGTGATCCAATAGGTGTCGTATAATTTAATAAACATTATAAAGTAGTCATTAGCAAAGCCTTTACGTGGATGCTTGTTATGTCAGCGCCGTTTAATGGAAGTGAGAATCAGAGAACAACAAAAAACAAGATCTGTTTATAATTGTCACCATCAGGTAAGTCTGCCATATTTATTACTGAATGTTATTGAATATAATATAGGTAGTTGGTGTTAGTAGGTATAAGTATCTACTTTTCTAAGGGAAATTAAATTTCTCGACGATTGTATATACAATTTTTCACAAATTTTTCATGCCCCCGTCGAATTATTACAAAATAATATTAATTTATTCCATTTTATTTAAGATTTCTAGTACTTTTACAATTATACGATTTTAGGTAGTGATGATACCTATTATATGACATTGAATTACTAAAAGTCATATACCACAATTTAATTTCTTTGGTTATCCACCATTTTCAGGGTACCGTAAAGAGGGAAAACCCGTTGGATAAACATTTTATTAAAATCAAAATATGGTGATAATTGCCGATATAAACAAATTTTTAACTAAAAAACGCGACAGACACTTGTGCCAAATTTTTATTTTGCGAAAAATCATCTGAGCTATCTTAATGACTGCCGTCTAATGGAATGAAATTAAGATATTAGACTATACTTGAGTTACCCAAGTAGGAACCACACCCAGGGTTGTAGTTCGCTACATCCAACAGGCCATCGCTCTTCGATCTATTTTTAATATTATATATATATATATATATATTATTAAATCAATAAAATCGATTGTTAATACTTTATTGTTGATTGTAGGACCAAGAAAAATGTGTTCAAGATGTTGCAACAGATAATAAAGTATCTATTGCTCCTACACAAAATCCACCGGCCTTGAGTGCACAAGAACTATTCTCACCTACCTACTTTTTACAAAAAACTCCAGCTGCCATCGATGTAGAACAAACTCCATCTACTCTCACTGTTCAAGAAAATCCAGCCGAAGGAGTTAATTTACAAAGTGTATATTTTGTTACTGATACTACTGCCACAGACTTTAGTAAAGACTCGAACACACATAACGAAATTCTTTCACAGAAAATCGATAATTTAACGAAAATAGCTTATGAACTTCAAAATAATCAACACAAGATAGATATTTACTAATGATTGTTCCTTTTCATAAGTATATGTAGAAGTCTGAATAACCACTGTATCAGAGATGTAAGATAGATAGTACAAATAATATAAGTAGTTCCTTTTTATAGAAGTCTGAATTGGCAATGTATCAGTGATATATGATAGATAATTTCAAATTATAGTTCCTTTTTATAGAAGCTTAAGTGTCCACTGTATAGAAGATATAAGGTAGATAGTGCAAATTATAGTTTTTTTTTTTGTTATAGCTGTTTGAATAAGAATTTTATCAGTTATGTCATGCCAAATGATTATCCTTTTTATACACGCAGAATTTTTATTGGTTATGGACCCGTTGTCCAGTGATTCTATTCATGAAACTGAACAACTTTTTCCAAGGAACATGTGTCGAAATATGAAAACTATTTTTAAACCTCCCATAGAAATCGCCTGATCACTTGATCTCACCAAGTATGGAAAGTCATTTTTTTTTCTTCATATTTCGACCAATGTTCCTTGGAAAAAGTTGACAGTTTCCTGAATAAAATCAACGGGTCCATAACGAATAAAAATTCTGCGTGTAGAAGTTTTAAATTACCTATTTGTGATAAAATTAATGAAAAGTAAAACAAAAGAAAATAATTACAATTTAATTTTTTTTAACAATAATTTAATTTTAAAGTATTTTATCACTTTTAAAAGTGTGTGATATTTAATATAATTATTGACAGCAGCGAAACTAGCGCCACCCGTCATTTTATTCTTTAACTCCTAAATCAGATCAAATTAAAAAAATCTAAGACAGCCATTTACTAGTAAACAACCAAAGGAAAAATAATGAAAAGTAATACCAAAAATACAACAAGTTATTTACTAGTAAATGGCAGTTTTAGATTTTTTAATTTGATCTGATTTAGGAGTTAAAGAATAAAATTACGGGTTTTGCTGCTGTCACGTCTTAAAAACAATTTACAATTATTCAGTTTCCTACTAGAGTATGTGAATAACGTGCCAAAAACGGAGTAGATAAATAAGTAGACTAGATCTACATTAACTACTCAGTTTTTGGCATATTGTTTTCTATAACCGCCAACGTTTTTAGATAGAATAATAATACATGGAATTGACATTTTTGGGACCAGGTATGTGACTTTTCGGTAGTACCTCCTCCGAGTTGATTGATATTACATTGAAAACATTTTATGTAGCTATGACTCTTTAAAGAATGTTTTTTTTACTATCTATATATATAAACACGGGTTTACTCACCAACATGTTTCGATCTCGTTCGGAGATCTTCTCGTAGAAGATCTCCCGACGAGATCGAAACATGTTGGCCTGTACCTAACTAAATACGTGAGTAAACCCGTGTTTATATATATAGATAGTATGTCGATATCTCACGTTTGTATTTAATGATAAAAAATGTTTGCTTTAATAAAACAAATTTATTTAAAGTTCTGTTTTATTTAATTCTTTACAAAGTATGTATAAGAGGTACAAAATATATGTATGATTTGTAAGAAGTCGCCACTAGTTTACATTTTACATCTCTAATAGTGTATAATGTTGATTCAGAATTAATTAAATCTGTTTCATAGCATTTATATATATTTAAATATGTCGATTTAATTGGGATGTCAAATGCGGCGATTACATTTTGCAAAGGTTTGCCAACAAGCTTAACTTCATTATTGACTTCTATTATAGATTGTACTTCAACTATAACTATATATATAGCTCTATTTATATTATATATAATTATATTATATTAAGTGAGTAATAGATATACCTGCCTTTTATTAGAGCTCTAGCTGGCGAGTCACATATAAAAGCCCGGAAATTCACTTTAATATATTTTTCTTCGTTCTCTTTTGTTATGATGTAATCCATTTTCCATCAGATCTTTCATTGCTGTCACAAATGGCCGTAAAAAAGAATCTAAATTTTCCTTGACCTTCAAAAATACCAACTACCATTGGTGGTAATGTAGGAATCTCAGAAATGTTACATAAAATGGGCCATAATTGATGTCTTGAACTTTTATAGATGGGAAGTCCATCAATGTTCACGTTCAAGGAAATATGTTGCAGATCATTACTAACATTATTTTTAATGACTTTCTAAGCCCGTTATGCCAATAACTTCCATTTTCTATTGGATTAATAGTATTCTCAACATCATTCGTCCGGAGAAGTGTTCTAGGATCTTTTGGTAATAAAGCAAGTAAGAGTTCATTAATTATAGTCAATAGTTTGTTTAAAGCTGTATGAGACATATTAAATTCTAGAGCCCATTTCCTTAATTTGCCAGAAAACTCGTATTTTCTTGTTGTAAAATTCTCATTTTCATTACTGTTCTCATCGTCTTCGCTTTCGATTGAATTATCATTATCATCATTGTTTTGCCTTTCAAACAAACGTTCATCAATTTTACCCTTAATTATATGTGTATTACTTCTCGAACTTGCTAAATGTAAACAGAAAAAAAAACATATTAATTGACAGGTGTTAGTTATTATATGTAAATGTATTTTTTAATGAGTTTAATTGGTATAAGTACAAACCATAAAAATAGTACTTACAAGAGCAACCTATTTCAGAATAACTATTTCTTACTACGGAACCATCTTTCGATTCTTGGACACTACCTTGTCTAAAACTTTTGTTGAGTTCTAAGTAGGCTTTTCTTACTTTGCGTCTGAAATTACCGCTTGATTTAAATTTCTTCCACTGTTTTAAATCCATCCCAGCTGCTTTGATGATTAAAGCCGAGATTAATAGAAACTGAGAAATATAAAGTTATTGAACAAAAAGCATGTATAATTAAAGTCACAACAACCGGAGATATACCAGTTTAGTTCGTAAAAGAGTATCACGTGACATCATCATACAATCAAAACGTTTATAACAGTAACATATATAAGCATTTCAAACTCATAAGTATTTAAGGCATATAAATCTGAATATTGGCCTTTTAATGATTATATAAAAGTTATGTAAATATAGTCAAAAAATCCTATAAAAAACGTGTTTATAGCTGTACGTTTTATAGGAGTTAAAAATATGAACTTTATATGATTGTCATGTAGAAATCTTATTGCTGATAAAAAGTTGTGTTATGGTCGTCATTATAACCAGCTTATAATGGTCATATAAATTACTTTTACACTACATCAAGAAGTCGTAAAGTGGTCGTAAAGAAGATCTTTATAAGATTGTCACATAAATAGGTCGTGAAAACGTTTACAGGACTAAATTAAACAATTACAATATTATATGACTAATCGTTCGTATAAGACATTGTAACACGATTAATAAAAATTTGAATTACAACTTTATGACCTCTACATGGCCAGATGTTAATTAGGCTTCATTTTATAGGACTATTTTGCTAGTTGGGATACTAACCCATGTAATGTTATGTAATACTATTATTAATTCTGTGGTAATGTGACAAATGAGCTGAGTTCTGCTGAGTTAAGAATGTTTTATCATGAAGCTAAAAGTATCTCGTCTGCTACTAACTAAGCCAAACTAATGAATCTTAATTCCCAGCAAGAAAACGATATAATGCGTCCGTGCCGATACGCAGAATCGAACCGTGACCGACGTCATAGTGTTTAGCCAGTTCTTGAAAGCACAAGTTTAAAGCTTTTAATGTGGAACTAGGTTATTAGTCATGACCGCGAGTTATTTTGTATAAATTACTACCTCTTGATTTTTAGGAATTTCTTAAATCAATTCTTATTTGAAACATAAAACTTTAACTTTATAGAAATGAATAAAACTTTTATCAGTGATCGCAACAAAATGTCTACTCCATACAATGATAAAACATCAAACTTGCTCTGAAATATTGCTATTGCTACATTTCTTTCTAGATTTATGAACCAGACTGTGAATATTTATCTAAGTCACCCTAATAAATACTCTTTTGTTAAAAAAATCATGATCAATATTTTATTATTACATTTTTGATCAGCATCATTATCATCAGGTCTTTTTTTCTCAACTACACGACCCTCTCTGTACTACCACAACCTTACTTGGCCAGAGCAGCCAGAGAACTTGGTCTACGCTCTCCTCGCTGGCCAGACGGGTTAAAGAGGTCACATGATGTATAAAAGCTTTGTTTGGCTTGCATTTCGCCTTTTAAGACATCCACGGGAGGACTTGGAGTGGCCCTATTTACTCTGCCGGAAACCACAAGGCATGTATTTTTGATGATAGTTGAATATTTCAATTATTACAAAATGAGATAAAAATTAAATGTTTTGCTTTTATTCTGAGTGTATTTTATCCCAGCGCCACTGTTCTTCATAATAAGACAAGGTCGAACCCAGTCGTCCGTGAATCTTGACGTCAACATCTAGACTTAGGGATACCACGACGACATTAGGTACTCCTTTTATTAATAAGGTTTTGATTACATTTTGGTGAGTACAAGATTCTACTGTTATTATCTTAGGTACAACTTTATCATCTTCCCTGGGCAATGTAGGTAAATTATTCAGGTCATCTCATTATGGAGTTATTAAGGCTATTTCCGGCTCCATCACTGATTCGTTAAAACAACACTCATTGTAATACAATTGAAAATTGTGTCTTTTAATTCAGTTTGATATAGTCAAATTCCGTGGTTTTATAAACCCATGAATGTAACATTCTTTTTGCTTTGTCTGTCTTTTGTTTTTTCTAGCAGTATAAAAAATCTTAATACAAAACAAATAACTTAGATAATAGGTAATTGTCTATTATAACTAGTATAGTTCTTAATATCCACCGCATACAAAAACTTAATACAAAACAAATAACTTAGATAATAGGTAATTGTCTATTATAACTAGTATAGTTCTTAATATCCTAGATAATCTTCATTGTATTCCTTAGCCGCAGAAATGCTGGACTATACATTTTCATCGTTTTGACCGGTTCTATTAAAGTGTGTGAAATAGTTAAATAAGTTTCTTTACCTTATGTAAGTATAAGACACAAACAAGGACCTTCGATATGAATGCGATTTGGATTTTATAAACATTCGTTCATCCACTATCTATGCCATTTACTACGTCTAGAATAGAATGGGAGGCAAAAAGAATAAGTATGAGAACAATGGAAATTAAACTGACACAGAACCGTCATCACAAATAATGGGACAAAATAATAATTTATCAAAACTAAAAACAGACTTCACCCCCCAATTACACAACTGATTTTGATTAAAAATGGGACGACTATACAAGTAGGTATACCCTTTCAAATAAAAAAGATTTTTTCCAAAAGGTCAAGGCGTTTCGAATAATCTGTCGGACCATACATTAAAAAAAAGTTCGCGACGAATTGATAACGTTTTTCTTTTTTTGGAAGTTGTTTAAAAAAGACGTAAGAAAGTATGCTTATATAGTACCTCTACCGCCCACACATAAAATTTCATTCTAAGGCAACAAACACTAAATCGTAATTAAGTTCCAAAAATAGCAGGGAATTTGCCCGCAGCGTCGTCACCCTAAGCTAAATTTAATCTTCCATTCCGGGCGTAACAAAAAATGAACGACCTGCTTTGGATGAACACTGCCCGTGGAACATTCTCATGTTTTTGTCCTAACCTTGAGGCTTCTAGAGCTTTCTTAGATGCCTTTGGGTTCATTGACTCGTGGATCCACAAAAAATGAAGTGTATGCAAGCAAAAAAGCATACTTTCGAACGAACTTGTAATTAAAATTGGACCCGAATGATAACCAGTTATTATTGTTTAGCAGAAATGCAAACCGTAGACACTTTTACACACCAAATATCTAAGTTCCTGTAGATGCAAATTCTAATAATATTCCTACGATAAAAAGTGACTACAATACAGATCTGTACATATCTTGATCCTTGGTCTGAGCCCTACAACCATTAGGTAATCTTACAGATATACATATGAAAGATAAAATTCCATACCATTCATATATAAGCAATCGTATGATAATATGAAATAGATATAAGATTAAATTGCAACTATAGCCTACTACAAAAATAATGTCTCAAATCAGTCCAATATCTATAAGGAAATCTATGCACCTATACAATCCTATTTTACATTAGCAACTAGATATATCTAACAAAAACTCATACTTTTTTCTAATCGATAAAATTACATTGATTGAACATCGATTGGACGTTCTGTACATAATAAATTATGTGATTCAATACCTACATGAAATGAAACTGAAACAAGCTGAAGTGATGCACAGATCGGCGTCCTAATTACAAAAATAGAAAATCCGGATAGTCACACCGCTGCCGGCTTTCACGTTTCACGCTTAACCTTAAACGATTATAACATAACATTAACAAAATTGTGAGTGCAAGATGACCCAAGAGATCGACGGCTTTTTCAAGAAGTTCCACGAAACAGTAAATAGGAACATCGATGACGTCGCTCGAAACAACTTTGCGAATTTAGAAAGCAACGATAAACGTGCATCCTACTTATGCAGTCTTCCAGTCATAAAGAATTACGACTTGAGCGCTGACGTGGAGAAATGTCAGACTGGCGGACGGTTCCCAGTGGGCAAGGACTTCGAGAGGGCGAAGCTGCTGAAGGGTGAAGGGAACAAGGCGGTGCAGAAAGGGGACTGGGCCAAAGCGATGGTCTGGTACAGCCAAAGTATGCTTGAAATGCCAGCCAAGGAAAGTAAGTTGCAATTTGTGATTGCATTAGCGCTGTAGTAAGTTAGTAACCGCAGCAATTATTTTGTAGCCCTTCTCTTAATTCACTTTCTTCGATCTAAAAACACTTGGGATCTCTCTTCGGTTGCGGTCTTGAAGGTTAATTTATTAGGTGGAATCATTTGATTTTGTTTGGAAACGACTGGAAACGACGATCATTATCTTTGAAATTTTATACTGGATGAGCGACGGATAATAGCTCCCGCTTACCAAACATGACATATAACTATAGGCATCTAATACAATAGGTAAAGTGATACTATCACTTTTATTCTGTGAATCTGCAACGAATGACAGTTGGCTATGTGTATCCTTTTTTTTATGTGTTGGAAATACCTATAAATTATATTTGTTTATACTTTGTTACGTATCAAACATCGATACTACGAGAACGATCGTGATCTTTCAAATAAAATAGGTACATGCCAATTATTTCTACAACTTCAACAGGTATAGCAAATCTACTACTATACTTACATACATGTAGCTACTTATTAGCATCAATTTATCCTCGCTACCAAATAATACCGCGTACTACAAAGTAAATTATATCGCAAATGAGACAATAGATTTTTCTAGGAAATAGGTATCTTTGTGGTTTCATACCCGCTGGTTATTCTATGAAACATTTATAATATTAAACACACTACGTATATGTTGACATGATATCACTATGTTTTCGAATAAACCTATACGAATCAGCGAATTTACGCAATAAACCTACGGTCCACATAGCGATGTTAGGTACCAATGGTATCATAGGGGGAAGTTTTATAAATTTTTGAAGTACAGGATAAATAGAAGGAAGGAAAAGCAAAGCAGATTAAAATAATGTTCATATAAATCATATATAGGAATTTAAAGCAATAGGGAATATGCATGAAAAAAATATGTGTTATCTAACCAGTTTATTCGTAAATATTCAAATATAAAGTACTAACAGTGAAAACAGAATAAGAATTGGTGGAAAAACGAACGAGATATAGCGATTTTACGAAATGTGTCTATCTCACTCGCAAAACCGCTATTTTCTATAGCAAATGTATTTGATGATATGTAATTATGACGTCACCAGTCCATATCGGACTTCTCTCTATAATTGAATATAATATATCTTTAAAGTATCACACACAGGTTCGTCGCTGATTAAGATATTTTATAAATTCTTTCATATTTGTTTACTGTGGTTAATAAGAATTTTATCAAGCAAATAAAAAAATGCGTGCATATTCTCTATTGGCTTTGGATATAAAAAAATGGAGAGGATTGATTGCTCCGCAGACAAGAGCCTATATCTCTTTAGAAGAAGAGGAAAAAACCTACAGCTACTTGTACCTACCATAACAATAGCATAACCTTTTTATGCCATATTAGGGTACCGGAAACATATTGAGTTCCTGAGATAAAAGGGTCATGACCGGCGAAAAACAAAGGGAAAAACAAGGGAACAATCACATTTTTATAGGTTTACAGCCGGTTAGATAAGTATAGGCACTTGGATGGTAAATATCTGAGTATCAATAAATCAACCTGCCATAATTCCAAATTTGCCAAAGTTAACTGAACCACAAGCCACCTAACAAAACTTCCAAATTCGAGACTAGTGTTTTTATGGATATTACCGAAGTCAGTACTAAGGTGAAACTGCGTCAAAACCGAATGTAGATCAAAATAGGTAATCCAAGATTCTAAAGTCAAAAAACGTGTTCTAGACTAATCTATCAAATATTTTTTTCTAGCCGAAGAACTGTCTATAGTCCTTGCAAACCGGTCCGCAGCGTTGAACCACCTGGAACAGTACGAGGACTCTCTGGCTGACATCAAACGCTGTCTCTCCCTGGGGTACCCGCGGCATCTCAGATACAAAGTACTGGAACGAAAAGCCAGGATTCTTTTGTTGTTAAAGAGGAATAAAGAGGCTGTCAGTGCTTTTCAGTAAGTACTTGTGCCTGCCGTGTGTGGTACTATCCGCCCTAAGAATATATCTTTATCTTCTATCGATATAGTAAGAGCGGACATCTTATGCTACAATACCAGTTGTGAACAAACATATCCAGGTCTCAAAGACGCCTGATTTCTTACTAAAAGTTATCTTAGGGTGCACCTCGAGGCTTGTCGACCTCAAAAATAAGTTATCACAAAGATCGTCAATCGGGAGGATAAAATTAAGGGACTGCAAAGACAAGCTGAGGAGAGTAATTAATTTACCGTGGAATATTGTAGCATATTTTAATGCAGATTTCATAATAAACACTATTATTGGATTTCCAGAGACACAATATGCGCGCTAGATGAAGCTAGCAAACTAGAAAAAGAAAAGCGTCAGAAAATGCGCACCGACGCAAAACTGATGCTGGAAATTCTTAACAAAGGCCTCGTCTTAGCTGGCAACCCTAAAGACCCGGAACCTTTGAAGACCGTTCCACCAAAAGCCAAGTTACCAGGAAAGCACAATCTACAATACCCAGCTGCTTCAGAAGCTATTCAGATAGACCAGGACGATGCTAGAGGAAGGTTTGCTACGGCTACTAGAGATATAGAAGCAGGGGAGGTATTGTTGGTGGAGAGACCGTATAGTGGAGTGCTATTAGGAGAGTTTTCGAAGACACATTGCCAGAACTGCTTTGTCAAGTAAGTTATTTAAAATAAACCTTAGATAATAATCAATCTAGTGTATCTTTAAATCAAAGACTTTTATAAGCTACCATACACTATCGTATTGCTTGTGATATATTAATAACATAATTTATGACTGTAGCTAACGTTCTGTTTCTTTATTCTTTTTCTTCATATATCGCATTTAAAAATGCATACAGAATTTAATATAATCTATTTCTTATAAAATACTATTTTTCAGATGCCCGATCCCATTACCATGTCCAAAATGTCCAAACGTCATATTCTGTAGCGAAAAATGCTTGGAAACTGCTCAAAAGTTATACCACGGTTTCGAATGCTCTATTCTGCCAATTCTATGGAAATCTGGTTGTTCTATCACCTGCCACATAGCTCTCAGGATGATCACCCAAAACAAAAAGGATTACTTTATAAATATCAGTAAAGAATTAAATAATAAACCTAGTGGTCCATACAAGACAGAAGATTACAGAAACATTTACAATCTGGTAGCTCATGAAGAGAAGAGGTCTAAGCAAGATTTCTTACACAGAGCGCAAATGACAGCATTCTTAGTCAAATTGTTGGAAATTTGTGGATATTTTGATGGAAAACCGAGGGATAAGCCAACGACAATTGAGGATTTAAAATCAATGGGAGTAGATGAAAAGTTCAAGGAAGATGTGGCGCTCTTTGGCGGACTCATATTAAAGAATCTTGAGGTATTGCAATTCAATGCTCACGAAGTGTTTGAGTTGCAGTGTCCGAAGCCGAAGGTCGGGAAAAACATTATCAAACACGACGGGAAATCAGTTTTCTTGGCAGGAGCCGTGTTCCCAACTTTGGCTCTGTTCAACCACTCGTGTGATCCAACGGTAGTCAGGTTAGTAATTTGCTTTGACGTTAAAAGTTTTTGTGTGAGCAAGTGGATCTACTGAAGAAAAAGTTTTAAGTAGCTTGCTTACACTTCGGGCACAATCCAAGCAAGTGTCAGCGTCAGTGTACCTAGTTATTAACACGATAAAAAATTACCTATTTATAAATACGGTTAGAACGTTTTTTGTGGTAATTTAAAAAAGTACATTCCAAGCTCCTTGTGATTTATCGATTAGAACATAAATAAGCCTACATAAATACTGTATTTTTCCTCTGTGAGTAATGAATAAGCAATTACTTTACAACTTAATGCCCAATTTGCAAAATCACTGCAATAAATTATGCAATCATAAGATACTCCCGTGTTATCTACATCTATAAATATAATAAAACAGTAAAAAAATGTGTCTGTATATTGAATATATTTCCAAAAAATATTTGGGGCGATGGAAACATAAGAAAGAGTAAGAATTTCAAAGAAAATGTCTGTTCTGTTGGTCTGTTTGTTCACGCTAATCTCCGGAAATACTCGGCGGATTCGAATGAAACTTTTTTTGTTATATAGCTGTTAAACCTGGGCAACATATAAAGGGGAATAATTTATTTTAATGAAATTAAAATGGAACACCTGATGTAGAACTATAATGGTTCAGCTACTGTAAGAAATATAAATATGACGCTTAAGCAAACGTCATTCTGCCTGATGAGCATTTTCATAAAGTCTACGCGAACGAAGTCGCGGGCTTTGGCTAGTCTGTGATAAAGCCAAACGTTATGATTTTCAGATATTTCTGCGGCGAGAGAATTGTGGTACGCGCTGTAAAAAACGTAAAGAAAGGGGATGAAGTGTCGGAGAACTACGGGCCTATCTTCACGACGGTGCCAAAGGAGAAGAGGCAAGCAGAGATGAAGGACCAGTACTGGTTCGACTGCCACTGCGTCGCGTGCGAGCAGAACTACCCTCTTTATGACGACATGAATGAGAGCTACATGCGGTTTAAGTAAGTTTTTTACATGACTGAATGACCTACTTAACTAGTTTTTTTTAAAACCAGTAACCTCATCAAATCTCTTTGGTTAGATAGCAGACCCTGGACTCTAAACCGGGATGATGATGGATAACCTACCTAGATTAATTTTTGGTAGTATAAGCTTTTCCATGCAAAAGCAGTCTAGGTTTTATTTAAAAAAAAACATGTCAGATTTATGCAAAAATTTCTCTACATCTGACTTGTGGTTTCAGAATAAAAGCTATGTACGTTTCTATGGAAAAGTCTAGGGTAGCATACAATATATACTAAATGATAAACTTGATCAAAATTCACATAGCAATTACTTAGTCGGTGAGATTTACGTTGCTAATTGTTTTTAGTAGGAGGCAGTTTTAGATATATGGGTATCGGACACATCAGATTGTGGATCTGAATAAATATCGGAATCTCCTAAGGTCCCGCGCAATATGCTTCCCGGTTCCCCGTCCTCGCACCTCTCCCCCGTTCTCGCCTTGCGGAGGCAGCTGCAAGCGCCTACAGCCGCCCGATTTACACCCTCTACAAGGCGAGAACCGGGATGAGGTGCAGTGTGGTCTGTGGCTCAGAAGATACTCTGCTTCGGAAGTCCGGGTCTGTGGTAGTGGATTTAGATTAAAGTTTGACTACGCGCTTGTCAGTGCTAATTATTTCTTGAATTTGGGGTCCCCATTAGGAAGCACGTCGACTCTTTGGGTTATTTTGTATACTTCACTACCAATCATTCGTATGTTCATGTTTAAAGTTAGAGTAAGAAAAAAGGGTAGTACCAAGAAAACTTGGGGGCAAGGGCAGATTTTCTGAAACCTCAACTAGTCAAAGACCACTTAACATCTTGGTGTATTACAATTTTTTTTAAAATTCAACCTGCTTGAAAAACATCCAGCTCAATCATCATCATCATCAGGTCTTTTTAGGAGACTAAAACGAACTGCAGGAGCACGAGCACGACCCTCTGTACTACTGGAGCCATACTTGGCCAGAGCAGCCAAAAGATTTAGCCTACATTCCACGCTGGCCAGGCCAGACGTGTTGGACAGGTTCTATTGATGTTTATACTTTATATGCTTTGTTTAGCTTGTATTTCCTAAGTCGCATTCTACGACATCCACGGGCAGACCTGGAGAAGTCCTATTCTACTCTGCCAGAAACCACACGGCTAACTCACTTCCAACGAACTCAAAAAAACTATTTTTCAGATGTGATTCGGACCACCCGTGCACCAACGTGGTACCAGTGCCGCATGACTGCAAGGAGTTCATGGTGCAGTGCGGCCTATGTCAGCAGTACACCAACATACTGAAGGGACTCAAGTCGTTGCAGGTATTTTTAAATATTTCATATGGTTTACTCACGTCATGCCTACCCATTGTCATATAAACATAATTATTTCTGCCTTTAATGCCATGTTACCTAATAATAGCTCATTGAGTAGAACAAACAGGGGAAGACTGGTGTAAGTAGAGCTGCATATTTCGTCCTCCTCACCGCGAACATCGGATTTATCCTACAAACATTGTCGTGACAATTTCGCGAGCGTCGGATATTTCCGACAAAAAACCCCTGCTGTTTTTGCACATAACTTAAGTATCCACATCCCTTTTTGGTTGTAAGGATTTATTTCAGATTTACCAAGCCTCACGCTGGGGGCACGACAACTGATATAAAGTCTCGCGGTGAAAGGGTTAATGTGTGTTCAACAGCTATTTTTAAGGCCATACCTGAATTTTCCGGGGTCCAGTGGCGCCCCCATTTGAAATAAATCATTTGAAAGGAAAAGGTAATATTATTCAAAATTTTGTCTTTACCAAACCCTAGATAACCCTTTTAACTATTTTATGACCTACTGTTAATAATAATAAAGTGAAAACGTGAAGCTTTTCTACGCACATTTGCGAATAACGGCCACTTTTAGCTAATGTGCGTAAAAAAGCTTTAAAATATAAACAGTAGTTCATAAAATAGTTAAAAAGATTATCTAGGGTTTGGTCAAGACAAAATTTTGAATAATATCACCTTTTCCTTTCAAATGATTTATTTCAAATGGGGGCGCCACTGGACCCTGGAAAATATAACACCCGATATTTAACAGTTTCAAAAAACGTTTTACATTTACGGTAAAAAGAAAGGTGAGAGACCTTTGTCCAGCAGTGGGACGAAATATATTAATTAAAAAAATATTATAACTATAGTGACGTAATAAATATTTCTGTGATAAATTTACTTTACTAGTAAGTATTATCACCCGTCGACATCCGTATATGAGTACAAAATTAGATACAGCACGAAAATTATTTTACATAATACTAGCGACATACTAATAAAATGTGTAGAAATATTAGAGCACACACTCAAATGAGGTGACGATTATTTGAGCACACCGCTTTTAGTATGTAATATGAATTTTCCGTGATTCAGTCATATCATAATAATCTCTGAGATATGTATACGTATAGGTAGGAATGTAGTTTTGTTACTATTCTAATATTTACTAACAACTACATATAAATATACCACGTCAGGATAGACGGAAAGTAAAAGTGACAAAAGAAATGAAAGACTGACAGGTTATGGGCCCATGTCACAAATCGCTCATAACCTATTTAGCATAATTCATCTTTGAGTCCATTCTCTTAAACGTCTTTTACTACCTACGCAGGAAAAGCAATTGATACTGTTCTTTTTTCGCAAATATCGTAGGTATTGAAAAAGACAATTGCTAGCTTGATCATCATATTATTATCACCGTCACATCATACGTAGCCTTTGTATGATGATGATAATAATATGATGATCAAGCTAGCAGGTTCAAAAATAAATAGTTATATACGGGCAAAACAACAGATTGAGCTAGCCCCAAGGTAAGTTCGAGACATGTGTTATGGGATACTAACTCAACGATACTATATTTTATGACAAATACATATATAGATTAACATCCAAGACCCAGGTCAATCTGAAAAAGATCATTTTCCATCTTTACCTGACCGGGGATCGAACCCAACGCGATCATAAGCTACAGAGATCGTCAAAACGATATTGATTACTTGCCAATACCATATTTCTAAATAAAAATACGTAACACATTCAAAGACACTTAAGGCTGGCTAAGTGACCCGGAATGTATTGAAATACTGTATCCAATCCTATTGAGGCAAGAGTCACAGCTTTTTGCAAATAACATTCACAATGAAAAGCCCAGGTGTCAAATCATTAAAACCATTTTATTTAATTCATTCGCAAAATCTAAATACACTCCGATTAATTAGAGTGATTTTCATGTGAAATCAATACCATGGTTAAAACTGATGGTGATCAGTTTTGACTAACATCTAACTTAAATAGAGATATGCAATTTCGTATTGCATATTTCGATAACTTTAAAAGGCACTAGATATATTAAAGCTACATGATAAAATAAGGACACCCTCTGCAAAAACCTAAAGACATTATTTTATACAAATAAATAATATAAGACGTAAAATGACCTACCTGGATTTTTCGGGGTCCAGTGCTGACCCTATTTAAAAGGAAATTGAGAAACAATTTTAAATGTTGTCTAGATCCTCTAGAGAACCCTTCAATTATTTTATGAACTACTGTTTATAGTTTAAAGTGAGAACATAAAGCTTTTCTACGCACATTTGCGAAAAACTACCACTTATGGCTAATGTGCGAAGAAAAGCTTCACTTAAAACTGTAAACAGTAGATCATGAAATAGTTTGTAGAGTTATCAGGGCTTGATAAATATCAATAATTTGAAATTATATCTCCGTTTCCTTTCAAATAATTTATTTCAAATGGGGGCAGCACTAAGCCCCGAAACATTCACGTATCCCCTTAAGTACAGAGTAGTGAGAGCACTAAGTTCATATATTATGCCGCCGCGGCAGCACTTTCCGCCGCTGCGGCGCCGCACGCTTTGTTTTTGTTGGTATTTATGCCAACCTGGACTTCCTGGACCACATAATTAATATGAGTATTATACACAGAACAGGTACCGCGTCCTAAGGTCCCGCGCTATATGCGTCTTCGTCCCCCGTCCTTACACCTCTCCCCCGTTCTCGCCATGTGATGGTGTTGAGCGCCTGCCCGCCTCGACAAGTCGAGAACGGTAAAGAGGTGCGGGGGCGGGGAAAGCGGACGCATATTGCGCAGGACCTTGTGAGATTCCGTTCTGTATGTAATAATTATATTAATTCTGTACTAGATCATACGGTGCCGCTGCGCCCGCGTCGGCTTATGTAAACGCTCAGAGTCGCCAAGACCCCATTAACAAAAACGTACACAATTGATCGTGGTTCATATTGAAAAACGAAGGTACACCATTGATTGTGGTACGTAACGACAGTTTTTAAATTTCTTATAATGTAAAAGAAAAAGGCACATTCAGACAAGCCATTTACGAAGTGGATTGTACTAAATTTTCAACTTAAAATATCAGTGTTTGATACTTGTTTGGTACTTGCAAGCAACTCCCAAGCCAGTGGCGTAGCTAGGGGGACAAGGGCCCTGGTGCATTATTCATTCGACATTTTACTTTGGAGCATCGAACACGCCTTATTATTTATCTCCGTAGGTACCTATAAGCACCATATGTTAGCCGCATAAGCTACAGCGGTGACCCATAAACTACAATTTGAATAAAAAAAATAGAAATAGAAAAAAAAAGAAAATCTTGTGAGCAGGCCCCGAGACTCGAGGCTCGAGCCTGCTCACAAGAATTTTTTGAAGTGAAAACTTCTTTAGCGGCGTTGTGCACTTTTTTTGGAATGGGTAAAAAATGTTAAACTCGCGTCAGGCGTCAGGACACGTAACCTGATCGAAAATTCGTAAGACGGACGGAGAGTAGACAGCTGGCGCGGCGTAGGAGAGGGAGTATCCCCCTCTCTTTCTACGACGCGGCGAAAATGTATGCCTGCGCCTGCTGTTTCGTATATCAAAAATGCACAACGTTAATATTCAAGTTTTCACTTCTGCCGGCACTCCCAGAGTGCAACCCGTCGTTTTTTTTTTCAATTTTTTGATTTTTTTAAATTTTTCATATTTTTTTCAAAGCTGAGGCTAGAGGGCCCCCTGAGCTCCGGGGCCCTGGTGCACTGCACCACCTGGCCCTATGATAGCTACGCCACTCCAAGCTATATTTCCATCACTGATTATACAGGGTGTAACAAAATATACTGAAACTATTTTAAGGCCGCATTCAGTCCATGATCCTGAAAATCTTTCTCTAAGGAACCCATAACGAAATATGAAAAATAATTTTAGTCTCCCACACAAATTTGTTCAATCTTTTGATCCAAATGTTTATGAAATACAAAAAAAAAATACGTTAGGTTATAGGTTCTCTGGGGAAAGTTGTTCAGTATAATGGACTGAATATATTACCCTTAAAATAGTAACAGTATATTTTTTAAGCGTTAAGTAACCTCCTTGTAAACCTCACGTACAAAACGGAAACTCCCAGCGTCCCGCAATAAACCACCCCGCACCTCTCCCCCGTTCTCGGGTGCGTTTGAAGGCTTTGAACATATTGACACATTCAGTCTTATTATAAAACACAGACTAACTTTGTTACTAGGTTTAAACCACTATCCGACCAAATCAAACTAACATTTTCATATGAGTCAATTTCATATTATTAGATGTCAACTTTATTTGGTTGGGTAATGGTTTAATTTAAACCTAATAACAAAGTTAGTCTGCGTTTAATAAGACGGAATGACGTCACAGATGTTTCATTTGTAGTAGTCTAGTAGTAGACATAAACGTTACTCCGCTTGTAGAAACGACTTATTATCTTCAGTACATATAAACACCGTAAACGATAGTGTAGCAATAAATGGTGTCGTTCTTATAAATATCGTCGATGTACGCGTCGGTCTCTGGGTCCCAAATGCACCGCTGGGCACACTTCACGCCGGCTCCCTTCATCTCTATTATTACGGTTTGCGCCATTATTTTGTACCTGAAAAAAAGATGAAGAGATTTCCTAAGTCTAATTATTATAAGCGCGTTAAGTAAGCTTTTCTGGCTACTTAAAGGATCATCATATGTGCGTATTCCCGGGTGCATCCTCAGCGGTAAGGCTTTAGAGCCTGGGTCCGCTACCTAACCTAGGTTATTTGAGGTTACTGGTTTTTTACACAGAGCGACTGCCGTCTGACCTCCGCAACCCAAAAGGTGGAAGCTAACCAATCTTGAGATAGGTTTGAAATACCTATAAAACATAAAATAATAGGAGCAAAAGCTAGATGCCGTTTGGGACCCACAGTTAATACGTGCCTTACTGTTTTTTCGTATAATCAGGTGATTCAAACTACTTTTTACAAAGTATGCTTCCCAGTGGGATTCGAACCCACGATCACGAAGCGGACGCCTTGACCACTGAACCACAGAAGCAGTCCTAAAAACAGTGGACTCTATAGATTTGTAGCCAGAAGCGCCCTTGAAGGAATCAAAAGACCTGCACCAACTTTTAATTTGTAAAAGTTAGGGTTAGGTAGGAATAAATACATACATACATACTATCACGTCTTTATCCCTAATGGGGCAGACAGAGCATTTTGGGTCTTGCGGTTGTAGGTAGGAATAAAGATTTGAAATAATAAATATGGCTCTAAAGGACTAGTATCCAGAGCCGTAAAACATTTTTTAAATCAGCTGCGCCTGCTTTGTCACGTGATGACTATCACATTTTATGCTATTGTTCTTACCGTTTCATATCCAACTCCTGAACTTTCTGCCTGACTGCGTTGGCGATGACCTTGCACCAGTGCGGCGCCTGGTCCGCGCGGTACTGCCGCCCCGTCAGCTGAGCTTGCATCGTTTGTACGATGATCTCTCTGACGTTTTCGGCTTGGAATCTGCAATATTACAAAGAGATTTATGCCTAAATGTTCCCTAAACCCTCGGTTACCCTTTGCCTGAATTGACTCATGTTCGAACTTAATAATTGTATTGAAACTGCAATCAAAGACATTAAAATTATCAATGAAGAACATACATACATTACATCACAATACAAGCGAAATGTGCTACAGAAGTTCACATGCTCATTTTTTAATTCAAAAATTAAGTCCATCAACTAGATATCCAAAAATAAAGAACCCACATTTTTCGTTTAACAAAGTAGTCAAAATTCACGAAGTTACACAGTTTACGTCACCGTTGGTTAAAAATCGTAGCCAAACATGACGTCACGCAAAATTAAAATGGCTGTATATTCGTCATTATTTGCTGAGAAAAGAAAAAATAGATGTACCATACTTTTTAATAGTCTATCTAAGAAGCCAAAAAAAATTTTTACTCCACATTCCCATTATAATCTTATTAGATACCAGTTGATGCTTTGGGCGTTAACAATCTCACGGGAACTCACATTAGTTTGGGGATAAAATGTGTGCCATGTAATCCAGGTAGTGTACAAGCCAAATTTCATTTTAATCCGTTAAGCCCTTTTAGCGTGATGTATGGATATACATCCACACATTCATGCAAACTTCCGCATGCATATTAGAATTTTATAAGTATGATGATACATATTTTATAATATTATTACTTTATTATAATATTATTACTATATTGATTGCTTTTCCATCTTCTCGCCCACCATGACGCTAAAAGTGGCTTTTGGGTCTTGCGGCCCTGGGCTCTGCATAGAACCGCAAGACCCAAAATGCTCTGTCTGCCCCATTAGGGATAAAGACGTGATAGTATGTATGTATGTATTACTTTTCACCAAGGCCAGGCCGCACTTCATATTTGGGCGGGGCGAGTGGCTTCTCAGCAACTGGCCCGATGACGGTATCACTCTCCTCTTGCCTCACTGATACTGCCTCTTCCTCAGCAACTAAAAGCAATCCGCTAGTTATCAACAAATCAGATACTTTTTTCCAAACGTCATGACAAACAATGTCTATGGAAATAGCAAGTTGTGATGTTATCATTTCTTGGAGTCAAATAGCGCTCCTATTATCAGTTTTTGATATGAAAATAGTCAAATGTTTTGGGTCAAAAACTCCCAAAAAATTAATAAAGTATACAGTTCTTTAATTACATACCTTCTTCATCATCTGCCATGATTAGATTAAAATCACAAAATGCTCTGGATTATTAATTGAAGACCCTGTAATAAAGAAAACAGTGAACTATAGAACTTCTGATTTACTTGGTATCATTTTTAACTTGATGACAATGTAGGTCACAAACTTTTATTTTATTTATCATCATCACCATCCGTGCATATTTCCTCAGCACTTCAGAGCCCGGGGCAGCTACCTCATAACCAAGCCTAGATGGTGTTTGGGACCCAGTTTATACATGCCATCTGAAACACGGAACCATACCTCTGGATAATCAGATCTCTAGCCTGCAAGGCATGGCAATTTTTTTTTTCTATTTATTATGCTTTCTAGAAAGTTCTAAGTATTAAAATCTCCAGATCACAAGGTGAACACCTGGATCACTGGACTGCAGCAGTCAATTTTTTTTCAAAATACATCATCATCATTATCTTTAGGTCTTTTGAGTCTCCACTGCAGGAGCATGACATAAAAATATATAAAAATATTTTTTTCTATCCTCAGGACACTGAGCTGATGTACCGCATAGGCCGTGCCGCCATGGAAGAAGGGAAATATGGAGAAGCTATGAAGAAGTTCACAGAGATACTGAAGCTGTATGATGCTACCTTGGCACCCCCATACCGGTCTTATTACGACTGCGTCCAAGACCTGAGGCGTTGTATGTTGGCTTTGGGCAACTATAGTATTGCTTAGACGATATTCCCATCCAGTCAGTTTTTATTAATTTAATATGTGTTTGTTGAGTTTAAAATAAATGGCACTAATTCTCGTTTACTAGTGTTTTATTACAACTAAGGCAGCCTTGCGTAAGATATTCTAAGATGAAAGTTTACTTAAATAAATGGTGAGTTTCAAAGGAAAATATGAAATATGCAATGATGTAAAAATATGCACTGTTTACATTATACTCTAACCTCTCATCATTTTATCTACGAAAGTGGATTAAGGAAATAGGATAGTTTTTATCCCGAAATTCCCACTGGAAGCGCAGCCCGCGGGCATAGCTGGTTTTACAATAAATGTAAGTACCTATACAGGAAATTTGAAATACAATCTAAAACTCATAACCATAACACGTATAAATAATAAAATAACATACTTTCTTGTGCATTTATTTCTTTAGTCGCCGTAGATAAATTTATTTATTACAGAAATTAATTAGAAAAAGTATTATTCACAAGAAGAATGAAGATTATTTATTTGATTTATTTCCATGGCTACATAAATACCCACTTTGACACTGACACTGACATTTATATCACAGGATACATAGATAAAATTTGACGTAGGATAGTGCGGTGGAAATCGTAGTTTTTCAAGAATCCTATAGAATTTTCGGTAAGATCGATGAAATAGCTGGTATTTGAGCACTTTGTGTAATAGAGAACAAACCGATTTTTGTATTCTGTGGCAAAAATGACAGGTAACAATAACAACAGTTGACCAGTTGACAAACGTCAGTCAACCAGCGTGTGTTTGTTTGGGGGTAAATAAATTAGGAAAAATAAATATAAATTGAATTTTAAACAAAAGTGGTAATAAAGCAATTATGGCTACATATGACAACAAAATCTGGCTTTTGAAAAATATCCGAGATGCTTTCATTGCCACCGATGATACGGGTTTATGTGAGATTGTTATGGCAGGAGAAGATTTCTCAAAAATATTTCAAAATAAAGCAATTGAAGACAGAAAAAAGATAAAGGAAGGAAGGTTCAGTCAATCATGCACAAGTAAAGGTGAGTACCATCCGCTATCATACATTTTCTATTCACAAATAAATCAATAAACATTTTCAACACCAACTTATGATGAGGTACTTTTTAGGTTTCCTTTACTTTCATATTTCAAGAATCTAATATTAATTTAGAAAGTAGATCTTCGTAAGCACTCTTGCAAGTCAGTATCTATAACATAAACTGTTGATTAGTACATGTTACTGAAACATCATTGGCACACTTTTATATTTTCCCAAACACAGCATTTCACATGTCCAAGTATCTTGTGTTATCGATTTATAGGGAAGGAAGGCATGGGCGATATATCAGAAGATGAAGAAGAAAGAGAAATAGTGACGCAATTTGATCCGTATCCTGATATGGAAGACAGTGAGGACGATGACCTTATGTGCGGCAGCTATATTCGCTACGAAGAGTTTGGAGGACACAGGTACCTTTCTACAGACCACAGACACTCATCAAAGTCATTCAGTCATTTGGTAATCTACTTTCGCATCTAGGTCCTAGGTATGACTGGCAAAATAAAAGTACAAAGGTTTACTTAATTAACATAGTTGTGACAGTTTTGTGATGGATATGATTCATCCTATTCAGCCAAATAACAATTTGGTGAATTATGAATTGGCCCATATGTATGTTGCTTTGAAATGTTACATTCCTAATTTTCCTTATCAACAACTATAACCTAACAACAGTTTATTAATAAATAAATATGTAATATATAAACTCCTACATACAGAGAATAAAACGAAATATAAATCCAAGTAGGGCCAAGAACATGATGGAGCTAGTACAATACTTTGAAGGAAATGAGGAAGGCCTTTGCCCAGCATTGGAACAACATAATGGGAAAAAATGCGCTTAGCATTAATTTGTTAGAAGTATGTAATTTAAGCTATTTGTTAAAAGTATTTTTTAATACTTTGTAACAATAAACTGTGATAATAAAAAAAAACATAAGTTAGAAAAAAATCATATAAATCATCCTCATCTATCTGGCCATCATATCAAAACTTGACTTATAAAACTATAACCAGGAACAAATTTTAAGAATTTATTCCAGACAAAGGTCCAACACAGCCGCACTGCTAGACAAAAAGGAACAAGCTTTAAAAAAGGCAGCTAAAATCAAAGTGGTGAAATGGGAAGACATCTACACATTAACATCAGAACAAATGGCTGACATATTCACAAAGACAGAAGTGAAAAAGGTGGAAAAGCAGAAATCGTTACTAGCAGAGCAAATAGAGAAGTGTCCAGAACTCCCGCATCGTCAGTATCTGGAGTTTGCGAAGTTCGATGGCACAGCTCAGATGGGGCTCCCTACAAAAGCGTTCAAGATATTTATGACAATACTGCCGGAGAAACATCAAAATTATCCATTGTATGTGTGTATCATTGCCAGTGCAAAAATAAAGGATCTTATTGGTTTTACATGCTATAAGTACAGGTGTGTATAACTTTCTATATTTTAATATTTTTATGTACACCTACCCTCTAGTCGAATAGCCCCATTGGGCCGCTCGTCACCCGCCGCGTGCGTCTGCGTCACTTAGGGGACTCTCATAAATAGCTACATATTATTAATATTTTTAAAAATATCAGTATTCTGAGTATAATGCCCCATTATGTATAATATTATGAAAAATTGTTAACCCTTTCCATGCGGCTGGCGTAATATTACGTTTAAACTTAAACAGTTCACCACACGATGGGCGTATTATTACGTTAACATAAAATCTTCGTTATATACGGCTAGACCAATAAGAAACTTAGTGCTCCTGTACGGCGAATGAAAACACAGCGAACTTGCATGAAACGATGGAAAAATACTCACTTATTATTATGTATATGGTTGTTGTAACTGGGTTGCATGCTTGTCATTATCCAGTTTCATTGTTATTAATATTCAAAGTCCAAGAAAAACGGTTATAATTTTGTTCTTTTTCTAATGCATATAGTAATTATTTCTTAAAAATGTAGAAGAAATCTTAGGCTATATATTTTTTACATTTTTAGACGATAATATTTATTAAATAAAAATGAAAAAAAGTACAACTTGGCATTCAGATATATAAATATCTATTACAAGTATGGCAACACCAAATTTGTCTATATAATATTGAAAACGTAATATTACGCTAACCGCGTCTGGTGACGGAATTACTATTGACGCAATGATACGCCCTCCGTACAGAAATACCATCTTATTAGGACGTAATATCTCGCCCACCGTTATGTAGTATGCCCACCTCATACAAAACCTCGTACAGAGTGTGCGCAATTGAATTAATAGTTCCGCATGGAGAGGGTTAAAATGATTTTTTGATAAACAATGTTTTTTGTTCTTACAGCATTGAACATCCAGATATATCCCTCGGATCTGTGCAAAACTATGGGCTATGTATAGCAGATGAAGACGGCGAGGTAGACTGGGCATTCCCATGCCTGGATTCTAATGAACCCTGCTCCAAATTTGGTTTCACATGCCTTGGCCTTGTAGACTTGAAGAATAAGAATGCTCTAGCGCACGCTCCCATATCAATACCGGATGATGGTGGACTTATAAGCAAAGCATTGGATGTGTTCCCAAAGGCATCAGAGTCAGGCCACAGCCATCAGAATTCTTCCAGGCATTATACTGGAGAGAGCACAATATCAGAGACAGTGATAAATGCATTACGGGCACTAAGTGATGGTTTGTTGATTTTTATTTTTATATTTTGAATGCTTTAATTTTTCAAGTTGTCTCTTTTTAAGTACTCTTTGACGTCACTTCATCATTAAGCTTACACGCAAATTTTTATGTTTACCATCTTCAAGGAGACAAGAATAGTCTCGTGCTTTTCTTTATACTAATTAATACATATTAATTGTAAACAAAAAGTTTAAAGTCCTTATCGTGAGATCAATTAGTACTGCCGCCAGGCACCGCCGGCCGGAGTTCATGGGGTCACGCGGCAGTTTTCGACGGCCGTAACTACGTGGACCCGATCGAATATAATTTTCGCAACTTTTTATCTTACGTCATACACAAATTTGGATTATGTATATGCATAGACAAATTTATTTACTTTACGAAATTTTTTCTCCAAAACAATATAATGTAAGCGTCTATAAATTTTAGAGAAAAAAGCAGCAGCGGAGAATGAACAGGACAGGATACAGTCTCACCTCATGGCGACGGAGCCGCCGCAGTACAAGACCTACCGGGTGCAGTTGCTGCGGAAAGTGCGCACAAACACCTTAGTGCAGCTCATCATATCGCTGGATAAAATCGAGATCGAGCCGCTGGTGCCGCAGAAACAATTTTGGGTAAAGCATTTTAGCTGATACATTTTACTTCTTACTTCTTTACTTTTCTCGAGGACATTTCTTCCGCAATCTGCTAGTTTCCAACAAAGATTATGAATATACAAGTAGTGTACCGAGCAACCGAGGGTAAGAGAAAGACATTAATGATACTGCGTATATTTTTTCATGGTCAGGCTTTCACTTCAAGTATATGCAATTTGAATGCAATTTTTATTTTTTTGAAGTCGCAATTAGACTATCTCGCTGTATTAAAGCGTGTAAGGCCCTTGGTTTCCAACAAGTCAAATAAGATACTTTTTTCTAAACATTAAAACGAACATTGTCTGTAAGATTTGTATGAAATAGCTAGTCGTGACGTAATACTTTCTTAAGGTCAAATAGTGCTCCTATTATCAGTTTTTCTGCAATATCAAATATAAAATCACGCTGAAAATTGCTATTGCTGACAAGTGACATTATTTTGTGATGTTTTATATCCTTATCAGTACAAAATATATTTTTTTTGACCCTGGATACTATCCAATTAGGCCTAGCCGGCCCGTTTTGCATGGAGCTGACACCGGTCTCAGTTCCCGAACCAGTCCAGCTCCTACAGGAAGCTTAGAACGCTTAAAGAAAAGATACGCTCAAGGAGATACATGAATTTTTCAGGGTTCTCCCATGTTGGTCTGGGAGAAATAAAAAAACTTAGAATTTACCAGCTGCTTCTCTTCCCACGCAGATCGTAAAAGCCGATCGAGGGAATGGGCAAAAATGCAAATCATTTTAACAGGCGATGCGGCTAGCAACCCATCACTGTATTGATTGCTTTTCCATCTTCTCGCCCACCATGACGCTAAAAGTGGCTTTTGGGTCTTGCGGCCCTGGGCTCTGCATAGAACCGCAAGACCCAAAATGCTTTGTCTGCCCCATTAGGGATAAAGACGTGATAGTACGTATGTATGAATGAATTTTTCAGAGTCCAATGCTGCCCCCATTTCAAATATTATTTTTTTGGTCTTAACCAAGCCTGCACACTTAACCTGGACCCAGAAAAATCCAAGTGTCTTTTTGACGATAAAGTCGCTGCTAATTTTTCAAGCTGCCTAAAGGCATCCGACATATCTTGACGACTGCCATATAATGATTACAGTCGAGGTCAACGGCTTATATTAAGCATGGAGGGCACGTATAAGCTGTTGGCTAGGTCAATCTTCTTCGATTGACCTGGGTCTTGGATGTTTATCTATTTATGTATTTGTTATAGAATATAGTATCGTTGAGTTACTAAAAGTGTCGAACTTACTTTGGGGCTATAATCTGTGTGACTAGTCCGTATATATTTATGATTGTATTTATTTATTTTACAGTCAAGATCGAAGTACTTCCTGCATAGTATAGACTCCATAGCGTGGTGTCAAATACTAGAAGCCAGGGCCAATAAGACCACGTTCAGGATAGTGTACTCTCCTACACACAGCGCGAGTTTCCAAGACAGAAACACCTCAGGTTAGTATTACTTATTATATCACTTTTTAACACTACACTGCACACTAAACTACAGAATGAATATAAATATTACACACAGAGCGGAATCTCCTGAGGTCCCACGCAGTATGCGGCCCCGTTCCCCCTCCTAGCACCTCTCCCCCGTTCTTGCCTGTAGCCGCCTGCTCATCACCCTCCATATATTGCGCGGGACCTTAAAGGTCACAGCACACTTATCAACTCGGAAAGGGATCGACAACGTATCGCCTTTCGCCGCACGGTCAACCAGCCGTCAACCTGACGTAGGCACGTAACCAAACAGGCTCAGTTCCGGTACGTCGACTCGCGGTCAACTCGACTACGGCTGGGCGACGCCGCGCTTACCGCTCGCCGACCGCTCTGGTCTGGCTGGCATTAGACCGAAACGGATAATTTTAAACGTAAAGTGTAGCGCACGGTTATGTCTCGGTTCACAATACGCGAGTTGGCAATTATAGCCATCAATTTTTGTTTATCTACAAATAAAAAAAACGCGGGTGGGCGGACGACGAGCCTTAAGCGCGGGGACCGCTAGTTGACCGACCAGCAAAGCGGTTCGTGAGCTGGTCCCGAGGCGAGGCGTTTACGTTACGAATCCGAATAGTGTTCGTTGCAGTACGAAGTTTCATACAAAGAATACTGAGCTGCTCGAGTTGATACGTTTACGTTCCGTTTACGAGTTGATAAGTGTGCTGTGACCTTAAGAGATTCCGTTCTTTATGTTATACTTCTGTGACTAAACCCTCATTTTTGCAGAGACAGCTATGGCAAGCTAATTTACATATTTAATTATGCCATTCAAGTAGATATTTGTAATTTATCACTTTTGGCCTTTCTCCGTGGGCCAGTGGTCAATGCGTTCGCCTTCTGATCCAAAGGTCGTGGGTTCGAATCCTACTGGTAAAGCATAGATTGTGAAAAGCTGTTCTCAGTCTGGTTAGGATATTGCAGGCTTGAAACACATGATTATTGGAAACGAAAGATGATACCGTATTTCATAAGGCGGGTCTGTCACGCGATATACTCGTACGTATGCGTGCAAAATTTCAGTTCAATCGGAAACCGGGAGTCAAATTTAAAATTTTTATTACAGACAGACAATGGGACAGATGAAACTAAAAAAGGCTTGTAAAAACAGAAAAAGCTTGTAAAAAAAAATTCATTATTCTTAGTGACATATTGTAATTTCTAGGTGGCACCAGCTTCTTCCATCCAACAACAGCATACAAAGTCCACGACTTCGAATGCGACCACGACACGGCCAAAGAGATCGTGGACAAGATAAACCTCATCCTAGATCGGAGGAACAGTCCGTGCAGACGCGAGTACAAAACTGCCAAAGAAAAGAAACTGCACACGCGACGGAGTTTCCATACGAAACATATGAGTTGAGCCAAGGAGACACGCTTCTTGAAGTATTTTGTAAGTCAAAGACTGATCGAAACTTACGCTATTGTTGAATCGGTTAAATCTGCCTTCGTTTATTGCATTGCGTAGATTCCAGAATACAAGATCCATAGACCATTGTTAATAGTAGCGTGGCCTTTGGGTCCTACGGCTCTGGGCTCTGTCTAATCCGTCAGGGATAAAGATGTGATACACTTAATCTGAGGCTATTCCAATCATTTAAGTTTATCATGTCAGCCATCTAGGTTGATAATATTAATAAAATTAACGTGGAATAAATTAATTATTAATATTTTGATAGGTTTACTCAGGTAGTCCTGAAAACTAGTCGTTTTCTTTCTGACGGCTGAATAAGGCCTATTAGTTTAAATAGTAAATCCATTGGTCCCGGTTGCCCTGATTGTAAGGCAGTCGTCAAGCTATATCAGATGCCTTGAAGCAGGTTGAAAAATCTGGCAGTATTGGCCACACATACAAAAACCAAACAAGCAACTATATCAACAATGGCTGACAGACGAAGACAGATTTATCCGATTTTAATATTTATTTAATGTAATCATAGTTCCTTTAGTTTTTATAATGTACAGTCAATAACTAAAGATGGCAAGTGGATAAATAGTACCATTCTCTCATGTCCCAATCACTGGGCACGTTAAGAATTTCAACACTTTTCATCTTGAGGTGGCATTGACTGTACCAAATTGTTTGTGAAGTTTTATTTTGATGTACCTTGTTTACGATAACGATTCAGCATTATAGAATTTGTATTACAAAAGTTGTATTTTGTAAATGCAATAGAAAATTTAATCTGACTAGTTCCTCATTTTATGTTATAGTAAAAAACCAAGTATTCAAATAAAATAATAATAAAATATGTTACTGACTATAGTACAATCACAAAACCACTGATGCAAAATTGATATTTCAAACATATTAACATAACTGCCAATAATTTGCTTGTTTGTACAAATTGTATTATATTAATTGTTTATTAAGTTAATGTTACATAAGTGAAATAATTTATTTGATTGTTCTATTTTATTTCATCTAAGTTTTATGGTATATTATAATAACCAACTGATAAGTATAAATGTTTAAAAAAAGGTTTTTTGGGAAATGTTACTTTTCAGTAAAACTATAATCTTTTATCTCAAAATAAAATATATTTCTTAAATATACTGCCATTTTTATCTCTAGGTTTTAGCTCAAATTATTTGTTGAATTTAATTGTATCTAATGAAATTATTTAATTCCAATTGTATGAATCGAATTTATGTAACACTGATGAAATATAATTTATTTGTGATCTGAAAATGAAATATTGAAATAAATTGTTACAAATTACCCACGTTTTTATTTCACACTTTATACAGATACATTTACACGTCTTTATCCCTGATGGGGTACACTACAGAGAGCCCAGGGCCGTAAGGCCACGATGAAAAAAGGAATCAAAATAGTGATGGGTTGCTAGCTATCATAATTCAAATCTCGTATGTACAAAATCATAACCTGCGATAAAGAAATTCGTTCTATGTTAAACCACATTAATAAAATTAATCTTGTGTATCAACCTGAGGGCATGCAAGAAGAGAGTATGTTATGAGTGTAGAACTTGTAGGCAAAGCAAGAAAAAGCTAACAGAACCATCAATGGAGAAAATAGATAGTGGATTTACATACAAAACGGAAACTCCTAGGGTTCTCGCCTTGTAAAGGGCGTTGAGCGGGCGGCTGCAGGCACCTGCAGCGTCTACAAGGCAAGAACGGGGAAGCGGGACGCAAATTGCGCGGAACTCGGGAGTTTCCCTTCTGTGTTTAATACTTATATTGATTCTGTGCTACTACTGGACTATAGACTAGACATTATGGCTGCTGTCTTTTTTTGCTTTTTTACGACACCTGTAGCAAAAAATCTATGAGAGGAAAAGGGAGTTCACAGCCTGCATTCTTTTCTGAGGACATACAGATATGATAGTATACAACAAACAGTTCACTACATCTATATATTTTTTTATAATGTGGCAAATAGTTCTGTTGCCAGTTACATGAAGAAATGTTCGAACTTGCCCAACCATTTTCTGAGTCAAAATCTATTGTGCCCAGGCTTGTGAATTAAGAATAACTTGCTTAAGCAGCATAGGATCTCATGATCCCAGTACTTTAGGAGTTGTAAGAAATAATAGAATAAGTAAGAATTGATAATTGGTTTATTCAGTTTCACTTAAGATTATAAAGTATTTATGCAACAAACACATATATTATAAAAATAATCTAACTGCCTGCTTCTTTTCTTCCACTGTTTCAACCATCTTTAGAAATTTAGTTTAAAAAATATCTTTGTGAATATTATTTTAGGTAATAAACACACTGCACGGCCCCCCACTGTGTAGTGAGGGGCCGCCATACAAAAACGATGCGCAGGGACGCAGTGTTAGTGTGTAGTCTTATGGGTTTTTCTCTATCCAAATTAAGATACTTGCATACAGTACAACACCTACCACCACCAACACACACACCACCAGTGGAATGTGTTAATCGCCTAAGAGCAAGAGAAGTTATAATGAAATGCATCTTCTTTTTTTTATCTCAATTTGCTTATAGAACTTCCAGAACATCTATAAGCTTCTTCAACATATCTTTATTTAATTCATAAATAGTCTGTTTCTGTCCATTAGCTGTATTTGTTGTAAGTAAAAGTTGAAATAACGGATATTTCAATGTTTTCAGTTCACTGGTTCCCAACACCATCTTCAAGCGCCAATCAAAGTCAACTAGAGTCTCGCCAAACCTACTATTGTGTTGTAGAAGTGTGTTGTACAGTATTTGTGAACTCTTTTGCTTTAACACTGTAAGAAACCATGCAATTCTGTCACTGTTCCATGGTTTACACTGTAATTCATTACCCACTTTACTGACATCAAAGTTATTTGATGATATTAACTGCTTTAGTTCCTCTTTGGCTTGAGTAATGACATTATTTTCTATGTTCATAGAAGATTGACTGCTGTGCAAATTATTAATAACTTCCTCTGATGCCTGAAAAAAAGTAAGTGTATAGATCACCAATTAATAGTAGCATGAACTTGGTAGGATTTTTAATGATTTTAAGTTAAGCCCTGAAGAGGAGGTAGAGAAACCGCTTCTCTTCGAATATTGTAAGTCTTAATAAATAAAATAATTTATAATTATACTCTCTTCTAATACTAAATGGGAGTTCTTTCTCAGATTCCTCTGCAGCCACACTACTCTACACTTAATTATCATCATCATCATTTCAACCGCATAACGTCCACAGCTGGACAAAAACATCTCACAAGGATTTCCGAAATGATCGACCTAGAGCGGCTTGCATCCAATCCAGCGCCTTCCACGCCACCCAGTTTTTATCAAGTTGTTATATGGAAGATAGTTACATTTCTAAATTGATCTTCAGACTCCAATTCAAATAAACGATTCATTGCAGCAATAATATTGAAATTCTAGGATATAAATATTAAATACTCCTGCTTTTGTGGTTTGTAATTGTAAACCACAAATTATGTTGTAAACAAAATGTTTCGTGTTTTCTTTCCAGTTGTGACATTGACATATAATTTTTTTTATTTTTCCCTTTATACAGGTACAACCGTACAACAAAGAATTGTATAGCATACAGCCAACTGTTCTGATACACAGTTAAAGTACTAATTTTAAATGCAACGACCATTTCAACAAGATGAAAATATATTTTTTTAAACAAGCTTTATCTACAACGATGACCTAAAAAAGTTAAAGTCAAGCAAGACGAATCGATCGAGCTCAAAGTCTGTGTTACTTATATCGCCTCATGGCATCTCTGTGATAAAACTATTTTCACAGAGATGCAGACGTCTCCCAACTCCAACATCAGATCAACTCCATATCATCATAGTATTACTTTAATGGCCCGCTATTTAAGAATGCATTGCAAACTTCAGCTCAACCGGAAACCGGGTTAAAAACTTGCAAGATTTGATTACAGACAGACAGACAATGGGTGGGACAGGTTGAAACTAAATAAAAACTTGTAAAATTGAAGAATCTTCTGCCCCTATAATCTTCAAATCCGTCGTTTTATTTCATTATGTCTAAATAAAGGGGATTTTTTTCACTAGACGCAGATTTTAAGTCAAATCAACAAAAAATCCTTTTTAGAGGTCCATTAATAAAAAAACTTTTAGTAATATACATATCCATGCCAAATACGTAGACTCAGACTAGAACCATGGACGGACAGACAGACATGACAAAACTATAGGAACCCTATAAAATGAAAGACTTGAAGAGTTAGTAGATAGGTATTTATTGTTAAAATATTTACATTGTAAGCTAAGATGCTTTAAATTCGTTCTGTTCAGAAATGAATCTATTTTATGGCAGTGTTACAAACTATTTGTTAGATGAATATGGCCTTAAAATAAATACTTATTGCATTTCACCATTACATCCCTTACCATCCTAATTGTACAGTTATTCCGGTGTTGCTACTCCTACTGGTTCTACTGTACTGTTTTCTAAAATATGTTCTGAAACCTCATTGATCTTCTGTTCACAGTATTCCAATATCAAATCATCAAGTTCATTTGCTCTCCTGTATAATGCCCGGATCTCCTTCATTGATTTGTGTAGTTTCTGCTGACTGTCTATAAGTTTTGAGATATTTGGCTTTCCGTTAAGAAATTCTATGTCCTCTTTCGAAAGTGCCGCCAAGGACATGGATATAGATTTACTTGATGACCTCGCTGCTACCTCATATTGCCTGTAAGAATACAAAATATTCATTCCGTAATTATTAAAATTAGCACCAGTGTGTCGGGAGCCAGTGCGGTGTATGGGCCTGTAGTCACATTTGCCTTGATGAAGACCTCCGGATAAGGTTGAAACAACTCGGCAGTACATGAGTAACCCGTTAACTAATTTTAATTATGTCTGTGTCTCACATTAGTTTTAATAAAAAAAAGTGCTGTAATTTTTCTTAACCGGTAAAGACCCGGACGACATTTATAAATGTCTACGTTCATTGTCTTACTATTGTGTCTGGTATTGGTGGTAACGGAACGGTTAATTAATTTTTTTCAAAACAAGGATATGGAAGACCGTATGATATGCTTTAGAAGCACTATAATTGTACTTAGGTGATGGCTAATTTTCATTGGTTAATAACTCGAATTGATTGATGTCTCTCCCTATGCAGGCTAACAAAGCAAAGAAAGCTATAAGTAGATAAAGTGGTTGTTACGCCAACTGTGGCCCACATACTGTATATCGACTGTACATTACTTTATCGACTAGTAAAAACAGCATGCGTTACGGAAATCTCTCACACCCCCAAATCTGTGCCAGAACAGCCAGTGAAACTGAACCTTGAGAGATAGACATAAGTTGAAGAAGGCTATGTTTATCTTGTGACAATGGGTATTGAAACTTGAGCATTGGCAGTGTACTACGTGGTCTACATAGTAACTACAATGCAGAAATTTCAGTAAATTTATGTAGCTCAATTTGCTTTGTCAGTATGTAGCTTACAAGCGTACTTTTCTTTCTTTTTAGTACAAAAGGATATACTTACTCTTTCAGGTCATCATATTTGTGCCGTCTGCTCTTTACTTCCTTCTTCCACTGCTCTTTTTCCAATAATAATTTGTCATAATACCTGAAAGTAAATAGATACATGGGTAAGTATGTAGACACTCAACACAATCCTATAAACATTAATTTCCTTTCTGCATAGTTTGAGAGTCCATAATTTCAAGCTATATTAGTTTCTAAGTAAAATAGTAAAAGTATAATTACTGTGATAGTTGTTGATTACGTTTTTCATTTACTTCTGCGTTCTTACGAGCATTCTGGTCAACATTCTCTGATAAAAATTGCGGCACTGAAATGAATATAAAAACATCAATAAAACACAGGAAACCGGCGTGATAATATGTATGCATCAATGTTACACCCGAAACACTAGATAAACGAGGACTGAAATGTAAGAATTTGATAACTTTGAGACACAAACTGTATTAAAAGTCTATAAGGGCAATTTGAACACACCAATGGAGTCCCTCCTTTCAAAGAAAGTGGAGCGTCGCCGCCGCGGTGGCGACCGAAAAGAATTATGTACTTCCTTCTCATTTGCAGAATCTTCCATTATTTAGATTTGTAATGAGATTCACACAAAATCACAAATTACAATAAAATTATTTCAAAACAAACGGACGCCATTCAATTTACCGTCAGTCAACAATAGTGATGTCAACGCTGATTGACAGTTGACACACAATATGAATCGAGTCGAGCTATCTTTAAGGGCCTGCTAGACGGTTGCCAACAAGCCTTCCGACGTGTTGACCTTGGTCGATGCCTCGTCGGCGCCGAGTCGCCGACCGTCGGAGTGTTGCGGCTACACGGTCGGGTCGGTCGGCCGACCGCGCTTTGGCGTCAGTGTGTTTAGAACTCGCAGACTGACAATATCTCGTAAAATGACTACCAACCTATCGAAATTTCAACGAGTTGGCGTGGTTTAAGTCCTATTGAGCTCAATAGAATAAAAAAAGGAAACGTCGGATATGGATATGCGAAAGTTTCATCCCTTAGGAAAACAGAATTTTTAATATTTTTTTTAAGTTAGTGGCACATCGCGCCACTAACTTAAAAAAAAATATTAAAAATTTCTTCAAGCCAAACCACCGCACGGATTTTGATAAAATATATGTCAAATGAAAGAAAATTACATAATCTATCATTAAAAAATATTGTAAAATGATGCCCCAAAATAAGATGTTTATTTTTTTGGAAAAAAATGAGCTCTACTAGCTTTTTCCTTAATTTTATTTAAAAAAATTATCCATGGGATATTTTTTGGTTAATTCATATTGTGGCCTATTAAATACAGTATTTTATAAAGAAAACTGCATGTTAATATCCTACATTTTAGGGAGATATAAAATTAAAGGAAACGCATTGGGATTGGGACGCCGCCATCATTATGCATGCACAACCGCACGCGTCGACTCGTTCTCGCGAATGGCCTAGCGCGGTCGGCAACAAGCGGCTACACGGTTGCCAACCGGCAGTCCCGACAGCGGTCGGGAGCGCACGCCCGACGACCAAGGGCGTTGGAATGTCAAACGAAATTTTGTCGCCAACAGCCGTCTACACGGTCGGACCCGACCAAGGTCACCTGGTCGGAGGTGCTTGTTGGCAACCGTGTAGCAGGCCCTTTATTTATTGATCGATTGTCCACGTATAGAATTTTAAGATTTTAACTTTAAAATTCTGATTCTGGACGCACAGAATTCCGTGTACGAATGGGGCATGTTGTTAACGTCTCTACTTTCGTGGGCATGTTACATTGTCAATAATATGTGGTAATATTAATGGTGTAATAGGCCGTATCGCGGTATCGTGATAATATCACAAATTATTCAAAAGTCTTGAAATCCGCGATACACAGGGGGCGTGGCTTCAATATCATTGAAATGTAAGCGCACCAAGATATTTTTTTCTGTCAGTATTTGCTCGCAGTCATGGAAAACAGTTTTGTCAAGTTTTTAATGCACATGCAAGTATTATTGCTACAGCAGCCTTTTTAGGGTTCCGTAGCCAAATGGCAAAAACCGAACCCTTATAGATTCGTCATGCATGTCTGTCTGTCTGTTTGTCTGTCTATCCGTCCGTATGTCACAGCCATTTTTTTCCTAAACTACAAGAACTATACTGTTGAAAATTGGTAAGTAGATGTATTCTGTGAACCGCATTAAGGTTTTGACACAAAAATAAAAGAAAAACAAAAAATTTTGGGGGTTCCCCATACTTAGAACTGAAACTCAAAAATTTATTTTTCATCAAACCCATACGTGTGGGGTATCTATGGATAGGTCTTCAAAAATGATATTCCTCCCCCCGTAACTTCTAAAATAAGGGAATTATAAAACTAAAAAAAATATATGATGTTCATTACCATAAAAACTACCAGCGAAAATTGGTTTGAACGATATCTAGTAAGTAGTTTTATTTTTAATACGTCATAAATCATAAACGGTAATTTACCTTTCATTCAATCAACTCAAATATAAAAATTAAAAAAAAACATACTGCAAGACTTTTATATTATGTTATTTGCTGCTACGGTACCCTTCATGGGCGAGTCCGTCTCGCACTTGGACGCAGAATATTGCTGTGTTTTTGCGATATTCGATTCATTAAAAATGCCGTCATGTGCCGTTAAATGGTGTAGAAGCCATACAGACATAAAAACACAGGACTCGCCTTTCATAAACATTTTGATAACAATTAGTTTCAATTCTTTTACAATCTGAATATTCCGTACGTCTGTTTCCAGCCTATCACCTAAACTTTTCATTCATCAATTTATGTGGTCGATTCGCTCAACGACTCAACGATTACAACACTATCGTACATTTTTTCTTAAGTTTTTTTCATGTGTATGTTTTAATGAGGCAAAAGAAAAGGAGGCGATCAACCACGTACCCCGGCATCACGCTTGCCGATTTTATTTTTAGCTTTGTTTACATTACAATAAATAAATTTTCTTATAAATATGAGATTTTGTGTGAGTACGTTTAGTGCGGGGTGTGATTTATGGCTGCTGGCTTCACCTTCAGAGAGCCTTTGGTTTTTTTAAGCTAATCTTAGCTGCCGGCTCTGCTAGGCATGGTATTTTTGAATGCTGTATGCTCTCTCACTCACTGTTTGTTGAAGTTGTGATTCAGTGGTTCTAGCTGGAGCTGCATATCAAATAGTTGGCGAAAATAAAAGGAAGTAAGTAGTATATTATTTTATTTATTACTATTAAATTAGTTTTTTTCTATATTGTTTTTTTTTTCACTGAAAAAGTTAAAATATAGGTACCACATTTTTCATATGCGTGAAATGGAATGCATCTATGTTGAGTTTGACGTTTCTTTGCTATACACTCGGCAAACCTACGATTTTTCTTAATTTTTCAACAAATTTTAGCTAAACTTGTTAAAAATAAAATGTTTTGTTCTCGTCAGAGAACCTAATATTCAATGGGTAAGACAGATAAAACTATTTCATGGTAGTTTTTGCTATTTATATGGTTAATTTCCTCGAATCGACTGCGATCGCAGTGGTGTTTGTGAAGTAAATATTTTTTATGATGTTTCTCCACAGCATACAGTGATGGAGTTCAATGAAATTCACAGAAATGAGGTATTAGACCCCGTAGATGTTGATTTTTACCCGGAGCAATCTCGAAGTCCCAGCCCGACGCCTGTGTTAACAACTAATGTGTGTTGTGATTTGGAAGACATTTTGAGCGACGTAAGTATACCTGGAAATATATATTTTTCATCACTAAAACATTATTGCGGTAAAACGTTTGTGATTGGTAACACAGGTACTATAAATTACAAAATTACAATATTCTAGTTTCATGGAATTACATTCCTGCTAGGTATTTGGTTAATTAGTTTTTTAATTATATGTAATTAACTTCATTAACAAACTGGAACTCATAAGAATCATAAAAAAAAACAGTTAACACAAAAAGTATTCAAATCAAATTTTCAAAGTAAATATATTTTATAGGACACAATACCTGGTGTATAGTTGAAAGAAAGGAGAGATCTTTGCCCAGCATTAAGATACCAAATCAGGCTTAAAAAAATATGGCCTACTGTTTACACAAGACTTCTGAGAAACATCATGCATTTTCTATGGGCAACTACTTTCTTCAAATCAAAAGTACTGAAAAAGATATAAATTTTTAAGTGTAAAAATTTTAACACCTTGAATAACATGTAAAACCCTGGTGACACAAAACAGTTAACAATTTAGTACATCTGCAATAATGTCAATCAACAACAGTCACCATATTTTTTATAAAAAAAAATAGCTCTGTAGCCCACCCCATAGAACATGTCTTTCAATAGGTTTCCAAATTTGGAGTGATCCCAGGTTTCCACAAATGAAATGTATTTTCAGGCAATATCGGAATCTCTCCAAACCTCCCTCCGAGCGAGTCACAGCCAGCTGATCAACCAAGAGCTTAACATTAGACCGGAAGCTAACATTGAGTCAAACGTCCCTGAGGGGTTGGATCTCTACAAAGTTATCTTTGAGGTTGAGAGCGATTCTGAAACAAGAATGGGAGATGCGGATGGAACAGCTGTCCAAAATAACACAGGGAAAGAAGGGGTCAGTATACAAACAATATTTTTTTAAACAGACTTCCCAAAAAGAGGTTTTTAATTTGTTGCTCCCGTTTTTGATGTTTATTCAGAGACGCCTAGACCAATTTGGAAAATTATATTTTGTATGAAAGGGTGTACTTGTAAGCTGCTCTCATACAAATTTTATCAAACTCGGTTGTGTAGTACAGGGGTGAAGTCTGTTTTTAGTTTAAAAATTCATACTATTATTCTTTCTAGTTGATTGGCTATACAAAACTTACTATTGCATTTGCATCTTAACTTAATTTGCAATTCAAAACAGTAAAATATTGGTTTTATATTATGGTTACTGTGCTTGTTCCTATGCATTTTGTATTGATATAATATTCTTGTCACCTTGCAATGAATCATAACTTGTTGCATGTTATGACATGATAAAATCTTTTTGTCATTCATGTAAATTATATGTCTAGTTAGGTAGATTCAAGTACTGTTTTTTACAATTGATTTATGAAAATTCATTCTGATCCTGGATAGGAGAGCCACTGTCATTTTATACTTATTAGCCATTCAGACGAGAATTTTAATCATGTCAATAGACAATGCAGCTAGCAATCCATTACTTCTTTGATTTATTTTAGGGTTCCATATCCAAATGGTAAAAACGGGACTCTATTACTAAGACTTGGCTGTTCGTCCATCCGTCTGTCACTAGGCTGTATGACTTGAACCGTAACAGCTAGACTGTTGAAATTTTTACATGATAGGTAGATTCTGTAGTTGCCAAAACATTAAATACTAAAAGCGGAATAAAATACATATTTTAGGGGCATCCCATACAACAAACGCGATATTTTTGTTTTACGCTTGATATTAATGACAGACATTCACAGAAAAATAAGTTGTATAATTTGTATTACTTAAAAATAAATATTTAAGGGTGCTCCCATACAACAAACGTGATTTATTATAGATAATGCAATGGTACGAAACAATTCGTGCGCGAGTCCGACTCGCCCTTGGCCGCTTATTCCACCTTCACGCCCACCATCACGCTAAGAACGGCCTTTGTGTCTTGCGGCCCTGGGTTGTGTACCGCATTATAATGTGTGATTTGACCGTAAAAATAATTGGCCAAGTGCGTGTCGGGCCACGCGCAGTGTAGGGTTCCGTAGTTGTAAATGCCAACTTTGAGTTCATGCCACTAAAAACGGCCAAAAAACAAATTTTCTTAATCTGAGTACATTTTATAAGTTAATCACCTATAACTTTTTTTAATTTGTTAACCCTACTTAGCTCTTATAGTTTTTCTTTAAACTACATTATATATACTATGACTGTGATTTTTTCCACTTGTCCATATATAACCGTTTAGCAAATAGATGGGGGGGACACGTGACTTTAACAAAAAAAATCACTTTAAACCTAAATATTTCAGACTCGGATCCCTAAATCGAAAAATTGTGTTCCTAAACTTACAATATTTTTAAAATATCTATTCAACGATACCCCACACAATGTGTTTGCAATGGCAGATACCCTAAAAAAAATTTATTTCCATATTTTATTTTACGACCTTTTTGCCATGATTAATATACATATCCATGCCAAATTACAGCTTTCTAGTACTAGTACTTATAGTTTCTGAGTAGGACCGCGGACGGACAGACACAGACAGACATGGCGAAACTATAAGGGTTCCTTGTTTACTACGGAACCCTAAAAAAGGGGTCGAAAAAAAGTCTTTATTTTTCTTATCTTCTAAGTCTGTATTTAGTATACAATAAAACATTTATTGCCATTGTAGGTAATATAAGTAATAATGAACAAAACAATTCGCCTCGGTGTAACAATGCAATAAAACTGGCTTTACCTGCCTCACCACAATGCACGTCATCTGCGTCGTTTGAATTTATTTGACCGTAAACCGAGAAAGTGGGGCGCCAATTCCCGCCTTAAATTGGTTAACGCGGGCCAAGTTCGCTGGAGGATGCATTGTTAGGTATTTTTCATCTTGTTAGTATGGTATTACATATCTAGTGTCTTGTTATCTTATTGCTAAGGGGTTAAATGTTTTTCATGTGCATGTTTTGTCTTTGGGTCATCCTAGAGTTTATTTTTTTCTATTTTAAACCTGTTTCGTTAGCCCATTGTTGTCCTAGTTGTCCTAGTTTGGTTAGGTTAGGACATTGTAGGCTGATCACCTAATTGTCTGATAAGTAAGATGATCCGTGCTTCGGAGGGCACGTTAAGCCGTCGGTCCCGGTCACTGTCTTTGACATTGGTCGTTACCTAAAACCATGTCAGAGGCCTTTAAGGCGGTTTAAAAACTCTGATACTAGTGTTAGTCACTAACACACACGATAAGAAGAAGAAGCCCATTGCTGGGTGTATATTTAAGGGTTCCATACTAAAATGGCAAAAGGATCCCTTTACTATTTTAATATAATGTAACATCTTGTAAAACCGTGATTTGCGATAAATTCTGATTCCCTTCTGTAACCGCTCAGTCCAAGGATTCAGTCTGTCACAGCTGCAGGTATATGCTATCGTTTTAAAATTTAAAAGCGTTTCTGAATAATATCAACCAAATACATTAGCTCAAACTTACGCTTGGTTAAGCGGATGGGGATCGACGCTGGGCAGCGTGCTTTACTGCAGGTAGCCGATTTTTTGTCACAACTAAAGGGCTCCTTTGCTGATTAAAACAACACGCAAAACTTAAACGGCTCATTCGAAGCGCATTCCGGAATGAAATGACAATATCTGCCCGCCGCGCGCCGCGTCCTCTCGCTCGTTCGGGCCTCGGTTAACATCAACTGCGTGCCTCGCCGTTTGTGTAAGTACCATGCAAACGGCGATGGCGGGAGACAAGCGATGGCCGCCATACAGTTTGCGATAATAGGTGTCACGACAGGGTCCGAAATATGATTGTAATTAGTCCGTCTTTTAGATTATGCAGAAATAATGGATCCATGTTTTCGCTCCCATGCTGGTCTGGGAGAAACGAAAAAACTTAGAATGTACCAGCTGCTTCTCTTCCCGCGCAGATCGTAAAAGCCGATCGAGGGAATGGGCAAAAATGCAAATCATGTTAACAGGCGATGCGGCTAGCAACCCATCACTGTATTGATTGCTTTTCCATCTTCTCGCCCACCATGACGCTAAAAGTGGCTTTTGGGTCTTGCGGCCCTGGGCTCTGCATAGAACCGCAAGACCCAAAATGCTCTGTCTGCCCCATTAGGGATAAAGACGTGATAGTATGTATGTATGTATGTTTTTCAGTTTACCAAAAAAGTAATAATTCACAAAGATACGGAGCGTCAAAGTTCCGGAGTGGGGTTTGCGACGTCACACTTAAGTAAAAATCGTGCTTAAGTGTGACGTCACGCGAAATTTCAATGCGCTCTTTGTCATTTTCCGTCTTATTATAAAACGCTGACTATCTTTGTTGCTAGGTTTAAACCATTATTCGACCAAATCAAGCTGACATTTTCAGATGAGGCAATGGCATATTACTAGATGTCAACTTGATTTGGTCGGATAATGGTTTAAACCTAGTAACAAAGATAGTCTGCGTTTTATAATAAGACGGTTTTGGTTTCACAGAGAAAAGAAAAAATACGTGAAAAATATTTTTAATTATCTAACCAATGGGCCAAAAATATTTTTCCATTCGTCATGCCTATTAAGCGAGAGTATCTAGTCTGAGAAGAATTATAATATTTATCAACTCTCGCCCTAAAGACTTTATGAATTGTTATGATAAGTTTGCATCGCTTTCGTGGACCATCCGGTATCTGCGACGTCGTCAGTTTGTCCCATCTGTTATCTGTTTGATCCAATCAAATAAAAAGTATTTTTTTTCATACTGACTAGAGTTTGACTGATTTAGGTACCTAACAACTATGTTGTGATTAGATTCTTCTAAATATAAAAAGTATTTTTGAAATTTTAAAATTTTTTCTATCTGTATATTTGTTGTGAATTTTTGTTATCTGCCGGTATATCTTATCTAATTATCTAATAGATAGGTACTTGTTTGATTTCTTATCAGTTGCAGTATTTGATAAAATTACTCGTATTACGTATTCAAAACAATGCCGATCAATTCACTTTGCAATATGTAGCCAATCAGGACAGAAAGCCATCTTATGGCAGGACTCATGAGGGAAATTGTATAAGTAGGTACAAGACAATAACAGGTTTACAAAGCAGTGGTGGTATATAAGCGGCTTAGGGTTGGGCTGCGTCTGTTAGCACGAAGCAGGACTTTGAGTGACAGAAAAGAAAAGGAGCATGTGAAAGTGCTGTCCCAACCTTTAGATAGTTACTGGCTCGAACAGCCAGTAGAGTACAGTACAGCTCGTACAGTCTGTGAGGTATGACTTCGATACTCACTAAAGCGACTGGTAGGTACCTCTGTGCTTGTACACATCTCTTTCATCTACCAGCACTTCTCTTTATTAGTGGGTGAAATAATAGACTAAGAGGGGGCCGTATGCAACCCTGCCTCATTGAGTAGCAAAATGTGACATACGAAGGGTGTTGCATTTTAAAAAGATATGTGTTAATATAGATAGATAGATTAATATACAGGGTTGCCTGGGCAAAACCTGGAGTATTTTGTACAGTCAGAAAAAAATTGTTAATTTTTCGGTTGTAAATTATCTCATCATTCATATAAGTAGTACTTTCGATTGTCTTTATCAAGAAGTGCCAAAATGTATAGAAGTGGCCTTACCTAATTCTGGCACTTTCGTGAGTCAGGCTGATTCTGAGGTGGACAATTTTTTTAAAAAATACCTCGTCAAGTAGCAAAATGAAACTCGTGCCATTCGATAGTTCTATTCATCCTCTCAATAATTAATTTAGGTTGCCGTCCCTAAACCTAGAGTTTTTCTTAGTCGGCCCAGTTTTATGTTGAAACAAAAATTGACTGATGCAAGAACAACGTGGAATTGAGTCTAGTGGATGGTAAATGAGGTTGATAAGATGTAATGACAGATGTTGATTTATATTATAAACAACCTTGAAGAGGAGAAAATACGAATTGGGCCCAAAGTCAAAGTTCCAGCTATCAGGCGACTATGATTTTTATAGTCAGTACTACTAATGGTTATCATTTGTCAGTATAGCAAGAAACTTGTGGGGTTATTCCACAAGTTTTTTAAATAATCACTTTTTTGCTGACTGTACAAAAAGCTCCAGGCTAGGCCCAAGCAACCCTGTACATGAATACTATCTTTTTAATATGCAACACCCTACATATGTCACATTTTGCTACTCGATGAGGTAGGTTTGTCTCTTAGTCTATGGCTATGTCCCATTTGTAGTTACATAGCAATATCACAGTTTAGTCAACGTCTAAAGACCAAGTCTGTACCTTGTATATCAAAAATCAAGAACCTATATTACGAATAAAAAAGCTACAGAGGCGGTGCAAGGCGTGGGTGACGTGAGCCACCGCCCTGGTTGTTATTGTTTTCTGTATCTGCAAGTGACCAATATATGAATAAATCGCTGGTCAGTCGAGTTACTTATTTATTATTTAAAAATCATCCAATTTAATTGACTAGCCACACACGCCGCGATAAACTTTTTATTGACTGTAAAATGCGAGTCGTTAATTGTTAGTGGCAGTTTTGTATTAACACGTCAATCATCGTAAGAAATTGGGACACGCTTCGCTTGAAATATAGAATAAAATAGTAAAAATTGTTTGTTTTATAAACTTTCGCGCATCGATTTTTATACGGAACATTTCTATTTAATTTCAAGAGAGTGACATGCTTCTGGTACTGCCTGATACTACGAAGGACGTTTGAAACGTAAGGCTTATTAATTCAATGAAAAATGTTCAAACTAAGCACCATTACTTATCAATCTGATGAAAATTAATATGTAGCGTGCAGTTTTAGTTGTTTCATTGTCATCCTGAGGGAGTTGCAAACGTTGATGATCGTGCACGCCTGTACGTTGTTGTGTTACGGCTGAACCGCTTTTTATCAAACATAGTTACGTGGACGGTAAGAAAACTAGCTTTCCCGTAAAAAAAAACCGCATCGAAATCAGGTCATCCGTTCGAGAGACACATAGTCAGACAGACATAAACTTATGTATAGCACCTCTCTTTTTTGTTTAGGGTTAAAAACACTTAAAATATAAGTCAACGGCTGATGCATTGTAATGTAAGTAAAGTTTCATACATAAATAACATTTCGATAAAAAAAAAAAAAAGAAAAAAGTATTGGACGTCTCATAAAATTTGTATAGGTGCTCAACTTTTTTAACTTTGCCTCTAAGATAAAATTACATCTTCCAAGTAACCAATCCATGATAATGAAATCAGTATCATGGACTAACGACATTTAAGTACATTTTCAAACTGTTAAACATCAGTAAAAGTTCCTCCGTAGAATGTAAACCAGGGTATCAATTGCACATTCTTTTATAGTTTGAACTCGTAAAACCCCATATGTACCTCGCTCATCAATACAAAACATTGGTTTTCAATTGAGTTTTGTTCATACGATACCCCACTGAAAAATACCAGTTATTTGAGACGAGTTGCTATCAACATATAACGACGATGAATTGATTGACCACACCGGGTGTCCAGTAGCAAATTTTAATGACATTTTACGTGTGCAATTTGCAAAAGGGGCAAATTACCAGAATTTTTTCACAAAGGTATACTACGCATACTACATAGCAAAATAAATCTTATTTTTGAGGTCTAAAGGTCATTATTGAAATAAATAAAATCGACCAATTAAACCAATTGTTTTTAATGTAATGTAAATGTTGAATTAGTGGTTTATTTTGTGTGGGTTTGGCGACATCGGTTTCGATACAAACTTTTCAAGTAGCACTATCAATATCACAAGTAGTTCTATCTCTACAAACACTTAACTACTTTTTAATAAAATATGTTCTTTCACAAATCAAAAATAATACTGATTTTTCATTTGATTGATTTGATAATTATTCCATCTTCGCCCACCATCTTCTTTGGTCTTTTAGTCCTTTGGGTCTTATGGCCTTTAGCTCCGTCTGGCCCATTAGGGCTACCAATAGACGTGTTAATGTAATGTCTTCCTCTAACTAGGCCCACGACCGGCGCAGGACACACTGAAAAGACGTAGGGCTTGGACGGGGCGCAGACATGTCTCTTCTGCGACGGCAAGCAAAGGTTTCATACGAAATGTATAGAAACGTCGCGTCGCAGAACACACAGAAAGGACGGGGTATGGATGGGACGCCCGTCTGCAGCGCTTAGATAGCATTCTTTACCCCTAAGACCTAAGACCCTGAGACCTATACTAACAACCATAAATACCGCGCACATGCAATCAAGCGTCAAGGACTAAAGTGTGATATCTTTACAAAATCCAATAAATGACTTAACGTTAAACAAATCTTCAATTATCTAATAAAGCAGCATGTTTGAGATAGCTGTCGGTTGTTTTGGTTCGCCTCCATTGTGCGCTGGCCGGCTCGGTTGACGGTCAGTGGTCAATCAGATCCGGACGCGGTCGACTTGTAAGATTGCACTATGTAACAATGTCGCACAAATTGTTCATACAACGATTTTAGTTATTATAAAATGTGTAAAATCGCGCAAGTGTATTGAAAACGTGTTGATGTTCCGATAAAAAATCTTTAGTTTAGGATGAACAATCCTTGTGAAGTGTTGTCGAATTTTATGCAGCGTCTAATCGTTCATACGAGGGGGGGTCAAAAAGTTCGCGGAACGGAGGGGAAGGGGGGTGAAATAAAATACTGTACTATTTTTCTTTTTCAATATATTCCCCCTTAAGTCGAATACATTTTTCAGATCTCTCTATTAACTTATTAATACCGTCGAAAAAAAATGATTTGTCTTTGTCCTCAAAATAGGCCGAAATCGCCGACTTGACTTCTTCATCATCGGAAAATTTCTTCCCCCGAAGCTCTTTTTTTAATTTGGGAAATAAAAAATAATCACAGGGGGCTAAGTCTGGACTATAGGGAGGATGGTTTAACATTTCGAAGCCACAGTGATGAAGGGCAGCCATCGCAACGCGGCTCTTGTGTACCGGTGCGTTGTCATGCAAAAGCAGCACACCCTTTGTCAACTTTCCCCGCCTTTTCTCCTTGATTGCTTCTTTTAATTGTCTTAGTAGATTAGCGTAGTATTCTCCCGTTATAGAAACACCCTTATCTTTATAATCTATTAATAAAATACCCTCTGTATCCCAAAAAACAGTTGCCATGATTTTTCCAGCCGATTGTGACACCCTGTATTTCTTAGGGGGGGGCTGACCCTTTTTATGCCACTGCATAGACTCTTGCTTCGACTCAGGCTCATAATGATGAACCCAAGTTTCATCTGCAGTAACAAGTCTTGCAAAAATTCCTTCCTTGTCGGCGCTACAGAGGTCTAAAAACTCCTTTGAATACTCGACGCGCAGCTGTTTCTGTGGTGGTGTGAGCATTCTTGGCACCCATCTTGCGCTGACTTTTGACATCCCAAGATTGTCGTGTAGAATATTTAAAATGGTTGTAGGTGATACTCCAACCATTTCTGCAAGTTGTTTCTTCTTCAAACGAGTATCCTCCAGTATAAGATTCTCCACTTTTTCAACGATGTTTGAGGTGGTGGCCTCAATCGGCCGTCCTGAGCGAGGGTCGTCTTCAAGAGACTCTCTGCCTTGCTTGAAAAGGCTATTCCACTTGTACACCATGGTTTTCCCAGGGCAAGAGTCCCCGTATACTGATAACATTTCTTCCAAAATTTTCTGAGGTGGTTTTCCTTGCTTAGTGAGGAACTTTATGACGGCACGAAACTCGATTTTTTCCATGTTCAAGTTTTTCTTCCGGATTCACTTGTTTGATCGACGACAGGTCAAAGGTTATTGACACAATCAGGTTCAAACTTGGCATATATACTCACAAAGAGTTGCTCATTAGTTACTACCTGCGGCAGGTCCCCCACCCCCCGCTATCCCCTCCATTCCGCGAACTTTTTGACCCCCCCTCGTATTAGGATGACCCTGACAGTGTATAAAATCGTGCCATTTTGTGTACTTTTTCGACATGCAATTTTCAGTTTTGTTGAACCTTATAGTCACTTTTTTTCATTTTGGACCAAATACCTTATAAAGCAGTTAAAAAGTGTGCAAACTCGTGTCACTTTATGTGCTTAAAGACATGTGTCATTCCTAATTGTACCAAATGGACAAACGAAATTTGTCGAATCGTATTATCGTACTTAAATGAGGTATCAAATAATGTTTATAGTGGTCGTAAAGTTATCTATGTAGGTTGGTTAGCACTTACCCGCAACTTTATAAAATACACAGAAGAGATAGTGTTTGCAAGTTCTGTGAAAATGACTAAATCCAGCGTAATAGTGAAGGTAATTATCAATTAAATATTAATTAATATATAATCTTTTAAAATATTTAGAACGTACTTCTACCTTTTGATTAAATATTTTCTCAATTTATCGCAGGTTGATTGGAAGAGATCCCTATATGGGATAAGTCCGCCATTGTATATTTGCTGTTATGAATTTTATGTACCTACTTCTTTTTTGTACAATGAAAATAAAAATATATATATTTCTTTAACAACATTTGATACACAAAATCTTATGATTGTGTCCTTTTTTAAGTGGAATACACCTGTATTAGAAGGGCGCACTCTTCTATAGCCATAGTAAAACAGGAGGTACCTATTAAATAAAAAAATAAAGTTATTACAAACAAACAAGTATTTTAGTTAAAGTTTTAATATGTAAGTACCATTACAGAAGTTCGAAATCAAGAGCACTATCATATATTTATAACAATTATGTCACTGTAAGATAAATTAGCACCTAAAGATAAAAATAACTGTAAAATCAACAGTACATATGAGTTATGATTATGACATATTGATATACTTGACCTGTTGAGATTTGCCAATACCAGAAACAATAGTAAAAAAATAGAATCCGCATCATATGATGCTATGCGGGACTTGACCGTGTCAGTAAGTAATAAATTTGTCCTGGCGGGTGTACTTAAAAGAAAGAAAAGAAAATCTTTATTCGGTATAAACTCGTATTACTTTACTCACTCGGATTGGTTCATTCTTCGTGCTTCAGATTCCTCATTCCCGGTTGTCAAAAATGGGTATTTTTCTAAGTAAAAAATAAATTATTTTGTACTGAGAACAAAATAAAACATCGCAAAATAATGTCATTTGTCTTTGAACACATCTGATAATAAGAGAGCTATTTGACTCCAAAAAACTAAGACGTCATCTACCTGTATTTCATACAAAATCCCATAGAAACTGTTTGTTTTGATGTTTAGAAAAAAAATATATCTGATTTGACCTGTTGGATAATAGCATATTATATGTTCAACAAATTCAAATCTTTTTTTTTCACCGTTATTTTAGGCAACTTCAAAAAACTAACACCACTTACAAAATATCGCCTTCAATGAATAAACTATAATGAATGTTCGTACTTACACGCAGTTACCGTATAATGTCCGCATGCTTATAATTATATGTTATGAAAACAGGAATTTGACGACCTCTCTGGTTTAGTGGTCATCAGGTTATCATGCAAGGCACAAGTCACACCGGAGGACCCGGGTTCGATTCTCGGTCAGGTCAAAATAGAGAATTATATTTTTCACATTAACCTTGGTCTTGGATGTTTACCTATATATTTATAATATGTGTTTATTATTACGTTTCCCATAACACAAGTCTCGAACTTACTTAAGGGCTTTAGCTCAATCGGTGTGATATTTCAGAAAAAAAAAGAAAATTTACTTAAAAAAAAAATTTGCTTGCCTAAATGACAAAATAAAATAAAATAATAGTCTGTAAAGCTAACAAGGAAAACTTGCCTGTATGTAGGCACATTGGTATAAAATTTTATGAATTTCCCTATGTTTTATTACCTATATTTAAACTGTCACATTTCATAACAAACAACTCGAGGACATGCGTCAATATTAAGTTATCGTTTTAAACAATTTCTTCGTTATCGCCAACCAAGTACAGCCATCAGCAAGACCGTTTAACACTTAGATGCCGCAATAAGCAGTTAAAATTGCAATAAATCTGTGTAGCTTGATGTGCAGTTGACTGTACTTGAGTAACGTCACCATCGCACCGTGCAGTATTGAATTTGTTATGATGCCTGCCGATCCTCAGTGAGTCAGTGGACATAATGCAATCACAATCAGTATCCTTATAGTCGCGTAGGAAGCGCCATATGACTGTAGAACTTTAATTAAATTCGTTTGTGTTATTTTCATAATGTATGAACGTCTCAACGGGAGTGAAGGGTTGGGTGGATTGAAAAGACCGATGATGAAACATGGCGTTTTTCTAAAGGTAATTTTTCACAGTCTCGGTGAATGTAAACTTTGAAGCAAATGCAAATATTGTTTTGTTTTTAAATAAGCCTTTGCGGAAAGTAACCCATACCACATCCACACATTTATTAATATATAACGTATGGAATAAATTAAAAAAAAATATCTGATTTTCTACTGCTGGGCAAAGGCTGTTCTTTTCACACGTCCCTGTAATATAATAAGTAATTGAATATTAAACAAACAATTAAGTACACTATAACCTACACAAGTGGCTATTAAAATCATAGAAATGATATCAATTTTGACATTTGGCACCCTTAGCGCGCCCTTTCGCTTTATCGTCCCGGCATTTCATTATATCCTACTTGTCCTAGATTCGTAATTTCTATGCAGACGTCTGATTCGAACAGTTCACGGCGAGTGGTACGGGCCAATAGTGCAAATTAGTGCTGGTGTCAAGGACTTGTGAGACTGTACTCGTATGCGATTGGCTTATTTGTGTTCGCTTCAGGGTTCGCGTTAATTTTGTGCGGAAAGTATTGTAATTATAATGATAAGTCGCCACTTTCGTACAAGACAAATAAGATACTTAAAAAAAAAAGTCAAAACAAACATTTTCTATGGGATTTGTATGAATTACAGGTTAATGACGTCACAGTTTATTGGAGTCAAAAGCGCTCTTAATATTTGTGTTTTTTTGCAATAAAAAATCTAAAATCACGTTGAAAATGGACATGATCATGACAAGTGAAATTATTTTGTGATGTTTTTATTTTCTTATCAGTACTGAATAATTTATTTTTGACCCAGGAAAAATACCTAATTGGGTGGTAATGACTGAAATATGACAAATTTATGGATCGGAAAATGTGTACTTAAACTTTCTTAGCATGAGTTTCATTTAAATCTGTTTAGGAAATGTTTGTTCCAAACAATTTTAGATACTTTTTAACCCCCGTCAAAAAGAGGGGTAAGTTTGACGCTAATATCTGTCTGTCAGTCTGTGGCATCGTAGCGCTCAAACGGATGGAACAATTGCGATGCGTTTTTTTAAGTGAAGATTAGTTCTCTTGCGATGTTCTAAGCTATGTTTGATGAAAATAGGTTCGCTTCGGCGAAAGTCGGGGTTTTTGTAGTTTGCCTGACAAATAAAAGATGGCGCTACGGGTACGTTACGGGCGATACGGATTAATTCTTCTTCCTCCGTCCGTCACTAGATGTCATTTACATATGAAACTATTTCAAATTCGTAAATTCTTCTGATATTCGTTATTCGTCTGGTAAATAAACTTTTTGTATATTACCTATGAGGCTGTTCTGTGTGTTAATTTAAATAGCTTTTGACAAAACGTGCTATAGGTAGATCAGATGAAGTGTTAAGATAATAGTATTGCCCACTAACACATAAGATCATTATTCATTTCAGCCGCACAACGTCCACTGCTGGACATAGGCCTCTCCCAAAGATTTCCAAAATGACCGATCAAGAGCGGCCTGCATCCAGCGCTTTCCAGCGACCCTGGTCAGATCATCTGACCACCTTGTAGGTGGGTGCCCTACGCTTCGCTTGCCAGTACGCGGTCGCCATACAAGAACCTTTTTTCCCCATCGGCCATCGGTTCGTCGCGCTATGTCATTATTAATTACTTCCTAAAGCTGAATTTGTGCCCAGATTGCGTGAATGTTCAATTTTGTACAACAAGCAATTATTTTTCAAACTGTTTGTAGTCGTTATAAATCTCAGCAGCTAGACTTATATTCGGTCTAAATTTGTTTGAACAGGACTCGTGCCGCCTTGTGGGTGGGTCCAAGTTCTACGAAGTCATGGAGGGGTCGTCAGCTGCCGTCACAACTCCATCGCCGACAGAGAAGCATGACCACATGAAGCCGATTGAAAGCGACGATGAAGGTATGGACTTTATATTTCTACTAACATATTCATGATGAGGTGAGAAACTGACTGATAAGGTGTGAAACACCACAGCTCAGTAAAAGTCACGGATGTATTGTATGTAAGAAAGCAGCACAACTTAAGTGGGATTGTGCGAGTCACGTTGATCGTATGCATGGGGAAAGGTGGGCTCATCATTCATTAGCCAGAGTGCAGCCAGAGGACTTGGCCTACACTCTCCTCGCTGGCCAGACGGGTTGGAGACGTCTCATTAATGTTTTATAAGCTTCGTTTAGCTTGTATTTCCTAAGTCGACTTCTACGACATCCACGGGAGAACTTGGAGTGGCCCTATTTTTATGAGCCGGAAAACACGGCATACAGAAGGTTATGTGTTTTGCCGTATCTATGTTCATCTGTCTATTTATTTCTTGAATTTATTACACTTAAAATCTTAATCTAAATAAATCTCCCATGCTGGTCTGGGAGAAATGAAAAAACTTAGAATGTAACAGCTGCTTCTCTTCCCACGCAGATCGTAAAAGCCGATCGAGGGAATGGGCAAAAATGCGAATCATGTTAACAGGCGATGCGGCTAGCAACCCATCACTGTATTGATTGCTTTTCCATCTTCTCGCCCACCATGACGCTAAAAGTGGCTTTTGGGTCTTGCGGCTCTGGGCTCTGCATAGAGCCGCAAGACCCAAAATGCTCTGTCTGCCCCATTAGGGATAAAGACGTGATAGTATGTATGTATGTATGTAAAATCTTAAGATTATATTTGTAGTACAAAAGGGACAACTGAATGCTAACCTTTGTCTACCAGTTAACATTTTTCTGTTTACTCGTCCTATGATATCCACGGTATCTTAACAAATGAAGTATCGTTGGAAGCGTCTTGGCTGTGCGCTGGTTATAGGCGTCATGTTACGTCACAATATGTTCAATATGGCGCCCTCTATAGGCCAAAAGTTAATAACTAAAAAAATAAATGAATCGAATCATACCGTGTTTTGGTATCAAATGAAAGGGGCCAATTAGCACATTTTCAAAATATATACATTACAGGTTGTTTCTCCCTGCTCTGCTTGCATTCACTAGACAAACGTTCTTTTCTGCAAGAATCTTCCTGTACTCGGGTTTTAGGTTTTAGAACTATACCTTTTTAGCGCAATATGGCTCGCCATTGATAAAAAAAGTGTAAATAAACGTTGGTAATATTTGTTGCAGTATCAGACGTGGACCAAGAATGCACCGTGTTCAGTGGGGTCAGCTACCTCGGAGCTCAGAACATAGCGGACCCTAAATCTGAGAGTGACATCCAGCGCATCATGAAGGAGCTAAGTTCGATGCCCGAGAGCAGAGACGGGATCGCCGTGTCTATATCTGTACCGGTGTGCTCGCAAGGACTAGTCGTGTAAGTACCAAAAGTTGGCTGTAAGATGCAGATACAAATTTTGTACAATAAAGTTCAACCCCCTTATTCATTAAAAATTACAAACATCTAGCAAACGTTTGAAGAAACTGATTAATATGAAGAAAGATTCCTTAGGTAATTTTTTATTTATTTACCCTCATATTCATAAAAAAATTACTACCGTTTGTTAAACCTATTTTAGTTAAAATATGTTTTGTCTGGTTCTATAAATGTCAAAAATTCAAAAGGAGGACAGGGACAAACATAACTAAAATAGGCTTAGCAAACGGTAGTTATTTTTTTAATATAAGGGTACATAAATAAATATTTTCTATGGAATGTTTCTTCACATTAACGCTTTTCCGGTTGCATCCTCAGTTGTGCTGCTTTGGAGCCCAAGGTGCGCTTTTCAAGGACCGAATCTCAAACAGCGGACGATTTTTTTTTTAAATTATTTAGGACGACATAATAAATGTAGTTCCAGAAAATTAAAACCAAATATTAAAAATTGTTCCAGACTGTACCAAGCGGATACTAACAGCGTGATGACCCGCTACGCCGTCAACCGAATTTCTTTTTACGCCCGAGGCGCCACTGGCTCCCCTGTCGCTTCATGCTTCGCGTTCACGTGGTCTCACGGGGAGACCAAAGAGTCCGCCGTGTATCGCTGCCATGTATTCAGATGCCATATCGCTGAAGCCGTTAACCAAGTATCAAGTAAGTACTAACTTCTAAGACATCCTGCTAAAATTCGATATAACGTAGACGGAAGTTCTTTTTACGCCCGAGGCGCTACTGGCTCTCCAGTCGCTTCATGCTTCGCGTTCACGAGGTCTCACGGGGAGACCAAAGAGTCCGCCGTGTATCGCTGCCATGTATTCAGATGCCATATCGCTGAAGCCGTTAACCAAGTATCAAGTAAGTACTAACTTCTAAGACATCCTGCTAAAATTCGATATAACGTAGACGGAAGTTCTTTTTACGCCCGAGGCGCTACTGGCTCCCAGTCGCTTCATGCTTCGCGTTCACGTGGTCTCACGGGGAGACCAAAGAGTCCGCCGTGTGTGGCTTCCAATGTATTCAGATGCCATATCGCTGAAGCCGTTGACCAAGTATCAAGTAAGTACAACCTCTAGATATCCTGCAAAGATTCGATATAACGTAGACAGAAATGACCGAGGCGCTACTGGCTCCCCTGTCGCTTCATGCTTCGCGTTCACGTGGTCTCACAGGGACACAAAGGGTTTGTTGTGTATGTATAGCTGCCATGTATTCAGATGCCATATCGCTGAAGCTGATAACCAAGTATCGAGTAAGTACAAAAATCTAAAACATCCTGCAAAGATTCGATATAACGTAGACAGAAGTTCTTTCCATGCCCGAGGCGCTATAGGCTTCCCAGTCGCTTCATGCTTCCCGTTCACGTGGTCTCACGGGGAGACCAAAGAGTCCGCCGTGTATCGCTGCCATGTATTCAGATGCCATATTGTTGAAAGTAAGTACAAACCTCTAAGAAATCCTGCAAAGATTCGAATTAACATAGAAGAAAGTACTTTCTATGCCCAAGGCGTTATAGGCTCCTCAGTCGCTTCATGCTTCGCGTTCACGTGGTCTCACCAAAGAGTCCGCCGTGTATCGCTGCCATGTATTTAGATGCCATATCAATGAAGCCGTTAACCAAGTATCAAGTAAGTACAAACCACGAAGACATCTTGCAAAGATTCGATATAACATAGACAGAAGTTCTTTCTATGCCCAAGGCGCTATAGGCTCCCCAGTCGCTTCATGCTTCGCGTTCACGTGGTCTCACAGGGAGATAAAAATGTCTGTCGTGTATCGCTGTCATGAATCCGAATATAACATCGCTGAGTTTTCAAAATGCTGGAAATATAGGGGTAGAAAACATTAAAAAATCTATAGTACTTGATTTAAAAACAGGAAATACGGGAATAAAATTTGGATCGACGATCATTGTCCCGATAGTCGTATCGGTGAACGGTCTTATAGCGAAGAGCCTTGACCAACACCTTAAAACTCCTACTAGATGGCTGGGTCAAGGGTCAGATACAGAAGGCAGAACTCCTGCACACGGAACGCATTGTCAGGTTTCTCTCTCTGCGGCCCTAACCGCCGGTAGCTTGGGCCTTGCCCTGCTGCCAGCGGGCGGCTTAGGATTTATAATAAAAATTAGGTTTTATAATGTACTAGCTGTGATCGTGGGCTTCGCTCCTCGTTGGAATTTCGGGATAAAAACTATTCCGTGTCCTTCCTTGGGTATCAAATTTCATCAAAATAGGTTCTGTGGTTGCAGCGTCAAGTGGTAACAAACAAACAAATATACAAACTCACTTTCACATTTATAATATTAGTAAGGTCGGGATAAAAACTATCCTAAGTCATTTCTTGGGTATCAAACTATATCCATATCAAATTTCATCTAAACAGGTTCAGTGGTTGAAGCGTAAAGTGGTAACAAACAAACAAACAAATATACAAACTCACTTTCGCATTTATAATATAAGTAAGGAAGTATGGATTTATATTTTGTATTTTATTTTATATTTTACTTTATAGATTTATAATAGAACATATAAATAAATAAAGAGGAATAAAATTTTAATTTTTGGGAGTTGGATGTGTTGGTTGGATGAACCAAAATATATTTTAATGTACATTTTACGTTGTACCGATTTTCTAAGGCCATCACGTTTCAAGTAAATATTATTTAAATAACTTACATCTATTCGACGAACAAAATATTTAAAAGTAACACACGATGCGCCTAAATTGTTTCATCAAACGGACTGCACATGTTGACGCGTTCAGTTAGCATGATTAGAGCAATCATTACGACCAATGACTTCAAATCAATCATTTAAATAGCCAACTTTCAGTCCATATACACCAGCTGTGATACATACACTGATTTTAGGTTTGCACTTCTTTTGTTGGTGATTTAGTGATATAAAGAGGTATGTTGATTTTTGAATCGTCTACTTCTGTTATTTTTCTTCTCAGGCCTGCTATATTGCTAAATGTGGCCGGGTTTTGCGTCCTATTGCTCTGTATGCCGCGATCTAGTGTGAAAGGTTTTCTTTTTTCCCTTTTAATTTCTACTTTTCAAATCAAATGTGTTAACAATCACAAGTGCAAGCTGCACAAGACTCAATATTCTGTAGAAGTAACGACATCTTATCGTCATTATTCGAAATCTTCGCCTATTCCCTCCATAGGATTTTACGATCTGCACGGCCAGAGAGCAGCTAGTACACTCTAAAAGTTTTTCCTAACATTGAAGAGTTAATAATGCACGGCGAAATTTTCATACGATACAGATTGAGTGATAGGTGGTAAACAGATAAAATTAGACAAGATAAGCTTTGCAATGACCTAAATGGAGCACCCACCAACGCCATTGTTTTTATTGTCATGTGACAATGGTTATGATTCATATTTTATGTCGTACAAGCACAGCTGTAAAGCTTGAAACATTTTGAGCTAAATTGTCAAACAACCATAGATACAACGTTTGTACACACGCGTCTGGGTGTGAGTAAACACAGGGCTATCATGGATCATCTCATTTTACCAAACTGTCTCATTCTCGCTGTCATTACTGTATAGTAGTTGTCAAGCTGTGTCATATTCGTAGTGACAAATCTTATTTCTTAACTATCCATCCATAATATAAAGAGTACCTGGGCGACCGAGCTTTGCTCGGTTACATCTTAAACATCGAAAATACGCGTTTTCCCAAACATAAGACTAATCTAGATCGATTGTTTACCCCCGAAAACCCCCATATACCAATTTTCAGCGAAATCGTTAGAGCCGTTTTCGAGATCACAGAAATTTATAAATATATAAATATACAAGTACAGCTCGTTTAAAGGTATAAGATTTGCCGGGGACCCACAATTTCAATCACAACGTCATCTCGCGGGAGTGAGCCTTCGTTCTGTACGTTAGTACTTATATTAATTATTAATTATATACAATGTCCTTTTTTATTAAGTACAAATATTTTAAGGGGTGAATCAGACCATCATCTTGAACAACTTTTCCCAATAAATGTATATCGAAATAGGAAAAAAAAATTTTAGGTTTTCATAGAAATCGAAGTAGTCACGTGATATCATTACTATGGAAAATGAAAATTATTTTTTCGTATTTCGATAAAAAATTACCGGGAAAAGTTGTTCAAAATTATGGACTGAATCACCCCTTAAAATATTTGTACTTAATAAAAAAGGACATTGTATACATAATATATATTGTATAGATAATATAGACAGTAGATATAAATGATACAGGAAGAAGAAAGCTGGTCTATTATACGGATTACATTCCCTAAAAATATATAATCGAGTACAACAAGTGGTAATTTTTTTTTCGTATATCGCCATAAATTTTTGTGCTGCATAATTGACTGACTCTATTGTAGATAATGTGATCCTGTTCGTAGATTCAGTAATGTTTACGCTTTGCGGGGCACATTATCTGGCACTAAAACAATTATTTTACGTCTATAACCGTACATGTCCCGAAAGTGTTCAATCACCGCATAATACCAAAGTATTTGGACTATATTCGCGTTTATCACTCGACCTGAGTGTCCGAATCAGTCATCGAATGCGTTTTGTTCTGTACTTTTGATAACGACATATTGTATTACCACATCCATATTCTGTTCATTATTTAACTTTTGTGTGTATAAAATATTTTTAGATTAATTAAGTTTTTGTTTGGGAAAGTAGGAATTAATTAGCACATTAATTTACAGAAATAAAAGAAAATATTAATTCTAAGCGTCTTTAATGTAAATAAATGCGTTAAGTGCACGCAATATTTATTTAATGTACCTATCGTCAATACGCTCTCGGCAATAGTTTTAAAAATATAGACTAGAGCGAAACCGAGGCTTTTGGCTTTTCGCTTTAGTTTATATTTTTATAACTATCATATCGCAAATTCATTTTACTTCGGTGTCGCAAATGTCTACAACGATTCCTTGTTTAGTTTCGATGTGAAAAATACACAAAATTACAATATTGTTGGCTTTGGCTATGGGCCTTCTCGCTCAAGATTTTTATTAACTTCTAAACTAATATATAAATTTAAGTTAAATACCGTAACTTATCGCGGTTTTTTTAATTATTTATTAGGTTTGTCGTTTTCGTTCGGAAACGATTCCCAGAAATCCAAGACCCTAAATTCTAACTTTAAAAGAATGTTGACCGTAGCTCTGTAACGTAGTGTTTATAATACGGCCGTAAAACATGTAGGTCTGTGGCCGTACAGCTTATCATCGTAATTCGTTTGTTTTTATATTCCACGTTCGGCGGGCGTGGGAGTGCGTGTCGCGGATTGTGTTGTGTGGCTGTAAATAGTACTTAATTAATTTTATGTGTTTGTTGTACGAGGATTAAGTTGATTCTTTAATTCCTTCGATCTATTTGATTTGGGAAGTGTGTGTAAACGAGTAATCTTTGCGATCTGGAGTACGTATTCATACTGAGATTGATTTAAATCTTCTCTAATTCTACATTTGATCTATTTGAGCGTTTAGTTTTTTGTGAACGATTAAGTTTTGATTATCGGAGTTTTTTTATATTTTGGACGTAGTGAGTGTAAGTGAATGGTTAATCAGTGAACTACTGAGTAAATCTTCATATCCCAAATAATTAAATTGAAGATATACGCGTATGTTTTGTGTACAAAATATCTTTTATTTAAATTTTTCAACTGTTTTGTTGTTCTATTACGAGTATCTTCTGTGATAGCAAAACAATGTTTGGAATGCAAGAAACTGCTAAGTTAAATATAAGTTATGTTTTGCAATAAAATATTGATAAATAAGCAATGATTCACACGAAGTTATTAAAATCACTTGTAATACTTGGTCGGTTTAATTAGTTGGATTGGAAGTTCCGATAATAAATGGTTGTCTTTGTAAATATTTAACAGTGACTTTAAACTGATGACCTTGTAGATTACTTATTTAATATAAACTCGAGATTATTTTAGTTAAATTATCCAAAATTCATAAAAGTTAATAAACGTTTGCTAAAGCTCTTTTAGTTAAAATGTGTTTTGTCCTCTTCTTACTATGTCAAATATTAAAAAGAGGGAGGGACAAAAGAGGTTTTAACTAAAACGGCTTTAGCACAGGGATGTTTATTTTTAAGAATACGAAGGTTAGACTTTACAATCTACATGTTTAAGTATTTATGTGTAATGGATAGTCTGCGTTAATTAGTTGTTCGAACATTAATTACTGCAATGGCAATTAAGTAAATACGGTAAAGCAGTTTGAAGTAAACATAACCGGCCGCTGACTGCAGTCAAAACTAGACGAGATGATAAGCAGCAAGCGTATCATTCGCGCTGGACCGTCATAAGTGAAATGACAGTGAAAGTTCGTTAACTCTGCCGACTCTAATACATTGTATCTTCTGTGCACAAGTTTCGACATAAACTGTGATATTTATGACTTCATACCGCTCTTATGTCATGCACGCAAGGTGCATAATCACCTAGCAACGTTACACTGGTCTGTTGTCGACTGTAAGTTATGTTAAACACTAGAAAACAGATTCGCGGCCAGATCCCGCCCACCTGTGACATTCAATCCTTCTAAGCTAACAATTATAGCGATATCACAGTAAATTGTATTTTATTATGTGTGTGTGGTTTGTTCCGGCTCGTCAATATTCATCGCATATTCAAGTAGAACTAAAATGTCAAAGAGACGGACATAAATGGGTTCTATTGTTATTCTATACATATATAAATTTTCCTGTGGTAGTGACCATTTTTGATGTACTGTATATGTGTAACATTTTATTTATATATAAGGATATCAATGTATATTAAACAAGTGATATTTAAAGTTCGTTGATGAAGTCATATAATAATAAAATTCACGTTGTAAAACATTAAAAACATTTAACAGATATAGCATAATAATATAGCATAGCTCTTTTAAATCGACATCTGGAAACTTAGCAAGTTCAATTTGAAAACCGGTAAATACCAGTAACTCCGAAATTTCACGCTGTATATTTCTGCATAATAGTTATATGGGATACCCCAAGGCTGAGGCTCCATTTAAATTAAACTTACCACGCTGTGTTATGTTCTAACAACAAATAAATAAATAAATACGGTCAAATCACACAGATTGAGCTAGCCCTAAAGTAAGTTCGAGACTGATCTTACTAACTGAACTATAATATATTTTATAACAAATACATGTATAGATAGATAATCCCATGCTGGTCTGGGAGAAATGAAAAAAAACTTAGAATGTACCAGCTGCTTCTCTTCCCACGCAGATCGTAAAACCGATCGAGGAAATGAGCAAAAATGCAAATCATGTTAACAGGCGATGCGGCTAGCAACCCATCACTTTATTGATTGCTTTTCCATCTTCTCGTCCACCATGACGCTTGCGTCGTGGCGTGATGACCACTAAGCCACAGAGGTCGTCGCAAATAAGATCTCATTATTGACACATCGATATTAGAAACAGTTTAGATAGCCAAGTAATACCGAAATCCACCAATAGATTGTCAAAACAAATCACAGCTCCGCAGTTTAAATCGAGTATGGCCTTGATTGCAGCAATTGAGCACGCGCACTAGAACAGACTATATTTATATATATTTTCTTGTTAACAGGTTGTTTTGCAAAAGCATTCGAGCGTATACCCCGGTCTATGGCGTCGTCCTTGATCGGAGAGCTGAGTGCAGCGCCATCTATGACGGGATCGCTCACTGAGGCGGTGGGCCCCGCCGCCCCGCCTATGCAATTGATGCATATGCTGGAATGCACCGTGGATATTAAAGAGACTGATGCTAAGGTAATTAATTGATGCTTAGGCATTTTCTAAGTTTTAATCATAATTATGTCGTATAACAATATACAACGTTGAAGGGACATACCCGTAATAAATCGAACCACGGGATATACTTGATCACTATAGTAAAATGAAATTAAAATAACACTATAAGAACAAAATAAAATTTTGGTCTGTCCATAAAGGGTCTAGCCGCCCGGGCAATTTGTATGGGAATGTCGATTTTCTTTGTTGTGTGGAATAAACTATTTTTCATTTTTTCATTTATGTATTTATAATTAACTGTGGTATTTTGTTTACAGGGCACATTCAGCCACGTACCAAAGGAGCGCCTCGGCTTCAAACTGCGCGGTGGTATAGACAAACAAGTGACAATCAATGTACAGCAAGTGAACAAAAATGCTCAGGTGGACTCCGAAGATCCACAGGTACACCTTTAGTTTATCAATAACTTTTTGGACACCTATCCAGCCAGACACAGTAGAATTGCCGATAAACTGCCTGGCAGTTTGACAAAATAAATTAAATTGTAAAATAGATGTAAGTTTGTTAAACAAATAAAAAAAAATTGCATTTTTAACACGACTATAGGCGTGGTTATCCTTCATTTTCATAGCATTTATGTTTTATTCCGGATTGATATAGTCCGATTTCTTTACTATTCTCCTATGGATTCAGCATTTGCTCAAGACCTTTCAACAAAATTAAGCTATCTTACTCGTAGCTCCTTTGGCCGGGTAAAATGTCAACTCAATGCGCTCCTCAAACCTTGTATTCGTCGCATTACACGTAATTTTTCTGTATTATGATGAGGGCTTTATGGCAACGTCATATAAAAGTGTCGACTTAATCTTGATTTTATTACAGGCCTCATACACTGGAGGGTTATACATCGAACGCTGCTTTGGGATCCTCCTCGCTCCCGGTCGGAGTGTCAAACATTCAGACATGAGACTGTTAGAAATGGTAAGAATAACTCACAATGCTTACATACAGGGACCTTCTGAGAACTGGACATGTTGAAACCGCTGGATGTTTTGAGAATTATATAATTGATAATTATGAACTTAAACTTAGGTAGGATTGGGTTTACTTTATTCACGGTTTAAAAGCTTAATACTTATAGTTTAAGACTCCACTGTTCTATTAACGTGCTGAGATCTATCTTTATTTTGAATTATGTAGTCAAAAAATTATCTAGGAACAAAAAGGCTTACAATTTAACCTTAAATAAATAAGATGGGTTTTAATGTTTATATTTGTTTTCATTTTTAGCAAATAGGCCCAACGCAGACAACAGACTAATCCGTGACGCACTTTTTAGTCTGTGAAAATAGAACCCGTGCAATCATCGCAGTAGTCTGCGTTGGGCCACAAATAAACAAAACTCTTTGTAGGTCAGCGGATCGGCCGGTGGCTCCAGTTGTTCCGTCTGTGCTCTCTGGAACGCCGGAGAATCAGCCTTAGCGGCTTTCAACGCGTCGAGTGGGGACGGCGCGCCAGCGTACATGTCTCTGGCGCTGGACCTCGTAATCAGGGGCATTCCCGATCCTCTGAGGTAAGTATTTTATCAGAGTTGGCACTACAGGCTTACCCAGTTTTTTAACCGACTTCAAAAAAGGAGGAGGAGGATAGAGTATGATAGCACAGAGGGTGAAAAAGCAGATGGCGCTGGCGTATATATTACAATCTCGTTTATTTTACACGCAACAGAGTATGCTAGTATAGTACGTTATGATGTGAAAACAATAGGCGCGCGTAAACTTTTTTCAAAGCTAATAATAAATTTCATCTTAATTTTGGTTCATAAGGGACTATCCATGAATTGGGTATTTTCCGAAGCCAAAAATAAATTATTTTGTACTGATAACAAAACAAAACGTCGCGAAATAATGTCACTTGTCTTTGAACACATCCATTCGTGTGACGTAGGTATTTTATGTATGGTCCATAAACTACATTCAGTTTTGAATTACTTACAGCTTTGTTCCATAACACGATTGTGTTTCTTGTTTGCAGATTGGTCATAGAGACGCCCGTGAAAATCTTCCCGCCTACTGAGAGATTCTGGTATTATTCAAAACGACCGCTCGTTCAGGAGTTCTACATCAACCTCAAAGAGGTAAGCGTAAGATTTTTAGTGGACCTCCATTTGCTACGATCTTGGCAAACCTTTTTCGCTTCGATCTCAATCTCTATATACGTGTCCTTCGGTTACGGTACGTCTTAACCTTAGCACGCCAGCGCTTGTTAACGTTACTTTACACCCGACGCCAAGCCTAATAAAAATAGTAAAATTTGACAATTCAGTTGACAGTAGCGTCTCAGTCACACGACCGTTTTGCAATTTAAACGTTCAAAATGTCAATACTGTTTGTAAATGTATGTAGAATAAATTCCCTCTATTCCAGAGTGTGGACCCACTTGGGCAGTTGCAGTACGAGGTGGTCAACGTGGAGTCATCTGGAGAACTAGATCGTTCAAGGCTGAACCTCCCTTTATCTTTGTCAAGTTTACTGCCTTCTCCGCTTTCCAGCGCCCCCGCTCCCCCGTCCCCTTCCGAGCCGGATTCGGGTGAGTAAGGGAGACAAACGGACTTTCAAGTTGCAGTTCAGATGCAGTTTGACTACAAAGATACTGCAAACCAATCGTGCAGTCCGTTTGCAGTTGGTTGATGAACTGCACAAGCTAAAAAAAGCTTATTAACATCAATGAAACCTCTTCAACCCGTCTGGCCAGCGTGGAGAGTGTAGGCCAAGTATGGCTCTGGTAGTACAGAGAGGGTCGTGCTCCTTCAGTGGAGACCAAAAGACCTGATGATGATGATGATGCACTGCACGCCATCTCTTACATCTGAACTTTGTACCATTGCTAGTGTTTCTTCGAACTTAAACTTACGTGCTTTATAATGCACGTTAAGACCCGGTTGCTTGATTTAGATGCCAGTATTTGAACTGTCAAGAATGGCATGTCGCCTAGTCAATGGTTACTAAAGTCCTCTGGTTGTTTGGCCAATTTTGGCTCCGGTAGTACAAAGAGGGTCGTGCTCCTGCGGTGGAGACAGAAATACCTAATGATGATGATATATATAATTTAACAGATGGCGACGAACCTCTCCTAAGTGGGACTGGTGAGGTTTCCAAGGACTGCGGAGAAGACGTTCTGGTCAACTGGGCGCAAGTGCTAAGAAGGTAAAAATAGATTGCTTTTCATTTTCGCACAGAATATGTATTCCAGTAAATGTTAGAACTTTTACACAAAAATTTGCTTACCATGGTTTTTTTTCCGCGGATGTATACTTTGATATTCTTTTTTATGTTTCGCCATTTGTTACTGGGAAAATTTAATCATTATCATATCAGCCACAGGAAGTCCACTGCTGGACCTAGGCTTTCTCCAAGGATATCCAAATCGACCGATCGGAAGCGGCCTACATCCAGCGACTTCCTGCAACCTTGCTCAGGCCGTCTGACCAAGAGGAGATGGGAGTCCCTCGCTGCGCATTTGGAAAAATTTGCATTATTTCTGTATAATTTAAAATGTTCTATAAGGTTATTTCAAAGTTTTTTTAAGTTATACTTCTTTTGGCGCGATTGGGAAAAATGATGAGAGTAAATTTTACGATGCGCGCGCACACCGACAGAAAAAGCAACAGTATGCAGTTAGTGATCTTGCTGTACTGTATCTTTGTTCACGCCAAAGAAGTATAACTTGTAATGCGTGTGCATAAGTACACACACTCTTTTATTTCTTTTCAACACAAAATTTCTCGGACTTAAGCTTATGTGATGCCTTTGACAGTTGGACCGGGCCACGTCCGCGGGCTCTCAACCAGCTGGTCCGAGTCGGGGTCCCGGAGGCGTTGCGGGGCGAAGTATGGCTGCGGTTGGCGGGAATCGATCAAAACGACAAGCTGATGGAGACTTACAGGACACTTATTAGCAAAGTGAGTACTTACCTCAAATGAGCTGTTTTACTGTGAATGTATGTGTATGGGTCATATTTTATATAAAACAAATAATTTTTATTGTGAGGCCAAAGTATTTATCAAGACTACTAAAATAATCCCAAACTCAAAGGCGTTTCGTCATTTCATTACTGAGTTCCATCGACCACCTTCCGTCTCCGTGATCAGACCCAAGGCATCGTCTACCATAAAAGCTCGTCAAGACAAATATAACGAGTCCTACTCAATGAGGTTATGTTGTATTATAACTGAGTTCCGTCGAATGTCTTTCAGCTCCATCATCAAAACAGCTCATTGAGTTCATAATATTGTATTAACGTCCGACTTACACAAGTATGCAAAATTTCAGCTTAATCGGTTGAGGATAACTGGTTAAAAATTGAGTTGCAAGATTTGAGCTAAACAAACATTCATATCTATATCTATACATATAATAAAACAGTAAAAAAAGTGTGTCTGTACATTAAATATATTTCCAAAAAAAAATATTGGGGGCGATGGAGACGTAGTAATAGAGTAAGAATTTAAAAAAAAATGTCTGTCTGTTTGTCTGTTTGTCTGTTTGTCTGTATGTCTGTTTGTCTGTTTGTCTGTTTGTACACGCTAATCTCCGGAAATACTGGACGGATTCGAATGAAACTTTTTTTGTTATATAGCTATCAAGCCTGGGCAACATATAGGGTATAAATGATTTTGGAAAATGGAACGCCTGATGCAGAACCATAATGGTCCAGCTAAACTATAAGAGATATAAAAATGCCGCCTTAGTAAAAGTTGTTCAGCCTGATGAGCATTTTCCAGAGACATAAAGTCCACGCGAACGAAGTCGCGGGCTTCGGCTAGTATACATACAAGATACATTGCAAGTTAAATAAAAGCTTGTAAGTAGGCCACATCGTCAAATTAGTCTTGTATTTTTTACAGACATTTAAATCCTAAACGTATAAATACATACTTCAATTTCGATCTAAAATTCAATTTCAGGATTGTCCCTTCGAAGCAGTGATCCAGCGGGACATAGCGCGCACTTTCCCCGCGCACGACTTCTTCCGCGAGGCCGGCGGGCTGGGGCAGGACTCGCTGCTGCGCATGGCCCGCGCGTACGCAGTGTACGACCACGAGGTCGGCTACTGCCAGGGTTTGAGCTTCTTGGCGGCTACGTTACTGTTGCACGTAAGGAATACTGAGTATTAAATGTCCAGTCCAATTATATAATGTTAGCTTTTTTTTATTTAAAACTAACTTGAGACATAGACATAAGAATAAGTTAACGGTTTACTCAATAGAATCAGCTACTGGCGAAATTTTAATGTGGCGACAGCTAATAACTATTTTGGATCTCCCTACCTCTGAGAGTTGATTCCGCCGTAATTATGATAACTTTACATTTAAATGGCCTTTTAATGAATATTTGCAGATGCCGGAAGAACAAGCGTTCTGTCTGCTAGTCCGCTTGATGTACGGCTACGGGCTGCGCGAGTTGTACAAAGACGGCTTCGAAGCGCTGTACATGAGGCTGCATCAGCTGGATCGACTGATGGAAGTGAGTTACAGTGCAAATCGACGGATCCGCTAGTTTCCAACAAGTCAAATCAGATACTTTTTTCTTAACGTCAAAACAAAAATTTTCTAGATTTATTTTTTGAAGTCAAATAGCGCTCTTAATATTAGTTTTTCTGCATTATTACATTTAAAATAACTTATACGCTGGAGCCGAAGGCCACTTCATAAGGACTGTTAGTAAGACTAAGACCTCATGAGCCAGTCAAAATAAAAATTCTGAAACAAAACTTGTTGACTAAAACTCGGGACTAAAATCGTGAGATAAACCTCGAAAGTAGTCCTACCGCCAAGCGCCGCCGGCAGGCCGGCCGGAGTTCATCGGTGTCACGTGGCAGTTTTGGACGGGCGGAACTACATGGTCACAATCGAAAATCATTTACGCAACTTTTTTTTATCTTACGTCATACACAAATTTGGATTACGTATATGGATAGAGGAATTTATTTACTGTACGATATTTTTCCAAAAACCAATGAAAAGTCAGAGTGTACTATTAACACTTGCTTTTATTTCAGGAACAACTGACAGACTTACGCGCTCACTTCCAAGAGTTGGGCGTGGAGCCCCACATGTTTGCGTCTCAGTGGTTCCTCACCGTTTTCACCGCTAGATTCCCACTGCCATTGGTAAGGAATGCTTTTATCTATGGTTCATTTTGACCTACAGATATGATGGGATCTATGTTCTGTGTACCCTGTTAGGAATAAAGTACCGGGGCGACCGAACTTTGCTTAATGAAATCACCAAGACAAATAGGTTCTCGAAAGATGAAACCAATTAAATTTTTCATGCTCCCTGCAAAATTTCATCGAAGTCGTAGTTGGCGTTCCGAGATCCTCATTCCATACATATACAATGGAAAGGACATATACCCGTCATAAATCAAACCACGGGTGATACAAGATCAGTAAAGTATATTAAAATAACAAAAAAATGTTGACATTTCCATACTAAAGCGTGCAGCCGCCAGGGCACTGTATTGATTGCTTTTCCATCTTCTCGCCCATCATGAAGCTAAAAGTGGCTTTTGAGTCTTGCGGCCCTAGGCTATGCATAGAGCCGCAAGACCCAAAATGCTCTGTCTGCCCCATCAGGGATAAAGACGTGATAGTATGTATGTATGTACGTAGTGATCTAACACTATATAGTCCGTGGTTTGATTTATTGCGTGTATGTCCCTTCCAAGCTGTGTATAAAAATTGCTCGTTCAAAGTAAAAGTGGAATAGGTGATCTTCATTTGTATTTTTATAACGTTTCAGGTGTATCACATTCTCGACGTTTTCCTACTTCAAGGAGTTGACACGTTGTTCCAAGTAGCTTTAGCGTTACTTTCGCGGTCGAGAAAGGATCTGTTAACGCACGACTTTGAAGGCGTACTTAAATATTTCAGGTAATTACCACATATGTTCTTAAAATACGTTTTTAAAAGGCCTTCATAGAGTTTTACAGTGCGTACGGCAATGTGAATTATCATTTTTTTGGTTCTAGAGTTAGTTCAGGCCGAGACGCGAAGCGACGCGACGTGGCTAAAGAAATATAGAACTTATTAACTACACAATAAGATACTAATTTCAATAAAAGCCCGCTACGTTACACTTAAGTAAACAAGTTCTATAAATATTTCTTTAAAAGTGCACGCCACGTCGCTTCGCTTCGCATCTCGGTCTGAACTGACCTTTAGTTAGTATTTTCTGCGGTTTTAGGTTACATTCAGTTACGATTTGATTATATATTTCTTTAAATTGCAGAGTAACTCTACCAAAAAAGTGTCGGGCCGAAGAAGCGTCGAGGCAAATAGTGAAATTAGCGTGCAGTATCAAAGTCAAACGGCTCGGCAAGTACCAGGCAGAATACGAGAAATTTATCAAAGGTAAAATAAAAAAAATAGTGTTTTTGGCAGAAACCCCATTGAACGAAGAGCTGTGTTTTGACGATGGCACTAGACATACTATCTCTTTTACTTGTTAAAATATATTAGGTCATCGTTTAACTTGAATGGAGTCTCGGCTCAGGCGACCATGTATTATCGCTGTCCTTGTCTAGTTAGTGGAGATGATTGACAGATGATGGTCATAGAAAAGACTGACATGTGTGTAAGGGCGTACGCTGCATTAAGCGAGGCCACGCGACGTGTTCTGTCTAAGTCTGTCACAAACTCTTAGTGGGACAGAGGTGTCTCTGTCCCACTAAGAGTTTGTGACAGACTCATCACGCGAAGTATTTTGCTTTCTCTTTCACACGTAGAATTTGTGACAGAGATAGACTGAACACGTCACGTGGTCCCGCCTAACGCAGCGTACGCCCTAAAGACGTCGGCTGCGCCGTTATTTCTAGAAAGACAATGTCAGCTACCGTTATTAGATACTTTTAATTAGTCATTTTATTTCAGAATCTGCTGAGAAAGAGAAGATAAACGTTGAACTGGAACGGCTCAAAGGAATCAATGCACAACTGCAACAGGACAAGGAATCGCTCGAATCACAACTCAATGAGGTACATACTTTGCATTTCAATACCGTCATACAGACTACTCGTGGTAGGAAAGTTGAAACTTGAGTCTAACTGGTTTCTGTGTTATGTAAGAGTAAATAAATATATTCGGACGATACTATACAACGTGGAAGGGACATACTCGTAATAAATCGAATCACAGGCTATACTAGATCACTATACTATAATAAAATTAAAACTACAGTACAAAAAAAAATTCACTTCCATACTAAAGTGTGCAGCCGCCCGGGCAATTTGTATGGGAACGACCGTTTTTTACAGTTATTTCATTATTATTCACTATAGTAATCTAGTATAGCCCGTGGTTCGATTTATTACGGGTATTTCCCTTCCACGTTGTATATTAAGTTATGTGTGTTGACTCTTATCTATGAGTCTTTATGTATTCAAGTAAAACGATACATACGAAATATTTTAATGCCTTTATGTTCCCGAACAGGCACGGAATATGATTGAAGAGGCTCAGAAGGACTCGTCACACTACGCGGCCGTGGCGCGTGACTATCGGGAGATTTGCGCACGGCTCGATAACCAACTGCATCAAATGAAGGTACGTCGTGGCTTTTATTACTTTTAATTTAATGAAGTTACCGACCTACCTACAAATATATAAATTGTGGTGGGTGGTGTAGGGCGTGATGGATGCACCCCATCAAAATACAGACTGGACCTAGTTTAACTATGATGCTGTCATTTCGCCTGATCCCCCTACCCTGTCACCAACACTTCTAACTGTGTATGTAGTGTACTTTTTTGAAATAAATTAATTTTTATTATTTATTTATTACAAACTTTCTACTGAAAAATTAAAGTGAGAACCCCTCTTTTGCCCAATTTTACGTCATACGGATGCATGTGTGTCTAAGATAAGCAACAGCGTATGGTTTGAGAAGAAGACGGACGTAGCGTTGATTCTTAAAATGTACCGCGTAAAACTTTTGTATGTTGTATATTTACTATTTAGTAGCCTGCTAAGTGGCCCATTGTTGGGAAAAGCTAACACCTTTTTTGTTTCCATATTTAAGATATTATTTAGGTTAGATAGTTATTTATAATTGTGTTTCTTTTCAGGATTACGTCAAAGATTGCGTTGGTTGCAGTGTTAAGTTGGCACAGAAAGACAATAAAGAAGGTGAGTAAAATACCCTTAACAACCTAATTTAGCCATGCCATGACCAATGAGCTAGCATGTCAATATGCGTGCATCTTAAATCACACCATTTAGGTGACAAATACAAAAATAAAGTTTTGTGAGTCAGACTCATCTTTTTTATGGCTTACATTTATTTTTACTACAAGTACGGAATAATATAAATGAACAACACTTCAACAGAATCTGAACAAAAAGGCGACGAGAAAGAAGAAGGGTCAAGCGACACGGAAGCTCGGTTGCGGCAGCGAGTCCGGGATTTAGAGTTGGAGCTGGCTCAAGTCAAACTGGCTCATGTGCAGGCGCAATGCAGTAATCAGGTACACTCATCATTGACCAACTCACCAAAGCACTACAACGTTTTAAGAGTCCCCCGACCCTAGACTTCTCCATACAAACGTAGTCTACGTTTAATTTTGAAACCACATGTCAGATTCCGGTAAAAATTGGTAATTGTAAAGAAATTGCAATTATCTAGGGTTATAACTGGTTTCCTATACTAAAATTATGAACTGGAAAGAAAATATAACGATTTAGAAGTTTCCCATACTAATGGTCAAAAATGATATAAAACACTATATTCTATTTCAAGTTCATATTTTTACTGTCGGAAACCTACTGTTATAAACCTAGATAATTGCAAATCTTTACAATTACCAATTTTTACCGGAATCTGACATGTGGTTTCAAAATTAAACGTGTACTACGTTTGTATGGAGAAGTCTAGGGTCGCCGGACTCTTAAAGTGCTCCTATCACATAGTTTTACCTTAAAAGTCAGAGTAAAACGTTTCTGTGAAGAAACTAATGAAACATTTATCATTATACTAGCTGATGCCCGCGACTTCGTTCGCGTGGAATTTATGTTTCGGGCGTATCTGCATCAGTCCAGTGCAATAAAATAATATTGCGACTATAAATTGAGATGTAAGCTATCCTTTCAAGTTGGTTCAAATTGCACTCGGTGTGCAAATCAAATTTAAAATCGGTTCAGTAGTTTAGGAGTCCATCGCGGACAAACAACGTGACACGTAATTTTTATATATAAGGAAGATAGTTACTACCTGCGCCCCGCGGAAAGTAGCATGTGTTTATCCGGGGTGACAGCTTCCTGCATACCAAATTTTATCAAAATTGGAAGTAACCAACAAACAAGCACACACACGCAAACTTTCGCCTTTATAATATATGTGTGATGTTAATCACTTTTGACACAACAATTTGACTGCAGCTGATTGTGACTGTCCAAATATGTATCAAAAGGTTAGGAGCCCAAGCGGCGACTTTTGTAATAAAATTTTGCGTGGTAAGACATCCAATCGATGGCTGCTTGGGCAGATAGGATAGGATGTCAACCAATAAAGTGTTCAGACGATCTGCCCAAGCTCGCTGGAAATTGCTGGATGATGGGCGTTTTCGATCGGACGGAACATGTATGTTAATGATGTAGGATTTAACTTCCTAAATTTGAGAGCCGGGTTAATTTAAATTACGGAGTAGGTGGTGTAGGTTCCTTCTTTCTCTTTCTTCCGCCAAGTTCTATAGTACAAGGTTTTCGTAGGATGACGACGTGGGAAGCCTTGTTCCTACCGGATGTTCCTTTTTTTAAAATTAAACTGGTTTGTCCCACTGCTGGGCAAAGGCCTCTTCCATTTCCTTCCACCTGTGTCCATTGTCATTGCCATCCACCAAGGCTGAAAAGCGTCAATGTCGTCGCGCCATCTCTTTCTCGGCTCTCCCTGCGATGACGACCATCCGCGGGTATCCAGTTACTTTATTCGCCCATTTCTCGGAAGACATACTGCTGATATGACCTGCCCAGTCCCACTTTAGCTTTGCAGCTTTCTGTCCCACATCGGCGATTCCTGTCATTGAACAAAGTGTAGTTTTTGGCACTCGGTCTCATCATAATCATCATTATTTCAGCCGCATAACGTCCATTGGACATAGGCCTCTCCCATAGATTTTCAAAATGACAGATCTAGAGACTCGGTCTAATCTTTTGAAATACTAGGTGTACTATGATTTTACTACAGTTGTATAATACTTGCAGGAACTAAGCCACCAGCTAAATGCGGCCTTACACGAGATGCAACAGGCTATGAACCAGAGACAATCGGTGGCTCCGTGGCTCGTCCGTACACTCAGTAAGTACACGTGGTTTTGACGTATCAGGCGCGTTCCAGGAGATATAACTTGGCAATGGATTTGTATTTAAAGACTAGGCTATCTTTTAATGGAACTTACCTGAGCGAAGGAGATGCTACCTTTTTTTTACTAACAAGTGATGTTTGCAAATAGAAATTATATTCAAATGCTCAAGTCTTAGGTTGTCCCCACATTTTTCGACAAAACTCTTTCTAACCTCTAACTGATTCAGTGGCGAATAATGGAAGACCCAGGCTATAATACCACGTTGCACCACGCGGTTTTACTTCGCCTGGGTCTCCCATAACTAACTAAACCATAGTTCTTTAGGTACAAAAGTGCCATTTTTATACGCGGAGTCACCTAATCGAATCGTTTTTCAATCAATCAATCGATATGAAAAAACCTTTCGGTTAGTGACATCGCGTTTGGAAAATGGCACAATAGTTCCCTAATCTCACAAACATCTTTTATAAGCGTCTCTTACTTCGCCATACCATTTGAATTTTGTCTGTCATCACATTATAATGCATGAACTATATTTTCTGAGCAGAGTCGGACTAACCCGCCCCTGAAACGCGCCTAGCACCATGCATTCTGTCGCAGTACGTATCGTCCGCGCGTTTTGTTTTGCTGTTATTGTTCGTTACATAAACATTTACCCTCGTATTCATAAAAATTAATGCTAAACTTATTTTAGATAAAACATGTTTTGTTCCTCTCCCTCTTTTCTATATTTGACATAGAAAGGATGAGACAAAAATATTTTAACTAAAATGAGTGTAGCGAACGTTTGTATTATTTTATGAATAAGGGTGCTACTGTATAACCTTATACATGTATTAGTCCGAGGCTCCATTCTTGAATGACATTTCGTTATTGACATATCTTGGTATAGCGATGGTATATTTCTCTAGTGAAGTCTAAGTCAAAGTATTTTTTTTTAATTCAATGTAGGATAAATTTATTAATCTTATATTAAAGTTCATTTTTTTAAATATTATTTTAGTGCAAAAGCTAAAAACTACGAGTGACATTGGAATCCTATTGGTTGTCAAAACACAGCCTCGCTCATCTCAAGTGGAGTCTCGGCATCACGCTTGCAATGTACTTACTTACTAATGAGAACATTGGCATCCCTCATTGACTGAGATAGGATACCACAGTCGTGCAACCCTTCGCAGCGTTAGATAGTGTTAGACTGCCATAACCAAGCATTGAGGGTTTCCAAAATATGAGCCACTAGATGGCAGCACAGTGACGTCAGGTTCAATCGAATGCTGTCATTCGACCAGTTGACAGGTTATTTTGTTCGTCAAATGTATCCCATAACAGTAGCGTTTTGGACCTGAATCACTGAATAAGTACTAGTACTCACGTACAGTCTTACTCAGCTAAGCAATTCAAAGAAATATCTACACAATGTCGTTAGCGATATGGTTTGATCCGTGCTTCGGAGGGCACGTTAAGCCGTCGGTCCCGGTCACTGTCTTTGACATTGATCGTTACCTAAAACCATGTCAGAGGCCTTTAAGGCGGTTTAAAAATTCTGACACTAGTGTTAGTCACTAACACACACGATAAGAAGAAGAAGCGATATGGTTTAATTTAGCTCGCGTCAGAACTCTGCACCTTTTCGTTTAGATATCTAGAAGTGTATTGCAAGCCAATATAATTCTTATTAACCTAGACAAACGATTCAGGTCACTTAATTTCCCACTCCGGTGTGGTAGTAATAATGTAGGTATATTTTCGACACCTACCACAGGCAGTGACACAGGCCTGCCTGAATTCACTGTGCTGTCACATGGTGGACACCATTTGAAACCGCTATACAGCCGGAAGTTTCCTTCTTTTAAATAAAAAAATTGAGGGCTTAATGACAATGCAGTCTTGACCAGTATATCGTAAATTCTTTTAAACATGTAGTTACGAGGGCGAGGCGTTAGACATCGCCAACTAAAAAAAAAAGTAACAAAAAAAGGCAATAGAATCCGTCTGTATCTCTCGGCTTGCGGCTGATCTTATATTACAGACTACGGTGGTTTTGGTCGTCTAGAGTGCTCATTTCATTTAGCTGTTTTTTTTGTAATGAGGTGTTTGTTCAGAAGAAAGGTTTTTTAAATCTTTTTCCATCAGATTCATTTTTTATAGATTCATGCTTGTTTATGTGATCCCAAATCTAACTTTCATTCGTATAGCTTAAACGCGTTATCTGTGTTGTTTTTACTGTCTGCTTAAAGCAGTGTTTAAAATTATTGCCTTCTTATTTACGCAAAAGCTTTTTGCAATGAATTTCCTATAGACAAATATTTAATAATTGAGAAATTAAATAGGTAACTTGTCTATTTCGTAAATATATTGAGCTCTAAACAAATCTGAATAAGTCTTTAATTTACATGACATGATTTATGAAATTATTTTAACGACATGACAAATTAATAAATAAATAACTATATAGGGACAAATTACACTGATTGAGCTAGCCCCAAAGTAAGTTCGAAACGAATTAATTACTATGAACAAATTAGTCATATAAGGCTGTCGTATTTAATTTTTAACGTAAAATATTGATGTTAATATATTTTTTAATAGGTTCAATCATGGAAGCGGCACAGACACGGCCTACGTTCCAAACATACCTCCCGAACACGAACCAGGAGCAACCAGCTCTCCACAGGCAGGGCTCGTTCTCCAACACCCAAAGCCATTCGAACCTCGACCGCCGCGTATCAGAGCCGTACAGCCCAGACGTGGTCCGGAGGAAGAAAGATCTCAACGCGAAGAGGCACTCGCTGCTCGTCGAATCGAACCTCGCGAAAGACACCAAGGAATTGAACCGACGGAGCCACGACGTCACCGCCGTCAAAAAGTTGTCGATGGGTTGACAGCAACGTTCGTATTTCAAATTTTGGTTGATTTGAGTTGTGTACGTTTCCCGTCTCTTTCGTTCGTAAGGAAATTAGGTAGACGCGATAGACTCGCGTTTGTTTTTCTTTTTTCTTTATTTCACATACTGGTTGAAATCGTGTATAGAATGTATACATGTACCATAATGATATGTAGCTAGCGACGTTAAATACAAAAGCTTTTGTAACTTCAAATGTTTTAAGTATATAAGGGGCCATCTACATATTACGTGACAGCGATGGGGAGGGGCGGGTCATGTCATGCCAAATGTGACGCGTCAAAGGGATAGGAAAACAGCGTAACAGGGGGGAGGGGGTCGAAAAATCAAAATTCTGCGTGAATTAATATATAGACGGCCCCTCATCACGTCCACATCATGTGCACATAACCATAATACTAGTCAATGTTGTAATTACATTATACTGTAACAAATAACTGAGGTGAATCGCAGCTGAAGTCAAAACTGTAATATTCTTATGTTCTTTGAATTCTTAAGTGATGGAAATATGTAGACTGTATTTATTAGCAAGTCAATTTTAACTTGGTATTTTCTTATACCCGTTAACGTAAATTGAAATAGGGGTGTGGACTGGGTAAAAAATAATTATTTTATATAGTCCGTCAACTAGATTATCCAATAAAGACCCATACTTTTTCTTTCGCGAAGTAGTAAAAATATACAAAGCTACAGCGCTTCGAAGTCTGGGGGGTGATTTACGTCACCTTTGGTTAAAATCGTAGCTGATCGTGTCATGCGAAATTTAAATGCGCTGTATCTTTGTCATTATTTGCTAACCAGAGAAAAGAAAAAATAGTATACCATACTTTTTAATAATCTACATAGATAAGTATGGTATTCTCAATTTCATGTATTTTTAATACCATTATCGACGAAGCAAACAAAAAACAGTCCAAATCCCTATCGTCCCGTTTTTTGTAATCAAATCTTCCAAGTTAAATTAGACCCATTTCTCATTTTGGGATTGAGCTAAACTTCACGTACTTATGTTTTGATGAAGCTGGAAGGTGGTCACAGCGTCTCCATGATAAAACATCATAATCCCACAGAGTTTGGGCTCGATTGATTCGTCCTGAGGAGCACTTAACATTTTTTAGTTAAACATTTTAAATAATTACTGGTTCATTCATCGAAAGTCTAAACGTAGTCTACATATATCGATTACTGATCATCACGGACCATAATCTTAGGATACAATTACATATATTATTATTCTCAATTGTATAATCCACAGATACAATCATATATATTCCAATCGGGAAGCTTTTAGGACTGAAATTGTGACAGATTTGTGTATGTTGTAGTGGATTTTTCTTACTAATCCCGATGATATGCGAATATTGAAAAGTTGTCGAGTGTTTATTAGTTATTGGACTGAGTTGGCAACAGCACTTAATGAATGAAGGTTTTTTGTAATGCGTATTTACCACCTGCAATTAATAGACTGTAATATCTTATCTATCTTATTCTCTGATTTTCCCTTTCTCTCTCATCCCCTTTTTTCTTTTTCTTTCTCTCTCACCTTAGCGTGTTTTCCTTTGCATTCATCTACGGAGCTTAGGAACCGCTTCCCTTTATTTACCTAAGGGCTTTACGTCCACATAAAAACTTTATTACAATAAACTATTTCTTTCTGATTTCATCATCATCATGTCTTTTTGTCTCCACTGCAGGAGCACGACCCTCTCTGGACGACTAGAGCCATATTTGGCCAGAGCAGCCAGAAGACTTGGCCTACACTCTCCTCTCTGGCCTCCATAAGCTTTGTTTAGCTTGTATTTCCTAAGTCGCCTTCTATGAAATTCACGGGAGGACTTTCTGATTTATTCCAGCTTTATGTATCGCCTGGGAAAATGATTCATGATTCATTAAGTCCTGTTGAAGTGTATTGTGTCTCGACGCAGTATGCCATAGAATGTGTGCCTTTTAAGGTGAAAGTAAGTTATATGGATAAATCTAGAATAAATTTAATTTGAGTCAGTCAAAACTATGCGATATTGATGGTTATTATTTAGAAAACACATGGTATCGCTGAATTAGCTCTCGCGAAATTTCCTGAGTTGAAATTTTCTCCTCTGTCGTGAAATTTTGTGTTAGCTTTTGGGCTCAATTATTTGCCGCGAATTCATAAACTTTGAGTTGAGCGTTGTTTTTGTCAATATTTATTTTATAATATTTTTTTAGTTTTGTGACTGATAAGCGTAGTTCTTCGCGTGCATTCGAATAATGTATAAAAATAAAATCATAATATATATTAACCATTATGATTATTAAAAAAAAAACGATATTATGTAAATTTATTTCATTATATTGTTCACTATTAATCTTACTTTATTTCACTAATAATTCAAACACAGCAACACTGCAACGTCAAGCTGCTAGGGGTATCAAAGGAGAAGGTAAAGGCAGAAAGTGCGCGGCAGGGACATGACGCGCGAGGGTCGTGCCGCGTCTCAGGCAGAGTTTAAAAATCCAGTATAAACCGGTGCGGGCCGATGTCTTACCAACGTTATCTTTGTGTATTCACACAAATGCAAATTTGAGCGTATCGAGAGCTGTAAATGGTTTTAAATATACTTAATTGAAAGTAGTCAGTCGTTTGTATCTAAAAATAAATATATTTTTAAGGAAGGGCAAAAAAAATTAAAGGCAGCATGCGACAGAATAAGCTCAACATCTTATGATAAAAAATATATTATAATTTACACATTATTTGAAAATTATATCTTATGATAAATCAGTATTTGCTTTGTTTTGTGAAGAGGTTTTATTGCAATTATTTATAATGTTTAGATTATAGCTAAAATGTTAAATTTATATTGAGATATTATAATAAAATAAGGTGTAACTGTAGAACTCAGTTTCATAGATATTTGTTGTATGCGTCGATTATTTTTGCGTTCAGAACAATGTATTTGCTACTCGAAATGATATTTTTAGGATCCTAATTAGGTAAATATTTGTTTAGATGCACTTTTATTGCTCATTTGGGGTAGATTTATCATAATAGAAATCCTGTGAGTACCATTTTGTTTATAATCATAAAATAACTGGTATTACTATAAATAGAAAACTTTTATCTTGTCTAAAATATGATGCACAAGAGCTTATGTGTGTGTATATAATTGCCATTTTTAGTATATAACCTACCTAGATGCGTTTATGTGTAAAATGCTTTTTAGTTTCAATATAGTATTACAAAATCAATATATTTTATTTGATATACTATAATCATTTATCCAAACAAAAATATATTATGCAGTGTCATTTTAGGCGAGTTTATCAAGCAGAAAAAGGTTAAAACTCTCTAACGTTGTATAAAACACTAAGTAATTATACTTGTATGAAACACTGAATAACTTTGTATACTTTCATATAAGTCGTCAGTCATCCAACTGAAACGGTTAATTCAAGAAGTCAAGAAGAAGAATATGGCTTTTCAAAAATATAAATAATATAAATATATATATACACCAGATGGCAGTACGGTGAAGTCAGGTCCAATAAGCTGCTGTTATAACCTGTCAACTGATGGTCCAATTACAACAGTCTGTTTGACCTGACGTCACTGCTGCCATCTGGTATCCAATATTTTTGAAAGCCCTCATTCCGCCGTACTGGTGGAATAGCAGTTTTATGATCATCATCATCAGGTCTTTTTGTCTCCACTGCAGGAGCACGATCATCTGTACTACCAGCCCCATATACCCATACTTGGCCAGAGCAGCCAGAGGGCTTGGTCGGGTTGGAGAGGTCTCGTTGATGTTTATAAGCTTTGTTTAGCTTGTATTTCCTAAGTCGCCTTCTACAACACCCACGGGAGGACTTGGAGTGGCCCTATTCTACTCTGTCGGAAAGCACACGGCACAGTACCAGTTTATTTTCGGTCAATGTTTATCAGGACGTCTTGCATTTGGTATATCAGCCTGAACCACTGCCATTAATATCAGTATGCGTCACTAAATGCAAAATCTGTAAACCTATAGGGTTGACTTAGGAAAATATATTTATCGATAAATAATGTCATATAATATCTTCTCCAATCTTTCATCTGATTAAACATTCCGCCTCACCATATCTATTAAAACAGTACAGAGACAAACTAATGTTATCTGGAAAATCCGTCACCCATTTTTATTCATTTCGATTTTTCGATGGTCAAAGCAGATTTGGTCCGTATGTATTATTACATTATGCAAACTGATTATCTTTGTTTATGTAAATGTTATTATTAATACTGTACCTGCTCTTATGATATCTTATTTACCTAGGTGTTTAGATGCTGATATTAAATTCTTCTATCATTTAATTGACAATAATCAATTCATTATTAACATACTCAATTAGCTTGTCAACTAAGAAATATGAAAGTGTTAAAAGTGCCTTTAATCGAAAATATAGACAATTTTAAGAAAGTAATTTGATTATAAAAATTCTACGTTTTATCAGGATTTTTTTATATAATTTTAAACAAAACACCGGAAGTGACGACACACTGCAATCGAAGTTTAAATTTAGCGCTAATAAAACAATGACATCTGTCAACTGTCAATGTCTACTGTTTAAATTACCGTCTGTATGTTGGTTGTTGTCAAATTGTTGTGTTGGTAGATGACAGTGACAGTGACATATAATACAGGGGTGCCATTTTTGAAACGTGGAGTCACTAAACGAACGGTTTTTGTATGGAAAAAACCAGTAATTTAGGTGACATTGCGTTTCATAAATGGCACTTCAGTACAGTACTGAAAGTGGAAATTGCCAACTTTACTCAAATCTTCATCGTGACATCACTTCCTCAAATAAGCTTGACCTTGCTTGAAAATAAAGGTCAATGGGTTTTTTGCAAATATCTAAATAGGTAAGACCTTATTTTAAAATCTGATTTGAGAAATCTTCTCCTAGAGGCTATTCCTCCAAAAGGATTGCGAATCAGATCTTTTTGAAAATTACTTGACAAGCCAATTGTATCTTGCATATCTAAAACTCTCGCTATTGTCTGCTTTTCATTATATTTGTAATTTATTGTTAATATGAGTGTGTTTTTTGTGAAGATATTTTCTAAAATGTGTAAGTAGATGGTCTCGATTTGGGTTGCCGTATTGCAAGACTTTGTTTGTATAGGTACAATTTTATATTGTAAAAATTATAAGGTCTAACAAATTATACTAAAACTATTTTAAGGGTAAATTCTGTCCGTGACATGAAATACGAAAAGTCATTTTTGGGTTATTCATTTTCATTCTTGGATGGAATTCTTCATTCATTTTTGGATCGGTCAACTTGTTGACCGATCAGCTGATCCGAGTTTGTATGGAAAACCAAAAATTATTTTTCATACATATGTTCTTTGGGGAAAGTTGTTCAATATCACGGACTGAATTCACCCTCAAAATAGTTTCAGTATTTGTTAGACTTAAAATATCATTGGAAGTTGACTTTCCAACATTATGTTCTAGTATTTTGTAACTGAGTTATTAATCTCACCACTGGCGTGCATAAAACTAGTTTTTTCCCACTTCACAATAATCTAGTGAATTGATATCTAATCTTCTTTTTATATTCAAGAAAATATAATGGTGTTCATGTCAATCGGGGTATTTCCGATATATCTGATCTCTATATTGAAAATAATTTATTTGAGACGAAAGTAATAGAGGTTATATACAGCGATGAATGCTGAAATATGTAATCTATAAAATGCTTTTCTTCGTATGTACCATAGACTTGTAAATTTAGAATAGTTACGTGACCTTTGTTTTTAATAAATGTAATATGAAGTCTCATTGATATACATTATTGCGTCTTCTAATCATTGGCTGATAATTGTCATTGACAAATTAAAGTATGGATTTATGAACGAATCTTAGCGAAAAGTAATATGATTTAAAAAAAGGAAATTGTAAAATTGTGTATCAATGAGGCAACGCAGTGGTTCACTCGACATTATGACTCGCATTTTTGTAGTACATTTTGGAGTTGTCTAGCTAGCGTAGTGTGTGAGCAATAGATTTTATATAGCAATAAGCATATACACGTAAAGTCCAGTAGAAATCGCATAGTCATCTGATTTCTTAACAAAATTATATACCGCGGCTGAGGCGTTTAGGCCAAACGTATTATCGGCCGCTGATGTTCATTCAGTGTCTTTACCGGTTTTTATTTATCCTTCACACCAAACAGACTAAGCTCGCTCACAATCGGCGACCGATAATACGTTTCGGCCTAACATCGAATGGGTATTTGTGTTGATCGGTACACTAACCTCCCTTTTTTGCATGTTATATGTAAGTTTTCTTTCCAAGTAAGATAGGTATACTGCTAAAATAATGCCGTGTGAACCCAGTATAGGATTCAGCTCCTTGATTCCTCATTTCACGCCATACTGTAATGTACGTGATACATATAGCTTATAGCTTACAGAGCTAGATCTAACATAGTGATTATAATTAGCTTTATAAATACGCGAGGATCACTGATATAATGAAACAGTAGTTGTGTTCGCCGAGAAATGTTGTTTTAGTCTGTCATTTATGGAAATAAACATTTTACAATGGTTTTCGTGTTTTATTTTTGTTATATATTTTTTAATAGCTGGGCCCGGCGTTGTTACTTGCGGTATATATATAAAAAGTAGCCTATATCCAAGGTGTCAGCGTCCCGCGTTGTCGCTTGCCATTTTGATCCAGTTGGTTACCCTTTTTGTCCATTGGCCCTACATAGGGTTTTATTAAAGTTGAAATAATTTAGGAAAAAATTAAGCCGAATGCCGAATGCAATACGCAAACTTTCAGTTGTAAAATTGATTGCTGAGAAAAGAGAAAAATCTAAGAAAACAAAGGATAAATTGAGATAATGCAAAGATTTAGAATAAACAATACATTATGGGTTATGGTACCTACATGAAACTATTACTGTTCAACCATAGAGCAAACTTTACTCTTCTGCCACTCGTCACTAGATGTCAATAAGAGTTTTAGCTATTCAACGCTAGATGGCACTACAGTATTCCTATGGTTAGCCTATCCTAAAAATTTGTCAAATTTCTCAAGCTGCCTATATAAAAGCAGCTGACTTTGTCTGATAAATTATTACAGAAGACTTGCACCATAGTTTAACCTTAAGGCCATACCCAAATTTTCCGGGGTCCAGTGGCGCCGCCATTTAAAATAAATCATATAAAAGGAAACGGAGATATCATTTAAAATTGTGTCTTGGTCAAGTTCTAGATACCCATTCAAAGTATTTTTTAAACTACTTTTTGTAGTTTAAAGTGAGAACGTGAAGCTTTTCGACGCACATTTGCGAAAAACGGCCACTTTTGGCTAATGTGCGTAGAAAAGCTTCACGTTCTCACTTTAAACTATAAACAGTAGTTCATAAAATAGTTTAAAGGGTTATCTAGGGCTTGATCAAGACACAATTTTAAATGATATCTCCGTTTCCTTTCAAATGATTTATTTCAAATGGCGGCGCCACTGGACCCCGGATAAATCTAAATAGTCCGGAAGTGCCAAGAAGACTTGAAAATTCCCACCGTGAACTGCTAGAATAGCATTCAATAGGTACTGATTAGAATGTATCTACCATAGAGTTAGAATAGTTGTACCTAAAGTTACATTACGTCTATAGTGTCTACTATTGTTATCCCCCGAGTTTCGTTTCTACGACGACCGTCGAAGATACTACTCCCACGCCCGAAGCTCATCCAGCCGGCGTGTCGTGTGACGCACGTGGTACCTCGGTATAATAAAGAGCTGCAGCGGTTTTGGCAGGAGTCGGGACGGATTAAACGATTTTGCGTCCAATAAAACTGATGGAAAGCAAACCAATCATTCACGATTACATTGTTACTAGCACCAACGTAATCGAAAAATAGGTTTTATGAGTATTTTTAAAACATACAATGTGTTACGGAAAAAGGATATCAACCCGAAAGAGACTAAACTTTACTATGGGACCAACCACGAAATTGAAAAAAAAATCTGCAGCTCCATACAATTTGGCAATGCATTAAATTTTGTATAGAGCCGGTAATTCTTTTTTGGGATTTCAGAGATGGTCCTATTGTAAAAGTTGTTTACATTGATTAGTACGTTAACTAACTTCCTTTTGGGTTGATACCCCTTTTCGTTACACGTTGTATTTAATTAAGTTTCTCTTTAGGAGTAACTTTACCTGTAGGTACGTACAAACATAGGTAAAGAAAAGCTTTATTCGGAAGCTAAGAAAAGCTTTATTATAGCTACAATAAAATCAATAACTTTGCAATTTGCGATTTTCGGCTGGTGCTAATAAGTAAGGTACCATGAAAGCCTAATCAAGCTGTAAAGTAACTGTACTTTAGTAAAAAGTAAAAAGACCCTCTTCGTAATACAATGGTTACGGTACGCCTCTAAAACAAAAAAGCCACTCCTATTTCCTAATGGCCGGATGCAACTCTTGCATTAATATGCATCAGGAATCAGAAAGGTAAGTAGACACGCATCAAGGGAGATAAGTAAGTACTTTTTATTGTCTAGTGATTTGGTAGTAATTTAAATTCTCTTTGGTTGACGTAAAACAATATTTAACGTACATATTAAGAGGGTTTAAATTCTCTGGTAAGTACATACCTACTGTTTTTACTCAAGCAAACAGCAATTGGTAAATTGGCATTAAGTACAACACCTACCTATAAAAAAGAAGAAGGTAAGTACTACGATTTTTATGTACTAGCCGTGATTAAGCATGCTTCAAAGATTTTGTAGGCAAATCGATGTAGGACGGCTTTTCGTACTTTGCATAAAAGCAATGATTTATGATTTATAGCTACGTAGTATACATTTATATTATAAATTTTCATTTCAAATTGCGGTGTTTACACCGTAACTCGTATATCATTTCTACTATCTCTTCCCGCTAATGTGACCTAAGAATAGCCCAGCGTGGGCAGACGTATAAATAGTTGAGAAACAATGTGAGAGTCGCACTAGATTATCTCAGAGCTAAAGTGTTGACAGAATGCCGATAAATGAAATGTTTTAGGCCCAACGCAGACGACAGACTATCCGTGACGCGTTTTTTAGTCTGTGATAGTCTGTGAAAATATAACCTATGGAATCATACACAGTAACGCACACGATGCGCGCCGGACTTTTTGCGCGTCGTGTGCGTTACTGCATGTGATTCCATTGGTTCTATTTTCACAGACTAAAAAGTGCGGCACGGATTGGTCTGTCGTCTGCGTTGGGCCTTACTTAGTCATCTTTGACGGTGTGTAGGAGGGCTGCAGACTAGTTTACCCAAATAGAACTTAGAAGTAGTATAATGTTTTCCGCTCTGTTTCTTGCAAGAACTTACGTCACGTGAAATGATTCTTTTTTTAAGTTTTTCAATATTCTAGTCTACGATAAGCTAAAGGTAGTCATTGGGTCTGGTAGTCAGATCCATCTGAGCTTATGATCCATAAGCCGAAAATGTTCGGTTTGCCCCGTTAGGGATAGACATTACAGTACCTATACTGTACTGTATGTATATGGACTGATCATCCTATTACTTCGTATGCATGCATGATTGTCCCGCTTTTACGCCAAAACGCCGGTTCAAATTCGAATTAAATTGCAAGAAATGTAAGCTTATTGTCTGGATTCTGGATGATAATTTTTATCACAGAAAAATGTGAGGTTACATACATACATAATATCACGCCTGTTTCCCGCAGGGGTAGGCAGAGACTATGGACTTCCACTTGCTACGATCCTGACAAACCTCTTTTGCTTCATCTAAACTCATCAATCTCTTCATACATGCCCTTCGGTTACGGGTACTTTTTACCTCACCTTTTTTTAGAACGTCTGCAATTTGGTCGCAGAAAGTTCGCCGAGGCCGACCTTTTCGAAATGTGAGGTTCCCGTGGGATTATCAAAAATTTTACCACTCGCCGCAGTAATCAGCTAGTATTTATCTATAGGTACGTAGTATCCTCATATCCTGTTATAGTCTAAACCGGTTGTTAATCGCAAAGCAACATTCAAATGTCGCTTCCTACACTTACAAGAAATTATCGAATCGTTGAAGTGGCAAAATTCTGGTTCTCTTATTTTTAGATACCTTTGAAAGTTACCTATAAAAAAAGTTTAGCTTTACCACGGTCATACAGGATGCGTCGCAACGAAGGTGTGTAAAAAACAAGACAGGTGAGCCTTATAAGTAACAGATGCGCACGCGCATGCCACCCTGCGACACTCGTGTGAACGGAAATGCTCGGTTCCGTGTCGCTCTACTAAAGAGGGTGAGTTAAAAAGTATCAGATCAGAATAACTAGTTATGAACATTATGGTTGTGAACACGATTGCTTCCTACTGATAAAGCTGGTAATTTTTTTACCGACTTTAAAAAAGGAGGAGGTTATCAATTTGAGTGTATGTTTTTTTTGTATGTATGTTACGCGATATCTTCGTCAATCGTGGGCGATTTTGATGATTCTTTTTTTATTTGAAAGCCTTTACTACCAAGTTGGTCCCATATTAATTTGGTAAAGTCATGATAAAAAACTATGGAGAATATAGAAAAAAACTTCTGAAAGAAATTGAAGTCGGTTGTTTTTCTTTTTTCAATTTAACTGTTATATTTTTCACATTGGCTCCGCTAGATGACAACAAGCCAAATCAGACACTTTTTTCTAAACGTCAAAACATACCTATTTGTATAGGATTTGTTTCGAATACAAAAGAGTGTCCAAATCGGTCCAGTCCAGGCGTCTTCGAAAAATAAAAATAAAGATCGCGGAATACCATTTTATTTTCAGCTTATTTTACTACACTTCCCAAAGTATACGTTTTATATTCGCAGCAAGCAATTAGAGCTATTTAATACTAGTATCTTATTAATTTATTAGCTTGTACCTACTTGATTCTGGTTATTATGGACACCGCTCCATTCCAGAAGATGCAATAGTTCTATTGCAGCTGTCACGTGACAGCTCTTAATAGATAATGGCTGTGGCCTGTAGTTGGCAATAACAGTAACAGGTAGACAACAAGTCTGGAGCAGTATCATGTGAGTACTACCTTAAACGTGCTGAAAAGTCCATAAGGGAGGAGGAGGCCACTAATCTAGCGACGTTTTTATACGAGGGCTCATTAAAGACATTAATAGGATAATAAATAATTAATAGTTGCCATTGTAATATATATATATATATATTTAGTAAGTTATTGATTTAACTTTTTTTAAATTTAAATAGCTCTAATTATGTCGGCGCGTTTGAGAGGCCAACCTAGAGGGCGGCAACTCGGCAAGCCACCACTTTCCACAATAGTCAGTAATCATGATTATGGTAGATGAAGTTTCTATTGTAATATCCCAAGCACTAGTCCATCCCAATCTCATTCCATGACTCATTGACCTTTACCTTTTTTTTGCAATAGATTTTGCGCCTGGCGAAACTCATCAAGGGTACACCTTTCATAGGTATATCCAGGTGGGACTCGGGAGCGCCACATAACATCACCTTATCCAAAGGGCCTCTACGTGTTGGATGCCCTGCAAGCCTCTCAAAATGCCGGGGTGAAAAGACCTGTGAATCTCTTTAAAAATAATAATAGAAATCTCCAATAAAACCAATTATTATATTAAGATCTGTAGTTATCTAAAACGATAATGTATCAAGATTCTCAAAATTTAATTTCGATGAATAAGTTATTATTTAGTGTCATTAAGATGACACTTGCCGAAATAGAAATGATTACAGACAACTGACTATCATAACAATAACGACTTAATTCGCATGTTTCGTGGCCCACCCCGGTGAGCCATTGATTGGCTCGACCTTAATTACTTGATAAACGCTGACATTTAACGAAGCAGCCCGGTTTTGAGTTTACTCACGTCATGCAGTGTGTGCGCTTCGGATGATGACGAAATTAATATCATGACCTATTGGGAAGAAATACCTAATACGTGTATATGCTCAATATGTTTGATTTGCTTGGTCTACGGTAAAAGAAAAAGAGTATGTGTACTCTTCCTCCAAGGAGAAACTTGTTAAGAATCCCCTTACCGTAGACTTCTCCATACAAACGTAGTCTACGTTTAATTTTGAAACCACATGTCAGATTTCGGTAAAAATTGGTAATTTTAAAGAAATTGTAATTATCTAGGGTATTTACTAACTGGTTTCCTACGGTAAAATTATGAACTGGAAAGAAAATAAGTATAACGATTTAGAAGTTTCCCATACTGATGGTCAAAAATGATATAACACACTATATTCTATTTCAAGTTCATACCCTAGATAATTGCAATATCTTTGACATTACAAAATTTTGCCGAAATCGGGCATGTCATTTCGAAATAAAACGTAGACTATGTTTGTATGGAAAATTGTATTTTGGTCTAGGGTAAAGGGACTCTTAAAGCCAATCGATTGGCAGAAATCTTAAGGAATCACGAAGGCCATATGACCAGAAACCCTTCACTGTGCTTCTCCGTCAAAACGCCCAATATCAATTTAAAAATAAGATACAAAGGCTTTATTTATCAACCATAATGTACTAGTATCAGTACTTTTCACTTACAATCCAGTTCAAGCATCGAACAAAAGTAACAAAAAAAAAAAACCAAACACTGCCCGCTTACCAATGTCTCTATCTACAATTATTTATTACGAAGTTATATTAAATTTAAAAGTGAAGAAATTAACATTTACTGATTTCACGCAGCGTCAAAACGATCAAATTGTTGTTACACAATGAAGTTATTAAGAAAATGTAGTCCAATCATATTGCACCTTACGTAAAGTTTATTCTTTAGATCGTGATTTTTTATTACAACTGAGTTCGGGGCTCGACTATTTACCATTCGATTTCGCTTCGATATCGCACAAAGAATCTTTTGTGTTCCCACGGTCATTCGAATTAATTGTTTTAATAACAGTATCGTTAAACAACAGTTTGACGTCTTTAACAATTGGGATTCCATGGAAACAACAAATTAATTGAAAGTGACGAGGATTTTACGGCGATTATATCTTGAGAATTGGAAAATAACATCAGAGATCGTGAAGAAAGAGATGGACCAGATATTCTAGAATGGTAAAATATAGTTACATTATTGAGACTATTTATCATGGAGCTTCACTTCTTGGTTTTTTTAATTATGTTATGTATGATTTTCATCATTTAATAACTTGTTAGTTTACCATATTGGGCACTAAATATATTCTTAGCTGAGTTGCTTTGGAAGCCGGAGTGACGTTAGCTTTTGTTTTTTTTTTTACGTGTACCTAAGTGTCAGTTCAGACAGAGGAGCGCAGCGGAGAGGATTTTTTTATTAGACTCGAAACTAAACTTTAAACTTATTAGCATATAGTGCAAGAGCTTGCGCGGCTCGGGACCGTGTGAGCATTTCGTCGTGTTTAAACATATTTATGCACATTTAGGCTATGATATATTCAGGCCTATTTAGAAGGATACCTAATGGTGTAGACAAACGGCAGACCCAAGGCAAGGGCTACACGACTCAATTGCCATTACTGGCGTGAATTTGCAAAAAGGAAATCAAATAGTAAATTATAAAGAAGAACTTTTAGATATAAATCTTGCTAAGATCTAAAAGTGTGTAGAAGCTGCTTTTATTTAAATAGTGTTTTTTTTAAAATCCTAGAATGACATGAAAGCTTAAGGGTTGGGCTATCTGTCAGCATTAACAGCGCTTTTCTATGCTGCTATCATTTTCCATTGCTGAGAACCGTCATTTGCTAGAGCGAGAGGGAACGATGGAAAGCTTCAGCACCGGGCTGATAGACGTAGTCCAACCCTAAACCATAGATGTCAGAAGCATTATCTAATAGTGAGTGGTCTTATTTATATATTTAAAAGTAAACTTACGCAACAGTAATGGACTAAAAGTGTACCAATTGAGATGTAACAATTTTTTTATCTAGAAAGTGGATCAATCTGTCATTCTAAGATGGAACTGCGATAATGATTACTTATCTAAACACTTAGATCTTTTTGACATGGAAATTTACTTACACAAATCCCTCTAATATATCGCTAGATAGGTACTAATATAAATGATAAAGTTTGTTTGTCTGTGGTTTATGTCTAAACGAACCGGGACGATAAATTTTTTTGCATACAGATAGTAATTTTTTTTACTGTGTTAAAGATCATCACGCTAAAAGTCGCCTTTGAGACTTGAGACCCTGGGCTCTGTCTGGTTAGAGCCACAAGACCCAAAGTGCTAGGCAGTCTGCCTCGTCAGGGATAAATACGTGCATGTTTAAGATTCTGAACTCTGACAGGTATAAGCTACATTTTTCCCGAAGTGAAAACGCTCCTAAAGAAAAATCCCAACAAGTTCGCGAATTAAAGCTAGTATTTGCATTTAATATTTATTATTTATTTCTATTGAAATAGTACTTATTTTTGATTCATTGATAAAATTCATAATGCCATATAAACTTCCAAGGCACCCATGGAGAAGTCACTTAAAATTGGATATTTGTATCATTTGATAATTATCTATTTTTCTTTCGATTTCATGTAGACGTCTGATCATTTACTTACAGCTAAGTTTATTGCCGCTTCCTAACCGCAAGTACAGAAGAAGCGGCAACAATCTATGTGTGTGTGATATCATAATAATTCAATAATAATGATGTTAAATTTGAAATTACTTACATTTAAAATTAAAATAATTATATACATATAAGGTATAATAAAATACATTAGATATACATATAAGGTATAATAAAATATACTGAAACTATTTAAAGGGTGAATTCTGCCCATGATACTGAACAACTTTCCCCAAGGAACATATATCGAAATATAAACAATAATTTTTTGATTTTCATACAAACTGGGATCAGCTGATAGGTGAACTTGTACTAAAATTATTTTTCATATTTCGATATATGTTCCTTGGGGATAGTTGTTTAGTATTACCCTTAAAATAGTGTCAGTATATTTTGTAAGGGTTAGTCGCGAATGGTCTTAAGACTGTGTAAGTATGTGACTACTCAGACCTAACGCCATTTTTTACACAACCCTTTGATGTTACCACAGAACATAATGATGTCATCACAAAACAGATGAAAGAGCATGACATTGACGGACAAATAGCGCTTTTTTATGATCCGTGGCCCTGTCATCGTGAATTTCACCCGTTCGCACGCCGGCACCGCCAGTGAAAACTGCCCGTAATTGCGAGCCTTTCTCACGCTACAGCGGTGAGGTGAAAACACCATTGAAACGCGTGTCTTATTTGTTTTTCAACACTGCGACCTGACAATTGATACGAGTATGATTACTTTAGTTTTTATCTCGGAAGTTGGTTCCATGCTGTCTTGATTCATGTAATTTAGATATTTTTATGGCGTGTATGCGGAATAGTAGTAATAAAACTGCAATGAATGGTAATTTATCACTCTGCCTCATAGTTTTTGGGATGTACGTACAGCCTCAAATTTAGTTAGTTAGGGTGATCAGATCACATACGTTATAAAAATATTTTTTCCAGATTAAGCAGAAAAACTTCCTAGTGTACCGATAAGTTGCATTGGTTTTTCTCTGGTGATCAGATCACATACGTTATTAAAATATTTATTCCAGATTAAGCAGAAAAACTTCCTAGTGTACCGATAAGTTGCATTGGTTTTTCTCTTTCACATATGGGCACGGGAAACACTGTAGAGGTATAAATAGTATATGCTGTGGCAATTCTTGTAAAAAGGGGCATCGTATTTTTAAAATGTCTGAAATTAGGAGAAACTTAAAGTCATTGATTTTTTAAAGAATTTACCACATAGGTATGTGTTTTGGTTTCATTCAAAGGTAATTTGCATGCGTTTTGCTCATGCAGAAAGCCCTAGTAGCATTGCAGATATTTATTTACCTTGTATTCTAGGTTGAAAAAAAGCGGTGGCAATTTAAACATTAATGATAATTTAAGTTTACAATTGTTGCGTACAGCAAACTTTAAAAAATATTAACAGCAATAAAAGCAGCAATTTAGCCTATTAAATGCACATTGCACTCAATAAACAAAAAGTCAAATCATTCAATCATTTCGGTAATTCAATTCAACGCGTTAGTCCTCAGCGATGACAGCGAAAATTGCAGATTGCTTTAACAATGTCAATTTATAAACGAATCAGCGACGTAAATCAGCTCGAATCGATCAATTATCGTGTTTTGCAGGCTGAATAAGAATAAACTTTGCTGTGGCTCTGGTTGGTTAAGTATGTGTGGTTTGTAAAGATGTGAAGAAGTGTAGTACGGAAACTAAAATAAATATTCCTTTACCGCAGAAATACAGACTCAAAAAACTGAGGAACTATAGGTACCCCGTTTTTTTTTCGATGGTTGTTAAGTGTAAGTACATCTAAGTATGTCTATTGTTCCTTGACTATAGCAAGCAGCCTAGTTCACCTTAAGAATATAAAACAGCTGATAATTTTTTTTTAACTTTATTAAGATACTTTAATATTATGATAAAAAATTATGCCGCCTCTAATTAATAGGCTGAAGTCAAACAAAATAGGAAATATGCATGAAAAGCTAGAAAATGAGCTGAAAATAGTTCAGCTAGATTGTCCAATATATATTTACTAGCTGTATCCGCGGGCTTCGCTCCCCGTGAGAATTTCAGGATAAATAGTACCCTATGTCCTTCCCCGAGTCTCAAACTATATCCATACCAAATTTCATCCAAATCGGTTTAGTAGTTGAAGCGTGAAGAGGTAACAAACAAATATATAAACTCATTTTCGCATTTATAATATTAGTAGGGTAAGTAGGGTATAGTAGGGTATAGTAGGGTATAGACTGTAGAATAAGTGTAGATGGAGATAACGTCTTAACGCTGAATTTATTAAATGTTCTAGATTCGGGTATCAGTGCAGCTCTTCTAATTTTGTCTTCATTTTATTCATCTAATAGTCCCAAATGTTCCTAAACTTACACCAAACTAAATCCAGACTAGCTACTTACACATCTTACACGTGTTCTTTATGAATCAAAGTTGCGTACAAAGAAAATAAGCTAATTCCGTCGTTTTGAACTCGCGCGGCGCATGGCGCTACCAAATTCGAATTAAATATAGTACAGATGTGACGTAGGTATATGTAAGGAAAAGCTTACAGATTGTATACTTTATATGTATCGTTGAGTTAGTATTCCATAACACAAGCCTCGAACTTACTTTGGGGCTAGCTCAATCAGTGTAATTTGTCCCTAATTTAATTTGTCCTTAATTATTATTATTTTAATTATTATTTACTTATCTTATGTAGTCCGCATCCATCTAAGTAATTAATAAAATCGTTAAAAGTAAATTTTATTTTAACTGCCCTATTTATTTAAACACCCGAAGTACTTTGACTGCTATCTGCCGACTGCCGGCCAACTTAAAGTAACAATCTACTAATACGAGTGCTTCTTCGTCTTCTTCTTCTTCCTTGCCTTTTCCCTATTTGGGGTCGGCTCTGTATGTCAACTCCCTCCATAACCTTCTATCCTTTCCCATCTCTATACTGACATCTGATACTGGGGGAACGGGGGCCCCATATTCGATCTTACGCATTCTTCCTACGTCTTTCTCGGCCTTCCTCTTTCTCTATCTATACCCGTCTACTTTCAAGTCGACCATTTTTTTTTCCTAGGTTTTGCCTTTTTCAGAAACCTCTATCTCCACTCTTTGTTTTCAGCAGATTGTTTAGAATTGGAGATTCATCTGTGATATCTTTAAGTTGTGCCCTAAATAACCAGACGTCATCCACGTGGTTTGTTTGTGTGGTACCGACGTCGGCGAGACTTAAGATGCCTTTTTGGTCAAACAAGGACGCGTTGAGAATATCTACGTGTATAATATGACATTTCCTTGTTGGACACGTCCTATGATTTTGTGTTCTTTGTTACTTCCAGGCAAAATTAGATATGTAGTTTTTCGTTCTTTAACTTTTTACTATCGAATGTCATGAACTGTTTTCTTTTTAAATTTAAATTTAGATTTCTTTGCAAATGTTGTCTAAGAAATGACGTCATATTATTACAAATTATATAAATACAATAATATAGTAAAGTTAATGTAACATGCTTATTTTGAAAGTTCTCGTTTTTTGTAAGTGAACCATATAAAGGAAATTGTAACAGCTGCTACCTATAAATCACTTAGTGTGGTTTGGGCTTTGTCAATTATAAACAAATGTTTACTTAGTTTAGAACTTTTATGGACAATTTAGAGGTTAGGCACTGGCATCGAATTTTATAAGTATTTTCAGAAGAAAATCTAAAAGTAACTAAGTAAGTGCGCGGTTAAGAGAACTTAAGGCGGAATTTACGGATTTTATCTTCATAAGCTGCAAGCAAGCTTCTGTTGACGCAGTGGTTCATAAAATAATTCAAATGATATTCAACCGTTCACGAATGAAAACTTTCTATTTCCATCTTTATTTTCGAGAAAATTGTCTAGTTACGAGTAAATTATTTTAAATTCTATATCTACTTAGTCATAATGTTCGTAATAAATGTTGTCGCTGTTATCATAATTTGGAGTGTTATACGTGCTGTGATCCAGAGCCTTCATCTGGTCATATACGGCTTTGACCACGCAAGCTTCTACCAGAGTGTACCTACCTCATTATACCTTTTATTTTTACCAAAACTAGATTGTTAATGAGCAACTTTCTTTTTCAAGAAGTCATTTGTCATTATAATGAGCAATGATGAAAAGTGTGGGAAGCCATGAGAATAGTTCAGTTATTTTTTATGAGCGCAAAGACAATAAACGAAGAATTAAAATATCACTGTAGATTTATACTTTCAATTCTGTTTATGCTCGTATTAACTGCCTTGAATGCAGACGTTTATTGCACTATTTTACAATATAAAACACGCATTTGGGTGTTTTGGTCGGCTATTTCATTTATACAACCCTATCTATAGTCCAAAGTTAAGTATTAATTTTATATTTTTTTCGCTTAAACTTACTAAATACCAACATAATTAAAATTACTTTGCTTTGAAACGAAACCAGAGTAGAACGTAAAAATAAGTATTTTCCATTAGGAATTTAATAGGTACCATAACAAATTCCGTGACATTTTCGCGTTACCTTCAATTTTTATGGCGTACTTATTATTATTAGTCATGAAAATTTTATGACTTCATTACAGTTTGAGGCTAAAAGTGTTTAGCCTTAAATTGTTTCTGGAATGACTAAAACATAAATGAAAAAGTACATATTTACTTCCACTGTAACCTTTCCTTGCTTTATAACATTTTCCTTAGATCATCAGGTATTTTCTTACTAAATAGATAAACTATAGGTACTATGTATGAGGCTAGCAACACGTGCCTATTATAAGGCTAGCAATAGCAAAACGTCATTATTATGATGCTAGCAGTACGTAACTATTATAAGGCTAGCAACACAACACGTCATTATTGTGAGGCTAGCAACATGTCACTAGTACGAGGCTAGCAAGACGTCACTATTTTGAGGCTAGCAATCCTTCACTATTATGAAGCTAGCCACTCATATTAAAATGAGGTTAGCTACACACACAATTGAGATGCACGGGCCTTGAGGTATGGCCTCTAGATTTATTATAATTTCTGTCTCTGTAAGTAATTTTTATATACCATAACCCGTAATGTAAAATCCATGACTAGTATGCGTGCGTATCTATGTCATCAATCATCAATCATGTATCAATAAACAATAAATGTCATTACCTGAACATTACTTTGGTCAGTTTTAAACCTTGGCCATAAGACTTCGGAAGGCAATATTCCTTGCTAATCGTCTGTCTATAAATCTCCGTTGATTTGTGGCAGGAATGCATCATCAAAACATCTCCTGCATATGCATGGAACACTGCAACGGTTTGTACCAAATAGCTTCCTACGCGAGCGTAATACAATTTACATCAGACTTTCACAAACACTATTTGAAAGCCAGCGCATTGGTTATAACAGTTTTATGGAGGATATATTAACATTAAGTAAGTTAGAAATTTATTAATAACTAGCTGTACCCGCGGGCTTCGCTCCCCATGGGAATAAAGTGTACCCTATGTCCTTCCTCGAGTCTCAAACTATATCCATACCAAATTTCATCCAAATCGGTTCAGTAGTTGAAGTGTGAAGAGGTAACAAATAAACAAACAAATATACAAACTCACTTTCGCATTTATAATATTAGTAGGATAGGATTAGTAGGATTGAGAGAGTTTTCTGGTCTTAAGCTCTGCAAAGGGAAGTCTACGTATTGAAGCTTATGGCTCAATAAAGTTTTTAAATAAATAAATAAGTAAAGACGTGATTAATATGGCATTCCTGATGAGATTTGTCAGACCTTTTTATAAAATCAATCTTTACATTAGCGAACTTTCACATCGCGTAATAATTCGTCTTTACGATCATAATTGAAGACACCTTCACCTTTGTTTGTTATGTTTGCTTACAGAAAGTTCTTTTTCCAGTGGGATATTATTTAATGCAAGTTCAGTTTCCAATATAGATACGACGAAATATCATAATTTTTCAACTTTCTTTATAATCGTGCGATGTATCTGACCAAATAATTTGGTTTTAATTTCCTTTAGTTTACCTTCCATTTTTATTTAGTTAGTTAATCATAATTAGGTACTTTCCTGGGTCAAAAGTAAATTATTTGGTACTGTCAAGAAAATAATGCGTCTCAAAATAATGTCACTTATTATAATTTTAAATTTATTATTGAAAAAAAAATTATACTAAGAGCGTATTTGACTCCAAGAAACTATGACGTCATGTGCCTGTATTTAATACAAATCCCATAGAAAACGTTTGTTTTGACGTAACTGATTTGACTTGTTGGAAAATAGCGAATTAGTTACTCATCTAGCAAATACACACTGGAAAATGCCACTGGTGCTACTACGATTGATTCAGAAATATATGGTAAACAGCTTATATTTGAACACATCGCAATTCCAGTAGGTATCGAAGATTATTCTGCGGATACGATGGTCAATTAGCCTCAATCGCTACAAGGTGACCAGCTTATCTGACCAACTTCGAAAATGACTGGCTAGGGACCTCTTTATGTTGTCTACACTTGGTACAAGTTTCTGTTGTTGATAGGACTTTACCCTAAACTTTGAGAAACCTATGGTTTTTCAAATTGTCCTGGGTCTTGGATGTTTATCTATATTATGTATTTGTTATAAATAATAGTATCGTTGAGTTAGTATCCCATAACACAAGTCTCGAACTTATTTTGGGGCTAGCTCAATAAGTGTAATTTGTGCCCTTATATTTTTATTTATATGGCTTTAATTCTGTCATTCATCACTGAACACATTTACTGAATATAGGACTCCACATAGGACTGTATTAGCATAGTTAGTCAGTCTGGTGCAATTAGAACCGTTTGACAATTGTTGACTGGGTGGTCAAAATGAATTTCTGCGGTACAGTCAATAAAATAAGACATCACGAAATAGTGCCACTTTGCATCGATCATATCTATTTTCAACAAGATTTTAGATTTATTAAAGCAGCAAAAATTTGACTCTAAAAAGTATGATGTCACGGTTGGTTATTTCAAACAATTCCCGTAGATTGTTTATGACGTTTAGAAAAAGTACCTGATTTGACTTGTTGTCATCCAAAGATTTAGAATATACTTACAAGTGTAGATTTGCTACCGAGCGACCGGCGATAAGAGAAAGACATCTGGTGGATTTCTTTTCTTTTTTGAATAATTAATTCTGTATATCCAGTAAGTTAAACTGTATTTTCTGAAGGTGGTAGCGTGCCAATAGGTTTAACTGCACCATTGTGGCGCCCTGAATCGTAATCCTGCGCATTGTAGCTAGTTAGGTGTTGGTTAAAGCCGGCTTTACGACCGGCCGTAAACTGTGGATCAAACTGTTGGCTGTAAACTGTTACGATAATAGTTCCTGGCATACCTGTTGTAATAGCATTCTTTGGATATTTGCTTATTATTCAGATTTTAATTATTTACTTCTTTAATATATTACTAAGTCTATATATTATTACTTTATTTATTTATTAAAACTTTATTGATTCACAATTAAAATTGTTTACAATTGGCGGACTTAAAGCTAAGAGCGTTCTCTCCCAGTCAACCATAGGGATAAACAGATAAATCGTTGCGGCGCAAAAAATATATGTATTGTATATTTTATTTTATCTATGTATTAACATTTATGAATATGTATTAAACGTGTTGTAACTACAAGTGTTTCTTTTATTACTATAGCTATAGTATAATTAAGTACCTATTATTTATTTGTACGCCTACCACCAGTATTTCTCTATTTATCCCGAAGGTTGATTGGCAAAGAATGCTATTAGCGTTAAGTCCGTCACTGTAACATGTTGTTTTGGTAAACAAAGTTTAAAGTAAATAGCACCACTTAGTAATGGGCTAACCGTTTTTGTACTCTATTTTGTTTTATATATCAAAACACCATTTATCTATCATTTGGTATGATTTGTCCTATGGATTTGCTAAGTGTGACATTGGGTTTTGTAACAAGCGGTTCTATCTAACCCGGAATATAAATATGTGTTAGTGCACAACCGTATATCTAAAGTACACGATTCCATTGGTATGCAGTTCATACCTAGAAGTTATCAGTGCTTCTAAACAGGAAGTTTCTTGATTTTTTCCGGGGAAATAGTGTACAAGTTAGTTATCTAACGGTTACCTATCAACAGATTACCTAGAATTAAGAGCCATAATGTTGCAGTGCGGAACCAAGACATTTTTTAGGAGGGGCTAAATCAAAATTTTGCTTTCCTGTTATTTCTGGCGACTGAGGTAAATAGGGGTCTAGACTCAAGGCAAAATCCAAATATTTATGATGATTGCAGTTATTTAGGTGACCGACATTACCCACCGCCGCCCTGCCCTATTGTGGACCACGGGTTTGGGCGGAAGAAGGGGGAGCAAACATTCGACGATTTAGGCGCCCCCTGAATCTGGCGCCCAGGACAGCTGTCCCGGTTAGCCCCTAAAAGACTAAGACCAGGGTCGTAGTTCACGCTACGACATATGCTGAGCGGAGAAATTTAATTTTTGTATTGAATGTGTCTAATGTTAAAAGTACTTGTACCAAATAAACATTTCTTCTTTCTTTCTTTTTAGATCCGTGCCTGCAATGTTGCAATAGGAAACAGATGAAGTCACGGATGGAATGTCATCGTTCAGTCGAGCTCAGCGGGCGGTGTTGAATAAGTTATCACCGACTTCGGAAATGAAGGCGATGCTATTTGCAAAGATATTTGTTATGTAAACTGTACTTTGGTATGAAATAACTCGTAGTCGATTCTAAAATGTTCCTGAGAAGCTGACTCACTCTGTGGAATTCTTAATATTTACGACGTGTAATGTGCATTTTACTCGTTATTTTAGCGACTAGTGGCGATGGAGCGTAGCCCTAAAATGTAATATTATTGCAATGTGTAAAAATTTATATTCTGTTCTTTTTGCGTAGTTAAAGTATTAGTAGTATATAGTAGTTATAGTAAGTCCTTCTAATCGTTTCTCTTTTTGTTATGCCGTAGCTATATTATATTTTTTGTAGCAATGGCATCTGATATAATAGTACATTATGGTACTAGTGTGTAACATTGGTGATTACCGCCGCGGCGCCATTGAGACCCGAGCCGTAGGCGAGGGTCTTAAGAGAGCCAAGGACGGTAATCATCAATACACACGTGTATCATACGACGTTTTTCAACACACTTGTGAATAAAATAACAATAAAAACTCATTTTATTTAGTAGATAAAAAGTTTATTTAGAGAAACAATTAGTAAATCTTTTATAAATTTTTCAATATCGTCCGACGATTAAACCTTTGATTTCTTGCTTCTAAATCCATCGGATAGTCTCTTTAGATAAGCTTACAAATTAGAGTATGTTTTTAAGTCCACTCCATTCTTTGTTCGGACTGTACTTTTTAACATTGAGTATAAACACCACAAAGAGCTAGGTTTGTACTTAGAAGATAATTCTTTAAAGTAAGTCATGAACTCATTTTCTGAAAAAGAATGCGTATTCTTGTTGTTTTGCCATTTTATGAAATTTTGGTACGCTAATAGATATTTTTCCTTGGAGTTTTCAGGTAGTAAACTTTCTCATCTTATATCGGGCGGTGTACAACATAAATAATTTTCTTCGTAACTAGTACTTGTAGACATTTTAATTAATAAATAACTATAATTTCAACAGTGAAAACGAGTTGTAAAAAATGTTTCGCTATGGCGGGAAAAATTAATCTGTTTTACTATGCGCGCACATTGCGATCGGCCACAGACTAAAGAGATAAGGTTTTTTTTTTCGCGCATAAGATTTGCGCTTATTCTGCCACGTACAAAATGGGGAATTTAAAGTTTTCTTTTATTACAGATAAAACAAAAGTTATATTTGAGTGAAAGTTTTATTTATTAAACACGTACGAGTTAAAATTATCTATTTCAATAAGAAGTTGCATGAAATGAGCAAGCAATAGGAACATTAATTTGTATGTTCTATTGAACACGATCTTTTTTTTGAATAAAAACTTTTTTAATAAGAACAAAGCAACTCAACGCAAGTACATAACAATTCCATGAACTCAACCAATAAAAAAAAAAAAAACTATAACTCACTAGTGAGTTATAGCAATGAAAAAGTCACAGTTTGATTATGGGTGTCATTATGTGCCTAATTGCGGTGACCATAGAGCCACTTTATGAGCAAGGGTGTTGAAAAAGAGATTTTACGGTTCCGTATCCAAAGGGTAAAAACTGGTCCCGATTATTAAGACTCCGCTGTCTGTCCGCCTGTCTGTCACCACTCACCAGGCTGTATCTCATGAACCGTGATAGCTAGACAGCTAAACTTTCACAGATGATGCATTTCTGTTGCCGCTATAACAACTAATACTAAAAGCAGATTAAAATAAATATTTAAGAGGGCCCCCATACAACAAACGTGATTTACGAGACCGACAATACAAGTTTCGAAAAACAATAGGGCCTTCACGGTCTCAGTTAAATGTTACATATCGTAAATTGTGTCTTTATCCTAAGATGACTTATCTCGTGGTCATGTTTTAATCGCTTTCAATAGGTAAGTTGCACATTACACTCGTACGTCTATTTAGACAGTCATGATGGGAAAGCATAAACGCCGATGACTGTTATGGTAGTATCTAGCATGAATAAACAATGTGTTACGAGAAAGGAAAGTGCCTTTCTGTTTGCGATGGAAACATAATTATGAACACGCTGTGAACCGCGAGCTGTTCAACCGTTACGGTTGTTACGATTCATTGCTTTATTTCAGAATTTTGATAAGATTATGTTAGCTTGTTTAGTAATGATTATAAATGAAACATAATGCCGTGTGGTTTCCGGCAGAGTAGAATAGGACCACTTCAAGTCTTCCCGTGGATGTCGTAGAAGGCGACTTAGGAAATATAAGCTAAGCAAAGCTTATAAACATCATGAGACCTCATCAACGCGTCTGGTCAGCGTGGAAAGTGTAGGCTAAATCCTCTGGCTGCTCTGACCAAATATGGTTCTAGAAGTACAGAGAGGGTCGTGCTCTTGCAGCGGAGACTAAAAAACCTGATGATAATGATGATAGACCAAGCGATCCATGCGTTAGACCAGCGTCTAATAGATTGTTTTTGTAACTTTAGTGAATCGTTAGTGAAACGGAGAAAGTTACTTCTAAAATTGTTTATGTGGTATACTATGTTTTTTTACGAAGCACAAAAGAATCAAAATACATATAATTTGCTTTGGGTATCGTATCGAATAGAGCCCTCACATTTTGCAAATAAGGTCAGCGCCTCATTAGTGCGTTGCACTGCGTCGTCGCTGCGTCAAAGTTGCGTCGTCGTTTCCCATATATTTTTCGTCGACGACGCCTTTGAAGAAGTGCCCGAGCTCCGACAGCGCCGCGGGTCACCCTCTCCCCGTGACGACGCAATTTATTAATGTGTGTAGACACAAAAAATGTATGGAAAACGACGCAGCATCGATACTGCGACGACGCAATGTAACGCATTAATTTGGCTTGTCTCAAAAATACATGGAAAACGACGCACCGTCGACGCGGCGACGACCCAACGTAACGCACTCATGTGCAATGAGCATGTCACAAAGATATACGAGAAACGACGCACCGTTGACGTGCGACGACGCAACGCAACGCACTAATGGGGCATGTCATAAAATATATAGAAAACGACGCAGCGTCGACGCAAAGCAACGCGACGCACTAATGAGGCATCACCCTTAACGGGGAACAACAACTACGAAATCGCAGACTTTCAGCACATTTTTTGCGAGACATTAAGTGATGGCGAAATCGTGAAGACCTTTCACATCACAACCGCAAACGACCTGCTCATGTTATTGTGATCCCCGTCCGATGAAAGGCACGACACGCTTTATTACTTAACTTAAAACATTTCAGTTACGCAACGTGGAAAGATGTGAACTTAAGATGAGAAAAATGGCTAGATTTATTAGAAGGGCGGAGCTTTTCTGAAGCTAAGTTACATAATTAAAATAATTTCGTACCATATTCACACCCAGATTCGTATCCATAGTCTCACCCATTATTTATATTAGATGAATAATTAAATAAGCCTTTTATTTTATTAATAAACTAGCCGAAGCTCGCGACTTCGTTCGCGTGGATTTTACGACTCCGAAAAATGCTTATCAGGCTGAACAACTTTTTCTAAGGCGTCATTTTTATAATTCTCATAGTTTAGCTGGACCATTATGGTTCTGCATCACATAGTGCAACTGCAACTAACATAGTGAAAATAGCGCTCACTTTTTTAAGACCCCTTTGGGTATAGGCATTAGGCCTCCTCCTAGACATCTTAACTCCGGTCGGTCCTCTGCCTTCCCTTATTTATTTATTCATTAAAACTTTATTGATCCGCAATTAAAATTGTTTACAAATGGCGAATTTAACGTTAAGAGCGTTCTCTCCCAGTCAACCATAGGGATAAACAGATAAACGGTTGCGGCGCAAAAAAAAAAAAACTTTTTCAGGCAAACTTTTGCATGTCATCCGCCCATCTCTTGTCTAGAATAAAATATAAAGGTTACCTGTATACTTACAATTACTGTTATGTTATTTGTAGAATTTAGATCGGTTCTCATGACGTGCCCACAAAACTTTCCACTCGAATTAACATTCATTAGACGCGATATTCCAACAATGGTAGTCATTGCTATTGGGAGTGGAGCACGCAAGTAATGGCTTCTTATAAGCTTTTAGGTATGTATTGTACGGTACATGTTGTCCGTGCCATAATTTGAAATCCACGGACGAAAAAAAAATCGACGCCAGACGTAATGAGATGATACCGTAATACAATGATTTCATTCATTACCAAGTTCGAATATATGAATAATTACATTTTTAGCAAAAAAAAAAAAACCGACTTCAATTTATTTCAGGAGTTTCTTCCATATCTCTAAAGTTATTTATCATGTCTTCACCAAATTAATATGGGACCAACTTGGGAGTAAGGGTTTTCAAATAAAAAAAGAATCATCAAATCGGTCCACGGTTGACGAAGATATCGCGTCACATACAATACATACAAAAAGAACATACCATCGAATTGATAACCTCCTCCTTTTTTGAAGTCGGTTAAAAACACGAAGAGAAAACCATTTAACGTGTTTTAAGGAATAAATTATATATGTATATTTTGGTGTATCTAGGTTTAATATGTAATGTTATATTTATTTTTTGTTTGCTATACTTACCACCAAAACATTGCTCTCTCAGCATCACCTGTTGGTTTACTGGTCGAAAAAGCCTCAGGCCTTAATCCCGCATAGATAAAGTTTATTAAATAAATAAAAAACCGTAGAAACCGGCGCAAAATAACAGGGGCCTCAGCAGTGGATTGATCCTCTTCTTTGTCCTCGCCTTTTCCCGTTACACAGTGTCTTTTTTGATCTTTTTTGGCTTTTTTGATCAAAGTCAAAGTCAAAGATCATGCGGCGCCAGTTGCTACGATCACAGGCACTGTCGTTATTTCAAGCTGTCACATCTTTCAATTCAATTCAATTTATTTATTGTTTCCACGTGTGGTAAAAGTTCACAAAATCACTATAAATAGTTGGAAGTACAACATGGAACCCTGTAAGGACATTACAATATCTTATCTTATACCTTTAAACGAGCAATTCTTGTATATTTATTTATATGTTTATAAATTTCTGTGATCTCGAAAACGGCTTTAACGATTTTACAGAAAATTGGCATATGGGGGTTTCCGGGGGTAAACAATCGATCTAGATTAGTCTTATGTTTGGGAAAACGCGTGTTTTCGAGTTTTCATGCGTTTTTCTTTCCACGAAGAATATGATCGCTTATTTCGTCGCGCCGGCCGCCATCCATTTTGGCTCAGCGGTTTATGATGCGGACCGCCAGAAAAAGTGTTACGGGTTCGAATCCCACTCAATGACTTACTTTTGTTTTTTTTTATGTTCAAATTTATATATAATTTCACTCAAACTTCAAACTCGGTCGCCCAGGTATTATATAGTTAATTAAATATATTTTCGGATGTTTGATATCAATCTTTTCGGAAGTTTGACATCCACGTCGTCGGCTGTCTACCTCTGCCTCTAATTTTTATTGCCATTAAAAGACATTTTTTCTACATGGCCATTGGGTCGTCGCATTACATGTTCATTTTCAACTTCTACGCGGACGAAGTCGCTGGTTACAGCTAGTATTACATATTTGCGACTGGCATTTATAACCGACTTCCAAAGAGGAGGAGGTTATAAATTCATCTGAATCTTTTTTTAGCCTTTATTCAATTCAAAGAGTTTTTCGACAATAAGCGCTACTTTAAAACGGTTGATGTGGGCTGAAAATGATGATGATAATGATATACCTACCAAATGCATTTGTATTTGCACTGGGGCGAGGCATGCAAGTAATGCCTTATTGGAATACAATGAACAATGTTATAAGTAGGTATAGATTTGAATATCAGAGGGCAGATTGGTTCGATTGTGTAGTGGTTAATGAAATCAATTTTATGGTAATGATCATTTTCTATCATAAATTCGGTTCTACTTGTGGTTCTACTTACAAGTCATTGCGTCTATATAAGTACAAATATTGTACCTAGCCATGAATTATCTAGCCTGAACGAATACGAATACTCTACTTAATACTTTCTTTTTTACAAAACCTTAATAAACGGAGAAATAAACAAGATGAATCTAAAGTATTCAAATATTTCATGAACACCCAAAAGACAGTATAAGGTAGAACTGTCTTAAAAAGGTTTTTTAAAGTGCTGTCTTAAGTCTAAATCCTAATGTTAGCAGAATCACCATATTAATGATTAAAATTTATTTAAACTATTTGCGTCCCGCGTTGTTACCCGCACCTAAAGTAGCCTATGTGTCAATTCAGGGTGAAAGCTTAATGCATACCAATTTTACCAAAATTGATGCAGCCGTTTGCGCGTGAAGAATTAACAAACGTACAAACATTCGCCTTTACAATATTAGTGCGTGATGATCACAAAACTATGACCTCTTACATTTAATTTGAGATTTTACCTTACAACTTTTAATAAAAACAAGTGAATTAAAACCGTGTCACTTGACCAGTCATTATTCATGATGACACTACATCGTGTCATCGTGAAAAGACATTTCACGCTCACGTTGCGAGTTCGTGAGGCGCATCACTAGGTCCTCATTGTGCACTCAAAAATGCATCAAGCCTTAATATATCGTATTCTGTTTATATAAGAGTTATTATCGCTTGGTAATCTGTTGTGATGAATGACATTTAATACGGAATCGGGATTCGAATATCGATAACGTGATACTGTCATTATAAGTGCTTGAGTACTTCTGTATCGAAATGTACACTGTTATCTTATACGGTATTATTGATTAGGGGTATTTTTGGTATACCGTTTGTAAACAAAACATCACAATGTTGTTTTAATTTTTCTCTTGGAGCAATCATCAAAAAATGATTGTCAATGATTTTTTTATTGTTTCTAGGTCCAAGCCTACTGGGCTTTATAGATGAAATCCACCACTGATTATTATTCTGACCTGATATATTTATGAAAAAGTTACTTGAATATTTTTTAAGAAATATATACAATTGAAATTTAAATTAAACTAGTTAGTTGAAATCTTTATTGCACATACACAAACATAATATTACAGAATAATAGATACATAAAACGGATGTCAAAAGGCGGCCTTATCGCAATCTCTTCCAGGCAACCGAGGTATTTCATTTTTATTATTAAAATAAAAATACAACTGAGTATTTTGTGAATATTTCAGGTGCCTACCTGTTGCCTTTATTGATATCAAGCAAAAAAGGGCAAAAAATCGCGTTTATTGTATGGGAGCCCCCCTTAAATATTTATTTTATTTAGTTTTTAGTATTTGTTGTTATAACGGCAACAGAAATACATAATCTGTAAAAATTTCAACTGTCTAGCTATCGAAGTCTTAGTAATAGGGTCACGTTTTTACCCTTTGGGTACGGAACCTTAAAAACTAGTTTAAAGTTATAAGTTTTAGAGAGAAAAAGCCAGCCAGCGTTCTAGGCATCATGCCTGGCCAAAATCTCGGATTTACGCCGTCTATCAGTCTTTTCGTTTGTCTGTCCGTTTGGAACATTACCAATTTTAAAAAGCATTAAATATAACTATGTAGTAGTTAGTGTTTTTAGGTTGTTAATGCATTACAATTATAAAAAGAAGATATATGGTATTTTTCTAATTAGTTATTTAGTCCTGAATTTGCTTTTATCAGCACGATCTGTAGAACAAGTTGCGTCAGATTTTTGCTTTTATTCGTAATACACAAATGTAATAAACATTCTGAAAACTATTAAAATCAAGCATACAACGTGGAAATGATATACCCTTAATAAATTAAACCAAGGACTATATCATCATTATGAAATAAATATAACAGTCAAACCAAAAACGAATTCGATATTCCCATACAAATTGCCCGGGCGGGTGCATCGTTTACGATTATTTAAATTCCACGGGTAAGTACCTTTTCCATTGTACATGTCGAGTGGTCATATGTGGCTGAATTTTATAGGAGTAAGAGTCGACCTACCTAACAATTGATAAAGGACGTTATGAAAATGATACGTACCTACCTAATTTTAAAATGGAATATGTTATCATGTCACTACAGAAACATATCCTTTAAACAATGCATCATTTGTTTTGAATTCGTGTGCATCGGACCAATAGACACATGAACGAACATATCGCATTTCCAAGTGATACTACCGACACGTGCTCGTGATCATACGACTCATATACGAGTATGTAACATATAGGATCTAACTTACGAAGTAACTTAAATGCAATCGGCGGCCGCTTTTGCAGATTCATTTTTTATAATTGTTTTCACGAATCGAATAGATATTATGTTTCCATTATAAAGAGAAAATTATATTTAAACAAAGAGCATATAATCACTATGTATTGGCGAGAAATGAGCTTGGATTAAAAGTACAAACTACTAACCACAAATTACTAAGAGAACCTACGTTCTACAATCTGACTAATAATCTAAGTGTTCTTTTTTTTTATTTATAGTCGAAGAGAAACGGCTGGCCAGCATTTCATAACTGCTATTTTTTTAAAAGTACAATTTCTGAATGGCCATTGAAACCATAATTTATTCTGGATACTTATTACCTCAATGGAAGTGTGTGCCGCAGGGCTCGTGGTACCAGGCGTCCAGACAATGGCAGTAGTTGCGTTGCTCCTTCCTGTGTGAACAGTAACAATGCCCATTGTACCGGCTACTACCATTTCACCCGTCTGATAAGAGAATGAAGGCGACTATAGCAATTGGTATGATAATTTTAGTAACATTTACGGAGAAATAATATACTTTGCTACCTCAAAGGAAGTGTGTGCTGCAGGGCTCGTGGTACCAGGCGTCCAGACAATGGCAGTAGTTGCGTTGCTCCTTCCTGTGTGTACAGTAATAATGCCCATTGTACCGGCTACTACCATTTCACCCGTCTGATAAGAGAATGAAGGCGATTATAGTAATTTGTACGATGACTTAGTAACATTTACCATAGATTTAAGGAGAAATATATTTTATTGCCTCAATGGAAGAGAGTGCTGCTAGGCTCGTTGTACTAGGCGTCTAGACAATTGGGTAATTTCATCGGTCAAAAATAAATTGTTTGGTACTGTTAAGGAAATATAACATCACAAAATATTGCTCATAATTTAATTGATCATATCCATTTTCAATGTGATTTTAGATTTATTACTGCAACAAAACTATTTAAGAGCGCTAATTCTTCAAGGAACCGTGACGTCATGTGCCTGTATTTCGTACAAATCCCATAGATTATGTTTGTTTTGAGGTTTAGAAAAAAGTATCTAATTTGACCGCTGGAAAATAGCGGATTGCAGCAGTTGCACTATGCTCCTTCCCATGTGAGTAGCATCAATGCCTGTTGAACCGGCCACTACCATTTCAATCGTCTGATTAAAGAGTGTAGTAAATTCTAGCATTAAATTTAGTTACAGGCTATATGTAAACTAGATGGAAGTCTGTATCTCGGAAAAAACCTGTCTCTGGAATAGGTTTGGAAGCTGGTACAAAATTATTAGCAAACTAGCTGTACCCGCGGGCTTCGCTCCCCGTCAGAATTTCGGGATAAATTATACCCTATGTCCTTCCCCGAGTCTCAAACTATATCCATACCAAATTTCATCATAATCGGTTCAGTAGTTTAAGCGTGAAGAGGTAACAAACAAACAAACAAACAAACAAATATACAAACTCACTTTTGCATTTATAATATTGGTAGGATTTTCACCGATCACCCGCAAAGAAGCCACATCTCCTAGTCCCAGTGATCAGTGATGCACCAGTAATTACATGACCGTTTGTAATCACACACTTTATTATTCCGGCGATGCCATCGAAACAACAAATTAATGAGAATGTCGTGTGTGGACGTTGTAAATAATGATGTGGAAACAAAATCGAACACTTATTATGAAATTGCGTACCTATATGTATTATTAGGTACATGTTTACATCTATTTATATGCGCCCAGTAATGCGCTTACTTACACTTAGGCATAGAATTCGCACCTGTCCCCCGATCTCGTCTTGTAGAAGCGGCTGCAGGCGCCCGCAGCCGCCCGCTGAACACCCTCCACAAGGCAAAAACGGGAAAGAGGTGCGAGGACGTAGACGGGCACGCATATTGCGCGGGACCTTAGATTCTGTTTCATTTTCTTTAATGACAATCAAAAATAGTTGCTGGCGTATTAGCCTATTAGGTAGAATTGTTCCACTTAAATCACCTGTCAAATTTGCCTAGGTGATTTAACTCCACAAAATAGAGTACTTAAGTTACCTCAGGCCAGGAGATTTAAGTCGACTACAAGTAATCCTTTAATCGACTCATATGAATCTACGCAGGAGGAAAACAAGCTAGTATATTTATTTAATATCTATTGTTTTACCTCTAAGTCTAATGTGTTTCATAGGCTTAGCGAACTATGATTAGTTTGCTGCAAAGAATTCCTCAAACAAGTTTATTTGAAAAGTAAATTAAAAAACTTTCAAGCGTTCACCCTTAATAGCTGAGAACCACCGCAAGGAACCTTGCTTTTACGTAAAAAACTGCATCTAAATCAGTCTATCCATTCGAAAGCTACGATACCACGGACAATGATTGAAGTCAAACTTAAAACACCTTTTTTGCGTCGGGGGTTGAAAATGAATTAATTCTTTAATTAGCAAGTACATAATGCCTTTCCATTACCACATTAGTGCACTGACCGTTCACTGCTTACAACACAGAATCCATACAAACAACCGTACCTCCGCCATTGCGTGAGTCGATCGGGAAGCGATCGGAACTCGGTCAGCGATCGATTACGATCGATTGTGTTCGCGGGTCACTTGCCGCCGACAATGGTCGAAGCGGACCAATCTGTGGTAGGTCAGTGGAAAGTGGGCCGGTGGAGACGTGGTCGAAAAGAGTTATGGTGCGAAAATGCTGCAAATATTATGTACTAGCCGAAGCTCGTGACTTCGTTCGCGTGGATTTTATGTCTCTGGAAAATACTCATCAGGCTGAACAGCTTTTGTTAAGGCGTCATTTTTATATTTCTTACAGTTTAGCTGGACCATTATGGTTCTACATTAGGTGTTCTATTTTTATTATTTACACCTAAATGTTGCCCAGGCTTAACAGCTACATAACAAAAAAAGTTTTACTCGAATCCGTCCAGTATTTCCGGAGATTAGCGTGTGCAAACAGACAAACAGACAGACTTTTTCAGATAATTCTTATTCCATTACTAAGTTCCCACGATATTTTTTTTGGAAATATATTGTACAGACATACTCTTTTTACTGTTTTATTATATGTACAGATTGGATTCGACACAGGTTGGCGACCGTCGCGTCGCCGACCTATGTCGCGTGTAGTTCTGATGTCGCGGGCATCGTTGAAGTTCCTTGAAAGGTGACTAAATTCAATGTATCACGACCAAATTAGTACCAATGTAACTTGACTAATCGTACAGAATTACAAATCCTGTACAAATATCAAAGAGCACGCCATGACACCGCCATTGTTGTCTTAATCGGCGAAACGTGTTCTTAGGTCGTGATGCACTGCGCACAATTTGCAAGCAGGTTGCCCAATTTGGAGGTTAGCTGCACTGTGTGATTTAAATGCTAGGGTCGTTAGTGTTCACATTAGGATTCGGCTTTATAAAGAAATACTCACTGGGATTAAGCAACTACTTTTTTTTTTAATTTCCTCTAATAATAATAAAGAAAAATTCCTAATCTTATACGATGTCGTCGCCATCCCTGTGCTCTGTCATAATAAGCAATTTTCACTAAGAAGAAAAAGAAAGATTGCTAGTAGCAAACATTTTTGCTAAACGTTAACAAATCGAGTGACTGCTGGCTACTAGTTGTTAAAATGTGTTTTTATCAAAACTACATTGTTCTGCTAATTTGAACGAAAGTTTAGTATCTAATAAACAAATTACAAGTAGCAAAACTGGTTTAGCTATCATTTTTTTTCAGTGTTTGTTTAGGACAAGATGTTTAAAAACAATTAGGGAGCTGGAGGAATGGTCGCTAGTGCGCCTAAAAGGGAGTAGCATTCTCGTTTTTTTTCTCTTTTTGATTTTCCGTTTTAAAATAATTCGTAGTGGAAAATTCGTTAATTACATAAAATGTATCATTTTCATGGTAGGTAGATACTAAACTACTTCACCAAATTATGAAAAAAAAAAAATTTAACCGACTTCAATAAAGAAGGAAGTTAAAACATCGTAATCTTTTATGGCTTTTTCGATTGAAGACGCCTGGAACGATTTCAAAAATCCTTTTTTTTTGTTTGATGTACAATATAAATTTATTTTAGTCAGGTGGCTTTTTAGTTTTAAAAAATGTGTTAATAAACATTAACATACATGACGCAGCACCTGCCATTTAACCGAGCGGCTGGCTGCATATCGCATAATACCGCTACTATCTTATCGACGTCGTGACATACTGCAGTTGACGTCCGATCCACGCTATTTATATCGATGCTCTCATTAAATACAGCTACGTCTACTGCTTTGCATGCAACAAAAACAAAAAAAAACTAAAACACCTGCGGTTGGCTTGAGTAAGAGAGGTCAAGAGTATACACGTTTGGCGGCGGTCATTAGCTGTTTTCGTATTTAGTGCTCATTTGTTACAATTCACAATCAATATTTTTTTTAAACAACCAAAAAAGTTGCATGTCTTACTTTAGTGCAAAATCTTTGGCATTTTTATATTTTCTGTTGTGTGAGTCTGGACCATAAAATTTAAGCTTAAGCTTCTTGTTTACGATAGAATTTAATCAATTTTTTTTACGTTTATAATGCTACGATGTTCTAAAATGTATTTATTTTTATCTAAATAATTATTATACTATCTATCTAGTTTATCTTTAATACAGTAGCTAGCAATCGACTGTTTTTCTCATATTGAAGTACACTTATTATGATATGCTTGATAATGCTTTACAGTTTAATTAGCACTTGATATCCAATAAAATACCAATAGAATAAACTTGGATATCATAATAAACTTGTTAATGTGGAGTGTTGTCCATTTTATCAAATTATGATATTTGTTTAATGGCAGTGGGATAGCACGTAGGCAATCTTTGGGTGATCAGATCAACTCGCGATGGAGGTGTCGCCAAATTAGAATATTTACAAAATAGAAATAAGTTGACGAGGGATATGGAAGAGACGACTAAAAAGAGAGAAGTCCGCCAGTGGTGTACAATAGTTTATTGTGCAACAGCAAATTTATCAGTATAAAAACATTAATAAATATACGACTGTACATATAAAATATTTAAAAATTTTTTTGGAGCAGTGGAGACTTAGAAATCGCGCTGCCTCTACTAAAATATAAAAATGATGCCTTAGCCAAAGTTGTTTAGCCTGATGAGCATTTTTGTCCACGTGAACTAAGTCTCAGGCATCAGATATTTATATTTGAATAAATAAATCAGTCAGCAGAACTATGCCTTGGTCAAATTATGGTAGCACAGATGTATACTATAATGCCAACTATTAAGAAAGTAAATAAACGTTAACATTTTTTACATCATCATCAGGTCTTTTTTGTCTCCACTGCAGGAATACGAACCTCTCTGTACTTCTTCTTCTTATCGTGTGTGTTAGTGACTAACAACTAGTGTAAGAGTTTTTAAACCGCCTTAAAGGCCTCTGACATGGTTTTAGGTAACGATCAATGTCAAAGACAATGACCGGGACCGACGGCTTAACGCGCCCTCCGAAGCACGGCTCATCTTACTTATCAAACAATCAAGTGATCAGCCAACAATGTCCTCAACAAACTAGGACAACAGCACAAAGCCGTTGCCCCCGCCGGAAATCGAATCCGCGACCTCCGGGTATAAGCCGAACGCTCTAACCACTACACCACGGAGGAACTCTCTGTACTACCAGAGCCATACTTGGCCAGAGCATCCAGGGGACTTGGCCTACACTCTCCTCGCTGGTCAGACGTGTTGGAGATATCCTATTGATGTTATGTTAAGGTATTTGTTTAGCTTGTATTTCCTACGTCGCCTTTTACGACATCCACGGGAGGACTTGAGTGGTCCTATTCTACTTTTTCGGAAATCACACGGCGATTTTCACGGATGTCTCAAATTATCCAATCGTTTATTTTATCCGTAGGCACTTTGGGTTATCTATTTATCAAGATATATTGTTCTTTAGACTATTGTTTATTTGTTATCTGTGACAGCTGTCGGCCCCGACACGATAAGATGCGAATTGTAACGGATTTTTGTGTTTTGACACGTCCTTTCTCTTTCGGTGACAAGGCCCTAGTTTCGGAGATATGCTAACGTTTCGACAGACTGAGAATTTTCGTACGTTGCTGAGAGATTAGAATAAGTATGAAAATTCACATTGCAGATTCTCGAGCGATTATTATATCTTCTTGCTAACTAGCTTTCGTTTGCGTAAATTTCGTACTTTGTAATAAAGTCTACTTTTGTATGGCAAATGGTATCTAAATAAGTTCAGTGGTTAAAGCATGAAGAGGTAACAGATGGACAGATTTATATTTATATATTATATGATATAATATAATAGTAAAGATATACAGAGCAGGATCTAACAAATATACTGAAACTATTTTATAGGTAAATTCAGTTTCAATTAATTATACTATACAACTTTTTATAAAGAACTTATAACGAAATACAATAAATGGCCTTCTATATATCCATAATCGACTGATCAGCTGGTCTGATCGAGTTTTTATGGGAAACAATATATTTTTTTGGGAAAAGTTGTTCAATATCTCGTATCATCTTGTATATTTTGTTAGAAGTTATAAATAATTGTTTTTAATGTTTCTATATAATCTGTATTATAGCTGTAATCTTCCTAAAATGTAATAAATAAAATAAAATAAATAATAACTATGTATCCTGTACCCAGTTTCTAAGCGCTACATTTTCACAACCTGTTTCAATTTTTTTTATTAGATTGGACTTTACACTTGTAATTTTTGGAGCGTTGATGTCTTTTGTATGTAATATATTTTTTTTTTGTATTTGGTACAGAAACAGGGTTGAAATTAAAAATATGCTGAAAGAACATTTTAGCCAGTGTTTTGAAAAGAAGAAGTACACAACAATATATTTAAAATTTGAATAGCGTAATGAATGTTCGAAGTAAAGACAATTTGTAAAAATAATAACTAATATATTTATTTAATTTTAGTTTTAATTTTAATTTAAATTTTAATAAGTTTGTATAGTTTGAATTTAAATTAAATTTAATTTTTTTTCCACTAATATATTATTATTTATTAATTAAGTATTTAAAAAATACATTTTTTTAGTAGTATGTCAACTAGATTATTCAAAAATAAAGGACCAATATTTTTTTAGTTTAGAAAAGTACATAGTTAAAATTAATAATGTTGGCAGTCCAGCAAAAAAAACTTAAGAACATTTTAAGCAATATCATTGTATCATTATAAAATCCAGTTTAGTTTAAATCAATTGAGAACAGATTTAAAACTATAGGTCGGTACAGTCGTTATGTTTAGTTACGCACAGCGTTACGCGTTGTCGCACGCTATTTCCCCATAACATTCACATGCCTATTATATATAAAAGGTAATTAATATTGTCACAGCCTTGGGCTGTGACCTTTCATTGTAGACTGGACTGTAAATGACCTTATACTTATGCTCGGTACAGTTATTTATAACCTAGAGCTTATCACTTGACAACCAAAATTTTTCTACCTCGTTGTTCCATATTTGTTATAATTTAGTCGGTGAACACATGTCCGTATACCCAGCAGGAGCCTGCGCATGATTGGATAGACAGCTAAGTATTTTATGTATGATTGGATGGATAGTAGCTAGTTATTATAAAAATATTGTGTCTCAAGGGTTTCAGAGAAGACTTGAAATCTTTTTCAATAGAAACCTCCTCAGTTTGCAGGTCTTCGGACCTGTATACGATTCTATATAACGGTGTATTTGTACCCTAGAATCATCTTAGTTCTTTCTTTATGTAAATATGAATAAGTTTAGGAGATATGCGCAATTATCCTCAATTTTTTTTAGCGTATCTCCCATAACGTGATAAGAGATACACAATTTATATTTCAGAATGGTATTTTACCTTTTTGGCATGACAAATATATACCCATACCAAATTACAGCTTTCTAGTACTTATAGTCTCGACTAGGAAAGCGGTCAGACAGACAGACATGGCGAATCTTTACGGGTTCCTTGTTTCCTACGGAACTCTAAAAAGGTTATTTATCTATCACGTCCTTCTTGTAACCACTTTTTCCCTGGCTCCGCTTTCCTTTGTCAATGGCAGTAAGTTATGCACGCCACTGTACCGCGACCGCGAAGTATCGTGAGAGCAATCTCTCGTGGAAGTTGTTATAGTATCGTTACCATTCACTGGAAAATTGACATGAAGAAATCGGCATGATGGGCATTGATGAGGTGTGAACAGCTTTTGAAGATCGAATATGTCTATGGAAATTTTGGAAAACCATTAAGAGTATTCCTAAGCACTCTTGACCTACTTATCCCCGTTCCAATTTTTTGGAACGAAGTTCCTTTTCCGACGGTTCAACTTGGCGGATGGGGCTAGTCGAAGAAAAGTGTATGATTTTTCCGACACGAACTTTTCATTCCACGACACTCAGTTTTTATTTATTTTTCGATGCTGAGTAAATTTTGTGAATGTAGTTTTATGTGTTGTATATATGTAATTATGTATATTTGACACGTCTTTTCGGATAAACAAAAAACCAGTGTATTCATTAATATTGTAAAATTTCTTATTTGGTAGACAGAAAGCGATAACATTAAAATATACTAAATATTACCAAAATGGTATCGTTCGTTTCCAAGTAAGGTGATTTGATAAATATATTTAGATATAAAAACAAATGTATATTTTCTAATAACTTAAGATATATGTGTTTTATCTTAAGTTATAATGGGCATAAATGATACCCATTATAACTTAAGATAAAACACTTTCGAGAAACGAACGATATAAATGTGTCACGTATCGCCAAAATGACATTCAAATATGTCTAGATATTTTTTAAGGTAAAGTCGTTTAAATAAATATGGAAAACAACGCATAAATTTACTTAACTTTGAGAGAGAAATGAAGCGTAACCAAAGAGCATAAACATTTCTAATGTAATATTCAAATTAAAGCAGATCGAGACATTTAAGGTAATGTGACCACAAATGCGTAATAAATATGGACAGCACTGGAATAGCCATGCTTCGCTGAATCTCGCGGGAAAGTCTCGCCGACTATTCTGATAAATATGCAGTAGGTAAGTGGATACTTGTATTACTTGTGTGTTACGTTCTTTTTATACGAGTCAGTAAGCAAAAATACATACTGTCCACTTGATGGTTGTTTAAGGTAATGTTGATGAAGCAAAAGAGTTCTGACAGGATCGTAGCAAGTGGAAGTTCAAAGACTCTGCCTACCTCTATGGGGTCAAACATTAGTCGAACAATAGATGTCGAGCAATAATAGTGCCGATCAAATGTTGTGTCAGTCAAACGTTGGTCGAACAAAACTGATGCCGAGCAATAGTACCTAAGTAGTAATTTTATTAGTACCGATCAAATGCTATGTCGGTCATAGGTCTGCCGGGCAAAGGTTTGTCGCACAACTGTGGTACTTTTGTAGAAACAGGCGTGATAATGTATGGTGGTGGCTATCACGCCGGCCGTTTACTTCGGTGCTGTATGTATGAAGGATTTTTTTAATAAGCTTATTTCAGTGTCTCTCTGCTGGACAAATGCCTTCCCTTTCTGCTTCCTATAAGTCTTGTCGAGAGTAATAATGTTGAATAAATGCGTTTTATAAATGATTTTTTCACACCATTTTTGAAGTACTTCTAGTTCAGACAAATTTTAGAATTAATTCAGATGTCAAACTCATTCCAATGGAACTGTAAGTAGCTGGAGTCTTCCTTAAAGACTTTTTGCTCATGGCTATGTGATAAAGACTTAATCTTACTCACTTGTGCATTGTATATGTAGAGCATGTAATGAACACAACGGGTTCTAATCTTTGAATTCGTTGCACGCTCTACTTATTTAGTTGTTGTCAAAGTTCGTTCGTGTAGTGTTCGGTGGTTCTTACTTATGTTTGATGGAAAGCGTTCCAGCGGTTCTAAATTTCGAAGCGGACGTCTATAAATCTGAAAAATTGGTAAGATTTTTCACTGTGTTCTAACATCTAGCAAACAAAGACCAGATTATATCCAAAAATTAAAACATAGGAACACAGCCAAAGCTTTTCTTTAATTTTTTTATGAAAAAAAAAGAAATTAAATGGAGCAACCAGGGAACTGGAAAAGATAGTCCGGCATTTGTCTCTATCGCACATTGCGACATATGGTTCGAGCAGCGCGACAGCAATAGATTTTACAAATACCTATCTTTCAATTCCCTCTAAGCCATGGAATTAAGTATTTTATATTAACGTTACGTTTGTTTATTTAACGGGGCAGACCGAGCATTTTAGGTTTTACAGCTCTAAGTAGACAAAGCCAAAGTAAGGTCCAAAGGCCAATTTTAGCGTAAAGGTAGAAAAAGGAATCAAAATAGTGCTATGTGGCTAGCCACATCGCCCATTGATCACTTACAATCTGCGCAGGAGGAGAAGCAACTGGTACATGTTTGTATTTTCTTTTTTTCTACCAGCATGGTAGAGACCATTATTTTTATTGCGTCGGGCTGAATGTGTCCAGGCATGTGTTAATACTTAATCCTAAGCGTCGATTACAAATAACAAAAGCAGCAAGTCGGTCACCTTAAGTCAGCAGTCAGCACTTCAGAATACGGACGCCAGCTCGGCATATGTGTACTTGTGGGGTTTCCGAGAAAAACTGGCGCAACCCGCCTGACGAGCTCGCAGGAAACTACAGTGCACTTTCATTGAGCCTAGTATCAAATGCAATAGTTTGCGCGCAAAAACAAGAATGTATTGCAATTGCAAATATCGTAGTTTTAGATTTCATGCTTTGTTAGGCACAGTCTGACGGTTATACAGTATATATATCTGTTAGTATTTTGTAGAGAAGTTTGGAGTCTATAGTACGCAAAAGCGGAGAAAGAATATGAGGAGTATAAGAGAAGTTATACGTTATAATTGGATGATATAGGAGATTATCTTTACTTCCAACTAGCTGGTGCCCGCGACTTCATCTGCGCAGGATCACGCAATATCTTTATAAATTGTAGCCTATGTCTTATTCTGATGAATAAGTTATATGATTGTTAAGATTCATTAAAATCCATTTAGTAGTTTTTACGTAAAAGACTAACAAACATCCATCCATCCATCCATATAATATTAATAGGATATAGTATACAACGGGGAAGGGACATAACTGTAATAAATTGAACCATGGGCTAAACTAGATCACAATAATATAATGAATTTAAAACAGTTAAAAAATCAAACTAACTATAAAGCTCGGGATTTGATTTATTATGGGTATGTCCCTTCCAAAAATTTAATTTAAGAAGAGGCTGGTATTCAATGTCATATTTTGTGTGCGAGAATTCATTGCAAATATCGCATTTTTTGCTTTAATTGTTAGGCTCGGTACTCGTATAGTCGTATATATCTACAATCTTTTATATTTTTTGTACCAAATAATAAAGAGTGAATATTATTTTCATTTGATTCTAATTTTACGACCTTTACGGCCACCATCTCACTAAACGTGGGATATGTATTAACTGGTATCTATCACCAAAGAGAAAAAGTCTTCCGGTTCCGTGTCTTAACTTTACATTTTCTAATTAACGTGCCTCCCTGCCATATCTCACCGGCTAACGAACGATCGCTCCGTTCTTCTTATCAAGATATCAGTTGGAAAGTAGCCATTGTTGAAATACTTCCAGTCATCTATCATAGCCCAAGATTGCACTTTCTCGACTAATATCGTGGCTTGGGCTGTCGTTTAAGAAACAATATCTTTATTTATTACTTCAACTTGAAACCATATCTATAGAGTCATCATCATCAGATCTTTTAGTCTCCACTGCAGAAGGACGACCCTCTCTGTACTACCACAGCCATACTTGGCCAGAGCAGTCAGAGGACTTTGGCCTACACTCTCCTCGCTGGCCAGATTGAAAAGGCCTCACAGATGTTTATAAGCTTTGTTTAGCTTGTATTTCCTAAGTCTCCTTCTATGACATCCACGGGAGGACTTGGAGTGGCCCTATTCTACTCTGCCGCGGCAACCACACGGCTTATCTGTAGAGTAAATAGGGACAAATCACACTGATGAAGATAGTAAGGTGCAAACTTGTGTTATGGAATGGTAACTCAACGATACTGCACATATAATTATGATAAAACCCAAGACCATTAAATATAGTCGTTTTATAATTCTCGAATGGATCTCATGTTCGTCACAAATCGCCACGAAATTTGACAAAAACAAATAAAAATAGCAAATCTTTTTATTTTAACTATCAATGTCAAATGCTTTATGCAGCTCAAAATTCTTTAACCAATCTTCTTCTTATTGTGTGTATTAGTGACTCACACTAGTGTCAGAGTTTTTAAACCGCCTTAAAGGCCTCTGACATGTAACGACCAATGTCAAAGACAGTGACCGGGACCGACGGCTTAACGTGCCCTCTGAAGCACGGATCATCTTACTTATGGGACAATCAGGTGATCAACCTACAATGTCCTAACTAAACTAGGACAACAACACAAAGTCGTTGCCCCCGCCGGGAATCGAACCCGCTACCTCCGGTTATGGAATTAACCAATACAAAACATGAATTAGTCTATGTAGAAACTAGTCTAAAACGCAACTCGAAACTCGTTTAAATAGCAATCGTCTAAGTTTCAAGTAGTATCAAATGTTTTTTTCACTAAATTACGTAGTTCCTTGTTATTTATTATGCCTGCTGCTGAAATTGGTCTATTATAACCACTGTCTCGAGCTGTCTAAACGTATTTGTCATAGTTCAGCACCTTCCGGAATACTTACAGTTATAAGTGTTTGCTCGATTCTTCAGAAGATGCTTCAGAAGCACGAGGGGCGTAAGATTCCCGTCACAAGCCACGCTCACCGCTAAACTATCGAGCTCCTTATATATCATTTATTACGATGTACACAGAGCTATTCTCTGCGGTAGGCCAAGAAAGCTCCGTCAATGGACGTGCGCACATTCGTTGGCGTTGGTCCAGCTCATTGTACAGTAAAAATTACAGTGCCTCGATACGAACTATTAGTACTATCAGTTTCTGCAAATGCGATCGCACGTTTACCAAAAAACTGGGCTACGTAAGTCACTTCGGAACCGCATGACAAAGCAGTTGCCGAGGCTGAAACCGGCCAGAATAGTTTCCTTCCTTCCTTCCCTTGAGGACTTTTAAGCAATTAGGCCCGAATTTGCCGGACTCTTTTTTTGTAATGGGTCGATTCGGACCGCACAGTGGGGAACAAAACAGTTCTCATTTGTAAATAGTGTGGAATCAGGATGAGCAAAAGTGATATTTTTTTGTAGTGAGTCAGTTAGTTTGTATTTAAGCTGTGATTATGCCACGTTTAAACTGGCAGTCAAAGTGTTAAGTAGGTAACAATCAATATTGCTTACGTCGACGAAATATATTGCTTATGTCGTAATACTTGGAAATATAGTATCAAATTCAATCAGTGTTCCCGGGTCTTCCCCGCGCTTAGAAACGATTGCATGTAAATGTTTTGTTATTCAACAGTGGTATCAGCTTTTTTCAATCTACCTAAAGGCAACTGACGTAGTTTGATGACTGCCATACAATGATGACAGCCGGGAAAAATGAATTTACATGTATTCCTAAATACGGAGGAATTTGAGATTTTTTTATCCCATTTGTGGTCACTCATCCAAATACAGATCAATATTACAGGTATGGCACTTCATAGAAACGGAGCAGCATTTATACCTAGTACTACTACAAACGAAACAATCCGTCTGTGCACACGCCAAATGTGTGAGTTAAACAATCAGGGTCGCTACACACAGAATTTGTTGCTTTACTTACCTGTTTTCATCACTCGTAAATCTATAAAATTTTCAATGATAAACAATGATAATGTGGACAGTTTCTCACCATTATGATTCAATAATCCTAAGTGACTTACGTAAAGTCAACGTGCGACTAGCAATAACCCTGTTTTACAGGCGCTTTCACAGCCCAATAACGGAGGAGGGGTTGTGGGCACGACAGATTGCGGGGGACGGTGCAAGTTTCCGTTCTGTATGTAATACTATTATTAATTCTGTGCCAATACTTAACTTGCGAAAGCGATAGTTAGTTAGCTTGTTTTTTTTTAAGTGACGTATATGTAGTACACGAAAAAGAAAATCATTTCCCATAACAACGTGCTGTCAGCGAATTGTACAACGTAGAAGGGACATACACGCAATAAAACCACGGTCTATACCAAATCACTATAGTATAACTTATTAGTAATCTGTGATTGTATGTAATGTAAAAAATTAGCATTTTGTTACTAAAGTGTGCAACCACCCGGGCAATTTTCATGAGAATGTCCAATTTTTCTTTTATTTTTTGTTATTTTATTATCATTGTACATTGTTATTTTATTACCGGTTCGATTTATTATGGGTATATCCCTTCCACTTTTTACAAAGTGCAGGTCATATAAAGGTTTTCAAAGTTTAACTAAGACTAAGGAGTTAACCTACTGCTCTATGTATGCTACATACATTGTGAGAATGTGAAATGCATCATATTAGCGTTTGTTCTTTCCCTACAGTTTCTTTGTCAAGTCTTCGAAAGTACTGTCACATTCACAAAGGAACAATGCAACAATCCGCAGTGTGCGACAGGCTTTATCTCGTAATTAGCGATGTCTTGTTATCAATCGCTGTTTTTGTGTTATTCTTAAACCTTATCTTGCAATCAGGTGATTTTTTTATTATTATATACATACATACATACTATCATGTCTTGATCCCTAATGGGGCAGACAGAGCATTTTGGGTCTTGCGGTTCTATGCAGAGCCCAGGGCCGCAAGACCCAAAAGCCACTTTTAGCGTCATGGTGGGCGAGAAGATGGAAAAGCAATCAATACAGGGTTGCTAGCCGCATCACCTGATAACATGATTTGCATTTTTGCCCATTTCCTCGATCAGCTTTTACGATCTGCGTGGGAAGAGAAGCAGCTGGTACATTCTATGTTTTTTTATTTCTCCCAGACCAGCATGGGAAATTATTATTATATAAAAAATAATTTTTCGCTTTCCATACAAAATCGTTAGTTTTTATTACGAAAATCCCACGTGGAGCGAAGCCCTAGGGCACAGCTAGTTAATAATATTTATAGGTACCTAATTATTTTAGTTGTTCCTTCGAGATTCTTACAAAAAAAATGTTAAAAACTAAAAGTAAATATGTATGATATAGGAAGAAAGTTGAGTTACGAAAAGCCCCTCAAATGTAGAGCGGATGAATAATAGAGCTGGCCGGCCGCCAATATAACGACTTATTACCTATGTTCCCAGCTTTCGTATCAGTATTGTAAACAAACAGAAAATGTTTTAGTTTGCGAAACTTATTCCTCAAGAGGGTATAGATATACCTGTTAGAAATATACTTTAACACTTTGCAGGATACCTACTTATAGAAATAAGAATTGATTACGCCCAAAGCCGGAAGTGCCCACACGTATTTTTTAGAGAATTTTTTTGTCGAGATTTTTTACAGTTACGTAGAGATGTTTTTTATATTACCTATGCCAATTTCATTTTGATTTTTTGCGTAGCCAATTTATACTTATCTGATCTAATCTTTAGGGCTTTTAAGTCTCCACTTCAGGAGCACGACCCTCTCTGTACTACTAGAGCCATACTGTACCACTTGGGCAGAGCAGCCAGAGGACTTAACCTACCCTCTCCTCGCTGGCTAGACGGGTTGGAGAGGTGTCATTGATGTTTTTAAGCTTCGTTTAGCTTTTATTCCCATTTTATACTAAAAACATATAAATAAGGGAGAGCCTGATTGCAGTTGCGACGCCCTTTCATCAGTTGCGACATCTGTTTTATGTGTCTATTACTCTGTAACTCTATGTTTTGGTGCTATAAAGATTTTACCTAACTAAGGACGTTTTTTTTAAATTATTTGCCTAATACATGTCAAAAACAAAGACATATAAATAAGGACGTTTTTCCAGTTTATTTACCTATAAGTATATGTCTGCTACTTCAAGCCGATATTAGACAGATTTTGATGCGGATTTAATGTCCTATTCAGCATGGGCTAGTTAAAGAGAGTTGTGTTGTATGTGTAAAAATAAGTAGGTAGTACTAACAAACTACGCCAAGAACAAAACAAATAGGTATAGTTTATTTTTATTACATTTAAAATCACTTTCGTGCTTCAAAGACATAAAGGTCGGTTCAATGTAGAAATAAACAGTTGTGTGGGGTGGGAAACAAAAAAGTGGAAGGGAGTTCACTGCGGCGGAAATCCGTAGTGTGGGTAGTGCCTAAAAAAATAACCCCAGTTTGCTTTCCACTTGCAAAGGTCGAAGTTCGTCGACTTGTGCTTGTGGTTAGGTACTTAAGCTTGTAGCAATGTATGAATATGTAATGGACCGAGTGATAAATAGGCTATTTTAATGTGTAAATATTTTATATAAAATAAAAAATACCAATGAAAAGAATTATTTTAAATTTAAATAATGAAGTAAATAGTAATTAACATTTTAAATTATAAGAGTAGGAGCGTGTAGGGACATCTCACTATCCCTTTCGTTCGCACGAGACCTAATAGCGTGACGTCAAAAATGCTGTATGTGCATCCTTTTTCTGTTATTATTACTTACTTATTTTTGGGCAGATTAAAAAAATATATTTTGTTTTCGGCTTCGGATTATGTTACTTATTGATATGAATAATAAAAATGATTGAGTAAAATACAGTATTGGGACATCCTACTATCATATCCTACTAATATTATAAATGCGAAAGTTAGTATGTATATTTGTTTGTTTGTTACCACTTCACGCTTCAACCACTAAACCTATTTAGATTAAATTTGATATGGATATAGTTTCATGTCCACGGAAGGACATAGAATAGTTTTCATTCCACGGGCACTGCTAGTTTTTCATAATTCATCACATTTTTTAATTTGGATTTGCCGCAAGAAGTTTCGCTAATGAGTGGCACTAGATGACGTTCTTGAAAGTAGAGGTTATTTTAATTTGCCTAGTTTAATATTGTTGTGTGTTACATCTACCTAACTAAACATCCGGTTGCTTGCAATAAAGTACAACGAAAGTTCCATTATCTCATTAACTTTTAAAAGAAACATAACGTACATAATTTCTTACGATAAATAATAATCACTGCGAGCAAAAGTCGAGAGTTTCTTTTTTAGTACTTAGCCGAGATTCGTATCGGTTTGCTTCAATAACATTGCCATTTCATTATCTGAGGGGAGATCAAGTAATGCGATAGAAATAATGGCCGAATGCAAAACGGTAAACAGAAAACAAGTTTTAAAAAAATACAAACTTTTTTAGTTGCTTCTCAGTTGTCTGTCTACATTGAGCAAGTTCTGTCGGTGTTATGTCATGGTGCGAAAAGAAGCGTTCACAGAGACGATTTTTGGGCAGAAATAATTGAGTGGTTTGAAGTTTGAACTATTGTATTCGTATTACTACCCACTAATTTATTCACATATAAAATTAAACTAGTACAGTTTAATTATAAAACGATTTTGGGATAAGTCCGCCATTTGTAACACTGTGTTTGTAATTATATGTAATTAATGTTTGTTATTAAGTACAATAAAGATTTTAAATAATAAAATAAATACTAACTTTACGACTTGGTTTAAACCATTATTCACTCATATGAAGTTAACAATGACGTAAGAGAAGTTGACATTTTGCGGGATCTTGTTTTAGGCGGATAATGGTTTAAAGCAAGTACTAAAGTTAGTGTTAAATTACCGGAAATCGTCGTATGGTTTCCGGTAGAGTAGACTAGGACCACTCCAAGTGTTTCCGTGGACGTCGTAGGAGGTGACTTAGGAGATACAAGCAAAACAAAGCTTATGAACATCAATGAGACCCCTCCAACCCGTCTGGTCTGCGTGGAGAGTGTAGGCCAAATCCTCTGGCTGCTCTGGCCAAGTATGGCTCTAGTCATATAGAGGGTCGAGCTTCTGCAGTTGAGACTTAAAAGACCTAAAGATAAAGATGACAAAAGTTACTACGTGTTTTATAACAAAACAAATTAACTTACTCATGCTAAAAGTGGCCTTTGAGTCTAGCGGACCCTATGTTCTGTCTGCAGAGCTGCAAGACTCAAAATGATCTGTCTACTGCATGAGTTTAAATGTGAAACAAATTCTATAAAGTAATAAATTGTAACTAGGATAAAAAAAAATAAACGTACTTACTCCTATACACACACTGCCCGTAAAATAAGAATGTTTTGGACCTCAGGTCAAAAAACATTACCATTATTAATAAACACCCAAAGCTCATTTCCCCATAACGATCTAAGAAACATTTGAGCACGCAAGCAGGTCAGTTTTTGTACACAATTGTAGTTAAACTACTTTCTCCAAAACCTTAAAAATTGTAACTCACGTAATCGAGAGGAGTTTGATAGCATAGCGATGCGTGGTCTACTATGTTTTGTTGAGCAGAGTACGAGTACAGGTGCTCGTTTTAAAATGCTACTTACCTAGTAATTTGCAGCTTTTGCAATAAAAATCAGTTCGTTTTTATCATTTCAGATGCATTTAGGTAACTGGATCTTATATTTGCCCAAAGACACAAAAAATAAGCTATTAGCTACGTTAAATAGCTTTAAGCAGCTGTATAATTCTTCAAAACTAATAAAAACCGACTTCACCCTAAACCACACAACTGATATTGTTAAAATTTCTATGAAACCATCTGTCAAGTATACCCTTTGAAGCAAAAAAGAATTTCCAAATCAATCCAGGCGTCTTCGAATAATCGGTGAAAATAGTTACTTTAAAAAAAAAATCTGGTAAAATTATAACCTCCCCTTTTTTGAACTCGGTTAAAAATCTGACTAAAGGTTGGCCTCTAACACAAGAAAGATCCTGAGATGGAAATTACTGAAAGTATAATTTGTCGGCGGCACTGTGTCTAATTATAGGACTGCCCACAAGCGTCTCGAAGGGCCAAAAATAGAATCTGAATTCGCAAAATCGATACCTGCCGGGAAGATATCTAATGGCGTTCTTATTTTAGAATTGTGTTACTATTTGCTATAAGGCTCAGCGTTGTTCATGCTATGTATAATGTTTTATTTTTATAAGTTATCAAATTTAAATAAGGGCTCCGGTTAGGGCCACCTTGATAGCAGAATACTTCTCAAATTTGAATACCATTTTCCTTAATTCTCACTATTAATATGGCTGGAAGACTCTATCCTATACAAGGTCTAAAAAAATATACTGAAACTATTTTAAGGGTGAATTCAGTCCATGATACTGAATAAATTTCCTCGAGGAACATGTATCGAAATATAAAAAGTAATTTTTGGCCTAAAAGTTGATCGATCAGCTGATCTGAGTTTGTATGAAAAAATATTTTTTGTTGTTCATTATCATGGACTGAATTAACCCTTAAAATAGTTTCAGTATATTTTGTTAGACCTTGTATATTCGTATGTAGAAAGGCCTATTCAAATACCAACTAACATAAAACATACATACTGTTGACGGCGTGATCTGCCACACTGATTTGAAATCGTAATTATGGTGATGTCTGAGATGGCTCCACGGCTTGAGACGGTAAGAATAGAACTTTGATTCGATAGTGCGCAATACCAGCAAGTAATAACACTGTAATTGACTGTAATGATGAGTATTATGAAATCAAATTGATTTCGCAGTCTTTCGGAACACGAAGAGGTGTATTCTTTAAGGTAAAAGTTTGCATAAGTTTTAACCATGCGTTTTGGTTAAATGTCGATACGATAAGGACGTATGACTGAATTTATTTGCGCGTGCAAATTTTGCGCTATATGAGAGATACGATAGCCGTGTGGTTTACGGCAGAGTACGATAGGACTCCAAGTCTTCCCGTGGATGTATCGATTTAGTTAATACAACGTGGAAGGGTCATACAGGTAATAAATCCAACCACGAGCTATATTATATCACTATAGTATAATGAAATAACAGTAAAAGCACAAAAAATCGACATTTCCGTACTAAAGTGTGCAGCCGGAATGTCGATTATTTTTTTGTTTATTGACTGTTATTTTTATTTTATTATGCTAGTATAGCCCGTGGTTTGATTTATTACGGGTATACAGTACAATACAATACAAAAAACTTTATAGGACTAAAAGACATTTTTAATTTTTTTACACTTATGAAATAACAACATGTAATGAGGTATGTCCTTTCTTTCCACGTTTTATAATCTAAGCAAAGATTCAGTGGGACCTCTCTAATCCGTCTGGCCATTATGGAGAGTGTAGGCCAAATCCTCTTGCTGCTCTGGCCAGATAAAGCTCTAGCAGTACAGAGTGGGTCCTTCTTTAGAAAAAAGTTTAATCACATGAATCTAGATTTCATTGATGTTCAAAGTAATAAGAATTAAAAAAACTCGAGCTGTCTCTAATAGTGTTCAAGGAACTGGTTCTGGACTGGACGCTCGTAAATCTAGTTTGTCTATGGTTTCCATCCAAGAGAGCACCAGCTGGGCCGCAGCTACAAGTTTTTGTTGCAAACAGCATTGTCAATGGCAACTATTTACGATGTTTTGCTTCTCGAGGAGAGACATACACGAATACATGTAGTATACACTTAAGTACACAATATGTATCTGTTAATTATTGTATTTTTGTTGCGTTTTTTTTACACAATCAATAATTGACATACATAGGTAAAAATAATTCAAATCCAAAATTAAACAAATAATAATAATAAAAATCCTTACAAATTAAAAACGTCTTGCAGATTACTCGTATTGCCCTGTGGTAGAGTCCCTAAAAGGCTGGCAGGATTGCCACGTTGGATGGCAATGCTTATTCATTTGGCGAAATAATTATAAAAATTATAATTATTTACATACATACAAATACACATTTAAGCTTGAAACACGATCAATTTTTTTCCCTGACAACAGATCCTAGGTTCTATAAGACTCAAAAGCTGTGTTAAGGGGATGTGTACATTGGAAAAAACGCTATAAGAAAGACTTCACGTACTTACAAGTATAGTTCATAATATAGTTTAAATGTTTATCCAGAGCCGTATGAGACAAAAATTTAAATGATTAATTACATATGGCGGCAGTACAAAACCCAAAAAATTCATCAATATTTTGTTGGATGATAGAGTGTAAGACTATGAATCAAAGGATGCGGAATAGCCTAGCCTAGCCTTATTGCCTATCGCTTTATTAACACAATTTATTGAGATGTTAGCCTAACCTATTTACGATCTGCGCGAAAAGACACAACTGGAACGTTCTAGATTTTTCTCTCCTTTTTTTTTTTTTTTTTTTTTTTTGACGCGGAGAAAATCCCTTCGGATACCTTACCGGTTACGGGACACCGGTAAGGTTATGTGGTGTTACCACTAAAAACTCCGCGGTGTCACCTCTCAGCCGCTATCGACCGGGACCGTGTGCTTCTTCATGCTCCACAGTCCCGGCGCGGCCGGCCGCTACTTAAGCGTCCCCGGATCGCCAACGGCCTCACGGCACCCTCTGCTGAATCAGAGGGGCCGGAGTAACCGCCGCCTTGGCCTCTTGGCCCAAGGACAGACGCGCTGACACGCACACGCGCCTGCCTTCCACTCCGGAGGGCTGTCCGTTGGACGATGGAATCCCGTTTCCACCGTCCAACCAGCCCTCATAATTTGGGGCCTGCGGAAGCAGGCCCTGCCCCAGTCACCCCCCCACCTGACGGCGACCGGGGCCCACACAGCCGGCCGCAGGGGATAGGGAGAACGGCAACGTAACACCGACACTCCTCTTCCCCTGCGGCCCCACCGATGCCGTGCCAAGCGTCACGGCCGCGCTTGGTCGCGGAGGATAGGGCGAGCGGCAACGACACACCGACACTCCTCTTCCCCCGCGACCCCTACCACGGCTGTGATGGTAGGGGGGTCGTCGTCACCCCCCTTCCCTCACAGCCAGGCCATTCCCGCCAGGAATGGCCTCCGCCGGGCCCGGGGAGGCCTAAGCCTCAACCCGGGCAATGGGTTCCTCTTAGCTTCCCTGCGGCCGAGGCAACCGCAGGTACTGAGCCACCCCATCGCGACAAGATGGGAACCACATCGGGGGGAGATTTTTCTCTCCTGGGCCAGCCGGGAGGAATATCTTTTGCTTCTGTAACTTCTGTTCAAGAGGTTTGCATCACGATGTAATTTGTCTCCAAAGGAACCCAGGCAAGCCGACTGGTTTCGGTGTAACACTCATAAATCTAGTTTGGCGATGGTTTCCGTCCAAGGGGCACAGCTGGGGCCGGCTGCAAGATTTTTTGTTGCAGTCTTGGTGCTTCTAGGGTCAGTGGTTCTTAATCTTTAATAAACTTTTAACATTTAGAGACATGGCCTCAAAACTGTACGATGGAGATGTATGTTATAATTACAAAGTAGAGAAAGAAGGGACTTATCCGTAATTAATCGAAACGCGGGGTATACGAGATCACTATAGTATAATTTAATTGCAAACAGTCAAAGAAAAAAAAATTGTTCCATACAAAAGCGTGCAGCCGCCCGGGCAAATACTATGGGAACATCGATTTTTTGTTGCTTTTTGACTGTTATTTTTATTTTATTATATTAAAATGATCTAGTATAGCCTGAATTTTGAATTATTACTGGTATGTCTCTATACGAAAAAGCTTAGTGCATTAAAGACGACCAACTTTTTCTAGGGAGTATGTAGGACAAATAAAAATCTACGACTACTCCTCTCGCATATGTTTTCCGCCAACCACCTTCAGAACCACTATCTCGAGAACAGATATCACTGAATTACTGTCTTCTTTCAGCCAACCTTTAGGTAAATACCTATAGGCTTAAAAATATGGGATTTTGCGAAGTGTAAGTCTACCAATCCTTAAGATCACAGTTTCAGAACCGCTAGCTGCTCTAGAACAGGTATTGCGAAATCACTAAATGGACTTCTTCCAGTCAAGTCAACCTTCAGGTAAATACCTATAGGCTTCAAAATATGGGATTTTGAGTATAAAGGTGCCATCAGACATCACCTGTGGCCCGCGGTTTAGAACCACTATCTCGGGCAGAGAGATCGCAACGCGACCGCACCACAACACGCCACGCCAGTCATCCGTCGCTCCCCGCCGCGCGCGCTCGCGTACCAGCTCCAAGTATTTTTAGTCCACCACACGACCGTTATCGCCCTAAATGACAGCCTAATGGACGAGCGAAGAGGTAGCCCAAGTCCATGCATGCTCGTCTAGTGAAGTGGAGTGCAGTGTTGTGTGTGCTATGGAGGAAGTTCGCATTTCGGATTGGCCGGATCCACCCGGCTCACATGCATGGCTGCCTGCTTATGGTTTCCAGCATGATATAATGGATAAAGACGACTATTTCTGTTCTAATGGTGAGTGCCGCGAACTCCGATGAGCTTCAGGCGGTTTCTGTCCCTTAACAGGAACGGGACAAGTTAAGAGATCACGTGCGCGGTAGTTTAAAAGTTTCTTGCGAAATAGTTTTGTCTGTAATGAGCGGTTTTCATGGTTGTTTCTCTACAAATAGACAAATAACAGCTATTTCTGTAATGTACAGTCATCATTAAACGTTTTTCACAATAAAAAGTTTGATTAATGCACTTAACTACTAAAATTAAGTTGCTGATCGCAATTTAATCAAATCAAAAGGCCCGTAGTGATTTAATTATTTGTGTCTTTAGGCAGCTTAAAAACTGTCACCAGTGTTGGCCACTAACTCATGCAAAATAAAGAAAGTGAGGTGATTCATGCTTCAAGAGAAACCTTTCGAACATCCACGTCAGTGACAGTGACACTAAGTTTTTACAGAAACTTGCCATGAAAAGCTCTCATTAAAGTCATTGAACTTAAAGCTACAATCGATAGACTCGGTAGAGGTCTTGAATGTTGGTCATTAGACTCTTTAGAAGTTTTTGTGAGTCAATTTCGGCCAGTCGTGATGTTTTTGATGAAATAGTCAGCATGGAGTGATTTTTAGTTGTTTGATAAACAAAATACCGTTAGGCTTAAAATCAAGGTGAAACTCATCATTACCAAAGATAATATAATTACTAAAGTAACAGATACCCAACGCCATAGAAACTATTGGAGGCAGTGATTAGGCAATACTGAAGTTGCGGGTGTAGGCACACAGAGATGGCAGCACACACGACTAGCAAAAAGTGACAAAGGAATAGTTGAATATGCTTTAAAAATATTTATGGCATTTCATATAAGTCATATATAATTAATTAGAATACTACTTTATTTAAATAATAGAAATAATAGATTTTAATGATTAATTATTACCATAAAGCGCCATCTAGTGACAAGGAAGAGAAATAATATGTTTATGTGGTGATGGGTAGGCATGTCATTAGGAACATTTGTAACGGGATTACGGGATTAATCCCGAAATGGCGGAATGAGTTTCATTTTGATGCGGTTGGTACAGTTTAGCTAATAAATAATAATCCTATCCTACTAATGTTATAAATGAGAAAGTTTGTATGGATGTTTGTTTCGCTTTCACGCCAAAATGGCTGAACGGATTGGAATGACATTTGTTGGCATGTACCTACTTAGATTGTTTACTACCTAGATTAACACATATTACCTATATTTCATCCCAGGAAAATGTAAGTTTTCCGTGGGATTGTCAATTTTTTTTAAAACAAATCTCAAATTATACATTTTATCTCAGGAAAATGTACTTAAGTTTCCCGTGGGATTGTCATTTTTTCAAAACAAAACTCAAATTATCCACTTTGTAATAAATGTAAGACTTAGGGTTGGCATTTGAAAAAAAAAAAACAATATTATAAGTCATACATAAAATAAGTGATGGCAACGAATCGTGCTTACAATTTCCATGTACCTACCTAACCTACCTCAAAATAAGATTGCAAATAAATTACATATTTGTTTACTATTATCGTTCTGTATTCGGATGTTTTAACCGACTTCTAAAAAAAGGAGGAGGTTATCAATTCGTCGCGATCTTAATTTTTTTTATGTATTTTCGAAGACGCCTGGACTGATTTAGAAAATTCTTTTTTGAAATTTTTGTTTTGAATTGTTGATCCCATACTAAAAGTTGTTCTTATCGATAAAAGAACAACCCTTTTAGCTTACCGTTGCAAGTCCTTACAATAACTTTTGTTTCTCTAACAATCTAATTCTGCATGGTTTTAAATAGTTACCTTCGGTTACGAAAAATTTGATGATGTTTTGGTAAGAGTATTGTTTTGCAACTACATTAATTGCTTTGATGTAACAACTCGTACAACAATGGATGTTCTAAATGATAAAGCAGATGGTAAGTGTTGTTTTAGAAACACCTGTCTGTCTGTCTGGCTTGCAATGGACGTTAAAATGAAGACCTTTTGAAGATGGCAGGATGTTATCATATAATTAGTTTTGATAAGTATCGACGTTACTTGTACAACTATTGGGTATATATCAACCTTCGTATTCTTATTTTAATTAAAATAAAAATCCAAAAAAATAAATATCAATTTGCAGCATAAGTACCTATATTTATATATATATATGTTTCATCCAAAGGTTCACATTAAACATTGAACTGTGATTTAACACGTTTCATCAAAATTTTCAACAAAGTTTAATGTAAAGTACAGGGAGACCAATTTGGCTAATAAATATACAAAACACGCAAAGTTTTAAATGATATATCCACAAACGCTTCGCCAAAATCTACCTATTAGAAAACGTCCGTGTTTGTACCAAAATATCTCTTTATATGTAACTTAGGCTCTTTCAAGCAAAAGACTTAAGTGTTCGTTGATCTTTCAAAATAAAACAAAGTTAAACAGAAGGCTCCAAATCGTCACAAATTAAGTCTTCGTTGTGAAACCACACTGGCTTTCAAAACTAACAATAAAAATTTTATGGTAACCAGTTAGCGTTATTGAAAAGTAGTAAAAACCCTCGGTGGTAAGGCAACTGAGAAGGTAAACATTAACATCAATTGTGTGGAAGAGAAAATAAACGACACTATTTGACTGCTTGCGAGAAACAAACGATACTGCAAACTGACTGCAAGAACATTAGTTTAAATGACACACTTTAAGGTAGTGCCAAATGTTGTATAAATTATAGCACAAGATACTCAACGATACTTACCCACAGGTCAGTCCACCCTTAAGTTAAATGGCTCTTCCAATAAAGAAAGAACTTACAACTTACAAACCTATTATATATTGTACCTACAACTGTTACATAATCATAAATAAATAAACATGCTAGACTAAATATAAATACAAACCCTGAAACAAGATTAAGTAGGGTACCACGTCTAGGAAGCAACATTCATTCAAACCTTAATTCATAAGAAAAAGCAACTGCTTTTAGTCCAGTTTCATTCGAAAATAGTACATAATTTTCTCCCAGACCATCAAAGATGTCTGACGTCTAACGAATGACACATATTATGCTCCACTTGACATGCGAAAAGTGAGAGTTTCGGAATATTGCATAGGAAATAATGGTCATCCGTTTTAATAATAGTATTTTAAACATCCCCAGAGAAATGAACGTGAAAGTGTGTAATTACTGATAGAAGCTGGTATCAAAAGTCTTAAATCAGCTCTCGAAGCATAACCAAACCTCTTTTGGAATTTTATTGCCGTATGAATAGTGAAATTTGCGATGCATACGTTAAATCTCTCTTTACATAGTATGGACTAAAATTTTTAGCATGAATTAACCGGCTCACGTAGAGCGTCAGCTTCTGGTCGACACGTTTCGACCTCATCTAGAGGTTTTCATCAGGGCGAATGTGACTAGAGGACGCCGTACACGAAACCGCCTCGCGACACACTGATGTTAATTCATGTTAATAGCTTAATGATGTCTGTGTCTCACGTTCAGTCAGCTTTAATCAAATGGGTTAGAAATTACCAAAGAAAAGTAGTAACGTTTCTTTAAGTATATTACTACGATATTTACAACAACTTTTGTTCTTACGGACTCAATTTCAATTTATTTATTGCTTTTCACATTATACATATATTAGATTACAGTACACAGTCACTTCTTAGGTTAGTAGGTACAACATGAACCCTGTTAGGGCATTGCAACAGAAAATACAACTCAAACGCCTGTTCAATTATTTACTGACTATTATTCTGTATTATCAGTAAACAATTATACATAATTGTAAAATTTGCTGAACAAATGCCGGAGGTCGTTACTTAAACAAGTATAGATAGATATATCTAACATTTGTATTTACTTAGAAACTTCAATCCAAAGTCATTGAAAGCTGAAAATAGCTATGAATAAATCTATGAGAAGCTTGAAATAATAACTATCGTACGTTTGTACCAATCTCGGTATACAACGATAATATTTAGTTACTGTATGACTACGTTTTATTCACTTTTTAACTCGCATGATCTCTTGTCAACCTATTTCTATTATATCAATATCGGCGCTAGTAAAAAATACAAATTGAATTAAAAATACGACTATTAAAAAAAATGTCCTAATGTAAAGATTGTAACTATACTTCATAAATCCATATCTGTTAAGTAGGCAGTTCAAAGTTAAGGCAGAATAAATAACTCATAAACATGAACCCTGAAAACGTAACACTCCCTTTTTGGGTAATATCTATATAATAGTCGAAACACAAATATAGTATGTTTTTATTATACAAATTCACATCTACAACACCTAGTTAGGTTGTGAAAGTAATCTCGTTTCGAGCTAAATCTGCTCCAAAACTGGTCGCCACTATATTACTGCGATAAAAAGAAATAAAACTAGAAGTCATGATCATGTAACCACTGCTTCCGTAGAGACTGTCCCGTTAAAAGTCAAATCAAATCCATAGACTTATAAATTATTACATATTTTATTATTTGACATCAAAGTAAGTAATTATATCCCTCAAGTATTATCGTCATCATCCCAGCCGTTCTTCCCCCCACGGGTATATTCTAAATCTTTGAGTATAAAGCATTTTACATACTATATCATCATCATTATCATCAGGTCTTTTTAGTCTCCACTGCAGTAGCACGACCCTCTTTGTACTTCTAGAGCCATACTTGGAAAGAGTAGCCAGAGGACTTGGCCTACTCTTTCTATGCTGACCAAACGGGTTAGAGAGGTATCACTGATGATGTTTATATGCTTTGTTTAGCTTGTATTTCCTAATTCGCCGTCCACGACATCCACGGGAAGATTTGGAGTGGTCCTATTCTACTCTGCCGGAAACCAGACGGCATTATTATTGGTGTTATTGGTTTATAATCATTACCAAGTCTTCCCGTGGACGTCACCGTAGGAGGCGACTTAGGAAATAAGCTAAACTTATTTATATTATTTGATATCACAGTAAGTAACTATGTCCCTCAAGTATCAATTACTTGTATATTATAAATCTTTGAGTATAAAGCATTTTCCACACTTTAGTTCCATACATTCTCTATATTTATCTTACTTTTTAAAGACGATGTTTTGCTTTGCAAGCTATTCGTAACGAGAGAAGATTAATGATTATCAAAATACAAGTTTTAAGTGAACGACAAAAGTGTGCCGTTCAATCTTTGTACATTCAACTATTTATCAGACCAAGACCTTCAGTTATATTATAGTATTCTATGACCAAGACACTATTGCTACTGCGATATCTGTCTGCTGTTGACTGTACCAGTATTTATTTTGGCCTTCCTAAAGGACGTAATGCGAAAGTATCATTTTGTTGGTTTGATATACCTATTGATTATTGTACCAAAAACCAAAAATAAAAATACAAAAATTAGTAATATTTTAGAATGTACATACATATGTATATTGTATTGCTTTTTTGTGCCGCATAATTTTCTCTGTTTATTCCTATGGTTGATTGGGAGAAAATGCGTTTAGCATTAAGTCCGCCATTTGTTTAAAGTATATTTGTACTCTGGAACATAAAGTATAATAAAAAAAAATTGAAGGAGCAAATATACAATGGCAGACTTATCACATATGTATTTTGATCTCTTACAGTCAACCTGCGAGATATTGAGAGGATAAATCAATTAAAAGGACGTAATGCGAAAGAATCATTTTTATGACGAGTGATCACGTTTCCTAGGTCGTTGACTGTACTTTTTTGTTAGAACACTGCAAAATCAAACTTAAAATCCAACTGTTTCGGGTTAGAAAGAGCAATTCACACAGTGTCGACGACCTCATGATGAATAGCTTTACATATGCAATGAGATGACGTCACTTATCATCACGCAGCTTTTCACACTACCGTACAATTCACAGAGAATTACAGGTAATTAAGAAAATTTTAAAAAAATGCGGGGCTCGATTTGTGTTATTAATTGGATTCCAGCACGAAAGCAGTTTCTCAGCTTATGGGAGTGTGGTTTTTGTTCTAACGTGGTATTAACATCATTGCGCGTTCATTAACACCTTCCTACTTTTACATAGTACGAGTTAGACTTATTTATTAGAAATCGGCACGCCATTAATCTGTTAGTTCTATTAGGTGTAGAATGCTACTGATGTTTTTTGTCTTGTTTATATAAATCTGAGCTCCTACCGCACAAATCCGAGGTTTCTGAACTGTGAACTTGGAGAGTAAGATATTAATATCATTTCCCTATAGTTTAAAAAAGTTTATTTGACCAAAGAGATCATACCTACATAAAATCTTGATAGGTAGTTATCTGTTTATAGATATTGATCAATTGATCAATTGTCACTAATATTGGTAAAATTAAAAACAATTTTACGGGAGTTACCGGTGTCCTTTGGGAGGCTAAACTATGTAATGTTGATTTAACGCGTAGAGTTATGTTATGATATAGAGCGTTCGGCTCATATCCGGAGGTCGCGGGTTCGATTCCCGGCGGGGGCAACGACTTTGTGTTGTTGTCCTAGTTTAGTTAGGACATTGTATGCTGATCACCTGATTGTCTGATAATTGTGCTTCGGAGGGCACGTAAAGCCGTCGGTCCCGGTCACTGTCTTTGACATTGGTCGTTACCCAAAACCATGTCAGAGACCTTTAAGGCGGTTTAAAAACTCTGACACTAGTGTAAGTCACTAACACCCACGATAAGAAGAAGAACGCGTAGAGTTAGTGTATGTTTTGAGTTAAGGGATTTTTGGGGCTAAGATTTGTAGAAAATTAGATAACACATCCATATTATAGCTACTGCTTAATATCAACGACTTATTGATCAGGTTATCACACGAACTTACTCTTCGAAACAAGCCATTGATGAATTTCCCAAGGGTTCCAATCTAATATCCTTGATTATTTTATTTCTCAGAGGTTGGAAATCACTTTAGTTGAAGTGATCATCAACTAAAGTGATTTTTTTTGGTACCTACTGGGAAAAAGTTATAAGATGTAATTTTTTTTAATAATAAAATTTTTTAAGATGTAATTTTTTTTATATAAAAATACTAACATAAAAAAACCGTCTACATTTTCTTTTAGGAGATTTTTTCAAATCTCCAAAGTTCTTCATTATAATTTTACGAAATTAATATGAGACCAATTTGAGACTAAAGGCTTTCAAATAAAAACTAATCAGTAAAATCGGTTCACAAGTGGAAAATATAGCGCGTAAAATGCAAAAATAGAAAATAAAATTAATACGTATACGGGTCAAATTGATAACCTCCTCCTTTCTTTAAGTCGGATAAAAATATGACGTTAATCTTAAAGATATAAGAAATACCTATTTTATTATCCGTGAACACAATGATGTTGATGTCATAACATGACTCAGAATCTCGGAAAAAACAGTTTTCAATATTGTATAAAACTTAGATAATGAAGACTTAGCTTTATTGTTCACTGGCCTAAAATTTTATGGTTTACTCTCAACAAGCTACAGATATATTAATTCTATTTTAGTTAAAACTAGCCAAAGCCCGCAACTTCTTCGCGTGGACTTTTCGGAAAATGCTTATCAGGCTGAACAACTTTTGCTAAGGCGTCATTTTTATATTTCTTATAGTTTAGCTGGACCATATGATTCTGCTTCAGGTGTTCCGTTTTCCGTGTTGAAAACCCGCTAATGCTAATAATATTGCAATGCACTTACAACATGTCAATATCCTACAAATATTATAAACGCGAAAGTTTGTAAGTATGGATGGATGAATGGATGGATGTTTGTTACTCTTTTACGCGCAAACGGCTGGACCAATTTTGATAGAATTTGGTATGCAAGAAGCTGACGCCCTAGATTAACACATAGGCTAGTTTAAACGTAGGTAACACTGCGGGGCTCAGCTAGTGTATTTTAACTCCCGTTTTATATCAGGCCACCAATTTTCTAAGTGTGCCCACTAGGTCTTACGACTCTCAGCGCAGTCTACACCGCAAAGGAAAAACGTGAAAGTGCATCTGTACCACAGAGTTTGTTTCTTTTCGATACAAAACGAAACCAAAGAGTTTTTCAATGAAACCCGTTTTACGATCGCAAACGCTCGGTGTGAGACGTTATAAATTCCTAAAGGGGGTTTGAAGTAAAAGGCTTTATTGCGAAAGGCATAAGGTCAACTTTGAGTTGAAGGTTGCGGGTTCGGCTGGCAGAGAAGCATGCAGTCGGACCAGTCTCGGCCCTAAAGGTCATTTGTTATCTGTGGGCGAATCGCATGCCTTGCATTCCGCGTTTCTCGAAAACTTCGGTAAACATCGACCCTTTTTTTAAAGGTTTTGTTTTATGATGCTAAAATTAGAACATTAGAAAAATAAAGGTCTTCGCCTCAATATTCAAGTTTAGGAACTTAAGAAAGTATTAAAGTAAAAAACGTTCTTAACTGTTTTCAATAGTAGGCTCTAACTATGCCGAAATGAGGTGAAGACGTTATTTTACGTGCGTCTAAATTACTTTTATATGTCTACTAGCTGTACCCGCGGGCTTTGCTCCCCGTGGGAATTTCGGTATAAAAACTCTTATGTCCTTCCCCGAGTCTCAAACTATATCCACACCAAATTTCATCCAAATCGGTTTATTATTTTAAGCGTGATGACACGCTATAACAAACAAACAAAAAAATATACAAACTCACATTCGCATTGATAATATTAGTAGGAAGTAGGATTCTAATCTAAATGCTTTTTCTTATGCGATTATTTTTAAGAGCAATGTTGTTCGATGCTGTGTCATAAATCGCAGAATTCTCTACTTTTTAGAGTTCCGTACCCTATTACTGAGACTCCGGTGTCTGTTTGTCTGTCTGTTTTATATTTCAGCAGTCTAGCTATATAGCTAGACTGCTGAAATTTTCACAGATAATGAGTTTCTGTTGCCGTTATAACAACAAATGCTTAAAACAGAATAAAAAATATTTTTAGGTTATGATTTTTTATAAATATTGGTACGGAACCCTTCGAGTCCGATTCGCATTTAGCCGGTTTTTTTATTTCCAAAAGGTCAACGCTCGAGAGCTTTACCGAGCTGTTATGGCAAAAATAAAAAGAGAAATTCGATATTATTGGTAATGCCCTGTTAACTGAATCGCCAATGGAATGGTCTGTGAGACAGCTTCCTTCTTTGTCGGTAATTTTTCGAAAGTTGTTAAGCTTAAGTAACTTTAATTTTACTAAGACAATTTTTACTTTCTTAAAATGTAAATGTTTATGTATACTTACACACACCATCTAAAAACAAGCACAAAATTACAGTCCTGGTGCAGCCCTATGTCAAAATTTAAAAAATAGTGTATGTCCATTGCCTGTTACGTTTAAAGACAGAAAGTCTGTCTGTTAACTTTTTTAAATGTATATGTATATATATATATATTATATACATGTCTGTAGAGCAACTAGACAAAGCCAAAAAAAAATGTCAGCGACCAGCGTTTATATGTACATTCCCTACATGCTTTTATTATCATTGCGAATAAATAATTTTTCAAAACTAAAAACTGACTTCACCCTCAAACTGCACAACTGATTTTGATAACATTTTAATAGGACTCTTACAAGCTTTCAAACAAAAACAAACTACTAACCAAAAATAATAATATAAAAAAGTTATATTAATACTAGTTAACTCTTCATTAAGCTGATGTCACGTAGATTTATATTTATTATGTTTGGCCCCTGCTATGATCATAATTCATAAGATAGCTTTCGTCAAGGTAAGAGTATGATATAATAGATACCATGGTATAATAAAATAAGGTATTTTCTTCCCGTGACAGCTGATGACGTAGGTGGAACTTGACTACGTCATCAGTTTGATGTGCTGCCACTGTGTGAAATTGAATTACCCGAGCGTAATGCATTTTTGAAATTTATATACTAATTTCGAATTAATAATCCATTATATCAATTTATAAAATATTGAATGGATGAATCACGCAAGAATCGCAAGATTCTAACTAGCTAAGTTACTTAATATGTTATTTAATATTCATGAACTAATTGATAAAGTCCTTAAATTTACTGAAAATACCAATCAGTGGCAACACTTTCATAACGTAGTCAAGTTCCATCTCGGGAAGAGAATACCTTATTTTATTATACCATGATATATACCTTCAGCTTAAAATTCTGACACCAGAGTTAGCCACTTACTTTACCCATTTAATATTAAACAAACAAACACAAACTATGTAAAGAAAAGCCCAAAAGATCTGCATTGTTACATCTGCATAATTTGTGTCGTTGAAGATACCGCGTTTACATAGAAAACCCACTTTATTTACATTAAATTAAAAACAGTAAAAAAAAGTGTTTTTATTTGATAAACTCTTGCCAAGATTAAATAAGTCCTTGAGGTGTCGCGTCTTGACATTTGAGATAAACCTGAAGCAGACCTGAAGATAACTCGGCAAACCGACCAATTTCAGGCGTTGCTATTTTTAAAAGTCACTCGTTCAATTTAGCGGCGATTTCGACTGGTCGTGTTTTGTTTGCATACTACTTATGAGGCTTTTCACACAGATTAGCGCGACACGCAATCCAAATTGTGAATGTATTCAATTAGTTTTGTGTGTTCTTGAACTTGACTCCGTTCCAGTAGCTAATTTGCCATGACGAACGATTCGTCTACTTCCTCTTCATTTAAATTAGTGTGAGGCATAAGAAGGCTTTTCTATACATTGATAATCCGATCTAAGCATGCCTAGCAGATTTCATGTAAGCGATCATTGGAAGTGTGATATCTTTTCAGGTTTCACAGTATTTACTCTTGCAAATGCAAATTAGATAATATCCCCGAAGTTTCTTTTTTGCGTTTTCATGCACTCTGAGCAGTGTTGGTAACAAACACCTCTTTTTAGCAGCCATTTGGGTTTGTTGGTATACTTTCAATCTCAAGAAGCCTTCGGCTACGTTTGTGTTCACTCGTACGTACAATGTTCCCCTTTGTTAATATAAGTGTCTGTTGGAAGTGCGATTCTAAGACTGAGAATACATAATAAAATAAAAATGAGATTTATTGTCATACTGTTAGTCACTAAAGTTAGAATATAGTTTAAAAAAACTTTGCAAGTAGGCAAAGGAATGCCTTAGCTTGTGTAACCCCGTATCAGAGTCAGAAACGCTGTTTTTGACGTATCCCTTAAATATTTGTGATGGTGTGCGGGAGTTTTTGAAATGGGGGCTCAGATTTACATTCTTATAAAACATTGCTCATTTTGCATCGATAGGTGAAAATTGTATTATTAAAAGACCAGAAATGATATAAAATTAGCATTAAAATTTCAGCAAACGGAACCCCAGTCTAACCATGAGGTTTTTCTCCTATCTGTGTGTACTGACCTTGTGAAATTGTCTTCTTTACTCGATAAAGTAAAGCCGAGGAATGTTGTTGTATCGCAAGTATTGCAATGAACATAATATCGGCGCAATAATGAATGTCGTCGTGTGGTTATGACTCCAGTAATATTGTCGTTTTATGATTATTACTACATGTCCTAACCGTATTATGACATTATTATGTTTCACATAGAATACACCGTATTATGATCTTCATATCATGCAGTTTTCTACGCTATGTTTTACAGGAATGTTGTTTTATAGGAATTTTATAGAGCAGGTGATGAGGACACACTTAATGTTTTAATTCAACTGATAAATTTTAACTTTGTTGTATTTCACATGCGAAAGCTAACACGGCTGAAAAAACTGCCTAAAACTATGAGTGATAGATAACTAATTTAATTATATGATAGGCAGGACCAATAGATGTATCATACCCACCGTTTGAAAAATTAGTTAATTGTTTTTCTAAAGCTTATAGTCGAAAGTTTAAAACTGGACTCTAGAGTCTCAGTCAGACAAACCCACGGCGGAAGTGTATTGCGTAATAAATCTGGCTACGAGCCGAATCAAACAGTTTGCGTGCCAAAGAGTTTCCAATATCGTTACAAAGAAACTGGGGCAGCCGGCGCCGGGAGGCGAGGCTAGTGTAAATGGTAAAATTGAGTGTCTCAGCACAGTTGACGATCGCCTATTGACGTGGTTACCGTTTAGTCGACGGACAAGCCAGACGCTTACCAGCTTTCGCAGCATGGCACTGTAGGCAAAGAATATATAAACTCTAGGTGTACTTTCTAGGTAATTATAACGAGCGGGATGTACTGGCACCAGTCCGTCGTGCGATACAAACTTTATCTTGGTTTATCCACAGTCAATTATTAATTCTGTGCCAGTGCCATGCTACGGGCCTGCCTTATTAAATAGCAGTCTGTAGATGTATACTAAACGAACGAGTTTGATAATGGCTAAATAGATGAATATTTTGTTGAAAATATGAAGCAGTTATTTTAAAAACGACAGTCATGTAAAACAATAGAGCAAAACGGCTTTACGTGGCTTTCAAAAAAGCTCTAGATAAAGTGCTACTGTAGTAGGGACATATAGTGGCAAGCTTCACCCAGCGGTGCTTTACTTTATTTGCTGTATAAACAAACCACGGATCCGTACTCTGTGAAGTTTTTTTTCTATTAACTTAATAAATAAAGATATATGCTAGCCTCAAAGTAAGTTCGAGACTTGTGTGATGGGTTATGGGATACTACCTCAACGATACTTTACTTCATAACAAATACATAATATAGATAAAGATTCAAGACCCAAGGTCTATCTGAAAAGGATCTTTTCCATCTCGACCAGACCGACTTCTTGACTAAATTTTTTTTCTACAATTTTTGAGTATTTTTTTGCCAGATGAAATTCGCCTCAAATGCGCTGGGTCTAAGTTATTAAGGTTATGTCGCACTAAATGAAATTGAAAGCAAATTGCTTAATTAGGGTATGATTATCGCATTTAGGTAAACTTGTTTCAAACAATTAAGTCTGATTACGAGATGATGTAGAAGACTGGTGCCGTAAATGTCAGAGTTGTGCGGCAGTTAAGGGACCACAGACGAGAAGCAGAGGAGCCATGAGGTTGTATAATGTCGGAGCTCCTTGGGAACGAGTAGCTCTTGACATAGCCGGACCGTTTCCAATTACGAATGCTGGCAACGGGTCTTGTCAACAAATGCTTTATTAAGTGAGCTTTTTTTTATAATTACGTCATTAACAATTTTTATACTCGTACTTGTAATTCAATCAATTTGACTCATGTTTGTATTTAAAAATGTGCATATCCTAGTGGCCCATCTATCTAATCTACTCACCCTTTGATTAGATGTTCCGATCAAAGATACTCGACTTGTCGTCGAACAAACGTATATAAATTTATACATAATTTACAAAACTCCTTTGTCCAAGTACACTCTATAAATAAAGTTTGTTACGATTAAATCAAAGTACCTGGGTGACCGAGCTTAGCTCGGTCGGTTTTATCTCAAACATTAACTACATTTTTTAAACTTGTCTAAAAACAGTACAAAATAAAAAATAATATATAAACTTGAACATAAAAAAAAACAAAAGTAAGTCACCGAGTGGGATTCGAACCCGTAACACTCTTTCTAGCGGTCAGCATCCTTAACCGCTGAGCTAAGCGGATGGCGGCCGGGGCGACGAAATTAGCGACCATATTCTGCGTGGAAAGAAAAACGAATGAAAACTCGAAAACGCGCGTTTTCCCAAACATAAGACTAATCTAGATCGATTTTTTACCCCAAAAACCCCCATATACAAATTTTCAGCGAAATCGTTAGAGCCGTTTTCGAAATCACAGAAATTTATAAATAAATATATATACATACAAGAATTGCTCGTTTAAAGGTATAAGATTTAATACACACATACTTATGTTTTCATGTCTTCATACATAAAAATAAATAAATGTACATGTTCCTTGGGGAAAGTTGTTCAGTATCACGAATTGAATTCTCTCTTAAAATAGTTTCAGTATTTTTTATTAGACCTTATATGAATAGATAAACATCCAAAACTCAATCTGAAAAAGATCATTTTCCATCTTAACCTGACCGGGGATCGAACTTGGGACCTTTGGTGTGACAGTTTGGCTGGATGACCACTAGGCAACAGGTTAGGTTAAAAAACATTGTTTGACAACTTGCGATAAGCATGAACGATATGAAACTGCCCTTATCACACAATCAGTCAAGCGGACAAGGTGTCGTAAACTTATAAATCATTATTGCAAGGAAATACAATAAAAACATATATATGCGATTGCTTTGTGAAATGTACCTATACTTATTTTTATTATTATCAAGACCTCCGTGGCGTAATGGTCAACATGTTAGTCTGTCAATCCTGAGGTTCTAGGTTCGATCCTCAGCCAGGGCAAATTGGAAATCTGTTCAAATTATCCTGGTTCCTGAGTGTTTATCTATGTATGTATTATAATTATAAATCCAAATCACCATCCAAAAAGTTAGATATATTTGTTAAGACAAATACAAATGGAAGGGGCTAATACTAGATTACTATAGTATAAAAATAACAGTCGAAAACTAAACAATTATTTCGGCATTTCCATACAAAAGTGTGCAGCCGCTCTGTGTCAATTTGTATGGGAATGTCAAAAGTTTATTTTCACTTTTTTACCTTTTTTTCGTTGTCATTATTCTATAGTATGTGTATGTTATGAGTATGTCTCTTCCAAGTTGTATATGCGAAAATATATAAAGTATGTAAATGGTCTTTAGTGTCTAAATAGTTTAATAAGTAGATACAGATAATTAGATAGTGATTGTAAGTTGTTAAATTCGTTACTATAAACTTTATTTAAGACAATAAGAAAAAAAAAACGACGGGTTGCACTCTGGGAGTGCCGGCAGAAGTGAATGAAAACACAGCAGTACGGCCACTACACAGACGGTCGAGCCATCAGCTGTCACCATCCATGGATGCGCGTAGCACGCTGTAACATAAACACACACGAACATTCGCGCAAGCGCCCTGCGCCGCCTAAACGAAACAGCAGGCGCAGGCATACATTTTCGCCGCGCCGTAGAAAGAGAGGGGGATACTTCCTCTCCTACGCCGCGCCAGCTGTCTACTCTCCATCCGTCTTACGAATTTTCGATCAGGTCACGTGTCCTGACGCGAGTTTAACATTTTTTACCCATTCCAAAAAAAGTGCACAACGCCGCTAACGAAGTTTTCACTTCAAAAATTAATTGATGATTACGTATACAATATAATTATAATCTGCCAAAGATACAAACCTCATAGTCTAGGTCACGCCTTATCATTGGATTAACTCAATATTTTATGACATTTTCAAGTGGTTACGATAGAGCTAAGTATAGGAGTTTTATTGTGTAAAATATAAATAAATACTTGCCTTTTTCAATTAAAAAATCTTTTTTTTTAATATATAATCTGGTGGAGTTGCAGGTTGTAGCCTTTCTGTTGTTGAAATTATAGCTTTTTAAACTTAATCGCCAAAGAGTTTTCAGTACATAACTGGCTGTTAACAGTCACTTGTCAAACCGATTTCAATCGTTTTGGCGGGAAAATACGGTCCGTCACCGCGACCTCTCGCGGCTAGTGGCCCACTTCCCGCGACTTTGCGAGTTGCGACACGACGAACATAAATAAATAACCTTAGTAAATAACGGAAAACGTGTTGTTGTTGCGCTTTGAGATCTTTTGCAGTAACTTATAATATGTAGCTTTGGTCTTTGGTTTATTACCAACTAGCAGCGCCCCGCCGTGTTACCCGCACCTAAAGAAGCCTACGTGTTAATCCAGGGTGTCAGGTTCCTGCATACCAAATGTTATCGAAATTGGGTCAGCCGTTTTCGCGTTAAAGAGTAATAAACATACACACACACACACTCACAAATTTTTGCCTTTATAATATAGGTGTGATGATTTATATTAGTTTTAGAAATTTCATAGAAAAATGATAATATACAAAGAAAGAGTATGTTAATATATAACAAAACGTCGAACTTGATAATTAAGGCCCATTTAGATGGTAAAAGTTTTTATTTATTTATTTATTCACAAAATTCATGTACACAAAATACAATCAAAGACACAAACAAAGTAAGAACATTGAGTACATAGGTAGGTACTGCTTATTTCATAAAAAATCTCTTCCAGCAGACCCAGCCAATTGCATACCATTTTACAAAATAAATGATTGTATGACTGACGTTTCGTTTAGACCATACAAGTTATCTGTCCTTTAATTTAATTGTATGCAACAGGCAAGAAACTTGAACTTGTTTCGTAATAAAGTCAACTATTCCCATTTTTGTTTCAGAACCAAGCATTTATAGGTTAATTACTAAAATAGATTTTTTTTATTATTGGGCCGTGTGGTTTCCAGGTGCCGTGTGGTTTCCGGCAGCGTAGAATAGGGCTCCCGTGGATGTCGTAGAAGGCGATTCAAGAAATACAAGCTAAACAAAGCATATAAACATAATGAAACCTCTCCAACCCGTCTGGCCAGCGAAGACAGTGTAGGCCAAGTAGGCAAGACAGCTGAAATTTTCATACATTATGTATTTCTGTTGCCGCTATTACAACAAATTCTAAAAACAGAATATAATAAATATTTAAGTGAGGCTCCCATACAATAAACGTGATTTTTTATAGATAATGCTACGGAAACCTACGTGCGAACTTCGCGAGTCCGACTCGCACTTGGCCAGTTATTGATATACTTAATATATTTTTTATCATAGGGTAATGGACAGACTTAAAAATACTGTGGTATTATGTTAAAATATTTCTTCCACGAGTCCTCTTTCTCTTACAAGTACAACACACGCAATTTACATAAAGTATTGTAGTGAATCACAGTTACATTGTAAGGTAATGTAGATTGTAGGTGTTCTTAGAAATAGGTACTACCGGCAGCGATTTAGCAAGGTGTTGTGAGAATTGTTTTGTATTGTAATAGCAACAACTAATAAATAAGTCTGTTATGTGGGTAGGGGAAATTGTAAAGTCGATCTGAAAGCTATTTTTACAAGCAGAAAGTAAATGAGGTGTATTAAAGTAAACAACATGTAATATAAATTATAGTTGTTATGGTATGAATTAACCAATTTTACATAACACAATAAATTAACGTTTAAAATACTTGTATTATGAAAATAAGATTTCTGCGTCATCTAAGTGATATACTTAAATAGTTTATAGAAAGTCATTATATCTTCGGATTTTAAGTTAATTTGGTTTGCTATAAACTGATAAGTACGATTAGGGCTTAATTTTGCATCGCCGTGTGGTTTCCGGCAGAGTAGAATAGGACCACTCCAAGTCTTCCCGTGGATGTCGTAAAAGGCGACATAGGAAATACAAGCTAAAAAAAGCTCTCCAACATATCTGGCCAGCGTGGAGAGTGTAGGACAAATCCGCTGGCGGCTCTGGCCAAATATGAGTTTGGTCGTACAGAGAGGGTCGTGCTCCTGCAGTAGAGACAAAAAGACCTGATGATGCAACTGATTTGCATCAAAAAGAGAAGGAATATTTTTTTATATTTGACGACATAAGGGATGCTACACACGCCTGACCAACTTAAATCTTTCATGACCTGGTTGATGAATCTTATGTTAACTCGTTTCTCAAGTTTACTAAACTGAGAGCTAACATCATTATTACCAATAGTATCGTCGTCGATTTCTCTATGATTAATTTTATTTAATAGAGAATATGCACGCATTTTTTTTATTTGTTTAATAAAATCTTTATTAACCTCAGTAAACAAATATGAAAGAATTTATAAAATATCTTAATCAGCGACGAACCTATGATACTTTAAAGTTTCAATTAGAGAGAGAAGTCCGATATGTACTGGTGACGTCATAATTACATATCGTCAATACATTTGCTATAGAAAATAGCGTTTTTGCGAGTGAGATAGACATATTTTCGTAAAATCGCTATATCTTGTTAGTTTTTCCACCGATTTTTATTCTGTTTTCACTGTTAGTACTTTACTTTTGAATATTTACGAATAAACTGGTTAGATAACACATATTTTTTTCATGCATATTCTCTATTTTAAGCTCAATTTAGCTTCAGAGAAAGCTAACGACGATACTATTGGTGATCATGATGTTAGCTCTCTGTTAATTGCTATTAATTATTATGCCGTGCGGTTTCCGGCAGAGTAGAACAAGGACCACTCCAAGTCCTCCCTTGGATGTCGTAGAAGGTGACGTAGGATATACAAGGTACACAAAGCTTAAAAACATCATGAGACTTATCCAACCCGCCTGGCGAGTGTGGAAAGTGTCGGCCAAATCCTGGACTGCTTTGAACAAATATGGCTCTAGTAGTACAGAGAGGGTCGTGCTCCTGCAGTGGAGACTAAGAAGACCTGATGATGATTAATTATTCGGGCCTAGTACTACCCCTATTCAAATAAATTATCGGGAAGGAAACGGAGGAATCATTTCTAATTATGTCTATTATTTTAAATCTATTTTATGAACAACTGTTTGCTTTTCTTATTGTTTTTTTTTGCGAAGAAATGCCCGCTTTTAGCAAAAAATGTTAAGAAAAGCGCTACGTTCTCACTTTGAACTGTTAATAGTAATTCATCTACAGCCATATGAGACCAAATTTTAAATTATATCTCCGTTTCTATGTACTTATTTAGAGAATTTATTTCAAATGAAAGCAGCATAGGACCCCGAAAAATTAATGAATCGTTAAGTCACTATTCTAGTATGGACTAGACAAGCTTGCGAAACATCAAATCTGTTTGGTACACGTGTTTAGCTCCTACTCGCTATTTGTGTGACACACTCGTAGCTGGTTAAATCAGTAAATGTTGCTTTCATTTGCAAAGTGCCACGTGTTCATTTAAAACGTGGAAGGAAAATACCCGTAATAAATCGAACCACGGACTAAACTAGATCAGTGTATTATAATTTTAATAAAACAAAATTAAAAAAAAGACATTCCCATACAAATTGACCGGGCCCATATTTTTTGTATGGAAATGCAGATTATTTGAGATTATGGATGTTATTTTAATTTAATTATACTGGGTATATTGATCTAGTAGCCCGTGGTTCGATTTATTACGGGTATGTCCCTTCCACGTTGTATACAGTGCTATTTAAATGTTTTAGACCTCAGGTCAAAGAACATTAAGCACCCAAAGCCCACGAAGTACTATAGTTATTGCATCACCGAATATGTTTGCCTCAGGATATTCCGTGCCTCAGGTATAGACGCATAACTCGGCTGTGCACGTAATTTATTGGGCATTTTGTCTTAGTCCGCCATTGTCTTAGCAAGGTTACTGGCAAGGACAGGTGTTGTTTCTGTCTCTTTGTTATGCATGTGTTTTTTTAATTGGCAGTTTCAATTATCACCTATATTTACCCAACCTTTACCGTTAGTTTTATCAAAAGCTGCTGCGAATCTAAATTGAATTGGATTCGTTTATTGTTCACTGTGTAGTATTTTTTATACAATTCGCTTATAAATCTCTAAGAATTTATCTACTGAAATGGATACATCTAGCTAGAGTATCCTGTATAAATGCTGTTTTAGGTAAATAAATGTTTCGGTACATAGTGTAAGGTATAATTAGGTATCATAAGTTTTTATGGATTAATTCTATATATATATATATATTCGCCCTCTATGTACTAATAACTTTTTAAATTGTTAAACAAACGTTAGTATTAAAATGAAAATTTCCTGACAAGTAACTCATTTCTCTTTACAGTTTTTAAAAAACAAAAACAATAAACTCAGACACATTATTGCCTAATTTATCCTAAATGAGGCAGAACGATTTAAGTCTAAAACCTAGATTTTATATCGCTTTACGTAATTTAGAAATCTTCGAACGACCAAAGATTAGACATGAAAATATCATAATAGAAACAGTGCGAATCAAATCGTGGCTGTCAAATGATTGAGGTAATTTTAAATGTATTCTCACAGATAACAAAAATATCATAGACTAACAGTCTATGACTCAAATGTAATAAACGTATAACAGTTACGTAATAGAGTCACTGACCCAAGACGAATATTTCAAGGCTAAAAAAAACATCGAGGAAATTAGTACAAGTAGTATAATATTGGGAGTTATAAATCACTTCTGCGCATTCAGGCAAGCACGAAGTGCTTGCCTTCACTCACAGCAGTGATTTATAACCCAATATTATAGGTCTAGAGAGTTTCCAAAGTAAAGCATTCACAGATTCAGATCGTTTCGAATGTATATAAATTGTAACTTACAAATGAATAAAATTCAGTCATTAACAGTCTTACTAATGAAAAGGATGAAATTCGTTAAACAATCTCAAACTTTACAACTGAGCCGAGTATGTCCAGATGAAAAAGCAGATGTTTCCCGCCATGGAGACCTTCTACCTAATACTATTCGGTGTATGATTTGCGGTCCCTCGAATTGTGGGAAAACTAATGTAATCATAGGTCTTCTGTTACATGAAAATGGTTTACGTTTTAAAAACGTTTATCTTTACTCAAAAACATTGTATCAGCCGAAATATGTGTTTTTAGAAAATGTTCTTAAGTTAGTGCCAGATGTTTCGTTTGCAAAATATAAAGATAATGAACTTGTTTTAAGCCCACACGATGCGAAACCACACTCCATAATAATATTTGATGACGTTGCTTGTGAGAACCAGTCCAATATGAGAGATTATTTCGCAATGGGTAGACATAAATTTATCGACTGTTTTTACTTGAATCAAACATACAGTAAGATACCTAAACAGTTAGTAAGAGACAATGCAAATCTTTTAATATTATTCAAACAGGATGATGTAAACCTCCATCATGTATATGATGAACACGTTAATACCGACATGTCGTGGTCTGAGTTTCGAGAAATGTGTTCAAAAGTATGGAGCGAACCCTATAACTATTTGGTGATTAGTAAAGATAATAAAAAGAACGAAGGCTGTTACAGGAAGAATTTCGATACTTTTATCTCGTTCGACGAGGAAAAAAATACGAGCATATAAGAAGATTTATTTGAAAAACTTCTTCAGTCGAACTATTACCGTATTAAGCAAATAACGTATATTCATCAAGCTTAAAATGGAAAAAGAGTTAAAGACTCAGATAGTTAAAATAGCAGAAGCTGTTAAAAAGAAAATCAAAGATATGAAAATTACGGACTCCTACAATGAAAATGTTTTAAATACAGTTTTTAGACCTGTTACTGACCCAATGCAACAGTTGATTAAGGATGTGAACCATCCAATTAAATCAAAAGAAAATGATGACGTTATGAAAAATTATTTTGTAAAAGAGCAAATTCCATCGCCTGAATCGCAATTCAACAAAACTCTTATAAACCAAATTTCCTCACAAAATTATTCTGAAGATGATTCTGATGAAAATAATAGTTTAGAAAAATCGGGAGACTCAAACAATACAAATACCAGTAACATATCGTATAAAAGCATTGAGTCAATACCTAGCCCTAGTCAAAATACTTCGTCCTGGTCACTTTCCTCGGAAATATTTAAAGATGTACCATTCGGCGTTAGACGAGAACGAGGTAAATTAATGTTGGGTTCAGCACGTGTGCTTATAAATGATCAAATTATATCTGTAGCAGGACGTGATTATCAAGTAACGCCAGGGTTGCGAGAATTATTGTTGAAAAAGGTACCTAATTTGGAAGTGGTGACTGAAAATGATTGTCAAGAATATAAGAGCATGTTAATAGACACAAATGCTCACCGACGAGACTTTGATCCTACTAAACCAATTAAATCTAATAAAGGACGGAAGTACTTGCACATCATTAAACCACTTTTTAGATTGCGAAAGCCTTCAACATCTTCTGTCAGTAATGCTGATGATATTAGCTCAGGAGAGGGTTTGATACTTAAAAAGAAGTTTAAAAAAAATACTGATTACATCTACTGGGATGACCCTAATGAATTAGTAGAAAGGTTGAAGTTATTAATAGCATCTAAAGATGCTGGAAACACTGGTCTGGATAATGAAATAATTTCAATCATAGAAGAACTACGTGAAAATGGTAGTATAAATTAATAAGAGCACATCCTATTAGATCATTTATTATTTCACTGCGATCGACTTCAGTACAGAATGAATGTTGATAAATTTGGCCACCATGTTCATAAAAGACTTCGTTTGTCAGAAATACTAGATTGTTCAACTAATCACCTTGCTAGATCGGAAACCGGTGATTTTGATTTACAATCATCTCGATTGAGAGGAGTTCAAGATCCTGTAGCACGTGATGATGCGGTGAACAAAAAATATGTTGATAAAAAGATTGCTGATGAAATTACTGCTTTTGTAAATACAATAAAAGAGGATATAAGAAATAATCTCATTCAGTTCGAAAAAAAGTTTTATACTAAAGACTACATCGATAAAATTATTAAACAAAATGGAAAAACACCAAGTGGTAAATGAAATTCATAGATCAGCTCGCAGAAATTTTGATCGTCGTAATGTGATCTTGAAAGGGATAGACGACTTATGGCAAGCTGACCTGGCTGATTTTCAATCATTTAAAAAGTATAATAATGGATACACTTACATTTTAACTGTCATTGATGGTTTCTCAAAATATGCTTGGATGATTCCTTTAAAAACTAAATCAAAAAAAGAGGTTGTTAATGCATTTACTCAAATTATAAGGGAAAGTGGACGTATCCCTAAAAATCTACAAACTGACAGAGGTACAGAGTTTTATAATGATGAATTTAAAAGACAAATGCAGTTAATGAAGATTAACCACTATTCATCGTTTTCAACAAAAAAAGCTTCAATTGTAGAAAGATTAATCAGAACATTGAAGATTAAATTATACAAATGTTTTAGTTATAATGGTAACTATAAATGGATAGGAAAAACTTTGAATAACGTTTTGTTCTCATATAATAATCAAAAACATAGCGTCACGAAGTTTAAACCAAAAGACGTAAATGCAAAAAATGAAAACCTAGTAAACCATAACATTAAAAAATTCCAGGAGAAACAATGTAAATTAATAAAAAATAAATTTAAAATTGGTGATCACGTTAGAATAAGTAAATACAAGAGTACTTTTGCGAAAGGTTTCACACCTAATTGGTCTACAGAAATTTTTACAATTAAAACAGTTAATAATACTAAACCAGTTACATATTTAATACAAGATCAACGAAAACAAAATATATTAGGTTCATTTTATCAAGAAGAGTTACAAAAAGCAAAGTATCCAAATATATACTTAATTGAAAAAATTATAAGAAAAAAAGGCAATAATTTGTTCGTCAAATGGTTAGGACTTCCTGATGAAGAAAACAGTTGGATAGATAGAAATTCTATTGTATCATAATACATATAAGTGTTAGCATCTTATACTTTGCTCATTATATAACAAGAAATGAAAGGAGGTGGACTTATCAATAATTTGATAAATAATATCCCGTTTGAGCTTCACTTACCAGGTTACAATTATTGTGGACCAGGCACTAGGTTACAAGAAAGGTTATCGAGAGGTGATAAAGGTATTAACCAATTAGACGAAGCTTGTAAATACCACGATATTGCATACAACAATCCTGAACTCTCCGTACGTCATAAAGCAGATTTACAGCTTATGAAAATGGCTAAGAAACGATTACAATCTAAAGACGCTGGCAAAGGAGAAAAGTTGGCATCGTGGATAGTTAACAAAGTTATGAAAGCAAAATTAAAATCAGGTGCTGGGATAAAAAAATTTAAAACCATTGTGTCAAAAATACGTTCACAAATAAAGAAACTGAAATCAAAGGATAGCAAAACTGCTATCAAATATGCTTGTGAAGCAGCAAAAAAATTGTTTCCTAAGACATGTCACGTTAGTTTGCCGAGAATAATACCAATACCTAAAACAGGAGGGATTTTACCTTTGATACCAATTTTTGCGGGTTTATCAGCATTAGGCGCTTTAGCAGGAGGTGCTGCTGGTATAGCTAAAACTATAAATGATTGTAAAACTGCTCAACGGAATTTACATGAATCTGAACGTCATAACAAAACCATGGAGGCTATTGCGATAGGAAAAGGATTTTACCTTAAACCATATAGAAAAGGTAGCGGGTTATTTTTGAAATCTACAAAAAACTAATAAACAGGCTACCCAAACGTGCTCTTACGAATTTCGATATTGTTAAATACACTAAAAATATTCCATATTTTCGAGGTGTGTATATGAGAGATAGATTGCCACGTAAACCACAACCCATAGAGTGTGGTATACTAAACTTAGACAGTTGTAATAATGCGGGAACTCATTGGGTAGCCTTTGCTAAAATAAATAATTATTGTGAATATTTCGATAGTTTTGGTAACTTAAGACCACCCAAAGAATTGGTCAAATATTTAAATGTTAGTGATATACATTATAATTATACTAGATTACAAAACTTTGATACTGTAAATTGTGGTCATTTGTGTATACAATTTTTGCAAGACTTTTGGTGTAAATATAGTATATAATAATTATTACGTTTGAATAAAATATCATTCTAAAAATGTCTTTCACTCTGTCCATAACTGGAAACAGCTCAATACTAACAACGAACTATACCCCTCCACTAGAACTCGATGGCCGATATGAGTGCTCTCTTTTACACTTCTCTACATTTAATTCTATACCAAATATTACTAAAACTAATAATAAATTTTATTATGGCACTGACGAAGTGGTTGAAATTCCTGAGGGAGCATATGAACTCCAAGACATAAGTGAGTTTATACAATCAAAAGTAAACAATTGTGTTTTCAAGTTATTGTGCAACAATAACACATTGAGGCTCTCGATATTCTGCTCTAAAGATATTCATTTCGAAAAACCAAATTCTATTGGGCCTTTATTAGGTTACGGTAAAACTTTCCTGATGAAGGATAAATGGTTTAACTCCCCACTCCCAGTGAACATTCTACCTACAACCGTGCTTCGAGTTGAATGTGATATTACTGAAGGTTCCTATATTAATGGAAAATCAAGTCATATAATTCACGAATTCGCTTTGAATGCACCTCCTGGCTACAGAATAATAGAAATTCCAAAAAATACTATATATTTTCCAGTGAACAGAAGCACGGTGAATAGTATAAATATCAGAATTTTGGACATTAAAAACAATTTAATACATTTTCGCGGAGAGGAAGTGCAATTGTACTTACATTTGAAGAAAATATGATTGACTACAATAAATACTCGACTTCATCTTTTAAAAAGATTAGTACCCATCAAGCAATCAAGAAGACCACACATACTCGTGATAAAAAAAAGAAATTAACAGCTGACAATATACATTTTCTTAAATCGATTGGATTGCTAAAATGAGTATTTTAAATATAGCTAGCAGCCCTGTTTATGACAACTCCATAGACAGTATAGAAATTCATTCATACAAGCCGTACATAACTACTTTTAATAGAAATGATGAAATTCGGATACCCATAAACCAACAAGATTTATATGTGCTTCCATGTGCAAGTACCTTATATGTTGAAGCTGTAGTCAATGTTATCAAAGGAGATAAGAGGGAACCAGTGCCAGTAGTACAGTTTACAAACAACCCTCTTCTATTCCTTTTTCAAGATATAAGATATGAATTAAACGGTGTTGAAATAGACAAAGTGAAGAATGCTGGTATAACTACAACTATGAAAGCATTGGTATCTATGAACGAAGCTGAGTCGAAGGTATCTAAAGTTTGGGGTTGGGATATACACGGTACTAAAAATGAAATTGGAGGTCATTTTGCTGCTTCAGTACCTCTCAGCAACATACTAGGTTTTGCAGAAGATTATAAAAAAATTATTGTCAATTGCAAACATGAGCTTATTTTGTTACGAAGTAATACTAACCTCAATGCTCTAAAGCTGAACACTGGCGAAGAGGTTGCAAGTATTGATATAAAAAAGATTGTTTGGCGCATGCCTCATGTTAAAGTATCGGATAGAGAAAGAATTAATTTACTTAAAATACTCGAAAAAGACAGATCCATTCAATTAGTGTATAGAAACTGGGACCTTTATGAGTACCCTTTGCTACCGAAGACTACAAAACACACCTGGTCAATTAAAACTTCCTCACAAATTGAAAAACCTAGATATGTTATTTTAGGTTTACAAACAAACAGAAAAAACAATGGGATGAATGATATGTCTCGGTTCGATCACTGTGATATTCGCGATGTCAAAGTTTTTTTAAACTCTACATATTACCCATACGAAAGTTATAATACCAACTTTCCAAAACATAACTATGCACTTATATACGAACAATATGTTAACTTTCAGCAGTCTTATTATAACCGTCCATGCAACTCCTTGTTGAGTGCTCAAGATTTTAAAAATATTGCACCATTATATGTGATAGATTGTTCTAGACAGAGCGATAATATCAAATCAGGGCCGGTAATCAACATTTGTCTTGAATTAGAGTGCAATAGAGAGATACCTGATCACACAACAGCATATTGTCTCATTCTGAATGACTGTATAGTCGAATATAGACCTCTAAGCAACATTGTTCGTAAAATATCATGAACTCGATTATTTTCGTGGATATTCAAGGATTCAAGGATTGCTATAATAAATTTATAATCAAAGAGTTTGCAGTATCTACTGAAGAGTTCACTCAAGTTTTTTTAATCAAACCTCCATATGCATATACTACATTAACTACGGTAGAAAAACGAGCCGTTCAGTATTTAGAGCGAACTCGTGGGATCCGATGGTCAGAAGGACATATAGACCCAAGAGAATTTGTAAGGATTGTTAAACCAATAATGCAAAACAAAACTATTGTAATGAAAGGTCTCGAGAAACAGAAATGGTTAATTGAACTGTGCGACAATTGTGTTTTAATCGACATAGAAGACAGAGGATGTCCAAATTTTTTGACTTTATATAAAACTTATTGCAAAAATGAAGGTAATTTCAATTGTTTAAGTCATAAGAATTTTTGTGCTCTAAAAAATGTTATTTGTATCAAGAAATGGTATTTAGAAAATATTTCGTAGAGAATTTAAAATAAATGATATAAAATCAAATCAATATATTTTCTTTTATTTATTCATATCCTTGGTTAGTTTTAACCTATCATATTGTATTCAGTTAGAAAAAAAGACAAATTTTTTAGGTATTCTATTTATTTATTTATCTCTTAAAAATAATTAATATACTTATAGGATTTACTTACACGCTAAACAGAAAACATATACAATCATTAAAAAATACACTTAAAAATTATCACCACATAGTTTTTTTGATATCGTTCTAACAAGTGACTCCGTGAGGTCTAATACTTCATCACACTGATCCTGAACCACATACTGCGCGCTAACAACGTCGTTGATACCCGAGCTTGACGCACTAGCTGGTTCACGAGCCAAGTCCAATATCTTGATCTGAATTAATTTTTGCCCCTTTTGCTGCTTGCTGATGACGAAGGACTTCGAAGAGAGTTTAGTCCTTTTTCTAGACACATCTCGCTTTCTCCTCTCTTGTCTTTCGCGCTCTTGTGCAAATAGCTCTATCTCTTGTGTTAAGTTTTCGTATGGATCTTGCGCGTACTGTGAAAACATAACATTTGTGCTGTCTTCCATTTTCTGCAACAAAGAAACAATTACATTTATTATAAATCGTTTATAACATTATTTAATAAATTGATTACAGCATATATTTATAAAATTACATATACTCACTTGGTGATTATGAAGTAATTAGTGCAGCTTACTACTGTCCAGCTCCCAATGTCTTTACTTGTGAAGTGACATTATTCGTGCTTAAATTAGATGTTTAAATATTATTTTCAACCCAGTCAGCAATTTATAGGTCTTTCAACCTAAAATTTGTTTGTACATGTTTTTAAGTTGACCTGAATTGAGCACGTTTGTACTTAGACTCTCCTTCACGTGTATCATATTACAATGCAATTGGTTGGGTGTGTGAACAGAAATAAATAAAATCAAATTATTTTGTGCACTCATTTATTATAAAATTATAATGCAAAATACAATAAGTATATACAAAACAAACTTAATTAAAAACCATTCTTAGATTTCATTACATGTATAGTATAGTAATGACAAAAGTATACTAACACTGTTATTATAAAAATTTACAAGTCTTTTTTTATGCTCCATAAAACTGACGAGATTTTATCATTGCAAATAAAACATTTATTAATGGTGTTTGATTAAACAACTTTATAACTTTGTGTACTCGTTTGTAACAAAATTATAATGTAAAATACAACAAGTATACTCTAAACTAACTTAGTTGAAAACCATGCTTATATTTTATACATATATATATATATATATATATATATATATATATATATATATAAATATAATCAACACATGTATAGTATAGTAATGACACAAGAATAGAACACTTTTAATATGAAAGTTAAATGTCTATTTTTTTATGCCCCCATGCAATTGTCGAGATTTTATCATTGCAGATAAAACGTTTATCATCTGAGTTTGATAAAGCAATTTTATTCACAGTTTGTGTAAAAACTTCATGTTTTATTGATTTAAATAATGTGTTATTCTTACGAATAATAGTATCGTTGAGCAAAACGTTATGATAATCCTGTAATGATAAGTCGCGAACTACAGGCTTTTTAACACCCTTAGCTTTTTTTACTAACGAATTTTCTGTCTTGATGCAATACATCTTCGATCGCAATCCGATGAATTCAGCCATAATGTTCCCCTGTAACTCATCTTTAAAATATCCAGGTATTTTTTTGTTTATGTTTGGTAAGTTGTATACATTTCTTGCATCATAATTACTAGTATCAAAGTAATTGAGAAAATGCTGTGCTAGGTCCTTATAAAAGTCGTTCGTAGTAATTTTGTAAATAAAACTGTCGGTATCGGTATAACATAGTTGAACGCGATCCTTATAAAATGGTTTTATTACAGAGTAGTGAAAATTATACATATGACTTTTAGATAATTCAAGTACAGTAAAACCTATGTAGATAGGTTTATCTAATACTATTCTTTCCGGTTTCATTTGAATAGCGACAAGATTAGATGAAAATACGGTAGCACTGTGAAAGTTCGGTCGAGCAATTAATTTATGAGCAGAAGTGGTTTTTTTAGTTTTATTTGAGTTATCACGCCAGCGGTTCACTAATTTAACATCGACCCGACGTTCATTGTCTTCGAGAGTTTTCCCAAATACAGAATTATTTAATAATTTAAAGAGATCTTGTTGAAATGAAGTTGTGGCTTTTTTTCTTAGCTCTGTGTTCAAATCAATGTATTTTCGTAAGAATGAACTTTGCTTAAATGTAATAACGCGATGAACTTTATCAAGAATTAACCCATTTTTTAAACAAGTTTTTAGATGAACATAATGTATCACGTAAAAATATTTAGAGTACAAGTTCGGTATTAATTTACTGGAATTTCCTCCAGGTGGAGTAAATTTTTCTGCACAAAAAGGATAATCGTTATGCCAACAGTGTAATTCCTCGGGATATGATAAATCCACTTCAAGAACGAAACCGAACTCCGCATCATCTGGCACCTCTAAAACGTTCAAACGTTCAATTTCTGACAAATCTAAAAATCTGAAATCGGACGTGGGTAATGATTGACACATGCTGTGTCCATATAAATTATTGCAATCAATATATACCAAAAATACATCAGGTTTAGATTGATCATAAGAACTCGTATACTTATTATTTGCCTTTGCGTATCTATTAGAACATAAACAAATACCCCCGCGAATCCCTTTCTGTATCAGCCGCACGATTTCCAAGTTACTTATCAGTTCTAACTTAACTCCAGTTTTAAACAACATAGCATCGAATGACAGACTAGGAGCTGTTAAATAAAATGCAGGATCTAATTCATAGTTCAGTTTACAAACTTTTCTAAAATTTTCGAAAATGTCGGTTAATAACAATACATCCGTTTTAAGATACAGATCAGTGTATTCTCCCATATTTCGAATTCTGAATGTGTTCCACACCTTTTGAGCGTGTGCATAATCTGCGTCGCTTATGGCTTCATCAGTTAAAGAGTTAAAAAAACATTCCTTAGAAGGAAGCTGGCTATACGAATAAGATTTCCAGTCGCACACAAAATCGTAAGGATATATTCCTTTACGAATCAGTAAATGAAATTGTTCCTTGTTAGGAAAATATTCTTTGATGTAATTAAAATCCGTTACAGCTAATCCCTTTGATAACTTTTCTAAACTAGTCCCCAAAAACTTAAAAGAGTCAACAAATCTAACTTGTGCAAACTGATTGACACCAATTTTAAAAAAATTTGTAAAAGAAATATAGTTTTCTTTATTCTTTGGAATCACCTTTAGAGATCCATCGCATTCGCCTAGTTCTTTTATAAATAAATGACAATCATAGCCAGATAGATTGTGGAAAAATATCGGGACTAATTTTGGAACGCTATATCTTAAGTTACAGTATTGATGTGCAGCGCCACGGTAGCGCCCTGTCAGGTGACAGTGATCTCTAACCTTATCAAACAGTAATGAATCTTGACAGATATGACAATGAGTTGCACTTTGAAAATCATCGTCATTATTTTCTGTATAAATTAATGGTATTTCAGTATTCAAAATTTTATACAACTTGGAAATATCATCTAACAGATGTTTAATAAATCTTTGTACGCAGTCAGATCCCCGATATTGAACGAACTTATTTAACTTGTTATCAAATGACGAAACAATGTGGTAAGCAAACGCTGAAGGTATATGAAGTTGTCGGTTGCTAGTAAAACTTGACGTTGGACTAGGCTCACATCCGTGAACAGGCAATAGAATGGATTCAAAGTCTGCGTAAATCACAAAGGGTACGTCTTGTTTGCGTTCAAAATGAGAAAATTGTAAAAAAGTTCCTTTGTCGGGTAATACTGTAGCTACACCACTACACATGTGATTGGTTAATTTATCTTCAGTAGAAAAAAATAACAGACAGTCGTCACAGAAATACAGTCTGCCATGGTGTTTAGTCAATTGACAACGAACGAGACGCGATAAGTTAGTTATTAGAACGTAATGTGACTTACCCCCTTTTTCAAGCAAAAGTAAATTTATCCTTACCTGTCTTTTGAGTTGGGATCTGTAAATTGGACCAACAACAGTTTTATTATTATTTAGGGAATAAACATTAATACTTATGTTAGGATTATTGATTTCAAAAAGACTTATGTCTGAAAATGAAACTGGGAAAGAAATGTTATCAACATTTAAAATATCTTTAAAATGGGGATAAGAGGAGACGCGCGCGGGATTTCTACGCGCTGGACAAAGCGCTGCCGTTATGCACCATAAAAAGCAATAATCATCATTATTTTTAATATTAAGACAGCCTTTTTTCTTTTTTAAAACAATAGGTAAATCGATATAGCTTGACCCATTCAAAGGGTCATATCTGTTGATATTTACCTCTAAATATAAATTATTCGTAAAAGCCCAACCGCTATCCCTTTCTTCGAACTCTTGAATCTTTTTTAAAATTATATCTTTTATTGCTTTAAAAATATCATCAAATTTAAAGTTAGAGTGTACTACAAAATTTTTTGTAGAAAATGATTTCACTGACTGTTCATTATTTTTGAATAAGATAAAGTTACAGAAGAATTCAAAATTGACTTTAATATTAATATGTGTCTTTAACGCTTTAATTAAAAGTTGATGTATAGAACTTCTGATACTTTGTAAAAATATCTCTGGTAAACTTTGCTCAAATTCATCTTTAGCTGCAATCCTATAAGATGATATGCGACCCCGAAATGCAGATGAAATCTCGACAACTCCGTCTATTAGCACACCTAAAGAGCGACTTTTATGACCGTGACTCCTTAAGTGTCCTATCCATTGCTTACTGGATACTTGGAGGGAACAGCTTTCGCAATAAGGCATTATTATTGAAAAGATATATATTTTAATTAAACCACTAATATAAATAAAGATAAAAAAGATATTAAATATTTATTTTAATGAAACCCTATGCACAAGATATGGTTATAGATAAACTATTAAGTGAGTGTCGGTTCTGTGTGGTCGAATAAGACGCTGATGTCCCTAACCAACCGCTGCAGCAGCTTCCACTGCGACGTGTCTTCATCCAGAAGACAGCTCAGTCGAAGCAGAGCCTTCTTCCAGCGTTCTTCGGGGGCAGCAGACTCAGCGTCACTGCGTTGGTACACCTTGACCTCGATGTAGTAGTTGCCGTCAGTGGGAGCAGACCGCCGCAGCGTGCCCGCGCTGACCCTCTTTGCTAGGTATGATGGGAGACTGACGGGTGAAGGTTTCAGGGCAGCGCGTGTCTCGTCATCAGTGTGGAGTCCGAAGAGGCTGTCTACGTTCAATTTCTTACTTTTCTGTCTGAAAATAATAAAAACAAAACAATATTAATTTAAATATTTTACTATCATCGATTGTGCTAGCACCAAAGTAGGTATCTATAATTACTATAATTAAATATCTAGATACTAACTCAACTATACTATTTTATTTTTAATAAAAACGTATAACATAAAAACACAAAACGATCTAAAAAAGATTTAATACTCCATCTATCTTGTCGGGGATCGAACCCAGAATCTTGTGATGCAGACACATACTTACGCACATATTACTACTAGACCATAGATGAATAAGGTTAAATTAAATATAAATGTATTCAAATTTACTTAATACTTTATTCAAAAAATATCTATTTCATAGCTTACTTTATTACACTTGATTAAAAAAAAATTATACTCACTTTGGTAATAGATCACCTGGTGATTTTCGCTTTGCTGGTGTAGCTTTTTTCACCTTGGCGCTGTTCTGAGCGGGTGAGAAGTTTTCAAACTCTGAATCAGACCTGAAATAATATAACAAAAATAATAAGTTATAGTATAACCTATAGTAATGTTAAGATAAAGAGGGTTTGCAGTTTTTACAATTGATAAACACAATATAATAAACAAGTTGTGTTGTAATATATATTGACAGCTTTCATGTTATTTGTATCTGAGGAATAAATGACTGATTACCTCCTACAGGGATTTGCATACCTATAAATTTAACTTTTAGAGTGGTTGGTAGGCAATGGCCTTAATAGGGTCGCGGACTGTTGTGATAAGTAAATACAAGGCCTGAAAATATAGAAAAACTTAGTAATTATACTCACTAACATTGTATATAAGTCTCCGTTCACGCTGGTACAAGCGAGAAATTCAACTTGCGCTGGTGCAAGGTTGGAGATACACTTGCGCTGGTGCAAGGTTGGAGATACACTTGCGCTGGTGCAAGTCTGGAAAATCACTCGCGCTGGAGCAAGGCTGGATAACCACTTGCGTTGAAGCAAGGCTAGATAGCCACTTGCACTAGAGCAAAGCTGATGTGCTGGTCACCTTGCGCTTGTGCAAGGTACTCGCGCTTCTGCGAGAGACCACTCGATGACCGATGATGATTGATGCACTACACTACAATTTAACTCGCTTTTATTCTGGAAAATAAGATTCGCAAGCAATTTTCTAGGGTTCCGTAGTTGGTTACCGAAAACTTCTTATTTTTTTTTAAAGTAGATTATGATGCTAAAAAATGTTATAAACTATTGACTATGTGTAATTCTGATACAGTTATAATATAAAGTTTTATTAAATACATTCAATAGTTTTTGAGTAAAAAAAAAAAGTAACTTAGTGGTAATAGTTTAATTTTCTTTATTAAAGTAACATTAAAAACAGTTTTATTGATATTTATTTTAATAATATATTGAGGATTTGGTAAACGAGTTTATTTAAAGTGCAATCATAAAATACGGAACCTAATTTAATACGCAAATAACGTGAAGGTAAATTTTTTCCTGAGTAAACATTTGCATAAATGCAATTTAAAGTGAAAATTTGGAACAAACAAGTGTATCGAATTACATTTACACGCGCCATTAAGTCACGTCTTTATCCCTTTCGAGGTAGACAGTGCTTAGCAATAGGTGAAAATCAAGAATCGGGAATAGTTTATTTAATTACTAGCTGTTCCCGCAGGCTTCGCTCCCCGCGGGAATTTCGGGATAAAGATTACCCTATATTTTTCCCCGAGTCTCAAACTATATCCATACCAAATTTCATTCAAACCGGTTCAGTAGTTAAAGCGTGTAGAGGTAACAAACAAACAAATATACAAACTCACTTTCGCATTTATAATATTAGTAGGATAGGATAGGATATAGTATATTAGTAGGAAGTAGGATTTATTTTATTTACTACTAGGTACTACTAAGGTACTAGTCATGTTGCCTTCTTATAATGATCCCTAAGTAGCTATCCGTTCCCTTGACTCACTTTTACGCTCTGCATATGAAGAGAAACAGTTAGAACATTCTTAATTTTTTCTTTACTCCCAAACCGCCAGGCTAAAATTAAAGATTTTATTTACATGGATAAATATATATATATATATATATATATATATATATACTAGTACGTCTTTATCCTTAAAGCAACAGACAGAGTCCAGGACTTAAAGTCCCTAAAGCCACTTTTACGGTGAACATGATCGTAAATGTGGAAAAGGAAATCAAAATAGTGGTGGGTTCTGCCCGTTCAATCGATCGGCTTTTACGATAAGCGCGTGAAGAGCAGCTGAAACATTCTACGTTTTCTCCCAGGCCAACAAGGTAGTCCCAATACTGAACATGTATATGTAGCCTTACATGTTGAAGTACGTACGAGAGTATTTTAACAATGTAAAAATCGAATATAGTGTCTCTGAGGTAATTGTTTAATCCACATAATTATTAATATCCAAAGGCGTGTTACCCGAATCGGTTATACTCAGTTTTAGAATGAGAATGCCCCATCTAAGAGCTGGATAAAAAAGAATCATCGAAATCGGTTCAAAATTGAGAAACTTAACTTCAATCATTTTTATTTTTTCACGCCTACTTGAAGCCGGCTCGAAACCTATAACTATCTTTGCCTTTCAATTTTATCAGGCGTTTCTATTTTTTACCGACTATAAAAAGGAAGAAGTTCTCAACTCATGTGTTTATTTGTTACGCGTTGAGTTTATCAATTGTGAACTGATTCTAATGATTTTTTTATTAGATAAGGTACTTCATTGGAGTCTGTTTGCATGTTAATCACTTTTCCAAATGATACAGAAAATACATCGTGTATAATATTAATTATTTTTTATAACCATTTTATTTAGGATGATTTATATACTTATAAATTAAATTAATGTACTACCCGTGTGAAGTCGGTGTGAGTTGATAGTATACAAAATAAAACTCAAAATTAGTTAAAAGACGTTCGGTTAAAATATATATTTTTATCTTTTTTTTTTTACAATCTCCTCTATGCTGGTCTGCGGGAGCGGGAGAAAACAAAAAAAAAACTTAGAATGTACCAGCTGTTTTTCTTTTTCCCGCACAGATCGTAAGAATCGATCGAGGGAATGTTTGAAAATGTGAATCATATTATAGGCGACGCGGATTGCAACCCATCACTATATTGATTGTTTTTCATCTTACCTACCATCATGCTAAAAGTGGTTTTTGAGTCTTACGGCTTTGTCTGTTTGAAGCCGTAAGATACAAATTACTCTGTCTGCCCATTAGGAATAAAGCCGTGATACCATGTATGTATGTATCTTTTACAAGTATGTACTTATTCTATTTTTTTAATACTCGTTTCGAAAGCCGTAGGCGAAAGCTAGTTGTAGAATAGTTATTCTAAACTAAAAACCGACTTCACCCCCCAAACTACACAACCGATTTTAATTAAATTTCTATAAAACTACCTTACAAGTATGCCCTTTCAAACAAAAAAAGAATTTTCCGAATCGGTCCATGCGTCTTCGAATAATCGGTGAACAAACGAATTGATAACCTCCTCTATTTTAAATGTAGGTTCAATAACCACGTATGCAATTTCCTGAGTATGCATTATCAAAAATGTATTGCGCAATAACGTGTGTGACAAACAAGTGTGTTGAATTACATTAGGTACGAAATAAACCTTCGTAAGCACCGGATATTTTCGAATCGAACTTATTATTTAGGTTACACATGTAATAATTTTAGAAGACAATCCTCAACGGTCCACGTTGATCAACTCGTCATATCCGAGTGAGATGATGTAAGTGATTCTGTTTCAATTTGGATCAGATGAAGATCATTTCACCAACTCATTATTGTCAAGCAGTCGGAAACAGGGTCATCATCATCATCATCCAAGCATATTATCTTTATATATATAAGGTCTAACAAAATATACTAAAACAATTTTAAGGAGGAATTCAGTCCATGATACTGAACAACTTTTCCCAAGTAACACGTATCGAAATATGAAAAATAAATTTTGCCCTCCAATACAAGTTGACCAATAAGCTGATTAGAGTTTGTATGAAAGGTTAAAAAAATATTTTTCATATTTCGACATATGTTTCTTGGGGAAAGTTGTTCACTATCACGGACTGAATTCACCCTTAAAATAGTTTCAGTATATTTTGTTAGACCTTATATACATATATATATACATACACATACATATAGTAATAGTACCTATAAGGTCTATCAATATATACTGAAACTATTTTAAGGGTTAATTCAGTCCGTGATAGTGATCAACTTTCCTTAAGAAACATATGTCGAAAAATGAAAAATAATTTTCAGCGTTTCGGATCAGCTGATCGGTTAACTTGTATGGCAGGCCAAAAATTACTTTTCATATTTCGCTATATGTTCCATGGGGAAAGTTGTTCACTATCATTGACTGAATTAACCCTTAAAATAGTTTCAGTATATTTTGTTAGACCTTATATGTATATATATATATACACATTTATAATATATATGTATAGATAAGTACCTACATGTATTTGTATCTTTAGTTTATTTTATACACGCCTACTACAACCTGTTTTCTTCTCTTTTCCTGTCCTGGGTCTGCTGCTGGAAGAGATTTTTTATGTAAATAAGCAGTACCAATGTACTCAATGTTCTTACTTTGTTTGTTTGTGTGTTTGTATCCGCAGACCAAAGGGTAGACCAGGACCAATTCTTGGCAATTTGCAATACACACAAACTTTTCACAAAGTATGCTTCCCAGTGGGATTCGAACTCATAACCTCCGGATCACAAGACGAATGCCTTGATCACGGAACTACGGAAGCAGTTGGTAACAGGGTATCAGTTATTATAAATATTTATTTTACTGTACATACACCGGATCAGTTAACATATCTTTGAATATCGGAGATTACGTGGATATATTATAATTACTCATACGAACTGACTCTATGAATGCTTTACTTTGAAAACTCTGTAGATTTATTTATTGAGGGTTGAAATTCACATCTGTGCGTAAAGGCGAGCACGGGAGTGCGAGAATTTATGCATAGATGTGAATTTCAAATCTCAATAAATAACTACTAGTACAAGTATTTGATTTTAGTTGGCTAACGAACCAAATGTTTATTTTCAGAATCTGGGCAACCTTGAAACGTACCGTGGAAAAGCATTACTAAAATAGATTTTTTTTTATGGTCTTACTAAGTGTACAAATCCTTCGTTTCGCACTGGATTCAAAGTAGCGCCCTCGTCTTAAAAGTATTACCTTTATGCCTTGTAGCACAATCTACTATTATTTTAGACTAGCATACATATATAAGTTCCTGCTACTTTTTTTCAAAGATAAAATTAAAAAGAAGTAAGTAGATACATATATGGTTTATTATAATTTATAAACATAAAGAAATAAGTACATTTTTAGATACTTGCTGCAATATTAAAGCTTTACTTTCACACTAATATTATAAAGGTGAAAGTTTGTGAGTGTGTATGTGTTTGTTTGTTACTTCTTCACGCAAGCGGCAGGACCAATTTTGATAAAATTTGGTATGCAGGAAGCTGATACTCTGATGCTCTTTAGTTTTTAGCTTCTGCACTAAAAAAATATTTAAAAAAAATTACCTTCAATAAGAGATAAATTTATCCTACATTGAATAAAATTTTTTTGACTTTGACTTTGACTTTGACTTTGACTTTAGATATCCGTTTTTTTTGCAATAATTAATCTAAAATCACGTTACAATTGGATATGATCAATGACAAGTGACATAATTTTGTGACGTTTTATTTCCACAACAGTACCTACCAAATTATTTATTTTTGACCTAGGATACTCAAGAACCAACAAAAAGAAGTAATGAGGCGTTTTCTTAAAAAATAGATGCCGCAGCTATCACCTAAATTGATCTGTCAATGTCTAATTCATATAAAATTTTCATGGTGAGAGTTTTTCTTTGGTATATTTAATATTTTTATTTTAATATATTTAGTTAAAAATATATTATTGTTTGTAAATATGTATTTTTTTAATTAAATTATAGTAAAATACAAAATTGGTTAAATCATTAAAAAAATATTAAAAGTATTGAACCCAACGGCCTCTTTCATTTTTGACAGAACGATTTCAAACTCTTAAGCGCCATCTTTTGACAATGTTTTTATTCAAAAATTTTTTTTACTGGAATTCGCTTCATTATTATTATGAACAGGCAAATGCGTCATTCTAATAAGTCATGAATGCATTTGTCTGACAGCATTCTGTCAGAAAACAAAGATGTGCAAAAACCGATTTTGCACAGACTCTTTGTATGTATTATTCGCTAAATACACCATGTGTGTAACTAATGGTACAGTTTATTGTATACTATGCAAAACTATTTTACACGGCGAAAATGCGATTTGGTAGCAAAACTTTAGTTATTTGAAATGGATTGTTTAAAGGTAAATATGGTGATGATTGGCTATTTGATTTCCAACAATCTCTGGAAGGACCTTTGAATTATTTTATGAACACCGTTGAAAATTATTGCGTATACTATCAATAATACTTTTAGCGGTCGTTCATGGAATGATTTGAAGGTCTTTCTGGAATAGTTGAGGATCAAATTGTTGATTGTCACGGTGTTTACTTTTAAACAGTTTGTTTCGAATGAGGACGCCACTTCTGCTGGGTTCTGCTATCATTTCGCCTCAAGACCCACCTGACATCATATGATGCTACTTCTATTGTTTTAATTATTGAAGTGTAAAAGTGCCTGTAAAGGTAATTAAATTAGTAAATAAACATTTATATCTTTGTTTTACTATTTTCTGGTATTGTCGGGTGTCGAAAAACTTAACTGCATATATTATGGTAACATTTTTCATTTTAAATTTAATTTTACCTAGAGCTCAAAGAAGAAATAATAACGAAAGTATTAATAAACTTGAGCATTCAATACATTTTTAAGTCAGACAGAAATAGTTAATTTTATTGATTTATTTACTTAATGTAAAACTAAATACAACGGTTCTCACGTTACAGTATATTTTTTTATTCCACAGGAACCCAGCTATTGATGACGACATAATAATGACAATGATATATTTTTGTAAACTATTTTTATTCAGAGCACTCTTTTTCGAAAATGTAAGCCAAGAAGACAAGATAGACAAGATTGTACGATAGATAATCATCACAAACAAGTTGATAATCATCTTCCAAACAGTTTGCAACGTCTACACCACAACCAGCGCTGGCCGACTTTCCAGCAATTACATGTGGGTGCAGAGAGATCAGATCTACACGCCCTATAAACTGCAAGTGTTGTAAGATTCGCATGCCTTAGTCATGCTCGTTGCTTGATTTGTTGTTGTTATTCAATATCAAAAGCAAACGAGTATCGTAATTCTGTCCCAATATTGACAATCAACATAGAATTTTTCGTGGGCCCAGTTGCCCACAGATTGAGAAAGAGGCTTGCTATTTAAACGACTTATAGGAAAAGGTAATCAATTCGAATGTGTAAGGGACATAGGTATCGGTGATAAATCGAACCACGGGCTATCTAGATCTCTATAGGAATTCCATAAATAGTGTTTCTGAATGGCGTAGGGAACTCTAGTAGTAGGTAGGGGAAGCTGAAATTAAAATAACAGTCAAAAAACAAAAATAAAACGACAATCCAATAGAAATTGGCGGCAGCACACTTTTGTATGGAAATGGCGATTTCTTTTTATTACGGGTATGTTAAATTATGTATGTTCCCTGAATTACTCGAAGACTCCTAGACCAATTTAGAAAATTCTTTTTTGTTTGAAAGGACATCTTTTTCTTCACAACTGGTCCCACAGAATTTTTATTTTTACTGGTTGTGTAGTTTGGTGTTAAAGACTGTTTTTAGTTTTTAAAAATTATTCAGCAAAATTTTTAGGTCAGTATCATCTAACAGCAGGCAATTAATATCATAACTTTGATGCAACAGTTTATAATGACCTTTGTCTGGATTTTTCTCTAAGTAGTCTGGATGTCATCATCGGGTCTTTTTGTCTCCACTGCAGGAGCACGACCCTCTCTGTACCTACCAAGAGCCAAACTTAGCTAGAGCAGCTAGAGGATTTAGCCTACAGTCTCCTCGCTGGCCAGAAGGGTTGGATATTTCTCATTGATGTTTATAAGCTTTATTTAGCTTGTAATTCCTAAGTCTGGATGTAAGACATCACTAAGCAGTATGAGTACGATCGTCAGTTCCGTTTCTATAGTAAACTAAGATGGTAAACAATCAAGAATCGAATTCCCATAGCGCTAAGTGCGTTCATGTGAATCAACATGAATTTTCCAGAAACAAGCCACTTTTTCCAATCGCTAAACGGTATTTCCAAGAAAGATCTTACCCTGCTCCCAGACATTGTGTCGTGGTTCCCATATTAACAAGCATGTGCAAAAGCGTGTATTTCACAGCTCTATCTGAGGTGAAAGATGAATTACCTAGTCATCGAGTTAGACTAATTACTCTTTTTATGAAATTACTTAGCTTCTTCCATGCTGATGATTTTCCGTGCTCTTCTTTAGAAAAGAAAAAAACATAGAATGTATACCTGCTGCTTCTCTCCCCCAGAGATGTAGGTATGGTAAATACAACTCCGACCAAACTTAGATCCCTCGTTAGTATGTAACAAATTGACACCAATCATAGTTTAACTATTAACTATTTTATAGTCAAACCACTTGCGATATATTTTTAACATAAAAATTTGCTACAGATAAGCGCTGGATGCAGGCCGCTCTTGATCGGTCATTTTGGAAATCTTTGGGGGAGGCCTATGTCCAGCTGTGGACGTTATGCGGCTGAAATGATGATGATGAAGTGAAGATCGACATCTAATTCGGATCTTAGAATTTAACGTAAAATCTCATTTATTTGATAGAATACGAACCAGTTTGCCCTGCGCTGAGTTTTGTATAATATCCTATTGGTATTTCGTAAATGAGTATGCATGTTTTAATTTAAAAAAATTGGAGATCCACGTAATATCACATTTATAAACTTCCTAACGAAATAAACATTAAATGTTTTAATAGTTTCTTTAGTCATTTCAGGTCACAATAAATTATACAGCTTTAACATTTTAATATCATAAGCAAAATGATTTTAGCATATTATCTTCTTATGTGTACATGATTTGCTACCTTTTATATACAATTGCGTGGGAGAACTAGCCACGCTGCGTTTTTTACATGTGTGATATCACTGACTATAATAAAACAAAGTTTGCTTTTGAAGGTTTGGTAACAAAGTAAACTTACATTAAAAAATTTGAAAAAAAATCGCCCTCAATTTCACTACATTTATTTGATTTTTTACAATTACAGCTATTTGGTAGTTTTCGAGAGCATAAACTTAATAATTTAAAATAATAAATGCTCTTGAAAATATGCATTTTTTAAAATTAGCAGTATTTCGGTTTTGCACGGATCACCATAAGTATATAAGGTCTAACAAAATGTACTGAAATTATTTTAAGTGAGTATTCAATCCATGATACTGAACACCTTTCACCAAGGAACATGTATCGAAATATGAAGAAAACAAACAAGTTAACCGATCCGCTGTTCGGAGTTTGTATGGAAAGCCAAAAAATATTTTTCATAATTCGACATATGTTCCTTGGGGAAAGTTGTTTACTATCGCGAACCGAATTCGCCTTTAAAATAGTTTCAGTATATTTTGTTAGATCTTATACAATAAACAACACCTTTTCCGGAAAAGGTTGCAGGCATATGTTAGTGAAAACCGGTATCAAATAGGTTCCAGTTTTTTTTCATAGAGAAAAGAACAATATACAGAGAAAGCACTTATTCGCCCTTTACCTTCGAGTGGAGTGATGAGTACCGTAGTAAGCTATATTTTTTCGGTCGGTTACCTTCGGTTACTTTACTTTCTCTTTTGTACTGTGATGATTCAAGTATTTAATACTTACAACCTGTTTGGAGACAACGCTTACAACGAACAAGAAACTTAAATACTCTTTGTGTTTTGATAAGAATTTTGTATGTTAGCAATTTATAGGATTCATCTTTATAACGACAGTTTACTAATAAGTTTGGTACATCTTACAACCAAGGAGTTACAGGGTAAAACACCTTAGATTGTTTGTTTGTAATAACTTTATTGTACTGGGAAAAAACAAATATGTATACACAATAACGACAGAGTAAATTGACGACGGCGGACTTATCCCATAATGGAATCTTTTCCAGTCAACCGGCGAATAAGAAGATAGGACAATTACTTACAAGATAGGTATAGAAGTTCGTACTTGCACAGGATAAATGAAACTAACACTATTAGCTTCATGGGTGTAATATAACTTTATGTGTAGAAGAAGACAGGTATCGTAGATGGAACCTATCATTTGAGACCATCGGCTATTTACTATCAAATTTTGCGTACTTCTTAATATAAAATACTTAATCAAAAAAAAATTGTGATAAAAAGCTAACAGAAATACTAACATTATTATCTCTTTATTTATTTTTAAACATATATTAGTTTTTTTTTATAACATATCTATAAAAAGTAAAATATATAAAATACACTACAAAATATAAACACATTATAAAAAACCTAATATAGCTGCCCACTGGCAGCGGGGGTAAGGCCCAAGCTACCGGTGGTTAGGGCCCCAGAGAGAGGAACCTCCTGACAATGCGTGTCGTGTCCAGGAGTACTGCCTTCTGATACTAACTAATACTAACATTATTATTATGATTTTATTTAAGTATTTGAAAAAAAAACTATTTTAAATTTTAAAATCATTTTCAAGTTTCTAGTGTGTTTTCTACTTTTACTATATATGCAACAGAGTAAGTAGCCTTTAGCTATCCTTGAGGCCTATGTCCAGCAGTGGACTTCCCGAAACTTACTTTTAACGCCACCAAACCGGCTAAAGTTTGCTCATCATCAATGAGTGCGTAAAGATACTCAAACTAAACCTCAAACATGAATGAGAAGACGTTTGTTTTAGTAATTTACAAATCTATTCAAATATTTGAGTAAACTAATTTCCATATACGTGTCTGTGGAGCGCATTCCTTGTCTTTAGCATACATAACCGACTATTATAGACGCTGGGGACGAACTGACAGCCACACACACTCTGGAGCCTTGGTCTTGACATACGGTCACTCAGTACGCATATTAATAGATTCAAGTGATGTGAATCACTTTAGTTCTACGAGGCTCTTATGAGGAACGAACGCGCGGAATGATTTTCGAACGAAAATGTTCAAAAAGATGCGGGAAAAAGGAATAAGAAGAGATGTGCAGTGATGTGTAGTGATGTGTGCGTGTGTGATGTCCTCGAGGAGATGCAGAGTAGGTCAGTATGTCTTGAGGAAGGGGATCAGGGGAATCAATTGGACATCCTTATCAATATGACATTCTTTGAGAGCTTGTTGGTATGTCCGATACACTTGAAGGTCTAAATGATTATTACTGTGTTATATTATGTAGATTGATTTTGATCTAAACTTTGTAATATTTCCGATATTGCTTTTCTTATCTAGCTCTATGGTCTGGTGATCTTATTAAGCATAGCCATGGATGCGAGCTTTGACTCTGTCTTGCCCAAAAAGGATATATGTTACGGACAATTCATTAAATCCGGCGTTGTATAGAATATCTAGGCATTTTATACAATGCCTTAAACGTTCCAGCATCGCCCCTATGCGATGACTTTAACTTTTCTTTTAAAAGAGATAAAGGCATAATAATGTACAAGTTTTGATTTCTGTTTGCTTTTACGTAAAAAAACCGTATCAAAAGCGGTCCCTCCTTTCGAGCACTACAATGCCGCAGACAGACACACAGACAGATAGACGTTAGCGTCAAACTTATAATACCCCTTCTTTTTTATTGGGGGTTAAAAATAATCTTGTTATTATGACACAAGCATACCATACCGGTCTTCGACTTTTTAAAGGATAGGATACGTGCCTAGGTTTGTAAAGATAGTTAATAGAATAAATGTACCATCAATCAATTTTTTATAGATTGTCAAGTCTTATATGAACTTAAGAATATTAAATAAAAACTTTGATCATTTCAGCCGCATAACGTTCACTGCTGGACATAGGCCTCTCCCAAGGATTTCCAAAATGACCGATCTCGAGCTGCTTGCATCTAGCGCAAAAAAACTTTAATGTAATTAAAATCTAATATCGTTCTCAGATATTTCGATTTAGTTATCTGTTTTAACATTAATAATCGTGGTAGTATAAATACTTAGAACACCTAAGTATATCTCAAAACCAATATCTAAAACAAACTCTAAGATTAGGGGAGAGGGCTTTCAAAAACACATAGCTATAACAGCTTTACTCAAGGTAGGCACTTGTTTGAGTAAACTTAACTTTCTTTAATAAAGCTATAATATTTAAAGAAATGCAATAATCTTCCAATTACTTAATAATATAGCAGTATTTGACAGTGATAACTTGATGAAACTGCCGACAAACGGTACTAACTTACCAACTTTATTCAGATACAGTTCTGTAACAATTGTTTTCGAACGCTTTTTACGTCATGTTCCACTTGCTCATTGGCTGGCTCTTGAATTGTCTGCAACGATGTTATATATTTTATAGATGTTGTATTCCTCTAAAATTACATAAAAACTGCAAGCTAAAAATTCTTGGTGGTTAATTGTTTTTATGTAAGTGTGGAGGGATTGGGAACGAAGACGTCCACGAACATTTGTATGTATTTGTACGAGACTTGGCTTACATTTTCACATTTATGTTTTTGATGGGAGTTAATTGCACTAAGAGTAAGTGCAATTTACTACAAAAGTACTAAACAAACAAAATAGGCGAATCATCGTCATAGTCAGGTCTTTGAATAATATAATACTTAAATAGGCGAATTTTGAAGATGATTTTTTAAAGTGCTTATTCTCTTATTTGAAAACTATTTCCTCTTATGGGTTAAGAAGTTTGTGTCTGACTCTGTTTTTCCTGACTTGAACTTGATAACTTATTTAATTATTACCTAAAACTTCTCGTTGTCAACTTTTCTTCCTGTTCAAATTGTATCAAGTATCAAGTCCTCTTCTACACGTATTCCCAAGTAAAGTCATGCCTAAAAAGTGCTTACCAACCAATAATGAATGCATTGCGTTCAAAGTTAAGACGAAGACGTCTTTAGAGAGCTCTACTTGTGTTATATCTAAACTTTTTATACCAAACTTCGTCTGCAATTTAGACCTTATAAATATCTATTGTTATAGACACAGCAGGAGCCGACTACTCGATTGGACGGACCTGTTTCATTGTTGTGAAACTACAGCTCTATCAAAAACAGTACAACGCTTTAGATATAATTATTCGCTTTCTATTCTAAAAAAATATTTTTACAGATGCCTTTTAGAAAGCTAAATTGAACTTGAAATTTTTTACTCCTATTTTATTTAGAACAAATTTTAATATCGTTAGTAGCTACGAACACATTCTGTCACTTAAAAGTAAATTTAATTTTGTATACTATAATACTAAAAATATTTTTTGATGTTTCATACAAATTGAACAGAATAATGTAAAAAATCAATTTGGGAAAAGTAAAAATTAATGTGGATCACTTGAGATACCTAAATTTATAATTTATTCAGATTACTTGAGCTAAGTACTTAGCGGAAAAAAGAGAGACATGGAAAGTACTCCACCGACAAGAACCTAGCTCTTAAATATAATAAAAATAACACCTCTTTGAGTTCACGACAATCGACAAGAAGAATTTATTACGAGTATATATCATTAGACATGTACTAATATCACAATTGAAAATACGTACCACGACCACCTGTGTAATTTTTCAAACTCATTGTGATCAAGATCACGTGTTATTTTACATCGATCAGCTTTAATTACTTTGTTTTTTGCTTATATATTATTTATGAGATATTAATAAAAAATCACGTTTGTTGTATGGGAGCCCCCCTTAAATATTTATTTTATTTTGTTTTTAGTATTTGTTGTTATAACGGCAACAGAAATACATAATTTGTGAAAATTTAAACTGTCTAGCTATCGCGGTTCTTGAGATACAGCCTGGTGACAGACAGACGGACAGACGGACAGACGGACGGACAGCGAAGTCTTAGTAATAGGGTCCCGTTTTTACCCTTTCGGTACGGAACCCTAACTGACTGGAGAGTACCAAACTAATAATAAAATGATGTTTAATTGTTAATGCACTTTTGATTATTATCTATTATACTGAGTTGGTGCAATAAACAATTTTTATCGTATCTTATTGTGAGACCATTAGCACACATATTATTGTTTGACGTCAAACCCATTTGGCATCGTCAAAAAAGCTATGTAGATTAAAAAAATTATTAGAACACATATATCATACTTTGAGGTCATTCCCATTTTACATCGTCAAAAAGGCTAATAGTAGGTAAAAAGTTTTCTGCACTTAGCTGCAGATACCGAGCAAAAATACTCAGACAAAGAACAAGAACGCATTATCGCCATAACAACCGAGGCAGTATGACGCGACATTCCTTCGCTAGCTTTGCATCATACATATACTATCGATACTTACTATACGGCCAACCGGTTTTATATCCTGTCCTAGCGGATTTGATTACAATATTTATGTTGTTATTGCTTGTTGTTACAGTTTTGTCGATAAAAGCTCGTTGATTTCTTTTCTTAGCAACAAAAGGCTTTCGATTTTTTGTATTTTATTATGTTTTTGGTACAATAAAGTTATTACAAACAAACAAACAAAGGGCTGTTTCTAACCGCCGTCAAAACAAGAGGTTTTTATAAGTCTGTGTTTCTGTGTATATGTCTGTCTGTCTGCGGTAGCATAGCGCCTAAAGGAGTGGAGCGGTTTTGAACTGGTTTTATAAAATTATATTAAAATGAAATTAATGTAACATATAACAGACAAAAAACTAAAAAATATATATGTGAAAATGTGTGCAGCCCAGGAACTTTGTGAGAATGTCGAATTTTGTGTTTATTTTACACTTCAATTGAATTCAAATATATCTTTATTATCATAGGATATTTATAATATCTCATAATAATCGTCATTATTTTGTTGCACAATTGTTGACGTCAAATGGTTACTTACAGCTAAGTTTACTACTGTTATTTTAATCTCAATGAATTATCGTGATCTAGTATAACCCACGGTTCGATTCTTTACGCATATATCGTTCACACATAGTATATGTACCTCGTTAACCAGATCTCGACTAACCTTGTAAACTTTTAAGCTCGTGTCACTACTGCGGAATATCAAAGTCCTTTCGGCCGCATTCCTGGCTATGTTATTTAATCTGTGGCCCTGCGACCGGTTCTGTTTCCTGGCCCGTAATTACAGATAACATTTAATTGCAGGCCCCATTGAGGACAGTTTATGTTTTTAAAGATAGAGAAATAAATGATTTTATGAATAATTCCAGTTTTGTTAAATGAGGAGGATTCCGTTTTTTTAGATGATTAATAAATATATATCTAGCTTGCACTTTTTTGTATGGAAATGAAGATTTAGAAAAATTACTCTTATTTTAATTTCAATATACTATACTGATCTAGTATAGGCCATGATTCGATTTATTACGGGTCGTATTTTATCTTACCTTTCTTTACGAGCTGCCTACATACGACACATTTTAGCATAAAATCTGTAGTACAGCACTAGATTGTTACTGCAGATTGAATGCCAAATTGTATCGTGTGCAGGCAGTTTTAGCTGTAGTACTATGGAGCTCGATCAAAGGATGTGTCGTATGACGTATCTTATCATTTAGAAATAAGAACCGGGAGGAGCTCATGATAAACTACCGTTCAGGCACAAGAGTACGTGTGCCTGAACGGTAGTTTATCATGAGCTCCTCCCGGTTCTTCACCAAGCGATGATTTACCCACGGTATCGCATAAAAATGCTCTACTAAGCCATGCCTTCCTTATCACTAGATAGCGCTTTAGGTCGTAATTAAAATATTAAAATCTCTTATTACTATTATTTAAATATAGTAGTACTCTAATTAATAACTTTTATGAAATGCATAAGCATTTTCAACAATATTTTGTCATTTTTTTGCTACGCGCGTGTGATGCATCTCTGTGAGCCTATCAACCGACTGTCCTACTGAACGTCGAAAGTTAAAAAATCGATGTACTGTATCCAGAAAGTCCTACCCGCAACTCCCAGTTTTGTCCACTTACGGGTCCTCCAATCGTTTCTGTGGAGTTGGGTATCTGTTACGTTACTAATTATATTATATTTGACTGAGCCATCGAGTTTCTTGTTATGTCAAGTGAACTACACCTGAACTCCTTATTTTCCTTTCGTAACCACTGCAGATTAAGATTAATTAATGAATCATGCATGATTAATCATGAAATTCAACGTAACTGTCTGATGGTTACTAACAATGTCATCGGACCATAAGTACTTTCTATTTTAAACCGACTTCAAAAAAGGGAGTGTTATCAATTTGGTTGTAATTTATAATTTTTGTCATCTTATATATTCGCGATTTATTTTACAATATATTTTATTGTTTAAAAGGATCTAACTTGTAAATTTTATGAAAATCGGTTTAGCAATTTGGGTTACATATAAGTTTTTAATAATCGTTGCGTATTTAGCTTTTCTATGGCTGTCTTAAGTATAGAAGTCGGATTTTTTATTTGTTTGTCAGATAAATCAGATTTTTATAATAATATGATTAGAAAATATCCGTTATTCGATATTTCAACACGCACCCAACAATTTACTTCTTTGGCCATACACACCCAATCGCAATAATTTATACTTATATTGAAGCTATAATTATTATCTTTTTTATACTCGACGGCATTGAAGTATAAATCTATAAAAACTCGTTAAATTCTAGCATTTAAAGCAATGATTTCTCTTTTAGTAATTTAACATAAAACGCGATAAAATGTTTACGCTATTTATCATTTCGCAAAAACTTTATTCTCACTTACGTTTTAAATGTAAATGAGATACTTTACAGTGAATAACATTTGATGTGTCTATTATTAATATGAATGGTAAAAAAATAGTAAAACAGTTTCAGATAAGAAAAAACCCAAACGTAAAAATTATAAAAGCTGAAGCATTTTAAGGTAGATTTAAACCTTTTGTGGTATAAATCTAACCAAAATGCTTCTGCTCTTAATATGTCCAGATAAATTATCACGTCTTTATCTCTCACGGGGTAAACAGAGCCCAGGGTCGTGAGACACAATATATACTTGCAATGGGCGAAGACCTTTAATTTAATTCGCGTGAAGATACGTTTTTTTTTGCTATTTATTCCAACTTGACTGGTAAGAATGATATTAGCGTTAAGTCCACTTTTGTTGTTTTAGTAAAAATAAGTTTAAATAAAAAAAAAAACAAATCGACACAATACGATTATTGCTTCGCTTATTTATACAAAATCAACCTTTGTATGCAACCGTTGCGTGCCAACTATTTAATTGAATAGAAATTGTCATGAGGCAACGCCATTGAACAATTTAATTCAAAGCAGAACCAATTTTCAAAGGAATTTATTACTGTTGTAATAAATTATGCTTAGCCGCGCCTCAATAGGTGATTGTTTCCTTCGTTATTTCGAAAGTAATTCAGCCAGTACGGTGGTGTAGGGAAGGGAAAGAGTGATCGCCTTTTTGTGGGAGACCGCAAGCAGCTCTCACAGTATGATTTGAAAGACCTAATCCGCCTTATTATAAAACGCAGACTAACTTTGTTACTAGGTTTGAACCATTAACCGACCAAATCAAGTTGACATTTCCGGATGAGACAGCGGCATATTACTAGATAACAACTTGATTTGGTCGAATAATGGTTTAAACCTAGAAACAAAGTTAGTCTGCGTTTTATAATAAGACGGAATTTATTTATTTCTAATGTTTAACAAATAAGTTAGTGGACCTCGACATATTGCGGAAAAATTGGAACTAATTTAATATAGGATCACCAAACACCCATAGCACAGATAAAAAACGTTTGGTGACGCCATAATTTCGCACTTATAGTTGTTAACCGGCTAAATAAATCCCACCTTCATCCACATCCACATAAACATAAAGTCTTAATCATAACAATGACACACATTATGAAAAATGTAATATTCAGTTGAAGATATGCGTTAAAAGCTAACACATAGGTACATATTAATACAATTTTCTCGTTATAAATTTATGTAAATACATTTTATTCATTCATTCATTTATTTATTTATAGAAAATTGGTGGACTTAACGCTAAAAGTGTTATTTCCCAGTCAACTATAATGATAAACCGAGAATAAATCAACAAATTATTTATTTTATCCACCTCATACTTGCTTTCTATGAAGGAAAACATCGTGAAAAAGCCTGTAAACTATTTCAATTAAAAAAATTTGGGTAACCGTTTTAACAATAAAAGTAGCTCCTTTTAAGCAAAACAATGCTTGTTTCAGAAGCCTGCGATGTTCCTAACTAAATAATGGACTGTAAAATTTTTATTGAGATGACAGCCATTGATCTACAGCATAAGAAAGAAGTGTAGTGTACAATTGTACATACTTGTGCGTAAATTGTTGGATTCGCGACGTTGACGAGTTGCTCACAATAAATTATTCAAACGCGGCGATTTCTCAACGGATTCCTGAACGCAGCTGCAACCGTCACCGTCTATTGGTCGGACGCCATTTTAGATTAGCGTTTTTAGAGTTCTGTACCGAAGTTGTGAAAAGAACCCTTACGGTATCATCTGTCACTTCTACTAGCCATGTCACAAATAGAATTCGTAAAATTATAAGTCACGAGTTATTTGTCCTAAACTGTAAACTAGAATCCTACAACCTCACATCTTCGCTATCTTGAAAATATATTCAACATACCTACAAAGTTCAATTTATATGAGACATCAAAATCTACTAGAGCTATATTGGTGATAGTTGGTATGGAACCTTTAGTCCGAAGACATAGTCGCACTTGCCTAGTTTTTTGTCCTTTGCTGTGCCATGCACCTTGGTTTTTTTGCTCGCTAACGTAATTTCAGCTTGTAGTATTACAGTGTATTGGAAATCGATTATGTCGTAACCTAAATTATGACCAGTATTATGACAAAATCAATTCTAGCGCAAGTAACTATAGATTAAAAAAAGATATGACTATGTAATGGTCTAACGTAACTTTTATTTATTTAAACCTTTTGAACGTAACGTATGTATGTATGTAATTAAATTACGTAACGAAGCACCTAATAAGTAATCCTTGCTTGGTATTAGTTCTATTTTTTTTCTAACACGGCCCGACTCAATTTATGTCTACAGGCACAAATGTCAAGTAACTAGGTGAATGTAATTTGGTATCAAGTATACTTGTAGTGTAGTCCTACGTATAGTGTTAGTCTACAGTCTATATATCAACTTCGATTTTTTTTTCGATATCTATAATAGGTCCCATAATAGGTCGTTGGGCAAAAGCCTCCCAACTTTGACATATATCACATATATAAATCCTACAATAAAGGAAGGATAAAGTATTATCAATCGTGCCGATTATGAAAATCAATCATGCTGTAATAGGAGGTATTCCTTAAAACGCTCCCATGATAAGGCGCTCCTTTTTTATTCCTCGAAGCGCACCTTGTAGGAGCACTTCCAATAGCAATTAAAAATATTGCAATTTTATTCCTCGAAGCGCACCCACGTGTACAAATAGGGAAGAGCATGAAACAATAGTCCTTCTTTAAATAATGACCAAAAACTAACGAAACTTACACGATTTAATAAATGAATGCCACTTATGTAGGTACTCCAGTACATTATGTGTGCTATTGCTATAACCATTAACAAAACAAATGTCAAGTGTCAACTTCCTTGTTTAACAACCGTGACAGACAGACAGACATTTGTTGATGGTAGACAAGATCGCGTCAGTTATGAAAACCGACCTTTCTGTGAAACAAACACAATACAATTAGCGTTTACATATAGTTCATCATCAATAAATTTAAGAACTAAGTAGGTTCTTGTCGGTGGAGTATTTTCCAAGAAGGTCGTTCATGGATGAAGTAAAAGAATAGGCAAAAGTTGTGTCGTATAGGGAGGTCAAGCATTTAGCGGAAAATAGGGAGACATGAAAAAATACATATACTTAGTTATCGGAAAATAATTTATCTAGTCAAAGGGCTGTTTGCCTTATTAGGGTTAAAAAAGGTCTAGTGTTCATTTCGCCAGGGGATCGATCCCTGATCAGGTCAAGATGGAAAATGATCTTTTTCAATTGACATGGGTCTTGAATGCTTATCTTTCTTCTTCTTCTTCTTCCTTGACATATAGAGCCGACCCCAAATAGGGAGAAGGCTCCCTATTTGGGGTCGGCTCTATATGTCAACTCCCTTCGTAACCTTCTATCCTGGCATCTCTGTACTGACCCCCTGTTCCCCCATATCCGATCTTACGCATTCTTCCCTTGAATGTTTATCTTTATATGTATTTTTTTATAAAATATAGTATCGTTGAGTTAGTATCCCATAACCCAATTCTCGAACTTACTTTGGGGCTAGCTCAATCTGTGTGATTTTTCCGTATATATTTTTTTGTCTCTACATAGCTGTTAAATACTTTAAAACCAAATAAAACAACGTGCAATGTAATTTTAAAATTATTGCAGAAATATCTCGCTTACCTTCAGTATGCAAGGAATGAGATGAAATCAGACCTCGGACGTCTATCACGCCTAATCACGCGCAATCACGCAGCGTGACTTCGCACTTTGACTACACAGCATGCTTCCTTGTCTTCGATTTGCATACTGATTTATTTTAATTGCGGAAAATTGAACTTTGAGAACCTTAATGTACCATGTGATTTGAGAGCTTCGCAAGGAGAAGTAAAATGTTGCATCTTCTCTCACGAGTCACGAGTAGGCATATATATCAGGTATTGGGAGCCGAATTCAGGATGGTTCTAAAGATAAAGATAAAGATAATTTATTTGCCAAACATGTGTTACAAGATATTAGTACATTCAATTTTAAATTCAGTTCTAAATTGCAACTTAACTTGCCACTATTTATTTGTCAGTCCTGTTTACCATCAAGGCTAAATACATAAATCTATGCATCTATGTGCGTACTGTCCACAATTACCTACTATCTTGGGAAATACCAACAGAATTTGACTTTGGTATTGCAATTTTTCTCACCAGAAACCATCGTCACAAAGACGAGATAAGTAGTGCATAGTATATTTTTACCACATTGTCGGTCTATTGTGGCTCAGTCTCCTCTCCTTCAGTTATATTATCATCTCATTAAAAGATGTTCCTTGAATTCAATCTATGTAATCATATTAGATTTCGCAAATATATTTACTTTATACAAGCTAGGACTCATAACAATTAATATTCTTAACACATGAGTCCATTGTCATGCGTTTACGTAATGCGCAAGCATTGAGACAAATCAGCGCAATGAAATAGATGGCAATGTCGATTTATATGCGTGTTCTCAAGGTGATAGCAATTCGTTCACGTGATTGAGTGGTAACTGTTCAAAAGCTCCGTTGTGTTAATTATCTTTATTTATATGGGCAGTCATTCCTTAAAGTAAAACGATATCTAATTACTTTATTGCAAAACTTGCTATGCGTTTCATAGTTTATTTGTGGCAAAGCCATGCTCAGCTGATTCCTCTGAAAACCAGCGCCTTAAATTGGTTCCAAAAAGTCTATACGCAAAAGCCATTTTGTCAGTAAACATTATCATCACAACCCAAAAAAAAACGGTTCAAGCAGCGAAGAAGAAAAATACGTTTTTATTTGTCTCTTGATTCATTCATTAAGGGAATACCTGAATTTTCCGGGGTCCCGTGCTGTCCCCATTTGAAATAAATCATTTGAAAGATATTATTTAAAATTGTGTCTTAATCAAGCTTCAGATAACCCTTCAAACTATTTAATGAACTACTGTATATAGTTTAAGTTTAAAGTAAAAACGTGAAGCTTTTATTCCCATATTTGCGAAAAACGGCCACTTTTAGCTAATGTGCTGTACGGGACCCTGGAAAATTCAGAAAACAGAACAAAAAAAATGTGCTTGTAACGGATGGTGGTCAAATGAAAAGATGATAGCATCTTTTTTTTAAACATTATATATATAGACATATAATGTTTTAGAAAAAATTATAGAAAAGCTAAACGTTGAAGGTGAAACGTTTAACAGGTGTAACTTGAGTGCAGTACAATAATTTAAAAGTAAACATTATCTTTTACTTTCTATAATGTTTAAAAAAAAGATGCTATCATCTTTTCATTTGACCACCGTCCGTTACAAGCACATTTTGTTTGTTTGTTTTTTGTTGAAAATTTTACCAGGTCAGCTTTTCTATAATTTTTTCTAAAACATTATATGTCTATACATATAATATTTAAAAAAAAGATGCTATCATCTTTTCATTTGACCACCGTCCGTTACAAGCACTTTTTTTTTTTTGTTTGTTTTTTGTTGAAAATTTTACCAGGTTAGCTTTTCTATAATTTTTTCTAAAACATATGTCTATACATATAATTTTTTAAAAAAAGATGCTATCATCTTTTCATTTGACCACAGTCCGTTACAACCACATTTTTTTGTTTGTTTTTTGTTGAAAATTTTACCAGGTCAGCTTTTCTATAATTTTTTCTAAAACATTATATGTTTATACACATAATTTAAAAAAAAAAGAAGCTATCATCTTTTTATTTGACCACCGTCCGTTACAAGCACATTTTTTTTGTTTGTTTTTTGTTGAAAATTTTACCAGGTTAGCTTTTCTATATTTTTTTCTAAAACATTATATGTCTATACGTATAATATTTAAAAAAAAGATGCTATCATCTTTTCATTTGACCACCGTCCGTTACAACCACATTTTTTTGGTTGCTCGGACGTATCCCCATAACTATCCCGCTGCTCGTTTTGCACGTGCACCCGAGTGGTCGCCGACATCAGACCGCAAGCGGTTCTGCACCTCCCAAGCATGACGGCATAGCGGTCCATCCAGCTTACTATAATCTGTAATACGGACTCTTATGCACTAGTTTACGTACAGTCAACGACAGAAGAGTTTCAACTTTGTTAATGTCTTCGGACATACACTTCGTATAATTATGATTTATGATAGAACGTCACTAGGTAAGTTCGTTCAATTAATAAAATAATATGAGCTTTAATATAATTAAATTTTAAACAAATAATTAAATTTTTAACAAAAAAACAACCGACTTCAATTTTTTTTCAGGGGTTTCTTCCGTATCTCTGAAGTTCTTTATCGTGTCTTCACCAAATTAATACGGGACCAATTTGGGAGTAAGCGCTTTTAAATAAAAAAAGAACCATCAAAATCGGTCCACGGTTGTCGAAGATATCGCGTCACATCCATACAAAAAAAACATACAATCGAATTGATAACCTCCTCCTTTTTTGAAGTACGTTAAAAAAGACAACCAACTTCATTTTCGTTCAGATTTCTTGTACATATCTCTTTATTAAATCTTCACCAAATTAATATGGGAACAAATTGGTATTAAAGGCTTCCAAATAAATAAAAAACTAATTTCAAATCAAAATCGGTTCTCATGTGGCGAAGATATCACGTAACATAAATACAAAAAATATAACTGCTCGAATTGATCACCTCCTCATTTTTGAAGTTGATTGAAAATATTGATAGACCTAATCTAGCGAAGGACTATGAAAGACACAAACTCATGGATGATACAAACTGCTCACTCCGCAATTTTAATAGGTAGGTTGTAAAATTACCTTTAATAAAAAGAAATTTGTTTTACAATGCATAAAACTTATATTTTTAGAGTAGATTTAGCCCTAAAATAAATATAATTCAATACAATTCTTTATTTCAGATATCTAAGATCCAGTTTGTTAGTATACAGTAACTTAAAACTAATGTTAGTACTTATAATGAATATAACACCAAATTAAATTTTTCTGTTTGCCTACAGGTTGACTGGTAGAGAATGCATTAGCTTTAAGTTCTGAAGAGTGTACTTTGTTATGATTGCCATACGTTCAATGTTCATACATAGTACTGGGTGTTTGTTGTGAATGAAAGTATTGTTTACCACCGGTTGCCCCTGGTTTCCTTGTTTTGAGGAAACTCTGGAAAGCCCATTTGTTTATCAACTTTAGGGTGAGGGAATAATCGGCCCCTTTGAAAATAATATTAAAAACGCGAAAGTTTTTAAGTATGGATGGATATCCATCCATCCATACTTAAAAACTTTCTGTTACTCTTTCACGTAAAAACTACTGAATGGATTTTAATCAAACTTAATAAAAATAAAGCTTATACATCAAAATAACTCATAAATAAGCTACAATTTATAAAGATATTGTGTGATGATCCTGCGCAGACGAAGTCGCGGGCACCAGCTACTATGAAATAAAAATACCGGTTCAATGATTCGAGTTTCTGCTGCAAGCAAATTTAAAAAAAAAATCTTTGCTTATGCTTAAGCTTAAGGTTGCTTAACCTTATGGTTCATTTAGACGGTGTGAGTTTGTTGCCTGATGCATATCATTTTATTAAAGCAAATAAACTTGCATGGTCTAAAGTGGCTTTTGAGTCTTGCGGCCCTAGGCTCTGCATAGAGCCGCAAGACCCAAAATGCTCTATCTGCCCCATTAGGGTTAAAGACGTGATAGTATGTATGTATGTCTAAACGAAGCGTCAACCATACAAATCATTTTATTGCTTCAATAAAATGGCATGCAACAGGGAAGAAACTTGCACCGTGTTAATAGGCCCTTATATATATATATATATATATATATATATATATGTATATATATTTTTATAGCATACACTAAAAAGAAAAATAATGTCTATAATACTTCTAGAAACATAAATTGGTGATTCTGGCAAGTTTGGAATTTATTGGTAGTAAAATAGGTGCATTACTGGCAGGCGATTATACACAAGCCATTTCAGTATCGGAGTGAATTTACGCCTGAAATAGCTTTTTAAGACTTTAGTAAGTATTTATTTTAGAAAACAACTTGTCTAGTCTAATTAATTCAGGCAAATCATATTATTATTCATGAACTGGGTACAAATTAATTCGAAACGACATGGTTGACCTAGATCTCTAGGACGAAATTATACCTAGTGTTTACAATGAATTTATCGTCAAATAATTTCCATCAGCAATAACTAAGTAACCGACTTTACTTTGCTCGTGACAGTTTATATGCAAGTAAATAAAATGGATACTAACTAAAATACATACATAATATATATACATACATACTATCCAGTCTTTATCCCAAATGGGGCAGACAGAGCATTTTCTAACAAATAAATATACAAATAAACATCCAAGACTCAGGTCAATCTGAAAAAGAACATTTTTTGACTTGACCTGACTTGATCATGTAATTTTTGCTATCTACAGTTTTTTTTAACTGTAGGTCTGTAGATTAACATAGTTTTTGCTACGGCATAGGTACAAGCTAGCATAAAATGTCCATATATTTGTATTATATATTTTTATCACATAAAAACATATTTATTTTCAACACACTTGGCCGAAAAGTGGATCTTATTCCATTGGTTGTGAGCTGCTTTTAGATATATGAAGCAGCTCACAACCAGTCAGTTTATTAGATATTTTTCCTCGCAAATGTGTTGAAAAAACGTCGTACTATATACATGCGTCTTCGGCTCGGGCTAGCAAATACAACCTCGTGTGTTATAACCACTATATCGTACTGTCATAGATTATATAATTACTAACGTTATTATTATCGGTAAACATGATTACTTAGCTTGCTAAAAAAATAGATATATTCCTTAAAAAAAAGCTATATGCTTGGATCTTTTATTTTAAACACTTTAGAAACATCTTACAAATGTAAAAAGTCAATAGATTTGAAAGCATTCTCCGACGGCGAGCCCTTTGGCATCTTTGGGTTGATTAGAAACGGTACATGATTGTTTACATTCATTATCTGTGTCGTAATCTCCACAGAACTATTTCGGGAATGCACACAAAAACTGCATCCGAGACCCGAATCAGGGAAACATTAACCCGTAGGATTGCCATAAGGAACTTAAATGCAGTAAAAAAAGATTGGCCGCGATCTGGTTTCGTCATGGGAAGTTTTTAGTTTTCTGGTGTTAAAACTGTGAAGTGGTGATGTATTTAGAGTTTGAGTTGGAAATAGGGTTGCCTGTTTTCGCTAGATAAATCCGGGGATCAATTTATATGTTTTTGACCTGCGTAGACATGGCTTTGTACCAAACCACCTTGTGAGATGTACATTTTAACCGACTTGAAAAAAGGAGGAGGTTATTAATTCGTCGCGATCTTTTTTTGTATGTTCACCGATTATTTGAAGACGCCTTGACCGATTTAAAGAAATCTTTTTTGTTTAAAAAGGGTATATTTGCTAGAAGTGGTCCTATATAAATTTTATCAAAAATGGTTATATATTTTTGCGGAGAAGTCGGTTTTTTGTTTTGACAATTTGTTTTCATGAGGTCAGAAACGAGTTGCTTAAACGAGTATGTACCTACTCTAACCGGCGTCTTACTAAAATAAATCTGCCCCATTGCCTTATATTAGTTTTAAAATCAATGAACTGTCTATATTTTTAGGTCATTTATAGTTGGCGGATTTAACGCCAAAGCGTGGAATAAACGAATATATGCCTTTCAATGCGAAGTGGTAGCCCTACTTTCCGGGTGTGAGTTACAATTGTGTTGCAACTTATGTTATTACGTGTTTTATGTTCTCACTGGATGTTTTCACAAATTTACGACGAAAGAAATGGTTATGCGTAATCAAAAAGCGAAAGAAATGGCGTAATCTGTGAGAGTTAAAGCTCGGAGTTAGATTTCAAAGGAGATTAACGTGAAATGACTGGCCAAATTGTTCGTAGATTATTCCAAAAGGTCTTTTGTGTTACGGATACCATATGAATTTTAATGACCATGCCAGACCATTATAATAAAATAAAAAAGTTGCTCTACCTTCTTGATAGAGCAATATGTTATTTGTGTTTAAGAACCGGCCAAGTGCGAGTCGGACTCGCGCACGAATCGTTCCATACCATTATTTTTACATACATTTCATTATTATCTAAAGAAGTCTCGTTTTTTGTATGGGAGCTTGGGAGCCCCACTTAAATATTTATTTTAGTTTAGCTTTCAGTATTTCTTGGTTCCTAACTTTTATGCCTAGTGCGTCAAATCCCAAAGGCCACTCTTAGCGTGAAGCTGGAACATTTTAATCAGAATAGTGATCGGTTGCTAGTCGCATCGCCTATTGACATAATTCAGATTCTCACACATTTCCTGGATCGGGTATTAGGAAGAGTAGAACTAATATCCAAAGCTCCATCTATTATTTGCCTGACAAATTACAAAATCCCCGATTTTTAAGCGTTAAACCCCAACAACTTTTAAACTGCAGAACCGATTTTCATCAAACATAGGAACCACCGAAAGGGAACTAACTTGCTTTTACGTAATAAAAAAACACATCTAAATTGGTCCACCCGTTCGAGCTCTACGATGCCACAGACAGACAGACAACCTTTTAACACCCCTATTTTTTGGGGGGTTAAAAAAGGCCAGTTGTATACAATACAGGTATTTTAAAACCATTTATAAAATTCTGATCACAAATCTTATACCGTAGCCAATAGGAAATCGATATCAGCTAATACATCGATATTATAACGTAACTTTGTTAGAGCCATGATCTATAATAATCGATATGTAAAGGCTAGATTTATAAATGTAACGCTGGAATTGTAAACATGCCCGTGCAGCAAGCTATTAACGTTTTGATTGGACTATTAGGTTGCAAAATCAGATAAAAGTTCATAGAATATATGATCAGAATTATACCGCAGAAAAAACACATAAATATTGTCAAAAGTCAAAACTAAAAGTCATTAGCTTATAACATGTTGCGGGATTGAAAATGCGTCGCAGATTAAGTTCACGTTATAATTTATTTTGTTGTAGTATAACTCTGGCTTAGCTCTGTGACAGACTCCGTCTGCCCCATAAAGAACAAAGACGTGTATAACTATTTGCTAGACCGGCATTCAGACAAAAACTTTCAGTAAAGTTAGATTGTGTTATTTACATAGTTTAAAATAATTCTTTACCTTTCATTACCCTACCACGAGAGATTTTTTTTTATTCATAAGTGTGACTGGGAGATAATGCTATTAGCGCCGTTTATACCATTTTGTTTTGGTAAATAAAAGTTATAAAAATAAAGTCTCCATTTACCTTAGGAAAAAAAAGCCGGACCAGTATAATGCCAGTGAATCAGGAGACGCGCGAGGAAGACATAAAATTTTCCTTAGAAATCAAGATACCATTAACCTATAGATATTTTTGAACTATATTCTGCCATAAACATAATTAATAAACATTAGCATATCCTGAATGGGCGATAAACTTAGTTTTACAACCGCCAACATACATTCATTTCAAAAGGCGGAAGCCATAGACTATAGTAGCACACGTCCGAATCTCGTTATTTATGGTCTAAGTTTTTTTTCTTAAAACAGGTACAACGTTGACCGACCGAGAAAGCGAAAAAGAACGTACTTTTATATAACCTACTTTTATATATAGCCAAGTAGTGTCTGCTTTTTTTTGCTCCAATTTTGTATAAGATTTGCACATAATGCAAATAAACTACTACTTACTACTAATACTAAAAATATGTACAGACACACATTGTTCCGTCTTTATCTCTAACAGGGACAGATCACAGGAATCCATAGACACCGTAGGCAAGATGGAACCAGTTTATTTGCTAGGCAAATGAAAAAACCCCGACTTTCAATAGTATCATATAAAGCACGCCATCTAGCGATGAGCGGAGGAACAAATAGTAGAACTACTATCCGTAGCGCCATCTGTTATTTGTCAGACAACAGAAACAACAAAAACCCCGAATTACAAGCGTTATTAAATATACTCCTAATAACTTTTAACCGCCAAACCAATTTTTATCAAATATAGATAGCTAATAGACCCATCGCAAGGGAACTTGCTTTTACGTTAAAAAAACCCGCATCTAAATTGGTCCATCCGTTCCTTCCAGCGCTACGATGAACAGACAGACAGACATAAGCGTCAAACTTATATTATAACACCCCTCTTTTTTTTGTCGTGGGTTGAAAATAAAATCAAAGTGTTATGAAACTGTAAAAAAAATCGGTCAAGTGCGAGTCGGACTCGCCCATGAAGGGTTCCGTAGCAGCAAGTAACATAATATAAGTGTTGTAGTATGTTTTTTATTTTTATTTTTCTATTTGAGTTGATTGAATGAAAGGTAATTTGCGGTTTATGATTTATGACGTATTAAAAAAACTGTTTACTAGATCTCGTTCAACCCAATTTTCGCTGGTAGTTTTCATGGTAATGAACATGATATATTTTTTCTAGTTTTATGATTATCTTATTTTAGAAGTTATAGGGGGGGGGGACACATTTTTCCACTTTGGAAGTGTCTCCTGCGCAAACTATTCAGTTTAGAAAAAAATGATACTAGAAACCTCAATATTATTTTTAAAGACCTATCCATGGATACCCCACATGTATGGGTTTGATGAAAAATAATTTTTTGAATTTCTGTTTTAAGTATGGGGAACCCCCAAAAATTATGTTTTTTTTCTATTTTTGTGTGAAAATCTTAATGCGGTTCACAGAATACAACTACTTACCAAGATTCAACAGTATAGTTCTTATAGTTTCGGTGTCGGTATAGTTCGGTGCACGGTGACAAACGGACGGACAGACAGACAGACAGACAGACATGACGAATCTATAAGGGTTCCGTGTTTGCCATTTGGCTACGGAACCCTAAAAACAAACTCAGTACCTATATGTTCTTGCATCTTACGTAAATACAAGTGCAGCTTGGAAAGTAGGTGAAATGAATGATATTTTTTTACTACAATATAAGTATATACCACTATGCAGGCAGTACCCGCATACCTACATAACTCAATTTTGTTCACAGTTGCATAATAACATCCGTTTTGAGCATATCAGCTATAAATTTTACTTGGTCCAGTTAAACGTGCTAATGCATTATCACTCTTATAGTGCCAGACATAATATCGATATTCCTGTTCTTTACGACGGAAGACGTAAGCGCATCAGTATCGAAGTGTGCTCAATGAACTAATTAGTTGTCAATTGCCATATCAAGGGGCATTCTTAATTAGCTGAATATTGCGACGCATTTTTAACCAACTTCCAAAAAGGAGGAGGCATGACGAATGGAAAGATATTTTTGGTCCATCGGTTAGATCATTAAAAAATATTGTACACGTATTTTTTCTTTTCTCTGAGAAACCAAAAATGACAAAGATAGAGCACATATAAATTTGGCGTGACGTCACGGCTGGGTACGATCTTACAACCATACTTTTTGGACCCTGTCGTCGTCACCCCTATTCGGCGCGATCTTTTATTATTTTTTACTAGCTGACCCGGCGAACTTCGTACCGCCTAACAGTCAATGAATGTCGTTTACCACAAAGTGCTTGAATGAAAATCCTATTAATGAATTAATCCGAGTTTTTTTTTTTTCCCAATCTGCACAACATAGTTTTCAACAAGGAAATTGTATGGTTTTCAATCATTTTTTTCTGACAAGAGTTTGAAGTACTTAATTATTTTTTTTGACGTGACAACGTCTTAAATTAGGTTGCGGCTGGGAGTCACTTATGAAAAAGTGTAACGCTCGGTAACGTTACGATGAGTCACCGAACGAGAGAGAGGCCCGCCGAATGCCTTGCGTCTCTCTCCCACTCAACTATGTTATCTACGTTGTCACGTAAAATCTTCGCCCGTAAAACCGACTTTACAGGCAACCAGTTTTTTATTTTTATTGCCTGAACTTTCGAGACATAGACAATAGCTCAAAGAGTATAGAACCACTACGTATGAATAGCTTATCAAGAAAAATCATAGACAACCTATAAAAAGACATTTACACTTTTGTTAACCTGTAGATTTTTTTTCCTTAATCTTATAACCTTAACCAACTGATTTTTTATTCCCTAAATTCCGTTCCTTTCCGATGATTTTATGTTTTTACTGTAGAATGAATCTTAGGTATGTACCTGAACTTTGTAGACATTTTACAAAAAATAAATTTCTGAACGCACACATGATGTCTTCAGAAAAAAATAAAGTTGTGGCTTAAAGGTCTCAGCAACCAGGCCATAAGCAAGCTCCAAAAAAAAATAGTTGTTACACTATTTGACAGGATTGGACAACAAATGTTTGACATGTAATAAACAAATCAGCATCTATTGAAATGATTAAGTATTTATTACACATATCGAGTTTTCATTGTTTTTAAGATGTATTCTGCTATTCGGGACGGAAACAAATCCAACAAATCAAAAACCATGGCAATCCGTCCAGCCGTTCTCGAGTTATAAGTGTTGTAACAAACACGACTTTCTTTTATATATATAGATTGATGATTCTTTTATATATATATAGATTGATGATTGATGTTCACCGATTATTCGAAGTTGGAATCCTTTGATAAGTTCAGGTATTAATTAAACATTAAAATCATCAATGAATTTAGGAAGTTTCCAATCAAATCAGATAATCAAATCAAATAACATTTTCTATGGGATTTGTATAAAAAAAGGCTAATGACGACATAGTTTCTTAGAGTCAAATTGTTAACAATCAATAAGTATCCGTTTTTTCGCAATAATAAATCTAAAATCAACTTACAAATGGATGTGAATGACAAGTGACATTATTTTGTTACGTTTTATTCTACTACCAGTACAAAATAATTTATTCTGACCCAGGAAACCTCTTAATAGGAGAATGAATGAAACAAATTAATAAACATTAAAAGTTATAAAGGTAAGATATACCTTCCGGAGCGTATTTATTACAAACTAGTTTTTCGTATAATCCAAGATGGCGCCTCTATGGGAGTAGCATTGGCGCCAAACATAAGTAGGTTCAACGGCCTGTGATTACATTAACTTAATGAACCGAAATAAATTAGAAATGGACAGGTGCTGTGTAACCTTACAGATTTTGACTTTGACCAATGGTTGGAAACTTGAAATACCTAATAATAGATTAATAACAATATTGGACTCTCGGGACTTTGCCATGTGGAGGCAGCAATTTGGCCTCAATTTTTATATAATTTAATATAACTAAGTTATTTTTTATTAATTTTAGTTAACTTTAGGTTGTATTTATTTAGCTAGGTATTCATAATTAATAAATAAAGATATAAGACTGAGAGATATGAGACTGGCTTGAAATATCAGGACAAGGCACGGAAAATAAAGAAACAATTATATATACAATCATAGATTCATTGAGTTTTGCTTTAATAGCAAAACTCGACATAAACTCCGTAAAACTACGTCAGATCCTGGTTGGATTACAACCAATGCCCTGAATACGCGTGACCCTTACACCATCGTGACCAACTACTCACATCGGGTCGGACAGGTGTTCCTCGGCCCTCGGCTCCGTTCCCACAAGACGAGAATTCTGATTTGTAGAACAACCCGCTCTGTGAATGCTAATACACTCATTGACTGCTCAATTTACACACAGAGCAAGTAAATGCTCTTATTTGTCATAGAAAGAAAGAAATTCTTTATAGGGCATAAATATTCACTAAAATACATATAACCGTATTCTTTCATGTTAAAATTACGAGTATATATTTGACTATCGAGTCTTTATCCCTAATGGGGCAGAAATAGCACTTTGGGTCTTGCTTGCAGCTCTAAGCAGATAGAGCCCAGGGCCGAAAGACTCCTGGGGCCCTACTCCAAAAACATACACCGTATTTACGGGCGTACTTAAGGCACGGGTCGACACCGGTGCCCTGGTATTTATTTATAGAATGCTGAAAAGGTGTCCAGCCCAACTTTGTGTGGCTTTGTACTGGGGCGTAGAAACCACAGCGCAAATTTTTCAGCTGAATGCAACCGGGAATACGCTCGGGTGATGATGACAAAAAGAAATCTATGTCAATGCTTTAGACAGTTATTTATTAATTTTAAATTAAAAGTTATTTAATAAGTTAATTATTAAATATTTTACAAGCTTTTATTTAATTTTACCACTTTCACCTGTCCCGTTATCTGTCTGTCTATGTAATCAAGTCTTGCAAGTTCTTCCCGGTTTCCGATTGATTTGAAATTTTGGACGCATACATATTGCGTGACAATGACAAATATTATGATGACATGGAGCTGATCGGATCTGATAGAGGATAAGGTGGCCATAGGAACTCTGTAATGGAACCACGCAACCCTATTGAGTTTGGGCTCGTTTGCTTCGTCTTGAGGAGCACTTTACATAAAACTTAAAAGTTCATTGTTTTAAATAAATGCAAATTTAAAAAATAAATAATCAATAAGTTAATCCTCGTTGAAATTCTACAAAAAAATCTTATGAAAAAAGTTATATTATTAAGTAAAGCCTGAGATTTGAGCCACGTTTAATTTTGAATTTGAGAAATGGCTCTGTCACCGCTTTATTATTTTTTCGTCTTGTTGTCACCAAATTTATGAGCACGATTATGACACCATTTATTTTTATAATACCAGCGAGAAAAAAGGAAGTGTTTACAAAGACGTGACGTCAGTTATAATGGCGTCGGGCGTAACCACGTAAAAATCTTAATAAACGTGAATCAACCGCTTGTTTTCGTGTGAAGCGGCCGATGGAAGACTTTTACGATATTTTTCACACGGGAGAAAACATCAATCTTTATACCTATCGTTGCAATTTGACGACCGGTCTGTTGATTACTAACAACTTTTTGTAGGTGACGACGGTTCTGTAAACAGTTTCTTTTTTGTTGGAGTGAAGTTGATCAAGGATTGTTGTATCTTTATTGTATTTTAGTTGATAGTAGTTGATTTTTAACTGCTTATTAAAGGAATATAACGTTTCTCTTTTTTTCTTTGTTTAAGTAGGTGGTTTAATACACGTAACCTATGTCTCGTCAGATATTTCGAATATTTTTGACAATATTTTGCATCGAGATCTTTTTCTACTCTTTTTCCGACGCGGAAACCTTTTTAATAGCACTAGGCACTTTCAAACTTTCAAGTCAAGCTCTTCTTCTTACAAAACTTATTTTGTTGATAACTTTTATACTTATCATTGTAAATTTTCATTACTGTACCTAAATAAAAGTCTAAGGATTCTTTTGTAAATTACGAGTATGCATGTACAAGATACGTAACGTACTTACCTAACATTAAAAGTTCATAGTTTAGTTTCTCTGCCATTTACTTTGCATAATAATGTTTTGAAAAGAACACGAGCAGTTCTCACGATACAGAATTTGTCATGTCACGACACCAAGTAGGAAGTCGTTATATGCGACGTGTGATCATAAAAAAATCGGCCTGATGTCCACGCAAGCGCAGTTCCCGCCTTTCGGTCCGCTGCGCCGGCGCCACCTGCCGGCCGTTCACCTCCACCATAAAGCTGAGGTCATGATGATTGTGATAGGATTGGAAACTGATCTGATAGGTACCGTGCCCAAAACCGTGTCAAATAAGAGTGTTTCAAGCAATAAAGTATATATCGATTTGTTTCTACCACTTAAAATGTATCAGCAAAATATTATGACGCTTTGTTCCATAATCATAGACTTTGTTTCTAATAACAAAAGGTGGCAAAAGTAACACTTTACTAACCCGCACCAACGCAACAGGGTGACAAGGAAAGTAGTTAGGGTACTTACGTAAGTAAGTTTTTAGATTTAGTTTAATTTTTTAATGGAAACAATGATTACTTATTTAGCTAATTGTTAGTGTGAAAATAAAACTAATATCTAATTTAAAATTTCGATCACGTTTATTTTTATCGGCCCTAACAGTTGCTCTTTACTAAACTTTTTACCGTTATATTAAACTAACAATAAAATACGTATTACGAAACAGTAAGTTTATAAAGTTATTAAAAATAATTACTAGATCGCTTGATGGTACTTTTACGGCTTGCATTGCGCTGGTAATTAAGTTACCCGCTATAAGAAAAACCCTAGCTCTACAAGTTAAAGATCACAAGCACAGCACTTTGCCGACTTCCTATGTCATCAAAAGGTTTAATTGAAAGAAAGGTAACTGTTATTTGAATAAGTAGGTGCATTTTTTACCTACGGGACCAAAATAAAAAATATGTAAATATACTTACTTACTACAATAATATGCTCTGCCTGCCCCATTAGGGATAAAGACGTGATAGTATGTATGTATGTACTACAATAATACCAAACACATGTTATCTTACTTAGATCTTCACTTCAATGTTATATTTATAGTAGACGATTTGGCAATTTCAATTCTTTATAAAATATAATTTAATATAGTTAATTAATTTTAGTTAGTTTAATTTTAGGCAGCATTTGTTTAGATAATATTATAATGAAGTTTCATTTTGTTATTGATATATTAAATAGGTAGTGCTTTTGTTCAAATTATGATTTAATTGAAAGATCTGTATTGCTGTGTTTTTTTGCAGTCGAAATGATTAATTAAAACATATATCGTATTTTTACGTCAACTACCTTAGAGTCTAGTGTATGTTCTGGTTATGTGTCGACATTGTAGACGATTATTAAATATCTATTTTATCTAAATTCCATTAAAACTATACTTAAAAAATTTGAAACTTAGAAGAATAGAAACTAATATTATGACAATAATACATTGATATTTTTCAAATAAATGCAAGTTGCGTGGTATTTTACCTATCACGCACAAAAATGGGTAGAAAAAATGACTAACTAAAAATCGGAAATTAGTTTTTCAAGAGTCAGAAAATGATTTTTTGGCGAAAAATTTACGCACCATCCTTATCAGGATAGCACTTCCCTAACATTTGTTGGTTGAACTTGTTTGGAATTGCTTAATTTATACGCTCGTATTTTAATGTAGATAAAGGTCATTCTATTGTACAAGACTCTTGTAAGTACAAAGCACGAGAGATTTGATAAATTGTCTGACGTCTGGAGGTCGACGTAAAAAACGTCTACACAAAAATATACGGATGCAAATTGCAAACTCGATTCTCAGCGTGCGAAACGGAACTATATAAACCAATTAAACACTTGTATAGAACCCAAATAAGTTAAACTCACACAGCATCTTCCATGCTGCTTCTTTTCCAGTGCAGATAGTAAAAGCTGATCGAGGGAATGAGCGGATGTGCAATTTCAACCCCCGTCAAAAAAGGGGGGTGTTATAACCCTGTAGCTCTCGAACAGATGGTCCGATTTCGATGCGGTTCTTTTACGTGAAAGCTAGTTTGTAAACGCTTAAAAGTAGTTTTTTAATTTGGGGTTTTTATAAAGGGGCTTTTTAATTTGGCTGGCGTCCACATTCACGTTTAAAGTGGCATTTGGATCTCTGTCTGCCTTACTATGGATAAAGACGTGATAATGTAATAATACTCCTTTGGAGGTCAAATTAATCCTATGCGAGATATCTATATAGGTAGTGTTTCCTGATCCAAAAATAAATTATGATATACCATATTTTTATGGATATCCGAAACATCTCGCAAACTAAGTTAGGAAATGAAAATATATCTAAGTATGTACATAGTCAGAATGATCAAAAGGAAAATTCAATCACCGTGGTAATGGTAACTTAGATGTAACCTAGCCTAGTGCGGACATTTTATTTTTAAATATAATTAACTTTAAACGACCTATGTATCTAGTCAAATCCATCAAAAGGAAAAATCAATCACCTTAGTTATGGTACCTAACCTTTTTCTATACGAAACCTAGATGTCACCAAGTGCGAACATTTATTTTTAAAATGAATAACTATATACGACCTTTACGATTGTTTTTCCAACAATGAAGACCGTATCGGGGATACATACCTATCGGTTGAATTACGTCATCTGCACGCAGAGAAAGTGTGCTTATCTGGAACAATGGCCGGCGATTAGAATGTTTACTATTATAATTTTATGCACAAGTGAACAGGCTGCACTAAGACGGATTTTTAAATAATGAGTCACAACTGTACTAGTAGTTCGCCGCGAACTTACTTAGTAGTTTGACCCATTGTAATCAATCAAAAGATTGTGTGCAATAAACTTAAATAAAAAAAAAAAAACTTAGACCTCGCGATTATTTTTCGCAATTCAGTTTCCTAAATAACCCCTAGATGGCGGTACCCGAAGTTAGAACGCGCTATGGTTTCGTTTGCTACATAATCGCGGACATTTTAATTAATATTTCAAAAACTACTGAACCGATTTTGATGCCCAACGAACTTGAAAATTCTATTGATGTTTCCTACATGCCTACCAAGTTTCATCAAAATTAAACCATTGGTTCGGCTGCTATCGCGGTACAAACATACATACATACATACATACATACATACATACATACATACAATGTGTTTTCGCCCCCAACTCGATTTAGAGACCTCACTCGCTTCGCTAGCTCGGTCAATTATCTTACGCCGTGTGGATTCCGGCAGAGTTAATAGGACCACTCCAAGTCTTCCCGTGGATGTCGTAGAAGGCAACTTGGGAAATACAAGCTGAACAAAGCTTGTAAACATCAATTACCTCTCCTACATGTCTGGCCAGCGTGGAGAGTGTGACCAAGTATGGTTTTAGTAGTACAGAGAGGGTCGTGCTCCTGGAGACTAAAAAGACCTAATGATGAACAACCTAATGAAGGTCTAACATTTTTATTAGTCGTTCGCATTCAGAGTGCGGGAGATTTCTGTAATGCAATCTACGAATTTAACGACACATCTCAAGCTGTTTAGGCTCCAGAGTGTGCCAAATAAATAAACATACAAGTCGCAGTCGGGTAAAAAGATCCAAGGAAATTATTAGTATTTATATTATTTTTCTTAGTCTGTTTTATTTATAAGTAATGAATTACTATTGTATTTTTCCACGAGGCACAAAGATGGCCGCCACCCGTCATCTTTTAACTTAAGCCAAAAAAAGAAAAATAATTTGGATAAGTATGGGAGGGCTCGCTGGACCCTGGACAGTCGCATATCGACACTCGATTTCTAATTGAAACTGTAAAATACAAGTCGCGCCATCTGTTGTTGAGTAGCAGTAGCATTTTCAACTTATTTAGTTTTTCTAAAAATAATTAGTTATATCTGATGGATTTTCGTTAGATGATTAATATTTACAATATTTTATAATATTTTGTAAAGACTATATATATTCACTACATTGTGTTTTTTTTTCATAGTCAATTTGTCTACTATTTTAACTTAACATCCGCATCTAAGTAGGATCTAATCAATTTGCTAAGTTTATTTTTTTTTGTTCACAGGTGACAATGGTAGCACTCACGCTTTATACCTCGAAACGATAGTCGAGGAGACCAGCGATGATTTACGTTCAGAAAGATCATCAGCGGCCACTTGGCTCTCCGACTCAGATGCAGACTCCGTTATACATGTTCGGGGTGCAGGAGGTAAATAATTTCATATTTCAAAAATAAATAAGTTATTTGAATAAGGATTTTATAATAAAATTAAAATTTCCTAATATTATTAATAGGTTAACTCACGATTCTCTGTGTGAACAGCGCCATCTGTTGGCGAGTAGCGTGACTACTACAAACTTTTATTATGGAGTAGTTTAGTAGAGCATCTAAAGATGGCGCTAGATTAAATAACTTTTGCAAAACAAAGTGATGTCACAAACAGCTGATATCAAATTCCGCTTTGTTTACATTAATAATACTATAAAATTGCAATTTATTATGATAAATTACACTAAGCTACATCATAATGATTGTCATTGTCGAATTTTATTATTATTTATCTAGTGTGGCATTGAGATTTAGAATCTTTTGGACTCCGTCCAAATGATTGTACGATTCAAGCCTGAGATTCGAATAATTTTGTGTCACTGTCATTACCAGCGTCACGCAGTTGCGACGTTTGTTCTATATTTCGAATAGAGATGCAGTCATAGTTGCAGTTGTATAGTGGTTAAACTTGTTCATAGGTTCAGAGGACAGCGAGTCAGAGCGGGAGTGGGCCTGTCCGGCGAAGCGCAGACGGCGCGAGCGCGCGTCGTCGCCGGCCAGCTCGGGCTCTCTCTCGCGCTCCTCCAGCCTCGCGCAGTTCGAGTCGCTGGAGCGCTCCTGCGCAGCGCCCGCCTCGCCCAGCTTGTCACCAGACTCCCTCGAATCACCACCCGCATCACCACCGCCGACACGGGCACCCGCACCTCGCACGCATCTTTCCGCCGAAAACCTCAGTGAAGACAGCGGCTACAGCGAACGCTCGCGGCGGCCGCCTCCGCCCGCGCAGCGCCGCCCGCCAGAAATAGCACACCGGCCGCCGGCGGCCGGCAGTGCACCGTGTCTCGCTTCGCCCAGTGCCGAGCGCCGCCCGCCGAGAGCTACGCGCGCTCTCTCCTTGCCCGCCGAGCTGGATGTGTGCGCCGAACCGCGGCGACACGTCACGACACACCGCGCTCATTTCCGTCAAACCTTCGAAGTCAGTGACAGCCTCACTGTCAGCGTGGCGGACCTAACCGCCCTCGACTACCGCGGTGGCCCGCGCCGCCCGCGGTTGCCGCCGCCACCGCCGCCTCCGCGCGCTGCCCGCCTACCGCTACCGCCGCCACCGCCGCCGCCGGTAGATGTCGTCACGAGGCTACCCTCCGCGTCACCGTCGCCGGCCCGCGAGCCGAGCGCCGGCAGCGACTCTACCACCGAGTCAGAACGCGCGTTTGCTCGGGAGATGGAGACCACCGCGAAGCGTCTCGATGAAAGCGCACGGAGAGCGCTCGCGGAAAGTGGTGATTTCGATCGTGGATTGTCAGTGTTGACCGCAACGAGGTTGCAAGAATCGTGGGGCGTGTGGGATGACGTTCTAGATGAATTAAGAAGACGTATGGATCCTAAATCGGCAACGCCGACTCCTCCACGAACACCGTCTCCGGAGTCCATTAGAGAACCAGCATTTACTTCCACACCATTAAGATCAGGTGACGCGAGAGTTCGCTCTACCCCCGAATTACGAGCAAGAGCTACACCGCAACGCGAAACGCCAGAAGAACTTCGTGCTTCATTACAGTTAGTGGCCCCGCCGCCGCCCGGCACGGCGCCCCCAGCACGCTCCGTGTCCGCGGGGTCGAAGGGAGTGACGTTCTCACCGGTAGTGGCAGAAGTCAGCTGGCGGGAAATGAGCACGACCACAACAGAGAGCGAGACGACTTCGAGCGACGACGCGGCGGACGCTGAAGTAATCGTAGTGGAGGGGGGAGGCGAGGAGCCGCGCGCGCCGGCCACAGAGCGCGCCGCCGACATGACGGACGCGGGCGCGCGCGCGCCGCGCAGCCGCATCGCGGGCTTCCTCTCGCGGTTCGCGAACTTCCGATTTTCGGGGCGCAAGGAGAAAAAATCCAGGGGCGCAGGCGCGAACGGACGGCCGATCCAAACCGCGTCTTCAGCGGCAGACGCGGGGCAGGGACCGCGCGGGGCGGCCGCCGGGCCGCAGTATGTGCGAATCCCGCTGAAGGAGGAGGGTGTGTCGCGTGCCGCGGCTCCCCCGGTGCCGGGCGGCGTGGCGCACAAGCCGCCGCGGCCGCGCCCGCCGCCCGCCCCGGCGCCCGGCGTGCTGGAGACCGATGTGGACACGCAGCGCACGGTGCTGCACGCGCGCTCGCTGCTCGCGCTCGCGCCGCCCGACCAGCGCACGCCTCGCCCGCACAAGTCCATGGAGTTCCTGCTCGACAAGGAAAACGCGCAGACCATACAGGTGAGTCTATCTTTCCATAAGTCGCGAAGACGCCCAATGTTTACAAACACGCGATCGATGCCGGCCGACGACCCCCGCCGCACCGCACGACCTGCACTTGCTAAGACATCTGATCGTTCACACACTAAGTACATAATAATTTGCATGACCCGCCAACGAAGCCGGCGAAAGTCCGGATAGCATCACTTCCGAGTTCGGTACGTGCTACTGCGGCTACGAACATTTTCTAGCCCTAATATTCCGAACTAACCGCTGACTAGAGCGAACCTATACAAATATATTGATGCCGGCGTCCAACTAAACCCTATAAGCCATAAACTAGAAGTCACGCAGGCCGATAACTAGATACGTAATAAATTACGTGGGGCCGGCTGTCCCGAGAGGGTCATTACGCCATGCGACCGTATTCACACGCGACGCATTCGCACAGGACGGAGGTGAAAGTGCGCACATCTGCACATTGCTAAGCATTACTAGCTACACTCCATAACCACGCCACAGTGGGCGTAACTGTAATTTTATCGCGGCCCGTGCGTATTGCTGACAATCGACCACATTCCAAAGGCCGACGAAACAAACACTACAATTTGAACCCTATGCAACCCTCCTATTCATATTCCCGTAGGAGCTATTTTCGTTTTGTCATAGAAACCAACTTGAGGGTTGAATATGATCCAGATAAGACAACAAAAGAACCCCTAACAAAGGGCTGGTACTGAACAAATATATACGGAGTGGTAAAAGAAACTACGAAAGATTCCCACGCGTGCTAGACCCAAATTACTGACAAGACAAGGCTAGCCGTCAACTTGAGAAAATATTAAAAATACCTTGATTTTAGCTTCAAAATTATGCATAATGATGATGATTGACAGTCTGTCAGAGAGGTCGTACTTAACTCTGTAAGCAAAATATATGTACTCGATCGTATATAAGCCAACATTATAGTGTGTACGATCTCTTATTTCCAGACTGGGTGTGGCATAACACATGGTATCTCTCAACATCTGGAATATAACTAAAGCGAATTCAAGAGATGTTCGCAGAAACTTATTTTTGTAATATAGAACACCATAATAAAGTTAATGTAGGGGCTGATCGCCACGTCTACACTAGGAGTGGGCAATATCGCTTTTTTTCAGTATCGAATCGAAACTATATATCGATTTTGGATATCGGTTTTTGAAACACTATATTTTCTGAAACTATATATTGACGAGTACCCATACGCTTTTTATTTACATCGCAACGGAAAAACACTATATTCATGTCGTATGTTTCGTAATATGATTTTTGACTAAGTTACACATACTTGTTGAATGAATGCAAGTAATATGACTATCGTAATTTACAAATTTACACAAACTATTTACATTTACTTGTTTATAGTGCATAATTTCAACACAAAAGTTTTTAAAACTCGGGAGAAAGAGCAAATCCATGCGCTCACTCGCGTATTTATTTAAAACTAAAAATAGAAATAATTGTGTCAAGTGCGTCAACTAATAATAGTAATAATTTCTTCGCTCTCTAGTTCAAGGCCATAAGGTCGAAGTGCAAGGCGCGCGGACGGCGGGAGAGGCGCGCTGGCGCGGCAGTACGCAAACCGTTTCGGCTACTGTCGGCTAAGTTCGGGGCAATCACTCTGCCACTCGGCACTATTCATTCGTTTCGATTTGATTTGATTCTCACAATTCGAACGATATTCCATCGCGCGCGTATCGCTGATCAAATTTGGTCAGTTTTAGCAATATAGTGTTTCGTACGATATATAGATTCAAGTTTAAGCCGATATCGGATTTTCGATATTGTTACAATATATAGATTCAATATCTATATACGATTTGTATCGCCCACCCCTAGTCTACACTTGATGATACGATGATGAAGCTGATCGCTCTAGTGCTGTGGAGAGTAGCTTTGAAATAATACCACCGAAGTTGAATACTTGAGTTAGACTGATTTATTGATATCAAATATGATTACTTTAAATGTATTAACTATGAATAACGTTAAAACTATTGAGTAGGCATCTGCCTGCCTTTCTTATCATAAGTATTGTTCAATAGATTGAACAGTTAAACTCTTGCCAATGCCAATCATGAACATGAATTTATTTGTCGAAACGTAGAAAAAGTGTATTATTGGCAGAAGTAACTAATCCCCAGCAATAAGCAACTGTTGCTTACACTACAAAAGAAACAACGACAAAACAATTAAATTTAATCTTTAACCTAATTTAAACTTTATTTTGCCAAATTAAAGTAGTAATTGAAGTTAAGTAACAATCGAAATAATCCCTAGTTACCATTGCGTCTCCCTTGCATAATGCAAGTGAATGCATCGCAATGGAGCCGCGTCCCAGTGGGACAGTTAGGAAACTCGATCGTAGTAGGTACAACACTGAGCGTTGCATAACAATGATCACCCATGACATACTAATCGGTTGCAATGATGTCACGCCGCCTTCGAGTAAACAATGCTACTAAATTACATATTTTCCTCCAACGCTGTGAATAGACTGCTAGCTTGAATATTTCCTCAAAGAAACAGAATTTTGTTTGCCTAAAATCAATTGGAGAGAAACGCAAACAACTACTTACAAACTACGAGTTGTAGACTTGTTGAGATTTTTAAAGTAATACTTTAGGTATAGGTTAGGTATACTTACTAGAGATAGTTTTATGGAACAACTGTAAGGTCAAATCTATAATCAAGCTACGATATGTAATGGAGTTAATTGGCTTTGGATAAAGAGAGATTGAAGGGATTGGTTGCTCCACAGACCAGAGTTTATCTCTTTTAATAAGAAGAAGATAAAATTCAATCCATATGTTACAGATATAATTCGAAGATTTTGATTTGCAAAGAAGCACACGACAGAAGTTCTAACAAATGATTTTTAAATTTTTGAAGTGATCCTATTAAACTATTCTAAAACTAACAGAAGACCCTAAATAAGTGCAAAAGAAGATAATTAATGCTCCTAAAACTTTATAACATCACAATTTTAGAGACGTAAAGGTGAATGTATTTTTTCTGTCATTTCTGAATAATAAATGATGTTTTCAATATAATATATATGTATATACATATTCTACCTACGATAGACGCAATTTTATTCCCACAATAGCATTCCCCAAGAGCATTACGTGTCCTAAAGGATCGATCGATCAAACGCGCCATCCTTATTCGCCGTCTACGTCTGAAGAATGCTAAGAAGGTTACCTTGAGATGCTCCAGATATATCCTGAGTAAGGTTACATTTTATTGCCAGAGAAAATATTGTGGAGAGTCTCTCTCATCTCTGTTTTGATAGCCTAGAATTCTCTGACGCTGCAATATCATAACATTGATAAAAATAACTGCTTTAACGGAATATCAGTCTTGCTCTACAGATACATATTTTGGGTGTTTTAGAGTAAGTATATTATATAGTTACATAATATAGTTACTATCTATCTTAATAGATATAAGCTATATGAAATAAATAAAAACTTATAGACGACTTATAGTGTTCTAACATAGGTCTCAAATGCTTTCAATTTAAAAAGACAATCGCATTTGTTCCTTATGGTTTTTTTCACTGGAAGCAACGGCTTTACAAGAGGTACGAAGAGTGGGATTCAAACCATAAACGGCTTGTTCACTATTTTTTGGCTGAACTCTCGCATCTGGTGCAGACCTACTTTGGCCATGACCAATATGGTCAACTTTGACCTCGGTACCAGTATGTTCGCTTTCATTACATCATCGATAAACAAAGGTTTTCACTTCTATTTGCTGTGAAGTAACACGTCCTAGATCTTTAGACAGATACAATGAGTATCGAGTAAATGAAATTAACTAAAAAATATATTAATTTTACAAATAAAGACCGTCAAATAAGTTTGGACACTTCGTAAACTTGACATTATTGTGATGGATTTGAGCCTTGTCCTCATTGAGAGTAAATGACAAAGCATTCAGATTGACTTTTTACTTAGTATCGTTTTAAAACATAAACCGTTTAGATAGAAAGTGGAAGTGCTGCTATCTTTCTGCCTTGTCTTTGTTCTTTACCCTCCAAAAACTTATTTTTTTTAATACATTGTCCTCCCACTGCTGGGCAAAGACTCCCCAACTCCTTTCACTTATCCTTATCAAAGGCATCCTGCTACCAATTATTTCTAAAATGTTTCAAATCATCACCCCTACGCTTCTGTTACCTGTCCGGTATTCTTCGGGCACCCATGAAAATCACCGTGTAGCCAGATTGGCCCATCGATCCAGATGCATCCAGCAAGCGTAGCCCGCCCAATCCTACTTCAGTCTTGTGTCCCACGTCAGCAACCTCCATTTTAAATGCTTTATTTGATGACAATACTTCAATAGATAACTAAAATTTAAGATTTACTAAGAATCTTAATTTCACGATAAGAGGCCCTTTAACCCCCATGACCCTATAACTCCTCTTTTAGATTTACCCCTTGATTAATCCAACTTCAATTTGCCAATCAGCAAACTGCTTTGTTTCTCGAGAAGCAAGATCGATCCTAATTACCCGTAATCCCCGTGCCACGTGCTCGGAATTAAAGGCTTCGGTTGATCGCCATCTACACATTTCAGTTAACGCCACACTCACGATCTTGCCTCTTTCCGTTTCGAACAAATTCCAGTGAGAAGCTGTTACGTTACGACATCGTGACCTAATAATTTAGGAGGAAACACGTGTACGGAAATCATTTTGATATTATTTAAGTAAACAAGACTTAGCAGGCACCTTTTTTTTGTTGGGTCTAACGTTACGAATAGAATTTACATCATTTGTGATCGCGGACAGACTCGAAAAGTTAGACACAACAAAAAAGGTTTATACTAAGTACCGTTCACATACATAAATCAAACGTGATAAGTTTAAAAACCAATAATGTAAAGATTGATAATGTTATGTAAGTAAGTACCTCTGTAACTCACATTAATATTTCCCTTTCTGTGTTTTACCTGTATCATCGCTTACGCTCGATATCTATATCCTTGATACTGGAGCCTGTAAAAATTCCGGGATAAAATGTCATACTCCTGTATATTTTTATGGTTGTAACGTGAAAGACGTACAAAAAACAGACAAAAAATGAAACAAAACTCGAGCTATAAATATTTTTATTTTCTTTATTCTCCAATATTTCGTTGGGACACAATCATTAGTTGTGAAACAAGAATAGTACTTTACTAAGTGGTAGAAATTATCACCGCGACATTAAACGTGAAAGTGCTCGTGATAAAGACTTCATCAATCATCCAAGTGAGACACTTTCCTTCCTTTTAGTTACCAAAGTAATAGCGTTATCTCACAAGGTAACATATTACAGCAGGATGGAAATGTCCTGACTCATTTCATCTCTTCCCGCTATGATATAAGTAAATACATGTTTCCAAACTTTGTAGGATATACACGTTTCGAACCTTTTTCCGACCGTAACAAGAAAATTCCTCAATTTGAAAGGGAATTTGAGTTTGATCTACGAAACCCGACGCTCCTTTGAAGTATACAAAGCCGATATACGAATGTTCCTACTTACCGTCGTATCAAATATCTTAGTATAAAAAAAAATATAGTTGGACAGACAAACTTACAACGAAACAATATTAGAGAATGTGGAAGAGAAAAGGCAAATAATACTACAAATCATAGAAAACAGAAGAGGGAAAATGTTTGGTCATCTAATTTACTACTTAACAATGCCTTATTCAAAACAATAATTGAAGAAAGATAGAAAAAAAATAAGAAGGAAATCTCAAAAAAATCCATTAAAAGTCTAATAAATAAAAAATCTTGAAAAAATTTATGGAGGTTAAGAATTTAGCGGAAGAAAGAGAGACATGGAAACAACGACAAGGGCGAAGCTCTGAAATATAAAAAGTAAAAAGATAATAAGCAAAAATGGGTACTATAGAAGCAAATTAGCAAATAAAGCAATAAGCATTTTAATTTAAAACACGTGAATCATCATGGGAACCGTTCATTTGTTAAAATAAAGGACAGGGCAAAAATGCGTGACAGGGTCGTTTACGTGATAACGAACTTGTTATTTTAATTACTGTGACAAAAACCGAACAATGACAACAAATTACAGTGAAAAAAGATACATACTCGTACCTACTTGTTATAAGTTAACTAGCAAACGTTTGGATAAGGTTTTACGATCTGCTGCTTTAGAAGGCACTTATACTACCACAGTTACATGGCAATATGACCATGAATGTAAGCTAAACAAAGCTTATAAACATCAATGAGACCTCTCCAACACGTCTGGTCAGCGTGGAGAGTGTAGGCCAAATCCTTTGGCTGCTCGGCCAAGTATGTCTCTTACACTGTAATACAGAGAGGGTCGAGGTCCTGCAGTGGAGACTTAAAAGATCTAAAGATGATAATGTTTTTAGAACAATAAAGTTTGATAAAATAAAAAAAATAAAATGATGATGATGACCATTGAGAAATTACGTATATATATAAATATCCTTCCTCATTGGTTAAAGACGGAAATAGATATCGCAATCACACGTGTGCCGCTTGTCAACAAACAGTTGGGTCACAACTCACAATGATCCTGCATACATATAACCGGTTTGGTCACATCTTGTCTCGGCCTTGTCATGCCGCTTGTACAATGTATGCAAACTGTGCTTAGACTACTAGATTTTCCTTTTAAGTGCATTGCGGTATCATGATTTGATATCGTTTTATATTCTACATATATTTATGGGGCATATCAGTCATATTTTAAAATTTACTTAGTGTATTTGGTCAATTTGTTGGCATGCCGTCGTGCTTAGGATTTTACAAAGACCCGATGTCTTGCACATCAATTTAGCAAATGTTCTATAAGGGCATCAGTAACAGTTTTTTTTTTCAGAACATTAATAACCGTTATGTTATAACTAACGTACGATGAAAATATAAATATTTAAAACGGGTTAGTCACGCTTATAATCAGTTCGGTTCGGGCCAACCAGGTCTTGATCTCTTTAGAAGATCGCATTCGCCCTGGGGATGACTTCAGAGCAAATGCAGAAACACTGGATGCAGCGTAGACTGAAACCTGGTCTGGTTGGCCTAAGCTGACTATAGAAGTGAATTAGACTAAAAAAATTATATTTATACCTGTTGAATATCAGTTTAGTTGAATTTTTTATTTTGATACTTAACCCATATGAAGTTGCTTCTCGATTTTATTATAATTATAACAAATATTCAGGTGAATAATAATTTTTTGTACCTATATTTTAAAGATACTATAATTATATAAAGTAATAAAGAGATTAACTTCCAAAAAGAAGGATAAACAATAAGATCTATTATTGTTAATAAAAATAAACGAACATAATAATTAGTTATAGGCACATACCAATATATGAATATACATTTTTTGAAATCAACTTGTACACGAATATATTTGTCAATGAATCTCAGGAATTCTATAACAATTTTACTGCGGATTAAACAAAAATGAAAGCATTTCCGGGAAATGTTAACATCTAATACGAAGTCAGGTCTTGCTGCTAGTATTAATAAAACAAAGTTTGTATGTTTTCTCTCTTTATTCATATTTTTGCTTGTAAATTAATCTCAGCCGACCTCGGCAGTGGGCGTAGTGTTCCTGCTAATTATTTTTCGAGCTTTGTGGACCGGAGAGCGGCAAAAATAGATTTCCAGGAGTTGAAAACTGAGCAATATTCTTGATAAATGTTTTCTCAATAGTAAGAAATACTGTTGAGAAAACATTTATCAAGAATATTGCTGTTTTGTTAACTAAAATTATTATAAATTAAATATATCGGGTATCATTTCGAAGATTAGAAAGAACTGAATGTATATTATCTTCAGTTTCGTGAAAATTATTGTGATTGCAAGAGTCCTTAGCTTTTCGTCTACTATTTTGATGAATTTGACGTTCTATTTACTTTGTGAGGTATCGCTACATTGCTACTGGTGATGGATATTGTAATGTATAATATAGATGTTTAAATTTTTAGAAAAAACATCATAGTTTTTGTATTGGTTGAGTCTATCTTCTTTTGATAAAAATTCAGTATTAAGAGACTTCATATACTATTCTCTACACGGTTTTGTAAGATTTTCCTTCCATATTTTTCTACTAAACATTTTATCCTCCGTTGTTCCATCAGATTCCGATTGGATTATCAAATGTGATGCATCTTCACTGCGCTGCTGCATTAGTGAAAAATTCTGCAATTTCTTGTAGTTTTTATAGCTCTTCATTCAATCATAATAATATTTATTTAAAAATTCTTTTGAATAACTAAGTTTGTCCTTAAAACAATTTTAATTTGGTCCTTACTTACTTATCTTTTTTTCAAGTTGATAATTGAAATAGTGTATCTAAGTGTCGAATGTTTTATATCTCTTACTAGTGGCCCAGCTACGGATATGCATTAGAAATGTTAGTGAAAACCGTATCAAAATCGGCCCATTAATTCATGAGTTTGTCGCGTACAGACAGAAAGGCAGATATAACGCCGGAGGCTTCATTTTATAATAAATGGATACATTTATAAGTTTTCGCTTTGTAACATAAGAAAGTGGGTTATCTAGCCGCAGTCTTTTACCTATTTGTGGAAGAATGGAAAGAGTCAAATACCAAACGTAACAATAGACTATCATAAAGCCATAAACTTTCAGCTTCTAATTAAATCTGACCTCACACAAGGCAGTAAATAATAACAATAAACACATATACGTTACAACCGACGCTAGAATTGTGTGAAATACATAGGCAATATGTTTTATAATGTAGATAGGTACTATCGCAAATAACACGCCGAGAATGTACCTACATACTGACTTTATATGGCTTTCCTGGCACTAGTTAGCTAGTTAGTGGCAGATAAAATTCAATATCAAAAAGCAGCCAAGTGCGAGTCGGACTCGCCCATGAATGGGTTCCGTAGTAGCGAGTAACATAAAATAAAAGTTCTTGTAGTTCGTTGTCACTTTGATCGATGTTTTAATAATATTGTATTTTAATTTAATTTATGACGTATTAAAAAAAACTACTTACTAGATCTAGTTCAAACCAATTTTCGCTGGTAGTTTTCATGGTAATGTACTTTTTTTTTAGTTATATCATTCTCTTATTTTAGAAGTTATAGGGGGGGGGGGACACATTTTTCCACTTTGGAAGTGTCTCTCGCGCAAACTATTCAGTTTAGAAAAAAAATTTTTAAGAAATATCATTTTTGAAGACCTATAATAATTCATAGATAATTGGTATGATAAAACAACAGGTATGGGTTTGATGAAAAATAAATTTTTGAGTTTCAGTTCTAAGCATGGGGAAACTCAAAAATGTATATTTTTTTTATTTTTTTTTTGTGTAAAAATCTTAATGCGGTTCACAGAATACATCTACTTACCAAGTTTCAACAGTATAGATCTTATAGTTTCGTAAAAAAGTGACTGTGACATTCGGACGGACAGACAGACAGACAGACTTGACGAATCTATAAGGGTTTCGTTTTTGCCATTTGGCTACGGAACCCTAAAAAGCGACAATGGAAATAGGAATGCTTTACATTTCTAATTATATCTGACCTCCCATAAGGCAGTTATTAGTACCAATAAACACTTGTAAGTTAGAACCGGTGCTGGCTTGCGGTGTGGAATAATAAACTGCATGCAGCTTCTAAGCTGTATTGTGTACCGCACGTGTAAGTGAATCATTCAGGAATAAAATAGAAATATACAAATGCGCTCCAATTTCAGACTCGTAGACTAGGAGTCTTATTACTTAGCTAGTAGTTTTCCCCTAATTGTAAACTTGCGAACCCCATATCTCGACAACCCGTTCACTTAATTGGCTCATGTTCGAACTTAAAAATTATTTCTACAATATCTACACACACACTCACCTTTTATAAAGACCCCATCAAAAAACTCGAACAAACAATACTCAATAAATATAATATTTTATACTTTGTTATAAAATACAGTATCGTTGTGTTAGTATCCCGAAACACAAGTCTCGAACTTACTTTGGGGTTAGCTTAATCTGTGTGATTTGTTCGTATATATATTTATTTATTACTCAAAATAAAATAAAAAACGCCGGATTGCTCAATTAGACTCGGGAACCTCGCTTGTTTCGCTTGCTCGTTTAAAAAGATGAATGAGAATTCTGTTTTCTTGGTCACTGAAAATGACTTTGATTCGGGGCAAAAACATCGTAACTAGATTTAATTTTTAGAGTTGTTCGTTTCTTTGAGTCCCTTTATCGAGCGAAGCTTGATCGGGGAGTACGATCCTAAGTATACCTGACAAACTGAACGACAATGCCATAATGGACAATGTGATAATAAGTACGTAGGCCTATGATAGGTATTATCGCGTAATAAGTTTATCAGGATCTTTACAGTGTATATAATAACAGATAATAGTCGTGAGCTGGTTCTTTAGATTCATTATTTTGTGTGCAGGGTTATATAAAGTGTTGCGGTGTAGGTGTGCTTTCAACTGACCATCGGAATGCTTCTGGAGAAACGTTACAGTATGCCATTGTTGCTGTTTAATAAAGTCTATTTTTCTACTGAAAGATGAAGATAATTTTGTGAGCCAGAGTTGTGAGCTCATGAAATGATTCATATGTCTGTTATAAAACTTGCACACATGCTGAAATTGGATAAAGTTCTTACTTCTTTTTTTTTTGTACTTTTCCAAGCACATGTTGTAAAAGTTGTCAAAGATTTCTTCATGTACTTTTCAGATATAATTGACAGTTTTGTCGATAGAAGACTGGTCTTCCCTTTTTACTTTCGTTCGATTTTTGTTTCGATTTTTTTGACTGCATAATTCCCCTTCCTTTGCTTTTCTTAAAATTTTAATTTAATAGGTTTGTGACTGGGCAAAAATATTTTATTTTATTTAATCCGTCAACAAGATTGTCCAAAGACAATGGGCCCAAACTAAAAAAAAATGACCACTTTCGTATTATCTGGAAAACACACCTAACATATTGGCGACGAATGACAATTAAATCAATTAACATCAATCGACGGACTTTAATTTTTTACACATAATATAAAAGGTTACAAAGAAATAATAGAATGTAATCTTTAGGGTTTCCAACAATAGCCATAATTACAGCTTTACAGCCCACACTCCGCGCTCTATTGAATGTTACTTTCGCGATAATAAATGGGTGTACGTAATCGATACGAAGTGTGGAGTAATTGTGTTGTTGCTTACAATTATAGTAGAACTTTTATTAACAATTGTTTATTTCAACTTTTATTACAAAAAAAATGTCGTTGTCTGTGCCCGCTGGCTCCGCTTCCCGTGGGAATTTTGGGATAAAAACTATCCTTTGACCTTACCCGGGTCTCAAGCTTTATCCATACCAATTTTCATATAAATCGGATCAGCCGTTCTTGAGTTATAAATAGTGAAACTAACATGAATTTGTTTTATATATTAATCACGCAATTTTAGAAAAAGAATTGCTACACATTTTGCGATACATTCAAAAATGTTTCTTAAAAGCCAGATAAACTTTAACTAAGTATCTCCTTTAAAACTCTTCCGCATTTGGAAAAAATAAAAAAATAAATATTTCTCATAGATACTCGCGACTGATAGCACTGCATCACGTCATTATCATTATCTTCGGAGTCACCTTCAGCGATTCACATAAACCTTATTTATAGCCTGACGATGCACGCCCATACAAAAACTGCTGACACTAATTGCGTCAATATTAATATCCTTGCTGATAATTATTTACATGCTTAGACAATTATTTGCTAGAATATGAATTTAATTAGATAGGCTAGGCATTAAAATAAATAAGTAACTTAAGGTCCCAGGTTCTGCTGATTTATAATAAGACGGTCTAATCTGTTCTGTTCTGTTCTGAGTCCACCCAGCCAGCAGTTAAGCTGCAAGAGCTTATAAATGAAGTCTACCCTGGAAAGTGCATCATCACGCTTGCAGACCAAAGCCGGTATATGTACCGTCTTCAATTCCTTGGCTTGATGATGCCTAACCTCGTTATACCACTCTCATAGCTCAAGAAACCAGTTGGAATAGAGGAGTGTAGAGATATTCGCAGTCAGGAAGTAGGAGAAAGAGCCGCCAAACCGATCGAATTATAATAAGACAGATTTTATAATCTCTAAACTACATAAGAAAATTAAACGTGACTCTATATCTGTATAAATAGTGTCATTATGAATTTCAACAGTTAATAATTTCCACACAGTCCCATTTTGAAAAACAATAGTTCGTAACCGAAGAGCATGCATGAAGAGATTACAGCGAAGAGGTATGTAAGTAGCGTAGCAAGTGGAGATGAGGAGAGACCATAGTCTCTGCCTATCCCTGTGGTAAATAAATATGATATCATGTATGTTCGATATCCATTATTTCGACTAAATCGAACGGTGACGTCAAAAACCTTTCGGCAAATTATGGTCAATCATAAAAACCGTAAATATATTTTATGATTATGTGAAGATAAGTAAGTATTTTCCCTACTGACTAAAAGTACAGCTAATAGAAACACCTGATTTGCTGTATCGTCTGTTCCAATGCAAATGTAACTGTGTTAAAAAAAAAACATTGTAATTTTTGATCTTTCATGACTTGTGTATTTCATAGACAAAGAAAGGCAAACAAAACTTTCTAATATGTATATTTTTAAATGTTTTGATGAAAGTAATCTGATAAGATATAAATATAACGCAGGATATAACAATTTACTTACATAATACGAGACCAGCATAAAACTGTCTCCGTCCCTGGATACGGATATTGGTATTGCGGATATCCGCTCGGCCGGACGTACCCGGTTAAATGAAACGACGAATACACCTCCGCTCTATGCTACATGTGCAATTTCACGTGATATTGCATATTGAAACTTATTGCTCTCAATTTAAAAATGAACTTTTGTAACATATTTTAAGATAAAGTTTTTAACACCCGACGAAAAACTTTGACCCTCCCTTCGCAATTCATCTATGCGAACATTATGTACGTGCGTCAGAATATACACTCATTTAAGAGAAATTGTGATATTCATAGTATTAACACGAGAAATAAAAATAAATTAGCCATCACAGCTTTGCGGTTAGAGAAAACAAAAAAATCTTTTGTGGGTCTCGGCTTGCGCCTCTATAATAAAATTCCAGATGATATAGTAGCATTACCATTATCTAAGTTTAAGACAGCCTTTAAAAATCATTTATTACAAAATGCGTATTATCATGTAAATGACTACTTATCATCATCTGAGAAAAATTCTTGGAAATAGTTGTCTGCAAATTGTAATTGTATAATTTAAAGTGTAAATCTGTATTGTAATTGTAACATAGCCCATCAGGCTGGGTAGGGACCAATACTGAACTGGGTTTCTTTCGGCGTAATCTTCCCAGCAGTGGTCGTTCCGAAACGCTAGTAGTTTTTAGCTTCTGCACTAAAAAAAAATATTTAAAAAAAATGACCTTCAATAAGAGATAAATTTATCCTACATTGAATAAAATTTTTTGACTTTGACTTTGACTTTGAAAAAGAGAGTTAAGATGCCACACTTTTTAGTATGTAACCCAATCACATGCAGTAATGCACGGATAGTCTGTCATCTGCGTTGGGCCTAAAGTATTATCCATTACGTGGCAGACAAAACCTAGTAGTATAAGATCTAAAGGCAGCATACAGCGTGATGGTGGAACAGGGAATGCAATATCGAGTCGAAGAGCTAAAATTAAATATGTTTAGACCAGAATTAGATACGCACTTATTGTACTTAATATAAAACTGAAAGTGGCTACTTTTTGCAAAGAGTCCACGAAATATATCAAAGTAAAAAAATGGGGTCGTCAAAGTTAAACGGCGGTGATTTGGCTGTTATTATATTTTTATAGCTCCGTCCCGACTTGAACGGTTTATGTGATGTAATAGTTTTTTTTTGTTTGTAAAGTAGCAGATGGCGATCAGTTGTTTTAGAGTACAGCTTTGGCTGAATAACAAATAGATTGCAAACGATTTTTAATTTTTAAAAGAATTTATAAAGTTGCTGATGTAAGTTCTGAAAAATGTATGTAATAATGATACCTCTCCAACCCGTCTAGCCAGCGAGGAGAGTGAAGGCCAAGTCCTCTGGCTACTCTAGCCAAGTATGGCTCTGGTAATACAGAGAGGGTCGTGCTCCTGCAGTGGAGACAAAAAGACCTGATGATGATTATGATGAGTGCCGATATACTTAAGTTAGTCCGATTTTTATAATAAGGCGAATTTTGTCATCACTTAAACTAAAAAATCATATTTAAAATAAACAAAGCGTTTAGTATCGACTCAGAATTTTGCCTCGGCGGCGTCTGTCCACTGTCCCACTTCCAGATATAGCTTATCCGGCTCACCCAGCCGGTCATCCGTGGAGATACGGCCTTACCTAACGCCGCACAGTAGGAGTTTGTTCTACTTACACCGTCCTATCTCGATGACACATATTTCTAAGCACATATTGTATGTGCTTACGTAATCCTTTATGCACCTTAAACATGGGTAGTTTTGCTTGTTCTGTTTTGTTCTAACATATTCTCGAAAATGGCCCTTCAACAAAATACGTTTAGAGGAAGCGAAAGCTTTGCCTCGGGTAATTACACTAATTTACCTAAACTAAGTACAAAGTATTCTTGGCATTCAGTTGATCCCTCCTTATGACAGCTTGTCTTTTGACAAAGGCCCCCTCTAGGGCTTTCCGCTTGTCTATGCCCTTTGCTATTCGTAAACCATTCAGGACCAGCTACTTTCTTAACCTCTATGGGCCCGCAATGTCACATGTGACATCACTTTTACGACCATTTTATATGCACTAAGGGGCCCCTAGGGGTTAAAATCATCTTCCCATCGCTTTAGCTATCTTTCTCTACTTGTATTGCTTTCTCTCTCACTTAAAGTCTTTAGTGCAGTGCAGACAGATTCAACCTAGGAATTAGAACATAAACGAAAATAGGTCCGCCTCCAGACCTTCCCCTTTAATTCAGTCTAAGTTCAATACAGTCCATTAATTCTCATCACACCATGACCTTTCCGACGCGAAAACGTCAGATAAGGCTCATATATCAAGACTAAACCCATCTAACGCAAACAGAACTGAAAATGGATCCGTTGTGATACTATCTACTCTACGCTATATCAAACTAAAATGTATGTCAGGTCAGACTTGCAATTTGCAATTTACGATCACTTCAAGCTCACTGACATATAGGATGACATTTATTAAGTTAGCAAACTATAAGTAGCTGTCTATGGTCGCTGCCGAGCCGAGATACGGCTGGAAAATGCTGGGTGTAGGCCGCTTTGTATCGATCATTTTGATCGGGTGAGGCCTGTGTCCAAAATAGGACGTCACGCTTCTGAAATGATGATGATAATAAACTAGAGAAGCAATGCTATACAATTACACAAGACATTAAATTAGATTTTTCCATGTCACCTGCCTCCTTCCAATGGACCAACAAGATACGCCCAGATGAAATTATATCCAAAATACAAAAAAAAAAAACTATTTTCTAAATAATATCCTATTATTGTTTTAGTCCTCTCCGAAAATGTCTCCAAAGCTACTCCCTCCGGTTTACAGATTGACAGATCGATTGTCCTATTTTCGAGGCACAGCAATCGACACTTTATGTCAACAATAATAAGATCCCAATCCCAAAACAGCCACATCGACGACATTTTAACCGGTATCACTTTCCTTCGTTACTCACACTTTTCTTCCCGTTTGACAACTGATCCGATAGTAATGGCGGGAAACTGGGCGTCACCTGTCAAACTATCAACGTGTTCTCATCCATTTCCTTCGAAACAGAAAAGAAATTATTTTTTAACAGAAGTTTTTCTATTTATAAGATAAATGCTAACATACAACATCAGTGATGCCTCAAATGCATAAAATATTTAAAATATCGCCTCAACAAACTCGATGTGAATACCACAACGGTACGTCAGACGCCATATTGAGTAACGTTTAGCGGAAGCAAGTTTAAATTTGGAATTACACCGCATCCATAGACACGATCGTCGAATGTTAATTCCTTAGCAATTTGAATTCGGAACGCGCTGGCGAGTGATACTTACCGAATGAAAATATTTACTTACACGAATGTATTTATAACTGGATGTGTCAGACAAACATACGGTTTATTATAAGGTGAAGGTTCGCAATTTCGCATTGCTCTCTTTAATTGAAGATTATATGATAAGCTCTTAGTGCATTTACAAACAATGCCATGTATTCATTAAAAACAGGCAGCTGTTTGTGCGGCTTACTAAGTAGTGATTGGGTAAAAGAAGCATTGACACAATAAATAATAGGCATTCATCTATAATATCTTCATACTTTGTCAGATAATGAATATTTGAAGTATGAATTAAGTTTATTAAAAAAATGATTTTAAACTACCTAGGTAAACCTAAATCGCTAACGCTATCAAAACATAGCTTTTTTTACTATATATAAAACGATTTTTATAAAAATCCTAAAGTTGAACATTTAGTGCGAGTTTAGGTCACTTAAAAACTATCCCGGAAAAGAACTTTGCCGGTAGACAATGACAGGTCCAATTTTCTAATTAAGATCGTGCCCATAAATTACGTTAACTTAACCCAGCGGCTGTCATCGCGAATAACAAGCAGATCTAGTTACAGTAACACGGATGCTTTAATTTTTCAAGAATTACGTCCACTTTCAGTTTTACGTCCGTTTTTATTGAAATATCCCTTTTTATGACGTGATAAAAGAGTTTACGTCGCTGTTCCCGATACACTGGCGCGTCCGACCGAAAGACATTAAGTTTCAATAGTTTAACGATTCAATGTACGCGGAAATTCCTGTGTATCTCCAGACATCGGTGTAAGGGCGCCATTTTATGGCGGTTATCTGTGCTGCTGAGGTCGTAACTGTGAAAATAGTTCCTTTTATTTCCGCAAAATGGCCAAATAGTGAACTGAGAAACGGATGAAGAACAAACATATACGAAAAATATGGAAATGTCTTTGAAGGAAATTGGATCTTCTACGTAATAAGAAAAACATTTGAACCAACAATCATATTTTTATGGGATATAGGTAAGTACGTACAGTGAACATACTTACCTCTATCCCATAAAAAATTATTATTGATGCAAATGTTTTTCTCTCTACAAAAAAAAAATATGAAAAAAAGCACGTATTGCAAGTTACCTAATACCTACCCGGAGCTAGTAAAGTCCTTACTTATTGTTGAATATTTAATGCCCTGCGACGACAGTACAGTAATGTCTTTCTTGAAATGCATAGGTACATTTTGAATGACCGTAATCAATACTTGACCCCTTTGCCCCTCCCTTCGTTTATACTCGTACACTTTATGAAACAGTAAAGGCAAATTTATTATTGCATTCTAATATTGATTTTATAAACAAAAAGGATCTTAATCTCCGATCAGAATTTTAGTTGTTTTGAAAACATAAGGCACTATTTTTAAATTTCCTTTCTAGTATTGTAGATGTCTTATATAATATTACGCAATTGTAGAGCATAAAATCAAAATTTACTTTCATAAAATCAATTGTTGATTGAACCACAAACTACAACCATTTAAAATTCGTATTTCCTGTTACGGTCAATAGACAAACATCTCTTCGTCTTTTTACTTTTTTCTGATTCGCAACTTTATTGTAGGATGCTACGTGCTTGGCAGGTCTTATGAGTTCTGTCATTTGTTTTCTTGTTGCTCTTATTTTATAGATCTACTAAGATTTCCTTTTATATCGATAGTTCACATTTCGTGCCTAAAAATCTTTTTGTTATGGAGAAATTCTTGTACAAACAATAAAGCTTATATCTTTTTATAATATGACATAAGTTCTCAATTACGTGCATATCAAACTCGGCTGGTAACTGCCCCATGCCTAAAAAAATGCGATAAGACCATTTGTACATTTAAATGTTTTTTCTGTATTATCTGTGTGAATTATTGTTGCTTTTTTGGTGTACAATAAAGTATACTTAAAATGCGTACTAGGCAACCTACCTAATTAACCTAATTTATTTAAGAAATTAACAATAACATAAATTACCGTTTAACGACTAAAGTCCATCAGGAAAAATCACTAGGTGTGAAAATGTAGAATTTGTAATATTCAATCTTAGAAGTCTATACACATAAACCGAGATATAATAAGCGGCCAAGTGCGAGTCGGACTCGCCCATGAAGGGTTCCGTAGTAGCAAATAACATAATATAAAAGTCTTGTAGTATGTTTTTTTAATTTTTATATTTGAGTTGATTGAATGACAGGTAAATTGCCGTTTACGATTTATGACGTATTAAAAAAAACTACTTACTAGATCTCGTTCAAACCAATTTTCGCTGGTAGTTTTCATGGTAATAAACAACATATATTTTATTTAGTTTTATCATTCTCTTATTTTAGAAGTTACGGGGGGGGGGGGGGGGACACACTTTTTTCCACTTTGGAAGTGTTTCTCGCGCAAAGTATTCGGTTTAGAAAAAAATGCTAATAGAAACTTCAATATAATTTTTGAAGACCTATCCATAGATACCCCACACGTATGGGTTTGATGAAAAAGAAATTTTTGAGTTTCAGTTCTAAGTATGGGGAACCCCCAAAATTTACTGTTTTTTTTTCTATTTTTGTGTCAAAACCTTAATGCGGTTCACATAATACATCGACTTACCAAGTTTCAACAGTATAGGTCTTATAGTTTCGGAAAAAAAGTGGCTGTGACATACGGACGGACAGACAGACAGACAGACAGACATGACAAATCTATAAGGGTTCCGTTTTTGCCATTTGACTACGGAACCCTAAAAATGATGATATCATTAAAAATATCTACTAGGTTTATTTTGAGCACATTATCGCATATGCAAAAATATTTAATGAAAATGTAGGTAGCATAAAAAAACGGCCCCGTTAAATTGAAATTCAAACTGTACAACTAAATTGAAATGAGGCTTCATCTCTGTGCCAGTTTCCAGGTGACCTCATTCCCATTCCCGCTGCTTCCATTTGGCCACAATATTGTGCATCTGTGCCATAGATAACTCAGCCTCTATCTCATTGTATCACACTTTAGAAAGTTGTCTATGATTGAAAATTTGCGCGTTTCAGAATCTTTGTGTGCCATCATGGTGCCATCCCATGAGAGTAGTAGTGTTCTTCCTTTAAAAGATTATAAACTACTTCTCAAAAGTGATTTTTTAAATTGGACTGTTTTAAAAATTCTAGGTCTTCGATAGGACACTCATTCTCATCGGACTTGTGATTCCTTGTTCTTTTTTCTTGTCTTTGCTAATCCTATTATTCTCATAATTCCAAATACAAATATTTGCATTTGTTATTGTTGACTCACCCCAGAACAAAATATGATGTATGACTTTTTCGTTAATTATTGAAATCTGAAGATAAGCAAAAGTTATTGCTTTAATGTAAAAGTTTTCGACGTTGCTTTCAGCTACCAGACTGAAAGTTCCGCTTCAGTCAACTCCTAACAAGTCGCGTTGAAAACTTTTAATTTATTCAAAACTGGGACAAGAAAGACATGATGCTAACAAGAAATGTCAACAATTACATAAGTACTTTGTTTTTTTTAGTATGTATTTTAGTTTATTTTACTTTATTATTTATTTATTTAACCTTTTACAATTAGTATGGCACACTAGGCGGACTTAATGCTAAAAGCATTATCTAACAGTCAACCTTTACTTTAAGTTAGTTTTATTAGTATAGTATCAATGCTTAGGTTTTATCTTATTATTTATAGTTTTATATTGCAACGCATGTTTTTGCAAATAAATTGTGAAATGATTAAAATAAGTACTAACTAATCGTTATGAGTATTATAAGTACTTATAATGCAGACGAGAATATTACGATTTGCATAATTTGACAAAGTTGTTGGATGAAGGTAGAAGCAAAATGATGCGGAACCTTGGCGTTTTGCCAAATGGTAGGAAGATGTGAAATCAGTTCCCGAACGGGCGTTCTTCAGGGCACGTTGACTCCAATTTTCCACGTCCATGCACATGCATTTCTGCAAGTATAGCTTTTGAAGAAGATTACCTAACGTCCTATATTTAGTGATCTTTATAACGTTCATATTTTTAGAGTCAAATAACATTATATGTTGTCTTATGTTGCTGATGTAACAACATTGGGGTGATTCATACTTTGGCTTCGTATCACATTAGTAGGAGTAAAAAGATTTCTTTCTAAAAACCATAGTAGTATAGGTATAGACTTAAGAGTCCCTTTACCTTTAGACCAAATTACACCTTTCCATACACACGTAGTCTTCGTTTTATTTCGAAACGACATGCCCGATTTCGGGAAAATTTGTAATTTCAAAGATATTGCACATATCTAGACATATAAAAGGTTTTCAGAGTTAAAATATGAACTTGAAATAGAATTAGAATAAAGTGTGTAATTTTATTTTTGACCATCAGTATTAGAAACTTTTACATACTCAAATTTCTTTCCTGTTCATAATTTTCGAGTCGGAAACCAATTATAACCCTACTTAGTTAATTGCAATGTTTTTTAAATTACAACTTTTTACCGAAATCTGACATGCAGTTTCAAAATAAAACGTATACTACCTACGTTTGTATGTCTAGGTTAAGAAGATTCTTAAGGGGCATAAGTTTTGTGAGGAAACTTCCTTATTCATCATATGCGATGAGGTAGATAACTGAACTGACCGATATGGTTGCATTTCTTACGCCTTTCATAAAATCTACCTATTTGCTAAATTCCATCGTAACTCTATACATCTTCTGGCCCAGCTCCAAGGGAAATTAATAATAAATCGTCTAACGAACGGTCTGTGTGTTTATCATAAGCTTTCATTAATGTTATGGGCCATTCGTTTAATGGCAACGATCGCGGGGTACTTTTGCCTGTTATTTGCCCAGAGATTACGGCATATGGCCCCTCGGGAACAAAATGTGGCTTTTAGTCTTGCTGAATAACCGAGGCTTTTCTTTTTGGAAAATCCCGGTTGTTCTTTTTGTGTTTTAGATTATGGTAATCTTTTTAAGTAGAGAATTACAGACAAAGCCCTGAATTTCAGTAATTCTTCCTATTCTCATTTTGATTTTTACTCGAGATTATTAAAAATATATTTACTAGTAAAACACGAACAAATCGTACTGGTCGACTAGATAGTAGAAAAGGTGAATAAGCGCTTATCTTTACAACTTTGGCTACTCATATTCCATCCTTTTTTGGCCTGTGTGGCCTAGTGCTCAGCATACCACGCTGTCACACCAAAGGCCCGGGGTTCGATCTCCGGTCAGGTCAAGATGGAAAATGATCTTTTTCAGATTGACCTGGGTCTTGTATGTTTATCTAGTATGTATTTGTTATAAAATATTAGGTCTTACAAAATATACTGAAACTATTTTAAGGGTGAATTTAGTATGTGATAGTAAACAACTTTCCCCAAAGAACTTTTACTTTTTATCTTTTATATTTATTTTAGCCAAAAATTACTTTTCATATTTCGATACGTGTTCCTTGGGGAAAGTTGTTCAGTATCATGGACTGAATTCATCCTTAAAATAGTTTCAGTATATTTTGTTAGACCTTATATAGTATCGTTGGGTTATTCCCATAATACGTCTCGAACTTACTTTGGAGCCAGCTCAATCTGTGTGGTTTGCCCGTATACATATATGTATGATTACTACACGATTTTCGACAGATACCTAAATACCAACCAACTTACATATATCCCTTACATCGTTAAATATTTGTAAATAGTTTCGTCACTAGACGTTGTACCATGAATTTTTATTGAACCCGGAACCATTTTGATTATACATAACAGCGATTACAGCGATAACCGCGACCAACAAAACGCATCTGGCGATGCAGTTCCGTGTCTCCAGAAATAGTCGGACACGGGATGCCGCATTCCAGCGGCTGTAAAGGGCTTACTGACAGACCGTTTTGTAAATCCGCTGCGAATTCAGAAGCTGTTATGTAACAAACAACATTTTTTTGTATTCATCATTTCCATCTTTTTATTTTGTACTTATCCTTAAGTTTTATGATTTTAGAGTTTCGCGGTCACAATTATTGTTATTAGTATTACGGGACTTACCGCGATTTATATCGTTTTTGACAGAAATTTCGACGGCCCTTCTGCCATCATGGTCGCTGGCCGACTGACTGACTCGAGTCGGCTAGCGACCAAAGTCCCGTAATACTAATAACAGTAATCCAAAAGTTCTTTTATGGTGGTCTGAAAGAAAGAAAACATTTAGGCCACTAATTATAAAACACAGACTATCTTTAGAACTTCCTACTCATCAATTGTTGTCTGTTGGTGTTCTTGACAATCGGGGGTTTTTAATTTGCCTAACAAATAAACTTGTTGATAGTTTGTGACAGATCGATATGTGTCGCGCGACCGTTTGCGACAGACGGCGACCATCGACGACAAGTGTCGTAGCCACTGTCACTCGTCTGTAAGAGCCTTAAGGGAACGAGCACCATCATGGAAACTACATAGAGATAGAAAGAAATTCATTGAAGTTTATTTAGGAGGCAAATAAAAATCTCCGCCTTTCAATAGTTTCATATATAAACGCCATTTAGTGATAGGCGCAGGAACTAAATAGTAAAATTAATAACTGTAGAGTTATTATTTGAAGGCGAACTATAAAAACCACAACTTTTAAGCGATAAATTAATAAGTTTTAACGGCCGAACCACTTTTCATCAAACATAGCTAAGAACCACCGAAAGGGTTCTTATTTTCAAGGCAATTCAAGGCTTTCATGCAAAAAAGCCGCATTGAAATCCGTCCATCAGTTCGAGCGCTCCGATGCCACAGACACACAGACAGATAAACAGTGAGACAGACCGCCGTTATCGTCATACCGACATTAGCGTTAAACTTATATTATAACACACTTCTTTTTGAAAAGAAATGCATAAAATGGTCAATAAGTTCAAGGTCCAAAGTACCTACTATTGTACTTAACGTGGCTTAACTGGCCTCACAGTAAAACATGAATGAATCGCGTGATTTTCATGTTATTAGCTGGTTTTTCTAGCAATTTGTTTACGTTGCATTGTTCAGGCTGTTTGGCAGTAAGTTGTCACGACAGGAATAATTAACAATTAAAGCTGAAGCATGAATGGAGCGGTTTTGCGGCAAAAATAATTAATATTAATGGAATGAAGCTTTATTTCGTAAGCATGAAAAATTGTGACACAGATTACTTTATTACGTAGCAAAATTGAGACGAAAAATTTATACTTCACATTTAAATATTTTAGAACAACTTTTTCTTTTTGAAATATTTTAAATGGCAAACTACTTACTTCCAAACAAAAAGAGTTCGAAATCATATATTATTTCCATAGAAAAATTGGTCTGAATGTTGGCTCAAGGAAATGCATGATGGGTAAGAATTTGACGACTGTACATTTCCATCTTAACAACAGCTGATGATGACAGTTGAGAGCAACTATTTAACGTGCCTTCCAAAATACAGAAGCGCTCGGAATAATTTTAATTCATTTGAAGTCACCAATCCAAGTGTGAAACACGCCTGATATGTCATATCAACCGTAAGCATAACTCCTACTGAGCCATTGAGCTCCTTTCAGTGATCGTATGATTGAAGGTCGTTGCGCGCACCTTCTGAAATATATACCTATTTAAAGAAAAATATTGCTTTTAACTTCCATTTTAAGAATTAATATTTTTATACTGATTCTTATTCTCCAAGAAAATAATGGAAAAATAATAACCTACAAAAACAATCGAGAGGTCAAACCAATGACATTTAAATACCGTTTGATATTCAAGAACAAAAGACACTTTCATTTCGACTAGCCTTTATTTTAGTCGATGAATAAAGGACTTTGCCAGTAGCAAGGCTGAGTGGTCGGCCATATTTCTAAAATAAAATTGAGTTAATTTTCCTTTTTTGCTTTTTTAGAATCAAAAATGTAAAATATTTTAAAACCATTTAACTAACCTGAAATGAATAGCAAAAATTGCAGTAAGTAACAGACAAACTGCAATAGAGTCACCTCCCCTTTAACCCACAAATTACGTGAGCAACAAATGTATGAAATGCTGGCTTGACGTCGTTAAGGATAATAATGCGTGCGACTGTTGGAGGAAGAAAAACCGAAAGGTGGACCCCAGGCTTCACAGCAATACAGCGGAAGTTGAATGAATTAATAATAAACTCTTTATTGCACCAATACAATAAACATTAAAATAGTTTTACAATACATTAGGTAAAATGGGCAGACTAATAAGTCTGAGCAATAGCTTAGAGCGATCTTTTCCAGACAACTAAGAAAGATGCAACTGGAAATACTCTGGAAGATGTAGATTCGCTGAAACAAATTGTTAAAGGAAATAAATACTGAATGTAAAAAAGTATTTCCTTGTTCATAAAAGTAAACGTATTGCACCAAGAAGTCCAAATAAATTGCCAGTCTGAATACTCAGGCGCTACGTGAGCTGACACCTATTGCACAGTGTCAAATAGGATAGAACTTCATCATCATTATTTCAGTCGCATAACGTCCACTTCTGGACATAGGCCTCTCCCAAGGATTTTCAAAATGACCGGTCTAGGGCGGCTACATCCAGCGCTTTACTTTGGTCAGGTCGTCAAACCACCTTGTGGGTGGGTGGCTGGGTGCCCTACGCTTCGCTTAATAGAATTTGATAAAGAATATATGCATAGTTTCAAATATATATTAATGTTGGCGGAAATTATACCGCATATGTACATAGAAAAATGTTCAAACCTCTTATTTTATAGAATTGTACAGTACAACACTGTTCCATTTTCAATATGCTTTCAGGAAGGTCCGTAATAAAAAACAAAGGCAACTCAGCCAACGCTCGGCCGTCGGCAGACATCAAAGAGTTCACGCATGTGCAGATAATTTCACCTCGGTCCGCTTCTAAACTCATTGAAGTGGCCACTGTTGTACCTTTCTAGGAATAATGTGTGGCCGGGCCTTTTACCATAGAGCTTAAACTGAATCGAGTACGACAGGGCTGGCTACAATTAATTTTGCTAATTTGACTATCGAATTTTAGACGTGGCGCTTACCATTCCATTAATATTTCTTACAAAAAGAATAGAATTAAATTCGAAATTTGAATACAACGCACGTCTCTTCCTCCGCTGTATTAAGTATGGCTTACGCCTAAGGTTCTACGGCGTAGGTGGCGGGACTACATAAAAAAGGAAAGCAAAAACTTTTAAAAAATCCAGCCATGCATAACCTATTCTTATTGCTCACGTACCAAATAAAAAAATAGCAGTGAAAGGTTTACTTTCCTAAGTACGTGATTTTAGTGTTCGTTTTTTTTGCGAAAATAGCCCTAAATCATTAATAATATTATAATATAAGCGTTAATAAATCAGTTTTTTTAAAAACGCCGGTTTTAAAATCCTTTTAAAAGTGTACAAGTAGGTACTGATAGGTAACAATCATACTGTATGGTGTTTGAATTTGAACACAATACCACGAAACACGATTCTACACGTGACACATGACTTGATTGCAAAAACGTTAATCGCTTTACGATCTATCCATTGTTTTTGTCGCGTCCATTAGTTTCCACCGTTGTCCATGGCCATTGTCTATGGTGTATTTGTAGAGAAAGCTGGCCTCGCTGGTTTTATTGCAAGCGGCTCTTTTGTCGGTGGCTCGACGGTAGTACAAACATTCATTACGATTCACAAAGGGTGCCTGTTCCATTCATTTGTAGCTCTATGGAATTTTTGAATTATGAACGTGTTCCATTTTTAACTTGATTGAATTAGTTCTTACGCTCGTGGTTATAACAGCCGAATGTAGAGTTAAGAATTTGACGAATGTTTCCATTTATTTCAGTGTTACGAAAAATAAAATAGGTAATCAAATATCAAATCTCCTCCTTTTGTAACAAAATCTACGTATCTAAGTTAATGTTTAAAGTCTATACTTAACTTATAAATGTACAGAAAGGCAATATACCTACTTAAAGATGCGATAGGCTAGTCAACTATTTCTGTTAATACATTTTACAACTATAAACAAGCTACCGATCTAGGATTTTTTGAAGGACCATTGCTTCCTTAGTTCTATCTACCTACTACCCAAGTTCCACCCAGAAGGTATCTATGGATTACTCAATATACAAATGGCTTGAAACCAGATAAGTACCAACAAGTCCCATAAACTCCGCATAACAAACACCATTCCAGCTGTTGATAAACGCGAATCGAGAATAGAATCGGTTCATATCGATTCGATAATCGAGTGCGCGAATAGCTTCAATATCAAGGTTCGAGGCCGAGTGGTTGGCAGCTCTGCCAAACAATTTGTTTTATTGTTTTGGGAGAGAGCGTGTTCCTGCTGTAAACAATTAGAGGAATTGGCTTTAGGAATTAATAATGTAGGGAATTAATTGGTTACCTTTACTATACAGTAGCGTAGTAGCTGTGGTTGAGTGTTGTTTTCTGTTTTCTGTGTGTTGTATCTAGTGTAAGTCGAGGGCAAAAACAAATTGGGGATTTATGGGCATAAACTAGGCACAAACTTAGATATTCCATGGGCAAAAAATTGTTTTAAAAAAATCCATTCAATTCAAGAACACATTCAATGAGTCATCTCATCATCATCATCAGGTCTTTGTCTCCACTGCAGGAGCATTACCCTCTGTACTACCTGAGCCATACTTGGCCAGAGCAGCCAGAGGACTTTGGCCTACACTCTCCACTTAAGCCAGACGGGTGGGAGAGGTCTCTTTAATGTATATAAGCTTTATTTATATTGTATTTTCTTAGTCGCCTTCTACGACATCCACGGGAGGACTTGGAGTGGCCCCATTCTACTCTGCCGGAAACCACACGGTGAATGAGTCATCTTATACATATCTGAATCAATGTGTACCTATTACGAGCTACATTATATAGCAGAGTATAATAATCCTATCCTACTAATATTATAAATGCGAAAGTGAGTTTGTATATTTGTTTGTTTGTTACACTTCACGCTTCAACCACCTCACCTATTTAGATGAAATTTGATATGGATATAGTTTGATACCCAGGGAAGGACATAGGATAGTTTTTATCCCGAAATTCCCACGGGAGCGAAGCGCACGGGCAGAGCTAGTAACTTAAAAATTTTATTATGTATATCTACTCGTTTTGTAAATCAAAATATACCAATGGCGGTCGTATTTACACAAGTAAAAATACATCCCTCCCTCAATATTGTTGTCAGCGACAATTTCCTCCACTTCCTTCCTTTTGATATTTAACAATACCAATATTACTTACGCTTTGATAGGTATTGCTTTTGTCATTCTGAGTAAACACTCCAAGGAATTCAGCTTTTTGGGTTCGTGTCCTTTCCTTATTGTCAGCGACTTGCGAATGATTTGCGTATTTGGTTGAATTTGAACAATACTTTTCTAACAAAATAGAAGTTTAATTTGAAACAATGTTACCTACCAAAGATTGAAAAATATGTTCAATAAAATTGAATCAATAATTGTAAATACTTTCAATATTTAAAGCACTTATTACAATGAGTTTTACTACTTATATGAAATGTAGAAAATAAGATAATAATATAAAAAACTAAATCAGACTGTATGCTGCTATTGCAAAAGGCCTCCCCCAATTTCCCCATCTCTTCCTATCCCAAGTCTTTCTACACCATTGGTTCGTATATTTTAAGATGTCATCTATTTCTTTGTCTACCTACTCTGCAGATCCTGTCTTTTGGGATCCATTCTGTGGTAATCTTTATCCATTTAGTATTGGCATCCTTCCGACGTGTTATAGCCAGATCCACATAAACCTCTTTGCTACTTTTGTAAAGTCTTCTACTCCTGTCATTATTATGAGTTGTGTATTTCTAATTCTATATATTCTTCTAGCTCTTCCCATCGTTCTTTGCAAGATGCTCAATTTATTTTCTTAAATTGTCAGCTTCAGGTCTGTGCTCTGAAGTGAGTGTCGGCAGCACAGATGAGTTTAAAACTTCTTTTTTTTATTTTTGCGAACAATTCCCTCTTCATTTTAAACTTTAGACTCCAATATTTTTTCCATGTTTTACCATGTTCAATTTCTTTAGTCTGCCGAACTTCAAAAGGTATCATCATCTTCATCATCATCATTTCAGCGCATAACGTCCACTGCTGGACATAGGCCTCACCCAAAGATATAATCTTTCCCAAATAAATATAGTCACACATATTCTATATTCTCTCCGTCTTAACCAATGAATATACAAATAAAAATTTGAACAAATGCTTTTATATTAGTAAGGTTTGCCTTTATGCTGCGCCTTATCACGCCATCACCCCTGACCTGGCTGTCCCCTATAGTCATTAACAAATAACTATGCTAATAACCAATCTTCATGAGTCAGGAACGGGTCTTCTCAGTATGCGGGTCTTACGGGTGCGGCGCGTGCGGCTATTGTAATAATTATTCAAATTTAATGTTTACTACTATTTATGTCATGACTATGAGTCAGTGATGATGTTGAACATGTTATTTCTAGCGTCACATTTACAGTAAAACTGGATCTTATTTATGTATTTATTTAACTTTATACACAAATACAAGAATGGCGGACTTAAAGCCTAAGGCCATCTACCAGTCAAGTCAACCAAATGGGCGATGTGGAGAATGGCAGGGGAGTAGAGTAGTGCAAAACTTGAATAAGTATATGGTGAAAAAAGGTTATAAGTAAAAATAATGATAAACTTCAAACAAATAATACACACTATAAAGTATATGCTAAGATAAACAATACTTATACATTAATTCGTCGCGATTGTTTTTTTTTTATGTATGTTCACCCATTTAGTTTATTATTCGAAGACGCTTGGACCGATTTGGAAAATTCTTTTTCTGTTTGAAAGGATATACTTGCGAGGCTACTTGCGATAAAATTTATATGAGACCACCCATATAAATTTTATCAAAATCGGATGTATAGTTTGGGGGTGAAGTCGGTTCTTAGTTTTGAAAAATAATCTTGTTTTACAATAAATTTACTTTTTCAAACAACCTCATCCTTGTCTTTTCTAAGCGCATACATGCCATAATACAACGCAATTTAAAACCACCTAACAGTAAAGCAAAATCAAACTAAAACTGAAAGTCATAACACATCACAGCGAACCATCCATCACGATTTTGCGGGATAAAAATAGAGTATACATATTTAGAAAACATAAATCATGTAAAGGGTAGAGCGTGGAGCTGTGGAGTGGCCGGAAACCATAGATTTGTACAGTAAAGCTTCGTTTACATTAATATAGTAGATATTAAATAATAGATAATAATACAAGTTTAAACTTACTGTGAGGCTCATTTGTATTTATTTTATTTAAAAGCCAGATATTTATATATAACTAGGTACACTCACTAAGTGCACTCTTTTAAATATTACTAACATTAGCACATACATATATATTATCATTATTATTTCCAGGGTCGCTGGAAAGCCCTGGATGCAGGCCGCTCTTGATCGGTCATTTTGGAAATCTTTGGGAGAGGCCTATGTCCAGCAGTGGACGTTATGCGGCTGAAATGATGATGATGATGATGATATATTATCACGCCTGTTTCTCACAGGGGTAGGCCGAGACTATAGACTTCCACTTGATACGATCCTGACAGACCTCTTTCGCTTCATCTATACTCATCACTCTCTTCGTGCTTGCCCGCCGGCTACGGCTACTTCTGACCTCTCCTTTTTTAAGTATTACATTAGTATAATCTTGACAATTCTTTCGTTCTTCTATTAAAGAACTACATATGGCTTCCTACACTTTCGATTGATTTTCAACTTTAACATTAGTTAAATCAGATACATTAATTGTATTAGTAGGTAGTAGTGTTAGGTGAGACAAGCCTAATGCATGTTAAAGGAATATAGGAGACTAGTTGTGCTCTTGGGCTTCGCTCCCCGTGAGAATTTCGGGATAAAACTATCCCATGTCCTTCTCTGGTTATCCAACAATATCCATATTAAATTTCATCTAAATAGGTTCAGTGGTAACAAACAAACAAATATACAAACTCGCTTTAATATTAGTAAGGATGGTGGAGAAATTCGGCGTGCGCGGTTGAACACGTGATAGCTGAGTTGGTAAGGGCGAAAGGAACTTACTTCTACATACATACATACATACTATCACGTCTTTATCCCTAATGGGGCAGACAGTCTTTTTTGTCTTTTGAGTCTTGCGGCCCTAGGCTCTGCATAGAGCCGCAAGACCCAAAAGCCACTTTTAGCGTCATGGTGGGCGAGAAGATGGAAAAGCAATCAATACAGTGACGGGTTACTAGCCGCATCGCCTGTTAAAATGATTCGCATTTTTGCCCATTCCCTCGATCGGCTTTTACGATCTGCGCGGGAAGAGAAGCAGCTGGAACATTTTAAGTTTTTTCGTTTCTCCCAGACCAGCATGGTCTACAACGTAGTAATATAGTCGGAAGCGGCCATCTTGGTGACGTCATACGTTGCACCAGGATCCTAATCCTCCGGAATGCACTGATAACGATGTGGGGGGCCGCATCTTGAGATAAACTCACGTACTCACATAATTCGCTTTTATGATGCTACTTACTCTTGGTAAAGATGATTGAAGATGTTCTTGTGAAATAGAATTCCTTTTGATAAAATACATAATTTTAACTGCTCAGTTACTTTGCACGTACAATACGACACGCGGAGTATACCAACTCTCGAATTTTTGGGTAAACAACTTGAAAACAATTAATCAAAGACAGCGTAACCAAAGGTTTGCGGTTTTAAATAATGTGTATTTTTTATACACTTACCTATATACCTTATATTATATGCTAAGTTATGGGCAAGACCGTCTTTATTCAGCTAGAATACAAAGCGTACATAGCGTGTGTTTTTTCTATAGGTACATATGTTTTTTTTTTGTTTTGGTATATAAGGTCTAAAAAAATATACTAAAACTATTTTAAAGACGAATTCAGTCCGTGATACTGAACAGGTAATTCCCTAAGGAATGTCGAAATAAGATAAATAATTTTTGGCTTTCCATACAAACTCGGATCAGCATATCGGTCAACTTGTATAGGAGGTTAGGAGGGCAAAAAATATTTTTCATATTTCGATATATGTTTTTTGGGAAAAGTTGTTCAGTATCACAGACTGAGTTCGCCCTTCAAATAGTTTCAGTATATTTTGTTAGACCTTATATATTTTATTAATTGTATTTTTTCCTGACATTTTCCTGAAATGTCAACATCATTATATTAATAAAGCTCCCGCTTGTGAACCAATCGAATTTGCCCGAGCTTTAGCGACGTTGCCTGTGATTAGAGCTTCGAGCTTTATTTATTTATCGGCGGCACCTCACAAACTCGACTTCAATTAACTTCAGCGGGAAGTACAGGCCTTCCAATCGTTTTGATACTTACATAGATAGTATAAGTACTTGGTTACCAACTAAATTGCACTAATAGAGTCTGATCTGGAAATCGCTTCCAAACTTATAATCCTCCTTTTGAAGAAAAGTAGATAAGAAGAAAAAAATCTAAATTTACCTATATATCATTTGACTTGACGCCACACGCCATCGTTCGATTGTAAACACCGATAGTTCTTTAAAAAAAAGGTATAAAAGCTATGGAAAAAATAACGAGTGACGAATTTTCATACAAAAATGTTCAAAAGTAAGATGGGCACATAGAATTAATATACCTAGGTATCAACGGCCTACCTAATGTACTAATTATCGAACAAATTTCTAATTAAGTAAATTTATATTATTTAAGCGTTAAGTTTGCCTATTGTTCTGTACACTTTGTATTTGATGAACAATAAAGATTAAACAAATACATAAGCACATGGTTACATGATCATCTACTTTGATCTTGAATGACTCACCAAATAGGGATTAAAATCTCGTCAAAGCAAGAACACGGCTTAAGTACGTATTTAACCAACTTCAAAGCTTAGAGGCTGAGACTTTATTTACAAGAAGCAGTGGTTTGAATCTAAGTGAGATTTATCGGAAAGCGGTGAAAGACGCCAATACATAGAGTACTGTAATATAACTGCGCCAGTAATCTGCAGTAATCGTGGTAAAGCCTGATTGTCATGGACCATCGTTTTCTTGTTGAAGGAAGTTATTCGAATGACGAATCGACTGCTACTGTAACGGTAAATGCAGAATATAGTTGCCTAGTTTGTTAATAATATGTGTACAGATCACTAACTAAAGTTAATTCGTTATATTTAAGAGCTATGCTCTTGTCGGTGGAGTATGAACTTTCTTCCATTTGTCTCTCTCGTTAACTTTCTCCTTTATCTGTTTCATGTAGCTATGGCTTAGTTTTCCTGGTCTTCTTTTCTCTTCTCCTTCTATCTTCCTTTCAATGATATATTATATCATTTATGAAATTGTCCTGTCGTACAAATGACCTAACATATTTCCTCGTCTATTCTCTATCTCTTCTTAATTTTTATTGGTATAAATGTTATTAAATACAAAACCCGGAAAACAAGTAGGCCGTGCATCCTCGTCGCCGTCAAGAAGTCAGAAGGGTGCTTAAACCTACCTAAGATACTCAAGTAAATGTCCCGGAAAAATATACCTTTATAAATATATCTGTAAATATATATTAATCCGTGTGTCAAGTTTTGGGTACAGCCAAATACCAACATTAGCATTTTACGTGCCTTATCAAGAGGACCGTCGGCGACCCATAACAAAAATGCCAAGAAACCTTTATCATTGTAAATACTGTACATGCCTAACAGCACTATCGTTTTAGGTACTTAAATAAGTTTATGTCCTCAGGAGTAAGTAACAAGTTCACCCAAACCAAAAGCCGCGATCGTGGTTTGCGACCCATCTGTACTTACCTCCTCCAATTAGAAGTTGTTGGTTGTTGAGAAGTTTCAAGGAGTTTGAGAGGCTGCGACTTCAGATTTACTGCGGCTGGTTTCTCGCAAATGCTACTAAATTAAATTTATACTTTAACTTCCCGATTGGGAGTAATTGGAGGTCTATTCATGTGGGTATTTAAGCGAGTACCTAAATATTTCTATATATTTTTCGATCTGGGTGTATTCAATAACATTTTGTGGGAGGCCTTGGTCTCTTTTCTCTTTGCCTCTTTGCCTTGATGATTATAAAGATACTTAGCAGTAGAATTTACCGATTGCTTAAAAATCTAACACCAGTGTTGTGTTGGTCAAATAGGTACACCACAAAAAAGTAAAAAATTGTGCAAACTTTTCTTGAGGCTAATGTAATAATTAAGAAATAGAAATAAATCCAAACTCGACGAACAAACTATGTAAAAGCCACTACCTACTTTTCTTTTTATAAGTACGGAATCATAGGATATAGTCATAGACATACAACCAATATATATATAGATTACGAACATTTCTGTTGAGCGTTTCAAATCTCAATCTATAGCTAATACCTATTGCAAATATAGGCAGGTATGTGGGCACTACCCACACTTGCCATACTGGTTGGCAATTTCGCAAGCTTTGGGCCATATGGTGTTCAGATTTGCTCGGTATACAACCTATACAATAGCCTAGCCAAGCTGTTAGCAGTGTAACAACTGCAAGTTAAAATTACAACGCTAAGTCAATAATGAGTTATTTTTTTAAAACTTTTATATATTTATAGAAAATATTTGTTGAAATATTGCTATAAGTAGTTGTTGTCCTGGGTCTTTGGTTGTTTGTCTATAAAGGTAAATTTTTCAAAACTAAGAACCGACTTGAACACCGAACCACGCCTACCCATCGCCATATAAACGTAATTATTACCCTTCCGTCCTCACTAGATGGCGCAGTAGGTATCGATTAAAACCACGGAAAACATTAAAATCTTTTATTACCATTATTTGAACAAAGTAATACTCTAACTTATTAAATATGATTTTTATGAGCTGCAATAAATATTTTTAAAGCACTTTCTTTGTCTATTTCACGAAATTCAGAAATATTTGTCTAAAAGCACAATTTTTGGTTTTTAATTATGTCACTAGATGGCACTTTGTGTGCTTTAAGGTTTTATGTGGGATTATATTGATGGCAGCACCGTCTTTACTATAAAGCGTAGGTACTAACTCGTCCGTAAGAATAGATTATACAAATGATACCTACCTATTATAATATCTTGTAATAATGTACCTCAGAGTAAAATATACTACGTACACTGTGTACAAACAAAATCGTATTCGTATCATTTTGCGCTGCATTTTGTTTCTAGAACAAAGTACCTGGGCGACCGAGCTTTGCTCGGTTACATCTCAAACATTAACAATTTTTTTTAAACTTGTCTAAATACAATGCAAAACAAAAAAAATGTAAACTTAAACAAAAAAAACAAAAGTAAGTCACCGAGTGGGATTCGAACCCGTAACACTCTTTCTAGCGGTCGCTATCCTTAACCGCTGAGCTAAATCAAGGCGGTCGCGGCGCGACGAAATTAGCGACCATATTCTGCGTGGAAAGAAAAACGCATGAAAACTCGAAAACACGCGTTTTCCCAAACATAAAACTAATCTAGACCGATTGTTTACCCCCGAAAACCCCCATATACATATATAGTTAGAGCCGTTTTCGAGATCACAGAAATTTATAAATAAATATAAATATATATCTTATTCTTATACCTTTAAACGAGCAATTCTTGTATGTATGTATATATATTTATTTATAAATTTCTGTGTTCTCGAAAACGGCTCTAACGCCCAGGTAGCAAACTGACGTCAGCGACGTATAAGCGACGTCACTTATAGGTCATAATAGGGTCGGTCATTTATTCGTCGAGAGCAGACGTTAAAGTGACGTCAGTTTAGGGTCAGCGTTGAGCAGGACGTCGTATTTACGTCAAATTAAAGGCAAGTATCTGGACGTACCATATACGCCGCCAAGAGGACGTTTTGCTGACGTCTATTTAGGGTCAGTTTTTGGACGTACCATATTCGCCACAAAGTGTACGTCTTACTGACGTATATTTAGGGTCAATATCAGGACGTACCATATACGACGCCACGAGGACGTTTGACTGAAGTAAATTTAGGGTCAGTATATGGACGTAAGTACCTACCATATTCGTCCCAACGTGGACGTTTTATTGTTCAAGACTTTTAAGGTAAAAGTAACATGTACTCAATGATTCAATTAAGTGAAAAAAACAGCGGAACCGAATCGGTGGTAGACGCCAAGGCATTGTGAAGTTGGCTACCTGTGAATTTTAAGTAAAAGTACGGTTTAAATCATTTTTCCATGTCCTTAAGTCTATGGTCTTAAAAAACATGGTCCCTGTATCATTGTTCTGGCAATTGTCTCCCACTGTCCTTAATTGCATCTTAAATATAGATTATACTACTTACATTGTGTTTCTTTAGTTTCATCCATAAAAGTTCTTGAGTCTCTTCAAGATACGTAGGTAAGATGCCTGCAAACGTAAATGCTACATGCTAAGCACTAAATTCTATCCTACTATCACGCGTAAAGATTTGCGAGATGGAGTGAAAAGGGATAGAATATAACACGTACCGTAGTCTTTTGATCTAGGGCCCCTGACCAATAACTTAGAACCGTCGTAGAGCTTAAATGCGCAGCTCAGGCTTTAGTGCCAGTTTTGCCAGCACGTTATTTCACTCAATAGCCAGGGTGGTTCTCTTTTTTAACAAACTACCCACCCAAACTACCTTAGGGGAGCATATTGCCATGCTAACGATATCAGCTGTAAGTGTGTTCTTACAATCTATATAATACCCGCTGTCCAAATTCGTGTAGTCTTTGTTAATTAATTTTATTTCCTCTAAATTAGGCAGTTTTAGACTTCGTCCATTCCGTAAAAAATTAAGACGTAAAAAGCATTAGGTAATTGTTCTAATCATAACCATAAAACCTTTTATTTTGAATAATATTGTATGCAAGTGTTAGTTTCTTAGAAAATCCCTAGATGGCGCTGTTCAAAATTAAAACTGGCTATGGTTTCTTTTATGTACATTCTTATTACTTGGTGCATATTTCCAATTAATCGAGTTCAGCAGTAGTGTGTGGTTTAATTTCCATATCGGTGTGCGACGGTAGCGACACCCAAGACACACTGTACATATCATGAGCTCCCGTAGGTCCTACTCCTGACTTGTATGTCTTAGTAACGTTTGTGTATAACGTCAGTGGCTGCCCTAATATGTACGGCCCAGTAACGTCCCTATGAATTCAGTATATGACGTCACTTAAACGACAGTGGCTGCCCTAATATGTACGGCCCAGTAACGTCCCTATATGACGTCTCTCTAACGTCTGTAAACTGACGTCTCTCTAACGTCTATAAACTGACGTCTTGAGGCTGTGACAAATTGACGTCATCTGTTGGGACCCCCCGACGTCAAGACATGACGTCTCTTACGTCGAGCAGTACCGTAAACGGACGTCATAATGACGTATAAATGCTACCTGGGCGATTTCGCTGAAAATTTGTATATGGGGGTTTTCGGGGGTAAACAATCGATCTAGATTAGTTTTATGTTTGGGAAAACGCGTGTTTTCGAGTTTTCGTGCGTTTTTCTTTCCACGCAGAATATGGTCGCTAATTTCGGCGCGCCGCGACCGCCTTGATTTAGCTCAGTGGTTAAAGATAGCGAGAGCGCTAGCAAGAGTGTTACGGGTTCGAATCCCACTCGGTGACTTACTTTTGTTTTTTTTTGTTTAAGTTTATATATTTTTTTTTATTTTGCATTGTTTTTAGACAAGTTTAAAAAAAATTAGTTAATGTTTGAGATGTAACCGAGCAAAGCTCGGTCGCCCAGGTACTATATATATATATACTTACATACAAGAATTGCTCGTTTAAAGGTATAAGATAAGATATCATTGAAAAAGGCACACGCCGTACGAACTTAAGGTACTTAGTATCTTACCATGCATGTCATAAAACATCGAAATATGGTTTATATTGTAATACCTAACTACTTATCCGAAATACTAAGTACTTAAAGCAGAAGTTTGGATATAAGTAGTGCCGCGAGGTCGCGCCCGGAACGACCGGCGGCGAACACATTCACACACCTGAGTAAGTCAGTGGCATCGTACGACTACGTGACTACGTACCTATCGAACTTTATCAAATTCCAAAGAACTTTGAATATGATACGGAAATATGGGGAATAAATTTAAAAAAAGTAGATAGGTATCATTTTAGTTGTATTGTGTTCCACAACGTGAAAGGGACGTAACGTACCTACCCGTAATAAATCGAACCACAGGCTATACTAGATCACTTGTATATATGTATGTATATATATATCATATTTTAAATTAACCTTAGGTACCTACTGTCCCACTGATGAGCAAAGGTCTCCATTTTTATTTATTTTTATTTTTATTTATATAACGATGATATTATATAAAAGTAAAAACGACATTTCCATTGGCTGCACACAGCACACAGTTCTTTGAAGATTACATGCATCGAACTAAAAATAATTCAAATCAAGTGAAGCTGATCTCGATATATAAGTAGTACTAAGTACCTACCTATTAGATTTCCATACTCTTTTTCACTTTCCCCGACAAAAAAAAAGATAAAGCGCCTGGTAAATAAATTTGTTATACGTATTCAGATTTCTTATGAGTACCTACATACCTATCACATTGCAAGAGGTTCTTTTTTTTGTAAGAAGGTAGGTAGGTACTTAATATAATTTTGCAATTTTTTACGTAGTACGATTCATTAATTATCATAATGTGCATAAAAGAAATGCTTACTTACCTACCTAGATATTTCTGAAGTTATATATGAATGGTTAGTGGTGTCATTTTTTGAAATGCGAAGTCACTAAACGCACGGATTTTTGTATGGAAAAAACATTCGTTATTGTGACTCTGCGTTTCATAAATGGCACTTACTTCAAACACGTTTTTAAATTTGATATTTTATAACATAAATGATCGACGCGTCGCTGTCCTGCATCCGAATCTGTTAATTTTAACACCCCTCGTGCGGCGCGCGCGGCTACCTACCCCTTGTAGGTATGGCGCGATTACGGGTTACGTACGTAGGACATTAACAATGGCCACAAGTGTATTATCATAGATACTCAGGATCTTATGCCTAAACATTTGTTTTCTCGCTAACGCCATCTAGTGACGAACTCTTAAACACTTACTATATGCTTTCGCGGCTTTGGCTAGTCCTGTGTGCTGCCATCTCTGCGAGTTGCTGGAACTAGAAACGCCTACTCAATTTGCCTACTTAAGGCCGGTCCAAAAGTTTCTATGGCGTTGGGTATCTGTTACGTTAGTAATTATATTATCTTTGACCGAACTTAACCGAATTTGAAGTAACTACGATACAACCTGACGACTACGCACTTTCAAACAAAAAATAATTTTCCAAATTGGTGTTGGCTTCTTCAAGTAATCTGGAAACAATACAAGTGATATTGAAATCAAATAAAACAATGTTTTACATACCTCTATGTTTTTTCATATTTGTGAATAGAAACAAAAAAGATTGGCAAATTTTGCACACACCTACATTTTTAAAAATAATTTATTACAAACTCTAACCTTGCAAAACATTATCAAAAAAATATCAAAATGATGAACGAAGATTTCCGTATTCAGGACAACGTCTGGGATCATTTGTGTGATCCCTGCTTTATGAATTTTTCATGAAGACAAATACGTTCTTATTTTGCGGAAACTTAACTGAAAACCCGTGCTGAAAACAATAAAGCATTATTAGTTCCTGAAATATTTTAATTGAAAACTCATAGGTAAAATCATATTCCTGGTTTTACCTTTAAGAAAATCAAATGTATCAGAAAAATAATGGAATCTGTCATTAGTTATATTATAAGAGAAGATGTTCAAAAGGACATATCTTACTTACTACAGTTTTCTAAACGAATATTTCTCAAACGTAGACTTGCATTTTATTTGAAATATTTATTGAGAATTGGAGAGATCTAAAAGCCGTTCAAGGTGATTATTCCCAGTAGTCCCCGGGAATGACTAAAAAAGACTGGGGTGAAAAGTAGTACTTATTTTTTTTATTTTTTTTAACAAACAAATTACACAAATTGAGCTAGCCCCAAAGTAAGTTCGAGACCAGTGTTATGTGTAGGATACTAAGCTTTAAAGCAAAAATATTTAAAATAATATTTTTTCGACCCAAGTCAATCTGAAAAAGATCATTTTCCATCTTGACCTGACTGGGCATCGAACCCGGGACCGGTGTGACAGCGTGGCATGATGACCACTAGGCTACAGAGGTCGTCGATGATAGAAACGTGATTGTCTATTTTATTCACCTATAATCATTGCCATTGTAGAAAATCAATCAAAGTTATTGAGTAACAGGATAAAAGTTTATTACAATCAATAATGCCCATGCTCCCATGCTGGTCTGGGAAAAATAAAAAAAAATTAGAATGTACCAGCTGCTTCTCTTCCCATGCAGATCGTAAAAGCCGATCGAGGGAATGGGCAAAAATTCAAATCATGTTAACAGGCGATGCGGCTAGCAACCCATCACTGTATTGATTGCTTTTCCATCTTCTCGCCCACCATGACGCTAAAAGTGGCTTTTGGGTCTTGCGGCCCTGGGCTCTGCATAGAACCGCAAGACCCAAAATGCTCTGTTTGCCCCATTAGGGATAAAGACGTGATAGTATGTATGTGTATAATCATTGCCATTGTAGAAAATCAATCAAAGTTATTGAGCTGTTACATGATCAAAGTTTATTACAATCAATAAATATAAAGTACAAACATCATTTATTTTATTTCTCTTTACATGTCGAAACTCCAAAGTAATGAATTTAATGGTTCGTTGTTATTGATGGATGGGCATTTCATTTGTTGTATTTAAATGATAAAAGAAAGTGTTGTGATAAAATTCTTTTGATGAAATTAAATGGAGATTACAACGATATGTCGATATTTGCTATTTAACAGTGTGTGGTAGTGTTTAAATTATTTATATTTAAAAGGACGGCTCTACAAAGTACCTTTATCAATTAATTATAGGCTGTAACCCTTCAAACGTCGTCATAGCAGACACAATAGTTAAACAATACATCAGACGCCCGCTCCGGGCGTCAAAAAGTGGCCACTTTTGGCGGTTAAGTCGATAATAACTAAAAAGAACTAAAATTACAATAATTTAATGTTTGAAAAAGACGTACTTTAATAATAACCACAGATTGTCTGTCGGTATTTTTTAAGCTATTGTATATATGTTGTGAAATGTTATAAAACGCGATTGGGGGCGCTGCGGTCGCTCGGCGCCCTTTTAAGTGATATAGGTACTTTGTAGAGCCGGGCTTATAGGTAGGTCGTCGAAAAGAAATGCAGACTGCGATCACTGTAGAATTTGTAGCATTCTTAATCTACCCAAATTCTTACTTAACGGCACTGATTTATACATATCATAAAGCAATAAAAAAAAATAGTCTGTATATTGAATAAAATTATTTCCAAAAAAAATATCTGGAGCGATGGAGATATATTAATAGAGTAAAAATTTAAAAAAAATGTCTGTCTAACTGTTAATGAAACTATTTTTGTTATATAGCTGTTAAGCCTGGGCAACATATAGGGTATAATTGATTTTGGAAAATGAAACACCTGATGCAGAGCCATGCCATGATGGTCCCGCTTAACTATAATATCAAAATGACGCCTTAGCAAAAGTAGTTCTGCCTAATGAGCATTTTCATAAAGTCTACGCGAATAAAATCGCGGGCTTCCGCTAGTCTGTACTATACTGTATTATGAAATGAAAAGATGAATGTAGAGCTATCACTGCTATACTCCAGCTTTTACTGCCAATGCTAATACAATTAGGAGATTTATACAGAGCAATATACAATGTAAAGGCAGCTATTACTCAGACCAGAAAGGAAGTATTCGATTACGAAGCGGCCATTGCGTGGAGTAGCCTTATTCAATGAATAGAGGCGTCCGTGGAGAGTATTAAAACATTCAATGTATTACCAATTTACCACAGAGAGGGCATTTTTTAAATTTCTTTACACTCTTTTGTCATTGCTTGTCACGAGATTTAATCGTTTGCCTCAAACTGTGAACTCACGACCTTTTGCTAGCCCTTCATTTCGGAAATCCCTTGACCAATTATGATTATGTATGCGTACCTAATTTCTGTAGATACAGATACATTTTCACGTCTTTTTCCCTAACGGGGTAGACAGAGCCCAGGGCCGTAGGACCCAAAGGCCACGCTTAGCACCTTCATTTCTATAGGATTTTACCAAATTCTCATCGCTCGTCTATCTGAGCCCTATGAATTAAGACATGATTTTAAAATAGTTCATAGCGTTGCAATTATTATCCGTATCTTGACTGAGAATAGCATAACATATATTTTGTGTTACTTTTAGCCTCAGATTTGGCATTGATTTTAATTTTTTAACAATGTTTTTCATTTTGTTTCAGGTAAACAATTTCTACTGATCGGATCGTCTCTTTCGCTCCCCAAGTGTCCGGTATGATTAGTCTCGCTCTCTCTTTGCATTGAAAGTAGGGTTAATTTCCCGTTCCACCAGCAAATTGGATTAGTGCTGCTGAGTGCCCCTTGATCCAATTAACAGTCTGCTTTACAACGGCAATGTTTTTATATGAATATGATTAAATTATCGTGATTTTAAATTCACGCGCCATTTTCATGCCGGCGTTTAATGTTTCATGTTTTATAAATGTATAAGATTTTGGTAGCAAGGATACTGATTTTTCTCGAGAATGATTAAAGAAAACAAAATGAAATTTGTTGTCAGGATTCATCATGTCTTTGACTTTATGGGGTTCATTACATGTTGGTTAACTTTTATAAGTTTTATAACACAAAATAAATGATCAAAAACACCTCTATAAAACTAGAGATTCCAATTTTACCGACATTTAGAAGCGCTTTAAGGTTCAAAAATGTCTATATATATTAATTGAAACTGATACCATAACTTGGCAAATATGTTATATGAAAAATATTCGTTGATAGTTTTTATATTACAAGGGGGTGATGTCGGTTTTGAAAAATGATTAGAACAAACGAAGCTCAGCCATTCTCTTGCTCTAAGTTGGAAACAAAGATCTAAATTAAACTTTGTCTTGTTTCGAGCAAATAAGCTAACCAGACTTTGATTAAAAGAAAAGTTGCAAACGTAAATAATACTAAAGCGACTCTTCTTGAAAATAAAGTTGTACAGCCTGCTTTAATTAAAGTTAATCGTTTTGTAAAACACAGCTAACACAAGTGTTGTTCATAAACAAATTCGAAAGAAAGGCTTGATTTGTCAGTCATCTTGTAGTATTTGAATTTAACCTAACTAGCTGTACCCGCGGGCTTTGCTCCCCGTGGAAATTTCGGGATAGAGAGTACCCTATGTCCCCGAGTCTTAAACTATATCCATACCAAATTTCATCCAAATCGGTTCAATAGTTAAAGCGTGAAGAAGTAACAAACAAACAAATATACAAACTTACTTTCGCATTTATAATATTAGTAGGATAGGATTATATACCTACTACTTCTCTCTTCTACATTCAAAAACTATGAGAATCTACTAGAATATTCACCTCATATAGGGCACCATCCCTAGATGTACTCTTTCATACTCGTGTACCTGCAGCGTGCAATGAAAGGACCCTTGAATGCAGCCCGGCTGAATGCGCCGCGAAATGAACGTTTGCTGAATAGCTAATGCCGGGATGAATGGGCGCAGGATACCAGGGTTTCTACTTCGAGTGTTACTGCCCTCTTTCTCACTTTACTTCGGTTTGAATTCTGTCAACTAGGTATAAGCATGGATGCATGTTTGATAGTACTGCGAAAGTGAAACGGAACCGACACGAAACGATACCGAAACGTAAGATTTGTCTAAGCAAAGAGCTACTCTTCATTCTTAGATTCATATTTTTTTGAGCGTATAAGTAAAGAAATAGCTAGTACCAGGATAAATGGGAGCAGGATACCAGGGCTTTTATATTACTCCGTAGGTTTCTGTCCTCTTTCTTACTTCTTGAATTTAGTATGTTAGATACTACTACCAAGCTGTAAGAAGCTATTTATGTTAAAATTACTGAAATATTAGACAAAGTCAAGCATAAGAAGCGTAAATCCACGGTTTGCAAAATGTGGACCGGTAGACCTTAGTATAGAATTATAAAGAAAAATATAGACTTATTGCTATTTCACTTATTGAAAAGGACCAGTTATTACCAAAGGACCCAATTACTTTACTTACATGAATAAACTTATAGACATGGACACATAATATACTCGAAGGACAAGCAGAAGCTCTTTTTCTCCCGGACAGAAATGTTATTAAGATCATAAAGCGGGGCGTAAACAGATTAAGAGAGCAATATCCACACCGCACCGTCATAATAAAATATGCAATGAAATAACCAAAATAATTACGCCTCGTCACCGTTGTGCAACACCGTGTGTGCCAGAAAACTTGCTCCTGAAAATATTCTGGGCGTCTATTCTTGAAACTAGGAGACAGCTAATTTCAAAAGAAGTATGCTTCTATTAGTAACGAAATCCCAATTCACTATACTGAAAAACGAGTGCCTTTAATAAATAAAAGTTGTTTTACACATAAAAATTACAACATTCTATTTCAACATTCAGCTTCAGTGAGAAAAACTGCTTGAAACACAGCGGACGTTCTTTGACATCTGAGACAGATGTGAATAAAAGCTTTACGTTCTCACTTTAAACCATAAACAGTTGTTCATAAAATAGTTTAAAGAGTTATCTAGGACTTGGTCAACATAATATTTTAAAAGATATCTCCGTTTATTTTCAAACAATTTATTTCAATGGGCAATGTCCTCTAAAAAAATCAAGTATCCCCTTAAATATTAATTATCAGTAGCGATAACGAATCGTGAATCACTTATTGCTAATCCTTCGATTCAAAAATGTGGCTTTTTAAAATATCATTCGATATGTGACTCCTAATTTCAAAAATAGTGTTCTTGCCCTGTTTTTACGTTGCACATAACTTCGGTTAATGGCTAAAGACGCAGCGACGATGGACGTGGAACATAATAGTGTTTTCACACCAATATTGGTGCTGGCAACATGCCGAAGTTATATCCTGTTGATGAAACTTGGGGCTCTTAACATTTGCTGTTGTGAAAAAGGAATTTTCAAAATTGTTTTATACCGGGAGGTACCGGTACAAACGTTCATTCTTCTTGACATTATGTACCGATACCCCCCGGTACATGACGAATTTGATGAATAATGAACATGACCGAAACAATAACTAGTCGAATAATGAGATTGACCTATGTAATAAAACCCCATGGCCCCATAACCGTATTTATCTCTTTTGATGTTCCTTTCACATGGGTGAATCTTCAGATTCGGCATATTTAGTTGATTCCCCTGGCGAAATTTATTTAAACAGTTTTTTTATATGTAATAATAAAAAATAAAATTTTACTCATATATAAACACATATAACGAACAGGCATCACTTTTATCTGAGCGGTTCCAAAATTATAGCAATTTAAAGTTTTTCTTGGCAGGGGAATCAATAAATGACGTCAAGGGAATCAAAATTTAGTCATGATATAAGTAAATCAAGTTTTATTATTAATTTACAGTAAGTAAATATAACTAATCAGCCTTTTGGTAGCATCTGTAAGAATTAATCAGCCTTTTGATTGAAGAAATTGGCACTTTTATCTATAGTGACTCATTAATTATAGAAAAATGTACTGAAAACAACTAAAAGGAAAACTATTCAGTTTTAAAATCAACTACCAGATTATCCTTATACAAATATTTCGGTAAGTACTTACTTAAATAAAAACATCAGTATTGCGATCCAACGCGGAAATGCGGCCAGCGTTCTTGACACTATGCCACTTTTTAGACTAAATTAATAGTTAACTTTTTTCTGTGTGAATATTTGTAAATATGTTATTTTTTTTTTCTTTCTTACTTCAATAAAATATATATATTTAAAAATTATATAAAATCAACAACTAATATTTTTGGTAACGTCATTATCAATTATTTTTGTCAATTTCCACATAAAAAATAACTCAGATCAATCAACTTACATTCAGAAATAATAAGTATTAATTAATATTAGTTTATGATACAATACAGACACACAGACACATAGACAGACCCACATAGAAACAGATATTGATGTCAAACTTATAACACCCTTCTTTTTGCATCGAGGGGTAATAAATGATTTGAAATATATGATAATGAGAAGAAAAATAAACATATTTGTAATAAATAAGATAAAAACCTTTTTTTTTTCACGGAAAATCAGGAAAATTTTGATTTATCATCATGAATTTTGAGTACCCTGGCGCAAATACCAAGGGAATCGACCCCAGTGGAATCAAAAAGTAGAATGTTTTTATCGATTGTGATAAAACCAATAGGTTTTAAACAATAAAAATATAATAAATACATAATAATCATTTCCGCTGTTCCGTTAACATCGGAAAACAATTCCTAAAAAATCTAATGATATTTATAAACGTGATCAGGGTAATCAACGACCTAGTGAAACAAAACCAGGGGAATCAAATATTCGCCTTTGTAATTTCGTCCTGGAGCAACGAATGGCGCAATCTTCCTAAACGATGTTCGAAGTGCTACTAGTAGTACCCATGCGACGACTCGGATGCACTCCTTTAGAATATTCCACTAGGGATTTACGTGTTTTAGTGGCGCGCCACGGGAATCACTGTTTAGTCTCGGACAAACTTTATATTATATTTCTAAATAAATCTGTCATTAATACACATACTGTATATTTTTTTTATATATCAACAACAACCCTGCTAGCGATTTAACTTCACTGTTTATTTTATTTCCGTTCATAACTTAGTGTTTTGTGGGTAAGTTGTTCAGGAAATGTGAAGCGGACGCGCCAGGGTTATCAATATTTTGACCTTTCAGATTTTTTTTCGACCATTTGCATTAAAATAAACACAATAACTATCGTGCCTCAGTTAGATCATACATTATAGTAGCATAAAAAAAATATTATGTTTTCAAATTTAAATACTACGGGTACTTTATTTTTCCAGACAGCGCAAATTGAGCCTCTCAAGATTCACCCACATCTACCTTTACTCAATGACTTAGTCTGTTCATCTCTATATTGGACAATTCTACTAATATTATAAATGCGAAAGTGAGTTGCATATTTGTTTGTTATCATTTCACGCCACAACCACTGAACCTATTTCGATGAAATTTAATTTAGTTTCATACCCAGGAAAGGACAGAGGATAGTTTTTATCCCGAAATTCTCACGGGGAGCTAAGCGCACGGGCACGCTAGTTATATATTTTGTGATAAAAAAATCATAAGACGCAGTTCATCCAGTGATTCCAAATAGTACATTAACCTTTCCAAAACTGTTCCCAATTGGTCTCAGTATCAAACCAAACTCATTCACTTAATTAACTAGGCGCGTCTCCCGCCGGACCACCCTTTAGTTCTAAATTTATTTGTTTCTATCCACTGTACCATCTAGCTAAGGATGGGGGAAATGTGGCCCGACTGCCAAGCCAATTCCGCGGCCTTTTTAAATCCGCTTGGTTGTGTAAAGTATCAAATATTTTTATTTATGAACTGGGAAAGACTACAAAATATCAATAAAGTTTAAAGAAATTATTAAAGCTTATTAAAAAAATTGCCAAATTGTTTTTTTCTAGTAAAAGTGTTTAGCTTACTTTAAGTGCAAAAAGAGAAGTTTATACAAGCATTTCTTTCTTTCTTCTTATACAAGCATTTCACTAATTAAAGTTCTAAATTCTTTTTGAAAATTGAATTAAATTCATTATGACACAGATAGTATAACAAACCTCGATATTTTTTAAATATTTTTGAATTTGGCTTGAATATACCTAATTATATTTACAGTCATTCCAAATTGAAAACATACTCTAAGAATACTACCTTACCATCATTTACCCAGATTAGGCACACCTTGCAATCAATACGTATAATTCCATAGTATTTTCATACGATAAGATGAATATTGGTACCACTATAAATGCTCTGAATAAAACGCTTCTAAACGGCTTTATTATTTTCTGCGTCTCTTAATTGGCCCACCTCTAAGTAGTATTTCCTAGATTTTTTAACCGACTTCAAAAAAGGAGGAGGTTATCAATTCGACTGTATGTTTTTTTTAATGTATGATACGCTATATCTTCGTCAACCATGGACTGATTTTGATGATTCTTTTTTTATTTGAAAGTCTTTACTCCCAAGTTGGTCTCATATTAATTTGGTGAAGACATGATGAAGAACTTTGGGAGATATAGAAGAAACTCCTGAAAGAAATTGAAGTCGGTTGTTTTTTCGGTTAAAAATTTAATTTTTTATGTGTCCCGCTGCCCGTATGTCCCATCCTTGCTCCAAGGAACGTCACTAATCCAGACGAGGAGCGTTTTGCTATTTCGGGAAGACTTGCTTTGTTTATATATTGAACAACTTCATTCAGGTTTATGACTGACGATCTTGTTAATTGAAGTCATTATTTTTATCTGCTTGTATGAGGTGGCGAAGTTATTACGTCTTTACTTGAAAGATCTCTTTGATGTTTTTGTATGTTGACTTTGATCGTACAAATGACTATAAAATATTATCTTGCACTTGAACGTAGTAACAATCATTTTCTTTTTCATCTTTTGAACTTTTTCTACCATTTTCATGTTTTAAATATAATACTTTTGTTGTCATAGTGAAAGCTGTGTGGTTACTAACCGATTTTAAATCTGTTTACGATTTTCTCTAAAACTGTTGAACTGATTTTGATGATTCTTTATCTATCTTCATATTTTCAGTAAGGTATCTTTATATATTTACTACTAGCCGAAGCCCGCGACTTCGTTCGCGTGGACTTTATGTCTCTGGAAAATGCTCATCAGGCTGAACAACTTTTACTAAGGCGGCATTTTTATATCTCTTATAGTTTAGCTGGACCATTATGGCTCTGCATCAGGCGTTCCATTTTCCAAAATCATGTATACCCTATATGTTGCCCAGGCTTAATAGCTATATAACAAAAAAAGTTTCATTCGAATCCGTCCAGTATTTCCGGAGATTAGCGTGTACAAACAGACAAACAGACAAACAGACAAACAGACAAACAGACAAACAGACAAACAGACATACAGACATACAGACAAACAGACAAACAGACGGACATTTTTTTTTAATTCTTACTCTATTACTACGTCTCCATCGCCCCCAATATTTTTTTTGGAAATATATTTAATGTACAGACACACTTTTTTTACTGTTTTATTATATGTATATAGATATAGATATTACTAACATCAAGTGCTTAGAGCTATGTTCATCATCTTCCGAGCGTATTTTCCCAGTTGCATTCCAGTAGTAATGCTTCAGAGCCCGGGGTCTGCTTAGGTAATATTGTGCGGCACTTTTAAGTAGGATGCTAGTCCGCCACCCACAGATTCCGGGTTCTGTCCAGTCAGGGCAAGTATGAAAATTGCCTTTTTCTGATTGTCCTGGGTCTTGTAAGTTTATCTATATTATGTATTTGTTATAAAATATATGTTCTTTAGACAAACCTAAGTTTCGCACGTTCAAAGTTTTGCTTAGTATAGGTACCTATATGAGCTGGAGAAAACTGTTCTCAAGAACCCTCGTTACTGCCAGTGCCTTACTTCAGCTCAGACATAGGGCGGACTCTCCAGCAAAGAGCTCGTTTACTTTTAATGATGGCCTCTATGACTCAGCGGGTTTTTGGTCGTTTCGCCCCACAAACTTTTCGCCCCCTTTGTTAAATTACAATATTTTGAGCTTTATCTTGCCCTGCAAGCATAGCAGAGCAGATACTTGCATGGGCGTGCTTGACCATGATGGAGCATGCGCGTGCATTTCAGTACTCCATACAACGTACCTTAAGCATTCCAAATCAAGTCATTAGCTATCCAGTGAGGGAACGCAGCAAGCGTTCGTGCTACCATGCCGCATGTACAAGATGTCATTTTTTTAAATTTAGCATAGTTTTATTTACCTATTCCTTTCTTTAGGGTTTCGTACAAAAAAACGGAAAAACGGAATCCTTATATGATCACTCGTGCGTTTGTCTGTCCGTCCGTCTGTCATACCCAATTTGCCCTGAATCTACTTTACCAAACCAGGTGAAATTTGGTAGGATGGTGAAATCGTTTGACCCAACAACAAATACTATGTTAATTAATAAATATATATTTTTAGGAGTTCAACTCGTACTTGGCCGTTTTTTCTCAATAAAACATTACACAAGTCCATCATAATCTGTCAGCAATTATTGTTTGGTTATTTGTTTCTTCCACTCGACGCCCCAATAGCTCAGTTTCCAATGGCCGTCACTCATCGTTACTCCGGCGAAGGATTTCTAAATCGCTCCTATCGCGGACGGTCAATTTAATCCAATTTAGCTGCTGCTCCCACTTTAGCTAGATTGGACGGCAGGATATGGATTAGGTGCTGACTTTTATATACGATCCTGCGAATGATTGAGGTCGAGTTTTTTAGCTGCGTAGTCCTTCTCCTCATGTAAACAGATAGATAGATAACTCTTTATTGTACACCAAAAGAATAACAAAGAAATAAATTTACATTAAATGAGTACAATGGGCGGTCTTATCGCTTAAAGCGACCGTGTTTTCAATTTACTTTTTCGAAAGTAAGTATCCATTATGAAACCTCTCCAACCCGTCTGGCCAGCGAGGATAATGTAGGTCAATTTCTTTGGCTGCTCTGGCCAAGTATGGCTCTGGTGGTACAGAGAGGGTTTCGCTCCTGCATTGGAGACAAGAAGATCTGATGATAATGATGAAGTTTCCATTCTTCTTCTTATCGTGTGTGTTAGTAACTAAATAAAGTTTCCATTGAAAAGAAAGTAAATAAATATATCACGGGCTTCGGCCAGTACCTGTAAAATAAAATATAAAATACAAGAAATTAGTTTAAAAGCCTAACCAAGCCACAGACAAATGTCCAACTCTATAAATATTAGTAATCTGCGTTCTGCCATTTCTCAGTCCATAGCTGCCATTAGCATTGGCATGACGCGGCGCTGCTACCGCCATTAGCTACCATGGTTTATCACCATGACACGCAGGAACTCCCAAGTAAAACTGAGCGATTGGACGGAGTTCACATTCGACGAATTACATGGCGAGTTGCTATTTTATTTACTTCCAAAAAAGGAGGAATTTTATTTATTTTATCTATGTTCACCGATTATTCGGAGAATCTGGACCTCGATTCGGAAAATTCTTTTCTGTTTTTTCTATTTCTATTTCTATGTAACCACCTGGTCACATAGAAATTTAACAAAATCTGTTGTATAGTTTGCAGGTGAAGTTGACAAATTATGAAAGAAGTGACGCGTATTAGATTAGCTTAATAGCTAAAAGCTAGTGTTATTATTATGATTTTAAGAAAAGATTTTATTTCTATACTTATCTACAAGAAATATATATATATTTGGTAACTCCCGACACAACTGTGGCTAAGAACCATGTCAATCATATCTGCTTTCAAACAACAACAAAAGCACCTAATTGGTCCATTCGTTTAGGAGCTACAATGCGACAGACAGACACACAGACACGTCAAACTTATAAAACCCTATTAAAACATATCAACCCAATTTTCTTAACTAAAATATGACAAACATAGTACCTGCATATGGATAAATTGATATTGATTACTTAAGACCTTGCTCAGCTATGAAAAAATACCTGAAATAAAAATATTCTACAATATAATATAGCCCACATAGATACACTAAGAGTTAACTAGACAAGGCAGTAGTAAACTCGAACAATGTGAGCTCGTCTTTACCTTGCACTTGCCGTCCATTTTCATTGCGAGTGCAATGAACTCCAATTAAGGGTTTATTTTCCCTTTATAAGCTAGCGTGAGATAAGATAGCGTGCTTACAATGACATAACTTCGAGCAAACTTAAAATTATGGAAACGCTCATTATTCGCATTTGTATTTAAATGAAAACCTACGACTGTACCGAGATTGTATTTTAGTATAATTGACTGTTCTTTTAGATGGAATTTTATTTTGAATTTTCTCTTTTTTCACTGAGAGTGTAATTTGTTTTTATGTTTTCTTTTGTATTCGAGATTCTTGAAAGCTTTTCTTTGCACATTTGCGAAAAACTGCTACTTTTGACAAATGTGCAAGAAAAGCTTTGCGTTCTCACTTTAAACTGTAAGCAGTAGTTCATAAAATAGTTTGAAGGTTTATGCCCCCCGTATAGTTTGAAGGGTTATGTACCAAGCTAGGGCTTGGTCTAGACAAAATTTAATGAAATCTTCGCAAAAATTTTTTTTAAATGGGGCAGCACTGAACCCCGAAAAATTTATGTAAGTATCCCCTTAACATAATACACGCACAGTTTTTTTTTGTCATTGTGCAGACATCTAATTAAGTCCATACTTCTAATTTTATTTTCTAAGAAAGAATGGGCTAACAAAATTTATTAGCCTATGAAAGCTCTTAGTCGTTTTTTCAAACGCAAATGTAATCAGTAGATGTTCGTATTATCATCATCATCAGCTCTTTTTGTCTCCACTGCAGGAGCACCACCCTTCCAGTACTACCAAAGCTATACTTGGCCAGAGCTGCCAGAGGAGTTGGCCTACACTCTCCTCGCTGATCAGACGGGTTAGAGAGGTCCCTTTGGTTTATAAGGTTTGTTTAGCTTGTATTTCCTAAGTCGCCTTCTACGACATCCACGGAAAGTCTTAGAGTGGCCCATAGGTATGAAATTCTGCGCTCTAGAAAAATCGGGTATACAATAAATAATTCATTCTATAAGAGGGCTCACCTGAGAGGCAGTAAAGAGAAGAACGAAAAGTGCATCAGAGCTGGCACACCGCCAGCACATCGGAATAAAAACTGCAGAAACGTTTACAGCTATAAAAATAAATGTTTATTGTTTGCGTCCTTCGTGGAAAGCCATCAGCGTTTAAAGCTTATCTTTATATGTCATAGGGAGAGATACACGGTCTATTAGAAGCACTGTGTACAATTTAATACTGAATTTACGTTCTTGTGTTGTGGTATCCTAGTCTATATATTCTCTCTCTGAATTGATTGCTAAAGTTTCCTTGATGGCAATCATTAGGTGTTTCTCTCTGAGTGCAGTTGGTCGATCACAAACAAAGCAATATTGATTTCCAAACGTAACTTTTCAGTAATCTTCTTATATTTAAGAGCTGGGCTCTTGTCGGTGGAGTGCTTTTCAGAAATACAGTGATCATAATCATTGCAAAATTTCAATCAATAATAATAGGAGTTATGCTCCTATTTAAACTGAAACAGCAAGCTATATCTTCACGGAACAGGACTTCTACGGAGGGACGGAAAGCTTCAGCACCTTGCGTATATACTATAGCGTTCAGTCTCTCTCCCTCGCTCAAGCAAATGACAGTTCTGAGCGCCAGAAAAGGGATAGCAGCATGGAACAGCACTTTTCTATGCTGCTTTGATGTAGCCCAACCCTAATATCTACTATAGTATATGTATTTGTTATAAAATATGGTACCGTTGAGTTAGTATCCCATAACACAAGTCTCAACTTACTTTGGGGCTAGCTCAATCAATATAATTTGTCCCTATATATTTATTTAGCCCACATTAGCTCGGTCTACGATCAAATGTCCGTATTGGCCAACAAAACCGGCACGGCACCCGTGGCCGGTGTCCGGTAACCCACAATCGCCTTACGTGTGTAAAATCTTTTCGGGGTTTAGTAATGTTAACTGACACCTGCGGTTTGCTACCATAGGTTTATTTTAATGAAAACGTAAATGCGTTATGAAATAGTAGATTATTAACCAAGGGGATAAAGCAGTGTCTTCTTTCGCGAGTGACGACTTAAATCGCGAGCGCAACGAAGGACTCGAGGTTTACTCCCGAGCGGAGCGAGGGTGGTAAATACTTAAATCACGAGCGAAGCGAGGGATTTAAGACGAGTCCTAAGTGTAGCGACGGATTTGAGTTCACCCTAGACTAAGACAGCTTTATCACCGAGGAAAATACTCTACTTTTCGTAACATTTGCGAAAAAATAAAGACAATAATAACAAGAGATAAGCATTTTGATCCTAGTGAACTTTAAAATATGAAATTGGTGTAGTTTGGTGTTATAAATGCTCGTTCTCAGACAATAATTAGGTGAAATGTTTAAAGTTGACAGTCATAGTGATATTTATTTGCGGACTACGGTGGACGTCTTTGGACGCCGCCGTCCGCCACTCAATCAGCTATGAAAACCAAAGGACTCGTATAGATTTGTCGCCAGAAGCTCCCTTGAAGCAATCAAAGGACCTATACCAACCTTTGATTGTAAAGTAAGGGTTTGAATGAAGAATAAATAAAGGACTAGTATCCAGAGCCGTAAATCTAGTTTAAAAAAGAACTAAACAGCTGGTGTAAACCATGGGTGTAAACAAACAATGAAATGACTTGATTTAGTTGTTTATTTTATGAAATTTAAGTGGTTTTGTGGATTTTGCAGATGACAGATTACAGAGAGACATGTTGTCGATTGAAAGTCGTTATTTTTTTACGCTTAACAATATAGAAATGATTTCAGTTCAGTATAAATTTCGGTAAGTATTCCAAACTTAAACCACATTCTTCCCCTAGAGGATGAATGAAATTTAGTACAATTTTCTTTCCCTGTTTTTATTCTTGGTCTAGAGGCAGAATGAAATTCAGTACATTTTACTTTCCCTGTTTTTAACAGATTAAAAATGACTATTGTTATGTTTGCTTTTTGTGCAAACTACTACCTATCAAATAATTATCATATGTATGTATACTTAATGATTATAATTATTTTTAAGTACTTTTAAAGTTATCAGTAAGTTTATTTGCTATTAATAATATGTATTGTATATGTATATGTATAATATATTATATATGTATGTATATTGTCTATTTTTATATAAGTAAATATAACTTATGTATATTTTATTTATTATAAGTATTATTGAAGTTTGTAATTGTGTACAATATGTTTATGTTAAATATGCGTTATGTTTAATTAGTTTTGATATTATTTTCCTTCTTGCTTAGTTTCACCACCGTCTTTATCTTTCTCACATTCCTCTCCATCCACTGGTTGTCTGGAAGAGATCGCTTTAAGCGATAAGACCGCCCATTGTACTCATTTAATGTAAAATTTATTTCTTTGTTATTTTTTGTTATTCTTTTGGTGTACAATAAAGAGTTATCTATCTATCTATCTATCTAATGTGACTTTTTTAAGCAAGTGGTACGAATATATTATTAGATTACATTAACTTATGTTTTTTGTGGATGTGGAAGGAACATATCCTTACTAATATTATAAATGTGAAAGTGAGTTTGTATATTTGTTTGTTTTTTACCACTTCACGCTTCAACCACTGAACCTATTTAGATGAAAGATATGGATATAGTTTGATACCCAGGGAAGGGCATAAGTAATTTTTTTATTCCGAAATTCCTACGGGGAGCGAAGCACAGCTAGTCCGTTATAAATTAAACCACGGATTATACTAGATCACTATATTATAATCAAATCAAAATATATTTTTTTTTATTTTTTTTTACTTAATCTAATTTATTTATACTATAGTGATCTTGTATAGCAGTAGTTTTATTTATTACGGGTATGTCCCTTTCACGTTTTATAAAACCAAATGCAATTAACTAACTATAGCAACTAATAAACTTATAAAATAAAAATAATTGATGTTGTGCCAATTAATTGTATGTGTTCAGGAACATTGGGGCAAATTTTTAATTCATTCCTTCATCCATTCACTTATAAACAAAGCTTCTCTTCACTCTTTAACTTGTAGAAGTAAAACCCTTGACATTCGAGTGTTATTCTCATTGGAATTGTAAATAAAAATCCTTTTGTTTCGTAATTAATTCACTGTGGTCTTAAGTTAATTACATTTACTTAATTAATTATTACCTAATAGTTTGACCCAGCCCTGTCCTTTTAAATTACGCTACTTAGAAATCAAATTATCTTATCTATTGGTTTTTTATCCTTTAAGTTTTGGTAGCAAGTTAGCGACTCTATCTATTAAAATACCTACCATTGGTGTTATAAAAAGGAATAATTCTATGCCTCCCATACAACAGTACGAACTCCATGAGGAAGTTTCCAACTAGTCAAATCAGGCACTTTTTTCTAAAGGTCAAAACAAACATTTTCTATGGGATTTGTATAAAATAAAGACTAATGACGTCATCGTTTCTTGGAATCAAATAGCGTTGTTAATATCATTTTTCTCACAATCATTCATTCATTCATTCTTTTTAGCCGCACAACGTCCACTGCTGGACATAGGCCTCTCCCAAAGATTTCCAAAATGACCGATCTAGAGCGGCTTGCATCCAGCGCCTTCCCGTGACCTTGGTCAGGTCGCTGTTTTTTCCCGCAATAATAAATCTTAAATCACGTTTAAAAATGGACCGACATTATTTTTTGACTTTTTATCATTGCCAAATATTTTATTTTTGATCCAGGAAACTTCCTAATTAGCCTGTTCGGTGAAATTCCAAGTTATGAAAAATAATCAATTGTCAAAAAATATTGTTGTCGTTCAATATCATGGTCTTCCCACAATGAAGATAAGTAGCAACTTAGGTTAGATAACCTTGTAATAGACAACGATTACGTTACCTAACGTTACGCTGTTTTGTTTGAGACGTTAATTTCGATTTTCGGCACTCCATGTGAAAAAACGAGTTAGAAAAGTTTGGGCACACAACTTTCACCATTTAAACTTTAAAAGGTCAATATACCATTTGCCGAGGTATTATGCGAAGATCTTGAAACTGCACTTTACATGTCGTTAAATATTCCGAATCTCGTGAAAGCCACAATAGAAATATTTTGTTTACCTTCTGTTTTTATGCAGACTTGTCCGACTTTTTACAAGGTTTCTAAATTCGACTTTTGTAGACAGCTAATGGCGCCATCTAATATGGTTTAGCTCTTTTATGGGTGACAGGTTTTATGGGCGCAAACCTAGGGATGTCGACTTTTAGATTTTGGAATTCCAGTCTTAAAACATAGGTAAGTATGTAAATACCGTTATAGGTTCATTGGAAGGGATTAGTTGCTGCAAAGATAAGAGCTTAGGCTCTTTAATGAGAAAAAGAAGAAGTATGTACAAAGTTTTTAAATGACAGAATTCTCTTGACAGGTATTCTTTAAATAATCAAATTTATACAACGTGGAAGGGACATACCCAAACCACGGGCTATACTAGATCATATTAGTATAATAAAATTAAAATAACAATTAAAAAAACTAAAAAAGAAAAACGACATTTCCATATTAAAGTGTGCAGCCGCTTGTGAATGTATTTTTTTTTGTTTTTGACTGTTATTTTATTATATATATGTTGTATATTTACTTTCAATACTCTAGATTCAAAATTAAATAAATAGGCAAGAAATATTATTTGTACTAGACTTTTCTGGAATTCCTTTAAGATAACAATGAAATATTCGCTCACTTTGCATAAAACTGGCGCTATCTCCCTAACGTTTAAATCATCGAGGGTCTTCAACTTACTAATTGTTCGCCCTTCAAAGGTCCAGTCGCAGACCCTTACCCTTTTGATGAAGCCTCTTTGACTTAGCGATATTCCATTAAAACTTTATTACTAGTACTTATATACCTATTCGTGCATACTTCTGTCTGAACTCTACACTCTGATGATGAGCGCTTATTTGCCTAAATTTCACAAGGGTACATGACACAGCGATGATTTATTTATTTAATCGTTATTGCACAAAAAAAGTGTACAAACAAAGAATTTAGTCAATCACTGGCCCAAGTAGAGAAATAATTTGGGTGGTGCGATAAAATGTGAGAACTATGTAGAAAAGTATAAATTAAATGCCTACAAGAATATAATATTGATACAACCACCAAACTTCCAGACAAATTTATAAATATAAATGCAAAGGGCGATTTATGTGTATCATCATTGTATGGCAGTCGTCAAGCTATGTCAGATGCTTATGGCAGCATGAAAAATTGACTGCCACCATTGTTGGCCACTTACACACACGAAAAACTAACTAAGTATGTAATTATCTGGTAGCGTGCAGGCGGAGCTTTCACACCACTTTCAAACAATGCATCGATTTTCAATTGAGTCGTCTTTGACATTGACCAAGTACTTACTACCGAATGAACTCATTTATTATCTCTAGAAGACACGAAATAAAAAATTCAGCTACCGCTTCGAGCAAATTAAAAAAAAACCCGATTGTCAATCAACGCCATCTAGTTATGAGAAGCGGTATCACTAGATGGATATCCGTAGCGCCATCTTTTATTTTCTAGAGAAAGCCCTGACTTTTAAGCGATAACATCAATAACTTTTAAACGACCTAACTGATTTTCATCAAACATAGCTAAGAACCATTGGAAGGGAACTTGCTTTTACATAAAAAAACGCTTTTCATAAAACATAGCTAAAAACCACTGCAAGGGAACTTGCTTTCACGAAAAAAACGGCATCAAGATCCGTTCCGGAGCTACAATGTCACAGACAGACATTAGCGTCAAACTTATAATATATACCTCTTTTTCTCGGGGGGTTAAAAACAGTTTAAGCTTGCCCTTTAACTTTAACTTTTTCTAAACCATGTCAGAGGCCTTTAAGGCGGTTTAAAAACTCTGACACTAGTGTTAGTCACTAACACACACGATAAGAAGAAAAAGCTTGCCCTTTATCAAAAGTGGTCCCCATATCCAAAATTCGTCCGTCTATTATGTTTTTTATTCTTGTCTATGCGAATCATTTGACATTCGTTTTAACAGAGTTTCTGCCGGACTGCAGTCTGCGTACATTCATTACTTATTGTCTTTTCTTCTTTGAAAAATAAAAACCATTAGCTTCTGTGCCATAAATTCTGAATAGTTTAACATAAATTATTATCTAGTCTATTCAAATATTCGCTTTATATTCAACTATGGCAATGAAATAATTAGTATTCGACCACGTGATCTCACGACGTTCATCAGAAGATATGGTTTAGTTCATATTGGGCGAGGAGGTACTAAACGAACTCGACTTTTTCTAAGCAATTGCAACTGCATCTATAGTATCTCGGATTGCATTAAAATTATTAAATAACTATAAAGGGACAAATAACACTGATTGTACTAGCCCCAATGTAAGTTAAAACTTGTATTATGGAATACTAACTCAACGTAAGCTAAACTATAGTTGTAATAAATACATATAAATAAATATTCGAGACCCAGGATAATTTAAAAAATCGAACCACCGTATCTCTTCCTCTCTATCTTAGAGACTAATAGTGATATAGGTTATACAACACTAATAATTAGTTACAAAAGTAGTTTTACGAAGATGTATCTGTTTCAAAATATAAGAGTTATGAGCAAAATTACTGACTACTCGTACTTATAACGGTTGTTTTAGCTCTACAAACGTTTTATTGCGCATTTATCAACAGAAATCAATTTTATCTATGCGTCAACTCGATAACGCATCACTTCGCCTATTCAGTGGTGAAACTACTCGCCCAACCTGAACCTTCCCTCATCAGGGAGACGACAATTAGGAGTAACTTGACGCCCATTAGTGGGCGAGGCGCGAAATGTGCTCATTACCACATGCAGCTGCTGCCTTGCAACACTACACCTACAGTTGTTAATTTATACCTAGTTGTTGCAATGGAAAGCATATTATGCTTTCTTTTTAGAAGGCGCGAGCAGTGTCATACTGTCTTTATTACTCACTTGCTGCACCGCAGTGTTACCCGCGCCTAAAGTAATCCAGGGTGTTAGCTTCCTGCATACCAAATTTTATCACAATTGGTCCAGCCGTTTGCGCGTCTGTCTGTCACCAGGCTGCATGTCATGAGCCGTGATAGCCACAACTTAAGAGTCCCCTTACCCTAGACTTCTCCATACAAACGTAGTCTACGTTTAATTTTGAAACCACATGTCAGATTCCGGTAAAAATTGGTAATTGTAAAGAAATTGCAATTATCTAGGGTTATAACTGGTTTCCTATTGTAAAATTATTTTAGACTTAGAAGTTTCCCATACTAATGGTCAAAAATGATATAAAACACTATATTCTATTTCAAGTTCATATTTTTACAGTCGTAAACTAGTTATAAACCTAGATAATTGCAATATCTTTGAAATTACAAAATTTTGCCCAAATCGGATATGTCGTTTTGAAATAAAACGTAGACTACGTTTGTATCGAAAGTTGTATTTTGGTCTAGGGTCGGGGGACCCTTAATTCACAGATGATGTATTTATGTTGCCGCTGTAACAACAAATACTAAAAACAGAATAATATAATAAATATTTAAATGTGGTTCCCATACAGCAAACGTGATGACGAATCTATTGTCTATCTATATATGTATTGACAACCTCCGTGGCGTAGTGGTTACCAGCTAGTCCGCCACCCAGAGGTCCCGGGTTCGATCCTCGGTCAGGGCAAGTTGGAAATGGCCTTTTTCAAATTGTCCTGGGTCTTGGATTTCTATCTATATATGTATTTGTTATAAAATATAGTATCGTTGAGTTAGTATCCCATAACACAAGTCTCGAAATTACTTTGGGGCTAACTCAATCAGTGTAATTCGTCCAAAAAAAAAACACATATGGAAAACGGAGTCTTAATAGAGACGGATTGCTTTAATCCTACAATTTTCAGGATAATAAGTATCCTATGTGTTTATCACGGTTATACTTATCTAATCTACGTACCAAATTTTACTTCAATCCCGTTTTAGCGTTAAAGAGAAATAAACATCCATAAAAACGTTCATAATATTAGTAGGATTCTATAATGTTATGCAATTTTACTTCTGTAAACATATTTCAAAACCAATTCAAAGCCCTTGAGAAGCAATCAGCACAAGTGTCGTTTACAAAGACGAGAAAACCGATACAATACAACACAATATTTGTTGCTTAAACAATACCTTTATTTAACAATGATACTACCTACTAATTACCTATTTTAAACTTATCTAGGTAAGTGCTTTTCTTTAAATGAAGTATTTTTTTTATATAAATTGATACCTTAACTGATATATTTATTTAAAAAATTAATCATAATTATACGGAGTAAGCTACCAGTCTAAAGAGTGCTGACTTTATGAATTGGATGAAAAAAAAAATGGACTTCCTTTTTTGTTTTTATTATTTGTCATAGGTATACATTTTTTGCACACAAATTGTAGCCTATGTCACCTGGACTATAATGACGACTCAAAGACGAATCAACTGACATATCATTTAAAAAAAAAAAAAAACATGCGATTCGGATGCTACGGCGGAAGCCGGAACAGACATACATACTCACATACGTACATAGACTGCTAAAATCATTACCCTTCCTCTTGGCTTTGCCGTAGTTGGGTAAAAATCTAAAAATCTGACTCCTTTGGGCACTAACAAAAAAGCAGTCTTTTAGTATTGTGCTAGTATTAAAGTACTCATATGCAAATAGATATAGGTACGAGAAAATATTAATTGCTACGAATTGGCTACGAAATTACTCGTACGCTACGGTGCTACGAATCGGCAGATGCTACGGTTTCTCGTAGCTTCTCAACGAATAAAATAAATTAAAGATACTATTTCTTTATATGAACACGTCCATGTATTTTTGCCGTAATGTAATTTATTCATCAACATGATGCCTAAAGATAATTTAATCCTCAAGTGGAGAAATAAAACGTGAAATGACGTGACGGAAATAAACGGTTAAAATAAGGTTTATTTTTCACGCAATGCCTTCAAAGTTTAACCTAGTAATGTCAGAGTTGCGTGTCACCAAACTTTGTTGGTCACTTTCACTCTTTGATGTTAGGTAACACTTTTTACTATGATAAATTACGAACAATTTAGCTTCTAGGTTAATTTTAGTCGATTTCAACACGATTTTGTAGTAGTTTCTGATAAGTAAAATTATTCAGCTGGTATTTTTAGGGTTTTGTTACCAAAAGTTGAATATGGGACCCTATTACTAAGACTCCGCTGTCCTTCCGCCCGTCTGTCTGTCAGTCACCAAGCTCTCATAAACTGTAACCGTCTTATTATAAAACGCAGGCTAACTTTGTGACTAGGTTTAAATCATTATTCGACAAAATCAAGTTGACATTTTCAGATGAGACATTGGCATATTGCTGGATGTCAACTTGATTTGGTCGGATAATGGACTAAACATAGTAACAAAGTTAGTCTGCGTTTTATAATAAGACGGTAATAGTTCAACGGTTGTAATTTTCAAAGATGATGATAAATACCTAAAACAGAATAAAATAAATATTTAAGTGGGGCTCCCAAACAATTGATAAAAAAAATTATGATGGTACGGAACCCTTCGTGCGCGAGTCCGACTCGCACTTGGCCGGTTATATTTCATATATTTTTTTACGTAGGTACTCATCCTCAAAACAACTTCTTTCGTGTATGAGTACAATCGGCTCCAACACAGCTTTTTCTTTCATTAAAGGATATAAAAAACGAAGGATATTATAGACGAGTAGGTATTTAAAAAAAAAGAAAAATACTTTATTTGCTACATGGAATTTGGAAATCCTTGGAAGAGCCATAGCTCTTCATAATGATGATGAAACATAGAGTAATGCATTAAAATTTATGACATTTGACATGCAAAAGAACAAGGCAGCCAATGTTTTGACCTTAATATTGATTCAGACAGATCTATCACCTATCTTACCTATCTACGAATCCATATGCCTTTACCCAGCATCTGGGTCAGGGACTCAGGGTCTCATTCCATTCATATCCTCAGACGTCACGAAGCGATAAAACCAGCCTGCTACTGCTTAATTGAATAACTGATGAGGGTCATCAAAGCCCGATTGGTCTAATATGATTTGGACTACTTGAATATTTACTTAGCTAATTTGAAGAGGAGTCAGTGGTTGTAACTTTGCACTTTGATTGATATATACAACGTATAAAGGACGTACCCGTAATAAATCGAACCACAGACTAGATCACTATAGCATAATAAAATTAAAATAACAGTCAATAAACTGAAAAAAAACGACATTCCCTCCCATACAAATTGTCTAGGCTGCACACTTCAGTATAGAAATGCCAATTTATTATCATTATAACTACTATACTGATCTAGTATATAGCCCATGGTTCGATTTATTGCAGGTATGTCCCTTCCACGTTGGAAATGATTGATATACGAGTACCTCCCGAGATTTATTGAGCAATAATATGGTAATAGAAAATTAAGGTTGTAAATTGGTTGTTAATTAATTAAGTTTGCCCCCGTATTTCTTCAGGCCATTTTGGGTCAAAATTGTCACGCAATACCAAAGCTATGGAAATACATAAATACAAATTACGCTACTATCTTTTACAGGTCAAATATATCTAAATGTATGAATACATATATGTATAATAAAACAGTAAAAATCTCGTGCCTGTACATTTGATAAATTTATGAAAACATCTTTGTGGGCGACAAAAAAAGTAACTGAACACAAAGAAGAGAAAGAAAGTTTGTCTCTCTGTATGTACGTTTTAATCTTCAAAACTACTGAATGGATATTCACGCGGTTTAAGGCTTTGTTTCATATGAATCTGACATCAAGAAAAAAGTTGTTATCACTTTTAAATTTCACGCGCAGTTGCGGGCACCAGCTAGGTAAGTAGGAAAGATAAAAGAAGAAAATCTTAAACAGAATTGCTTGAGGAAATTAAGTATGTACTTAATTTAATCTGAACATATTTTTTTAAAAGAATTGTTTAAAAAAACTTGAATGCTGATTTGACGACATTAAAGTAAACCCACCGCACCGTGGACCGTGCCAAGAACTGTGCATTTCTCTCGCACACAACTAAATGGAAATGCTGCCAGAATCTTTATTAACTTACGCTGCGCCAGTTCCCAATAAGTCAATATCCACCTCTTTGTTCTACACCGTAACACCGCCTGTGATAAAGACATGTGGCCATTGAAAAGGAACGTCGCACATCAGCTCACATTAGCCAAAGACAAAGCTGAAGAACCAATGTTCTCAATTCTCATTGTTGATGCCACTAGAAACTTAGTACGGGTGTATAGTACGCGTGCGCACAAACCAAGGCCACGCGCCGCGCCTCAGTCTTGCCGAGGCAGCGCCGCGGCCGCCTGTCCGGCTGCTCTATGTACCACGATGCGGGGAGCCGCAGTGTCCGCCGCGTAAGCCCGACCCCAGTGCCCCACACCAGCCCAAGCCCCAACCCAGGCCCAGCACGCAGGGCCACCCTAGCCTCCGAAGCCCCGCGGGCGCTCCGTTTCAGTCTTGTAATTGGATTTATCGTTCAATAAGCAACATTCAGATTTGATTGGCGAACGCTTTCCGCTTCGATATTGCAGCTTGCTTCTCCACTTCCTCTAGGAGGCTCTAGTAGTTTGGATGTAGCGCTTTATATGTTTTCGTGTATTTTTATCAGTGCGATATGAGGACTTACGTAACGGTATTACGGAATCATTGGTGCATTACGATGCGATAAGATACATGCGTGGATTAGGTGCAGCGGACTGGCTGTGAGTGCTGGTATCTGGACATGACTTGCTGGGAGAGCGTAGGACTGCTGGGCCCGTGCGCGCTACTCGCTTCCTCCGACCCTAGGGTGAGTCCTCTACCCGTGGTATCGCATGGTTACGGTAACTTCGTAACGTAACGTATCATCCAGCAAACCCTCAAACTATTTCCTTTATTTAAAGTTTTCAACCTATTGCAACTGACCCTTGAAATTGTTACGAACTTATTTTCCGAATCAGTGAACCATGATTCGCACTGAACTTTGTACACTGGTTTTAATTTCATTATAATAGTTTCGGGTGACTGAATTAAATATATTTTTCTGTCATTCGCTGACTATATATTATTCAAGTAAGAACAATACTAATTACAGGTAAGGGAGTAAACAAATATTTTCTTCAATGTGGTATAATTGGTAAACCCAGCTGTCATTAACTAATTTCTGCATTTCACTTCAAAACATCTTAATTACCAAAATATTTACAACTCATTAAAGTACAAAATATTTAGAAAAGTCATCTTCAGCTCAGTCGAGATCGAGCGTGTGACTACAGCTAACAACTTCTTTTTCGTGCATGAGACACGTTTAGTCAGTGAAGTGCTTTAACCACAACTTAACCGAAATGGTTTCTATAGTGCTTTTAACTACAGAAGAAGTGCTCCAAAGAAACGGTTTTTGGCATTGTCTGGATAACGTGTGGGTGACTGAAGAGCTGGAACCTTTCGAGGAAGTGAAACCAGAACATTTATTTATCAAACCTCTCTCAAGGGACATTTACTATACCAAATTCCCAGATATACCTAGAAGTGAATCGGAAGATGAAAATTCATTAAGTGTTAACGGATTTAGACTCAAACATCATCAGTGGAAGACTAAAATTATTGTCAGAAGATTCGAAGCACAACGTAGAAATTCTGTGCAATCTAACTCTAGCGTTCGTTCTGCAAACAGCAATGCATCAATCAATGATGCATCAAGAAGAGCTACTTCGGTTGAAAATACAAACTTGAACTTTAATAATACAGTCAGTTCTAAAACAGACGATGAAAAAGTTCGTGCTTTCTTTCAACGCCTACTACAAAGTGTTCCGCCTCCGCCTTTAGAAGATACTCAGCAAAATAATACAGAAATAGACGATTCTATTGTCCAACCACCTCAGGAAGTGAAAAGTTTAGATGATATTGATGTACCAGATTATGCTGACTTTGAAAGAGATAAGATTACGCAACCTAATGCAGAAGTGAACGATAATCCTGGTACTTCTACTTTGAAGAGACCTAAAAGAGTTAGTTTCAACTTGGGTTCCCTAAAGCGTGATGGCAGTAATTCTTGGTACGAATCTATATTTGGTGTATCAGATTTAATGGCACAAAACGACAGCTCTCGCAGCATTGGGGATGAACTTAGTCGTCATAATTTGGAAAATAACAATGAATTTGATAATTTGAATGATTCCGAATACTTCGCGTCTTGGAGTGAAATAATAAGTGAATGCGGAGTCAACGGCAGTATTTTAAGAAATGAAGAATGTTCTGTAGAAGAACTTATTAGCAGATCTCACTGCGTTGAATCTCAGACAGATTTGCCTAGCGATGACGAAGAAGAAGAGATTGGATACGCTAGATTTGCGATATACAAAATACATCAAACACTAAAAATCGAAAAAGGAATGATTGATTCGTCGCCTTTAAGAAATCTTAATGAAGAAGATAGTGAAGTGGAAAGTCAACACGTTAAAACGAGTACATCATTCCGTGGATCGCTTTATCGTTTAGCGCCTAATGATCTAGATAAATCGGTAAATGTAACGAATTTTAGCTAATAAATCGTCCTAAATCCAACAACTGTTTATTTTAGTCGGCTTTCCTTGTTATTGTTGGGCGCTGTAGGTATATAATTTTTTACTTATGTATCTGTTTATATGGATAACTTTATGATATTGATTATTAATGGGGTTTTTTTTGTTTTAGCCTCCTGAAAACGAATTGCAGAAGAATTCTGACCGCGTGCTTTCTGAGCACGAGCTTCGGGTACAAAGATCGCTGCAGAAGCTCAATGTTCCGGAATGGTAAGTGCATCTTAATTCTTAGGCTCGGCGCAAACGGACCACCAAAAAACGCGGCCACCGACCACTTTCATACTAATTTAGTGGCCGCTACCGGCGTCACCGTGTGCGGCGAGTCCATACAAAATGTATGAAAACTACAGGAAAGTGGTCGGTGGCCGCGTTTTTTGGTGGCCCGTTTGCGCCGAGCCTTACTAGTAGATATTACTTTAATGGGTATAGTTCCTTCTAACAGTAATTTATGGCGCACTCTAAACGATTAACTATTATTTCCATCATCGTTTTCATGTAATTTATCGTCGCTTTGTAATTTAGAATAGAGCTTAGTGTGTGTAGTTATATGAAAAGATGACTGTCTTATTATTTTTTGCTTTTCAAGCAGTTCATTACTATATATTGTCCGGAAACCGTTTTTATTGTATCGATAAGATTTTCTACAGATTATAAGTTAGTTCGTTTTTGAGATTGGGGTCAAGTTATTTACATGAGCACGGATTTCTTTAGTAAACTAAGTAAGTAGGCTAACACGGATATGACCAACCAGCTGGTAAGAAACACCATGCGCGTTACCGATCTTGTAGTAATATTATTTTTGAATTAATATAACTTTTGAAAATCCTCGTCTTACCTAAACAAATTAATTTTCCATACAAAAAACCCGTTCGTTTAGTGAGTTCAAATTTGAAAAGTAAATCTATAAATTTCGAGACTTGCATTATGGGATACTAACTCTACGATACTTTATTTTATAACAAATACATATTTATATAAACATCCAAGACCCAGGACAATTTGAAAAAGGCCATTTTTGAAATTGCCCTGACCGAGGATCGAATCCGGGACCTCTGGGTGGCGGACCAGCATGGTGACCTCTACGCCACGGAGGTCGTCAATAAATATAATTTAATTTAATTTTTACTATAGTTAAATCTTAACATATCTCATAATGTAAGTCTTAGTCACTTTGTTCTGATTTCACACTATTGTTGACGGCAAATCTTACAGCTACTTAAACGTTACTTGGAACTGTAAATTTAAGCAATTTTTAATTATACATCAAGCATTATCGAAAGCATTATTGAATGATACAATATAATTATTAAAGTTTTCAACTAACTTTCAAAAAGGAGGAGGTTATCTATTCGTAGCGATCTTTTTTTTATGTATGTTCACCGATAATTCTATGACGCCTGGACCAAATTGGAATTTTTTGTTTGAAAGGGTATACTTTTGAGGTGATCCCAAAATTTTTTTTTCAAAATTGGTAACGTAGTTTGGGGGTTAAGTCGGTTTTGAAAAATTGTGGTAATCTTTCAACCCATTTTGACAAAATTAATGTCACCAAAGAAACAGTATCTGTCTTCAGCCTTTGCACAGCGAATACTTACATAACTCATATTGTTCTCGCTAACTTCTCACGCTCTCGTCGCTCGGCTGGCCTTTGTTAATTAAATGCTAATTGCAACTCGTGCGTGTGTGACTTGTCAACCGAGTAATCTTTATGAGCCTCGTATGAGACAAAGTCTTTTGCTTTACATGTCATTGAGTTCAGAACAATCGTTTTGGATTGAATATTTACCTTTAGGTAGATCAACGACTAAGTTTGTGGAGTAAGCTAGCCCCAAAGAAAGTTCCAGTCTTGTGTTATGTGATACTAACTCAACGATATAACATTTTATACATCCATACTTATATATAAAGCTGAAGAGTTTGTTTGTTTGTTTGTTTGAACGCGCTAATCTCAGGAACCACTGGTCCGATTTGAAAAAATCTTTCGGTATTAGATAGGTCGTTTATCGAGGAAGGTTTATAGGCTATATTGCATCACGCCCGCGACTTTACTCACGTGGTAAACGCGGGCGAAGCCGCGCGCTGCCTCTAGTATATAGATAAACGTCCAAGACCCAGGTCAATCTGAAAAAGATAATTTTCCATCTTGACCTGACATTATAACACCACCAAAAAGTTTATTTAGTTTTAGAAGTGCGAGGCTCAAAAATTTTTAAACTGTTATTTTGCTTTAGGCAGTTTAGGGGTTATCGTAAAAACCTGTGGGGGCCAACATATATTACGTGAAATTACGTCAGAGCGCTAGTGGCTGGGGGGAGGGAGATCTTGCCAAACGTGACGAACCTAATAAGTGGACAGCCTTTATCTAGATAAGCTACTACTAATTGAAAATACGGTACTAAATGGTATTGCACTTAGTGCATAGTGCGTACCTAAAAAAAATATAAAATTTGCGAATAATATTTACACAAGTTTTAATCTTGTCATTCTAGATTAGTCTTGAAGATGACAAGAAAAACTTGTGTAAATATTATGTCAATCATCATCATCATATCAGCCACAGCAAGTCACAAGGACATAGGCCACCAAGGATTTCCAAATATTGTCAATATGATGCGATAATATGTTAAAATTTCAAACCGGAATTCATTTCAACGACCAGATTTTATCGAAGCGGTGTCAGTTTCCATACATCGTATCTGGATGCAATTTTGGTATTGTGCTTTTAAATTTCGATATAAAATGAACTCAACTTTACCACATTTCACAGGACCTAGTATGATTTTTAAATGCTTTTGCACGCGGGTTCAGCGAAATTATTTTCTATAATATGAGCAAATTACAAAGGTTTTTCTAATTCCTTTATATAATCTTCCTATTATAAGTCTGAAATAAGACCGATTTGATGTAGGAATTCAATGTACTAACAGCGAAATATATAAATACAAGCTGTGCCCCCGGACTTTACTCCCCATGGGAATTTAGGGATAAAAACTATCCTATGTCCTTCCCTGAGTCTCAAACTATATCAATACCAAATGTCATCTAAATAGGTTCAGTGGTTGAAGCGTGAAGAGGTAACAAACATAAATATATATAGTTGGGAGCTACCTATGTGGTTTAGGGTAAAGGGTATTTCAATTCGGTAGTAAGTCAGAAAAATGGCTTGATACAAGTCTAGAAACTACCTAGGCAACGAAAGGGCGTCCTTACTCCGAAACCGCCAAGCCAAATTGAGCATTAGCATCATTTCTTAAAGCGGGGTATTGATATTTTAATAAAGAATTTTTGAAGTAAGGTCTTTTATATCTCATTTTTGAAAACGTATATGGCTAGATTCCATCAAAGCTGAGCAGATCTGTGCGGCGATACCATCGCCAGCTATTTCGACGTACAATAACGAGCTCTATTGATTGTTACAAGACCACGCAGCTCCAAACTGCTTCTGTAGAGACCGATCCTAAGCCTTCTAACAGACAAAGTCTTCAACAGTTATATACAGGTATAATAATATAACAGGTGTATAATAAAACCAGGTAGCTATTGTCTTCCCGAAAAAACCTAAAACTACGTTACGAATATCACGATAAGTTTTTCTTTATTAAATTTTGGGGACTTTCTTAATTAGTTATTAAATATAAAAAAAATACTAACTTTCATATCTATTTAGTATTTTGTGTGGTTCATTTATTTAGTTTATAATTTTGTATATTTATTGAAGTATTAATTCATAATTGGTTTGTTAAGTTAAAAAATGCATTTAATACGGGTAATTTAATCTAACACTGTGGCAACACTCCCTACTGATGACGTATTCTTCCAATCACGTAACCAGCTGTCACGGGAAGAGAATACCAAAGTGTATTAAATATCTGCAGAACAACCGAACGATCAGGGTCAAAATATGTTTTCAGGTACAAGAATGCGCCTGCGCCTCGCGAGGGCTTCCTTCTCCGCAAGCGTCTGTCTGACGCGTCGGCCTCAGCGACGCGATGGAGCGGGCTCAACTCGAAGACCACGTCTCTCGGCAGCCTCGGCGGTGCTAACGTGCAACCGCCACCACCTCAGCTGTCTCCACACACGACCAGCTTCGGACGCTGGTCTACCAGCAGACTCAACTCGAATCAAGTAAGTTTTTTATTTTCGGGGCTATCTACACATTACTTACGTTACAGGGTAAGTGAAGTGGCCGCAAGCCAAAATGCGGGAAAAAAGCGTGACTCCTTGTCTCGCTTTTTAGGAAGGGGCCATTTGAGGATTCGGCGGAAATTCCTTGAAGAAAAGAAGAACTCCCAAAAACAGCTTTGCCGTTCCGAATAAAGGAATGTTTAAATTCAAAGTTATGCCCTTCGGTTTAACTAACAATAATTTCCAATGGAAGAGGTATTATAAAAATTCGTTATCTTTCCATTCCAGACTTCTCCGTGCTCATCGACGCGCAGTAGTATCAGGGGCACCAGTCCGCTGTGCTCGCCTTCTGCCCGCTCTTCTTTCAGCGCGAGGCAACCCTACCTCGGTTGGCGGAGTCAGGAACGACTGAACAGCACCCCGCGAACGCCACACGAAAGGTATAATCACTAAAATACCTATAATCTCTATATAAAAATCTGTAACATTTTTTTTCCCGAACCAACGTTTGAAGTACAATTTTAGAAAACTGCCAACCCTGTTTACACTTGTAACATTTGAACGTAGAGTACTGGTCGTAGGAGGCGCTGACGCCATCATTCTTCTTTTTCCCATTATCTCTTATCATAATCACCATTTATTTGAGAACAATTAATTATGATGATAATTACTTTTAAAATTCATGTAACTTTCAGCGAAGTACCTAACTTATACATACAGACAGCTAGTATAGGTACCTCAGCCAAGTTTTTAAAAGATCAATAACAGGTCTTTTTAGTCTTCACTGCAGGAGCACGACCCTCTCAGTACTACTAGAGCCATACTTAGCCAGAGCAGCCAAAGGATTTTACCTACACTCTCCACGCTGGCCAGACTAGTTGAGTGAGGCCTCATGATGTTTATAAGCTTTGTTTAGCGTATTTCCAAAGTCACCTTCTACGACATCAACGGGAAGACTTGGAGTGGTCCTATTCTACTCCGCCAGAAAACACACGGCATCAATTATTGACACAAATCCCAAAAGTTGCACTACAAACTTAAGCATCTTTATTAATTTCCAGGCTAGCATCATCCCTTCTCCAGCAGTCAGCTTCTTCGAAAGCCTCTGAGGAGATTCAGACGTCCATAAAGGAAGTGACGTCAGCGATAGTCCACTACGTGTCCGGTCTCGAGCCAGCCAACGGGGACATCGACCGGCAGCCCTCGCCGCGCTCCAGCCAGAAGCTGTACTGGCTTGAGAGCTCCTTCGTTGGTGAGACATCATGTAATTATGCATCATCATCATCCATTTCATCTTCAAATTATTTTCAAGCTGGTCTGGTAAAAAATAATTCGGCAGATAGTGTCTCTTTAGGTACAGAATATACCTATACAACGTGGAAGCGTAAAAAATCGAACAATCGCCTATACGAGATCTATACTATACTTGATAGTATAGTATAATGAAAATAAATCATAGTCAAAATTTAAAAAAAAATGCATTTTCATACAAGGTTGTGCCGGTCGGTGCCCGGGTTCGTCCACGTTGTATAAAAGTACCTTCTGCATTGGATGACACCTCCCTTATATTGGACCGTTACTCCGTCAAATAATTCCATAACCGTCCTATATTTATGTCAAACCAAATTAGACTCTATCATCTTTAAGTAACGCTCAATGTTGCCTGACACGTAGAAAGTCTACTGATGCTCGTAGCAGTAGCGTAGAGTGTATGTAACACTATTCCTATCGGATTAACTAAATAGAACTGCAATCAATATATTACTAGGCAATCAGAAGACGCCTAATACATGTATGTACTACTATGGCTTTAATAGTCACCCTTTGTGACACTACGCTATTGCGACGTAACGGTTAACCTACGTACCAGTGGCGTACCGGTGGCCCTTTATCACGAATGATTCTATTTCTTGCACAATATATCTGCTCGTCCCGGGCCCCTTAGCAAAATAGCTAAGGCATTCAGCAGCATTCAACAAGAAGCGCGCTAAAACCACATTTGCGCACAAGCGTATTAAATTTGATAATATGGCGACTTATTAAGGCTTTTGGAAATTGGAGGCTGGATGTAGAGAAAATCTCTAATTTGGTTTCTTTTATTAATATGACTTAACCTAATCATTTAGTACTGTCTTCTAAATGGAACTAATGTTATTTTTCAGGTACGAAACCACTAGATTCACCCCAGACACCTCTGATAGTGTCCGAGGCGCTACCTCCCCCCCACCCCCGACCACCGTCTTCCCTTCGACTCGACCATCGCGCGGCGCCTGGTGAGCGAGCGTGACTACACCACGTTGACCATTGCAGGTTCAGATAGATGATCAAACGCTACATTCCCTTGCAGTACAGCAATGTACGACAAAATTAACAATAAGCACGAACACGTGATAACAACTCCTAAGAAGATTGGTACATACGTGTAGTACTAAACAAAAGTATTTCAGGAACAGAAATTAATGCATTTAGTTGTCAATATCTGAACCTCCAGTGTTTTTGTTAATTAATGTTACGTTTAAATACTCGTGCGTTATTTTTTGTGCTGTTCTATGTATTTAGTTATTTGTGAAATGAACCCCAGTTTGTTAACTGCGTTCATTTTGTGGAACCTATGTGTAATAGAGCTTTATAGACTGTGTTTAAGACTCAGGACCATTACGATATGTTATTATTATTATTTGTGACTTTTATGCACTATTTTGGAATTCCAATTTATATTCATTTTGTATAAGTGACACACTTCGCATTGTGGATTTACAGCACCAGCTTGTAGTGGCTTATTATTTTATGTATTTGTCACAGACAAGTCTTAGTTTGAATCGGCGGGATTCTATTTTTGTCATAAAATAAAATCAATGTTGCCCGTACAAAATTTAAAGCAAAAAGATGGCAGCAAAATTATCCCGCCAATTTCAAAAGTAGACTCTCGTTATTACCACTTCAAGTAAAATGTTTGCATTTCTATTGTGAGGTTTATTCTTATTTCATAGTTAAGTTATTACGACAATTTTAAACATATCAATGCACCCTTTAGTGAATTTGGTACCTAAATCAATTTAAATAGTCAATAGTTAAGAAAATCTAGAAATATTGCCATAAATGTAATTTCATTAGCAATATCTTACAAAAAACCAGTTATTACTTTTTGCAATTTCAATTATTGTACAGAATAAATTATTTTATTTGTGTGTTTATTTTAAATTCTTTAGTTTTAGTTTAATGCTAGCGTACGGTGTTGTAAATAAATATTATTTGGCTATATTTTACTCTAGGTGCTAACTTATAATATTTTATTTGTATTTTACAGCAATTCATTTTATTATTTTGCTTTTATTATATTCAGTCGCAACACTCAAGCTTTAATGAGTCACAAAGCAGCCAATGTCAGTCGCCTGTTTTATATATATTTATATATAAGGCAACAGTTATCAGAACCATACAATAAAGTGGTGGTGAGAAGTGACTTTTCAGACTAAAGTCTATAAAAAATCAAGTTCCTTCTACTTAAATCACCTCGTAATTTATGTTGGGGCTTTCAACAGTCCTTAAGTAAATTACTCAGGTTCTGATTAGGTTAGAAAAAACGTTTTGCGTACAAAATTCGCACCGCCGAAAAATTCGAATTCGCGCCACGAACGTTTAGTCTATGGATTAACGTTTAGAAATCAAAAAGCTTCTTATTTACATCAAATTTATAGTATATTGTTAAATTAATTTTTCATAACAGGCGCATCAGTAAATATTAGCTCTCTACATGACTTCATAATTCCAAAAAGCGTACATAAATTCAAATGTAATACTGATACGTAGTAGTAATGTATGTCATAGAATCTCGGTACCTTTGTATAATTATTACAGAGACGAAGAAAAAAATATAACAAGTCTTCGTCAATATAATTTTGATCATTGTACGTTTAGTTAGTTATGTTTTAATTATAATGATTAATGAATATATTCATTTTTATTTTATATATTTTGTTTTATTTTGTTTGTTTTTGATTTTAATTTATTTGGCAAAATATTTATCAAGCTGTAATTTCACCAAGTTTTGGTACGTGACTAACAGAAAAGTAAGTATTCATGTTATTTACATTTAAAAATTAAACCTTTGCACACAATGCATTGCATATTTTTTTACAAATAAGAACTTAATCCGCTTAATTAGCACAAAATCATTTTTATTTTCTATTTTTGATTCCCACGCATAAGAATTTTCTAAACCTATTTTATTAATTGATTAACAATAAACATCATTACTATTCAATAACTTTACCCTTCTTTACTTAAATAAATTCACCTTTTTAAGTCCTAGTAGATTTTTTATAAAATGTATCCCGATAATGATTGATTGAAAATCATGAATTATTTTAATAAATAATTTATTTTTGACCCAGAAAACTTCCTAATTCTTGGACGGTAGTTTCATTTTTAGTTGAAAAAAGGCTCCTACATGAATGGGTCCCTGTTTACAGACTGGCAAGATTCTCAACGGTCATTGAACCTGGGCATATCTCGGCCATCGCCAGGGTCGACGACCTTGGAGGACGTGCTGGACTCACTGCTGGGGTTGCCATCCCAACCTGCCAGGATACCCACGCCACAACCAAGTCCCCGAAAATCGACCAGTCCCTATTATTTGATGGGCGGAAAGGTAGAGTTTTGATACCTGAAAGTTATTAGTATGTCAATACTTACGAGTGAAAAGAAAGAAAAAAAATAAAAATTAGGTAGTGCATTCGCAAACGCATTATTTCGATGTTATGTCACACTCACACTATAGGTAGTAGGTAAAGTAATTCTATACTTATAGCTTTTTGATAAAGGGAAAGCCGGGCTTTTTAACCAACTTCCAAAAAGGAGGAGGTTATCAATCCGTCGCGATCTTTTCTATGTATGTTCACCGATTATTGTAAGACGCCTGTTGGAAGCGCATACTTGTCAGGTGCTACCACGGACATAACATAATTTTATCAAAATCGGTTGTGTAGTTTGAGGATGAAGTCGGTTTTTCGTTTTGAAAAATTATGAGTTTATATGAAGCTCCGACAGTAAGCTTAGGCGGAAATCAGGCACTGAAGTACTAGTTCTTCAAGATCCTATCATCATCATCATCGTCAGGTCTTTTTGTCTCCACTGCAGGAGCCGATCCCTGTACTACCAGAGCTATTCTTGGCCAGAGCAGCCAAAGGATTTGGCCTACACTCTCCACGCTGGCCAGACGGGTTGCAGAGGTCTCATTGATTTTTATAAGCTTTGTTAGCTTGATATCCTAAGTCGCCTTCTACGACATCTACGGGAAGTCTAGGAGTGGCCCTATTCTACTCTGCCGGAGACCACACGGAAATTCTACCCTCATACTCAGTGATTTTCCATTGGTTTTGGAGCCGAAGGCTACTTAATAAGGATCGTTAGTAAGAGCTATTAGCTAGTCATGATAAAAATTCAGAAACAAAAAATATTTGCTTTAACTCGAAATATAAAATCATGAGATCAATTAGTAGTACCACCTCCAGGCACCATCGGTCGGCGGCCAGAGTTCATCGGGGTCACGCGGTACTTTGGACGGGGGTGACTACGAGGTCTCGATGGAAAATAATTTTCGCAATTTTTTTAACTTATGTCTTACACTATTATTTATACGGTTAGAGGATTATTTTTTCCTAAACCAATGAAAAGTCAGCGTGTGTTTTATTAGGCAATTTGTTCAAAAGTATGCATATAAAATATATGCCTCTTAGAGTCCGCGCTACGAGCAGTTGGCCAGCAGTGGGCACAGCAGCAGCTCCCCAGCCTCCCGCTTCATGGGCACCCCCAGCGAGGGCATGAGCTCGATCACCGACCCCAGCCCAGACCGACCAGGTAGGAACGATATGTAAGTCTGAGCCGTTCCAATTTTTATATTTACCACTAGCACTAACCCTTAACAACTTACGTGAGTTTATTGCGAATAATAAGGACAAATAATATTGCACTGATACGCGATATACGTATGTGTGCAAAATTTGAGCTCAATCGGAAACGTGTCAAATTTAACTTGCAAGATTTGATTATGGACAACACAGATTGACAAAAACGAAACAGGTGAAACTAAATTAAAGTGTAAAATAGTAGGCTATTTTACTGTGTATGTTTTGGTTAATATTTTGTATAAAACAAAAAATAACACTGAAAATAAATATTTTTTGAAAACAGCTAGAAAATTGGTTAATCAATGAACACTTGGGGACATCTTATATCTACAGACTGAACATTCTCAATTTCTAAGTTTATTAAATACTCAATATCAATAATTTGTTGCAAACCGTTAAGTACATATCTAAGAGTTAATACAATATAGACCCAATTTCAATTTCACTATAATGTGAAAAGCAATATATAAAAGGCACAGGTCACAGTCAAACGTTATCTTCTACTACTTTTTCCATACAAATAAAATAATACTTTTGCCATACAAGCTTAAACTTGTTTTAGTTTGGGGCTAGGTCAATCAGTGTGATTTGTTCTTGGTATCTATCAGTCATTTGCAAACCTTTGATGATGCAGTAAACTCACGAAACACATGAAAAATCATGGCACAAACTTCTAAATTAGTAGATACTTGTATAATGAAATGAATATTCGGTATTACGTCATCTTACTTTAATAGAATAAACATAATTTGCGCCATGTTTTAAACTTAATGCTCCTCTACACAAAATGAAAGTTTAATCAATATTTTTTAAACTGTTTTTATTTTCTAGGATTGTGACAATATACATTAGTAAGTGTGTAGTAGTTGTACTACCTTACCAAAAAAACCTACTAAAATATTTTTATTTTACCTACTAAATTTTTGATAGTTTTAAAAAACATTTTGTTTAAAATCGGTAGATTTTCGCTTTAAAATCATTGATTTAATTATCAGTACCTCTATATACATATAGTTAAGTAGTACTTATGTAATTGAGATATTTTGTAATACTGGCTTTTATATAAATGCGTTTAATTACAAAAATTGTGTAGAGCAGCTTTTTTGTATCAACCTTTAGTACTTGAACAAGCCTGCTTTTTAAAACTATTTACATAGTTAGTTAATACATTTTGTGTAAAATAACCAAAATATATTATGAATTACTAAGAAAAGATTCAAAGATTTTATTTCTAGTCCAAGTACATACCTACCTGTACTTATTTTTATTTAGATATGGCTGTCTATTTATTGTCCCTAATCTGTTGATTGTTATTTCATCAGAGATATACGTGATTAAACTGTTGTAAGTACCTATTATATGTATGCGTATGAACCCTCTGGCGTTGTTATATGTAGCATGATATGTCCCTGTAGCATGAATGTCCAGTTGATTTTTATTTTGATGTAAGTAATGTACAAAGTAATCCTGAAAATTGGTTCTGAGTCTTAAACATGCATATTTTAACAATATGAACAATGTAACCGCGTGGCCGCGTCTTGTGTATTATATTTATTTATGTATTTACACATGTTGAGACATTCCTATCCTTTTTCAGGCAAGGATACAGTTGATACTCCTGGCACGATGCAGGAGTCGAGACGAGCTCGGTCGGCGCAAGGCGAGCGCTCACGCCGCAGGAGTGAACCCTTTGCCCAGCCCAGCGTATCCTATGACCGCCGCACTAGCCTTGATGCAGCAGCCCTGCGCCCTTCAGAGCCCCAACTAACCCACCACGACTCCAAAGCTTCCTTAGCCTCCTTACAGACAGAAAATAGTACAGACGAAGCTTTTGTAAAATGCAAATACCCCAAATGCACGTCTAGGGCCCCATTAGCGGATGCCAAGAGGCACTACAAAACGTGCCATAATTGTACTACTACGTATTGCTCTAGAGAATGCAGACGAGCGCATTGGGAAAAACATAGAAAAGTATGCCTCCATTCCCGGGCCAGCGCTCTCTGTCGGCAAATCATAGCAGCAGCAAAAGAAGATGCTGATTCTTTGCACCAGATCAGCACTGTAGCACACAAAGGATACCTGGCCTTGGGAAGAGGAGTCGTCAAAGTGTTTTTCACTAGTCCAGAGTCAGCAGAAAAGTTTACTACCCACGGATACCAATACCTTTCTGAGCCAGAATACGTAAAATGGACAGCTTTACAACCCAATGAAATGGGAGTAGAGTTATACACTGAAGTTGTGAAATTATGCAAAGCCTACAATCCAGAGACCAGAGTCATCTTGTATGTGGCTGTGTGTATCATCAGCGAGGTACCAACCAAGGGTGCAGTGAAATGGGAACGACAAATGGTATCGAGATGCGCCAAGCTGCGACTCAGCAAAACAGTGACAGCTGCAATCCAAGAGCAAAATCGCAGACGTCATAGAAGAGACAGTAAAGGAACGCCAGAGGACAGAGAGACGTTAATTTTAACATCCAAGGCACCAGCACAGCAAGGAGAAAAGAACGCTGCAACAGCTCACAAGTTTAGGGAAATATGCTTTCAAAACATATCGAAAGAGCTTGAAAAACGAGGAGTTGCGTTGAAGAAGCATTTCCCAGAAGTCTACTCGAGGTTAGCGGCGTACGTGGATGGAACGAGCGATAGATTTATTCCTATGACTATTTATCCAAAAGACGTAACTAGTGGCAAATCCTTTATGTGCGTGATCATGCCCGATAGTGAAATAGATAGCGTAACACCAGTGGAAGGGAGAGCTGTGACCATCGACGTAGGCGTAGACCGGTCGAGGCACCAGCTTTCAACCCCCATGTGAGGGTGAGAGCTCTTTGCTAGGTAGATTTTATCATGTAGTGTAAATTCGGCTTAACATCAATGTCCGAAGCTTCTCAATCATCGTTGCTAATGATGATATTTTATTTAAAGTTTATTCTCCGATTAAATATGAATCTCGTGTGTAAAATGAAGTAATGTTTAATGTGCCCTTAAAATTTATGATTATTTTAGATACTACCTAATGTTAAGGCCGAGGGTATACTTTCTGGGTCGTATTTCACGAATTTATAAATAACACTAAATGAAGTAAATTTTAATAGGAAAATGAAATGTGTTAAATGCGAATCTATAGAGAGTATATGCTCGTGGATTTGTCTTTAGTCATGAGATACATATTTGCAGGAAGTCAGAAACCGTATATTTAACTCCAAATAGTGTACCTAATCTTAGAAAACATTAACGTACATAGTCAAATGCAAATCCTAAATTGGTATGTCCTTTGCAAATGCATATGCAAAAGCAAAATATGTTCTCTATTTTATTGCTTATTGTTGTTGTTTTTCTCTTAAATAAATGTGCACTTATTTTAAATAATTTAAGGAAATTATACAATGTTGTGAGGCGTATTACCAAAGTATTTCTTGTATTTATAAGCATTTAATGTACATGTTAGTTAAGAAATTGTTTCTGCAATTCGACAATAGTTTAAATTTAAAAATATATTTGTTACAAGCCAACCAAGGCAAAGATGGAGGTGCATATTTAGATTCTTTTAAGGAGAAGATTGCTTTTGTGGTTTAAAAATGAAATTTTATACAAAATACCTACTGCTTTGAATGCATGCGTGCGTATAGTGAGAAATACTACATGAATAATAATTAAAATTAAGTGTTTCGTCTTTAGATAGATGAAAAAGAGAAAAATCATACTCAAAATATGAATCATGTTAGTTAAAATTACATAATTCTGTCTGTATTAAGGAGGTTATTATGAAACCCTCTGCTACATTATGATTGCATCCACTTCTGAAGTCTAATCCATAATACAAAAGATATCTACCTACTTACTTAATAATCAGTGTCAAATATCGAACTATATATATACATATACATTCCATTTTAAAGGTTGTTGAACGGCACAAAACGATACCTATATTTTATAAATTATAGTGCCAATCAATTTGTACCTACAATGTAAAAAAACACAATGTAACTAAGGCAATTTTTGTCAAAAAATATTAAAATGCATTTATATGATATTCATGAAATTTGCTACGTGTAAAGGGTTAAGAACTTGCCGATTTTTTTTGCAAAAATTGTACAAACACTCATAAAAAATAAGTAGATATACAGTTTCTTAACCCTGATATACTAAAATCATATATGATCATTATAGGTACGTATCAAAATGTCTCGATATCATTTTCATGACTTATTTTCAACATGTATAATTTCTTCATACAAATATTTATCTTAACTGATCTTCTAAAACCGTTACTATCGATGTGATAAAACATATATGTATCTAAATGTTGTCTATTCCTATTTTTTTTACATTTCATAAAATGTACATAAAGTAATTAACATACTACAAATAATTGCAAGGTGAAAAGCGCATGCGATGCGATGCGACCGATCTCGGTGGCGGCTGTCAGCTAAATGAACAATAATTACTTACAAAAGTACTTATTAGTTTTGTCCTTTGACGCCAGCACAGCATTTCTACTAAACTATCATCGATACATTTTCTACCCTGTTTGTACCTAGACAATTTTAAAAATAACGGTATGTAAATTCTACTCAAATAAACAATGATTTGAAAGTGCTCATTTCTCATATAACTTTACTCTACGGTAATTTATAATTTTTTGAAGTAATCTTACCTTCCTTACTATAAATACCTACTAGTATTTAAACGCCTCGTATAAAAAGATATTTCATACATTAAACTATATTCATGATGTTGCCATATCAATTGTTTTTCATAGTCTGGAATACAGATTTTTTATCTAGTTGTCCCTTATATGTATTTCAAATAAACGGCCCAGCTATATTTCTGTTTCATTTTTATTCCTATATGTTGATATTGATAATAATAAATTTTAGGTAGTCACAGTAAGTAAGTACTCATATCAATCTTGCTTGACAAATTCATTACAACATTTACAATACACTATTTTAGCTGTAGGATCATGCCAAACTCAAAGATACACATACAATATGTTTATCCCTTGCGAGGTAGACCTAGCCACGGTTAAAATATCTACAGTAATGGAACTCGGCCTGTACTTAAAAATATAGGTTCCTACGCCACGTGTGCGCTAGGGCTGTCGTCTACTGTATTTTAATTTGAGTGTACCTACTTGAGTGACTAGATTTGTGATTGTAAGGTGAATGAAAAGGAAGCGTTAAATAAAAATACATGTTATGTTTTTGATTATCAGCATATTTAGTAGATATACCTTACACACTTTTAAATTTGCGACAGAAAAATGTCTGTGCCTCGACTAAGAAGTACGAAGCTTTATTGTAAAATTTTAATGTATAAAAAATCCGCATTTGGATTAAAAGTTTAGGGAAACATGGACTTTTCTCATTTTCTTCTTTCTATATTTTCTTATTGTCTTTCACTAGATTATAAATACTTGCATCATCATCATCATCATTTCAGCCGCACAGCGTCCACTGCTGGACATAGGCCTCTCCCAAAGATTTCCAAAATGACCGATCTAGAGCGGCTTGCATCCAGCGCCTTCCAGCGACCTTGGTTAGGTCGTCAGACCACCTTGTGGGTGGGTGTCCTACGCTTCGCTTGCCAGTACGTGGTCGCCATTCGAGAACCTTTTTGCCCCATCGGCCATCGGTTCGTCGCGCTATGTGTCCCGCCCACTGCCATTTCAACGAGCTAATCCGCTGGGCTATGTCAGTGACTTTAGTTCTCCTACGAATTTCCTCATTTCTGATTCGATCACGTAGAGAAACACCGAGCATAGCCCTTTCCATAGCGCGTTGCACGACCTTGAGCCTTCTTATGAGACCCATAGTAAGGGACCATGTTTCAGAGCCATAAGTCATCACTGGTAACACACATTGGTTGTAAACTTTAGTCTTAAGACACTGAGGTATATTTGACGAGAAGACACTGCGTAGCTCCCCGAACGCTGCCCAGCCGAGTCGAATTCGTCTAGAGACCTCTTCCTCGAATCTGGAACTTCCTGCCTGGATCAATTGACCCAGGTAGATATACTGGTCTACAACTTCGAGGGTGGAGCTCCCAACACAAACAGGTAGGGGCGCAACATGGACATTCGACATTACTTCGTTTTGTCCATGTTCATTTTAAGGCCCACTTGTTGGGAAACTCGATTTAGATCTCCGAGCATAGTACTTAGGTCTTCCATCGATTCTACCATGACAACGATATCGTCGGCAAATCGAAGGAGAGTGATATACTCGCCATTGATGTTAATGCCAAATCCTTCCCATTCCAGAAGCTTGAAGGCATCTTCCAGTGCAACGGTGAACAGTTTCGGAGATATAACGTCTCCCTGTCTTACACCTCTATGCAGTGGAATTGCCCTCGTGCACTGCTCCTGTACTCGGACTGACATAGTGGCGTTACTGTATAGGCACTTCAACACTTCGATATACGGATAGTCAATACGGCATCGCTGGAGAGACTGAAGCACGGCCCATGTTTCGATCGAATCAAAGGCTTTTTCATAGTCCACGAACCCCAAGCATAACGGCCGGTTATACTCCCTCGTCTTCTCTATTACCTGCCGCAGCGTATGAATATGGTCCATGGTACTAAAACTTTTACGGAAACCGGCTTGTTCGGGAGGCTGGAAGGCATCAAACCTGTTTGCGAGACGATTCGTGATGACCCTCGAAAACAACTTATATACATGACTCAGAAGCGTGATAGGCCTATAGTTCTTCAATAGGGTGCTATCTCCCTTTTTGAAGAACAGGACCACCACGCCCCTGCTCCATGCTTCCGGCGTTACGCCCTCCAGCAGAACGGAATTAAAGAGCCTCTGAGGGATTTTCAGTACCGGCGTTCCGCCCGCTTTCAGAAGCTCTGCTGTAATTCCATCCTCGCCCGGCGCCTTGTTGTTTTTAAGCTGTTTGAGGGCCATCCTAATCTCGTACAGGCTGATGTCCGGGATATCTTCGGTATAGTGTCGGGTTAACTTGGCTCTTGGGTCTTCAGCCATTTGTCCGCTGGGTTGTGAAACTGAGGTGTACAGCTGTCCATAAAACCTCTCGATCTCCGCCAGAACCCCTTCCTTTGTCGACACCACGTCGCCGTCCTCATTCTTTAGCTTCATCAATCGGCTTTGCCCAACCGACATAGCTCTCGCGAACACTTTGGAGCCTTTGTTTTGCTCTATCGTCTCCTTAATACATTTAGTATTAAAGGAGCGGATGTCGTGTCGCAAGAACTTTTGTATACGTCTGTTGAGCTGCCGATATGATTCAGCATCTTCAGAGGTCTGCAGGGGGCTTGATCGTCGCTCTGCCATTAAGGTAAGGGTCTCAGCAGATATTTTCTGAGGTCTTTGTTTGGGGCGGGACCTAAACATCTTCGATCCCACCGCTTGGACAGCTTGTATAAACCCTTGGTTTATCTCGTCCACTGTAACGCAATCCTGAAGGCCTTGAAAGCGATTGATAGTTCAAGCTGGAAACCCTCGGAGTTTTCGATTTGGAAATACTTGCAGCTACTTTACAATTAATGTTTTGTTTTAAATGATTTTGGAATATTTCCCGCATTTTTTCTATATATTCCACGAAATCATCACTAGGCACTATTATCAAATTTTGTGAATTATTCTTACAGTAGTCCACTATCTGCGCTAAAATTATGGCTTCCTTGATGAGGCTATACGTATGACTTCAAAGCCTGACAATCACCATGTTTTTACGAACAACCACAAATATAAAAAAAGCTTAATTTTTTTTCTGGCATGTCTGATTATAATCAGAACTAGTAATCTCGACGCTGGAAAATTCTTCATAAACTGTATTTGATATTTCTTTGATTGATACAGTTTTGCACAGCTGTTAACTCCTTCAGGATAAGTTTGTAAAGAAGTGTTCCGAAATCATCTGTACAATTTACCCCTTTTGGATGTCTTCTTTTAACCATGTCAGAGGCCTTTAAGGCGGTTTAAAAACTCTGACACAAGTGTTAGTTACTAACACACACGATAAGAAGAAGAAGAAGACCCCTTTTAGGGGTTTAATGATGTTGCAGAACTAGAAGTTTTTAAATGCTGATGCAAACTGTCTACATGTTGGATTTAGAGTTTCATTTTGTGTTCGTATCTGTCCAAAAAAAAACTTCAAGAGCGTCTTGATTGCATCTTCTTATCATGAGAAAATGATATGAAACAAAAGCATTAAGATGTCATACTAATTTGAAAACTTTTAATGAATCTTACACTTGATGTGTGGTCATGGTCACTGCCATTCTTTGGGTTTATTAATTTTAAATCTTGAAAAAAGCTTATCATCAGTTCGTAAAATTCTTTTTGTGATTCATAGCCTTCATATGCTCTTTTATATTCATTACCATGCCTCAGATTAGATGTATTTAAAGAATCGAATAAATTATTTATCATCATTATAAAGTCAACCGTGTCTCTGCCTGATTCGTCACATACGTACCTACAACACTTGCAACAGACCCACTAAAAAGTTGTGTCGCAAAGCAAACGTTCATCTTTTCAAAGTTTCTTCAGCTTTTTGTATCAATTTTTCAATTTCTAATAGTTTTATTTCCTTTCGGCTTTGTAGGAGTTCAGCTTGCAGTTTTCTTTTCCTTGTAGTGTTGCAAGAGAGACTCGTCGAGGTTTGAGCAGAACTATCATTCACTCCAGTCTGTGTACAATTTTCAGCACCAATCGACACAGTAAATTGGGTTTTTTCGTCTTCTTCCTGAGAATCTTCTTGGACGGTATTTGATAAGCTTGGCAGCAACAATGATGGTATGGCATCGTCTTTCAAAAGTTTTCGATTCGGTGACTGACGTATGTCCTGCACATTGAAATGTTTTTCGCAAATCCGGTAGGAATCAAAGTTAGCTTTTTTTTTAACTAATTCCTCTCGACCGATCAGTTGCAGCCATTTAAGGCGTCTGAAAAAAAAAGGTTTCTTTTAGGTAAACATCTAGTTACCGAACCCAGCCTAATAATAAACCATCCCGCGGCCTACCTACGTACCAAGGGTACCATCTGTGACCATAAGGAGACCTATAGTGGGGACAGTCTTTAAGTACTTGATATCTGTATTACCGTCTATTATTTTTCAGGAAAATTTTAAAACCCGACTTTCAAGAGTTAACACCTAATAACTTTTAAACAACTGAACCGATTTTCATCAAACATAGGTAAGAACTACCGCAAGAAAAGTTGCTTTTTTTGTAGGAAATTAAAAATAAGCGGCCAAGTGCGAGTCGGACTCGCCCTTGAAGGGTTCCGTAGTAGCAAATAACATAATATAAAAGTTTTGTAGTATGTTTTTTTTTTAAATTTATATTTGAGTTGATTGAATGAAAGGTAAATTGCCGTTTATGATTTATGACGTATTAAAAAAAAACTACTGACTAGATCTCGTTCAAACCAATTTTCGCTGGTAGTTTTTATGGTAATGAACATCATGTATTTTTTTTAGTATTATAATTCCCTTATTTTAGAAGTTACGGGGGGGGGGACACACTTTTTTCCACTTTGGAAGTGTCTCCCGCGCAAAGTATTCGGTTTAGAAAAAAATGATATAAGAAACCTCAATATCATTTTTGAAGACCTATCCATAGATACCCTACACGTATGGGTTTGATGAAAAATAAATTTTTTAGTTTTAGTTCTAAGTATGGGAAACCCCAAAATTTATTGTTTTTTTTCTATTTTTGTGTCAAAGCCTTAATGCGGTTCACAAAATACATCTACTTACCAAGTTTCAACAGTATAGGTCTTATAGTTTCTGAAAAAAGTGGCTGTGACATGCGGACGGACAGACAGACAGACATGACGAATCTATAAGGGTTCCGTTTTTGCCATTTGGCTACGGAACCCTAAAAAGCAAGACGATAAGTCTGTGAACGCAGAATATATCGTGTGATTTTAATTGCATTGACTTTTTCGTGATTCATAATTTGTTTGAAGTAGAGAAAATTATAGATCGAATAAATTTTTTTTTGGTCACCCATCCGATCTTGAAACGCTGCGAACGTTACTTTACAAAAACACAGCACGGAGCAACTAGAAATATATTTTCTTTTCGGTCACCAGCCGACATTAAAACGCTGCGAACGTTACTTAACATCAACACAGCACGGAGCAACTCGAAACAAAAATTTTTTGGTCACCCATCTGATAATTAAACGCTGCGAAAGTTACTTAACATCAACCATATCATCGCGTGCGCTACATATAGCAATCAAAACCATACTACAAAATCTCACTTAAGGGTACTTCACACTTTGATTAGTGCGAGTGCAGGTGTTCAGCAATTGCGAGTGATAGTAGGTATGAGTTGTGTCCAGTACTGTTTAGCTGCTGCGCTTAAAATACAAGTGAGGATCTGAGCAATAAAGCTAAACACCTCACGTCAGAGAGTACCTATTATTTTCTTTGCTAAACACTGTACTCTGTGACACCAAACAAACATGTCCAATCGTGTTTAGAACCAGGCGTCAGGGGGAAGGAGGGGCGCGCGGGACGGAGTTATTCGCAAAAAAAAAGAACATGCTTCTATTTAGTTTAGGTACTACGCACTACGCACGCTGATTACTAATCGGTCGCACTAATCAGTTGCCGTCCATACGTGTTTTGTACTAATCACTAAACATCTGCACTCGCACTAATCAAAGTGTGAAGTAGGTAGGTACCCTTTATTAAAAATAAATTATAGGTAGGTACCTACCTACCCACTTAACGTAACGTTAGGTAGGTAACTACAAGGTAGGTGATTAATATTATAATAATTTGTAATGATATTCTATTTCAATAATATATGCAAGTAGCTAAGTTCCCACATTAGTAAGTAGAGTACCTGGGCGATCGAGCTTTGCTCGGTTACATCTCAAACATAAACTAAATTTTTTTAAACTTGTCTAAAAACAATGCAAAATAAAAAATTATATTTAAACTTAAACAAAAAAAAAACAAAAGTAAGTCACCGAGTGAGATTCGAACCCGTAACACTCTTTCTAGCGGTCGGTATCCTTAACCTCTAAGCTAAAAACAAGGCGGTCGGCGCGACGAAATTAGCGACCATATTCTGCGTGGAAAGAAAAACGCATGAAAACTCGAAAACACGCGTTTTCCCAAACATAAAACTAATCAAGATCGATTGTTTACACCCGAAAACCCCCATATACAAATTTTCAGCGAAATCGTTAGAGCCGTTTTCGAGATCACAGAAATTTATAAATAAATATTCTTATACCTTTAAACGAGCAATTCTTGTATGTATATATATTTATTTATAAATTTCTGTGATCTCGAAAACGGCTCTAACGATTTCGCTGAAAATTGGTATTTGGCGGTTTTCGGGGGTAAGCAATCGATCTAGATTAGTCTTATGTTTGGGAAAACGCGTGTTTTCGAGTTTTCATGCGTTTTTCTTTCCACGCAGAATATGATTGCTAATTTCGTCGCGCCGGCCGCCATCCATTTTGGCTCAGCGGCTTATAATACTGACCGCTAGAAAGAGTGTTACGGGTTCGAATCCCACTCGGTGACTTACTTTTGTTTTTTTTATGTTCAAATTTTTACATAATTTTTTATTTTGTATTGTTTTTAGACAAGTTTAAAAAAATTTAGTTATTGTTTGAGATGTAACCGAGCAAAGCTCGGTCGCCCAGGTACTATATATATATATATATATACAAGAATTGCTCGTTTAAAGGTGTAAGATATGTAGCCTAGAAAACCACTACATACCTACTAGGTTTTTTTTTAACGCGAGCGTAGCTAAGATAGCTCAATCGTGGTCGTGTGTTATTTTATCTGTCTGTCTTCAAACCAACCATTCCAACCTTATCACTTATTTATTTTTTTATCCAGGTATTTTACTATGAGAAAAAAGGGAAATATCTTATCTATTAAAAAAGAAATAAACAACGTACTTATGTACTAGTAGGTACTTAAATAAAAACTATAAAGTCTTACCTTTCGGAATTTTGAGGTAACCTAAAAAATGTGAACTCTTGCTTTACTGACGTGTGCAAACAACCAAAAACAGCACAATATTGTCTATGTTTTGCCATATTATTATTCTACAATAAAAAGATAATATAATATAAGTGTTCACAATTATCACGCCTACTGGATACAACAAAACACCGTTTGCCACTGTGGCGCATTCCCGACTGTTTGTACGCCGAGTCACGGACGGAACTGTATGCTGACCTTCGATCGAGGCCGAGGCACAGATTACTAATAAGTTACTACGCCCGAGGCGCGTAGGTAGGTAGATTGCTACTCTTGCTATACTAGTTGCTACGGCTACGTACATACTTGGTACGTTTCGTGGTTGATTGATCAGGCACAGGCACACACAGCACAGGCACTCACACGCACACATGCGCACACAAGTTACAAACACACAATCACACAACAGCAACACTCAACACACACGATCACAGATCATGAAGTTGCATACACACAATTATATACAAAACAGTTGTGTTGTGTTGTGAGATTTGGGTGTGTGTGTTTTGTGTTGAGTAACTTAGGTAGGTATAATAAATCAAATCATAGATAAGTACGTTAGTTTTAAAGATAAGGATAATACCTATTATACTACTGCAATCATTTTAAAGTTTAAAAGTTGTGTTTAGTCAGGAATTTAGGATGCATGGCACAAGGCACGATCCGTAAAAAACAGGTGTGGCATTCAGGGTTGTTTTTGGTTTTTCGGAACGTGTTTCCGAACGATATAGGTACCTAGGTAGTCTATGACCTTTGACCGTTTGACATTTATTATGATTTATGACATTTCTGTTTCTGTGTTGAGTGCAGTGCATAGTGCGTAGGTATTTTCTTGCAAAATTAAGAACACAAAACAACAAAATTAAAAATGGTTTCTACGACAGTTCTTTATGCGGCTGTCCCAATATCAGTGATCGTGGCGTTTGGTTTGATTCGCAAGTGGAGGTCTAGGAATTGGGCGAAATGTTTAAGCAACACTTGCTTGAGGGGTAAAACTTTCTTGATTACCGGGGCCAACAGTGGTATTGGCCTGGAGACAGCCAAGGCCCTGGTGAGGAGGAAGGCTCGGGTAATTTTCGCTTGCAGAGATGTGGGTAAGGCAAAAGCAGCAATTGCCCAAATTCGGAAAGAACAGCCCAGTGGTGGCGAGATGGTGAGTCCAATTTTTAATTTAAATTGACCAAATCAATATTTATTTATAGTTAAATACTCACTTCTATTTGTTTGTTTCGTACATTGATTTTTTAACATAAAATTATACACATAAAAAACATATATTTTGATTAAAAGAAACCCTTACTGGACTGGGTTTGTACATGTTACTTAGCACATCAAGGTTACTTTTACTAATGCTTTGTTCCTATATTTCTCATGTGGCTGGTGCCAATATGTTTTACCTAAGTAGCCAAATATTTGACTAATAATGTCATCAATCATCAATAATTTTGACTTCAAAACAAATGGTCCGATTTTGATGCAGATTATTTGCCTTAGCTATGTTTGATGGAAATCGTTTCAGCAGTTTAAAAGTTATGGAAGAAATCATAAAAGTCGAGGTTTTTAAATTTGCAATTCAAATAAACTTATCCTTCCCTGGCCTTTACTTCCAATATTGAATGTAGGTAATATTAAATTGTTTATTACATTTTCCAGATTCCCATGCAGTTAGACTTAGCCTCCTTCGAATCAATAGAGAAATTTGTGGAAATTGTAAAGGCAGGTTTCCACAAGATTGATGTGCTTATAAACAATGCCGGTGTGGTGGTGCCCTTAAACAAAGATGAGAAAACAAAAGAAGGCTTTGAGATACACCTCGGAGTGAACCACTTGGGCCACTTCTATCTCACTAATCTGCTGCTTGATCATCTGAAGAGAGGTGCACCGAGCAGGTAATTTATTAACTTTTATTTTCTTTTTCTTGGTTAACATTAAAGTATGTACAAGTAGCGGCACATAAGTTTAGTGCTGAGTGAAGTGTAGAGGAGATACTGTGCATGGGTACAGTATTAATTTTTGACTTCTGGGCAAGCAAGGTCAGCGCTAGAGTTTTGTGCCACTACCTGTACCTAGTTAGTAATATAATGTGATTTACACTACTAATGTCCAAATCATAAAAATATCCAAAAATAAAAATGGATAAAAAAAACTATCCAATAAACTTCCAAAAAATAAAAATGTCAAGTAGTAAAATTGTTCAAAAATAAAAAAGGGCCTAAAAATTACTAAAATTAAAAGTGATCAAAAATCATTTCACAAGGGACAGACTCATTTTCATTTCAATATTTAAATGGTAGGATGGACTGTCGATGTTAAATAATAATCATATACCTAAACATGTATTAAAACAGTAAAACTTACTACTAAATTGTATCATTACAACATAGTTCAAGTAAATGTTTTTAAAACCAAAAATAGGAATATTCCTACCTCAGTATCTAGCTCCACCTAGCAGTAGTAGGATAGGAGTCATTTAGCTAAACATATTAAGACTCTGTCCCATCCCATAAAAGATTTCTTTATGGTTTAAATAAGTGAACCTAAAGATCTACCAATGAATTAGAAAATGATAGTACAAAATATGCTATTTTTGAATCAGTTAAACTCCTTGTATTCGGAGAGCCTTTAGTGTACCAATATAGCCAATGTAGGCTGGTAAGAAAGAAAGAAAAGCTTTATTCAGCAATCAAAACCATGAAGAAGAAACAATCAGTCAAAAAAGTCAAGACAGAATTATGCTACTTGCTTATGCTAATAAGTCTAATTAAAACAATAGTTGGCATTCAAATTAATATATACGTAATTTAATATGCATAAGTGCTACTGTGTCCTTTGCAGAATACAATATTATATGTAATATAATATGTAGACATTTATGTCACTACTTTGCTATTTTATTATTGTAAATAGGGACCTGCCTAGATTGCACTTATCTTTAAGGAATGTCTTAATATAGTAAAAAGAAAAAATATTTTAAGGTCTAGACAAGCTACAGGTGTTAGTGGCGTTGGGTGAGAATTTGGGCTAATACAGTTATAAAACTATGAAGCGAATAACAAATTAAATACCTACCTAATTAAGTTATACAGGGTGGCCAAATAACAGGTATACACTTTAGTTTTGTATTTTTATTCTATGAAATATAAAATATATCAAGAATTCCTTGTTAAATATAATATTTAGGGCCGGCAATTACACATGGTAAATAATGTCAGACATGTCCACCTCTAGCAGCATCACAGATGTGAACCCTGTTCATCGCGTTTTTCATCACATTTTCACACATTTCCTACGTTATCTCAGTGACTGTGTCTCGAATATTTTGATTTAATTGCTGAAGGTTCATTGGCCTATTAGCATAGACACGTCCCTTTAGATAGCCCCACAGAAAAAAGTCAGGAACTGTTAAATCAGGCGATCTTGAGGACCAATCAATGTCACCGTTTCTCCAAATTAATCGACCGGGAAACATTCTTTTTATTGTTTCGTTAAACGTTTTAATAATTAAAACACATTGTTCCGTCGTAAAACGCTCCATAATAAATTTGCCGTATCTACACAAAGTAATATTCATGTAACAAGTGTCATATTTACCGCCAAAACAAAATGGCGGCAAAAAAAGTTGTATACCTCCAAGTTGGCCACCCTGTATAAAGGTTATTATAAGCGTTCAATGTCCGGCATATAATTCCAATTTTTTTTTGTGTGAGTTCTTAATATGTATCTGAGCGGGGTGAGCATTGTCTTACATAACTTTTTAACTCATATCATCGGAAGTCCGAAAATTTTTCTCATACCATTTTAAATCATAATGATCATTCTTCATAAAAAATTGAAATACTAATGATTTTAAACTATAATCATTGGAATTCATAATATCACTAATCATACACTTCGTTTTTAATAATATTTGTTTTCATAAATTTGTTTATACTAATGATCTAACTAAACTCCATAATCATTCGAATTAATAACTATTATATTCATACATTTGTTTTATACTAATATATTCACTTTCATACAGTTATTTAAATTAAAATAATCATAAGTGTAAATTAAATGGAATAGGTAACAATCATTCATTAAATGAAAGTAGACAGACGCACTGACAGGTAAATCAAAATTATAAAACTTTGTTGATAGAAAAGTAGATAGACACACTGACAGATAAGTCAAACTTATAAAACCGGTTAAAAGTAATGGATTTACTTTTATTGTTTAATAAAACTAATTGCGGCCTGAAAAGTAGGTTAGGTTAGGTTAGAACTGTGACCCCAACAGCGCGCGAGCCGAGCGAGCGAAGCGAGCGTGCCGCGGTAGCCGCCGGCGAAGCGCTAGAAACTATTTTTGATAGAAAAGTAAACAGACACACCGATAGACAAGACAAAATTATAAAACTAGAGTTAAATCGTTTAATTAAACCAATTGTTGCCAGAAAAGTAGGTTAGGTTAGGTTAGAACTGTGACCCCAACAGCGCCAGAAACTAATTTTTGTTTGAAAAATAGAGACAGACACACTGACAAATACGTCAAACTTATAAAACCCATCTTAATTTTTTTCGAAGTCATCCATTTTTATGCGTTAAAAAGACAAATCCATGTTAAAATAATTTTTAAAAATGTATGACTAAAAAAAGTATGAAGAATAAAATTATGAAGAGTGATGATTATGAACACAAATTGGTAGTAAGATAAAGAATATGATTTAGAATTTTATGAGAGCCAATATGGACCCATCTGAGCGTGATCATACAAAATTTAACATTGTGAGTGTATTTGAATAACCATCCAAAATTTTCTTATTTTGAATATGTAGGTGTGCAATACAGTCATGCTGCTAGTTTACGGCTTATGAAAATAGTAAATGGACATTTAAATGCGCGGTGCACCGATATACGAAGGTTATAATTGTTATAAGTAATAAATGCGTATATATTAGAAACCCCTAAGGGAACTCGATGGGAATTGGCTTCTAAGGAGGCCCCGCGACTGAAGGTGCTAAAATATTAAAGTAGATTACTACATTACTGCTGCTAAGAGCTGCCCGCCCTTTAAGCCAGTGAAAACGCACTGAGGTGCGATTTTTCAAACGCGGAGTCACTAAACGAAAGATTTTTTGTATGGAAAAACCATTCGTTTAGGAGACTCCACGTTTCAAAAATGGCAATTCTGGTCTATTTGAGAAGTGCAAAAAGTGTTAATTTCAAAGTCATTCTGACTTCCTTGCTAATCAACCCAGTTTCTCTAATTATCACTGACCTTACAAAAAAAATGCACTTATTTATGTTTCATCAGTAACTATATCGTAATCTTGGTTTTGCGTACTTTATTATCATAAATTGCAGTGTATGTAAGTACATAATACATATTATACTGTGTTTTTATTCATCTATGGTCATATTCAACCACACTAGTACCTATGTGATAATAAGGGAGTTCCCTAGGTCAAAAATAAATTATTTGGTAGAGTTAATAGAATAAAACGTCCCAAAATAATGTCACTATTCATTGTGATTTTAGATACATTTATCCGTACTTATATATAAAGCTGAAGAGTATGTTTGTTTGTTTGAACGCGTTAATCTCAGGAACCACTGGTCCGATTTGAAAAATTCTTTCGGTATTAGATAGGTCGTTTATCTAGGAAGGCTATAGGCTATATTGCATCACGCCCGCGACTTCACTCGAGTAGTTAACGCGGGCGAAGCCGCGCGCTGCCTCTAGTTATGGATAAACTGATATTAAGAGAGCTATTTGACTTCAAGAAACTATAATGTCATTAGTCTTTATTCCATACAAATCCCAAATAAAATGTTTATTATAACATTTAGAAAGTGTCTTATTCTAGTTTCGGAAACCTCCTTATTACTGTAGTCACTAGATGACGGTCATTGAGCTTCGTCAGATGCCTTTAGGTAACTCGAAAAATCCATGATATAATAATATAGGTACTTCGCCTGGTATTCTCATCCCATGACAGCTAGTGTTCTATTATACCATTTTTAAATAAATATAACACCATTGTTATCTCTATTAACACACTAATGCTGCGTACACTGAGCCAAGTGAACGCCAACAAATGTGCTGCATCTCTTTTTTAACTCCCCGAAAAAAAAGAGAGGTGTTATAAGTTTTGACGCTAATGTCTGTCGGTCTGTACGTGGCACCGTAGCGCTCGAACGGTTAGACCGATTCCGATGCCTTTTTTACGTGAAAGTAGGTTCTCTTGCCGTGGTTCTTAGCTATGTTTGATGAAAATCGGTTCAGCTGTTAAGAAGTTATTGCGTCTTGAAAGTCAGGGCTTTCTTTAGCAAATAGTAGATGGTGCTAAGGATATCAAGTCGTATCGGTGGTTCTGCTACACATCACTAAATAGCGCTCTTGACAGTCGGTGGTTTTTAGGGTTCCGTACCCAAAGGGTAAAAACGGGACCCTTTTACTAAAACGTCGCTGTATGTCCGTCTGTCTGTCACCAGGCTGTATCTCAAGAACCGCGATAGCTACACAGTTGAAATTTTCACAAATTACGTATTTCTGTTGCCGCTATCACAACAAATACTGAAAACAAAATAAAATAAATATTTAAGGGGGGCTCCGATACAACAAACGCGGTTATGTAATTTGCCTAGCAAATAAACTTGTTTTGATGTAAAGGAAAAAAGAGGCAGCATATTCGTTGGTCCGGTGTGTACAAAGTATAAAAAAAGACATTTAATTTTTAAATACACATCATAAAAAATAGAATTAAATCATCACTGAGCAATCATCAACATCAACATCAGGTCCTTTTGTCTCCACTGCAGGAGCACGACTCTCTCTGTACTACTAGAGCGACTTGGTCAGAGCAGCCAGAGGACTTTGGCCTACACTCTCCACACTGGCCTGACGGATTGGAGAGGTCTCACTGATGTTTATAAGCTTTGTTTGGCTTGTTTTTCATAAGTCGCCTTCTACGTCATTCACGGGAGGACTTGGCCCTATTCTACTCCGTCGAAAACCACGCGGCATTGAGCAATGAGTAAATTCTACTTATAATAGTTTAACCTATTTATCTATTACACACGTGTACCTATCACGATTAGTTAGATAACACAATTAAGCAAGCTCAAGGATGTAAGGTTGACTATCGGGCTGTAATAATAAACAATGTAGCTGTAGGCAACCACGATGGATACAAAGGTCAAGATCGCATGTAAGTGCCTTGATGAGATAATCTTATCTTAAAAAGACAAGTTTTTTTTTATACATACATATAGCGTAAAAGGGAGTATCAACCCTAATCAATCTAATCAATGAAATCGCAAAAAAAAAGCAGCTTCATACAAAATTAACACGTTAATGAACAGTAGGACTTCTATAGAAGTCATCAATTGTTTTTTCTATTGTGTCTGACTTAGTGTCCATGAATGAGTTAAATAACTACTGTGCCAAAATGTATGGAGCTGCAGATTTTTGCTTTGCGATTTCAGGGATGGTCCCGTAGTAGTAAAAGTTGTTCCTTACCGTTACACTTTGTATATTGATTTTAACATAATTACAATACTAGGATTATTATTAAAATCATCATCACATGTTTTTAATTTCGACATAAACGTATAAATTATGTACATACTATGTCTTTATCCCTAATGAGGCACAGCATTTGAGTCTAGCGGCTCTAAGCAGACAGAGTCTAGGGTGAGCGAGAAGGTGAATAGAGAAAACAAAATAACATGATTTGCATTTTCGCCAATTCCCTCGATCGGTTTCTACGATAAGTTTAATACCTAATTAGAAATGACCTCCATATTTTTTATCCTAAAATTTATTCATGTTGACTTATGAGTTCATTCTGGTTTCAGGATCGTGGTTGTATCATCGACTCTCCACGAGAAAGGCAAAATCAACTTTGCCGACCTGAACTTAAAGGCGCAAATCGAAGACGCGAAGAGGGGCAAAGGCAACCTACGCCACAACCCGGGCTACTGCAACTCCAAACTGATGAATTGCTACTTCACTAGAGCTCTGGCTGACAAACTGACTGGTACTGGAGTCGATGTGAACGCTTGCTGCCCAGGCTTCTGTTATACGGGGCTGTTCAGGTGAGGTTTCTAACTGCCGGTTGTAAAACTATTGGCTCAACTTTGTTCTCAAGGTGGATTGACGGCAGGCTGGTCGAAAAACCGCAGTCAAACCTTTTTAGTACTAACAGCTTTTTCGTCGTCACTTTGCTCGTGTGACATTCAGACAGGAGAGTGATCTTATAAGGGTTTCGTTTGACCTTAACCCTGAAAAACAGAATATCCTGTATTAGTGAAGCACAAATAAATTTGAAACAAGTACATACATCCTACCCTACATATTTTCGCGTTTTAAGGTTTATGTAGTAAACAGGCATCCCTTATAGTTCCGCCATGTCTGCCTGTCTGTCTGTCTGTGGTTCTATTCTATGGGCGACTAACTTACAAAATGTACTCGAAATAGAAAGAAAACATACAATTTGTATATAAAATTAGTTTTTGATGTTTTTGTCCCGTGAAAGTTTGAAACTAGGGTTCCTTAATTTCCTTAGTTCACTGCGCGTGGCCGACACGCACTAGGTCAGTTACTTATTATAATATTAGTTATTTAGCCTTTTTTATAAAATTCTAACAAAGTAGTCTTAATAATGTGAATTGCTCGTTCATAATTTGTAAACAAATATATTTTTACATCCGAAATTCGCTTTTAACTTACAAGTTATTGTTTATGTTTCAGGCACTCAGTAAAATGGTACCACTACATTTTAATGGCGCCCGTGTTTCTTATGTTCATGAGGTCTGCACAACAAGTGAGTTAATTATTAAATTTTTGTTTTTATGAATACTAATGCCCTACTCCGGCGTCACACGGGTATGTTTACATGTAAATAAACCTTCCTCTTGCCTCTCCAAGACGTCTGGCCAGCGTGGAGAGTGTAGGCCAAATCCTCTGGCTGCTCTGGCCAAGTATAGCTCTAGTTGTACAGAGAGGGTCGTGCTCCTGCAGTGGAGACTAAAAAGACCTGATGATAATGAAACCTTCCTCTTGAATCAATATTGAAAACCGCTTGCGTTGCTTTGTTTCTTAGCTAAATATTTATTATTTATTCTTAGCTAAAATATATATTAAGTCTATACAAACGTAGCGTACACAGGGACAAACAGACGGCAACGGACTTTTGTTCTAAATCAACATGTTTACCTACATGTGTTCATTTGCGATTCATGCTTAGTTACGTAAACAATGACGTTTGTTCCATACAAGTCAATAAGTAATACCTAATTTAAGTAACCGCCGAGAAAAAAAAAACGTACAATAAACCAGCTGCTACTCATCCCACGCAGATTGACATAACAAAATGGCGGATTTTTGGCGCCAAAATTCTTTTTTATTCGAAACTTATCGCGTCTATCATGATTAAGTATTTTATAAAATAAACACAACTTATACATTTAAACGTAATTTCTTTTATTAGCCTGTGCCAGTTTCCCGCTGTAAACGTCACTAAGTAGGAGAAATTTTAAAAAAATAACTTTCAGGGTTCGGAAACCATAGTATTCTGCGCGACGGACTACAGCATCGAAGGTACCAGCGGCCGTTTCTACCGCGACTGCAGCCCGTACGAGTCCAAGTATCCCTTCGACAAGGAAGAGGAGGCCAAGTTGTGGAGCTACAGCGAGGACCTGGTCAAGGCCAGAAAGCCGGTGCAACTGTAAAGCCAGCTTTGCGTGTGTACTCTGCCATAAAGTGTGCTAGCGTGGTAAATGGACCAACAAAATCGATTGCTGCTTGAGGAAACAAATAGGAAATAGGCAACGCAGCTATGGGTAAGAGCTTAGGGCGTAGCAAGGTAAAGAGGCTAAGGATTTGATTACCAGGAATACTCATGAACCGTAAATTTTAATACGTAGATATAATATAATGAGCCTTTTCAGATCCTGACTACGCCCTTGGTAAGAGCGAAAATCCTGTTGGTAGTTAAATTCCGCTCAGTAGCCTCGTCTCCCCCACCAACCTCAGCATATATTAATAATGGAAACGGAGATATCATTAAAAATGTGGTCTTGATCGAGGCCTAGATAATTTAAATCAATTATATAAACAACTGTTTATAGTTTAAAGTGAGAACATAAAGCTTTTCTTCGCACATTAGACAAAAGTGGCCGTTTTTTTTGCAAATGAGCATAGAAAAGCTTCACGTTCTCACTTTAAAGGGATATCTAGGGCTAGATCAAGACACAATTTAAAATAATACGTCCGTTTCATTTCAAACGGAAGCAGCCCTGGGCCCCTGTAAAATTCATGTATTTAATTTATTAACAGGATTCGAGCTCTTTTATAGTCCCGAAAATTTCAATGATAGTATAGTTGCAGCGGTGACCATGCATACATGCTTGCTCCCTACATTTCTGAACTCTTCGTCCTTTTTGCCTCAAGCAGCGTCTGAATTGAGGCTTTATAGCACCTTAATCGAATCTATACCAACGCCTATCCGACCCGACTTACAGTAAAGCATTAAAATGTTTAAATGTAAGCAAAAAAAATTTGGAACACTTTTTTATAATTTCAATGTTGTCGACTTGAAATGACATAGAGTATATTATTATTTTGTTACATAGGCATGGCGTGGCTTATTGTTATATTAATATAAAAACTGTCACGTCTTTATTAACAACAGGCTAGATAGAACTTAGCGTCGGCATTGGTGTAGGTTCGTTTACATCGTTGGTTCGTAGTTACTTGCATGTTAGCATATTTTTACATGCGACTTGGCGACGAACACACGAATATAAAATGGGAAAATACGGGTGAATCTGTGGTCTTCACAGACGCATAAATACGCAGTACAAATTTATGGCAAGTACATTACCAACAATTTTGATCAAGAAAAATATAATTATTGAATATTGTCACGGCAAAGGCCAGTTTCAAGGTGTAAAAGAGAGGAATTTCATAGTCCTCATATCAGCCATGTACACTGTCAGTCAATGTTTTTTAGTTTTTAATATACTTCAGAAAAGCAGCTCAAAGTACCAATATGCAGAACCAAATATCTTGTCTAGATGGTGCCATATCTTTATTTTTCGCATAGAGATCGTTTAAAAACCGTTCCTTATTTGTGATACTTATTTTTTTTTAATTATTTACACTTTATTGTAAACACGTACAAATGAAATAAGCACCTACTTAGAATAGGTGGACTTAATGCAAAAAAAGCGTTCTTTGACAGTCAAATCTTTGTATATGTACTTGTAAGTGTTTACGTCGGGGTAAAATAACGTAAACAAGCGCTGGCGTGTAAAAGGTTTTAGTTAGTAAAAGAACAAAGACAACTTGTCTGTACTTATTTTAAGGCCAAGCTCAAGGCATCTAGCGTCCCATATGTAGAACCATGGATGAATATATACATAGACGAAATATTACTTCATCCGTGGTAGAAGTAAAGAAATCGTATTCACGGCCTTTTTACTTGTATACCGTCATAGATAAAGTTTTCCAAACATTTGGCTACATTTTTATCATACATTCATAAATTCTACATTTAGCCCTTCCACCGCCAAAAAACGCTCGCGAACTGGACACGACAATGTTTGTCGGATAAATCCGACCTTCGCGGTGAAAGGGTTATTGGAAATCGCTTGGCCGTATTTCCACACGAACGTAGTCTCCTGGTTACTCGCCGGATAGTGCCAGTAGATGATTTTTTCCAAAAATATCTTTGGATATATTACCATGTCCCTATGTTTGGTTCTTTTTTCATTACACCCAAGGCCAAATAATTTATCTAGTTACCACATGACGTCATCATTAAATTTAAGAATTAGTTTTTGAGTTTTTGCCAGAAGACGTTTAAAGCTGTTTATATAAAATCGACATGGGGTTATAAACTAAGCCTTGAGTCACATTTGTCACCCTTCCTTAATTATAATATTTACATGCTATTGATAATAAATGAATATTTTTTATAATCGTTATTATCAAAATGTATGTGCCTTTGCATTCTGCACTCTACTAAATTTCTTCGTATATTGTTGTGCCAGGTTGGAGGTAGATAGAACTATTGTATGTTATGTCTAGTTGTATATTCCTTAGTCATTGTAAATATATGTGGGTATGTAGCATAGAATTATTTCCAAAGAATCAAGTGTTTAATAAAAATGTGGGTATGAATACTTATTTTTATTTAAAAGCCTATCCTTTATTATTTTTCTTGTTGGTCTGGGTGAAAATATATAAATATATAGTGTCAATCTAAACTGACAGTTAGCCCAAAGTAAGCTTATAAACGATACTTTATAATAAGTAAATACATATATAGAAAACAGGACAATTTGAAAAATGATAATCTCCAACTTGCCCTGGCATCGAACTCTATCGTATTACTTCTACACCACGACGGTCGCCTTTTTCCCCTTCTAATAAATAAATGACATTTTATTTAATAAAAACACAATTTTGTGCAATTAACAAACCTTTATTTCACATACTGTAAAAATATTAAGCACTTTCAATATACAGCTATTTTTTATTGGCTATCTATCTATACCTTGTATAAATATAAATAATTAGATAACAAAGTTTGACAGGCAACATATCAGTAGGACCAATGCCTATATATATATACATTTAAATATCTTTCATATAGTAACATCCCTGTGTAGACATAGTTATAATATTAGAAGTAGGTACTTAATATAGTTACTATGAATGTTCGAAAGTTTAAAATCTACAAGCCAAGATTAAAGAGATTTCTTCTAATATTTAACTGTGTCTACAAAGACCAACATAAATAACAACTTTCATCAAACAAAAATAGTTTTCAAAATAAACGCCAAAACAAAAAATAAAAGCGCAAAATATACAAATCACAGACTTATGAGATTTATTTAATAAAATACCTACTGATGTAACCAGAAAAAATCCATCGGAATCAGTTCACTCAAAAATCATTGTTGTATGATCAGTTTTGACTTGCAATGGATCATAAACAACACGTGGAATGAACATATCCATAATAAATCGAACCACAGATATACTAAATCACTACCTAATGAAATTAAAATAACAGAAAAAAAAGCATTGTGTCCGTGTCCAACCAAGGCAATTGATATGGGAATGTCGAATTTCTTTTTTAATTTTATTATACTACAGAGATCTAGTAAATATAGCCTCAGAATAAACATATAGCCCGTGGTTCGATTTATTACTATGTCCCTTACACGTTGTATTTTAGCAACCCCGTGCGTGGTTCAAACTTGGATTGGTAACCACAAGTATAGTATATCTCTTAACTTCTCCGTGCTTCGGAAGGCACGTTTAGTAAATAGCAGGCCCGCGAACCTGTGTAACATACTATTTACTACATACTATTTAGTAGGCAAGTGCATATTAGCACTCGTAGTCGTTCTAGTTAGTGCTGTACTGTAGTTATCAAATGTTTTTTTTGATCCGTCGCTCTCTCGCTCTAGCTAATGACGATTCTCAGCGGCAGAAAAGGATAGCGGCATAGAAATGTGCTGTTCCTTGCTGATAGATGTAGACACACACGCAAACATTTTAACATGACACGAGTGAACTGATCCGGTTATTGCACTCTAGTCTATTTTCATTTTATACTTTTTATAATTAATGCTACTAAGTCTTGAAGTTTTTATATAGAATGTGTTTATAGTCCAGTAATAATCAGCAAAAGATCATAGGGCTGCCTCTGAATTTTTAAAGACCAAGCTGGATTTTAGTATAACGGCGCGTTTACTCAGCATGATTGTATGTACACCCCTTTCCGTTACAAACTGTACATTCGTGCTTGGTTTCTTACTAAATTGGGGGCTATTTCCAACATGTAGCTTGGTAATGAGGTAGGTTGCACAAAACTAAAACCTTAAATATAATTCTCGGTATGAGTATGTATAAATAATGTATATGGTCTATGACAAAATTTTAGTATCAGGTGCGGCAGTGCATAGCGTGACTTTTAGTACAAGATACATTAACTTATTAAGGCTGAGTTCAGAAGTCGATTCAACTTCTTAATCCTATATATTTTGAAACTATTTATGTAGTTTTCGAAAGATCTATGTATGTATTTTTTACCTCATTGTAAAACAATTAGCTTGGCGTATGAGCCATATAGACCGACATTTTTGAATTAAATTATAATGAAAACATACATAAATGTATCTAAAAAGCAGTGAAACTGTCGACAATGCTTATTAACCCTTTTCGGGACAAACCAATCTTCTATTTTTTCTAGTTGGAGGGTCCCAAAAAGTGTTAAAGATAATTTCACAATAATATCCACTATGAGCCAGGCACTTAGTGAGATTATTCTATTTACATCACTCGCTTCAAAATTATAAACTAACTTAATGGGATGAGTTAGAATGATACCCTACTTCCTAAGATGCAATAGATAGTACTATACGAAACATTAACGCGTCAATAAAGCACATTGACCTCAATCGACCTTGCTTGAGACCGTCTCAAGGGCTCGCGAACGAAACTAAACGTTAAAGTTTGTGACTCCGATTAACTTCTATACAATATATGTAGAACATGCATGTATTTTTTTATTTGCTCAATAAAATCCTTAATAACAATAAACAAATATGAAAGAATTTATAAAATATTTTCTATCAGACACGAACATGTGATACTTTTAAGTTTCGATTAGAAAGAGAAGTCCGATATGGACTGGTAACGTGAAAGAAAATAGCGTTTTTGCGAGTGAGAAAGACTTATTTTCGTAAAATCGTTATATCGTTCGTTTTTCAACCAATTTTTATTCTGTCTTTACTGTGAGTTACTTTAAATACATATATTTTCATGCGTATTCCCTATTGTATGGCAGATCACGGCTGCACGAAGCGTGAGCAAATAACATATAGTTCGATAAATACAGGTCAATGTACATTTTTGACATGCTAACTGGCTTTAAGTAATTAATATAACCAGTTTTTTAATAAATAATTTTGTGAAAAATACTATTTATCCCATCCGATGACTAAAATTAGTAAGTCGAGACAGCGTTTGTGTAAAATAATTAATAAAAATCAAATGCTTAGCATTACAGATAACCTTGCTATGGTCTAGAGTAGCATACTATGCAGTATCATACATTAAATATAATATTTTACCCGATTTAAAAACCCATGAACCGCTATGAAACTTATGAAATAAATAATATTTTTTATTTAGTCTGATCGTATCATCGTTCATAAGAATTCGGGTAATTTTAGTTACAATATAAACCAAATACTTTCCTCCTTAAACTATATGAAGCAATAACATAGTGTCTGTTAATATGAGATATAATATTAGACATTTTCTATGTTTATTAACCAGTTCTTTGGATATGTCTTTGCAGTTCCCATAGTCATATTTTTAGGCTGACTGGTAAATATTTAACCTTGTATTTAGTTTGCTAAACCTTTTTTCTTCTTATCATATTTTCGTTCTTGAATTTTCTAATACTATTGAAAATTGTGCCAGTAACAACAAATATCAACAAAAAAGGGTTTACCAGTTTCTTTTAATTTTTATTGATACAAAGGTTGTTTATATTACTGAACTGAAAGTATTATTTACCAGTCACCATCTTTTAGTAAAATCCTTTAAAATAGCAGCAATTCCGTTTTGATTATGCTTTATACATATCTACAAATGATGTTAATGAGATAACATATCAATGTAAACGAATAATTACTACAAGATAGTCACATACTTAATTCTTAACCAGTGACTAATCAGCTATCGCTACAATTTTGATCATCCATTGCATACTTAAAAGATAAGGAATATTTTTAAATTCAAACTATCGAGCTCATATAATTTAGCACACAAAATCACGCCGCTATTTGAAGGGCACAAAAAAATAATTCGCCCGGGACGCGTGAGTGTAAAAACCGGCATTTTGTATAAATAAGCAACCAATAATTCACAAACAATTTTTAAGCAATTATATTATTTTAAACGGATATTTATAATAACTTTTGGGTACACGCAATTCGAGATTCAGTTTGGGTAAATTTTGAAAAAAATCATTTAATGTTTTTTTTTGTTCAAATTAACACCATATTGCGTTCCGACATTATTTTTTTATTTAGGGTAAAACAAGCAATGTACTGTAGGTTGGGTAAAACAAAACGCATACCGCTGCTTATCGCGCTAATTGTTCAGTAGAATCTAACACCATAAAAAACGATTACGCAATAAAACATTTTTAACTTGCAAATAGTCGTTTCACACTAATCTAAAGAGTCCAAATAACATACCAAAAATGCTGCTTTATGTTTAAGGCGTATTGCACTTTTCATTCACTATACTAAAAGTCTATAAATAGTGTTCACGTGGTTAGTACTATCACTCAATAAAAAGTATATGTTATAAATATTTGGGACACTCGCTGTTAAGATCACTAACAATTAAGTAGATACAATAGCGATAAGTACCTATCTATTTACAAAATAATTCACATACAAAACTATCTACTGAATTATATTTTCGCTCTGTTCTCAATTAAACTTGTGCATGATTTTTTTTTTGTATATTTACAGCAATAAAACATTATATACGCATGTCCGGGCCAAAAAATCACTTAGTGGCCAAGGAAAGACGTAAAATCGTATATAAACCCCGGGCGATGATGAAAGAAGACTCAGGACCGTTACTCCAAAAGGGGCACGACAGGCGTACGTAACTAAGTTTCCTCGGTTTAGTGTCAAGCAAAATTAAGCTTTTCGAAATGATGATTAAGTCTAATTTGGTCTGACAGAAATAGGACGATACTATCGGACGACTAACATGTTATTTTATAGAATATTGTGTGTGTGTATGTATGGGGATGTATGCCATTGTAAGTATGGGTGTGTATGTTGTCTTCAATAAATAAAACTGTATGTGGAATGGTACTAATACGCTATTTTCCAACAAGTCAAATCAGCAACTTTTTTCTTAACATCAAAACAAACAGTTTCTATGGGATTTTGTATGAAATACAGGCAGATGACGTCATAGATTTTTGGAGTCAAATAGCGCTCTTATTATCAGTTTTTCTACAATAATAAATTTAAAATAACGTTAAAATGGATATGTTCAAAGACAAGTGACATTATTTTGCGACGCTTTATTTTTTTATTAGTACAAAATAATTTATTTTTGACTTAGGAAAGTACCCAATTGGATACCATTCGTCAATGGCACTACCCAATGGTACAGGTGGTCCGAGTAACGGAGGGTTTCCAAGAATATGGACAACAGATGGCAACACAATGACGTTAGGTCCAATTAACTGTTGTCATTGGACTATCAGTTGACTGTTTTTGGCGGGAAGTCAAGGGGTTGAGTCGAAGTTTGCATTAAATTGTGATGGCTCTACAGGACTAGTATCCAGAGCCGTAAAACAATTTAATAAAAAACTATCAGTTGACAGGTGCGTTTGGCCCGTCTAAATATCTAATAACATCAGATTATTGAACCTGACGTCAGGAGTTTTTGGCGGGAAGTCAAGGGGTCCAGTTGAAGTTTGCTTTAAATTGTTTTGCAAATTGATTCTAGTGGACTTTATGACTGAAATTGGGGTAGTTTGGTGTTATAAATGCTCATTCTCATGGACAATATGTGAAATGTTTAAAGTGGACAGTCATAGTGCGGTGGTAGTGATATTTATTTGCGGACTGCGGTGGGCGTCTTTGGGCGCCGTCCGCCACTCAATCGGCTATGAAAACCAGTGGACTCGTATAGATTTGTCGCCAGAAGCTCCCGTGAAGCAATCAAAGGACCTATACCTTTGATTGTATAGTTAAGGGTTTAGGATTAGGAATAAAGAAGAGAATATATTACTAGACACTGGCAAAATAAGCTTCAACGAAGATTGACCGCCATAATCAAGAAAAGAAAAAAAAACCTGACGTCACTGTGCTGCCATCTGTAGTCCCATATTCTTGAAAACCCCTTATTCCTGTGGCCTGAAAATTTTTCTTTCATCGCCTTCGGTGTATAATTTACAAATTGTATTACAACCACCATTGTAAGTCTATTAGCGTTCGTGTTACCTAACGTCTATTTGGTAATTATGAGGTTATTAATATTATAGAAGTCAGTCGAAAATTGTGTGATAGCTTTCACACTGAACTAGCATTATGTAAGTATTCTCTCATTCTTCCTCTCTGACTTAATAAATAGAACGGCTTACTGCATTCATATAAACGTCTAACAAAATATATTAAAACTATTTTAAGGGTGGATTCAGTCCGTGATACTGAACAACTTTCACCAAGGAACATTTATAGAGATATATAAAAAAAAATTCTTTCCGTACAAACTCGGAACAGTTGATTGGTCAACTTGTATTGGTGGCCGAACTTTGTTTTTTACATTTCGATATCCTTAAATTATCGCTAATTCATCTCCAAACACACTGTATGTTTCTGCGGGAAAGTTGTTCAGTATCATGCACTGAATTCACCTTTAAAATGGTTTTAGTATATTTTATTGGACCCTGTATACTGGTATTCTAGAGTTTTATCTAAAAACTATACTATGGACGTATCAAGAATTAAGATGCGTAAAAATAAAGTAACAGATTAAGATACCGTCTATCTATGGCCATGTGATCAAAAATTAAATACAGAAAAGGAATGTAACAAAAACGATTCTACATCTTCAGTAATAAAATTATATCAATACCTAACGTAGGCTTTTGCAAACTTGGAAAAGGCCTTAAGTAGATCACAGATGCCACTGGAAAATGAATCATGCGTCAGTGAACCGAGAGCAGCAAGTCGCTCGGATAGTGGAAGCTGCGCTCGAACCGTGGAGTGTCACTGTGTCTGGATGGTGCAACATCCCAAGTTCTCGCTCAGCTTTCTGCTCTAGATCTACCCACCTGCGAAACGAAATGGATAAGATATATAAGTAATTTATGTATTACAGTCAGTTCAGTTACCGTGTGGTTTCCGGCAGAGTAGGGCCACTCCAAGTGCTCCCGTGGATGTCGTAAGCGCCTTAGGAAATAAAAGCTAAACAAAGGTTATAAACATCAATGAGACCTTTCCATCCCGTCTGGTCACCGAGGAGTGTGTAGGCTGCTCTTGACAAGTCTGGCTCTGGTAGTACAGAGGGTCGTGCTCCTGCAGTGGAGACAAAAGACCTGATGATGATGATGATGAGAGTCGGTTCAGACAAAGAGGAGCGCAGCGGTTAGTATTTTTTAATGACACAAAATAAACTTTAAATTATTAGAATAAACTGCAAAACGCGAGCATTTTGTTATGTTCAAACGTTTATACACTTCAGGCTATGGTAATACGTTCTTATTTTCAATTGAATTAGAAAATCGCTCGGACATATTTTCTATTTGCCTGAACTGACCCTTACACTGATCCGAAACTAAATTATTTAAAAAAAACATTGCTCAAAGAAAATTAATACTTAATCAAAATCTGTTCACAGTTTTAATTTAACTTGCAAGATTTTATTACAGACAGACAACTGAACAGATGAAACAAAATAAAAAATAGAAGGAAAGCGCATTAAATGTATTAACCTAGGGCACCTCGGAGGCTAAAGCCGGCACAATTATTAACAATAACAAGTATTTCTCAAATTGGTTTAAGCTGTGCTTGCGTGCGTTGTAAAATCGATCAAATACAATTCCAATTAATTTGGTAAGGCAAGTGTACAAATGGTTAGTTATAAAGGGGTGCCAACACTAGTAGGTCAAAGTCGAACTGTCCCTTTACATTTGACCTTTCACCTATACCTTTACAAACTTTTGTTCAATACACGGAGTGGATCAATTCCGTCTACACGGCATACTTTTTTGATTTGTATACAAAAGTTCATAGGAGAATGAATGGTCACCCATTCAAGCTCAAGGACTCGTGGTCACCCATTTAAGCGCATACCACGCCCAGATCACTTAACTTGCGAAAGCGTTCGTAATATGTTCTTCCACCAGGCCACCGAACTCCTTGAGCTATATACCTTGACCTATACCTAGTTGTAGTAGACCATATCTAGGGAATGAACGAGATTTTAATCATGTCATAGGCGATGTGGCAGCAACCTGTCTTGGTTAGAAACCAGGTGAGGTTGCCTTTGAGTTTTGTAGCCCTGGGCTCTGTCTGCCCTATCACGAATAAAGACTAGTAAGCTAAGTATCTATCACTATTTTGATTCCTTTTCCATCTTAACGCCCACCATCACGCTAAGCGTGGCCTTTGGGTCAAGCGGCTCTGGGCTCTGTCTGCCTCGTCAGTGATAAAGACGTGATAATGTATCTGTATCTATACGTATACTATAACAAATAATAAATAAATAAATATATATGGACAATCCCAGAGTAAGTTAAAGAATACTTGCCACAAAGTAAGAACTATTAAGATACTAGCCCCAAAGAAAGTTAAAGACTTGTGTTATGGGATACAAACTCAATGATATTGTAACAAATACCTCTGCACAGCCATTGCAAAAGCTTCCACGACGTTGTTGTCATTCTTCGCTGACGTCTCTATGTATGTCGAGATCTTGTTGTCTTCGCACCATCGCTTCAGCGCTTCGTGCGGCACCTCCCGGTCCTTTGACGACACGTCAGACTGCAAGAATGGGATGTACGAAATAAGTACACTTTTTACGAAAGACCCGACGAAATGTGACTGGCCTATGGCGGAAACACTGGGGTACGTATTGTACCTATATTTTAGTCGTGTACACCCCCGTCTGCCAACGTTTCACTACATTCTCTCCATCTATCGGTTGTCTGGTTCTGTGTGTATGTTTTAACTATCGTAATTTTTTGGTGTACAATAAAACACTTAAATACATACTTACGTCATACAAGCCCTGCCTTCAAAACACTTTTGTATTTTTTTTTTGTTTCTTTATTATATGTAAGATTTTTAGAGATAATAAACTAGGTTACTTTTCTTCTCTGAGATATATTTTTCCAAACTAAAACCCGGCTTCACCCCTTAAACTACACAACCGATTTTGGTAACATTTCTATACAAAAATATTTTTCTGGCTAAATAGAGTATGGTATAAGTACGTATTTTTTCTTCTCTCTCAGTGCATTTAAATTTCGCGTGACCTCACGATCAGCTACGATTTTTAGGCAAAGGTGTGACGTAAATCACACTCCGAAACTTCGTACCTTTGTAAATTTCTAATTTGCTAAACGAAAAATATGGGTCCTTTATATTTGGTTGGATTAAATGAAATATTTTTTAACCAGTCCACATACGTATTACTAACTAGTAAAAGTTATAAAAATCGTCGTCCGTAATATAATATACAATGTCCTTTTTAATTAAGTACAAATATTTTAAGGGGTGATTCAGTCCATCATTTCGAACAACTATTCCCAATAAATGTATTTCGAAATACGAAAAAAAAAATTTCATTTTCGATAGTAATGATATCACGTGACTACTTCGATTTGTATGAAAACCTAAAAATTTTTTTTGATATTTCGATATACATTCATTGGGAAAAGTTGTTCAAAATGATGGACTGAACCACCCCTTAAAATATTTGTACTTAATTAAAAAGGTCATTGTATAGATACCTATATTATAACTATAAGTAATGTTAAATATGTAATAACTTTAAACTGTACAGTCGTAACGTACGAGCTCAACAATAATTTCCGCCTTGCGAAAGATCATTATAAAACCATCAGGAGAAATTGTTGCACACCGTATATAGGAACTGTCATGTCAATGCATCGCTTTCTTTGAATCTACAGTATTAGTATCATCATAAATATCACGTATCGTTGTGATATTTATGATGATGTTGATGACGAAGTTTGGCTGGAATAGATTGCATTTACAGCGATAATCCTTTGTGCCTATATTGTTCCTTGTTGTTTTTGTAATTTTTGTGTTTACTTCGGTGATTTGTATCTGTGGTAGCCCCATAGAAATTGTATCAAACCTGTTGTGTATTTTGGCGGTGCAGTCAGTTTTTAGTTTTGAAAAGCGAGTAGCCAGCACGGAGCAAATATTGTTTGTTATTGTTTATCTACCGAACTTTTGTACGCGTCCACTGAATGTAATATTTTAAAGTTCTCATTGTAAGTGAATTGGTAGATTTTTTTATAAGAATAAATTTCTTTAACCATAAAAAATATTAAGCAGAAGCTTCATTTTATCCACTTAAAGTCGGGAGTTCACTAGCAAGCCACATTTCAATGACCTTATTGAAGTTTTCTCGGTTGTGGTTGCGTAGGCGACCCCAATTAGCCGTTTTAAATCGGGCCACTCGGTGGTTTGCGGTCACTGAGCAGTCTTTTGTCCTTATTGCGAAGGAAATTAAAAAATTCAAGAAACTTGCTTAAACATTTACATAGCCCTGAATAAAATAAATTATCAGAAAATGTTTTTCATATTTCGCTATATGTTCCTCGAGGAAACTTGTTCAGTATCATGGACTGAATTTAGCCTTAAAATAGTTACAGTGTATAAACACTGTACATTTGTTAATGGAAATATTTTATTGCCAAATTCATTAGCAACAAGCTTCGTCAAAAAATTTACAAAATTAAAGATCCACAACATGTTCCGTCAAAAGTTGTAGTCACCTAGTTACTTGCAAGTATCCGCAACATGCTTCGTCAAAATTATCAATCTAATAAATTACCCCGAATCACAGAATTAATATTAGCCCAAATCGTCCCTGGCCCAAAGGTTCCCATAATACTAGCAGCATTTCCACGTTGTATAGCGGTAGAAATTATTTGAGCAAGAAACGATACGAAGTTTTTTTAAAAATGCGTCGACCCAAGTCTCTAATAAATGTTCGAGCCTCAGTCCCCAAGCAATGATATAGTATTCAAATATTTATAAACTAGCTAAAGCCCGCGACTTCGTTCGCGTGCACTTTATGTCTCTGGAAAATGCTCATCAGGCTAAACCACTTTTACTACGGCGACATTTTTATATCTCATATAGTTTAGCTGGACCATTATGGTTCTGCATCAGGCACTTCATTTTCCAAAATCATTTATACCCTATATGTTGCCCAGGCTTAATAGCTATATAACAAAAAAAGTTGCATTCGAATCCGTCCAGTATTTCCGGAGATTAGCGTGTACAAACAGACAAACAGACAAACAGACATACAGACAAACAGACATACAGACAAACAGACAAACAGACAGACTTTTTTTAAAAAATTCTTACTCTATTACTATGTCTCCATCGCCCCCAATATTTTTTTTGGAAATATATTTAATGTACAGACACACTTTTTTTACTGTTTTATTATATGTATAGATATTATTATGGCAAGTGGAGTACCGCGAGATGCTTATCTGACCAGTTGCGTTTCTGACGAAAAGCGACGAATCCATACTTCTTCAATGTACTAACTTTTTGGGCTTCATTATTATGCTTCCATAATGTTATAGCTTGTTGTTTACAAGGCACGAGCCTTTTGTCTCGATTGATATTAAGATGACAATCGCCTATTTGATGCTGTCTTATACTTTGGCGTAACAAGTGTATAAAAAAACCATACTTGTTACATCCCAGTGCCACTAAGATTACATCTTAATTCTGAAATTAAACACATTCAGCCGTTTAGGCTGCAGAGCGTCCTATAGAAATTTACATACATATTACGTACCTACATACATACAAACATAAACCCGAAAAACATAACCCTCATTTGACACAGTCGGATAAAAACTGCGAAAACGAATCAACTACAACAAAAACAAATGTAACATTTGTTTTCGTTGTAGTTGATTCGTTACAAATGTTCAACATATTCATTTCGTCATACATGCTGATGAAACTATCAGTTTTGAAAGCCGATACGTACGCAACTGGGGAAGACCTAGGTCAACGCGTTGCGGTTTGGTGTGCCTTATTACTGTAACGACGACGTGTAAAAAGGAATAAGTTGTTTGTTTTTCGTGCAAGTTGCCAACACCGCACTTTGAACTTCAGACATTTTAATATCGAGATGTACTAAAGTACATAATAATTGCCTTTAAGTCTCTGTCATCCTTACTATAATCTGCACAGCAATAAATCCCTCTATCAACATAATATTATTTCCATGCTGGTCTGGGAGAAAGGAAAAACCTTAGAATGTACCAGCTGCTTCTCTTCCCGCGCAGATCGTAAAAGCCGATCGAGGGAATGGGCAAAAATGCGAATCATTTTAACAGGCGATGCGGCTAGCAACCCGTCACTGTATTGATTGCTTTTCCATCTTCTCGCCCACCATGACGCTAAAAGTGGCTTTTGAGTCTTGCGGCCCTAGGCTCTGCATAGTCGCAAAACCCAAAATGCTCTGTCTGCCCCATTAGGGATAAAGACGTGATAGTATGTATGTATGTATGTATCAACAAAATATTTATACGCATCAAGAAAAGTGTTGGGGTCAAGATAGAGCCTTGTGGAACACCAGCGTTAATGTCCAAGCTATCAGCACAACTACCATCCACGACAGCCCTGATGCTCATCCCTAACAAAAAGCTGGCCATCCACTAGCAGAGTCCCTCAGGCAGCCCGTATGATAGCAACTTCGACTGAAAACTCTGGAGCGAGAGTCTATTGAATGCCTTCGTCATGTCTGAATGCTAATGCCCCCTATCTTTAATCTCGTGAGATGTATGTAATATAGGACTCCTCTCCTAAGTGCCCTAACATATTATGTAAAGAAGCTCGTTAAGAAATTCCCGTAACTGTAACGACGTGAAGTCTTCTAAGGTTATCTCATGTTAGTTTTCAACAAACTGATGTCTTACCTTATTGCCGACGACCATGAAGGGAAACTTCTCGATTCCGTTCTTGACTCCGGCGTAGTGCAGGAACTCGTTGAGCCACATTTTGATGTTGTTGAACGAGGAGCGGTCATCTATCGCGTACGCCAGGATGCAGATGTCGGAGCCGCGATAGAACGGCGTCCGGAGTGATTTGAATCGCTCTTGGCCTGCTGTGTCCCATACCTAAAAATATACACACAATCAGTTTTTATTCTGTGCGGAATAGATCGCACCCAGAGCCGCTAGACCCAAAGGCCTCTTAAAGCGTGAAGTTGCATTAAAGGAATCAAATCATTGTCACCTAATATTATTTTCGTCTATTATTGCAATCCTGAAGACCTGCGCGGGAAGACAAGCAACGTTATACGTTTTTTTATCTTTTCTCTAACACTAGCATAGAAGGTGTAGCGGGAGCGAGGTGATATGCTCGACCGCCACAAAGGGAAGATCTTCAGGCATGGTGTTGCGCGGGGAACTGTGGCTCCAACGGTGTATTGTTGGAGGTCATATATATGTTAAGTTGCAGCCAGAACTCTGAGATAGAGATGAAAGATACTACTGACGCCATCTCGTATGCTTCTTGTAAACTATGGTATCGCTTCATTTATTGTTGTTTGTGCTTGTAGTTTTTCAAAGAGGTCGCTACAAAGACAATTTTTTTAAATAAATTTATCTATCTGGGTTCGCCTGTAACAGGCATGTAAGTCGCTTCCATTTATGTCCCTATCTTTCCACATTGTCACTCTTGTCACAGGTATGGCACTTCATAGGGAAGCAGAGTATCATTTATGCCTACTATTACTGCAAACGAAACTTTACATCCGTGCGCACGGCAATGTCTGTGTGTTCGCCCCCCAACACACGCGACAAGGCGAGACCGGGGAGAGGTGCAGGGACAGTTAATGGGGACGCATATTGAGCGGAACCCTAGGAGTTTTTGTTGTACGTAATACTTATATTTATTCTGTGATAAAAGATAGAGATTTGATAGATAAAGTGATTATGTAATGTATAGAATATAAAGAATGATGAGATAAATTGTAAATTGACTTTGTTTTATAGTAAACTGTAAAATGTTCATAGATTCAGAGTATTTTTATAGTATTATAATAGCCTTTCTGAAAAAAAAATTGATGGTAAACATGACTGGACGAAACTGAATGTAATATCTTATCACATGTTTGGCAAATAAATTATCTTTATCTTTAACTATCTATTAATCAGTAACATACCTATAATAATTAACATTTTTAAACAATTTGCTACCTTAAATTAATTTGCCCAATTTTTATTTATTATTCTTTGTACATTACCTTACATTTAAATTTTTAAAAGCAAAAGGTCTAAAGATCTGAAGGCACTTAGCGAGAATGGTGAGTTGAGAACAGGAAGGAGGATGCTCGCTAGTTACAATTGCTTTACTTCAGCTAAGTTTCTTAGGTTGCTTCTCTACCAAGTTTATTTTATTGTATTTTCTACAATGTTTGTTTAAAGCACCAGGAATTTGTAGCTTAAATTACCTTTAAAAATACAAGAGATAAATATATATTTGCCAAACATGAGTTTCTTACACTAAAACTACATAATTTTTTTTTACTTCAGCTTTTGCTCCTGGTTTTGTTTTTTTTACTTTATTGCTCCTCCTCTTGGTGCCCATGGCATGTGGCATGGTAAGATGGCATGGAAGATGGCATAAAAAATAAACACGTGATAACCTTATAAAAGTCTTAGAAGCCAAATCATACCAGGAATAAGGTAGGTACTTTGTTGATAGAATTATCAGTGGTGAAGTCATCTCCAAATATAAAACATGAGTGGGAAGAGTAGATAGCTTCAGTTAATTTAAGCTATATTTATGATGTGTACAATGTTTACAACAGGCTGGGAAGTAGTATTATAGTCATATATAATTTATTAGTTTAGTATCGTTGAGTTAGTATCCCATAACACAAGTCTCGAACTTACTTTGGGGCTAGCTCAATCTGTGTAATTTGTCTGTATATATTTATTTATGTTGGTACGCTTTTCAGCCACGGGTCCATGGGGACCCGGTCCTTTGAGGCGTTCATGGGGCCAAAGCCAACATGAAGAGGCCTTTTAGTACTTTTTTATCTAAAATGTGAGATGGCTGCATCTACGGAGGTCTATCCTTAAATGTACTATTGAGATACACTAACGGACAGTCCTCCATAGCTGCCGAACTATTGCCAGGAACTATATTTATTTATTATTATTTTTATTATAAATATGCAATAAACAGCCACCTTGCACAAAACACACCTTTTGAATCCCACCTATATCAGACAATAGTAAAACTCTAACTTATAGGTCTGGAAGAAATTGCTTTTAGCGACAAGACCGCCCATTGGACCTCCAGATTTGTATGTTTTTTTCTGTGTATATTTTAATAATTGTTATTTTTTGGTGTACAATAAAGTATTACTTAACTTAACAGTAGTATATTCACTTGGAAAAAAGACAAAAGTTTTTATTCATATCTCATGACAAACATTTTTCAAGACCTTTATTTACAAACAGGAAATAAATTATATGCACTACTTGTAAAGCTATATATTTTACACATGTTTATCACTTCAGCAAACACATACAAGGTCAATACCAAATGTTAATACTGAAGGTCATGCTAGAAAACAAATGCAGTAAGTAGTTTTCTTGACTACATTATTTTACATAATTTATCAGAATCTGAAATAACTACATGATTTGCGAGAAAAAAATACAATGTTAACAATGTAATAAAACAAGCTGCATTTCCATGCGGATAGTAGAAACAGTTATGGGCCAAAATATGTACTTGAAAAAAAAATTTGGTTGTTAAAAGTAGGTTAGTTATTTGTTTCTGCAGAACTACAACTTGCCTGTAATGTGTACTCCTTGCCGTTCACCTCTATAGTCTTATTCATGAACTCCACGCCTATTGTATGGAAGCTGTGGTCGTCGAAGTGGTTAGAAATGAACCTGCTCATCAGACAAGATTTCCCCACTCCTCCATCGCCCAATATCACGATTTTCAGCAGTGTATTTTTGTTAGGAGTCCTGCCGTATGTGCGTTCACTATCCTCGACCATAATGTTAAGTAATCACCATTATACGAACTGTAAATGCTTCTTTATTGGTGTAGCCTTGAAAGTTAACGCAAAACACGATCAGTGACTCACTGTTCGGATTATGTGAGGAAGTAAATAAGGCCGCCGGGATAAAAACGCACTGAGATATGCGGCGTTTCAAGATAAATTTGTAGCAAAAAATTGCAAATTAATTGTTATTTTTAATGAGAATTATTTTGCACACATTGCACGCACAGCTGTTTCGATAAATCCACAAACGTCAATTGATGATTTGATTTGACGAGATGTGCTGCCAACATCAGATTCTCAAAAGTTACGTAAGTAATCAAAATAAATAAATGTTTTTTTTTAAGTTAAAACTAACACACCTTATCTTTACCATAAAAAGTATCGGCGTCAGTGTTATCGTATCGTTATCGTATTGAAATTATTAATTAATTAAAGGTCATAAACTAAATTAGAGGCCTGAAATGATGGCGCCACCAGTTGTTTTATAATCTTTGTATAAAAATAATAAAATAAACAAGAAAACTAATCTAAATAAAACTAAACTAATAACTTAAAAAAGCCCTGTCAAATCGCTGTCTCGTAATAACATGCCCAAAGGCTGGCAGCATTGCCACATTGTACGGCTATGGTCATCTTTTGAGCCAAATAAAGTCCAGCCCTATAGTCCAGTAAAATTTTCGGCGACAGTGTCATAATATTTTATGCGCCGATGGGCCCCATGGCTCCAACTTTTCAACCGCAAACGGCTCAAACAAGTAAATTATTGCTGCTAATATATTTGCATCAATTGAGGTTTTCTGCGGCTGTCTCGGATTTAGACCCTTTAAACGAGAGATGAGACTGCGCTTAAATTTAGTTTAAATTTTTTTCGCAATATGGCGAAGTTCACTAACTTATTTTTCTACCATTAGTTATATTACAACTAATAACAAAAAATCGTTACTAAAAGGACCTCTTAAATATAAAGTAAGCTTTACAAACATAAAGACTAGTGTTTATATAAACATTAAATGTTTATAAGCTTGTTGGCATGTAGAATGTAAGTTAGATGGTACTTATCAAATCAACCACTGCTACTACTGGCCTGGACGTAAATACCAGCGTTTCCTAGTTAGGAGATTTTGTAACAAACCACAGGTCTTGTTTTATCAAAAGGCGACTAAAGCTGAAGCCTATGCTAGCTATGCTATGCCTAAGTCCGACTTACTTTACATTTCTTTATACTTATCGAAATTTTAACTGCTGCTAATACTAACAATACAGTTTTTTACGGACTTTTAGTAACAACCGTATCTTTTACAGATTAGTGAACAAGGCAGGTTTCCTCACAATATTTTCTTTCACCGGAAGAGATTTATTTAAATGACTTAGCATAATGAAAATAACTATACTGTCAAGTTGTACCAGTTTGTGCATTAAAATATAAACTAAAAGGTAGAGGTCAGGTTGGGCAGGAAACGAACCGAGACCCCGGGGCCATTCAAATATAGATTGAGCTATTCGCGCAAAAAATTATTAGACCGTTAGTCTGCTACAGTTACAGCTTCAATGTTTACTTTATTATTATGATCACACAGTAACAGTACACACAATATGACGACACAACACCACAGCATAGCAAAATGATACTAAAATTGTAACAGAAATATTTTTCTGGCCACACTTTTTCACTCAACTGTCATCTGTCTGTCATATTTACATTATCTGTCAGATTGACAACTGATTTTAAGGTTTAGTGCCATGCCATCTTTTGATTTATCCTCGCATTATTTAGTTATAGTTAACTTGTTAAGCTACAGAAATCTTTATTATCTTATCATAAAACTGTTCATGCTATACCTACATAGATCCGTGGCTATTAGATAACAGACATTTTGGCAAAAGTAGCATGCCTAATAATTAATCCACAACAAAACTAGTAAAACAAAAAAACAAAGAATTATCATTAGTACTCGTAAGTATTACTAGATGGCATTGTATTGACTTTTGTTTTGGTGGCCAACGAGTCAACCACCAAGTTGTCACGTTCATATTCTTTCTAATTTGTGGTCACGTTCACCCACTCGCTCGCTCGACCGACTCGAGTCGATTCGATTTATTCCGCTTTGTTTTGCGGAGGTGAGAGCACGAGTGTGTTGATTTTATGCGTTCAACGGTTGTGTTCAATGTTTTTCTTGATAAATCTAGTTTTTGTGTGAATAGACGAAGATATTTTGTATTAAAAGTGTTTAAATAATAGACTGAAGACTGTGTATGTGATAAAAAGCGAAAAGATTTCCACATTTGCGCAATCGTTGGTGAGACTTGATGTCAATAAACTTGTCGGTGGTATTTTATGGGAAAGGTGTGCCGCGTCGTATTGGTACCTGTACGTGGAGAACGGGTGGGTGCTTGGATGGTGGCAGACAGGGTGGGCTCAGTGCCTGAATCTGGAGCCATGGAGTAGGAAAGAGTGAGGTGAGTGGCATTAGCTTTATAGCGTTCGGGGCCGCTACAAGGCAGCGACGGCCGAGGGGCGCGCGCGGGGGGGCGCGCCAGCGTGCATTCACCTCTGACCCGCGCGGGGCGAGCGGCGCTCAAGGTCGGTGCGCCGCCTGAAGGTCGCTGGTCACGTGACGCAGAGGGTGCTCACCCCCGCCCTCGTCTTCCCGCCCCTGTTTGTTTGGGTGTACTGTCGCACGCACAAGTGTTTAGATGCTTTAAAATTGTAGGCTACGTATATGTATTAGGTACCTATATAAAGAACGGAAAAACGAGTCGGTGGATGGTTTTTCGAAGTTCGATTTAGTTTGTTTGTGTTAATTTATTTTGTTAATTAAACGGCAGATTTTTACTCGCCCTATTTTTTTATTCATAGGTTTATCCCAGCCTAGAAATCTAAACTGAATGACCTTATACCTATGTAGAAAGTGTAGAAATTTGAAATGTTCTGATACGACGCGAGATATGACCTAGAGTACCCACTTTCTTAGTCAGATTTGTTTGGCTTTACGTGCCCAATGGAAACTCAGTATAGTTGGTAGGTATATACCTATGTTCCTATTTACTATATCACCTTCAGTACTATTATAGATTCTGTGAACAAAACTGAATTTAGAAACTAGGTAGGTATCTACTCGTATATTCTGTAGTAGTTAGTAGTGTGCTTTGTTATTTTATTCCTATCGGTGTCCATATCATTCGTTAATCAATATATCTACACTAGGTAGGTCTAGGTACTTACCTAATCTTATATATGTCTCACTCATTAATATGATGTGACATCATGCAAGTGATTAAAATATGTAGGTATACCTATAGGTGCAACATCGTCATTATCGTGTACTTTTTCAAGACTAGGTAAGTCTTGAAAAAATATATTTTAATCTTAACAATTCTTCTGGGTTTCTTTAGCCCCCAGTAGGTATAAAACCCTTATATGAGTTCTACTTTACTTAGGTACCTGTGGTATTTATTATCTATACAAGACCTTAATATACCTACTGAAATTATTTTAATGGTTAATTCAGTCCATGATACTGAACTGGACACATATATCGAAATATAAAAAAAAAAAAAATATTTTAATATTCGATATTTGGGGAAATTAATTAAAATAGTTTCCGTATATTTTAGACGTTTAACCTATCTATCTAAGTAGGTGTATAATCGAAAAAAAGTGGTGAACTTTTTTATTTTTTTAGCTTCATATCAATGTTTCCTTTCACCTTTCAAAACGTTTGCATCATTCGACTTTGGGATGCACATTTGCGCAATACTATAACAAAGAACACGTCATGGTTGCACTTGCACCTGATGGGTGCAGGTGCAAAAATGCATATCGAGCATGCCCAAAAGTGCGAAATGCCACCCAAAACAGTCGAAACGACGAGCAAGCGTAACCATTTATTTGTTTTAAAAAACTGCGAATTTGAAGTTTTGCATGATAATGTTACTGAAAGTTAAAAATATTAATCAGTCGCTGGCGAAAGCCAAAACCCGACTCATACAAAAAAAAAATACAATTCTACAGAAAAAAAACCGCAAGTAAGGTACGTCTAATGCTGCAAATTCAAATTAAATTCTGCAAAGTGGCTTCGGAGAATCAGTTTTATTACTGGTTTTATTCAAGAAGGTAATTTTTTAACCTTTTTATATTAAAAGAATTTATTTTCACGACAAAAAGAGCCCCAGCTCATCCGTAATTCTGCCGCAAGTTGTTTTTCGCATTGACACCTTTCGTTTCTTTTGCACTTTCACCAGATTTTGGCGAATCCTTAGTACCTAGTCTAGTCGCTCCTAAAAGCTAGTAAGTTGTATTGATGTAATGTACCTGTATGTTCCAAAACCAAAAATTCAAAGTATATTTTTCTTTAATGTAAGTAACATTAAATAAAAATATACTTTGAATTTTTGACATACTTTTTGATGACGTGTATTTTTATACTTAAGCTACTTGTAGTACCTACCTAACCTAATTAATTCACAAGCCGGTACATTACACCAACGTAGGTATTAACCAGTACTCAGGCTAGACCTACTCACTTTCCTCGCTGGCATACTTTCTCGCTGATTTCATCACAAAATAGTAGTAAGATTAATCAATAAGCGGCCAAGTGCGAGTCGGACTCGCCCATGAAGGGTTCCGTAGTAGTAAATAACATAATATAAAAGTCTTGTAGTACGTTTTTTTTAAATTTTTATATTTGAGTTAATTGAATGAAAGGTAAATTGCCGTTTATGATTTATGACGTATTAAAAAAAAACTACTTACTAGATATCGTTCAAACCAATTTTCGCTGGTAGTTTTTATGGTAATGAACATCATGTATTTTTTTTAGTTTTATAATTCCCTTATTTTAGAAGTTACGGGGGGGGGACACCCTTTTTTCCACTTTGGAAGTGTCTCCCGCGCAAAGTATTCGGTTTAGAAAAAAATGATATTAGAAACCTCAATATCATTTTTGAAGACCTATCCATAGATACCCCACACGTATGGGTTTGATGAAAAATAAATTTTTGAGTTTCAGTTCCAAGTATGGGGGACCCCCAAAATTTATTGTTTTTTTCTGTTCTTGTTTCAAAACCTTAATGCGGTTCACATAATACATCTACTTAGCAAGTTTCAACAGTATAGGTCTTATAGTTTCCGAAATAAGTGGCTGTGACATACGGACGGACAGACAGACAGACAGACATGACGAATCTATAAGGGTTCCGTTTTTGCCATTTGGCTACGGAACCCTAAAAACAGAAACTAGAAAGTAATGCAGTAATCTGTTATAAATATGACATTTAGAACTTATTAATTGGTGAAAGCACCATTTGTGTTGTTGTTGATTTGTAATCACATCTTGTATACTTATTCTTGTTTAATTAGCTTATGTTGGGTATACGAATACACCAGCGAACGCTAACGAATGTACCTTCGCCTCGTTTCTTTTATATCAAAACAAAATATACGCAGCACATTAGTTGGTGTCCGTTTTGCCCGGTGTTACTTGTACTATTATGTATTCTGTGCCGGTGTATACGTCACATTACACGCACAATACCACTTAAATCTGTAGTAAAGATCCATTTTAATCAGAGGGATATAGGTAAATATGTATATTCGGACAAATCATACAGGTTAAAGCTAGCCTCAAAAGACTTGTGTTATGTATGAGATACTAACTCAACGTTATTATATTTTATAACAAAAACATGTATAGATAAATATCAAAGACCCAGATCAATCTCTGACCAGAGATCGAACCCAGGACCTCCAGAGTGGCAGCCTGGCATGGTGATGGGATGAAGTATATGAGTAGTAAAGGAGGAGAAATATTATTTTACTTATAGAAAATGCATGAACTAAGTTTTAAGTTCCTCTGTTTGGTTAGGAACTTTCTAATAACATACAGGTTTTGCCTAGTTAAGCGGAGACAGGGTTGAATCTGAAACTATGTAAAATAAAAACTTGATATGCTCAATAAAGTTAAGTACCTGGGTGACCGAGCTTTGCTCGGTCAGTTACATCTCAAACATTAACTACATTTTTTTAAACTTGTCTAAAAACAGTACAAAATAAAAAATTATATATGAACTTGAACATTAAAAAAACAAAAGTAAGTCACCGAGTGGGATTCGAACCCGTAACACTCTTTCTAGCGGTCAGCGTAAGCGGATGGCGGCCGGTGCGAGGAAATTAGCGACCATATTCTGCGTGGAAAGAAAAACGAATGAAAACTCGAAAACACGCGTTTTCCCAAACATAAGACTAATCGAGATCGACTGTTTACCCCCAAAAACCCCCATATACCAATTTTCAGCAAAATCGTTAGAGCCGTTTTCGAGATCACAGAAATTTATAAATAAATATATATATAAATAAATATACAAGAATTGCTCGTTTAAAGGTATAAGATTTATTTTTTTACTATTTGTTAAGTATTAAATATTGTATTATATCCCTTGTAACACAGGCTGAGCCGATTTTTTTTACAAATCCAGTCTAAAAACATGCTAATAATTAGAAATTATGTTTTAAATTACGACATTCCTAATAAGTTGTACCTACGGGTACTTAAAAATCCATACTGCAAATTATACGAGTGTTATTGTAAGAAAAAAAAACAATTTAGAACTTTATTTTTTTAATGAAGTTAAGAAGGCCCTGTGTTCCAACGGCCCTTGAGAATGAACGCGGAATGTTGATTTATCGGTTTTTAATTTAAAAAAAGATAAAAGCGCACTCTACGAATTTGTGTATAAATATTAAGTGGCTTTAATTGAGTACAAAAATTAAATATAACATATCAGTATACACTACTAATATTCATTTAAGATTAAGTCAAAAAAAAACTAAACTCAAAGAATAATACGAAATAATTTTCAAGAAATGGAATATTTTAATTAAATAAAAAGAAAATATATAAAACACGAAAATCAAATTGATTAAAAGTGTACTTCTTATATATATATATTTAAAAGTTTTTAATCCGAGCGCAATTACATACCTAGATTCTCCATTTTATGACGTTTTAAAAAACATGTCGTAATGCGATTGCAGACCTCACCATTGCCTATACATTCATTCCGTCACAATAAGCATAGACCAAGTTTTTTGCTGAAAATAATTTTTCATCGCCTCCAGGACTGCGCCCTACAGCTTGCGCAGGGCATGCGCACAGCCACGGCTCGACGACAACGTCATTTAGTCAAACTGTCTTTTTGTAAATAATGTGTTTGTTTTTATTTTTTGTGTTGTTTTTAAATAATTTTAAGTAAGCTTCCGCTGTACATAAGGTAATATTTTTATTTTATTTTAAGAAATCCCTTGTTGATGTCGTCTGATGAGGATGTGTCTTCGAGCTCGATCCAGCCAAGTAATTCATCATCGCAAAGTAACATTCAATGTTCTAAGTGCTCCCGTTTTTTCAAAGGACAAAGGGGACTAAATATTCATGTTTCCAAAGTACACCATAGTAAACCCGTTTGCCCCACTACCGCTCCCCTTCAAAATTCCAATCAAATAGCGAACCCTATCCCTTTCAGTCAAATTCTCTCGAAATTAAAACTAAGTACACCTGTAGTTAAAAGAATTCCCAAAGGAGCGCGTATACAAGTTGCTCAAACACTCTCTAACGATATCCGTAAAACAATTAAGGATAACAATACCGAGTCTTGGGAGCACTTACTCACTTTCGCCTATCGGATTTTACATGTGAAACGAGACTCTTCTCCTTTACACAGAACCTTAACAAGCAAGATTAAAGATAACTGTACCTCTATACACCCCCAAGATTTCCAAAACAATTATTCCAAATTTCAAAACAACAACATTAAAAATAGTCTATGCAAACATGTGGAATCCAAGATAAGCGAAGGTGACATTAAAGGCGCCGCCAGAATGTTATTTTCCGATGATTCAATAGCACCCAACACCACGGAAACCCTCTCAGCCCTGCGAGAAAAACATCCACCTTCAACAGATTTTAATCTACCAAGCCCACCTGATGATTCTTGTACCCCCTTGACAGTCTCTGCAGAGGAGGTTCACAATGCGATAATGTCTTTCAGGAGTGGCTCTGCTGGCGGTCTCGATGGCCTCTCCCCGCAACACTTAAAGGACCTTGTAGGGAGTGACTGCGGTACTGCTGGTGGATCCCTCTTGGTGGATCTTGCTGCTTTGGTGAACCTCATGCTTTCTGGCGGGGTTGTTGAGGAGGTATGCGAGGTTTTATATGGTGCAAACCTCTGTGCTTTAAAAAAAAAGGACGGTGGCATACGGCCCATTGCAGTTGGGACGTCTTACCGTCGTCTGACGTCCAAACTTTGCTGCAGGGCAATCACATCCACACTTACTAGTTATTTCCAGCCAATTCAACTAGGTTTTGGATCTAAGGGTGGATGTGAAGCCGCCGTCCACTCTTTAAGATCTTTTTTGGATCATCAAGAGGGCGAAGTTCTGTTGAAGGTGGATATTAAAAATGCCTTTAATTCGGTGGGTAGGGCTGCCTTGCTGTCACAGGTTAAAAGCAAAATTCCTTCCATCTACCATTACATTTGGCAATGCTATAGCAAAAATTCTAAATTAATGTTTAAGGACAACACTTTATTATCCTGTGTAGGCTGCCAGCAAGGTGATCCTTTAGGTCCAGCTATTTTTAGCCTCGCCATCCACCCAATTTTAGAAAAATTAAATTCCAAATTCAATGTTTGGTATTTGGACGATGGATCATTATCTTCGGATTATAGCACTGTTTTGGGAGACTTTCAGACCCTCATAGACGAATTTAAGAAAATTGGACTTGACTTTAACCTAAAAAAATGCGAACTGTATCTTCCTGACTCTTGTAAAAATCGTAATGAAATTATATCAAAATTTCAGACCTTTGCTCCAGACATCAAAATTTTAGACAAATCATCCCTACTCCTCCTAGGCTCTCCAATTTTTGAAGATTCCTTCCCTGATTTTATCGCTGGAAAAATTCAAAATTTTAACGTGGCTTTGTCACGCCTCTCGGAAATTCATTCACATTTTGCATTTACCATTCTACGTTACTGTCTTTTCGTTCCAAATTTTACATACAACCTTCGTTGCAGCCATTTTTGGAAATTCCCTCATTTGCTTCAAAATTTAGACGTTTTTATCAAAAATTCTCTTTCGGATATTTTGAACATTAATTTGGAAAATCGAACATGGGACCAGGCTTCCTTACCGATACGATACGGAGGCTTAGGTATCCGCAAAATTTCAAGTGTTGCCTTACCAGCATTTTTGTCTTCTGTACATAGCATTAAAGAACTCTATCAAAGGATTCTTAAACACCCAAATTATGATGTCAGCTATGTATCAGAGGCCAAGAATGAATGGTTTGGCATTTGTCAAAATTCAAAAGTACCAGATTTTCCATCCTCGCAAAGGCAATGGGATGGGCCGCTTTGCAGGTTAGCTCAGATTAGTTTAATTGCTTCATCTAGCGATTCTGCAGAGCGCGCCCGCCTTCTAGCCGTGGCTGAGTGGGAATCCGGACTTTGGCTACAAGCGCTCCCTTCTGCCAACTTGGGAACACTCCTCGATGACACTTCTTTCAGAATGGCGACATCTTTAAGGCTCGGTGCTATATGCAACATCCCACATCGTTGCCCCTGCGGCGATAGCGTCGACCGACTAGGACACCACGGTCTCTCCTGTCGTAAAAGTGCCGGCCGTTTAGGGCGACATGCAGCTCTTAATAATATAATACATCGGGCTCTTGCCAGCATCAATTTGCCGGCTGTCTTGGAACCAAGCGGTTTGGCGCGGGATGATGGCAAGAGACCCGATGGTATGACCCTCGTGCCCTGGAAGATGGGTCGGCCGCTTGTGTGGGACGCTACTTGCGTTGACACACTGGCGCCGTCTCATCTTTCAGCCACTGAAGCTAAAGCGGGCTCTGCAGCGGCATCAGCTGAAAACCTCAAACGACGCAAATATGAGAGTATCGGAAATTACTACATATTTGAGCCGTTTGGGGTTGAAACTTTAGGACCGTGGGGGCCATCAGCTCACAAATTATACGGCGCTATCTCAAGGAAACTTATTGAAGTTTCCCGTGACCAGAAGGCTGGCCTATATCTAGGTCAGAAAATAAGCATTGCCATACAACGTGGCAATGCAGCCAGCCTTCTGGGCACGTTACCGCAGGGTAAACAATTACCGGGCCTTTTTTATTTGTAAATATTAGTTTGTAGTGTATTGTAGTGAGTAGTTTTATAATCTTTATTTTAGTATTTAAGAAAATTTAATGTGTATATATAATTATTTTTCGAAATAAAAATTGACATACCAGTCAAAGTCTTAAAAATATATTTCAATAAGCGGCCAAGTGCGAGTCGGACTCGCCCATGAAGAGTTCCGTAGTAGCAAATAACATAATATAAAAGTGTTGTAGTATTTTTTTTTAAATTTTTATATTTGAGTTGATTGAATGAAAGGTAAATTGCAGTTTATGACATATTAAAAAAAACTACTTACTAGATCTTGTTCAAACCAATTTTCGCTGGTAGTTTTCATGGTAATGAACATCATATATTTTTTTAGTTTTATCATTCTTTTATTTTAGAAGTTACGGGGGGGGGGGGGGGACACACACACACACTTTTTTCCACTTTGGAAGTGTCTCTCGCGCAAAGTATTCGGTTTAGAATAAAATGATATTAAAAACCTCAATATCATTTCTGAAGACCTATCCATAGATACCCCACACGTATGGGTTTGATGAAAAAAAATTTTTTGAGTTTCATTTCTAAGTATGAGGAACCCCCAAAATTTTTATGGTTTTTTTTTCTATTTTTGTGTCAAAACCTTAATGCGATTCACATAATACATCTACTTACCAAGTTTCAAGTTGGCTGTGCTGTGACATACGGACGGACAGACAGTCAGACAGACAGACATTACGAATCTATAAGGGTTCCATTTTTGCCATTTGGCTACGGAACCCTAAAAAGGAGTAGCTTTAGGATTAGATTATTTTCAGATTTTAAAACACTTTTTTCTGTCGCAGATGGTTTTAAAAATTAAAAAACTGCCTTCCTAGACTTAAGCACACACAAACCCTCTTTTTGGTCTCTCAATCAGATAAATAGAGCCGCTACCGTAAGTAAGTGTTATTAAGGGCCATTATCATTACTGTAATTGCGTCTAATGAATTACATCTCATAAAATATAATAACTGACAGATCAATTTAAAATTTAATAAAACTAAGCTCTAAAGCAATTTGAAGTTGTATAATTTTGCATAACAACTCCACAAAATATTCTGTCATAGATTTTAGCTAGACCTGAGAGCTAGACATAATTTTGTGACGGGCATTAGGCATAGTAATTGGACAGCAGTGCAGCTGCAATTAGTTTATATGCAAGGCTATTGCCCAACGAACGGAGCTTATGAGAGAACCGTTGTTTTAATTAGATGGAAATCTAGCAGTATATATTTACTTAATCGGTTTTTGAGATCGGCAATTACCACCCACAGACTGTGTGACGAAATCTTTGGCGTATTGTTCGAAGGCGTGTCCGTAGCTGTACCCAGATACCTGCTTTAATATACTATAAGTTTTAACGTGAGTCAATCGAAAAACTTTACGAAACCTGTTTTCAGGCACATTACGAGGCCTGTTGATTTTTTCGAGGTTTAAAGTTATGTATGTAGTATGTTACATACATAAAAATGGGCCACTATAACCATTGGTTCGAGAAGCGCGTAGTTAGTCCCACTTCTCTAACATCATAAGAATTCGGTCTTAACTTGGTATTTCATCATTTTGTCTGGCGATGCACCAGCGCTTAGGCAATTACTTCTGTGGCTTGGGCTTGGGGTTGGTTGCTGTTAGCCGCCCCTTTATATTCATTTTGATGCTTATGTGTACCTTCGAGCATTCGATGTTGTTTAAATCTTCAGTTTTACGATTGTAAGATTTTCATATTTATTGATTTTCATGCGTACAGCATCTTATTTCTGCTGATTTTAGTTTCAACAGTATATTTAGTGATTTCCAATTTTCCTTAGCGCCTGATGTCTGGCCACCCTAGGACCCTAGGCCCCTACTTTACCTAATAAGAAATAGGTAATAAGTAAGTACGAAAAATAGACATATACTATAATTATAACAAATGAACATTACATAGAACTATTTTATGTACTAGGTATATTTTCGCGGAGCGTTCCCCTGTAGCATTGGTAATGGTAATTTAGTTGCAAAATGAATGTCGAAATAGGATCTCGACCACTCATTGTTAGTTCTAAGCCGGATGGAATTGATTAATCGCTGAACTACTTCAGTAATTAGCCATTGACTTTACAGTTACTTGCTGGGTTGATGAACATCAGCGTTTGCTCAGGATATCTTAAATCTCTACGGTTGTAGTCTGCGGCTCCTTTTTGACTTCTTTCTTTTGTGTCGTTCAATTTGGACCGTCAGGGATTCCAGACACAATAGTGAAACATTCAATGTGTATCAAAATGATACACATGGCGCTGAACGTGTTAATTATAACGTATTTGTCTTGTCCTACCGTTGCAGATCCTCTTAAGGAATTTATTTTATAACCAATTTAAAAAAAGGGTGGTTATCAGTTCGAATGCATATATGACTTTTATGTGTTTTCCCCGATTACTCGAAGACACTTGGAACGGTTTAGAAACTTTTTTGCTTGAAAGGGCATAGGTACTATTCAGGTGGTTCTTGGTGTTTCGTGTTAAAGTCGATTTTATATTAAAAGATTAATATCTCTTTATATGTATAGGTATTTTACGTGTGTAGTGTGATATATTATCACACTGCTTTATTTAGTCCCTTTATCTTCCTGCTAATATAATAAACGCGAAAGTTTGTCAGTATGGATGGAACTACTGAATGCATTTTTAATAAAACTTTACAATAATATAGCTTATTTATACACCAGAATAACACATAGGCTACAATTTATAAAGATCTTTTGTGATAATCCTGCGCAGACGAAGTCGCGGGCACCAGCTAGTATCTTTATATTTCTCTCGTCCAACCGTTGGATTGATTCTCTTTAATATTGTATGTTTACTACCGGTTATTTTTTTACAATCATATAAATAGGTACGTAATATTTTTTTTTTTTCGTATAGTCTTATTTTGATACTTAATTATTTGGTTCACCTTGAAGTAATAAAACGGAACTTCATAGGTAGGTATATATTTATATTCTCCTTCATACCGACAAAGTAACTTCCACAATTTTTTTATAGATACTATGTAGGTACGTTTTATTTGTAAAAGTCTGTATTTTTGTCGAGCTACACGATATTAAGTTAAATTTAAATTTAAAACTCAACAATTTCAATTGCAGATCGCTACGGCGACCTCGAATTTTATTTCTACAGAAATAGACTTGTTTTGACGGCCTCTGCGTGTGTTGCTGATCTCAAAAGCAATAAAAAGTGGTCCTGCACAGTAATATTCCATAGACAAAATATTTTATTTTAAAATGCTAATAAAGCGAGCGACTGTTGGTACGTAAATATTCGATATGTATTGAATTTTAATAAGAAGTTTGTCTAATCTATGTCCTGATTCCTGATAAGTCAAGGTTGAAATCTTCTATCTGGTTTTAATCAAGTGCTGTTGATTCTGTGATGAATAAATAAAAAAAAAACGACGGGTTGCACTCTGGGAGTGCCGGTAGAAGTGAAAACTTGAATATTAACGTTGTGCATTTTTTATATTTTGGAATGGTTAGGGAATAATTTTGCACGAATTGCTTTAATTATCAGTATAAAATATTTAAAATCTTTTCTGAACCACAGTCTGTCACAAATGTCACAAGCATGACACATTACACACACGAACGTAACGTAACATAAACACACACGAACATTCGCGCAAGCGCCCTGCGCCGTCTTACGAATTTTCGATCAGGACACGTGGTCCTGACGCGAGTTTAAGATTTTTTACCCATTCCAAAAAAAGTGCACAACGCCGCTAAAGAAGTTTTCATTTTAAAAAGATGTGCCAGCCTAGCTAATGGCTACTTAGGATAAAATTTGTACGTACACTCCGTTTGGTTAGGTATAAATAAATGTAAACAATCTTGACATGTCTTTATAGAAATAATATGCTATTTATTTATTTATTATAAAATTTTAGTGATTTAGCGCCTGGTTAAAGATAAAGTTAAAGATAATTTATTTGCCAAACATGTGTTACAAATTAGGTTAAAACCATTAATCTGCCCAAAATAAGTTGACTAAATACCTACAACCAAATAATAGGTACTAGGTACGTCACTTTCCCATCAATCAGTGTTAACTTTATGTGGCTGGATTCAATTCAACAACGACCTCTAGTTTTTTTTCTATCACAAAAATTATTGCAATGTCGATTGACGAACGCGAGTGTACTCTCACTACTTTCACGTTTGCATGTGTGTGTATGTGTAGTGGTGTGCGTGGCGGCCGGTGACCTTGCTATCAGGCGGAAGCGCGCGGCCGCGTGAGTCAGCGCGCGTCTGCCGCCGAGTTCGAGGGAGCAGGGACCTTCAGTCTTCACGTCTATTCCCACTGGCTACTTCCACAAGTTATAATATAACCAACCAGCCTCTAGTTTTACATTTGGTTTAAAAAATACCAGCTTGGTGACCGAGCTTTGCTCGGAAAAGCGAGGTTCTATAAAATGAAACCGAGCTCGAAAATCGTTGGAGCCATTTTCGAGATCTTCATTATAATAAAGATATAAGAAACCATACGAAACCATAAGAAACTTATATAATAATTTATTTTGACAATAATAGGAAAAAACTTAAAATCTTTGTTTTTGGGGTTCCGTACCCAAAGGGTAAAAAACGGGACCCTATTACTGAGACTCCGCTATCTGTCATGTCGTGGCTGTAACTCATGAACCGTGATAGCAGTCTCATCTCATGAACACTTAAAATTTTCACAGATGATTTATTTCTGTTGCCGCTATAAAAAATACTAAAATATAAAACAGAATAAAATAAATATTTACGTGGGGCTCCCGTACAAAAAACTTGATTTTTATAGATAATGGTACGGAACCCTTTGTGCGCGAGTCCGATTCGCACTTGGTCGGTTTTTCTATTTGATTTGAACCGTACCTATGTCGTCAAACGTGGTCGACACAATCCTTTGTTCGCACATTCGAATTTTGAATTTCCCGTTTCATTTTCTTATGACGTCATCGAGGTCACATTTCTTTTTGCGATGATTGATGATACCACAGAGTACTACTATACTATACTAGCGTTATGATACCAATCGTTTTCGACTTTACCGGTTTGGTGATAAAGTAGATTAAATACTTCTTGGAAGTGTGAGTACCTATCTAGGTACGAATAGCCTTGATGGGCAGCGCATGACGTGTTGTATGGAAATTAAAATACGTTAACCTCGTCTGTACTACTCGTATACTCTTGAATGTATTAAAATTACATGGTCGTTGGCAATAGATAGCAATTATTTATTATCTGGTCGGGCAATAATGTTATTGTTGTTATGTCTTGTTTTGTCACATCATTTAACATTATAATCTGTGAGATATGATGTTGTAAACTCACCACCGTTGTAAACAAACCAAATTGTAAACTAACCACCAAAAATTTTTTGTGTAAATTCGTCACCAAATATGATTTTTTAGTTATTTTTTGTTGTTAATTTTCTTTGTAAATATTATTGTGGCTTTGTACAGACAGCAAAAAAATAACACGGTTTGCGGATTTAATTCCCACAAACCAGGGCGGATTACATCAGATATTTAACAAACCAATTTTTGACAAGTAGTTAATTTACTCCTAATGTAGGGAATTTATAACTAGTGTCAGCTTTCCGACTTTTTCTTCTCCACTTCGCACGGTCTTAGCTGTAAGATATTGGCTCGCATATCATCCTTGACGATGTCAAGCCAGCATTCACTCTGAGATACCTACTGGAATAGATATGTAGGATTGTAGGTAGGTACTTACTTAGATAATTAATTACATAAGTATCTATACCACCTACGAATAGGTTGGTACTGATGTGTCGCGGTAGTGATGTGACACGATTCGCTTGCGAGATCCACTTCGATTCCATGGCTCGCCGTTATTCGATATCCGATAGTTTGCGGCCAGTGTCATCGATATGGGTGTTCTTCATAAGGAAACCATTTGTTTGTTGGAGTTGAACCGCTTGTCGGTTGATATGGTTTGTAATAATAATCATCTAGGACTTTACGTCGGTACATGAACTAGGATTTTTAAGGTAATAGTAAAGGCAAGTTAGCCCAAAGTCTAGACTAGTTCAAACAAGCGATGAAACAGGCTGCTAGGCCGCTTCCAATGGCTCATTTTGGTATTTGTTCATGATGCTTTGGACTTATCGGTTCTGCGCCTACCTGCCATCTTTAGACCTCTGTTTTATACCATCTATGTATAATAAGCTACATTGTCATTATCTATTTAAAATACGCACAAGTCCGGACCGAATCTAGCGGGGAGTGAAATTGCATTTTGCACCGAGCGGTGAAAACTGGGGGGCGCAGTCACCAATCTCGCTATCGGCCATTGAAATGATCCTGTTTAATTTAAACGAAATTATTTATTACATAGTACGCTATAATCTGTACATATACATATAAACAAAATTAATTAAACGCTATAATAAAACAGTAAAAAAAATGTGTCTGTACATTGAACATATTACCAAAAAATATATTTGGGGCGGTGGAGACATATTAATAAAGTAAGAATTTTAAAAATGTCTCTCTTTGTCTGTTTGCACACTCTTATCTCCGGAAATACTGGACGAATTCGAATTAAACTTTTTAGATAGCCTGGGCAACATATAGGGTATAATTGATTTTGGAAAATGAAACACCTGATGCAGAATCATATTAATGGTCCACTATAAAAAATATACAAAAGTTGTTCAGCCTCATTAGCATTTTTCGGAGTCGTAAAGTCCTTCGGCTAGTATAATAATAGAATATTATGATATGCATTACGCATGCCATAAACTTACGATGATATCGATCTAAACTTCCTAATGTTACCCCTTTGTTCGGGTAAAACATGCAACCGTCAAACCTAGAGATGATTCACCGACGAGACTTGCGAAGTGAAACCTTGAATTTTTCAAGGTGACATCCTCGTCTAAACTATTCTGAGGTTAAATCGATTATTTTGCTATGGACTTGTTCTGGTTTAAACTGTATCTTCTTTGCATAATAGAACAGTCAATGTGAAACAGCGAGTAAATAAATAACATACATACATACATACTATCACGTCTTTATCCCTAATGGGGCAGACAGAGCATAAATAAATAACATTAAAGCAAATATTACATTTACTGTCTATTTATTGTTCTAAAAGTTTTAATTCTATGCTGAAAATAAAAGATATCTCTTTTTCTTAGGCTTTTCTTCTATTCTTCTTGTTTGGATAGAATTTCTCTCTCTTAACTTCTGTTCCAAGTTGTCCTTTCCAAAGCTGTTTTTTGACTGAATAATCTTCTTTTTTGCGTGTTAGCACTTATTGTTGACTAGAGGTTTACTATTGACAGATTTTAAGTTATGAAGGCAACTAAGACCGACGAAAAGGCAAAAACAACGCACGGTTTTGTATATTGGTAAAGAAGAAAATGGGACGTGTATTTTAACAAAAACGAGGGGTGCCGGGTGTTATAAGTTTAACTTTACGACTGTCAGTCTCTCTGTGACATCATAAATAAATAATGAACTCCCATGGTCCACATGGAAGAGCCTAAACCGCCTTCGAACTGAGGTAGGCCGATGCAGGCTTAACTTGGCCCGATGGCGTTACATAGATGAATCCGCAACACAGTGTCAGTGTGGGCATAGCGACCAGACTATGTCACACCTTATTTCTTGCCCATCGTGCCCCACCAGCTGCACTAAACGTGACATTTATGAGGCCTCGGACAGCGGTGTAAAAGTGGCATCTTTCTGGAGGAAAAAAATTGATTGTTTGAGCCAACGACACGAATAGAAGAATATCATAAATAAATGCTTGCAAGTCAGGGTTTTCGCTAGCAAAAATAGATGGCACTACGGATAACAAATCATATCGGTAGTTCCGCTACTCTTCACTAGATGGCGTTTTTAACAGACGGGGTAATTTTTAATTTGCTTAGCAAATAAACTTGTTTAAATACACTATCCGATATGCCTGAAGTTAGGTCGCCGAGCTTGGCTGCGCCTGCGACCATGCATGAGCCTTTTACTTTTGTTGCAACATTTTACATTAAGTCCCGGGGTCAGTGGGGGCTCAGGGTTGTCAAATGTTTAAAATGTAAATGATATTGAGATGTAGATCTCACTGCGTTTTAAAAACATTTAAATAATACCTTGTACAAACATGTTGACTAAAATCGCAGGTTGGTGGATAAATATAGTTATGTGATAGGCAAGTGGCCGAAATAAAATTCCGTTGAAAACTCGAAACGTCAAGCTACGCGGGCGATGCGACATAGAAAAGATTGATTTTACACCGCTCATCGACCACGCTATCTGGGGATCAATGACTAAGAGATATCTTAGTAACTTGAGAAAGCCAACACGGACATATTTTACACGTATTTAAATGTAATAATTCACTATTTCGTATTGTTTAAAAATCATGTAAGTAGGTACCTAACATTAAATCAGAATGTGACAACCCTACTAACTAAAAATGCATCAAGTTTGAAATCTCTTGCATCTGACCCGTGATCCCTTGCGTTATTTGAATAATTAGTACCTGGGCTACCGAGCTTCGCTCGGTTACATCTAAAAACATTAACTACATTTTTTTAAACTTGTCTAAAAACAATACAAAATAAAACTTGTCTAAAAACAATACAAAAAAAATATTACAAGATTGAACATAAAAAGAAATAAAAGTAAGTCACCGAGTGGGATTCGAACCTGTAACACTCTTTCTAGCGGCGGCAAATGGAAAGCGGCCGGCGCAACGAAATTAGCGACCATATTCTGCGTGGAAAGAAAAACGCATGAAAACTCGAAAACACGCGTTTTCCCAAACATAAGATTAATCTAGATCGACTGTTTACCCCCGAGAAACCCCATATACCACTTTTCAGCGAAATCGTTAGAGCAGTTTTCGAGATCACAGAAATGTATATATTAATATACAAAAATTGCTCGTTTAAAGATATAAGATTTATCGTAAACAAATACCTACTCTTATACTCGAGTTACTCGAGTGGAGGAATCGATTAGAAAGGCGTTTGCTAAACTACTGTAAAATCTGCATAATTACTTGCACAATTTTAATTGCCAGTTTTTTTTATTACTTTGTAAGGATGCGTAGGTGATAGTGACTGGTACCACACCAACAACCAGTAAATGGTTGTGTTCATAGATGCAATACCTGTTTATATCTAGCAATAGCATACATATAAATCGAGTTTGGCTGTAGGGATCTTGGTGAAAATAGTTAACATTTATATCACTATCTTATTCATCAGACTACATATTACTTTTGCAAGCAATAGTATAAAATATCGATAGTTTATCTATACTATCATCACCACGGAAAACACTAACAATATCTTTAGGACTATCGATACTATCGATACTTTTTTTCAAGGTCTACTATCAATAGTTATGCAACGCTACTACATATACATATGTCTAGGATGAATGATGGCTTAAACCAAGAACTATAAGTTTCCACCCGGTAGGTATTAATATATTTTTTTACTACACTTTTTTTTGCCTATTACCGGTACTGTACTGGGACTCTGCCCATAGTCAAGTCATTGCCAACCCTACACAATTTACTATACTACTGATGTTTTGACAGCCAAAACCATGCTTAGCAAAATAGTAAGCTGACATAGGACAACTTGACATACATAATATGACAACATAGGATAATTTGACAACCTCCGTGGCGTAGTGGTCACCATGCTAGTCCGCCACCCAGAGGTCCCGGGTTCGATTCCCGGTCAGGGCAAGTTGAAAAATGGCCTTTTTCAAATTGTCCTGGGTCTTGGATGTTTATCTATGTATGTATGTATTGTTATAAAATATAGTATCGTTGAGTTAGTATCCCATAACACAAGTGTCGAACTTACTTTGGGGCTAGCTCAATCAGTGTTATTTGTCCCTATATATATTTATATATTTATAGGAATGGAAAATGCTGACAGTTTATTTAGGAGTGTAAAAGAAAGTATTGAAAAATAAAGAACAAAGACTTCGCGGAACCTTTTGTCTCAAACTCGATATTAAAAATCAGAGCGGCGGCTTTCTCCAGTATCCTTCGAAGCTGATGAGACATTCGAGGTTTCGCAATCGTTTGGCAGAATTCTGCGAACTCGAACATGACTCACGCTATTTAAAGGCTCCGCCGCTTATTGGCTCGCTTAATGGCGTCGAAAGTTGAAAAAATGTAATTAACTACGACGCATATAAATAATGTGACAAACTTTGTCGTTAAAAAATCAAAATGGCGACGAAATATTTTTATTTAGGGAAAAAAATCACCTTCAAATTTAAAAACTGAACACGCTTATCTTATCAATCTTATCATATCCTTGAGAATCACTGATCTGTCTCGTCTAGGGCTTTATAAAGGGAAAGTTTAGTACCCGGGGCAAGAAACAAATTCGCGCCCTAAGACTTAATGTATATTTTATGTAATTAAATACGCCCTAATTTATTTCTTTCGATATACTTATCTAATTAAATTTGCACCCCATCTACAATCTTTTCTGCTACGTCCTAAAGGTGAACTGTAAGACAATGCTTAGTTGCAAGTTGTACCAACTTAATGCTAAGCATTGTCTTACAGTTGTGCTATAATCTTAAGATTTTAATTCAATAAATAAAATAGAAATTATATACAAATAAAGAATAGTTACGTAGCTAGGTAGTCTAAAAACATTTTGAACTCAAAGTTATTTTGCTGGTGTTTCTTTGGTATGTTTAAAACATAGGTTTATCTATACGCCAGATAAACAAATAGTTTTTGTAATTTTTGATAATAAGTAAGTTTAAACTTAACTTCTGATATTTTTTAAAACTCAAAAAGTGTTTGTTTTTACGTGTAAAGAACATGAGAATGTATTTTAGTACAGCCTTTGTCGATTACAGCATGAATGAATGTGAGAGAAAACCTGCATGTGGCGAGATGGTGATTGGCGCCCGCGCCGACCCAGACATAACACAGTCAGTCAGTCACGTCTTGATGATTCAGAATTCAAATCAACAAAAAGTTCAGCTGAGAGTTTCAATACGCTTCCAACAAAGGAGACTCAAATTTTTTTGTCGTGTTTCGGTCAATTTTCAATAATGATCCGTGTCAAAATGTTATAGTTGACTGTGTATGTATTTAAATATGGCCTGATAAAGATATTCTATTGAGACCAAACTTGGTATTTATTGAAAACCTGGTGTGCTCGTGGGCTTTGCTCCCCGTGGGAATTTCGGGATAAAAACTATCCTATGTCCTTTCCTGCGTATCAAACTATATCTGTATCAAATTTCATCTAAACAGGTTCAGTGGTTGAAGCGTAAAGTGGTAACAAACTCACTTTCGCATTTATTATATTAGTAGGATTGGTTTTCACCACCTCATTACAATTTACGTGGGGTTAAGGTCGAGCCAGCATGTGATTTTCCATCTCCCTCTAATTCCTTTACAAACTTTTGTAGACAAGAAATCTCTATTCCGTACCGCGATGGATAAGTGCAAAAATAAGAATGGGAGTTAGAAAAATTACTTTGGTGATACCTTTCGATAAATTAAATACTAATTACAAAGTGTAATCGTTCCCTAACTAGTTCTTCACGAAACAGCCTGTATAATCTTAGTTGATCTTTTAAATGCCACCGCTCCGCTCCATATCCATAACATGCCAAACACGGTCAAAAGACGTGATCACACAGCATAGTAATTTCCGGAATACTTTTTTATTATACGCTGTGGACCAATTAAGTTGATTTAATTTTGGCGCAGGAAAACGCAGCCAGCGACCGTTGGACCGGTTTGGATAGACCAGCGTTGCTCAAATGTTCGGTGAACTGAGAAAATGAAATACGAACTAGTTTATTTGCTAACCCATGCTAACCAGTTAAACTTAAAATAGGTAATGGTAAATCATGACAATGTAACAAAAGTTATACTTATCACTTCAGATCTGTTATTTTTTTTAAAACTATGAGAAGTTGTAGCAATCTTACCTAGGAAGCAATAATTGAGTAAGGTCGAGACTCTAGTGACGACGCTGGGCGACGATGTGCTATGTTTTGACAAGCCGATAAAGTTGTAATTAGACAGCTATGTTTATCTCTTTATGTATGTCAATAACGAAGTGTTCGTTGTTAAAACATATCACATCCTCGCTCAGCATCAATGTAGTCATGAATACTCGACCTAAGAGTACTAAAATTGTTTATGTAATGATCTGTGTGATATGTAATCTTCTTTAATGATTTGTTTTGTCCTAAATAACTTGTAAGCATATAAAGTAAAATAAGCGGCCAAGTGCGAGTCGGTCTCGCCCATGAAGGGTTCCGTAGTAGCAAATAACATAATATAAAAGTCTTGTAGTATGAAAGGTAAATTGCCGTTTATGATGATGAGGTATTAAAAAAAACTACTAACTAGATCTCGTTCAAACCAATTTTCTAAGTTTTATCATTCTCTTATTTTAGAAGTTACGGGGGGGGCGGGGGCGGGGGGGGGGGCACACTTTTTTCCACTTTGGAAGTGCCTCTCGCGCAGAGTATTCAGTTTAGAAAAAAATGCTATTAGAAACCTCAATATCATTTTTGAAGACCTATCCATAAATACCCCACACGTAAGGGCTTGATGAAAAATATTTTTTTGAGTTTTAGTTCTACGTATGAGGAACCCCCAAATTTACTGTTTTTTTTTCTATTTTTGTGTCAAAACCTTAATGTGGTTCACACAATACATCTACTTACCAAGTTTCAACAGTATGGGTCTTATAGTTTCGGAAAAAAGTGGCTGAGACATACGGACGGACAGACAGACAGACAGACATGAGGAATCTATAAGGGTTCCGTTTTTGCCATTTGGCTACGGAACCCTAAAAAACAATGTAATTTCATAGACCAGGGATGTAATGTATATAAGTTTGGGAAACGCTGGGCTAGACAAGAGACGGCGAAGCAATATTGCGTGACCGTAACTTGATAGTATTTATTTCTAAAATTCACAAACATGTTTCATATTAAAAATAGTAGTATATGGTGAAAAGTAAAGATTTTATTAAAATACTCAAATAGGCTTAAATATCCGCAACAAAATTGGCATAAAAATGTTAAATGTATTACTTATGTTTTTTTGTTTGTTAAAAGTAATATATAATTTGTTTAAAAAATCAAGTTTTTTTTTTAAAAATTATGCTGCAACATTTTATTTTCCTGTAAAGTCCAGGAAGGGTAATCTATATATAATGGCAACTAATTGCAGTTTTTCAATTACGTCAATAACACTTTCATTTAAGAATTCCCTTGACTTTTAAATATCATGTGAAATATATTTTTTTACTCTCCAATTAGATGTATTAATTAACTTATTCATGTTTACAAAATATGCGCTTTCTTGGCCTGACGGAATAGCTGAGCAATTTTAATTCAGTGGCACAGGTTAAAAACAAATCTTTTTATTTCCTGTTGTAAAATTAATTATAGTCTGTAATGTTGACAGACCGCTTGATATTTTTTATATTTAGCTGAATCTATTCCAAATGAATCATTGCATATGCGTTTAACAGTTGTGTTTAACAATTAACTTTATATTAATCATCAAAATCCTACTAGTCTTGTTCGAGAATTTAATTACAATCCAGCATCACACGTCACCGTTTTCGCAAGCCGATCGCAAGCACAATTTTCCTGAGAAATGTCAACCGCCACGGGCCACGGAATGCGGCTGCGGCGCCCTATTTACCATGGCGCCCCCTGCACCGCTCGCCTCGGCCATCCCCCCTCCTCATGGTGGGTACCGGTCCTGCCGTCTGCGTGCCCTCGATGCGTCGCCGATTCCGCTTGCCGGCTCGCGAAACTGTCGTAATGAAGAGGTTGGTTATGTTGACGCAACCTTTTTCATTAACTTGCTTATTCTTTTCTTTGTTTCTTATGAAAACAAAGCAATTTCTGCCACTACTTGATCTATATCTTTGGTTTCTGCCACTGCCAATACTTTGACTTTTTTTCATCCTCAAAAAATATGGGACCAATTGGTCTTTGATCTTGTAAAAACGAAAGATCATGGAGTAACATACGATGTAGCGTATTCATATTTAATTTTAGAATACAAATAGGTACATATTTTAAAATCAATGTTAAGCCAGTATAGACATTTTGCCGAGCCCCGATAAGACTTTGACTTAGGTAGGAAATAGTACAAACAAGTTCTCATAAACAAAGATATAAAAGCTAAGAAGTTTACTCTCTATAGATCGTACTCTACATTATGAAGCGAAGCTTTTAAAACGTACCTAACCTCAAAATATTTATCTCTTTAAAATAGCACGTATAAAAGCAAATCCAGATATTTGAGCAGTGAATTAAATCAGTTGCACAAAGTAAGGCGATCGAGATCAAAGTCCGCATTCTTGCAAAGCGACTGTCGATGACAATCTCTGTACACCTAGGGCTCTTAAGATACCAGATATCCAAAGAATGTCCATTCCCCATTATCAATGAAGGTCAGCATGAATCACAGTCTCAAAATAAACCGTTTGCATTCATTAAATGTTTTACCTTGTTGTTTGCTGAACAATTAAAGATACATAACTGCTGATAAGTGTGACAATATATGCTTTCTTAAGTCCACCTTTTGTTAATGATGCAGATAGAACTTAGAAAAAAAGATTTTAAGTTTGAAAATTTTTTTTTGCAACGGCGATCAGATTTCGGCCATCTCTTTGCAAAAATCCCTCGCACTGCACTAAACCTTTACCATGCCTACCCTACCCACTGCCTTATAAACATAATTATTTATCTTTCTTGACACTATATGGCGGTATAGGTAAAAATTTAAAACATTAAAATCTTTTATTACTATTATTTAAATAAAATAGTTCTCTAATAATTAAATATGACTTATATGAAACGCAACAAATATTGCTAAAGTATATTCAACACTTTTCCTGTCACTTTTTTACTAGTTGTGTGTGCTGCCATCTCTGTGAGGCTATCCTGCAACTCCAGGTTTGCCTACTTACGAGCTCTCCAATAGTTTCTATGGCGTTAGATATCTGTCACATTAGCAATATTTTATCTTTGCCTATACTTATCAAAGTCTAACTTGCATTATGCTACTCTTTAGAGGTAACATGACCTATGGAGTGAACCTAATTTATGGTGATAGTGTCTCAGTTCAAGTGGAGTCATACACGTGCTCAGATTATTTTCCAGAATAATAGAAACACAGTTTCAAGCTCAGTCATCCCAGCATTAGATCAACGACCGTACTGTCGCGTCGCCATACAACCACTAATGCGGAACCAAAAATAAATGAAAAATGCGTCACTGGTTAGAAGTTCGCACGTGGTTCAAATGTTCATCATCATTCTACGTATTTAAGAACATTCATGGAACAAATTTTCATAAATTTGACTTAAGTCATGCCCACATTGCTAATAAAAAAATATAAATATAATTTTATCGTAATCTTCGCCCAGGGTACATTCATTTCATTGCACATGTGACGATGAGGTAGATCAGTTAACATTATCAAATATAATATAGCAAACTAAGAACTTCGTTTTTAATGAAGTTTTAACACAAAATGTGTTATATTTTCGTTTCTCTGTGCCTTTGTCTTCAGATTTAGCGATAGTTTCAATTATTTAGCTAATAATATTAGCTTATCTTATATATACCGTTCGTAAGTTAGGATCATAAACACCTATCTAAATAATAGGCGCTATTATTTAAAATTAAACCAAATAAAAATTATTTACTTTAGCAATATTAACCGTAATCCTAATATCGAAGTGATTTTCTAACTCCTAAAAATGGTTTGCAATCGAGAAGACCACCTGTCATGTACACGCAAGTGCATTTATTTTAACTGCAGCCGGCGAATAGAATGTCGAGGCCGATAGAGCGGAGCTTAAGAGGCATACTTAATTTTGACTAATGCACTAGAGTTACCAAGACGGATATAATTTAAATGTCGAAGGCGTTAGGCAAAATTTACTTTGGAAAATAAGAAAAATTCTTAATAGTAACTTAGCGAACCAAGATAAATTTATGGTTAGACTTGTTGGGCGCCAATTGTAATACGTACCCTGGGCACTATTTTATTTTTGTACACCACTCCGCTATGCAGATTAAAAATTGTAGGTTTTCCGCAGATTAATAAATCAATAGTAACTTAGAAATGAGATTGCCCTGTGTTTGTATGCGATCCTAATACATGTAGGGTAGGTAGATACCATTACTACACGTAGGTATATTAGGATCAGTTGTATTTAGTCGGTGCCTAACGTGATAAAATAAATTTTGCTTACACTCAACTTTATATATTTAAAGAAAAAGATATAGAGAATAAGTTATATTCTTACTTAAATTCGTAGAAGGATTCAGTTTAATTTGGTAAATGCGTGGCCCTCACGAGTCACGCTATATCGGTTATGTTTCCAAGAATTGTCAACGGAAACTCTTTTTTTTAGTCAGCTTTCCTAATTTGAATATTTTTATATAGAATAATTTTATCTTGAATATTTCGAGATATTCTTACTTAAATTCGTAGAAGGATTCAGTTTTATATTTGGTAAATGCGTGGCCCTCACGAGTCACGCTATATCGGTTATGTTTCCAAGAATTGTCAACGGAAACTCTTTTTTGTCAGCTTTCCTAATTTGAATATTTTTTGCATTATGTTTTGTCCGTGGCTCGCCAAATCGATTGTTCGATTGAAATACGCGTAATGAATAGCGTGTGCGCAATTTATTACGTTTTTGTGTAATTTTTTTTTTTAAATATGTCACAAAACATAAAAGTAAAGGGCTGTTTACTGAATTTAAATTGAATCACGCGACATCATATTTCGTTCTATTGTTTATTGCTTTAAGGTGTAACAAAATATACTGAAACTATTTTAAGGGTGAATTCAGTCCGTGATACTGAACAACTTTCCCCAAGGAACACGTATCGAAAAATGAAAAGGCAAATTTTTGACCCCTATTATACAAGTTAACCGATCAGCTGATCCAAGTTTGTATGGAAAGCCAACATTTTTTTTCATGTTTCGACATATGTTTCTTGGGGAAAGTTGTTTATTATCACTGACTGATTTCACTCTTAAAATAGTTTCAGTATATTTTGTTAGAACTTTTACATTAGTTTATATGTATAGGTACTTCAAAAGGGACATCGATGGACCCCGAATTTATGTATCCCTCTACAAGAATTACTTATCACTATACAACTGATTTAAGAAGGCAGATATTATAATACGGCTAAATATAATTAAAATAATTTCTACATATTTATCCTTCTATTTAACATTTTATTTTGAAATAAATAATAATAAATAAATATATAGGGACAAATTACACTGATTGAGCTGGCCCCAAAGCATACTAGTATTTATTGAGTGCCCAAAGTAAGTTCAAGACTTGTGTTATGGGATACTAACTCAACGATACTATATTTTATAACAAATACATATATAGATAAACATCCAAGACCCAGGACAACTTGAAAAAGGCCATTTTCCAACTTGCCCTGACCGGGGATCGAACCCGGAACCTGTGAGTCGCGGACTAGCATGGTGACCACTAAGCCAAGGAGGTCGTCTTTTTTCATCCCTAGTGAGTGCCTACTTTCATAGCGTTTCGCAAAATGTCCATTTAGTTATTAACATGTGTGAAACTCTGACGCAAATGTTATGTACGAGTATTTAGTCGGAAAATAAATAATGACGCCTGAAGGACGTCCTTTGCCTGTAAATTCGATTTGCGGCGTAATAAGGCCAGATGTATAATTAATTCACTTTAATTTTTAATCAAAATTGCAATATTTTATAAAGACTGACATTGATTTCACATATTTGTCATGTAATTTGATGTAGATTCTGCCAAGCTCATATTGTCTATTTTAACTGGTCAAGTGCGAATCAGACTCGCGCACGAAGGGTTCCGTACCATTATCTTTAAAAAAAGACACGTTTGTTGTATGTTAGCACCCCTCAAATATTAATTTTAATTCAGATAATTTTTTTTAAGTTTTTTTATTTCTCCCATGCTGGTCTGGGAGAAATAAAAAAACTTAGAATGTACCAGCTGCTTCTCTTCCCACGCAGATCGTAAAAGCCGATCGAGGAAATGGGCAAAAATGCCAATCATGTTAACAGGCGATGCGGCTAGCAACCCATCACTGTATTGATTGCTTTTCCATCTTCTCGCCCACCATGACGCTAAAAGTGGCTTTTGGGTCTTGCGGCCTTGGGCTCTGCATAGAACCGCAAGACCCAAAATGCTCTGTCTGCCCCATTAGGGATAAAGACGTGATAGTATGTATGTATGTATGTATTTTTAAGTGAATATAACTATAACTAAACATTTTGTGAATATTTCAAGCGTCTGTTTGTAGCCGTTATTAATATCGAGCAAAAAACAAAACACGTCCGAACAAACGTAATATTGTCCGAAATGTAGATATTTTATGTAAAGAATAAGATATGAAATTGATATTCACGACAGTAGAAATGGTCTCTGAATATGCATTGCCACAGGGGCATGTATAACTATTGACTACAGAATACAGCCCTGTATAAAATGAAATATAATATAAAATAATTATGAAGGTATCTTTTTATTTAGTTTATTTTATTTCTTAAATGGCACTTTAAAACTATCAACATAAAATATGAATTTTGTAACTTTGGTGATTTTGCGTGTTTGTTAAAATAGGTACCTATGCTATGGATAAGATAAAATATGTCAGACCAAGCATTTTTCCAAGATATCCATTGCCATTAGCCATCTCAGTGCATGGCATCATTACGTTAATTTGCAACATACTACAAATACTAAGCCGGAGCAATGTCGGTCGGTAAATGTTGAACACCTTGGTAAGAAGTGTAATTGCCTTGGTGGCTGTGTCTGTTCACTGTAAAGTAAACATTTAAGTTAATATTCGGAATAACGGATTGATGCGAAAATCACCCTGTGACTAAAGTTATTTGAGGGTTGGTTGTTATAGCCTTTGTATTTCTAGGTCTGACACCTTCTTCTTCTTCGATTGGCTCAAACTGCACTATATTTTGTCCCTCCACCTTCCATGCTGGTCTGGGAAAAGAAAAAACTTACCAATCAATGTACCAGTTTTTTCTCTACCCGCGCAGATCGTAAGAGCGAGATTCCAGCACTCTAACTATCTTCTACATCAAGGGTCTTTGAAGCTCAATCCTTGCAGTAAGTCCAGTTCGTCCCTCCATCTTCTTTTTGGGCTTACAGGGCTTCCGCTTACGTTTTGAGGTATATATTGTGTTTACTAATTTGCCACAGGCGTTCGCCTTTTGGCCTAGCGTTTGATCATCAAACTACGCAAGGATTGGTTGTGGTTTACCCTTTGGGTTGCGGAGGTCAGACGGCAGTCGCTCTGTGTAAAAAACCAGTAACCTCGTCAAATCTCCGTGGTTAGGTAGCGGATTCCGGGCTCTGAAGCATTACTGCTGAGGATGCAACCAGGAAAATACGTACGGATGATGACTGATTTGCCCCAGAGTTCGTCAGGCATACGGCAGACATGTTCTGCCCATTGCCCATGATTTGATCAACTAGAAAACTTAAAATATAATTGGTAACTTTATCAATAAGCTGGTGGCTTCACCTCGACTCGCGTGTTTGCTCTCTGAGTTTGGACAGCTGGCGTCTGGTCTGGATGTCACATACGAAACAAAACGCACCAAAACAACGTTCTCGACTAATTGAATCGTATTGTAATGCAATACCTTTAATTTGTTTTTAACCGACTTCGAAAAAGGAGGAGGTTATCTATCTATTCGTCTTTATGTATGTTTACAGATTATTCGAAGACGCTTGGACCGACTTGGAAAATTCTTGTTTGAAAGGGTATACTTCCGAGGTGGTTCCATAGAAATTTTATCGAAATCGGTTGAGTAGTTTCGGGGTGAAGTCAGTTTTTAGTTACCATACTAATTAATACAAAGTCTAATGCATAGTAATACACAGTGTAATACTTTTTAATAATTAAAAAAAATTGGCTCATTTGCCAAAAGGGGTGACGACAGGGTCCGAAAAGTATGATTGTAATTAGTCCGTCTTTTAGATTATCCAAAAATAATGGACCCGTATTTTACAGTTTAACAAAAAAGTAAAAATTCACAAAGATACGGAGCGTCAAAGTTCCGGAGTGGGGGCTTGCCACGTCACACTTAGTAAAAATCGTGCTTAAGTGTGACGTCACGCGAAATTTCAATGCGCTGTATCTTTGTCATTTTTGGTTTCTCAGAGAAAAGAAAAAATACGTGTACAATATTTTTTAATAATCTAACCGATGGACCAAATATATTTTTCCATTTGTCATGCCGTATTCACATGTGAATCACGCTCGGCGTTGCTTTACCTAATAAAGCTTGCACCCTTTTACCACCGATCTTCTCTATTATTTATAGACTTCATGATCCGATTTAATTAAATTACTTAGTCATAGTCGCGTTCTTTATATAATTGCATTGCTTTGACAAGCCTTTAGCAATAGACGGCCCTTGGATTGTTTCTCACAAAGTAAGACACGGCGGCACCATTGAAGTGTCATTAATGTCATTATAGCGATATTATTTATTACGTACTAGTTCAGCAGCTGTAAATGTTAAAATGCTGTCAATTTGTACGTAAACCAGCGAAATAATTAGGTGGGTCTTGTCTTGGAGAATGGAGGCACTTGGCTTTGGAGGACAGGCAAGCATGTCAGCCATTATTCGAATTTAAAACGCATAGATATGTAGAAGGCCAAGCCCAAGCCTTACGGCAATATGAAGTTAAAATACTAATAAAATAGGTAGACTTCACATGTATAACTAATGAAAAATACCACTGCTGTGCTGTCCCTATGTTTGAATAAGCGGCCAAGTGCGAGTCGGACTCGCCCATGAAGGGTTCCGTAGTAGTATTTTTTTTTTTAATTTTTATATTTGATTTGATTGAATGAAAGGTAAATTGCAGTTTATGACATATTAAAAAAAAACTTCTTACTAGATCTTGTTCAAACCAATTTTCGCTGGTAGTTTTTATGGTAATGAACATCATATATTTTTTTTTAGTTTTATCATTCTCTTATTTTAGAAGTTACGGGGGGGGGGACACACTTTTTTCCACTTTGGAAGTGTCTCTCGCGCAAAGTATTCGGTTTAGAATAAAATGATATTAGAAACCTCAATATCATTTCTGAAGACCTATCCATAGATACCCCACACGTATGGGTTTGATGAAAAATATTTTTTTGAGTTTCAGTTCTAAGTATGGGGAACCCCCAAAATTTATTGTTTTTTTTCTATTTTTGTGTCAAAACCTTAATGCGGTTCACATAATACATCTACTTACCAAGTTTCAACAGTATAGGTCTTATAGTTTCGGAAAAAAGTGGCTGTGACATACGGACGGACAGACAGACAGACATGACGAATCTATAAGGGTTCCGTTTTTGCCATTTGGCTACGGAACCCTAAAAAATGCTCTAAGATCATATCGTAGGATCGGTCCTACCTACCGATAGAGTATAGGATCGCATTTAATCAAAGGATTAGAATCTGGAGTACTAGAATTACCTACTTCAATTATCTGCTTCTTATTTTATTTGCCTGCGTTAGGGATGCGAAATCGCAATACGAAATATCGATAAAATATAATCCAATTACACGTGCTTTCTTACGATTTTATTACAGACCGGTAGTAAACTTTTCTTAAAATTGCCAACGCTTTTTAACGGTAACAGGTGAGTTTTCATTGTTACGCTCGTGCCAAAATATTAAAATCTTTTCTCCGCATTCAGACTCATAAAGTCGATTTTATAGGATCGCCATGAAACATCGCTTACCTTGACTTGTCTCGTAACTCCATTTAATTTTGCTCTTGCAAATCGCAGTATTCTCAATTCTAAACAAGTAATTCATTTTAAGGTCGAGCGGAGTGGTAATTTTGTGTTTGCGTACTAGATTTTTTTTTTAATTTAATTTCTTTAACTGAAGTCTGTATACAATTTACATATTTTGAGGAAAGAATAATGAAATTCTACAAATAAAATGCACAAACGTATTAAACTAGTTTATCTTATAAAAGTTAAGACACTTTGATAATCAAATAGGTTATACCAAACTTAACTCTTTTTAAAACAATACTACCTACTTATCGTATTTGCTCTAGCTTAGTCACGGCTATTTCTCTATACAACTCAACTCTTTGTCAAAAATGACTAGTCTTATTTGCCTTACACTTACTGTGTTTCTAACAAACAGGTGAAGCACCATCGCTTTGTTCCGTGCTAGGATCGGCGCGGCTGTTGACCTCATCTATTTCAGAGCGCGTGGGCGACAGGGTGCGACGCACTCTAGGGGATACATGACCCCCAGTCATCGAGGTCAAGGACACCGCTAGCTGCATTGTCAATTTGGCAGTTCCGTTAATCACCTGGTTTCAGTTACACTCACTGGTTTTCATTAGCTGTGATATTTTAGCAATGTAGATACCTATTCTGTGTATCAGACGTGCCTAGTATGGGATGATATAGTTTAGGTAAAAAACTATGTTACATTAATAAGTAGCTGTTGTATGCATGTGTAGATAGTTTTTGACATTGGTAATCTTTCTTTCTTTTAAAAGGATTTGTCGCATGTTTTAACATTTATCTACAACTTACTGTCGCTTCTTTTCATTATACTCGCAATTAAATGAGATTATGCGATTATATACCATTAAATTAATCAATAAGCAGATGCATAAAGTATAAATAAATAGACATGGCCAATATGGCCATGAAATTCACAGACCACGAATCAACCAAATAGAGTTACTCTAAAATACGAATACTAGCTAAGTACTCGTATTATATTTTCGTGATTCTATCTTATCTTATTTTGAAAACTTCGCGATTTTACGATTATGTAAACTGTCCACAATAAAGTTACTGGAGTTTTCGTTTTCTTAAAATGCAAATCTTGATATAATTTGAACGATTTTCAGAACTTTTAACTATCCAATTCGTCCTTGAGTGGTATTTTATTGAATTTATCATTATCAGTGTGAGATAAAGGAACTGTTTTTATACACCTGCCTTTCACCCTGCTATCGCTGCATGGCACCATATCTCTTCACAAAGATAGTGCTGTGACCTTAAGATAATTATCGGTCGACGGCTTGCCGCAGCTTATCGACAATTCTTCAAAGCAAGGACATCACTCAACCGAGCCTATAAATATATACCACTCGAGTAGGTTTTCCTTGTAAGTTTCAGCTGCGTGCTAGTTAAGCAATAGTCTGGGTGCAACCGAGATAAGTTGTTAACTGGTAGATTTACAGTTAAAGTATAGATATTATGTTATTGAGATATCACCTAAAAAGTAGTGTCTAAAGTTTTCCACATGTTAGACTATTATTTACGAATGACTAGAAGTGAAGAGCAACATAAATTTGTTTTTTTTTGTAAATCAGTTTTATTCCTTAACAATTTGAATTTTAGGTATATATATTATTAATATAAATAAGTATTATTACTTAAAACAATAAAACTCAGTTTTAACCTTTAATGTCTGTCTATCGATAAGCATAAGGAAATACGTAAGGGAAAATATCTAAAATTAATTCAGTTTTGAAACAAATTTTACAAAAACATGTTAAAACATGTGTATTCGTGGTCTTATTCCAAAATTATCTTGCAATAATGCCTATCGATAAGATATAGGAAATTTTCCACTATTTGTAAATACATGTACTTAGCAGACAAAGCACTCGTCTGGCGTATCGACAAATGACCGCTCGGCCTTGTCTAGGCCACGATGACGCCATCTTCGTGCGGATGAACTCCTTTTATTGGGACACAAAATGTATACACGTCCCGCTCACTCATTCAACTTTCTCAATCCAAAATAAGGGATAGACAATCAGCACGGTTTGATATAATTATGGAACAGTAATCATAGACGTCATCGCCGGATTAAGTTACTTATTAATCAATGTTTTCCTTGTTTTATTTTTAATTTCTCGCACTAGTACTGATAAAAACATGCTCATAGTTGCTGTATCGAATCACAAAGTGCTTTTTATATTTTTAGTCGTATCATTGTCACCTATAAAACCAGAAGTAGCACAAAAAACCTCTTATACTTGTTCTCTAAAACGCAGGTGCATACAGTTTTTATGACTAGCGACAATTTAGCTTACTGTTTCCAAACAAGCCGTTGCAGCGTGGGCTATGGATTGTGCAATGGCCAATTAGATGGTTGCCACGGCAACAGACTGATGCCGATAACTGAGACATGTCTGCTCTGGGGGCAAGGGACCCAATAGGAGACTAATTGGACTTCCAGACGATTGTGACTGATATCTTTCCCTTTTATTATAGACGTGTAGGAACTTACTTGGAGTTATAAATGTACATGGAGACCACATATCTGTATATGGAGACATTTATAACCTTGTATTACATTGTAAGTGTATTGCATGATGATATTTTATGTCTATTTTAACAATTTGGTTTATGAGAGCCAAATGTTTATCTATCTTACCTTGTGTATAAGTGTCGGCCAAAATAAAGTATTTTTTTCTTTAACTAAATCCGATTTTTATGCCAACATCAAATATATTACTAGCTGTAGTAATATTTGAAAAGCTTTAGAACTCCGTTTTCAAAAAGAAGCAAAGCTTGTAGTAAGTTTTGAAGGAAATAACGTGTGTTCTTCCAACCAACACATACGTTATTGACTGTGTTAACTTGCAACTCGCTATTGGGAGCGGCGACCAGTCCCGCGCGAAAGGCGAAATGCTCGCGGCCGGTCGCTCCAACCGGCTCTGTGAAGGCCGTGTAACGCCTCCCCCTCGCCTCTCTGCTGACTGAGCTTGCCATGGCTTTATCGATACAGCCAAACAAATACTTTACACTTGAGTCAATCAAAATTATTCAATTTAGGTTTCAACGCACATTGAAAACGGCATTTCATTCAATGAAGTACCTCTGACGCATTAGTACGTTATCGCTCCGAGCTTCGCCCTCGGCGGTGTAAACAAAATGCCAATGACACGGGGTCGGCTCGTCGACGTCGGCGTTCGGTATATCGATAATAAATATCGCATCACTAGTCGGGCGTGCAAGGCCGCGGCGCGACGCGTCGCGTACGTGTACACACAAACAGTTTTGAAACTACACCTTCTCATTCCAAATTTAAATTGTGCGTGAATCGTTCTTTTTATTGTTTTATTTTTAAAGATTGACGGTTATGTGTGTGTGGGCCTTTTTGGTAATTTATAAATGGCCAGTATTTATAGCTGTTAGTGCCCATATTTATTTATAAAACTGAGACCGAGGTATCAATTTATAATTTTCATTCTAAAATAAAAATAAAATAAACTATGTACTCTAGAGATTTTACTCTCAGGTAAAATATAAGTATATTGGTACAGGCAACATATTTTTCATTGGTAGGATACAAATATTAATTTGTATTTTCCTTTGTTCACAGGTAGACCAAGATGCTGGTTTCATCTGTTCGCATTCCTCTACAAACACGTTTGACTGCAAAAAAGGTGTCTGGATATTGCACAAGCAGAGCAAATCAAAGTATAGTATGCAAAACCTATACCGACATCTCAAGACTGACATTCGATGCCTTAAAAATGAGCAGCGACGCAAGATGAGGGTGGACCGTTTACAAAAAAACTAACATTATGCGGAAAAAAGCAAATAGTTTATGAAAATTTTCGAACGATATTTTTAAATGATTTTATAGACAAATGTGTATGGTGCTTTATAGTGTAGAGAGGTGAAAAGTCGATAGTTGTATATCGACAGATTGGTGGTAATGTGAATAAGTGGCTTGTGTCAATGAATACCGCGATGTCGAGTGAGGCAGACGCGGTGAAGGTGGAAGGAGTCCACGTTTCAGTCACCACCATCAGTATGACGGGGCCAGAGACAAGCAATGGTAAGTTTCATGACTTCTTAATTTATTTGTTTCACATGCACTTAAAAATGATAAGAACTCTTTAAATAGCGATATGCATCCGCCGAAACAAACATCTCCGCACAAACAACCGCATTTTTTAGATAATATGCTTCACATAACATACGTATTATGAAATAATCGGTCGAGTGCGAGTCGGACTCGTGCATGAAGGGTTCCGTACCATAATCATAAAAAAAACACGTTTGTTTTTTTTATTTATTTTTATTTTATCAAACTTGATTGTTCCAAAGTACCTACAAATATACTTATAACAAATGGCGGACTTAATGCTAAGAGCATTTTGTCCCAGTCAACCATAGGGATACACAGAAAAAAACTATGCGGCACAAAAAGCAATACAATTTATTACACATATCAAATAATATTTATGGGGAGCTCCTTGTTGGAGCCCCACTTAAATATTTATTTCATTCTGTTTTTAGTATTTGTTGTTATAGCGGCAAGAGAAATACATTATCTGTGATAATTTCAACTGTTTAGCTTTCACGGTTTATGAGATGCAGCCTTGTGATGTGACAGACAGACGGACAGACGGCCAGACGGACACCTGAGTCTTAGTGATAGGGTCTCGTTTTAAACCCTTTTGGTACGGAACCCTGAAAATGAGATAACGCCGAGGTGATTGACCTAAAAGGATGGGGTTCGAGCTTGTCCCAGCGGCTAGTGCGTATTATGCCGATAATGGACATAAAATGATTGGGGGATATTTTTAGCAAGCTTTCGAGGCAGGAAACGCGCTCTTTAAACTTTTTGTATGTATAAATAAGTAAGTACACACTAAGATAAGAAGTCATCTTCAGAAATTACGAATATTTTTAGTCTGCAAAGGTTCATTTGCTTGTATAGAACTAATCAAAATAGATAATACAACGTGGAAAAAATAAATTAAACCACAAGCTATACTAGAACGCTATAGTACAATGAAAATGAAATAACAGTCAAGAACGAAAAAAAATCAACATTGCCATACAAATTGCCCGGGCGGCTGCAAACTTCCCTATGGAAAGGCCTTTTTTTTTTGCACATATTGACTGTTATTTTAATTTCTTTATACTTAAGTGATCTAATGTAGCCCGTGGTTTGATTTATCACGGGTATATCCCTTCCACGTTGTACAACTAAATCTTCTAATGCTAAAACTTTCACTTGATGATACAGTATGACTTTTTTTTATTACAATTAGTTAACGGGTTACTCACGTATAGAGTCAGCTACTGCCGACATGTTTCGACCTCGTCCGGAGGTCTTCGTCAGGGCGAATTTACGAGTAACTACAGGCCCGCACACCGCACCGGCTCGCGACACAATTTACTTAACAAATTTTAATAATGTCTGTGTCTCACGTTAGTTTTAATCAAAGAATTTAATTGTTTCTTTTTCAGTTCAGTTCTCGTATAGTTCGAGCGGCGTTCGCATCAGTGTGTCTTCAGATCCCCACGATGAAGACTCCACTGATGCTGAAATATCCAAAATAGACTTCAATCAACATCAACACGAGGTAAATCTTGTTCTGTTAAATATATTATATATAGATTTTAATCCGATTTAATTCGTTAGATAAAGTCATTTATGCCTCATACATAACTTTGTTTAAAACGATACATGATCAGCAATAGTCACACTACATACATTAAAGATACAAAAGTATCAATGTGGTTATAAAACAAACACTGACTTTATATTACTATTATTAGAAAAAAAAATAGAATATAAATAACAAATCATCATCATTATCAGGTCTTTTTATTCTTCACTGCAGGAGCACGACCCTCTCTGTACTACCAGAGCCATACTTGGCCAGAGCAGCCGGAGGATTTGGCCTACACTCTCCACACTGGCCAGACGGATTGGAGAGATCTCATGATGTTTATAAGCTTTGATTAGCTTGTATTTCCTGCCTTCTACGACATACACGGGAAGACTTGGACTGGTCCTATTCTAAGGTATATAGCTAAGTTTCCCTGAAATAACAAAAAAATAACAAATGTATTCAATACATTGCAGGTGAACATGCGTAACAAAAAGAAACGATCGTCGAGCGGCACTCAATGCGACAGTCAAAGCAACGACAGAGAGCGACCGATGTCGTGGGAGGGCGAGCTGTCTGACTCGGAGATGGTTATCGATACCAGTGTCAATAATGGTGAGTTCCCATCACTATTCCATGGATTTTATCCCTAAAGCTAACACAGAAGAACAATATAAACGAGTGCAGTAGATGAGACGAATGTCATACTGAATTTCGACAGTTAATTATTTTGAAATAGTTCGAGTATTAGCTCGACAAATTTCGATAAAACATACCTTCAACTTTCAACAACACTATTTCGACAGAACCCTTACCCCTAAGTCTAGCAGTGTCGTATCTAGATGTCAAGAGGTTTGGTGGAAGGTAGAGAAGAATAGAAAAAAACAACTGACAAGAACGCCGCTCTTTAAAATTAATGTAGACAAAAAACATTTTTTTGTCTCATTAGGTAGATTTATTAAAAAGTATGGTATACATAGGTACTTACTTATTTTTTCTTTTATCTGATTATCTCGCCTTGGACGTCTCACCCTCGACAAGGCGAGAATAGGGGAGAACCCGCCGGACCACCTTCTATTAGGTACTATTGATGGCACAAATTACACTGATTTATACCACTAGTACCATTGATTCATCATCATCATCAGGTCTTTCTCTCTTCACTACAGGAGAACGACCCTCTCTATACTACTATACCAGAGCCATACTTGGCCAGAGCAGCCAGAGGACTTTGGCCTATACTTTCCTCGCTGACCAGACGGGTTGGAGAGGTCTCATTGATGTTTGTAAACTTTGTTTAGCTTGTATTTCCTAAGTCGCCTTCTACGACGTCCACGGGAGGAGTGATTGTATAAATGTATATTCGTGATAAATTATAAACATTCCTGTTGCATATTTCCAGACGAGAACAGCAGTTCTTTGGACCTTCAATCGTCCCGGGACTCCATCGATACGCTCCGCAACGTGACCATCAAGACTGAGCCGCTGAAGACCGAGGCCTTCCAATGCGTGGACGACCAGAGGGTCCTGGATCTTAAGTACACTGCGCCGCTTCAACCGCATCAGAGAAGTCATAGTATGAACCGGGTGAGTAAAAGGGGAATTGTTATTAGAAAGTAAGAAAATTGGACATTGATGAGCAAAAATATGCAAACTTTATTTCAAAGTTATAAAAAATGTACAAGCTTTTATTGTGAGGCCAAAATACTTATTAAAACAAATGAAGGGCAGCTGGGGTTCGGACGCCTTACAAAAGGGAGATAGGTCAACGAATTGCCGAAAAGACTGGGGACTCACGCTCTGGCTCATTTCTGGTGCAAAGAATGTCCATTGCTATCCAGCGCGGTAACGCGGCCAGTGTTCTGGGCACTTTTGCACCGGAAACGCTAAGTTTGTAACTTTATTATAATGTGACGGACTAAATAACAACTTAACTTTTTAATAATGACCAACTTATGCCATACATATTTACACGCCTGTTTCCCATGGGGGTAGGCAGACTATGGATTTCCACTTACTACGATCCTTGCAAACCTCTTTTGCTTTGTCAACACTCGTTACTCTTTTCATGCATGTAATGCAACTTATGCTATAACCTCATTTTCTTACAGATATCTGTCCTCACCGACAACACGCCACTATCCCTCGCGCGGCGACCCACGTCACCCACGAACAGCGCGAAGTCCCTGGGCCTCAACGACCAGAATACGGTGCCAATGATGCCGCAGACCTCTTTGGGTGAAGTCCAGAACTTGACCATAAAGAAAGAGACGCAGCTATCAGGTGTGAAGTGTGAATTATGTTTTCTTCTCTATAAAACCCGTCTTACTAAACATTATAATATTTCTGTCTTCGTATAATCTTCGCCAGGTTGTTTTATTATGGTTTGCGCTTTTTTGCTGATCAACAATAAAAAAACGACTTACTAAACTTTTAAAATTAACTATTATTATTTTAAAAAGTATTTAATTTATAAATAAAAAGATCTGCTAAGCGGTTTGTAGCTGTTTAATAAGAAAAAAAAACTATTTACTTAACTTAAAATATAGAGGTAAATAACTTGGCATAGTGCTGTTTGCTGATGACACCTCGCTTATATTCAAACTTGATCGACATAGCACAAACGCTAGCGCGGTGAACAGCACCTTGTCTTCCATTTCTGATTGGTTTTCTGCCAATAATCTCGTGTTAAATGCGAAAAAGACTCAATGCGTTCGATTTTCTCTTCCCAATGTGAGACAGGGCTGCGTTGACATAATGATAGATGGTGAAAAACTCGATCTTGTTGAAAGTACTACCTTCTTAGGAATTACAATAGACTCGAAACTTCAATGGGGTGCTCATATAACTAAACTTTCAAATAGGCTTAGTTCTGCGGCTTATGCTGTTAGGAGAATAAGACAATTGACAGATGTAGCAACTGCTAGACTAGTGTACTTTAGTTACTTTCATAGTGTAATGTCTTACGGCATACTCCTGTGGGGGAATGCAGCCGATATTCAGACTATTTTTATTTTACAAAAACGGGCAATTCGTGCTATTTACGGGTTAGGATCTAGAGACTCACTCAGAGAATTATTCAAGGGAAAGATATACTTACCTTAACATCACAGTATATATTTGAAAACATAATGTATGTAAGGAAAAATATTTCCTCATACAATAAAGTAAGCGATTTTACCGACAGAAACTTACGTAATAAGAATGACTTAGTTGCCCCGTTTTATAGGCTTAAAACAATTAATAAGACGTTTATGGGGAACTGTATACTTTTTTATAATAAATTGCCAAAATCGATCCTTGATATGCCAGACAAAAGATTCAAAACTTATGTAAAGAAAGTACTTTGTGAGAAGGCTTATTATAGGACCGATGACTACCTTAAAGACAAAAAAGTCTGGCTTGAGCTTGACGCGGGTCCCTCTAAAAGTTTGTAATATAGGTACTCGAAAATGTCATAATTTGGTACATTTTGTACAAACTGAATCTACAACTTGACATTACTTTAAAATTTTGACATTCTAAAAATTAAATTTAAATTATGATATGACATAACAAACAAAACAATGTATTCTCTGTCCACATTAACTTTAAGTATTAATTTAATTGTGAGTTGACGTCCTTGGAGAAGAGGTGCAGTGCAGTTTGTTACCGCTTCTTCTGCACTAGCGCTTTGGAAGCGGTAGTAAACTTAGCTGTAAGTAACTATTTGACGTCAACAATAGTGCAACAAAATAATGACGATTATTAAGAGATATTTTAAATATCCTATGATAATAAAGATATATTTGATTTGATTTGATTTGATTTGAACTATTATTATTTTAAAAAGTACTAAATTAATAATTTAAAAAGATCTGCTAAGGTATCGATGTCGATTAATAAGATTTATCGACTAATCCGACACAACGTCCTAAGTCTTGATCAAAAATATAGTAGGTACTTGTTTAAATTATTTACCTTTTACTCTACTTTTTTTGAATTCGCCATTCGCATTCGCACATTGAGTAGATATTTCTTTGAATTCCTTTGCTGAGTAAGACTTCTGTACGTGAGTACTATAGTGCTTAGTTATAATTTTATTGTTTTAATTTTAGAACTGAAATGCGAGCCGTCAGTGGGCATGGACAAGTTGTTGGGCGCTCTGCACGGTTCCCCACTGCTGGGCCGGTTGCCCAGAGTTCAGTCCAGCGCCAGCACCGACTCCGCAGTGCATTCTATGTACACACACAGGTTTGTACTTCAATGTTCCTCTCTCTTGTACTCCTGCATTCTCACTTTTACTTCTTTTTACTTAGGCGATTAACACAATGCACCGTGACCCGTTGAGTAGTGAGTGCCTTGCCATACAAAAACGACGTGCGGGGACGCGGTGTTAAAATTGGTATTTGCGGGTAGGCACACAGAGATGGCAGCACACATGACTAGCTAAAAAGTGACAAAGAAAGTGTGGAATATGTTTAAAAATATTCATAAATCATATTTAATTAATTAGAGTAATACGTTTTTATTACCTATAGCGCCATCTAGTGACAAGGAACCGAAATAATTATGTTTATAAGGCGATGGGTAGGTATGTAATTTAACTGCCTCCGTGGTGTAGTGGTTAGAGCGTTCGGCTCATACCTATATAATTACTAACGGAGGTCGCGGGTTCGATTCCCGGCGGGGGCAACGACTGTGTTGTTGTCTTAGTTTGGTTAAGACTGATCGCCTGATTGTCTGATAAGTAAGATGATCCGTGCTTCGGAGGGCACGTTAAGCCGTCGGTCCCGGTCACTGTCTTTGACATTGGTCGTTACCTGAAACCATGCGGCAACTTTACAGCGGTTTAAAAACTCTAACACTGTTATTCACTAACACACACGATAAGAAGAAGACTACTTAAGAATTTTTTAAAGAAAATACCAGCTCGACTTGTTTTGTCTTTACAGTGTGTACAGCAGTCCGTCCGCGAGTCCTCGAGCCTCGAGACACTACACGCCATCTCTTTCCCGCAACAACAGTGACGCATCGCACTCTTCTTGTTACTCGTATAGCTCCGAGTTTTCTCCCACGCATTCTCCTGTTCAGGTATTAATTTTATTTTTAAACTGCTCTTACTGTTTTGATACCCTCGTCCGACTGCGTCAGGAGGGGGGTTATGTTTTTCGACTGTATACTGCTATGGAACGTTCTACAGCCTAAATGGCTTGATGGATTTAAGCTGGATATGTGTCGTTAGATTCGTCTTGATTCTGAGAGTGACACTGTTATACAAAAAGGCAGTCGTTTTTGTTTACGGCAGAATAGAATAGGACTACTTCAAGTCTTCCCGAGAACATCGTATAAGGCGACTTAGGAAATGCAAGCTGAACAAAGCTTATAAACATCAGTGAGACCACTCTGATCCGTCTGGCCAGCGTGGAGAGTGTAGCGGCCAAATCCTCTGATTGCTTTGGCTAAAGATGATATAATTACTAACGTAGGTAACAGATATCCAACGTAATAGAAACTATTGGAGAGCCCGTAAGTAGGCAAAACTGGAGTTGCGGGTGCACACAGATGGCAGCACACACGACTAGCAAAAAAGTGACAAAGGAAGTTTTGAATATGCTTTAAAAATATTTATTGTAGTTTGTATAAGTCATATTTAATCAATTAGAGGACTATATACATACATACATACTATCACGTCTTTATCCCTAATGGGGCAGACAGAGCATTTTGGGTCTTGCGGCTCTATGCAGAGCCTAGGGCCGCAAGACTCAAAAGCCACTTTTAGCGTCATGGTGGGCGAGAAGATGGAAAAGCAATCAATTCAGTGACGGGTTGCTAGCCGCATCGCCTGTTAAAATGATTCGCATTTTTTAGAGGACTATTTTATTTAAATAATAGGAATAAAAGAGATTTTGATAGATAGAATTTTTTGATTATTACCATAAAACGCCATCTAGTGACAAGGAAGAGAAATAGGTAATAGATGGGTAGGCATAGGCATGCTCTGGCCAAAACGGAGGTGACGGGAAGTCAAGAGACACCCGGATGTAACGAAGTTCGAGAGAGAGCACGGCTTACAACTATAGCAAAAAGTGTCGTTACAACTTTTGGTCTTAATTTTTTACGTCTATCCTCTTTTCGCAACGCGCGATAAGGAACTTCGTTCCAAAAAATGTGTGTGTACTTAAGTACACGCGTTAGATGTTATATTTCTTTGGCATGAACGTGGGCTAACTTCATACTGTTTTTTTCTGTCGGTGTGCGCGCGCATCGTAAAAATTCACTCATCATTTTTCCCAATCGCGCCAAAAGAAGTATAACTTCAAAAACGTGATGATTTCCGTCCAGGGCCGGCACCCGCACGTGGTGTACCGCGAGGCGGCGGCGCCGCTGTTCCCCGCGTCGCCGGCGCACGACGACGACGCCGACGCCGCCGACGACAGGCTGCACCACCACCAGGGCATCAGCAGGCAACAGCTTATCAACAGGTAAAACAGAACTGTATACAATATCCTTTTTTATTAAGTACAAATATTTTAAGGGCTGATTCAGTCCATCATTTTGAATATAGACCAACGATAAAAGTTCCGACAAATTAAAACTAAATATTTTTTTGTAATACATACATATATCACGCCTGTTTCTCGCAGGGGTAGGCAGAGACTATGGACCATAGTCCATTTTTTTGTAATAGTGTAGAATATTTTATTAAAATAAATAGAATAAAATAATTGACATATTTACAAATATACAGAAAAAGTCAACTACTAATTTAGTCCAAAAATCGTCCAAAAACGCTGGCCGCATCTCCGCGTTGGATCGCAATACTGATTCGTTGTGCGAAAAATAGCCCGCCCTCTTGTCATCAGCAGCGCAGATTAGTCTTGAAGAGATCTTTACAAGGAGACTTAGCAACTAGGCCACAAGGTCCGAAGGTCTCCGCGCCAAACGGCACAAAATTTTCAGCAATAATAATTCGTTTGTAATAGTAACTAATCTATAGTAACTGATCTATCTTTACAAGATCCTTGAGTATCATGGGACAAAACCGACAAAATGCCGTTTTAAAATGTATGGGTGCGTCATCAGAAGTTTTATTTTTAGTTGCTACTTTTTTCATATTTACCAACTAAACGTATCCCTTCCTAATATAGGCATTTATTCACAACTGTCTGATGCCTGTGATTACGTACGCGTGAGATCTGGCGCACTAAACATTTTTAACAAGCGAGCGGCAAATAAATTACCATGATTTTTTTTCCTGATATGTCAGTTTTCAACAAAGCAAGCATATGATCTGCTTTATCTGTTTTTGAAAGCCGTGTGAAAATCCGTTCAGTTAAAATTATAGTGTGTATATACACAGTACACACACACAGATAGATAAAATATAAAGAATCGTTATTTATGTTTGGAAGAGTCATCATCATCAGGTCTTTTAAAATCTCCACTGCAGGAGCACTACCCTCTCTGTACTACTAGAGCCATACTTAGCCAGAGTAGCCAGGGGACTTGGCCTACATTCTCCACGCTGGCCAGACGGGTTGGAGAGATCTCATTAATGTTTATAAGCTTTGTTTAGCTTTTATTCCCTAAGTCGCCTTCTTTTCATCCACGGGAAGACTTGCAGGTAGAGTGACCACACACAAAAAAAACTTAATATTTTTGTCTGTCTGTTCTTGTATCTCGCATCTAATTTTTCACAACAATTATTTTGTTTTCTTTACAGTCCGTGCCCCATATGCGGCGATAAGATCAGCGGCTTCCACTACGGCATATTCTCATGCGAGTCCTGCAAGGGCTTCTTTAAGAGAACCGTCCAGAACCGGAAGAACTACATGTGTTTGAGGGGGGGCAACTGTCCGGTCACGGTCGCTACCAGGAAGAAATGTCCGGCGTGCAGATTCGACAAGTGTCTCGGCTGTGGGATGAAGCTAGAAGGTAAATAAATTAAAAAAGAATAAAACAAATATTAAATTGGGTATGGTAAACGCCACTTAGCAAGTAATTTTTCTATTTTTTGTTTATTTTATTATAGTAAGCGCCACTTAGCAAGTCAATTTTTTATTTTTTTATTTTTTGTCTGTCTTTTTTTACCTAAGCAAATATTTTAAGGGTATATACAGAAATGCGAAGAAACGATTGTTTGCAAACCATACAAATTGCTGCAGTTTCTTAAAACATGTTTTGTCCCTTTCCCTCTTTTCATCATTTGACACAGTAAGAACGAGACAGAACATATTTTAACTTTGTATGTTATTTTTAACCGGTTCCAAAAACAGAAGGAGATTATTAATCGTCGGAATCTTTTTTATGTATGTTCACCGATGATTCGAAGACGCCTGGACCGTTTTGGAAAATTCTTTTTTTTTTAAATACTAGTGACTTCAACTTAAAACCGACTTTACCCCCAAACTACACATACAATTTGAGGGTGAAGTTGGGTTTCAGTTTTGAAAAATTATTAACAAAAAAATTATCTTCCAGCCATACGCGAGGACCGTACAAGAGGAGGCCGGTCGACGTACCAGTGCTCGTACTCACTGTCCGGCGCGTCATCGACAGGCTCGCTGTTGTCAGCGCACGTGCCCACTACACTGCGGCACGCGTCTTCGCTCACTTGTGTAAGTACCTACCTTACTTACACGTACATTTCAACTTTATTATATTAGTTTATCGACCCCTACTTTGTTTTGGTGATATGAATCGTATTCACTGAGGCTCGTTAAGCCATTGGTGTCGATTGTTAAGGCCCATTTACACATTAACTTGTTGCTTACAATTTCGATTACACTATGCAATTATTATTTAATAATAATACAATTTAATAGTATAATAATAGCAATACAATTTAAATGTAATATTTGATTTTCTCGTGAAGTTCCCTTATTTACATTATTTTATTTTTTGTTGTTTTTTCAGGTGAATGGTCCGGGATCATACACCAATAGCAGAGGGGAGTCAAGTAACAGTCGGTTAACGCCAGATATACCGCCATTATTACAGGTAAAGATGCTGATGGTATTTGTTTTATGTTAGTGCCTACAGCGTTAATGCCTACATTTTTTTTTACAATTGTGTCTGGTGTGGGCGGATCTCAAAAGTTTAAGTAAATAAACAAAAGTTTATATTTCCTTATTATTTCTTTATAAATTATGTCTTTATAAAGTATGTTTGTAGAAATTAGCATATGCGTCCTATATTTGTTATTTGACATTTATTAAAAGCATAAATTTAAAAAAAAAACAACCTATAAAAAAACTGACTTCACCTCGAAACAACACCACCGAGTTTAAGAAAATTTCTATAAAACCACCTCGACAGTATACCCTTTCAAACAAAAAAGGCGCCTTCGAATAATCGGTGAACATACATACATAAACAAAAGATCGCGATGAATTGATAACTTATAACTAACCTCATTTTTTTGATGTGGGTTAAATAAAAAAATACTAACTACCTACTGACTTATAACCTGAAGAACTATAAAGAAAAGATGCCAATGAATGTCCTTTATTTACTGTTGCTATTGTTTTTATTTCACAGGAAATAATGGAAGTGGAACACCTCTGGCAGTACAACGAATCGGAACTCAATCGGCTCGGAAAATCTACTACTGGAAGCCCGTCAGCTAACCCTCTGCTAGCGGCCAGCGGCATCACGGCTCAAAACTCGAGTCCCGACTTCTTGGCAGACCTGTGCGCGATAGCTGACCACAGATTGTACAAGATAGTCAAGTGGTGCAAGAGTCTCCCGCTTTTTAAGAACATTTCTGTGAGTAATTATTCGTTTATGGACACTTTAAAGCATAAACTGCCTTTCTATTAAGCTATTCTTCTAACCGTGTGGTTTCCGGGGAGTAGAAAAGGACCACTCCAAGTCCTCGTTCCCGTGGATGTCGTAGGCGACTTAGGAAATACAAGCTAAACAAAGCTTATAAACATCGATGGGACCTTTCCAACCCGTCTGGCCAGCGAAGAGAGAGTAGGCAAAGTCTTCTGGCTGCTCTGGCCAAGTATGGCCCTGGTAGTACAAAGAGGGTCGTGCTTCTGCAGTGGAGACAAAAAGACCTAATGATGATGATTCTTCTAACAAAAAGCAAAAAATCTTGCAGATTTTTCTAAAGCTTTAGATACTATATCTTTTCATAAACACAAGCTTTCTTTTTAGAATGAAAATGCTTTTATTTACGTTATATTACTAGATACAAAATTAACTTGCTGTCCATGTCCAGGCATAATAAATAAAATTTAATAAGGATATTCGCAAAAATGTGACTTGTAGAGCAGGTTGACCGCAGGGTAGTAAACTAGAGCCTTTCGTATTTTCTATTACTAAAGAAAGTCTTATTATGATGTCTGCATCAACTTAAAACATTTCTAGCGTGCAAAAATTATTGCGTACTCTACCACGATGATAGTTTGTATCCCGAAACTCACACACGGAGCGGAACCGGCGGGTACAGCTAGTATTATAATATAACAAACAGTTCATCGCGTGCCAATTAATTGTGGTCAAAAATTTGCTAAAGCTCTGTTAGTTCATAAGTATTTTGTCTCGTTCTTAGTATGTCAAATATTGAAAAAAGGGAAAGGGACAAAAGATGTTTTAACTAAAACAGGTTTAGCTCAAACGGCTGTTAATTTTTAAGAATTTGAGGGTAAGAAAACATTAAAGTTGTATGTTCTCAGATCGACGACCAGATCTGCCTGCTGATCAACAGCTGGTGCGAGCTGCTGGTGCTGTCGTGCTGCTACCGCGGCGTCAGCACGCCGGGCGAGGTGCGCGTCGGCGGCGGCAGGGGCATCACTCTGTCGCAGAGCGCCAAGTGAGTACTCAGATGATCAGAAAAATTAATAAATAAATAACAGCACAGAACCAGGGCCTTAAGACTAAAGGCCACTTACTTGAAGCGATGTTGCAATAAGCATCCTACATGTTCTTGCCCACCTCCTTTCTATCATTTCATTATTTTCAAACATTCCTAAATTTAATTTTTAAATTCCAGACATTCCTTGCTCGTCATTTTTGATTGATTCCACTTTCACCACATTAACTTTAAGTATTAATTAAATTGTGAGTGGACGTCCTTGGAGAAAAGGTGCAGTGCAGTTTGTTACCGCTTCTTCTGCACTAGCGCTTTGGAAGCGGTAGTAAACTTAGCTGTAAGTAACTATTTGACGTCAACAATTGTGCAACAAAATAATGACGATTATTAAGAGATATTATAAATATCCTATGATAATAAAGATATATTTGATTTGATTTGACTCCTGATACGAATCTCAGTACTTGTAGTTTCTTGTAATAGTTATATTGTAAAATAAATATATTTATTCTCTGGTTCTATTAGTCTCTTGCTCTACGACCTCCATAAATTTCATGTCAGGGAACACACCATTACTAGCTGAGACAGGTGAAGTTCCCACATACTTACAGTGCATACATACTATCACGTCTTTATCCCTAATGGGGCAGACAGAGCATTTTGGGTCTTGCGGTTCTATGCAGAGCCCAGGGCCGCAAGACCCAAAAGCCACTATTAGCGTCATGGTAGGCGAGAAAATGGAAAAGCAATCAATACAGTGATGGGTTGCTAGCCGCATCGCCTGTTAACATGATTTGCATTTTTGCCCATTCCCTCGATCGGCTTTTACGATCTGCGTGGGAAGAGAAGCAGCTGGTACTTTCTAAGTTTTTTTTATTCCTCCCAGACCAGCATGTGAGAGGTTACAGTGCATATAGGAAAGAAAACAGTAAATTTTGCTCATTCTGCTTTATTACCTGAAGCCAAAGCAATAGATAAGTGAAGTAGCTGGTGCAGCGACTATTTATTATTATTTATTTATTTACCAATTTATGAACAAGGAAAATGTTTACAGAAAATTCGTAAAATAAAATTTGTACAAGGGCACTACTTATCTCAAAAGAGATCTCTTCCTACTAGAAGATATCTTTCTCTTATCTTCTTCTATTTATTTATTATTATATTTTATTGAACTAGGTAGAATAGGTTTAGCAATCATTTCTAAATTTTTTTTCTAGTATATGCTATGTTTTTATTCTAATATTGTTCCAGGCTGGGATTGACGCCGTGCATAGAAAGAATGCTGAGTTTCACCGACCACTTGAGAAGACTGCGCGTGGACCGATACGAGTACGTCGCCCTGAAGGTCATCGTACTGCTCACTTCAGGTAATTTGAACATAAATACTGTGAAAGACTAAAGACTGAGAATAAAAAAATAAACCGACTGTTTTATTATAAAGCAGATTAACTTTAGGATAAGGGCTCAACAGACGAGTTTTCTTTGTTGATTATCTCTTATGGCGGTTCTACATTAGTGGCGTGAATTCACGCGCTAATTCTCGCCATGAATTCACGTTACAAGTCGTGCCCTCCACATTCACGGGATGCTTACAGTCGTTCGTGAAACCCCCCGTGAAATGGACGTAGAAGCAGTTGCTGCAATAATTTTGTTTGCTGTGGCAACATATCACTATTTAGACGTCCAAAACAAGAAAGTTATTAGTAAGCGAGGGAAAAAGAGAAGATGGCGTATGACTGAAATACATCGTAACCGATCTAGGCATGTATGCTTGTGTAGTGAATTTTTAGATTGAATTAGTTTATGAATGAACGGGCCGTGAATATGGATGTGTACGCGTGAACGCCGCGCGAAGGAGGCGCGATCCCTAGGTCGCGGGACAAAATACCGACTCTGATCGGGGAACAGGCGTGAACGCGCGTGAACCTCGCGAAAACCGTCCACATTCTCGTTCACGCCTGTTTACGGAGCTTCACGGCACTAGTGTGGAACCGCCATTACGACGACAGTTTCACGGCAGCTTTTGACAGTTTGACATGTGTCACGTCACCGTTTGCGACAGTCGGTTATCCTCGCCATTTATCGCCGACACAGGATTGAATTTTATGATTTTTATAAAAAAAAGGATTTAAAATTTAGTTTCAAGACGCCATTTTAGATTCCAAAAAAAAATATATTCGTATTCCGTGACCCGAAAAACAATCCTGTAACTACATATAATTTGATTGAAACTCTGTAAGTTTCAGTCAAATCGCTTGCAGTTAAGAATCGGTGGCCATCTTGGAATAATGAAAAAAAAAATGCCTTTGCTGAAGTAAAGTAAGATAAGGACTTGAAGAAAAATTAATGCTTTATAATCAACTAGCTGTGCCTGTGGGCTTCACACCCCGTGAGAAATTCGGGATAAAAACTATCCTATGCCTTCCCTGGGTATCATCTCAAACTATATCCATATCAAATTTAATTTAAATAGATTCAGTGGTTGAAGCGTGGTAACAAACAAACCAACAAATATACAAACTCACTTTTGCATTTTTATTATTAGAAGGATTTCTTTCTCCATCCACAGACGCGCCCGAACTGCGCGAAGCGGAGAAAGTGCGCGCCTCGCAAGAGAAGGCGCTGGCGGCGCTGCAGGCGTACACCACCGCGCACTCGCCCGAGACGCCGGCCAAGTTCGGCGAGCTGCTGCTTCGGATCCCGGAGCTGCAGCGGACTTGCCAAGTGAGACATTGTTTATTATACTGGTCACTGGTCACCCAGCAGTGCGAAGTTACCTGGAGGAGGAGGTTGGAGATAAGGCCGCCTTTTGCACATTTCCTAGTTTTTAAGTCAATAGGTATTGTAAGACATACAAATCACGTCTTTATTTCTCACGGTGTACACGGCTCATGGCCCATTTTCAGCGTGATGGTTTAGTAAAACTATTAATACCTAAATTTATGCATAAGATATTACATTTTTAGCTTACTAGTAGAGTGATATCACAGTCAAAAAAGTGTTTATCAAAACCCTCTTCCCTATTAGAAAGTCTTTTCAATTTGTGTTCATATAGACTATTAAGGTGTTATAGTAAAATAATAATTTGCTGTGTGGTTTCCGGCAGAGTAGAATAGGGCCTCTCCATAAGTCTTCTCGTGGATGTCGTAGAAGGCGACGTAGACATCAATGATACCTTTTTAACCCGTCTGGCCAGCGAGTAGAGTGTAAGCCAAACTCTCTGGCTGCTCTGGCCAAGTATGGCTCTAGTAGTACAGGGAGGGTCGTGCTCCTGCAGTGGAGGCTTAAGGGTCCCCCGACCCTAGACCAAAATACAACTTTCCATACAAACGTAGTCTACGTTTTATTTCAAAACGACATGTCCGATTAGGGCAAAATTTTGTAATTTCAAAGATATTGCAATTATCTAGGTTTATAACTAGTTTCCGACAGTAAAAAATATGAACTTGAATAGAATATAGTGTTTTATATCATTTTTGACCATTAGTATGGGAAACTTCTAAATCGTTATATTTTCTTTCCAGTTCATAATTTTACTATAGGAAACCAGTTATAACCCTAGATGATTGCAATTTCTTTACAATTACCAATTTTTACCAGAATCTGACATGTGGTTTCAAAATTAAACGTAGACTACGTTTGTATGGAAAAGTCTAGGGTCGGGGAACTCTTAAAGTCCTGATGATGATGATGATAGTAAATCAAATCCTATGTGTCTAAAGCTCAACCTGACGGCAACGACATGTAGATTTAATTTTATTGATGTCGTACGTCAACATTGAAATACAAGCTTAATATAACTACTGTTTGTTTCAGTTTTTCATGCAAGTCGGCAAAGAAATGCTCAACCCAGCGAACAAAGGTAAAGACGGCGACGGGCCGAGTTTCAACCTTCTCATGGAACTACTGAGAGGTGACCACTGACCTTGGCCCGGTGACCTCGAGCTGACCTGCTGACCTTAGTCGGCTCAGCTTGGCTTCCCTACGCATTGCTCAACAAAAATCTAGTTTTCTACGACATTTTCAAGCAAGACTAAAGGGTGAATGGAATGAATTGTTGCAAGTACAACTTGACATTGTATGCAATTACTCCCAAATATAATGTTGCTCAAGTTCATTAATTACAATCAATACCATTTTCATCCATTTAGAACAGTTCTTTTTCAGATTTCCTTACACAAGTAAGAAATATTTACAAGAAATACAATTAAAAATTGTTATTAACTCCCGACACAAAACGCCCGTAAAAACCTCGATTACGTTAAACATTAAAACAAATGCATCATAATCGGTCCATTCTTTTAGTAGCTTCGATGCTGTAGACAGACACATATACGTCAAACTATAATACTGCTCTTTTTTCGTCGGGGGTTAAAAATAATATATAAATGAATTAATAATGTTAAATATTACCTTTTTGGCCTTTACTGAAGACTGTTCAAGTCATTGTCACGCTACTTAATAAATATTGTGCCAATTTAACTATGAAATGTTAAAGCATTTACTTCTTTCATCGTTCTATTCATTTTTGTGCAGTAACTTGGACTTCACGATATATCTATTAGGTTCCTGATATAATTTCGATAGCTCAATGAGCCATATCTAACTAAAGCCTGGTTAACATATTGACAAGTGACAGACAAGTGCGATTGAGAAGTGACAAGTGATATCTACGCACTTGTCACTTGTCAGTGCTTGTTCACACACTCACTTCTCACTCGCATTTGTCACTTGTTTCTTTGCCGTACATATTTACTCCTGTTTATTTGTGTGAAAGGAATGGCGCTATAAATACACTTCTAAGACAGAGAAAGATATCGGCCAATGTCCTTTACTGACATGCTATTCAAATGATATTTCGTTATTTATAACATTTATTTTACACAGTTTCCTTGAGCTGCATCCATGTATCTATCAGGGTAGTCTTCGGACCGAACAATACATTAATTAATCTGTATTAATCTCACATAAGTTAGGAACCACTTGGGTAACATTTCCGTGATATGATAATGCCTCGTTATATACCTTTCACTGCCACTATGCTTTTATACTGTTATACTCTAAGTAAGGCTACGGGAACAACTATTTAGTAGATATTGTACTTTGTATCAGATATACCTATGCGTATTTTTATATTATATAATAATATCGAGTAGGGTTGAATCACAGCTGGTCACAGAATACTCATTCAAGATATCATATAAGTAATAGATATTCAATAATTTGTTCAGCTTTTGATGTTGAACAGAAAAAGTATATCGAATATGTGACCGACGCTTTTGTATTTGACCATGTGTGAATCAACCTTCAGTATCCTTTGATATCATATATTTTATATAAAATAATCGGTACTGAAGAAAACAACGATAAAAACTGCCAAAATATTTCGAATTAGATAACTTTCGTTACTAATACTCAGCTGTCTAGTGCGATATATAGGCAAGAATATGTAACTCCTTTAGTAATCAAATCTTGCCTTTTAGCATTTTCTATTATGACGATTATTTATGGGCACAGAATTCAGGTCCATTTGAATTTTGAAAATGAATGTTATTATGAATTAAAACGATAAAAAATATATGATGAAAGTTATATCGACTTAGTCATAAGTTTGTATATTTTTGAGTTTTGGGGGAAGAGAAAGGAAAATACTATATTTTCAAACGACAGTCAAATATAAAAATAGAGTACTTTGAACAATAAAAACGTCTACATTACGTTGGGTATGTAGCAATTTATTACACCGTGCCATATATGCATGAATATTCTCAAGAGCATTTTTCTGACATGAAAAAATATATATATATATATTTTATTATAAACATTTCCGCGAATCAGTTACTTTATTGTACATACTGTATGGTTTTCTAATTAAATAAAGATACAAAATTATGTGATACATATACAGGCAATTTTTAAATTACATATTTTATGAATTTTCCAGTGACGTACCTAATAAAAAAGTCGATGTAATTTTGATCATATTTTAACAAATGAAAGACGATTTGTTGCATTATTTATTGTAATTTTTTGTAAATATGACTAGTGAACGCGACCCTGCGCGGGGTCTGCTTGTAATCATTGCCATTTTGATTAAGTTAAATACTTGTGCAGCTTAGTTAAGTATAGTTAAAAAATATTGAAGGTATAACTTTCTGACAAATACATGACCAGTTTTTAATGCGCAAAACTAACTGAAGAAGAAAAAAAAATATTTATGATTCATTTAAAAAATAATTTACTTTACTCTTTTCTGTTTTTTTTTTCGTTTGTGCAATACACAGCATAAAGTATTATAAATCTTTTCTATTTTTATATTGACGTGTATGTCGCATATTTATTTATGTTTAAATCTTTATGCTCGTTTGTGCATTGTTATATGTATAGCTGAAAAATACAGCTTTGAAAACCAGTCATTCACTGCCGATATATTTATAAATAAGACATGCTATAAGCAAACTGTTTTGTTGCAATACTTGTAATTACAACGGTAATTCTCGTTTAGTTTTATTTAGGAAAATAGGTAAATATAAAAAAATGTAGCAACATATATGCGGATTCAGAGTTGCCTTAACGTTGAACGTTAGATTTCACTTTCATTATAGGTTTCAAAATTGCTTTATTTTTTGAATATTAATATAAAATTGAAAAATGAAATCGGCTTCTACATTTAGTAATGTTACTTGGTTATAAAACCGCGTAAAACAAATCGCATTGTGATGAAAGTCTTAAATTTGAATGATTCATTTCCTCATGGTACGCTTATTCTGGTACGCTGTCAAAAGAAGTAGGTAAGTATGTATGATTCCTATGTAGCTTAAGGCATAAGCCACACTGGCGGTGGCGGCGGCAAAGTGACGTGATAGTCTCTCTCACTCCATTCCATTCAAATGTCGAACAAAAAGCATTAAAATATTTGAACAAAGAGCATCAAAGTTGTAGAAAAGTCGAGATTTGAACACACGCAATCGACTTACATTATACTATATAGCGGCCGTGTGATTAGGCTTTCGCCTTAACCTTACAGACCAGTGCATGTTTTTTGTTGCAGCGTCAATTGTAAGATTGACAGCGTACCAGACTAAGTCAACAAAATCCATTACAGTTAGCACGAAGTATGATGTTGAAACAAGTATTTTTTTTTTAATAAATGTGTGTAATATAAGGGCACAAGTACTTCAATAGGTGTAATGTGTCGGCGCTCATGTAAGTTAATAATGTTATAATAATTTGTTTTAAAAACAACGTGCCACGCGATAGTCGTCTCAACTTGTTTGCACCAATTTTTTTTTATTTTGTCACTTTATAAGATCGTTGTCTCTTTCTAAGGGCAGAAGGAAACAGGTGCCAATTATTATTAATACTACTAATATTATTAACACATATGGGTAATAAGGGCAGGACTATATTACAGTATAGAAAACTATGTAATTCGATATCATCTGTTTCGTTTTAGTGTCGCCACAGTTTAATATCGAGAGCGGGATAGCACTGTGTGAAAAAAAGAGAAAAGTAGATATGTCACTAGCTTCTATTTACATGACTATTGAAACCTGGTAACTAGAATAATTATGACGATTCACAAGTAGAATACAGTATTTTCTAAAATTTGTTAAAAATATTTACGATAACGCTACTGATTTAAAGAGCGATCTTTTTTTCTGTCATTTGTATAGAAATGTCCGTTATATGACTAATTTAGAAGGGCAGATTTTGCATGAATAGTTTTGAGAAATTTTGGTGCATTCGAGTTGATTCGATTCTCAATCGAGATTTATTTTGTGATTTTGTAATTTCGCATTCGCAAACTTTGCCTATAGATAGCTAGTTCGTAAGAAATTTATGCGGCATCTATAAATTATAGTCTTGTAAACTATTGAACTGATAATTTAAGATGTTAGTCGTAAGGAATTATTTTTGTATTCATGAATTGTATGAGGGCAGAGGGTGCATGGTCCGAATAATTTTTATATTAAAAATTACAAGGAGTGAAAGAATGGTGATGACGTCCAATATCTTATATTTTTACTTTTGTTATAATTTTATAAATTAGTATTATAGTGAAATTCAATTCTTTATTTTGTAGAATTATGGAAAGATTTTTTTATATATAGAGAAAAAATAAATGCGAATTTGGATTAAATGTATCATTTTGTTTTAATACTCCTTTACCACCGCCTCAATGTGAGACATATAAACAAATTACTTCACAAGACCAGAAGAACTAGGTAGTAATGTCCTTCGTTTTAGGTTAAGGTAGCAATTACGGGTTTCTACCTACTTTTCTTTCTTAAATCAATCCATATGACATAATTTATTGATTTTGTTCATGCTTAAGTAGAAAGACAAACATTGAAATTAAGAAAGAAGAAAAAGCTACATGTATCTTTTTTTATCTTTACACATTTTTTTTGTATTTGAAATTTTTATAGCCGAACAATAAGAAATGGATGAGATATGATAGGGGTCTTAATAAATTAAATACGAAGGGTAGTTAAAGAAAAGTCTCACCGCCATCGTACATATTTGTTAGTAAGTGCAGACTTTTAATAATAAATTTGAAAGGAAAATCGTAGATATAGCATTGTAGATTTATATGAATACGAAGGTCAAAAACTAGGCATTAGATAAAATAGCATCATTTAAAATGTATGTATATATTTATTTGTTATAAAGAATGCTCGTAATAATAAATAAACAATCAGAGAAGGTGATAAGAAAAGAATACATTTATAGATTAAAGTTATCAGTTTCAAATTGAATTGTCAACCTTATTGAATTGATTTGGGGATTAAAATTATTATCAGAGTATATTCAATAACACAAGATTAATTCGACAAGACATTGAAATATTTAATGTTAATTTAATTATGATAAAAATACTATCTCAGATAAAAGAAATGCACCTTTTGCTATTTAAAAGCGGTATTTTTATATCGGCATTTTAAATTTATCTAATAACAGTCATGAAATTGGTTGTTTGGTTGTGTGTACTTTGCGTGGTAGCTGCTTGTCCTCCTGTAACCAGGACAAGGCAGGAGATAGAGTCCTTTAGAAGTTTTCTAGAAAATACTAGAAAGGGTAAGCTAAATTTATCATCATCCCATCATCATTTCTACTGCATAACGACCGCTGCTGGACAAAGGCCTCACTCAAAGATTTCCAAAAGGACCGATCAAGAGCGGCCTGCATCCAGCGCTTTCCAACGACCCTGACCAGGCCAGCGACTACATTTGTGTAACTTCTGAAATGGTAATAAGATTAAAAAAATCAAATTCTCAGAAGCTTAATTTTCACGTTAGCATTGGTATGATAGAACGCGGCTTCCATCCATTGTTTAGGTACAACGCGTTTTAGAACCAAGGGAGAATGGCCTTTACCTAATCACCGTAAGGTAAATGCACCTATTATGAACGCGGACTCATGATGAAGGTATATTCTGTTACTTATATTTATTACTGCTAGTTTTAGGCATATTTAAAACATTTAAAACTTATTACTTGAACGACTCTTCAGTTACTTTCAAGTCCCTGAGAAGATATGTAATTAAATATTCGGGTTATAAAGCAAAAAAGAAAAATAAATTCTTATACCGTCCATAATTGGTGCATTTACCTTACTGTTCAGATGGATTAATGATCGCAGTATAATATAATATCTTTTTGTACATAGGTCGCTGCTGCCCGTTTTTCATTAGCTATAGTCAGTACAAGTAGCGGCACGTAAGTTTAGCGCTGAGTGAAATGTAAAGGGGATACTGCGCATGGGTTTAGTACAAACTTTTGTTTGACTTCTGCGCCATAACGGTCAGCGCTAGAGTTTCGTGCCGTTACCTGTACTTGTCATGAGAGGGTGACAAAAGGTGTGGTGACAAAAAGTATTCTACTCTGCCGAATGCCGTATGTTTTCTGCTGCTGAGAACTATAAATTTAACTACGAATTTTAGGGCGTACGCTACGTTAGGAGGGACCACGCGCCGTGTTGAGTCAATCTATCTCTTAGGGGCAGGACACACTGAAAAGACGTAAGACGCGGACGGGGCGTAGACGTATGTATGTCTCTTCTGCGACGGCAAACGACAGCTTCATACAAAATGTACAGAAACGTCGGGGTGCTTTACGTCTTTTCTATGTGTCGTTACGGAGGTGTTACGCTACGCTACCCTAACTATTCCTTTAGGTATAATAAATATTACAGACGATGGCGTGCCCCTCACTGATCGGATGGCAGCAAACCCCAAAGCTAAAGAGTGGGAGAACAGCGGGAAGTACCAGGGAGACATAATCCTAGATGACGAGCAGATTGACGCCATGGTTGATGACTTCATGGGACGAAAGGCCTACATCTGGCCCAACACCAAGTGGCCCGGAGATACTGTAGTTTATGAGTTTGGGGAGGGGGAATTTAGTAAGTACTTATCACTTTTTGATTGAGGTTCCAATGTTCGTTCCAATGCAAAATGGCCATGGAGGTTATGAGCTGATATAAAAGTGTACCTAAATAAACAAATTCTTTAAGCATTTCCATTAAAAACTAAAAACTGGGAAAATTGAAAAGAGCGTCGTACTTACCTACACCTAACAAAATTATAGACTGCCAAAGATTATTCAGGTGTACCTAGGTATAGTATAGGAACGGCTTTATTTGTGGTTAAACGGCAGCAAACTCCAACCCAAAGCCAAAGCGTGGAAGAATATCGGGGAGTACCAGTACAGAGAGACAAATATCTTTGATGATTTGTCATTTTTATGGCCATGCCTTCAATACTTTTCGTTGCATAACCTCGGAACGATTTTTAGATCAAGAGCAACAAGCCGCCATTCTCAGGGGCATTGAGGAAATCGAGAGGAGAACGTGCGTGAGGTTCCGCCGCAGGAATCCTGGGGAACTCAACTACGTCAGACTTACGGTAAGAGAATTCTCCAAATATAACCCGACGTCAGACAGTAAATCAGTCAGTCCTCCATTATATGACATTCCGTTCCGAAACTTCCGTTTTTAAACTCTTTAACTCCACAGAGTATTTCGTTAATATGTTATTGCTAACTTTTCAAGGAAGAGGGACGCTGTAGGTTTTCTATGAATTTAGTTTCCAAATCACTTCTTTATTCCCTGCAAATTCTCTACGATTTCAGTCTTCCCTCATTTTCTGTTGTAACTATTCCCACAACGCCCAATACTCAGGGAGATTATTTAAGGACCATCAGTTTCCACTGTCTTAGAAGTTATTTTTTTCCTTAGTTCTTTGAAAATCTTTGATTAGCTGATGATGTCTTTCTTAAGGCCTTAATAAAATGGTCATCAAGAGCTCTGGTTTTCAAGTCTCCTGGCACCAGCAAGAAATCAACTGTCTGTGTAACTTTTAAGTTTTTCTTTTCCAGGGTAACTCTGACGGTTGTTACGCCCACGTGGGCTACTGGCAGTGGCGAGGCGTCCACATCTACAACCTCGCTCGCAGCACTCCCGGCAGCGGCTGCTTCCGACACACAACCATCATCCACGAATGGCTGCACATTATCGGCATGGTGCATATGCAGTCTACCTACAATAGGGACAACTATGTGAAGGTCATGTGGGAGAATATGTGGCCAGGTACCTGAATTCCTTTTGATCAACGCATGCCTGGTTGCATTCGAGGCTTTTTCTTCTCCAAAGATGATGTTACCCAAGCCGAAGAGAGTATACATACATGCATACCTACCTGTTGCTTACGACATTTGCGATGCGCTTAGTCAATTTAGTCGCTGCTTATGAAATCTGCAAGAAAATATGAAGAATAGTAGGTTTATTTATATGGAATTCTGTACAGCGCCCCTTTTGAATGGTTAAGGCACGAATAGAAAAATATTTCAGGCCCATCGGTTACATTATTAAAAATATTCACGTCACATATTTTTTCGTTTCTCTGGGAAACAAAAATTACAGCGGTTTTAATTTCACAGGACTTCGCAAGCCCCCACTCCGGAACTTTGATGCTCCAAATCTTTGTGAATTTTTATTATTTTGGTAAACGGAAAAATATGGGTCTATCATTTTTGGATAATCTAAAAGACGAACTAATTACAATCATACTTATCTGACCCTGCGGTCACCCTATTAGTCAGGAAGAGGCATTATTTAAGAACGCAGTGGTAGGGAAAGCCATTCGAGGCCCGATAACATAGGACAAAACTGTTTCTCCAGGTATGGAGCACAACTTCGATAGCTACGCAACAAACGTGGTGAGCAACCACGGTCTGCCTTATGAGTACGATAGCAACATGCATTACGACGGCTACGGCTTCAGCATCAACGGAGAACCGACCCTGGTCCCTTATTACGTAAGTGCATTTACACAGATGTGATCACATCAACGTTATTTTATATTTATTATTGCAGAAAAATTGATAATAAAAGCGCGATTTGACTCCAAGAAACTATTCAGTTAAGAAAAAAATATATATATTAGAAACCTCAATATCATTTTTGAAGACCTATCCGTACTTAGATCCCACACGTATGGGTTAGATGAAAAAATTGAGTTTTAGTTCTAAGTATGGGGAACCCCACAATTTATTGATTCTTTTTTTCTATTTTGGTGTGAAAATCTTAAAGCGGTTCACAGAATACATCTACTTACAAAGTTTCAACAGTATATTTCTTATAGTTTAGGAAAAAAGTGGCTGTGACATACGGACGGACAGACAGACCGACATGACGAATCCATAACGGTTACGTTTTTTTCCATTTGTCTATGGAACCCTTAAAGTATCTGATTTGACGTGTTGGAAACTAGCGGATTCTATAGGTGCTGACTCTATGAATCAATCTCCAAACGGCTATACAATGTCCTTTTTTATTAAGTACAAATAATTTAAGGGGTGATTCAGTCCATAATTTTGAACAACTTTTCCCAGTAAATTTTTATCGAATTACGAAAAAATAATTTTCATTTTCCATAGTAATGATATCACGTGACTACTTCGATTTCTATGAAAACCTAAAAAAAATTTTTCCTATTTCAATATACATTTATTGGGAAAAGTTGTTCAAAATGATGGTCTGATTCACCCCTTAAAATATTTGTACTTAATAAAAAAGGACATTGTATACATATACACGATTTGATGGCGATTTGATGTATTGACTTAGGTATATCACAACTTGTCGCGATTATCTTACTCGTGGATTCAATCTAATAGCAGAAAAAATAAGGGATAATAAATAATTTTCTTATGAAACCGGATAACTTTAGCTTTAGGTCTTCTTCTTCTTCTCGTGTGTGTTAGTGACTAACACTAGTGTCAGAGTTTTTAAACCGCCTTAAAGGCCTCTGACATAGTTTTAGGTAACGACCAATGTCAAAGACAGTGACCGGGACCGACGGCTTAACGTGCCCTCCGAAGCACGGATCATTTTACTTTTCGGATAATTAGGAGATCAGCCTACAATGTCCTAACCAAACTAGGACAACAACACAAAGTCGTTGCCCCCGCCGGGAATCGAACCCGCGACTTCCGGGTATGAGCCGAACGCTCTAACCACTACACCACGGAGGCAGCTGTAGGTATATTCCGTACATTAAATCAATGCTTAAAATGTAATCACAGGTATTGCACTTCATAAAAGCGGAGTATCATTTATTCAAACTACTACAAACGAAACTACTCGTATAAATCCGTACACATGGCAATGTGTGTGTGCTTGCCCGCTTTACAACATCGGCAAGGCGAGAATGGGGAAGAGTTGCGAGGACGCATTTTGCGCGGGACCCGTTTCTTATAGATTCCGTTCTGTATGTAACTTCTAATACTGATATTAATTTTGTGATATACATACATAAATTTATCCCTAATGGGGCAGACAGAGCATTTTGGGTCTTGCGGCTCTATGCAGAACCCAGGGCCGCAAGACCCAAAAGCCACTTTAAGCGTCATGGTGGGCGAGAAGATGGAAAAGCAATCAATACAGTGATGGGTTGCTAGCCGCATCGCCTGTTAACATGATTCGCATTTTTGCCCCTTCCCCCGATATTTGTGATATAACTTTGTTTATTTTCAGGACTACCTATACGTAATGGGCCAGGTAGATTACGTGACCGCCGTGGATTGGCTGAGGGTCAACCGGCACTACAACTGCCCTGGAGCGTGGTGGTGAAGCCGTATATTATTGAAGACTGAATGATTGTAAATTGTAATGCTAGCAGTTGTAAATATTTGATTAAAATTATGTTTTGAATTAAATAATATTTTAAACTTGTTTTATTTTATTAATCCCCCCAAAAAGAGGGGTGTTATAAGTTTGACGCTAATATCTGTGTGTGTGTCTGTCTGTGCCATAGTAGCGCTCGAACGGATGGACCAATTTCGACGCGGGTTTTTTTACGTTTAAGCAAGTTTCCTTGCGGTGGTGCTTGGCTTTGTTTGATGAAAATCGGTTCAGAAATTTAGAAGTTATTGGGGATTAACGCATGATAGTCAGGGTTCTGCCTAGCAAATAATAGATGTTGCGAGCCGCCCCGTCCGCCGTCGGCTCGTAGTGCGAACTACGTCTATTCTTTACTATAATACAATATCACTAGTAAAAACGAGTATATAGTCTGAGTGGAAATCTGAATCATGTTAGCAATATGGCGAAGAAACCATCACTATTTTGATTCTAGTTCTACCTAAACGCTGAACGAAATACATCAAAAGGGATCGTTAGATCTTGGCCCTAAGCCATATATACTATCACGTCTTTATCCCTAATGGGGCAGACAAAGCATTTTGGGTTTAGCGTCATAGTGGGCGAGAAGATGGAGAAGCAATCAATACAGTGATGGGTTGCTAGCCGCATCGCCTGTTAACATGATTTGCATTTTTGCCCATTCCCTCGATCGGCTTTTACGATCTGCGTGGGAAGAGAAGCAGCTGGTACATTCTTAGTTTTTTTTATTTCTCCCAGACCAGCATGGAAGCTCGAGTCCTTAGCCATGTCACAGAATAAGTACTCGTACTTGTACTCACGTGCCCTGCCTATCCCGTAATAGGGCTCTTACAGTCGAGCGACAGTGTATAAGGTCTAAATAATATACTGAAACTTTTTTAAGGGTATACGCTAAACGAAGTTTATAAACATCATGAGACCTCTCCAACCCTGTCTGGCGTGGAGAGTGTTTTGAATATTTTGAATAATAAAAAAAAAAAATTTGAATAATAAAAAATAATATGTTCACTATCACAGACTGAATTCACTCCTTAAATCAGTATATTTTGTTAGACCTATTATACCTATATTCCCTCGCTTATCAGTAAGAGCGCTTAAAAACAATTACTTACGTCATTACTTACGTATAGCACCAAAAAATTACAGCATCGAGGTTGTCCGTTTGTTTATAAATCAAAGTGATTCATCATTATCACTCGTGTTCACAGTAATTACGATACTACATTAATCAATGAACATACAAAACGTACAACTTATATGTAGTGATTTAATTAATGTCTTCAGTAAATACTTAAGCATGACGAATTTTTATCGTACTTACCAAATAATTATGCTAAGCATCTACGTAATTACTAAAGTAAGTATTATCTTACTTTCCCTATCTTATCCTGCAGAAACTGATAAGTGTTGTTCTTTCAAAAATACACATACAAACAAAATAATTAGGTTAAAAGCACTTTGTTGTTAATTACTTAGGTAGGTACCCAGGTCCTTTGAAAAGAGAATTATCTGAACTTTGTAAAACGAGCAAACCAGAAAACGTCGTAAATATAATTTTTTTTATAGTCATTTAAGTTCTAGTTTTTAGTTTTATATTATTACTTGAACTGTAAATATTTATTTTATTTAAAAAAATAATAAAAAAAAATACAGTAATGAAATTACCTAATTGCTAAAGTACAATTTGATTAGGTATCTACCTATTAGAGTTTAAACAAAACCATGTGCAAGTACCTTCTTCTCCAAAGTCGACCTTAAAATTTATATTTACCTACATTACAAGGAGACACAAAATCCAAACAGATTAATTACTTTATCGATAATTATTTTTTAGTGTAGATACGGCTGTGGCGTAGCTTGCCATAAACGGGCCCTATATCAAAATGTGTTAAGGGGCAGTGTGCCTGACTGCAGCTGAGACAAAGTCTTTAAATATTTAGAAAATAGGTACACAATAAACAAAAAATAACTATAACGTAATTTAATAAAATAAATAATGTACTTACTCATGTATTTATTGACTATTTTACAAGTCATCTTTTATGAGCCATGATCAGTTGTTCAGAATGTATACGTTTTAATTACTTTACCTTTCTGAAAGCTGCATACGAAATTTTATAAAAATATTTTTTTTTTGTTAACGCTGGCTTGACGTCGTCAAGGAAGATATGCGTGCTAATCGTATAAGTCTAAATATAAATAAATACCCTCATGTAGAAAATGATGTACAATCCAAAATAGAAACAATTGATAATAGCATAAATAGAAAAATGATTTGTAAAAAATTAATAATATATTCTGATAAGTTAGGTCAAGATCTTAGTAGTATGATTTATAATAACCTGAACAGTGAATGTTCAGTATTCAATGTATGCACACCCGGGGTCACATTTTTAAACCTAATAAATAACATAAATTATAATGACATAGACCAACATACCACAATTTTAATAATGTGTGGTGACAGTTCCTCTATTACAGGAAGGAACTTAAAAAAAGGTATAGACAAAATCAAAGATTTAAAACAAAAAAAGGATTGTAGATTTATCATAAGTGCCTTTCCATATTCAGACAATTTAGACAGTAAAAGTAACAGGCACATACATGATTTAAATGTACATCTGTACAATATGACTTATTGTCACGGTGACTTTATTTTTTATTTAGATATAAATAAATTTATTTGTAATTTTAAGTTGACTCTAGATACTATGTATCTGCCTCCTAGATATAAGCGACTCTTAGCTACATTAGTAGCTTATAATATACAAAGTAGTGTTGTAAATAGTACAACTAGTAACTCTAAATTAAACACAGTACATTTTAGTGCTGAATGTACCATAGCTGGAGATACTCAGTCTGATTTAAACTAATGAAAAAGACAACAGTCAAGGCCAAAGAGTTAAATATTATTCACCAAAATATTCAGGGCCTGACTAGCAAATTATTGCAATTAGAATTATATGCAAACGATAGGGATTTACATGTAGTATGTTTAACTGAACACTTTTTGCAGTCACATCAAGTACAATTTAATATTGATAATTATTTAGTCTCTAGTTTATTTATTAGAAAGATTAATGAAAAAGGAGGCAGTTTAATTTTAACACGTAATGATGTAAAATGTAAAGAACGCAAGGATATTGTGAGCCTGTCGGTTAAAAGTATTGTTGAATTATCCTGCGTTGAACTAGAAAATTGTATTATAGTATGCGCGTACAGACCCCCAAAAGCTGACTTTAATACTTTAGAAACTGTAATTGAAGATGTTTTGAGAAAATTAAGTTCATGTCGCAAAAACATAATATTGTGTGGCGACTTTAACGTAGATTTATTAGCGTCTGATAGCACCGAATGTATTAGATTTTTGAATTTATTTAAGTCATTCAATTTGTTCAATTTATTTTTAGAACCAACTAGAATACAAGGCGACTCTAAAACATGTATAGATAATGTTTTCTGTGATTGCACTGCTGTTGATAAAGCTATAATTAAAAATATAACATCTGATCATTTTGGTCAGTTCGTGAAATTTGCCAACAACGCAGTAGAAGTAGAATTACCTGAAATAACCTACAGAGCTATTACTAAAGATAAAATTAAAAAATTTAGGGATACAGTTTCGAAAAAATTACCGTTAATTAAAGAAACTCGGGATGATCCGGATATTTTGTATAATAAAATGTTCGGTGTGATTGAATCAGAATTTAATGATAATTTTCCACTTAAAAAGGGAAAGAAACGTAATCGGAAAAAGTTTAGCGAATGGGCTACCACAGGGATTCATATTAGTAGGAATAGGCTATATGAATTATTAGCTATGAAAGCTTATAACCAAACACCTAATTTCATTAATTACGTTAGAACTTACTCAAAGCTTTTTAAAAAAGTATGTTTATGCGCGAAGTCGTTATACACCAGGAAAGCTATTCTAGATTCTAAAGATAAAATAAAGACAACCTGGAATATTATTAACACTGAAACCGGGAAAAACAAGCAACGAGTAAATAAAATTGAGTTAAACATTAACAATAAGGTTCTAGGCACTAGTGAATATGTCGCACAATACTTTGAGAACTTTTTCACAAACATTCCCCTAAATACAACCGCCCCACTAATGTCCTCATCTAGGAAATCAAAAAAGCTATTAACCAATTGCGTACCTAAATGTAAAGATAGGCTAATATTCAAATACGTCACACCTAAAAATATCATTGATACTTTTAAAAGCTTGAATAATAAAAAAACTGGTGATTTGTGGGACATTTCTGTATCCGTTATAAGTAATATTATAGATGTAATTGCGCCTTACTTAGCTTCCATATTTAATAAATGTGTAGACGCGGGATCTTTCCCTGACATGATGAAGTTAAGTAAAGTTATCCCTCTATTTAAGACTGGTGACAGAAATGATCCAACAAATTACCGTCCCATTTCTATTCTGCCAGCACTGAGCAAAATATTCGAAAAGATAATTTTTAACCAATTATTAGATTTTTTCAACAAAAATAGTCTGTTCCATGGTGATCAGTATGGATTTACTAAGGGTCGATCAACAACGGATGCAGGTGTTGCACTATTACAAAACATCTATGATGCTTGGGAGTGTTGTCAGAATGCAATTGGTGTCTTTTGTGACTTCTCCAAAGCCTTTGATTGTGTAGACCACAAAACCCTTCTATCCAAACTTGAGCACTACGGAATAAAAGGGAAGGCTCTTGAATTGATTGAATCTTATTTGAGTAGCCGAATTCAAAAAGTTAGTGTAAATCAAGTAAAATCTGAAGGATCAACCGTAGTGATGGGTGTGCCCCAGGGTTCTATCTTGGGTCCTTTGTTGTTCCTGATCTATATTAATGATTTACCATATTATGTAAAAGATTGTAAGGCTGTACTTTTTGCTGATGACACTTCCCTTGTTTTCAGCGTAGATAGGAAAACTGACACCTCTGATGAGATGAATAATATATTGTCGCAAGTGTTGGATTGGTTTACAGCAAATAATTTAGTATTAAATGCAAAAAAAACGAAATGTGTAAAGTTCTGCTTACCAAATGTTACAAAAGTTCCAACACGATTATTTATTGATAAGGAAGCAGTAGATATGGTTGATAACACAACATTTTTGGGAATAACGCTTGATTCAGGGTTGCAATGGGGTGCCCATATTCAAAAATTAGCTGGAAAACTTAGCTCTGCGGCCTATGCGGTTAGAAGAATTAGGCAAATGACTGACGTTGATACAGCGCGTTTGGTATATTTTGGGTACTTCCACAGTGTTATGTCCTATGGAATATTGCTATGGGGTAACGCTGCAGATATAAATACCATATTTGTTTTACAAAAACGCGCTATCAGATTTATATATAAATTAGGTGCTAGTCTTTGAGGGAACTATTTAAAGACATAAATATTTTGACCCTCCCTTCGCAATTCATCTATGCGAACATTATGTACGTGCGTCAGAATATACACTCATTTAAGAGAAATTGTGATATTCATAGTATTAACACGAGAAATAAAAATAAATTAGCCATCACAGCTTTGCGGTTAGAGAAAACAAAAAAATCTTTTGTGGGTCTCGGCTTGCGCCTCTATAATAAAATTCCAGATGATATAGTAGCATTACCATTATCTAAGTTTAAGACAGCCGTTAAAAATCATTTATTACAAAATGCGTATTATCATGTAAATGACTACTTATCATCATCTGAGAAAAATTCTTGGAAATAATTGTCTGCAAATTGTAATTGTATAATTTAAATGTATAGCTTAAGTGTAAATCTGTATTGTAATTATAACATAGCCCATCAGGCTGGGTAGGGACCAATACTGAACTGGGTTTCTTTCGGCGTAATCTTCCCAGCAGTGGTCGTTCCGAAACGCTAGTAGTTTTTAGCTTCTGCACTAAAAAAAAATATTTAAAAAAAATGACCTTCAATAAGAGATAAATTTATCCTACATTGAATAAAAATTTTTGACTTTTGACTTTTGACTTTTTTGAATCGTCTTACAGATAAGGATGCTCAAGACCGTGCACGAAATGGTGAAGAAAAGGTCGGAAAGCGGAATTCGGGCATTGCAGCATTACAGCTAAGTATGCCACTGGGAATTCGCTGAGATGAGAGAGACATTTTTTGTAAACGATCAGTTTACTTATAAAAGATACGGTTAAGTTCGAGACATATGACTTTTACGAATTTTTGCCCCTTTATCGAAGGGCCCCGTATCTTTAATACCGATACGACGGTAGTTACGCCCCTGCATAACTGGTATAAAACAAAATAGCAACGTCAGTCGTTGGTTAGACCAGGAAAGATGTTGAAAGTGGTTGTTCTGATCTGTTTGGTGGGTGCTGTGGTGGGAACCCCCTCCATAGTGAGGAGTAGGGAGGAAATCGAAGCCTTCAGACATTACTTGGAAAGCACCAACTCTGGTAAGTGGTTGAACTCCTGAAAATTGTTTTAAAAAGAAAGTGGAGCCTCATAATTTGTCACTACTGGAATTCCCAATGAGTAAAATAGGAGATTATAATAGTGGCTCTGTGAGTAGACCATCCACCGAAACAATAAAGATTTACTATGTAATAATTCTTTATAAGTTTTTAACCCTATGTGGGTTTGCCATTTTGCCATTTTGGAAATTTCGAAAAACGGAAACGATAAAAGATTCGATATATTTTTCGAACTTTCTCAAAAAAAATTACAAGAATCGATTAAAAAATGCGACCTGTAGGCGAGAACAGCCGGGCAGCCGTACGAAAGCATTTTTGGCCAATCTCGAAACTGAGACGCTTCGCTCGGCTGGTCAATTATAGGTACTATTAATTGTAGGTCAATTTTAACCAGCTTCAAAAAAGGAGAAGGTTCTTAATTCGACTGTATGTCGATATTGACGGTTTTTTTTATTTGAAAGCCTACTACCTATCTAGTGATCCTATATAAATAGGTAAAAATATGATGAAGAACTTTAAGATGGAATACACCTTAAAGCAAAATAAAGTCGGTCTTTTGTTTAAAAAATAGCAGGTTCCATATAAATTTGGCAAAAAAATATGAAGATCTTTAAAGATGGAATACACCTTAAAGCAAAATGAAGTCAGTTGATAATTTTTTGTAAAAAAATAAATAAACTATCAGCAGTTACCAGTTCGATAATAATTATTTTTGTTTCTCCAGACGATGCCACCCGTTTCCTCGCCCGCAGCCGGGCCTTTCCCCAGGCGAACCCCGAGGAAATCAGCGGCAAGTTCGACGGAGACATCATCGTGGACGACTTCATCATCGAGGACATGATAAAGGAGTACGCTATGGGCCGCAACGCTTATACTTGGCCTAACACTAAGTGGCCGAATGACACCGTGGTCTGGGAGTTTGGTGAAGGAGAGTTCGGTGAGTGCCTTCCTATGTAGGTACCTATGGCACAGATTACATACAAACAAACACTATCTCTTGCCGTGTGGTTTCCGGCGGAATAGAATAGGACCACTCCAAGTCTTTCCCTGGATGTCGTAGAATACAACTTAGAAAATACATAACTTCTGAAAAAAGTTGCGAGTGAGCGGGTTAAATATCAATGAAACCTCTCCAACCCGTCTGGCCAGCGAGGAGATTGTCGGCCAAATCCTCTGGCTGCTCTTGCCAAGTATGGCTCTGGTAGTACAGAGAGGGTCGTGCTCCTGCAGTGGAGACTAAAAAGACCTGATGATGATAATGATGATACACTATCTCTGTGGCCTTTGACCTCTGTGACCTAGTGGACATCATGCCACGCTGTCACACCTGAGGTTCCGGGTTCGATTCCCGGTCAGGTCAAGATGGAGAATGATCTTTTCCATATTGACCTGTGTCTTGGAAGTTTATCTATAAATTTATTTGGTATCAAAAATACTTGAAATACTTAAATATTTAATTTATCTGTTATCTTATCACACTGCATTTTGATTTAATGAATTATCAGTGATTGATTTTTTAATTTGTTTATTGCCATAATTAATTGTATTAGCCATTCTCTTGGTCGAAATATGTTGAAGTATCTATCAACAATTTTTAAATCTGAACCAGTTTCTAACGTTTATTATTAATATCTAATGATTCATTAGATATTAATAATAAATGATCAACCATGATCGGCTTTTACGCTCTTTGCGGGGAAAAAGGCACCTAATGCATTCTACAGCTACATTCCCACGTTTTTGCTTTTTACTTACTAGGCTAGCATCACAGAATTTAATAATTGTAATACATGCTAGCAAGTTAGAACAAGTATCAATATATTATTATTTGGGTATTTTCCTGAATCAAAAATAAATTGTTTGGTAAGTGCTGTGAAAATAAAACGTCACAAAATAATAGTCATTTGTTGCATTGATCATACCCATTTACAAGATTTATCATTGCACAAAATTGATAAAGCGCTATCAAGAAACTATGAAGTCAATAGAGTGCCATGCTTCTAGCAACATTCTTCTTCTTATCGAGTCGAAATGATTTCAGTATAGCTTCAACTTCAAATTGTCTTTGACCGGTATGTGGCCACGGTGATCCCTCTGTCTTTAGCCTCTTTAAGGTCCTCTATGGTACATGCTAAAAGTGGCTTTTGGGTCTTGCGGCCTTGGGCTCTGCATAGAGCCGCAAGACCCAAAACGCTCTGTCTGCCCCATTAGGGATAAAGACGTGATAGTATGTATGTATGTATGGTACATGCCTAGCAACATTGAGCGTTACAGAATGATAATAAAGTCTACCTATAATTTGGGTTGACTTAGAAAAAGGGTGATATTATCGGACGTCTCCTACCATGCAGTATGGAGTAACAATAAACTACGTAAAAAATGCTAGGTTCATAGGAGTAAATGTCCTGTACCCAGTACCGGATCTAGCCTGTTTTTTGGCGTCCCTTGAATCTGACGCCCTTGACCAGTGCCCCGGTTTGCCTTCCCCCTAGATTCGAAGCTGCTTGTACCTTTAATATCTAATGATCCTGTCGTATATAGGTCCTTTACAGTCGGCAGCCATCGAGGAGGGAATCAGGGACATTGAGGAGCACACCTGCATCAAATTCCGATACAGGCAGCCTGAAGACACCGTCTTCGTCAGACTGACCGTAAGTTATATTATACAACCGGCCAAGTTTAAGCCGGACTTGCACACGAAGGGTTTCGTACCATTAGGTATTTATAAAAATCACTTTTTTTGTATGGGGCTTAAATATTTATTTCATTCTGTTTTTAGTGTTGTTATAGCGGTAACAGAAATACATCATCTGTGAAAAAGTCAACTATGTCTAGGTTTATGAGATACAGCTTGTTGACAGACAGACAGACGGACGAACAGTGGAGTCTTAGTAATAGGATCCCGTTTTTATCCTTTGTATTATTACCTAGTACCATGTACTGGCAAGCGAAACGTAGGACACCCATCCATAAGACGAGAACGGGGGAGAGGTGCGAGGACGGGGAAGGGGACGCATGTTGCGCGTGACCTTAGGAGATTCCGTTCTGTATGTAATACTTATATTAATAGGCTATTTGACAGCGTGCCTATTTTTGTTTAATATTTTATATAAAACAAAAAATACCACACTATATAAGTGTGGGAGCGTGGTGGGGACATCTCACTATCTCTTTCGTACGCGCGAGACCTAGTAATACTATTATTAATTCTGTGCTAAGCCTTATAATTTTCTGTTTCTTGACAGTTTCCCCTTCCATCAGAGTTTAAAAGCTTATAACTTACTCATTATTGGACAATATTGGTTTCGGATTATGTTAAGTACATAATGATATGAAAAATAAAAACAATTGAGTAAAATACTTACCTTATTTAATTCTGTGCTTCAGGGTCTTCCCGCCGGTTGCTACGCCCACGTCGGCTACTGGGAGTCCCGCGGTGTGCACACCCTAAACCTGGCCCGCAACACCCCAGGGGTGGGCTGCTTCAGACACGCTACCATCGTGCACGAGTGGATGCACATTCTCGGCTTCTTGCACATGCAGTCTACTCATGACCGAGACAACTACGTGCGAATTGTTGAGGAGAACCTGATCCCTGGTCAGTAGCCTTTGTTATCTTAATCAAGGGCGTCGCCAGACGATGGCGCAGGGGGGGGCAAGTTGACTTTACCTACTACAATTCATACCTTTATCATTCTCTATGAATGAGAAAAGTAGGTATGAATTGTAGGTAAAGTCGACAGCACATGAAGCTTTTCACTTGTACTACGAGCCTTACATCTGTTACAGCGATTGTAATAACAACAGTATCTTAGTACAATATACATTTATATTCTGTGACAGTACAGAGTCCAATGTGTAAAGCTACACGAGCACGAGCTCTTGACTATGCAATAAAAAACTTGTAAATAAGTTATAAAAACATTTCTAAGAAAAATAGAATAAAAAGGAGTTTGAATTTGAATAAGTGTACGGAATATTAGGAGTGGAATTGGTGAATTCATTCTAGTTTCGACGTACGGGAATGATTGTTCAAGGCTTGAACTTCAAGCAAATCAACTCAAAGACTTAGGACTTTGGTTGCATTATATTTTGGCAACTTTTTTAGAATCTTTAGGGGGGGGGGGGGTGCAGCTGCCCCTCCCTGCCACCCCTGGCGACGCCCTTGATGTTAATTATTTTGTAAATCATATCATGATCATATTTACTCCTCATCAGCCTTGATCTTTTGATCCCACTGCTGGAGAAAGACCCTCTGTGAACTACTAGAGCCATAGTTGGACAGAGTAGCCAAAAGACTTTGGCCTACACTCTTCACACTAGCCTGATGGGTTGGAGAGATCTCATTGATGTTTATAAGCTTTGTTTAGCTTGTATTGCCTAGGTTGCCGTCTACGACATCCACGGGAGGACTTGGTGGCTTCTACTCTGCCGAAAACCACACGGCAAATATATAATATACAAACTATCACGTCTTTATCTCTAACAGGGCAAATAGAGCATTTGGGGTCTTGCGACTCTGAGCAGACAGAGCCCCCAGGTCCGCAAGACCCAAAGGCCACTTTTTGCGTGATGGTGGGCGAAACGGTGAAAAAGGAATCAAATAGTGATGGGTGCTAGCCGCATCGCCTAAGCATATCGCCAAGTCCTTCGATCAGCTTCTACGATCTGCGCGGGAAGAGAAATAGCTGGTACATTCTAAGTTTGGATGTTTATCTATACAATGTCCTTTTTAAATAAGTACAAATATTTTAAGAGGTGATTCAGTCCATCATTTCTAACAACTATTCCCAATAAATGTATATCGAATTACGAAAAAGAAACATTTTTCATAGTAATGATATCACGTGACTACTTCGATTTGTATGAGAACCTAAAAACTTTTTTCGTATTTCGTATTCATTAGGAAAATTTGTTTAAAATGATGGACTGGACCACCACTTAAAATATTTGTACTTAATTAAATAAGACATTGTATTTGTATTTGTTATAAAATATTGTCGCGAACGAGATAGATGTAGAATATTCGCGAGTAAGAACTCTGCTGGCGAGATAGACTTGGAATGTTCGCGAGTGGAATCATGCAAGCGAAACTAGGCCTTATATTCTTACAGCATAAAGGCTAAAGTTCTTTGAATGGTCGTCGGCTTAGTCGCACTCACACATACATACCGGCGTCTCGATGTTTCCCGTCAATCGAAATACATTCGTCAAGTAATGAGAATATTCGAGAAAAGTGTAGACCTCTGTATCGGCGCATATAAAAAGGCGATCGAGTGCGCGTCCCGCCAGTTCAGTACGAGCTACGAAAGCGATAACTTCGAAGCGAACCGAAGCGAAGGAAACCTACCTCAGTGCGATAAGTGGAAGTACCTGCGACTACTTTGGCGAGATACCTGGACCTCAGCTGCTACGCGACTTGGACTTGGACATCAGGAAGACCATCTTCACGTGTCAACCTTTGGGTTCCGTAGTGAATAAAAACCCTCATACGAACTTTGGCGTTTTACTCCAAATCTCGAACCCAGTTTCGTAACAATATAGTAGTATCTTTGAGCTAGTATACCATAACACAAGTCTTGAACTTACTTTGGGGCTAGCTCAATCAGTTTAATTTGTCCCTATATATTTATTTATAAAGTTTTTTCAGCATGGAAGAGAAACATTTAGTTTGAATACGTACGTTGTATTCATTACTAGTAAACTTAGCTGTAAGTAGTCATTTGACGTCAACAATTGTGCAACAAAATAATGACGATTATTAAGAGATATTATAAATATCCTATGATAATAAAGATATATGTATTTGAATTTGAATTAATGTTTGCAGGCACTGAACACAACTTCGACATCTACAGCTCCGACCTGGTAGACAACCTCGGCATCGAGTACGACTACATCAGCTGCCTGCACTACGGACCCTACTCCTTCACCAACAACGGACAGCCAACCATCGTGGCCCTTCAGGTAAGGAAGAGGAATATCCTATCCTTCCTACTAATATAATAATATACATAATAACCTTTCCCTTTTTCATGCACCCTTTTTCACGTATACCTTTTATAGGTATATCCAGGAATGGGTTTTGGCGGGAGCGCCACATGACAACAACTTCTCCAAAGGGCCTCTACGTGTTAGATCTGTATCCCCACGCAAGCCTCTCAAAGGACCGGGGTGAAAAGACCCGTGATTCTCAAAGGAGATACAAAAATATATATAATATATAAATAATTCTACTTTCCTACTAATCATATCCTTCCTACTAATATTATAAATGCGAAAGTGAGTTTGTGTATTTGTTTCTTTGTTTGTTACCACTTCACGCTTCAACCACTGATCCTATTTAGATGAAATTTGATATGGATATAGTTTGATACCCAGGGAAGGACATAGGATAGTTTTTGTCCCAAAATTCCCAGGGGAGCGAAGTCCATTGGCACAGCTAGTTTACTATATAAAGGTTCCGTACCACATTGGGAGCCACCTCAAAATTTTTTTTTTACTATTTGTTGTTATAGCGGCAACAAAAATACATATTTTGTGAAATTTTAACTGTCTAGCTATCGCGGTTCATGAGATACAGCCTGGTGACAGACGGACGGACAGATGGACAGGCAGCGAAGTCTTAGTAATAGGGTCCCGTTTTTACCCTTTGGGTACGGAACCCTAATTAACAACCGTTGTCTTGTTCTTTTAGTATCAAATATTGAGAAGAGGATAACGGACAAAATATGTTTTAACGAAAATAGGTTTAGCAAACGTAGTACACGCTAATCTCCGGAAATACTGGACAGATTCAAATGAAACTTTTTTTCTTATATAGGTAGCTGTTAAGCCTGGGCAACATATAGGGTATAATTGATTTTGGAAAATGGACATCTGATGCGGATCCATACTGCTTCAGCTAAAACATAAGAAATATAAAATAAGCGGCCAAGTGCGAGTCGGACTCGCCCATGAAGGGTTCCGTAGTAGTATTTTTTTTAATTTTTATAGTTGAGGTGATTGAATGAAAGGTAAATTGCAGTTTATGACATATAAAAAAAAAACTTCTTACTAGATCTTGTTCAAACCAATTTTCGCTGGTAGTTTTCATGGTAATGAACATAATATATTTTTTTTTAGTTTTATCATTCTCTTATTTTAGAAGTTACGGGGGGGGGGGGACACACTTTTTTCCACTTTGGAAGTGTCTCTCGCGCAAAGTATTCGGTTTAGAATAAAATGATATTAGAAACCTCAATATCATTTCTGAAGACCTATCCATAGATACCCCACACGTATGGGTTTGATGAAAAATATTTTTTTGAGTTTCAGTTCTAAGTATGGGGAACCCCCAAAATTTATTGTTTTTTTTCTATTTTTGTGTCAAAACCTTAATGCGGTTCACATAATACATCTACTTACCAAGTTTCAACAGTATAGGTCTTATAATTTCGGAAAAAAGTGGCTGTGACATACGGACGGACAGACAGACAGACAGACATGACGAATCTATAAGGGTTCCGTTTTTGCCATTTGGCTACGGAACCCTAAAAAACGACGGGTTGCACTCTGGGAGTGCCGGCAGAAGTGAAAACTTGTATATTAACGTTGTGCATTTTTGATATTTTGGAATGGTTAGGGAATAATTTTGCACGAATTGCTTTAATTATCAGTATAAAATATTTCAAATCTTTTCTGAACCACAGTCTGTCACAAATGTCACAAGCATGACCAAATTCATTTTCAACAAAATCATTTTCAAATACACAGCAGTATGGCCACTATACAGACGGTCGAGCCATCAGCTGTCACCATCCATGGATGCGCGTAGCACGCTGTAACATAAACATATACGAACATTCGCGCAAGCCCCTGCGCCGCCTAAACGAAACAGCAGGTGCAGGCATACATTTTCGCCGCGCCGTAGAAAGAGAGGGGGATACTCCCTCTCCTACGCCGCGCCAGCTGTCTACTCTCCATCCGTCTTACGAATTTTCGATCAGGTCACGTGTCCTGACGCGAGTTTAACATTTTTTACCCATTCCAAAAAAAGTGCACAACGCCGCTAAAGAAGTTTTCACTTCAAAAATGGCGTCTTAGCAAAAGTTGTTCTGCATGATGAGCACTATCCGGCGTCATAAAATCCACGCGAACGAAGGAGGCTTCGTCTAGTTATCTATATCACCACATATTGTCATGTTAAACCATGTATTGTTTTGGAGAAATAAACTACATTATACTTTACCATTACAGGAGCACGAAGGCACCATGGGCCAGCGCGAGTTCATCACCGACAAGGACTGGCTCCGCATCAACAGACACTACAATTGCCCTGGCGCATGGGAATAAACTGATTATGAACAACTAAGGAAATTGCAATAAATTATTCTTACGTATAACCAACAGCATTGTATGTAGCGCATGGAAAAACGATTCTGTGATAATTAAAACTTACATAACTTAAAAAAATATCTTTTTCTACTCCTGTACTGTTATCTGTCTTTTAAATGGTTCTGAACACTAATATAAGAACATTAATAATATGATTGCAGAAAAAAGTCTATACTCTATGCCTCATAATAGCACATGTGTCGTTATTTCACTCATGGTAGAATAAAATAAGGTATTCTCTCTCCGTGACAGCTGATGACGTAGGAAGAACTTGACTACGTCATCAGTGTAATATGTTGCCTCTGTGTGAAATTGAATTACCCGAGCGTAATGCATTTTTGAACTTTATATACCAATTTCAAATTAATAATCCATTTTATCAATTTATAAAATTTTGAATTGATGAATGACGCGAGAATCGCGAGATTCTTAATAGCTAAGTTACTTAACATTTTATTTAATATTCATGAACTAATTGAGAAAGTCCTTAAATTTACTGAAAAGAACAATCAGTGGCAACACTTTCGTGACGTAGTCAAGTTCGTTCTCGGACAGAGAATACCTTATTTTATTCTACCATGATTTCACTAAAACGATACTGCTAGCCATAGACCAAGAACATTTTTTTCTATAGATTTACCATACTGCCAACATAAGAAAAAAATGTTTTATTTAACATACGAGTAGTCACTAAAAAGACGTCAATTAAAAAAAAGTTTACCATAGATACCATATAGATTGTTACTTGTATATTCTAAATCTGATTTACCAAACATGTAAGTCAAACATTTTCATATTTTCTTTGTTTGGTTTTGTATTTTATTTAGTAAATATAGTCGTAGAAAAAGTATTGTATGCAACGTTGTATAAGTACGTCAAAAAATGCTCGATGGCGCCTCCTTACGATGCTCGCTAAAGCTCGCATCGTAACCTGCGCCACTCGCATATTTGGAACCCTCTTATACAACTGTTGCATAAAATACTATTAATTTACACGGTCCTCAACATGCTTGGAGTTCATCAGCTCGCATGTCGTCCAGCACACCTGTAAAATAAAGACAAGTAATACCAATTTTTTTTGAACGCCTATCACTAGTTTTTTCTCTATTTACCTATCCCGAAATTTGACCGGTAGAGATTGCCATCTTACCAAGTTCTTTAGAGAATAGGTAGCTTTTAAAGCAACGCCTTAAATAATCAAATTAGAATATATGTCAACAACACTACTTTATTACTTGGTATTACACAATACTTTATTACTTACAATATTTGTTTACATAACATTTTTCTGACTATCTAACTAAACTTGAAAAACACATGAACGAAATATTCCTGTCAAAAATTTATTATATTAGTTAGTACTCAGTAATCAAGGATATATTCAACCTAACAACATAAGTGTAAATGTTTGCCAAGTATGTTTTTATTTTCATTAAGAAAACTGACTGAACACAACCCAAAAGTGCGTTTGTTCCGCCGTCGGTACAAAAACATCAGAAAGAGCGCCAGTAAGATATTATTTACAAAACATACAAGGCGATTTTTTTTAACTGCTCCCCAAGGACGATCCGACCTCCATGTTGAACACGTGACGTGCTTTGATCTCCTTCACAAAAAAGATGAATACAGAAGTAGTACAGTCGGCTAACGGCCCTCTACCGGCCCTGAGCCGGCCCTCTACCCATATTTTGAATTATCTCTTAAACTCAAAATCTTATACCTTTAAACGAGCAATTCTTGTATGTATATATATTTATTTATAAATTTCTGTGATCTCGAAAACGGCTCTAACGATTTCGCTAACATTCGTATATGGGGGTTTTCGGGGGTAAACTATCGATCTAGATTAGTTTTATGTTTGGGAAAACGCGTGTTTTCGAGTTTTCATGCGTTGTTCTTTCCACGCAGAATATGGTCGCTAATTTCGGCGCGCCGGCCGCCATCGGCTTAGCTCAGTGGTTAAGGATGCTGACCGCTAGAAAGAGTGTTACGGGTTCGAATCCCACTCGGTGACTTACTTTTGTTTTTTTTTATGTTCAAGTTTATATATAATTTTTTATTTTGTACTGTTTTTAGACAAGTTTAAAAAAAATAGTTAATGTTTGAGATGTAACCGACCGATGCTAAGCTCGGTCACCCAGGTACTAATATTAATATGAAAATGTATATTTAGAATTTTTTTATCTTCTTCTTATCGTGTGTGTTAGTGACTAACACTAGTGTCAGAGTTTTTAAACCGCCTTAAAGGCCTCTGACATGGTTTTAGGTAACGATCAATGTCAAAGATAGTGACCGGGACCGACGGCTTAACGTGCCCTCCGAAGCACGGATCATCTTATTTATCAGACAATCAGGTGACCGGCCTGCAATGTCCTAACCAAACTAGGACAACAACACAAAGTCGTTGCCCCCGCTGGGAATCGAACCCGCGAACTCCGGGTATGAGCCAAACGCTCCAACCATTACACCACGGAGTGAGATTTTTAATGAAGTTTTTCTAATACACGTAATAGAGGGCCGGCCGGTGAAAAATGAATTATTCGGTACAGGACATAAAGTAAAAACGTCACCAAATAGTGTTACTTTTCAATGATCATATATCAATTTTCAACATTATTTTGGATTTATTAATGCCGAAAAACTGAATTATTAACAGCGCTAATTTTACTAAAAAAAAAGCATGACTTCACACTTTTGTATTTCATACGATTCTTATAAAAATGTTTTTATTTTTTAGGTTTAGTTAAAAGTGTCTGATTTGACTTATCATAATATTCGTAAAAGTAAGATACTGAATATAAATGTCATAAGGCGGCCTTATCGCAACTTCTATCTCTTTTAGGCAACCCAGTCACCACTGTGGTTAGTTGTGGTGCTTTTAGAGGTTAAAATAATAACATTTTACTAAACTTAATTGACGCACTTAAGAACTTGCCAAGAATTAGGGTTTGAAATTAACTTTGTTAAATTAAACCTCCTTCTTTACCGTAATAACGTTAATTTGAGGCGTAGCGAAGTATCTATAAGTAAATAGTTTATTATCTCTTGCTTTAAGTCCCATATCTCTGCTTCTACCTCTTTATTGAAAGGTAAAGATTTATATCGTTATACTATAAAGTTTCACTTCCATAGTTTCCTCATTTCATGTCTCATCGGGCTGTCATTATAAATATCTTCGGGACAAATCGACTCTTTGAAAGTAAATTTAAACAGATTTATCGCATTTAGACTGTGATTGTGGGGTTGGCAATAAAGACGGTGTTTTGATAGGGTTAGGGATGGTTGTTGTTTATTTGCGCGATGATGAGTGAGTCTGGGTTCAAAGAAAAGTAAGTTAGTCATTAATCGATGAGTAATCTTCCATCCATTTCAGCCGCATAACGTCCACTGCTGGACATAGGCCTCTCCCAGAGATTTTCAAAATAATCGATCTAGAGCGGCTTGCATCCAGCGCCTTCCAGCGGCCTTGGTCAGGTCGTCAGACCACCTTGTGGGTGGGTGTCCTACGTTTCGCTTGCCCCATCGGCCATCGGTTCGTCGCGCTATGTGTTCCGCCCACTGCCATTTCAACGCGCTAATCCGCTGGGCTGTGTCAGTGACTTTAGTTCTCCTACGAATTTCCTTATTTCTGATTCGATCTCGTAGAGAAACACCGAGCATAGCCCTTTCCATCTACAGGTTCAGTTTAAATTAAAGCATTTAGGAAGTCAATTGGAGCCAACACAATATTTTTTTTCCTTTACGGGGTAGGAGTTAATTATACCTAAACTTTTTTATATGTATTTACTGTGATCGCGCAAGATTCGCAAGGAAGACAAAATAGTGACATTGCCTATATAGAACATTTTATTAGGTTTATGGGAGATACATGAATTTTGAGGGGTCCAACGCTGCCCCCATTTGAAATAAATTATTTGAAAGAAAACGGAAAAATTATTTTAATTTTTATTGCGACGATATATTTAATTTTAAATGTATACTTACTTAAAAGTTATTTAAGATCCCATTGCCAAGTCTTGATTCTATTTGGACTTTTTATTCTCCAAGAACTGTGCCAAGAACTCCCAGGAGTGGATTGACAGACATGCACAGTAGCCGTATCATACTCGTCACGGTCTAGTGACACACATGTTGACAGTGGGTAACCGATACGATTCCCGGCGCGGATACTTATTTAGATGTTCGGGGAAGAGACCGTATTGCGTTACAAGTGTCGGTATGTCTTTTTGAATGAAGTATAAAGTGAAGTATAGAGTAAATCAATTATTTTGATAGAGGCAAAAAGAAATGTGTAAAATTTTGCTACTTATTCTGTGACATATATTAATAAAAAATATATAGGGAACAATCACACAGTTAGCCCAAAAGTAAGTTCGAGACTGTATTGTTTTTCTGTACCTAGGTATATGTTATTTCCTTAGGACCTTGATAGTGGTACGTCCGTCCACATGATGTTATTCAAGAGAATAACCTGTCATGCTCATGTCTTTAAAATCTGTAAATTGCGGAAAAATCGGGACACAGCCCATGCACTACCTTAGTTGTTGACTTTAAGTACTGATAAATGGTACGACCTTAGAAAAATCATAATACCTACGTAACTTTTGATGCCTTGCTGCATTTTTAAGTATCATCATCATCATTTTAACCACATAAAGTCCACTGCTGGAAGGCGTTGGATGCAAGCCGCTCTAGATCGGCCATTTTGGAAATCCTTGGGAGATAGATTAATAATTTTATTGCTTTAAATACTTAAAGATAGCCCTATCTACTTAAGCATCTATTAATTATTATCTACTTAAGCATCTACATATACTTAGCACAATCTGGCTTCCTGAAAAAGTGTCAAGACCGAAATGATGTGACATGGACTCTTATCCATTTTTTACTTCAACTTTAAAAATTAAAACGTATGAGCATCTGTGGAGAAAACGCACGTCAAAACCAAAACTGGAGCACTTTAGTCCCTAGGGAGAAACGGCGGTAACCACACAAGATCGGAACACTGTCAGCCACTTAACGGAATGTCAAAAACACAGATAAAACCGTAAAAAAGTGTCAAAGTTTAACGACATCGAACTAAAATAAGATTTAAAACACCGAGATGGTTGAGCAGTTTTTGTAACACTGTTTCTGATTTAGATAGTGGTTATGGACGCACAAATTACAAATTTCCTCAGGAAACGCCTGATTAGCTGATATTTTTATCTGCGTTATTTGTAAGTTTTGTTTTTTAGCGCTAAGGCAATAAAAATAACTAAGTAAAGATGATGAGCAGATGCCACAAAAATCTATGTGTCAATTTAACACGTTAATGGACAGTAGGACTTCTATAGAGGTCATCAATTGTTTTTTCTATTGTGTCTGGCTTAGTGTCCATGAATGAGTTAATTTGGGATAGTTTACCAACAATATAAAAATGAGACTTAACATAATTGTGGATGCTTTCCTTCACATTCTCACTTTGTACTCTTATAAATTCAAAGTTTGCGAACTATGACTTGTTTAGGTAAGTATTAGGTACCTACATCAAAACTCAGACAGCAGTTTTTTAGTTTTTAGTTCTAGTTTTTTTAATAATTTTAGTGAATTTGAGAAATGCGTAAAACATTCTATCAAATAATTTATTTAATTTGTTGCTTTCATCTTAATTTAGTAGAGTTTTAGTTTAATTAGTTTTAATGAAGAATAAATATATATTTCCTTTCTATCAACCTCTCATACTAAATTTAATCATCCCGTAGGTTTTTATAGAAAATCTTCCTTCTTTTCGTATTTCCTCGTTGTACTGTTACTGGTACTGAAATTATAAATAAATGCGCAAAAAAAAGAAAAAAATTATATCTTTTTATTTCTTCATTACAAACTTTAAGGTATCAAGTAATTCTTTTTTTTTAATTTTTTTTCTTTTTTTTTTGATAAACCACCAGATGATTTTTTCATGTGCGCATTTTTAGAATGTATTATGTCGAGAATATGATTTAAAATATAATTCATACTTCATAAACCGAAATTTTTTGCAAGTGGCGCCAAAACGCATCCGTTCGGAAGCGCAAGCGCAGACGTGCCCAAATCGCACGGCCCGTTTACTAAAACCACCATTAATTTACTGAAACATCAACACGGCTTATTAAGCGATTGACTGTAAACTGTAATGCTAAAGATAGATTGAGTAGGGCTAACAGTGGCGTTTTGGGTTTTTTTTTGGACAATTTGTTTGAGACCTTAACAAAAATAGTTAAAAAGTCAGTAAAATCCCGCATTTTTCCAGCGGGTTGACTAATTGTACTTAGTAATATTTCATCCATGCTGATTGACACAGTCAAAAATAAATAAATATATAGTGACAAATTACACTGATTGAGCTAGCCCCAAAGTAAGTTCGAGACTTGTGTTATGGGATACTAACTCAACGATACCATATTTTATAACAAATACATATATAGATAAACATCCAAGACCCAGGACAATTTGAAAAAGGCCATTTTCCAACTTGCTCTGACCGGGAATCGAACCCGGGACCTCTGGGTGGCGGACTAGCATGGCGACCATTACGCCACGGAGGTCGTCGAAAAAAAAGTCATCAATTTCAGAGATGCGAATCGCGATGGGGTTTAATTTTTTTTGGCTTTTATGGAAATAAAACTTCTAAATAGCTTGCGAGGTTGACATATTTTTCAGCAAGTTTACTAAATTCGTTCTGAACTCTAGGTAATACCTAAACTCGGATAAACTCAGACCAGCTGATCGGTCATCTTGTATGGGAGGCAAACAAATATGTTTCATATTTCGATACGTGTTCTTTGTGGAAAGTTGTTCAGTATCATGGACTGAATTCACCCTTAAAATAAGTATTTTCAGTATAGACCTTAACCAGTACCTATCCAAAGTGTCACCTTCTCTTAAAGTAATGGCAAACCGTTTATACAGATGAATTTCGGAAATCTTTGGGAGAGGCGTATGTCCAGCAGTAGACGTTATGCGGCTGAAATGGTGATAATGATAAGCTAATAATAAATGGTGAAAGGTGAAAATGATATTAATAAATGGTGAAAGGATAAGCGACTTTCATATTGAAGTCGAAATATTGAACTTATGCACACACAAAGTAACATCGCCCGGGCTATGACCATCCTTGTCGCTAAATGAAGTTGTTGTTTTTTGTCGTTACAAACTGCTTAATTTTGGAACCCTTAAAAGTATTTTTAGCTAGCTAGGTGGCGCCCGAGGCATCCGTCCGGAAGCGAGCGCGAATAGCTCGCTTCGTTTGCCATAACCGCCATTAATTTGGCAGAGATGTCAACATGGAGTGGCTGGCAATGAGCTGCGACGGCGATGATAGATGGACGGGTAATTGTGGTTCCATGTCTGTTTTTGTGCATCGAATTGCCCTATTAACTGTTATGTACGAGTTTATTAAAGGTGCAGTGATTACGGCAAAGAACATTACTGTAGACGGCCGACGTATGATGAACTAAGGAATTTGAAAAGCGCGTATTGCTCTTTGACGTTTAGTATAATTTTACGTTTTTCTAATGGATCCGTATTTCGTAGAGATATACAGTCCTCGAGGCATAAACGCATCTTTGCATTAGTGTTAGTGAGCGCCAAAAGTAGTCAGTCAAAAAATTACACAAAAATAAAATCAATGTTTTGTTAGAATGAAATAAAAACTCAATATATGTTAATTTTTTATATTATTTATTATTAATTTTAGTTTATGTCACTTAACTTCTTAGTCTATTTCAAACAAACTGAAAAGTCAAGCTGCTAGTGCTATAAAAGGAGAAGGTAAATGCGGAAAGTGGGCGGTAGCGAAATGACGCGCGTGATTCATGCCGCGACTCAGCCCGAGTTTAAAAACCAATATCAACCAGTGCGGGCCGTGCCGTGCCTCAAGCCGATGTCTCATCTAAACTATCTCAACAAAAATGCAAAGCTGAGCTTATCTCTCGAGACCTGGTGTGTAATCTGTTGTAAATAATATTACAAACCAAACAATTCAGATCTCAGATAATTTCTGCATTAATTAGAGTCATAGTACCAGTAGATCTAACAAACTAGTCCTACTAGTAAGCTTTACGAGAAATCTTGTTACAATAGACCTACCAGTTACTACTACTGGGACCTACCAATAGCTCTACTAGAAACAAAATTCTGAGTACATAGTCCTGTAACAAAAAGTGTAAGGTATGATTTTTAAGTATATAAATAAGTAATAATAAGTATCTATGTTTTTGAAATACATTTCAAAACTTACTTAATCATGGGAAAGTTTCAACATCTACTGAACTTGTTCTTAGAATAATTGGCACTTAATTTAAGTCAATCAGATTTGATTGCGCATCTTTTCTTTTCAAAAATACGTACTTACCGCGACGCGATCTGTGCGTTCAAAAATAACAATTCATCATCAATTATGGTGTCTATTTGCGTACATTTGATTGTGTTTTGAGCATTTTTCAAGTGCTAAAATAACTCTAATTAATCGCTGGGGCGCGGGACGTGACGGATGGTCTCTCTGACTTGATGTAATTGTGAACACCGAGTGTACGGCGGTCGCCACACGTTTGTGAGAGTTGGGATAACTTACAGTTGTCTTGGGAAGAAATCCGATGCTACAAGCAAAGCTATAATGACTAATTTTTACTTATTATATTATTAAAAATAAAAATTATAAATAAAAATAAAATCTATAAATAAATCGATGTTTGTTAATGTTTTATGAATTTGCTACGAAGCTCCACGACAGTGATACTATCTATGAAGCCTACGAAGACACTGCGTAGCTGGTGATGCTACAAACAAAGCCTATACGATGCTACGAAGGTTCTACGAACCAAGCTACCGATACTACGATACGGCACGCTACGAATTACAACATAATCTATCGTTTATCTTAATTTTATCTAATCTACTGGAAAATTTACAGGAAATTCTACTTAAGAAAGGCAAACCTGGGGGTTACTCCAAAAGCGCTACGCAAGACGGGCGTTACTGCGTATTCGCGTTTCAGTATCAAGCAACACTGAGCACTAATGTATGATGATAAAGTCTAATTTGGTTCGACATAGAAATAGGACGTCACTATCAAACGACTACAGAATTATTTTATGTTGTAACCCCCTGATCCTTGAAGCAGTAGTCCGTGATATGACACGGCTTGCTCTGGAAATTTCGTATTACGAAAAATAATAAGTTCTCAAACCCATGGTCACCACACCGGATGATGTGGTGACAAATGTTCATGTTCACGCATTATTGAGACGCCACCATGAGATGAACACGTAGCCAATAGACCACACCGTGTCGGGAGCACGACACGAGGTTTTATGATTTATTGCCGTAAGAGTTCATCGCACCAATTAAAAATTGCAAAAAAAATACTTATACTTTAGTTATGGATCTAGATTTTTTACTTGAGTTTAGTTTACCCAATGATTTGTTCCACTTAAATCACCTGCCAAAAACAGCCAGGTATATTAACTCTACAAAATAGTTATTTAGCAAAAAAATATCTGGAAATTTTCAAAATTGACTCGAGAAATATATAAGTAGTTTCAGATTTTTTCAAATTTCAAAGTTCCAATTTTTTATCCAAATATATTTGGAAGAAAGAAAGAATAATACTTTATGTGTTTCAAATTTCGTTGTGAATTATAAAAAGAACTTGTTTTGAGTCGCTCGGATACTTTTAGATTTTATTTTTTTATATTATTTCAACATGGAATTCCATAATTAATTGTTACGAAAAATTTGACTTAGATAAGCAAGTGTGTGTAGCTGGGTGCGGTCGCAGAACTGGTTTTGGTGGTTGAAAAAATACATTTGTCTTAAGTAATTTTTTTTCTCTTTTACCCTAATGCCAAACATCTAAGAATACCAAATTCACACGTATCGACCTGTAACATTGGAGGTAGCTCTCACGCTATATCTCTGCCTCAAACTTAAAAGAAAGTTGGATACAGGCTCAAAAGGTCAAAGCTATTTGTGTTCCTCCGAAACGGCTATCTACGAATACTAGACGGCGGATATTGCCGATGTTGCATTTTAAATTAATTACATTCGCTTTAATGTCGGTCTGTTTATATTACTACCTATATCAAAGAACAGACGAGGGAGTTCGTACTCGTTACGCGCGCGCGCAAACGAGCTGTCCTGCCCGCGTCCCCGCCGACAACTGTCACCCCCAATTATGGCCGCCATGACATTTTCGCGCGTTTGCTTTTGAATTTAGAATGCTCTTTTCTTTTTTATAGACGAAATGCTGACTACAAAACTGAACTTCGACAAACTGTATTACGAAGATATTCTAAATAAAATTATTCGTGGCCGGTACATATAAACTCACATAATTCTTTATTGGTCTTTTAGTTTTAATATGAGTTTTTATATTAGGAACATATCACTAATATTATAAAGGGGAAAGTTTGTGAGTGGGAATGTGTGTGTATGTATGTTTGTTACTTCTTTACGCGCAAACGACTGGACCAATTTTATTAATTTGGTATGCAGGAAGCTGACACCCTGGATTAAAACATAGGCTACTTTTTCCGCGGGTAACACCGCGGCGCGCAGCTAATTTATCTATAATTTTAAAGTGTTGTTTTATCACCTGTACCTAGTAAACTAAGCTTCATTTCGATTTCTACAGATAATATTTAATTATCACAAAAAAATATTTATCTCAGTAACACCTACAACTGTACTAACCACCTTTTTTTACAAAACCCAGCATTTGTAATATGTAAGATAAGAGCATTAATCCTCATTTCAGAAAATGAGCTTTTTTGAATGAATAGATACGTAGAAAATATCATAAATTAATTAAACCCCCTGAAGTTAAAGAATCACACCTACGCATTTGATTTGAATTTCGCTTATAATTAAAAGTAAACAAATAAAAATAATCTTTATGTCTTCCGTTACACGGGGCGCATCATCGCTTCTTAGCCGCGAGCGCCGTCGGTTTTTCATGATTTTACACTAATTCGAAGCGACGGGTCGCCAGTTCTATTCCCGGCGCAGCAGCAGACGAGAAAGTTGGCCTGAACAGCAGATGCCTTAGAAATTACAGCCGACCGCAAACTTTGATGTTAATTTTGTTTTAGAATATAATCAAATAAAATACGTTTATTACATCTCTCTTTTATTGTTTTATGAATTGAATATGACTAAAGAGAAAATAAAATGATAAATATGTATGCTTTGAATTTAAATACAGTTTTAGCTTTTTTGACAACGATGTTTTTGATATGAATACTAAGAAAGTATCTGTATTATAAAAACTATAAGTAACTAGAAAAAAAAATTATGTAGAGAAACTTTGCATATTTATAAATATATATCATATAGATATAGCCGTAGTTAATACAATAATACTTGAAGAGAAAAATAAAACTTGTTTTCTTTTGTTGTTACCAGAAAGAGTTACCTAAACAAACAAAAATACTTACTACAAACAATAATGGTCGAGTTTTTTTTTTGTTGCAATAAATAAGTACTTTTTATGCAAGAAAATAAGTACTTTTTTGCAAAATATAAGTACTCTCTAGCAATTAATAAGTATTCATCTTGTAATTGTGGAGTGGAGTGGAGTTTGGAGATACCTCTTAAGTACTTAGAAAAGAGTTTATTAATTAAGTACTTATTTATTTGCTAAAGTGTTCTTTACCCTTTCATTCGACACACGTGACAGTTGGCAAAGATGCGGCTGTTAATTTGCTCCAATAATGTAATTGGACAGTATATCTTGCGGATCTGCCAATAAGCCGTGAGTTTTATTGGCTGGGACAATAATAGATTCTTATAAAGCGATTGGTATGTCGAAGATCTTGAAAAAATACATTCTTTAAAAACCACAAAAAAACGTTACTGAAAATATGCATTTTAAAAATATTATGACAAAATGTCTGCCCTTCTTCAATCAGTAGCCATGTAGGTACCTATTACAGGTTCCTAAACACATTTAATAACATTTAGAAGTGATTTTATATAAACGTTGTAAAGTTCTTCTAAAATTAATTTTCCTAAATAAAATAATGTTAATATACATACTGTCAATAAAATAAGAGCGTGCCGTCTATGCTATACTTATTTGTTCTAAATAGATGAATAGCTACCTAAGTATGTTAGTATATAATCGGAAATGGCAATAATACAAAGTAAAATCTCTCTTCTATTTATGTTCGTCGTAAAAAGTCGTTCACTCACATCCTACGGATCCGGCATAACATAAACTTTTCAAAACCAATTACTTAAAAACTTTATACTAATTTTCTTTCCAGCCCACTATAAATAATACACGTTGACGTGTCAATTATTGGTCCAAATCGTTTCCCGCTCAAAAAATGTCTTTTTCTTCTGCTAAGCGGGCGGGCTTTGTAAAACCACGCCTTGCCGTGATTCGAATCTTCAAAATTAGAACCACATGGAACATCCTCCCTTTTAAAAACCTCCAAACAAGACTCTAACTCCAATACAATACGGTTGTTATTTGAATGGCTAGAAAACAGATTTGAATTTAAATGTTTCTCTTTCAAAATTGGAACTTGAAAAATTACGGAATAGAGATTAAATTCTTTTTTCTTAGCTGCCAGTGGGTGTGATCCAGAAGATGTTGACAAGGTTTTTTTTTCGAGGAACACGTCTTGAGCATGATACCGGGGCAGCCAGATCGCTGCACAGACTCCATTAGTTCGCACATTAGCATGAGTTAGTCGAATTATTTAATTAAATAAAGTAATTCAATAAGTTAGTGGATTAATAACAATTATTTAGTTTGCGATCGAAGTTGGACTGGACAAGTTGAGATTTTAATTTGATAAATCTAAAGTGATTTTTAAAAGTGTTTTTTGTGTAATTATAGAGATTTTGGAAATGTGATGGATCAGACGAAAGGTAAGTAAATTGATTATTATTATAGATGGAAAATGTATAATAATTAGTACAGTTTGTAAAAAAAGAAGATAAGTAAATTAAAAGAGAATAAAGATACTCGTACATTGCTGCAATATAAAGGTACAGATTTTTAAGAAAATGTAAATAACTGGCCAAGTGCGTGTCGGGCCACGCGCAGTTTAGGGTTCCGTAATGCGAATGCCTTTGAGTTCTCGGAACAAAAAAGTCTATAAAAACTAGTTTCTATTGAATTTGTATGTAATTTTACTTTTCCGAGTATAATATTTTATAAGTTGGCTGGCCTATAGCTATTTAATTTGTAAACCCTACTTCGCTCTCATAATTTTCCTATAAATTTCTTTATAATAATATGTACTCCATATTTTTTTACGTCATATACAACCGTTTAGTACTTAAATAGAGAGGGGAGGGACGTACTTGATTCAGTCAAAAATTTGTACTATAAAATCAAATATTTTAGAATCTGATCCCTAAATCGAAAAATGGTTTTCCCAAGCTCACAATATTTTGAAAGATCTGTTCCACGATGTTTAAGTGAATAAAAAAATGACTAGGAGTCTTTACATGTATGGGAACAACATAAAAAAAAAAAATCAAGATTTTATTATACCATTTTTAGGGTTCCGTAGTAAACAAGGAACCCTTATAGTTTCGCCATGTCTGTCTGTCTGTCTGTCTGTCTGACTGTCTGTCCGCGGTCCTACTCAGAAACTACAAGTACTAGAAAGCTGTAATTTGGCCTGGATATGTATATTAATCATGGCGAAAAAGTCGTAAAATAAAATCTGGAAAAATATTTTTTTTTTAGGTTAGCTGCCATACAAGTAAAGAGGTAGTCAATATTTTTTTTCTCGACAAACACATTGTGTGGGGTGTCGTTGAATAGATCTTTCTCAAAAACATTGTGAGCTTGTTAACACCATTTTAGGATTTAGGGATCCGTTTCTGAAATATTTGGGTTTTAAGTGAAAATTTTTGTTTTCCTCCCCTCTATCTGCTAAACGGTTATATATAGCCACGTGAAAAAATTCACAGCTATAGTATATATAATGTAGTTTAAAGGAAAACTATCAGAGCTTAGTAGGGTATACAAATTAAAAAGTTATAAACGATCAACTTATAAAATGTACTCGGAAAAAGAAATTTCATACAAAATCAATAGATAATTAGTTTTTAAACGTTTTTAGTGGCATTAACTCAAAGTTGGCATGCGGAACTACGGAACTCTACACTGCGCGTGGCCCGACACGCACTTGGCCAATTATTTCAGCATCATGATTAATATATATTCCCATATAAATTACAGCTTTCTAGTACTAATAGTTTCTGAGTAGAACCGCGGAATGACAGACAGACATGGCGAAATTCTCATACTTACACACTCATAGGTACTTTACAAATCTGTTTTAATAGTTTTTTGACTCAGTGTTGGCTATTTGCAAACACTACCTAATTACTGTTACAGACAAATCTAAAATAGCATTCTGTGTTTTTATGGCACCAGTATGAAGAGTCAATAAAGTAAAGAAATCCTAAATAGATTTTATTGAGACCCAAACGCCAAATTCTGCGTTGGCATGTGGAAAGGTGGAAAATTAAATGACATTAAGTTCATTTAACAGGCAAATTAAAAAAGCCCCGACTTTTATTATAGTTTCCAAAAAAAATACATTGTATGACAGATTTATTTGTAGATAAACGTAACGTAACGTATCCGTTGCGCTATCTATTATTTGACAGGCAAACTATACCGACTTTCACGACCTCCGTGGCGTAATGGTCAACACGCTAGACCGCCAATCCGGAGGTCCTGGGTTCGATCCCCAGCTAGGGTAAGTTGGAAAATGGCCTTTTTCAAATTGTCCTGGGTCTTGGATGTTTATCTATATCGTTTATATATAATATGTTATAAAATATAGTATCGTTGAGTTAGTATCCCATAACACAAGTCTCGAACTTACTTTGGGGCTAGCTCAATCAGTGTAATTTGTCCCTATATATTTATTTATTTATTATTTATTATTATTTCAAGCGATAACTTAGTAACTTTTAAACGAGCGAACCGACTTTCATCAAACATAGATACAAACCACCGCAAGAGAACTTGCTTTCACGTAAAAAACCGAATCGAAATTGCAGTTCAGTCGCTATGATGCAACAGACACACAAACATTAGCGTCAAACTTATAACACCGCGAAGCTGGCGGCCGCGTGGCTTTTTTTTCTCAATGCATTTTGTGGACGGAAATAAAGGTGAATATGGTTTGGCATTGCCGTGTGGTTTCTTGCACAGCAAATTGGGCCACTCCAAGTCCTCCCGTGGATGTCGTAGGCGACTTAGGAAATACGAGCTAAACAAAGCTTATAAACGTCAATGCGACCTCCCCAACCCGTTTCGGCCATCGAGGAGAGTCTAGGCCAAGTCCTCTGGATGCTCAGGCCAAGTATGGCTCTGGTAGTACAGAGAGGGTCGTGCTCGTGCAGTAGAGACAAAAAGAACTGATGATGATAATGATGGTTTGACAGTGAAAGTGCGATGCCGCTACTGCTGCTGCCATTCCAGTATGAACAGGCGCTAAGAATGTACCACTTACAAAAACGCTACGAAAAGTCTACCTGTCTTATTGTAAAACGCAGACTAACTTTGTTACTAGGTTTAAACCAATATCCGACCAAACCAAGTTGACATTTTCAGATGAGACCGCGGCATATTACTAGATGTCTACTTGATTTGATCGGATAATGGTTTAAACTTAGTAACAAAGTTAGTCTGCGTTTTATAAGACGGTACGAGTCGTAGACCCGCTGAGTGAAATAAATAGGGTAGTATCCAATCAAAAATAAATTATTTCGTTTAGTGCAGAGAATAAAACGACACAAAATACATAATGTCACGTGTGAATTTTCATTGAAAAACTTTATTGAGCCAAAAGCTCTTGAAATGATCGTCAATACAATAAATAGATAATATAAAATATAACTACATACATAAGTACATATACATATAGATTATATTAAAAATAGTAATAAACGATGAGTTCTGCTCAATTATTATTATTGATTTTGCTTTCAAAAAGTAAATTATGCACTTTTTTCTAATAATAAATACATGTCTATCAGTAGTAACAAATATACATCTTGATCATTTAAATACATCAGTGTTGAGCAAACATAAAAACCGGTCAAGTGCGAGTCGGACTCGCGCACGAAGGGTTCCGAACCATTATCTATAAAAGTCAAGTTTTTTGTATGGGAGCCCCCCTTAAATATTTATTTTATTTTAATTTTTTAATTTATTATTAAAATAAAAATACAACTGAGTGTTTTGTGAATATTTCAAGTGCCTACCTGTTGCCATTATTGATATCGAGCAAAAAAGGGCCAAAAAATCGCGTTTGATGTATGAATATTTATTTTATTTTGTTTTTAGTATTTGTTGTTATAGCGGCAACAGAAATACATAATTTGTGAAATTTTCAACTGTCTAGCTATCGCGGTTCATACAGCCTGGTGACAGACAGACGGACAGACGGACAGACGGGTCCCGTTTTTACCCTTTGGGTACGGAACCCTAAAAATGACAATAAGAAGCGATTGTTTACAAGACTTTGATCCCCATCGGCACCACTCCATTTCAAAGACCACCAGGAAAAACATTCCGCAAACTAAAACCATGTGTGTGCAAAATGATAGGGCTGCGCGCGCGCCGACTTCGTGCCACACAACAAGCTTGTTCATATTGCTGCTTCTGGATTGAGGCGTCGGTATGATATTGTGTTTGATGGTAGTGTCGGTTCTGTTTACAGTGTTTATTTAGATTTTTCAAGTATTCTCAAATTACTTGGATGCTCAGCTACACATTCCAGGACACTTAAGGCTGAGGACATCAGGACATAATTCAATTGTTATTTCTATTGTGTCTGGCCGAGTGTCCTGCAATGTGTTAAGAAGTTTTCCAGGTCAAAAATATTATTAGGTTCTGATAATAGAATAAAACGTCACAAAATTATGCCACTTGATCATATCTATTTCTAACGTGATTTTATATTTATTATTGCGGAAAAACTGACATTAAGAACGCTATTTGACTTCAAGAAACTATGACGTGATTAGTCTTTATTTCATACAAATTCCCTGCAAATCCCATAGAAAAGGTTTGTTTTGACGTTTTGAAAAAAGTATCTGATTTGAGTTGTTGGAAACTTCCATAATGCAATAATCTTACCACAACGACTACCTACTAAGTTAGCTGTACATTTTGCTAGATGACTTTTGTTCTGTGGCCCTTGGTGCGTGTTTTAATTACGGTAGTCATGCAGTAAGGAATTAGATTATAGTGAAATTATTACTAAAACCTTTTGTGATTTCTTATGTGATTAACGACCTTCGATCCCCAGTCAGGGCAAGTTGGGAAATGGTCTTTATCAAATTGTCCTGGGTCTTGGATGTTTATCTATAAATGTATCTGTTATAAAATATAATATCGTTGAATTAGTTTCCCATACCTAACACAAGTCTCGGACTCTTTGAGGCTAGCTCAATCAATGTAATTTGTCCCTGTGTATTTATGATTATTTATACCTTACAACGACTGCGGTATGATCGGTTCATAACTAGGCAGTTGGTAGAAAACTATGCAGCTTATACTTCGTACATTTAAAATGAGAGGTCTGTGCATATCGTTCAATTGGCTTGATACAATGTCCTCTTTGCTAGCCTGAGGTGGGTACTAACCAAAGACACGTGTGTGCAGAACTGCAAATCGATAGGGCTCGCCGACAATGCGCCACACAGCTTGTTAGGTCGCCCGTGTGTGGTATGCCGCATGCTGGTTGGCATAATGTGTGGTGTCCTGTTGCTGCTGTTAGTAGATGCAAAGATTCAAGAGATGTCTCATACAAATAGTAAATCAATTTGGAATCTTTACGACCTCTGTGGCTGTGTAGCCGGAGGTCCTGGGTTCGATCAGGTCTCCCCCCCCCCCCCCCCCCCCGGTCAGGTCAAGATGGAAAATGATCTTTTTCAGATTTACCTGGGTTTTGGATGTTTATATAAGTATGTTTGTTAATATAGTATCGTTGAGTTATTATCCAATTACACAAGTCTCTAACTTACTTCGGGACTAGCTCAATCTGTGCGAATTTCCCGTATATATTTATTTATTTTATCTAATTACATAACTGTTAACTGTTTTATAAGGTCGTGCTTTTTGATATTGTACAGAAAATCAAAACCCAGCATCAAATGGAGGTAAATAGAAAATTTAAATTAAACAAAAAAAATACTGGTTCTGGAGGTTCTTCCATCAAAAAAGTGAGCGAAACAAGCTACAAAAAGCTCAGTCCTCCATTAGATAAGAAAATGAAAAAGGTTGTTTCTTTGTCTACAGAGATCCACAACGGACGACAAGACGCGGTCACCAAAAATTACGAAACCAAAGCCCAAGTGCCTGTCAACTACAACAACGGGACCTACCCCGAAAACCACAACCTCTTTCAAATGATAAAGTGCCACGAAGACAGCCTTCTAAGACTCCATCACTTAACAGCTGGACGTCAAATAAATGGCAACTACGAACCTACTTACCAAAACGATATAACCTGGTACCCCAAGGATTTACAACGCCAATACATCAAACCTGTAGGTTACATATACGAAGACATGAGGAGGAAGTACGATGAAGTGAAAAATACTAAAGATAAAGAAGCCCACAAGGAGTCCGAAGAAGAAAGAGACGGGAAGGTTGATGAAAGAAAGAAGCCTAGGCGGAATAGGACGACGTTTACAAGCCAGCAGTTGGCGGCTTTGGAGAAGGTGTTTGAGAAGACGCATTACCCTGATGCGTTTGTGAGAGAAGACTTGGCTGCGAGGGTCAACTTAACCGAAGCGAGAGTACAGGTATGTGTATAATAAGTCCTTTCATTCGAATTACCACTGACGGACATAGGCGATTCCAAAACGACCGATCGGAAGCGGCCTGCGGGAGGTCTATGTCCAGCAGTGGACTTCCTGTGGCTGATATGATGATGATGATGATTTGATACCCCACTTGAATACGAAACTAAACCAAAATTTTATTATACTCTCTCTTTTTTGTATGTTACATTCGCTGTATACAATTTTTAGCCTATATATCCCGGACAATGATGATGAATCGATTGACATATCATTTGTGAAAATTGGACAAGCGATTCGGATGCTACGGTGAACAAACATACATATAATACATACATACTTAAATAGACTGCTAAAATCATTACCCTTCCTTTTGGCTTTGGCGTAGTCGGCTAGAAAATCTCTCTTATTATTACAACCTTTGGATGAAATACTTACTCGTGTTTGTAGCAATTTTTTTTAAATATTTTTGTCCTCAAGCATTTAGAACCATGAGGACATAGGTAGTTAGGGAGAATTTAAGGCCATGGTTGTAGGATGTAGGTGTAATGGTGGTTGGTTCCCATAGTATCTATTCGACATAGATTTATAGATATACTAACATATTTTTATTTTACAGGTATGGTTTCAAAACAGAAGAGCAAAGTTTCGACGTAACGAGAGATCGGCTATCTCCAATCACAGAAGTTCGACCAGTCAAAGTTCGCCAGAACCAATACCTGTACCCATTGGAATTCCCCACCAAGGAGAATCCCGTAACGAATTCCCAAGAAACACCAAAGAACCCTGGCTACATCACTTCCAAGCCAACAATTTAAATCTTAACCTAGGAATTCCTATCACAAATTCTGGATTATACCAGAATGACTACTCTCTGATGATGCAGAATGTTGGTAACCGGCAATATGTGTCCAACTCTAACGCTCTGATGGGTCAAAGTATGGTGGGCTACAGTGCAAACAATGACAATAGCTACGGATCCTGTCCCTTGATCGGAGGGTACAGTGGGACGTTGCAGCCGGCGCACCATAGTTCGTACAACTTGAATTTGAGATTGAGACCACACGATTTCAGTATAAATAATATAACGTTATGATTGTTCATTATAAAGTTTGAGAAAATTCGAATAAATACTTATATTATTTTGCCGAAAATATTGTTTTATTATATTTATCTCAGTATACCTATACACGCTGACTTTTCATTGGTTTTGGAATAGAAAATGTCGTATAGTAAATAAATTACTCTATCCATATACGTAATCCAAATTTGTGTATGACGTAAGATAAAAAGTTACAAAAATGATTTACGATCGAGACCACGTAGTACACTCGTCCAAAACTGGCGCGTGAACTCGTGTGACCCCGGCGGCCGGCCGGCGGCGGCATTACTTATTGATCTCACGATTTTACTTTCGAGTTTTAGTCAAAAAAATTGTTCTGAATTTTTATTTTGACTAGCTAATTAGGTCTTACTAACGATTCTTATTACGTAGCCTTCGGCTCCAAAACCGATAAAAAATCATCGTCTATAGAGTTAGTCAAACTACCATTTAGCTAAAAAAAGTTTGTCGTTCAGGAAGGCCACCGTCGGCGCCGGTATCTTATGTATGTGTGTTTTTAGGGTTCCGTAGCCAAATGGCAAAAAAGCACAAAAAAGGGAACCCTTATGGATTCTTCATGTCTGTCTGTCTGACTGTCCGTATGTCACTGCCACTCGTTTCCGAAACTAAAAGAACTATACTGTTGAAACTTGTTAAGTAGATGTATTCTGTAAACCGCAATAAGATTTTCACACAAAAGTAGAAAAAATACTATAAATTTTCGGTATTCCCCATACTTAGAACTGAAACTCATAATTTATTTTTCATTATACCCATACGTGTGGAAATTATATGTATAGGTCTTCAAAAATGATATTGAGGTTTCTAAACTAAATAGTTTGCGCGAGACACAGTGGTAAAATGTGTGCTCCCACCCCCCATGTTACTTCTAAAATAAGAGATGATAAATATGATGTACATTACCATGCAAACTTCTACCGAAAGTTGGTTTAAAGTAGTTTGAACGAGATCTATTAAGTCTTTTTTTAAATTCCTACGTCATAAATCGTACCGCAATTTACCTTTTATCTATAGCAATAGCAACAAAATATAATACGGAGGTACTGAACCCTTCATGTACGAGACAAACTCGCGAGTGTATGTGGAGATTTTTTTTTCTTTGGACAGTGAGACAGCACTAAAGGTTCTAGCTATACATGTAGCATGTAGGTAAGCTCTTTACATGACGAATTTTTGTTTGAGTACATATAGGAGTATAGCAATCAATACAGTTTATGCCTTTGCACAAACTAAATAAAAAAAAACAAATGTCATTGTCAACGACGTGTTTTTATTGACAATTATGACATATAATTTTCGGTTTTTCGCGGTGTTTTGTTTGTGATAAAAATGTGAAAACTACTAAACTGTAGATTGAATCATTAAATTTATGTGAAATGTGAGATTTATTGGGAATTTACAATAAGTTTTAGCATAAGCTGACTACATCATGGCGTTTACATCTTACTTTGAAGCCTTTTTGTTTACCATAACTTTGGCAATCGGCACGCAAGTTGTCTACAACTTTTTGAAAAACGGACGAAAAGAGATAGTTTCAGAGAAAAAGGAACGAAAGGAAATCCATGAGGTTATTATGTTTTCTTACACTATCGGAGAATTGAAGAGGAGCAAATACTCCCGCTGCATGATCACCGAAAGCATGGAGAGAATTCTCCATTATTTAAGTTCTTCAAGACACACATTGGATATCTGCATGTACGTGTTCACAAATGTAGATATTGCCAACGTTCTGCTGAAGATGCACTTTAAAGGTGTTAAAATAAGGATCATACTGGATGCTGACATGGCTTTTAGTTCAGGCTCTGTTGTAAAGAAATTGCAAAAACAAAGTATTCCTGTGCGGTGGATAAAATCAACAAATCTGATGCATCATAAGTTTACCCTAATAGATGCGTCATGTGATGAACTGCATGGAGGTGTGATTCCAATGGTTATGATGGGGTCGCTTAATTGGACCAATCAAGCATTGAGCGGAAACTGGGAAGATGTAGCAGTGACATCGCAGGAAATGCTAGTAAAGCAATACAAAGACGAATTTGAAAGGCTGTGGACTACGTTCAAAATAGTAGATCTGTAAACAGATGTTTTATGTTTAGGAAGATTTCTATACACATAGCGGCACGAAACTCTAGCGCTGACCGTTAGTGCGCAAAAGTCAAAAATTAATACTGTACTCTGCATGGGTACAGTATCCCCTCTACATTTCACTCAGCGCTAAACTTATGTGCCGCTACTTGTATTACTTTCATACTAAGATCTTTATGAGTCTATATTTTTATAGTTTGTGTCTGAAGGAATTTAAATATTACGTTAACAGGGCAATAACATGACTGCTGTCCGTAGCAAGACTAATTTTTTTTAATAACTGCTATAAGATATTTTTTATTAAAAGGTTCAAGCTAACATAAGTTCTAATTTTAAATCATTATCTAACTGGAACAAGTTTAAATCTTAAAACTATTATGAGTTACTTTCTCATGTGAAAGTGATTCAAAATTAAAATGTTTATTTAGTTATTAGACTTTTACAGGAACTTTAAAATGTCAATAAGTATAGTTTACATTTAACTATACATAATGTGGAAGGGATATACCTGTAATAAATCGAACAACAGGCTATACTGGACCATGACTATAGCATAATGTAATTAAAATAACAGTCAAAATCTTTAAAAGAAAACATACAAAAGTGTGCAGCCACTGGGGCCAATTGTATGGGAATGCCAAAATTTGTTTTTGTTTTTTTAGACTGTTATTTTATTATCATTACACTACAGATGTCTGTGATACAATTTGTTATGAGTATGTCCCTTCCACATTGTATAGAGTAAATTTAAATTATTTAAAAAAATGCTGATACCATCACTTTGCAGCACAACAACCACTGCTGAGAAGAAACTTCAAATTCATTTTCACAGTCAACTTGTTTTGGTTGGTTAATGTTTTAAAGCAAATACTTATTAATTTATTGTCTAAGTACCAGTAAAGGAACACTTAAGATTTTTCACAGAAAATAGGCGATTGTTGTAAATACTCATATATACGCTGACTTTTCATTGGTTTTGGAAAAAAAAAGTCGTATAGTAAATAAATTCCTCTATCCATATACGTAATCCAAACTGTATGTCATAAGATAAAAAAGTTGCGTAAATGATTTTCGATCGAGACCACGTAGTTATGCCGGCCAAAACAGCTGCGTGGATGTCGATGACCTCCGCCGACCTGCGGGCGGTGTATGGCGGCGGTACTACTTATTGATTTCACAATTTTGCTTTCGAGTTTTAGTCAACATATTTGTTTCTGAATTTTCATTTTGACTAGCTAATTAGGTCTTACTAACGATGCCTATTAAGTAGCCTTCGGCTCCAAAACCAATAAAAAATCACCATGTATAAAGGTAGACAAATAAGTTAGTGGAGCCATGCCTACCCATGGCCCTATAAACATAATTATTTCTTTTCCTTATCACTAGATGGTGCTATAGATAATAATTCAAACATCAAAATGTTTTATTACTATTAATTAAAAAAAGTAGTAGTCAAATAATTAAATATGACTTTATGAATTGCAATAAATATTTTAAAAATATATTCAACACTCTGTTACTTTTTTGCTAGTTGTGTGTGCTGCCATTTCTGTGTGCCTACCGGCAACTCCAGTTTTGCTTTCTTACGGGCCTTCCAATAGTTTCTATGGCAGTGGGTATCTGTTACGTACGTTAGTTATTATATTACCTTTGGTGAAGCTCAGCATATTCCAGATAAAATGGGAAATTAATTTACCTTGGGACCATCCATTACGCAGATTAAAAGACATTAGTGGCACCAACATTTCAGGTCCTCCACAACTTAGTTGTTGAGTTGTTGTTTTGTTATAGTGTACTTTTCATCTGAGCTTATAAAATATCTTATTTTACTTCTTTATTGCAGTATTCGTCTAAGATATTAAATACTTTATTTTTTTAGTATCATGTTGTTTTATTTATTTGTTTTTATTTTATTGCCTATCTACATTTTACCTTTAAGGGATATTTTCATCACCTTTTCCAATATTTTTTTCATACAACTACCTATGTAGTAAGTAAGTACGCTAGAAGGGTGGGTGGGGGGAGAATCCGAGGCATCTTTGGGTTCAGTTGGAGTTTGCTTTAAATGGCCTTTATATTATGGAATTGGTGTAGTTTGGTGTTCTAAATGCTAATCAAAGGACCTACACCATCCTATATTAATATAGTGCAGGAAGTAGTGTCACCCAATGTATGGAAGGTGCAAATTTTGGTATCGGAAGAATTCACTTGGCACAGATGTAATATACGTAAAGTTAAGCTAATTTAGCCCGGTAGCCATCCCCCACCCCCTGGGGGGTAGGTAGGGGGGGCATTCGAGGTTACTCGCCGCCGCGCTTCAGAAAAAAAAATCATATCAGCTTCTATTTACCTAACACCTCAAGTTTGGTATCATTTTCTGATAAATCAGGCATGAGGAATTCAATTTTGAGTACAATTTTACATTTAATGTAAAGATTAATAGTAAAAAAGGAAAAATATTGACGAAAATATTAAAATCCGATCGCATTTTTTTTTATTTTAACAGATTTATTTTACCAGAAATCCTATATTGTGTGCAACAAAAAATACTATCTTTAAGAATATATATCTAGCTTTTAAAAAATATATACTTTATTATACATAGCTGTCATACATCTATCTGAAAAAAATCGAACATGGCATGCGGCGGTGCCTAGGAACTATTCCAACCGTCTCGTCTCACATAATTTGATGCAAATATTAAGTTGTTTTTTAATTCAAAATATATAGAATACATACTTTACATACTTATTGACTGTCTCTTAGGGTCTAATGTATCAATATTAGTATTTTTATATTTATATTAGTTAATTTTTCATAACATTTTCCACCATATTGTCATAATTCGGTACATTTTAATAGTTTTCTTAGACAGTTATTATATACAGCACCAATATTATACAAGCTCTTAGAAGACGCTGCCGAAAATTATCTAGCTGTCGGTCTTTTTTTAGAGAAAAGCTTCCTCCTGCACTCGTTTACCGTTGTGCACTGACTGGACCTGAAATGAAAATCAGGTAAATAGGTATATATTGCAGTATTATTTTGGTCATAATAAAATACAGTTATATACATGTCATTTATAACCCACGTAGATACAATTTTATTTTGTGATCATTTATTATACATTATACATCGTTACATATGACAAATTTTTAAATAATTTGGTTAGAGTATCGTTATGACAATTTTTTAAATAATTTGGTTAGAGTTTTCTACGTCTCTGTCAGTGAGCATATTAAATTCACTAGTTGCTGATGAAAAAGTATTCCATGCTTCATAAATGTCAAAATCATGCTGCCTGCTTAGCACGTTGACGGACAGAGCGGGCATAGCAGTCTCTTTTAGACATATTGTAGTAACAGAACTGTTATAGCCTTCCAAGTTCCCGGCCATTTTGTACGCAGAGCTGTTGTAACAGTCGTTTGATTCATACAAAATAAGGAAGAGAATTTTTTTCTGTCACTATTTAACTTTTTCGAATCTTTTTAGTGTCAATTTAAGAAGATTTTACACTCATTTGAAAAATACATGTAACACCTGCCTCCCCCCCACACCTCACAACAGCAGAGCGGCTATACCCGTCGCGGTCCTCTAGAACATTCTTCAGTCGGCCAAAGAGTGTCATGTTGCGCAGACGCTTCCGTTTGACTGTTTTTGCACCAATTCTGGACGAATTTTGATCGATGTAACAAGCTTATTTTTTAATTTTATAGTGAAGCAACAATTGAAATAACATTGAGATATTATGCGAAACTCAATAATCTGTATCTATTTTTCGGTATAAATGTTCAAAATGGAAAAAATATAATCGACGTCAAAGGTAAAACTGGGAGTTAGTCTACAAATAATTAAAGTAGTTTTAATGTTGAATTATACTTTATTCTTCACAGATGTCTAAGAAAGTTTCTCAAAAACTGCTGACAAATTTTAAGATTCCTGCCGTGAAAATCCTCAACTTTCAGTAAATAGGCAGAAAGCTTTAAATAATCAAAGGCAGCAAGTTAAAAATTGCAAAATCTTTTTAGTTGGAGGTTGTTCAAGACGAATCTTCTAAAAGATCGTCAGAGAGTGAAAAGAGAGGCACGCAAAACATGAACGGACACATCTGACGAGTCTATTCTGGACCCGTACATGATTTAAATGATAATAGTTCAGCGGCCCGGCTGTCATAGCAGTTGTGTTGCTCCTTATAACAACCAGGTGCTGTGCAGGGGTGACAGAACGTCTATTGCAGGCCACGGCTATAGCAGTTCATGTCCTATGCCATGACGTTTTTTTTTTACAACTGCAACAGAACTGTCATTACAGTCTCAAAAGTTCCATACTAAAAAAATGTGTCAAAGTGGTGTGACTTAGTGTCCGTCAACGTGTTAGAACAGTCATACGACTGTTCTTAGCTGCAGCGATCGTTAAAAAATAACATCGACCCCTGCAACGACGAAGAAGCTGAATGCTGATACGAGAATAATAATGCATGTTGCTGACGATACATGGAATACTTTACCATCAGCAATTAGTGAACTAATATGCTCGCTAACAGAAACGTAGAAAACTCTAACCAAATTATTTAAAATATTGTCATAACGAGGTATGATAAAATTGATAAATGAGCACAAAAAAAAAATTGTATCTACGTGGCTATAAATGACAGGTATATATGTAGTTGTATTTTATTTTGATCATAATAATACTGCAATACCTTTTTACCGACATCGCTAAACGAGTGCAGGAGGGAGCTGTTCTCTAAAAAAAGACCAACAGCCAGAGAATTTTCGGCAGCATCTTCTACGTGACACTGAACTGCGCTCCAGGACCGAAATTGTCGATGTGGGTGTCAAAACAGCAAAATTAAAGTGGGAGTGGGCCGGACATGTTTGTCGTATAAGACTGGAAAGATGGGCAAGAAAGGCGACGTTATGGGTTCCAGAAGGACGCCGGCGTAGGGGAAGGCCGAGGAAAAGATGGAGGGATGATATTGAAAGCTACATGAGTGGATGGCAGCAAGTTGCCTTGGATCGTGAATCATGGAAGCAAGAAGGGGAAGCCTTTGCCCAACAATGGGACACAATATATGCTAATAAAAATAAAAGAAATCTACTTCGAGCTGTTTACCATTGGGTGCACGTATGGGGCAGATTCAAAATCGTCCCAGTCCGGCGGATTAGGGATAGGAAATTGAACCAAATAATTGGAAACCGAAGTGGACTACTGCACCAGTGGCTGCTACCGCTTGTCGTGAACAACTGATTCGGTGCAAGTGCAAGTCACGGTGCAGTGTAAGGTGCAACGTGCAACTGTCTTAAAATGTACCGAATTATGACAATGTGGTGGAAAATGTTATGAAAAAATGAACTAATATAAATATAAAAATACTACTATTGATACATCAGACCATAAAAGACAGTCAATAATTAATTAAAGTAAATATTCTATATATTTTGAATTAAAAAACAACTTAATACTTGCAACAAATTATGTGAGACGAGACGGTTGGAATAGTTCCTAGGCACCGCCGCGTGCCATGTTCGATTTTTTTTCAAATAGATGTATGACAGCTATGTATAATAAAGTATATATTTTTTAAAAGCTAGATAAATATTCTTTAAGATAGTATTTTTTGTTGCACAAAATAAAGGATTTCTAGTAAAATAAATCACTTAAAATAAAGAAAAATGCGATCCGATTATAATATTTTCGTCAATATTTTCCCTTTTTTATTATTAATCTTTACATTAAATGTAAAATTGTACTCAAAATTAAATTCAATAATTAGGTAAAGTATATATTCTATAAATTTTGAATTAAAAAACAACTTATTACTTGAAACAAATTATGTGAGACGAGACGGTTGGAATAGTTCCTAGGCACCGCCGCGTGCCATGTTCGATTTTTTTCAGATAGATGTATGACAGCTATGTATAATAAAGTATATATTTTTTAAAAGCTAGATAAATATTCTTTAAGATAGTATTTTTTGCTGCACAAAATACAGGAATTCTAGAAAAAAATCACTTAAAATAAATATACCAAACTTGAGGTATTAGGTAAATAGAAGCTGATATGTTTTTTTTTCTGAAGCACGGCGCGGGCGGCGAGTAACTTCAAATGTAACCCTACCTACCCCCCAGGGGGTGGGGGATGGCTACCGGGCTAAATTAGCTTAACTTTACGTATATTACATCTGTGCCAAGTGAATTCTTCCGATACCAAAATTTGCACCTTATGACACTACTTCCCGCACTAATAGTTATATTGTATAGTAAAGGCGGGTCTCCTGCACCAAAATATCCAAAACATTACACAAAAACACGCAAACAAAGGGGCGTGGCCATAAACAATTGTCTATGGCATACACATGTTTCTGCTTTCGAAAGCCAGTCGAAAGCAGATGGAAAACATCTGACATGCCCTGCGCGGGGTCGAGAGGGGAAGGATTTCTTTTTTAATTATTTTACGGTTTTGGTTAAGAGTCCTTTGGAGCCTACCTCTATTATCTGCAATTGGTAAAACGCAGAACACATCTTCTAGTTCTTCGTCAGGCAGAAATAGAGATGGGCTACCCGTTTGGGTGGGTAGATCGGAATATTTATTTAAAAATAAGTGTGAGTCCACTATTTATGTGTAGAAATGTACAAAAAGGTTATATAATGTATAAAACAATGAATATCTCTAAAAGAAAAAAAAAAAATTAAAATCACTGATGCTATCCATATTAAATATACAGATGCAATCTTATTTGTTATCTGATTGCTTATTTTAACATATAATAAGGTCTATTTACGTTTGCCAGCAAAAAATGTAAACGTAGACCTGTCAATTTGTATGTTCCCATACAACGGGTAGATACGGGTAAATACTCGGCATACTATTTTGTGGGAAATGTTATAACAAGTTGATGGAGGATCGAAGAACTAGTCAATACGAATATCTTTTGTACGGAGACCAACCCCAAAATCAGTAGTTTTGGCTCTTGAATGAGCAGTCAAAGATACCAACTCTCTATACATGTATGAGGGTGCTCGTATATTGACATCGCATTAAATGTCTGATTGCTCATTTTAACATCTTATTAGGTAGGTCTACTTACGTTTGCCAGCAAAAAATGTAAACCTAGACCTGTTAATTTGTATGTTCCCATACAACGGGTAGATACGGGTAAATACCCGGCATACTATTTTATGAGAAATGTTATAACAAGTTGATGGGGGATCAAAGAACTTGTCTATACGAATATCTTTTGTTCCGAGACCAACCCCGAAATCAGTAGTTTTGGCTCTTGAATGAGCAGTCAAAGATACCTACTGTGCATACATGTATGAGGGTGCTCGTATATTGACATCGCATTTGATGTCTGATTGCTCATTTTAACATCTTATTAGGTCTACTTACGATTGCCAGCAAAAAGTGTAAACTTAGACCTGTTAATTTGTATGTTTCCATACAACGGGTAGATACGGGTAAATACCCGGCATACTATTTTGTGGGAATTGTTATGACAAGTTGATGGGGGATCGAAGAACTCATCTAAACGAATATCTTTTGTTTCGAGACCAACCCCGAAATCAGTAGTTTTGGCTCTTTAATGAGCAGTCAAATATACCTACTCTCTATACATGTATGAGGGTGCTCGTATATTGACATCGCATTTGATGTCTGATTGCTCATTTTAACGTCTTATTAGGTCTTCTTACGTTTGCCAGCAAAAAATGTAAACTTAGACCTGTAATTTGTATGTTTCCATACAACGGGTAGATACGGGTAAATACCCGGCATACTATTTTATGGGAAATGTTATGAAAAGTTGATGGGGGATCAAAGAACTCGTCTATACGAATATCTTTTGTCCCGAGACCAACTCCGAAATCAGTAGTTTTGGCTCCTAAATTAGCAGTCAAAGATACCTAATCTCTATACCTACATGCTACATGTATGAGGGTGCTCGTATATTGACATCGCATTTGATGTCTGATTGCTCATTTTAACGTCTTATTAGGTCTTCTTACGTTTACCAGCAAAAAATGTAAACTTAGACCTGTAAATTTGTTTGTTCCCATACAACGGGTAGATACGGGTAAATACCCGGCATACTATTTTGTGGGAAATGTTATGACAAGTTGATGGGGGATCGAAGAACTCATCTAAACGAATATCTTTTGTTTCGAGACCAACCCCGAAATCAGTAGTTTTGGCTCTTGAATGAGCAGTCAAAGATACCTACTCTCTATACATGTATGAGGGTGCTCGTATATTGACATCGCATTTGATGTCTGATTGCTCATTTTAACGTCTTATTAGATCTTCTTACGTTTGCCAGCAAAAAATGTAAACTTAGACCTGTTAATTTGTATGTTTCCATACAACGGGTAGATACGGGTAAATACCCGGCATACTATTTTATGGGAAATGTTATGACAAGTTGATGGGGGATCAAAGAACTCGTCTATACGAATATCTTTTGTCCCGAGACCAACTCCGAAATCAGTAGTTTTGGCTCCTAAATTAGCAGTCAAAGATACCTTATCTCTATTCATGTATGGGGGTGCTCGTATATTGACATCGTATTTGATGTCTGATTGCTCATTTTAACATCTCATTAAGTCTACTTACGATTGCCAGCAAAAATGTAAACATAGACCTGTTAATTTGTATGTTCCCATACAACGGGTAGATACGGGTAAATACCCGGCATACTATTTTGTGAGAAATGTTATGAAAAGTTAATGGGGGATCGAAGAACTCATTTAAACAAATATCTTTTGTTCCGAGACCAACCCCGAAATCAGTAGTTTTGGCTCTTGAATGAGCAATCAAAGATACCAACTCTCTATACATGTATGAGGGTGCTCGTATATTGACATCGCATTTGATGTCTGATTGCTCATTTTATTATTTGGTTAGGTCCACAAAGATTTGCCAGCAAAAAATATAAAGTTAGATCTGTCAATTTGTATGTTCCCATACAACGGGTAGATACGGTTAAATACCCGGCATACTTTTTTGTGGGAAATGTTATAACAAGTTGATGGAGGATCAAAGAACTAGTCAATACGAATATCTTTTGTTCCAAGACCAACCCCGAAATCAGTAGTTTTGGCTTTTTAATGAGCAGTCAAAGATACCTACTCTCTATATATGTATGAGGGTGCCTATATATTGACATCGCATTTTATATCTTCTTACTCATTTAACCACTTTTAAGTATGTCTTTGCGCACCTCCCAACAAAAAAATGATAATAAATCAAAAAAGCCTATTATCAAAGTATGATTATTATGGTGGTTTCATATACTTTAATGTCAGATTACGACGACATTTTAAGCACATTACAGCGCTGGCACACACTTTCGGACACGTACTGCGAAGTAATTACTCATAAAATTCAATCTACCCACCAAATGGGTAGATACGGGTATATACCGGGTATTTACCCAATCTACCGGGTATATTCCCAAATGGATAGATTAGGTATTTACCCACCGCCCATCTCTAGGCAGAAATGATGATAACTAGAGATGGGCGGTGGGTATATACCCAATCTACCCATTTGGGAATATACCCGGTAGATTGGGTAAATACCCGGTAAATACCCGTATCTACCCGTTTGGTGGGTAGATTGAATTTTATGAGTAATTACTTCGCAATTCGTGTCCGAACGTGTGTGCAAGGGCTCTAAAATGCAATGCAGGTAGACGTCAAATCTGACATTAAAGTATATGAAACCACCATACTAATCATACTTTGAAAGTAGGCTTCTTTGATTTATTATCATTTTTTTGCTGGGAGGTGCGCAGTTACATACTTATAAGTGTTTCAATGAGCAATCAGACATCAAATGCGATGTAAATATATAAGCACCCTCATACATATATAGAGAGTAGCTATCTTTGACTGCTCAAAAAAAAGGCAAAACGACTGATTTCGGGGTTGGTCTCGGAACAAAAGATATTCGTATCAATGAGTTCTTTGATCTCCCATTAAAATATTATAACATTTCCCGCAAAATAGTATTCCGGGTATTTACCTGTATCTACCCGTTGTATGGGAACATACAAATTAACAGGTCTAAGTTTATATTTTTTGCTGGCAAATGTTTGTAGACCTAATTATATAGTAAAATAAGCAATCAGACATCAAATGCGATGTCAATATACGAGCACTCTTATACATATATAGAGAGTAGGTATCTTTGACTGCTCATAAAAGACCCAAAACTACTGATTTCGGGGTGGGCCTCGGAACAAAAGATATTCATATCAATGAGTTCTTTGATCCCCCATCAACTTATTATAACATTTCCCGCAAAATAGTATGCCGGGTATTTACCTGTATCTACCCGTTGTATGGAAACATACAAATTAACAGGTCTAAGTTTATATTCTTTGCTGGCAAATGTTTGTGGACCTAATTATATAGTAAAATAAGCAATCAGACATCAAATGCGATGTGAATATACGAGCACTCTCATACATATATAGAGAGTAGGTATCTTTGACTGCTCATATAAAAGCCAAAACTACTGATTTTGGGGTTGGTCCCGGAACAAAAGATATTCATATCAATGAGTTCTTTATTTTCCGTCAACTTATTATAACATTTCCTGCAAAATAGTATGCCGGGTATTTACCTGTATCTACCCGTTGTATGGGATCATACAAATTAACAGGTCTAAGTTTACACGGTTTGCTGGCAAACGTAAGTAGACCTAATAAGATGTTAAAATGAGCAATCAGACATCAAATGCGATGTCAATATACGAGCACCCTCATACTTGTATAAAGAGAAGGCATCTTTGACTGCTCATTCAAGAGCCAAAACTACTGATTTCGGGGTTGGTCTCGCAACAAAAGGTTTTCGTTTAGACGAGTTCTTCGATCCCCCATCAACTTGTCATAACATTTCCCACAAAATAGTATGCCGGGTATTTACCCGTATCTAGTGTTGTATGGAAACATACAAATTAAGAGGTCTAAGTTCACATTTTTTGTTGGCAAACGTAAGTAGACCTAAAAAGATGGTAAAATGAGCAATCAGCCATCAAATGCGATGTCAATATACGAGCACCCTCATACATGTATAGAGAGAAGGTATCTTTGACTGCTCATTCAAGAGCCAAAACTACTGATTTCGGGGTTGGTCTTGGAACAAAAGGTTTTCGTTTAGACAAGTTCTTTGATCCCCATCAACTTGTCATAACATTTCCCACAAAATAGTATGCCAGGTATTTACCCGTATCTACCCGTTGTATGGGAACATACAAATTTACAGGTGTAAGTTTACAGTTTTTGCTGGCAAACGTAAGTAGACCTAATAAAATGTTAAAATGAGCAATCAGACATCAAATGCGATGTCAATATACGAGCACCCTCATACATGTATAGAGAGTAGGTATCTTTGACTGCTCATTCAAGAGCCAAAACTACTGATTTCGGGGTTGGTCTCGGAATAAAAGGTTTTCGTTTAGACAAGTTCTTTGATCCCCCATCAACTTGTCATAACATTTCCCACAAAATAGTATGCCGGGTATTTACCCGTATCTACCCGTTGTATGGGAACATACAAATTTACAGGTGTAAGTTTACAGTTTTTGCTGGCAAACGTAAGTAGACCTAATAAGATGTTAAAATGAGCAATCACACATCAAATGCAATGTCAATATACGAGCACCCTCATACATGTATAGAGAGTAGGTATATTTGACTACTCATTCAAGAGCCAAAACTACTGATTTCGGGGTTGGTCTCGTAACAAAAAATATTCGTTTAGACGAGTTCTTCGATCCCCTATTAACTTGTCATAACATTTCCCAGAAATAGTATGCCGGGTATTTACCCGTATCTACCCGTTGTATGGGAACATACAAATTAAGAGGTCTAAGTTTACATTTTTTGTTGGCAAACGTAAGTAGACCTGATAAGATGTTAAAATGAGCAATCAGCCATCAAATGAGATGTCAATATACGAGCACCCTCATACATGTATAGAGAGTAGGTATCTTTGACTACTCATTCAAGAGCCATAACTACTGATTTCGGGGTTGGTCTCGGAACAAAAGATATTCGTTTAGACGAGTTCTTCGATCCCCCATCAACTTGTCATAACATTTCCCACAAAATAGTATGCCGGGTATTTACCCGTATCTACCCGTTGTATGGAAACATACAAATTAAGAGGTTTAAGTTTATATTTTTTGCTGGCAAACGTAAGAAGACCTAATAAGATGTTAAAATGAGCAATCAGACATCAAATGCGATGTGTAATATACGAGCACCCTCATACATGTACAGAGAGTAGGTATCTTTGACTGCTGATTCAAGAGCCAAAACTACTGATTTCGGGGTTGGTCTCGGAACAAAAGGTTTTCGTTTAGACGAGTTCTTCGATCCCCAATCAACTTGTCATAACATTTCCCACAAAATAGTATGCCGGGTATTTACCCGTATCTACCCGTTGTATGGAAAAATACAAATTAAGAGGTTTAAGTTTATATTTTTTGCTGGCAAACGTAAGAAGACCTAATAAGATGTTAAAATGAGCAATCAGACATCAAATGCCATGTCAATATACGAGCACCCTCATACATGTATAGAGAGATGGTATTTTTGACTGCTGATTCAAGAGCCAAAACTACTGATTTCGGGGTTGGTCTCGTAACAAAAAATATTCGTTTAGACGAGTTCTTCGATCCCCAATCAACTTGTCATAACATTTCCCACAAAATAGTATGCCGGGTATTTACCCGTATCTACCCGTTGTATGGAAAAATACAAATTAAGAGGTTTAAGTTTATATTTTTTGCTGGCAAACGTAAGAAGACCTAATAAGATGTTAAAATGAGCAATCACACATCAAATGCGATGTGTAATATACGAGCACCCTCATACATGTACAGAGAGTAGGTATCTTTGACTGCTGATTCAAGAGCCAAAACTACTGATTTCGGGGTTGGTCTCGGAACAAAAGGTTTTCGTTTAGACGAGTTCTTCGATCCCCAATCAACTTGTCATAACATTTCCCACAAAATAGTATGCCGGGTATTTACCCGTATCTACCCGTTGTATGGAAAAATACAAATTAAGAGGTTTAAGTTTATATTTTTTGCTGGCAAACGTAAGAAGACCTAATAAGATGTTAAAATGAGCAATCAGACATCAAATGCCATGTCAATATACGAGCACCCTCATACATGTATAGAGAGATGGTATTTTTGACTGCTCATTCAAGAGCCAAAACTACTGATTTCGGGGTTGGTCTCGAAACAAAAGGTTTTCGTTTAGACAAGTTCTTTGATCCCCCATCAACTTGTCATAACATTTCCCACAAAATAGTATGCCGGGTATTTACCCGTATCTACCCATTTGTATGGAAACATACAAATTAAGAGGTCTAAGCTTACATTTTTTGTTGGCAAACGTAAGTAGACCTAATAAGATGTTAAAATGAGCAATCAGACATCAAATGCGATGTCAATATACGAGCACCCTCATACATGTATAGAGAGTAGGTATCTTTGACTGCTCATTCAAGAGCCAAAACTACTGATATCGGGGTTGGTCTCGGAACAAAAGATATTCGTTTAGACGAGTTCTTCGATCCCCCATCAACTTGTCATAACATTTTCCACAAAATAGTATGCCGGGTATTTACCCCGTATCTACCCGTTGTATGGGAACATACAAATTTACAGGTGTAAGTTTACAGTTTTTGCTGGCAAACGTAAGTAGACCTAATCATATGTTCAAATAAGCAATCAGATAACAAATAAGAAGGCATCTTTATATTTAATATGGAAAGCATCAGTGATTTTAATCTTTGCTATTTTTTCTTTTACAGATATTCATTGTTTTATACATTATATAACCTTTTTGTACATTTCTACACATAAATAGTGGACTCACACTAATTTTTAAATAAATATTCCAATCTACCCACCCAAACGGGTAGATACGGGTATATACCCGGTGCATATCGGGTAAATACCCAAGCGTGGGTAAATACCCGGTTAGATGCCCATCTCTATGATAACAGTAATCAGAAATAAATATTATTAGGTACATTAAGTGTCATTTTTGAAACGCGGAGTCACCTAAACGAATGGTTTTTCCGTACAAAAAACCGTTCGTTTAGTTACTCCGCGTTTGAAAAGTAGCACCTCATGATGAAGTCAACCATAAAGAAATGTTTCATTCAAAACAGAAATTATTTGCAGGAGACGGTTTGTGTATGAAAAATAATATTTTTGTTTTGTTTTTGTTTCATGTTTTTTGTGTAATGTTTCGAGATTTCTGGCGCAGGAGACCCGCCTTAAGGTTAGCATGGGCTCTAAAGGAATAGTATCCAGAGCCGTAAAATAATAAAAAAAGCAATGACTTGAAATTGACATTTATTAACATATCACATTATCAGTTTGTTTTTATCAGCATTTTATCACTATTCTATTAATTTTATTTTTCGTTATCGTCGGTAACGTCGGTTATTATCACTGCAGGGTGAGCAGGTATTTGAGGTACCTACCTGTGGCTAGTTAGAGAGTTCAAAGTCTTTCATCCGTAGGTAATATTTTTGTTAGATAAAAATGGTGTCTGGTTTAGTATCTGGAAAACTAGCCCTGGTCACTGGTAAGTAACAGGCCTATTTAATTGTTTATCGTATGAGATAAGTACCTATATAGTCTTTATAATTTGTTATTATCCATCATAACCTTACAACATCTCGTCTTATCAGTTGACGACTTCTCTGACCCTATTTGAAATCTATCTTCTCGATGACATAAAATCACCTGATTCGCTTTCCCGTTTTTTCTTCAAATATTTATTTATTTATTTAAATATGCATGTCAGTGGTAACTCAAGTACATAACGATAAATAGATCTAAATATATATAGGTACGGACAAATAATAGATTGAGCTAGCTCCAAAGTAGAGTCCGACCGAAACTGGTTTTCCGGCCGAAACCGAAACCGAAACCGAAACCGAATGTTCGGCCGTGGCTTCAGTTTCGGCCGAAACCGAAACCGAAACTCACGTGTTCAAGTATAACATTCTTAAAAATACTGAAATTTGGATCATTTTACCCATTATTCTGCATTAATTAGGACATTAAATAGAAACACATTATATTAAGTTTCTTGTTATCATTTATTTATTTCTTATTATATGAAAAAAAAATATTTTAATAATATTATTAAATTTTTTTAATTTTATAATATTTACTAGTAGTTCGCCACAAACTTAGACCTCGCGATTATTATTTTAGAATAATGTACCTGATTTGGATGAAGTGTAGGTTTACCGATAGGTATGCGGATTCATGGTTGTGACCAAATTTCCAAAATAATTGCCAATCATACCCCTTTCTTTAAATGACTTTCGATCTAGCTCTAAAATGTCAGGAGCATTCCAACCATACAATCCTATGGAAATGAGGTCTACCGTGATTCTGAAATTCAGTTCTGTACCAGTAGTCTTTCACTAAAAAATGACCCATCATTTTTCAAATGACAAAGTCAGCTTGTTGTTTTAAAAACCATAAAACTATTAATGGGTTTTCGTTTAAATGTTTATTTGTATTGCCATGGCTCTATGCCGCTGCTCATTGGTTTCTTACTCTCTTCGTAAAGCTACTTCGCGAGCTTTGGTTGATGTTGATCTCTTGTTAGTTCATAGCATAATTACTAATACTACTACAGAAGCACCGATAAGACAAGCAACGATAGCGATTAAAAGAAAGTTCGCCCAACAAAATTGCTAAATTTAATAAACAAGCCAAGAATCAATCAAAATAAGCATAAACTGAAAAAAAACTAATTATAAAATAAGCAAAACCCTTTAATTTTAAGTCGGTTAAATATGATAAAATTTATAGAACTACATATAAACTCAAAATAATAACCATAATAGTTATTCAGAGAAATTACTTCGTGGACCCCAGGGGGAAAATGTATTTTTAAGAAAGTTGTTAAGTAACCCGGACTGAATTCACTCTTAAATAGTTTCAGTATATATTGTAAGAAGATTTGTATTGTATATCCGTCACGGCTTAGTCAGCTAGACTTCGCGAGTAACCCTAAACCCGTTTAAGTATAACGTATAAAAAAGTTGTTCAGATAAAAAAGTTGTTCGAATAAAAAAAAATCGTTTTCATAATGGCAACAAAAAAGTCTAATGACATTTTTGAAAATATTTTGAAATGGCGGATATATGACAGTTTTAAAATTTTAAACCCCCATATTTCCGCCATTTTGAAAAAATTCTAAAAACTGGCTCGACAAAAAAATTCTATTAGGTTGCTGAACCTGCTTACAAAATTTCATGAGAATCGGTTAAGAAATGCGACCTGTAGGCGAGAACAGACAGACCGACAGACAGACAGACAGACAGACAGACAGACAGACAGACGGACAAAAGAATTTTTGGCTAATTTCGAAACTGAGACGCTTCGCTCGCTTCGCTCGCTCGGTCAATTATAAATAAAAAATATAATTAATATTTTAAATACTTACTAAGTATTTGTTTTGAATTTTTCATTAAAACTTTGGTTACAGAAATCATCAATCTCTTTTAGGCTTCTTTTAGGTATCTCTTTCATAAAAATAATTATTATTGTTACACTCTTAGTTTCAGTCTTAACAAAGATTAACAAATCACACATTTAGAATTAACAAAGATACCTACAGAGCTGCGGAGCTACCTATTGCTGCGGAAATATCCGAACGGCGCACGACCATTCCCGAACAGGGCTGACCGCGTTGCCGTGCGAAACGAAGTTAGGCGAGCGTGCACGATAACTTCCGAAACGAGTTTCGGTTTCGGCCAAAGTTTCGGCCCATTTTCGGCCGAAACCGAAACTGCTGCCGAAACTTGATTTTTGGCCGAAACTCGGCCGAAACCGAAACCGAAATTTCGGTCGAATATTACTCCAAAGTAATTAAACTTACTTTGGGTCTACCTCAGTGGTTCCCAAACTTATTTTGTCTACTGCCCACTTTGAGAATAAATATTTTTTTAGCGCCCCCATTTTTTCACCTATTTAAAAACCACAATAACTTCAAATTAAATTAATTAATTATTGTGACGTATATATGTATGTATATTATGTAAATATTTATTCTCAAAGTGGAGGATGATATTTATGTGGTTGTTGTTGAGAGTCGAGAGCTCTTGCAGTCGTTGTTTAAGAGGCCTCCTAGCTAAATAAAGCTTCTAGCAAAAAAAACATTTTCTTTCTGGGTCTCTTACCATTGAGACCTGCAGCGCCCACAAGGGGGCGTTATCGCCCACTTTGGGAAAGACTGTCTACCTCAATCTCTCATTTATTGTCCTGAGAAAAATAAAGAATATAATATACACCTTAATTTTTTTACTACACATAATACATACTTTATTATTTATTATTAGCCTATATACTGATTACATTTTACAACATACAATTTTATTTCACTTTTTCGCCATCACCGCATCCTGTAGACGCATAGGCCTCCCCCAATAGAATCCATCTTACTCTGTTCCCTGTTAGTCTGGTCCATAGTGATCCAGCGATTTTTTTAAAATTCCAAACATCTTTTTAACGGTCCTGCTCCTTTTTTGTTTTCTTCTCGTAAAGTCTTTTGGGATACAATTTTGGTTCACTGTCTAGCCCTTTCCCGATATGTCATATATGTTAGTAAAGACTAAGCACATAGTATTTACCACAGACATAGATATAGATAGACGACTTAAATGCACCTACTTCGCGTGTAAGTTCTCAGACAAAGCGTCGAGGTTGGCCGCCGCTACTGACAGTCCGCGCGTGTCTGTGATTGCAGCCGGACGGCAGCGAAAAATAAGATAATGCCTCGTTGCGTGATAATAAACTGCAACAGCCCAAAAATTGCAAGCGCTTATAGTCAAGGACATATTTCCTACCACAGCTAAATTATTTAAAAAAAAATTATGCGTAAATTCATTTTAAAACAATTTTTTAAGCATTCCAAGCGGTGATTCCAAGATTATACCTAAATAAGTATAGATTAAGGTTTAAAAACTATATTCACATTACATTGCCGCGTTTGCTTTGAGCGTTTGATCCGACGTTGTGTGTTAAGAAGCAATGAATATCGAAACAAGCGATACTGTCGCGCATCGCTACGACGTCGTGGTACCGGCAATTTCTCATTCGTCAGTAAAATTTAGCGACTAGTGTAGTTCGTTCTACAACATATACCAATAATCGATTTTAATCGATATCGGACTGACGAATGATATTAACTATTATTAAAGAGCCAATTTAATAGATTATAAACAAGCTTAGCTTAGCTTAGCTCCCATGCTGGTCTGGAAGAAATAAAAAAAAACTTAGAATGTACCAGCTGCTTCTCTTCCCACGCAGATCGTAAAAGCCGATCGAGGGAATGGGCAAAAATGCAAATCATGTTAACAGGCGATGCGGCTAGCAACCCATCACTGTATTGATTGCTTTTCCATCTTCTCGCCCACCATGACGCTAAAAGTGGCTTTTGGGTCTTGCGGCCCTGGGCTCTGCATAGAACCGCAAGACCCAAAATGCTCTGTCTGCCCCATTAGGGATAAAGACGTGATAGTATGTATGTATGTATAAACAAGCTCATTTCCTAATTTACACTTTAGAAAACGAGGGTAATATTTTCAGAGTTCATGTACATACATGTAATATAGTCGCTCTTTGAACATATACTACTGGTCACACGTTGGTGAACAAAACCGCGCGTGCGTCACTGCTCACTGCTCGTTAGTGAGTCGTCCCTACTGAATTTCCCCCATTGAAGCGGTATATTTTCGATACCTCTACGCGGAGTGAGACAAGCCTGACATGGCTAAGAACGACCGCAAGGAAAGTTGCTTCAACGTTAAAAAAACGCATTGAAATCGGTAAAAACGTGTTTTTTTATAGATAATAGTACGCAACCCTTCGTTCGCGAATTCGACTCGCACTTGGCCGATTATTTAAGAATAATAATAGTTTATTTTTAAAGTTCAATTGAAATATTTACATTATTTGTAATTTTTAGTTTTAATTTATATTTTAATAAGTTGGTATAGTTTGAAATTCAGTTAAATTGAAATAATTTGAGTACAAATATTTATTCTTTATTATCAAACAATTTTCCGTTTAGAATCATTTGTTTATCCAATTTCATATCATTCGTCAATCAGAAAATCGATTGTGATTTTTATCACAAATCGATTAACTTGAAAGTTAATCGATCGTATGGTTAGCGAGCGCGGAGTGAGCGAGCGAGACCACAGATATAAAATCTATGAGTATGAGCGAGACGATCAGGGCGGCGGCGTGCGTCTTCAATAAATCGTTTAAATCGTAGTGAGCGCTTTCTTTGAATCGGTTTGAATTTCCCGTCACTAAAATTGCCTGTGACGTCACAGTAGGCATTTAAAAAGTTGGCACGCTTGGTTTCCATACAAATCTTGATACGTGCGTTATCTATTACATCTATATCTGTGGTATTTACTCTAAAATATCTATCTAGGTGCCGGATCTGGTTTAGGCCGTGCAGCATGCCAAGTGCTGTCTCGGGAAGGAGCTACGGTGATAGCAGCTGATAAGAATTATGCATCTGTTGTGGAGACAATCAAAACTCACACGGCATTAGCAAGCGGATCTAATGGTAAGAAAAATAGAAAGATGACTAAAAAAGTGTTTTACATTTTTTTTGACGAGTCGAATTTTAAGGCTGAATTCAGTCCATGATACTGAACAACTTTCCCCAACGAACATATGTATAGCGCAATATGAAAAACATGTTTTGGCCTCCCATACAACTTGACCAATCAGCTGATCTAAGTTTTTATGGAAAGCAAAAAAAAATATTTTTCATAGTTTGATATATGTTTCTGGGGGAAAGTGGTTCAGTATCATGGACTGAATCTACCCTTAATATAGTTTCAGTTTATATTTTATTAGACGTTATACATATGTCGCAGTTAAATTGTATAATCCGTTGTTATTCAAAAACTCTAGCTGTTTGGCATTACAGCTCGGTTTTGTAAAACAGCTGAAAATAGTTCAGCTCGATTGTCAATGAGTTTCGTACTTACGTTTAACAAAACAACTAACGTTGACATGACATATAGGGTAACCATTATTAAATAAAACTGTGTTACCAAACAAAATAATATATGAGGGGTCAATATAGTTGTTCTTTATTACTCGTGGGATGAAAATAAAACCTACATTCAACTCCTTACTAAATAATTCAGTCTCCAACATTATAAAACACCAATGAAAAATGATAATCAGCTCGATGCGATTGGATATTGAAATTTTCTATAAACCCGACAACTCAATGGCGGAGCGATTTCTTACGACCAATTGATCCACGTGAATTTTGCATCTCGCCGGAAGGCGGGCGTCGAAATAACAATATGGGAACCAAGCTAAAGGTCTACTTTATTCTTTTCAATCATTTGCAGTCCGAAATCACAAACGATGCCCCCGATGTCTCTCGATAAAAACGGCTTAGTCCCGGAACGTGGCGAAGAATTTACTTTATACGGCCATATTTGTTGTATGACACTGACACTTCACAAGCCCCAAGTGGCAGAATTCCGAACTAATCGTTCTACAATCTTACGTCAGCTAGTTTGTGAAACGTAACACATTGGACGACCTAGCTAAATAATTTTCAGCTGTATTACAAAACCGAGCTGTAATGCCAAACAGCTAAAGTTTTTAAATAACAGCGGATTATACAATCCAACTGCGACACATATATTTTTAACTGACTTCAAAAAAGGGGCTGATGCAAAATGACAAATCTAGAGCGGCTAGCATCCAGTGCCCTTCAGCGACCTTGGTCAGGTCGTCAGACCACCTTGTGGGTGGGCGCCCTACGCTTCACTTGCCAGTACGTGGTCGCCAATCAAGAACCTTTTTGCCCCATTGTTTAGTTTGGTGATGTCAAAGTCAAAGTAATTTTTTTTTATTCAATCTATTATATAAAATCGCAAAATGTGTTGGTAAGCGCATAACTCAACAACGCCTGGACCAATTTGGCCAATTCTTTTTTTTAAATGTTCGTTGAAATTCAAAGATGGTTTTTACGGCGAGAAAAAGTCGAATAATTGCCGGAAAAACCCTAAAAACAGCCCTTTTCTTTTTCCCATACAAACGTACATTTTGACAGGCTATATTTGGCAGTACGAAGTCTGCCGGGTCAGCTAGTTTAGGATAAATATATCCCATCAAAAACAATACTTGTCAAAAAAACCAAGTCTCGCAACTCAGTTGTTCTGCGGTAAAAAGTTGTGAGATCCATGTAATACCAAGTCGGTTATTAATTTATTCAGTCTCTACTTAAGCGACTTTCTGTCTTAATACGTCCAGTCTCTAAGACCACGATCGTGGTCCATAACAATTGAAAATCAATTGTGTCTGGAATCTCCGTACTCGAAGCATTAAGTTGTTACGTAATAATTAACAGCATCTTATAGTGACGCATATCAATATTAAAATTCTTTAATGTTTTATATAAATATATCGAGACTTGGCCATCGCACTAAATAATTGAATTTACATGTGTTTTCAGGCGATTGAATTTACACGTGTTTTCAGGCGATGGCCAAGTCTCAATATATTTATATAAAACATTAAAGAATTTTAATATTGATATGCGTCACTATAAGATGCTGTTAATTATTACGTAACAACTTAATGCTTCGAGTACGGAGATTCCAGACACAATTGATTTTCAATTGTTATGGACCACGATCGTGGTCTTAGAGACTGGACGTATTAAGACAGAAAGTCGCTTAAGTAGAGACTGAATAAATTAATAACCGACTTGGTATTACATGGATCTCACAACTTTTTACCGCAGAACAACTGAGTTGCGAGACTTGGTTTTTTTGACAAGTATTGTTTTTGATGGGATCTCATTTCTTTTTGTATTTTGTAGACAGTTCTACTTTTTTCCTTTTCGGTACCTTCTACTTATTGTATATATGTATATCTACCAGCAACGAATTTTCTTAAAGCCCTCTCTCTGACTTATGAACTTTTCTTATTTTTGTAGGTAGCCTTCCGTTTTCTCTTTTCCGGTACTACTTCTTGAGCTTCAGCTACAGTTTTTCTAAGAGCCCACTCCCTGTCTCTATGCGTTTTTCTGGGAGGCTTTGATGTTACAATTTTTGACAAATCTGGACGGTAAATGCTTCTTAGTCTGTTGTATTCACAAATTGAGGATTCCTGCGCTTTAACACTTCCAAAGTCGACATTAATTAGATGTAAACCGCCCAGACTCGTAACTCTCGAAAGTGCCACGTAAGCTTGACCGGATGTGAATACTGTAGAAACGATATCCATCAGTGCATTATGTAGACTTAGTCCTTGACTTTTATGTATAGTTATAGCATAGGCTATATATATGGGAAACTGTTCGCGATGAACATAAGCTCTATTAATAATTTCAAATTTAGTTTTAACCGGACAAAGTTCGTAAACATGTTCGTTATTAAATGTAATGTATATTTTCTTAATGATTTTTGTATTATCCGGATCAACCTTTACTCTTTGCACTATACCGATAGAACCATTAACTAAACCAAGACTCACGTCAATATTTCGCCTAAGCATGACTTTTGCTCCTATTTTTATAATTATGTTTCCTTCCAGGCCTGCTGTCATATAAGCATCATCTTCATATTTTTTTATGCTTTCACGAGCTCTTTTTGTTAGGTATTTGGGGCAATCTAAGCTATCTACAGCTGTAAGTTTTATTTCGGGATGTGGGAGAGATCTAAGCATTGCAGTATTTAATTGTTGACACATGTTTTTTGTAGGTAATAAGCAAACGGTATCATTAGGAAGTTTCGAGAGGTGTTCAATTATTTCAACATATCTGTTTTCATTTGAATCGGATTTAAGAGTTATTAATCTAGTTGAGAGTAAGTCACGGTCTTTTTGTGTAGTCACACCTAAATTTACATGTGTTTTCATGACGGGAATACCCATTTTTTGCTCGATTTGGCAGGGGCACTACCATGCGCCTATATTTATATGGGACTAGCTTAAACCCGCGGCTTCACACGCAATAATAATAACAGCCGTAAAACATCGTTACGAATAAAGCCAATATTGAAAAATTTAACTGAAGACTTGGCTGTATGGGCTTAATTTTCTTTGCGGTCTTTTCTAGATTTTTTAGTTTTTCCTTGATTCATACACCAAACACTACTTATATTCCAAATTTGAAGCTTCTAGGTCTGCTAGAAGTGCCTTAGAATTTTGATGATCGGTGAGTCAGTGAGTGACAAAATTAAGAAATTTGACCCGTTATAATTCTTAAAATACTGGTTCAAATTGAATGAAATTTGAAATATACCGTGTCTTTACAATGCCTGCATGGTTACTGAAAATTTCAGTCTTCTAGTTTTTTCCACAACGAAGTTACAGGGGGTCGAAAATGGTCTGAATTGCTTCGAGAAAAGGATGGTACGGCCGTGACGCTTTTTTGCTCGACTTGGTGGGGGCACTACCGTGCCCCCAGATTAATTAATTATTAATGAAGGTCATTTTTCTTTTAAATATTATTTTAGCGCAAAAGCTAAAAACTACTAGCGTTTCGGAACTACCACTGCTGGGAAGATTACGCCGAAAGAAACCCAGTTCAGTATTGGTCCCTACCCAGAAAAATTATTGTATTACAGCTGCTGAGCACAGCGCTGTGGAGTTAGACGTGTCTGACTCGAACTCCGTCCAAAAACTGCTCCAGAACACCCTGAAGCAGTACAAATCTCCGCCGACCATCGTCGTCAACTCCGCTGGCGTAACCAGAGACAACTTCCTACTGAAGATGTCCGAGGATGACTATAATTTAGTCCAAAATGTCAATTTAAAAGTAAGTTCAGATGCACTTGGAAACTTTGTAACATTTTCCTTGATGTTTTCCTTCACGGAAAGTAAAGTGGTAGTTGAAAATAAAAAATAAATCCATCGACACGCAAGGAAGAAGAAGTTGAAAATGACCGCCTATTAAAGACTGCGGTCACGAGAGACAACTTCCTGCGGAAGATGTCTGTGGATGACTATAATTTCGTCCAAAATGTCAATTTAAAAGTAAGTTAAGATGTGCATCTTTTGTTGTAGCGTCTGATGTAGCGAACCTTGTAACGTTTCCCTTGATGTTTCCCTTCACCGAAAGTAAGGTGGTAGTTGAAAATGGCCGCCTAGTAAGGAATTAGGGTGTTTCCTGGTTCAATAATAATTTATTTGGTACTGTTAATAGAACAAAACGTCACAAAATAATGTCACTAAGACTTGTCATTGATCATATCCATTTTCAACGTGATTTGAGATTTATTATGAAAACTTCCTTATTGAAGTCGTATCTCACAGACGCGCAGCAAGGCTTAAGGGGCTACCTGAATTTTCCAGGGTCCAGTGGCGCCCTCATTTAAAATAAATCATTTGAAAGAAAACGGTGATATCATTTAAAATTTCGTCTTGGTCAAACCCTAGATAACCTTTTTAACTATTTTATGAACTACTGTTTATAATTTAAAGTGCGAACGTGAAGCTTTTCTACGCACATTTGCGAAAAACGGCCACTTTTAGCTAATGTGCGTAGAAAAGCTTCACGTTCGCACTTTAAATTATAAACAATAGTTCATAAAATAGTTGAAAGGGTTATCTAGGGTTTGACCAAGACGAAATTTTAAATGATATCACCGTTTTCTTTCAAATGATTTATTTTAAATGGGGGCGCCACTGGACCCCGGAAAATTTGGGTATGGCCTTAAAACACTTGGCTACATTTAGTTTTCATCATTTTAAACTATGCAAAATTTTATAGCAGTTTTAAAAATTAATTATTTTAGCATTTCCCATAATTCAGGGTAGTTAGTTGAGTCAACATTTATTTGTTCTGCATTTCTTTGTTTAATTACTTGATGACCTATATTGATTACGAAAATAATGTTCCAGGGCACATTCCTCGTCATGCAAGCCTTCGCCAAGGCAATGGCAGAAGCAAAGCTTCCCGGATCCATCATCAACATTTCTAGTATAGTTGGCAAATATGGAAATATTGGTAAATATATAGCTTAAAAAATAGACTAGACAAAAACAACATCTCCACACATCAAGATGCACAAGCATCAGCTTAATAAGCTGCTAGTGTGTTCTACAATAAAATATAACAATAATAATAGAAGCAGCCATCTCACTTTTTAGATAAAAAAGCGGCAAAGTGCGAGTCGGACTCGCCCATGAAGGGTTCCGTAGTAGCAAATAACATAATATAAAAGTCTTGTAGTATGTTTTTTTTTTAAATTTTTATATTTGATTTGATTGAATGAAAGGTAAATTGCCGTTTATGATTTATGACGTATTAAAAAAAAAACTACTTACTAGATATTGTTCAAACCAATTTTCGCTGGTAGTTTTTATGGTAATGAATATCATATATTTTTTTTAGTTTTGTAATTCCCTTATTTTAGAAGTTACGGGGGGGAGGACACACTTTTTTCCACTTTGGAAGTGTTTCCCGCGCACAGTATTCGGTTTAGAAAAAAATTATATTAGAAACCTCAATATCATTTTTGAAGACCTATCCATAGATACCCCACACGTATGGGTTTGAGGTAAAATAAATTTTTGAGATTCAGTTCTAAGTATGGGGAACCCCCAAAATTTATTGTTTTTTTCTATTTTTGTATCGAAACCTTAATGCGGTTCACAGAATACATCTACTTACCAAGTTTCAACAGTACAGGTCTTATAGTTTCGGAAAAAAGTGCCTGTGACATACGGACAGACAGACAGACAGACATGACGAATCTATAAGGGTTCCGTTTTTGCCATTTGGCTACGGAACCCTAAAAAGGCCTCTACATGTTGGCTTTGGCCCCATGAACGCCTCAAAGGTGGACCCGTGGCTGAATAAATAAATCAATAGCGTACCAACATAATAAAATTACGTACTAGTTGCGTTGCCTGAATGGTAATATTAACGACAATCCCACGGGAACCTCACATTTTGCCGGGATAAAAAGTGTCCTATGTGTTAGTCAAGGTAATGAGCTATTAAAATGCAAAATTTTACTCGAATTCGTTCAGCCGTTTTGACATTAAAGCGAAACAAACATCCATACAAACTTTCGTGAACCGACCATAGTCTGCTTACCCCTGTGGGAAAAAGGCGCTGAACCGACCTTATTGAATAATGTACTAAGAATTGATCTTAAATACGGTACCTTAATCTATTATTTTTTAATTCACATCATTAAATAACATAATCTGAAACCGAAAACAAAATGTTTTTTTTGATCTGCCCAAAGTTAAGTAAGTTATAAGCTTTTAAAATCTGATGCTAGTGTATAAACGGCATTAGTTGCTCTATATTAAAATAGATGGCGTTGTTCAAAGATAGAACTTGATATAGGTATTTTTGTATTATTTGTGCAGTTCGAACCAAATATCTGTATCAGTAGGCTAGCTACAGCTAGGGAAAACTGTCAATTAACACAAAAAGGATGCACGTACAGCGCTCTTGACGTCACTGCTATTAGGTCCCGCGCGTACGAAAGAGATAGTGAGATGTCCCCATTAGTATTCCTCTCTCATATTTGAAAAGCAAAAAAATTGCTTCTTTATTAATTAACCAATTAGCAAATGCTGCTTTCAAAAATATTTCTTTTCAGTGGTATTTTTTGTTTTGTAAGTATAAAATATTAACCATAAACATACGTACACAGTAAAATAGCTTGTTCTGCTAGCTGGTTTGGGAGAAAAGAAAAATATGTAAGTACGTAAAATAATATGTATCATCTACATATATCTCTTGCCGTAAAAGTCGTTCATATTTTTGGTTAGGAACAATAATCAAACAATAAAATTTATTATCTTTTTATCGCAGTTATTTTTATCGAAACTGTAGTAAGCCTATGTAGATTATGTTGACTAGATAATAGAAATGAGAGTTACGTTTAAATATATTTTTTATTACTCTAAGTTTTTGAACAAAACAGATTAGCTCAGTTGTGTCACCTTTTCAATCTTTGTTTTAAAAACTGTGTGGTGCCAAAAGATTGGTGCAATGCGGTAATTGTACCGCTGTATAAAGGAAAAGGTTCACAGCAAGACTGTAAAAACTACCGAGGCATTAGTCTTCTCAGCGTTGTCGGCAAATTGTATGCAAAGGTCTTGATAGAAAGGGTGGTGAAAAATACAGAAGAGAAGTTATGGGATGTACAAGCGGGATTTAGAAAGGGTATGGGATGCACGGATCAGGTCTTTTCTTTAAGATGCATTTTAGAGAAGCTTTTGGCCAAAGGTCGAAAAGTCTATTGCATCTTCGTAGATTTAGAAAAGGCCTATGACAGAGTGGTGAGAAATGAACTGTGGACAACATTGTCTGCGTATAGACTGAGCAGCCATCTGATCCGAGCACTGAAATCTCTTTATAGGAATTCCAGTGCTTGTGTCAGAATTGACGGCGAATACACAGACTGGTTTAACATCGAAAAAGGTGTTAGACAGGGATGTGTAGCGTCGCCTTGGCTGTTCAACTTATTCATGGACAGTTGTTTGACAGATTTGAAAGATGATGAATGTGGTGTTAGAATGGATGAGTTATTAATCAAATGCCTTCTCTATGCCGATGACCAAGTAATACTTGCGGACTCAGAGGAGGAATTACAGAAGATGATAGCTGTTACGAATGATGCATTAGAGAAAAAGGGTATGAAAGTTAATGTCAGGAAAACCAAAGTTATGGTGTTTGAAAAGGACGATAGTGAAACAGAATGCAATATTTTAATAAATGGGGTGAAAGTTGAGCAAGTGAAAGAGTTTGTATACTTGGGATGTATGTTTACAAGGGATGGTAAGCACGAGGGTGATGTTGAAAAAAGAGTGAATGCGGGTAACCAAGTGAATGGAGCGTTGCATTCCTTTATGAGCAGTAGGAAGGTATCAGACAAGGCACGTCTCGCTGTTCATAAAGGAGTACTGATACCTACTTTAATGTACGGTAGTGAGAGTTGGGTATGGCAGAGAAAGCATGAAAGTAGAATAAATGCAGTTGAAATGCGAGCGCTGAGGAGTATGTGTGGTGTTACTTTGAAAGATCGAATACGGAATGATGCCATAAGGGAGCGGTGTGGAGTAAAAGAGGATGTTGTGACAAAAATAGAGAAAGGGATGTTAAGATGGTTTGGGCATATAGAAAGGATGGATGAAAAGAGATTGACGAAAAATATTTATATGACGAATGTGAAGGGAACAGTAGGAAAAGGTCGGCCTCGGCGAACTTTCTGCGACCAAATTGCAGACGTTCTTAAAAAAGGAGAGGTAAAAAGTACCCGTAACCGAAGGGCATGTATGAAGAGATTGATGAGTTTAGATGAAGCAAAAGAGGTTTGTCAGGATCGTAGCAAGTGGAGGTCCATAGTCTCTGCCTACCCCTGCGGGAAACAGGCGTGATATTATGTATGTATGTATGTTTGAACAAAATTTCTCAAACGTAAATAATTACAGCAAGGGAAATTCCTTAGCCGTAAAAAAATCGCATCAAAATCGGTCCATCCGTTCGAAAGCTACCATGCTACAGACAGACAGACATTAGCGCTATTTCCAAGAATTTTGCTTAGATGATGATGATAAATAGTCATTTTCATTATAATACGCATTTTTTAAGTCCGCTATTTACATTTATATTGTAATAAAGTTAAATAAATAAAGAAATAAAAGCTGAGATAGCTAAATTATTTTTATTTCTCGTGTTAATACTATGAATATCTATTTTTTTCTTATATAAATGTATATTCTGACTAAAAGTAAAATAAAAAGTAATTTGCAGGACAAACCAATTACGCTGGGAGCAAGGCCGGCGTGGTTGCTATGTCGCAGTCTGCTGCCAAGGAGTTAGGGAAATTTAATATAAGGTGAGAACATGAGTTTCCCTTGTTGTTAGTAACTAACGTAATCGCTATCAAGCACCAATATTTATGGTTTCACTTTTTTAATCGACTTCAAAAAGACTTTGACGACCTCAGTGGCGTAGTGTTCACCATGCTAGTACGCCACCCAGAGGTCCCGGGTTCGATTCCCGGTCAGGGCAAGTTGGAAAATGGCCTTTTTTATATTGTCCTGGGTCTTGGATGATTATCTATATATGTATTTGTTATAAAATATAGTATCGTTGAGTTAGTATCCCATAACTCAAGTCTCGAACTTACTTTGGGGCTAACTCAATCAGTGTAATTTGTCCCTATATATTTATTTATTTATTTATTAAAAAGGAGTGATTTACGTTCGATAGGTTTTTTTATGTATGTTTACCGATTTCTACGTTAATTGTGGACAGATTTTCAAATTTCTTTTTTTATTCGAAAGAGTGGACTTCTGAGATGGTCGCATAGAAATTTTATCAAATTTGGTAGCTGGTGAAGTCGGTTTTTAGTTTAGAAAAATTATAAATGTACGTAGGAGCAAAATTATTTAGACCATTTTATTCGGAACTAAGTAGGGGCGTACTCTAAGCGAAATGAATAAGTACGTGTTTCTGGATTTTACAAAATTCAACCTTCTACCCCTACCACCTAGGCCACGCGTTCCGTCGCTCAATTAAAAATCCTATTAGAACCATTTTCGACTTCTACACGGACGAAGTTGCGGGTTAAGCTAATATTTTAAAAACAAGAACTACTAACAAGGATTAAAATATCAAACAAGAACAGCCTAGGTCTTATAGCCTAGGCCCATATGATAAAGGTCACTTTCAACATGATTGACATGATTTTTCGACATTTCAGCCTATTCTCTGTTAGTAGCTAGTACATTCTACGTGTTTTATTATTTTCTCTCAGACCTACATGTAAAACGTTTTCAAAAATTTTAAAACTGCAATTTTCTTTCAGAGTAAATACTATTTTGCCCGGTTTTATAAACACGCCCATGGTCCAGACAATACCAGAGAAAGTTTTGCAGGGCATGATGAAACTGGTTCCCTTAGGAAGGATGGGAGATCCAATGGGTAAGGGAGGAATAGACTTGGCAGTCTTCATTTTCATAGATTTTTAAGAAACAAATTCTTTTTCAGAAGAAAAAAATTGTTGGTTCGCTAGTCTATTAGGTACTTTACACGCTGACTTTTCATTGGTTTTGGAAAAATAATGTCGTATGGTAAATAAATTCCTCTATTCATATACGTAATCCAAATTTGTGTATGACAAGATAAAAAAGTTGCGAAAATGATTTTCGATCGAGACAAGTAGTTACGCCCGTCCGTTTGGTACGTGACCCCGGATGAACTCTGGCCCTTCGGCCGACGGCACCTGGCGGCAGTACTACCCGTGGTACTTACTAATTGATCTCACGATTTTAATTTCGAATTTTAGAGAATTTTTTTTGTTTCTGAATTTTTTTTTTGATTCGCTTATTAAGTCTTACTAACGATCCATATGAAGTGGCTTTCGACTCCAAAACCAATGAAAAGTCACCGTGTATTACTTACCTCCTGATTTAGGATACAATGCTAGTTTTGTTACGTTTTATCAGATTCGATATTTTATTATCACAAAATCTGCAGTGCGTATGAATTATGAATCCGAAATTCCGTGACAATTCGCTACTTTACATCAACTCAAATTAGATGCTTTTTCTTAACGTCAAAACAAATATGTTCTATGGGATTTGTATTAAGGCCATACCCAAATTTTCCGGGGTCCAGTGGCACCGCCATTTGAAATAAATCATTTAAAAGGAAACGGAGATATCATTCAAAATTGTGTCTTGGTCAAGCCCTACATAACCCTTAAAACTATTTTATGAACTACTGTTTATAATTTAAAGTGCGAACGTGAAGCTTTTCTACGCACATTAGCTAAAAGTGGCCGTTTTTCGCAAATGTGCGTAGAAAAGCTTCACGTTCTCACTTGAAACTACAAAAAGTAGTTTAAAAAATACTTTGAATGGATATCTAGAACTTGACCAAGACACAATTTTAAATGATATCTCCGTTTCCTTTTAAATGATTTATTTTAAATGGCGGCGCCACTGGACCCCGGAAAATTTGGGTATGGCCTTAAATACTATATATATAAGACTAATGACGTCATAGTTTCGTGGGGTCAAGTCAAATAGTGCTCTGCAATAATAAATCAAAAATCAGTCGTCTTGACAGTCGGGATTTTTTTTAATTTGCATAGAAAATAAACTTGTGTCATTCCAATACAGGCAAGATGATGTTTGCCTATTTTGCTGTTTTGCCTCCTTCTAAATAAGTTTTGAATTTCTAATAAAAATTTATACTTACTTTTTTTATTCTTTCAGAGGTGGCTGAGCTAATAGCATTCCTGAGTTCAGACAAGAGTTCTTTTATCACAGGAGCGTCCATTGACATCACTGGTGGTTACTAAATTATTTTATAAATATTCGCTAATATATCGACGCTTTCTGACTTGAGGCTCTAAGTTCTTCTATGCAGTAGTCACATCTTTACTAGGTACGGGGTAAACTGAGCCTAAGGACGTTATTTCAAAGGACAAGCGTCGATAACTTAGCGAACATTAAGATTGACAAGAAATTGAGAATATGGATGTTGCGTAGTTTGTAAGAGAAACGGTGAATGGGGCCAGTAGTAGATGTACTTACAAGTTTTCTATCGCTCACTTAAGTTGTCTATTTGACATAAATAATTAAATATACTTTGTAAAGTCTAATCTAGTCCATAAGCTTAGTAGAATGATAATATAACATGTTATTACCATGCCTACCCCTCGCCTTATAAACAATTATTTCTCTTTCTTGTCACTAGATGGCGCTATAGGCAATAATTAAAACATTAAAATCTTTTTTACTATTATTTAAATAAAGTAGTACTCTAATAAAAAAATATGACATATTATATATAAAATGCGATACATATTTTTAAAGCATATACACATCGCACGACTTCCTTTGTCACTTTTTTGCTAGTCGTGTGCTGCCATCTCTGTGTGCCTACCCACAATTACCAGTTTTTTCTTCTTATGTGTCCTTCAACAGTTTCTTTGGCGTTGGGTATCTGTTACGTTCGTTGGTTATACATATATTTTATATCTTACATACACATATACAATTTTATAAAGTTTGCCTTATAATTCATGTAGAATGGTTGGGTATTACATGAATGCTGTTTGTTTTTAGTCTTCCCAAACCTGTGATATATTCCTTTCTTTTTAAAGAATTTATAAATCAGTTTTTGTATGACTTTTTACATCTTGGAATAAATGGAAGAATATTTTTGATATGGCATTTTATTTTTTTCATTTTCATAACCTAATTGTCAGTTCACACAGAGAGAAAAAATGCCCGAGCAATTTACTGACTCAATTGGGTATTTTCCTATACCAAAAAGAAATTATTTTGTACTGATAACAAAATAAAACGTCGCAAGATAATGTCACTTGTCTTTGAAAATATAAATTTATTATTGCAGAACAACTGATAATAAGAGCGCTATTTGACTCCAAAAAACTGTGACGTCATCTGCCTGTATTTCATACAAAATCCCATAGACACTGTTTTGACGTTAAGAAAAAAGTATCTGATTTGACTTGTTGGAAAATAGCATATTAAAAAATAAGACAGTATTACTATAACCTAAAATGTATATGTAAATGTATATATATATATATATCATAGCTGTGTGGCAGTCGTCAGCTATGTCAGATGCCTTCAGGCAGCCTGAAAAATCTGACACCAGTGTTGGCCGTTTACACCCATAGCTAAGAGCCATGTTGATCATGTCAGCTTTCAAACAAAAAATACCGCAGCATTTCGGTCTATTCGTTTAGGAGCTACTATGCCACAGACAGGCACACGTCAAACTTATAGCACCCTCTTTGCATGTAGGGTAAAAGTAAAATAAGGAATAAGATATAAAAACTTTAATTACTAACTCTTAGCTTTCTTATTAACACTTAGTTTATTCTTCTTGAGTTCGGCTTTATTCTTCTGCCTCTTATCCTTCATGAAGGTCCTGTATTCTGTCTTTCTTTTATCGTCTATGATCGCCTTGTATTTCTTCTTGTTGTACTTCTGGAACTCAGCGTCGGCCAGTAACTCGTCGACCATGGTCCTCTTTCTCTCCTTTCGGGTCAACCGCTCATTGACGTGGTCTAATGGTGAATCCATAATTTTACCGACCTGAACAAGAACAAAAATTTATTGCTTATATGTACAGTACATAATAAGGAAGTTTCCTGGGTCAAAAATAAATAATTTGGTACTGTTAAAATAATCTGGCGTGTGGTTTCCGGCCGAGTAGAATAGGACCACTGCAGGTTCTCCTGTAGATGTCGTAGAAGGCGACTTAGGAAATACAAGCTAAACAAAGTTTATAAACATCATGAGATCTCTCCAACCCATCTGCCTAGCGAGGAGAGAGTAGGCAAAATCCTTTGGCTGCTCTGGTAGTACAGAGAGGGTCGTGCTCCTGCAGTGGAGACAAAAAAGACCTGATGATGATGATTAATATAATAAGAAACATAGCAGTGAAGAATTTTTAGGCACACAAATAAATACTTATACATAGAAGAATATGACTTGAAAACAAAAAGAATACTGGATTTGTGTATTTAACCAGCCTAACCTACGCTAGACATGGGTACACACCAAAAAAGTTAAAAACAAAATATGTCCTGTCAACATGCAATGGAAAGGTTAAAACGAAGGAAAATACAAAAAATAAGAAATATAGATATTTGCATCAAAACTAAGTTAACAGATGCCCTCGAGCACTGCTTAAAACACAAATGGAAATGGGCTGGACATATAGCACGATGTAAAGACAAGAGATGGATTTTTATGATATATTATTTTATAATAGTTAATTAGCTCACTTAGATTTTTCCTTAATGAAGTACTCACAATATATTTTATAAAATAATTCTATATTTACCTGGAAATATTTAGGCAACACTTCCATATCATTCTTCTTGTAGAAGTGTTTGGGGTCCAAAGCAGCCCTCATCTTGAGGATCTGTAGGTCGTTCTTCAACTCTTCTGTCACCTCTGGGGCCGGCAGGTTGAACCAAGCAGGTCCCTTTGTCTTTTCTCTTTCTTTCTGTAATTTTTAAACAAATAAATGTATGCAAATTGATCATAAACCTTAGGATTCGAAACAAATTATATATTACACATTTTATTATGACCATTGACTAGATTATCTTAAAATAAAGAAAGAACACATATTTTTTCATTAACCCTTTGACCAGATATATGTGACAAACATTGTCGGGCCCATTCTGCGAAGGTCGGGTATTTGTGACAAAAAAAAAAATGCTGGTATGGCACATAACTTACATATCCATATCAGTTTTTGGTTGTAGATAGGTATGTTAAGATTTACTATGTTTCGCACTGGGGGCACTACAACTGATAGAAAGTCTCACGGTGAAAGGGTTAAGCTATGTAGTAATAATTCACAAAGATACAGAGCTTTGAAGTATCGGCGTGGGGTTGAGTTATGTCACCTTTGGTTAAAAATCATAGCTGATCGTGATGTCATGTACAATTTTAATGCACTATATCTTTGTCATTATTTTTTAATCAGAAAAGAAAAAATTTGTATACCATACTTTTTAATAAACTATCTAATGAGTCAAAAAAATATATATTTTTTCCACAACCCTTTTTTGGCTGCACAGATTTTTACTGTAGGTAGGTAGGATATTGAAATTGATATTATGCATACCTTTCTTAGTGCCTTTAGTTTCTTGTCACTAACATTATAACCTGGTAGACTATGTTCTTTCTCTATTCCGGGCTTCAAAACAGACTTTTGCATTTCCTTTTCTACATTCACAGACCCGAGTTTCGACTTCAAAGTCCCTGTTGCAACATCCAATTGCTCAAAATGAAACTGTCTTCTGTTATTACGTTTTCTTACTACAACTGAGTAGCCCCACTTCATTTCATCAAAGAATTCATCAAACAAATTGTCTATTTTCAATCCTTTTAATTTGATTTGTATTTCTTCGTCGGATTCTGCTTGCTTGTCCAATTGTTCCTTTTTCTTCTCAAATAAATCTAAGATTGCTTGGTGTTTGTTTTCATTTTCTATAATACAAAAAAATGAGAATTATTATGTTTATTGTAGCAAATTTATAAATAAATACCTTTATTTATAAATAAAGGTATTTATTTATAAATATATGTATGTACCTATTTCATTTAAAATAATTATTGTAAGTAAATATAATGCTTTGATATGTTTATATGTATAATTTAACTTTGATTTGATATAAAACATAAAAATAATGATGTGAAATAAAGATTTCGTGTCAATTATCAACAAAATTCTGGTAGTTACCTGTAAAAAATGGGTCCTGCTCATTCAACTCTTTTTTGAGGTTAAGATCATCGTCTCCCACTGTATCTATTATAAAATCCATCTTCATAAATATAACAATTTATACTGGTACTGGATATATTTGAAATATATTTTTGGTTAAAATTGTAATGCCTTTAAAATAATAATTGAAACGAAAATCACTTTACGTTTCACGCGTGTTGATATTTTGGATTCTACAGCCACACATGACTTTGACATATTACTATGACATGACAGTGACACCTAAAAGACATTCAATAGGATTTTTAGGCGTATTATGTAAGCAAAAGAATACACTTTGAAATGTCAAGTAAGATCGATATTCTTTGAAAATATTTTTCTATAGAAATAATATTAAATGTTGTATGTAATTAAATCGAAATTTTTATTATCGCTTTATCTAACAAACTACTGTAGGTAAAATAAAATAACAGCGAAAAAAATCTTAGATAACAGCTGACTTGTTACACGTACAGATAGCCAACGGTTGCGAAATCCTAAGGCCGCAAGCCCCTTTGGGTTTCGCAACCCATTGCTATAATCTACACTAATATTATAAAGAGGAAACAGTGGCGGATTTACCAGCAGGCTGAGTAGGCTGGAGCCTAGGGCGGCACATTTTAGGGGGCGGCAATATTGAATATTTCCCACCCCTCCCCTTCCGCGCACCCCTGAAAAGGTCCGGCATAATCAAGCGCTCCCAGGTTTTATTTTAAGTAATCAGGGCGTCGGACTGATGCGTACCTATTTCCACTTCTTCGCCACAGAAAAAGCTACACATGAAGGATCCGAAACAGGATGGGTAGGGGCGGCAAAATATAATTAGCCTACAGGCGGCAAATGTGTAGATCCACCACTGAGAGGAAAGATTTGTTTGTTTGTTTGTTTGTTTGTTTGTTTGTTTGATTGTATTGAATAGGCTCCGAAACTACTGGATCGATTTTAAAAATTCTTTCACTGTTGGATAGGTATGTTATCCCTGAGTAACATAGGCTATGTATGTACCACGGGCGAAGCCGGGATGGACTGCTAGTAATATAATAAAAAATATAATTACAAGATTTTATGCACTCGACTTTTAAAACCTGTGCAGTTATGGAAGTATTTTTGTTTTTTTAAATTTACTTTTTAACCCTTAGCCAGGCCTGGCGATTATTTTATCTTTATATACAGATAATGGTAGATTGGATGATAATAAAAAAACTAATTTCTTAATTTTTTTTTATTCTTACAATTTTCTATAAAAAAACCCTCTGGTCTGGATATAACCACTACCCATTTAAATATACATGATGTGAATTAGATCTGACCACTGCCCAGTTAGGTCACAACATGTAAGTATTGAAAAAATAAAGGTGAATCTACATATAAGCCTAATATTAAAAAGAGGAAAGATTTGTGTGTTTCTTTGTATAAAAATATTAATAAATATAAATGTCTCTGTGATGTAGTGGTTAAAAGACTCTGACACCAGGGTATCGGTTATTCTTCGATCCAAGCACCTATCTATCTACCATACAAACTATTTGATGTGTAAATATGGTTTTGCCTTTATTTATATGGATAAACGCTTGTAGGACAGTGGTTACATAATAACCACAATAAGTTTTTCCAGACAGGCAGAGGTCACATGTTGACCACAAACTTTCGGCGTAAATATTTCAAAGAAAAACAAATATCATGTAAAACCGAAACATATTACATATAATTCAACCTATCTGCTATTGTAAAAACACAAATAATATCACTTATCGGGATTTTTTCCGCCATAATACTAAAAAAACACTTCAATTTGCACAAAAATTCGCTGTTCGACCAATATTTTGACTTTGACAAGCGGAATGTCAAGTTTTTTTTTCTAGAGGCGTATTTTTTTTTTCGTTCAGAAATCAACTGTATCATAGACAATAGACGGATGACATTTTGCGGTTTCTAGCTAGCATCTGCTCGTCAGAAAAAAAATATTTCTGAGGTGGTTAGGTATGTGATCACTACCTGGCTAAGGGTTAATCGCTCTGACATTTAAGGCGAAGGTTACCTAGCAACAGCAGAACCTACAGCGACCATGACTCGATGAGACGGTTCAGAGACAAGAGCCCTCATACTCAACAGCCAGCGACAATAACGACAGTCCTTGAGACTCGAGAAGCCTTGAATAATTAATGCTGTAAAACGCAAGCTCAAGTATTGAGACGCGAAGTGCCCGGAAAAGGTTGGGTTTACAAGGTCAATCTCGCACCTTTTTTAATTTACGGCGACAGGTGTCGATATTGCTAATTTGTGGCCCGCGAATTCTGATTTGCTACTAAAGTTTTTATTTTTCCATTCACTACATAAAACTGTAATTTATTTCGTGTAGCTAATTATAAATAACAAACGCTTTATAAAATGGATTTGACGGAATTCGACAAAAATAAAAATTTATACAGGGTGGAATTAAATTCGTTGGCAATTTTCTAAGTATCTATATCCTTATATTTTCTTGCCAGTTCATAATTTATCCTAGATAATAGCAATTTCTTTAAATTACAAATCTTTACCGACATCTGACATGTGGTTTCAAAATTAGTAGTGCTTAAACTGTTAAACATGTAATGCATTCACGTTTTTGGTTAATGATCTAGATTAGTTCCTATATATTTTGTAAAATTTTATGAAATTGTATGTGATTGTTAACTGTTGTGTTTGCTGAATAAATTAAAAAAAAAATGAAACGTACACTACGTTTGTATGGGCTAGGGTAAGGGGATTCTTAAGTATTTAAAATGGAATAAAATACACTAAGTCGTGACTACTCGTGACCCTCTTGGCCTTTAAGAATACGCAACAAAGTAAGAAGGTATATTTATCTTTTTGAGAGACAGGTGAGAGGGGTGGCTTTGCCAAAGCCTTTGCAAACATTCCGGGAGACGAGAGATTGTCGACACAAACAGAAATTTACTGTAAGGAGATTGAGTACAGTTTCAATCAAGGAGAACAAACAAATAAACAAACTTTTTACTTGAAGGTACAACTTGACTATTTCCTTGGATCTTTTTGAAGGTTTGTAGTTTGACGACCTCCGTGACGTAGTGGTCACCATGCTAGTCCGCTACCCAGAGGTACCGAGTTCAATCAACAGTCAAGAAAAGTTGGATTTATTGTCCTAGGTCCTGTATGTCTATTTATATATGTTATAAAATGTAGTGTCGTTAAGTTAGTATCCTATAACACAAGTCTCGAACTTACTTTGGGGCTAGCTCAATCTGTGTGATTTGTTTCTAATAAATAAAAAAAAGGATTAAAAGGAAGAAGCTTTGTTTGTTGTAGATAGGCCAAAAAAATAACCCAAAAAGTAAATGATCAAATCAAATTTGTACTAGGGGTTACCGAAATGATGGAGTTGTACAGGAAAACTAGTGATTATTCTTTTAAATGAAGCCTTTTGTAAGAATGGGCAGTACTAACATCGAAAGTACCTAGATTGTTACCACTTTTTCTGTACGTGGGCTTAGGAAGCGGCAGTAAACTAAACTGTAAGTAAATGATCTACTAGGTGCTACCTAGTCGATAATTTCAGGTCAAAGCAGAAAACCAGCGCTTTACTTACTCCTGTAAGTAAAGGTTTACGCTGAGCTTTGACCTTTTGAATTGCTGCAACTCACACAGACTATTGTTGTATAATAAATTTATGTGTTTTTTGTGTGTTTATGTTTAGTTTAGCATGTGTGTGTTGAGAAATATTCAATAAAGATTATTCTTATTCTTATTCTTATTTTTACCTAAATATTACGAAATCGAAAGAAAAATTATCAAGCGATACAACTAGCAAGGATATTTAAATGATTTTTAATTTTTTGACTCTTGAAATTCATTGAATGTTTCAGAGATAGGAGAGTTTCAAAATATAAGAAGGTTACAGCACTGTGACGTCAGATTTTAACATTTCTTACGATTTTTTAACTTAAATAAAAGTTTTTAGGATTTTTTGCAAAACGCTACGACCCGCTACGACTTACTACAAAACGCTACGATATTCTACACACGCCCAACTTGCTACGAAAGTGTTTTATTTATATTCATAAAAGATCAACGAACGTTTGCACCTATTTTAGTTAGGGTATGTCTGATCTTGTTTCTTTAATGTATATTAGAGGAAATAGGGTCAAAAATATACTAAAATAGGTTTAGGAAACGTTTTATGATATTTAATGAATACGAGGATTGTGCATATAAGTAACTGGTAATATCATCAGCAAAAACCCTTTACTAAGCGTAATATGAGGTATAAAGCTGTCAAAGCAATAAGGGTAAATCCACCAAAGTATAATTGGTTTAAATTAATTTAACTTTTAGTCTAAATTAATTTAACTTTTTCTACATTACAGAGACCTCGAAAAGGGCTCGATGTGCCCTTGAACAGTGCTTTGATATCGACCGCGGGGTCGTACCATTGACCCACTTCTACGACAAACGTACGGGTTCGAAAACAATGCAATATTAATTTGTTTGTCGTACTGCCGCTATGTAAGAACTCTTTTAGTTTTATCTTACTTTTTCAGCATTATATGGAGTATAGACCTCAAAAACGGCTCGATGCGCCCTTGAGCACTGCCTTGATATCGACGGCGGGATCATACCATTGACCTACTTCTACGACAAACGTATGGGTTCGAAAAAAATGCAATATTTACTTGTTTGCCGTATTGCCGCTTTGTAGGAACTTTCTCAGTTATATCTTATTTTTTCAGAATTATATAGAGTATAGACCTCGAAAATGGTTCGATGCGCCCTTGAACAGTGCCTTGATATCGACTCTGTAGTCGAACTGTTGACCTACTTCTTTGACAAGCATATGGGTTAGAAAACAATGCAATATTAACTTGTTTGTCGTATTGCCGCTATGCAAGCTCGTGTTTAAGAACTTTGTAAGTTTTATCTTAATGTTTCAGCATTATATAGACCTCGAAAACGGCTCGATGCGCCCTTAAACAAAGTCTTGATATCGACCGCGAGGTCGTACCATTGACCTACTTCTACGACAAACGTACGTGTTCGAAAACAATGCAATAATGACTTGTTTGCCGAATTGCTGCTATAAATTTTCAGTTTTATCAAAAATTTTCAGCTTTATATGTATAGGGTATAAACCTCGAAATTGGCTCGATGCGCCCTTGAACACTGCCTTGATATCAACGGCGGGGTCGTACCATTGACCTACTTCTACGACGACATACAGGTTCGAAAACAATGCAATATTAACTTGTTTTCCGTATTATCACAATGCAAGCTCGTATTTAGGAACGTTTTCTGTTTCATCTTAATTTTCTGAGCATTTGAGGATTATATAGACCTCAAAAACGGCTCGATGCACCCTTGAACAATGCCTTAATATCAACCGCGGGGTTGTTCCATTGACCTACTTCTACGACAAACGTATGGGTTCGAAAAAAATGCAATATTAACTTGTTTGCCGTATTGCCACTATGTAGGAACTTTCTCAGTTTTATCTTACTTGTTCAGAATTATATAGAGTATGGACCTCGAAAACGGTTCGATGCGCCCTTGAACAGTGCCTTGATATCGACCCCATAGTCGAACTATTGACCCACTTCTTTGACAAACATATGGGTTAGAAAACAATGCAATATTAACTTGTTTGTCGTATTGCCGCTATGCAAGCTCGTGTTTAAGAACTTTGTCAGTTTTATCTTAATATTTCAGCATTATATAGACCTCGAAAACGGCTCGATGCGCCCTTGAATAAAGTCTTGATATGGACCGCGAGGTCGTGCCATTGACCTTCTTCTACGACGAACGTACGGGTTCGAAAACAATGCAATATTGACTTGTTTGCCGAATTGCTCGTATACATTTTCAGTTTTATCTAAATGTATCAGCATTATATAGGGTATAGACCTCGAAAACGGCTTGATGCGCCCTTGAACACTGCCTTGATATCGACGGTGGGGTCGTACCCTTGACCTACTTCTACGACAAACGTACGGGTTCGAAAACAATGCAATATTGACTTGTTTGCCGAATTGCTGCTATACATTTTCAGTTTTATCTAAATGTTTCCGCATTATATAGGATATAGACCTCGAAAACGGCTCGATGCGCCCTTGAACACTGCCTTGATTTCGACGGCGGGGTCGTACCATTGACCCACTTCTACGACAAACATACGGGTTCGAAAACAATGCAATATTAACTTGTTTGCCGTATTGCCGTTATGCAAGCGTGTGTTTTAGAATTTTAACAGTTTTATCCTGATTTTTCACCATTATATAGACCTCGAAAACGGCTTGATGCGCCCTTGAACACTGCCTTGATATCGACGACGGGGTCGTACCATTGACCCACTTCTTCGACAAACATACGGGTTCGAAAACAATGCAATATTCACTTGTTTGCCGTACTGCCGCTGCAAGCTTGTGTTTGAGATTGAATATTGGAGTTTCAGGGTTGGTGAGTTTTCTTGGGAATCAGATCTAGTTCGTGTGAGCACTAAATGAACGAAAAAATGAGTATAGTTTTTTTCTCCATTTGATAACGTATCTATTTTGAAAATAAACACGCTAATAATATTACGATCTAGCCTAAACTCAGACTAATGAGAAATTTTACATTCACCTAGTTTCATAAAATAAGTACTTATAAGAATGTGTCCACTTTTTTACTGTCTCTGTTAAGTGTTGGTGCTTCAGATACCGCTGTTAAAAATGTTTATAAACATATTGTTCATTTCCCGGCTAGGGTAAGTTGGAAAATGGCCTTTTTAAGTTATCACGGTCTTGGGTATTTATCTATATGTATAAGTATTTATTACAAGCTTTTATTTAACTTGCAATGTATGTTTGTTCGGGTGGAAATTTTTGAACTCAATTTTCAACCAGTTATCCTCAACCGATTTAGCTGAAATTTTGTATACTTGTGTAAGTCGGATGACAAGACAATATTATGAAGTCAATGAGCTGTTCTGATGATGGAGCCGGGAGATATTCACGGAACTCAGTTATAAAACAACATAACCTCATCGAGTAGGTCTCGTTTGATTTGTCGTGACGAGTACTTGGGAGACGATGCTTAGGGTCTGATCACGTAGACGGATGGTAGTCGATAGAACTCAGTTATAAAACGATCCAACACAATCGAGTTTGGGCTTATTTCTTTTGTCTTAATAATTACTTTGGCCACACAATAAAAGCTTGTACAAAAAATGAAATTTAAAAAAAAAAAACTTATATTTATACAAGTTTATTTGCTATAGCCAATTAAAAAAAACCCCGACGATACCATCTAGTGGTAAGTGGCGGAACTACATAATATATTGATATAGTAGCGCCATCAATAATTTGTCAGGTAAATTACAGGACCCCGAATTTGAAACGTTATCAGTGGTATCCCCCAGTAAGTTTTAAACGACTGAACTGATTTCAACAAACATGGCTAAAAGTCACCGCAAGGGTAATTGCTTTTAAGTAAAAAAATAATGCCACACGCAGACACATATCTTATAACTATTTTTTGTCGAGGGTTAATTAAAATTATACTATCGTTAAGCTCTTAGTACCTATCCAATAACACAAGTTAAAAAACTTACTTTAGGCCTAGCTGAATCTTTGTGATTACTTTATCTATCTTTTTATTTATTATCTTTACTTAGCCAAATGGATTTTCTGGGTGGATGATTTTTTTATAACGAAAAATAAAGTAGATATTTAGAATTGGCTTGTCAACTAATTTTGAAAAAAATTGATTTGAAAACCGTTTCGAGGAATAGCCTCTAGGAAAAGCTTTCGCTAATCAGATTTTAAAATAAGGACTTAAATAATGAAATATTTGCAAAAATCCCAATGACCTTCATTTTTAAGATCGTGACATCACTTCCTCAAATAAGCTTGATCTTAGCTTATTTGAGGAAGTGATGTCACGATGAAGATATTATTGAGTATAGTTGGTAATTTACACTTTCAGTACTGTACTTAAGTGCCATTTTTGAAACGCGGTGTCACCTAAACGAATGGTTTTCCATTAATTTATTGTATTGTCACTGTCACGATGGTAATTTAAAAAGGAGACATTGACAGTTGACAGATTGTTTTTTTAGTGCTGGCATGTGCAATGCAAGCCAACGAAAAATGTAAACTTCTATTGTTGTGTAATTTTTTTATTTAAATTACATTTTATAAATTGACTATTTTTTCGATTAACCTATAACCCTTTTTTTAATTTTTAGTCGACAAGCCAATTGCTGTGATTTAACAAAGCAGCTATATTCATTCAAATCTTTTTACTTGTTCAGATAGCACATGCAATTTGCATGGCTAGGTCTAGAGGGAAATCTAGACTCTTTTATAATGCCCTGCTTCCAGTGTAAAAATACCTTCTGCTCCGTTAGCAGCAACCTCTGGTGGTTTCAATTTCATTTGTATTTTAAAATGGCTGGCAATGGCGCTTGTTTATGTGTAAGCTTCCTCGATTAAATAAAATTTCGTTAGTTGGCTTGGTTGACTATTGTCTCGGTACAATGTGTAATAGTCAGCTTTGGCGAATAGTCCTGGTATTAACAAGTCGTCTTGGCCGACTAATTCGTGGTTTTTAGTCGATTTTTTTTACTTATATTGGTTTAATAGTCAGCTTGGTAGATTAATGAATGTGTTTGTCAACAAAAGCATTATTTAACTGTACGAAAAATGCAAGTCACATGAACTTGTCTTTTCTTCAAGTTTCCCGATAGCAATCGAGACTTATTTTAAATTGAGAACTTTGCTCGTTTCTTCAATTAAAGTAGCAACAAAAGAAATCATCTATATAAAAAAAAACGCAGGTCCATAAAGTGTCTTTACTCCTACAAGTTTCCCGCCACCAGGGTAACGAACTCTTGTTTGTGGCACCACTTCAAGTTTTCCACGCGATCAGAATAAAAGTGATTCTTTTTGAGACGTTTGGTCGTATATTATTTATTTATTTATTCAATTGTGTTACAAAACTTGTAAATGGTGGACTGGAATGGTGGACGAAAACATTGTTATTTGTAAATATCTGTTGCAAATGGTACTATGAATTAACTAAGTACGTTATTGGATAGGTAGGTATGCTACAAAATAAATTACCTTTTTTTTTCTGTCTGTTTTCTTACAAGCCATCGACGGCAATGAAACAGTGATAATAGTTGAAAGCAACAATCAAAATGAAAGTTTGATCAATTCGAAGTCAAGCGATAAAAAACCGCTTGACGACTTAAAACCATCAGCACACTAGACCAATTGTGTACTAATTTTAATTCATCGTGACATCGCAATCCACATGGAAAACAAAGTTCGTTAAACAAGAAATAAGTAAAAAATACTTTTAAAACACGTCAGCTTTTCAAACAAAAAAAAAAACGCAACATAATCGGTCAATATGTTTAGGAGCTATGCTACCAGACAGACGCACAGACACGTCAAACTTATATACCTCTCTTTTTGTGTCGGGAGTTAAAAAATAAAATATTTGTTTATGTTGCTGTAGAATAGGGGTGACGATAGAGTCCGAAAAGTATGATTGTAACTGTCCGTCTTTTAGATTATCCAAAAATAATGTATCCAATTTTTTCATATTTTACCAAAAAAGTAAAAATTCACAAATATACGTCATTCATCATAGTTTCTTGCGACGTCACCGCTAAGTTGAAATTGTACCAAGCCGTGACGTCAAGCAAAATTTAAGTGAGCTGTATCTTCGATTTTTTAAAGACAATAAAAATAAGTGTATCATGTTTTTTTATTATTTAAACGTTGGGCCAAATATTTTTTTCGTCTTTGCCAGAGATGTGGGACTAGAAGAAGTAGGTTTTTTAAACTAAGTAAATTGTATTATCATATGGATTGTACGTAATCAAAACGTTTTACGGTCGAAAAAACTGCTTTACGACCCGTTAAAGTAAATAAAATAAATAAAGAAATACCTATATAGGGTCAAATTACACTGATTGAGCTAGCCCTAAGGTAAGTTCGAGACTTGTGTTATAGGATACTAACTCAACGATACTATATTTTATAACAAATACATATATAGATAAACATCCAAGACCCAGGAAAAATTTAAAAAGGCCATTTTCCAACTTACCCTGGCTGGGGATCGAACCCAGGACCTCCGGGTTGGCGGTCAAGCGTGTTGACCATTACGCCATTGAGGTCGTCAAAAGGGATTATATTTATTTATAATGAGGGTGAAATGACAGCAGTCCGATCCGATGTCAGGACGAAAGACATTTCTACGACAATGTAAAACAGATTCATGTCAACAACATGTGTGTACATAACCTTATAACGGGGTACCTTTATAAATGCTTGTGTAAAATCGTTACATCTGACTAGTAAAGTTGTTAAATTAATTTACCAACTTCATGTTCTGAGGATCTATTTGGAAAGGTTTTACTAAAAAAACAAACACCTATAGAAACATTATAACAAAAAAATGACCTAAGATGCACAAGCCTAGCCTAAGCTTCTACGAGGATGATCCTCAATATGAACAACTATCTTTAAGGGACCAATGGTAGGATCTTAAAAAAAAACTTATTCATACAAATTGTTCGGTCAACTGAACGTGTACAAATGTACGTGAAAAAAATCATGCCATCTTTTGGGAATTGCCAACTTTACTCAAAGAATCTTTATCGTGACGTCACTTCCTCAAATAAGCTTGACCTTGCTTGAAAATGAAAGTCATTGGGATTTTTGCAAATATCTTAATAAGTAAGAACTTATTTTAAAATCTGATTAGAGGGATTTGCCAAATAGGTTTTTTTACATGACTTGATAAGCGTATTAGTTTTTTTAACTTATATTGCTATCATAACGAGTCTGGCGCCAGTGACTGGCTTGTCTACGTCTAAATATACGTATATTCCGTTACATTGCTCCCTTCAATATCGTCATCATAGCCATAAATAAGTTTGGGATTGCTCGCAAAGTTCCACTGAATGTGGGTAGATACCGCGTTTCCATTTCATTTCACTTTAATACATTTTCCCTAATTGCACTCTAGTGACTCTAGTTTGATTAATAACTTTGGTGTTGCCGGTTGTAAACTTATAAACATCTGTACTGAACCCAGAAGGGACGTGTGAAAATACTTTTACAAGCTGCAGTTAATATATTTTTTTCATCATCATCATCATCAGGTCCTTCTGTCTCCACTGCAGGAGCACGACCCTCTCTGGACCTCTGGACTGTTAGAGCCATACTTGGCCAGAGCAGCCAGAGGACTTGGCCTACATTCTCCACGCTGGCCAGACGGGTTGGAGAGGTCTCATGATGTTTATAAGCTTTGTTCAGCTTGTATTTCCTAAGTCGCCTTCTACAACACCCACGGGAGGACTTGGACTATTCTACTCTGCCGGAAACCACACAGCATATTTTTTTAAATCAGTCCTTTTATAGTTTGCATTATTACTATTTAAAAACTATGTTATTTTTTAAATTATAGTTGCTACTATCATAGCGAGTCTGGCGCCAACGACTGGCTACCTCAAATTCTGTTTCATTGCGTCCTTTAATACGACGTCACAGGCATAAATGAGTTTGGGATCACTCGCAAAGTTTCACTGAATGTAGCAGATACCACGTTTCCATTTCATTTCACTTTGATACGTGTTTCTCTAATTGCACTCTAGTTTGAGTAACAACTTTAGTGTTGCCGCTTGCTAACTAATACACTGTAACACTATTATTAGACTACTAATAAGTGGTGTTGGCCCAAACTAGGCTAGGACTCGTACCTCTAAGTTTGTACTCATGTACAGTCATTTTCAACTAAAGGTTAGCAAAGAAGTTAGTGACTCTCGCCAAAATACTTGTTAAACTTTAAATAAAGTAATCATCAAGCACGACCTTCTCTGAACTACCAGAGCTACATTTAGCCAGAGTGGCCAGAGGATTTGGCTTACACTCTCCACGCTGGCCAGACGGATCGCAGAGTCTTCATGGATGTTTGTCAGCTTTTATTAGCTTGTAATTCTTAAATTGCCTTCTACGACATCCAAGGGAAGACTTGAAATGGTCCTATTCTACCCACACGGCAATAAAAAAATGAAATAAAGTAATATGACATGTTATTTTATACAAAATCGGAGTATACCTAGGTTATTTTACTGTGTCTGTTTTTGTTTAATATTTTAAATAAAACAGAAAATAACACGAAAAAGATCAAATCAAATGAAAAATATTACGAAATCTTTTTTGAAAACAGCAAGGAAACGAAATTACAAACATTGTTATGAAGAAAAGTGGGATCGTGATTTGTTGTTATTGTGGCAACAGAAATACATAATTTGTGAAAAATTTAATTGTCTAGTTATCACGCTTCATGAGATACAGCCGGGTGACAGACAGACCGACAGCGGAGTCTTATTATTAGGGTCCCGTTCTTACCCTTTGGGCACGGAATCCCAAGAAGCAGACGGAGAAAACGTTTTACCACTCCTAAATGTTATATTTTAGTATGTTGTTGAGGCAATAAAAAACTAGGTTTATAAGTTTTGTTCAACTTATATTATTTATCTTGATATATGAATGGAAACGCACTTCTGAACAAAATGGTGGAACGAAGTTCGGCAAAGATTTATTGAATTTGCAAAATCTGATTTACCAACTTCTAGTAATCTAATACAACGGATATAGAATAGAATTAAAGTTGCACACAATTCTTGATTTAGGTTTATATTATCACTTCTTACACTATCACTTCATTATCCCCAACGGAACAGACTGAGGTAGCGCTGCATGACTATCGATAGTTGATCAAAGTTTTTATCGATTGTCAATAGTTTGCAATACTATTGATAAAAGGTAAAACTATCGATAGTATCGATACTGCAATTACTATTTTTATGAAAAACTATCGACAGCTAAATTTACTATCGATATTACAATAATATCGATATTATATCGATACAAATAGTACCTTTACTATCGATAATATTAATCAAAAACTAGTATATATGAATATAGTCCTATCGATAATGTTACTGTTTTCCGAGGTCACGATAGTATCGATAGACTATCGATATTTAATACTATTGGTTGCAACACTAGACTGAGGCTACGGCCGTAAAAGCCAAAGGCCACATTTAGCGCAATGCTTTATTCAATTTATTTAAGCATGTACTACTATAATGTACTTATTAGACAATTATACGGGAAGCAGCGTACTTAAATCCGCAATAATATCGATATATTTCAATACATACATATTGTTCACGCCTCTTCCACAAAAAACATCATTGCCAACGAAGTTTCGGTCTAGCGCTCATCGATCACCCAACTATCAACCCTTGCTACGATTACAGACCTCTTTCGTTTCTTCGTCATACTTTTTTTTCTCCTTTTTTAAGAACGTCTGGAATTATCTTAGCATATCGATTCTTGGTCCTTTAGTAAAAGGATATTTGCGTTTTAAATTCAGGGTTGGTGTATTCTTTATGGGGACTTTGCTTTCAGTTTCAGTGACTATGCTAGGGTTGCTATCTCCAATGAATGAATTTGGATGTTTATTCAAATTTTACTAACTTAATGCTTCTCGAAGGAAAGTTCCTTTAAATTTGTCTACTAATCTATCTACTGTTAAGCGGGAATTCATCGATTGGGATCATCTCTAACTTTCGATTGTATTTGTCACATCTCTATTGTTTAACTAGTATGCTTTGGGCCTCCTTGGCGCGCGGTTGTTCTCTTAGTGTAAAATAAATATATTTCTTTATAATCAGACAATATTTTTATTAGATTCAGAAGTGGGATCTATTTACCAGACTCCAGTGGAACTTAAGAACTTGAGTGTTGAATTGTGACAATTAAGTGAGATAGATACGGTTCGGAACAATTGTGTGATAACGTGTGACGCAATACGTCGCGTAACCAAATGCTCGGGAAAGTACCGGGGTTTCGGCCGTGTGTTACTGTCCGCCGCGCCACTGATCTGTGTTCACATTAAAGTAAATACTTGGAACTTCAGTGAGGCCGTTTCATATTACTGAAGATAAGGTGTTCGTTAAGTTTACAGAGCATTGGGACTCGTTTATTTTTAACTTTAAACATTTTAGACTAGTTTTACCTTTAATAAAGAACAGACTTTAATGAAAATAGACTTCTTTAGTGCTAAATTATTGGTTAGCTTTATATCGAATTGAGAGTTTTAGTAGTAATCTGTTAATTTGTGCGTAATTTTCTACCATCGATAATGGGTCGGTCAAAACATAAGAAGAGGTCTCGTAGTTCCTCCAGTTCATCTTTTTCCTCTGTGCGTGCTTGGAAAAAGTATAAGAAAGACTTAGAGCATAAAGACAGGCGTATAGAAGCTTTAGAAGGTTTGATAAAGGAATTACGAAGAACAAAAAGTTACCATGATGAACAGACTACGTCAACACCAATAGGGTCACCTGAAGTGTTGCCGTCGCTTGTGCCGACTGATGTGACAAGGCCAATAATCCGTTATGTCGGTCGAAATGACTTTGTCCCGGAATTCAATCCTCAAACTACCTCTGTCTCTGTGGAACATTGGGTTCGCAATTTGGAGAGTACGGCTAAAATGCATGGTTGGGACGAGCGTACCTTAATCTGTAATTGTACGTCTAAATTGACTGGGTACGCCAAAGGATGGTATGAGCAACAATCTTCGTATGAAATAAGTTGGAGTGAGTGGAAAGAAAAACTTATAAGAGCTTTCCCATTTACTAAAAACAAATTATCACAAATAAGGGAACTTGTCAACCGAGTGAAAAAGCCAGATGAAGACCCTATAGAGTTTTATTATAATAAACTGGGGATAGGAATGTCTTGTCAATTAGGTGACGAAGTTATAACCGAATCTATCATCGGAACGCTTGGCAACAAATTATTAGAGGTTGGTGCAAAATCAGCCGGATGCCGTGACACCAGCACCTTGCTGCGATATCTGGCTAGTGTTAACATTACAGATATTAGAACGAATCTTAATCAACCCGGAATTTTATCAAAAGCCGAATATGGGTCAAGTAAATTAACAGAATGTTACTCATGTGGTAAACCAGGTCATAAGGCGAGTAGGTGTCGCAAAAATAAGGACGGTAATAAAATGAATATAAAGTGCAATTTCTGCGAACGACTAGGCCACACTGAGTCCGAGTGTTACAAAAAGAAAAACCGGAAGTGCTTGCTTACGGAGCCTTAAAGCACAAGACATATAACTTCAAAACACGCTTGCCTACGGGGCCTACACAGCGTTGTATCAGTGCTTGCTTACGGAGCCTTACAGCACAAGACATATAACTTCAAAACACGCTTGCCTACGGGGCCTACACAGCGTTGTATCAGTGCTTGCTTACGGAGCCTCAAAGCACAAGACATATAACTTCAAAACACGCTTGCCTACGGGGCCTACACAGCGTTGTATTAGTGCTTGCTTACGGAGCCTTACAGCACAAGACATATAACTTCAAAACACGCTTGCCTACGGGGCCTACACAGCGTTGTATTAGTGCTTGCTTACGGAGCCTTACAGCACAAGACATATAACTTCAAAACACGCTTGCCTACGGGGCCTACACAGCGTTGTATCAGTGCTTGCTTACGGAGCCTTACAGCACAAGACATATTACTTTATTACACGCTTGCCTACGGGGCCTACACAGCGTTGAAACAGTGCTTGCTTACGGAGCCTTACAGCACAAGACATATAACTTCAAAACACGCTTGCCTACGGGGCCTACACAGCGTTGTATCAGTGCTTGCTTACGGAGCCTTACAGCACAAGACATATAACTTCAAAACACGCTTGCCTACGGGGCCTACACAGCGTTGTATCAGTGCTTGCTTACGGAGCCTCAAAGCACAAGACATATAACTTCAAAACACGCTTGCCTACGGGGCCTACACAGCGTTGTATCAGTGCTTGCTTACGGAGCCTTACAGCACAAGACATATTACTTTATTACACGCTTGCCTACGGGGCCTATACAGCGTTGAAACAGTGCTTGCTTACGGAGCCTTACAGCACAAGACATATTACTTTATTACACGCTTGCCTACGGGGCCTATACAGCGTTGAAACAGTGCTTGCTTACGGAGCCTTACAGCACAAGACATATTACTTTATTACACGCTTGCCTACGGGGCCTACATAGCGTTGTGTGTTTGCCCTTGGGGTCTAATAGCACCATTATACTCATATCACACATTATACGCTTGCAGCGAGGAGCGGCTGCAAAAAGTCCAGTGTACCTAGATTTATCGATTTATGAACAGCAGCATATTGATGACAGTACTTTACCATCAGACAGTGAAAATGAGGAGCAAGTACATGATCTTAAAAAAGAAATATTAGAATTAAAAGAGAAATTAAATTTAGCAAATCATAAAGTTATTGAATTAGAAACCGAAAATGACATCTTAAAAAATACTATCCTAGAACTAAAATCTAAAAAAAAAACGATCTTCACCTAAGAAAAATAAATCCTCACCTGCTCAAACTATAAAGAGAGTAGAAAAAAATGTGGGAAATAAAAATGTTATAGCAAAAAACAGCAACAATAATGACAAACTAGAAAATGAGAATCAGAAATCACATAAAAAAAAGGATTACAAAAATATGCATGATCAGCAGTAATAAAAATAACAAGATGCTATCCATAGCAGAAAACACGTTTGAAAATTGCAAGATTTGTCATTACTTAAAGCCAAATTGTGGAATAAATAGTTTGATCGAAAATTTAGACATTAAACTAAAGGACTACACTAGAAGAGATTTTTGTATTATTTTTATCGGAGAAGAGGATTTTAAAAAGACTAATAATTATTTTGACTTGGTATTAAACTTAAGGGAAACATTAAGATTGATAACTCATACTAACATTGTAATATGTTTGCCGACATTTGTTTGTAATAATCACTCGACGATATTCAACTGGAGGCTGGAATGTTTTAACAATTTATTATATCTGGATATTCATACACACAATTACGCCTATCTACTGGACTCAAACTTGAATCTATCCTATGATTATGACATGTTTTCCATACGCTATGGTACAATTAATAACAAAGGCATGAAAAAAATTTTTGAAGACATAGAACTACTATTTTTGGACATTTTAAGCTACGAGAATGACAATAATGAGAAGATAATAGATGAGTTTAATATAAATGTAAGCTCTGATTTTTTTCGAAAATAACTACTATAACACAAAGTTCACCATTTTACATCAAAACATTGCGGGGTTGATAAATAAATCAGACTTGTTATCTATACATGTACACGAACTAGCTGAAGAAAAAATTGACGTTGATGTGATATGTGTGTCAGAGCACTTTATAAAGTCTGGCGATGAAGACAGTCTGATCATACCTAACTATTTTACTGCGGCAATTTATACCAGACAGAAAAAACGCGGTGGGACATGTATTTTATTAAAAAACGGTATACTTTACAAAGAATTAAAATACATATCAACCCAATCTGTTCCGGGAGTCGTGGAGTGTTGTGCAGTGGAATTAACCCAGTACAAATTAATTCTCTTGTGCGTATACAGACCATCAACATCCAAGGACTTTGACACTTTCTATCATAAAATAGATTTAATATTAAAGATATTAGACAAGAATTGTTATAAAAAAATTGTAATGTGTGGAGATTTTAATATTGATATTTTAAGCAAAAATAAGTTATCTCAAGAGTTTGAATATTTTGTTAAGAGTTACAATCTAAAATTAGAATTAAGACAAGTGACTAGACCAAGTTCGGGAACCTGCCTGGACAATTTTGCACATAATTTAAAGATCAAATGCAAAAGTCAAGTAATTGAATTTGCATTATCGGATCACTCGGCTCAACTTATGGAGATACCAATTAATAAAATAAATAAAATAACTTGCTGGCGTGTAAAAATAAGGGATTTTTGTAATGATAATTTAAATATATTCAAAAATTACATTAAAAACTTTTCTTTTGCTGGTATTTATGATACAGAGGATCCGAATATTGCTTTTGACTACTTTTTAGAAAATTTTCAAATGATTTATAATCTCTGTTTCCCCTATAAATTAAAAACATATAAAAATACAAAAAGACTGAAATGGCTTTCCAAAGGAATCAAAGTTTGTTGTAGGAAAAAAAGACTACTACTATGGCAACATAGAAGAACGCCATCTAGACAAACAAAAGTTGCACTGACCAATTATTCTAAGACATTGAAAAAAATAATAAACATGACACAAAAGGCTCAAAACACATTTTATATTAACAATGCAAATAATAAATCAAAAGCAACGTGGCAAATAATAAATAATAAAAATAAAAATAAGGAATATATTACAAACATCAAACATGACGGAAAAATAATATCAGATCCTAAATTATTAGCTGACGCATTTAACTCACATTTCATTGATGAAATTGAAAATTCCTCAAATAAATTAAATGACAAAGTTGATTTATTTATCCAGCCACAATCGATGTTTTTGTTACCAATTTTGAATGAAGAAGTTATTGAAATTGTTAAATCATTAAAAAATACAAATAGTACTGGTAATGATGATATTTCTACAAAAGTTGTTAAGTTTGTGTGTGAAGATATTGCTCCACATATATGTCATTTAATAAATATGTGTATAAGTGCTGGTATTTACCCTGATGGATTAAAACATACAATCATAAAGCCACTTCATAAAAAAGGGGACAAACAAATCATGTCCAATTTTAGACAAATAGCGCTAGGATCGGTCTTTACAAAAATTTTTGAAAAATACCTTCACGACTCCATTTATAAATACTTGAAGAAATATAAAATTTTATGTGACGAACAAATGGGATTCAGAAAAAATAAAACAATTAGCATGGCAATGTATGATTTGCTCGACATTGTAATGAGATGTGTAGATATTCGGAAACCTGTTTGTGTAATGTATACCGACATGACGCAAGCATTTGATTATGTTTATCGAAAGAGATTACTGAACAAATTATATGCGTATGGAGTAAGAGGTAATGTGTTAAATTTAATAAAATCTTACCTAGATAACAGAAGTCAGCACGTAGAAATATCTAGTCTATGTGAGAAAACAAAACGAGAATTAAATCACAAGTCGCAATATAGAATAAATAATTTTGGTGTTCCGCAAGGAAGTGTATTGGGACCATTGCTGTTTCTTATTTATATTAATGATCTGCCTCAAAATGTCCGACAAAAAATGGTACTATTTGCAGATGATAGTACAGCAATAATTAGATGTGACGACCCACGTGGATATGAATCTGACATAAATAATACTTTGAATGACATTATAAAATGGTTGGACATAAATAATTTAAAAATTAATTTACAAAAAACTCATATTATGCATTTTTATAATAAAAAATTACCCCCTGTTCTTAATATAAACTACAATAATCAAAAAATAGAAGCAGTTCACACAACTAAATTCCTTGGCATCATGTTGGATAGCAATTTAACATGGACATCTCATGTTGAACAAATTTGTACAAAACTGAGCAAATCGGCCTACGCATTATTCAGGTTGTCAAAAAAAGTTAAATTAGACGTTACTTTAGTAGCTTATTATGGTTTAGTTACGCCCCAATTAAGTTATGGTGTAATTTTCTGGGGTAACTCGCAAGAAAGTGACAAAGTCTTTAAGGCTCAAAAAAAATGTATACGATCAATGTGTGGTTTAAAATCTAGAGATAGCTGCGTACCTTATTTTAAATCGTTAAAACTCTTAACACTGCCGTGTATGTATATAATGGAGGTATGCTTATTTGTCAAATCGAATCCACACTTGTTTCCCAAATTCATTGAAACAAGAATGAGGACAAATAACGTAAGGTCCCAATACGAACATGTGTTGGTAACGGGCGGATTCCATACTGCTTTGACGAAAAATAATGTAATTAGTATGGCTCCCATTATTTACAATAAATTACCAGATAATTTTAAGACTTTAGATCATAGGACATTTAAAAATAAATTAAAATTACTATTGACTAAGAAATGTTTCTACAGTGTAAAAGACTATTTAAAAGACAACTTGATTTATTTTTTTATTTTTTTATTATTATTATTGATTTAAAATTTTTATAATGTTATTTAATTACTCATTTAATTTGATTTATAATTATTGTTTTGCCTATAAATTTGACCATATATTATATTTATTGTATGTCCATCAAGGGCAGGTCACAGTGGCACATGTATATATTTTAAGATCCTTTTGTAACCTGTGTTTCCACAATAAAGATGTTTTGATTTGATTTGATTTGATTTGCTTTCGGAGCCTACATAGCGTTCGTAACAGTGCTTGCTCTTGGAGCCTTATAGCATTAATACAACACCAGCATTGAATTCTACTGCTGAGCATGGACTGAGGACAGCAACTATCGACAAAGAAGAGTTCGAGAATGATCTCAGCAGCTGTGCATGATGTTTTCCTTCGGGGACCGAAGGACTGCAGGACGGCCGAACTGTTAAGCGGGAATTCATCGATTGGGATCATCTCTAACTTTCGATTGTATTTGTCACATCTCTATTGTTTAACTAGTATGCTTTGGGCCTCCTTGGCGCGCGGTTGTTCTCTTAGTGTAAAATAAATATATTTCTTTATAATCAGACAATATTTTTATTACTACCTGGGTCCGTTGATCCAGGCAGGAAGTTCCAGATTCGAGGAAGAGGTCTTTAGACGAATCCGCCTCGGCTGGGCTGACATATGATAGCCCAGCGGATTAGCTCGTTGAAATGGCAGTGGGCGGGACACATAGCGCGACGAACCGATATCCGATGGGGCAAAAAGGATCTCGAATGGCGATCACGTACAGGCAAGCGAAGCGTAGGACATCCACCCACAAGGTGGTCGGACGACCTGACCAGGGTCGCTGGATGCAAGCTGCTCTAGATCGGTCATTTTGGAAATATTTGGGAGAGGCCTATGTCCAGCAGTGGACGTTATGCGGCTGAAATGATGATGACGATGAAGTCAAAGAACCAAAAAAATAATAATAATTAAATATAATCATTACCATTTTTTACGGCAAGCTTATTGGTGTTCATGAGGATTGGTTTTGGTTTACTCTTTGGGTTGTGGAGGTCAGACGGCAGTCGCTCTGTGTAAAAACCAGCAACCTCGCCAAATCTCTTTGGTTAGGTAGCGGACCCCGGGCTCTGAAGCATTACTGCTGACGATGCAACCGGGAAGATACGCTCGTATGATAATTGAGCCAAATAGCGCTCTTAAGAATCCCCTTACCGTAGATTTCTCCATATAAACGTAGTCTACGTTTTATTTTTAACACAAGTCATTTCGGTAAAAATTTGCAATTTTAAAGAAATTGCAATTATCTGGGGTTATAATTGGTTTCCACGGTAATATAAACTGGAAAGAAGATATAAGGATGTAAAAGATTCCCATGCTGATGGTCAAAAATGATATAACACACTATATTCTATTTTAAGTTCATATTTTGACTGTGAAAACTAGTTTTATATGCCTAGATATGTGCAATAAGTATCTTTGAAATTACAAAATTTTGCCGAAATCTGGCATAATGTTTCGAAATAAAACGTAGACTACGATCGTATGAAAAAGTGTAGTTTGGTCTGGGGTAAGGGGACTCTTAATATCAGCACGTAATCATCAATAGTAAGTTGTGACGTTATAATTATTTTTGTCCCAGGATTACAGGGACATCCCTATGTGCAAGAATTTGCCGAGCTCTTTTGTTGTGGCAATCTCAAGATTATGAAGTGCCCCGTGTGGGCAAACTTATGTAGGTATTTACTGAGGTTTTGATGTTTGGCTTTTAGTTTCACCACATTTTAACCGACCTTCAAAACGGGAGGTTATCAATTCATCGTTTTTTTTAAATGTATGATCAAATTATTCAAAGGCGCCTGAACAGATTTGGTAAAATATTTCAATTCTTAGGATAAACTTGCGAAGTGGTCCCATAGAAATTGAATCAATATCAGTTAGGGGTTAAGTCTAGGCTTTTTTTTTTTCAAAAATTTTATGTTGATATTTAAAAATAATTGTCCTAACTCTAGGTACTCGTTAAATCTCACTAGTGATATAGTTTTTACTTAAATTGTATAATTGATAAAAAAAATAAGAGTCAACCTCTACATATAATTTTATGGAATACGAAGTTATTTAGTTCAAACAGCAGGGTGATGGAGCAAGTTCAGTACATAATAATTAAGCTAAAAGTTACTTTTCTGTATGCCATTTAAATTTGAGAAATACCTAATTGCTTTACCTACTTACATTGGTTAAATTAGAACTTTTAATTTGTTTAGTATTTAGCCCAAAGTTATGCCAAATTCTAGAAATTATTACCACTTGACTGAATTACGTAATCTCATCAAAGGAAACGATTACAGAATATAATTCTCAAAATAAGGACTTAAGAAAAGCTACTTTGATCTAAAAATTAGGCTTATGAATTTGTAATAATTTGTAATTTCGTGAAAATATCAAGTCTGTTAATTTCAAACTTATCAGAATTCACAGCTGGACATTCTTTGTATTTATGTTGTTTTTCGGTTTTAACCCCTTGTAAGCCGGATTATCAGACACAATAGTTAAACAATGCATTATCGCGCAGATCTGCGCAATGGCATACAAGAGGTTAAACCCCCGACAAAAAAGAGGACGCTAATGTATGTCTGCCTGTCAGTCTGCGTCTGTGAGTTTACAGACAGACAGACGGACGGACAGACGGATAGCGGAGTCTTAGTAATAGTATCCCGTTTTTACCCTTTGGGTACGGAAGCCAAAAATTCTAAAAATAAAATTTTATCGACTACAGATTTTCGCTATTTGCATAAAACATGTGGCTTTCGGCTCGCGTTAAAACACAATCTTCCAGTTCCACCTTCACGTCGTTTCTCTTGTCCCTGAGGATCTCACGTTTTCGATAAGCGCTGGGATGCAGGGATCGGTGGCTCATGAAACTGGGAATTTAGGATCAATGCCACAATACAAGATCAAGTTCGTATGCGATACATACCTTTTTAAATGAATTACAATAATTGACCACGTGCGTGTCGGGCCACGCACAGTATAGGGTTCCGTAGTTGTGAATGCCAGCTTGCAGTCTAAAACGGCTAAGTATTGAATTTGTATGAAATTTTCCTTTTCGAGTACATTTTTTATGTTGATCACCTATAAATTTTTAATTTGTTAACTCTACTTAGCTGTGATAGTTTTCCTTTAAACTACATTATATATACTATAGCTGTGATTTTTTTCACGTGTCCATATATAACCGTTTAGCAGATAGATGGCGGGGACACCTGCCTCCAACAAAAATTTGCACTTTATACCCAAATATTTCAGAAACGGATCCCTAAATCGAAAAATGGTGTTCAAAAGCTCACAATGTTTTTGAAAGACCTATTTAACGATACCCCACACAATGTCGAAATTGTCGAAACACACACGAAATTGTCGAGAAAAAAAATATTCACTACCTCTTTACTTGTATGGCAGCTAATGTAAAAAATATTTTTCCAAATTTTATTTTACGACTTTTTCACCATGATTAATTTACATATCCATGCCAAATTACAGCCTTCTAGAACTTATAGTTTCTGAGTGGGACCGCGGCCGGACAGACAGACAGACAGACAGACAAACAGACATGGCGAAACTCTATGGGTTCCTTGTTTACTACGGAACCCTAAAAAAGGAGGAGATCATCAATTCGCGATCTATTTAGTTCTCCGTACCCAAAGGGTAAATACGGGACCCTATTACTAAAACCGCTGTCTGTCCATCCGTCTGTCCGTCTGTCTGTCACCAGGCTGTATCTTAAGAAGCGCGATAGCTAGACAGTTGAAATTTTCACAAGTCATGTATTTCTGTTGCCTCTGTAACAACAAATACTAAACACAAAAAAAAATATTTAAGGGGGGCTCCCATACAACAAACGCGATTTTTTATAGATAATGGTACGGAACCCTTAGTGCGCGAATCCGATTCGCACTTGGTCGGTTATATTGATTATTCGAAGATGCCTGGACCAATTTAGCAAATTATTTTTCTTTCAGATGGTATACTTCCGAAGTAGTCTACTAGAAATTTTATCAAAATCGATTGTGAAGATTGGGGAAGAAGTCGGTTGTTAGTTTTGGAAAATTATTAAGATTATTTTTATTCTTCTATATGCGGATTAAGAATACGTAGATTGCACTAACTGTATCTTTTTGCGCGCAGATCGTAAAAACCGATCAAGGGAATAGGCCGGAATCAGATCATGTTAAAATGCAATGTGATATATCTATATACGAGTAGTGAAACCTAGAAGGCCTAGACTTACTCTACTAATAGAACCATGTATGTGTATGTGTATCCTAAGTGCTAAACGCATATAATTTTATTGAAATTACTTGACCAAAGATTTTGCATGGTGAGTGAAATATCGGGAAAAAAAAATCGAGGATTATGTATTTCTGTTGCCGCAGTAACTCAATATCGTTCGGTAAGTATCCCATAACACAAGTCTCGAATACTTTGGGGCTAGCTTAATCTGTGTGATTTGTCCGTATATATCGATTTAGTACCAGGGCGACCGAGCTTTGCTCAGGTACATCTCAAACATTAACTAAATTTTTTTAAACTTGTCTAAAAACAATACAAAATAAAACATTATAGGTATATGTATAAACATGAACATAAAAAAAACAAAAGTAAGTCACCGAGTGGGATTTGAACCCGTAACAATCTTTCTAGCGGTCTGCATCTTAAACCGCTGAGCGAAACGGATAGCGGCCGGTGCGACGAGTTAGAGCTTTTTTCGAGATCACAGAAAATTATATATCTATATCTATACATATAATAAAACAGTAAAAAAAGTTTGTCTGTACATTAAATATATTTGCAAATAAAATATTGGGGGCGATGGAGACGTAGTAATAGAGTAAGAATTTAAAAAAAAATGTCTGTCTGTTTGTCTGTTTGTCTGTATGTCTGTTTGTCTGTTTGTCTGTTTGTCTGTTTGTCTGTTTGTACACGCTAATCTCCGGAAATACTGGACGGATTCGAATGAAACTTTTTTTGTTATATAGCTATTAAGCCTGGGCAACATATAGGGTATAAGTGATTTTGGAAAATGGAACGCCTGATGCAGAACCATAATGGTCCAGCTAAACTATAAGAGATATAAAAATGCCGCCTTAGTAAAAGTTGTTCAGCCTGATGAGCATTTTCCAGAGACATTAAAGGCCACGCGAACGAAGTCGCGGGCTTCGGCTAGTAAATAAATAAATATACAAGAATTGCTCGTTAAAAGGTATAAGATAAATAGGTAAGAAAACCCAATGCCTGCGTCTCAAACATTGTCTGGTGTAGTAGGATATGCCGTCTATCTATACATACATATAATAAAACAGTAAAAAAGTGTGTCTGTACATTAAATATATTTCCAAGGGGGCGATGATGGAGACAATGTAGTAATGGAGTAAGAATTTAAAAAATATGTCTGTCTGTTTGTCTGTGTGTCTGTTTGTACACGCTAATCTCCGGATATATTGGACGGATACGAGTAAAACTTTTTGTTATATTGCCGTTAAGCCTAGGCAACAATAGGGTATAAATGATTTTGAAAAATGGAACACCTGATGCAGAACTGTAATGGTCCAGCTAAACTATAGGAAATATAAAAATGACGCCTTAGCAAAAGTTGTTCAGCCTGAAGAGCATTTTCCAGAGATATAAAGTTCACGCGAACGAAGTCGCGGGCTTTAGCTGGTACAAAAATAAGATACTATCAGATATCAATAAGACATTGAGGTAAACAATGGAACCAATAATCAGATAAAACAAAGTGCTTCCAAATATTAAGGTCGATCCTCTTCGTTAACAACGTACTGAGGCACCCAGGTAGAAATATCAATGATGTTATTTTTCTTAAAGATATGTTACATTACAACTTTAAAAAAAAGTAGGTACTACCTACCCTACGCCTCACCGCTATGCGTTACCATCAAAATTCTTTATAATCATTGATCTTATTACATTGGTGTGTAGGAACTCCACCTGTCCTAGCTCAAGGTGTGTTCAAACATGAAATACATAGAGCAAGAGACTAAAAGAAGAAGATAATAAATTTATTTATTATACAATAGAACTGACACCAGAAATTACAAGTGCTGAGATGTAAAAGAAGAATGAGTCAGAATGATGAGCAAGGTGTGAGTGAGGCAGCCATGTGGTTTCCAGCAAAGTAGAATAGGACCACTCCAAGTCTTCCCGTGGATGTCGTAAAAGGCGACTTAGGAAATACAAGCTAAACAAAGCATATAAACATCAATAGAACCTCTCCAACCCGTCTGGCCAGCGTGGAGAGTGTAGGCCAAATCCTCTGGCTGCTCTGGCCAAGTATGGCTATCGTAGTACAGAGAGGATCTTGCTCCTGCAGTAGAGACTAAAAAGACCTGATAATTATGATGTGTCTGGATGAGCAATGGATGTGTCTGGAATTTAAAATTGAATTTAGAAATGAAATTTGAAAATAATAAAATAATAATGAAATGGAGGTGGGCAAGAATTTGAGGGATGGAGCTTATTGCAACATTGATACAGTTGTATTACATAATGTCCTTAGCGTTAGAATATCAGACGTTGCCTTCGTTGGGTATTGCAAAACGCATACCTACTGAAATTTTAAAATTTGCAGGTGAAGTTTATCTTTATATAGGATTTTTATAATATATATATTATAGGCCTGTTTCAGTGACTCGCTGCTGGGCAAAGGCCTCCACTTCTTCTTTTCAATCAGTCCTGTCGAGTGCAACAGTTTTCAAATATAAGACAGGTATGTATATTGTATAATACTGTGTATCAGATTGGATCAGTCTCTTAAATGTCATTAAACGACTTGTCTATAGATCTATGGATATCTTTGAATCTATGAATAGGGCTACATCTGTCAGTACCGAACAGCACTTTTCTATTCTGCTATCCTTTTCTATCGCTCAGAACCGCCATATGTTAGAGCGAAAGAGAGCGGTGGAACGCTTCAGCACCGGCGGTGCCAGAGCAGAAAAGGATACGACATAAAAATGTGCTGCTTCGTGCTGTCAGTTGTAGCTCAACCCTATAGGCTTCGAGGCCCACTTTCTTAACAAGATTTTGTTTAATAATTTATTTATATTGTTAGTAAAATAGTAGTAGCGATATTTGTTCAGTGTTTGTATAATATTATGCATGCTGTGTTCACATTGAAAAGACTTTCACTTTCACATGTTTCTATATATTTAAGATAGCTATCATAAAATGTTAATGGAATTGTCAGTTTTGTGAAACAAACAATTAATTAATTACAAAAAGGCTTGTGTTTTTGAAACAGATCTTATAACTTAACTAGGTAGGTATAGACCAAACGCGCCCCGGATAAGTGCGTATAGTGCGTAGTTATTGACGAAAAACTGACCAAAGGTCGAGATTTTTGCAGTTCTCCCCCCTCTCTTTTTGCACAGGGTCCTCGAGGTCCAAAACTTGACAAAATGTTATCTACCATCTCTGAACAACATCTCCAAGTTTCATTAAATTCCGACATTTTTCCACCAAACTCCACTTTTTGCGTCTTGTCGACTGGACTATTGGAACAGTATGATATGATACATCTACAGATTTTTTATCTATGCTTCTGATGTTTATCATATAATTCTGTTTTCCACATCAGACAATATCATTTCGTACCTCTGGCTTCGTAAATGTATCGCAATAAGTTAATAAGATTTTTTGGAATAAGTGCACAAATAGATTTATTACTTGTTTAAGCTGATGCTGCTGGGTTTTGTGTAGACTGTATATTTTAAATAGGCGCTGAATGGATGTATTTTTTTTTTTTGGTTAATTTACAACATAAATCAATGATGTCCGCGCAAGATCGTAGTTCTGTGTGTTAGTATGACGTTGTTTCCGGACGCTCCGCATCGCATCGCACCGTAATATTGGCAGGGACCCTAACACTGAGGTGTACCTAAGTTACATATAACATGCAAATATTTTAAAAGGGTAACTTCAGTTAATAATGAAGTACCTATTGAATAAAGGTTTCTTCATTCACTAATTGATAACTAATTGGTAAATAGTGAAAACTTGTATTGTTGTATATACTTAACTTGTAAACTTAAGGTATTTTTTTATGATGCCTTAAGACAACTCGAAAGAACTGGCTGGAGTGTTAGCTATTAACCAATTCCATAAGAGAGAGAGAGAGAGAGAGAGAGAGAGAGAGAGAGTTTGCGAGTTTCTTTATTTCCACACAACTATTCGAAATGGCTTAACAAATACGGATATAAAATATAGGGTATCGTTAGATTAGAATCTTTACATCATAATGGTAACAGGCAAAAATGACACAAGAAAAAAAAGTCCGTAAGGGCAGAAGTTTTTTTTTGAAACTCTTCAATTATTGTTTTTTATTTTATTTAACAAGTTTAAGCCAAATTTTGGTAAACAATAGATTTTTACATTTTTACAAAAGTTTCGGTTTCTACTTAGCTGAAACAGATACCGAAGCTTCGATTTTGGTTTCGGTGGAAAGACCGGTTTCGGTTGGTAAGTAGAAATTAGTAGTTTGTATGTAGGTCCCAATTAGGCGTCGTATCCATTTCGGTTGTTGGAGTAAATCCTATTGTAGTGGTGTTAGTTCCTCTTCATCAGAGATGTGATGCAGGATCCAGTCTTTGAAGTAGTACACTCGGCTGTAGACGTCAGGGTAGCCGCGTGCGCACGGCATGCCCCACGATACGATGCCTACGACTCTGTCTCCCTCCACCAGGGGGCCACCGGAATCACCCTGAAAATGAGTAGAATTTACGATAAATATATTTCATATTAGCCGAAGCATGCGACTTTGTCCGCGTGAACTTTATGTCTCCGGAAAATGCTCATCAGGCTGACCAAATTTTACTAAGGCGTCATTTATATATCTCTTACCGTCTTATTATAAAACGCAGACTAATTTTGTTACTAGGTTTAAACCATTATCCGACCAAGTCAAGTTGATATTTTCAGATAAGACAATGACTTAAAGTAGACATCTTCATGATTTGGTCGAATATTGGTCTAAACCTAGTAACAATGTTAGTCGGCGTTTTATAAGACGGACTAAGAATTTAGAATTTATAATAAGTTTTAAAGATTTTAGAATAAGTTTAGTTAGACCATTATAGTTTTCCATCAGGTGTTCCATTTTCCAAAATAATTTATACCCTTTATGTTGCCCAGGCTTAACAGCTACATAACAAAAAAAGTTTAATTCGAATCCGTCCAGTATTTCCGGAGATTAGCGTGTACAAACAGATTGACAGAAAGACATTTTAAAAAATATTACTCCTTTACTATGTCTCCATCGCCCCTTATATGTTTTTTTGGAAATATATTAATTGTATCCTGCATCCGTCCTGCATGCATCCTAGAGCCACCAGGCCTCAGCAGATCAGACGGTAAGAGACCAGACGGCCTAACGTTGGTATCGTGGAAGCATGGGAGATGCGTGATCTGGGATGCCACGTGCGTCAACACTGTGGCCGCCAGCCACCTCAGTCGTACTGCGGGTGCAGCAGCGGCCGCTGCCGAAGATGCAGCGGATAGGAAGCGGCTCAAATACGCAGCTATGGAGCCCCACTACTGTTTCGTGCCCATAGCTGTAGAGACCATGGGCTGTTGGGGCACGGACGCAAAGCGTCTTTTTAGGGAATTAGGGCACAGAATAGCTGAAAGAAATGGTGACTCTCGCTCTGGCTCGTTTTTGGTGCAAAGGATGGCCATTGCGATACAGCGTGGTAATGCAGCTAGCGTTTTGGGCACTTTTGCACCAGAAACGATTCAGGGCGGGTTTTAATTGTATTTATAAGTTGACATTATGTGTAGTAATAGTGACAATATGTAATGATTTGCAAAAAAAATATTTTAATTGTATAAACACACTTTTTTTTACTGATTTATAATATGTATAGTATAGCGGGGTCGTAGTGACGAAGGACTCTTCATACAAACAACGAGCCACTATTAATATTGTATATTTAGTAACAATGTTATATACATAAAACACAAGTAATATTTTCCAGCACAATGCGCGAGATGTTATTTATAATAATTATTTATGTAGTTGTGATTCGCAAGCTTCGTAGGCAGCCGCAGAGAAGATCCAGAAGTCTGTCGTAGAACGTCACTTTGTTTCTTCTTGTCACCGGGCGAAACTTCTTGTAGGTGGCCAGTGATTTCATAGCGAGCGGCTAGGCGCGCAAGAAGGTAAGTGTTTATGTCTGACTGTTGTGTTTATTTGTATGTGTAGTGGGATTTGTGATATACTAAATATATATGTAGGTATAGTAATATAGTAATTATATATAAATATTTTTATGATTATGTGGACACGCCACATCACTCCCCCCCTGAGGCCGTCCTAGGACGGACGATAGTGGGCCGGAGGCTTAACAATTCTTCCGGACCTTGTCCGGTGATAGTTACTTTCAGTGTCTTTCTCATTCATTTCTTTTTCAGGTATATTGTGCAAAGGATCTGGGCTATTGTTAACAAAGTAAGCTGGTTTTATTCTGTCGATGGATACTGTTTGCTCTTTGCCTTTTATTAATAATTTGTAAACTTTGTCTTTTCTTTCCAGAATCAGGTATGGTCCTGAATATGCTGGCTGGAGAGGAGGTTTGACGCTGTCGTCTCGAAGGTAAACGTGTGTTGCAGTTTTCAAATCTTTAAAAATGAAGATATTGTCACGAGAGTGGGTTGGGGATAGGAAAGGAAACACCAATCCTATGGAATAGTGCCTTTATTTACAACTCTAGGGTACTCACAGTTGTCACAGGTACGTACGCGGGAATGTCACTGTACTGTCACACACACGGAAACGTCACTGCACTGTCTTGCGCGTGGAAACGTCACTGCACTGTCACGCGCGGTAATGTCACTGCACTGTCACACGCATAAACGTCACTGCACTGTCACGCGCGGAAACGTCTCTCGCGCGTATTTACTGCACTGAACACTTCACTTCACTCACTATTACACTTTACTTTTTACTCACTACTTCCACTTTTACTTTTCTTCCTTTTTCTTCTTCCTTCTTCCTTCTTCGGATTTTACTTTCAAACTAAACTGGCGTAGGCCGCGCCTTGTTCCGCTTATATACCCCCCGGATGCGAACAATATCGCATCAAAGTTCTAAACTTAAGTCATAAATTTTCTTTTGTCTTCTTTTATTTCTGGCCCGTATTTTCATTCTAATGTAATCTAGAGTTATCTAGAAACTTCTTACAAAACTTCAAAAACACTATACGTGACTGTGATTTGAACCTGGGGTCTATGGATTCACAGTCCAACACCAAGACCGCTAGGCCAATCGTGTGCTGACGTGAGTGACGAAATTTCCCTTTAGATGAATTCTCCTAGTTTGAATTTGTGACGTTGACATTGTCATTATCACTTATCGTCCTACGCGACACTGCCCCCTTTCGAGACATGATCGTCCCGATCATTATTGCTTCCATGATAACGTGCCAATCGATCCACATGAACTATTTTGAGAGGACTGCGAGGATTACGCTGAATCCGGTAAGTCACATCGTTAATTCTGGTGACAATTTTGTAAGGTCCTTCCCAACTTGGTTGTAGCTTTGGAGATTTTCCTTTTCTCCTCACCGGATTATGAAGCCAAACCAGTGTTCCTTCCTCGAAGCTGAGGCCATTAGCTCTTCGATCGTAACGAGTCTTCATCCGTTCACTAGCTTTAAGCCCAGCCTCTCTAATCTGCTCATAGACGTCAACCATCTTAATCCGAAGGTCATTAGCGTAGTCGGTTATTTCTTTTGGGGTATCTGGTGGACAACTTGATAACAAATCAGCTGGCAATTTCAATTCTCTTCCAAAATTGGCATATGCTGGAGTAACTGTAGTGGTCTCATGCACCGCAGTCCTATAAGATAAGAGGAATAGCGCAATATACTCGTCCCAGTTTTTCTGATGGCTTTCTACTACTTTTGCCAGATGCCGTTCCAATGTTTGGTTAAACCTCTCAACCATTCCATCTGACTGCGGGTGATACGGCGTCGTCCGAGTCTTATGGATTCCCATGATTTCACAGACTTCTCGGAATACTTGTGACTCAAAGTTTCGTCCCTGATCACTGTGCATCTCCAATGGAACACCAAATCTACAGAATACTTCGTTCACAAGCTTTGTCGCTACTGTGGTAGCCTCCTGATTAGGTAGTGCAAATGCTTCAGGCCATTTCGTAAAGTAGTCCATAACTACCAAAATGTACCGGTTGCCAGCATTCGTAATCGGAAACGGTCCGGCTATGTCAAGAGCTACTCGTTCCCAAGGAGCCCCGACATTATACAACCTCATAGCTCCTCTGCTTCTAGTCTGTGGTCCCTTAACTGCCGCACAACTCTGACATTTACGGCACCAGTCTTCTACATCATCTCGGCAGTGTAACCAGTAGAAACGTTCTTTAATTTTTGTGAGAGTTCTTCTTATCCCCAGGTGTCCGCCGGAAGTACCATCATGGAAAGTTTTTAAAATCTCCCTTATCTTCTCTCTGGGGACGACCAATTGTAGATGGCAATCTTTACCTTGAGTACTTTCCCATTTTCGGTAGAGTAATCCATCGTGTAGCACCAGGCTATCCCATTGCGCCCAAAGACTCTTTGTAGCCGTACTGTATTTGGCCACTTCTGACCATTTTGGTTTAGTTCCACTTCGTAGCCAGTTCAATAGTGGTTGAAAGTCTTTATCATCTTCCTGAGCCTTTTTCATGGCGTCGTTAGTCCAATTTTCATCTACGGAATCAGTACGGATTAGCCGGATGTTTACTTTTTCCTTCTCTTCCTGCCGATTGCAATGCTTGCAGTCCTCCAGGCAAGGTCTTCGAGACAGAGCATCCGCATTGCCATGACTCTTCCCTCCTCGATGCTCAATTTCAAACTCATACTCTTGGAGTAGCTCAATCCACCTGGCCACCTGCCCTTCAGGATTTCTGAATTCCAATAACCATTTCAATGCAGCATGATCAGTCCTTACCAGAAATTTGCGGCCAAGCAAATATTTCTTAAAATGTTGCAATGTCTTTACCACAGCCAACAATTCTCTGCGAGTTACGCAGTAATTTCTCTCTGGCCTTGAAAGAGATTTGCTGAAGTAGGCGATTACTACTTCCTGATCTCCTCTTTGCTGAGATAGAACACCTCCAATACCGGTGTTACTTGCATCAGCGTCCACAATAAACTTGCCTTCTATGTCAGGATATCCGAGGATAGGGGTTTCACATAGACGCATTTTGAGGTCCTGAAAAGCTTGCTCACAATCTTCATCCCAAGAAAATGCTCGTTTCTCTTCTGTCAACCGATGTAATGGCTTCGCGATATCGGAAAATCCTCTTACGAATCTTCGATAGTAAGAGCATAGACCCAAGAATGCTCGCACCTGTGTCTTATCTGTTGGCGTTGGCCAATCTTTTACTGCACATATTTTAGATGGGTCAGTTGCAATACCTTGTTCCGAAATAACGTGTCCCAAGTAGTTGACCTGACGTTGGAAAAATGAACATTTCTTTGGACTAAGCTTCAAATTTGCACTCTGTAGTCTTGAAAGTTCTGTAGTTCAAGCTTTTTGAGATGATCATCGAAATCTCTCCCCATTATAATGATGTCATCTAAATAGACCAAACAGGTTTCTCCTAGCATACCTGCCAGCACATGTTCCATCAACCTTTCAAATGTTGCTGGCGCGTTACATAGTCCAAATGGCATAGTTTTGAACTGCCATAAACCCTTGCCGGTTGAAAACGCAGTCTTCTCTTTATCCTTAGGATCCAAATCTACTTGCCAATACCCACTTTTTAAATCAAGAGTAGAAAACCAAGTCATGCCACAAAGTGAATCCAAAGTGTCATTGATTCTAGGAAGTGGGTAACTGTCCTTTTTAGTTACATCGTTCAATCGCCGATAGTCTACACAGAACCTAGTCGATCCATCCTTCTTCTTTACTAACACAATCGGAGAGCACCATGGGCTTGATGAAGGTTCAATCACGCCGTTCTTCTTCATCTCTTGGATCATGTCGTCAACTTCCTGCTCACGGGCAAAAGGAACAGGTCTTGGTCTCTGCCGAATAGGTGTTGTATCCCCGGTATCAATTTTATGTTTTACTAAATCGGTTCGGCCAATATCTCCATCATTTTTAGAAAATAAATTGCTATATTTCAACAAGAAATTTCTTGCTTTTATTAATTGCAATTTGGTAAGACCCTTGCAACCCTCCAAAAGCTTTGCTACATTTTCTTCCCGATTCGTTATTTTTCGCTCTTGTCCCTCTTCACACTTTCTCAACCAGACTACTTCATCACAGTTCCCGATAACTGTTCCCTTTCGCAGTGTTTGCGCTACGTCATGAGGGTTGAGAACCGGTACCAACGCAACTTGGCCACTTCCCACTAAGGTTCTAGCCGGAATCCATGGTACGTCTGAGATTTCTCCATCTATAATGGCACATCTTCGTGGTGCGCTACCATTATTTGGCGGTAGTATAACAGGGACCGTCGTCTGGGATCTTGGGTTAAGGATAGTGTCCCTCAAACATAACACCTTACCAAAATTTCCTCCTTTCATCGGAATTTCATCATTGCCATGTTTTAGAACACCATTTTTCAAGTCAATATTGCACTGATGATTTTGTAGAAAGTCCAAACCTACAATGCAATCGTCGAAGATGCCTGCGACAATCACTCTTTGCCAATAAAGTGTTGCCCCGATCTTAATGGCTACAATTTTTTCTCCTTCGGATGGGATTCGTTGGCCGGTAGCAGTTGTTAACGTGATATTTTTATTTGCTTGTATATACCGACCTCCAATGTCCTTAAGTTTGCGATTACTGATGACTGTCCGTGAAGCTCCAGTGTCTAACGTCAATTGGCAAGGTTTCCCATTGATTAAACCGTCTATCACTAACGTATTTCCGTCGCTTGTCTGCTTCACAAGAATTTCAGGGGCTTTACTACTACCGGCCAGCGCCCACCCCGCAGCCCTGGCCTTCTCTAGTTTACCTGTGGCAGCTCCGACGTCGAAACTGCTGCATCCACCTGACGTCGGAAAGTTGAACGTTCACGTTTCGGGCAAGTGCTTCGAATATGGCCCCGTTCTCCACATTCATAGCACATTGGGTTGTAGGGTCGTCGTCTACTATTTTCTGTGACTACAACCTCCCGTAGCCTCAAAGCTCGTGAGTCATGACGCACCGCTTCTACTTCCAAGGCGTGAGCCACTGCTTCTTTCAAGGTGGTGTGGTGATCCAGTCGCACAGCTGCCCTGACTTCGGGATCTCTTATTCCGTCAATGAAAACCTGCAAGAGCATTTCCTCAACGACGGATGGCGATGATTGGTATGCCTTGCGCACCAGTCTCTCTACTTCAACAGACCACTGCTGTAAGGTCTCGCTAGCCCGCTGACAACGATCTTTGAGTTGCGCCCTGTATACATGCTCCAGGTGGCTGTCACCGTATCTGGCTTCCAGAGCGCCTATGAGTTCGTCGTAGGTGACCTCTTTCTTCCCAGCGCCGAGTGCTTCCAATACGGACAGAGCGTCATCTCGAAGTGCCAGGGTCAATGCAGACTGCGCCTCCTGCTCATCCCAATGACTGGCTTTTTTAATTGTCTCCAACTGCAATTTAAAAGCAGCCCAAGAGGATTTGCCGTCGTAGGGTGGCACCTTTAAATTTTTGGTAAAAGAAGCGACCACAGAGCTAGTGACAGGGCCGGACTCTTTGAGAAGTTTAACTTCCTTATCAAGCTGTTGAAGCGTCCCTTTTACTTCAGCAACTTCCTCTTTTACTTCGGTAACTTCCTCCTTTACTTCTGCAACTTCCTTCTCGAAGTCATCCATCCGGGCTGTGTTGGCCCGAACCGCGGCCAAAACATCTTTGGAAAAGGACTGAAGTTGCTCCTCCTGACGGCGTGCTTGCTCCTCCTGCAGCGCCCGTATTTGCTCCTCCTGGCGGCGTGCTTGCTCCTCCTGGCGGCGTGCTTGCTCCTCCTGCAGCGCCCGTATTTGCTCCTCCTGGCGGCGTGCTTGCTCCTCCTGCAGCGCCCGTATTTGCTCCTCCTGGCGGCGTGCTTGCTCCTCCTGCAGCGCCCGTATTTGCTCCTCCTGGCGGCGTGTTTGCTCCTCCTGGCGGTGTGCTTGTTCTTGCATCATGACAGTAATCTGCTGCAGGAACGCGTTCATTTCCAATGGAGCGGCTGGTGGGACGGCCGCTGATGTTGTTGCGGCTCCGCCAGAGTTGGACTCCTCGAGCGATTGTTCCTCTGCCGCTGCAGCTCCCGCTCGAGTGGTTACCCCTCTCTCATTTCTAGGCACGATCGGCATCTTTCCTATCCCACTTCTGACACCAATTGTCACGAGAGTGGGTTGGGGATAGGAAAGGAAACACCAATCCTATGGAATAGTGCCTTTATTTACAACTCTAGGGTACTCACAGTTGTCACAGGTACGTACGCGGGAATGTCACTGTACTGTCACACACACGGAAACGTCACTGCACTGTCTTGCGCGTGGAAACGTCACTGCACTGTCACGCGCGGTAATGTCACTGCACTGTCACACGCATAAACGTCACTGCACTGTCACGCGCGGAAACGTCTCTCGCGCGTATTTACTGCACTGAACACTTCACTTCACTCACTATTACACTTTACTTTTTACTCACTACTTCCACTTTTACTTTTCTTCCTTTTTCTTCTTCCTTCTTCCTTCTTCGGATTTTACTTTCAAACTAAACTGGCGTAGGCCGCGCCTTGTTCCGCTTATATACCCCCCGGATGCGAACAATATCGCATCAAAGTTCTAAACTTAAGTCATAAATTTTCTTTTGTCTTCTTTTATTTCTGGCCCGTATTTTCATTCTAATGTAATCTAGAGTTATCTAGAAACTTCTTACAAAACTTCAAAAACACTATACGTGACTGTGATTTGAACCTGGGGTCTATGGATTCACAGTCCAACACCAAGACCGCTAGGCCAATCGTGTGCTGACGTGAGTGACGAAATTTCCCTTTAGATGAATTCTCCTAGTTTGAATTTGTGACGTTGACATTGTCATTATCACTTATCGTCCTACGCGACAATATTTTTGTTGCAGTGACGTGATGCTGGTACTGGGCGGATATTTTCTATTATCGAGCGAAGTCGCGCGATGAAGTCAGTCACGTCAGTTGTTGTGACCGTGTTAGGGTTGAAGAATTCTCCAGGTAGCCTCAGTGTTTCTCCGTAAAGAAGTTCAGCGGGTGATGCTTGTAGGTCTTCTTTGATAGCGCTCCTTATGCCGAGCAGCACTAAGGGAAGTGATTCTGTCCAGCTAGCAGTATTGTGGCATGTTATTGCTGCTTTTAACTGCCGGTGCATTCGCTCGACCATGCCATTACAAGCGGGGTGGTATGCAGTGGTTCTTTTGTGATTGAATCCGGTTATATCTGACAGATATTTGAACAAAGCGGATTCAAACTGCCTTCCGCGGTCTGTTACGATCTCTGTTGGGCATCCAAAGCGGGAAATCCATCCTTGAAGCAGTGCTTTTCCAACAGTTTCTGCTGTAATATCGGCTATGGGGTAGGCTTCAGGCCATCTCGTAAATCTGTCCACAGCTGTCAAGCAGTATCGAAAACCATCTCATATGGGAAGGGGTCCAATGAGATCAATATGAACATTTTGAAATCTAGCTATAGGAAGATTGAATGTACTTAGAGGTGAAGAAGTATGCCGGGTGACTTTTGATGACTGACACGCGTGACATGCTTTTGACCATTCTCTGCAATCTTTTCTAATTCCAGGCCATACGAAACGTTGGGCGACCAAATTTGCAGAACTTTTAGCGCCAGGATGACTAAACGAGTGAAGGTTCTCGAAAACTTGTCTTCGGAAGTGTTGAGTAACGAAGGGTCTTTCGTTTCCGGTGCTAATGTCACAATAAATGGGCATGTTAGCTCCGTCCAAATTAACTTTCTTGAGTCGAAGCGCTGTAGATGAGTCTTTGAGAAGGTTCTGCAGTTCGTTGTCTGACGACTGAGATTTCGCTAAAGCTGTCAGGTCTATGGGTTGCGTAATTTCCGTTATTCTGGAGAGAGTATCAGCTACCACGTTATCTTTTCCAGATATATGTTGGATATCCGTAGTGAATTGGGCGATATAATCCAAATGCCTAAATTGCCGTGGTGAGCAGTTTTCTTTCTGGGACTTAAATGCAAAACAGATAGGTTTATGATCAGTATAGATCGTGAAGTGTCTGGCTTCTAGCATGTGACGAAAATGTTTGATGGCTTCATAGATGGCTAGTAATTCTCGATCGTATGGAGAGTACTTCTGTTGAGATGGGCTCAATTTACGAGAGAAGAAAGCTAACGGTTGCCAATCGCCGTCTTTTAGTTGCTGTAAAGCTGCTCCAATAGCCGTATCTGAAGCATCCGTTACTAGAGCTAATTTAACGCCTAAGTCTAGGTGAGCTAAGAGGGTTGCCTGGCAAAGACTTGTTTTGCACTCTTGAAATGCCTCCAGGAGCTTTCCAGAGATGGTAACGGGAGATGAGCCTTTGACTGAACCTGCCAACAAGGCGTTTAGAGGGGCTTGTATTTTTGCTGCACCTGGGATGAATCGGCGATAATAGTTGATCATCCCGAGGAATCTCCGTAGTTCTTTCACGTTCTTCGGGATTGGGAACTCCTTAATAGCCTGAGTCTTTGTATCGAGGGGCTTAATACCTTTTTCAGAAACATTGTAGCCTAAGAACTTGACTTCAGATGCTCCAAATACACATTTTGAAGTATTAATGACCATTCCAAATTCTTGGAGTTTGGTGAATATCTGCCGTAGGTGTTCCATGTGGCTCTCTTCGTCACGTGAGCAGATTAAAAAATCGTCCAAGTAACAGTAACAAAAATCAAGGCCTCTGGTCATCTCATCGACAAATCTTTGGAATGTTTGACCTGCGTTCCTCAATCCAAAAGTCATGTAATTGAATTCGAACATTCCAAAGGGCGTTGTGATGGCTGTTTTAGGGATATCATCAGGGCAGACTGGTATCTGATTGTAGGCTTTCACTAAATCTATTGTGCTGAAGACCTTACAGCCAGAAACATTATGTGTGAAATCCTGCACATGTCGTATAGGGTATCTATCTGGAATCGTGCGAGCGTTGAGCATCCTGTAGTCACCGCATGGTCGCCACCCGTTGTCTTTCTTTGGAGCTAGGTGCAGCGGCGAAGCCCAGGGACTCTCCGATGGACGAGCAGTTCCATTCTTCAACATTGCTTCAAATTCAGCTTTCGCTATTTTTAGTTTGTCCGGTGCCAATCTTCTCGGTGTGCACGAAATTGGCGGTCCTGGCGTTGTCCGAATGTGATGGACTGTTTGATGCCGTGGTATCCGCTGTGTGCCCGAGGGACGAGTTATTTCCGGGAAATCACTAAGTAGCTTGTGATACTTCGAGTCGCCGTATATAGTTTTCACTGACGAAATGCTAATAGTTGAAGTTGCTAGGGATGCTGCCGTTGACAATGTGGTTTTATTGTCAATTAGCCGACGATTACGACAGTCCACCATTAAATTGTAGAAGGAGAGGAAGTCGACTCCTATAATCGGTTTAGTGACGTCTGCCACTATGAATCGCCACGGAAAATCGCGTCGAAGACCGAGGTTTAAGTCCAGATGGATAATGCCATAAGTCTGGATAGGCGTCCCGTTTGCAGCAAAAAGTCCATACGAGGTTGGTTCTCGCCATTGATTAACTGCTGTACGAGGGTAGACACAGAGGTCGCTGCCTGTATCAACTAAGAACTGCATCTTAGTCCGTCTGTCCATTACAAACAAGCGACTGTACGACGTGGGGCAGTCATCTGTCGCCATTAATGACCGCCCTTGCAGTTTTCCGACTTCTCATAGTCACACGGCTGCTGACATGACTTAGCATTTTCACGGTATTTATAATGGTAGAAACAAATTGGGTACCTTCTATAATTTGACTGCGATCGAAGTCCACGTTGGTTGTTATCAGTCCTGGAAATCGACCTAGACCTGGAAGTTGACCTTCTGTCGTTACCGCCTCTAGAGGTAAGTGTCTCTATTTTGCGCGTCAGGTCCTCAATTTGCTTGGCCATTTTGGCTATCATAGGGTCGACTGATGTGCTAGCTGCTGCTACCTGAGGCTTCGATGGTACCAGTTCGTGAACTTTGTCTGCCAAGTCAGCGATAGATGAAAGGGGTGAGTCAGGTTGACATGCGATAACGGTTTGCAAATTCGCTGGCAGGCGGCTGGTCCAAATGGTTCGCAGGAAATCTTCTGGTACGTTGGGACCTGCTAAGCCTTGAATATGTCGCAAAAATGTGGAAGGGCGACGGTCTCCCAACTCTTCGTGCATGAGGAGCTGTTTGACCTCCTTTTCTCTGGATGCCGACAATCTTTTTATCAACTCTGATTTCAATTTTTCATACTTCCCTTTTGCAGGTGGCGATATTATTAATAAATAACTACTGCGTAAATGAAATTGACGTCATTAAAATCATTATTTGGTCCATTGTATAAAAATAGTATGTTTTTAATTTCATTCAGTTTGAACTAGTCAAAGTTTCTTAATTTTGTTACTCACTGACAGACCAATATCCAAGGCACTTTCAGCAGACCTTAAATGAAGGAAGAACTCAAATATTGCAATTTCGGTGTAGTTTTCTAGATATAAGCCAAGTCAATCTATTTATTTAAAAGACAACAGATTTTTAATATTGATAAAGATGTGTGTGGTGTGATTTGTTAGGTCAACCTATTACGTAATAACTTAATACAGAAGGTCCCTTAAGTAGGGACTGAATAAATTAACCGACTTAGTATTACACGCATGTCACAACTTTTTACGGTAGAAGAATTCAGTTGCGAGACTTTGTTTAAATGTAATTCTTTACTAAATAAATTTTCCTATCACACCTTTATACTTAATAAGGTAAACAGATCCTTGGGCCGTAAGACACAAAGGTGTTTAGTGTGATGTGGACAAATGGAATCAAAATATGTGATGGGTAGCTAACCGCATTACCTCGCATCTACATCGTCAGACACAGCATCAGATTATGGGTCTTATGGCTCTAGAGTATTGTCTATGCCGTCATTGATAAAGCTTGGTGTCAGATTTTTCAAGCCGCTTTATGGCATCTCACAGCTTGACGACTACCTTGATGACTGATGAGTGAGCCAGGACCAAAGTACAGATGAACTCGAGAAATGTTTATGCCAGTTGTGGTGCCATACATCCCATAGACCACAACGTGGTTCCTTAACACATTGCAGGACACTCAGCCAGACACAATTGAATTACGTCCACAGCCGTAAGTGTCCTGCAATGTGTTAATATGGTATGAAAGTGCTGATACGTAGCCAGGTCACCGAGCTCCATATATATAGAAATAGAGGTAAAGAAAAAATCGTTGCATGTAGAAACCATTGACTTGTAGACTCACATGGCAAGCACCCTCTCCAGACCTGGTCAGCGAGCAGATTTGAGACTCGAAGACCTCGTTGATTCCGATGAAGATGTTCTGGCACTGGCTGACGCTGACTGCGGTTAGGTTGATCACTTGCAAGCGGTCCGGAAGGTAGCCTGGGTACTGAAAGAAAAAAAACCATTTTAAAAAGCCATAATCTCGGTGTCAAACACAGCGCTTCGCTCAAAATCCAGCATTGCTGATGTCGGTCACAAAGCCGCTAAACTAAAGTGGGATTGGGCGGAGCACGTTTGCCGCATGCATCCTGATAGATGGGCCACTTTGGTAACAAGTGGACTCCCGAAGATGGTCGTAGGAAGAGAGGTAGGCCCCGGAGGCGTTGGTGTGTAAGTGGCATATGATCGAGATATTTGAAAGGAGACGGGGAGACTCTGCCCAGCAGTGGGACAGTATAGGTTAATGAAACAAAAAACCATACACAAAGAGCAAAGTACGCGCACTTCTAACCGGGGAATCAAAATAGCGATGGATTATGCTAGCCTCATATTAAACGATTTAGATTCTCGCTCATTTTCACAAGCTTTTATTTAGTTTCACCTGTCCCGTTGTCTGTCTGTCTGTCTGTCTGACTGTAATCAAATCTTGTAAGTTAAATTTGACCCACTTCCCGGTTTCTGATTGAGTTGAAATTTTTGCACGCAAACGAATCGCGTGACAATGCAATATTAGGATGACATGAAGCTGATATGATAATTCTTCTGTAATTTTTCTGCAAAAGAAATCGCGAAAAAAGATGCCACTGGGCATTATACACGCTGACTTTTCATTGGTTTTGGAAAAGAAAATGTCGTATAGTAAATAAATTACTCTATCTGTCTATATATTCGGCTTACATATATATATATGTAAGCCGAATTTGTGTATTACATAAGATGAAAAAGTTACAAAAATGATTTTCGATCGAGACCACGTAGTTGACAGGACACTTGCAACTAGCTAATTAGGTCTTATTAACGATTCTTATTAAGTGGCCTTCGGCTCCAAAACCAATAAAAAATCACCGTGTTTACATTGAAGAATAAAAGTTTTTTTTATACTTATCAACACTTTTACATTCCTACAATCATAAGGAGTAAAGCTATAATAGTTCACAGAGAGTATACCATCCCAACCTCGCTACTCTTAAATGATTAAATAGTACTCACAGAAAGCCTTCCCCATCCACTAAGCAACAAAGGTGCACCGGCGCCTGTATCGCGCTCTGGCAACCTAATAGGCTGCACTCTAGAGTTGAACTCGATGACGTCATAAGTCTTGATGACGCTGACGTCATTGGTGATCAGCTCGCTATCGTAGTCCTTGTGGATGATGATCTTCGCGACGGAGTAGGTGGTGCCGCCCGTGGAGAGGCTGTTTGTGCCGACCACGACTTTGACGTTAAGGCGGGATTGCCTGGAATCGTCATGGCAGTATTAAATGACTGGATCAAAAATAATAAATTCGGTGCAGTTTATAGAATAAAACGTCAGAAAATAGTGTTACTTTAGTTAGTGACATTATTTTAAATTTATTATTATATATTTGTGCTGTAATTTTATTGTTTTAATTTTTTGCGCCGCAACAATGTATCTGTTTATCCCTATTTTTTTGACTGAGAGAATGCTCTTAGTGCGAAGTCCGCCAATTGTAAACAAATTTAATTGTGGATCAATAAATTTTTACTAAATAAATAATTTATAATGCAGAAAACTGATATAAGAGCGCTATTTGACTTCAAAGCATGACGTCACACTTTCGTATTTCATACAAATCCTACACAAAATGTTTGTTTGGACGTTTAGAAAAAAGTGTCTGATTTGAGTTGTTGGCATCTAGCGTATTGATATGACAGTTATAACAGAGCCATACTTGGCCAGTGCAGCCAGAGTGGAGAGGTCTCGCTGATGTCTTATACCTGAAACTCTGGCAGTACAGAGAGGGCCATGTTCGTACTAACCATCTATACTAAACATATTTCAGTAGGGGGAGGGCCCCGTTAGGTATAGTCACATCATGTTCCTATAGTGGAGACAAAAATAACTGGCCAAATGCGAGTCGGGCTCGCGCATGAAGGGTTCCATTTCGTCATCGTCAACATCATCAGGTCTTTCTGTTTCCACTTCTTCTTCTTATCGTGTGTTTTAGTGACTAACACTGGTGTCAGAGTTTTTAAACCGCCTTAAAGGCCTCTGACATGGTTTTAGGTAACGACCAATGTCAAAGACAATGACCGGGGCTTAACGTGCCCTCCGAAGCACGGATCATCTTACTCAGACAATCAGGTGATCAGCCTACAATGTCCTAACCAAACTAGGACAACAACACAAAGTCGTTGCCCCCACCGGGAATCGAACCCGCGACCTCCGTGCATGAGCCGAACGCTCTAACCATTACACCACGGAGCAGTCTGTTTCCACTGTAAGAGCACGACCCTTTCTGTACTACCAGAGCCATACTTGGTGAATGCAGCCAGAGGACTTGACCTACACTCCACGCTGGCCAGAATGCTGGGCTGAACGACTTTTTCTTCTTCACTTCGCATGATCTTCTTGAGCATAAGAGATTAAGACCATGGGCACGTAATTCACCCTTTTCGACGTCAAGCCAGCATATGTATAAATAAAATGATAGGTAACGTTCTTTTTTTGTTGACACAAGGAGTCAAATAAGATAATCTCATTACATATTCAAACGTAGCTCCTTAGAAGACAAAGCATCTAAATCGGGAGTCGAGAGTCGGAAGGTACCCTCGTCCACAAGAGGTCCTATAAATAACTTGGTTGACCCAAGCTGGTTTTTATTATGGAATGTTATTCAGGAAATAAGAATTTATTGTAAGTACAAACTTATTTGTTTGTTTGATTTTTAACCCCTGACAAAAAGAGGGGTGTTATGAGTTTGTCGCTAATGCCTGTCTGTCTGTCTGTGGCGTCGTGATGGCGATTTCGATGTGGTTTTTTTAACGTAAAAACAATTTCCCTTGTGGTGGTTTATAATTACGTTTGATGAAAATCGGTTCAGCAATTTAAAAGTGATCGGGTTTTGTTTAATTTGCATGGTAAATAATAGAAAATGTTATGAAATCATCTGAAATTCAAATAAAAATCCAACCGGCTCAAAAACCCGAAAAAAGGTGATGGAAAACAAATCGGGAGGCTTTTTGCAAACAATGGAACCTAAATATATAATTGTACGTTTAAAATAAAAAATGCTTTCTTTTGTACTTAAAATGCTGAAAAATCTAAATTCTGCCCCTTAATCAATCGAACCTACATTTCAGCCGCACAACGTCCACTGCTGGACATAGGCCTCTCCCAAAGATTTCCAAAATGACTGATCTAGAGCGGCTTGCATCCAGCGCCTTCCAGCGACCATGGTCAGGTCGTCAGTTTATTTTTATTATTGTTGGTTAATAAATATATCTTATTACTTAGTTAATGTTAAGTAGAGCCATGTCTGTTCAATTAGTTTCTCTGAAAATCAGCGTCTTGGCCATTTTACCGGCATATTTTGTTAATTATAAGTGTTTTATGTTATATACTTTTTGTTGTTATTTACATATATGCTCTAAACAAAGATGTTTCTTTCTTTTTCTTTCTAAATAGCTAAGCTCTCGTTGCGCTAGCCGTTTATCTCGCCATCATTCCATTAATGTTACCAAAACGATGTTAAAATTTGTGTTGTATTTAGTTATGGATTCTCTAGATACTGTAATTGGTAAAAAACATTGTATTTCGTGTTACAATAAATAAATGAACAATTACGTCGAGCCTTAATATCGATCAACCATAATTTTTTGACCATAACGCTAAAAAATAAAACTTACCCATCCGTGCAATGCGCAGCAGTAAGCACCCACTGGTGGTTCAAGATGGAGCCTCCACAGAAATGGGAGTTGAACAGCGACCTCAAAGACACCTGGTATGGGATCCCGCCTTCGATGGCGTCCTGACCTCCCACGATCTTGGACTCGGCAAGCTTGAAGTCGTAGTAAGGGATTATCATGCCTACGAGTTAAAAATGAAGACAGATTGAGAGCAATATCAAAGTTTTAGTCATTTTAAGAAAATTTTCCATACAAACTTAGTCTACGTTTTGTTTTGAAACAAAATGTAAGAATTTGTATTTTAAAGAAATTACAATTATCTTAGTGTTATAATTGGTTTCCGACACTAGAATTATGAACTAGTAAGAAAATATAACGATGTAGAAGTTTCCTATACAGATGGTCAACAATGATATAACTCACTATATTCTACTTTCAGTTAAAAAAAATGCAAATCATGTTAACAGGCGATGCGGCTAGCAACTCATCACTGTATTGATTGCTTTTCTATCTTCTCGCCCACCATGACGCTAAAAGTGGCTTTTGGGTCTTGCGGCCCTGGGCTTTGCATAGAACCGCAAGACCCAAAATGCTCTGTCTGCCCCATTAGGGATAAAGACGTGATAGTATGTATGTATGTATTACAGCCGAAATCGGGCATGTCGTTTCGAAATATAACGTAGACTACGTTTGTATGAAAAAGTAGTTTAATCGAAGGTAAAGGGACTCTTAAAACCCGTCTATACATACAGTTTGTCCTGCCCAACGTTGGATTTGAAGGAGTGCACAAACTGAGAGAAGTAAAGAGAGAAATGGAGGGCGCAATGCTTGGTATCATGCTACAACGTACTAAAGTACAAGATGGTGGTACAACGGTCATAAACTCAAAGTGGAACTGGGCAGGGCTCCTGGCCTGACGGAGTGATGGCAGGTTGAGCAAGGCACTGACCGAATGGTGGCTCAGAATGGGTGACACAAACAAACTTATTCTTCTTATCGTGTGTGTTAGTGAATAACACTAGTGTCAGAGTTTTTAAACCGCCTTAAAGGCCTCTGACATGGTTTTAGGTAACGACCAATGTCAAAGACAGTGACCGGGACCGACGGCTTAACGTGCCCTCCGAAGCACGGATCATCACACTTATCAGACAACTAGGTGATCAGCCTACAATGTCCTAACCAAACTAGGACATCAACACAAAGTCGTTGCCTCCGCTGGGAATCGAACCCGCGACCTTCGGGTATGAGCCGAACGCTCTAACCACTACACCACGGAGGCAGTTTATTAATACAAACTTATTAATAAATATGTATATACACATAATAAAAAAAGCTTTTTCTTACCATGAATCCCAGCAAATGAAGAAAGTAACACAACGCTTATAAACTTAAACATATTTAATTAAATTATAAGAGACAATTAAATTCTAGAAGACAATAGCAGCCGCAGTAAACAGAAATATTGATTTAGATGCTTTTATAGCACATTAGCTCGTGTATGAGATATCTCGATGGAGATAAACACACTCAAGTCGATTGCTTTAGTTACACTCCATGTGAATAAACTATTAAATAGGTTTGAAATAGGTACGAGAGCAGTAAACATAGGCCATAAAATAAAGATGACCTCAACATCAAATTGATCTGGATAAGTTTTTATTTATAAACATAAAGATACTTAAATAACACAAATAAACTACAATTTTTATTTGGTCTGAGACTACAGGATGATTAATTTAAATAACTGAAAACTAAATATAACTTTAATCAAAAACTAAACTAGATATAAATACAATAAATAACACCAAATTATATGAAAATTGAGCCTAAATCGCTGCGCTCGCAGGGTAAGCCCAAGAAGCTGGCGGCATTTTTGCGTTGAATGCCTAAGCTCAGCTTGTCATTTATCCTATTAATGAAAACAAGCAATTCTCATAAATAGCGACTGAGCGCTTTTTAGTATTTACTTTTTTATGGAAAGTAGTCTAATATCATTACTTATAAGATTGGCTGCCTGGCTAAAGTGCGTGACTACTTACCAGTAAAAAATAAGGAGTTCCGTGTACGCTTCTCTGTAGAAAGACTCAGGGTTACTCGGACGGTAATGGAAAGAGCAATGTTAGGAATAATGATATTGCCCGGATCGTATGCGAAATGAAGTTATTCAAAGAGAACCAAAAGTCATGTACTTTGTTTATATAATAATAAGACAAAAATGGAAATGGACACATAGCAAGAATGGACTCGAGTCGGTGGATTTGGATAAAATTTCTATGGGACCACCTCGGAAGTGCGAATTCGAATAAAAAGGTCGGTCCACAATTGACGGAGAAATCAGTGAACGTATAATAACCCTTAGCCAGGCCTGGCGATTATTTTATCTTTATATACAGATAATGGTAGATTGGATGATAATAAAAAAACTAGTTTCTTAATTTTTTTTTATTCCTACAATTTCCTATAAAAAAACCCTCTGGTCTGGATATGACCACTGCCCATTTAAATATACATGATGTGGATTAGATCTGACCACTGCCCAGTTAGGTCACAACATGTAAGTATTGAAAAAATAAAGGTGAATCTACATATAAGCCTAATATTAAAAAGAGGAAAGATTTGTGTGTTTCTTTGTATAAAAATATTAATAAATATTAATGTCTCTGTGATGTAGTGGTTAAAAGACTCTGACACCAGGGTATCGGTTATTCTTCGATCCAAGAACCTATCTATCTACCATACAAACTATTTGATGTGTAAATATGGTTTTGCCTTTATTTATATGGATAAACGCTTGTAGAACAGTGGTTACATAATAACCACAATAAGTTTTTCCAGATAGGCAGAGGTCACATGTTGACCACAAACTTTCGGCGTAAATATTTCAAAGAAAAACAAATATCATGTAAAACCGAAACATATTACATATAATTCAACCTATCTGCTATTATAAAAACACAAATAATATCACTTACCGGGATTTTTTCCGCCATAATACTAAAAAAACACTTTCAATTTGCACAAAAATTCGCTGTTCGACCAATATTTTGACTTTGATAAGCGAAATGTCAAGTTTTTTTTTCTAGAGACGTATTTTTTTTTCGTTCAGAAATCAACTGTACCATAGACAATAGACGGATGACATTTTGCGGTTTCTAGCTAGCATCTGCTCGTCAGAAAAAAAATATTTCTGAGGTGGTTCGCTATGTGATCACTACCTGGCTAAGGGATAAAATATACAGTCGAACATAGAACCTCCTTCTGTTTTGAAGTCAGTTAAAAAGAAACGTGTCGGCAAAATGCTCCCGCGCTTGTGCCCGCCGACATGTCGGCAGCTTGCGCTCAGTCTTGACCGCCGACACTCAAGCTGAAGGGCAGTAAAAGTTCCAGTTGAGCCACCGACATTTTCCAACTTGCAATGAGTAAAGCCACTAACTAAGAGGGGGCCGTATGCAACCCTACCTCATCGAGTAGCAAAACTATTCCACAACTTTTTTAAATAATCACTTTTTTGCGGACTGTACAAAATGCTCCAGGTTATGCCCAGGCAACCCTGTACATTAAGACATATCTTTTTAACATGCAACACCCTACATATGTCACATTTTGCTACTCGATGAGGTAGGGTTGCATACGGTCGATATATGTCGGCGGGTTGGCGGCTTTGGTAAGTATAATGTTATACTAGTTGGTGCCCGCGACTTCGCCTGCGCAGGATTATCAATACCTTGATAAATTGTAGCCTATGTGTTACTCTGATGAAGCTATATTATTGTAAAGTTTCATTAAAATCCAGTCAGTAGTTTTTACGTGAAAGAGTAACAAACATCCATCCATACTTACAAACTTACTCGTTTATAATATAGGTAGGAGGTAGGATATAAGTAAAGCCAGGGCGGCGGATATTACAAAGGATAAGACAAGTTAAGTCCACTTGATTGGCCACTCAAAATTATTATCTTACCGAGATTTTGTATTGTTAATGTCTGGAGATATTTATTGAATACAACAACTAACTATTTAAACCCACTTCAATAAGTTTGTGATTAAGAAAATAAGCACTGTAGACATATATAATAATTTAACAACAACTATAAAAGTATTTTAAAGGATGATTCAGCCTATCATTTAAAAAAAATTTGGGAAAAAAAAAATTCGTACATAATCGAAGTAGTCATATCTAGTTACCATGAAGTGAATTTGTTTTTTAAATGTCTTCATGAATTCTTTAGAAAAGATTTCCAACGTATTTGTATTATTAAAAACTTTGGTCCAAGTCTGTCCGTTTCTGCAAGTTTCAAATAAATTATAGCGATATTGAAACAGTTTGCCAACTTGTCTTTTTAATCTTTTGACGAAGATATTCTTATAAAAGGAAAATATGTTCCAACAGGGTGCGTTGACCGGACAAGTTTGCATTGATATCATAATAAATAGATAACTAGTTTTTTTTTTAATAAACAAGTTTATTTGCTAGGCCAATTTAAAAACACCCCGATTTTCAAGCGTTCTCTCCCTCAAACTTTTGAATTGCTGAACCGATTTTCATCAAACATGGCTATAAGGACCACCGTAAGGAAACTTGCTTTCACGTAAAAAAGACGTAACGAAATCGGAACGCTTCAGCACGGCGGGTGCTGAAGCGTTCCGTCGTTCTCTCTCGCTCTGGCAAATGACGCTTCTGAACGACAGAAAACGATAGTAGCATAAAAAAGTCAACCTGTAAACAACATTGCAGTCATTCAGAAAATATTCTAAGTTGCAATAAGGTTATGCAATGGTTTCAACCATTAATTTATTCAGTTGAAATGCGCTCTTTAAGTAGTTTCAATTTATAATACCCCACTCGATATTGAAATGAAAAATTGTTTACTCGCGCTTTTTAGTATATTACATTTGTTATTTACATTTATTTTATAAAACTTGGAGCCTATGGCTCCCGAACAATAATAACGAATCGATTTACATTCATTTGTGAAAATTGGACAAGCGGTTCGGATGCTACGGTGGATTCATAAATATCCACATATTATACATACATATAACTAAATTTTTCACAAAAACACAACCGACTTTAATTTCTTTCAGGAGTTTCTTCCATATCTCCAAAGTGCTTTATCATGTCTTTACCAAATTATTATGGGACCAACTTGGGTATCAAGGCTTTCAAATAAAAAAAGAATCATCAAAATCGGTCCACGGCTTACAAAGATATCGCGTAACATACATACAAAAAAAAATTAAGTCGAATTGATAACCTCTTACTTTTTTGAAGTCAGTTAAAAATTACTACTTCTACTTCTACTTCAGTTAAAAATTACCTTCCGGGTTTGTTACCTACAGGTATTGACGTCATTGCTCGGTTGTAACAATCTGACCGCTTGTAAACAGTCTAGACTAAACCCTAAACTCAGACCTGTTTCAAATTCCGATCAGCGCTTATTGAGGTTCGGACAAAAATATCCACAGTTTGTTTCAAATAATTTGTTTTAGTTTGTGTTAGAAGAAGTTTATTAATTTATTATAAAACTTTTTGTTCCAAATTTCTTTCTATTCCTTAACTATTTTAACATGGTTTTACTCGAGTAGTGTAGTCGGAATAGGCCGACTATTTTGACCTGTTATATGTATAACTCAGATATATAAGTTTATATCTAAGTTATAATAAAATGACGTACTTATTTCTTGATAATAATTTTTTTGCACATAAAAAGCCGCCTTTATGTCGCTTAGGTTTTTTAATTATATCTTCATTAACAGGAACAACTTGATAGTAAGGGCTTTTAAATAATAATTTTCCAAAACTAAAAATTGACTTCACCCCCATACTACATAGCCGATTTTGATAAAATTTCTTTGGGACCAACAGACAAGTATGCCCATTCAAACAGAAAAAAAAGTTCTAATAAGTCCAGGCATTATCATATAATCGGTGAACAAACAAATAAAAATAAAAGATTCCAACGATTTGACAACCTCCTCTTATTTGACAGTGGGTTAAAAATATAACATAATTTTCCAAATTGGTTAAGGTCTTCGAGAAGAAGATTCCGACAAATCGAGAACATCCTTCTTTTTTGAAGTCGATTAAATAGTCTATTCAACACAGCTTTTATTTGTCAGTATGTGATTGAAATAAACGTAAAGATTTAAATTAAGTTTTTTGATCTTAATTTAATTCAACGAAAGTTAAAAAACTAAAATGTAAAATGCTAAGATAAAACAAGATTTTATAAGTTTGGAACTTTGCCAATTTAAAGTAAATCCTTTAAGGGATTATAAATTAATCTGTTCTATATCTGTCATTCAACTTTATCTATAAAGCGAGGACTATCTTTAAGGGCTTGATATCATCGGTCTTACAAATATTAATTGTAGTAAGTATAAGTAACTTATCTCGTTATGTGCCTATTTTTAGGTATGTACATATACCTACAAAAATAGGTATTATACTGATAATATTTTATTTCCTTACTACTCTACTAACTAACTCTACTAACTACAGTGGCGCAGCGACCCAAATCCATATTACATGGCGCCATTTCTTGCGGTTTTGTAAGCGTTGCTGCCATAGATGGCGCCATTTCTTGCGGCCTTGTAAGCATTGCTGTCAATGACAGCGCCATTTCTCGCGGGATTGTAAGCGTTGCTGCCAGATATGGCGCCATTACTCGCGATCTTGTAAGTATTGCTGTCAATGACGGCGCCATTTCTCGCGGTCTTGTAAGCGTTGCTGCCAGAGATGATAACATTACTTGCGGTCTTGTAAGCGTTGCTGCCAAAGAAGGTGCTATTTCTCGCGGTCTTGTAAGCGTTACTGCCAATAGCGGCGCCATATCTCGTTTTATTGTAAGCATTGCTGATAGAAATGGAGCTCGTACTCGTTACTCGTGGTCTTGTAAGCGTTGCTGCCAGATATGGCGCCATTACTCGCGATCTGTATTGCTGTCAATGACGGCGCCATTTCTCGCGGTCTTGTAAGCGTTGCTGCCAGAGATAGCACCGTTTCTTTTCGTGGTCTGGACGAAAACTTGCTAACTACTCGATTTTCAGTCTGGTTAGAGCTTTCAATCTCCATACATTTGGAGCAAATACACAAAAACATTTACTCACACAGGTAGGTAGGCTTATAGGCAAGTTTTGAGAGTTTCAGATCATCCACTACTTGGAAGATATTGGCTTGCAGGCACTTCGAACGAATGAATAACTGTTAAAAGTACTCGCACTTTAAGATAGTTTAGAGTGCCAATTGAACCCATGCTAATAACACTTCCAAATGTAACTTTCATAGAATAGTCATTGTGTTGAATTTGCTTGTAACATCATTTAAACATGTCATGGTCACATCATATTCTCATTACTTGATTAATTGAATTCTTTATGAATCTTATTTCAAACGACCATAGAGTTCAAATTGCATTGATGAAAATATAGTAGAATTCAGTTGCAATTGCTAATTTATAGTCAAGTGGTGCTCGAGTCGTCAATGTTGACAGTGTTATTGGTCGGTGATACGTTTGAATAACATAGACAAGTAGGTATTGGCATACAATTTTCATTCTCATACGACTCCTGTACCTTTTTTTCAATTAAATTCTCTGTGTTACCTAAAGATCGACTGGTAGACAACGCTTTTAGCGTTATTTCGCTTATTGTTTCCGTACAATTTTGATGAACAATAAAGATTAGGTAAATAAATAATAAAATTTTCTAAGACACGTAGTGATGTGCAAGACTCGAGTCCTCGAGTTCTAATTTTGAAGAATCGAGTCGGTTTTGCGGGGTCTATGGTCTCAGTAAGCTTGGAGTTTCAAAGCTAGGTGAGCGCGAGTTCTCTAAGCAACGACTTTAAAGGAGTTCGAATCTTAAAATGGACGTGAGCTCTGTAGTTAGTTATCCAAAGTATGCAAACATTATTTTAACTACTAACTATTTTACTTCTTATTGACAGATCAGTTTTTTTTGAATAAAAATCATTGCTTTAAAACACGCGGGCGCAGAAAAGGGCTCGGGTGCAGAAAGAGACTCGTGCTCTAATCTCACGCTCCAAGGCTCACTTAGGTAAATACGCAGTCGTCGAGCCTTCCTTAAAGAGTCGAGCTCTGTAAACGACTCCAAGTCCTAAGTAACTCGGAGGGCTCGGTTCTTGTACATCACTAAATATACGTGTGTATGAATGTTGAATGTTTGTTTAAAAATTTTTCTCAAATGTAACAAGCTACACAGCTGTGGTTTCGTTTTAAACCTCAAAGTGTCCCCGAAAAGGCACGAAAACTTCCAGCAGAGAGCGCCAGAAGCGTTTTAATTATGAATAAATAAATATTCATGACAGCGACGCCACTTGACGGACTTTTAACAGCGGAGGAAAAAAACTGGAACCTTAGTAGGTTTTCTGAATTATTTAGATTGCGTGTTTTTAGAATGATCGAATTTTTTATCGAGTGACTCACTACTCTATACTCGCAAACATTTTATGATGTCGGCTACCCTTTGCCGGATTAGACATAAGTTTATTAAAATTCTATATTAAAATATAAGAAATACATACCAAACATACATCTATACATATAAAAAAGTAAAAAAATGTGTCTGTACATTAAATAAAATAAATTTCCAATAAAAAATTAGGGCCGATGCAGAAATAGTAATACAGTAAGAATTTAAATAAAAAAAGGACTGCTTGTCTTTTTGCACACGCTAATATCCGGAAATCTGGACAAATTCGAATAAAACTTTTTTTGTTAGATAGCTGTTAAGCCTAAACAACATATAGGGTATAATTGATTTTGGAAAATGGAAAACCTGATGCAAATATAAAATATAAAAATGACGCCTTAGAAAAAGTTGTTCAGCCTGATAAGCATTTTCCGAAGACTTAAAGTCCACGCGAACGAAGTCGCGGCCTTCGGCTAGTACGTAGATAAAACATACATACTTCCTTTCAAGTTGGAAACTTAACTAGTGTACTAAATACTTTATACCTCAGCAAACTTGAAATTGGTTTTACTTTTATATGTAATGTAATAATTTTTAACGCGCAGGTGAAAATCTAATTTGTATGAAAAAGAAAATTATATGCAGGTGTGCAGTTTATTTTCTCTCTGCTGTCTAGTCTCAAAACAAATTACCTAGCACATAAAATATTTATGTTTACAACTGACTAGAAAATAACTTTATATTTTATGACCCGTCTGGTGTAGAGCACCGGCGACATAAACTAGAACCCATAGGCACAGAATTAATAATAGTACTACATACAGAACGGAAAGTCGCACCGTCCCCCGCAATCTGGCGTTCCCGCAACCCCTCCCCCGCTTTTCGGCCTTGTAAGTGCCTATAAAACAGGGTTGTTGCTATTCGCACGTTGACGATACGCGAGTCACGTAGGATTATTGAATCATAATGGTGACAAATTGCACACATAATCATTGTTTATCCATGAAAAACAATAAAGAACGATAATGTTATAGATTTGAGTGATGAAAACAGGTAAGCAAAGCAAGAAAAATTCTGTGGTGGCGACCCTGATTGTTTAACTCACACATTTGATGTGTGCACAGATATATAGTATCGTTTGTAGTAGTACTAGGTATATTTGTTACTTCGTTTCTATGAAGTGCCATACCTGTGCCATACGCCCGAGCAACTCTTCTCAAACGAATCCGTCAAACTTGTATGACGTTACATCCCTTGCGATTATAAAAAATTCACGCAGCACATTTCTTTCTTGTAAGTACCTTCTATCGATGAATGGATGCCGAAAATAGCGTTGTGATGGAAACCTTTTGCTGTCAATAACAGGCATATATGGAGCGAATTGGTGCGTAGTAAATCACACCAAACATCATTTTGAATGGAATACCGCAAAGAATCCTTATGACTGAGCACGGAACGACGCAATATTAAACATTTGAAATGAATTATTTTCGCAAATCAAATTGCTTTTTATGAGTCGGTTATTTCGCGGATGATTATATTTAGCTGTAATATCTGTTTCCCTAAGGCCCAACGCAGACGACAGACTAGACCGCGCCGCACTTTTAGTCTGTGAAAATAGAACCTATGGAATTACATGCAGTAACCCACACGACGCACAAAAAGTGCGGCGCACAAAAAATCCGTGTAATTTTGGCAGACCGCGCCGCGCCGCGCCGCGCCACACCGCACAAAAAGTGTGCGAAAAAAATACAACGTATGCTTCAATTCGCGCTAACACAGACGTCGCGCACTTTAGTCTGTGACCTTCACTCGGCTAGTGGTGGACGTGACGTGCGCGGTATTACAGCATGGCGCTAGAGATAGATGTACCGATGTTAATTCATGAAATACAAAACAGACCTGCAATTTATGATACTTCAAAATCCGAGTATCATGCCTAGTATAACCTTTCTTCTGGACCAATGCACTTTCTCATTATTGTTTCCGAATGTGTCAAAGTTGGTCTTAAAATGAATAGCAACTCATTAAAAGTATTAATAGAAATTTTATAAAATTTGAAAAAATTGTCCGGATATTGTTTTTGGAACTGCATGTTTCATATGGAATTGTCCTTTTAGTAATCTCTCCGAAAGTATAGGATGTACCCAAAATTTTCTATTTCTTCTTCTTTTTCTGTACTTCAAGTATAAAATAATACATCACAATCTTTGCACTTCCATGGCGTGTAAAACTGTACGTGTCCCGTCCCTACAGTTCTGCCGACAGAATGATTCAAAATGTGCGTCGTGTGTGTTGAGTCCGTGAACAATCCGCGAAAGACTTTTTGCGCGCCACGCAGACTATTTGTGCGCCGCAGACTCGATCGGACAAAAAGTCTGTCGTCTGTGTTGGGCCTAAAGTGTAAGATTGTAATTCCAGTGATTTTTAAAACTAAATCAGTGTGTGTTCCTTGGGGAAAGTTTTTTTATGTCATGGACTAAATCCACGCTTACAATAGTTTTGGTATATTTAGACATTTACATACTTACCTTGGTCAGGCCTGTGTCGCTCTCCGTTTAGGTATCGAAAATATATTACTATGCGCGCGGCGACCATCCCGAAGTGGTAAATTTAGTGACATGAATCGTATGTCTGGAATAATAAGAATGAAATTCGCTTGCACTTCTAGGCATCTAAACGAAAAGGTGCCGAGTTCTTACGACTTTGAGTACATATTTCTTTGAATTCCTTTGCGAGTAAGACTTTGGTGTTGAATGTAGCTATCTCAGAAAAGTCTGTCGTGTCGAAAAGAACAAAATGTTTGGAGTGCGGGTAACCAATGAAATTGACACTTTGCACTAAGTCAGCATTTTAACGGTGGCCTTGTCGGTTTGTTGACCCAGCTATTCTCACTGAATTTTCACAAGAAAACCATTTGTTTGGTAACAAAATTACTTAGTATTATAATTTACCGAAATAGAGTGGTTTACACATAAGTACTTTTAAAACTAATAAAGGATGTATTTTATTCAGTTTGTTTATACTTTAACTACAAATGAAGTTAATGCTACTGATTACATTTTCGAAGAAAAAATGCAATGGAGGGGCATACCCATAATAAATCGAACCACGGGCTATACTCCCTTTCGTCCCTTCTACGTTGTATATGATGATATTACGAAATTGACAAGCGAAGTAAAATAGCTGTCAGACAAGAGAGACAAATTGAATAATAATATTCATATTCCATCAAATATAAGTTCTCCGCACCGACAAGAGCAATAATGATGGACACGAATAAAAATATTCCGATAGTAATTTTTTTCCTGTTTTGTCAAATTATTTTTGGAATAAACAAGAAATTATTCTGAACTTTTTTTTTGCGCACTGAAAAATACATCGTTTGATGCGATATAAAGAATGTTGAAAAGACATTGTTATACAAAAGATGCATTTGTAAAATGATATGGCGCCAACATAATGTACGCTACGTCAAATTACTTGCCTGATAAAAAAAAGAAACCTTTCATGGCAAGGAAATAACCCAACATCAAAGAAGTCAAGGCTTTACAAGGGAGCAATGGGCTGGTTAGGGCCAATTGGGGGTCAAATTACTTCCCCGGTTTATTAGCTACATGAATCCTGTTGCCTACTCCATTTACATGTAAGTACTCGTATACAAGTAAAATGTATAAGGGCTTTTACAGACTAGCGACAGTACAGCGCGACTACAGTCGGCGATGGTTGCGCGGCAGTTTTTGACAGATTGACATGTGCCACGTGACCGTTTGCGGGACGTAAGTTTGATATATTGATGCTAATTTCTAATAGCATTACAGGCATAATTTCGACAAAGTTCGGTCATGCAACTAAGCGCTCTTATACGGACCAGCGACAGTACTATGGGTATTGCCCGCGACACAGATCAGCATCGGTCGCGGGCATACTGCCGCTCGTCATCGAGCCAGAAGGTATAAGGATTTATAATGAGGTTTTTAATTGAACGAGTGAGCGAAGCGACGAAGTGTCTTCAATTTAGCTTCGGCAAAAATTGATTGTTCGTCTGGTCTCGCTCTCAGGTCGCAAATCTTAACCGATTCTCGTGTTTATAAGCGGGTTCAATAATTACTTGCATGGAAATTTCTTGTCAATTCAGTTCTTCAAAATTTTTCAATGTGGCGGAAATATAAGCTTTGAAAATTTTAAAAACAGACTCGCGATGTCTCCACCTTACAGAGCCACTAGTTACTCTATCACGTTTTTATCCGCAATAGGGTAAATAGAGCACTTAAAGTCTTGCGGTTCTAAGCAGACCCAAGGTTGCAAAACCCAAAGCGACTTAAAGTGAGATGGTGGGCGATAAGATCAAAAAAGAACTAGAATAGTGATGTGTTATAGGTACTAGCCGCATCATAGTTCACATTTTTGCCCATTAGACTTTAACTACCTGCGCGGGAAGAGAAGCCGCTGATACATTCTTAGTTTTCCTTTTCTCAGACCAGCATGGTAGAAGTATGGAAAGGATAGTAAAATTCCTTTTCATCCAAATACCGGAACGCTCTTGCTCTAATAAAACACGAATAGGGTTTCCATCTGTCCGGGCATATTTAGCTTTTTTCGGGCCTGTCCGGCTAATGTTGGGCTTTTTGACAAAGCGGATGACCCGTTCTTAAGCCTCGCCAAAACTACCACCCTATCTGGCTTATTGGCAAAGAGCATGATGAGTGATGAGCCAAACAACTCTCTTCCACAAAACTTTGTATCCAGCTTTTGGGGCGATGTCCGGCTTTTTTATTTTAGGAGATGGCAACCCTACTCGGACCACTTTTCTCATAAAACATGAAATGAAACAGTAGCGACATCAAGTTGATAGACAGTTGTAGGTCAACCTCCTCACTTTACCCTAATGGACTTGGTAAATGAGTAAAGGGTTGTTGTAAGGTTTAGGTGTACCTATAGGTACATGTTTAGTGTATTGGATAATATTTGATTATGTAGTGAATTCAATGTAATAGGGTTGGTTTAATACTTTTAGGTGACACGCGATATAATACTAATCCGTCTTATTATGAAACGCAGACTAACTTTGTTACTAGGTTCAAACCATTATCCGATCAAATTAAGTAGACATTTTCAGATGAGAGAGGCATATTACTAGATGTCTACTTGATTTGGTCGGATAATGGTTTAAACCTAGTAACAAAGAAAGTCTGCGTTTTATAATAAGACAGAATATGACAAATCTTTTTCCGATTAAGTTAGTCTAAGATTAAACTATTTAGTATTCTATTTATTTATTTAGTAGATTAGACTTATGTTCTAAATGACATGAAGTGTAAGTAATCTATATCTACACATATAATAAAACAATAAAAAATGTCCCTGTACAATGAACACTTTTCAAAAAAAAAAAATGGGGCGATGTAGACATAGTAACAGAGTAAGAATAAAAAAATGTGGGTCTGTTTGTCTGTTTTACACGTTAATCTCAGGAAATACTGAACAACATATAGGGTATAATTGATTTTGGAAAATGGAACACCTGATGCAGATCCATAATGATCTAGCTAAACTATAAGAAATATAAAAATGTCGCCTTAACAAAAATTGTTCAGCCTGATGAGCGTTTTCCGTAGTCATAAAGTCCACGCAAACGAAATTGCGGGCTTCGGCTAGTTCTATATAAAAATCTCTGTACATTAGAACATACTATTTTTTATTAATTGTATTTAAAAATGAATGTAATCAAGTAATAAAAATTGTAATTGTAAAAACTTACTAATAAAACGCAGTAAGTTGAACAAAAGCTTGTAAAATAACTTTAAACGTGTTCACATCAAACTCTTTCAATTCTTATTGAAGCGTTGAGATGACGCGAGCATTCTTGCAGAATATAAATGCTCCTGCTTGGATGCTCGAGTGCATTTCCATGCACTTGTATGCAAATGAAATGCAGCGAGATGTCATTAAGTGGAACTTGTTTAGCGTTTGCTGGATTTGTTGTTTACGTCGAGACGAATACGAGTAAACTAGTTATTAAATATTTATTAAAAAAATCTACATTTAAGTAATTATAATCTAGTACGTTTTAGCAATCATAGTAGATAAATGTGGTATTTCTTATAATCAATATATACATATAATAAAACAGTAGAGACCGCGTGTCTGTACATTTGATAAAATTAACAAAAAATGGGTGTGGGCGATATAAAAGAGTAACAGAACACAAAAAAGATTTTTTCGATTTTATTGTCTGTCTGTCTGTATGTATTCGCTAATCTTTAAAACTACTAAACAGATTTTTATGCGAATTTCACTAAAAGATTAAGCTCATCATCATATAGGCTTTGTTTCATCGAGATCTGATGTAAGATAAAAAAGTTATCATCATTTAAAGTTTAAAGATAATTTTTCTATGGGCGATTTTATTTCTATCTATCTAGACATTTATAATAAAACAGAAAAGCTGTGTCTGTACATTGAATTTTTTTTGAAAAAAAAAAATGGTGTTTTGTAGACCTAGTAATAGAGTAGGAATTAAAAAAATGTCTGTCTGTTTGTTTGTACACGCTAATCTCCGGAAATACTGGACGGATTCGAATGAAACTTTTTTTGTTATATAGCTGTTATATAGGCTATAATTAACTTTGGAAAATGGAACACCTGATGCAGAACCATAATGGTCCAGCTAAACTATAAGAAATATAAAAATGACGATTTAGCAAAAGTAGTTCAGTCTGATGAACATTTTTTGTTGAGATATAAAAATCGAAGATCTAGAACACCTGATGCAAAAACTTAATGGTTCAGCTTAACTACAAAAAATATAAAAATGACACCTTGCAAAAGTAGTTCAGCCTGATGAACACTTTTTGTTGAGATATAAAAATCGAAGATCTGGAAAACCTGATGTAAAAACCTAACGGTCCAGCTTAACTACCAGAAATATAAAGATAACACTTTAGCAAAAGTTGTTTAGCCTGCTGAGCATTTTTTGTTGAGTTATAAAAATCGAAGAAATGGAACACTTAATTCAGAAACATAATGGTCTATACGTATTATTATACAGTTAAAAAAATGTGTCTGTACATTGAATATATTTCAATTTTCGAGTAGTTCAGCCTGATGAACATTTATTTTTGAGGTATAAAAATCGAAGATCTGGAACACCTGATGCAAAATCATAATGGTCCAGCTAAACTACAAGAAATATAAAAATTATTCCTTAGCAAAAGTTGTTTAGCCTGATGAGCATTTTTTGTTGAGTTATAAAACTCGAAGATCTTCAACACATGATGCAGAACTATAATGGTCCAGCTAAACTATAATAAATATAAAAATGACGCCTTAGAAAAAGTTGTTCAGCCTGATGAGCATATTTATACGCCGGAGTCATAAAGTCCACGCGAACGAAGTCGCGGGCATCAGCTAGTCTTTAATAGTCTACTGCCGCAATAGGCATGACGAATGGAAAAATATATTTGGTCTATCGGTTAGATTATTAAAAAATATTGTACACGTATTTTTTCTTTTCTATGAAAAACCGCAAATAACAAAGTTGCAGCGCATATAAATTTGGCGTGACGTCACGGCTGGGTTCGATTTTTACTGACGTCGCAAGCCCCCACTCCGGAACTTTGACGCTTCGTATCTTTGTGAATTTTTACTTTTTTGGTAAACTGAAAAATACGGGTATTATTTTTGTATAATCTTAAAGACGGACTAATGCAATCATACTTTTCGGACCCTGTCGTCACCCCTATTCAATTTTTTTCTTCATGGAAAACGCGACGTAACATTCCCATGCTAATTTCTAAAAGCATTGCAGGCGTAATTTCGACAAAGTTCAGTCGTACAACTGAGCGCTTTAAGAGAACAATGACACACTGTCCGCCGTGTGACCGCTGTCGACGACGGTCGGCGACCGTCTTTGACAGTTGTTGGCGGTCTGTAAGAGCGCTTAGGTAGGGCATATTTCTGTCTTATTATAAAACGGAGACTAACTTTGTTACTAGGTTTAAACCATTATCCGACCAAATCCTATTGACATCTAGTAATATGCCATTGTCTTATCTGAAAATGTCAATTTGATTTGGTCAAATAATGGTTCAAACCTAGCAACGAAGATAGTCTGCGTTTTATAATAAGAGGGATTATGTTTTGACACTTACACAGTCTCGTGATAAACTTCCAAATGGTACTAAGTGAAATTTAACGAGTTAGAGTATCACATTAATATTACAATTCATATCCACCAAAATAGGTGGATATGAATTGTAATATGAATGCTAAAAACAAGCAAGAATTTTCCATAGGTCCCATTCCAATGTGTTTTATTTTGGGTTAAGCTAACACTTCCCATACAACTCGATATACTTTATAACCCTCCCATAAATAATACATAAGGTAGTCATGCGAAGCTGTCAAATAAATTGCAGATAAATTTGGGTTGTTTGTTTGTTGTAACACCGTGGATTATAAAGTGGGTGCGACGTACGTTGTTTATTTTGTTTGTTTTTGTACACCACATAGCAAAAAGAATAGATGTGTATTTTTTATTATTAATAGTTTGTAGCTGCTTTTAAATAAATACCGTGTATGTGACAATGACATTAAAGAGACGCTGTTGTCATCTATACGAACAACTTTTACTGAGGGAAAAATTACGAAATCGCGAAAAAATATTCGCTGCTGCATACATTTTGTATGTAATAACTATGGAGCAGCGAAAATTTTTTTGTATAGATGACTACAGCATGTTTTTAAATTATCGCTAGTTAATGTCCGAACACACTGTATAGTAGTAGAAGTGAATAATAATTTTATAGTTTTAATAATACAGGGTGACTTTTTAACCACCAGCCAAATTTTTGGAGCACGATCAGTCCATGATACTTAAACATTCTACATATATATAAATAATAAATATATAGGGACAAAGTACACAGATTGAGTTAGCCCCAAAGTAAGTTCGAGACTTGTGTTATGGGATACTAACTTAACGATACTATTTTTTATAACAAATACATATATAGAAAAACATCCAAGACCCAGGACAATTTGAAAAAGGTCATTTTCCAACTTGCCCTGGCTGGGGATCGAACCCGGGACCTCTGGGTGGCGGACTAGCATGGTGACCACTACGCCACGGAGGTCGTCTAGATACTGATCTACTTTCCGTAAAAACAATCCTCGAAAAACGAGAAAAATATTCGGCTTCCCCATACAAATCAGCGCATGGCTCAGCGGATTTTGTATGGGAGGGTCGAATTTTTTATAACTTTTTTTAGTAAGTAGATCAGTATTATGGACTGAACGTGCTCCAAAAATTTGGCTGGTGGTTAAATAGTCAGCCTGTATTAACTTTTACTCGTATCCGGAGCTTGCGGCCCTGGGCTCTGCATAGAACTGAAAGACCCAAAATGCTCTGTCTGCCCCATTAGGGATAAAGACGTGATAGTATGTATGTATCCGGAGCGCCATATAATATCAAATTCTCCAAAGAGCCTGTTGTTGTGATCTGTATCCATTTCCGAGAACGTGAGTCCCAAGAAAATACTATTTGTATTTCCTTGGGACTCACGTTTACATTAACATTAGGTACGTACCTAAATGAACGTTCTATATTTTTTTAAACAACGGTGAAAGGCAAAGCGGTCGTGGCCAATAGTGTCGCCGCTCGATAGTCCTTTATCGAAAGCCTATTTATAGACTATCGGCATTTTAAATTAAATCGATACCATCGATTTTCGGTTGGTGATCGAATCTATTCGGTTGGTAACCGATAGTATCGATCCTGACGACGAACAAGCTGCCAATAGTACTGCTTTAAAACAGCTATCGATACTATCAATAGGCCTATCGATAGTTTGGCATACTCAATGAGGCGTTTTCTTTAAAAAAAAAATAGTTCCTTCACGTGACATAGATGCCGCCAGCAATCACATAAATATATCTGTCAATGTCTAATTCATATAAAATGTTCATAGTGAGAGTTTGTCTTTGGCATCAAAGAGAATATAATCACTACGTTTTGGAATATTTAATATTTTTTTTTATTAAATTCAGTTAAAAATATATTATTGTTTGTAAATATGTATTTTTTTACTTAAATAATAGCAAAATACAAGATTGGTTAATTAATCACAAATTTACTACAAGTATTGAACCAAACGGCCTCTTTCATTTTTGACGGAATAATTTCAAACTCATAAGCGCCATCTATTGACAATGTTTTTAACCTTATTTTTTTTTCACTGGAAAACGCCTCATTGAAACTATTGTTCACGCCATATCGCCTTTTTACTGCATATACTCTTTCGTTCATCTCATTTTCATCTATGGCCTGCTTGTCAAGAAGAAAGAAGAAGTTTTAGTCTGATCGCAACATCGGCGCGCACAACAACCGCAACGCTAAATAATTAAAAGTGTAAGGCTGCAGCCTGAAAGTGCCAGTGCGTGTTTCGTATCACGTGAGCAGGCCTATATTTACCACTCATTACCTATTACAGTCCACTACGCATCCGCTGAACCAACTATCGATTGTAATACTATCGATTTTTCGACAACACCAGTGGCCAAACTGTAAGGCATTGGCTGTGTGGCTGTAGGACACAATTCAATCTTCACTAGGATGCGTTACTTTTACCTCTGAGTTTGTACTCAATATTCATGCATGATCATTTTCAGATACCACCACTTGCTTCCGGTGAAGGAAAACATCGTGAGGAAACCTAATAACTACATCACTATATGACAGTCATTGTGTACCTTTACATTTCGAATAAATGCCAAACCCATCGATAGGCCTATTGACAGTATCGATACTATCGATAGTATTGATAATACAGATCGATGACGACGTATAAACTATCCATAATATCCATAATTTCAAATACGCTATTTTCCAACAAGTCAAATTAGATACTTTTTTCTAAACGTCAGAACAAACAGTTTCTATGGGATTTTGTATGAAATACAGGAAGATGACGTCACAGTTTTATGGAGTCAAATAGCGCTCTTATTATCAGTTTTTCTGCAATTATAAATATAAAATTATGATAAAATAGATATGTTCAAAGACAACTGGCATTATTCTGCGACGTATTATTTTGTTATCAGTACCAAATAATTTATTGTTTGCTTAGGAAAATACCCAATTATGGATACTATCGATAGTTTGTGCATAATGACTCTATCGATGACGAACAAATTATTAATTTGTACGTTATCGATAGAGTCATTGTGCTACATTAGATAGGTATCTTTACATTTAGAAAATCGATAAGAAGAAGCAGCCTTTAGTTACATTTGCCCTGATGAAGACCTCTGGATGAGGTCGAAACATGTCGGCAGTAGCTGACTCTATACGTAAGTAACCCGTTAACTCATTCTAATAAAAACATTATTGATATCCCGACAACGTCCCATGTTTCTGAGATGGTTAAACACCTAATTTACGTAATAACTGGAAGTAAATGTATGTAAATTATCTTCCAAAAATAGAACAGCAATTTAGTCGCGTTAATAGAAGATCACATATACTCATACATACTCATCTATTCCCGTAACAGAGCGACGCCTTTTAAAAGCTTTTAAACGTTTGAAATAAAACGTAAACGAGCCATGCAATGAATAAAAATCAATTGGGGTCTAAAAGCGCGCAGTGGACAATGGGTGTATTCAAATCATCCTACCCTTTCCCCTTCGATATTGTGGACAATGCAATTTGGTATAAGGTCATTTTAACCTGAAAACGTATTCCTGTATATTAAACTAGCCGAAGCCCGCGATTTCGTTCGCATGGACTTAATGTCTCTGGAAAATGCTCATCAGGCTGAACAACTTTTACTAAAGCGGCATTTTTATATCTCTTATAGTTTAGCTGGACTATTATGGTTCTGCATCAGGCGTTCCATTTTCCTAAACCATTTATACCCTATATGTTGCCCAAGCTTAATAGCTATATACAAAAAAAGTTTCATTCGAATCCGTCCAGTATTTCCGGAGATTAGCGTGTACAAACAGACAAACAGACAGACATTTTTTTTAATTCTTTCTCTATTACTACATCTCCATCGCCCCCAATTTTTTTTTTGGTAATATATTTAATGTACAGACACACATTTTTTACTGTTTTATTACATGTATAGATTTTCGTGTAAGCATAAGCAGTGACGTACAAAAATATTTTTGCCAGGGTAGGCACTAATCTTACGTTAATGACGAGAACGGCTGCATATCAAGCATAATTTTTCAAAACTAAAACCCGACTTCTCCCCCAAACTACACAACCGATTTTGATAAAGTTTCTATGGGACACCTCAGAACCTTACAAACAAAAAATAATTTTCCAAATCGGTATTGGCATTTTCGAATAATCGGTGAAAGTAAATAAAACACAGATCGCGGCGATTTGATAACTTCCTTTTTTTTAAAGTCGGTTAAAATTCATTTTTTCCTATTTTCGATATTATATGAGGGTGGCTATACAAATTCTGTGTCTATATGAAATGCACGCTACTGAGCATAAGCACCCGCTCAACGCGCTATGGAGAGTGCTGGGCTCGGTGTTTTTCTTAGTAATCGAATCAGAAATGAAATTCGTAGGAAAACAAATGTCACTGACATAGCCTAGCAAATTAGCACGTTGAAATGGCAGTGGGACACATATAGCTACGAACCGATGGCCGATGGAGCAAAAAGGTTCTCGAATGGCGACTGTGTACTTGCAAGCGAAGCGTAGGACAACCCAAGGTGGTTAGACGACCTAACCAAAGGCGCTGGAAAGCGCTGGATATAGGCTCTTGATAGATCACTTTGGAAATCTTTAGGAGAGGCCTTCGTCTAACAGTGGACGATAAGCGGCTAAAATGTTGATGATAATGATAGGTTAGTAAGAATTAATTACCTGAATAATTAAATAGATAATAGTGATTCCTGTTAACGGACCCTGACATCTATTTCAAAGACTGTTACTTTTATTCCAAACTAGCCGAAGCCCGCGACTTCGTTCGCGTGGACTTTATGTCTCTGGAAAATGCTCATCAGGCTGAACAACTTTTACTAAGGCGACATTTTTATATCTCTTATAGTTTAGCTGGACCATTACGGTTCTGCATCAGGCGTTCTATTTTCCAAAATCATTTATACCCTATATGTTGCCCAGGCTTAATGGCTATATAACAAAAAAAGTTTCATTCGAATCCGTCCAGTATTTCCGGAGATTAGCGTGTACAAACAGACAAACAGACAAACAGACAAACAGACATACAGACAAACAGACAAACAGACAGACATTTTTTTTTAAATTCTTACTCTATTACTATGTCTCCTTCGCCCCCAATATTTTTTTTGGAAATATATTTAATGTACAGACACACTTTTTTTTACTGTTTTATTATATGTATGATATAGGCCAAATTCCAAAGGTTGCGTTAACACAACTATGAGACTGGCTGAAAAATTATGCTAAATGGAATAATTAAAAAATAATTTTATTGTTGTACCTACTTATTTTTTCTGTATTTTAAACAGGAATGTATTTCTAAATGTAAATTTAATTAATAATATGAATAATTGCATGTACATGTACCTATCGAAATTCCTACGCCTGTTATGGCAGAATATGTTTGCTCTTGTGATATTTTGTAAACACCTTTTGTTACCACCATACATACATATATACATACTATCACGTCTTTATCCCTAATGGGGCAGACAGAGCATTTTGGGTCTTGCGGTTCTATGCAGAGCCCAGGGCCGCAAGACCTAAAAGCCACTTTTAGCGTCATGGTGGGCGAGAAGATGGAAAAGCAATCAATACAGTGATGGGTTGCTGGCCGCATCGCCTGTTAACATGATTTGCATTTTTGCCCATTCCCTCGATCGGCTTTTACGATCTGCGTGGGAAGAGAAGCAGCTGGTACATTCTAAGTTTTTTATTTCTCCCAGACCAGCATGGGAATATGGGAATAGGATACCACCATATTCGGAGGAATAACTGACTATTCTATTCTATTTCAAATAGGTAGTATCTGCTCTATTTCGTCAATTTCTGTTACAGAGCCTTTTAAAAGCTTTCAAACGTTTGAAACAAAACGCGAGCGAGTCATGTAATGAAAAGTCGATTGGAGTCCGAATGTGCGCAGTGGACAATGGGTTTATTCAAATCACCCTACCTTACCCTTCGATATTGTGTGTGGGAAATAAAACCGATCGTGCGCAATTTGGTTTTGGACGTTTAAGCAGTAACTTTGTAGGTATACAACGTCGAAGATCACTATAGTATGATAATAATAAAGTAACAGTAAAAGGACAAAACAATTGGCTTTTCCATACTAAAATGTGCAGCTGCCCCGGCAATTTGTATGCGAATGTCGAACTTTGTTTTGATTTTTTTACTGTTATTTTTTTATGCTATAGTGATCAAGTATGGCCCGTGGTTTAATTTTTACGGGTATGTCCCTTCCACGTTGTATAATATAGTGATGTTACTACATAGTATATAAATGTATACATAATTAACACACATATTATAGATACAAATTTATTGTCTTGAATATTCAAAATGACTTAGTAAACATCACTTTGTTTCTACAGAACTTCGCAACAGATTTTAATGCGGTTTTCTTTGATAAATAGAGTGATTCAAAAGAAAAGTTCACTTGTGTAGGTGCCTACCTAATACATACTTTTACAAGGCCAGGGCAGGTAGATAGAATTGATTAAAAAACCACATCTAAGTTAATGCGATTACTGACGACTCAATAATATATTATAGCAATATTCCTGAACGCATTCAAAATGCTTATCTTATACCTACCTTTAAACGAGCAATTCTTGTATATTTATTTATTTATTTATATATATATATTTATAAATTTCTGTGATCTCGAAAACGGCTCTAACGATTTCGGTGAAAATTGGTATATGGGGGTTTTCGGGGGTAAACAATCGATCTAAATTAGTCTCATGTTTAGGAAAATGCATGTTTTCGAGTTTTCATGCGTTTTTCTTTCCACGCAGAATATGGTCGCTAATTTCTTCGCGCCGGCCGCCATCCGTTTTGGCTCAGCGGTTAAGGATGCAGACCGCTAGAAAGAGTGTTACGGGTTCGAATCCCACTCGGTGACTTACTTTTGTTTTTTTTTATGTTCAAGTTTATATATAATTTTTTATTTTGTATTGTTTTTAGACAAGTTTAAAAAAATATTTTTTGAGAATTTTATTGTTGTTTGAGATGTAATCAAGCAATGCTCGGTCGCCAAGGTACTGTTTTATTAAACCAGATACTTCAGCTTTCATATACCATTCAACAATAACGCCTTTAGTTCTGCATTATCCTTGGCTTCGTGGGCGTATGTAAGATTTTCCTCAAAGGGGGCTCGACGGAATTATTTTATTTTTATCTATTTTCGAAATTCATGTACAAAAAATACAAACACAGAAACAAACAAAGAAAGAACATTGAGCACATAGGTACTGCTTATTTCATAAGAAATCTTTCCAGGCTTCCAGCAGACCCAGGAGAGGAAAAGAAAAGAAAACAGGTAATTATTTTATAGAAATTTAAAAAAACATCATTGCATGGATGTAATAAAGCCTCCTCCACTCTTTTTCTTCTTAAAATATGGAATGGATTTGTTAAGAATACTTTCTTTCTACCGAAATGTATTTGACGTAGCTCAATTACTTATCTAAAGTACCAATAGTCACTTTTGTACATTAAGGGCTACCTGAATTTTCTGGGGTTCGGTGCTGCCCCGATTGGAAAGGAAACAGGGATATCAAAATTAGCCAAGCCCTAGATTAGATAAACCTTCAAAAAAAGTGATAAAAAAAAACTAGGCTGCTTGCATTGTACATGTAAAATGGGAGTCAGTTTTTTTCGACTTACCTATTGCGTGAGGTGTCGTTAAATAGGTCTGTTAAAAATATTGTTAGCTTGTAAGCATCATTTTTCGATTTAGAGATCCGTTTCTGAAATATTTGTTTGGCAAATTTTTCTTAGAGTGAAGTGTTCCCACCTTTATTTGCTAAACAGATGTATATGGATACGTCAAAATATTCAGAGCGATAGTATATATAACGAAGTTTAAAGGAGAACTATTAAGGCTAAGTATTTACAAATTAAAAAGTTAAAGGAGACTAACTTTTAAAATGTTATCGGAAAAGGAAAATTTCACAGATATTCGGTAGAAAATTGGACGTTTTTAGTCGCGTGAACTCAAAGTTGGCATTTGTTACTATGGCACTCTACACTGCGTGTGGCTGACACGCACTTGGTTTTTTGCACCCTTTGGGTATGGAATCCTAAAAACTATGTTTCGAGAGCATTACCTACCCTAGCCCTCTCTAGCTACGCCCATACCGACTTCCACTATAACCGCATATAATACGCCATTCAGTTCCATCCAGAGCCGCACTATTAAAGGTCATAACACAGTCCCCGTATGATCCCTGGCACGAAGTGCGAAGTCTTATCGACGAACAAAAGCGCACCCTGGGACGGCATGTTTTGTAAAACTTTTTTTAAATTTCCAAATTGTCCACCGAAAATGACCACTATTTAATAAAAATATTTCCTTTGTGTTAGGCGGAGTAGAATTTACAAATTAATAAGTTAAAAAGCGACTAACTTTTAAAATGTACTCGGAAAAGGAAAATAAAAAAACAGAAATTCAATAGAAAATTGGACGTTTTTAGTCGCGTGAACTAGGTATAAGTTGGCATTTGTAACAATGGAACTCTACAATGCGTGTGGCCCGACACACACTTGGTCAATTATTACCCTTTGGGAATGGCACCCTAAAAACTATGTTTGAGAGCATTACCTACCCCAGCCCTCTCTAGCTACGCCCATACCGACTTCCACTATAACCGCATATAATACGCCATTCAGTTCTATCCAGGGCCGTACTATTATAAGGACATAACACAGTCCCCGTATGATCCCTGCCGCGAAGTGCGAAGTCTTGTCGACGAACAAAAGCGCACCCTGGGACGCCATGTTGCTATTGCTACACAATGCTGTGTAAGGTCATATTACGCTGAACACTATTTATTATTTTTTATCAGAAAATGACGCATTTTCCATTGCGTAGGTAGGATTTTTTTTATATACCTATTTATTGGGAAAAGTTGTTTGAAATGATGGACTGAATCACCCTTAAAATATCTGTATATAATAAAAAATTACCAGCCAAGTGCGAGTCGGACTCGCGCACGAAGGGTTCCGTATCTTTATCTATAAAAATCAAGTTTTTTGTATGGGAGCCCTCTTCAAATATTTATTTTATTTTAATTTTTTTATTTATTATTCAATTAAAAATACAACTATTTTGTACTCGCGCACGAAGGGATCCGTACCTTTATCTATAAAAATCAAGTTTTTTGTATGGGAGCCCCCCTTAAATATTTATTTTATTTTGTTTTTAGTATTTGTTGTTATAGCGGCAACAGTAATTTGTAAAAATTTCAACTGTCTAGCTATCGCGGTTCTTGAGATACAGCCTGGTGACAGACAGACGGACAGAAGTCTTAGTAATAGGGTCCCATTTTTACCCTTTGGGTACGGAACCCTAAAAAGGACATTGTATGTATTTACTAGTACAGTCGTCGCATTGAGGACGCTACTGCCTATCCTCTTATGCCCTATATCTAGTCGTATCTCCCTTGCCTTTTATGACATTTGGAGATGACTGTGAAATCCAACTCCAACAAGTCAAATGGGATTTTTTCCCGTATTGCAGCCAGCTGCGTAATCTTTCTACGAAGTGGTCCAAAGGGAAATCTGATATGTTTTTCTTAACGTGAAAACAAACATTTTGTATGGAATTTGTATTGTTTGCCATAATAGCGCTTTTGATATCAATTTTTCTGCAATACGCTATTTTCCGACAAGTCAAATCAGATACTTTTTTCTAAACGTCAAAACAAACAGTTTCAATGGGATTTTCTATGAAATACAGGCAGATGACGTCATAGTTTTTTGAAGTCAAATAGTGCTCCTATTACCAGATTTTTTGTTATAATAAATTTAAAATCACGTTATAAATGGATATGTTCAAGACAAGTGATATTATTTTGCGACGTTTTATTTTGTTATCAGTACAAAATAATTTATTTTAGGCTTAGGAAAATACTCAATTTAACAGTAGAGTCAAATAGAGCTCCTAATGTCTGCATTAATATCGTGTGTATTCACCCCCTTAACATCCGTCTTCTCACTTCAAGCATAATTCAAAACTCTGTACGATGTTTTGTTGTCATTTCTATGTACTTAAAGATATTGTTATTAAGCACAATACGCTTCAAATATTTGGCAAGCTTCCTAGAATGCGATAAAATAGAAACGTTTACAAAGGAGTTGGATATGTTTGTCACAAACAACACTTCTTATGTTTTTCTTCTTCTTTCCTTGTAAATTTACTTTGGTATGGCCTACTTCGCATCGCCTACGCCTAACGCCGTCTCTGACCATAGGAAAGTCCACAGAATAAATAAATACGAGTACTCAGCCATAGGCTACTTTTTAACCGACTTAATAATGGAGGAGGTTTTTAATTTGTCGCGATCTTATTTTGTGTATGTTCACTGATTAATCTAAGACGCCCAGACCGATTTGGAAAATTCTTTTTTGTTTGAATACTTGTCAGGTGGTCCCATAATTTTTTTATCAAAATTGATTGTGTAGTTTGGACATGTAGTCGGTTTTATATTTTTGAAAAATTATATCATCATACCCTGTACCTGTTTGCTTATTCAGTTATGAAAGTAAAGAATAACATATAGTGTTAATACAGGTGACGAAAAGCATATACACATTAAATTTTCTTGAATTGTAGCTGATCGTAACGTCAAATTTTTAGTCCACATCCCTATTATCGCGTAGTTGCGTTGTAAGTATTTTGAATTAATGACACGCCAGTATGTAAGTACCAGTAATTATTCTGTGACGTCAGTCTAGAAGGTTTTCGAAAGTCAAAAGTTGATTAAAGAATGTTTTAATTGATTTTTGCAAGAAAAAAAGCTGAAATATTTTTTGTAAGTATAGGTAACGTTTTTATTTTATTTTCTTGTCTTTCTGGGGCTTGTTTCAGCTTCTTACATTCTTACAAATGATAACAGCTTAAAATAAATGCGCATGTTCTTGTCTATTATTGCTTCAGCACTTCACAGCGTCTCGTAGACTTTCTTGAGAGGCTCGTGCGTCTTTATGGAGATGGTACGAGTTCGCTTCTGACGTCAATTATTATAGCATTTTACCTAGTGTTACAGAATAAGTACTAGTACTCACGTACAGAAGTCTTACTCAGCAAAGGAATTTAAAGAAATATCTACTCAATGTCGTTAGCGATATGGTGGAATTTAGCTCGCGTCAGAACTCGGCACCTTTTCGTTTTGATACCTAGAAGTGCATTGTAAGCCAATTTGATTCTTATTATTCTAAGATACAATTCATTACACTGAATTTAGCGCTCCGGAGTGGTCGCCGCGCGCAAAGTAAGTCTACACTCTTGGCGTGTGTAGTACAACAAAATTTCGTACAACGCACCGTTTTCGAGATGTAAGCAAAAAACCAAAAAACGAGACTTTCTTTGTGCCCTCCCCCCGCGGGCTCACCTCGGAGGGGGGAGGACTTCGACCGAGTCAAAATTTCTGCTTTCGACTTTTCCATCCACAATTATTCGTTGACTGTACTAGGAGTGACACTGGACTAGTGTGTACATACTCGTACAATGCCATTTTTAGTAAAAATAATTGAAACACAACGCTGAATTTAAAATTAAAACTCTTGTTAAAAATTAAAACACTGCATTTTTTTTCTTTTTACCTAGTTACCTACTTATATAAATTTGTTCTGTATGATTTTTTGTCACTTCATCATTAATTTCATCTTTTTTTAGCTTGTATGAACTCATACGAATTGCTGCGTGGGATGGTTAATTCCAAAAATACAATTTTTAACCCAAACACATGTTAACCATACACCACGGAGCTTATCCCATACAAATTTTATCGAAATTGGTTGTGTGTGTAGTTTAGTTTAAATTTATTAAAATGAATTAATAATACATTTTCAAAACTTAAAACCGACTTCATCCGCAAACTACACAACCGATTTCGATAACATTTCAATGGGACTACTTCGGACGTAAACCCTTTCAAACAAAAAAAAAAAGACGTGTGGCACTCGGGGACTGCCGCGGTAAAGCTATTGCAAACAAGGAAGGACGGCAACGTCGCAAACGGACGACGGAGACGAAGCGGCAACCTACATGGTAGGCGGAGTGGGAAGCGTGAGGTTTTTTCGTTACGGAATTTCTGGATTCGGTCCCCGCGCTCAAGGCCCGCGATAGAAGCTATGCAATAGCTTAAAAATAATTTACCAAATCGGTGGTCTTCGAATAATCGGTGAACATACATAAAAAAAAACATGATAGCCTCCTTCTTTTTTGGAAAACGGTAAAAAGACTCAAATAAAAAAGTAGTAGGTAGAAAAATACTCGTAAAACGTAGCGATGTGCGGCAGGCTTTAAATTCCCCCGCAATCTGATAAAATCTCCGCAGTATCCTTCAAAAATGCTGGGAAAGCATTTCCTATTCGTCCTCTAAGGGTTTTGACGCATGTCGTCGCAACCAAGCGAACCTTGGCGATGTGCCATACAACAACATTTACACTCGATGGTAAACTGGTCGGGTAATGTTATTTGTAATAAGAGAATTGAGATAAATCGAGGAATTTGGTGACCTTGAACTACAAGGGTGCTTGTATTTATTGGTAGCAATTTTTCTTATTAGGCGAACGGAATCCAACTGCTAAATAGGCTTATGGGAAGAATATAAGACAAACTATGCATATTATGTCCCACGCTTAGACCAAGTCATACGGTACAAAGTTAAAAAGAAATTCAAAGAGCGCGAAACGAGTCCACCGTTGGAACAAAACGCTAAGAAATTCTTAATTAAACTGAAAGGAGTTTTTAACTCCTAAAGAGTTTAGAACTCACGGGAGGTTATTACACCGTGGAGATTATGAAACTTGTGCCAACTTGGTCTGCAGCTCGGAAATTTTCCACTTATCTCTTTTTGGTTTACAATTCTAAGAAAGTTCAGAAATTACTAGATTTTTCCCGCGGCGTCGCTCTCTAAGATAGTAATACAACATTTGACAATCCCACTTCACACAATTGAATTTCAAACTCTGCATAATACATGTATGACAGAGATATATCTCTGAGGTATAACTTTTCTTGTTATAATAATTATGACGTCCACCAATAGTCACTCTGGCTATACGAGTAATTTTTCATAGTCCCTAGCCTTACTTTCACAATCTTCTTTATCGTAATCATTAAGTTTTTTAATCTCCAGGAGCAAGATCCGATCTATTCTACAAGAGCCGTATTTGGTCAGACCAGCCAGAGGATTTGGCCCGCACTCTCCACGCTGGCCAGATGAGTTGGCGAGGTCTTACTGATGTTAATAAACTTTGTTTAACTTGTATTTCATAAGTCGCCTTCTACGACATCTAAGTGAAGACTTGGAGTAATCCTATTCTACTCTGCCGGTAACCACACGGCATATAACCGCCGACAGGTAGATATACTAGGTATAACTCTTTATAACGTACACAAAAAATGTACCACAAAGAAAAAAAAACTACATTAAATGAGTACATTGGGCGGTCTTATCGCTTGTTTCACAATCGGATGTATCTGATAGTATGCAGGGTCTATTATACTATGGGTCTCATAAGAAGGCTCAAGGACATGCAACACGCTAAGGGAAGGGCTATGCTCGGTGTTTCTTTAGAAATGAGGTAATTCGTAGGAGACCTAAATTCACTGACATGGCCCAGCGGATCAGCTCTTTGCAATGGCAGTGGGCGGGACACATAGCACGAAGAGGGAAGAGTAGGACCCACAAGGTGGTCTGACGACATGACCGCGGTCGCTGGAAGTCACTGGATGCAAGCCGCTCTAGATCGGTCATTTTAAAAAATCTTGGGAGAGGCCTATGTCCAGCAGTGCACGTTATGCGGCTGAAATGAAATCACATATAAGAGGAATCACTTCTAAAACACCTATTTACTTACGCCCAGGCCTTAAAGCATACAAAGTCTTAACAACAAACTTTATAGTTTAAAATTGCCATGAAACGTGAGACCGAGGGCTTTGAGGAAACTTGGGCACACGAGTTGTAATAAGGCAGTTGGTTACTTTAACTTTGAAAGTTTGCATGTTGTGAACAAACCTTTATAACTTAAGGGTATATTTTTATAAAACTTTTTTGTTCCATACAAAAAAAGTTAAAGTCAACCATAAAGATAAACAGATCATTTGTTGCGGCGCAAAAAATAATTTAAATCAATTACCTATAGATGTACAAATTAATATAATTGAAGAACTTATAATAAATACACAATTTACTCATACATTTATAATACATACACATAAGTAAATAAATACACAAACCCACAGTTAATGACGATATTGATGGCATAACAAAAAAGTAAAATAAAGACTAATTTAGGAGATGACATTATTTACCAGTTTACCTATATAGGTAATGCAGAAAAACATTCTTTTTTACGCGTAATGAAATGATAACACACCTATAATTTTTCGTTCACTTTATCAAAATTGCTTCGAATGTTATCTAAAATAATTCAATTTTGTTTAAGAAGGTAAACTCGGGGATCCATGTCTTATCAAATTACTGGATATTGCGTCGGGTGTTTAAGGAGGAACAAAATTGAAAATAACACTGCTTGTCGCTTTTGGTTTCGATTTGAATGATGTTTTTTATTAAAAAATAACCGGTAAAGTGCGAGTCGGACTTGCGCAATAAGGGTTCCGTACTATCTATAAAAAGTCGCGTTTGTTGTATGGGAGCCCAGCTTTAAGGCTCCTCCCTGCGCTAGCGACCTTGAAAACACAAAAAAATTAATTTCTCTTTCTATAAGTGAGATTATTAGAAACCCTCGTACAACTTTTTAGCTAGTATCCTGAAGTTTCATTAGAACCTCGAAAGTCATTGAAATACTATCCGGTTTAGAAACCTTTACAAAAAGAGTCAAAAATGGCCGTTTTGAGTATTTTTTGCAAAGGAAAATTCAGGGTATTTTATTTCAATGATTTTCGAGGTTCTAATGAAACTTAAGGATACTAGCTAAAAAGTTGTACGAGGGTTTCTGATAATCTCACTTACAGAAAGAGAAATTAATTTTTTTGTGTTTTCAAGGTCGCTAGCGCGGGGAGGACCCTTAATATTAATTTTATTCTGTTTTTAGTAGTTGTTGTTATAGCGGCAACAGAAATACATCAGGAGTGAAAATTCCAACTGTCTAACAGTGACAGATAGACGGACAAACGGACAGCAGAGTAGTAATAGGTTACCGCTTTTAGGGTTCCGTAGTAAACAAGGAACCCTTATAGTTGCGCCATGTCTGTCCGTCCGCGGTTTTACTCAGGTACTATAAGTACTGGAAATCTTTTGGTATTGTATCTTTTTTGTACTTATTTATCCTGCCAAAAAAGTGGTAAAATAAATAATGAAAAAAACTTTTTTAGGGTAGATTCGTAGTAGTCATTTTTTTTCGATCCACCCATCGTGTTGGATATTGTTGAATAGGTCCTGCGAAAATATTATAAGCTTGTGAAAATCATTTTTGGATTTAAGGATCCGTTTCTGAAATATTTGGTTTTAAAGTGTACATTTTTGTTAGAGTCAAGTGTCCCCCCCCTCTATCTGCCAAATGATTAAATATGGACATGTGAAAAATTCATATCTGAAATATAACTAATTAAAGGAAAACTATCTTTTCACAAAGTATGCTTCCCAATGGGATTCGAACCCGTGACATCTGGAATCCCGATCACAAGGCGAACACCTTTGCCACTGGACCATGGATACCTCCATGGTCCAGTGGCAAACTAGTTATAATCAACTAGTTATATGCAGTATCGTACAATTCGTACACTACTTTATCATATCTCATAAATTGGGGTCGAAACTACTAAATATAAGCGAATAAAAGGCAATTTTACAATATGAGATTAGATAATATTTAATCATACTCTACAAAAGAATTAGGTAACTTAGAATTCAGCAAAGACGACCCCGTAAAGTGAGCGTCCACCTACGACCCTTTCTTGTAATCCCTTTTTGCCCAATTAAACCGGGCAGCCCTACTAATTTAAATAACGCCGTTTACGGTTACGCAAATTGGGACAAAACTCGGGCTCGGATTTTATTGAGCTTCGGCAGTTTTAGGGTTCCCTACCCAAAGGGTAAAAACGGGGTCCTATTACTAAGACTTCGCAGTCCATCTGTCTGTCCGTGATAGTTAGGATTTTGCAGGTTTGAATCGCCTAATTTTCCGAAACCAAAGACGATTCCGTGTTTCGGAAGGACGTATAAACTCTGGGTCCCGAACGCCATCTTTTTAACCCTTTGGGTTGCGGAGGTCAGACAGCTGTCATGCAAAACCCAGTAACCTCGTCAAATCCCTTAGGTTAGATAGCAGACACCGGGCTCTGCTGAGGGAATATGCTCGGATGATGATGACTGTTTGATAATGGTTCTTGGCTCCTTAGTCTACATGGCTCCATATATTCATGCGAAAATGTAGACTCTATTTGTTCTATGATATGTTTGTGTTGGGACCCTTCTTTTTTGCATAATTTTATTGTCCTAATATGCTTTGGCATACTGGGTTTGGCATAAAATATTTTGTCATAATAGTTTTTAGGCATAAGTTGTTTTTTGGCATACTGGTAGTTGGGCATACTTATATTTTAGGCTAATTTGTTACGGCATAATGTTAATTGGCATAATCTCCATAAGCATAGTAACTATAAGTTTAATAATAAGGAAATGTATTTCTACGAATAAAATGAGTAAAACGGGAGCGAGCGACTTAAGCTTAGGGTAAAAATAACACAGACACAAAAAATCTTTGCCACAGAGTATAGGTTAGGTTAGTTTATAGCTTAAATTTGTATGCATATAAATAGTGATCCGTTTGTGTTTGGTCTCCTTTTGCGATATCCGAGAATGTGGAATATTCTAAACCGGAATCCAGGCAACAGTAGGGTTCTTGGGTCTACTACTAAGAATTTCAAACCTACCTATCATCTAAAGATCTAGTAGTGCATGCCTTCATATTATTTTACTATGAATATTTTTTTCTATTAATCTTTCATCTGGAGAAAAGAAAAAACTTAGTGCAGGAGCACGACTCTTGCTGCACTACCAGAGCCATTCTTTGCCATAGCAGCCAGAAGAGTTTTACCTACACTCTCCTCGCTGGCCAGACGGGTTGGAGAGGTCACATGATATTTATACGTTTTGTTTAGCGTATTTCCTAAGTCGCCTTCTACGACATTTATGGAGCGGAGACAAAATATTACGAATTAATTAATAACAATAAAAGGGTGATTTCGGTTTAGAATCTAGATACAATTTTAAGATCTTTGAAGATCAGATCAAAGTGACAGAAGCGCGACTGTGGTCGTTGTGATAAAAGGAATAATTTATTATATTCCAGCTGCCGAATATTAATTATTTAACGAGTTCTGGAACACTGGAGTCTAGAGCGAAGGGTGGTCAAATGGCTGCTTTGAGATTCGCGAAATAATTAATCTTAATTGCCCTTCACTCAGGTTAGGTCATGGTTTAAACATTATTTTCATCATTTCAGCCGCACAACGTTCACAGCTGGACATAGGCCTCTCTCAAAGATTTCCAAAATGACCGATCTAGAGCGGCCTGCATCCAGCGCCTTCCAGCGACCTTGGTTAGGTCGTCAGACCACCTTGTGGGTGGGTGTCCTACGCTTCGCTTACCTGTACCTGGTCGCCATTCGAGAACCTTTTTTGCCCCATGGGCCATCGGTTCGTCGCGCTATGTGTCCCGCCTACTGCCATTTCAACGAGCTAATCCACTGGGCTATGTCAGTGACTTTAGTTCTCCTACGAATTTCCTCCTTTCTGATTCGATCACGTAGAGAAACACCGAGCATAGCCCTTTCCATAGCGCGTTGCACGACCTTGAGCCTTCTTATGAGACCCATAGTAAGGGACCATGATTCAGAGCCATAAGTCATCACTGGTAACACACATTGGTTGTATACTTTAGTCCTTTAGTCTTAAGACACTGAGGTATATTTGACGAGAAGACACTGCGTAGCTTCCCGAACATTTTTTTACTTTTTTTTATAGTTAAAACATTATTTTTAAGGTACCTTATTCATGCAAATAGTGCCCAAAGGACCTTTACTTTAGTTTTCGCTTGACAGTAGGCGTGCATCTTAAGTATCTTATATAAACTCGTGTCTTATCCTGTTGTCAGTGCAAAATTCCAGACACAATAGTAAAACAATGCATAATGCTTTTCAATCGGATTCCGGTCTGTGAACAGGTGAGACGTTATATACTCGACAGCAACAGAGTGTTTCACTGAAACTTTATTACCACGACGTGTAGTTGCGAACAAATAAACAAAAGTCTTTTACCGCAACCAGTAGCGTATAAAGAACATACATTCTTCCATAGCAACTAGTTGTAAAATTTTATTCTCTACGTGATAGCAGGTTTTTTAATATATTTGCTTATATTTTATAAATAAATTTCATTTGGGTGAATTGTCATCATTTAGTTATTCTCTTTATAGCTATTTATTATGTTTGTATAAGTAGATTTACATATACGTGTGTATTGTACAAGTAGATATTAATCCTGATATTTATAATATTGCTTTTTTGTGCCTCATTATTTTTTCTATTTATCCCTATGGTCGTAAAAGCCTGAGAGAAAATGCTCGCCATTTATTAAAAGTATACCTTTAATTGTAATTTGGAACAAAGTTTGACTAAATAAATAAATATACGGGTTTAAAACAAGCAGAAACTCGTAAAATTATTCAGCGTTTTATAATGAGATGGGTGTTTAAACTCTAAACACCCAGGGGTCCCAGTGCTCAATTCAGGGGCAATTTAGCTCAGGATTTGTTCCATCGGAGCGAGTTTATAAAAATTTGCAACTAATTCTCAAGCACGTATTCGCTTGGGAGATGTGAAATAAACAGGCGACAACTAGACGGTTTATGAGTTCAGAGACCCTCATTTGCTTGTACGTTATTAAAGAGTTTGCTGAATGAAAAGGTATTTTGCCAATCAGTTTGCATTTAATTGTACACGTTCCAAGAGCTCAAAAGTATTTTGTCAATCAGTTTGCACTTTATTGTATAAGTAAGAAGCGGCCCGCTCCAGTTTTACATGTCACCAAGGATATTTGACAATTTCATAGGAACCTTACATTTCATCGGGATAAAAGTATTCTTTTTCAATTCGAAGGAATAGGTGAAAAGGCGAATCATGTTAATATAGGCGATGCGGCTACCAACCCATCACTATATTGATTTCTTTTCCATCTTCTCGCTCGTCATACTAAAAGCGGATTGTGAGTCTCTGTTCGCTAGGGCCACAAGATACAAAAAGCTCAGTTATAGCCCCATTAGGGTTAAGACGATAGTATGTATGTATGTAATTTTGTCTTGACTAAGCCCTAGATAACCCTTCAAACTATTTTATGAACTACTATTTACAGTTTAAAGTGAGAACGTGAAGCTTTTCTAAGCACATTAGCCAAAAGCCACAAAGTGGACGTTTTTTTGCAAATGTGCGTAGAAAAGCTTCACGTTCTCACTTACAACAGTAGACAGTAGTTCATAAAATAGTTTGAAGGGTTATCTAGTGCTTGGTCAAGACAAAATTTTAAGTATAGTCTCCATTTCTTTTTAAATAATTTATTTCAAATGGGGCAGCGTTTGACCCCTAAAAATTCAAGTAGACCATTATTCTACTGTACTTTCCAACAAGTCAAATCAGATCCTTTTTTCTAAACGTCAAAACAAACATTACTTATGGGATTTGTATGAAATAGTACGTCGCGACGTCATAGTTTCTTGGGGTCCAATAGTCTATTTTTAGTTTTCTGCAATAATAAATATAAACATACATACTATCACGTCTTTATCCCTAATGGGGCAGACAGAGCATTTTGGGTCTTGCGGCTCTATGCAGAGCCCAGGGCCGCAAGACCCAAAAGCCACTTTTAGCGTCATGGTGGGCGGGAAGATGGAAAAGCAATCAATACAGTGATGGGTTGCTAGCCGCATCGCCTGTTAACATGATTCGCATTTTTGCCCATTCCCTCGATCGGCTTTTACGATCCGCGCGGGAAGAGAAGCAGCTGGTACATTCTAAGTTTTTTCATTTCTCCCAGACCAGCATGGGAGAAATATAAAACTACGTTGAAAATGGATGTGATCACTGACAAGTGACATTATACAAAACAATTTATATTTTATCCTGAATACAACCCATACAACCCATACAAAATAAATTTCTGTCGGTAGTAGCTTACGAATATTGTCGGTAAAGGCATGACAACGTCAAGTTTCAAATTCAATATTCAAAAGTCAGATAGCGTTTGTTCACAAATTGCTTTTCAGTGAACTAACACATTTCATATGCGAATGGAAAACGAAATGCACTCTTACCAAGGCAGCGTGTCTGCACAGTCGAATATTTTCTTCTTTTCAATTATCTTTCAACTCAACTGTGCGCAGAAATGAAAAAGTACCTAGATATTTTTGATCTTCCTTAAATATGTCTTTCAAGTTCTTGAAGCGATATAAAAAAATTAATTACGCATTTTTAATTTTTTTTTGCTTCTGTGTTTGTCTAGTTATGTGCACAAAATTTGTAAATAAATAAAAGAGATGCCTATTTTTTATCTACCATGATAAAATATCATTATCATCAGGTCTTTTTGTCTCCAATGCAGGAGCATGACCCTCTCCTGTCTCTAAGTCCGCCGTTGTATGTTTACTTTTCTGATTAGTATCTGTAATCTTTCTTAGATACAATAAAGCTTTAAACTTTCGGTCCATATAAAGTACCTAGCTGGTGCCCGCGACTTCGTCTACGAAGGATTATAACACACTATCTTTATAAATTGTAGTCTATATGTTATCCTGATCAGTGGCGTAGCTATCATAGGGCCAGGTGGTGCAGTGCACCAGGGCCCCGGACCTCGGGGGGCCCTCTAGCCTCAGCTTTGAAAAAAAAAATGAAAAATTAAAAAAAAAAAAAAAAAAATCTTGTGAGCAGCCTCGAGCCTCGAGTCCCGAGCCTGCTCACAGGATTTTCTTTTTTTTTAATTTCTATTTTTTTAAATTCAAATCAACATCACCAATGATAAAACTCCTTATTTAAACGGTCGTGAGATCAATTCGCCAATTCCGCCCATCAACTTTTTAATGAAGTTTTCATTCGCTCTTGCCGCCTCTTGCCTTGCATCAGTTCTTATCTACACTTAATATTATAAAGAGGAAAGATTTGTTTGTTTGTTTGTTTGTTTGTTTGATTGTATTGAATAGGCTCCGAAACTACTGGATCGATTTTAAAAATTCTTTCACTGTTGGATAGGTATGTTATCCCTGAGTGACATAGGCTATGTATGTACCACGGGCGAAGCCGGGATGGACTGCTAGTTTATAATATTTGTGGCGATGTTTTCAACTTTCTGGGGTCTGGAACGTACTACAGTAGTTGATGCTGGGTGTGTCGCTGACTGTTGCAATTCGTAATTCCCTACTACCAGCCTTATTTCATCAAGTATCACCCACCACCACTAATGCTATGATTTCTATTCCGCACATCCATCCATGTGGCACCAAATTCAGAAGAAATATTGCGATATAATTGGACCCACTTTTTCGTTCCAATTTCTTAATGTATATCATCTGATCCTCCCTCAATTGATGGAGACGTGGTCTATTCGCCAGCTTTGCAAAGAAATTATAACGTTTGGCGTGCTCGAATGTGACCTTACGAAAGTGTATACAGCGATGCTACTGTTTCACACAATTCCTGTTACTTCCGCGGCAGCAGAAAGATCTTTCAGTAAACTGAAGATTATAAAAAAATATTTGAGAAACAGCATTCGACAAGATCGCCTCCGACATTTATCGTTAATTGCAATAGAAAATGAGGCGGCATCAAACTTCGATTTGAGTGAAATTATAGACGAATTCGCAAAAATTAAAGCGCGCAAAAGATTGTGAATCGGACGGGGAATTCTCTTAAAAATCGTTTTTTCTCTTAATTAATAAATATTCTATATTGTCATGTGCGTCGTTGTTTATTTACTCCCTTTTTCTTCCATTGAACACATGAAGATTTTGATAGAGACGACGTATGGATTTAGCCTAATAGGGATGATTCAACTCACTGTTTCCTATTCTTATTCCCAAACTACGCGGAAAGAGGGGAGGAGGGCCTGATTCTCTCCTATGCACCAGGGCCTTTGTCCCCCTAGCTACGCCACTGATGTATAAGCTATATAATTGTAAAGTTTCATAAAAATCCATTCAGTAGTTTTTATGTAAAAGAGTAACCAACATCCATCCATCTATACCTACAAACTTTTGCGTTTATAATATAGTAGGTTATCGAATGTAATAGAAAAATGTCGGCAGAAAGGTGATCTCTGGGTTTTATAGCTCTATACGCCATCTTGATCGCCAGAGCGGCATTCAAAGCGGCCGTTTCTAACCCTTACTGCGAAACGACCTGGTTATCGGCATTCTTACAGGTTCAAAAGATCCATTTTAGATAACGATTTTATATGCGTTTTATGTTTTACGCTCCATTATTCTTAGGTTTTTTTTAGTCTGCTAATATGTGTCTGAAAATTGGGAATCCTAAGGTTTAAATTCATATAGATTGGATTTAGATATTGTCACGGCCAAATTTAAAATTTATTATGAGATTAAAATTTTTAAAGGCTCAAGTCCTTCCGTGGATGTCGTAGAAGTAAAAAAACCTTATAAATATCAATGAGACCTCCCCACACTGTACTAAAACCTCTGGCTGCTCTGGCCAAGTTTGGCTTTAGTAGTACACAGAGGGTCGTGCTCCTGCAGTGGAGACTTAAAAGACCTAACTAAAGATGAGATGAGATGATTTTTCTTACGTACGTTATTATAACAGAACAAATCGGAAATAATATGAATGAACTTAGAAGGTTTTTTTCCCTTTTAAGGATTTAACTTTCATAGTAATCATTTATAAACATCAATGAGACCTCTCCAACCCGTCTGGCCAGCGTGGAGAGTGTAGGGCAAATCCTCTAGCTGCTCTGGCCGAGTATGGCTCTGGTAGTATAGAGAGGGTCGTGCTCCTGCAGTGGAGACTACACAGACCTGATGATGATGATGAGTAATCATTTACTAGCAGAATCCATAAAAGCTTAAATTGCCTGCATAATGTATTTGTTTTCACAGTTGACTGATGTTGGAGTTTCATAGCTTATCGCTTGACATTGCGGGCTTATTTGTGAAGTGAACGTAGCTTTTACGGAAAATTCCAATAATCTGAAAGATTTTGTAATAACTTTTAGACTGGGAGGTTTTTAAGGTTCTTTTTACTTAGTTAAAAACAGTTGAAGAAAGTGGGTGTGCTCATTTGTTTAAATAGTACCTGTGCGAGCTTAGCTCGGTTACATCTCAAACATCGAAAATACGCGTTTTTCCAAACTTAAGACTAATCTAGATCGATTGTTTACCCCCGAAAACCCCCATATACCAATTTTCAGCGAAATCATTAGAGCCGTTTTCAAGATCACAGAAATATATACTTAAAAAAATATACAAGAATTGCTCGTTTACTTCTTTTTACGTATAAAATAGGTAAAAAGAGGAAAAGGTAGGTTTAAAGAAGAAAAGGTATGAAAAATAAAGCCACTGCGATTTTTCTTTGAATGTGTATATTTTATTAGGTTTAACTTGAGTCTAGTTATATCTAAAAGAAATCATAAATAGGTACCTACGACTGGTTTTTCGTTTTGTTTGGGAACACATAAACAAGAAGATGTCATTAAAACATTTGGAGGAAAATGGAGTTTCAAAAAAAGCAGGAGGCTATCAATTTGTCACGATCTTTTATTTTTATATTTAGAGGCAGCGCGCGGCTTCGCCCGCGTTAACCACACGAGTGCAGTCGCGGGCATGATGCAATATAGCCTATAGCCTTCCTCGATAAACGACCTATCTAATACCGAAAGAATTTTTCAAATCGGACCAGTGATTCCTGAGATTAGCGCGTTCAAACAAACAAACTCTTCAGCTTTATATATATTATTATATATTATATATAAAGCTGAAGTATATGGATAAGTAGATATGTTTACTGATTATTCGATTACGCCTGGACCGATTCGGAAAATTCTATTTTTTGTTTGAAAGGGCTACTTGATTCTTGTAAGGTACTTGTGAAAAATACTAGTAACGTGGTCCGATAGAAATTTTATCAAAATCGGTTCTGTGATTAGGGGGTGAAGTCGGTGTTCATAAAAAAAATGTATATATCCTATCCATTGAAATGAATTTGTATTTTTTAAATATCTGTCCTATAAATTCACCCAATGGAGGATGAGCAATAATTTAAAAATATAGACCTACATAAAATCAGAATGGAAACAACAAATTACAAAGACTGGGTACCTATTTACAACATTGTGTTTTTGTACCGTATCACAAACTCGCCTGTCAGCGTGGAAAGAGGATTTAGATAATAAACAGGCCTATAAAAAGCCCTAAAATCACCTCTAAAACAAGATAAGAGCCTTTTATTGTTATCACAGTGAAGGTGATACAGCAATTTACGCGCATGTACTGGCAACCTGCTAGGTCATCGGACAGTGACAGATATGAATCCAACAGGGTTTTTGGCGGGAAGTCAAGGGGTTCAGTTGGAGTTTGCTTTGATTTGATTTAAGTGGACTGTATAATTATGAAATTGGTGTAGTTTGGTGTTATAAATGCTCATTCTCATGCACAATATGCAAAATGTTTAAAGCGGACAGTCATAATGCGGCTGTAGGTAGTGATTTTTATTTGCGGACAGTGGTGGGCCTCTTTAGGCGCCGTCCGCTACTCAATCGGCTATAAAAACCAGTGAACTCGTATAGATTTGTCGCCAGAAGCTCCCTTTTGATTTGTCCCAACTTTTGATTGTATAGTAAGGGTTAAGGTTAGGAAAAAAGAAGTAAAAAAATAAAGATTGGCTCCAAAGGACGAGTGTCCAGATCCGTAAAATAATTTATAAACCAAGGGTTCCAACAACTCAAATCAGATACTATTTTTAAACGTCAAAGCAAACATTTTCGATGGGCATTTTATGAAATAAAGACTAAAGAGTCATAGCAAAAAGTCGAATAGCGCTCTAAATTTCAGTTTTTTCAGCAATGATAAATCTAGAATCACATATTTATAAAAAATTATTACATGATTTATATAAATAAATAAATATAAATATAAATTCATTTATTTCAGATATCAGAGATTCATACATGATACACCTATTAGAATTTCACAAAATATACAATTAAATAGCAATAATAAAATGAAAAAATGATGAATGAATATATGACAAGTGAAATTATTCTGTGACGTTTTTATTTACAGTACCAAATATTATTTATTTTTGACCCAGGAAACTTACTCATTATCAGGAAGTATGTGCAGAATAGATATTGTACTGGAGTATTCTTTGTCCTTTCATTGTCTCTGTTTCTTTCAGTCCTGTATAGCTGAGTAGATAGCTACCAAATTACACGAAAAAGTATCAATATAACATATCTTTTTTATAATTTTTTATATGACTATATCATATTAATTTAATCAATACATACATACATACATACTATCACGTCTTTATCCCTAATGGGGCAGACAGAGCATTTTAGGTCTTGCGGTTCTATGCAGAGCTCAGGGCCGCAAGACCCAAAAGCCACTTTTAGCGTCATGGTGGGCGAGAAGATGGAAAAGCAATCAATACAGTGATGGGTTGCTAGCCGCATCGCCTGTTAACATGATTTGCATTTTTGCCCATTCCCTCGATCGGCTTTTACGATCTGCGTGGGAAGAGAAGCAGCTGGTACATTCTAAGTTTTTTTTTTATTTCTCCCAGACCAGCATGGGATAATTAAAATTTAATCAAAACAATTTTTAATGACCAATTCTTTTATATTGAATAGCTTGTCGAAAATAATTCATAATACGAAGAAATACTTTTGTATAGAAACTTAATCAGATTATTGCTCTATTTTTTTTACATATCGTATCTCTTATTTCGGGTAAGTCATTCTACATCACGAAATTACGTTTGAAGATAACGTCACCTTTCTGCAACAGCCTGTATGTTAAGTGCCTTATATTAATAGATAAAGCGCCAAAAAGTGCTTTTATCTAACATGCATAAATTGTGAATTTATTACGTCATAGCCGACGGCCATAGATTATATTTCATTGTGAAAACCGCCTATGTTATTTATTATAATGTAAGGTATTACATTATTCATTGCTGTAGAATATTAATGCCATAATTTAGTCTGTTGATGATGTTAATAAGCATATTTTTCCTGTGATGATATTTTAGAAGGGCCTTTATTTGGAATTTGTAACAAGTTGTTCATATGGAAATTATGGCAAAAGTGTTTAGTTGACTGGTTTATTTTGTTTCAAAGTAATAGAACTTCGTTTTTAGGGTTCCGTATCCACAGGGAAAAAACGGGACCGTATTCGTCTATCTGACCGTCCGTATGTCTGTCGGTCTGTATGGTGTATTTCTGTTGCCTACTAAAAACATAATAAAATAAATATTTAAGTAGTGCTCTCATAAAACAAACTTGATTTTTTTATAGATAATGATGGTACGGAACCCTTCGTGCGCGAGTCCGACTCGCACTTGGTCGGTTATTTGGGAACGAAGTACTTTAAAACCCACCTTGAGGTGAGAGTATTTTTGTTTATAAAGCTTTATTGTACTTACACAAGAAAGAACACAGATACAAATCAGAAAAGTAATCATACAACGGCAGACTTATCCCGTATAGGGAGTAGAAGTAGTAGGGAGATCACAGATAGATAATTTAAAATTGATAAAATTAATTATTGTAATAAAATCCAAACGTCTGGCAATCAACGTTGAAAGAAGAAAAGGTGTAAGGAACCACGTTCCGCCGATTTATTTTACTAGCAACCTGTATTTGTGATAAACTTCATCCAAAAAGTTAAGCCGTGGCATGTTATACAGTTACAAACATCCAAATCCTAACATTTATTTAATGCCTCAATATGTAGACATTGGAGAAAACTACATATTTGAGCCTTTTGGGGTAGAAACTTTTGGTCCGTTGGGTCCTTCAGCATATATTTATTTCCATTTATTTCTAATGTCTATTCGAAGTATCCCGTGACCAAAGGGTTGGTAATTATCTGGCTCAGAGAATCAGCATTGCCATACAAAGCAATGCTACCAGCCTTTTGGCCACGTTGCCGAGGGCTAAATATTTAGTGTGACTACATAATTTGTAAGATTTTTAAGTTTTCGTTTTAGTTTTTATATTTAGTTTTAAGAAGTATTTATAGTTTTAAGTTAGTTTAAATTTTACTGTTATTACGAGTAGTATTACGGGACTTACCGTGATTGATACCGTAACACTAATTAAATTTTATTACAGTTTTGTTTCCAATAAACATCCTTTTGATGTCTAGCTTGTATCTCCTTTCATATCTACATATGTACATATAACATCACGTCGATCCGTCGTCCGTTTTTACATACATCATCATCATCATCATCATTTCAGCCGCACAACGTCCACTGCTGGACATAGGTCTCATACCAACGTTTTTACATACATTGCAAATCAATTAAAAGCTTGTAAAAAGCACACTCTTACATATTAGTACCACTTAGTAGGAGTTCTCATGGATTTGTATTCTTTGATTACAAAGAAACATTAATTCCGTACAGCGTCTCTGTCTCATTTCGTGAAAAGATTGAGGTGGATTTAATTTACCACAAGATTCGAGTTCTTAATTATATTTTTGTAATAAAGTTTTTGCTTTGCATAATTTTATTATAAGTCACAGACTTTCAACAATATATTGTATTGTTCTTACATTTTTATTGCCTTTAGAAAACATAGAAAATCCTTATTTAGACTATACAAATACGACATACTGAATATAAAAGAAATAAAAATAAAACATGCTATTGGCAATTTATATAAGCATGTTTTCTTTTCTTTTTCCTTCATGTTTACTCTCAGCATATGTCGAGGCTTTCTGAGACCAATACGCTGATTTTCAGAGGAACCCAGCTATATATATGTCGCAGTTGGATTGTATAATCCGTTGTTTGACAAAACCTTTAGATGTTTGGCATCACAACTCGGTTTTGTAAAATAGCTAAGCAACCTAAGCTATTTTAACCACCGCACGTTTGGGCCACGTGTGGGCTTCCATGATTATAATAAGTCCACTCATGAACTAAACGCAATGCACATACACGCTATATAGGCGAATTCGTAATTGATACCTTGGGATTGAAAAGTGAAAGAGAAAAGCACAAGGAATGCAAAAATATTTGATAACTCAACACAGATATTATTTATAACTATAGAATTTTACCAGCGTACTTTTGTGCCAGTACAGCAAAACAAACTATTCAATAAAAAATGGGACATGTGTCATATTTTTTTCAGCTTGAATACATGGATGTCAATCAACACGTTTTACAAGGATGAACGTACGTGTGATGCAACGAAAAAAAACGATATGCATGAAATTTTCGTAGCAGAAAACCAAAAATGTTGAACTACATTCAGCATTGTAAAACGTGTTGGATGACTTTTTTATGTATTCCAAACTTAAAAAAAAACGATCTGCATGAAATTAGCTTCAATAAGCCTGTGAACTATTTTTTTTAAGCTATTGCATAGCTTCTATCGCGGGCCTTGAGCGCGGGGACCGAATCAAGAAATTCCGTAACGAAAAAACCTCACGCTTCCCACTCCGCCTACCATGTAGGTTGCCGCTTCGTCTCCGTCGTCCGTTTGCGACGTTGCCGTCCTTCCTTGTAAAAATTCACCGACCGAACGGAACCTTTACCGCGGCAGTCCCCGAGTGCGACACGTCTTTTTTTTCTCATTAGGTTTTTATACAAAGGTGACGTAACCACCACTCCGAAACTTCGAAGTGCTGTAAATTTGTGAATTTTCACTAATGGACTAAAGGAAAAAATATGGTTACTTTTTTTGGATAACATAATTGACGGACTGAATAAAATAATATGTTTTTACCCAGTATACATTCCAACTGTTAAAAATCTGTATTTAGAGAAAGCATATTTGGCCGGCTAACGTTAGCAGCAATGCAAATAACGGGTTTAATAACGAATATTAACGTGTTTTCATAATATCGCTTTGTGATACCCGAGAAAATAAACCTTGGAGAGTTCATAAAGATTTTACGTTCTAGTATTATGGTTCATATACATTTTAAAGTTTCAACCTTCAAGCTTATATGAGCGTTAGGTTTATGATATAGCAGTAAGGTATAGTGTAGGTACTTACGTACAGTCTGCTAATAAGTTACCTGGGTAGGCCCGCTACCTATATTTTGAATTTTTTAACAAGCTCAAAATAATATTAACTATAAAATGTATACGTATATAACATTTTAATGAAGTCTTTAAAAATATAGATTGTCATATTTATATTATTTTGATTACCGCTACTAGAAAACATAACTTTAAAAAAAAAACGGACCAAGTCCCTGTCGGACTCGCGCATGCAGAGCAAGAGAATACTAAAAGGAATCAAAATAATGATGAGTAGACTACCCAAGCAGATTATAAAAGCCGGTATTTATATAAGAGTAAGAGAAGTTATTTAAGAAAAAGATATTTATATTTACTTACATATTTTAGGAAAACCAGAAGTGAAATGAAAATACTCGAAACTACTACAAATATTTTTAATGACCGAACAGACAATACAAATAAAATAAGAGCGCAACGCAATACGTCCTACGAATCCCGAACGCGGTCCCTAATTGCTTATCCAACGTAGAGCCGCCAGTCGTCTCCCTCGCACCAGTCCCCGCGGCCAGGAACAATGGTTCTTTCTTCTTACTTCTAACACGGTATAAACACCAACTCGATAATACCTATATGAAATACTTTCAAACAAATATTTCAAGTCGACTTTCTGAAAATGATCAAAATAAAAGCCATAAAATTTTTACTAAATTAAATTACCTGCTGAAAATAATGAATTTAATCAACAGATTCTGATGTTTGTTTTACATACACGATTGCATTAAAATCAGGATTATTAGGGATGGTATTTATAATACGGCCAAAAACCTGATAATGTTTTTTTACGGGTTTCTTCTACGGAAAATATACTCTCATATTCATAAAAAATTATTACGGCTTGCTAAACCTATTTTAGTCAAAATATGTTTTGTCCCTTTCCCTCATTCCAATATTTGACAATAATAATAACGAGACAACACACATTTCAACTAATTTTTTATTTTATTTTTTGGGATAAGGGATAGAGTCTAGCTCCATTGATCCAAAGGTCAGCGTGATTAATGAATGGAATCAAAGTAGTGACGGGTGGTCTCATCGTGTAATGACTCTGATGATTGATTTTGATTGATTGATTGATTAATACTATGTGGGCACAGAATGGATTCTTCGATCGGCTTTTCCGATCTGTGCAGTAATTGATTGGAAGCTGCTAGTTCATTTTCCTGCAGAAGAACATGGAAGGAATTTTTCATCCACTATTAACTGCGCATTTTAGGAATTCGCATTATTTGGAAGAGATCGCTCTAAGCGATTAGACCGCTTGTACCTAATATTTGGTTAAACTGTTTTTAATTGTTTTTTGTTTTCAAACTCTCTAAGTTTTCAACTGAATGTGGTTTAGAAATTTTAATGAGAAAAGTGGATATGATAAAAACCGAGGGTGATGTGTAAATTCATGCCTCTCGTAACTTTTTAGGAAAGGAATCTGTAGTGGGAATCCTTTTCAGATGTCTGATTTTGTAAACAATGTTGGTTTAGTAATAATACAATTTTGACCAACCTTTGAAATAAAGGCAAATAATCTGTCGCAGCCATAATTTATTGAAAAATTAATATAAATTATAAAGTTATTTTTTTTTGTACTTAAGAAAAGAAAAAAAATGATCAGGAATATTTAAATAAAACTTAACTATAAAATAAACCACTAAATTATGCTAAATAAAAAAAACCTTGCCCATGCGGCATTGTTCCAAGAACGCTGGCCGCGTTTCCTCGCTGTAAATAAAGTAGCAATTGTTAATTTTAACAACTTATAATTTAGTTTGACTTAGTGATGTGCCGTTCCCGGGAACGTTCCTACATTCCCCAGATTTCAAAATCATTCCCGGGAACGTTCCCAAAAATTGGAAATGTCTGGGAAAGTTATAATTTTATTTATCAGACAATTTTTTTATCAATGCAAATGTATTAAACTTATGTAAAAGCATTTCTATATATAGTTATAATTTAAATATTTCCAATAATCCATAACATTTCCCGAATTTATAGGGAACGTTCCCTTGTTGCCGGGAACGTTTCCTTGATGCCGGGAACGAGACCCGTTTTCATAGGATATACATCTTATTAATCAAGAAAAAAAAACATTTTTATTGTTTTATGGTCATTAATATGTTATACAATTATTTAAAAATATGAAATTGGACCTTTGAACGTGCCGACTTTCGTGGTAATAGGTTAAAAATTATGGGTTAAAAATGAGTTATTTTGATATTTGATCTGCTGATGAATATACATATTAAGAATACTTGACTACCTATAGCAGAAAACATTCATATGATGAAAAAATAAAATTGAGACGGGAACGTTCCCCTGAAATTGGGAATGTTCCCGGGAACATTCCCGTAAACGGGAATGAGGAACTTTGGGAACGGCACATCACTAGTTTGACTTGAAGATATTGATACAATTACAGGATAATGGATATTTTTGTTCCTATGCTATCTCCAATTAGTTTTCATTTGCTCAATGCAGAATTACCTATCTTGTTTTGGGCACTTTGTAGTCTTTCGTGGGCGTAAGTGACCAAGACTGTCTATAAAACTAAACTAAGCTTTTCATCATCGTCTTCGCCTTCTCCCTATTTGGGGTCGGCTCTGTATGTCAACTCCCTCCATAGTTTTCTATCATTTACCATATTTGTACTAAACCCCTCACCGCTGTTCTGTTTTACACAAACTAAACATATAGCTTTTATCCTCTTTAAATCAAAATGTAGAATCTTTAAATTATCATAATTATCATTTCAGTCGCATAACGTCCACTGCTGGACATAGGCCTCACCCAAAGATTTCCAAAATGACCGATCAAGAGCGGCCTGCATCCACCGCTTTCCAGCGACCCTGGTCAGGTCATCTGACCACCTTGTAAGTGGGTGCCCTACGCTTCGCTTGCCAGTACGCGGTCACCATTCGAGAACCTTTTAGCTCCAGAATCTTTAAATAAATGATCTGAACTTTTTGATTACTTTTAATACCTTTAACTTTTAAAAAATATTGCTAACTCGCTTGTAGTTTCGTAATGATTTTCTTTCGTGTAATTTCACGGAGCAATAAGTCTTGTAGCAAACTTTTCCCCCAATGAAAGTGATTATAAAAGTTGCTGAGTGTTTTGGAAAATTGACATTTTGATTGAAGGCAAATTGCTTTCTACTGTAAAGGCGTTCGAATATTATCGATAATTTCATCAACATAGCCACGCAATAAATTTCTTATGTAAGGTCACGCCTTACATAAGAAATTGATGTTTAATTGTAAGTTAAATTTTACACGAAGTTCAAATTATATGATTTTCAACTTACGAAATGTACATGTCTCAAAAATAAAGAATATTTAGTTTGATCCATGGATCAAAGCGTAAGCAAAGTTAGTATTGTTTTCGTGTTTCGAAGGCACTGTTATTGAGTATGAATTTCAATATTTCATCGCATTGTTCAAATCAGTAGATACAATAATCGGTCAAGTGCGAGTCGGATTCAGCACGAAAGGGTTTCGTACCATTATCTATAAAAAATCACGTTTTTGTATGAGAATACCGCTTAAATATTTATTTTATTCTGTTTTTAGTATCAGCAGCATCAGAAATATATAATCTGTGAAAATTTCAACTGTCTAGCTTTCACGAATCATGAGATACAGCCCGGTGACAGACAGAAGGATGGATGGACTGACAGCGGAGACTTAGTATAGCGTCGGGACCTTACCCCCCTTTTTAGGGTTCCGTAGTAAATAAGGAACCCTTATTATAACCCTTTGGGTACGGAATCCTAAAAATGCAGTGGACAACAAGTTGCTCTATGATTAATGAAACATATAAGCACCTACCCTGTCATCATATCAGCTACAGAAATTCACTTTTGGACAAAGCCAAAAAGTTACAGTCTAAGTACTTTTTAGGGTTCCGTACCCAAAGGGTAAAAACGGGACCCTATTACTAAGACTTCGCTGTCTGATTCAAAGATTCAAACATTTATTTGCTAACTATGAGTCATAATACATACAGGTCTTAGGTATATTGATGGTCCAATCATAGCAACTCAGAGAGTATTGCAAATACAATGGGTAGATGTCAATTGATTAAATTAATAAACTAAACATGCTTAAAAATAATATTACAAATCTAAATTTCATGCATAGTATTTTCTACAATCAAATCTGTCCGTCTGTCTGTCTGTCTGTCACCAGGCTGTATCTCAAGAATCGCGATATCTAAAAAGTTTTTATTTTCACAAATTATGTATTTCTGTTGTCGTTATAACAACAAATACTAAAAACAAAATAAAATAAATATTTAGGGGGGCTCCCATACAACAAACGCGATTTTTTGCCCTTTTTTGCTTGATACGAGTATCAATAATGGCAACAGGTAGGCACTTGAAATATTCACAAAATACTCAGTTGTATTTTTGTTTTAATAATAAATTTAAAAAAAAAATATTCAAGGGGTGCCATACAAAAAACTTGGTTTTTATTGGTTCTTAGTTCGACTCGCACTAGGCCGGTTATTATATTAAAATTTTTAACTTAGGAATGCAAAATAAAGAATATCTCAGTTCTCCTGAACTGAATTAAATGCAAGTGAGTCCAAAAAGCTTATCAATTCGCCTTGATCTTTTTTTTTACGTACCGCTTATTCAAAGACGCCTGGATCGATTTAAAAAACTCTGTCGTTTGAAAGGGTATACTTGTAAGATGGTCCCATTGAAATTTTATCAAAATTGGTAGTGTAGTTTGGGGGAGTAGTCGGCTTTTAGTTTTGAAAAAAGATTATATGAACGCTCGTAGTGTGAATGTATAAAATTTTATCTCCTGGCCAAGAAGTGGTAATTTTTCTGCGTAACCATACTCTTGAATGCCAATGGCATGTAAAATCGATATATCTATACATATAATAAAATAGTAAAAAATGTCTATGTACATTTAATATAATTCCCAAAAAAATATTTGAGGCGATGGTTGGAGACAAAGTAATAGAGTAAGAATTAAAAAAAATATCTGTCTGTTTGTACACGCTAATCTCCGGAAACACTGGACGGGTTCAAATAAAACTTTTTTGTTATCTGTTAAGCTTTGGCAACATACAGGGTTTAATTGATTTTGGAAAATGGAACACCTAATGCAAAACCATGATGGTCCAGCTAAAGTATAAGAAATATAAAAATGACGCCTTAGCAAAAGTTGTTCAGCCTGATGAGTATTTTCCGGAGTCATAAAGTCCACGCGAACGAAATCACGGGCTTCGCGGCTAGTTTGTTAATAAACGAGTTTAAATTACATAAATTCTGAGACATTTTCTTTAAAGGCGATTAATTTAAACGCAGCTCTCGAGTGACGGAGAGCTGTACAAAATTACCACTTCTCCTTCTAGGGCTTCTCAATCAAGTTTCAACTACCGCTAATAAGTTTACGTCACTTGCAAGGTACTTAATATGTAACTACTTCCTCTTACGGTTTTGTTCGGGCTTAATTAAGTGATTATGTAATTATGTATAATTATATTTAATGGGATAAAATTTACGTCTTTACGAAATATTCAAAAATATATACTTTGAGACATGCTTTTGATTGTGTCATCATCATCATTTAACTGCCTCCATGGTGTAGTGGTTAGAACGTTCGGCTCATGCCCGGAGATCGCGGATTCGATTCCCGGCGGGGGCAACGACTTTGTGATGTTCTTGTAGGCTGATCACCTGATTGTCTGATAAGATGATCCGTGCTTCGGAGGACACGTTAAGCCGTCGGTCCCGGTGACTGTCTTTGAAATTGGTCGTTACCTAAAACCATGTCAGAGGCCTTTAAGGCGGTTTAGAAACTCTGACACTAGTGTTAGTCACTAACACACGATAAGAGGAAGAAGAAGAAGATCATCATCATATCAACCACAGGAAATTCACTGTTGTACATAGGCCTCTCCTAAAGATTTCAAAAACGACCGATCGGAAGCGGTGAATCTTAATGTATAAAACAAAGTCTGCTGGACTGATTTAGATGAAATTTTGTATGGATAAAGTTTGAGACCCGGGTAAGGATATAGAATTTCATCCCAAAATTCCCACGGAGCGGAGCCCGCGGGCACAGCTAGTACATTTAAAAAAAATGTGTGATTACCTCGAACAAAAAGCGGCCTAATCTAAATAATAAAAGAGAAATAAACTTATTAAGACTTGTTGAATTGAAAGATAAATAAGTCGTCGCCTAGACTATTAATTCAATTATTAGAGCGTTTTACACATAGCATAGCACGTCCGCCCGTTTTGACGCTTCGGCGTATTATGTATTTAGATTCATATGTTTATTCAGTACTAGCCGAAGCCCGCGACTTCGTTCGCGTGGACTTTATGTCTCTGGAAAATGCTCATCAGGCTGAACAACTTTTACTAAGGCGGCATTTTTATATCTCTTATAGTTTAGCTGGACCATTATGGTTCTGCATCAGGCGTTCCATTTTCCAAAATCATTTATACCCTATATGTTGCCCAGGCTTAATAGCTATATAACAAAAAAAGTTTCATTCGAATCCGTCCAGTATTTCCGGAGATTAGCGTGTACAAACAGACAAACAGACATACAGACAAACAGACAAACAGACAAACAGACAAACAGACAAACAGACAAACAGACAAACAATCATTTTTTTTAAAATTCTTACTCTATTACTACGTCTCCATCGCCCCCAATATTTTTTTTGGAAATGTATTTAATGTACAGACACAATTTTTTTACTGTTTTATTATATGTATAGATATAGATATAGATTTAGACCTTAAGGTTGAACTAGTCACTGACCCGAACTCACAAGGTGGGCGTGGCCTAAAGCATGTTGTTTCATCTAACATTGTGGCGGGCGAAAGCAGTGTGGTGAAACGGAGTGACAAAGTAGGTAAATCGAGCGCGTAAAAAAATACTTATAAAGTCATTTGGGAAAAGAGGTTTTAAGCAAAAACTACTGCCTTAATCAATTACAAATAAACATTATTATTTTCTTTGATAGTTAAGCGGTGTCGGTGTGGTCTCTGTTTTGGAGATTTTACACTTCTTACATTACTTATTTACGCCGAAAGTTGCGTAAAAATTAGCAAGAAAAAGGAATCTTTGATGGCTCATAACTTTTTAATGGCTTTTTATTTTACTATTCTGTATCCATACCGACAACATTTATGATGAGACAAAACGATATCATGCTAAACTTTCGATGTACAATGTCAAACAGTGGAGGAAATCCCCTCCGCAATTTGTATGGAAAAAGTATCGACTAGTTCAACCTTAAGGTAGAATTCCGTACCTCGCGATCGATCACGACTGTCGTCGGTCGCTCGCGGCAATAGTCAGAGTATAAAAATATGTGGCACCGCTTCCGTGGCCCGCGACAGACGCGCGCGGGCGACGAATGTCGTGAGCCGCGCGCTGCCGTGCGTGTCTTCACATCGGGGATTTCATGGCGCAAACATGTCTAGGAACGCTGGAGACAACTTTTTGGTCGAGGAAGACAAAATATTATATATAAATTTTGTCGCAAAATCCAATAATATATGACATGAGTAGTTAATGGAAATTACAAAAATTCATACAAGCGTGAAAGAGCATGGAAGAAGTAGCTAAAATGATCAAATCAACGGCAAAACTTGCGATTTTTTTTCATTACAATACAAATGCTTTTGAATCAATATGTGGTAGTATCCTTCTTCATTCTGCTGTTTTTGAAGATGGCATCAACTGGTTCTTTATTTTTATAATATAGAAACAGCAGCTCGTCACCCTCCTCTTCTTCATTCAACATCGACTAACTTCAAGACCTGGCCGCGCGCGGCTCACGACATTTGTCGGCCTCGCGCGGCCGTGATCGATCGCAATGTACGGAATTCTACCTTAAGTTTTACCAAAAAGTTTTCTCCATCGTTCCTAGACATGTTTGCGCCATGAAATCCCCGATGTGAAGATACGGTCGGCCTCGCGCGTCTGTTGCGGGCCACGGAAGCGGTGCCATACATTTTCATACTCTGACTATTGTCGCGAGCGACCCACGACAATAGCAGGCCGCGCGTGGCCGCGGTAGATGGTCAGACGACCTGCGCAATGTTGCAGGAAGGCGCTGGATGCAGGCCGCTTCCGATCGGTCGTTTCGGAAATCCTCGGGGAAGGCCTGTGTCCAGCAGTGGACTTCCTGTGGCTGATATGATGATGATGAGTTAAAACATGCGGCATACTTTTAAAAATGTAAAAACAAACGCTAATAGTACCTACGTCTGAAGGAATGTGTGAACTACTCTGAACTTAGCCAAACGCTTTTACAAAAAAAGTGATTTTTTTTAAATCCACCGCACATTTTGTCACGAAAGTGGCAAGTTAGGAATTTCGCTTATTTCGCACAAACAAAGTCGACATCGCTAATAGCAGAGTAATTAAAATTCATGAATCTTAATTCCATATTACCATGCAAAGTAAACCAGTAGCTTGTCAACGATATTTAGTTAGATAAGCTATTTCTTTTTTTTCTTTTGAATGTTACACATGTAGGATGAATCATCATATCAGCCACAGGAAGTCTACTGCTGGACAGAGGCCTCCCCCAAAGATTCCCAAAAAGATCGATCCGAAGCGGCCTGCATCCAGCGCCTTCTTGCAACCTTGCACAGGTCGTCTAACCATCTAGCAGGTGGGTGTCCTACGCTGCGCTTGTAGGAAGAATGTGGCCAGCCTTCAACGAGTTTTCAAGACCATTGTAACAAGCCTGCTGCCGCCTCTCCCTCTTCTAAATTGTTAGAATGGAAGTTGCCCGCGTGCAGTATTTTCTCATATTGTCTCACCACGTTGTCAGTGGTTACACTACGCTGCGCTTGACGTTACATAGTTGCTGATAGAGATGATATGTGCCGCCCACTACAAAAACAAGCCCAAACTCCTTTTCATAAAATGAAGAAAATTGAACTGAGTGAAGATTTGGTGGATTATATTCATGAGAACATGACCAAGCTCAACTTGAGAGTTGTAAAGTTAGAATCGCGTCACAACCTGAATTTTAATACGTGGTGCGAGTTCCAACCGCATAGCTAATTAGCTAGAGACCTTCACTCAAGAAGATTTCTGCGAGAGGTGTCTGATTCAAGTGTTATGGCGGGCAAATCGGACACCGCGACATCGTGCAGTCACATACACAACTTACAAAATACTGATATTATCGTCATCGTCAGGGCTTTTTGTCTCCATTGCATTAGAACGACCCTCTCTGTGCAGAGCCATACTAGGCCAGAGCAGCCAGAAGACTTGGCCTCTCTCCTTGCTGGCCAGACGGGTTGGTGAGGTCCTATTGCTGTTTATAAGCTTTGTGTAGCTTGTATTATATAATATTACCTAAGTCGCCTTCTACGACATCCACGGGAAGACTTGGAGTGGTCCTATTCTACGCGGCCGGAAACCAGACAGCAATATGTTGTACGGCAGTATGTAGTGTTCTTATATAATTAACTAAATAATTATATTAATTTAATTATTATTACATAATAATTTTTATAATTAATTTAAATTATGCTAGTCTGTAAGGTATTTATTCTATGGACCTTGTTGACGGATTTCATTTCATTTCATAAACCTGTAAGATTGCGTCTAAAAAAACGAACAGCTTTGCAAAAATAATTACAATAAAACTCCAAAACTCACCGCACATTCTGTAATGAAAATGGCAAACGAGGAATTTCGCTTATTTCGCAAAAACGTCGACGACCTAATTGCAAGGTAATTGAGATTTATGAATCTTTATTTCAGATTACCATGGAAAGTGAGTTGGTAACATTTCAACGAATCACTTGGTAGTCTTTCATTCAGGCTTTCTTTCTCTAGATTAGAGACGAAACGAGAAAGTGGCCAATATTTGTCAAAATAAGAAACTTGTCAAGATCATTTCAGACGCTAGAAGTCTCCTTGTGAGATATAGTTCCTACTAAGGCCCGATTTCATCGTTTTCATTGATAAACGAGTTTAGCAAAACTGAGTTTAACTTAACTGAGTTCAAATGTTTGATTTGATCTCGATCAACTTCAAATGAATTTCTCCGTCAATTCGGAGCAAATTGTTGATCGCGTTTACGAAAACGAAGTTCACCTAAACTCATAGACAAAAAAGCACAGATTACAGTAAAAATCATGTGATAGTTTTCATTTCACGCAGAAAATATGAATAACAGATAAGCAAAACTCATTGCTTTAAAACCGGTAAAGAATCGCGAAGGAACGGAACGTAAATTAAAAAGTATGTACCTACCTATGTCAATATTGTCAATCAAAGTTGTCAAATCTCGGCATTGACTTGACATTTGTTTGATTGAACGCGTTTAGAAGCGTTAAACGGCCAATATCGGACGTTCAGAGTGTTAAACGCGTTTAGCCTTAAACGCGATTAGTTTTTGTCGATGAAATCCAAAAGAACCAGTTTACGTGCGTAAACGAGTTCAGCTTCAATTGATCGCGTTTTACTGCAACGATGAAATTCGCCCTAAGAATTTAAAAAGTTCGTAAGCGGTCAGTATAAAGGGCTTTTTGGCGACCTTCCTCAAGTCGTCTGTCGACATGTAAGTGGCTAGTTCAAAGTTCAAAATCCTATTTGTGGTTTTTGTGGCTGTGTTATTTTTACCCTAAGCTTGAGTCGCTCGCTCGCTTCGCTCGCTCGCTCGTGTCTTGGTCACAGGAAACCTAACGAACCTAACCTACACTCCACGGCAAAGTAGTTTTTGTGTCTTTGTTACTTTCGCTCTAAGCTTGAGTCGCTCGCTCGTGTCTTGACCCAAACCATATTTATTAATAGATTAATTACTAAACGAAACACTTGTAAAATAATACATTTTATCAAATGTTTTTGGACCAATAGTAGTTTTGTCTGATAACTCAGTTGCTAAATGTTCATTTGTGAAATATTTTTTTGTAAAATGTAAATTTAAGTGATAAGATGATCATTTGGTAAAGTGACTAATTTGTAAAATGATTAGTTGTAAAATGATCATTTGGCGAAACTATTTCTTTGCCAAACGTTGTTTGTCAAGTGTCATTTTGCCGAATGACTTTTGGTCAAACAACAGGACCCCGTTTTGCCCAAGGATCCGAAAAAACTTTGTCGCATGGTAACTTGTGGCGTTTCAATCCTCATTTCTAAAATATTAATTCTATATTTAATTTTATCATAATTTTAGTTAATTTTATAATGCGCAATTGCACGGGAGTGTTATAGTTATATTATTATTGCCCTTGTTTTCAATTCTTGAGCTCATTTTTTTATCAATATTAATAAATTTAATCAACTCACTTACTTACCCAACAAATATTAAAATATTCCCGTATCAATCATTCATTACGTAGTAAATTTATCTTTCACTCATCATAATACACCAATACTGCACCCGACTGCTCACCTACAGGCTGAAACTGAAAACCAGTGTGCCGCCTTTTAGGCCAACCACGCTGAATTTTGGCCTACTTTGCGCTACTGCAGCACATACATGTATTGTACAGCATCATTGTTGTAATTGTTGCATGTTTATCGTTAAGTACTTACTTTTTTTTTATGTATTGTTCTGTTCTTGTACCTACTTCTTGTGTGTGTGTGTGTATGTGATGCAGTTTTCGTGAATAAACGTATTATCTATCTTATCTATCTATCTATTAAGCTAATGCATAGCTTCTATCGCGGGCCTTGAGCGCGGGGATCGAATCCAGAAATTCCGTAACGAAAAAACCTCACGCTATCCCCACTCCGCCTACCATGTAGGTTGCCGCTTCGTCTCCGTCGTCCGTTTGCGACGTTGCCGTCCTTCCTTGTTTGCAATAGCTTTACCGCGGCAGTCCCCGAGTGCCACACGTCTTTTTTTTTTTCATGAAGTAGGTAAGCATGCATAACAGCCTGTGTCCGACCTGGGGGGTTCACATTAGATAATACGTTAGTCGTAGGATAGTGCCGTCAATTTTATGTCAAACCAAATTAGAGATTATTATCATTGGTTAGTGCGCAATGTTGCTTGACACTGAAACGAGAATACGCAGTGACGTCCGTCTTTCATACCGATTTTGGAGTAACATCTCTGATTAGTACTGGGTAAAATCTTTTGTTTGGAATTTATTTATTATGTAATCTATTACTGCTTGATATTTGAAGCGGCGATGAAAATTATTGCCTTTTAGCTCTCGTTTACTGTCGTTACCCCGAAAGGTCGACTTAGGTGGGAATTAAGTAAATTTAAATGGGGGAATATTGGCGCGGTAAATTTATTTAAATGACTAGGAATTACGTAAGCCGCGATCTATGGTGTCAATAGAATATATCCCTATAATATATATATGTTTTGTTTCGGAATGAGATTTATTAGTAGAAAATATTCCATGGCATTAGTAATTTTATAAAACGGTAAAAAAGGAAATGTTTTGACAAACGTTTATAATGTATACCTACATTAAATTTCACTTATCTACTTTTCAATACATTTTGACGCTGAATAAATATATCTCATTAAGAAACTTTGTTTCTTTTGAAAATATTCCTTGCTTCAAGCAAAAGGTTGGCAACCTAAATACAAAACCAAAATACAAAAGTTTTCCTTGCTTGTCTGTAATTAGTTCCATTTTTTTTATATCTGAATATCACTATTGCTGTCTGACCCAATTGCCCAACCTATTGTCGTTTTTAATTTTATTTTAATCAACTATTTAGTAATGGGAGAATTTTATAAGATTGTAATATTGAGGACGTAGGATATCAGGTACCTAAATATTAAATGTATAGAAAAATAATAATAAAATATCCAAAAGCAGGATAATTTATGAAAAATTGAATGACGTTTTACAAATACAAATAAGTTTTTTAAATAAAAATATAAGGCAAATAAGAAACGCAACCCCTGAGGGACCGAGAGACCGAGAGACTCAGCTTATAAAAATATAAGAGCCTAAACAAAAAGTACCTATTTTTCGTTTACGCTTAGAAATTTTGCCAAACTTTGGAGATTTACCTTGAGTTGCACTTACCTAAATGGGCAAAAATAAGGGCTTCGTAAAAGTGTTTTCCTACGATAATGCGCCTTAGGGATTACAAAGAGCCCTACATTATTTAAAATACGAGTATCTTTTATTTAAGTGTTTAGGTTCATACCTAATGTTTACAATTTATCATAAACTTACAAACAATGTGAAGCGACCAAGATTACAATGTATTTTTCATGGGAAATTCAGAATGATACATTTCATTTCTTTACTTAGCACACAAAACAGATCAATCATATTTTGATGAAGGTACACTATAAGTTTTTAATGATGATTTAGATTGTTTTCTTTACATATGTATGCCTAAAATACAAAAAGATACAGATATATTTCCATGTCCCTAACGGGGTAGAAACAGCTCATGAGACTACGTTTAGCGTGACGTAGGCAAATATTTAGCAATTTTTGAAACAGGTATCTGTGGTATTAATGCAACTGAAAGAAGACCCAAAAAAGGATCAGAAAAATACAATTTTTGGAAGTAAAAAACCCGATTCTTCTTCTTAATTTTGTCTGCAAAGCCAGTGAACCTTGAGACCATAATCAAGCAACGTGAAAATGACGTTCAATTATAGACCGATCACTTTAATGAGTTTTCGCCTGCGCGGTGCAGGGGCGCGGGGGGTATGACGACTAAGGGGATTGACAGAGGTAATGGCGTGTTTCACGGATTAAAGCGTTCGGTCTATAACGATATCTTACAACTACCATTCTACACGAAAAAGCCAAGAGCCAACAGCAGGTTCACTGATCTAAGTTAATTCCGCATAAAACTCACGCACCGCTGAGCTATCGAACTCTTCTCAACAAGCTAGATACAACTTTTAGTTGTATCGAGTCGTTAGCTGCAAACAAATTCAGTGAGTTGGAGATAATCGCATGATCTCGACGCGACTAAAGTTAAAATCGTTTCCAAGTTGTGCGAGTTATCTTTCATCGCTTTGTCTTTCCGGTTAAACACGGCTATAATTTACCTCTTTATTCTGAATTTGTACTTAGATAATCTCGAGAATAAACTTTTAGGTAGGTAAATAATTTATAATTCCTTCTACAAGTTTTTTGGAAGCAGAGATAGAGAATTTTTATCAGTTTGTTTTAAACCGACATAAAACCCGAGGAGGTTATCATTTCGACTGTATGTTTTGTTGTATGTCATATTATTATTATTATATATTATATTATACTTTATTTTATATTATACGGAATATCTTCGGCAATTATAAACCGACTTTGAGGATTCTTTTTTGTTTGAAAGCCTGTACTATCTAATTGGTCTTATATTCATTTGGTAAAGATATGATGAGCTTTGGAGACATGGAAGTAACTTCTTTTGTCTTGTATTTTGTACGTTTCATAGCTTGGGTGTTGTCTTCGCCAAATGTTTTATTTATTTATTTTATTAGTTAATTTTAAAAAAAGCACCCGCTCATTTCATGTACATACTCATTCAACACACGCATTTAGGTACACTCTCCTTTACACTCTACGTCTCTATTCTTTTTCTCTCTGCTCTTTGTCAAGATGGCCAAAACCTAAAATTTAACCACGCGACGCGCTCTGAAAGAAATTTTAAAAACTGTTTATAGACTAGTGTGAGAAAGTATAATTTGTGTAAACGAGTGCTTGTAACCAACCCCCTTTCGAAGATTGTTGACTTTGACTTTGACCTGACTTTGTTCGAGCACAAGGAAAAACCAGCGCAAAGGACCTTTCATCTTGTATGACCAGGTAATCTTCTTTTCTTTCTCGCTCGTCCAGGTGTGTTAATTTATATTCAATAAAGTTTATTCTATTCTATGTCCTAGCTGTAGCATTTCGATGATGAAGTCAGTTCAAAAGTATTGTGAGCTTGTGAATACCATTTTTCGATTTGCATATCCGTTTATGAAATATTTGGTTTAAATGCAAATTTTTGTTAGAGTCCAGTTTCCAGGCCTCTATCAGCTAAAAGGGCCTCTAAATTCAGGACAATAGTATGCATAACCAAGTTAGGAAAAAGTAGGATTTACAAATTAAAGAGTCTACCCATTATTAAAATGTACTCAGGAACTGAAAATTTCATCAAAATTTTATAAAATTAAAAGTGTAAACTCAAGGTTTTGGCATTCGCGATGGCGGAACCTTACACTGCGCGTGACCCAACATGCACTTGGCCGGTAATTGCTCTATAAAATATGTATGTAAACCCTTACCTAGCTTTATATTTATTTTCGTGGAATAGAAGCAAAATTTTAAAACTTTACAAAGCATATTGAATTCTTTCATTAAATTTATAAAATGGAAATGCGCGGAATGCGCGGGAGGAAATTCCCGCGAAGGTTCTTCCTTCAAGCTAAATCGTACTGTCTTCTCCATTCCATTATCCTCTTTAAATTTATCAAATTCGCCTTGATTCCGTGAGAATGTACCTAAGTTAAGTATTAAGGAAGTAGAATATCATGTCTTTGTAAAAAAATATAGCTAAGAAGATTAGGAGCGACATTCCATAAGCCTGTTGATTTCGGACAAGGAAGCACACAGGCTTTTTTTGTTAAAATTCGCACTCCAAACCCCAGAGCGTTTCGGTCGGACCGAGCTCTATAGGGTGTTGAAAAAATTACAGTGCCTGTCCATTTCGGCCATGAAACGTTCTGGGTTTTATTGTTGGACTTTTAAATATTACCAGATGTAAAATTTAGATGATATTTGTGCCAAAATAAAATACACAGAGATTTAAACAAATGTCGAACTTTATTTACATATTTACACAAGTGATGATATAATATACAGTAAGTGGGTACATCTCAATAGCAGAATATTGTATATGCTTAGGTAAAATTTTAACTACTAGATATAATTGAAATTAAAATGACATCATTACTGTAGTGTCAGGTCTTTTTTGGTGTGACAAATTAATTTATATATTTAATTTAGTATCTACACACGACATATAATAATTAAGTTCTGTTACAAAATTATGGAATAAGTATTTGACATAAAATCAATTAGTGAATACATCAAACAGAATCAAAGCGTTCGTCATTATCCTGGCTTCGAAGAAAAAAATATCCATTATATATACACGGTGATTTTTCATTGGTTTTGAAGCCGAAGGCCACTTCATAGGCATCGTTAGTAAGACATAATTAGCTAGTCAAAATAAAAATTCAGAAGCAAAAAATGTTGTATAAAACTCGAAATTAAAATTGTGAGATCAATTAGTAGTACCGCCGCCATACACCACCCGCCGGCCGGCCGGGGTCATCGACATTACGCAGCTGTTGGCCGGCGTATAACTACGTGGTCTCGATCGAAAATCATTTACGCAACTTTTTTATCTTATGACATACAGAAATTTGGATTACGTATGTGGATAGAGAAATTTATTTACTATACGATATTTTTTTTCAAAACCAATTAAAAGTCAGCGTGTATATCTTCACAATTTACACAAAATCTGCCCTTGATATGATAAGGCATTACGTCCACACGGCGATATCATCGCACTATACGTGACGTATTGACATATGTCAACTCGTCGCGATTTTTCGTCTGTGGTAGGTACCAGGGATGTTGCGTATGGTTTGCATCCGCATCCGCAAATGCGGAGCTTCCGCATAGATTTAGACATTTGCGTCTGCATTCGCAATAATCAATGCGGATGTGCGGATGTGACGTCCGTATCCGCACCCGCAATACCTAATCGACGCGGTTGCGACGAGAAAGAAACTGGGCGAGGCCGGCGAATGGTGTGTACCATTCGCACGGGACAATTGGTGACATGAACCGACGCGTTTGTTGTGGTGCATCATTTGTTTCTTGTAAATAAATCATTACGTGTTTTTTGTAATTTAATTACTGATAAGTGATGAACAATGATAAAGTAATTATTATTACTTAATCTGTAACCTTGCTATATTCGGACGTACTGAAGGTGATGAACAACTTCGCGAAAGAGCATTACCCCCAAAATTGGTAATAACTTTTCCCAAAAAAAGAACCGCTTTAATCAGCTGATCGATTTAGTATAGGAAGTAATTTTTTTTTTTAATTTTTCGACCTACTTATATTCTTTAGGGAAAGTTCTTAAGTATGCTCAGTATGGGTATCGCGAATATGGCAAAGTTACAGATTTACACCATGTATATTAGCAATTTTACGAAAGGGGTCTCAATAATGAAACAAGTTTACTTGTCTGAGATACCATCATCAAATAAATCTTCCTTCACTAATAAAACTGTTTTGCATTACAACAAAACAGCAATTGTGTGCGTCCTAAAACACATAGTAGCTATAGCAGGGCTTGCTGATGATGAGGCTTGAAGACTATGAAGTTGACAGCGCGCCTTGTCATTGTCTATGAAAAAGCGGCGTTCAGAAATCGTCGCGCACTTCCTGGTGAAAACAAGCAAAGGAAAACTTTTTCTATGGGTAATGATTATCCTACTAATCCTACTAATATTATAAATGCGAAAGTGAGTTTGTACGTTTGTTTGTTTGTTTGTGACCTCTTCACGCTAAAACTACTGAACCGATTTGGATGAAATTTGGTATGGATATAGTTTGAGACTCGGGGACGGACATAGGGTACTCTTTATTCCGAAATTCCCACGGGGAGCGAAGCCCACGGGTACAGCTATTCTGGAATAAAGGTAAAATCATACAATCGTTTCTTCAACTACTATGTGTTTTAGCGATTTAGGTTTAACAGATTTCCGATGGAAATATTATCAAAGTAATAGGACTTTGATCAGTACGAACATAATTTAATAAAAATGTCTATTCCGAACATTTCTGACATAAAAGAAGTAAAAGATTAGGCCCATATATCAAATTGCGTATAAAAAATGACGAATAATTTTCTTGTATCTATCGGAAACATTGAACAGGAGTGAATAGCTTGGCGAGGTTTAAACTCTATTAAAGATCTACTTATTCTTCGTGATTGTATTATATTTATGACTTCTCCTATTTGAATAAAATGAAAGTTCTAAGATTTAAATAGGGAAGTAGTTTGCAAAAGTCTGGAATCCTGAAATTACAATATGACAAAAACATGTACTCAAGTTACTCAAGACACAAACATGTCGGCAGTAGCTGACTCTATACGTGAGTAACCCGTTTACTGAATTTAAGTTGACAACATGTCTTTAATAATATATTTTATTCATCATCATCAGGTCTTTTTGTTTCGCTGTAGGAGCACGACATACTTGGCCAAAGCAGCCAGAGGATTTGGTTGGCCTACACTCTCCTCGCTGGCCAGACAGGTTGGAGAGGTCTCATTATTTGCTTGTGACCTTTGTTTAGCTTGTATTTCCTAAGTCGCCTTCTACGACATCCACGGTAGGCTATTTTAATCTGCCAGAAACCACACGGAAAGTATATGTCATAATTAATCATTGTAATTCTAAATCATAAACACAAATATGTTATGACCTTAGTTATTATTGAACAAGTATTATGTTTAGTACTAATACATACTACAATTTAGTAAGCGTAATATCCATTCAGGCTTTTTCGGCACTAGCCAAGTCTTGTGACAAAAATACTTACTTACCTATATAATGATTAACATTTATTACCTTAAGGTGCCTTCATATATGTGAAAACTTCTGTTACACGGCTGACAGTACAGTGGGCCAGCTAAGTTGTACGTGTAAAAATCGGAAAAATATGTATGGTGATATTTAAAGAAATATCTCGAAACTGTTTTCGATTTAAGGTACCTATTGAAAATTGAATTTATGATTATTTCGCTCCTCCCAACATTCAATGGGTAACTCCCGTGTAATAGGACATTCAACACAAAATTCGGTTTAGCGAGCCATATCAGGGTTCATGTCAGAAACAAGACTACCAATGATTCCTATCTTAGGTAGTCGTTGTCGGAAACGATAGAGGATTATAAATTGCACATTTAAACAATTGTAAAATACTGGGTTTTGAACTATCTTCAATATTTTACCTATTATTAAATAACCCCCAAACCTCGTCTCCTAAGTCCCTTGTCGGGGCAAAGGGCAGACTAGATAGAAGATACATAATTATACTATCTGTATGAAATTTTAAAATATTCTTCGCCTCGAAGACTTGGAAGTTTCTAAGGAAGTAAGTTTCTAGAATAACAGTCGAGCATTAATAATTTGTTTGGAAGATCTTTCGTAAAGTATAACACAGGTCTACAAAATACAAATTACGAATACCAAGTTCAAAATATAAATTAAAGAAACGAATTATTTTATTAAATGGGTAATATTGGGTATATTTTACTATTTAGGTTCCAACACACACCACAAGACACCGAATTTGGAGAATATGGTTAACGTGATCATATATGAAGCCACCTTTACAAGAAGTACTCTACTATGATTCTAATGACTAGAGTAGCAATTCGTTTTTATCAGACATATTTCATTGACATCGTTAGTTATAAAAGATTTGTCAGTGCTTTGAAAAAAAATACTATGTTACATCATAAGAAAGAAATTATTTTTTCATTCTACATAACAGTCCAGTGTATATTTGTTTAGTTTTTTAATAACTTTGTTGTCTTAATAGTACGTTTAAAATCAGTTTTTATAAAAACATCATCGGTTTATTTTTATACAAGTACAATAGATTTATTAACAGAGTTACACTTCAAAAAATATTTTGGTATACTTTTTTCCAAGTTATTTTTTTTACTACGAGTACGATGAGTCATTCTATGGAATTCAAATATTTCAATACCTAAAACAATTTCTACATCATTGGTACATTTCTAAAACGCGAATTTAATTATTATGGTTAGTATATTGCACTCCCATATGAGCTATGATTGCCTTCGTCTATCTATACAACACACAGCTCTCTTCAAATTCTCAGCAAAACCACTTTTATGCATTTGTATTTCTCCTTTACATACCGAAGCCACATCCGGCATGTTAGCTACCACTCTTTCAGTCTTTTGGCCACCCGTTCCTACATTGCTTTCCTCGTCGGATCACGTATCAGAACCTGGGTATTTTACGATAAGGTCCAACTCCTCGTCATTAGGTTTAACAGCTCGTACTTCAGTACCTTCAAATACTTTAGGTCTTTCTATTTTATTTTCAATATTGACAAGTACGTCAGCAACAAGTCGATGGTCTTCTGGTGATTTAACTTCAGCGTCATCATTGAACGCTGTTTCTTGATTGTCATTAACTCCGTTGTTATTTTGTTTGTCTTTTTCGATCTCGCATTTGCTGTCTTCTTCTTCGCTGTTTTCTTTTCCTTCTAAGATTATTTTTGGGGCTTCTTCTGTGACGCTGTCGGTTGGAGCTTCGTTGATACAGGAATGTGTCAGTGTGAAGGGTAGTTTGACGGAGACGTCTCCCCCCATAGCGCTAAGAGTCAGCTTGACTTTCACATAATACGATACGTAGATGGCAAACACATTTCGATCTTCAGGAGTATTATTGCATAGGACAGTCGAAGCAAGGCTTGCTCCTGTTTTTGCGTAGGAGTCTTCTAATGCGATCCAATTTTTGGTAACACCTGAGAACAATTTAATTTCTCTTAGTAGGCTTTTTTGCGATGGAAATTATACATTCAATCCATAAACTCCATTTTTTAAAATCATTATGATATAAAACAAGAGCAAGCTCTTAAATTATAATAAAAGAGAGAGGGAGATAATTAAAAATATAAAAACCTATCTTCTTACCTCTGTGCGGCGTCAGCGTATAAGAGCTCGTAAAGGTCTCGCCCGGCAACACCGGTGTTCCCCCGCACTTCACCAGGGCGACCACATTCTTGAACTTTCCATTGGAGAACATGCACACGTCGACGTGTTGTACCACCAAGGTCTGAGGACAAAAGAAAACTGGTTTTGAAAGGGTTTGCAGTGAAGCATTGATGGTTACCTATAAAATGGTATGTAGACGAGTGAAATGTGTTCTTTTCAGGGCCCGTGTAGAGGCAAACCTCATTCAAGATAAAGAACCGTGAATATATTTATGTATGTTTCACATTATTGAATCACGGTAATGTTGCAGTTTTCTTTTCGTTTGAATTACAAAAGTAAGCTTTTACTTATGTAGCGTACTTATTACGTACTGATTTCGAAATACTCACTGGACAAGGGAGAAGAATATAAGAACTATTTAGCAAACAGAACCGTGTTCAAAATACCATGGATTTCGGATGAAAACTACCTAAATATACACGCTTAATTTTCATTGGTTTTGGAAAAAAAAAGTCGTTTAGTAAATTAATTCCTCTATCCATATACGTAATCCAAAGTTGTGTATGACATAAGATAAAAAAGTTGCGAAAATGATTTTCGATCGAGACCACGTAGTTACGCCCGTCCAAAACAGCCGCGTGAGTTCGATGAACTTCGCCGGCCGGCCGGCGGCGGTACTGCTAATTGATCTCACGATTTTACTTTCGAGTTTTAGTCAAAAAAAATTGTTACTCAATTTTTAGTTTGATTAGCTAATAAGGTCTTGCTAACGATCCTCACGAAGTGGCCTTCGGCTCCAAAACCAATAAAACCGTGTATGTTACAAAATTAAATCGTTTTCAAAGATATATTTTTACAACATTGACACTGGTGGATTACACCTATCCCATTTCAAAATGCGAAAAGATTTAAATTAATATAAATTAACACCAGCAAACAGGGAAACTCACAGAGGTGTTAACTTGAAAGCGGAAGGCCGCTTTGAAATACGTTCCGTTTTAAAATAATTTTTTTTTGTTTCCTAAAATATAATTATCAGCTTATCTCACAGTATACAAAATACTTAAAAAGAAGTTTACATTTCAAAGAAGGGCCATATCGAGCCTCACATATAGGTATTACATACATAAGTTCTACTAACTTATGTATGTAATACCTATATGTATATAAACATCATCATTCATTTTTGTAACTGTGCAATAAAGTCAAAATAAGTAAATTAATTATTTAATTCTTAAGAAAATGTAAATTTTAGCGGAAATAAAAATAGTATATATAAATAATTTTGACTGGAATTATATAAGCGCAAAATTTTCCACCTCTTGGCATATTAACACCTAATTTAGATGCCAGCAATAATTTCCGAGAACCTATTAATATGATATTTGCACCATGAGACGAAATGTCGATACTGAAATAGTTTTATTGCTCCGCGTCATACGTAACCCACCTAAGACGTTAAAATTAGACGGTATTTACTGAGGTATAAAGATTTCATGGCTTCAGTCATGAAGTGACTGATGAGGAATACAGAAATTGCAGCTATAGGTATGTTCTAGGGCTGCATAACCCAAAGACCAATTTTAGTGTGATGGTGTGTGTAAATATGACAAAAAGGAATTAAAATAGTGATTCTCCTAGTCCAGTATTAGAAAAAATACAAATCTGTGGTCTATCGATTTATAGGGAAGATTTTATATCAATACCAACAAAGAATCAACATAGCAGTTCTCAAATGTTAAGACCTCTATATTTACACCTGTGTTTTGTATATATTTGCATAAAACAAAGTCATTGTCCGCTGACTGTCCCTCTACAAGTACATAATGTACGTACGCTTAGTTTTTTTCAAATTATGCTATTTCCATCAACAGATAAGAGTGATTTAAGAGGAAGATTTACATGTATAATAATCACTCGTACAAAGCCAGGGCGGGCCGCTAGTTTTAGTATATTAGATTTCGACATAAATATTGTGAAAGCGACGATAGAGAAGGCTCTAATAACCAACGCCTCGATCGCAAAGCTCGTGTTTCAAACTCGACGAAATCCTAGTCGGCTTGTTTATTGGACAATATTGGAATCTAGAACAGCAACGAAATCCTCCGAGATTAAATTCCATATAGATTTTGAGCTTTTCGCTACTAAATTTAGATATTTTGATACGATTATAATTCTTAGAACCCTTAGGGCGGATTCGACCTAATATTAACTTAAACGTACAGCTATTCTTGGAATAATTTAAATCGTAGAATTTAATCTCGAACGAATAACTTCGTTGACGTTTTACCTGCATATTCCTGGAGTAAACAAGTAATCCTTGGCATTGCTAATATATTATAATTATTTGACGGCTCTGGATACTAGTCTTATAGAGCCCATCTTTATTTGGCATTGGCATACATTAATCATATTTGCATTTTTTTTATATTTCGATATGTGTTCCTTGGGGAAAGTTCCTCAGTATCATGGACCGAATTCACCCTTAAAATACATACATACATACATACTATCACGTCTTTATCCCTAATGGGGCAGACAGAGCATTTTGGGTCTTGCGGTCCTCACCCTTAAAATAGTTTTAGTATATTTTGTTAGAGTTATACATCTATTGGTTGACATATAATATAATGAAGCACGTAATTTATTATACGCTCATCGAGATAACACGTGTTTTGTTTGACGACATCCGTGGCGTAGTGGCCACCCAGAGGTTGCGCGTTCGATCCCTGGTCAGGGCAAGTTTGAAAATCGCCTTTTTTAAATTGTCCTGGGTCTTGGATGTTTATCTATATATGTATTTGTTATAAAATATAGTATCGTTGAGTCAGTATCCCATAACACAAGTCTCGAGATTGCTTAAGGGCTAACTCAATATGTGTAATTTATTTATTATTTTCCTAAAGTGACCTTCCATAATGTGACTGTATAACCCGACAAAAACCCGCATATTATCCCTAATTGATTTGGATAACTTGGATTTCAGAGATATAGCAAACACAAAAACAAAATAGGCCAAGCGTCACAGATGTCATCTCATCAGCTATTAACAGTCTACCTTTAAAATACTCCTGGTTAACTATTCCTAGGAAATTGGCAGTATAAATAGTTTATTCTGGAAAAGACATCTTTTAGGATTAGTTTAGTAAAACGCAAAATCCAGTTATTCTAGAATATTTTGCCATTTATTCTCGGAATAAAATTTTAACTAGTTTGGTTGAATCCGCCCTTGAGTAAGAAAGTTTGTAAAGATGGGTGATTGGATGTTTGTTACTCTGGGTTAGAATGCTTATTACCATTATTGGATTAACATATAGGATACTTTTATGACCGAAGAAAATGCGAGGTTCTTGACGGTTTGTCAAATCAAAAGAAGAGTTTTTCAAATCAGTTTACAAAGACGAAATTCTGGTGTATTTGACAAACATACAGCCATTGCTGCTTTTGAACTGACTTCAAAAGAAGAGAAAATTGTTACATCCTTTTTAATTCGGTTGAGAAAGCAGAAGCTAATAAAAATTAAAAGTGTTTCACTGTAATGTTAGGCGGGTATATGAAAACGCTATAAAAGTATCCAGTACAATAATGTCGTTAAAAAGACATTGCGAGACAGGTCGCCGTCGAGACCTGATGCTTTATAGTACAGATTAACGAACGAATAAAGTTGTGGTTACAGTGTAATTTAAAGCGGAGGTATCGATGCATAACGTATACATTACATTATCACGTTTATAGCGCTAAATGGGACAGACAGAGCTATTTTGGTCCAGCTGCTCTAAGCAGACAGCGTGGGGCGCAAGACTTTTTTTTAAGTCGGTTAAGAAAGCAGAAGCTAATAAATTAAAGATGGCTATTTATTATAAAATTAATGTAGTAAATAAAAACGCTATAAAAGTATCCAGTACAATAGTGTCGTTAAAAAGACATTGCGAGACAGGTCGCCGTCGAGACCTGATGCTTTATAGCACAGATTTACGAAAGAATAAAGCTCACATGCTGGTCTGGGAGAAATAATCTCTGCATAGAACCGCAAGACCCAAAATGCTCTGTCTGCTCCATTAGGGATAAAGACGTGATAGTATGTATGTATATATAAAGCTGTGGTTACAGTGTAATTTATATAGTGCCGTGTGGTTTCCGGCAGAGTAGAATAGGACCACTCCAAGTCCTCCCGTGGATGTCGTCGAAGGCGACTTAGGAAATACAAGCTAAGCACGTCTCCAACACGTCTGGCCAGCGAGAAGAGGGTAGGCCAAGTCCTCTTGATGCTTTGATACAGGGATACAGGGCTCTGGTAGTACAGAGAGATGATGATGATGACAGTGTAATTTGAAGTGGAGGTATCGATGCATAAGTATACATGACATTATCACTTTTATATAATGGGGCAGACAGAGCTTTTCAGTCTGGCGGCTCAAAGCAGATAGCAAGGGGCGCAAGACCTGTTTGGTATGTGAAAAGTTTTTTATTTTTGTGAAAATGTGTCTGACAGGAGAATGTTATTTAACAAAAGATTGTAACTAGACGAACGTCGCATAACGTTTCTTAGAGAAAAGGCGGGAGAAATTTCGTTATCAAATAAATAAATAAATAGGGACAAATCACGCTGAACTAAATTAGCCCCAAAGGAAGTTTTTAAACTTTTGGTATGTTATTTTTATTGGTAGCCTGTAAGAGATTGCCTTGGCGATAAGGCCGCCTATTGTTCATCTGAATTTATATTTAAATGTTATTTTCATGTGTTTTGGCGCAATAAAGTGTTTTTACTTACTTACTTACTTACTTTACTTACTTATTCTGATGCGAGTACGCGCACCTTTTTGATACACCTATAATATCTTTGATTTTTTTTTAATAAGATTAAGCGACTACGTGCAATCTTATTATATCGTTTTAATTTTAACCACGGGTATGTCAGCCGTATTTTCAGATAGTACATATAACCATTACCATATTTATCTTCCATAAAGTTACTTTATTGCACCCATGAAATATTTATCACTTCTATAAACGTTTTGTGTACATTGGTATATGCGAAGCATAAAATCAGCTACCGATTAATTTAGCTTATAGAGGACGTATTTCTCAGAAAAACCAACCACTTTAACTAGCAAAAAAATTGGCCAAGTGCATGTCGGGCCACGCGCAGTGTATAGTTCCGTAGTTGCTAATGCTAACTTTTAGTTCATGCCACTAAAAACGTCTAAAAACTAATTTTCTATTTAATTTGTATGAAGTTTTTTAAATATTTTTGAAAGACCTATTAAACGATACCCCACAAGATGGGTTAGTCGAGAAAAAAAATTGACTCCCGCTTTTATGGCGTCAACCTCAAAAAATATTCTTCAAAATTTGATTCTACGACTTTTTCGGCATAATTTTTATACATACTCGTACTAATTACAGCTTTCTAGTACTTATAGTCTTTCAGTAAAGCTGCGGACGGACAGACATACAGATATGGCGAAACTATAAGGGTTCCGTGTTTACTACGGAACCCTTATTTATTTTTATTTTGTTTATTTATATTTTGTCGCAGCCAAGTCAAGTAGGTAATAAAGTGTTTATTTACAACATTTTATACAATAGTATAGGCATTAAAGACACAGTATTAGAGTACTCATAAATAATTACTGAAAAAAAAAAGACATTCATGTAATACTTTTATACGACGTGGAAGGGTATACCCGTAATTAATTAAACTATGGGCTATACTAGATCCTCTTTAGCATAATATAATTTAAATAACAGTCAAAAACCCTAAAAAAAACGACATTGTCATACAAATTTTAGTATGGAAAAGGCATTTTTTTTCTTGCATTACTGTTATTTTAATTTCATTATACTATAGCGATTTAGTATAGCCTGTGGTTCGATTTATTACGATATGTCCCTTTCACGTTGTATAATCCTTTATTTTAAAACATATAAGGTAAATTTTGCGCCAGAAATCAGCCACATATTTTTTTTACTTTTGATATACCTTTTAGTGAGACCTCTGAAGCTAAAATTCATCGAAGCGTTTATACTGCAGAGCGTGCCAAAGGAATATACATATATAAACTCGAAAAACAAAACCCTTATTCTGACGTAGTCGGGTAAAGAATTTATAAATTTCATCATCACCACAATTGCTACGACTTCTGTTTATTGGCATACTGGCCAACTTCACGGGGGATTTCCGATTTAAAATAAAAAAAATACTAATTTTGGTGCATTAAAAAATTATAGAAGTTATTTAATAACTGAAACTAGTTAATTACTAAACTACTCAGCATATGGCAATGATGTGCTTTCACATCATCGATTTCTAAAACGATTAATTGGGGGCTGACTACCACCTTACTAAAGTATCCCTTTTGAAACGCGGAGTCACCTAAACGAATTGTTTTTCCATATAAAACACCGCTCAGAGACTCCGTGTTTGAAAATTGGCACCATTGAAATCGTACTCGTGTCTAACCAAATTACACACTTTTAAATTTAACTACACGAGTAAAGTAGCAGGCGAAATATACGTAGCAGTAAACTTAAAGTACCGTCGGTTTACACCGAGGCAGTAAAACTGTTTACCTACAACGTTTTGCGCTTACAGCAAGCAGTGAATTTGCCAAGAGAGAGTAATAAAATTCGGACTTGCGATTTGGACTTGCATTTCACTGTAAAAGTTTTAGCATTTGGGCTTCAGGTGTACGAATAACATTAGTGGGTAACCGGGCTTTACTAGGTATTTCTAGTTCTAGCTAATTTCAGAAAATTTATGGGACCTTACTGAACATTTATGATTACCAATTTAATTCAAATATATCTTTATTATCATAAGATATTCATAATGTCTTTAAATAATCGTCATTGTTTTGTTGCACACAATTGTTGACGTCAAATCGTTACTTACAGCTAAGTTTACTACCGCTTCCAAAACGCTAGTGCAGAAAAAGCGGTAACAAACTGCACTGCACTGCAGCATTATCGCCAAGGACGTTACTCACAATTAAATTAATATTTATAGTTAATGTGGACAGAGTATACATTATTTGATACGTCATACCATAATTAAAATTTACTTTTTGGAGTGTCATTTTTTAAAAATAATGTACCCTTTGGGTACTGAGCCCTAAAAATAATTCTTTAAAGAGTAGGAGGAGCTTTTAGAAGCGTATTTACAGCGTGCAATCAAGTAGAAACAACTAAAAATCCCTAGAGAAAGATTGACCTTTGTGAACCACATATATTTTAGAGCCATGAAGTTCAGAGTACGAATAATGGTTTACTTGCTTTCACAAAAATATATGAGGGACTATCTATCAGATACGATTCTTTTATCTGAAGCAAGTGATTTTGCGACACTCTGTGAAATAGAAGATAGCCAATTTCCAAAAAAATTAAATGTACTCATGGCCTTAAGCCTTTTAAGAAAAGTTTAAAAATATATCTATTGGATAAAGCCTTCTATTCCCTTGACAAATATTTCAAGTGAAGCTCTAAAATTAAAATTTTATTTTAAGTTGACCGTTGTTTAATAATAAGTTAATATGGTGTGTAACTAATGTGTATACAAGGTCTAACAAAATACCTATACTGATACTATTTTAAGGATGAATTCAGTCCATGATAGTAAAAACTTTCCCCAAGAAATGTACCTATGTTAAAATATGATAAATAATTTTTGGCTTTCCATACAAAGTCATATCAACTGATCGGTCAACTTGTATGGGAGGCCAAAAATTACTTTTCATATTTCGATATTATGTTCCTTGGGGAAACTTGTTCAGTATCATGGGCTGAATTAGTTAAAGAGTTTCAGTATATTTTGTTAGAGCTTATATATTGTTTGTTATCTTGTATTATAAGATTTAGTTTTTATTAATTCCAACACAATGTAAAAATTGATAAATGGAAACAATGAATGAAATAAAAATAGAATAACTTAGCAATGGCTTCATATTTCTAAGTAATAAGGTCTCAGAAGCACCTGTAGCCGTCCAAAGCACGGAGGAGCTCGATATTTTTTTATGCAGGTCACCCATCTAAGTGCGAACCACGCCCGGTGTCGCTTAACTTGCGAAAGCGCAGGTAATACACTCACCCACCGGGCCACCGAGCTCCTCTCTCATTCAATAATAAATTACACTCTAATGTAGCCCTTTGTATGAAATCAAAGTATTGTATAAACATTTGACATTTGACATTTAGCTTACTCCTTTTGCGACGTCTATTCTAAATATACAACAAACCATCTTATAAGTGTAAATCATTATTAACAGCTTGGCTTAAAGAAATCAGCTACGACGAATTAGAGAAGTTTATTAAAAGAATTATTATTTAAATGACTACCTGTACATTCAAATACACACACACACACACACACACACACACACATAGACACACCCCCACACAAACACATACATACACCCTCACACACAAACACGCACAAGCATCCACACCCACCCTCACACACACTCACTCACACACACACGCACGCACGCACACACACACACACATACACACACACACACACACACATACATACACCCTCGCAAACATACACACTTACAAAAATAATTAATTTTAGTTTGTATTGTTACTTACCTACTTGAATTTTTGCACTTAGTTCTATTCGATGATAGTGATATGGAAGAGCGGAGTCTACTGGCACAAGCATCCCTATGCTTAAAAGTAGGCTCCAACAACCAAATATTATTTGTAGAACTCATTTTACACAATAAAGATTTTTATTTTTTTTATTATTATTCAAGTCTTCGTATGTTCAAAGAAAATTGGTATAATTTGAAATACGAGTCGCAGTTCACTCACATATACATTCTTTTCTGAATCCTTTAGAGCATCGTTGTAATTTTTAGAATAGAAAAGCTTTTTCAAAAGACTTTTATAATATCGTCGTCATATTTTAAAATGTTGCACAATATTAACATGAAATAAATTTTGCCCTAGGCGGCGAGTCTAGCTAGCTATGATGTTATTAAAGATGTACCTAAGTTTGTCGTGCCTCGTCTTGAAAATTATATAATTTTGCTCAATTTGCTCATGCACTCGTTTAATATGGAGAGGACTCGACAAAGACAATGCATGGCACTTTAGTTAAATTGCTTTTAGTTTCTCGACTTTTCAAATCATTTTTGAGAAAGGTACAACTTTGTTAATAACTTTTCTGATTTAAAAACGCACGTTTCTGTATTTGTTGAAATATTTCAAAGATTTTATTCGAAACTTGATGTTTATAAGTTTTCTTTTGTAGAGAAATTCTTTAAAATTTTTAGCAGAAATGTATTTTAAAGCTAGATGGACTACCAATGGGTACATAGTAATCGTATACTTTCGATCTCGCAAACTGCAGGATCCATAAATCGAAATTAGGTAGCAAAGTCACGTTTCTAGACACTTTCAATGGTTATTGATAAAAGTTAAAGGAGGCTATCTTTTATAACATAGTATAATTATCAGCATATTATTTATGATTAAACAGTTTCTTTCAAATGAAAGGGCCACTTCAGCATTGTAAATATTTGCTTTAGAAAGAAGAAGCCATTTTGATTCTGGTGTGGGAATTGTATACGATTTATTAGACATATACATACCCAATAAATCGAACCATGGGCTAAAGAAATTAAAATAACCGTCAAAAACGGCGGTTACGGGAATGTCGAATTTTTTTATCATTATAATATAGTGATCTAGTATAGCCTGTGGCTCCATTTATTACAGGTATGTCCCTTCCACGTTGTATTCTTACATTAATATATTTGAGTTACAGACATTTTTCTAATATTTTAAAAATTTGGTCACCTAATTATATTTTCAGGGATGAGATGTTAATGCCAGTTATACAACGTGGAAGGGACATACCAATAATAAATCGAGCCACGGACTACACTAGATCACTATTGTAAAAAGTAATTAAAAAAACAGTCAAAAATTAAAAAAAAATTATTCCATACGAAAGTACGCCGCCCGCCCAATTTTTATTTGGAAATATCGATTTTCTTTTGTATTTTGACTGTATTTTTTAATATCAAAATATTAAAGAGATCTAGAAGGTAAGTATAGTCTGTGGTTCGATGTGTATGTAAGTATTCTTTGATTTAGATTGTGCACATTGCTCATCGTTAACATTACCGGCCAATAGAATAGGGCCACTCAAAGTCCTCCCGTGGATGTCGTAAAAGGCGACTTAGGAAATACAAGCTAAACAAAGCTAATAAACATCAATGACACCTCTTCAACCCGTCTGGCCAGCGAGGAGAGTGTAGGCCAATTCCTCTGGCTGCTCTGGCCAAGTATGACGCTGGCAGTACAGAGAGGGTTGTGCTCGTGCAGTGGAGACAAAAAGATCTGATGATGATAATGATGACTCACCTTGATCCGTCGCACGGTCTTCGACGAGTGGTTAGCGACGACCACACTGACACTGATGGACTCTCCGTGCGAGTACGTAGCCTTGTCTAGCCACGCTTCCAGCTCCACCCTGGTGGAAATATACACGTTAGAGTATCTGATTTTAGAAATTCGCGGTCACAATTACTGTTAGTCTTAGGCCCAACGCCGACGACAAACTATACGTGACTATCCAGACGTGACTAAAAAGTACTTCACGGATTGGGTCTGTCGTCTGCGTTGGGCCTTACGGGACTTATCACGATTAATATCGTTTCGTTTAATGAGTCAGCCAGCGGCCATGATGGGAGAAGGGCCGTCGAAATATGTGGCAAAATAAGTCCCGTAAGACTAATAACGTTATAGTATCGTTAAGTTAGTATCCCGTAATACAAGTTTAAACTACGACTACTTTCGTGGATCAGTCGTCAAGGTGTTCGTCTAATCTTGTGATCCGGAGGTCATGGGTTCTTCTAATACTTCTAATCTCACTGAGAAACATAGTTTGTGATAAATTGATTCCAGTCTGTTTATGGGTTAGGTATAGGGTGAGGATACTGCAGGCTTGAATCACATGATCCGAAAAGAAAGATGATTCCATGTTGGCACGTATAAACTATGGGTCTCGAACGCCATCTAGCGTTTGATCATCAAGCTACCCAAATAATGGTTCTGGTTAACCCATTGGGTTGCGGAGGTCCGACGGCATTCGCTCTGTGTAAAAAATCAGTAACCTTGTGAAATCTCCTTATTCTCTTCTCTCCGAGGTTAAAAAGCTTACCTCGGGCTCTGAAGCATTACTGCTGAGAATGTATCCGGGAAAATACACTCGGATGATGATGAGATGAATACAAGTATAAACTAGTCTGGGGATCCAGCGCGGTAACCCAGCCAATGTTCTGGGCACCTTTGAAACGTTAAGTAAAGGGGCGATTGTTACTTTATTTATTTTCTTCACCAGGTTGAAATTTGTTTTTATTATAATGTTTATTTTTATGAATAACTCATTTTACCTTTTTGCTAATTTGTTTTTTATTTATTTTATCAAACTTTATTGTTGCAAAGTACAAACATACTTTTAACAAATAGCGGACATTTTCTCCCAGTCAACCATTTGTTGCAGCAGAACTAATCGTTATCTTGTTTCATTTTACATTATGTATTAATGTATGTGTATAATTGTATGTTTGTATATTATATTTGTACCATTATGGCTAATTAAGATTAAATAAATAAATGGACTTAAGCCGCTTTATTACAGAGCAAGGACTGGAGTAAGACCTAATTGTTGTAAATTGTATACAAAAAGCAATAAAAGCAACTGGTATTGCTAAATTACCTCTAATCTGCTTACGTTTTGTACCATTGATTTTCAGATAAATTTACTGAGTAATCCAAGCGATTGATCTGATTTCCCACGTGAGTCCACCAGTTTATCAGCTACCTCCATTGGGGTGGAAACATTCGTAGTTCCCCTCAAGCCCGTGATTGCATTTCCTTTGATACTAGTTTCAGTTTTAATTGGTTTAATTTCGGCAGCTAACACTTCTTCTTATCGTGTGTGTTAGTGACTAACACTAGTGTCAGAGTTTTTAAACCGCCATATAGGCCTCTGACATGATTTTTTAGGTAACGACCAATGTCAAAGACAGTGACCGGAACCGACGGCTTAACGTGCCCTCCGAAGCACGGATTATCTTACTTATCAGACAATCAGGTGATCAGCCTGCAATGTCCTAACCAAACTAGGACAACAACAGAAAGTCGTTGCCCCCGCCGAGAATCGAACCCGCGACCTCCGGGTATGAGCCGAACGCTCTAACCACTACACCACGGAGGCAGTCCTAGCTTACACTAAGTACTGCCCACAAAATAGATAAAAATCTTAGTGATGAAATATCTTCACGCTAAAAGTGGTCTATTATCTTGCGGGCTCTGTTTGTCCCATTAGGGATAAAGATGTGACAGTATGTGTCTATGTATGATGTCATCACTATGTATGATATTCACGATCATTTTAGGCTTTTTAATTTTAAACTTTTTGCTATTATTTTGGTTCCATTATACTATTGTGATCTAGTAAGCCCGTGGATCGATTTATTACGGAGTCCATTCCACGTTGTATAAAATTGATCAGATATTCAACGATACGAGGCATGAGTACCGGACTCCTTTTTCGATTACAAATTTTAATGGAAAATGCATTTAATTTCGAATATTGTTTTACACGCGCCAATAGTATTAATTACATCGAACTGGCTGAAATATTTGTATAATATTAAGTTTGGTTTTATTTATGCAGTACAAATATTATTTCCCCTTTGTGTACTAAAATGAACATCACAATGGATTAATTAATTGAAATGAACGCGAACATTTCTATAAATTCTACGTTGTATTTTTATTATTTATGTTACGAGATTGCCGTGTGGTGTTCGGCAGAGTTGAATGTCCTTTTCACTCCAAGTCTTCCCGTGGATGTAGCAGAACTTTTACTACAACCACGGCTTAAAGTGGTCCTATTCTATTCTGCAAGGCGACTTAGGAAATACGCTTAACAAACTCTCCAACCCGTCTAGCCAGCCAGGAGAGTGTAGGCCAAATGTCCTCTTTCTGATTTGGCCAAATATGGCTCTGGCAGAATAGAGAGGGTCGTGCTCCTGCAGTGAGAAAAAAAGACCTGATGATGAAACACTAAATAGATGTAGAATACTTATTTTTATACGGAAACTCCAATAAACGTTCCTTGGAGAAAATTGTTTCGTTCAGAAATATAATCTGAATCTTACCATAGTTTCAGTATATTTAGTTAGACTTACGCATATTATGTGTCATATACCTATTGTTTGATATAAGATATAAACCGATGTGTCGTGTGGTTTCCGGCAGAGTAGAATAGGGGCACTCCAAGTCCTCCCATGGATGTCATAAAAGGTGACTTAGGAAATACAAGCTAAACAAAGCTTATACACATCAATGAGAACTCTCCAACCCGTAAGGCCAGCGTGGAGAGTGTAGGCCAAGTTCTCTGGCTGGTCTGGCCAAGTATGGAAAAAATTGATTTGTTCAGTAACATGATCTAAATCTACCCTTAAAATCGTTTTAGTATATTTAGTTAGACTTACCCATATTGTGTCCACATATTATATTGTTACTTAATTTCTTACCCAACTGAAGCCTGACTAATACGCCGCGAGATATATCAACACAGCCGGGTCAAGATGGCTGTCGGCTGCAAATCTCTATCTATACCGACAAACATATGGCTAAGATAAAGCTGAGTTCCCACGGAACGACTTAATAGCAAACTAAAGCGACAAGAAATTACTTTTTGATGATATTTTCGTGGTTAAGCATTTTTTTTATGAGGAGGCCCAATGCAAAATCAACTGATAGCCTTCATAGTCAATTTCTTTCGTTTTAAATACTATATAGATAGTGTTTTTTTGTTTGTGTGTTGGTCAACACTGGTGTCAGATTTTTCCACATAATTTGACGATTGCCATACCATGATGACATTTGGGATCAGCGGCTTATTACGTGCATTGTTCAAGCTCGAGAATATTTAATGCCACTTGTGGTCACCCGTCCAAGTGCGGACCAAATCCGTGGTCGATTTACGTGCTAAAGCTCTTTGGATGCACTCTACCGCCGGGCTACCGAGCTAATCATGAATGAATAAATACGAGTACGCTTTATAATATGGTTTTAAACTTGTGCTGCGGGAATACTAAATGATAAACCTATAATAAGACTATAGCGCCTTTGATCTGATTCCATTACAGTCACTCCTTTCTCTAAAGTCCTGTTAATTTTGCCGCACTAGGTGTCTAGTAGGAGTTGGGTCGTACCAGGACATAAAAAGGCAGAGAGAAGAGAAGAATGAACATCTACACATAACTCCACTAAACTCCTCCAATCCAGTTAAATAAAAACTGGTGTTTAGGGATTTGGTCCCCAATAGCCAGTAGGTAAGTAAAATTGTACCTTTATTTTTTTTTACGACTAACCATCTTATCCATGGAAAATCCAGATGTTTGCTCAACCTATTTTGAGTTAAAATATGTTTTGTCTCTATCACTCTTTACAATATTTGACATTGCAAGAACATGACAAAACATATTTTAACTAAAAATGGTTTAGCAAACGGTTGTTAATTTTTATGTATATGAGGGTACGAATGTAATTCTGTGTCGATGTGTAGCGAAAGACATTTTGCGTTTTGTAGTCGAGTTGCTAGTTGCCAACTTATGATGTGAGCTAAACGAAGCTTATAAACATCATGAGACCTCTCCAACCCGTCTGACAGCGTGGAGAGTGTCGAACAAATCCTTTGGCTGCTCTGACCGAAATGGCTCTGGTAGTACAGAGTGAGTCTGGTAGTACAGTACGTGCTCCTGCAGTGTAAACTAAAAAGACCTAATGATGATGATGACGAACTTACCACTAAAAATCGTTCCGTGTAAAACACTTAACATAAAAGGGTCGTGCTCCTGCAGTGAAGACTAAAAAGACCTAATGATGATGATGATGAACTTGCCACTAAAAATCGTTCCGTGTAAAACACTTAACATACATGGGTCATGCTCCTGCAGTGAAGACTAAAAAGACCTAATGATGATGATGATGATGAACTTGCCACTAAAAATCGTTTCGTGTAAAACACTTATCATAAAAGGGTCGTGCTCCTGCAGTGGAGACTAAAAAGACCTAATGATGATGATGATGATGAACTTGCCACTAAAAATCGTTTCGTGTAAAACACTTATCATAAAAGGGTCGTGCTCCTGCAGTGGAGACTAAAAAGACCTAATGATGATGATGATGATGATGATGAACTTGCCACTAAAACTCGATTCGTGTAAAACACTTAACATAAAAGGGTCGTGCTCCTGCAGTAAAGACTAAAAAGACCTAATGATGATGATGATGAACTTGCCACTAAAACTCGTTTCGTGTAAAACACTTAACATAAAAGGGTCGTGCTCCTTCAGTGGAGACTAAAAAGACCTAATAATGATGATGATAAACTTGCCACTAAAAATCGTTCCGTGTATAAAAGGGTCGTGCTCCTTCAGTGGAGATTAAAAAGATCTAATGATGATGATGATGAATTTGCCACTAAAAATCGTTCCGTGTAAAACACTTAACATAAAAGGGTCGTGCTCCTTCAGTGGAGATTAAAAAGATCTAATGATGATGATGATGAACTTGCCACTAAAAATCGTTCCGTGTAAAACACTTAACATAAAAGGGTCGTGCTCCTTCAGTGGAGACTAAAAAGACCTAATCATGATGATGATAAACTTGCCACTAAAAATCGTTTCGTGTAAAACAAATAACATAAAAAGGTCGTGCTCCTGCAGTGAAGACTAAAAAGACCTAATGATGATGATGATGAACTTGCCACTAAAAATCGTTCCGTGTAAAACACTTAACATAAAAGGGTCGTGCTCCTTCAGTGGAGATTAAAAAGATCTAATGATGATGATGATGAACTTGCCACTAAAAATCGTTCCGTGTATAAAAGGGTCGTGCTCCTTCAGTGGAGATTAAAAAGATCTAATGATGATGATGATGAACTTGCCACTAAAAATCGTTCCGTGTAAAACACTTAACATAAAAGGGTCGTGCTCCTTCAGTGGAGATTAAAAAGATCTAATGATGATGATGATGAACTTGCCACTAAAAATCGTTCCGTGTAAAACACTTAACATAAAAGGGTCGTGCTCCTTCAGTGGAGACTAAAAAGACCTAATAATGATGATGATAAACTTGCCACTAAAAATCGTTTCGTGTAAAACAAATAACATAAAAAGGTCGTGCTCCTGCAGTGAAGACTAAAAAGACCTAATGATGATGATGATGAACTTGCCACTAAAAATCGTTCCGTGTTAAACACTTAACATAAAAGGGTCGTGCTCCTTCAGTGGAGATTAAAAAGATCTAATGATGATGATGATGAACTTGCCACTAAAAATCGTTCCGTGTAAAACACTTAACATAAAAGGGTCGTGCTCCTTCAGTGGAGACTAAAAAGACCTAATAATGATGATGATAAACTTGCCACTAAAAATCGTTTCGTGTAAAACAAATAACATAAAAAGGTCGTGCTCCTGCAGTGAAGACTAAAAAGACCTAATGATGATGATGATGAACTTGCCACTAAAAATCGTTCCGTGTAAAACACTTAACATAAAAGGGTCGTGCTCCTTCAGTAGAGATTAAAAAGATCTAATGATGATGATGATGAACTTGCCACCAAAAATCGTTCCGTGTAAAACACTTAACATAAAAGGGTCGTGCTCCTGCAGTGGAGACTAAAAAGACCTAATGATGATGATAATGATGAACTTGCCACTAAAAATCGTTCCGTGTAAAATACTTAACATATAACGGTCGTGCTCCTGCAGTGGAGACTAAAAAGACCTAATGATGTTAATGATGATGAATTTGCTACTGAAAATCGTTCCGTGGAAAACACTATGAGTTGTATAATAGAACCCACCTGCCGTCGGATAACAAAAAGGGCTTTTCGGCTGTGGCTCGCGGGGGCGCCGGCTCGACGTTCTCTGAAAGGGAAACTTATGTTAGCAATATTGCAAAGGACATTATTTAGGGCCGTTTTATCATCTAGATATATTTTTGTCCTTTAAATATTGTGGCGCGTCTTTCTTCGGAGTAAGTTGCTTTTGGCTCAAAGTGATGCTTGGTTATAATGGGTGATTTTAAGTAAGTACGAATATTTTAAGGTGTATTATTTCAATATACATACATGACCTAGATTTTAAGTTGTTTGTCGGACACGAAATGATCGTCAACTTTTTACATTTGCATTTTGAGGAAAGAAAAAATTTCAAATTTGATCTTATTTTTCAAATTTATTAACTGAACATCATTTTCTTTGGTTGTTTTAAACTAAACGGAAAAAGGGAAGAGCGTTGGTCTGTTTACAAAGAAAGACTGGGGACCCATTATGGCTGAAAAATGCAAATTCAAAGAAGCTTGGAAAAAACTAGAGAAGGCCTTTGTGTTCTAAGACACTCCGACTACCGTTAAAGAGGTATAAATTTAATGCTATAATTTACTTTAAATTCTGTAATAGATACTATTTTCTCCATCCATAGAACTAGTTTTTTTTATTGTGTGGTATCTTACCTAGCGATACCACGAAAACTGGCAAAAGGTGGTAACATTCAAAGTACGTAAGCGTGACCAAGCACATTCTACCAGCAAAGTTATTAATTTAATTTAGGTAATGAAATACGATATCTGCACGTTTCATGCCTTTCAGTTGCATGTCAAGGGTCACTTGGGACCTAACCCCTAGTCCGTAAAAATTATAAATGTCACCGTTGTTCTAATTTAGTTAGTTTAAATACGCTTTTTCGCATTTGCACTAAAGTACAACTCGGTCGAGCTAACTGCGCACCTCGCTGGAATGCGATCCGTCCACAGCGTCGATGTGACGTCACGGCCGCCAGGTACGCAGTTAACTCGACCAGGCTGTAATATATACAAACTACCGAACCGATTTTGATAAAAATTCTGTGGGACCACCTCGGAAGTATACTCACCCTTTCAAACAAAAAGTAATGTCCAAATCGCTTTAGGGGTCTTTGAATAATCGGTGAACATACATAAAAAATCAATAAAAGATTGCGACGAATTGATAACACCTTCCGGCTTTGAAGTCGGTTAAAAAAGGCAAAATAAATGATTATTAAAATCTATGATGTTCAAGGACATAAACATTTTGTAGGACACTGTCCTCAACTATAAAAATAAATCTTTATACTTGTAGATAGTGAAGATGAAGTGGTCGCCACATAGGGCTCTTACAATTCAAGTACAGTGTGCTATCGACAGTCGCGACAAAGACGAAGATAACGGGACGTATTTTTAAAATCACTTGCGAATGTTTCCAAACCGGCGCTTTTTGAATCGGTCATATGCGAAGAATTTGCAATGAGTGGTCTTGACCACTCGTAATTTTGACATTAAAATTTGTAGCCTAGATACGTCAAAGAAACCTCAAATGGCGAATCCGTTCCGATTCACGCTGCTTTTTTATTTATGGTGAAATGAAAACCATAGACGTATTTTTCAAGTTTTCTACATAAAACAATATTATTTTTCTCTGGTTTGATTTCAAAAATACGGCCAAATTGTATTCAACGCGAGCGAGTACGTACTTCCGCGCGACCGTCGCCGATTAGTCATCGAGACAATGAGTGCTATTTTTCATTGAGGGACTCACCGTAACACAAAACGTGTAATTTACCACCACTCGCGTCAAATATTGTTATATGTAGAAAACTTCGAAAATACGTTTATGGTTTTCAAAAATTTCACCATAAAACAAAAAATGGTGTAAATTGGAACGGATTCTCCATGAAAGTGTTCTTTTACAAAACTACGCTACAAATATGAAAATTACGAGTAGCCAAGACCACTTGTTGCAAATCCTTCGCATACGACTGATTCTAAAATGAGCACGTATGGAAACGCTCGCACAAACCTTTGTAATGTGACAAGTGATTTCAAAAATACGTCCCCAGGCTGTGCGTGAGTGTTTATATGTCTAAACCCTTACGCTTAGTGGCACGTAAGTTTAGCGCTGAGTGAAATGTAGAGAGGGTTCAGCGCACGGGTAAAGTACAAATTTTTGATTTCTGCGCAATTACGGTCAGCGCTAGAGTTTCGTGCCGCTACCTGTACAGTGTACAATGAAAAATAATTAAACATCTTTCCCTCGCTCACCTATTTCTCCCCTCTTTGGGCGGCAATTTTCATCCGCCTCCGATTTCGCTTTGTTTTTGAGCCTGAAACAAAAACGGCGGTCATTAGGCGGTCAATTAATTTAGTATAATTAAAGCTCCACAATGAAGGCTCTCATTACACTTTTAATTTGTTTGTTGTTGAACCTAAATTAAAAATGATACTTAATGATATTCACCAATAATCTGTTTTATTTCCTGTTTGAGATGTTTTGAGAAAGAGGGTTCGTATAGTATTTAAAGCACCTGGGCGACCGAACTTTGCTCGGTTACATCTCATACATCGAAAATACGCGTTTTCCCAAACATAAGACTAATCAAGATCGATTGTTTACCCCCGAAAACCCCCATATACCAATTTTCAGCGAAATCGTTAGAGCCGTTTTCGAGATCACAGAAATATATAAATAAATATACAAGAATTGCTCGTTTAAAGGTATAAGATAGCTACTTACTTATAGTTTTAATTTCATGTCTTTTATTTTTATAAAATATCATTTTATTATTTTTCTTTATTTTAATAAATTTACATATAGGAAACGCATGGCCGCTTCCAATCGTAAACGTTTTGGAAATCATTGAAGAGGCTTTGACCAGCAGTGAACTTCCTGTGGCTTATATGATGATATAAAATGTGTTTACTGCAGTAAAGTACATGTAGGATCGCAAAAATGCTATAAATATACACAACGTGAAAGAAATATACCCATAATATATCAAACCACGGGCTAGGCTAGATCATTTTTTTTTTATAAACCTTTATTGTCCCACTGCTGGGCAAAGGTCTCCCCCATATCCTTCCACTTATCCCGATTTTGTGCGACCTGCGACCAATTCTTCTCAAAACATCTGATGTCATCACTCCAACGCTTTCTAGGCCTGCCCGGTTTCCTACGACCATCTGCAGGAATCCATTCTGTAACTAGTTTGGTCCACCTGTCTGGGTGCATCCGGCATACGTGGCCTGCCCAATCCCACTTTAACTTGGCGGCTTTGTGCCCCACATCTACAACTCCCGTTTTTAAACGGAGTTCTGTGTTCGGCACTTTATCCAGCCGCGTGACGCCTAAGATACTTCGCTCCATCGCTCTTTGGCAAATCTTGAGCTTGGACTTCTGCTCCTCGGTAAATGACCAGGTCTGAGCACCGTAAGTTAGGATGGGCAAGATACACATGTCGACGACATTGATTTGATTGATTGATTCGCAGACGACATTGTGCTTTTTGCTTCAACCCCTCAAGGTTTACAAAAAATGCTTGAAGACCTAAGCAGGGCAAGTCTTGAGGTTGGGCTTTCTATGAATAGATCTAAAACGCAAGTTATGACCAACAGCACAAAACTAAAGGTCGAGGTTGATGGGCAAGAAATACAATATGTCGATGAGTACATAGCATAATTAAATTAAAATAACAGTCAAGAAATAATAATATAATATGTATATATGTGTGTAGCAATGTAAGCATGATCTTATAGTTAAATTTGTACGTACTTGCTTCTACCTTTTAATTGAGTAAATATCCTCTCAATCTATCGCAGGTTGACTGGAAGAGATCCCTACATGGGATAAGTCCACCTTTGTATATTTGCTCTTTTGTAAGCTGTCTTTGTATATGTATTTGTTGTGGTACAATAAAGTTATTACAAACAAACAAATAAACAAACAAACAAACAATAATAAAGATCGAAATTCCCATACAAATTGCCCGGGCGGCTACACACTTTAGTATAGAAACGCCAATTTTTTTTGTTCTTTTACTGTTATTCTAATTCCATTATACAATAGTGATCTAGTATAGCCCGTGGTTCGATTTATTACGGGTATGTCCCTTCTTCGTTGTATAGAAATAAAATACACCCCATGTTCTAAAATCACGCAGATATGTTTAGCCAGTAAAATCCCACGTACTTCTATGCTAACGAGTTAATAAAATAAGGTCCATCATACGCAAGTTTGAAACAAAGCCGACCTTTGCAATGTAAACAGGGCCGGGGCGGATAATTAGGTAGCTCATAAACTGTGCCCCAACGACACTCACTAGGTACTACGGAAATGGTTCTAACAGGGATGCTGCGATATCATGTTTATGCATAAATGCTCATGGTGTAATAAAACAAGATATTCTCTTACCGAGATGGAACATGACTTCGTCAAGATAGGTTGTTGTTTTCAGCTTTAAGGATTTTCTGAATTAGTTCATGACTAAAAAAAATAACTGGCTTAGCTATTTAGTACCTAATAGTAACAATTTTCTGCTGTGAACTGTGAAGTAAAGAAAAATGATTAAAAAATATTGAAAATAGTGGACTGAAAATAATTGTATTTTTTAATTATAAAATATAGTGCATAGCACAGCTTTGTATTGTAATTTGTAGCATAGCCTATCAGGCTGGATAGGGACCATTACTAAATTGTGTTTCTTTTTCGTTATCTTCCTAGCAGTGGTAATTACACGAAATGTACCTACTTACTGTATTATTTATACCTATCATCTTTTTCCCCACAAAAATTGAGAACCGCTTCGCAACTGCTGACGTGTTCTTGTTCCAATTACGTCACCAGCTGTCACGAGAAGAGAATACCAGGAGAAGTATATTATTTTGCCATGCATACGTTGATAGAGAATTATGTTAAGAGATCTAAGAAGCATCTAAGGGCTTTTAATACAGATGAGCGACAGTAAGTCCGCGGTACCTATAAGCCGACCCTACTCGCTGACTGTCACTCCTATCACGAACTGTCGCAAAGATGACGGCGACGACGGTCGCCGACAGGTATACTGTCGTTCGTCTGCAACAGCCCTAAGTAAACGAAATTGCGTATTTGTGATAGAAAAGATCTGCATAAAAAGTCGCTATAAGCGAGAGAAAATAATTTTCATTAGAACAAAATCAGAGAAAAGTAAGAGGACTTGAACGAGAGATTTTTCCGTTATTACAAAACTTCCCACATGATAAAATTAATTGTGGTCAAGCAAATTGAAAATTCGAAACATCGAAGTCGTAAATATGAAACATCTTATTTACAATATTTTATTCAACCATCATAATATTTATAGTACAATTCAAACACTTGAAAAGGCTGAATGTGTAATTTACGGAAATCAATTTGTGTAGTCTATTGAGTTGTTTACTCACGGCATTCAGAACCAACGTACTGTAAAACGAAGGCGTTTCATAAAATCATTACTGCGCGCCGAAAATACCAGCGGCATTTACGAATTAACACATGTTTTGAAAGAAAACGTATAAATTGTATTAAACAAACTAGCTATTTTTGTGCGTAACGCGTTCGTAGGTTCTTTAGAGTGTTTTCACACACACCGAGACAGCAGCGGCACCAACGTAGCTGCGGCGCCGCATACTTGTAACTTTCCTTCACACACGGCCAATGCACTCCGCTGCCGCGACGGTATCGTGTGTAATGGTAAGTAAAAACCGCTAGATGACAATTCACAACAAGTAAAATCAGACTCATTTTCTAAACGTCAAAACAAAAATCTTCTATGGGAATTGTATGAAATAACCAACCGTGACGTCATACTTTTTTGGAGTCAATTATCGCTCTTATTATAACTTTTTCTGAATTAATAAATACAAAATCTTGTCTTGTTAAAAATAAAATGATAAAAGTGATACTTGAATAAGTAAACTTGAAAGTGATATGATAATTGTTTTACCTGGTAGGTACAATATTTTAGCGTTATGGAGGGGCACAAGTATTTTCTTACTTAAAAGTAGGCTCCAACTACTATCTATTGTAACTATGCTACTTAGCGAAATAATCATTCTTTTATTTTTTGATTTAGTGACGTTTTCTTTTATTAACTGTATCGAATAATTTATTTTCGACTTAGTGTACTGTGCATCCTTGGAAGGACAGAAAAATGTAAGCTGCGAGCAGCAGCCGCAGGCGGTGCGGTGCCGCCCACGAAAGGCCGGTCTCGTGAGAAGACGGTCTTATGTACACAGTAATTAATTACGTAACGCTTTTGTGTGATTCGTTTCTTTTCGCGATTTTGAATGTTTCATATCTATTCGATATGTATAGGTACGTTGCAACGACTCAACTAGATCCTATCGTCAGTAACGGTATTGGAAATAGAGATGTAGTTAGTGCCGTCTACTTACACAGTTTTTTAAACAAATTAAACATAGGAACATACATACAACTCCATTGATTAAACGAAACACAGAGCCTAGGCTTTGTGTGTGTAAAGACCTATAAGCTCTAAAGTTTGTCTACTTCCTACGTGGTTTTGGGCGTATAGGTACGTAGATGAAAACGGAATTAGAAAACTGATGTGATCGATATATCGGGTTTTCGGTTGATTGTCACTGATCAACTGGCATTCGATATGGCGTAGGAAACCCGACGTGTTTTGCGTTAAAAGAGAAGCAACTGGCAGATTTTAGACATTGGAGCATGACAGGTACGTCTTTTTACCCTCTAACCTCATGAGAACGTCTGTGGTAGGTACCTTTTGTCAATTAATGTTTATCAATTGAGATGTATAAAAGGCTGGTAATTTAACAGACTGCCAATTAAAAGTATGTTTCTACTTAAAATAACGGTAACAAGCAACTTCCTCAAAGGCAGGAAATTTCATTTTTTTGCTAGAAACTGCGACGGAAGAGCAGGTAAGTTAATTATGACTCCGGTAGGTAATTGGCCCAATGAATATCGTAGAATAGTCGTAGCGTTTTAGCCCGAGAACTATTTATAGGGTTCAGTTCAAAATTTTGAATCAGATCTTTCGAAATTTTGAATCTGAACAATTCAATAAAATTATTAAAAAATTAGGATTACTTCATTAGGAATATACAAACACATTTTAAAATTATCTTTTAACAATTATCTATATAAATAACGTTTGTTGTATGGGAGCCGCAATAAAATATTTATTTTATTCTGTTGTTAGTATCATTATATAATCTGTGAAGATTTCAACTGTCTAGCTATCACGGTTCGTCAGATTCAGCTTGATGAGAGAGAGATGGACATCGGAGTCTTAGTAATAGGGTACCGCATTTACCCTTTGGATACAGAACCCTAAAAACTGTGTGCCTTCAGAAGCACGGAAGAGCTAAAGAAATTTTTATGCCAATTGTGGTCACCCGTATGATCCCGCCCGGTGCGGCTTTACTTGCAAAATCGCTAGTAATTTTATTTGACATAATGTGGAGCATTCACCTATCATCGAGGACTGGAAGAGATCCCTGACAAGGATAAGTCCGCCTTTGTACTGTTGTGTTTCATCATTCTCTATATCTCTATCCAACATAGAATTTATAATACAAAATTTACAAAAATTACGAAATCGCGTAACTAGTGTCTGATTACTATATTTGCTGGGGGCCTTTATTATTGTTGTATACCCACCAGTTGAATGTTGAAATAACAAAACTGTAGCTATGAGGCAAACCACCACTGCGCCTCAGTGGCCATTCTGTTGTTGTTGTTGTTTATACCTTTGTTGGTTCGGCCTCGTCCTCTCACCAACCGTAAGACTGTTTATGTTTACTTTCCGAGTTACGTAAATGCTACAACTTGACCTAATTGCACGAATTGCTGAACTCGAATCCGGTAAATTTAGGACAAGATTTTGAAACCTTTTCGCGTTTTTGAAGAGTTTTTTTGTTTACATACGCTAGAACTTGACCTAACTGCAAGAGTTATAAGACAGGGAACTGGTAAATTTACGACGTGAGTTTAAAACATTTTCGCGCTAATAAAGCGTTTTTAGGACAAGAGTTTAAAACCTTCTCGCTTTTTTTAAGCATTATATTAGTGGGAACAAACGATCGTCCTTTAGATACTTTTAGCTCTTCCTTCTCTTATTGATGTTGTAAGTATTGGTAACACCAACACACGTCTCCATTTCCTAAAAGGAGTTCTTTATTTCACAAGTGGATGAAAGACCTCCACAAATGAGTGGCCTGCTCATATTTCGAAAAAAAAACAATCAAATTCCGACTAGTAAACAATAATAAACAACTTTTCCTTAGTGTATTTTTTTGCTGTTTTGCCTGTGGTTTTACAAGACAGATTTATTTTATTTTATTTGGAAATTTGGAGCCGAGGCTTCCACTCGTTTGCTGCCCCAAAGCCTCCAGACTTCTAAATTCGGACTGAATGGCATTTATGAGATATGTTTATGTTACGAGGCAAAACCATCAACACTACGTCCACAGGAGTTTCTTTTGATGTCATTCATGCGTAATAAAGTCAGTAGCATAGTTATTAATAGAATACTGAAGTCAGTAGCGTAGTTATTTATAGACTACCTCCTCATCAGTAGTAAGACAGGTTGTTTATGTTTACATACAGAGGTACGCGTTCGCTACAACTCGACCCAAATGCACGTGTTGCAAGACTCATAGAGGTGGCGACTTTGGAACGAGGGTTTGAAACCCTGGAGCGTTTTTAATGGAAACGAAAAGCCGGTTACTCTTGCGCGTTGTTCTCAATTAATGCCTTTTATTAAAAAAAAAGAAAAATTAATTTAAGTTAAAGCAAACAGCGTCTCTTTTCAGGCTGTAGCCAATTGCAAAAACGGGACCCTTATAGATTCGTCATGTCTGTGTGTCTGTCCGTCCGTATGCACATCCACAGCTACTTTTTTCCGAAACTATAAGAACTATACTGTTGAAACTTGGTAAGTAAATGTATTCTGTGAACCGCATTAAGATTTTCACGCAAAAAGGAAAAAAAAACCATACATTTTGAGGGCCCCATACTTAGAACTGAAACTCAAAAATTTATTTATCATCAAAACCATACGTGTGGGGTATCTATGGATAGGTCTTCAAAAATGATATTGAGTTTCTTTTATATTTTTTTTTAAACTGAATAGTTTGCGCGGGATACACTGCCAAAGTGGAAAAATGTGTCCCCCCCTGTAACATCTAAAATAAGAGAATGATCAAACTAAAAAATATATATATGATGTTCATAACCAGGCAAACTTCCTGCGAAAATTGGTTTGAACGAGATCTAGCAAGTAGTTTTTTTTTTTAATAGGTCATAAATCGTAAAACGCAATTTAATTTTCATTTAATCAACTCAAATATAAAAATATAAAAAAACATACTATAAGACTTATATTACGTTACTTGCTACTACGGAACCCTTCATGGGCGAGTCCGACTCGCACTTGGCCGCTTATTTATTACAAGAGGTCTTTAGTTTACCAGTGGCATTTATGAGACACTAGCTGCGCCTGGCGGTTTTACCCGCGGAAAAAGCCTGTGTTAATTCAGGGTGTCAGCTTCCTACAGTCAAAATTGATTCAGCCGTTTGCGCGTGTAAAAAGTAGTACCAGGGCGACCGAGCTTTGCTCAGTTACATCTCAAACATAAACTTTATTTTTTTAAACTTGTCTAAAAACAATGCAAAATAAAAAATTATATATAAACTTAAACTTAAAAAAAAAACAAAAGTAAGTTACCGAGTGGGATTCGAACGCGTAACACTCCTTCTAGCGGTCGGTATCCTTAACCGCTGAGCTAAAAACAAGGCGGTCGGCGCGACGAAATTAGCGACCATATTCTGCGTGGAAAGAAAAACGCATGAAAACTCAAAAACACGCGTTTTCCCAAACATAAAACTAGTCTAGATCGATTGTTTATCCCCGATATTTACGTTAGAGCCGTATTCGAGATCACAGAAATTTATAAATATATTTATTTTATTTACTTATTTATTTACAAAATTCATGTACACAAAATACAAACACAGAAACAAACAAAGTAAGAAAATTGAGTACATAGGTACTGCTTATTTCATAAGAAATCTCTTCCAGCAGACCCAGGAGAGGAAAAGTGAAGAAAACAGGTAGTAGTAGGCGTGTACATAATAAACTAAATTTAAATACATATACATGTAGCTACTTATCTAAAAATTTAAACATATACACAAATACATTATTATACAATACATAATGTATATACATAGACTAATATATACGCAACTAAAAATATATATTATAAATATATAATATAAAAATATGTATACATATAGATACTATTCATTATGTTAAGGAAAGATAATACTCTTTTACTCGCTTCCTAAAAACAGTAAATGATTTGGAGTCTCGTATAGTGTGTGGTAGTGAATTCCATAATTTCACCGCATGAACAGAGAAGCAGTGGGAATAGCACGCAGAAGTGTAGTCGGGGATTCTGAGTAAGGTTCTAAGGTGGGATCTACAGAGTACATTAGACGGACGGGCAAAGGAAAACCGATCACGTAGATAAGTAGGATAGGAAGGGTTGTACAAAATTTTGAAAAGAAGACATAGGATTCTATGGTTTCTACGCAAACGAATAGGGAGCCACTGAAGTTGTTTGCGGTATTCTGACACATGGTCATACTTTTTTAACCCAAATATAAACCTCAAGCATAAATTTTGCAATCGCTCCAGCTTATTCAGTAACTCCTCTGTAGCATCTAAATAGCAGGAGTCTGCATAATCAAGAAGTGGGAGTATAAGGGACTGGCATAAAGAGACTTTAGTTTTAAAAGGTAAGAAATATTGGAGTATTTTGAGACTATGAAAGGATATATATATTATATATATATCCTTTCATAGTCTCAAGGATTATATATATAATATATATATTTATTTATATATATATTATATATATAAATAAATATACAAGAATTGCTCGTTTAAAGGTATAAGATATACACTTACATAACACACAAAAGCTTGCAATGACGTTAGTAGCGTAGTTATAGACTAGACCTCTCATCTAAAGAAGAGGAGCTCTGTAGCCCGGCGGGAGTGCGGATAGCGTTCTCGCAAGTAAAGCGACACCGGGCGTGGTCCGCACTTGGATTGGTAACCACAATTGGCATATTTTTTAAAGCTCCTCAATGCTTTGGAAATATGTATAAGCCGATGGTCCCGGCTGTCATCATGGCCATGTATGCCAGAATATCAGACACAATAGTTAAACAATGCATTTTGGCGCAGATCTACGCAATGGCATGCAAGAGGGTAAGGCAGCCTGAAAAATCTGACACCAGTGTTGGCCACTTGCACACAGGAAAATCAAGCAAGCAAGACCTCTCATCAGTAGTAAGACAGCTCAAGGTTTGTTTATGTTTACATATAGAGTTAAGGCTGTACTACAACTTGACCCAAATGCACGAGTTGCAAGACTCATGGAGCCGGCGAATTTGGGACAAGAGCTCGACACCCTGGAGCGTTCTTAATGGAAAGGAGAAATCTGGCCTTTCCTTACTTTTCGATTAGCAAAAAAAAAAAAAAATACATTCCTAGTGCTTAAGAAAAAATATATTAATAATTAGTTAAGTATACATTTATATGCAACTATGTTAATTGAAAAGTTTATTGTACCTATATACAAATTGTAATGACGCTTCTAAAAAATAAAAAATAAAAAAATATTACGTATAAAGAACGTAAAAATAGTATACCTATAACAACGTAGTATTAAGTAAAACTCTACAACCAATGTGTGTTTTCAGTAACGACCTTGACGACTTATGGCTCTGAAAAGTTGTCCTTTACTTTGGGTTTCATAAGGAGGCTCAAGCAAAGCACGATGGAGAAGGCTATGCTCGGTGTTTCCCTGCGTGATCGAATTATAAATGAGGAAATTCGAAGGAGAACTTCACTAATATACCCAGCGGATTAACTTATTGAAGTGGCAGTGGGCGGAACACATAGCACGACGAACCGATGGCCGATGGGGCAAAAAGTTTCTCGAATGGCGACCGCGTACTGGCAAGCGAAGCGTAGGACACCCACTTACAAGGTGGTCAGATGATGATCAGGATCGCTGGAAAGCGCTTGATACAGGCTGCTCTTGATCGGTCATTTTGGAAATCTTTGGGAGAGGCCTATGTCCAGCAGTGGACGTTATGCGGCTGAAATGATGAAGTTAAACTAGTTACACATATGTATTCAATATATAAGACCATTAGGTACCCGTGTAAACGAAGGTAACAACCGTAACTTTTATTGTATTCTTCCCACCTTGAACAACATAATTACTGCCTCCGTGGTGTAGTGGTTATTATACCCGGAGGTCGCGGGTTCGATTCCCGGCGGGGGCAACGATTTTGTGTTGTTGTCCTAGTTTGGTTAAGACATTGTAGGCTGATCACCTGATTGTCTGATAAGTAAGATGATCCGAGCTTCGTAGGGCATGTTACGCCGTCGGTCCCGGTCACTGTCTTTGACATTGGTCGTTACCTAAAACCATGACAGAGGCCTTTAAGGCGGTTTAAAAACTCTGACACTAGTGTTAGTCACTAACACACACGATAAGAAGAAGAAGAAGCTTAAATGTCTTATTAGATATGGTCTATTTTTGCCTTCGCCAATAAGGCATTAAACATAAACACTGCAACGGCGCATATACAGGTAAATAACCAACGAAAATAGGCTCGAATCGAATAACGAACGAAGTGACTCTTATTAATCCGTTTCTCTATTTTGGGACTGCTGTCCACAACCGAATCTGTATTACTGAAAAAGTGTTTAACGGTAAATAGACGTCCAACTGATTGGATGTTTTTGTTGATATTGCTCAAATTGGTAAACAGCTTTTGTCATTAAAGTAGAAAATCAATTTCTTGTAGGTTAAAAATACCTGAGGTGGGTCGGGCGTCTTTGGATTGAAAGATCATGGTTTTTATTATCTGGCGCATTGGGGCATGCATAGCAAACATTTTTTGAGATGGGAAAAAACTATTGAACTCCCGACACTGTTACCGTTACCGTAACCGACACCAAGTTTTCACTTCTCTCGGCACTTCCCGAGTGCCACTGTTTTTTTTTATGGTGTAAGATGAGAAAATGCTCTATAAGTCAGGTTTTCTACACACAATGCTGTCCGGTACTGTCTCGGTTCGGCAATATTTGTCGAACAACAAATTCAATCAAAAGCAATTATGTACTGCATTTGTTCAGCTTAGTTTGGCCTGTGATTGCCGAGCATTCATCTACATATAATCAATTTTACCGCTCGGCTGTGTTGATTAATGCCGGTCCAAAAAAAAATTGTGCAGCAACCCTCAGTCATTCGTTATATATAGATGTTCCAATATATGTAAGATGTATGTATCTGAGAGCTGGGGTCTTGCTGAGTACATACTTATAGAAAATGCACACAAATCAGATGAAGATGTGTAGGAGTCATAAAAGTTGACACAGTCAGAAATAGGTATATAAGGGGCTCTGTTTAACATGGCGCCTACAGGAGTTCAGGTACATAAGATCAAGCGGGCACTCCACGACAAGCCAGCGCTGAGAAACCTGGTCCACAGAATTAATAATAGTATTACATACTGAACGAAAACTCACATTGTCCCCCGCAATCTGACGTCCCCGCAACCCCTCCCCCGTTTTTGTCCCTTGTAAGCGCCTTTAAAACAGGGTTGTTGCTAGTCGCACGCTGACGTTACCCGAGTCACTTGGGATTATTGAACCATAATGGTGAGAAACTAGGCATATTATCATTGTTTATGCACAAAAAACAAAAAACAACGAAAATTTTATAGATTTGCGAGTGATGAAAACAGATAAGCAAAGCAACAAATTCTGTGTTGGCGAGTGGGGCGACCCTGATTGTTTAACTCACACATTTGACGTGTGCACAGACATATTGTTTCGTTTGTAGTAGTACAAGGTGTATATGCTACTCCGTTTCTATGAAGTGCCATACCTGTGCCTGGTCTCCCACTGACCATGGCTGTCTTGCAGGGAGGACCAGCAAGGCGCAGTGGGGGCACTACCACAAACCGAGAGTCCAATATAACAGAGAGTCGTATGAGGTGATTCGGGAATGTAATAAGACGAGACAATGAGCAATGAGCAAAGGGCTAGCGCTGTGGCGGACTAGTGACTTAACCACAACGCCACTAAGGTCATCAAGAACATGAAAGACATTTAAAAAAGAATAAATCTCGTGGTATATTAACCAGTAAAGCCACGCTGAGCCATCAAACCCCTAAACTTTGATTAAACCAAATACAAGAAAGGTATCATACCAGTAAATATATTCTTTAAATACCTATAATCCTATATCACGAAGCTCCGAAGCTCACCAGAATAGTGTTTCCATCCCACGTCAATTTTCCCACACATCCCCATCGTGACTCCAATGGAGCGGAATAACACGGATTTGCGATGTAGTGAACTTTGTAACATGTGTTTATTTCGATAATTTCCAATCAGTGAAAGGATGGGTGTTATTTTAAGCTAAGACCCTATCAAGTGCGGCTTGCATCCTCACATTTATAATGCGACAAAATAAGGGTTAATAAAAAAATAAAATACCCTAAAATTTAATATTTTTGTGAACCCTTATGTCAGGATGCAGGCCGCTCTTGGTCGGTCATTTTGAAAATCTTTGGGTGAAGCCTATGTCCAGCTGTAGACGTTTTGCGGCTGAAATGATGATGATGATAAATATCACCAAAAGGGCTTTAGGAACCGGATTTAATCAGAGTTAATTTATTTTGACAAACCTGTATTTTTTTTAAATTGCTGTCCTTTAATTTACTTTTTAAGGTTCCAGACAGACAGGGTACAAACGGGACTACATAACTAAGACTCCGCTGTCTGTTCGTCCGTCTGTCTGTCGGTCTGCCTGTCTGTTGTGGCGTGTCCACATAATCATAAAAATATTTATATATAATTACTATATTACTATACCTACTCATATATTTAGTATATCACACATCCCACTACACATACAAATAAACACAACAGTCAGACATAAACACTTACCTTCTTGCGCGCCTAGCCGCTCGCTATGATATCACTGGCCACCTACAAGAAGTTTCGCCCGGTGACAAGAAGAAACAAAGTGACGTTCTACGACAGACTTCTTGATCCTCTCTGCGGCTGCCTACGAAGCTTGCGAATCACAACTACATAAATAATTATTATAAATAACATCTCGCGCATTGTGCTGGAAAATATTACTTGTGTTTTATGTATATAACATTGTTACTAAATATACAATATTAATAGTGGCTCGTTGTTTGTATGAAGAGTCCTTCGTCACTACGACCCCGCTATACTGGTGACCCCTCAAGAGTGAACACACCCCCGGCATATACTGGATTCCAGTTTATAAGCAGTAAGGCAGATTTATTTTATTGAAAAACTATGGAAACCGCAAATGGCAGCGATGCGTCCGGCGATGAGATCGACGTAGGAAAAGGATCGTTTACACCATCCGATATTTTTAGAGTAGGCGTGCGATTACCACCGTTTTAGGCGGAAGAGCCCAGCGTTTGGTTCGCTCAAATAGAAGGTAACTTCATACTCTCAGGGATAAAGAACAACGAGACCAAGTACTATTACGTCATCGCCCAACTAGATAAGCGATATGCAGCCGAAGTCAAGGACATAATAATATCGCCACCTGCAAAAGGGAAGTATGAGAAATTAAAATCAGAGTTGATAAAAAGATTGTCGGCGTCCAGAGAAAAGGAGGTCAAACAGCTCCTCATGCACGAAGAGTTGGGAGACCGTCGCCCTTCCACATTTTTGCGACATCTTCAAGGCTTAGCAGGTCCCAACGTACCAGAAGATTTCCTGCGAACCATTTGGACCAGCCGCCTGCCAGCGAATTTGCAAACAGTTATCGCATGTCAACCTGACTCACCCCTTTCATCTATTGCTGACTTGGCAGACAAAGTTCACGAACTGGTACCACCGAAGCCTCAGGTAGCAGCAGCTAGTACATCGGTCGATCCCATGATAGCCAAAATGGCCAAGCAAATTGAGGACCTCACGCGGAAAATAGAGATACTTACCTCTAGAGGCGGTAACGACAGAAGGTCATCTTCCAGGTCTAGGTCGATTTCCAGGACTGATAACAACCAACGTGGACTACGATCGCAGTCAAATTATAGAAGGTACCCAATTTGTTTCTACCATCACAAATACCGTGAGAACGCTAAGTCATGTCAGCAGCCGTGTGACTATGAGAAGTCGGAAAACTGCAAGGGCGGTCGTTAATGGCGACAGATGACTGCCCCACGTCGTACAGTCGCTTGTTTGTTATGGACAGACGGACCAAAATGCAGTTCTTAGTTGATACAGGCAGCGACCTCTGTGTCTACCCTCGTACAGCAGTTAATCAATGGCGAGAACCAACCTCGTATGGACTTTTTGCTGCAAATGGAACGCCTATCCAGACTTATGGCATCATCCACCTGGACTTAAACCTTGGTCTTCGACGCGATTTTCCGTGGCGATTCATAGTGGCAGACGTCACTAAACCGATTATAGGAGTCGACTTCCTCTCCTTCTACAATTTAATGGTGGACTGTCGTAATCGTCGTCTAATTGACAATAAAACCACATTGTCAACGGCAGCATCCCTAGCAACTTCAACTATTAGCATTTCGTCAGTGAAAACTATATACGGCGACTCGAAGTATCACAAGCTACTTAGTGATTTCCCGGAAATAACTCGTCCCTCGGGCACACAGCGGATACCACGGCATCAAACAGTCCATCACATCCGGACAACGCCAGGACCACCAATTTCGTGTACACCGAGAAGATTGGCACCGGACAAACTAAAAATAGCGAAAGCTGAATTTGAAGCAATGTTGAAGAATGGAACTGCTCGTCCATCAGAGAGCCCCTGGGCTTCGCCGCTGCACCTAGCTCCAAAGAAAGACAACGGGTGGCGACCATGCGGTGACTACAGGATGCTCAACGCTCGCACGATTCCAGACAGATACCCTATACGACATGTGCAGGATTTCACACATAATGTTTCTGGCTGTAAGGTCTTCAGCACAATAGATTTAGTGAAAGCCTACAATCAGATACCAGTCTGCCCTGATGATATCCCTAAAACAGCCATCACGACGCCCTTTGGAATGTTCGAATTCAATTACATGACTTTTGGATTGAGGAACGCAGGTCAAACATTCCAAAGATTTGTCGATGAGATGACCAGAGGCCTTGATTTTTCTTACTGTTACTTGGACGATTTTTTAATCTGCTCACGTGACGAGGAGAGCCACATGGAACACCTACGGCAGATATTCACCAAACTCCAAGAATTTGGAATGGTCATTAATACTTCAAAATGTGTATTTGGAGCATCTGAAGTCAAGTTCTTAGGCTACAATGTTTCTGAAAAAGGTATTAAGCCCCTCGACACAAAGACTCAGGCTATTAAGGAGTTCCCAATCCCGAAGAACGTGAAAGAACTACGGAGATTCCTCGGGATGATCAACTACTATCGCCGATTCATCCCAGGTGCAGCAAAAATACAAGCCCCTCTAAACGCCTTGTTAGCAGGTTCAGTCAAAGGCTCATCTCCCGTTACCATCTCTGGAAAGCTCCTGGAGGCATTTGAAGAGTGCAAAACAAGTCTTTGCCAGGCAACCCTCTTGGCTCACCCAGACTTAGGCGTTAAATTAGCTCTAGTAACGGATGCTTCAGATACGGCTATTGGAGCAGCTTTACAGCAACTAAAAGACGGCGATTGGCAACCGTTAGCTTTCTTCTCTCGTAAATTGAGCCCATCTCAACAGAAGTACTCTCCATACGATCGAGAATTACTAGCCATCTACGAAGCCATCAAACATTTTCGTCACATGCTAGAAGCCAGACATTTCACGATCTATACTGATCATAAACCTATCTGTTTCGCATTTAAGTCCCAGAAAGAAAACTGCTCACCCCGGCAATTTAGGCATTTGGATTATATCGCCCAATTCACTACGGATATCCAACATATATCTGGAAAAGATAACGTGGTAGCTGATACTCTCTCTAGAATAACGGAAATTACGCAACCCATAGACCTGACGGCTTTAGCGAAATCTCAGTCGTCAGACACCGAACTGCAGAACCTTCTCAAAGACTCATCTACAGCGCTTCGACTCAGGAAAAAATAATTTGGACGGAGCTAACATGCCCATTTATTGTGACATTAGCACCGGAAACGAAAGACCCTTCGTTACTCAACACTTCCGAAGACAAGTTTTCGAGAACCTTCACTCGTTTAGTCATCCTGGCGCTAAAAGTTCTGCAAATTTGGTCGCCCAACGTTTCGTATGGCCTGGAATTAGAAAAGATTGCAGAGAATGGTCAAAAGCATGTCACGCGTGTCAATCATCAAAAGTCACCCGGCATACTTCTTCACCTCTAAGTACATTCAATCTTCCTAAAGCCAGATTTCAAAATGTTCATATTGATCTCATTGGACCCCTTCCCATATCAGATGGTTTTCGATACTGCTTGACAGCTGTGGACAGATTTACGAGATGGCCTGAAGCCTACCCCATAGCCGATATTACAGCAGAAACTGTTGGAAAAGCACTGCTTCAAGGATGGATTTCCCGCTTTGGATGCCCAACAGAGATCGTAACAGACCGCGGAAGGCAGTTTGAATCCGCTTTGTTCAAATATCTGTCAGATATAACCGGATTTAATCACAAAAGAACCACTGCATACCACCCCGCTTGTAATGGCATGGTCGAGCGAATGCACCGGCAGTTAAAAGCAGCAATAACATGCCACAATACTGTTAGCTGGACAGAATCACTTCCCTTAGTGCTGCTCGGCATAAGGAGCGCTATCAAAGAAGACCTACAAGTATCACCCGCTGAACTTCTTTACGGAGAAACACTGAGGCTACCTGGAGAATTCTTCAACCCTAACACGGTCACAACAACTGACGTGACCGACTTCATCGCGCGACTTCGCTCGATAATAGAAAATATCCGCCCAGTACCAGCATCACGTCACTGCAACAAAAATATCTTCATTTTTAAAGATTTGAAAACTGCAACACACGTTTACCTTCGAGACGACAGCGTCAAACCTCCTCTCCAGCCAGCATATTCAGGACCATACCTGATTCTGGAAAGAAAAGACAAAGTTTACAAATTATTAATAAAAGGCAAAGAGCAAACAGTATCCATCGTCAGAATAAAACCAGCTTACTTTGTTAACAATAGCCCAGATCCTTTGCACAGTATACCTGAAAAAGAAAAGAATGAGAAAGACACTGAAAGTGACTATCACCGGACACGGTCCGGAAGAATTGTTAAGCCTCCGGCCCACTATCGTCCGTCCTAGGACGGCCTCAGGGGGGGAGTGATGTGGCGTGTCCACATAATCATAAAAATATTTATATATAATTACTATATTACTATACCTACTCATATATTTAGTATATCACACATCCCACTACACATACAAATAAACACAACAGTCAGACATAAACACTTACCTTCTTGCGCGCCTAGCCGCTCGCTATGATATCACTGGCCACCTACAAGAAGTTTCGCCCGGTGACAAGAAGAAACAAAGTGACGTTCTACGACAGACTTCTTGATCCTCTCTGCGGCTGCCTACGAAGCTTGCGAATCACAACTACATAAATAATTATTATAAATAACATCTCGCGCATTGTGCTGGAAAATATTACTTGTGTTTTATGTATATAACATTGTTACTAAATATACAATATTAATAGTGGCTCGTTGTTTGTATGAAGAGTCCTTCGTCACTACGACCCCGCTATACTGTCTTTCTGTCACCAGGCTGTCTGTCGAACCGTAAATACCGTGAAAGCTAGACAGCTGGAATTATAATGTATTTCTGTTGTCGCTATAACGACAAATACTAAAAATAGAATAAAATAAACATTTAAGGCTCCTATACAACAAACGTAATTTTTATAGATAATGGTACGAAACCCTTCTTGCGCATATCCAATTGACCTACTTTGATCTCACTATGAAAGCTTGTTCAAAAACATTTTCAATCTTAGGTAATTTACTTTTAATAAACTGTCAGTCAATTTTTGACTGACTGGATGTACCTACGAGGGATATTTCATGGATATTTCCCAAAGCAAGTTTTCTTATTTGCATATCAAACAGATTATTTGGAGAAAACAAACCGATTTGGATTTGATCAAAGATTATCGAGCTCCCAATATGTGATATCGGCTTTGTACGTTATTCTATCAAATATGGCACCCAATATCCGGGATGTGTTGTTTATATGATTGATTGATAGGTTATTTACAAGAGTAGTAAATTGAAACCCAATATAAGAGATTTTGGGAGCTATGTAACAAGCTAAAAGCTGAGATTTGTGGCTCGCGTATACAACGGGGAAGGGACATACCCGTAATAAATCAAACCACGGGCTATACTAGATCTGTATAGTGTAATGAAATTAGAATAAGAGTAAAAAAAAAAACAAAACAAAAATCGGCACTTCTATACAAAAGTGTGCAGCTGCATTCTGTCAGGAAACGTAGAACGGGCATTTTGTATGAAAACGTAGAACGTAGAATAATTTGTATGTAATACATGCATAATTTTACACCTACCTAAATTTCACTAACAACTCAAAGGTTGGCTGTTAGATAATGCTTTTAGCATGAAGTTCGCCTACAGGGAAGGGTTGGAGAGGTCACATTGACGTTTATAAGCTTTGTTTAGCTTGTATTCCCTAAGTCGCCTTCTACGACATCCACAGAAAGACTATTCCACTCTGCCGGAACCACACTGCAAATTGTTATGGCATCAAATCGGGTGAAGTCCTAAGTTTCCAGGACAAATATTGCCCTTTTTGCTAAAACACTTACATAGCTATACAGCATTAAATATGGCGTCAATGAACTCTTTACTCTAAACAAGACCAGTGAGCCGGCGACATTTGAGATGCCTCATTGAATTCAGACGAGATGCTAAGTTGCGTGGAATAATTGTGATATTCATAATAGGTATATATATACTATAGGTAATAACCTACCTACAAATTTTATTTTAACCAATGGGAGAGTAAGTTTGCCTTTAAGCTTAAAAAATATTTAAATAGATCGGTAGATAGATAGTAGTTAATGTAGACCAAAATAAAAAAGTTACAAAGAAATATAACGAATTATTGTGACCGACGTTGCAACTATTTACACAAAAACTGGGCAAGTTCTTTAAGTTTAGTGAGTAACACTTAAGAATGCTTACCATAGACATTTTCATCGTAGTCTAGCTTTTATTTCGAAATTAAATGTCGTTTTAAAATAAAAGTCTACGTTTGTATTTAAAACTCTGATTCTGTCTAGGGTAAGGGAACTCTTAAGTTATTGCACCAAAAACACACATAAATAGTTATCTAAAATATACACAGTATAGAGGTAGGTAGGCGGCCTTATCGCAGAAGCACTCTCTTACATGTATCACAAGTACAAATAGCCTTTGGATGACAGGAATTTTGCTGAAAAATAAAAGGTGAAGTGATAGAGAGACAGACCCTTCTATCAGAGGAGCTCACAGACAAAAAATAACTTACCTCAAAACGTTGTGATGAGCCAAAGCACTTAGTGTATGATGAGGTGAGTGTGGGGGCAAAGCTGCAGGAGGTATGGGCCGCCCTGGGCCCTGGAGCACACGGATGCCCATTCGCACTGTGTTTCGTCTAGATACCTTCTCGTCTGCTCGGTCCGCTAAAAGAGAAAAAAATAGGTTCATATAAAAATGCTATCACATCTTTTACTAAATAGAGCCTAGAAACCACAATACTGCGCGTTAGTAATTATATTAGCTTTGATTACGCTGATCAAGATTTTAGGCTGAGTTAAAATTAAAAATAATTGGCCAAGTGCGTGTCGGGCCACGCGCAGTGTAGGGTTCCGTAGTTCCGAATGCCAACTTTGAGTTTATGCCACTAAAAACGTTAAAAAACTAATTATCTTTTGAATTTGTATGAAATTTCTTTTTCCGAGTACATTTTATAAGTTGATCGCCTATAACTTTTTAATTTGTATACCCTACTGAGCTCTGATAGTTTTCCTTTAAACTACATTATATATACTATAGCTGTGAATTTTTTCACGTGGCCATATATAACCGTTTAGCAGATAGAGGACACATGCCTCCAACAAAAATTTTCATTTTAAACCCAAATATTTCAGAAACGGATCCCTAAATCCAAAAATGGTGTTAACAAGCTCACAATGTTTTTAAAAGATCTATTTAACGACACCCCACACAATGTGTTTGTCGAGAAAAAAAATATTGACTACCTCTTTACTTGTATGGCAGCTAACCTAAAAAAAAATATTTTTCCAGATTTTATTTTACGACTTTTTTGCCATGATTAATATACATATCCATGCCAAATTACAGCTTTCTAGTACTTGTAGTTTCTGAGTAGGACCGCGGACAGACAGACAGACAGACATGGCGAAACTATAAGAATAATAAACTACAAGAATAATAACTAGACACTGGTATGTTATCACCTTCTCTATTTATGGATTTGTATTATCAAAATCGGTTGTGTAGTTTTCCCCTAAACTACACAACCGATTTTGAGAAGTCGGTTTTTAGTTTTGAAAAATCATATATCCTCGTTTATCCTAAATATGTAACAAAGTTTGTTTCTCAACCTCGTGTGCTAAACGAAAAAAGATTTTGTGTCCCACAACCCTTTTGCTTCCATTCAAAAGAGTCACAGTGTGTCAACTTCAGATGAAGGCGAAAAGAAAAGTGTGATAAAAAATCTACTTACAAACACATGGAAAAAAGCTACTTTTCCGTGTTTCCTTTAGTGGAAAATCATATTATGCATATTTAAGTTGTTTGCAATACCAAAGTCGATGTGTGGGACACAAACTGACAAGCTGAGAGAAGCTGAGGTCGCCAGGTGGGCGGGTCACGTCAAGTCTGTCAAATGCACTAGTATCGAACGCTTCATTGAAAGTGGGCGACAGGGGGCAACATTAAATTTAAACTAACATTGAAGGAACATAAAACTTGTTTGTAATGTTTGATGCTTTATTGCTGGAATTACGAGTAGAAGCTTATTTTTAACAGACAAAAAAGGCGTGTTTTAATGTCTGTCTGTGGCATCGTAGCTCTCGAACGGTTGGGCCTATTTCTATGCGGTTTTTTGTGTTAGTTCTAAGCTATGTTTGATGAAAATCGGTTCAGTCGTTTTAAAGTAACGGGGGTTAACAAATAAGAGGTGGCGCTACTGATATCAATTGAAATATGTTGTTCCGTTACTAGATGGCGTTCATAAAAGTCGAGGATTTTTTACTAACTGGACACTAGGAGATACTAGCGGAGTTAGTTCTAGGTGTACTAAATAAACTAAAATAAAAATCTCTTTTATCTCTTATCGATATAAGTTCGGACGTCATACGAAGTCCCAATGGGCGCGCCGTGGTACTGTTTAGCTGGTACCAACTGGATAGTAGGTGGTACTAGTGGAGTTAGTTGTAGGTCTTACGACACTATTTCCTGTACTAGTCGTGTTGTGTATGGAAGTCAAGCATTTAGCTGGAGATCGGAAGGCATATAAAATACTCCATCGACAAGAACATAGTTCTTAAATACACTGATGATGATGATTTTTAATAAAATTTCCTTTATCTCTTACCGATATACGCTCTGACGTCACACGAGATCCCAATGGGCGCTCCGTGGTACTGTTTGGCTGGTACCAACTGGACACTAGGTAGTGCTAGCAGAGTTAGTTCTAGGTGTACTAAATAAACTAAAATAAAATATAAGCTCAGACGTCATACGAGGTCCCAATGGGCGCGCCGTGGTACTGTTTGGCTGGTACTAACTGGACACTAGTAATGCTAGTGAAGTTAGTTCTAGGTGTACTAAATAAACTTAGATAAAGATTACTTCAGTTACTTACCGATATAAGTTCGGACGTCATACGAAGTCCCAATGGGCACGCCGTGGTACTGTTTGGCTTGTACCAACTGGACACTAGGTGGTACTAGTGGAGTTAGTTCTAGGTCTTATGACACTATTTCCTGTACTAGTCGTGTCGTGTATGGAAGTCAAGCATTTAACTGGAGATCGGAAGGCATGTAAAATACTCCATCGACAAGAACATAGTTCTTAAATACACTGATGATGATGATTTTTAGGTGTACAAAATAAACTAAAATAAAAATTTCCTTTATCTCTTACCGATATACGCTCTGACGTCACACGAGATCCCAATGGGCGCTCCGTGGTACTGTTTGGCTGGTACCAACTGGACACTAGGTAGTGCTAGCAGAGTTAGTTCTAGGTGTACTAAATAAACTAAAATAAAATATAAGCTCAGACGTCATACGAGGTCCCAATGGGCGCGCCTTGATACTGTTTGGCTGGTACCAACTGGACACTAGGTGTCATATAAAATATTTCTTATTTATAGGTGTAAGAAAATTTTCTTCTATCTCTTACCAATATAAGCTCTGACGTCATACGAAGTCCCAATGGGCGCGCCGTGGTACTGTTTGGCTGGTACCAACTGGACCCTAGATGGTGCTAGCAGAGTTAGTTCTAGTCTCTTTAATCTCTTACCGATATACGCTCGGTCGTCATACCAGGTCCCAATGAGCGCACCGTGGTATTGTTTTTTTGGTACCATCTGGACTCTAAGGGTGCTATCGGAGTTAGTTATAGGTGTACTAAACAAACTAAGATACAAATTTCTTCAGTTACCGATATACGCTCGGACGTCATACATACTAGGCCACAAAGAGCGCAACGTGGTACTGTTTGGCTGGTACCAACTGGACACTAGGTGGTGCTAGCGAAGTCATTTTAAGTGTAATAAAAATTTCTTTAACCGCTTACCAATATACGCTCTCAAGTCATACGAGGTCCCAATGGGCGCGCCGTGGTACTGTTTGGCTGGTACAAACAGGACACTAGGTAGTGCTAGTAAAGTTGTTTCTAGGTTTAATAAAAATCTCTTTAATCTCTTACCAATATACGCTCTCACGTCATATGAGGTCCCAATGGGCGCGCCGTGGTACTGTTTGGCTGGTACTAACTGGACACTAGGAATGCTAGTGAAGTTAGTTCTAGGTGTACTAAATAAACTTAGATAAAGATTACTTCAGTTACTTACCGATATACGCTCGGACTTCATACCAGGTCCCAATAAGCGCAACGTGGTACTGTTTAGCTGGTACCGACTGGACACTAGGTGGTACGAGTGGAGTTAGTTCTAGGTCTTATGACACTATTTCCCGCACTAGTCTTGTCGTGTATGGAAGTCAAGCATTTAACTGGAGATCGGGAGGCATGTGCAGATCACGAGGATTTTTTACCGACTGGACACTAGGAGATACTAGCGGAGTTAGTTCTAGGTGTACTAAATAAACTAAAATAAAAACCTATTTAATCTCTTACCAATATACGCTCGGACGTCATACGAGGTCCCAATAGGCGCGCCGTGGTACTGTTTGGCTGGTACCAACTGGACACTAGGTGGCGCTAGCGGCGTCAGTTCTAGGTGGAAAGGGTACGCGTTGGCACCTAGGCGCTTTATCAAAGCGTCCTGCGAAACGATAAGAATGGTTAAAAAATACGGGCTATATTTAACAATATTATTACGTTGTTTAGGGCTGTTTCCTGTTGTTGTTGACCACTCTATATAAATTATCTCATTCTCATTTTAATGGAAACTGTCAAGTAACAGAAAAAGGATGCACGTACAGCACTCTTGACGTTACGCTATAAGGTCTTGCGCGTGCGAAAGAGATAGTTAAATGTCCCCACCACGCTCCTACTTTTATATTGGAAATGTGTCTGCGTAGGATGATACAATATCTTTATAAATTGTAGCCTATGTTTGATTTTGATGTATAAGCTATATTATTGTAAAGTTTCATTAAAATCCATTCATTAGTTTTTACGTGAAAAAGTAACAAACATCCATTCATACTTACAAACTTTCACGTTTATAATATTAGGAGGATAGTATAATACTAGTATAATATAAAGCAAATGAAAGCGAAATTTAAATTGAAAAATGCTTCATAATTTTCCTTTCTCAGCGGAGAATGATGTAGATCCCTTATAACGATGACGGCGATAAATCTTAATATCGGGCAATTTTAAAGGTTGCCTGTTAATAAACAAATGAACGGTAATTTATTACGAGAAGAACGTATTTCGCTTGGGAACTATATAATAAAGGTTCAACGATTTAGGAAAATTAGGTTCAGTTTTCAATAGACTTAGACGAACGGTTCTTGAAAGACTATTCTTCTTATTACTTACAGCGAATGGGGAAGGGATGAAAATTTTAAAAATGACTAAATCTTTTTCTTTTGTTACGTATAACATTACTCTTTACGAAAGTTGTTCACTATTACGGACTGAATTCACCCTTAAAATAGTTTCAGTATATTTTGTTAGACCCTTTATGTAACGTCTAACTAAGTATACTGGAACTATTCTAAGAGTGAATTCAGGACAGTATAATATTATGTTAAAAAATAAAAAATATTTTTTTCATACTAACTCTGATCAGCTAATCGATCACTTCGAATGGAAAAAAACTAGGCAGAGAAGAGACATTGGACCTCCACTTGCTACGATCCTGACAAACCTCTTTTGCTTCATCTTCACTCACACACTCCCCGTATATCTATGTATAATCTCGTTTACCTGCAGAGGTGTGTTGGGTTCCCTTTCGTGGTTGCAGTGGATCGGCCAGATCTGAGCCAAGCTCATGATAGCCTCGTTGCAGAACTTGAGCCCCATAACCTCCTCATCTTCTCTGCCGTATCTGATGACGAAAATAACTTCTTTACTACATGCGACATAAAATCGAATTAAGCGTTTTTTTGTTTCTCTTTTGTAGAGTCCCACGTAGCAATACGCTATTTTCCAACAAGTCAAATCAGATACGTTTTTATAAACGCCAAAACAAACAGTTTTTGTACGAAATTTTGTACGAAATACATGCAGATGTCGTCATAGTTTTTTGGAGTCAAATAGCGCTCTAGTATCAGTTTTTCTGCAATAATAAATTTAAAATCACGTTAAAATGGATATGTACAAAAACAGTGACTGAATTTTGTGACGTTTTATTTTGTTATTAGTACAAAATATTTTATTTTTGGCTTAGGAAAATACCCAATTCTATCAATAGGCAAGATGATTAGAAAAATTACCTTTGCCCAACCCAGGTAGATTTTATTATTAAAAAAATATTGTACACGTATTTTTTTCTTTTCTCTGAAAAATTAAAATAATGAAGATACATTGCATTTAAATTTCTGTTACTTACATGCTTGATATGGAACGACGATGTATCTATTGTCTAAATATCGCCAACTATGCATCATCGTGTCCTACACTACGATACTCCATATTGATGATTTCGTAATAATGAATGTTGGTGTATCTAATGTCTTAATATCGATAACTTTTCATCAAGGGGTCGCTACATCTGCGGTACTCCATATTGATGAGTATGTAATAATGGATGTTGCGAGTGTTGCGACCCGTTATCGATATCTAGACAATATATATCGAAGTTTTATATCAAGTATGTAACCCGTTTTGCCTCCGTGGTATAGTGGTTAGAGCATTCGGCTCATACCCGGAGGTCACGGGTTCGATTCCCGGCGAGGGCAACGACTTTGCGTTGTTGTCCTAGTTTGGGTAGGACATTGCAGGCTGATCACCTGATTGCCGATAAGTAAGATGATCCGTGCTTCGGAGGGCACGTTAAGCCGTCGGTCCCGGTCACTGTCTTTAACATTGGTCGTTACCTAAAACCATGTCAGAGGCCTTTAAGGCGGTTTAAAGACTCTGACACTAGTGTTAGTCACAAACCCGTTGAAGAACCCGTTTTTACAGGCTCTGTATCTATGTAAATTTTTACTTTTTTACTTTTTTAAAACCGAAATATAAGTTCATTACTTTTAGACCTTTAAGATAGGTAAGCTAAAAGACGGACTAATTAGAACAATACTTGTCTGACCTTATAATTCTAGTATCTTTTCAATAACTTCATGAAAAGCGTGAACGTGAGCCGTCAAAGGGTTGCCGAGATAAGGTGCTATTCAAATTCAAGGTAAACTCACAGGTACCTATAAGACTTTTAGAGGTTAAGAAGAAAGAAAGTGTATTTAATATTCAGAATGTCTTATAAATCGGCCGATGACAGGGTCAGAAAAATATTGTTTTAATTAGTCCGTCTTTTAGTTTATTGAAAAATAAACATTTTTCATTTTATCTACATAGTTAAAAAAAAAAGACACGGAGCATCTGCATTTCAGAGAGGGGCTAGCAGCGATACTGCTAAGTAAAAATCGTACTTAGGCGTGAGATTAACAATATTGCTGTATCTTCGTCATTTTAGTTGCAAACTCAGTGAAAATAAAAAAATAGTATTATTTTAATTTTATTTTTATTGTTTACTAGCTGTACCCGCGAGCTTTGCTCCCCGTGGGAATTCCGGGATAAAGAGTACTCAAACTATTACCGTTCAAAATTTCATCCAAATCGGTTCAGTAGTTTAAGCGTGAAGAGGTAACAAACAAACAAACAAATATACAAACTCACTTTCGCATTTATAATATTAGTAGGATAGGATAGTAGGATTACTATAGTTCAATTTTAATTGTATGTATATATTTTTATGTCCATAATGACGTTATTTAAGTTTATAACTCCTTAATTTGATAAAGTATTATCTTATAATTTTAGTTAAATTAATTATTTTGTGTATTTTTGTATATTTATTTGCAGTAAATAAAGTTCTGTATTATTAAAAATATTTTACGAAAAAAAACACATTTAATATTTTTAATAATTCATCTGATAGGCCAAATTTTTATTACCAGATCATGCCTATTTTTAAAAGCTTGTCACCAATTCGAGCAAGTCCTAATCATAAGTACATTTTGTGGGACAAGTACGTTTCAGTAGGAAATAGTATGTTCTTAACAGGAATAATTAGCAATTATTCCTGTTAAGAACTTACTGTACAATATTTTAGTGTTTTAAACACATAATTCATAGAAACTAAAGCGCATTTGGTGTACTGCCAGAAAACAATCGTGTTTTGTGCCAGATATTGCACTGCAAAGAGTTGAAGGCGAAAATCTATGGCGAATAGCAGTACTATTAAATTTTATTTCCATTGGTTAAAAGCCAAACCCTCTATTTTGATTTATATTCCATACCATATTAAAGAAGGTGGCACATAAACTGTGACTATAAAACTCGACGAAAGTATGGTATTACGACGTATTTTAAAATATAATTGCCCTAATTTTCTTTTATGATTTAATGCCATTGTACATATGAACAACCCTAAAAATGATATATCGAAATAATAAAAATTAAACCAAAAAAAAAAACAACTTTATTGTGTAAAATGAATTGTACAAGTATTATTTGATTGACGGAGCCTATAATAACAGAATAGGAATAATAGGAATGCTTGTGCTGTTAGAATTCCTATCAATTTGTTACTTAGTTTAAACCATTATCCACCCAAATCAAGTTGACATTGACAGATGAGTTATTGCCACTTGACTAGGTGCCAACTTAATTTGGGCGGATGATGGTTTATACAAAGTAAGTCCTCGTTTTATAATAAGACTAAGACTTTATAAATAGGTTCTTTGTTATACTAGTTATACTAGTTAGTGAAAGAGTTTGTATACTTGGGATGTATGTTTACAAGGGATGGTAAGCACGAGGGTGATGTTGAAAAAAGAGTGAATGCGGGTAACCAAGTGAATGGAGCGTTGCATTCCTTTATGAGCAGTAGGAAGGTATCAGACAAGGCACGTCTCGCTGTTCATAAAGGAGTACTGATACCTACTTTAATGTACGGTAGTGAGAGTTGGGTATGGCAGAGAAAGCATGAAAGTAGAATAAATGCAGTTGAAATGCGAGCGCTGAGGAGTATGTGTGGTGTTACTTTGAAAGATCGAATACGGAATGATGCCATAAGGGAGCGGTGTGGAGTAAAAGAGGATGTTGTGACAAAAATAGAGAAAGGGATGTTAAGATGGTTTGGGCATATAGAAAGGATGGATGAAAAGAGATTGACGAAAAATATTTATATGACGAATGTGAAGGGAACAGTAGGAAAAGGTCGGCCTCGGCGAACTTTCTGCGACCAAATTGCAGACGTTCTAAAAAAAGGAGAGGTAAAAAGTACCCGTAACCGAAGGGCATGTATGAAGAGATTGATGAGTTTAGATGAAGCAAAAGAGGTTTGTCAGGATCGTAGCAAGTGGAAGTCCATAGTCTCTGCCTACCCCTGCAGGAAACAGGCGTGATATTATGTATGTATGTATGTTGTTATACTCGGTACTATTATCACGAGACCGACTCCCGAATTTACCTTAACGTCTATTGTATCCAAGTAGAACACTAAGTAATTGTCTGTGATTAATTTATGTGAGCCTGGATTATGTAGCTGCACCCGTGTGCCGAGCTCTTGGGTAATGTTATTTGTGAGGGGTTTATACGGTAAAGATAGTACTTACTACAACCAACGACATAATATGTAATTATTCATTTCATTTAGCTGTGTGGTTTTCGGCAGAGTAGAATAGGGCCGCGCCATGTCTTCCCGTGGATGTCGTAGAAAGCGACTAAGGAAATACGAGCTAAACAAAGCTTATAAACATTAATGAGACCTCTCTAACCCGTCTGGCTAGCGAAGAGAATGTAGGCTTAGTAGGAGTAAGGCTCTGGTAGTACAGAATGGGGCATGCTCTTGCAGTGGAGACCAAAAGCCATGATGATGATGAATTTCCAAAAAGACTGATCGGAAGCGGCCTGCGTCCAGCGCATTCTTCTAGCAGGTGGGTGTCCTACGCGCTTGCCAGAACGTGGCCGCCATTCGAGAAACTTTCTGCCCCATCGGCCATCGGTTCTTCGCGTTATGTGCCCCGCCCACTGCCACTTCAATGAGCTAATCTGCTAGGCTATGTCAGTGACCATCATTCTTCAACGAATCTCCTCATTTCTGATTCGATTGAGTAGAGAAACACCGAGCATAGTCCTCTCCATAGCCCGTTGAGCGACCTTGAGCCTACTTATGAGACCCATAGTAAGGGACCACGTTTCAGAGCCATAAGTTATCACCGGAAACATACATTGGTAAACATACTGGTCTACAAATTCTATGGTGAATCACCCAACAGACACAGAATTGTGTATTTTAATTATTCAAACTTAATTTTACAAAAATGTGCACAAATGGCGGACTTGACGCCTTATGGCGTTTTTGCCAGTCAACCATTGAACCAAGTAGAGATATAATTTGGGTGGTGCGACAGAATGTGTTAACTAAATAGAAATGTGTAAATTATCTAGATCAGCTGTCTAGAACATTCGTCGGGTTCTATTTTTGTTAATTTACACCTGTCACTCTGCAGCGCTAAGTCGTAGGCGTCCTTCAAAACCGCAGCGCTGTATGTATATTTTAGCGGGTAAATAGTTCATTCGTCACCCTTGTAAATTCGTCACCTAAAAACTTTGTGTTAAGTCGTCACTCTTTGTTTTTTAAATTCGTCACCTATTAATTTGTAGTTTAGTTAATTCGTCATCTACGTTGTACGTGTCTATGCGAAATATATTCAATGTACAGACACATTTTTTTACTGTTTTATTATATGTATGGATACCAGTTTATAATAATAATGATGAAATGAAGCAAGATTTTTACGATAAAATGTCAGACATTATCTCCAATTTAAAACTGAACGACCTCATTGCACGGATCAAGGTTATTTTAAATAGTAAGGTCTTGAGAATTGAAGAATAAACCATAAAATAAATGTTCTCATAGATACCATTGAACTGTGTATCTACCAAACGCTTCTGTTGGGTTCGTTCATAATAAGTACAAAAAAAAAAACAAAAAAAAAATTGTCTCGCCGAAAAAAAAGTACAACATAAATGACAGTTTATCTTCTAGTCTTAAAATGGAATGTTTATTTTAAATATATATATAAATAACATCTAATAGTCAAGCTATACTATAAGAAATATAAACATGATGCCTTTGCTAAAGTTGTTCAGTCTGATGAGCATTTTCCAGAGTCATACCAGTCCAGTCCCAACCTGCTTAACTTTGGGTATATCAGCGCATTTTTTTATTTCAAATTGAAATATCGCAGTCAACCAATTAAAAATACAGTAATAATATTGCGCGTTTTCCGAGTATGAAATATTTTTGTCTGGGTATTACTTTACACAATTTTCGGACGGCACGTAGATCAAAGGATTCCTGTTGGCTTTTGCAGCATCATAAATACCACGGTGTATGAATAATGCAAGCCTCCCAGATCTATAGCAGCGTTCACAATACAATATCGACTTCGTATCCATTAATGAAGATAAAATATTTTCCGCGGACATTCGCGAAACTGGGCATTTCTTTGGCTACGCTTGAGGGGGGGGGGGGGGGGGGGCGAACATGTAGGTTGGTATCTGTTTTGTAGAAGATTCTTCCTCGTTCTGTTATTTGCTGTTTCTTATTCACGGTCTAACTAAATAGATTGAAACTATTTTAAGGCTGAATTTCGTTTGTGATACCAACCAACTTTCCCTAAGGAATATATATAATTATAATTCTTGACCTGTCATATACCATAAATGGACGGCAAAGAATTTTCATATTTCGATATGTAATACATTAAACCACGGGCTTGATCCACAATTACTTGATCATTCATAAAATTAAAATAACAGTCAAGAAATAAATAAAAAAAATTGACATTCCCATATAAATTGCCCGGCTGCTCATTTTAGTAGGGACATGACATGAAATAAAAATTTTTTTTAATTCTTTTACTATTATTTTAGTACAGCCCGTGGTTTGATTTATTACGGGTTTGTCCCTTCCACGTTGTATATTGCTACGTTTTATTCACAGCACTATCTGGCTTAGCATAAATCGAGCCTCAGCCATTTTCTCACCTTCCACTCCATTCGTATGGCTTTTGTCATGTTTGGGTGACTGTTGACATGTTTGACATCTTTGTGGAGTATAAGCTGGAAGTACACTCAGGTTCCGAAGCAGCACAGGGTAGAAACAACCAACTTGCTAAAATGAACAGGAGTTTTTCGCAATTTTCGTGCTTGTATCATCATCATATCAGCCACAGGACATAGGCCTCCCCAAAGATTTCCTTAACGACCGATCGGAACTGCATCTAGCGCCTTCTTGCAACCTTGCACAGGTCGTCTGGCCATCTAGCAGGTGGGTGTTCTACACCACGCTTGCCGGTACGTGGCCATCAATTGAGAACCTTCCTGCCCCATCTGCCATCGGTTCTTCGCGCTATATACCCCGCCCACTGCCACTTCAATGATCTAATCTGGTTATCTTTTAAGTATATTAATTCCATTATTACTAAGCAAATAATTAGCTTGGAAAGTGCCCTCATTGGATCTGCCTTAGCTACGCCCATCCCGGCTACCGAATTAATATAAATGATGCGAGTGAACAACCATTTTCGTACAAAGGTCAAGGACAAATGGCTAAATAAAGAGTGACTTGTACAGCAGTATTTATATGTTAATGTACAAGTCAGGCATTCAGAGTATCTATCTAGGTATATCATAAACAAATAATTTGTTGCAACTCAATTTCATATTTACTGCGTATCTTTTTAGTTGCTAAGCAAATAAATAAGTTGCGAACAAGATATTTCAAGGTGTTCAGATGACCTAACCAGGGTCGCTGGAAAGCGCTGGATGCAGGCCGCTCTTGATCGGTCATTTTAGAAAACTTTGGGTGAGGCCAGCAGTGGAGGTTATATGGCTGAAATGATAATGATGATAAAGATATTTTTTCAAAACTAAAAACCGACTGAAACAACTTAAATAAAATTAATATGGAACTACCTCGCAAGTACTTGTACGTGTACGCCCTTTCAAACAAAAAAGAATTTTCCTATTTGGTCTAGGCGTTTTCCAGTAACCGGGGACAGTTATTTTCGTACATTAAAAAAAATATATAAATTCGAATTGAGAACTCCTTCAATAAACTCCTTCTTTTTTGAAATCGGTTAAAAATAGGCCCCATGCCTCGTTAACTCTGTTCTAGCCCTTTGAGGCTATAAATGATGAAGGGGTAACAACCATTTACGTACAACGGTCAAGGACAAATGCCTAAAAAAAGAGAGACTTGGATCTCCGAATTATTGAATTTGTGCGAGTGAACTTTTAAATTTTCATCGGGCCGTGTCATTTGGTAAATAATAGGGATAAAAAAATATTTTTCACTCTTTAGATAGATTATTTGAAAGTATGATGTATGTATTTTTTCTTTTCTCCCATTAGCAAATAATTACGAAGATACAGCGCTTTTAAATTTCGCGTGACGTCACGATTGGCTTTTTTCACCAACGATGACGCAAATCACCTCCACTCCGAAACTTCAAAGCACTGTATCTTCGTGAATTTTGACTACTTTTCTTAATGAAAAAATATGGGTCCTTTTTTTTGGATAATCTTATTGACGGACTAAATAAAATAGTATATTTTTGAGCTAGTCCACATCCCTATTGTGTAATCTATATCTATACATATAATAAAACAGTAAAAAAGTGTGTCTGTACATTAAATTTCCAAAAAAATATTAGGGGCGATGGAGACGTAGTAATAGAGTAAGAAGTTAAAAAAAATTCTGTCTGTTTGTCTGTATGTCTGTATGTCTGTTTGTCTGTTTGTCTGTTTGTCTGTTTGTACACGCTAATCTCCGGAAATACTGGACGGATTCGAATGAAACTTTTTTGTTATATAGCTATTAACCTGGGCAACATATAGGGTATAAATGATTTTGGAAAATGTAACGCCTGATGCAAAACTATAATGGTCCAGCTAAACTATAAGAGATATAAAAATGCCGCCTTAGTAAAAGTTATTCAGCCTGATGAGCATTTTCCAGAGACATAAAGTCCACGCGAACGAAGTCGCGGGCTTCGGCTAGTTGATAATAATTAGGAAGTTAATAATTAAAGAACTCTTTGGAAGTGAACCTTCATGAAACTGGTTGAACATAGAACTAAAATATGTAAGTCTATGTCTGATTCTTTAATTAAAAAAAACACAAATACACTCTTTCGTTTCTAATAACTAACACTGGTGTCACGATTTTTCGAGCTGCCTTAAGGCCTCTGACGTAGTTCGCCGCTCCTGACACTCTCCCTCATGAAGATTTTCTAAACCAATCGAAACCTTGGCGGCTGTTGCTGTTTAATGGTTATTTAAATAAAAAAGAAAAAACCCTTCACAAATGTACGTTGCAAAGAGACATTAATTAAGAGGGCAGCAATGCGTCTGTCGGCTTTGTATTTTTAACACCCTGTAACGCGTTTATGTATACACGTATGTGTTAAATGTATTTATATGATGATTTGTTTTTGTTACATGGAAAGGATCTTCCATGCTGGTCTGGGAGAAAATAAAAAACTTAGAATGTACCAGCTGCTTCTCTTCCCGGGCAGATCGTATAAGCCAATCGAGGCAATGGGCGAGATTTAAATCATGATAATAGGCGATGCGGCTAGCATCCCATCACTATTTTGATTCCTTTTCCATCTTAACGCCCACCATCACGCTAAGCGTTGCCTTTGGGTATTACGGCCCCTGGCTCTGTCTGCCCCGTCAGGGATATAGACGTGAAAATGTATCTGTATCTGTTACATGGAAAATGATAAAACTCGGTCAAAATGACTTAATAACCCGGTGACTAAGAAAAAAAAACAAAAAACGACCATAGTCCATCGTGTTTAAACGAATTAAGAAAATACCTCGTTACCTTTTTTAGGGTTTTAAACACGGGACGACCTGGGTCCATTGTGTATATAATCGGATTAAGAATAAACTTAATTACCTTTGAAAGGGTTCCGTAGTAAGCACGGAACTCTATAGTTGAGCCATGACTGTCTGTCTGTCCGTCCACAGTTCTACTCAGAGACTACATATAAGTATTATTTTTTTAAAATTTAATATACACTACTCGTAATGTAAATTATACTTATCGAAGTGTAGAAGTGCCTGTAAAAGTCTAAACACTGAATATACATTTGAATTTTTTGCATGAATAATTGTCTAGGTTTATCATATAACTCGCATACTATGTGTGCATAATTAATATGCATATTATAACATATTTGTCATCTACTTGCAGTAACATATAATGAACGGGTAACATGTAACGGAACATGTTTTATACGATAACATGGTTGTTGACATTTGATTACCTTACATCTCTAATTATAATAATATTCATTGAAAAGTTTGAAAAAAATGCGACTGGAAATTTATAATAAGATCGAGGAAAATGTTTGATGGATGAAACTACCTCGTGGTATCAAAAACGACTGGAAATTCATGATGATGTGGAAAATGTATTAATTTCCACATAATCATGAATTTCCAATCCTAAAAAGAAAAAGAATAAAGCGGATGGAAATTGAAATAATAGTAAAAATAATTTCGCGGAATCCGCCCCTTAAGTCTTAACCCGATCATTAGCTGTAAGGCAACTTTTGAAAAAGTCGTTTATGACATTGTTTTTTCATCTGTTTCTATCTACAAAAGTGCAGTATGACACCTGTCGGCGACATTTCTTTTCAGTTCTAGACAGGAGTGATAGTACGCGAGTTACGCGACAAACGTGCGATCTCCGACTTTCGCCGACCGTTGCCGCAAGGTGTCACATTGTGGGCCACACCGATTGACGCTTGTGTGTTAGAGCCCCTACTTTATCCTAAAATACCTGGCTCTTCAACTTAGCAAGTTCGAATGGCGTTTTATATGGTTGTGGACCAGTGTGTGACCACACTTCCTTCCTCTTCCAGGTACCTGGCAAAAATATTGTACTGCCAACTGCGAGGATCGTAAAGGGGCTTTACGTATTTTTAAACACCGAAACGCTAATTCATTTATGACTACGTGTGTCCGTTATAAATGGATTAGTACGCTGTATAATTAACGCGTTTTAGCGTTTTAACACATGTGGGTCACCCTTCCTGTGTTTTTGGGACATGTGTATTACCGTTTGTTTCGAATATATTGCCGTAGTTATTTTCTAATTATAAATGACCATGGTATTGCATTTCATACAAATGAATATCATTATTAAACTATAGCTTTTTTAAGCTACATAATATTCCGTCTTATCATAAAACGCAGTCTAACTTTATTTCTAAGTTTAAACCATTATTCGACCAAATTAAGTTGACATCTTAGTAATATGTTGTCTCATTTAAAAATGTCAACTTGATTTGGTCGGGTAATGGTTTAAACCTAGTACCTAACAAAGTTTGTCTGTGTTTTATGATAGGACGGATTAAGTTAAGTTTAAAAAGAAATAAAAACAGGAACAGATAAATAAACTAAACTAAGTATATACCTAACAATAAATTTAATTGTAAATATATCCACTACTAACACTTCTTAATACGTGTTTTTTTTACTAACGTATACCGTCCCACTCCTGAACAAGTTCTCTCCAATTTCCTTCTCTATCCCCTGCCTGTGCTAACTACTATTCTCTCCCCCATTTCCGTCTCCATCCCATGCTTTGCTGACCACTAACGTTGGAAAGCGTCGAGGTCATCGCGCCATCTCTTTCTCGGCCTACACCTGCGGGGCCCTGCGACGTCGACCAACCTCGGGTATCCATCTAATACGTAAGTGTTTTAAAATGTTTGTTAGTTTTTCGTGTGTGTAAGTGGCCAACACTGGTGTCAGATTTTTCAGGCTGCCTAAAGGCATCTGACATAGCTTAGCGACTGCCATACAATGATGACAGCCGGGACCAACGGCTTATCCGTGCCTTCCGAAGCAATTAGTAGCTCGAGAAGTTTTAATGAATTAGTCACTGGACGCACGAACAGCGACTAATTCACCGCAACCAACGCTGTTGTTTACATAAAACTATGGACGCACGAACAGCGACTAATTCGTTTTAATGCCACTTGTGGTCACCCATCCAAGTGCGGACCACGCCCGGTGTCGCTTTACTTGCGAAAGCGATAGCAGTGCGCACTTCCACCGGGCCATCGAGCTCCTGAGTGAGTGTTATAAAATAAAACAATATCATAATCTTACCTAAAAGTCAATGTGACCTGGCCATATAGCTTCTTGTTCTCCAGATGCTCGGGGTCTACATGCAAGACCCCCTGGATCCTGTCGATGCTGCCGTTTTCCACCACCAGGTCTCGCGAAGCCAAGTACAGGGTCAGTTTACTGTTTGGCGACGACTTCTTGAAGACCCTGGGACGAAAGATAAATGAGAAAGTTAAGTTATACTTCTTAATATACACTAATATTGTAAGGGCAATTTGTAAGTGTGTGTGTATAATTGTTGGACCTATTTTGATAAAATTTGGAGTGCAAAAAGCTGACAGTCTGGTATGTGTTAATTAATACACATAGTCTACTTTAGGCGCGGGTAAATAGGTGCGGTTAAAGTATGTATGTCCGCTTTTAGGCCGAAACGGCTGAACAGATTGAAATAACATTTAGCATGCAGATAGATTTTTACCTGCGTAAGCACATAAAACCATTTTTATCTCGGAAAAATGTAATAATCCTATGGGATTGTTAATATCTTTGTTTACACGGATAATTCCGCAGTGAAATAAAATTTAGCATGCAGTTAGATTTTTACCTGCATTAGCACATAAAACCATTTTTATCTCGGAAAAATGTAATAATCCTATGGGATTGTTAATATCTTTGTTCACGCGGATAATTCCGCAGTAAATAGCTAATTTCAAATAAAATATGAATATATTTATTTTTGTGACATTGTAAACTGAAAGCGTGTTTGTTTATCTGTGCCTTATGAATCGACTTTAATTTTTGATACTTGCGACGCCGGGAATGTTAGAAATTAAATTTGTAGCAGGATAAGGTAACGCGTGAAGTCGCTTGTAAAAGCAGAACATATAGCGTTGAGCTAACTTTTATGACTTTTTTTAATAAAGTTCATGAACACTTGCGTTTGCTTCAGAAAGTTTATTTCGTTCAAAAAACCAACTCATTAAAGTTAGCTCACCCCTACAAACATAAATATGTAAAATTTATTTACATTTATAATAATTTATTCCATGAGATACTTTTAAGCTATTGCATAGCTTCTATCGCGGGCCTCGAGCGCGGAGCCCGAATCCAGAAATTCCGTAACGAAAAAACCTCACGCTCTCCCCACTCCGCCTACAATGTAGGTTGCCGCTTCGTCTCCGTCGTCCGTTTGCGACGTTGCCGTCCTTCCTTGTTTGCAATAGCTTTACCGCGGCAGTCCCCGAGTGCCACACGTCTTTTTTTTTGTGAGCTGGCCAAAGTTACCGTATATTCCTCATTATCATCATCCGAGCGTATTCCCGGTAGCATCCTCAGCGATAACGCTTTAGAGCCAGGGGTCCGCTACCTAATCTAGGCGATTTGACGAGGTTATCGGTTTTAACCCCATTCCCATTAGGTTCCCATGCTGGTCTGGGAGAAATAAAAAAACTTAGAATGTACCAGCTGCTTCTCTTCCCACGCAGATCGTAAAAGCCGATCGAGGGAATAGGCAAAAATGCAAATCATGTTAACAGGCGATGCGGCTAGCAACCCATCACTGTATTGATTGCTTTTCCATCTTCTCGCCCACCATGACGCTAAAAGTGGCTTTTGGGTCTTGCGGCCCTGGGCTCTGCATAGAACCGCAAGACTCAAAATGCTCTGTCTGCCCCATTAGGGATAAAGACGTGATAGTATGTATGTATGTATGTATCGGTTTTAACACTGTAATGCACATAAGTATAGTAATACGATTTGTCTAGGAAATAAGTACTCTAATAAGCATAGAAACTAGTTCAGTATCATCATATCGTAATTACTCCAAAAATTTCTTGGCGGTTAAGTCATACTGTATATTCAAACCCTATTAAACATTGATTAGTACTGAACTGTCGGTACCCAACTTTACCTAACAATGACGTCATATTAACGATTAACAGTTTATTAGGCTGTGGCAAATATAGATTTAGTACCTATATAGAACAACGCTCTACATTTACTAAGTGGTCTATTCATATTTTACATAGAATATGCAGCAGAATGTACGTATATACAATGTGGAAGGGACATACCCGTAACATATTGAACCACAGGCTAGACTAGATCACTTTAGTATAATGGAATTAAAATAACAGTAAAAGAACAAAAACAAATTGGCATTTCCATATTAAAGTGTGCAACCCGGATAATTTTTATGGAAATGCCGAATTTTTTGTAGTTTGTTGACTGGTTTTTTTAATTTTATTATGCTATTAATCTAGAATAGCCCGTGGTTGGATTTATTACGGTTTATGTTTCTTCCACGATGTATAATAGAACAAAGGTCTACATTTACTAATTAGTGCTCTTTTATTATTTGACATAGAAAATGCAAGAGAATGTACTGTACTGTACATATAACAAGGGATAAGGAAGGAGAAAGTCGGTTCTAAGCGAGTGTATAGCGAGCCTGTTATTGTTACTATCCCTTTTTTCCACCCCAACATTGGTGTTCTCAAATTTTATAGTAGTTTGTAGTTTTTGCACTAAAAATAAATTTAAAATATAACTTTCATAAGAAAGAAATATCCTATATTGTCGTTTTTTTATTGATTTAACTTTAACGAGGGTTTTTGTAAGGTCAGACAGTCTAGACAGCGCCTAGGGACAATGAGATCAAAAGAGTTCATCATTTCATTCTGTTGGATGGCAGGCATATACCTTTTTTGTCACCAATTTCCAATTATTTTTCTCGAAGTAAGAAAAGCTGATTAATGTATGATCTTATCTTATCTCCCATGCTGGTCTGGGAGAAATAAAAAAAAAACTTAGAATGTACCAGCTGCTTCTCTTCCCACGCAGATCGTAAAAGCCGATCGAGGGAATGGGCAAAAATGCAAATCATGTTAACAGGCGATGCGGCTAGCAACCCATCACTGTATTGATTGCTTTTCCATCTTCTCGCCCACCATGACGCTAAAAGTGGCTTTTGGGTCTTGCGGCCCTGGGCTCTGCATAGAACCGCAAGACCCAAAATGCTCTGTCTGCACCATTAGGGATAAAGACGTGATAGTATGTATGTATGTATGATCTTAATTTTAAATCCTTGGGATAGGCCTATGTCCAGCAATGGAAGTTACGCGGCTGAAATAATAAATAGGCATGTGGCTGAAATATTTATAATAATGTTCCAGGCTTTGTTCAAAGTGGCTTTTGAGTCTTGCGGATAGGCTCTGCATAGAGCCGCAAGACCCAAAATGCTCTGTCTGCCCCATTAGGGATAAAGACGTGATAGTATGTATGTATGTATGTTCCAGGCATTTTCATTTTTCTCTGAACAAAACATTGACGACGATGCAGCGCATTGAAATTTTACATGACGTCACGGTATCATACGATTTCTACAGGGCGGTGATGTTACAAGCCTCCATTCAGAATTTTTTGTGATTTGATAATAAGTACGAGAAATGGGTCCATAATTTTGGGTAGGCTGACTGAAGGACCAAATAAAATAATACTTTACTGACCCAGTCCACATGGACAACCGTTACAAATGTTATTTTTTTTATTATTTTTGGGTCGGGTGAAAAAACTAAGAACTGCTTATAATGTTATGTCAAATAAAGGGTGAATAATATTAACAAGAAAAATATTCAACCATATAATGGAATAAAATGTTATTGACTTACCGTTGAGAATTGAGCGCATTGTCTGAAGTCATTTCGGTATTTTAACCTGAAAACAAAATAAAAAAGATATGTATTTTCTAATTGGATATTTTAAATTTTATAATTATTAGTTGGTAGTAAACCAACTAATAATTATAAACTAATATAACTAGTTCTTTTTCTCCGTAGATCCCTTTTAATATTCATATTATTTTTCAACTTATGAAACAATAGTATAACTAACACTAGTGTCAGAGTTTTTAACCCGCCTTAAAGGCCTCTGACATGGTTTTTAGGTAACGATCAATGTCAAAGACTGTGACCGGGACCAACGGCTTAACGTGCCCTCTTCTTACTTATTAGACAATCAGGTGATCAGCCTACAATATCCTAACCAAACTAGGACAACAACACAAAGTTGTTGCCCCCGCCGGGAATCGAACCCGCGACCTCCGGGTATGAGCCGAACGCACGCTCTAACCACTACACCACGGAGGCAGTTTAAGTTTAACCAATAATAAAAAACCTAGACGTAATATAATAACCCATCAATGAAAAATCTCAATCCTTTTTACATCATATTGTACTGTTTCACATTCTAGGTATACTTTCACAAAAAATACCTACAGAGAAAGTATTTTTCCAATAATGAATCCTTGAAAAAACATTAGTTGTTTTTAATGCTCATAGAGTATAAAGTTGCGTTTGTAGCGGCAATAAAACAAAAATAACAACGTAGTTGCGACGCAGTAGTGACGGTGTTAGCACTATAACTGCCCTTGGGTAATATGCTGCCACAAACCCTCTCTTCGCTAATTTTTTTTTTCGCTTTCTTTTCTTCTAAGCTCTCCAAATCGAAGTAAGTGACCATCATGTGATACTTATTTAATGGTCGATTCCATATTTTTTTTCAACTTATGTCACATTATCTTAATACTATGAGGCAAATAAGGAAATTTGCCTAAAGTAATGAGATCCATTACTGCGAAAACTGGTACAAGTTCAGGAAATACAATTTTATTCGGTAGATATTTGTACCACTTTAGCACAAGTTTGATTAGAAAACTGTCATTTTTACTTCAAAACTTTATAGAGTGGCGTTTGTAGCGGCAATAAATCAAAAATAACAACGTAGTTGCTTCGCAGTAGTGACGGTTAGCACTATAACTGCCTTTGAGTAATATGCTGCCACAAACCCTCTCTTCGCTCAGTTTTTATTTCGTTTTCTTTTCTCTCCATTTTGAAGTAAGTCACCATAGTATACAATGTCCTTTTTTATTAAGTACAAATATTTTAGGGGGTGATTCAGACCATCATTTTGAACAACTTTTCCCAATAAATGTACATCGAAATACGAAAAAAAAATTTTAGGTTTTCATAGAAATCGACGTAGTCACGTGATATCATTACTATGGAAAATGAAAAAAAATTTTTCGTATTTCGATATACATTTATTGGGAAAAGTTGTTCGAAATGATGGCCTGAATCACCCCTTAAAATATTTGTACTTAATAAAAAAGGACATTGTATATTCATATAATCAGCATCTGACTTTAGGATAATGTGACCCCGCGCTTATTAAATATTTACCAGTTATCCTATATAACTATGTCCTTAAGGAGCTTAGGTGGCCCGTTGGGAGTACGCATTTCTAGCACTTAGTTAACTTAAGCTTGCTAATATAAGCAACCCTGGACGTGATCCGCTCTTGGGGATTGGGAACCTGTGGTAAATAAATCATAAGCTCCTACGTACTTCGGAAAGCATGTAAAGCCGTTGGTCCCGGCTGTCATCATGGTATGACAGTCTTGAAGCTTTTTTAGATGCCTTTGGGCACCCTGAAAATCTAATACCAGTGTTTGCCACTTAATACTCATGTAAGGTCTAACAAAATATACTGAAACTATTTGAAGAGCAAATTCAGTCCATGATACTCTACAACTTTCCCAAAAATACGTTTCGAAATTTAAAGAGTAAATTTTTGTCTCCCATACAAGTTGACCGATCAGCAGAGCCGAAAAATATTTTTCATTTTTCGACACATATTTTTCATTGGGAAAGTTGTTCAGTATCACGGACTGATTTCACAATTAAAATAGTTTCAGTATATTTTGTTAGATCTTATATATCGCCCCTGGGCCATTCCCAAACCATGCCCTTCCCTAACGCCGCTTTTGAGCATTAACTTTAGTTTCTGGGTTAAACCCAGCGTATAGATAAGTATTATTTTTCGTGCTAAATAGCAATAATCCGAAACTTTCTGTTTGCACAAAGTTTTACCCCGAAACATTAAAAATACAAAGACGAAAAAACAATTGGATGTTTTCGGCTACAAAAGCTCACTCTACGATGGTATGAAGTTATGAACACAAAAGTTTGGAGTTTTATTTTTGTTCATAAAATCACCGTTGGAAAATAACATTCTGGTAAACATAAGTAAATGTAGTCCAAAAAGAAAACGTTTTTGAGCAAAATGATTTAGTTTGCAAATTGTAATTTAATTTAGTAATTAACACAAAAGCTATTTAAAAAAAAACTAAGTTTTTTGTACAATCTTTTATTGTGAGGCCAAAGTACTTATAAAGACAAATGAAATAAGCCCAAACTCGATGGAGTTGCGTTGTTTTATTACTGAGTTCCATAGACCACCTTCCCTCTCTGTGGTTACTTGGTTAGACCCTAAACTTTGTCTACCTCTTCGTTCTTTATTTCAGTTTTGTAGGAAATATAAATTGCAGTTACGACATTTTGTCTTAGTTTTGATCAAATTACTATGCAATATGGTAGTGTTGCAGTTATTTTAGATAGTTTTAATCGAAAAATACCTAACTATCTCTAGTATTAATAGCTGTACTATTAATAACTAACAATACTATCGAGGTTTATCGCAGACGAGTTGGAGAGGTCTCATTGATGTTTTGCTTTGTTTAGCTTGTATTTCCTAAGTCGCCTTCTACAACATCCACGAGAGGGCTTGGAGTGGCCCTATTCTACTCTGCCGGAAACCACGGCAATAAATTAAATTGCCGTGGTTTCCGTAAATCAATCGGCTATCAATGGCGACCGCGTACTGGCAAGCGAAGTGAAGGGCGCCCACCTACAAGGTGGTCAGATGACCTGACCAGGGTCGCTGAAAAGCGCTGGATGCATTTGGATTTTTTTGGGTGAGCTCTATGTTCAACAGTGGACGTTATGCAGCTGAAATGATGATAGGCTATCAATAGTGTGCAATCGAGCGGCAATACTGCAAGTATGGATCCTACTAAATCGGACCTGACAAAAATACTACTATTTGTCACCATTATGTAATTGAAGAGTTTGGATAAACAAGTTAGTAGCTATCTCTAAGTGCTAAGAAAATAACGCAAAGTGGATGAGAGAGATTGTCTTGAATATTCTATGAGAATCGGTCCGACAGACAGGCGTTAGCAATATTAGACTAAACCAAATAGTATTTTATTTTTCCCTGTTTAACCCCCGATGAAAAAGAGGTGTGTTATAAATTTGATGTGTCTGTGTGTTTGTTTGTGGTTTGTGTATTGTGTAGCGCTTAATAATGGGTCAATTTTAATGCGGTTTGTTTCGTTTGAAAGCTTACTTGCTCGAGATGGTTCATAGCTATGTTTGATGGTTCAGCTTTTCAAAAGCTATAAAGTGAAAGTGGGGGTGAGGAACACAAAAGTGTGAAAATATGCCTGAGTAAAAGAGTTAAATTTGTAGATTTCGGTTTGGTTGTTCAAAAGTTTTTGATGTATTTGTCTGATAAGATCCATAAAACGTTAGTAATCTATAAGTAGACAATATAGTCAAAACGCTGCGTGTACGTGTGCGATTACACACGCTAGAATTTCCATATTAAATACCTACTCAAGGAACAATATAAAGACTACTTATAAAGGGCCAATTCACACTGAAACCAGCGGCCGGCAGCGTACTTTACTGTCAAACCATATAGTCACTTATATTTATATCTTTCAAATGCATATTATTAGCTTGAAAAAGACTTGGCTCCTTGTAGACGCGTCGCCGCTGGCAGCCGCAACGCTTTTGTTTTTCTCAAGCTCCTACTATACTTTACTAGGTACTACACACCTAGTAAGTGTAATGAGTACCTATATTTTAGAAAAAGAAATAAAGGCGAATATGATTTGACAGTAATGTATAATAAATGTAACTCACCCGAGTAATCTGAATCATAATACAGCTCATAATACTTTGTATCAGTACAGATATCTAATCGTAGAACAATAACTGTAACATATTACTTGAACATATATGTCATTTAAAGGTCACTTTACCTACGCAGCAAGGTCAAACAGGTCAATTACCTTTTTAAATTAATAATGCCAAAATTGATTTCAAGCAAGCACCCCATGAATTATTCTCCAGTCTTGAATTCAAGGCTCTCTAACAGAAATGGAAGTTAGTATTATGTAGTTACCTACCGAAAGAAAATCTTCATTTTTGGTACTGCAACTTAAAAACCTTTAAAGTACTTACTACAACTTTACAAAAATTCGTGTAAATATATTGTCAAAAATATTAAATACTCTGCTAATCACAGCTCTTTTAAATTTTTATGTAGTCCTCTATAAGATGTGTAAATCTAAACAGAAGTAGGCCGAGCAGGACCTGTCGCATAAACTCTAAAAGATGAGCAAGAAAGCCACCCACAGGTGGTCTTCTTATCGTGTGCGTTTGTGACTAACACAAGTGTCAGAGTTTTTAAACCGCCTTAAAGGCCTTCTGACATGGTTTTAGGTAACGACCAATATCAAAGACAGTGACCGGGACCGGGCTTGACTTGCCCTCCGAAGCACGGATCATCTTACTTATCAGACAATTAGGTGATCAGCCTACAATGTCCTAACCAAAAAACTAGGACAACAACACAAAGTCGTTGTCCCCGCCGGGAATCGAACCTGCGACCTCCGGGTATGAGCCGAACGCTCTAATCACTACACCACGGAGGCAGTTACCCATAGGTGGTTAGGTTAGGTTAGGTTAAGTTCGCTGGAAAGCGCTGGATGCAGGCCGCTCTTTATCGGTCCTTTTGGAAATTTTTGTCCAGCAGTAGAAGTTATGGGGCTGAAATGATGATGATGACATAAAACAAATTGGATTCATATGGCCGAAAGAAAGAAGGATGATTCAGAAAAAGATCAAGTGGATAACTTAATTTATTTTGGAAAGAATTTTTGTTATATTAGGGTGACTTTATATTCACCAGCCAAATGTTTGGAGCAAGTTCAGTCCATCAAAACAAATAACAAAAACGAAAACATACATTTGCCTGTCCATACTAACCAGTGCTCAGCCAAACTAATTTTGTATAGAAGGACGAAACATTTTTATAGATTTATAATACCTTTTTTATGAAAAATAGTTTAGTATCATGGACTGAAATTGCTCCAAAAGTTAGGCTGGTAGGTAAAAAGAGATCCTGTATAGATAGCTAATTTAATACTTGAGACGCTAGAAACGTGATTTTGATGAGACTCCCAAAGGATGTGTCCGGAACTTCGAAGTTAATCGGACATATTATTGATTTGGTTCTCACCTCCTTGCTTCAAATCGATGAAACGAAATGTCAGGGTTGTCTCAATATTTGATGACACTGTGCTTTTTGATTTTCTTTTCCCAATACAAAGCTTTAATTTCAAAGCTTAATTATACTTTTCTAGGTTATTGGGTTTATTTTACCTACCATTGTGAAGTGGGATAGACATACTCGTAAGAAAAGTGTGCCGGTGGCGTCAATGCTTCCGTCTATCCATCTAACATACATACATACATACTATTACGTCTTTATCCCTAACGGGGCAGACAAAGCACTGTCTTGCGGCTCTGAGCACACCGCAAGACTTAAAGGCCACTTTAAGCGTGATGGTGGGCAAGAAGGTAGAAACAGAAATTAAATAGTGATGGGTTGCTAGCCGCTTCGCCTATTAATATGATTCGCATATTTGCCCAGTCCCTCGATCGCTTTCTACGATCTGGTAACATTCAAAGGTTTTTTCTTTTCTCCCAGACCAGCATGGAAGAGCTATCCATCTAAATTGTTTAATATTCCAGGCTGGTGAATAAAACACGCCTAGAATGTACCAGATGCTTCTGTTCCTGAACAGATCACAATACAGATCCAAGAATCTGAAAAGATATGTCAATTGGTGATGCAACAAGCCACACATTACTATTTTTTTTATTTTTACTTTTATAGGCACACAAAACAGATATTTTACAAAATCGCATTATAACTAACATTATCTTAATAGATACTTATAGATATTTATGATATAGTAAAATTGACCAAGAACTATGTGTACACAGCATGATTTATGTACTTATGTAAGTCTAATTTACAGTGAAAAAGCAGTACTCAAATTTTTTAGTTCATAATTTAACAGAATACTCAAAACAATGTAGTTAATAAGTAACAGAGATATATATATATCATCTAAAAACATAATATTGAAACAATCTTATGGGCATTTTTGAACGTTATTGCGGAATTGTCTATAGGTTAGTCCAAAGATATCAAAACCATCGAGGTTAGCATCATTGTATGATCTAATCTCTCACATGACGGTGGATTGTGAGAGACGTTATTCTTGGAAGGTGGAACAGTCACGTATTAGTATTTATTTGATTCTTTTTTCCATCTACGTGCCACCTTCACACTGAAACTAGCTTGTAGGTCTAATGAGTATGGCTCTAGGTTTTGTCTACTCGTAAGATATAAGACGTTATTAGTAAGTAGGTATGTATCAGTCCAAGATATTTTTTTTGTAAGTGACCTACGAATAATAATTAAGTGACCAATACTGGTGTCAGATTTTTCAAGCTGCCTAAAGGCATAGCTTAAAGATTGCCATACAATGATGACAAACGGGACCAACAGCTTATACGTGCCTTCCGAAGCCCGGAGGAGCTCAATAAATTTGTACCCATCCAAGTGCGGACCACGTCCGGCGGCGCTTTACTTGCCAAAGCGCTAGTAATGCGCACTCCTAAAATCAATCTTAGGTCAAATTTGCCTCACCTTTGCTTGACCTAACCGTAAAAATATATGTTTTACACATTTTTTCACAAAAATATTATAGCAAGTTGAAAATGTTAAGTGCAGTCACTTCAGGAGCTACAAATTGAAATAAATGTGCACTGTCAGAACACATAAATTTCAATAGAGCAAGTCCACATAATATCCATATTTTTTTACCCTCCTACGGGGAAGCCAAATGGAGGGTTATGTGTTTGTATGGCTGTTTATCTGTTCTCGTATCGAATCTCCTATGAACAAATGAGGTTCCGTTGGAAGGGTCTTGGCTGTACGCTGCTTATAGTCACAATAAAATTAATATATCTATAGTAGGTCAAAATATAAGTAATTAAAAATAATAATAAATAGAATCATACCGTGTGGAGTATCAAGTGATAGGGTTTAAAAAGCACATTTGAAAATAATAAATATATACATACATACATACTATCACGTCTTTATCCCTAACGGGGCAGACAGAGCATTTTGGGTTTAGCGGTTCTATGCAGAGCCCAAGGCCGCAAGACCCAAAAGCCACTTTTAGCGTCATGGGATAATAAATATATAAGGACAAATTTTACTGACTGAGCTAGCCCGAAAGTAAGTTCGAGACTTGTGTTATAATTATAAGATACTAACTCGATACAATATTTTATTAAATGAACATTCAATCCCTAGGACAATATGAAAAAGGCCTTTTTACTACTTGCCCTGACCGGGGATCGAACCGGGAACCTCTGGGTGGCGGACTTAGGTTAGACCACTACGCCACGGAGGTCATCAAAAAATATAGGTATACGTTATTAGTTTTTGCTACCATTTTTTCCGTAGTCGGGTTTATGATCTTGTTTTTTTTTTTTTTTTTTTAATATATAGGGACAAATCACACTGATTGAGCTAGCCCCAAAGTAAGTTCGAAACTTGTGTTATGGGATACTAACTCAACGATACTATATTTTATAACAAATATATATATATATATATATATAGATAAACATCCAAGACCCAAGGCAATTTGAAAAAGGCCATTTTCCAACTTTTTCTTTTTAATAACTACAACAATGTTTATATATTTTTATTTATGTTTGTGTCTATGTCATACAGTTTTATAAATAGTAAAAAGTTATGTATAGAGAACGGGTATCGCTAACACAAGTATATCCACGCTGAAAAGTGATTCTTATCGATATTCATAAAAATAATTGTGAACTTAAGTACTGAATAAACCATAGACCTAGAATTTTCAATATAAAATAAACTATTTCGAATTTTTCGTTTACAGAGTATATATTTTGCAAGAGGCGTCGACGGCAAAAATGTGGTTATACTCTGAATAAAGCATAGACCTAAAATATTTATAAACTATTATGAATTTTTCGTTCACAGAGTATATATTTTGCAAGAGACGTCGACGGCAAAAATGTGGTTATACTCTGAATAAAGCATAGACCTAAAATATTTATAAACTATTATGAATTTTTCGTTCACAGAGTATATATTTTGCAAGAGGCGTCGACGGCAAAAATGTGGTTATACTCGGTTAGTTGGGCGCAACAGGCAGAGGGCACACGCTCCAGTTATTGCATTTTAGCCTGTGTTTGAATATTCAATATGTGAAAATTAACTTTAATTTTTTTTATTTACTATCAATTGAATAACAATATAACATTTACTAAACAAAATATAACCTACAATTTCAACTACCTAACTAAAATTAACTAAAAATAACTTATATTCAACTATATAAAAAATTGAGGCCAAATCGCTGCCGTTACAAGGCAAAGTACCCAAGAGGCTGGTGGCATTTCCGCGTTGAATAGCAATAATTAAACGCTTTCTAAAATGCGCGCCCACCCTTGATTTCCCCGAGACATCTTCTTTCTTGTCGTATTCCTCATGACTGAGGGTCGTGACCACCATAATTGGTTCTGAGTACGCGGTCTTTCCAGGCTGCTCTATTTTGGGCCATGTATATAGCGGCTTTGGTGTTGCACTTCAGTGCAACTAAAAGAGGATTAGTCCATCTTGTTGGGGGTTTGCCTCTAGGTCGTACTCCTTCCACGCGGCCAACAAGTATTTGTTTTTCAAGATTGTTTGGCTCTCGTCGTGCTATGTGACCGAAGAATGACAAAGCCCTTTGGAGACAAATCACTGATAGGCGGGTCCTTATATTAAGCTGCTCCAATATCGATACGTTGGTGCGGCGTTCTGTCCACGCTACGCCTAACATTCTGCGCCAGCACCACATTTCAAACGCATCTATTTTGTTGCGGATCGCAACTGTAAGGGTCCACGTTTCTGAAGCGTAAAGAAAAATGGAGAAAATATGAGTGCGCATTAGTTTGATTTTGGTGCTGCGATAGATATTCCTGTTTCTCCAAATTTTCTCTAGGCGCATAACTGCCGTTTTCGCTATCTGAGCTCGGCGCTTTACCTCCCCCTTACAGTCGCCATCATTGCTTATTGAGGATCCCAGGTATACAAATTGGTCTGCGGTGTCTAGATCCCGTAGTTCATTAGTTCTTTGGTTAGTCTCGGCTCTGTCCACAACCATTAGTTTGGTCTTACTACGGTTGATCTTAAGCCCATATTCTAAACTCACGAACTCCAACCTATGCAGCAATTCCGCCACTTCTCTCTCGTTTGCACCAATTAATGTGGTATCATCCGCAAAGCGAAGGTTATTGATTAAGTGGCCTCCAATACGAATTCCACCCTCCCAACCCTCCAACACTCTACGCATGAGATGCTCACCAACCAGATTGAAAAGCTGCGGGGAAAGTATGCATCCCTGCCGGACACCGCGTTCCGCTCTGAAGGGTTGTGATAAAGAGCTCTCCAGCCTGACCTTGGACTGTCCATACATGTACAAATTTTGCACAAGAAAAACTAGATGTTCTGGTAAGCCCATCTCTCTCATCACTTGAAACATCTTGCTCCAGCTGATGCAATCAAATGCCTTACTGTAGTCTATAAAGCAGAGAACTAACGGGATATTAAATTCTCTCGCTTTTTGTATCAGCTGCCTCATGTTTAAAATTTGTTCGCGTGTGCCTCTTCCCTTAACAAACCCAGCTTGCTCTCGAGAGAGCTGATGAGCAATGAAATTTTCCAGTCTCTTGTTAAGGATGTGGAGAAGGATTTTGCCTGCATGAGATATGAGAGAGATAGTTCGGTAGTTCTCGCATTTACGTTTTGACCCTTTCTTGTGCAGGGGGATCACGATAGATTCTGTCCAGTCTTCTGGCCACTGTCCAGTTCTCCATGTTTTAAGGCAAATAGCATGCATGACCTTAATGCCCTCTTGACCCAGATGCTTCATGACTTGTGCCGTAATACCATCGCTTCCTCCAGCTTTGTGTTTGAGTCTGGAAACAGCTGCTTCTACTTCTTCGATAAGGATATCCGGTTCTTTGACGGTGTACTGTAGTCTTTCTTTTGTTACTGTGTGGCTGTTTTGACAGTACAGTTGCTCGCAGTATGTTCTCCACCGCTCCAATATATCTTGCTTATCAATTACAGTGTTTCCTTTCTCGTCGTCTATGGACCATGTTCTCGGCTTATGTTCCTTTGAGAGCAATTTGACTTTGTGAAACATGTCTTTAGTGTGGGCCGTCTTTTCGTTCTTCTTCACATCCCTGCAAATTTCGTCTATTTGTGCGCTTCTATCTTTCCTGCAGAGGCGTTGAACTAAGGAATTAAGTTCTGAATATCGTTTCCGGTCATTCGTTGATATCAGCCCTTGCTCTTTTAATGCTCTTCTTTCCGATACAGCTGCCCACGTTGCTTCCGACATCCAATCCGCCTTTGGTCGATCAAATTGGCAGTTGTCAGTGATAATAGAAGCGCACTCCTTGACTGTACATTTTAGTTGTTCCCATGTATTATTTGCTGAGTCAAAAGGATCTGGTGCAAGTTTTTTTAATTTTTCCTGCATGAGATCTTCGAATGCCTGTTCGGTTCTCTCTGGTAATGTAACCATTTTGCTGGGTTTTATGTTTTTAACGACTTTGAGTCTTATTTTGAGTTTGGCTATGAGAAGCTGGTGGTCGCTTCCACAATCTGCCCCTGGTCTAGTTTTGGCTGTTAGTATTGACGAACGCCATCTCTTACTAATCATTATGAAGTCGATCTGGTTCTTATGTCCTTTTGGGGATAGCCATGTCCACAACCTACGCGGATGTTGCTTAAAGTAGGTGTTCGTAATGCTTAGTCCATTCCCCGCGCAATATTCTAGCAGCATGTCCCCTCGGTCGTTCCTTGACCCTAAGCCGAAATTCCCTACCACTTCTCTTAAATGGTCATCGTCTGCCGTCGCTCCCACCTTCGCATTGAAGTCTCCTAGTATGACTGTGGGTTCTTTGTTAGGAATATTTTGACGAGCAATCGTTAGGTCATTGTAGAACTGCTCTAAAGCTTCAAGTGACGAGCGAGAAGTAGGCGCGTATATTTGCACAAAATGGATAGGGTTCGGCTGTGCAGCTATCTTCAAAGTCACAACTCTATCACTGATTACGTTATAGCCCATCATCATACTGCCTAGGCGCTTGGACACCAGAAATCCTACCCCACTAAAGCTGTTGTCAGGACTACCAGCATTAATCTGCATGTATCCATTTGCAGTGGTATAGTGACCGCATTCTTTATTTAATATGTGTTTCACTGAGGCCCAAAAGTTCCAATCCACACCTCTCCATCTCCTTTACTATCACCTCGATTTTTCCATTTTGCAGCATGCCTCTTACATTCCACGTGCCGATATTTAGGGGTTGCGCCTTTGTCGGTAATCTTTTTTGAGGTGTTGTTGTTGTTTTTAATCCTGCAGTAACCCAATTTCTACAATGAGCCTGCAGATGCACTCGCTTGCAGCCGGTCACCAATTTCACACCAGCAGACCCGGAATCACACTGGCGCCGATGGTCAGTCGGATCACATGACAAGACACTTCCTTTATTACTTGTAATCATCATGGTGGTTTTCTTGGGAATAGTAGGTGCGGTAGTTTCCCGTTGCTTTCCGCCCCAGTCTTTTAGAGGGTATTTAGTCCTCACGGCCACTGCAGCCGTCCCGTAAACGGGTGTCAGGTTATCATATCCGCCGCCTGAGACTCGGCGTTGTTACTCGTTTAGCACCACCCAGGGGACACGTACAGGGTCGTGAAAGGTAATTCCTGCGGACGCGAGCAAAATCACCGAGACATCAGGCGTGCGTAAATTTAATTCAATTTAGCTTTAGTTAATATTTTTATGATATGTTTTAACACTAACACATTTTGAGACACTATTTTCTATGGCATTGGTTGCAATAATTCATTACCTACAATTTAATTCTCTTCACTACACGCTTATCGTGATGCTGAAAGTGGCCTTTGAGTCTTATTAACTTAGGCTCTATCTTGTAAGTGATAGGTGTTTCGTATGTAAACATAGTATGTACGTAAACTGTGTGAGTCGAAAATCACCCAAAGGGTAAAATGGGGACCCTATTACTAAGACTCCGCTGTCCGTCTGTCTATCCGTTTGCATGTCAACAGACTGTATGTTATGAACTGTGATAGCTAGACAGTTTAAATTTTCACAGATGATAAATATTTGATACCGCTGTAACAACAAATACTAAAAACAGAATAAAATAGATATTTAAGTGGGTCTCCCATTTAACTAGCGTGTTTTTTTATAGATAATAAATAAATATATAGGGACAAATATATAATGGTACGGAACCCTTCCTGCGCGAGTTCGACTCGTACTTTGCAGTTGGTTAGTTAAAAAAAATATCATCATCATCAACATCATATCAGCCCCACAGGAAGTCCACTGCTGGACATAGGCCTCCCCCAAGAATTTCCAAAACGACCGATGGGAAGCGGCCTGCATCCAGCGCCTTCCTGCAACATTGCGCAGGTTGTTTGACCATCTAGCAGGTGGGTGTCCTACGCTGCGCTTGCCGGTACGTGGCTGCCATTCGAGAACCTTTCTGCCCCATCGGCCATCGATTCTTCGCGCTATGTGCCCCGCCCACTGCCACTTTAATGAGCCAATCTGCTTGGCTTGGAATCTCCTCATTTCTGATTCGATCACGTAGAGGAACACCGAGCAAAGTCCTCTCCATAGCCCGTTGAGCGACCTTTAGCCTTCTTATGAAACCCATAGTAAGGGACCACTAACTACGAAAAATATACTGCGAGTTAACTAGCTTTGTGCTGCTACAGCAGCAACAAATTGAAAAAAATACGCACCATCAGAGCTCATAAATTTGTATAAAGCTTGTTTTCTGCTTTTTGTTTACGATATTTTTATCGTATCTATTAACATCGATATCTATGATTTATGGCATAACTTCAAAGGAAACTCGCAGACATTTCGGCAAGGTCAACTGTGGAAACGATAAACTAATTTTGTATATCACGCTTCGATATCCACCACAGATGTTCGGTCTGATTCGTTAACTTTCCAAGGAGGGACCAAATAGATATATTTTTTCTGTGGAATATGCCTTGCCTCTTCTTTGCTTGTATTTTACAAACTCAATAAAAGAAGTTGAATTTTAATGCATTTGATAGTGCAAAGAACTGTGGCTGTACATATTTCATGGCACTTTTATTAAGGGAGACTAAAATTTGTTATCTATTGTCTCTGTTTTAATCCTTGTCCTTTTACCGATAAAAGTAGATTGTTGCACTGAGCAGAAAGTAAGTTAATACTGCACGAGAGATTTTTTGGAGCCCAAGTGCTAGCGAGGGCTCTAAAAAGCACGAGTGCAATATACTACTGTGCAACAATAAGATTTCATATAACATTTCTGCACTGTTTTGGTTCTACGCAAAGAATTACGTCCTTTGTGATCGGTTTTGTAGTAATTAATTTTAACGTTACGACGCAGTTGAAAGAAAATGAATTTGTAATAAAATTGTCATCTAAAATTCAATCCTTATGATATTGTATCACTGATTCTAAAACGAGTTAACTTTATTAAATTTGCTCTTTAGAATAGGACGCTTAATTCAACTCCAAATTTCTTGAAAGTTAATCCTTTTTCTCGTACAAAAATAAACTGTAAGCGGTTTTGAGATTCCTGGTATTTATTTCTATTTGTTCTGTAAACATTTCTGACAGAGGGTTTTGTTGATAGCTAACTTTTTAGATTTCTTATTTCTATTTTTTCCTTCTGTTTCTGTTTGTCCAGAAAAAAGTTCAGAGCAGAAAGTAGCCCTTTAAAGATACGATTCGTGAAGACAGACGCTCTTGCGAAGAATTTTGGCGTAGAAGGGTTTTAAACGGTCTAAAGTACTAGAAAAAATCATCTCATATGTCAATTTGTGTGCGTAACGTGCAACGTATGGAGTCGTGGATTTAGTCCATTCACACCCTACGAGAACTAAGATAATATAGTATATACATATACAAGTGGTTATAGATTTATCACTGAGCGACGGGCGTAAGAGAAACACATATTAAAGATACTACGTATATTTTTTCATGGTCGGATTATAGGCACACTTCAAATTGCATATATTTAAAGTGTGCCTTTGACCCGACCATGAACAAATGGTCAATTGCTCGGTCGGTGACAAGAATAAAACTCGGCAGCGGCACTATTTTCTTTTTCTTCTTTTAGAAATCGGATCTTTACATCATTTGACGACCTCCGTGGCCTAGTATACTTATAGTACTCTGTGGTGGCGTAGTATTCACCACGCTAGCCCACCGACCAGAGGTGCCCGGTTCAAATCTCGGCCGGGGCAAGTTGGAGAATGGCCTTTTTCAAATTGGCCTGGGTCTTGGATGTTTATATGTATATTATATACATATATATAACGTTGAGCTAGTATCCCATAACAGAAGTCTCAAACTTACTTTGAGGCTGGCTCAATCAGTGTAGGTAATTTCTTCATTTTATTTATAATGATTTGTTCATTGAAATTCATTAAATAATAGATAGGTATTCTTGTACAGTATCATTTATAATTTTCATCATAATAAAATTTATAATTAATCAAGTATAAAATTAATTACAATGGCCTATGAATCTTGTGATGAGGGTCGACGTGATCCAACTAAGCACTAAATATTTTGTTATACCTTGCGCTAAAACATTAACAAGGATGATACATGGGTAACTTGAGGGCAAACCAGAAATATACTCGTGCGAGTTCCGCCTTTCCCATCCCTAGTAGTCTACCTGCTAATGTTGCGATCATTAGTTATATTTAGAATCTGAATCAGAATCATAATTTATTGTAAATCACTGTTTTACAAGATGTTACATTGTTATAGTAAAGGTAACGCCCACATGCAAACATGAGAGCCCACATAATACTTAGATATTACATTAAATTACATATAACAATGTTTCTTTTTTATATAAAAACATTATTAAACAAAATTCAATTATTTAAACAAAATTAAGATTTATTGAATAAATAAATATTAAAATTAAAATTAATTGTAACTTAATATTTAGCAAATAGAGACAGTAGAGAAATAAAAGCAATGGATAACCTATTTTTTGTTTTTATCAAAAAAAAAATGATATCGTGAAGTAACAATTATTGACAAGAACTTTGTTCAATTCAGTATGTATCTTTCTCTATATTTCGTATATTATTTGGAAAATCATTATATATTTTGCGCATAACGCGCTATGGAGGGGACTATGCTAGGTGTTTCTCTACGTGATCAAATCAGAAATGAGGAAATTCGTAGGAGAACTAAAGTCACTGGCATAGCCCAGCGAATTAGCTTGTTGAAATGGCAGTGGGCGGGACACATAGCGTGATGAACAGATGGCCGATGGGGCAAAAAGCTTCTCGAATGGCGACCACGTCCAGTACATGGTCGTCAAGCTAAGCGCACAAGCCAAGCGCTGGAAGTACACACACCCACAAGGTGGTTTGACGACCCGAACAAGGTCGCTGGAAGGCGCTGGATGTAGGCCGCTTTAGATCGATCATTTTGGAAATCCTTGGGAGAGGCCTATATCCAGCAGTGTACGTTATGCGACTGACATGATGCTGACGATTATAACACCCCTCTTTTTATCAGGGGTTAGAAATATGGGACATCGTTTGTGGAGAGCAGCCGCATAACCATTTGTCATGCGAGCTGCACAGCATATTCTGCCTGACCAAATTGTCTGAGCCCACCTGGGTTCGCAGTCGATTAAGCGCTTTCGAAATAAAGTAAAAAGTAATTTATGTCCTCAAAACATGTACAATACAGAAAGAAAGACATGTTCGGGGTAATTCGTTAAAAACCAAAAACCAATAGTCCGTTTTTTAGGGAAAAAGTACGCCAATTTTTAGTTCAGCAATGCCACTTGGTATGAATGTTATACACGTTCACACAAGCCCAAAACGCCCTTCTGACGCGGAGTTCAATCTGGCTCCCGGGCGTTTTGGGCTTGGGTGGACGTGTATAACATTCGTACCAAGTGACATTGCTGAACTCAGAAAAGTATACCTTTCCTTATAAGAATTCTCCTTAAAACGGACTACAAAGCAGATTGGAGGAGGAGCCTGTTGAAGGTAGAAACCAGTGTTACAGAGCTACAGTGTTTCCCTCTGCAGCAGCTAAGCCGCAGCAAATCATGACCAGTGGAACATTAAAATAATTACTAACGTAACAGATACCTCACACCTTTGTCACTTTTTTGCTAGTCGTGTGTGCTGCCATCTCGGTGTACCAACCCCGCAACTTTAGTTTGCCTACTTACGGACCCTCCAATAAATAGTTTTTATAGCGTTGGTTATCTGTTAGGTTAGTAATAATATTATCTTTGCCTGAACTATATACCAAACAGCCAACTGTGCCTCCCGACTCGCTGGCCATAGAATACAGGGAAGCAAGGGTGTAATTGTATGCAGATTGTTAGTATTGTGATGCAAACCACCGGGATGTACGTGGATTCAGTGGGTGTAAAGCCTTATTGGGTACGGTCGTTCGGAAACGCTAGTTTCTAGCTTTTGCACTAAATTAATATTATTAGTATTACGGGACTTACCGCGATTAATATCGTTTTTTGCCAGATATTTCGACGGCCCTTCTGCCATCATGGTCGTTAGTCCCGTAATACTAATAACAGTAATTGTGACCGTGAAACTCTAAAATCATATACTAAATTAATACTTAAAAAAAAATTTCTTCAATAAGAGATAAATGTATCATTGAGTAAAAAATGTTGACTTTGTCTTTACTTTTTCAGTTGAATAAAAGTTTTGAGCAAATATGGTAACAGAATGAACTTTAGCTAAATACATTTAAAGCCCAATTTACACGGCAATAAATAATTTGTATGATAGGCGTGTTGTTTAGACCTTGCAAGTAATCTGTTGTTTTATTTTAATTGTATGCTACAGGCAAGAAACTTATAGTGTGAAACAAGAAGAAAATAACGCTATACATACAAGATTTTTTCATATTATTATTTTTTAACGCTTATTGCTCTGACAATAATTTTACATATAAACTAACGAAATACCAACGGTAACATATACTGAAACAAAAATAAACTGAATTAATAGCACTTTTCCAGAAAGTCTGAACTCTGGTTCCAGTTATAGATATTAAATAAAAAACTGTTAGAGAAATAAAAAATTGGTATTTTGTAAAGCATTCTGCCTTTTCCCTATTTTTTTAAAATCATAATAGTTCATGGTTCTCAAATGGTACATGGTTTTGTCTAATATATGTATTTAACTCAATTTTGTAAAAGATATATAATAATTTATCATGAAAATATTTACTCTATTTTTTTTTTTTTTTTTAGCCTGTGCTAGTGTCCCACTGCTGGGCAAAGGCCTCCCCCTGTTATTTACTCTATAACGAAGATAAAAATCTAAGGGCGCGCTTAAAAAGCAAACGCAGTGGAAAGTAAAGGTTATGTCAAATGCTTGCAAAATCCGACACCAGTGATGCCATTTTTCAAACACAGAGTCACTAAACGAACGTCTTTATGTATGGAAAAACCATTCGTTTAGGTGACTCCGCGTTTCAAAAATGGCACTTCAGTATCGGCTACTTACACGTGTGTGTGGCGTATAAAAATTATTTGGGACAATAGCTAATACAGATTGACCACGATATGCAATTTCTGAACTGTCAAGAGCATTGAATCTAAATTACATATTTTACAAAGCAGCCATTTGACCACCGGACACGTGCGCAATTCTAGTTGTTCAAATACAGCAATGAAGTCGAGTGTAAGTACAGTTGAGTGACAAAGTAAATTTGTGAATGTATATTTCATGTCTCAATATTTTTTTTCAACTGAAAACCGACTTCTCCCCCGAACCACACCACCTATTTTGATAAAATTTCTATAGGACCAGAAAAAGAATTTTCCAAATCGGTTCAACTACCTAGCTGGGGGCTAGCTCAATCAGTGTAATTTGTCCCTATATATTTATTTATTTATATTTGAAGGCAAATAGAGTCACGGTAAAAATACCTAAATCGCTTAATGTGTGCCTGTAAAATTCAAAGAGTTCCCTCGATTTCACCAGGATCCCATCATCAGATCCTGACTTGATGACTATAGGACCCCCTTGAAAGTATATTTCTCTCATTGATGTTTATAAGCTTTGTTGAGCTTGTATTCCCTAAGTCGCCTTCTACGATATCCACGGGAGGCTTTGGAGTGGCCCTCTGCCGGTAACCACATGGCAAAAATGGGTCATTTTTGTTATATTATCACTTGGTCGATGTGGTTAACAGGACTGTATGTATAATTCATGAAATATAACAGCTATGTAGTACCAACACTCCCTGACAAACACGATATAACCTGGCAAAACTATTAAATCTCTTTGTCTGGACTTCGGAACCTTAAAAATCTATAAAATAATTCGGAAATGTTCAATGAAATACGTACTTTTCCACACAGCTGTACATATTTCAGACTACTGTCCAAAGGTCCAATCAGATGTCAATAAAATAATTAGTGCCTTAACTTTTAGTCTGCTATTTTAAACGCTAAACAGTCGTGTATATTCAATTTGTGTGGCACATTTCAATGATAACCTATCTTATAGGTATCTGTGTTTCATCTATAGAATAGAATTACAATTTATTTGAGTTTATATGGTGAACGGACTACAAGATTCAAATAAGGCGCTCGATGTGTGTCATGCTTCAATTATTTTTGGACTGTTTAGTTTATAGAATAGAATTGTAATTTAGATGATAATGTATACTGTGAGACTTCATTGACGATATGACGACTTACGTAATGGTCAACACGCTAGTCCACCAATCCGGAGGTTCTGGGTTCGATTCCCAGCCAGGGCAAGTTCCTCAAATATTCCTGTGTCTTAGGTGTCAATTAATGTATGTACTTATCTTTAAAAAAGTCACGGTGAGTTAGTATCCCGTAATGCAAGTTTAAACTCACTTTGAGGCTAGCTCAATCAGTGTGATTTGTCCCTATATATTTATTTCATTATTTATTTATTGATTGTTACAATACTTATGTTGCCTTGAAGGACTTAGTAAATAGTGGCAACAAAAATACATCATCTGTAAAAATTTCAGCTCAATTGCTATCATGGTTCATAAAATAGACGGACATCCTGGTGACAGACACACAGACGGACAGACGAATAAACAGACGGACAGCAGAGTAGATATTTCTTTGAATGTCTTAGCTGAGTAAGACTTCTGTACGTAAGTACTAGTGCTTATTAGTAAGCTATACCATGTACTGTAATTGGAGAAATAAAATACATTTTTACCTTTACCTTTATTCTGTGACGGTACTGAAATACAGTGGCTTTTTCCAACGTTTATCTAACATCTAAATCAATGTGGCCGCACGAGGAAATGAGAAAATCGGAGCGCTGAGCGCTGAAAGGTTTTGTAACAACTCATAGAGCCACACATGTTATAGACACGACGTTTTCTCCATCTTATTCCGGTTTATGGAAGCTTGCTGAAAATAATCAGGTATTCTTCTTACATCACCATCATCATCAGGTCTTTTTTTTACCACTGCAGGAGCACGACCCTCTCTGTACTACCCGAGCCAAACTTCAACAGAGGTCTTGGCCTACACTCTCCACGCTGGCTAGACGGGTTGGAGAGGTCTCATTGATGTTTATAAGCTTTGTTTAGCTTGTATTCCCTAAGTCGCCTTCTACGACATCCACGGGAGGTCTTAGAGTGGCCCTATTCTACTCTGCCGGAAACCACAAGTATTGTTCTTATTAACTGACTTCTAAAAAGGAAAAGGTTATCAATTCGAATGTACTTACTTATTTTTTTATGTATGTTCCCCGATAGAAAGTTCCTAGTCTTTCCGTGGATGATGTAGAAGGCGATTAAACAAAACTTATTAGATATCAATGAGACTTCTCTAACCCGTCTGGCCAACGGAAAGAGCCAAGTCCTCTAGCTCTTCTAGCCAGGTGTCACTCTAGCAGTACAGAGAGCTCTTGCAGTGAAGACTTAATAGACCTCATGATGACTACGTCACAGTCCTTTAGCTACGTCAGATGCCTTTCAGAAGCTCGTTAAATCTGTCACAACCTCTAACCTATTATTAACAGACTCGATGAGAAAAAGATAAAGAAAATGGGACAAGGATGGTCCATTCCCGTTAACACATATCTTTGGACATAGGATACCCGTCGAGTACGTCAGTAAATATTCATGTCAACTCATTAGGGGCAGTAATGGGGCCTATTAATGTCTAGAGTGCTTTCACAAAAAGGGAATATACGGAAGAAAATCATGTTAGTAGATATTGTAAGGAGTATTTTTAGGGTTCCGTACCCAAAAGATAAAAACGGGACCCTATTACTAAGACTTAGCTTTACGTCCTTCTGTCTGTCTGTCATCAGGCTGTAACTCATGAACCGTAATAGCTAAACAGTTGAAATTTTCACAGATGATGTATTTTTGTAACCCCTATAACAACAAATACTAAAAACAATAAAACAAATAGTTAAGGGGGGCTCCCATACAACTAACGTTATTTTTTTTTGATAATGAATGGTACGGAACCCTTCATGGGCTAGTCCGACTCGTACTTGACCGATGTTTTTGTATTCTCCAATAAATAGGAAAACTACAAAATGACGTAGTGCAAAAATAATTTAAAACAATAGTTTCTGTGGATTCTAGAAAGGCGTTCTGAAACTTATTATCTAATCCAGTTTACAGTAAATGTATAGTTATTGCTTAGTTTCACAATAGGATACATGTATCCCATCTATACAACAAGTTTATTTGCCAAGCAAATTAAAAAAACCCGACTTTCAATAGTTTCTTATGTAAACGCCATCTAGTGATGAGCGGAGGAACTATTTAGTAGAATTAATATCCATAGTGCCATCTATTATCTGACAGACAAACTACAAAACCCTGACTTGAGCGATAGCTTAATATAACTTTTAAACGGCCGAACCGATTTTCATCAAGCTTAGCTAAGAACCACCGCAAGGGAACTGGCTTTCACGTAAAAAAGTCGCATTGATCCATGACAGTGATGATGCCACAGACAGACAGACAGACATTAGCGTCGGGGGTCAGAAATCATGTTAGATGTCCCCAATTTTCTTATTGATAATTTTTTTCCTTGATTGCTAACTCTTTGTTCGATAATAATAGGGGTGAGTCCGTCTTTTAAATTATCCAAAAATAGAATGGATCCGCATATTTCAGTTTACCAAAAAAGTTAAAATTCACAAAGATATGGAGCGTCTAAGTTCCGGAGTGGAGGCTAGCGACGTCACACTTAAGTAAATATCGTGCTAAAGTGTGACGTCACGCAAAATTTCAATGAGTTGTATCTTTGTCATTTTTGGTTTCTCAGAGAAAAGAAAAAATATGTGTACAATATTTTTTAATAATCTAACCGATGGACAAATTTTTTTTTCATTCGTTCAAATTATTTTTTGAAGGACTAAGTAAATGATTGGTAAAATTCGTATGGTACTTAATTAGTACTGACGAAAATAATATTCCTTTAGTTTTATTGAAGATACAACTAATTAAGTACCATGCGAATTTGAGCAATCATTGGAAATCCAATAAAGCTCTCCTATGTCTGAAGTACGTACGTTGTTCGTCCTCCAAAGTCAAGATTAAGTGTATCGAAGAGATTGCAATTAGAGAAAATATTGATTGATTATAACATTGGTGGGATTCAGTATGTTAGGCATTCCAAATTCTTTGTTTCTTTGTTTGTAATAACTTTGTTGTACCAAAAAACATAATAGAGTACAAAAATTCGAAAGAGCAAATATACAAAGGCGGGCTTATCCCATGTAGGAATCTCTTCTAGTCAACCTGCGATAGATTGAGATTTTTTATAGGAGTTTAAACAAAAAAAAGTTTACTAAATTATCTAATAATAAAAATCTTCCCCTAAATATTTGTAAACACAGACAGAGTGATGTTGACAGACGCCTGTTAACATGATTTGCATTTTTGCCCATTTCCTCGATCGGCTTTTACGATCTGCGTGGGAAGAAAAGCAGCTGGTACATTCTAAGTTTTTTTTATTACTCCCAGACCAGAATGGGGTATTTTATGACTCAATAAAATACGCATATTGTCAATAGGGGTGACGACAGGGTCCAAAAACTATGATTGGAATTAGTCCGTCTTTAAGATTATCCAAAAATAATGTAGGTACCCGTATTTTTCATTTTACCAAAATAAAAAATTCACTAAGATACGGAGCGTCAAAGTTCCGCAGTGGGGCCTTGCAACGTCACCGCTAATTAAAAATCGTACCCAGCCGTAACGTCATGCGAAATTTCAATGGGCTGTATCTTTGTCATTTTTGGTTTCTCAGAGAAAAGAAAAAATACGTGTACAATATTTTTTAATAATCTAACCGATGGACCAATAATATTTTTACATTCGTCATACCTATTGTCTATCTGAGCCCTTAGGAAACATATGTTGGGCCGGTTGAAAGGGCAAAGGAGTAGTTTTAGTCTACTATCGATTCCTTGTTTGTTTTTCTTGTGTGTGTTAATTAACATAGTAAATAGATGAGATCAATAGAATTATTATTAATTTGGGTCAAATTTGTGAAATCAATCTCCAATATTGATATTAACTTAATAACATCCAACAATGGCATGGCTTTGAACTATTGTTAAGCTTTCCCGGTAAATTAATATTGGTGAATGAATACCGTAGAGAGATGGGGAGGTGGGTAAAATTTAGGTAGGTAAAATTATTTAGTTCTATAAAATAAAATAAATAAAAAAAATCTTATATTCTCAGACAATTAAAGTCCATACAAACAATGTGAAAGATAGTTCTTTATTTAGTAGGAACTCGATATCTGTTAAAATACTATAATTATTTTAAATTATATAGTTTTATTTTTTTACCCGGGAAAGTAATTCATGGATATTTTATCTTACGAGTTTGAGCTCTGTTTACTTTCCATGGAATCGAATAAAACATGTCGAAAGACAAAAATCCGTCAAGATGTTTATAATAAATACTCTTTTGAAAACTGTATTTTGTAAGTATGAATATATTTATTAATTTCAGTTATATACCTGATGAGAAATCCAATACTATTTAGTAGAAATAAAAACTTTCTGCTTTAATCATATTTTGTTTTCAATTTAATTAATTTTAATTTATACCCGGTATAAATTCAAAACGGGTGAGTAAAAATAGGTATAGGGTATTTAAAGTCCTAAGTCCCGGGTTTTTACAGAATAGATGCCCATCTCTATCGTAGCGGGATTGTCGCCAAATTAATTCCTTCGTGACATTAATAATTTCAAATCCCTGTTTAAATATTTTGTTTATTTATTTTTTTCTCCCATGCTGGTCTGGGAGAAATAAAAAAACTTAGAATGTACCAGCTGCTTCTCTTCCCACGCAGATCGTAAAAGCCGATCGAGGGCATGGGCAAAAATGCGAATCATGTTAACAGGCGATGCGGCTAGCAACCCATCACTGTATTGATTGCTTTTCCATCTTCTCGCCCACCATGACGCTAAAAGTGGCTTTTGGGTCTTGCGGCCCTGGGCTCTGCATAGAGCCGCAAGACCCAAAATGCTCTGTCTGCCCCATTAGGGATAAAGACGTGATAGTATGTATGTATGTATGTTTATTTATTTATTTAAAAACTTTATTGCACTTAAAATAACACACATTAAACACATATAATTATAACAGCGGTACAAACGGTGGACTTATCTCAGTAGGGATCTCTTTCAGTCGACCAGAGAAACAGAGTAGGAAGGCAGAAGTACAGAACAAAATACAAAAAGTTTAGATAAAGCTTATACACTATATCTACTACAAGTTCTTTTTAATTCTTTTTAAAGTGAAAAGAAGATGTTTTTAGTTTACCTGACCCTCCCCCGCTTTCGGGCTTTGCCCAAAAGCCCGAAGGTATTCTATAGAAGACAAAGAAAACAAAGTCTATACACAATAAAGGTAGTATAACACAGGCATCAAAGCTATCAATTACATGTAAACAGGCAAGTAGGCAACGTATTATTTCTAATAAGTAGTTCGTAGTTTCGACTTAAGAACATACATTATTTCTTTACTAGTATATTCAAGTCCTATGATACTGCTATAAATCTTTTTCTAAGAAAATTATTGTCTTGCACAGGAAATTGCACTAAATTGTAGTTTAAATCACCATTACTCGAACCTTTATCGTAGAACGGATATTTCTGACCGTCCGTTTGTTCCACAGTCTATTTGGAGTTGCATAAATGATGAGTTTGTCTGCCAGGGCACAGAAATATAATTACTAAGCCAACAACCCAAAATTTACTCAAAATAACATTTGAGACTACCTGAAACTTATATGAGTTAGTCTCGAATGGTCTTAAATATATACAAATAGGTACTCTATGTAGCAACTCGTCCTAAACGCTATTTGTCTTAATCGTATGTCGTCATAGTAGTAAGTGGTCTAAAGATTAATCTCGTCCAAAAATGAGGTGGTCTAAAGTAATATTAAGTCAAAACATATTGTCTACTTACGAAAACTAGTCTAAACATGAGGTGGTCGAAACCAAAACTGGTCTAATTATGAGGTCGTCCAAACCGAAACTTTTCTAAGCATGAGGTGAACTGGTATTTAAACAAGTTCCGATTTGCGTTTTCTTTTCGATACTAACTCGATAGAGTTAGCGATTTTACCTATATATTATTCTAGCAACGTTATTTTCTTATACAACGTAAACATACCAAAATTAATAAGTTTTACGTGAACGATATACGTACGCGTGTAAAATTTCAGCTTAATGGGAACCGGGAAGTGGGTCTTATTTAACTTGAAGATTTGATTAAGAACACCAACAGATAACGGGACAGGTGAAACTAAATTAGAGCTTGTAAAAAGTTGATAATCCATATAAACTGCCCTACATAAATAACTGATATTTTCACTAGTTTTGTGCGGCAGAGCAAAAACTGTAATTCTAAATTCCTTAGAAGTTTATTCATATATTTATGTTTATTGCACACAATCTAATGATGGACTGATTACAAAGGGTACAAGGTTTCGGGTCTTTTAAAAAAATTTGATATAATAGGCTTCACTTTTAAATTAGCAACATAAAAAAGCCACAATAATTTTGCATTATGTATATACGACCGATCAAGTGCGGCCTGTATCCAGCACTTTCCAGCGACCCTGGTCAGGTCATCTGAACACCTTGTAGGTCATTTTGGAAATCTTTGAGTGAGGCCTGCTGAAATGATGAAAATGGTGAAGTATCTACGACGCTGATGATTTATCATTAGCGTCGTAAATCATCATTTCAGCCGCACAACGTCTACTGCTGGACATAGGCCTCTCTCAAGGATTTCCACAATGACCGATTTAGAGCGTCGTGAATACCTACTAGACAACAAATCTTTTGAAAATCGGATTTCCATCCCGTCTCACCTTAATTATGTTTGTTCAAACATTAGATAGGTAGATAAAGTATCACAAACAAGGGCGGCGTAATTTTTAGCAAGAAAACCAATAAAAAGCACTTTATTATATTATCACGTGACGAAAAGATACAAGCTTTCAAACACTTCGGCACGCGCCAAAACTTCCAAATTGTGGAAAATATTTGTTTTCTTACATTCGAAGAGAATAAAATTTGTAATGAGTTTGCTGAAGTATCTCTGTGTCCTATTACGGAATTTTCTTAATTTGGCTGCTTTTTATTTAAGTTGGAATCTTCGACAGCAAAAGGCTTTATTTACAAGTGTTCAATCAAAGACTGTGATAAGTGGCAAATAAACATTTAGAATATGAGCTCCGATTAAAACAAACGTAAATTTAATAAAAAGAAGGTATTCTAAATACACAACATCTTCTTTCTCTTCTTTAAGACCTATTTTAAGTCTACCATTCTTTAATGCCGGTCTGGGAGAAAAGAAAAAACGTAGAATGTATCAGCTGCTCTCTTCCCGCGCAGATCGTAAGAGCCGATCGAGGGAATGGGCGAGTTTTGAATCATGATAATAGGCGATGCGGCTAGCAACTCATCACTATTTTGATTCCTTTTCCATCTTAACGCCCACCACCACGCCCGCTAAGCGTGTCCTTTGGATCTAACGGCCCTGGGCTCTGTCTACCCTGTCAGGGATATAGACGTTAAAATGTATCTGTATCTGTATTTAAGTCTACTGTTGGTTGTTGGTTGCTGTTGTGGGCGCCTGGGTTATTGCAGAAAATAATAAAAAGTTTCGTTTCACAGAGAACTGGCAGCAGAGTCCTCTGTGGAACACCGACAAGAGCTTAGCTCTCATTTTGGCTTGAGCGACCGGTTGAGATGAAGGACCGGGGCAACCGGCATCTAGCGACGTTACGTCTTCATCTTGGCAGACGGCAACTGTCGCCGACCGTCGCCAAGGTGTCGCAGGTGTATTGTCGCTCTTCTGTCAGTTAGAGTTCGTGAATTTATAACATACTAGCTGTACCCGCGGGCTTCGCTCCCCGTGGGAATTTTGTTATAAAGAGTACTCTATGTCCTTCCCCGAGTCTCAAACTATACCCACACCGAATTTCATCCAAATCGGTTAAGTAGTTTAAGCGTGAAGAGGTAACAAACAAACAAACAAATATACAAACTCACTTTCGCATTTATAATATTAGTAGGAAGTAGGATAGTAGGAAATAGGATAGCAAAGATTGCCAATTATCATACAGCTTTTTAAACAACGTGGAAGGGACACCCGTAATAAATGATACAACAGACTTTAATAGACCACAATAGTACAACGAAATTAGAATAACAGTAAAAAAAATGGCATTTCCATACAAAAGTGTGCAGCCGCCCGCGCAATTTCTATGGAAACGTCTAATTTTGTTTTGTTTTTGACCATTGTTTTAATTCAATTATACCATAGTGATCTAGTATAGCCCGTGGTTCGATTTATTACAGTATGTATTTTCCAAGTAGTTTATTTATTTATTTTATTACAATACATGGATATTTATTTTATTACAATACATGGATATTTATTTTATTTATTTAATACAATGGTCTTGCGGCCCTGGGCTCTGCATAGAACCGCAAGACCCAAAATGCTCTGTCTTTTGACTCTTATTCACCATATCAATGAAATCGGGATACATTCTGACACTCGATTATTCTAACATTTACACTCTGTAGCAATTAATATATCTGACATTGGCTCGTTCCAACGATTGAACTATAAGACTTTAAATGCATTTGAAAATCGTTCTTTTTAACGATCGTGTTTTATGTTTGTAATGCATTTTGAGTCTTGAATTACTTAACACAAAGGCAATCAAACTATTTGGACATTCTGTCATTTAAACAGCTATGTCCTGGAAGGCCTATTATATATATCTGCCCTAAATAATCATAACGTGACATTTTACCCGTTCCGTTTAATATGACCTCTTTCTCCTCAGCCACTTTAAAGGCAGTAAATCTTGTACAATCTAGATCTGGCTGACACTCCAATACCTGACCCACCCACAACCAGGCCACCACCATTAGTTACGTAATGACTGCTGCAAAGAATAATAAACCATCAGGACTGCTGCTACCATTAGTGACACATATGTATTTGTCAACTTGAAGATTGCACTTTTCCAATTAGTAGCATAGAATATACAATGTGGAAGGGACATACCCGTAATAAATCATAGCACGGGCTCTACTAGATCACTATAGCATAGAAAAACAAAAAAAAGACATTCCCATACAAATTGCCCGGGTGCACACTTTAATGCCATTTTTTTTGTTCTTTTATGTTATTTTAACTTTATTATACTATAGTTATCTAGTATAGCTCGAGGTTCGATTTATTATTTATGTCCCTTCCACGTTGTATAATAAGAACTAAAGAGTAGGTAGGTACAAAAGGAATCAATATTTCCTCATTCATCACAATTATCATCATTTCAGCCGCATAACGTCCACTACTGGACATAGGCTTCTATAGGCCCAAGGATTTCTAAAATTACCGATCTAGAGCGGCCTGCCTTTATCCAACACTTTCCAGCGTAGTCCAATCCGAAAAGGGCAAAAAGGTTCTTGAACACAGAAAAAAGAATGGTTGCTAGTAGCAAAAATTTTGCTACACATTACCAAAATCGAGTGACTGCTGAAATCAGGGTTACTGTAGTTAAAATGTGTTTTAATTAATAGTTTTAGTTAGGGACATGCAACTTTATGGTTTTGCTATATAGAGGTAGAACAAGAGTTTAGTATCTATTAACCAAATCGCAAGTAGCAAAACTGGTTTAGCTATTTCTTTTTCTCAGTGAATTTCTTTCCGTGTAATTAATACAAGCGAATGGACACCGACCTGTAAGGTGGTGAGATAACCTTTCCAGCGACCTTGCGCTGGAAAACACTGGCCGCTTTAGATCAGTCATTTTGGAAATCCTTGGGAGAGGCCTTTGTCCAGTAGTGGACGTCATGCTGCTGTCCACAGTTGGACAAGGATAATGTTTATCTATAATAAAATTGTTAAAAATTATTTATTTTACTAATTTATCACCCTACGATTATTAACGTAAAATAAAAAAAAACGAATCGAGGTATCGGGACCACAAAAGTCTAAAATCAGTTCTAATATCTTTTGTAAGTACGATAGAATACCACACACTTGCATTTTAACACAGATATGCGTTTTCTCACAAAATCGATAAATTCACGCAGTTATCACTTGACTGCCTGTTTTTGGAGCGTTCTATGCAAACGCAAACAAATATTTTAATACTAAGTAAGTACATGCTTATTTTAATTACGTTAAATATACTTCATTGCTGCGACAAAAACTACAAAAGTTTATTCACACCATTCTTTGTCTAGGATTGCAGAAATTTATTGTATAATAAAGGTAATGTAAAAAAGTACATAATATAGAAACTCAGGTAGGTATACTTCTTCTTATATTTAAGAGCTGGGCTCTTGTCGGTGGAGTGCTTTCCATGTCTCTCTTTCTTCCGCTAAGTTCTTAACCTCCTTATATGTAGTTAAACTACCTAGTTAATTTGAGATCTATGAACTTGCTGATCTCAATTCTTATCGCATTCTACGAGAAGCAAGACATCGACCTTAAATCATTAAGATTCTTAGCACTACCGATAGATTGAATGAAAAATGTATTCCACTTCATTTTCCGTTTTGCTAAATCAAAGGCCACCGTCGCGTTGCAACCCACGTTTTGGAAATAACTTAATTGAATTTTTTGTAGGATGTATGTATGAAAATTGAATCGTGAACTGGTTGGAAATAGATTTTTGCGTGGGTTTAAATTTATTTCATGATGATTTGAAGCAAAAAATACATTCTGATCGTGTTCTTATATCACAAGGTAAAAGGTGACTTTGGAAAGGGAAAGGTGTAGGAAAAGGGTATCAAAATAGTAATGGGTTGCTTGTCAGGTAAGGATATAATTCTCACAAGATCAGAATGAAAATCAGCCAAGGGAATAGCCTCCTTGCATTCAAATCAACATTCAGAGAGAGAACGGTTTCATTTTGACGGGTGGATAAAAAGTCACCCTAGAGCCGCAAGACCCAAAATGCTCTGTCTGCCCCATTAGGGATAAAGACGTGATAGTATGTATGTATGTATAAAAAGTCACCCTTTTGTTAACAGGTTGAAACAAAGTAAACTGAAATAATAACTATTTTAAAAATGAATACAGTGCATTATACCATTCATCATCATTATCTTTTTAGCCGCATAACGTCCACTATTGGACATTATTCGTTATACTGAAGTTTTTTTAAGAAACATACAGCAAAAAAATAAATAAAATTGCGCATTAACATATTTCGATAAATAATGTTCCTTGGGGATATTGGTTCAATAAGGAACTGATAGAATAAATCCTTGAAAGAACATTTGATGACATTTTTTTAAAAATAAATATTTACTGAATTAAATATAACAACTAAATTAAAAATCTAATCCTTGAATTAGTTTTAGGATATTTTATCAGACGTTGAGATGTTGCATAAATGAGCTGGTATATTAATAGACAAAACGCTAGCGTGCTGCAGGCAAAGTGAATTTAACTAATAGAGCATAAACGCAAAACGGCTTTATTCTCTTTGCCTGTTCTAATCAGTCGACATTTCCAAAATGGGTCACGGAAATATGATGTCAAAACGCGACACGAACGCTATTATCCTGTTCTAAACTCGTTTAGTAAATTGAATATCGAATTTCCTTACCAATTTGTTTCAATCGATAATTCAATTTGAAGATGAAAAACAGTGCTGTAGGCCAACCGTTACTCGTCGAAATGTAATTATATGAACGGAGCAGTGAAGACCAGTTTTGTGTTTAACAGTTATCCGGCCAAGCTTATTTCGAAGTGTAATTATTTAAACGGAGCAGTGAAGAATGGTTTTGTGTTAAATAGTTATCCGGCCAAGCTTATTTCGAAGTGTAATTATTTAAACGGAGCAGTGAAGAATGGTTTTGTGCTAAACAGTTATCCGGCGAAGCTTATTTCGAAGTGTAATTATATGAACGGAGCAATGAAGAATGGTTTTGTGTTAAACAGTTATCCGGCCAAGCTTATTTCGAAGTGCAATTATTTGAACGGAGCGGTGAAGAACGGTTTTGTGTTAAATAGTTATCTGGCCGAGATTGTTTCGAAGTGTAATTATATGAACGGAGCAATGAAGAATGGTTTTGTGTTAAACAGTTATCCGGCCAAGCTTATTTCGAAGTGTAATTATATGAACGGAGCAATGAAGAATGGTTTTGTGTTAAACAGTTATCCGGCCAAGCTTATTTCGAAGTGCAATTATTTGAACGGAGCGGTGAAGAACGGTTTTGTGTTAAATAGTTATCTGGCCGAGATTGTTTCGAAGTGTAATTATATGAACGGAGCAATGAAGAATGGTTTTGTACTAAACAGTTATCCGACTAAGCTTATTTCGAAGTGCAATTATTTGAACGGAGCAGTAAATGGTTTTGTGTTAAATAGTTATCCGGCCAAGCTTATTACGAAGTGTATTATTTGAACGGAGCAGTGAAGAATAGTTTTGTGTTAAACAGTTATCCAGCCAAGCTTATTTCGAAGTGTAATTATTTGAACGGAGCAGTGAAGAACGGTTTTGTGCCCCAAATTCTCTAACCGGCTCCATGGGTCCAGCCGAAGCAGACGAACCTCAACCTTATTGCACTGACATAAAGTTTCAGTTTAACGGGCAATTTTTGACTTTAAGAATTAAAAGGCACAATAAGAATTTAAAAAAAGGAAGAAATTGAACAGTTCTTCGGCCAAGCTTATTTCGGTCTATTGTTGTGAGGTCAGTCGCGTTATTTGTCTTGCCTTTCAAATATTTAATAATTTTAAAGTAAAATGTCCTCGCACGCGCAGCTTGAGTCTTATTTGCGACGAAGCGACGTTACTATCGAAGAATACTTGGAGAACTACGTTGTTAGTGTCGGGCGACGAACGCAACTTGCATCGTGTTTCGCACCTACATAGCGTTTTACACAATTTTTACCCAAAGAGAATGGAACTATGTTTTTACTTATTCACAACACGCGCAAGTTACGTCATCTTCTTCATCATTTTAAAATCTTTTTTGTCTCCACTGCAGGAGCACGACTCTCTCTGATCAACCAGAGCCATACTAGGCCAGAGCAGCCGGAGGATTTGGCCTACACTCTCCACGCTGGCCAGACGGGTTGGAAGGTCTCATTGATGTTTATAGGCATTGTTTAGTTTGTATTTCCTAAGACGCCTTCTACGACATTCATGGGAATACTAGGAGTGGTCCTATTCTACTCTGCCGGAACAGCAAAGTTACGTACAGCGTTGCATAGGTAACTCGTAAAAATTTTAATTAATTTTGAAACATAACATAAAACAAACATACCCATACAAAAACAAAACAAAACTACTACTAGTTAAATGTGACTATAAATTTACACGAGAAAAAGTTAACAATACCTCTTATAGTAGTAGTCTTGAGAAAAAATTAAATAATTTGTACAAGCTTTTATTTTGAGGATATAAGTACTTATTCGATTTTCTTGTTATAACAGGTTAGGTATGTTGTTTTATTACTGAGTTCTGTAAAATCTCCCGACTCCATCATCAGAGCAGCTCATTGACTCCATAATATCGAGTTGTCATCTGACTTCCACAAATATTCAAAATTTCTGGTCAATCCGTTGAGGATAACTGGTTGGAAATGAGTTACAAGATTTGACGTAAACAAACATTCATACATACGTACATACAAGATAAATTGCAAGTTAAATAAAAGATAATAGAAACGAAACATTGCCGACGCTCTCTGTCCATGCCGGTACCGGAAAATGTCAATATCATGAGACTAGCCTTTGTTATTGTTTGTTTTCTAGTGCTTTGTAAAACAATGTTATGAAACCCATTTACGTCAATAGGTACGCAAGTCTAAGCATGTCCTCGGTTCCATCCGTACCCACGCTACTCCAAGGATATGTACTCGTACTTCAATAAATAAAAACATGACCCTATTACTAAGACTCCACCGTCTATCTGTCTATCACCAGGCCGTATCACATGAACCGCGATAGCTAGACAGTTTCAAATTTTCACAGATGATGTATGTCTGTTGCCGCTATAACAACAAATACTTAAAACAGAATAAAATAAATATTTAAGTGGGGCTCTCATACAAAAAACGTGATTTCTCATAGATAATGGTACGGAGCCCTTCGTACGCGAGTCCAACTCGTACTTGGCCGGTGGTTTACGTTTACCTCCGCTTAGTCGCCTCTTACGTCTTCCATTATAGAGGAAAAGGATGGTGAGAAATTTTATTCTAAACCCGTCACTCATACATCATCCTCATTTCAGCCGCATAACTCACGCCAATTTACCAACCAATTTTATGTGTAGGATCTATGTGTAGGAAAAATTTAAATTGAAATGCGTGAAAAATACGTTTTCTTCTCGTCCAAGGATTTCCAAAATGACGTAGCGCTTTCCAGCTACCTTGATTAGGTCGTCTGGCCACCTTGTGGGTGGCTCATCCTACGCTTCGCTTGCCAGACATTCGAGAACCGCTTTGCCTCATCTGACGTCAACACACATTCTTATCCTTACTAATATTATAAATGCGAAAGTCAGTCACCACTAAACCTATTTAGATGATTTTTGATATGGATATAGTTTGATACCCAGGGAAGGACATAGGATAGTTTTTATCCCGAAATTCCCGCGGGGAGCGAATTGATATAGGTATACTTAAAGTAAACTATTTCCCCGTAGTTAGGACGTGTAAATATTAAAGGTTCTCTGAACCCGACTTCAAACGAACAAAGGAGACGGAATTAAATCATCCCGAGGGATCTTGGGAAAGGATTGTCAAGGGTCAAAAGTTTTGTAGCTCTAGACACTCTTGGAAAATGATTACAATGTTAGGAATCACTTTGATAGGATATCAGCAGTGTGTTTATGTTTTTACAACGTGAAAGGGTCACACCACGGGCTATACAAGATCACTATAGTGTTATGATAATAAAAAAAAATTGGCATTCCCATACAAATTTCCCAGGCAGTTGCACACTTTTGCATAGAATTTTTTATTTTATATTATGACTGTTATTTTAATTTTATTTTACTATATTGATCTAGTATAGCCCGTGGTTCGATTTACGGTTATGTCGCTTACACGTCGCATATACTTTTTATCACTTTTTCAAGACGGAGTTCCTGCTACATAAATGAAATTGAAATATAATGTTTCAGAACCTGCGTGTCCGTCAGAATGAACGGTCTCTAGGCGTATTTCATATTGAAACTATGCCTAAATGGCTAAATTATGCAAGATCGACACAGTCACATATCTCACAGTCTGTATAGGTATGTACATACACAGTTTCTCTCACTTATGTGTGGGGTACATAAGTGAGAGAAACTGTGTGTGTACACTACATAACTATACAGACCCCACTTCAAAGTAGAGGTGTTACGAATATATCGTAACCGTTACCGAGAACGTAATATTAGAGATAATGTCATAATACGAATATATTAGGTTATTTGGTATCGCAGTAACCGGTTACTCGGTAACTGTTAAATATCAGGCACCTCAAGCGGTTACCTCCTGGCGCCAGCCGTTCCTAGATATAAGAGTTACCATGATACAGACCGATATCGATATCACAGCATATTTGATATTTGGAACGTACTTTGCGAGCGGAAGAACGGGTCGGAAGGAATGACGGAGAATAAAACAAAAACGATTGTTATTGATTTCTAAATAAGTCGATTGTATTTTTAAATACGCCAAGGTAGAACACATCTTTTTATAATTTTTTGTCTGTATACATGCATTAAAACTCTTCTTACTTTTGGGGTAAATAAAATGATAACGCTCATGATGCAATTTATTTATTCTATTTTGACAGCCCTAAGCCTTTTAAAAGTATGAAGGAAATTATAAATCTACAAAGTAATGAAAATAAAAATATGCAATTTTTTTAGTCATTCGTACATATCATTCGCATAAAATATTTAGGTTGTCCGGCCTAACAAGAGCGAGGCGAACTCGTATCGTATTCGGCAGTTCTTAACCAAGCATTTCAAAGCGATCCGTGCCAGCAATGCGCTATATAGCGTAAGCCCGCCCGTTCTTGACGGTTCCTGGGTAACCGTTACCGGAACGTGATACGGACAATACGTTATATTCGATAACATGAATACCGATATTTGACACTAATATAACACCTCTACTTCATAGTCTCTAAACATCTGCACATAAAGGTTAAGGCCATACCTGAATTTTCCGGGGTCCAGTGGCGCCCCCATTTGAAATAAATCATTTAAAAGGAAACGGTGATATAATTTGAAATTTTGTCTTGACCAAACCCTAGATAATCCTTTTAACTATTTTATAAACTATTGTTTATAATTTAAAGTGAGAAGGTGTAGCTTTTCTACGCACATTAGCTAAAAGTGGCCGTTTTTCGCAAATGTGCGTAGAAAAGCTTCACGTTCTCACTTTATATCATTAATAGTAGTTCATAAAATAGTCAAAAGGGTTATCTAGGGTTTGGTCAAGACGAAATTTTAAATGATATCACTGTTTCCAAACTAATGATTTATATAAAATGGGGGCGCTACTGGACCCCGGAAAATTCAGGTAGCCCCTTAATACACTAAATACGTTATAATGAGGTAATAAGATATTATACGTAATAAGGTAGACTAGGGTTAAAATATACAAATAGTGTATGTAGGTTTACCGCCGAGCGACCGGGGGTAAGAGAAAGACATATTAATGTCTTTTTTTTCATGGTCGGGCTATAGGTACACTTCAAATATATGCAGTTTGAAGTGTGCATATAACCCAACCATGAACAATTGTTCTGTCGGTGAAAAGGACAAAACACGGCACTTTCTTTTCCTTCTTTTAGAAGTCGCAAAAAGTAACTCGTTATAATAATCTGTCGTAGTAACGTACATCGCAATGAGAAACATATGATATAGGGTGAATCTTCAGATTCGGCATATTTAGTTGATTCCCCTGGCGGAATTTATTTATACAGTTTTTTTATATGTAATAATAAAAAATAAAATTTTACTCAATTATAAACACATATAACGAACAGACAAGCATCACTTTTAGCTGAGCGGTTCCATAATTATAGCATTTTAAAGTTTTTCTTGGCAGGGGAATCAATAAATGACGTCAAGGGAATCAAAATTTAGTCATGATATAAGTAAATCAAGTTTTATTATTAATTTACAGTAATTAAATATAACTAATCAGCCTTTTGGTAGCATCTGTAAGAATTAATCAGCCTTTTGATTGAAGAAATTGGCACTTTTATCCATAGTGACTCATTAATTATAGAAAAATGTACTGAAAACAACTAAAAGGAAAACTATTCAGTTTTAAAATCAACTATCAGATTATCCTTATACAAATATTTCGGTAAGTACTTACTTAAATAAAAACATCAGTATTGCGATCCAACGCGGAAATGCGGCCAGCGTTCTTGGCACTATGCCACTTTTTAGACTAAATTAATGGTTAAATTTTTTCTGTTTTCTTTCTTACTTCAATAAAATATATATATTTAAAAATTATATAAAATCAACAACTAATATTTTTGGTAACGTCATTACATAGACAGACCCACATAGAAACAGATATTGATGTCAAACTTATAACACCCTACTTTTTGCATCGAGGGGTAATAAATGATTTTTAGTCGAAAGGATAGATTAAAAATAAACATATTTGTAATAAATAAGATAAAAACCTTTCTTTTTTTTCACGGAAAATCAGGAAAATTTTGATTTATCATCATGAATTTTGAGTACCCTGGCGCAAATACCAAGGGAATCGACCCCAGTGGAATCAAAAAGTAGAATTTTTTTATCGATTGTGATAAAACCAATAGGTTTTAAACAATAAAAATATAATAAATACATAATAATCATTTCCGCTGTTCCGTTAACATCGGAAAACAATTCCTAAAAAATCTAATGATATTTATAAACGTGATCAGGGTAATCAACGACCTAGTGAAACAAAACCAGGGGAATCAAATATTCGCCTTTGTAATTTCGTCCTGGAGCAACGAATGGCGCAATCTTCCTCAACGATGTTCGAAGTGCTACTAGTAGTACCCATGCGACGACTCGGATGCACTCCTTTAGAATATTCCCCTAGGGATTTACGTGTTTTAGTGGCGCGCCACGAGAATCACTGTTTAGTTTCGGACAAATTTTATATTATATTTCTAAATAAATCTGTCATTAATACACATACTGTATATTTTTTTTATATATCAACAACAACCCTGCTAGCGATTTAACCTCACTGTTTATTTTATTTCCGTTCATAACTTAGTGTTTTGTGGGTAAGTTGTTCAGGAAATGTGAAGCGGACGCGCCAGGGTTATCAATATTTTGACGTTTCAGATTTTTTTTTCGACCATTTGCATTAAAATAAACACAATAACTATCGTGCCTCAGTTAGATCATACATTATAGTAGCATAAAAAAATATATTTTGTTTTCAAATTTAAATACTACGGGTACTTTATTTTTCCAGACAGCGCAAATTGAGCCTCTCAAGATTCACCCATATATCGTAATTTTTTATAGCATACTTTTTAGTTCACGTAAATTGTTTTTATATACTTTCTGGATACATTACATCGATGTTTTTTGACTTTCGACGTTCAGTAGGACCCTAAACATAGAATTTTTTATGAGTAGGACAGTCCAGTAAAACTATCTCGCTCTATCAAAGCGTGACCCTTGAAACATGCGGATTAACTTACTTAAACCTCTTTCTCTTTGTGCTTATTTTAATGCATGACTTCATAAAATGTCCTGAGAGACAAGTGTTAATGTCAATTGGAGTTAACCACTTCAGATTTAATTACAAGTCATGAGTTTGATTTTGTTTTCTTTTTGTGAAGACCACTTAATGCAGATTGCTTGAAATGTCTTGATAGATGACGAACTCTTGTAAGTGATTTATAACAAAGGTTAGAAATGTTAAATAACGAAAAACGACTTTGTTTCACACGTTTTAATTACCTGATGCACAGCTAAAAACGGTACAGCGTCAAGCCGAAATAAAAAAAAAACTACATATTAAGAGACAGCACAGAATTTATTAAATTATTTACATAGCGACGGTAACAAGATATACGGTAAAAAAAAATGTGGGTATTTATTTTTGAAATGTACTGATTAAGACCTTTCATTAGATACGAAACTCGAGAAACAACATTATTTTGTATGTAACTTCCGTTATAATACATTTATTGCATACAAATGGCCTACGTCACCAGAACAATAATGACGAATCGATTGACATGTCATTTGTGAAAATTGTGAGAATTGTGGGAATTGTGTGTGTGTCATTGTAAGCGGTTCGGATGGTACGAAGAAACACACATAAATATATTGTATGTGGATACATACATACATACTTCAATAAGTACATCTTGGCTTTACCGTAGTCAGGTAAAAACAAAAAAAAAAACAGAAAAGGAAACTGAAGTCTCCTAACATTTTTAGAAGTAAAGGGGTAAGGGTATGTAGCTTAAACAGCTTTAAACATACATACTCAGCTAAAAACATTGCAATTAACAAAAATCTGTCCCCGCATAAACAAGCATTAATTTGAAATCAATGTCAATTCAATCCATTCCAATTAAATTAATTCCAGCTCATTAAAAACCGTTATGAAAAGGTTAATTTGTTTTGTCATACTTGTTCATAAGAGGTCAGGGCCGGTGCATTGTATTTGAACGTTGAACCTTTAAAATAAACCTACTATACTATGTGTTATGTGTTAATGTATTTTTTTACTTTCGATTTGTTAACCTACACTAGCGTAGGTTTTATAACAATAATTCTGATATATTTGCATATTTACTTAAAGAACAGAAATTCGTCCCTATCCGCGAGATGACGCCTTTTCCTTGTTAAAACTGTTCTTTAGTGTGCGTTTCAAAAATGTTTCTCCTAAATGTGCCTTCGTAGAGTCTGTACGGAAAGAGAACCGTCGTAGGATTTGAGGGCGCAGTTGTGTTTAATATCCGTATTTGTTATGTTGACAACACTGTTGTGTCAATATAGTGCGAATATAAAGTTCTTGATATTTTGAGACTATGACGGCTATTGGATGCTAATGGATAAATTATATTTTTATATATTATTTACATTACATGTAATGGCTGTAAATGAAAATATATTTTTATATGTTTTCAGATGCTATCTTCATCGTTAGCCTTTAGGTTAGGTAGGCATAAAAAATAAATTTAAAACAATAATATATTTATTAATTTATTGATCAGAACCGTAATCACAGTCTTATTCTAAATATTCAATGCCGGACATGTCTGAACTATCATCGGATAGACTATAGAGATCCAAAGAATTTTCTTCTTCTGAACTTGATTTGCTCAAATCTGTTACAGTTATTTATAATAAATTCTTGCACCACACGCCGTTATTTGAGAAACCTTCTTTTTATTTTAGATACTGTATCTTTACTCAAACCTGAAAAAAATAGGGCAAGTTTATCTAAACGCATAATAAATTAAAAGTATCAACACTCTTTATACCTTCTATCAAAAACTTTGATTGAAACAAAATAAACAAATATTTTTATATATTTATGCGAATTCTTTTTAATTTATACATAATATAAAATGTCGGGGTCTGGGGGTTACCTAGGAAATCTAAAACATTTAAAATAACTTTCTACATACCGCACATCGCCGCCACACGTTCCATGACTTTGTTTAAGTCGATAATTGTGTTTGGCCGCTTTTTCTTTTTGGCAAAACATATAATAATATTAAATATTATTTCCCTTGTGGGACTGGGTAAAGGATTTCCCCTTTTTGAAATGATTTAAAATAAAAATCACGTTAAAACAACACGGTAAACAAAGATGACGTAAAGTTTGTCATTTGACAGATGGGTGTTGGGTTGTCATATAAAAAAGATTTTGTTAGTTTGATTTTACGCCACGACGGTTCTCTTTCCGCACAGACTCTAAACTGTAATATGTATAGATATGATAGTTATACAAGCCGTGTACGCTTTCCGGAAGCAGTGTGGTTTCCGACAGAGTAGAATAAGGCCACTCCAAGTCCTCGCATGGATGTCTTAGAAGGCAACTTAGGAAACACAAACTAAACAAAGCTTATAAACATCAATGAGACCTTTCCAACCCGTCTGGCCAGCGAGGAGAGTGTAGGCCAAGTCCTCTGGCTGCTTTGTCCAAATATGGCTCTGGTAGTACAGAGAGGGTCGTGCTCCTGCAGTGGAGACCTAATGATGACGATGATGGTAGTTAAATGGTTTTTATAAACAGTTTTTTTCTTATTAATTTATTCATGTCAATCAAAAGTTCAGTAACACATTATCGGCTAGAATTTCCTATCAAGTAAACAACAAGTACAAGCGTAAGGAGACCCCACCCCCTATTATGCTATGAATTTAATAATGCTTGACAACTGCTAGACAATTATGACGGAGACAATTTTGCTCAAAATATATCAAGCCTTACAGCGCTGGAAAAGCTCAAAGAAAATACAGGCGCATATTGTGATTAAGATCGGATGTTCTAGTATATCTTTAACCGACTACCAAAAAAGGAGGAGGTTATCAATTCGTCGCGTTCTTTTTTAGTGTTTCGTACCCAAAGGGTAAAAACGGGACCTATTACTAAGACTTCGCTATCTGTCCGTCTGTCACCAGGCTGTATCTCAAGAACCGCGATAGCTAGACAGTTGGAATTTTTACAAATTATGTATTTCTGTTGCCTATAGAAATTTAGGTGGTCCCATAGAAATTTTATTGAAAAAGGTTGGGTATTTGAGAGTAAAGTCGGTTAAAATCGAGAAGAAAGAAGTGCTAGCCAGCTTTTTATCGACAGACAAGCTCAAGATACAATGCTTGGTACTATTGGTAAGTTACAAAGTGATTAAATTCCGGTCATGCAAGAAGTAAACCCGGCTTACGCAACTTGAAGATTAACTGGGAATGTTCTCGAAACTCCTAACTAACCACTATTAGTGGCTTAGTTAGTCTCGGGGCTTAAGTAGTACAGAATAGCGAACTAGCAGTAGAGTTTTATTTATTTAGTTCTAATCTAAAATGTTTCATAGTTTATTCTTATTGCAGTACAGAATAGCAAAATACCAGTAGAGTTTTATTTATTCAGCTCTAATTTCATATGTTGTATTTCAAATAGTTTATTCTTATTTATTTATTACAAGCTAAACAAAGGTTATAAACGTCTCCAACCCATCTGGCCAGCGAGGAGTGTAGGCCAAAGTCCTCTGGCTGCTCTTTGCAAGTATGGCTCTGGTGGTACAGAGAGGGTCGTGCTCCTGCAGTGGAGAAAAAAAGACCTGATGATGGTTTATTTATTTTATTGGTTCATGTACACTTGAAAAATCACATCACACTAATTTATAAAGGTGAAAGTTTGTGAGTGTATATGTGTATGTTTGTTATTTCTTCACGCGTAAACGGTCGGACCAATTTTGGTAAAATCTGGTATGCAGGAAGCTGACACCCTTGATTAACACTAGGCTACTTTAAGCGCGGGTAAAACCGCGGGGGGCTGCTAGTTTACAAATAAATCCTTATAAAAGTAAACATAGTACGCAGGTGATACTTATGTCTAAAGAAATATTTTTCAGTAGACCGGCGAGAGTAAATGGGACGAAAGAGGTAATTGGCGTGTAAAAAACAAAAATAAATACCTGTACAAGATACATAAAATTTAAAAAAACATTTCTGCATAAACGTTCGTAATTAAATAAGTAATTCTTATATATTTATATGGGAAAACATACTTACTTTTATGTAGATATTTATATTTAGTTTACTTATTCACGCCAGCCACACATACTTCGCTTGGTCCAATGGTTGACCGCGGGAGAGAACGCCACTTGTATGTTTTTTTAACTGTGCATTAAAGTTTAAATAAAATAAAATAAATAAATCTTCCTATTCTAATCGTGAACTATTTTTTTTACTTTATTTTATTCCATTTTCGTATTATCAACAATACACAAGGCAAAATGGCATCGATTCGATATGTTATAGAAGGTATTTTTCGTAAATATAACTGGAATCAGTTCACTACTGGCAGACATACAAAAATACGAGACCTTGATGAAAAAATTGCTTCTTGCAAAAAAGGATGAATTCGGCAAAGGGCGTAATGTTTTATGTGATGTGACGGAAGTGTAACCCTCAGCGGGTACATGAACACTTTTTATTTAATAACCGGAAAATGCTTATAGCGCGAGGAAAATGCTCGTGGGTTAAAGATATTACAATTATTTATTTATTTTAAAATCAATTCATTAAATAATTACCTACATATGTAGATTGCCGTAAACTTAGACAAAAATACTTCTTCGATGTACGTTTGGAAGCTTGGAAAATATTTTTTTAAAACGCAACTTAGTAAACTACTAGTATTTATTTAAACAAAACAAGAGGTATATTTTTAGAATTAAAAAAAATTTATAACTCACCAGTAACGTTTTCTACAGAAACAGCTACAATGCAATGGATATGCCACTACACTATTATGCCACTTGCATACAAATCACTAACATTATTTCGGCAACTCAACACAATCACAAACAATTCAACGTTTTTTTTTAATCTTCAAAAACCAACCAGCTCCATTCCAAACACATCACACCAAAAAGTTTTTAGTTTATCTTTTTAATTTTGAACTCGGAACGCGGGAGATTTACGCGCACGTCATTCGCAACCGCTCTTGGAAACCGACGGACTGAAACTGAAGCGAGCGTCGGATTCTGAATTCTGAAAGTTTGTGGGCGCCTGTACTGTGCAACAAGTATATACTCATTTGTATTGTAAGCTTGATGATAACGAATTGTGGCTTTTGCCTCGCTTTTATGTTTGCTTTAGAAACAAAACACGAATATGTTCCTCGCTATAAAGATTGCAAATTAGATACACGTAGAGTTTTTTATACCATATGTAGATATTTACGTTGTTTATCGCTTATGCCTCTTATTTAGGATTTTATGCCTGGATTTTCACACGGATTAAAAATATTGCTGTAGGTAAGTTTATTTTTAGAAATTTTTTAACGAAATCAACCCACATATAAAAGAAAGTGTGACCGCGTTACAAAAATACTTAAATATTTGCAGGTACCTAAACTAAAACTATCTTAAATGAAATTTAATTGATCATAAAACCAAATATTTTAAAAGGAAGACTAACCACAAGTCTGCTACAGTTTGTACGACCACAAATGTCATTTGCAGCCGTATGATAGTGTCATCGTGTCTTTTAACCCCTATATGTAAAAGTGCATTAAAAAAACTGAAATGGGGGTGGGTAGAAATAAGTTAGATATCTACTCGTATATATCTATATACCTATAATTTGACCATTAAAAAATGTTTGTACATTGAATATATTTCCAAAAAAAATTTGGGGCGTTGGAGACATCGTAATAGAGAAGAAAATGTCTGTCTGTTTGTCTATTCGTACACGCTAATCTGTGTTAGTAATACTAGACGGATTGGAATGAATTTTTTTTGTTACATAGTTGTTAAGCCTGTACATACAACATATAGGGTATCATTGATTTTGGAAAATGGAACACCTTATACAGAACCACAATAGTCCAGCTAAACTATAAGAAATATAAAAATGACGCCTTAGCAAAAGTTGTTCAGCCTGATGAGCATTTTCCAGAGTCATAAAGTCAACACAAACGAAGTCGCGGGCTTCGGCTAGCAACTAAAAGGCAAAACAAAATATAAGGATTTTTTTATAAAAAAGAGGGCTTTTTTATTTGTAATTAGCTTTGATTAAAGGCAGTAAAAACGTCGTAGTTGTGGCGTTTTATAAGTAAAAAGTAACTGGGGAGTGTTCCATAGATAGAACCACCTCCGCAGTAAGTTGTCCTATGTACTTATGAGTACAAAGGACAAATTTTCTCTTTATATGCTTAAGTTCTGTTGATAGTACTTATATTATTCAATTTGTGGTTTTATTTTTGACGACCTCCGTGGCGTAATGATCACCATGCTAGTCCGCCACCCAGAGGTCCCGGGTTCGATTCCCGGTCAGGGCAAGTTGGAAAATGACCTTTTTCAAATTGTCCTGGGTCTTTTTTATCTATATATGTATTTGTTATAAAATATAGTATCGTTGAGTTAGTATCCCATAACACAAGTCTCGAACTTACTTTGGGGCTAGCTCAATCAGTGTAATTTGTCCCTATATATTTATTTACGTCAGTTAGAACTTAAGGAATTAAGACATTACTTTCTAACTTAAACTAAGGGAGTTGACATACAGAGCCGATCCCAAATAGGGAAAAGGCGAGGAAAGAAGAAGAACTAAAAGAATTAAGACGTGAATTTGCAACACTTGTTTGCAACATTTTAAATTAAAAACCCACGACTAAGACGTTTTTATTACCTTAAATCATAGCAAATAACAAATAAAAAAATACTTTTCTGATCAAAATACTTTATAGAATCAATCGGGTTCCGTAGTTTAACCACTTATCTTAAAGCTAGCGACATTTCAGATCTCCGCTAAAAGCTCTTTAGCTCTTGAGTCTTGTTCTGCAGTTTCTTATTTTCTTGAGCAACTGCAATATTTATAAAAATTTAATTAAATTAAGCCACTCTTACAAAACTTAATTTACATTTAAGTTAGTTTAAATTGAAATAGCAATTGATTTTTAAATTACACTTTCCTATGTAATTACATTATATTTACGTAAAGTAACCTTGTCAAATCACACCAATATTCGTGTGTACATTTTATTATTATTATAACAATATTTATCGCGTTGAGTCATTGAGAATATTTGTTTTTCAATATACAGCTACCAAACAGAAACGGGTATCTAAACAAAGGGATTTTCGGTCCTTTTCGTTAAAAATATTGCGTAGTTTTTAATCTTTTGCGCACGTTGAAGTCCGAAGGACATGGCACAATACGGAGCAATCAATCTTCGTGTCGGATTTAGACCAAATGACCCGAAAGCATCAGTTACCTTCACTGTAAACGCAGCGCGTAGTTGACAAGGGTCTCTGCATATTCACAGGGGAATTTACCACATTTGTGCGACAATTCGTTCCCGGCAGACTATGACCAATGTAACATTTGATAGACACTACTATTGCTTGACATCAAGTTTGATCGACTAATGTTTGACCGATGTGACAACATAGTTGAATAAAAAAATGTTTGAACGACGCAACTTGTGATTGCTCTATGGTTTGATATTTCGGTGAGTAACCAGAAAAACTCTAGCATGAAGTATTCTCGTTGAGACGAATAAATGAAAAACAATTCATTAAAAAAAGCAAAATCAATTCATTAAAAACTATTTTTGCAGCTTTATGCTTTTGTTATAAACAACAAATATGACACTCGTGTTGGTCAGTTACATACACCATTATGGCTATCTTCTGGCTTTATCTTTATACCCTGAATTATCTAAGACCATAATAGTAGTTAAGACAAATCCCTGACAACCTGACAAACACTGAGAAAAATAAATAGCTTTACCAGTTTTGCTACTTGTGATTTGGTCAGTAGATACTAAACTACAAAACACATTTTAACTACTAGTAGCCCTGAGTTCAGCAGTCACTCGATTTTGGTGACGTAGAGTAAAAATGTTTGCTACTAGCGACGATTTTTTTTTCTCTTGTATTTGTAAAATTATTCTTTGGGGTCAATAAATTCGTCACCATGCATCCCTCTTCTCTCTCATCAGTATCGTAAGAGACAAAAGTAAAGTAAGAGAGAACGGGTAGTAACAAAGATTTTATGCCGCAAAAATATAACAAACCTCTTTTTGTGTCGAAGGTTTAAAAGGCCGTAAAGACTGTACCTAGAACTGTAGTCTGTAAGTATGAGAAGGCCTCAATTACAGGATGTTTTTATTTATGATGGACTATAACTCCCACCTGCGATTTTTCACACGTTTTGGGTAAATCCGGGGTTTCAATGGCGAATGGTGCGGAAGGGTTTATTTTGTATAATGTTTTGGTGTCATAAAAAATATACTGTTTAGAATATATTCTGAAAAAATCAGGACAAACATATAGGGAAACCTGAATATATGTACATTTATGAATGTGGAACTTTTACATTTTACGACATGTCATATAAACGTGCGAATAGGGAGGGGACGCATTTTTGAAATCACTTGTCACAATGCGAATACTTCGCGCGAGCGTTTCCAAACGGGCGCATTTTTGCATCGGCCGAATGTGAAGGATTTGCAACTTGTAGATAATTTCACGCTGCTGTTTTATTCATGGTAAGATTTTTAGAAAACTATAGACATATTTTTGAAATTTTCTGCATAAATCAATATTGTTTTTTCGCTGACACGACGCAACGGTTTCAAAAATACTACCAAATGGTATTTTACAGAAACGGTTAGTTGGAAATTACACGTTTTGTATTTTGGTGAGTCCCTCAATGAAAAATTGCACTCCAGCTATGCTTTAGTTACAGAGGATACAAATGTGTTTTTATTTTCTTTTAGGCCAGTGGTTCCCAAACTTATTTTGTCTACTGCCCACTTTGAGAATAAATATTTTTTTAGCGCCCCCATTTTTCACCTATTTAAAACCAGCCAACTGATACAGGAATGCACAATTCGGGTTATTTAACAAAAACTTGTTAAAACATGATAGATATCTACGAGTACTAATAACTATTAAAATGCGAAAGTGTGTCTGTTGCCTTTTTATTTGTTTGTTTGTGTCTACTTTCATTACGAAACGGAGCGACAGATTGACATGATTTTCATTTTTTCTATATTCAATAAAATAGGACAGATATATGAACTACGCGGAGAGAAATATAGAACCGAGTTTGAGCAATCTTTTAATTCATATTAGTTGATGTTCACAAGTTGTTGAGAGTCGAGAGCTCTTGCAGTCGTTGTTTAAGAGGCCTCCTAGCTAAATAAAGCTCCTAGCAAAAAAAAAAATTTTCTTTCTGGGTCTCTTACCGCCCCCCTTGAGACCTGCAGCGCCCACAAGGGGGCGTTATCGCCCACTTTGGGAAAAACTGTTTTAGGCGCTATTCATTTATTACATTTTTGACACCCTTCCCATTATGTAAGAAAAATAAGATTCGACCTCTCCGTTGTTTGATATATAGGTATTAAGTAAAAATTTTAACAAAAAAAATAACTTCATGTTGAGTTGGGTGGTTAGTTTTTAAAGGAACAATTTTTGTAAAAAATTAACTTTGTTTTTAATTTTAACTTAACATCTTTTTTTTCTTTATTAGTATTCAGACTGAATCTATTATGACGTGTAACAATCACAGAAATAACATTAACTTTGTTGTATTTAACCCATTTGAATGAACCAACCAGATATGTTTTAGTGCCTTTTTAAATGTGAATACGTATTTCATTGCTTATTTCACTAGCGATTATTTGAGTTCTTGTTATTTTGCTTTTATACAGCCATAGGCGTTTTGCTTACACATGTAATTATATACATCGTACGTGCCATAAATACATAAATTAAAATCTAAGTATCGATATAAATATTCTTGCGTCACTTGATTCTATCGATAAAATGATTAAAATGCCACTGTATTAATTACTGTAAATACCTAGAAAGGAGCGTTCGGATAATTACGAATAGTTTTTAGAAGAGTGAACATAATGTTAGTATTTTGATCGGCAAACAAAACTAAACCAAAAATTATATTAAGAGGATACTTACATAAATTTTTTGAGGTCCAATGCTTTTCTTAGCATTCTGGCGAAAAACGGCCTGCACTTTTAGAGAACTGCTAAGTAAAGCTTAAAGTTCGAACCGTAAACATTTCAAAGGGTTACCTGAGATTCCAGTTCGATCCCCGGCCAGAGCAAGTTAGAAAATGGACTTTTTTCAAATTGTCCTTGGTCTTCTCTCTATATATGTATTTGTTATAAAACATAGTGTCGTCGAGTTAGTATTTTATGACACAAGTCTTGGACCTAGCTCAATCTGTCCCTATATATTTATTTATTTATCTAGAGCCGCATGTGACAAAATTTTAAATGATATCTCCGTTTTGTTTCAAATAATTTATTTCAAAAATGGTGCAGTCCTGAAACCCTTAAAATTAATGTATGGTTTAATATAATTTGCATAAAAAAAGCTGCTCAGCTCTGATCCCCTGCAAATTAAATTAAGATAGACAAATAGGTGACTACGAAAGTCAATGTAACTTCGGCAGAGTACTTTGTCTGACCATCTTTATCACCGGATTAACTACTTAATTTTACCCGGGAGAGAGCTAGTTATAAGTTTATCTATTGATCCGAAAGTTTTGCTAGGAAACCACAACTTATGTGGTGGCATTTTCAATTCAATATGTAATGCGATATACCAAGAAAGGCTCATTCGGGTAGTTACGAATGATTTTTAAAGAGTGAACATAATGTTGGTATTTTGATCGGCAAACCAAAAACTGGACCAAAAATTACATATGATTTTTTATGGATATTCTTTTCTTAGCATTTTAGCGAAAAACAGCAACTTTTAGAAAAATTATAAGATAAAGCTTCAATTTCTCACTTTAAACTGTAAACTGTAGTTCATAAGATAATTTGAAGGGTTATTTAGAGCCGCATGAGACTAAATTTTAAATGATATCTCCGTTTCGTTTCAAATAATTTATTTCAATAATGGGGCAGTCCTGAAACCCTAAAAAATATTATATATGGTTTAATATAATTTGCACAAAAAAGCTGCTCAGCTCTGATCCCCTGCAAATTGAATTAAGACAAATAGGTGACTACGAAAGTCAATGTAACTTCGGCAGAATACTTTGTCTGACCATCTTTATCACCGGATTAACTACTTAAGTTTTACCCGGGAGAGAGCTAGTTATAAGTTTATCTATTGATCCGAAAGTTTTGCTAGGAAACCACTACTTCTGTGGTGGCATTTTTAATTCAATATGTAATTCGATATACCCAGAAAGGCGCATTCGGGTAGTTACGAATGGTTTTTAAAGAGTGAACATAATGTTGGTATATTGGCAAAGACAACATTTTTAATGGTATCTCCGTTTCGTTTCAAATAATTTATTTCAATAATGGGGCAGTCCTGACCCCCAAAAAGTTATTGTATGGTTTAATATAATTTGCACAAAAAAGCTGCCCAGCTCTGATCCCCTGCAAATTGAATTGAGACAAATAGGTGACTACGAAAGTCAATGTAACTTCGGCAGAGTACTTTGTCTGACCACCTTTATCACCGGATTAACTACTTAAGTTTTACCCGGGAGAGAGCTAGTTATAACTTTATCTATTGATCCGAAAGTGATGCTAGGAAACCACAACTTCTGTGGTGGCATTTTCTATTCAATATGTAATTCGATATACCCTGAAAGGCGCATTCGGGTAGTTACGAATGGTTTTTAAAGAGTGAACATAATGTTGGTATTTTGATCGGCAAACCAAAACTGATATATGGGGATACATGATTTTTTATGGATCTAATGCTTTTCTTAGCATTTTAGCGAAAAACAGCAACTTTTGGAAAAATTATAAGCTAAAGCTTCAATTTCTTACTTCAAACTGTAAACAGTAGTTCATAAGATAATGTGAAGGGTTATCTAGAGCCGCATGTGACAAAATTTTAAATGATATCTGCGTTTTGTTTCAAATAATTTATTTCAATAATGTAGCAGTCCTGAACCCCTAAAAAGTTTTTGTATGGTTTAATAAAATTTGCACAAAAAAAGCTGCTCAGCTCTGATCCCTTGCAAATTGAATTAAGACGGACAAATAGGTGACTACGAAAGTCAATGTAACTTTGGCAGAGTACTTTGTCTGACCATCTTTATCACCGGATTAACTACTTAAGTTTTACCCGGGAGAGAGCTAGTTATAAGTTTATCTATTAATCCGAAAGTTTTGCTAGGAAACCACTACTTCTGTGGTGGCATTTTCAATTCAATATGTAATTCGATATACCCAGAAAGGCTCATTCGGGTAGTTACGAATGGTTTTTAAAGAGTGAACATAATGTTAGTATATTGGCAAACCAAAACTGATATATGGAGATACATGATTTTTTATGGATCTAATGCTTTTTTTGCATTTTAGCGAAAAAGAGCCACTTTTGGAAAAATTATAAGCTAAAGCTTCAATTTCTCACTTTAAACTGTAAACAGTAGTTCATAAGGTAATTTGAAGGGTTATCTAGAGCCGCATGAGACAAAATTTTTAATGGTATCTCCGTTTCGTTTCAAATAATTTATTTCAATAATGGGGCAGTCCTGAACCCCTAAAAATTAATGTATGGTTTAATATAATTTGCACAAAAAAGCTGCTCAGCTCTGATCCTCTGCAAATTGAATTAAGACAAATAGGTGACTACGAAAGTCAATGTTACTTCGGCAGAGTACTTTGTCTGACAATCTTTATCACCGGATTAACTACTTAAGTTTTACCCCGGAGAGAACTAGTTACTATAATTTTATCTATTGATCCGAAAGTTTTGCTAGGAAACCACAACTTCTGTGGTGGCATTTTCAATTCAATATGTCATTCTATATACCCAGAAAGGCGCATTCGGGTAGTTACGAATGGTTTTTAAAGAGTGAACATAATGTTGGTATTTTGATCGGCAAACCAAAACTGATATAAGGGGATACATGATTTTTTATGGATCTAATGCTTTTCTTTGCATTTTAGCGAAAAAGAGCCACTTTTGGAAAAATTATAAGATAAAGCTTCAATTTCTCACTTTAAACTGTAAACAGTAGTTCATAACGTAATTTGAAGGGTTATCTAGAGCCGCATGAGACAAAATTTTTAATGGTATCTCCGTTTCGTTTCAAATAATTTATTTCAATAATGGGGCAGTCCTGAACCCCTAAAAATTAATGTATGGTTTAATATAATTTGCACAAAAAAGCTGCTCAGCTCTGATCCTCTGCAAATTGAATTAAGACAAATAGGTGACTACGAAAGTCAATGTAACTTCGGCAGAGTACTTTGTCTGACCATCTTTATCACCGGATTAACTACTTAAGTTTCACCCGGGAGAGAGCTAGTTATAAGTTTATCTATTGATCCGAAAGTTTTGCTAGGAAACCACTACTTTTGTGGTGCCAATTTTCAAAAGCGGGGTCACTAAACGAACGATTTTTTGTTTAAAGATTCAAATGTTTTAAGTATTATTTATATTCCGTGTAGTGTATATTAAAATTTAGTTTATTTTTAAAAGAAGCAAATAAAATACAAACCGGCTAATTATTTTCAATTAGGTTTCACAATCACTTCTTTTGGTGGACGATATTTCCGTTTCAAAATCATCATCATTATTTCCACCGCATAACGACCACTGCTGGACATAGGCCAAGGATTTGCAAAAAGACCGATCTAGAGATGCCTGTATTTCTGCTTCATCATCATCATCATCATTTCAGCCGCATAACGTCCACTGATTGACCTCTCCCAAGGATTTTTAAAAATGACCGATCTAGAGAAGCCTGCATTACATTTCTGCTTACCTTTATTCTATTCTTACTGCCCAAGGCGATGTTTACTTAGGCCCTTGAAGGTCCATCTGTCGGAAGTTGTTGCACCCTTATTACTAACCATTTGCGCGTATGTACCCTATTATGCCTTGAGTGGTGCCCATTAAGCAAAGCTAAGGAGTTTACTCCTCGGTAACGTTGCCTACTTGCAGAATAGTGTTTCTAAAAATTCTGATACAGTATCAAATTAGCCTTTTTCAAATTGTCCCGGGTCTTGGGTTATTTATAAATGAATCCTACTAATATTATAAATGCGAAAGTGATTTAGTAGATATGTTTGTTTGTTACCACTTCAACTACTGAACCTATTTAGATGAAATTTGATATGGATATAGTTTGATACCCAGGAAAGGACAAAGGATAGTTTTTATCCCGAAATTAATGCGAAATTTTATTATGCGCTGTATTTTCGATAAAAGAAAAAAGACATACTTTTTTTATAATCTATGTAATAAGCCAAAAAAATTTTTTTTTATCCACATTACTATTCTGTCTGCCTTGATTAATAACTTAACACAAAATACAAAAAAAATTGTTGATGCTCTTTCGCTGTCATGTCTTGCTATTTTCCCATTTGTTTATATTTATTTTATAGTATACAATTTACAACAACATACAAGCCGTGAGGTTCCCGGCAGAGTAGAATAGGACCACTCCAAGTCTTCCCGTGGATGTCGTAAAAGGTGACTCAGGAAATAAAAGTTAAACAAAGCTTATTAACATCAATGAGACCTCTCCAACCCTGGCCAGCGAGGAGAGTGTAGGCCAAGTCCTCTGGCTGCTGTGGCCAAGTATGGTAGTACAGAGAGGGTCGTGCTCCTGCAGTGGACACTAAAAAGACCTGATGATGATGATAATGATACAATATACTTAATGGTATTGACAAAACCTATTAAATTTTTGTATTAAAAACAAAAAATCTTTTATATCTATTATACATCAAACACTGTACTACAATTTGTTACTGAAAATCTAAAACTCAAAACAATAACGAATAAGAGCTTCAAAATAGCTTATGGCAAACAACACTGAAATATTCATGGAAACTAATTACCTGTAAAAAATTGTACCGTCATTAAACATTTTATAAAGAAGATGAGGCTCATTTTTAAGGGCAAAGCTGCGGAGCCCATCAGCCCTTTTGGGGGTGAGGTGGCGGAAAGGGTGCCTTTTGTGTATGCCCTTTGAACGCTGTTGTAGCTGTCTGTACATACTTTAATACGTTGATATGTATGTTTTCTTTAGAGAATGGTATTTATAAAATATTGTTTACCAGACTACAGCGAAGCTGATCTTCGATCTGAATCTTAGCAGTCTATGTGTGTATGTGGGTATGCATGTCTGTTCCAATCGCTTGTCCAATTTCCACAAATCATTTATGTCAATCGATTCGTCATTTTTGTCCGGGTGACATAGACTACAATTTGTGTGCATACAATTTATATAACTAAAGACATATAGTATCGTTACATAAAATTGAGAGTTAGAAAAACTTTTTTTAGTTTCATAGGGCATGAAATTAAAGGTCTTGATAAGCAAATTAAAAAAATATACAGACTGTTAGCCGTATAGGGCTTCAGTATTCGGGTACTAATTTTTAAACGGATATCTTGTTGATATGTTAACAAGATATACCTACATAGTTTCATAAACCAAAACCTGACTACAGAAAATTAATTTTTCGAGGTCCAGTGCTCCTCCTATTTGAAATAAATTATTTGAAAGGAAACGGAGACATCATACACACATTCATTCTAACATACATACATAGCGACGAAACACAACTCTCCTTTTGGCTTCGCCGCAGTCAGGTAAATAAGGTTTTCAAAAATATGGAACACCAAATGGCAGCACATTGAAGGCAGGTTCAATAAGCTGCTGTTTATACATAAAAGAACCTGTCAACTGATTGTCCAATGACAACATTCGATTGGACCTGACGTCATTGTGCTCATCTGGTGGTTAAAAACCCACATTAGCTTAAGAATTAAGAAGACTTTACAAATGATTCCACAAACGAAAAGAAATCTGCATCAAAATCGGACCATCGTTTAGGCACTGCGATGCCGCAGAGAGACACAGATACACAGACACGTCAAACATTAACACCTCTGTTTTTCGTCTGAGGTTAAAAACAAAAAAGCAATAGGGTAATACACGCTGACTTTTCATTGATTTTGGAAAAGAAAATGGCGTATTGTGAAATTCCTCTATCTGTATCCATCCAAATTTGTGTATGACAAGATAAAAAAGTTGCGAAAATGATTTTCGATCGAGACCACGTATTTACGCTCGTCCAAAACTGCCGCGTAACCACGGCGGTACTACTAATTGATCTCACGATTTTATTTTCGAGTTTTAGTCAACTTTTTCAAAAAATTTGGTTCCAAATATTCATTTTTTCTAGCTAGCTAGGTTTTAATAACGACTCATAAAAAAGTGCAAAACCAATGAAAAATCGCCGTGTATTGAACCTGAACAATGCTGAAAACACTTACTTAAAAGTTCTGTCACTTGTTGTATACTCAACACACATTAGGAACAGAGTAAATTGTCTCATCCGTCATCACATGTCACTTCTTGGGAGTCATTAGTTAATGGAGGCATCTTTCTTGTCAATCTTGTGTTGACAAAGTGGTGAAGCAAGTCATAAGACGGAGCTTCTAACACGTTCCATTATCTAGCCCTGTTTTTAGGCTTTCGTACCCAAAGGGTAAAATATCTTATCTTTAGATCTTTTAAGTCTCCACTGCAGGAGCCCGACCCTCTCTACAGAGAGGGTCGGGCTCCTGCAGTGGAGACTCTGGTAGTACAACCAGAGCCATACTTGGCTAGAGCAGCCAGGGGATTTGGCCTACACTCTTCTCGCATGCCAGGCGGGTTGGAGAGGTCTGTTTGATGTTTATAAGCTTTGTTTAGCTAGTATTTATTTCCTAAGTCACCTTCTACGACATCCACGGAAAGAATATAGGTATTATATAGGTAATTTTAAAGAAATTGCAACTATCTAAGGTAATAACTGGTTTCCTACGGTAAAATTATGAACTGGAAAGAAAATATAACGATTCAGAAGTTTCCCATACTAGTGGTCAAAAATTATATAACGCACTATATTCAAATTCATATTTTTACCGTCGGAAACCAGTTATTAACCTAGATAATTGCAATATTTGAAATCATCTAGGGTTTGAAATTACAAAATTTTGCCGAAATCGGGCATGTCAATTCGAAATAAAACTTAGACTACGTCTGTATGGAAAATTGTATTTAGGTCTAGGGTAAGGGGACTCTTAATTCAAAAAGTGTGGCAAATATCCAGCTTTTACCTTACTTATGGGTATACCATAAATGGATGCATGGATATATCATCAAAAAACATTCATCTTCAAGACTTATTAGAGCTTTCAAAACCTTACCCCCATATTCATTAAAATTTGAAACGTTTGCTTAATTAACCCTCTTCTTAATATTTGACATTGAAAGAACGAAAGTTTAACGAAATTTTAACTATAATAGGTTTTGCAAACGTTTGTAATTTTTATGAATAAAGAAGTAAGAGCATAATATACAAGGTGATTTTTTATTGGTTTTGGAGCCAAATGCCACTTCATAAGGATTGTTAGTAAGACTAATTAGCTAGTCAAAATAAAAATTCAGTAACAAAATTTTTTGACTAAAACTCGAAAGTAAAATCGTGAGATCACTTAGTAGTACCGCCTCCGGCCGGCCAGTGAAGTTCATCGAACTCACGCGGCTGTTTTGGACGGGCGTAACTACGTGGTCTCGATCGAAAATCATTTTCGGATCTTTTTTATCTTATGTCACACACAAATTTGGATTACGTATATGGATAGAGGAAATAATTTACTATACGAATTTTTTTTCCAAATCCAATGAAAATTCAGCGTGTATAGGTATTTAAAAGCCAAGTCTAAATTGCCTATAAGAGAGAGAAAGAATTATTCATTGTAATGAATAATCAAACAGTATATACAAATCGATTCGGGGAACACCGAACTCCGAACTAATGTAGATTCTACGAGAATCGGTAACGAAATTACTACAATATTAGCAAGTTTCACTACTCTGAATTTGGGAGCACGGTAGTAGCGCTGTCGTCAAGTACCTATACTACGTTTGGTTAAATATTTAAATAAATGTAAACATCTTGACATGTATTTTTATTGAAATATACACTTCATAAATCAATACCTTAGCAATTTACATAGTAATTATGTCATTTGTAATTTATAACATAATGAATTTGTAATTTGCAAAGGTATTGATTTATAAAGTGTATATATTTCAATGAAAGACATGTCAAGATTGTTTACATTTAATTAAATACCTAACCAAACAGAGTATACAACAAATAGATACAGCCGTAACATAGGTACTTTAAATATTTTTGTTATGTTGCCGTGGCTATCTTTTAATCAATCAATCATTTTTGTCAAACATAGGTACAATGATAAGATGTTACAATATAATACAACTAGCTGGTGCCCGCGACTTCTTCTGCGCAGGATTATCACACAATATCTTTATAAGTTGTAGCCTATATGTTATTCCGATGTATAATCTATGTAATTGTAAAGTTTCATTAAGATCCATTTAATAGATTTTACGTAAAAGAGTATAACAACAACAAACATCCATCCATACTTACAAACTTTCGCGTTTATAATATTAGTAGGATAGTTCGCTTTGTCTTGCCATATTTAGCATACAAATATTTACAAATAATTAAAAATAGGTACAAACTTTACTTAAATGTCAAGGAAATTGGTTTATTAATAGTAATTGCCATTGCCTAGTTTTTATAGGGACAAATCACACAAATTGAGCTAGCCCCAAAGTAAGTTCGAGACTACTGTGATGGGATACTAAACTAATTCAACTATACTATATATTATAACAAATAATAGATAAACATCCAAGACCCAGGAAAATTTGAAAAAGGCCATTTTCCAAATTACCCTGACCGGGGATCGAACCTTGAATCCCTGGGTGGCGGACTAGTACGGTGACCACTACCTACGTCACGGAGATCGTCAATATTTTTTTTAATTCCACGGCAATATTGGCTTTTTGTGTGGATTGTATTCTGAAAAGTGTTTTATAATAGACTGCATTGGAAGTCTGGAGTTCTTTCTTCTTCCCTCTAGGAAAATTTTCCGCAATTAGGCCCGAATTTGGTTGGAGTTCCTTATCAAGTTTTGTTTTGAAAGACTTATTATTCGGTATGGAAAGGCCCTTTGAAGTTAGAATAATCTTCTAGGTATAATTACTTTACTTAATGTTATACGTGAGCTTTGTAGTCATTTAGTAAGTAAAGGTGAGAAATATAATTGAACTAAACAAATATAAAGGGACAAATTACACTGATTGAGCTAGCCCCGTCGTAAGTTCCAGACTGGTGTTATGGGATACTAACTCAACGATACTATATTTTGTAACCTTCTACCGTCGGTATTGCGATCAGTCGAAGTTTTAATAAGCTCCTATTTATAAATAAATAAAAAGTGTATTGATATACTTAAACGTGATCAGGGACTATTTAAAACGACATCGAACAGTGCCTACTTCAACAACAGTGCATAAACAGTGCTTTAAAATACTTACACAACGTAATTTGTGATTATAAATTGGTAAACACTGCTTCGGTCTATGGACGATTTACGCTGAACTCCTGGTCTCAGTAATTGACAGTCTACCTACTGCTAGAAGTGCGCCCAAGTGAATGCGAATTTTTAGTGTTCAAAGTTTTTTCTCTAGACCAAACTAGACTAAAATACTAGTTTCTGGATACTAGCGACATCTACTTCGCCTGCCGCACACTGACTCGCGCTGGCATCCTGGTTGAGCTGCTCTGCCTTGTAATGTTCGCGCGACGCAACTTTAATGCACTACTTTGTTGCCAGATGGCACTGTGATTATTGATCCGCCCTTCGCTTTACCCGTATTCATGATCTAATTTTATTTCTTCAGTTCTCATCTAGATGGCGCTATAAATATTTTTTTGATGCTTTTTCATCCGTGACCTGCTCTTACGCAGACATCTTCGAGAACAACCATTATTAGTTCCATAAATCGTCGCTAGGTGGCGTGAATTTTCTCATGAGATTTTAGCAGGCAATCTTTGTAATTTCAAGCTGCTTGGCGCGGTGCTATTTGTTAATACCATGTTGACTTCTGCGTAATTGTAAAGATGGCGCTACTTGGTCATTAAAATATATTATTTTTTGAAGTATTATTATTTTTCCTGTTTTCCTTCACTGCATTGCAAAATGATTTGTTCAGCCTGTGGGAAGTCCATCAATGACGAAGAAACGCTAAAATGCTCTGGGTGTAAGCTGCTGTACCATTGCAATTGTCTAGGAATTAAAAATGAACAATTCCGCACACTTACTACTGAATTCAGATCTTCCTGGATGTGTCCAGCTTGCAGTAACGTCACTAGACGTGCTAACAACCAAAATACCCCAGTACGTCAAACCCAGATTCCAGTCATGGACGAATCAATGAATGTGTCTTTTGATATTTCTGATCATAGTAATAGGTGCATATCTATGGGATGTACTGATTTATCACCCCTTATGCAACAAGCTTCTTCGTCGAATTCTCAGTTGGTTACTATGGACAAAATCAGCACCCTGTTGGATAAAAAACTAAACGACTCATTGTCTAGTTTTATGTCTAATTTTCGATGCGCACTTCAGGAGGACATTAAAGTGATGGTACGATCTGAGGTTCACTCTATGGCACAGGAACTTAAGCAGGATTTTACTTCATCTACAGACTTCATATGTTCAGAGCAAGTTTCTTTGAAAACACAAATAGCCGAAAAAGACAAAACGATAAAAGCATTACAGTCAGACTGCTCCCGATTACAGGGTGATCTAAATAGCTTAAACGGAAGGCTGAAAGCTATCGAAAAGTCCTCCCGTAACCTAAATATAGAAATTCAAGCCGTTCCTGAAGCAAAGTCAGAGAATGTAATCGCTTTATTTAAAAAGCTGTGTGACACTGTGAGCTTTCCAATTGACGAAAATAACATTCAGGCTTGCCGCAGAGTGGCGAAGATGGACAAGAAGTCGAGTCGACCGAGGAATATTTTGGTGACATTGACCACTCCACGTCTGCGGGATTCACTTCTGTCGGCAGTTCACAGATATAATAAAAGCCACCGCAATGACCTACTCAGCTCCTCACACTTGGGAATCTCTGGTGATAACTTGAGAGTCTATGTCACGGAACATTTGGATCCAGATTGTAAAGCACTGCATGCCGCCGCTAGGAAATTTGCTAAGGAGAATGGATACAAATATGTCTGGGTGAAGTACGGGCGTATCTATGTTCGTAAGGACGACAGTGCTAATTGTGTTCTTATTAAAGACTTTGAGACACTTAATAAATTAATTTGAAATTTTATATTAGGTACTTAACTTACACATTAGATATTACACAGATTTTATCTTATTTACCGTAATAAACTTCTTGTAATTAGGTTTATTATGCTCCTGTATTACCAAAATGTTAATAGAATTCGTAGTAAACTCACAGAATTATACCTAAATGTGCTGAATAGCGACTATGACCTAATATGTCTGACGGAAACCAACCTTAATTCTCAGGTCAATGACGCCGAAGTCTTTGACGAGCGCTACATTGTTTATCGCAGAGACCGCGATAGCTCCAATTCAAGAAAGATTGATGGCGGTGGGATTGCCTTTGCCGTGAAAAAGGGTATCAGGGTCGTCCGTCAGACATCTTGGGAAACTAATGTAGAAGATCTATGGTTGACTGTCACTCCAAATTGCGGTAGTGGAACAACTTTAAACATCTGTGTTTGCTATTTACCACCTGATTTGCCTTATGATATGGTGGAATCTTTTCATGATAATCTTCGGAGAGTTGTCCTTCAAGTGAACAATGGCGGTGAGTTTCTTTGTGTCGGCGACTTTAACGTTCCTAGTTTAACTTGGTCAAATATGCCTGACTCAGTTCAGCTGGTTCATGGTACTCCGACTGACAGTAAAGCTAGGTTGCTCACGGAGACGTTGGCCTTTTGTAATTTGTACCAATTCAATAATTTGCCAAATAAAAATAATCGTTACCTGGATCTGGTTTTGACTACCCTTGAATACATCAACGTTTACGGCGATGAAGCTCTTAGTCGTATGGATGGACATCACCCTCCGATAATAATCGAAGTTGATGTTTCCTCTTCTAAGGTTCACACCAAAACTATCAAGCCTTCTAAAGTAAGACGTCCAAACTTTCACAAATGTAATTACGACCGTATTAAATCTGAGCTGGCTGACGTCGATTGGTATGAAATTTTGTCATCTAACGATATTGATATCGCCACAGATAATTTTTACAGCACTCTAAATAGAATCATAGCTTCCCACACACCTTTTTGTAAACCACGATCACAAGATTTTCCTTTCTGGTTCAGTCCTGCATTAATACGCTGTTTAGCAGAAAAAAACAAGTTTCATAAACGATACAAGAAATATGGTAATCCTCGTGATTACGACACTTTTGCTCTTTTGCGTAGCAGGTGCAAACGACTTTTAAAAGAGTGTCATGATGCTTACCTTACATCAGTAGAGGATTCGTTGAATTCAAATATCAAAACATTTTGGAAGTTTGTAAATAGTAGAAGGGGTGGTAAATCTATACCAGTAAATATGCGGTTAGGAGATGAAGTGGCATCAGATGCAGCAAGTGTCTGTGAAATGTTTTCTAAATATTTTGGCTCAGTTTTTGAAAAACCACTTGATGCCGCTGACTCTCTTGGCAACGAAAAAAATAGTATGCACAGTAACACTTTGAGTCAGATTTTCATTGATATTGATGATATAAAACAAAAGATTCAACAACTAGATTCTAATAAGGGGCCCGGTCCTGATGGAATTCCACCGGATTTCATTAAGAAATGTTGTGAGGAATTGTGTGTGCCTCTTTTTATTTTATTTAATAGATCCCTACTTACAGGTAGTTTTCCTGTCAGATGGAAGGTGGCACATATAGTTCCTATTTTTAAGTCCGGCGACAGATCGTGCTGTGAAAATTATAGACCGATAAGCATATTATCATGTTTTGCGAAAATATTTGAATCCTTAGTCCTTGATGTTTTGACTGTTCATTTCAGACCTTTGATATCAGCTAATCAACATGGCTTTGTTCCGGATAAGTCTACTACTAGCAATTTGTTGGAATACAAAAATTATTTATGTCAAGCTTTTGCAAAGCGTCTTCAAGTAGATTCGGCATATACAGATTTTTCAAAAGCTTTTGATAAAGTAAACCATTCCATTCTTTGTTCAAGATTATCTGCCTGTGGAATACATGGCAATTTATTACGCTGGCTTAAATCTTACCTCTCCAATAGGAGTCAACTTGTTGCTATTCAGGGTTATTTATCTGGTCCAGTAACTGTAACTTCCGGTGTCCCACAGGGGTCTCATTTGGGCCCCTTGCTGTTTGTTGTATTTATTAATGATTTGGTTGAACGTATCTCATGCCCCTGTTTGCTGTACGCTGACGATCTCAAGATTTTTACTACGATAGAATCCGTTAATGACGCTATAAAACTTCAAAAGGATCTAGACGAGTTGTGCGAGTGGTGCGACAAAAATTTAATGCATCTGAACGTCGATAAATGCTTCGTTGTAACATTCACTTGGAAGTTCCACGCGCTTAACTTTGATTATGGTCTTAATGGTCAAGTCTTGAATCGTAAAAGCGTTGCAAAGGATCTTGGAGTTTATTTCGACAGTAAACTAACATTCCATGCTCATTATGACCATATTGTTGACAGGGCAAATAAGTTAATGGGTTTCATTTCAAGGTCAACTCGCAGTTTTAAAAACCCACGCAGTCTAATTTATCTGTACTTCACACTGATCCGAACAATTTTGGAGTACAACTCAGTTATCTGGGCGCCGTTTTACGATACACATTGCCAAAGTATCGAAAGAATTCAGAAGAAACTCTTGGCTATAGTTTGCTTCCGGTGTGGTTTGAGTCGTATCATTACATCCTACAAGGAAAGACTTACCAAATTCAATATGGTTTCCTTGGAATCACGTCGTAAATGCAGTTCCTTTATAGTTCTTTATAAAATAATACATTCCAAAATTGATTCAGCCGTTCTCTTATCCTCACTAAATTTTAACACCCGTTTTAGATCTCGCAACCCTAATTTTAATACGTTCCACCTTAACGTGTACGCCAACAACACTTCTTATTATAACCCCATAGTTCATATGTGTCGCCAGTACAATGATATTCTTGCCAATCACAGAGACTTAGATATCTTTAGTTTGAATTTGTTCCAATTTCGCAAAGCAATTATGAATGCACTGTGGTCGGAAGACCCTTAGGTAGTTTCTACTTTTTCAGAAAATGTAAGTCACTCGAATAATAAAAACAGTGATAATTGTTGAGGGTACTGCGGTTTTTCCTCTGGTGTCGTTTTACTTTTTGTCGATTGTTTTTTTTTCTTTTCTGATCAGACTCATTTTATCTTATGAGACCGTCATTGCTCTCAATAATTTTATTTATTTGTTATTTATTTATTTATGTATGTACATTTTTATTATCTCTTATTGTTTATGTAGTATATTCAATGCACTTATTATTTAGTCTATTCAATGTTTATATAAAGTAGGTACATTTAAAAATTAAACTAAGCAGCTAAGTATAAACGTGATGTAAACACATAGTTTTGGAGTACAGTCTAGAATAAATATGTAGAAATTAGATATTTTGGTCTTGATATGATTGTATTCTGTTTGTGTTTCTAATAAAGTAAAATAAAATAAAAAAATAAAATAACAATTAGAATATAGATAAACATCCAAGCCCCAGGATAATTTGAAAAAGGCCATCGAACACCATTCTGTTCCACCATTACGCTAAAAGAGGCCTTTAGGTCTTGCGTCCTGGACTCTGTCTGCTTATAACCACAAGAACAAAATGCTCTGTCTGTCATATTACGGATAAAGACGTGATTGTATATGTAAGTACAAACAACTTTCCAAAAAAAATTCTTAAATAAAATTACTTTAGAAAAAAAATAAGTAATTCGGCAAACACAAACATTCACTGAAATAATATTTACTAACGCTCTTATTCATAAAAAAATACAAACTTTTGCTAAATCTAATATACTTTTTTTTGCCTATTTACTCTTTTCAATATATAACATTGAAAGAACAAGACAAAACATTTTAAACTATATTATGTTTAGTAAGGTAACGGGCAATTTGTATGAGAATGTTTTTTTTTATTATCATTATAATATGTATATATAATATGTATAAGTGATGTAGTATAGCCTGTAGTTCGATTAGTTTACGGTTATGTCTCTTCCAAGTTGTATACATATCGATAGATAAGAATCACTTTCCCACGTAGTACCTATTAATCCTTTACAACAATATAGCTTATAAGCTATATTTATACTGCGCAGACGAAGTCGCGGGCACCAGCTAGTTATACATAAAAGTTAATAAGTCGTAAGGTAAGGAAGAAGAAAATCAATATAACTTAAACACTGCGAAACTGGCATTTCCATGAAAATACGAAAACATACTGGTACCTTCCCGAATCGAGCTTTACACCCGCACCAAACTACCCACATGAAATTGTGCAATCTAATTTGCTCCTTGATGTAACAACATTAGATTCACAATTGAGTGTTAATGTGTTTCGTAATGAGAGTCTTTGAAGTGAAGATTATCATGTCACTCGCAAACGTTGTTGTAAGTGGAGAGTTGGCGGAAGTCATTAATTATTGTGTGAGTGGCCTGGAGTGACATATGTACATTGACAAGAATATCTAGACCAGCTATCTCAAGCATTGGCCCCTGTTCTATTTTTGAAATATTTTAAATATATGTGACGATAAGACGATAAGAGCAAGCTCTTAAATTACAAAAAGAAATTTAACATACGTTTACATTTCAAACAGTGACATCTGCTTTATTAGAAATGGAAAGTTATTTATTTGTATTATTCTTACAGTTTTAACTCACGAAGACTACACGAAAACACGGTAAAAAACACTAGGTTGGAACGAACTTACAAAATTGAAGCCCCTAAAAAAGCCCTCAAAAAATTTCAGCCCCGCAAAAATTCGTGATGGACCAATCATACACATTATTTCGCCTAGCCCCCATCCGTCAAGTCCCTACCGCCCAAAAAGAAATTTTGTTACGATATAATATACATATTTATTTGCCATCTTTTCGTATGGGTTTCGCTTTTTAACTGTCGAAAGTACTAGGCTTATGAGCTAGCAAGCGATTAAGTGAAGTTTATGGAGCTACAATGGAACGGGACAAAACGGTGAATACTATTATTAATTCTGTGACGGTGATGTGTGGTGTCTTCTCTTGTACTTTAATACATAATAGCTCTATGCATATGTACAATTTGTTTTGTTGTATTATAATGTAGATTCTAATATGAATGTTGTCTTTCGGTATCAATCTACCAATTAAATTTATAATAAGTAAACATTATATTTAAAACTATAGGAGATATGGAGTCAAAATAAAATACTTTCCTTTTTAATTAAATATTGGACGCAGTGTGAGGAGAGTCAAATAAACAGTCGATTGGAAAGATGAAACAAAGAAACATTGTTAGTCATATTAATTATTTCACTATAGAATGCAACACGCTAAAAACCGACTACAACACCAAATCACACAACCTATTTTGATACAATTTCTGTATGGGACCACCTCGCAAGTATGCCATCTGCTTTATTACCAATGGAAAGTCATTTATTTGAATTTTTCTTACACTTTTAACTCACTAAGACTACCACGAAAACACGGTAAAAAACACTCGGTTGGAAGGAACTTACAAAATTGAAGCCCCTTAAAAACCGACTACAACACCAAATTACACAACGTATTTTGATACAATTTCTGTATGGGACCACCTCGCGAGTATGCCCTTTCAAATAAAAACCCTTTTCGAAGTAATCCAAACGTCTTCGAGTATTAGTGAAACATACAGAAAAAATAAAATAAAGCATATGTACATTTATTTTTAAGTCGGTTGAATAAGCACATCTTAAAACTACAATGTGGAAGTGACGTACCCGTAATAAATCGAACCACGGGCTATACCAGATCACTATAGTAAATAACAGTCATAAAACAACAAAAAAATCGACATTCCCATACAAATTGTCCAGGCAGCTGCACACTTTTGAAATGTACTTATAGATATGTCGATTTTTTTCTTTACTGTTATTTTATTCCTTTTTCAATTATGATACCTTCTTGGCCTTCCTTCCCCTTTTCTAGCCTAGACCTTTCTTTTAAAAAGTTGGTAAGTAAGTAATACTTTAGTCATAACTAGCTGTGCCCGTGGGCTTCGCTCCCCGTGGGAATTTCGGCATAAAAACTATCCTATGTCCATCCCTGGGTCAACAAACTATATCCATATCAAATTTCATCTAAATAGGTTCAGTGGTTAAAGCGTGAAGAGGTTACAAACAAACAAATATACAAACTCACTTTATATGTATTCTTTATTGGAAAAAAATTAAATTTAACTTAAATTAAAACTATACAAACTTATTAAAATTTAAATTAAAACTAAAATTTAAAACTAAACTCACTTTTGTATTTATAACTTTTTGTACCCGCGGGTTTCGCTCCCCGTGGGAATTTCGAGATAAAAACGATCCTATGTCTTTCCCTTGGTATCAATCTATATCCATATCGAACTTCATCAAAATAGGTTCAGTGGTTGAAGCGTGAAGTGGTAATAAACAAACAAATAAATATACAAACTCACTTTCGCATTTATAATATTAGTAAGGATATAAGTAGGTTACTTAGTAGTACACCAAAAAAAAAATACACACAGAAAAAGACAAGAATAAAAAAATAACGTATTTTTAATTCACAAAGAATACGTTAAGATCTTTTAAATCTTCTTAACTATTTAGATACTTCAAAAGTTATAGACTCCAACAATGAGAATGAATATCAACTATGTGAGAATAAGTAACGGGCTTAAGTTTGCAAATATTTTACATAAGTTGCGAAAGCTTTTAAAAATATTTAAAATAGTTTAAGGACTTATCACGTACAAATGCATGTTAAATTTAAAATTATTCTCTCTTGTAATTTAAGGCATGCTCGCAGTGGCGTAACAATAGGGTGGTAGGGCTGGCAAAAAGCCACGGGCCCCCGGCCCATGAGGGCCCCTGCCCATGAGGGCCCCGGCCCAAGAGGCCGCGAGCTCAAAAATATTTTTTATGCCTAAGAGTGTAGGCCTATGGCCATTAGTGGGACATATACAACGTCTATTGAGTGCCTACGCTGAAAATCTCGAAGTTTATTAGGGCCCCATCAAAAGAATATGCCACGGGCCCCAGTATGATGTATTTCTTTTGCCACTATAACAACCAATACTAAAAACAGAATAAAATATAGTGAAGCTCCCATACAACAAACGTGTATTTTTATAGATAACGGTGCGGAACCCTTAGTGAGTCCGCTCGCATTTGACCAGTTATTAAAAATATTTCTGTCTCCTACTCTTTAAAAGTATAAATATACAAATAAGTGTTCTTATAAACGTGTATATCTGCCCTACTTTAACTTTTCTTATTATCATCTTTCGAAATCACGGGTCTTTTCACCCCGGTCCTTTGAGACGCTTGCGTGGGGATATAGATCCAACACGTAGAGGCCCTCTAAAGAAGTTTATGTTATGAGGCGGTATATCATATAATCATTATTATTTTCATTATTTATTTTAAAACATAAATTAGGTCCTATAATATATCTATAAAGTAAAATAAAAATATAAATACTGTATAAAACCTAATCTAGCAGCCCGCTGGCAGCGGGGCAAGGCCCAAGCTACCGGCGGTTAGGGCCGCAGAGAGAGAAACCTGACAATGCGTGCCGACGGCACGCATTGTCAGGTTTCTCTTGCCGTGTCCACACTGCCTTCTGTATCTGACCCTTGACCCAACCATCTAGCGAGAGAGTCTTAAGGTGTTTGTCAAGACTCTTAGCTATAAGTCATTATCATTATTATTACGCATCGGTTGTTACTTAAAACTTTTAACAATTAATAACTTCAAGGATAGGGTCATCAAATTGAAGGTTGGTGCTAGCTATAGTTCGAATTAGACAACTTTCAAAATGCCCTCGTTTCGGAAACGTCCAGCAAGGTCCGTTCCTTCCTTTCTAAAGCAAGATAGTCTCATCGCAAGGTTGTCCTCACAGCAACAAGTCACGAGAAGAAGCGAGCTGTAAATTAAAAAAACGTAGATATCATAGATTTAGGTGCGATTTAGCGGCGTTACTTTGCGGAAGACAATGTTACATACTGTGCAATTTGAATTAGTTTGTGCGATTCCGCCACCAGCCTGCTGCCTGTTGCTGTCATTTGACGTTTGACCGTTGAACGGTCATCAACTTGTTTCCAACAACTGTTGACGTCCGGTCCGATGTTGCTGCAACCACAGCGGATGCAGAAGGCTGGTGGCGGAAACGCACAAAGTAATTTAAATCACATAGTATGAATTTTTTTAACGTTAATTCAAGTATTACTACGGAACCCTACAAACATAGAAGATAGCAGCGATCGGTGATGAGCCGCTGAAAATATTCCAAATTTAAAGAAATTTTTCCGTTGTAAAATTACGGGAATATTCCCAATAAATTCCTAAAATTTCCATTTTAAAGAATATTACCGGAAATGTTTACGGGAATATTCTCAAAGCTTCAAGAGATACACATCACTAGCGCTTTAGCTGTTATGAAGGTCTTAGGTGCCGATTTTTTATCATTGAGTTTAGAGTATAGTTGTACAACATTTCTATAGGTATTGTATATGACGGGGTTGCTACTGTATTGCACTCCAATAATAATGCAAAGAATAATTTTTCAAAACTTAAAACTGACGTCACCGCCTAACTACGCAATCCATTTTGATAACATTTCAATGGGACCACCTTTGTGTATACCGTGAACGAAGAGTGAGAATGAAGAAGTGAGGCCCTTTCGAAAAAAAAAGAATTCTCCAAATCGATGAAGGCATCTTAAAATAATCGGTGAACAATCATAAAAAAAGTTCGCAACATATTGATGACTGCCCCTTTTTTGGAAGTCGATTTAAAAGGCATAATATTTATTGAGACAAATCTATTCCCAGCAGTGGAAGGTTCGGGACTGGGAATAATGAAGGTGATGATGGGCTTGCAACTCCACATACATGTTCAATCTAAATATAGCTAAGTTAGGCATTTGCTAAGCAGGTCTAGTTACCCTTGGTTTAGTAGATATCATCGATAGATATGCTTAGTTCAAAGAAAATTATGGGTGTGTAAATTGTCATAATATACCAATCTATCATAGCCAATCCAATGACAACTAGTCAAATCAAGCACTTTTTTCTAAACGTCAAAACAAACATTTTCTGTGGGATTTGTATGAAATACATAAGTGACGTCATGATTTTTTAAAAATCAAATAGCACTCTAAATAAATATCTGTTTTTCTGTAATAATAAATCAAAAATATTTTTGAAAATTTGTATGATAAATGAAAAGTGCTATTTTGTGACGTTTTCCTTTATGAACTGTATCGAATAATTTAGTTTTGACCCAGTTATCCATCTACCCAATACGCTATTTTCCAACAAGTCAAATCATATACTTTTTTCTAAACGTCAAACAAACAGTTTATATGGGATTTTGTATGAAATACAAGCAGATGACGTCATAGCTTTTTGGAGTCAAATACCGCTCTTATTATCAGTTTTTTCGCAATGACAAAAATTAAATCACGTTAAATGGATATGTTCAAAGACAAGTGGCATTATTTTGTGACGTTTTATTTTGTTATCGGTACAAAATAGTTTATTTTTGGCTCAGGAAAATACCCAATTGTTGCCATGTCTACTTAAGGTTTGGCTACACCTGGCATGGAACAGCACTTTCGCATGCTGCTATCCCTCTCTGTCGCTCAGAACCATAATTTTCTAGAGCGAGAGAAGGAGCACAGCTGGTACTGAAGTGTGACGTCACCTAAAATACAGCATGAAACCTTGCAAGGGCGAAATCATCGGGCTAAACATATGTTACATACATCAACATACGCCGCAAATAAAAAATAATAACGTCAAACTCTCTCCATACAATATCCAACACTCTTTGGCTAACAATGTAAACAAATAAATACCTACCTACGTATTTAATGTATCCCGTAAATGAGTCAGCCTCTTCCTTTCTAGGCGAGATAGACGCATGAAAAGGTCGCTACTGAATACGCTCCGCTTACTGAGTTTGGTGCAAGTTGAGGGCGGGAGCGGTTTCTGTATTTGTTTTATAACTTGGGTTCTTCATTTAAAGGCCAAAGGGCATCAAATGCTTACGGTTATTATATAACATACTGCGTAAAATAATCAATAGCTGGAGCGATTTCTGTATAAAAGTACACAGCCGATTTTGATAAAATTTCTACGGGAACACCTGGCAAGTATGCCATTTAAAACAAACAACAAAACAACCGACTTGGTTCATAGACCAGTAAAAATAGCGTAACCTGGACATAATGCTATAACCGTAAGTTTCTTTTTGTATGATATAAAGTAATGTTAGTTAATAGTTAAAATAAACCGAATTAAACAATTTAGGGCTCTGCGTCAGTGTAAAAAAACCAAAAAACTGAAAATTGAACAAATTTTGATTTCATAAGTACAGCATAATTAATAACTTTGGAAAACTACCTCTACCATATTATAACGTGTGCATTCCAGTCGAATATATCTAAATTAAACAAATTAATCAATTAGCACTATCGTTAATAAAGAAGGTTCGGTATGTTACAAATTTTCAGGCTTATCTCACCAGAAATTATAGATTACTGTCTTTCAACAATTTATTCTAAATATTATATTATGTGTGTTGATAAATTATTAAAAATTAAACAAATTCACTTTATGCATTTCTACATTTACAAATTTTTGTATTTTTTGTAAAGCCAAAATACATAACTATTTTGAAAGTGTTTAACTTATGCCGTCAACATATTTTTGATACTATAAGGAACAAATCAAACAAAAAATATCTACGATTATAATTTTTTTCTATTTTTTTCTTACTTACGTTTTAATATGAACGTTATTTCTTGCACAATAAGGTCGTCATTGGTTTGTGCCTCAACTCCCGACCGTGCTGTAGCGAGTCGCGAGTGATTCTCGTGTACAGTAGTTTCGTCGCGTCGTCTTATGCATTTATTTGTAGTCAATCATTGTCAAACTTTTATAAGCACGTGGGAACTTTTACTAACCATGGATCGGCTAGGGTGGAGATTTATTGAAATATTGTGTTTATAAGATCGATAATAACTACATTGTTGAGCTTTTATTGGTTTGTTTATAAAGCTTGTTATGGTACATAATAAAGAACACAGACACAAATCAGAAAAGTAAACGTACAACTGCGGACTTATCCCCAGGGTTTGTTACTGGTACCAAATTCACATTTTAAGTACCAGTAACAGAATTTTCATTATGTTAAAATTTTAAGGGTAATACTCGTATAGTACGGATATCGTTTATGTAGTAATAGTAACGTTATAGGTATTGTTAAAATTTAAAGGTAATTTTACCGGTACGTACCTACGCGTTGTTACCGTTCCGCATGAAACTCGACTGCGAAGAGCCACATTCCCGTACCTACCGAGTCGCGATCGCGACGCACAACACTGCGATGACCAGTGTTGCCTCTCGATAATACACTATCGCTAGTCTATCGATAGACTATCTATATTTTGAATAAAACCAATATTATCGATAGTATTGATTCTGACGACGAACAAACTATAGATAGTATTGCTTTTCTAATAAATAAATAATCGATACTATGGATAGTTTATGAAACGCAATACTATAGTTAGTTTATTCGTCATCAGGATCGATACTATCGAAAGTATTGTTGGTTATCCATATTGTTGCCCTAAAACAGGAATTACTATCAATAGTATACAAACTATCGATAGTATTGTTGGTTATTAGAGATGTGTTGTTCCTTTAATCTTTAAGGTCTAAACCAATACTGAACTGTTGTGAGTAGTCGATCCGGGTCTTCTGATTCTGACCCATTCAATTAATTGATGGGTTTTCTCATGAAAGTTCACGAAACAATCGTTAAAGCCGGGTATTCCTACAAATGTAGGTATTTAATGCTGCCCCGGCCGCAATTTGCATCGCGTGGACGCTGCGTCGGTGAGCTCACATGTGATCCCACCAGCGACACAGTATAGAAATAAGCAGTAGAATAGTTTTATTTTGATTAAACTTTGTTTAAAGTAGTGTTCGATACAGCTACATTATCTTATATTAATGCTGACGGGGTAGACAGAGTCCAGGGCCGTTAGACCCAAAGGCTTAGCGTGATCAAAAAATAATTCAATAGTGATGGGTTGCTAGCCGCATCGCCTATTAACATAATTTGACAGTAGCGATTTATTAATAAACAATTAATAGAAACAAATAACCCTGCAAAGTCGTTATTTAGTGTCTTTGTTTATTTTCAACCCCCGAGAAAAAGAGGAGTGTTATACGGTTGACGTGTCGGTATGTCTGTGTATCTAGGTGTCGGTTAATGGCATCGTAAGGCCTGAACGAAGATTTAATTTTTTTGTTTGAAAACTGACTTTTCGTCATAGTTCTTAGCTATATTTATTAGAAATTGGTTTAGCCGTTCAAAATTTGTTAGGAGTAAACATCTTTAAGTCGGTTTTTATTATTTTTCTTGAATATAAACTTATGGGTATTATGTTGTTTTGTTATTTACTATCTATGATACAACACTGAACCTAAAAAACATGGGTCTCGACTAGATCCCAGTATTTTTCATACGACATGCAAAGAAGAAGATTACGAATATATAGTCTATAGGGTGCAATTGAAATCATTAGCATTGATTTAACTTATCATCATAATCACCTAAAGGATATTTTGTATGGTAACAATACTGCAATTAATGCAGTAATTAAAAAGTATCAAAAAGTAAGAAAAATGAATAAAGTATCAAAACACTTCGAGTCGTGCGCGCGTACTGATACCTACGTGCCGCAAGGTCAAAGACCTTGGACGGATACAGCCAAACGGCGCGACCGACCGGCATACAAAAGTAGACCTTAATTTACGTGAATAAGGCTTGAAGTCGAATGGGGACGGGTCGTGTCACACGGAAGCTTGAGGACAATAGGTACGTTTGAAGTAGGAACGAATGTTAGGGTACCAAGACGCTACGAAATTGATACTATTATAATTAATTTATTTTTCGTATTAGTTTTGTTTTTATAATTGCAGTAGACGTATGTATCAAAGAGTCTGACGCATGTTTAGAGGTTTTCTTGAATATGAAAATGACGACTTTTGATTGAAGTTTTATTAGTCTTAAATTACTTTGTATCATGGGTATAGTAGATACTTAAAATATTGCCAACGAATTCAATTCCACTCTGTATATGCATGTATGATGTTGAATGTATTTGATTTTCTTTATTCCTTAATGTCGCCACGGATTTGAATGTATGGCCACAGAGCAGATAATATTATTACATACAGAACGGAAACTCGCACGTTTTTGGACCTTGTAAGCGCCTTTAAAATAGGGTTGTTGCACGTTGACGTTCCCCGAGTCATTTTGGGTAATTGAAATAATATTGGTGAGAAACTGCACATATTATTATTGCTTATCCACAAAAAACAACAAAGAACAAAAATTTTATAGATTTCCGAGTGATGAAAACAGATAAGCAAAGCAACAAATTATGTGGTGGTGACCCTGATTGTTTAACTCACACATTTGACGTATGCACAGATATATTATTTCGTTTGTAGTAGTACTAGGTATATTTGTTACTTCGTATCTATGAAGTGCCATACCTGTGGAATGGCGTTTCGTTAGAATCCTTAAATTTCAAAGTGACATGAGCTAAAAAGTCTTTTTATTGTTTCGTACCTAAAGGTTAGAAATTAGCCCAAACTCGATTGTGTTAAGTTGTTTTATAACTGAGTTCTATTGACCACCATCCGTCTGCGTAATCAGATCCTAGATAAGCATCGTCTTCCAAAAAGTACTCGTCAAGACAAATCAAACGAGACCTACTCGATGAGGTTATAACTGAGTTCCGTCGAATATCTCCCGGTTCCATCATCAGAACAGCCCATTGACATCATAATATTGTATTATCTTCCGACTTACAAAAGTATACAAAATTTCAGCTTAATTGGTTGAGGATAACTGGTTGAAAATTGAGTTCGAAGATTCCACCCGAACAAACATACTTACATTTATACAAACATTGCAAGTTAAATAAAAGCTTGTAAAAACATGTAGCGATCTTTAGTTGTTTTATTGGTCCAATGTTAGTAAGCGCTAGCACGCGTCTAATCGGACCTGCCGAGTTCAAGTCGTCGCGCTCGCGAATTTCATATAATTATTAAGAAAATAATTATATCGAGTCAAACTCAGCGAATTTATCTGTAAATATAAGTGGCTTTAATCAAGTACAATTTTTTTTATGTAAAATATCAGTATTTTACTCGTAGTTTTGAAAAAATCTCACAAAAAAGGGTTACTTTGGCATTTTTTCCAACTGAATGAAGTTAATAGGATCTTGTAACTGAATGCGAATGTGACGAGCCTGGATACTTAACTTATACATACCTTTTTTTAAGAGTTTAGTAGTAGATTGTGCTACAAGGCGTAAAGGTAATACTTTTAAGTCGAGTGCGCTACTTTGAATTTAGAGCAAAACGAAGGATTTCTCAGTTGAATCACGAGCGTAGCGAGTGATTCTACGATGGAATCTTGAGTAAAGCGAGGGATTCGTGTATAACGCCCGAGACAAAAATATTACCGTACGCAAGTAGCACACATTACATCGCCATCCATGAGAAAAACTAGCAAAAAGATACAAAACAGAATATGGAGAAAGTAGAACAACTACAATACCTAATCAAAGCTCCGACAAGTACTAACCTTTATTTAGTGTCGTTTTCATTCAATAAATACTAAGAAATAATTTATAAGAACCAACTTCTAAAAAAAATGTTTGTTCACGCATAAACTCGTAACTTTGTTTGCGTGGACCTACATATTTTAAGATTTTTATAATAACAATAAATTTAATGTGCACTATCGGCTTAAACTTACGAAAAAGGATTTAAATTTACACAAAATAATTAATTTTAACACAATATAACCTAAAACATCTGTAATTACTTTGAATCGAAGACAAAAATTGCGCTAATTATTCTTTTTTCCTTTTTCGAAGCAAAGACCATAATCATTTTTACCTACATTCACGATGATATGTATTCCAAATTTAAAAAAATACGAAGTCTGTTCCAGTTATTTATTGTATTAAAACTTAATTCTTTTGTTTTTAGCTGATTTTACATAGATAACATCGTGTTTAATTTTCAAATTGTGTTTTAATCCCGTAAGATTTACTTTTTCACTTTTTAATCCCGAGAGAACTAGCAGTAACTTTAGCTCCAAATGTTTTGGGATGAAACCATTGTTTTTTGAGCAGATGGGATGAAAAAAACACTTATGTCTATGCCTCAAATGGTTTTCAAAAACTCTAAAGCACGGCCTCTGCGGGAATACCTAGCCTTAAATGTGTCCAATCGCTCTCGTCATTTTTGGTCCAAACCCAATTATTATTTTACTGAAATAATTAATTTTTATATGACTGTAATTCTACTTTTTTTAACTAAAAAACTCATTGAACCTCATTACATGATACCTAGATGAACCACGCTAGGAATTAATTGGCCATGTGATGAAGTCATACTGAACAAGCTGGCCAGTCGATACTTAGTGACTAGTGTCGTGTAGTGGTTTGAAAATAGTATTTTATACACATAAAAATTAAAGTGTGGTTTTCGTTTTGGTTTTTACTGATTATATTTATGCATTAAAAAGCAACAACTGAGTTTAACTTCTATAGCGCTTATTATAATACGACATAATAAATAGTAATAATACTTTATTAAATACAAAAAAATTATATTATTTAAAATGTACATAGCACACAGAAAAAGACATAAAAATGTCCAATGGGCGTGGGTGGTCTTATAGCTAATAGCGATAATTTCTTTCAGACAGCTGATGTAGAGAAGTGAAATGCTGCCATTTCCCATAGAAGTCTGATAGACAAGGTCTATGTTAAAAATAAGTCTATCTATGTCAAACATTTTAGTCCTGCTCTCTAACACTACACGGCCTCTGTGCGGGCACTTGCGAGCACGTGTGCAGTGCGAATTGCGTTGAGACGTAACTTGGGCGTCGCATCGTGTGAACGGTGGGTAGAAATTGTGTAAAATGCTATTGTTACGAAACTGGGTTCAAGATTTGGAGAAAAACGCCAAAGTTCGTATGAGGGTTTTTATTCACTACGGAACCCAAAGGTTGACACGTGAAGATGGTCTTCCTGATGTCCAAGTCCAAGTCGCGTAGCATCTGAGGTCCAGGTATCTCGTCAAATTAGTCGCAGGTACTTCCACTTGTCGCACTGAGGTAGGTTTCCTTCGCTACGGTTCGCTTCAAAGTTATCGCTTTCGTAGTTCATACTGAACTGGCGGGACGTGCACTCGATCGCCTTTTTATAAGCGCCGATACAGCGGTCTACATTGTTCTCGAATATTCTCACATCTTGACGAATGTATTTCGATTGACGGGAAAAATCGAGACGCCGCCCGGTATGTGTGTGTGAGTGCGACTAAGCCGACGACCATTTAAAGAACTCTATCCTTTATGCTATAAGAATATAAGGCCTAGTTTCGCTTGCATTATCCTGACGTCTTTTTTATACCATTCCGCTCGCGAACATTCCGAGTCTATCTCGCCAGCAGAGTTCTTGCTCGTGAATATTCTACATTTATCTCGTTCGCAACACTATGTAAGCGCATAACATAATGAAACTTAAATTGCACGGCGCAACTTGCACTCTGTAAATACCCAACTACATTTTAGTACGACAGCATAAAAACTTCGTTGTATATTTATGTATTTAATTTTTTCTCATGTTACATCCCATTAATATGCAATGTCATGGGAAACGGAATATTTCAGCAGGGGCCCATTTTTGGAACGGTATTAGTCCAGGGGCTGTCATGTTGTACGGGTTTGCCGTGACAACAAGAGTATTACAAGACTTATATTGTTTTTAGAGTTTTAAATTGTTCATTGTGTCACCACGTTAACCCGTAAAGACCCGGACGGCATTAAAATGCCCACGTTCATCGTCTTTCTATTGTGTCTGGTATTGGCGGTTGCGAATGGGTTAAAGTTCAAGGCACAATCAAAACAATCCTACAATTAGCAAAATTCCATATTTACGAGTTATATGTTTTGTAAGCACACGGCGCGATCGGTTGAAAACACGTATAAACTCGTTCGCAGCCGCGCGCTCACCCGGCTGGTGCCTCGCTCTCTCTCCCCGCACCGCACCGCAATCACCGCAAGCATCCCGCTTCACGACATGTTCTCGCGTATTTTCAATCAAATATTTTTAGTTTTAAGTAAGACGTTAATGTGTTTAATTTTGATGAAAATGTGATTATAGTACACAAAAAGCTATAATTAAACAAAAATAACACAGTTACAATTTCTGGCTACTGAGAAAAACATTAATTTTAAAACATTAAAAAATGATGTTTAACTTTGGTCTTTAATGTCTAAAAAGACACAATATAGCTTATAAAGATATAAACATTATAGTTATCATTTTGGCTTAACTAGATATCGAGATCAGGTGAAAACTGTGAAAAAAAATGTATAAACAAAAATGGGGTCAGTTTAATTTTGCTATTAAGTGATCGCATTTGAATGCACCTAAAAGTTAAACTAACAAGGTCTTTGGTTACCTATTATGCTTTTAGGGAAAAGTTGAGTAGTGTACAAAATCTCACGATTTTTATATAATACGGTTGCGACCGCGGATAAATTACATAATCTATCTAATTAATATTTGATACTCAATATTGATATCCGATAAAATATTGAAAACAACGAGTTTATTATTTATGTCCAGGTTGTGCTATTTTGATCGGTCTATCACATGTCTTCGAGTACTCGGTAAAAACACATAAAAAAAATTCAACAAATTGAAACCTCCTCCTTTTTTAAAATCTGTTAAAAACAATTAATCTACGAAATTTTGTCACTATACAATATAAGGGTTATATTAACACTTTAATCAAAGAGGCCAAAGAAGAGAGATGCACACAAAAGTTTTAAAAAAATCTGCTTTCATATGCTAAATCAAGTACACTTTTAACGTTTAAACTTTATATGAGCGAAAAAGAAAAAAATATTCCAGATATTTCTATAAACATTAGGTAGTAAAAAGTTTCGCGGTCATAGTGACCGCGAAACTTTTTCATGTAACAATAAGATTTTTTAAAAGATAGGTACCATTAGAAGACTGACTGATAGAAGAGAGATTTTTTTAATGAGTACAACAAAAAATGTTCTATGATTAGACGATATAACTTATGAAAGACCAGATTTTTTAAATAGTACAACAAAAAATGCTCTATGATTAGACGATATAACTTATGAAAGACCAGATTTTTTAGTAAGTACAACAAAAAATGTTCTAACATTTTAGAAAAAGAATCGCTCTCACTTCCCACTTAGGCCACCTGCCATGCCATTCTCAAAATCAGCCCGACCACGCAGCCTGGGAGTTTCCCACCATTGCCGGGCCTATTGTCAGTATACCTTGGCCGACATCTAGTGGTCCATCGATCTACCTGTACGGATATCCGACTGAGAAGCTGGCATTTATGCTGCTAAATGTGAAAGCTGTGCTTTGCCACATTAGGCACAATGTGGTGATGACTTTTGGAATCGTAGGATTGTTTTGATAATATTTTGTTTTATTATGCAAAAGCAAATATAGTTGTTTAATTTTTTGTTAGATTGGTATATTTATTGTTCTTCCTTGGGCATATTTTTTCAAGGATAGTTTAACCTTCTGAGAATATTGAGTGTTTGTGTTACCATCTTTATAAGGTAATAGTTATTATTGAATTTTTTGCTTAAGTACATATGTATATTGCCAAACTACATGTAATATTGTAAGAACATCTATCACGCAGCTTGAAAGTCGATAGAAAAATTGGCGAGAATCTCGAGGAAACTGACCAATATGCGATTTGCAGTTCATATATAGTTCAGTTCAGTTAATACTTATTATAACTTCTTATGTTTGACTCAATAAGCTGTAAGTATTAAATTAAATCAAAAGGACTGGCTTGAATTGGCCATATTATCAAAAGTAGGTTCCTGAAGAAAAAATATAAAGTCATATTTTCAGACATCTGTGAGTTGGTAGCTCTTTTTCACAGAAGCTTATGTGGCACAACACGTTATTTATAGCAGTAAGCAAGATTGATAGGTTCCCTGTAGAAAGACGTTTTCTCGAAGATTCCACGAACAGATTTCATACTCTCACGATGTGCTGAGAAACGCGGCCATGACTTTTTGTTATATAACTTGTACTTTAAGACCCATTCATGTTTCCGCGGTGATTGAGGATATTGATCTTTATGGTGAGAACCTGTTCGGTATAAATCTGTTGTTTTTTATGATGTGACATGACAAATGCATTAGGCACAAAGAATTTACAATGAGAATCAGGAGTTATTTTATAAAAAATTGTAACAGGTATACATATGTGTATATTGTCATCTCTCTCAGTAATAATGATAATAAAATAAGATCCTTGATGATAATGATAGTAAAAAGAGGACCTAAAAGACCTTATTGAAAGTTACTGGGACCCAGCAAACATTCCTTTACATGATTTTTCTCAAAACCATTAAAATCACTTTAAGATGCTAGAAGCTTAAACTTTTCAATGACCAAGAAAATGTACTAAGTATAAATGTTGGTACCACATTTTTTGGGTCTTGCAGCCCTGGTCTGCCCATATAATAAGAATAATTTTATTTGCTCAAATACAGTACATAAGATGTCAATTGTATAGTAAGTATCATGTATTCAACCTAAACTAATCCCTATTTCCCTTGGTCAATATTTAAATGAAATTTGGTATGGATATCGTTTAAGAGACGAGGAAGGACAGCACACAACAACTAGTTAAGAATAAGGACTTGATAATGGTATATTGTATCTTCAACATAGAACGGGACTGGCAATAACACGAACAAACAAAAAATAAAGGTACCTATTTAGAAGCAGATATATTTAATAAGCAATAAATGATGATAAAGTTAATTTTGCATAGCATTAATTTTACGTCACGTCACCTTCATTTTCCGGCTTTCGGAGCTTTGTCGATGTTGGGTTTGTATTCCCTTATTGGAATAACTAGGTTAAGGTCATCTCCAGTAAGGGAATTAATGGATTCAACGTGAAGTAAAAAACATTCGGCAGGCATACATAGAAATTCTAGGTCTATGCCTAAAACTAAAGCACTTTTTATATACATTTTTTGATGAAAACTAACGTGAAAGAAGAACGGTTTACTCACCTACTCAATTACTGGTTGACATACGTAGTTTCAACTATGACAATCAACAATCTAGACTATATGAACGAAACTCCATGTTTCGACCTATCATCCAGGCGAATTGTTACAAGAGGACGGCCGGACGTACACAAAGATTTAATTGTGGCTTTTTATGTACCTTACAATAAAGTATTTACATTACAATAAATTACGACACGAAGACGAGTACGCGACACACGATGATAGCGGTTTAGTAGCTGACTCTCTACGTGAGTAACTCGGTAACTTATTTATTTACGAAAGTCAAATGAGTTTAGGCACAAAAATATATGAAGTATAAAAATATTTTTCCCCTTTGTTGCGACAGCTTGAAAACCTGACACCAGTGTTGGCTATTTACACACAGGAAAAACAAAAACAATGTTGGATAGTAGATAAGTAAGTCTTTATAGTCAGCGAGTCGAGTTGATAAACTCGATATTCATTGGAATTTTGACAATGCTGGGAACAAAAGTTTCTTCAAAATTATATAACAGATTACGTGAGCAAAAACAATAGAAGTGGCGTATCTTTGCATCTTCTCACTGTCTGTATAATCAGACATGGGCGTACCCACAGTGGGGCAAGGTGAGGTATTTGACCTTAAATAAGCGGTGAGTTGTCCAAAACCAACACTGCAAATTACTTTTTGAGCAACCGAGTGATTCATAATTGGAACAGACTGCCCAAAAAATTAGTGTCACATCAGCTATAAACTGCTTTAAAAATAGACTGGACTATTGGCTACGCACAAATTGTAATTGAACATTAGTGAATATGTTAAGTGAAATCAGAAAGTATCCTAACCTAACCTAAACAATTAAACAAGTGCCGTGTGGTTTCCGGCTGAGTAGAATATAGGGCCACTCTAAGTACTCCCGTGGATGTAGTAGAAGGCGACTCAGGAAATAAACAAACTTAACATAGCATATTATAAGTTTTGCGTCTGGCCAGCGAGGAGAGTGTAGGCCTAGTCCTCTCCTAGTCCTAGTCAAGTATGCCTATGGAAGTATAGAGAGGGTCGTGCTCTTGCAGTACAGACTAAAGGACCTGATGTTGATGATAATGACTTTTCAGCTACCTACTTATCGAATTTTAACATTTATTTGCTTCTGCCCCACCCTTTACAAAATTCTGGGTACACCCGTGTACTCAGAGAGCTATGCAAGTTTAGGAAACACCATTTACTTTTAGCTATCTGCCAATCACACATTTCAAAACAAATATTTGGCTTCTTTGTTATTCCGAGAGGAAAAATATGTAGTGTGTAAGTTGCAGAAAAGTAGGTTTTAGGTGTTGTGTAATAAAATAAAATATATGCACCTGTATGTACGTACAGTACAGTACAGTGTACAGTTGTATACGCTAATCTTCAAAACTACTGGACGGATATTTACGCGGTTTTCAGCAATATGTTACCTATTCCATAGTCTCCTTCTTCCCCTGTGGGAAACAGGCGTGGATGCATTTGTGCTTTGAGTCATTGAAATGAAATTGAAATTTGGTTAGGACATTGTAGGCTGATGACCTAATTGTCTGATAAGTAAGATGATCCGTGCTTCAGAGGGCACGTTAAGCCGTCGGTCCCGGTCACTGTCTTAGACATTGGTCGTTACCTAAAACTATGTCAGAGGCCTTTAAAAAGCGTTTTAAAAACTCTGACATTAGTGTTACTCACTAACACACACGATAAGAAGAAGTCATTGAAATTGGATGTCAAAAGAGTTTACTTTGACTTGTAAAATGGTCTTAGCTGAATTTTATTCGACCGAAGTCGCGGGCACTAGTTCCGGCTTCTATTTTAATCACGTTATAGTTTTAATTTTCTGCTAAACAATAGATTATAACACCCATTTTTGAAAATTCGATGGTGCTAATAAATCACTTACTTCATCATCATGAGCACGCCCCTCTCTGTACTGTAGAGCAAACAGGGGACTTGACAGAACCGACGGGTTGGAGAGTTCTCATTGATGTATATGTTACAGCCAAAGTAATAAATCTGAAATTTATATATATTGTCTAGCCATTATTTATAATGTCTACTCAATTTAGATAAAGTGATAATTGACACAAAATTATTCACATTAACTAGCAATTTTATATAATATCTTCGAAGACTTGGATAATGTAATAAAACAAGTAGGTATTCGTTTAAGATTATAAAATTGTATTTCAATTTGCCTTAAGCCATACCGAACTAATCATAAAGATATTTAAAAAATTAAAATAACATATGATAATAATTTCACGTCAATTAACATTGTTATAAAGTTATTTAACTTTCATTTATAAAGAAAATTTAAAGCTCACTGGCTATAAAACAAAAAATTAAAAACACAGAGATCAACACACATTAATGACAAAAATAATATTTTTTTTAAAACGAACTGACATTAATTAACCAGGTCATAATTATTATTTATTCTTACAAGTAATGCTCTTGTGACATTTTGAGTTACACATGAGGTTTGATTTTTAACATTTACACCTATTTGAAACGCATTCTCCAGTACAGTTGCAATGCTGAAATCCTTGACCGCCAAAATGTGACTCTTTTTTTGCACATTTCCTGATGGTAGCTTCATGTTGAGGAACGGTATCTATTTTAATAAACGTTTCTTTGCAGACAACTGATTCCTTGCGTAAAGTTGATTTAGAATCCCATGCTTAGTGCCTAACTTATACATTCCTCTGTCTCCTGAGAAATTATAACAGCCATAATGTTTCTGTCATCGGCTTTGGCGCGGTCTACATCAAGAATTTTTACCACTACATTATCGCCTGTATTAGCAGCAGGATATTTAAGCGAAGATTGAGCTAACATTTTATCTGCTTGTTTTTTCAGAGATTGTCCAACTAATTTTCTGATGTTTCCTATATCTTGTTTCTTTTTATCGAGAGCAATTACTATTTCTTGATCACTTAGATGGATCTGTAGTATTTCCTTGGTTTTCGGTCTCAGTATGAAGTTTTTCTGCCAGGTTATGTAAATTTTCATTTTGTGAATCAGCGCTTAAAGTTGTAGTATCGCTTTCTATTCCATCATCTGCATTAATCACAGCTTCGGCAATATTGGGTTCGGTTTCCCTCTCTTCATTCAACTGGATTTCGTCTTCATTCAATATATTTTCTAGCTCTTTTTCTGTCAACAGGTCAACCAACGCGTCTTTAGGAAGACTATTTAATCCGACTTTAGCTTTGCAGCCAAACATTGCTTCGTAAGGGCTACGATTTATCCCTGCGTGATAATATGCTCTGTTCTTCATAAATTGAATAAAGCGTAATCCTTCAGACCATTTCGTCGTCTTGTTAGATTCCAGCCAGGTACAAAGCATATTCTCTACGTCTTGGTTAGCCCTTTAAACAGACCCTTGTGATTGAGAGTTTCAGGGTTTACCATGAACGATTATTAATTCCGGCCACATCGCACAAACTTCTTTAACCACATTGTTAGCAAATTACCTACCATTATCGCTTTGCAAAATACTAGGCGCTTCGAATATAGTAAAAATGTCGCTTATTTTTTAAGGACCGCAGCTGCACGAATTTTGTTAGGTGATCTTGATACACCATGATGAATTTATAATCACCATCACACTGCTATTGCATATCTATGAGATCCACTTGGCACCTTGAATTAAGCTCGTTGCTGATAATCGATTTTACGACAAGACCTTTTCTTGGCAAAATTTTCTTTTTCTGACAAGATTCACACAGATTCAAATACACTGTGACTAGTTCAGCAGTGACATTTTTATATCTTAATTTTAACTCTTTCATCATTCTGACTCTGCCGCCGTGTACAATACTAATATCGCAGTTGTGGATTATTTGAAAAGTTTCGTCCAAGTGGGCATAGTAAATAATGGGATCACCTTCGTTTTTCACCGGAATTATTAGTTTTTCTGAAGCTCCAATTTTGACGACATCGTATCTTACTAAGCGCTGGTAATCTTCAGCTGTTGTGTGTGTTTTGTAAGTAATCTTATTCTTAGATTCTTTTACTTTTAAAATTAAAGACAAATATTGATCATTTTTAAACAACTGATTTTTTTTTCCTTTACTTGCAATAAGAACAGTGACAGTTTCATATAAACGTTTTTTCATTTCATCTGCCATCATCAGACACGGAGACGAATGTAAATACTCGCGGAAATTCCGGCACACACAGCGCGACCTCTCATTACAAGACGACAACGAACACTATTGCGTCAGCCACGAAATGGCGGCGATCACGCCACGCGGCAGCGGGATGAAGAGCGGGAGGGGTAACAAGTCGGCTAGATCGTATTTATTACTTTGGCTAACTTTGACACGCTATTATGAATAATGTTCAGATAAAGTGATTAATTTTTTACATTGTCTAGTGAATTTGGCTTTTATATATAATGACCAGTCATTATGTATAATAGCTATTTAATCACTATGGCTGTAACATATATAAGCTTTGTTTAGCTTGTATTTCCTAAGTGGCGCCTTCTACGACATCCACGGGAGGACTTGGAGCGGTCCTATTCTACTTTGCCGGAAACCACACGGCAATAAATCAATGCAATAAAAGTGCATTTTATATTTTCAAATTGGTCTATGGCCATGACGTCAGTTTTGTATGTAAACAAATGCGCCAACGCCATTTTGATAGTTGATACTTTTTAGTTTACACAGGCGTATGACAAAATAACATGACGGCTACTATTTTGTTTGTTGTAAAAAGACACATTTTTTTTAATTAAAAATTTATTTAAATGTAGCCCACTATGAACAATAAAATTAGGAAGAAACTTTGTTATTTAAATACCCTTGGCTCGTAAAATATCCCCTGGAGTCCCGATACTGAGCTGTGAGGATTGGCTATCCCTTTTACGATATTGCCAAAGTTAACTAAAGAGATAAGCGAGTTTAAATTCCTTATTGTTTGATTTTGTTTGGATTCTGTTCAAAAATAAGTGATTTTGTCGTGTGTGACTTTATGTACTACTTAGGGCTCCAACAGACCAGCGACAGTATGCCCGCGACACAGGTAGCCAACCGTCGGCAACCATCGCCGACCTGAGTAGCGCGACGGTAGCAACATGGCAATCTATCGCAAAATATGAAAAAGTGCTGCGCAGCCATTGGTGACTGTCGGCGACCGTCGCGCGACGGTCGGCATTAATCGCCGATAAACGCACGGCTGTTTTTGACAGTTTGTGATAGACTGTCATATTGCGCGCGACCGTTTGGTTTGCGACTGTTGGCGAAAGTCGCGCGGCCCAGGTTGGCGACGCACAGTGGGAACCCGCCGAAGAAAGCCATCTCATAAATACTTTTTTTGAAATTCTGCACAGATGCATGTATTGTACCTTAAATTGTAGTTTAAGAGTCAATCTATCATTGTACGTATGAATCAAATTGGTGCCTGTACATATTTTATGGCAAAGTGCATCTTAAGTCAAGGAATGATAAAGTGCAGAAATAATGACGTAACTTTAACAATGTTTGGTATGATTTTATGATATGATAACAATAAAAAATATGTAAGTGTGACACCGTTTTAAAAAGCTTATAATGTGTACTTTACTTTAAAATAAAAGTTTATGTAGTTTAGTAGATTATACTGAAGTAAACACACATATTATAAATATTTGTCCTATTTTCTTTTCTCGAACTTTCAATTGGAGATACGACAGTTGCCGAAGCTTGCCGAAGTTCTGTTTTATGGTTTATATTGTAGGAAATATAATATTATTTGAGGGCAAAAAAAAAAATTTTGCGGATTTGCTGCGCAACGTATTGAAATATAATATTATATGCAGGCGGGAACAATGTCTATTTTTTGAGTACGTTACCAAGCATTTTCTATATTTTATATTTTAAGCTTAGACAAAAAAAAAAGGTTTTGGCTCAATTGTTACATTATACGTTATCTTTTGATATATTTTTGTTGAGTTTCCACACAAGTTATAAATATTATTAATTCCCATTCTCACGCAAAACCACATAACCACTTAACGATAAATAGTATTTATCAAATAAATTTTTACACGTTTCCCATGAATATTTAGTATAAAATGGTTATTTTGCGTAAGCAATAGTACAGTTCTTCATTCGTTTTTGTCATAGTTAAAAGTTTTTTTTAATTATCTCTACACAATGAGTGAATTTTCGTGTACCAGACGTGACTTAAGTCTGTTATTAATTGAAAGTGATCCAAGTGCTACTGTTTCTTCTATCTCATTCTATATACGCAATAATTTCCCAAAATATTCAGATGCAGATATTTCAAAAATTATAGCAAGTATTCAAAAGTCCTTTATAACTCAGTTTCGTCAGCGATATACTAAATCTGGGCGAAAGAAGGATTTTTTTTTAAGTCAAAATAACAATTGGTTGGATGTCATATTCACCGTTAAGCTAGAAGAACCTACATGCGAATCCGAACCTTCTACATCGACAGGTAAAAGAGGAAGACCTTCTAAACCATATGAAGACAGTGCAGAAAGTACAAAGAAGCGGAAAAATAAAGAATTGCTTGATACGTGTGGAATTGATTTCATTCTGAATTCATACGTACAGGGTTTAAGGTCTCGTGGCGAAATAGAAGAAGCATTGATCGTCGAAGTTTTGCGAGCATTGCCGGCAGAAAAAAAGAGTGAAATACGTAAAAATCTTCTCAATGAACCGGAAACAGCCTATTCAAAAGACGAAGCTCTTAGCATTTTTGTTAGAACTGGATCTAACTAGAGCACAGTATGATAATATGAGGAATTGTCTAATAGAAAAGAATTGTTTATTGTCTCCGTCATACAAATTAATTCGTGAAGCTAAACAAAATTGCTATCCACCAGAATCAAGCATTGAAATTACTAACATTAGAGCAAAAATCAAACTGCAAGATCTTTTAGATCACACCTCAGCCAGACTCTTAAAAATTAATGCTGTTTTTAAAACTGGTTCAACCCACTTAATGTTATATTCCAAATGGGGATGTGATGGGTCAAGCGGACAGAGCGAATATAAGCAAGTCCTTTCTGAAGAGAGTAAACCTGAAGAGAATGACATCATTTCAGACTCCAATTTATTTATTTCTTCATTAGTGCCCCTGCGACTTGTTAATACGAATACGAATGAAGTATTGTGGAATAATCCTGCTCCATCATCAGTGAGATATTGCAGACCAATTTTAATAGAATTTTCAAAAGAAACGCCTGAGAAGACAAGAAAAGTAGTCGATGAAATAAATGCTCAAATTTTATCCCTTAATCCTTCCCTAATCAATCATAATGGCGAAGGTATTGAAATAAAACATACATTATTTTTAACTATGATTGACGGAAAAGTAGCTCAAGTATTGACAGAAACTTCATCAGGTGCTGTATGTACCATTTGCGGTGCTAAACCATCAGAGATGAACAATTTAGAAAAAGTGCAGGATAAACCTGTCGATGAAACTGCCTATCAATATGGCCTTTCGACTTTGCATTGTTGGATCAGATTTATGGAACTTGTTTTACATTTATCTTACAATCTTGGTTTTAAAAAATGGTCTGCCACAACAAAAGAAACTAAAGCCTTAAAAAAACAAAAGAAGACTTACGTACAGCGAAGGTTTAGAGAAGAGCTTGGATTGAATATTGATAAACCAAAGCAAGTTAGTGGCAACACAAATGACGGAAATACAGCCAGACGATTTTTCCAAAATTACCAGTGTTCATCAGAAATCACAGGTATAGATGAGGAATTAATAAAACAGTTTTACGTTATACTTCAGGTCATGGCAAGCGGTAGAGGTATTGATGCCACAAAATTTGGTCAGTATGCTTTCAATACAGCACAATTATATGTTAATAAATATAAATGGTATTATATGCCATCTTCTGTACACAAGGTATTGATTCATGGTGAGAGTGTTATTCGTCATTTTTCTGTCTTGCCTATTGGGCAACTCTCCGAAGATGCTCAAGAGTCACGAAATAAAGACTATAAACAGTTCAGGCTTCATCATGCAAGAAAATGTTCGAGGGCAGCAACCAATGAAGACGTTTTACATTCACTTTTGTATACCTCTGATCCATACATTTCAAGCATAAGAAAACCATACAACAAAAAATATTTGGAGCTTATTGATGAAGCAAAGGAGCTCTTGAGTGACGTTTAAGTCATATTAGAGTTTATTTATTTGTATTTAACATAGTAGATGTTTATTATGCCTTTTTGACTTCGAAGAACATAGATGTAAGAATTAAATTGTCTTCTTTTTGCTTTCTTGTTTTTTTTTTACTATTATAAATAAATTTTTACATACGAAATATACATTATTTTAAAGCACATACAATCAAGATTATCAGGGAAAAAAATCACTTGAATATCTTTATTAACAAATAAGTTATAGATTTTTGATATGAAAATGAGTCAAAGTTCCCACTGTGCGACGGTCGCTGATCGTTGCCTACAGGTGTCGTAGACATACTATCGCTGGTCTGTAAGAGTGCTTAACATTATGACCGAAGTTTCGCAGCAAGGCAATGTTTTTAGAAAGTACTGATTTGTGTGTAACCTGAACGATGACAAAATTAAGAAAGTTTGAGGCAAAAACCATGAGTCAACTACAACAATGCAATCTGTCTAATACCTGTTTAGCTTTCGGACTCTTATTTACAACGTGGAAGGGACATACCCGTAATAAATCGTACCACGGGCTATACTAGTTCACTATAGTATAATGATAATAAAATAACAGTCAAAAACAAAAAAATAATTACGACATTCTCATACGATTTGCTGGGGCGGCTACACAATTTCGTATAAGAATTTCGATTTATTTTTATTTGATTGTTATTTTATTATCAATAAACTACAGTGATCTAGTACAGCACGTGTTTCCATTTATTGCGGGTATCCCTTCCACGCTCTATTCAGTGGTTTAGCATAATTACAAAAATACTGCAGCTTCGCTTTAGAACTTTTAGAATAGAAAAGAAATAGCAAAGATTAGAAGCAACACAGGTTTAGAGATTTTTATCATATTCCCACATGTTACCTAACACTGCAAATTGTGACTTTGTAGGTAAGTATGCCAAATGGCACAACACAAGTGATCTTGAATCATTCACCTAACACTGTTATTGTCGAAATAACTTTGCCTGTATTTTCCAAAATAAATAATTATGATAAATAGATTTTTAGATATTATATTTATTAGCTAGTAACACGTCTGGCCAGCGCGGAGAGTGTAGGCCAAAACCTCTGGCTGCTCTGGCCAAGTTTGGCTCTAGTAGTACAGAGAGGGTCGTCCTCCTGTGGAGACTAAAAAGACCTGATGATGAAACTAGAAAGACTTAATGATGATGATAAGATAGCTAGTAAAAAGTTTCTAGGACTGTGGGTACTAAAAGCCTTCTCTTTGCGAATACAAACATCGCCTCCCAGATCGATGCGTAATCGGTTAAATGGATACTTTTACTTTTATTTGCGAGGTTTATTGAACCAGTGGCTGTGAGCAGTCACCTGTCGACCTTGTGGCTAAAGATGCTCACTTATGGAGATGACAGTACAAACATCGTACCGAAATAATTACATACATACATACTTTCGTATATTTTCTCGTCGACTGATAAATTAATTGCAAGAAGAAACGAGCGAGGCAAGGGAATTTTTCGGTCTAGCACTCAGAAGTCAGATTTAATTTAAATAATAAAAGAAATATTTATATAAATATATAGGTAGATACAGATCACACAGATTGAGCTAGCCAGTGAGTTATTATGGGATAATAAATAACTCACTGTGAGTTATTAGTTAGTACTGGGAGTCGAATTGAAAATATGTACTCGAATCAGTTCGAATCACCTGAAATAAAAATTGTGATAATTACTTATATAGGTACCTACATTAACACCCGAGATCCAGGACAATAGGAAACGGATGAATATTTAGAAAACTTGAATTTTGCACTGAATTTTTTTTTTACATTGAATCGACTGAACAGAAAAATCTGATATTTTTTATGGTAAAGAGGAATGTTCCTAACAGCGGAAAAATATTCAAACGTTTCCAAAATTTTCATCCATTCCCATTTGAAAAAAGCCATATCCCAACTTGTCCTGTCTGGAAATCGAACCCAGAACCTCCGGAGTGGCGGTCTAGCGTGTTAACTAAGTCACGGAGGTCATCGATTGGAGTCTTCATTTGATTTTTCAAGCTGCCTAAAGGCATCTGGCGTAGCTTAACGACTGCCGTACAGTGACGACAGCCGGGACCAACGACTTATACGTGCCTTCCAAAGCACGGGGAAGCTCAAGAATTTATTATGCCACTTCTGGTCACCCATCCAAGTGCGGACCACGTCGCGACTTGCGAAAGCGCTAGTAATGCGCACTCCCGCCAGGCTACCGAGCTCCTCAAATCGTCATCATCGTCAGGTCTTTTAAGTCTCCACTGCAGGTGTCGCGAATGCGAAGCCAGTGTGTATTATTAAATATTTTTATTATTTATTTGAATATCAAGGTACCTAAAAGTCAATGTTTGGCTGTTAGCAATTTTATTTTTTCGTGCGTGCGCGGATGGTTGCGCAGAAGAAGTGAACGCGGCGTGAGGAGGATTATATTATCTGTGGCAGATGGAAAAACGGCGGCAAGGACAAAATAAGATGGTAAAATTGTAATTTCTGACGATTATTGAGATTTTACGAGAGATGGAGTTTTGGTCAGCGTTTTATAAGTTTATTTACTATCTAGAGAATTCTACTGATAATAATTAATTACTATGTGTTTATATTTCAGTGTTTTGAGTTAACCGATGCGTCGGTTTTTGTTATTGATTTATTGCAAGTTGCGACTTGCAATAGATAAATCAGAGAGAGAGAATTACCGATGCGTCGGTCTATTAGTTGGTCTATTGTAAACTGCGTGTGTTACAATAGATGGAGAAGAGCTAAGAGAATAAGAGTTTGAGATTAGTTGGTCTATTGTAAACTGCGTGTGTTACAATAGATGGAAAAGAGATAAGAGAATAAGAGTTTGAGAGAAAATCTCACAAAAAAATATGAGTTAATTTTAGAAGAAAATAGGGAAATTAGTTTAGTATCTGACAGTGTTCCCCTAACAGTGGTTACGGAATCACCTGTCACGGACTCAACCCCATCCCATACTGTTGACTGCGGTATAAGTCTAAGTATAAATAAATACCCTCATATAGAAAATGAAGTACAATCCAAAATAGAAACAATTGATAATAGCATAAATAGAAAAATGATTTGTAAAAAAATAATAATATATTCTGATAAGTTAGGTCAAGATCTTAGTAGTATGATTTATAATAACCTGAACAGTGAATGTTCAGTATTCAATGTATGCACACCCGGGGTCACATTTTTAAACCTAATAAATAACATAAATTATAATGACATAGACCAACATACCACAATTTTAATAATGTGTAGTGACAGTTCCTCTATTACAGGAAGGAACTTAAAAAAAGGTATAGACAAAATCAAAGATTTAAAACAAAAAAAGGATTGTAGATTTATCATAAGTGCCTTTCCATATTCAGACAATTTAGACAGTAAAAGTAACAGGCACATACTCGTATATGATTTAAATGTACATCTGTACAATATGACTTATTGTCACGGTGACTTTATTTTTTATTTAGATATAAATAAATTTATTTGTAATTTTAAGTTGACTCTATGTATCTGCCTCCTAGATATAAGCGACTCTTAGCTACATTAGTAGCTTATAATATACAAAGTAGTGTTGTAAATAGTACAACTAGTAACTCTAAATTAAAAACAGTACATTGTAGTGCTGAATGTACCATAGCTGGAGATACTCAGTCTGATTTAAACTAATGAAAAAGACAACAGTCAAGGCCAAAGACTTAAATATTATTCACCAAAATATTCAGGGCCTGACTAGCAAATTATTGCAATTAGAATTATATGCAAACGATAGGGATTTACATGTAGTATGTTTAACTGAACACTTTTTGCAGTCACATCAAGTACAATTTAATATTGATAATTATTTAGTCTCTAGTTTATTTATTAGAAAGATTAATGAAAAAGGAGGCAGTTTAATTTTAACACGTAATGATGTAAAATGTAAAGAACGCAAGGATATTGTGAGCCTGTCGGTTGAAAGTATTGTTGAATTATCCTGTGTTGAACTAGAAAATTGTATTATAGTATGCGCGTACAGACCCCCAAAAGCTGACTTTAATACTTTAGAAACTGTAATTGAAGATGTTTTGAGGAAATTAAGTTCATGTCGCAAAAACATAACATTGTGTGGCGACTTTAACGTAGATTTATTAGCGTCTGATAGCACCGAATGTATTAGATTTTTGAATTTATTTAAGTCATTCAATTTGTTCAATTTATTTTTAGAACCAACTAGAATACAAGGCGACTCTAAACCATGTATAGATAATGTTTTCTGTGACTGCACTGCTGTTGATAAAGCTATAATTAAAAATATAACTTCTGATCATTTTGGTCAGTTCGTGAAATTTGCCAACAACGCAGTAGAAGTAGAATTACCTGAAATAACCTACAGAGCTATTACTAAAGATAAAATTAAAAAATTTAGGGATACAGTTTCGAAAAAATTACCGTTAATTGAAGAAACTCGGGATGATCCGGATATTTTGTATAATAAAATGTTCGGTGTGATTAAATCAGAATTTAATAATAATTTTCCACTTAAAAAGGGAAAGAAACGTAATCGGAAAAAGTTTAGCGAATGGGCTACCACAGGGATTCATATTAGTAGGAATAGGCTATATGAATTATTAGCTATGAAAGCTTATAACCAAACACCTAATTTTATTAATTACGTTAGAACTTACTCAAAGCTTTTTAAAAAAGTATGTTTATGCGCGAAATCATTATACACCAGGAAAGCTATTTTAGATTCTAAAGATAAAATAAAGACAACCTGGAATATTATTAACACTGAAACCGGGAAAAACAAGCAACGAGTAAATAAAATTGAGTTAAACATTAACAATAAGGTTCTAGACACTAGTGAATATGTCGCACAATACTTTGAGAACTTTTTCACAAACATTCCCCTAAATACAACTGCCCCACTAATGTCCTCATCTAGGAAATCAAAAAAACTATTAACCAATTGCGTACCTAAATGTAAAGATAGGCTAATATTCAAATACGTCACACCTAAAAATATCATTGATACTTTTAAAAGCTTGAATAATAAAAAAACTGGTGATTTGTGGGACATTTCTGTATCCGTTATAAGTAATATTATAGATGTAATTGCGCCTTACTTAGCTTCCATATTTAATAAATGTGTAGACGCGGGATCTTTCCCTGACATGATGAAGTTAAGTAAAGTTATCTTGAATTGATTAAATCTTATTTGAGTAGCCGAATTCAAAAAGTTTGTGTAAATCAAGTAAAATCTGAAGGATCAACCGTAGTGATGGGTGTGCCCCAGGGTTCTATCTTGGGTCCTTTGTTGTTCCTGATCTATATTAATGATTTACCATATTATGTAAAAGATTGTAAGGCTGTACTTTTTGCTGATGACACTTCCCTTGTTTTCAGCGTAGATAGGAAAACTGACACCTCTGATGAGATGAATAATATATTGTCGCAAGTGTTGGATTGGTTTACAGCAAATAATTTAGTATTAAATGCAAAAAAAACGAAATGTGTAAAGTTCTGCTTACCGAATGTTACAAAAGTTCCAACACGATTATTTATTGATAAGGAAGCAGTAGATATGGTAAACACAACATTTTTGGGAATAACGCTTGATTCAGGGTTGCAATGGGGTGCCCATATTCAAAAATTAGCTGGAAAACTTAGCTCTGCGGCCTATGCGGTTAGAAGAATTAGGCAAATGACTGACGTTGATACAGCGCGTTTGGTATATTTTGGGTACTTCCACAGTGTTATGTCCTATAGAATATTGCTATGGGGTAACGCTGCAGATATAAATACCATATTTGTTTTACAAAAACGCGCTATCAGATTTATATATAAATTAGGTGCTAGAGAGTCTTTGAGGGAACTATTTAAAGACATAAATATTTTGACCCTCCCTTCGCAATTCATCTATGCGAACATTATGTACGTGCGTCAGAATATACACTCATTTAAGAGAAATTGTGACATTCATAGTATTAACACGAGAAATAAAAATAAATTAGCCATCACAGCTTTGCGGTTAGAGAAAACAAAAAAATCTTTTGTGGGTCTCGGCTTGCGCCTCTATAATAAAATTCCAGATGATATAGTAGCATTACCATTAACTAAGTTTAAGACAGCCGTTAAAAATCATTTATTGCAAAATGCGTATTATCATGTAAATGACTACTTATCATCATCTGAGAAAAATTCTTGGAAATAGTTGTCTGCAAATTGTAATTGTATAATTTAAATGTATAGCTTAAGTGTAAATCTGTATTGTAATTGTAACATAGCCCATCAGGCTGGGTAGGGACCAATACTGAACTGGGTTTCTTTCGGCGTAATCTTCCCAGCAGTGGTCGTTCCGAAACGCTAGTAGTTTTTAGCTTTTGCACTAAAATAATATTTTAAAAAAATGACCTTCAATAAGAGATAAATTTATCCTACATTGAATAAATTTTTTTGACTTTTTTTGACTTTGACTTTGAGTTTAGTTGATCTGTTGTAAACTGCGTGTGTCACAATAGATAGAAAAGAGCTAAGAGAGTAAGAGTTATAAGCGAGGCTCGGGGTGACTATAGGGAAGGTTGGAGGCCACACGGGGATGCGTCCCCATAGAGAAAGAGAATACGCTGGATTAGCTAGTACATGAGCGGATGGAACAGCCATCCCAGTTGTAAGCGGATGGAACAGCCATCCCAGATGTAAGCGGATGGAACAGCTATCCCAGATGTAAGCGGATGGAACAGCCATCCCAAGTGTAAGCGGATGGAACAGCCATCCCAAGTGTAAGCGGATGGAACAGCCATCCCAGGTGTAAGCGGATGGAACAGCCATCCCAAATGTAAGCGGATGGAACAGCCATCCCAAGTGTAAGCGGATGGAACAGCCATCCCAAGTGTAAGCGGATGGAACAGCCATCCCAGGTGTAAGCAGATGGAACAGCCATCCCAAATCCTGTGGAACAACCACCAAGTGTTTGCATAACACTGTAATTGTATCAGAGATAAAGCTGAGTAGGCATAAGAGATGAGGGTGTATTATGAGTACAAGACTTTCGTCATAATGACCATTTTTACCAGGCCAGCCTTTGGTCATTGGCAACATGGTGGAGGTGCTGATCTAAGAATCTAAATTACCGTGTTTCAACATAAAGATTTGTGTGTTTGTTGCATTTTACGGGTGTATATACTTATTCCTATTGTTACGAATAAATGCTATAAATAGACATGTAAAATTAGTAATAGGGATGTTGACCAAAAAGTGTTCCAATTATTTTATTCAGTCCGATGGACCGAGGGTTAGATTAGATTATTCAAAAATGATTGACTAATTTATTTTTGTATAGTAAAGTAAAGTAAAGTAGTAATAATTTACAAAGGTGTAGAACATCAAGGATTCAGAGTGGAGGCAATTTACGGTACGTGAACGAAAAGTGAAAATCGTACTTAATCGTGACGTTATGCGGAGTTTGAATGCGCCATATTTTTGTCAGTATTTACTAATCAGATAGGAATAAATGCAAATAGTGCAATGTTCTTAAATAAACTTTTAAAAAAAAATTCCACATCCTTATTGTTTTTTATATAACAAATATATTTACTAGAAAGAAACAGCAGTCAAAGTTTGTGGATCAAATACCGTTTATTTAAATTATGTTTTACAATTTGAAGCATGAGTTTTTGAATTAAGGGTAGAAAGTACACAAAAACAGGTACCTTTTAAACTTAACAATAAGTATATGGAAGAAATAAGTGTCTATCATTTGTGTTAATTTTACTGTTTAAAAAAAACGGGTTTTGACGTCATAGATCAAACAGTGTATTTTTATATTTAATGAACTGAAATACTTGTGTTAAATTTAATATGAAGCTGCATTTTCTTCTCTTCAAAAAAAAAGGATAAATAGTCCAATTTGTTTTCATAAAGATTTGACTGACTTGAGCGTCTAGAGTTCGAATCCCACCAGAGGGCGTGCGAGTTTACAAGACTGACATTCCTTAACAAGTATTTGTATTGTCATAAAACTCCTGCAGATGTAGACAGTCACTAAGGTATATTTATAAATATAATTTTTATAGCAGATGACCAGAATTTTGAAGAATAATGTAGATGTAGACTACGCATATTCAAAACAGTGAAGTCTCAACGTTTTCTTTGGCCGAGGAAGGTCTCGCGAATGAATAACCTCTAATTATAATTGATTCTGATTTCAATAGCATAAAACCTGTAGTAAAATATATTAAAAATAAAAATTTATATCAGAACAGCGGCAAATATAAGATTGTGAGATTTTAAGGCAAGTCACAAACAATATAAGTACTTTAATAAAGGTTTGAAAGAGAGCACACATAATTCTAGACAAATTCTTTAAAATGTTAACTAATAATAAATTACACGTGTCTAAGAGAAAGGAGTGACCAACATTGGCTATCAAGAGCTGTAATCAATAGAGTATCTGAGCTAGGACTAACTATAAATAAAAGCAGAAAGTAATAGGGGCACACTGGAAGGTTGAGAAGATAGTAAAGGCTCGAATGGACATATAAAAATAACAAATGTAAAAGCGTCGTCAGGCGTGACAATGACTTATTCAATAGGACATTTCCATTACAACTTGAAGTTGAAAGTACAGTACCATCAGCACAGACTACCTTAAATTTTGAGCTCAATGCACCCAAGGAAGAGTCTCAAATAGAAGTAGTCAGTAGAAAAGACAGTCGATGGCAGGAAATCCACCAGGGCTTCGACGGTCAGAGCTAGAGAAAAGATTAAAGCGTGGAATTCTCAATTTTCCTAATTCTTATCAAAATTCCTGGACAGATTGTTACACCGTACCTAATTGAGAGATGTGTATGGTGGTGAACTTATTCATAATAAACCTAGGTATTGTAAAGTAATGGTTCTCTTCATTCTTTCGCCGTGGCGGAGTGTCGCGAATGCGAAGCCAGTGTGTATTATTAAATATTTTTATTATTTATTTAAATATCAAGGTACCTAAAAGTAAATGTTTGGCTGTTAGCAATTTTATTCTTTCGTGCGTGCGCGGATGGTTGCGCAGAAGAAGTGAACGCGGCGTGAGGAGGATTATATTATCTGTGGCAGATGGAAAAACGGCGGCAAGGACAAAATAAGATGGTAAAATTGTAATTTCTGACGATTATTGAGATTTTACGAGAGATAGAGTTTTGGTCAGCGTTTTATAAGTTTATTTACTATCTAGAGAATTCTACTGATAATAATTAATTACTATGTGTTTATATTTCAGTGTTTTGAGTTAACCGATGCATCGGTTTTTGTTATTGATTTATTGCAAGTTGCGACTTGCAATAGATAAATCAGAGAGAGAGAATTACCGATGCGTCGGTCTATTAGTTGGTCTATTGTAAACTGCGTGTGTTACAATAGATGGAAAAGAGATAAGAGAATAAGAGTTTGAGATTAGTTGGTCTATTGTAAACTGCGTGTGTTACAATAGATGGAGAAGAGCTAAGAGAATAAGAGTTTGAGATTAGTTGGTCTATTGTAAACTGCGTGTGTTACAATAGATGGAAAAGAGATAAGAGAATAAGAGTTTGAGTTTAGTTGATCTGTTGTAAACTGCGTGTGTTACAATAGATAGAAAAGAGCTAAGAGAGTAAGAGTTATAAGCGAGGCTCGGGGTGACTATAGGGAAGGTTGGAGGCCACACGGGGATGCGTCCCCATAGAGAAAGAGAATACGCTGGATTAGCTAGTACATGAGCGGATGGAACAGCCATCCCAGTTGTAAGCGGATGGAACAGCCATCCCAGGTGTAAGCGGATGGAACAGCTATCCCAAATGTAAGCGGATGGAACAGCCATCCCAAGTGTAAGCGGATGGAACAGCCATCCCAAGTGTAAGCGGATGGAACAGCCATCCCAGGTGTAAGCGGATGGAACAGCCATCCCAAATGTAAGCGGATGGAACAGCCATCCCAAGTGTAAGCGGATGGAACAGCCATCCCAAGTGTAAGCGGATGGAACAGCCATCCCAGGTGTAAGCGGATGGAACAGCCATCCCAAATCCTGTGGAACAACCACCAAGTGTTTGCGTAACACTGTAATTGTATCAGAGATAAAGCTGAGTAGGCATACGAGATGAGGGTGTATTATGAGTACAAGACTTTCGTCATAATGACCATTTTTACCAGGCCAGCCTTGGTCATTGGCAACAGCAGGAGCACGACCCTCTCTGTACTACCAGAGCCATACTTAGCTAGAACAGCCAGAGGACTTGGCCTACACTCTCCACTGGCCAGACGGATTGGAGAGGCCTCATTGATGTTTATAAGCTTTGTTAAGCTTGTTATTCTTAAGTCGCCTTCTACGACATTCAAAGGAAGACTTGGAGTGGTCCTATTCTACTCTGCCAGATACCACACGGCATACTAACTCCTACGAGCTCCTCAAAGGAACGACTGAAAAAATATCACGGAGACCTTCTCGGCAGTAGGACAACTTATTAAGGTAGGATAAAAATCATAAGCTACAACAAAAGAGTACCTATTTCCCACTATTAATTAATGAAACACGTTTAACCTTTGCAATGGAACAGCTCGTAAATTATTCAGGTCGGTAAAACGTGTCTCAATCTATCTTTAAAACCTAAGTCATGCAGCACGCGCCTAGCCTTGACATCGTATGTGATAGTATATCTAGGTAGCCCTATATCTATGTTATATTTATACTCATAGTGACCACCTATGTAACTGAGTATATGGAGTTGTGGATCGGACTGAATAATTTATTTTAACAGTTTTTAGATGATGTTGCCATACGCATACGTACATATTTTCACGCCTGTTTCCATATTATATCGCCTATAAAGTCGCATTTTAACACAAATTTTACGTTTCTTTTCCTTTTTTCCCAGGCTAGCATTTATGTAAGGGTTGTAAACAGATACAAGAATAATACATTTCTGCAGAGGTCGGGAAGTAAGGCAGTACCAGACGAGTAGTTTTCAAGGCGGAGCGTTACTGAAGAATGTCACTGTTTTATAACTATGGCTAACATACACTTCCTTCTTGTCTTCTTGTTTTAAGCAGCGGCTAGAAATTAATTTTAATACTACTTTCCTGGCCTAGGATGGTGAAGTAATGCATGAGACAAGAATTACAAACCTCGTATCTTTTTTTTACGACAATAATGCCTACATTTCCGAGCATATTTGAGAAAAACTTATTTACAAACAATATACAATATTGTAACAGAAACGCGAAATAACCCTTGAGGGGTAATGTGATCAGTGCTGATATTAAATAACTTTTACTGATATGAAATATGGAAATATATAAAAGGTGAAAAAAAGAAAACTTTCATCAACTGATCAGTCAACATGTATGAGGTCAAACATATTTCCTTATTGGGATATTTCTTCGATGGGAAAATTCAGTTTTGGGGTTTCTGCTTAGTGTTTTTAAAGTTTTATTACAGTTTCTAACTTTTTATAGTTTTTTGATATGCCTAGTTGCTGTTCTTTAAAATAATTCGTCATAATTTATAACAGGATAAGGCCCGCCTTTTTAAACCATTGCAAATAAAATTTTAAAAAAAAGCTTTGACAATTATACATATATTTTTTTACCTGCTGCTATAAATAAATAGATGTAATACGGGTGACGACAGGGTCCGAAAAGTATGATTGCAATTAGTCCGTCTTTAAGATTATCCAAAAATAATGGAGCCGTATTTTCTAGTTTACTAAAAAAGTAAAAATTCACAAAGATACGGAGCGTCAAAGTTCCGGAGTAGGCTTGCGACGTCACCGCTAAGTAAAAATTGTACCCAGCTGTGACGTTATGCCAAATTTATATGCACTGTATCTTTGTATTTTTTTGTTTGGTGCTCAAAAGAAAAAATACGTGTCCAATATTTTTGAATAATCTAACCGATGAACCAAAAATATTTTTCCTTTGACATGCCTATTCGGAAACAAAGCACCATTTTCCGCGTTCTTATATCTAAAGCTGACATACAAATTGGCTTAATTTGCTTAAACACCTCCCTGTTCCCTGAGGCTGTAGGGCTTTGTCTAAATTAAAAGACCTCGAATGCGAGATTATATTGAATTTAGGGAATTTCGAGCGATTAACTACAAATTAGATACATTATTGCAATGTTTTTTTAACTTGCAATGTATCTTGTATGCATGTATGTTTATTTAGTCAGATCTTGCAACTCAATTTTCAACCAGTGGGTAGGATACTTAATGTCAACATGTAAAACATCAACAGTAAAAATGTCAACACCGTATAATCAACAATTTAATATCTCAAAGAATCATAATACGGCCTTAAGTCCGCCGATTACATTTCATGTAATAAAGTTAAATAAATAAAAAAATAATATCATTGATGTACAACGTACAACACAAACAGTTCAAAATTTCAACAGTCCAAATTGGCAACAAATCAACTCATTAATGACTTAGAACTTATAAGGCATATTTGTTCAACGATCCATAATTACAATTTGTGAATAATAATCAACGTCCAAAATAATCAACACTACAAATTATAACTTTTTTCAAGTTACTTATACAAATGTTATTAGTATGTATAAATCAACATTTGTATCAAGAACAAAATGTTAAAATTCTTGTAAGTTTAGATTTAATAGCAGACTTGTGGGTACATTATATTTGTAACGAAACTAAGAAACTAAAACTAAAAGAACTATGAAAGAAATTTATATTTGTCACGTGAAAAAAATTATAATTTGTATTGTTGATTATTTTGGACGTTGATTTATTCACAAATTGTAATTGTGGATCGTTGAACAAATACACCTTTTATGTTCTAAGACATTTATTATTTGATTTGTTGTCAATTTGGACTGTTGACATTTTGAACTGTTTCTGTTGTACATCAATGGCATTTTGATTCTTTCAGATATTAAATTGCCGATTATACAGTGTTGACATTTTTACTGTTGATGTTTTACATGTTGACATTAAGTATCCCACCCTCAACCAGTTATCCCCAACCGATTGAGGGGAAATTTTGCATACTTGTGTGAGACGGATGACAATACAATCCCATGGAGTGAGCTGTTCTGATGATAGAAGCGGGGAGATAGTGGACAAAACCCAGGTACAAAACAATTTGAACTCATTGAGTAGGACTTGTTTGATTTGTCTTGACGTACTTTATGGTAGAGGATGTCTACTCTAGGGTCCGTTCACGGAAACGGAAGGTAGTCGTTGGAAATCAGTAATAAAACGATCGAACACCATCGAGTTTGGGCCACTATTTATAGACAAATTCGCAGTTTTCTTTTATAACTCTTACCCCTTTTAAAAAGAAATTTAAAACCGATAAAATCTAAATTCCGCAACATTTTGCGTTCATCCCCCGCGCCCCGTTTCCCAGTTAGACTTTTAATGTCTGCGGGGTGCCTCACAGATCATCCCGCACCTCATCCGGGTGGGCCGTTGGAATACAGGGTCTTAAATTAAAATTTGAAACTCTTCTCACATTTCTTCTTCATCATCTAGCTCAAATCTAAAATGTAAAGAATTAGGTGAACTAATATATGATACATTAGTACAATTTCTGAGTGCATTTTCTGAACTAATAATTAGAAAGATATAAAAAAAATACTTTATTTGGTGCTTTATAGGACATTTCTATTCAAGTCTATTTATTAGATAATCTATTAATCTATTTATTACATTTTAGTCTATAAATTTATGTGAAATGTTAAAATAAATAATTTAAGATTTCAGAAATTTAGCTGAAATTCATTTCTACGGACTGTAAACGAAATTTATATTTTAATCCACTTCAATAAATATATAACAAACGACATTCAATTTGCATTCATAAACTCAGAATTTTAATAGAATTATTCATCCGATAAAATTCCAGTAAAAACTATTGCAGTTTCAATCTCAGCCATTTTCCTGTTTCACAGAGCACACAACAACAATAGAGCCAGGATTAAAAATGGAAAATGCAACACCCTACTTGATGAAGCTTCAGAACAAAGCGCCTCATAGAAATGAGAGAAGCGTCGCGATTTTAACAATTGCCCATACAAATAGACGGCAAAGTTCAATGCACACCACATGACAAATAAAGCAACGCTGCCAATTTGAAGAGATATTTAATTCATTGGCAATAACCATGCAAGGTGCGCTCCTTAATGTAGCCAACACTGGCAAAACAAGAGTGGTAAGTGACGTTCACATTCACCTGCGCGAGCGACTATTCCGCAGTCGTGCACCGTGAATCGAGCCCGCCGCTTCCATTTTCAAACGCATTCTTTTTTTCGAATTGTGTGTGTTGCCAGTTACCGTTAAAGGACAACCTATTTCGTGAGTTTATTATTACTTATTTATTTTTATTTGGGTAATGGAAGCAAAAAGTTTTTATGTGAAAATTTCATACATGAATTGACAGTATTTTTTTCCTAATTGACTTGTTAGAAGTTCATGCCTGTAAACCTTTGTAGAAGTTACTGGAGCGAACGAACATAGGTATCGGCCCGTTATAATTTATTTTTAGCTTGTAACCGTTTCTTGATCGTAAAAGGCTTCTGGGTAACGACTCCTGCATGCATTATGTCATACGTCTGTGAGCACATAGAGAGTGAAAGTGGAATAGTTAGTTTGATGGTTACGAAGATATATGGATACTGTACTTACTGAGATTTATCTGGTTCATATAATAATTGTCATATTGGTCTAAGATATAAAAAAGCTGCTTCTAAACCAGAGCCTTCTTGAAAATTGTCGTTAACTTTGACCAAAAATTGGTAAAGGCTGTATATATTTTTTCTTTATCGCGTTGCTATATTTTCTTTGTAGTGTGTGTAAAGGAAAAAGACAATTTAAAACCATCAAATAAAAGTAAACATATTCTCGGAAATATTTATATTCAAAGAAGTATTTTCACCTCGTATTTTAGCGAAGGCTCTTCATATATTACAATAAAATGATTGAATAAAGCATTCCGCCAGTCTATTTCGAGTTTCAAAACGAAAGCTCAATGATTTTTAATTTAAAAAATATTTTCATTAAAATTCTGTAATGAAATTGGATGAAATGCGAATTTCTCTACGTAATTTTGCTTACACCGAAACCATTGGACGTATTTTAATGAGATCTTGTTATCTATAAAATGTATTTCTAGAAGTTTTAATTCAATTTGACACATACCTATACATACGCAAAGCGGGTCGATAGTTACTTAACTATAAAAAACAGTTTAATAAATAAATATAAATAAATGTATAGGGACAAAGTACACTGTTTGAGCTAGCCCCAAACTAAGTTCGAGGTTTGTGTTATGCTTATGGGATACTAACTCAACGATACTATATTTATAACAAATACATGTATAGTTTAGCTCTCGTAATTACCTTTGTTAAAGTGCATCCAAGTGTTTTCAACTCTCGTAGGTTTCTATTATGAAAAAAGTTCCTATAAATACACTCTACATATTTCCACGACCGATCCAACGGAACTTTCCTTGCTCTTAAAAATGGTGTGTGTTCAAAATAAAACGTGACTGCATAAAGTATATTCTTGCTTTTAGGGTTGTGTAGACAAAAGGTACAAATGCTTACCTTCATCATAATTCATCATCATCAGGTTTTTTAGTCCCTGCTATAGAAGCACGACCCTCTCTGTACTACCAGAGCCATACTTGGCGAGAGCAGCCAGAGGGTTTGGCCTACCCAATCCACGCTGTCCTGGAGATGGCTTGGAGAGGTGTAATTGATGTATTAAGCTTTGTTGAGCTTGTACTTAGTTCCTAAGTCGCCTTCTACGACATCCACGGAAAGAATTGGTTCTATTCTACTCAGTAGGAAACCACACGGCGAAACACGAAAAAATTATACTTCGTTTTAGTCGTCATGCAAGAAAATATGTTCCATTCTGCGTTTTTGAACAGTTATACGGAATCCTTCGTATGCCAGTCCAACTCGGACTTGGCCGGTTTTTTATGTGTACGCATTCCAATTCTGTGACCTTTCGCCTTTTCGCTTGTATGTTGTATCATTGAAGAACCGGAGTATGTAATTATGTAAATTCACTGAGATGTTTATTTCGATATGCTTTCTTAATATTCGCAATGGACTCGCCAATGTCATTGAGATCTCTATATGTTTCTTTTATTCTTTGCTTGACATCATCATCATCAGGTCTTTTGTTGTCTCCACTGCAGGAGCACGGCCCTCTTTGTAGAACTAGAGCCCAAGTCAGAAAAGCCAGAGGATTTGGCCTACACTCTTTTCGCTGGCTAGACGGATTGAAGTGGTCTCATGATGTTTATAAGCTCGATGGTTCGGTGGGAGTGCGCATCACTAGCGCTCTCGCAAGTAAAGTGACTTCGGGCGTGGTACGCACTTGGATGGGTGACCACAAGTGGCATAAAAATTTCTCGAGCTCCTCCCTGGTCTGGCTGGTCCCGGCTGTCATTATTGTATGACAGTCGTCTAGCTATGTCAGATGCCTTTAAGCAGGCTGAAAAATCTGACACCAGTGTTGGCCAACTACGCACACAAATAATTTTGATGAAATGGGGCATGTCGTTTCGAAATAAAACGTAGACTATATTTGTGTGGAAAATTGTAGTTTGGTCTAGGGTGAGAGACAGACACTTAAGTAACAGGGTCTCGTTTCTACACCCTTTGGGTAAGGAATGCTTAAAAAAAGAGAGCTAAAAATTATATTTCTTTCGATGTCGAGTGGAGTGTCTAATCTAAGCTAAGGTTTCAAAAAAGATTTTTTCTTAGTTTGTTTTTTTTTTTGTTAGTTCTAAGCCTCGTACAGACTATCATTAAGAGGTAACATAGACAAGTGGCAAGAGTTTTACTCGCATCTTATCCAAAAAAAAAAATGTATCATACCCATAACAAACAATTCAACATCAAGTGACATTTCAAAACAAAAAATACCTTCTTAAAATCTACTCAGTATAAATCCCTGTAAAAATCTCATAAAATTCAACAAACACAAAAGCTTACTTTTTTGGATTTGATTTTATATTTTGCCCGAATATTGCACTGGCTGAAGCGATGGCAATATTCGTGGATTAATATTATTTTCTCGGAATTGCTTTCAGTTTGATTTATTTGGTACGCACAAATAATTCCAGGTATTGGTTCATTAAAATATAAAATTTTCAGCCAGTTTTAGTAGAATGAACGTAAAAAATATAAATAAAAGCCTTTAAGGATTATTAACATTTCATACTTACCTGCCATAATTCACGGAGAGGGGTAAATAGGGGCACAGAATTAATAAAAGAGGGGTAGGTCCATCTTGACTTAACACGACACAGTTATTTACTCACAAAAGTACATTTAAAAAAAGAAAAAAAACTTAGATTGTACCAGCTGCTACTCTTCCCACGCAGATCGTAAAAGCCGATCGAGGGTATGGGCAAAAATGCAAATCATGTTAACAGGCGATGCGGCTAGCAACCCATCACTGTATTGATTGCTTTTCCATCTTCTCGCCCACCATGACGCTAAAAGTGGCTTTTGGGTCTTGCGGCTCTGGGCTCTGCATAAAACCGCTAGACCCAAAATACTCTGTCTGCCCCATTAGGGATAAAGACGTGATAGTATGTATGTAAAAGTACATTTTGATGTTCCGTTTATTTTTTCCTTTTTTGTTAAAGAGCGAAACGCAGATACTTTTTTCTAAATAAAAAAAAAAAGATAGTGCCTCCGCTGCCGGCGCTGCCGACTCCTAAAAATATTACTATTGGGAACCGGCGGTTATACTGCCGGCAGCCAAGATTTAAAACATCGGCTGCTGGCGCCAGCACTCTTTGCCGTGAAGTGTAGGTTAGGTTTGTTAGGTTTCCTGTGACCAAAACACGAGCGAGCGAGCAAAGCGAGCGAGCGACTCAAGCTAAGGGCGAACGTAACACAGACAAAGATCGTGTTATATTATCGATTGTGTAGTTGGGTGTACAAGTCAGTTTTTAATTAAAAAAAATATTTTGTCGTTTTGTTGCTTCTATATTGACACAAATATAAACATTATTAGAATTATGTTTGAACTTATATGTAGGTAAGGGCTCAGCGATGGAGATCCCTGTTAATAAATCCCTAGGCGCTATCATACATCACCATAATTGCTTATTAAGTACCTCCTCTGAGAATGGCTGGAAGATCCATTTTACCTCGCTTAATTCGACGTGATAATATTTATGTGAAAAAGATAGTTTCGTCCCTCGCTACCGGCTTACAGGCGAATATTTCAGAATGTTACAAATGTCGAAGTTTTCCTATTTCATATGTACGAATAAGTTAAGAATCCGTTTGTATGAAAAATTCTAGGTAAAGAACCTAGAATTTTCCACACGAACGTAGTCTAAGTTTTATTTTGAAACCACATGTCAGATATCAATAAAAATAAAAAAAATTAAAGAAATTGCAGCTATCTAGGTTTATAATTGGTTTCTGACGGTAAAATTATGAATTGGAAACGAAATATAAGCATGTAAAAGTTTCCCATACTGATGGTCAATGATAATAACACACTATATTCTATTTCAAGTTCATATTTTGACTGTGAAAACCAGTTATATACCTAGATATGTGCAACATCTTTGAAATTACAAAATTTTGCCGAAATCGGTATGTCGTTTCGAAATAAAACGTAGACTACGTTTGTATGGAAAAATTTAGTTTGGTCTAGGGTAAGGGGACTCTTAAAGGTCGTTGCTAAAGCTAAGTTTACATCAGATAATATTACAAAAATTCTTTAGATTTATGTAATAACCGAATATAGCCATTTTTAATTTATTATTCCTAACGGCTTGGGTCTACGGGTTAGAAACCTGTCACTATCGTAGTAATATCTGCCCCAGGCACCTCTTAAATACCGAGACTGGGCTTCTTTATTAACCCCCGACAAAAAGGAGGGGTGTGTGTGTATAAGTTTCACGCTTATGTCGGTCTTTCTGTGTGTGCGTTCGAACGAATAGACCGATTTTAATGTGGTTTTTAAGTGAAAGCAAGTTCCCTTGCGGTGGTTCTTGGCTACGTTTGATGAAAATCGGTTCAGCCGTTCAAAAGTTCAGGGCTTTCATTAGCAAATAAAAGATGGCGCTACGGATATCAAAACGTTTTGGTAGTTTCACTACTCGTCACTAAATGGCTTCTTGACAGTCGGGAATTTTTAATTTCCTCAGCATTAATAATTGTTTTTAGATAATTGTAAAAGAATTTATAAACGTCCCGGCTGTCATTATAGCATGGCAGTCGTCAAGCTATGTCAGATGCCGCCAAAACCTGACACAATAGTAAGACAATGAACGTGGACATTTATTAATGTCGTGCGGGTCTTTACCGGTTAAGGCAGCTTGAAAAATCTGACACGAGTGTTCGTAACTTACACACACGAAAAACAAAGTGTAAAGAAAAACAAAAATGTCCCACAAAGGTATTAATAAAATACAAAACCTGTTAAAGTCTAAACAGGGTATGGGCCCATAACCAGGGATCGGATATTCCAGTGCATATTTACCTAAACTTCGAGGAACTACATAACATGAGTGGATAATACCACCTCGAAAATATTAAATATTAATTATAATATAGGGATTTAAAACTTATTTTATTTTGTGAGTTGTTACTTTATTGCATTGAAATAATAAAAGAAATCGGATTTTTTGACATAATTTTTACAAGAAACTCTAGAAAATGGACTAATATCCTTCAATCAAAAACTTTTAACTAAAGTTTTATTATTTTTATGCAATAAAATAACAACTCATGATTAAGAAATCCCTGTATTATAAATATGATTTAAAATTTTCGAGGTGATATTATCGACTGATGTTATGTAGCTCCTCGAAGTTTAGGTAAATATGCACTGGAATATCCGATCCCTGCCCATAACACACTGATATAACCGAACAGAATCTTCGAGTGGCAGGTTGTTGACTGCAGAGATTTTGAAAGGTCGGAAAAGGGTTGGCTGGTCGCTTCCAACCGATTACGGGTTTAACCGTCCATAAATACTTGAACCCGTTCTTAAGTCCGGTCCGAGGTTGTATTTAGCAAAATCGATGCGACGATTGGGGACAACAAAACAAGTAGGCTGTATGTTTATGTGTAAAAAAAGGTTGAGACTTGCTTTCGTTTTCCTCTATCTATACCCCAAAAATATTAAAATTTTATTCCTCGAAGCGCATCCACGTTTAAATGGTGCGCTCCAAGGAATAGATGCGTCTCAGTAGGTGCGCGTCAAAATGGTCCTTGGAGGAATACCTCTGCTCTCCAGGACTCTAAATGATATATAAAAATACATTTTATAATATTTTCCACGAAGCGTGTATAAAGGTGGAGTTTAAAAGAAAGTATATTCAAATACTTAGTGGGTTGTAAATTAAACACTAATCGTACTTACATGAGCTATAGCAAAGTCTAGCAGCTTCTGGAAATGTTTCTCACCAAATGTCAGGCCCGGATTCAAGGGGTATTTAGATTTAGCCTCTCTTAAAAAGTCTGGATCTGGCACTGCCAAACAGCGTTAATATACCTAAAGTAAAATTCTTGCCTGTTTTATTATATATATTTATTGTGAAATAGAACAACGTTTATGATACATACCTTATAGTCACTATTCAAGTGAACCTAAAAAAATTTTTCTCATTAGATAGACTATTAATTGTAGTATTTGTTTCTTTTCTCTTATTACCAAATAATGACGAAGAATGCGTTGTCATTAAAATTTTGCGTGAGGTCACGAACAGCTACGCATTTTAACCAAAGGTGACGTAATTAAACTTCGAAGCGCAGTATCTTTGTGAATTTTCACCTTTTTGCTAAACGTAAAAACATGGGTCCTTTATTAATTTTTTTAATCTAGTTAACTTAATTGGTACAGCATCATTTCTAATAAACTGTCATATGTTTTAGATTTTTTTTTGGTTTAGCATAAATATGATAACGGGATATGTTTCTTAGACCAAATTAAAATAACAAAAAAAAAGTTAACTTAATATACATTTTACGCAGTCCACATTCCTTTTACCCGGTAAAATGATCCCATTTAAACCCTCATGATTCAATTTTTTTTTTTAAATCATAGGGCAATAATATGACAAGCAAAGGGGAAAGTCCTTTAAAACATATATCTTCTTTGCGTGTCGATGGTTTATTAGATTTTTTATATTCTATAAACCCAATAATGACCTACTCTAAAAAAATCAGAACAACGGCCTCTACTAGACCACTATATAGTATATTGATAATAAAATAACAGTCAAAAAACAAAAAAAAAGGCATTTAATCGGCATTTAATTAAATAATTTAAAAATCGGCTGTTTAATCTATATATGTATTTGTTATAAAATATGGTATCGTTGAGTTAGTATCCCATAACACAAGTCTCGAACTTACTTTGGGGCTAGCTCAATCTGTGTGATTTGTCCCTATATATATTTATATTTCCACACTAAAGTGTGCAGCCCGGGCAATTCGAATAGGAATGTCGTTTTTTTGACTATTATTTTAATATTATTATACTAAAGTGATCTAGTAAAGCCCGTAGTTCGATTTATTACGAAAACGTCCCTTCCACGTTGTAAAACATACAATAACAGGCAACATCTACGTTTAAATTACATAAACTTGTCGAATATTTACAACACGGTACTGGTTGGCCGGCATTTCACACGTGTCGTAATAGTGCGTAAGTAATCAACATGCGATTAAAGCCGACTATTCAACACGCAACTAATCTACTTTGTCGTCATTAGTCGCACAATTAGTAGAGCGATTAGCGATGTCACGACTCGCGTCGCGAATACTCAGCATCTTTTTAAAATGTGGTGACAGTTTTTTAATGAAAATCAACATTGGTTTGTTGTTTTAACCGAATTCCGGGACCGGGGATCGAACCCGGAACCTCTGGGTAGCGGACTAGCATGGTTTCCATTACGCCATGGAGGTCATCATAAGCAATAAGCAATGATATACGAGTTAAAACTCCCAAGTCAGGGACAAAAGAAATCTTCAAATGTACTACGTGCTTTCTTCCCGTGCAGATCGTAGAAGCCGATCGAGGGAATGGGCGGGATTTAAGCAGGCGGCTAGCAATCTTAAAGCCCATCATCGCGCTAAGCGTGGCCTTGGGGTCCTACAGCCTTAGGCCCAGTCTATCCCGTCAGGGATAAAGACGTAAAAATGTATTTGTAAAAGCATTTAAAAACTCAGCTCATTAAAAACTGCGTAGATACATCTTTCTCGTATTTACTCTGGTAATATGAATAATCAATAAAAAGCTATTTACGGAAAGTTTGCTTGATAATGTTTATGCAGATTTTATTTCTTAAACTGGAATAAAGACATGTTTATGTAACTACTATTTGACCTTTAACGCTCAGACCGTAGACGGCAGTCACCGATAGTCACCGATTATCGGCGATAGTCGTTGATAGATTGACATGTGTCACGCGATCGTTTGCGACAGTTGGCGACCAACGCCAATTATCTATTGAATACGCCTATTGAAATCCAACAAGATCTTTACCGATTGCATGGCTCATAAAACTTAAACCAAAAAATACTCACATTTTAAGAGCTTTCGCAACTTTTTGACCAAATAACAGCTAGATTACGAGTAGACAAAGGAAATGACACATTCCCACGTTGGATTGCATGAGTAATGAAAACCATTATAACTCTACAATGCAATACATCGCCGACCATCATGGTCCGCCATTTATGTTGCAGAATCCGTAAATGTTCGTAAGATGGACTTTTGCTTGCAACTTTGTTGGGATTTGTCAAGCCTAAAGCCTGTCTACATATTGACAAGTGTGAGTCTTCTTCTTATCAAGTCGAAGTGAACCATTTCGTGGCAAAAGGTTCACCCAATCTGCGTCACCGACTGACTGTCTACGCAGATTGCCCAGGGTGCGCCGGACGTACAGGGGGGCTCAGTACGTCACTCGGGGAGGCTTCTTTCATGCACCCCAGGGCAAGGGACAAGTGATATATATGCATTTGTTACTTGTAAGTCCCTCTTCACACGCTTACTTGTCACTTGTCAATGTATAAACCAGGCTTAATACAAATGAGCTAGGCACAAGAAATACAAGAATACAGTCTCGTTTATTAAAGAAGAAAGCAAAGAAAACGAATTGCGTGTGCGCTGTTTCTGGTTTATAAGGGATGACCTTCTGAATCCCTTTCTTTGATCTATTTAGCTCGTGTTTGAATTGAGAAGTTTTATTGGTCATATCTGCTCGGCACTACTCGCTAATCTAATATCAATAAATAACTAACCAAGTTCATGTCGGGCCTCGCGCTAGGGTACGTAGTTACGAATGCTGACACGCCGTTTAAGTTCACGCCACCAAAAACGGCTAAAATCAATTTTTCTATTGAATTTGTATGAAATTTTCGTTATCCGTGTACATTTTATAAGTTGGTCGTCTATAACTTTTTAACTTGTAAATCCTACTTAGCTTCTTTAGCTTTTCTTTAAACTTCTTTATACTTATATATACTACTGCTATGATTTTTTAAGTGTCCATATATATTACCGTTTAACAGATAGAGGGGGGGACTCTTGACTCCAGCAAACAATTGCACTATAAAACCAAATATTTCAGAAACAGAAATAATTATATTCCCAATTTACTTGTATCAGAGCCACGCAAAAAAAAAATTCAAGATTTATTTAACCACTTTTTCGGCATGATTGATTGATTACCAATGCTAAATTACAGTTTCCTAGTACTTATAGTCTGAGTAAAACCGCAGACGGACAGACAGACGGCCAGAAACTATAAGGGTGCCTTGTTTATTACGGAACTCTAAAAATTACTTGAATTTATCGTCGATCGGATTGTGCAAGTAACCTCAGAGAAGGCTTCCTTTGTTCGTTCAATTAATACAAGCAAATAATACCATGGAGTACTCTCTTAACTTATTAGCCACATTGTACTACGTTAATTTGAACTAGGTACAGTCGGAATATAACATATCTATCCAGGCATCTAGTTATATTTGTCTTAAACTAAAATAATATTAGGTAACATAAAAAAATTATATTAAGACAGATTTTAATTAAGTTTTTCTGAATATAAATTTTCATGTTATTATAATTTTTAGTTGAAGACAAAAATCAAGAAATAAATACAGGCCTGGATACATAAGTAATATTCCGACTGTACATAACAGCAACATAACAGCAAATTTTTACAGTGTAGTAAAATTTTGCAATATTTGTCCATCATCCGTTACATAATTCACCAGCCATAAAGTGTAGAGGTCGTCTCGCTCGACTGACGCCTAGAATTTTGAATAAACAGTCGTGACCGGGAATTTTGATTTGTATGCTCTGTGAATAGCCAGCTTATTTTTGTCGTTTCAGTTTTTGTGATGTCATTAAAATTCTATTGTTGTTTCTATTTCATAAATAGATACTTTTTATACTGTTGTTATTTTATTTTTAATTCGAAACTTCTTTATTAAGGTCTACTTTTATTAACTAGCCTATTACAAATTTGTGAGTTTGGATGTTCGAATATTTAGCTGTTTCTACGTTTGTTACACAAATGAAATAGCTTATTTAGTGCATTAACTCATAAAGTACGGTAAAATGAGATAAAATTACTATGGGATCACTTGACAAATAGTCCTTACTCCTTTTGAACAAAAAATACCTACCTACGTCTCTGCCTACCCCTGCGGGAAACAGGCGTGATATTATGTATGTATGTATTGAACAAAAAAAAAAGAATTTTCCAAATCGGACCAGGCGACTCCGAATAATCTGTGAACATACAAAAAGAAAGATCACAACCAATTGGTGAACTCCTCATATTTTTTGGAAAGTTATAGAATATACAAACGCAGAAGTGTTTTAAGGTGTCTTTTAGAATGTTCAGTGCTAGAAAGTAATGTATCAATATCAAATACACATACATACATACATACATACTATCACGTCTTTATCCCTAATGGGGCAGACAGAGCATTTTGGGTCTTGCGGTTCTATGCAGAGCTGCAGGGCCGCAAGACCCAAAAGCCACTTTTAGCGTCATGGTGGGCGAGAAGATGGAAAAGCAATCAATACAGTGATGGGTTGCTAGCCGCATCGCCTGTTAACATGATTTGCATTTTTGCCCATTCCCTCGATCGGCTTTTTCGATCTGCGCGGGAAGAGAAGCAGCTAGTACGTTCTAAGTTTTTTCGTTTCTCCCAGACCAGCATGGGAGCAAATACACGATACAAATCAAATAAAGTTGAACAGATGTAGAATTTCTATTTGATGTACGTACAAAGGGTCGTATTTGAATGCATTAAGACGTGTAAAACAGGGTTTTGATCCCCGTTCGATCGCACATATTTACATTTCAATGTTACATTACTGAGAGTTTCGATAAAAAAAACTAAAGATGTAGCACCGTCGCTCAAAGAAACATCGTAATAAAGAGGTGCATTTAGTGTACGCAGGCCTTCCATTATCTAGAAGTGCTATTTTTGAAACGCGGAAAAAAATCTTTCGTTTAGTGACTCCGCGTTTGAAAAATAGCACCTCAGAACGCGTTTGTTTAAAATTGCCCTCTATGCTCGAGGTATAAGATAAATCTTACATACCACGCTTGGGTTGTATTAGTAGCATTTTCCGACATTTATAGCCGAAATGGAGGATAACAGAAGAAGCAGTGAACGATGTGATAATGTGAATGATAAGAATTGTAAGAAATATTTTCCTTTATATTCTAATAATGAGATTAGCCAAGACAGTTTGTGAATTTATTTCAATTCTTTTTCTTCTTACACATGTCCTTTAATCTATTTTTCCTAAACTCCTCTAGGCGCTTTCCTAGTTGTATCTTTAGCTCAGTTGATTTGAAGCACAAGGACCGCTTTTGGCTTTTTCTTCTCTTAGATTATCAAATGTCGCATACAGCATTTTTTTATCTTATCTATTTCAAGATTTTAAAGAGTTAACGTAGACCTGCAACATCTTGAAAAAATGACACATCATAGTGTAAAAGTATATAATGCAAAGATCCCTTTGTGCTTTAGATTGAATGTCCAGCTGAGTGGAGTGAAAATGGAAAGAAAATAGAAGACTTTATGAGACGCTAGTTGTTACGAACTGCTTAGACAGTAATACTTTTCAGCATGGTACAATAAAATAAGGTATTCTCTTTCCGAGATGGAACTTGACTACGTCACGATAGTGTTGCCACTGATTGTTCTTTTCAGTAAATTTAAGGACTTTCTCAATTAGTTCATGAATATTAAATAAAATATTAAGTAACTTAGCTAGTGAGTATCTCGCGATTCTTGCGTGATTAATCAATTCAATATTTTATAAATTGATACAATGGATTATTAATTCGAAATTGGTATATAAAGTTTAAAAATGCATTACGCTCGGGTAATTCAATTTCACACAGTGGCAACATAACAAGCTGATGACGTTTCACCTACGTCATCAGCTGTCACGGGAAGAGAATACCTTATTTTATTATACCATGCTTTTCAGAATGTTTTATTTTTAATTTGAACGTAAGAAATTGTCTGTTGTATTTTGTTTTCGATTGGTTGTCTTTGTGTTTTGAAAAAATATATTATTTTAAAGGTCTTAAAGCGTAATTATTTATGAAAGAAACCAGCATAATTAATCGAACGGTAATACTCGTACTAGTAAAAGACGGACATACAGAGAATACGTACAAAGATTTCCCTAGGGCTGCGTCTGTAAATAATTGTGGAGAGTAAAATACGACGCGAGTTGTTTACTGTTCTCGGGATATTGAGAGTAAATTATAAAATATTGAGTGTCACGTCCAGCTATGTTGATCGTAGAATAAAGTCAATAAATCAGTTAATATTATATACACTCAAATAAGTTCCTATAATTTCGCAATACCCTGCCAGGGTTCATGAGTGCATGTAAGTGATAAGTAAAGAATCAACGAAATGAATAAAAATATCGAGCATCGGGAAGTATTGACCTAAACAAGCAAATGTGCACGTCAACAAACATTGCAGGTAAAGAAAGCTTATACAATTTTTCAAAATATTACTAAAAACCGACTTCACCTTCAAACTACACAACCGATTTTCATTAAATTCCTATGGGATCACCTCGCAAGTATATACTTACAAACGAAAAAAAAAATTTCAAATCAGTCCAATAAAAAACAATAATACCTAATAATATCTTAAATTATTTCACGTTTTCCCGTCAAACACAAAATTATGAATGGAAACGGGTCTTAGTATGATCCTTTTAATCAATAATTAATTACTTTCGAGGTGATTTAAACTAAAAACAATTTTCCAAATCGGTTCAGGCATCTTCGAATAATCGGTAAACATACAAAAAATAAGCGGCCAAGTGCGAGTCGGACTCGCCCATGAAGGGTTCCGTAGTAGCAAATAACATAATATAAGTCTTGTAGTATGTTTTTATAATTTTTATATTTGAGTTGATTGAATGAAAGGTAAATTGCCGTTTACGATTTATGACGTATTAAAAAAAAAATACTTACTAGATCTCGTTCAAACCAATTTTCGCTGGTAGTTTTCATGGTAATGAACAACATATATTTTATTTAGTTTTATCATTCTCTTATTTTAGAAGTTACGGGGGGGGGGACACACTTTTTTCCACTTCGGAAGTGTCTCTCGCGCAAAGTATTCGGTTTTAAAAAAAATGCTATTAAAAACCTCAATATCATTTTTGAAGACCTATCCATAGATACCCCACACGTATGGGTTTGATGAAAAATATTTTTTTGAGTTTCAGTTCTAAGTATGGGGAACCCCCAAAATTTACTGTTTTTTTTCTTTTTTTGTGTCCAAACCTTAATGCGGTTCACATAATACATCTACTTACCAAGTTTCAACAGTATAGGTCTTATAGTTTCGGAAAAAAGTGGCTGTGACATACGGACGGACAGACAGACAGACAGACATGACGAATCTATAAGGGTTCCGTTTTTGCCATTTGGCTACGGAACCCTAAAAAAGATCGCGACCAATTGATAACCTTCTTTTTTTTGAAGTTGGTTAAAATGCTAACAATTTACAAATGAAGGTAATAGAGTCACGCGTCGGCGATAATAATAAAAAGCAATTGCGGATGAGAGGTTAATATTCCGGACAGGACGCCTTTACCAATTGCTATGTGATACACGAGGTTTTCGGCTTCGAAAAGACCTTTTACCTGTGTGTATGAGAGTTTTTATAACTAATAGTTTGTGTTGAACCACAGAATAAATATAAGTATTGTATACAGAACGGAAACTCCTATGGTCCCAACTCCCGCGCAATATGCGGCCCAGTTCTCTGTCCTCGCACCTCTCCCCTGTTCTCGCCTTGTGGAGGGTGTTGAGCGAGTTTATTTGATCTAACACCGAAAAGTCTATGACACTGAGAACTTTGACGTATGTTTTCTAAAACATATATACTTAGCCAGGGCGGCCAGATTTTTCTTACACTCTCCACGCTAGCCAGACGGATTGGAGATGTCGAGAATGTCAGTCAAGTAATCGATATAAATATTGTAATCTACAAAAGGAGACGTGAAGACAATAGAAACGTTTTTTAATTATATAATGCTAATGTTAGAACTCCGTACTTATATTTAGTTCTGTTACTTAGTTGTGAGATGATATTAACAAGACACAAACATAAAAAAAATGTACTGAACCCCCGCCGGACACAACTATAGGTAGCTTCTTATAGCTATCTATAGTTGTAAGAAGCTACCTATAGTTGTGACCATCTCGATCACATCAGCTTCAAATAAAACCGCATCATAATCGGTCCATTCATTTAGGAGCTACGACAAACAGACACACAGATACAGTCCACAAACATATAGACATGGCAAGTTTGACGTGTCTGTGAAGATTAACACTCCTCTTTTTTAATTTTAAAATACAACAGGGAAGTTTAACCGTAGGTAATTGTGGATTATTAGTGAATTAAGCATCAAAAAATTGTATTTTCACCATTACATGAGCATCAGCCTTTTAATAAAATTAATATGCAAAATAATAAAGCTATCCCGTTTAATAAAGGTGAAACTCTTGGCGGGAAAACTGGCTTTCAGGAAAATTAATTTTAATAAAAAGAAGGCAGAGTTTTTAGGCAAATTCCCATGAGGCGTTTAAACAATGTTCTTTATTCTATTTTTAGAGAAAGAATGATCAAAAGAAAGCTGTCAATAAATAATTTGCTGTAAGAACATATAAATAATATTTAGAGAAAAGTCAGAGATAAATTAATTATATAAAATCTTAAACTGAGTGAATCCTCTTTTATTTATTTAATTTTATTTCAATAGATGTATTTACATCTCATTCATCATTCATTCACTAATTTGCAAAGAGAATTTAAATCACATTTGACTGAAACGAATAATTAATTCTCTTTTGTTGAATTTGTCAGGATTAATCTATGGTTTTTAGTGTTCCGTACGTAAGTGTAAAAACAAAATCATCTTACTAAGGCCCAACGTAGACGACAGACTATTCGTGACGCACTTTTTAGTCTATGAAAATAGAACCTTTGGAATCATACGCAGTAACGCGTTGGCCTAAGACTCCGCTGTCCGTCCGTCTGTCTGTCTGTCACCAAGCTGTATCTTATGAACCGCGATAGCTAGACAGTTAAAATTTTTACAGATGATGTATTTCTGTTGCCGCTATAACAAGAAATATTAAAAACAGAAAAAAAAATATTTAAGGGAGGCACCCATACAACAAACGAAATATGCTTTTGTCGTTTTTCGCTCGATATGAATAACGGCAACAGGTAGACGCAAAATATTCACAGAAAATTCAGTTGTATATTCACTTTGGTTATTTATTTATCACTCACTCTCATACTTTTATAGTTTAAGGTGAGAACGTGAAGCTTTTCCTTGCACATTAGCTTAAAGTGGCTTTTTTTCGCAAATCTACGTAGAAAAACTTCACGTTCTCACTTTGAACTGTAAACAGTAGTTCATAAAATAGTCGAAGAGTTATCTAGAGCTTGGTCAAGAAAGAATTTTAAATTATGTCTCTGTTTCCTAAATGAATTATTCAAATAAGGGGCAGCACCGGATCCCGGAAAATCCAGGTAGCCCCTTAAAGTAAAAGTAAACTATTTCAGTTTTATTTCCTTCTATCTTTCTATCTTTGCATTTTTGTGTAGTTTTAAGGCTCTTTAAGACGAACGACGAATGCCCGCGACACCTATCGGCGACGCTAGTCTGTAAAAGCCCTTATAATGTATAAATCAATAAATTGCAACATGAAAGATGTCGCATAAAATGTTGTATATGTGTGGTTATATCACACATGGACTTGTGCAACATTCTCGTAACTGCATCCGCACTTGCGAGTAATTACTAATACTAAGTAGCCGAACGTTAAGATGTCCCAACAACTTCCTGCCATCTTCATGTACCTACATCGATTTGGTAAACGTCCGCAAATTATGATACTTAAAACGCCGTTATTTAAATTAGTGGCTCTGTAAGCTGTAGACCTCACAAGTCACCGCAGAAAATTATCAGATAAAAAAGTTGTTCAGATACAAAAGTTGCGTCTTAGTAAAGGTAACAGAAAATCTTACGTCCTTGCCATATTCAAAATTTAAAAAACAACTCAGTACATTGTTGGTGAATGAATGCTTCTATACCATTAATGAATTCCTTGACTTTAAATTTTGACATACGGCGCCCCATATTAAAATCATTAGACATATTTAATTATTATTAGTAACTAAATTTATCCTATAATATTGTAAATCATTTATATATTATATATATTATTCAATAGTGACTATTATTATTATATTTTTGTAAATTAGAAGCATGAATATCAAAAAAATTTGCATGCCGATTGTTGGTGCAACACGTCTGTACAAGAGAATTAGGTATGACCTGTAAAATTGTATTTCTTACCGTGTTTGCTTGCAAATAAATTTATTTCATTTCATTTTAACAAAAAAAGGTTTGTGACAATTTAGATTTCTTTTTTCGAGATGGCTGAAATATGTGTTGTTCTTCCTGGCACGACCATGGAGGAATTCCATAATTTAATTTTGGTACATGTTCATGAAAAAAGGTGTACTTTAATGTTCTTTTGAACAAAACTGTTGTATAATATTTTTAAAGTTTCTAATCCATACATCCTCCATTTTGAAAAATTATCGAAATTGTCACAAAACTTTATAATTTTAGAACTATCTCAAAAAATTTCACGACATCGGTTGAGAAATGTGACCTAGGCAAGCCGGCAATTTTTTTTATCCAATCTCGGAACCGAGACACTTCGTTTGCTCGGTTAATTATTATAGATATATAGTGAAACTTCTTTGTAACATTTTAACTACTTACATAACCACCTCGATCGATTCGATCGAAACATGGGCCGTGCTTCAGTCTCTCCAGCGATGCCGTATTGACTATCGGTATATCGAAGTGTTGAAGTGCTTATACAGTAACGCCACTATGTCAGTCCGAGTACAGGAGCAGTGCACGAGGGCAATTCCACTGCATAGAGGTGTAAGACAGGGAGACGTTATATCTCCGAAACTGTTCACCGTTGCACTGGAAGATGCCTTCAAGCTTCTGGAATGGGAAGGATTTGGCATCAACATCAATGGCGAGTATATCACTCACCTTCGATTTGCCGACGATATCGTTGTCATGGCAGAATCGATGGAAGACCTAAGTACTGCTCGGAGACCTAAATCGAGTTTCCCAACAAGTGGGCCTTAAAATGAACATGGACAAAACGAAAGTAATGTCGAATGTCCATGTTGCGCCCCTACCTGTTTGTGTTGGGAGCTCCACCCTCGAAGTTGTAGACCAGTATATCTACCTGGGTCAATTGATCCAGGCAGGAAGTTCCAGCTTCGAGGAAGAGGTCTTTCGACGAATCCGACTCGGCTGGGCAGCGTTCGGGAAGCTACGCAATGTCTTCTCGTCCAAAATACCTCTGTGCCTCAAGACTAAGGTCTACAACCAATGTGTGTTACCAGTGATGACTTATGGCTCTGAAACGTGGTCCCTTACTATGGGTCTCATAAGAAAGCTCAAGGTCGCTCAACGCGCTATGGAGAGGGCTATGCTCGGTGTTTCCCTACGTGATCGAATCAGAAATGAGGAAATCCGTAGGAGAACAAAAGTCACTGACATAGCCAAGCGGATTAGCTCGTTGAATTGGCAGTGGGCGGGACACATAGCGCGACGAACCGATGGCCGATGGGGCAAAAAGGTTCTTGAATGGCGACCGCGTACTGGCAAGCGAAGCGTAGGGCACCCACCTACAAGGTGGTCAGATGACCTGACCAGGGTCGCTGGAAAGCGCTGGATGCAGGCCGCTCTTGATCGGTCATTTTGGAAATCTTTGGGAGAGGCCTATGTCCAGCAGTGGACGTTATGCGGCTGAAATGATGATGATGATGATGACATAACCACCTATTACGGAAGGAAATAAATAGGCAAAGTATTCAGAATCTACATTAAGGCCCAACGCAGACGACATATGCAATCATTTGCAGTAACGCACAGGACGCGCAAAGTGTCGTGTGCGTTACTGAATATGATTGCATGGGTTCTATTTTCAGACTAAAAAGTCCGTCACGGATAGTCTGTCGTCTTCGTTGGGCCTAAGACGTATAATTCAATTTACTTTGGCATTCTATGGCATTACACACACCAGCTAGAATTTCAACGGAAACGGTAGGGCTACCTTACGCAGCAGCCAGTAGCCAGATTCGGCATCGACGTTACATCACATGCACTAATTGCATGCTTTCGCCATCTTACGAAACCCCGGTTTAGGGTTCCGTGCCGAAATGGCAAAAAACCCTTGCGATGTATCAAGCAGCGTGTAAGCAAAGAAGTAAGTTGCGTTTGCTACAAGAACTTCGAGGAACTACTTCGTTTTCAGACATTTAGGTACAAATTATATAAGCTCTTATAAATTTGTTGAAAAAAGAAAATGAAAAAAAAAGAGATTTTTTTGTTTTTGCGATTCCTTAATTTACTTGTCGTCATTTGTCCCTTTTATTATTATTAATTATTAATTTATTTATTACTTGTAGTTAACTATTTTTCATCTTTCTTACGTTAGCACAATAAATTGAATTCCTTAAGAAAAAATAAGTACATATTATGATACGTGATATTATTTGGTACGGAACCTTTTGAAAGAAGATCCAACTTACATTTACTATATAGCAAGTTTTTCTGAGGACACCATTTTAGAACTGATGCAACGATCGCGTGAGATCTTCGTTGTTTCGACCACGAAATATTTTAATGGCTTTATTTGCGTCTTGCTAAGGGTCATTTATACTAGCGTAGTCGAAGCGCATCGAAGCGTCAATTTGAAACTTAAATGTTCTTACAAACGAGCGACAATATGCCCATGATACATGTCAATGACCGTCGGCTACTATCGGCGACTAACGCCGACGGCCGTACATCAGTTTTTGACATTGTGACAGATTGACAGTAGATCGGTCGCTTGTCTGTAAGAGCCATAAGGCACAAGTATTACTTCTGTGAAAAAAACAAGTATGTTTCGTCATACAAACAACTAAGAGTAAATTCACTTTACATTTACTAATATTTAATAGCATTTAAAATGCAAACAGAAAACTTTATTACACACTTTTCAAATATTTTGTGAGGGTATAGGAACTCATAGAGTGATTGTTCTCGTTGTCTTCTACCTGCTTGTTCAGCGCTGATAGACAGTGAGGTTTATTTTATATACCTAATAGAAGTCTATCAAAATAACTACAGACAATTTATCGAAAAGATTTTAAAAACAACCGCTTCTAAATCGAACAATTAAAAATATCCCAAATAGGTATTCGATTCCATTTTCGAAAAATTGATTCTGTCTATCAACAATGGCTCGCAACAGTTTTCAATAACAGCGTGTACTTTTGTTTCAGTTAACTAAAGCAACATGGCTGCTGGTCAGCATTGGACAAGTTTTGCAGGTGAGTTGGTGATATTAATTCACGTTGTTGTATTTGCACTGCTACGTTTAATGTTTATTTTATTGAATTGCAACTAAGTTATATTAATTTCTGCTAGTACACATCTCTTGATATACATAAATACGGAAAGTTGTAGGTAATATAAGCTTTAAATCAAACCACATTTCAATGAAAAGATGAGACACATCTTGCTTGAATCAGCAGTCATATAATTGTATGTATTACGAGTGGATATTGGTATCTGGTCTCTTACAGACCGGAATCCGGTCGAAATCATTGTTTTACTATTGTGTCTGGTGTTTTGCACTGACAACGGGATAATAATTTTCTTTACAAGTTTATTTGCCAGGCAAATCAAAAATCCCCCGACCACCCCCGACAACATTTAGTGATAAGTGACGGAATTACATATTCCAACCAATGTTAAGTGGAACCTCTAATAACTTTTTAATGGCTGATTCGATTTTCATCAAAAATAGATAAAAAGGCGTATCACGTAAAAAACGTATTGACCACAGACAGACAGACATTAGCGTCAAACTTATAACACCCCATTTTTTGTCAGGGGTAAAAAATTAACTCATGTTATGGTTTAATTGAATCAAACTAAAAACATATCAAATAATAAATTGAAGTTGTCTACACCAGTAATATATTTGCGCAGAAACTGACACATGTTTAAACATTAAAAACTTTATTCGGCGAAGTGAATTCGAGCTGACGTAATTTCATTAGTTTTCATATGATCATTAAGGTACTTTCACACTAACGCGAGCGTTTGAGGTGTGTAATTAGTGTCTACCTAAGTGAAAGCTTAATCCTATATTTAGAGGGGTTACTGACTGTATAACGTCAGCAATGTTAAGTTTTTGTTATATGAACACAGATTATGCACACTGACTTTTCATTGGTTTTGTGAAAGAAATGTCGTATCATAGTAATAAATTCCTCTATCCATATACGTAATCCAAATTTGTGTCAAAAGATAAGTTTTTATAATGATTTTTAATTGAGACCACGTGTTACGCCTGTCCAAAACTGTCACGTGACCTCCATGATCTCCAGCCGGCTGGCCGGCGGCGCCTCTCCAGGCGCGCAAAGGGCTGTATATTTATTAATTTATTGATTAGTTCTCTAACAGACAAGCGACACCTAAATCTGTCGGTGACAGTAAGCGACAGTTGCGGATGGTCCTCGCCGTCAGCGATTGCTATCACGAACTGTCGCTGACTTTTGCCGGCTGAACTGTCGTTCGTCTGAAGAAGTCCTTACTCTTTTACATAACACCACACTTCGATGTGTTCATCAATATAACTAATTTCAAAACCAGATCTTTGACCGAAAAATATTGGAAAAGTTTCCGACCTGACGCTCCCAACTCTATCTGAATTCCAAATTGTAACATCAATTATATTTATTTACCTCCCTTTGAAGGGGCTCTAAACAAATCGAAGTGCGGACCCACAAAGCCAGAAATGGGGGGCGAAATATAACCAGCGAACTAATTGGCAAGTTTGATAGGAAAACTTTTATACTCCAATTTTAATTACAATTATTGGTAAGTACTGTCTTTAGAAAACCAATCAAAAAACAAAAGTTTTGAAATTCGATACAATTTTAGTCTATTTTAAGAAATCTTTATTGAAATTGTTTTAGGTTCTACTAGCTGTGCCCGCGGGCTTCGCTCCCCGTGGGAATATCGGGATAAAAAGTACCCTATGTCCTTCCCCGAGTCTCAAATTATATCCATACCAAATTTCATTCAAATCGGTTCAGTAGTTGAAGCGTGAAGAGCTAACAAATATACAAACTTACTTTCGCATTTATAATATTAAGTAGGTAGGATTTATTCATATAAAACGTCCTTCCTTGCTAGTCTGAAAAGAAAGAACTTAGAATGTACCAGCTGCTTCTCTCCCCGCGCAGATAGTAAAAGCCGTTCGAGGGAATGGGCTGTTATTGATTTCTTTTTCCAACTTTTCCCCCACTATCACACTAATAGTGGTCTTTGACTCTTGCGGCCCTGGGATCCATCTGCTAAAAGCCGCAACAAGACCCATAAAATGCTCTGTTTGCCCCGTAAGAAGTGAAGACGTGATTGTATGTATAAATTTTTTATTTTTAGAAAATATAATTAATAAAAAATTGTTTTTTTGTTTTGGTGTGTGTAAGTGGCCAGTAATACTGGTGTCAGATTTTTCAGCCTAAATAAAGGTATCTGATATAGCTTTGCCGTCGTGCCTTCCGAAGCACGGAAGCAATTAAAAAATAAGAACCTCTAATCCAGTTATAAATATCTGACTCCCCCATATCAAATTAATCGAATTAATCAAGTTAATGCAGGAAAAAAACGCTTTTTACAGCGTCACGCTAGGCGGTTTGCTCGGCTAATAGCGGTGTTAAATTCAAGTGCTTTTTCATTATCTTTCTTTGATTATTTGCACGCCACTGCGTTAAAAAACTACGTTCTTTTAGACAACAAAAATACTTACTTAAAGTAGGTTCTCTTTCTTGCCTTAAAATTCCAGTGTTGCCGTCTCACCGTAAAAAACTGTAAAAAAGTTTAGATGATGCAAATATTGAGTTAAAAATCGCTGGTGTTTGGACATATTAGACAATTGATATGAAATAATACAAAATAATATAATAAAAACACAGTCGAATAGTAGGTTTAATCTGAGATATACGCACAATTGAGGAAGACGGTTTCTTAAGGCTAATGTGTGAATAAAAGCTTCACGTTCTCCCTTAAGCTATAAACAGTTGTTCATAGTCATCATCTGTGGTCAATAGTTTGAAGGGTTGTCTAGGGCTTGATCAAGACAAAATTTTAAATGATATCTCCGTTTCCTTTCAAATAATTTATTTCAAATGGGGTTCGGCTCTGTCTCTCCCTGTTAGGAATAAAGACGCAAAAGTGTGTCTGTAAATCGTTTTTGCTATATTAAATTCGTCTATTATTATTTTTCTTATGGTTTATAATACATTTTCAAACTGAAAACTGACTTCACCTCCATACTACACAACCAACTTTGATAAAATTTCCATGGGACACCTCGCAAGTGTACCCTTTGAAACAAAAAAGAATTTTCCAAATCGATCCAGGCGTCTTTGAATAATCTTCAAACATACATAAAAAAGTCCAAGTTCGCGATGAATTAATAATCTACCCCTTTTTGGGAATTCGGTTGAAAAGTGTTTTGATAATCATTAATGGACTGTCAAAAACATAAAACAATCAGTTTTGGCAGCGTGGAGTTTCACAAAGTTTGCCTATAGCAGTATTTACTTTTGCAATATTCATCAGACGTTTACAAAGGTTAATTTTAATTATGGTTCAATATTTAAACGGTTTTGGCTACTTGTGGTCGGTTGTATGACTTACGATCGTAACTTTAAACCCTGCCCAATGCTATGCTAATACCTGAGTATCACGTATTTGCGTACCTGAGTCTCATCATGTCAAAATTTCCGACGTTGCAACGGGAATAAATTTTCAGGAAGTTTAATTAATATCTTTGCTTTGGCAATTATTCAAGCATTATCTAGGCCCACTTTGATCCATACACACAAGTATAAATGAATATGATGCGATTATGTTGTCTCTTCGACAAAAGCAATTGACAATTGAAAATTATTTTTCTCTCCTATTCTAGCAAGAGGATCTGCTTAAATTGGTATCCCTATCTGAAGTCTTATACCCAAAGAGGAGAGTAGTAGTAAGTTAAATTTTATAAAATAACCGGCGAAGTGCGAGTTGGACTCGCGCACAAAGGGTTCCGTATTATATAAAAAAATTAAATTCCGTTTTATAAAAAATCACGTTTCTTGTATAGAAGCACCACTTAAATATTTATTTTTTCTGTTTTTAGTATTTGTTGTTTATTTTAGCGGCAGCCTGGTGACAAACAGACAAATAGACAAACGGATAGACAGACAGCGGCATCTTAGTAATAATTTCCCGTTTTTACCCGGGTACGGAACCCAAAAATATACTTTTTTAATATTATATTTTTTGTTAAACATAAAACTTTTTTAATCTTTGTTTATTTAATAATCAAAACTAACTTATAAATAAAAGGCTTTTTTATTTACTTTTATTAAGTGCGCTCTTTAGAGCCTAGAGTCCGCTTTCCGACTTTTTTTTCCACTGCGCACCGTCTTCAGCATACTTGACAATGAGAATATATTCTCTGTAACAAACAAATTTCCTAGAATTTGTTCGGCCTGGTGTCTGATGACGTCACGTAGAACCTAGACGTTTGTTTTGATAGTCCTGCAGCCTTTGGGTATCACAAGGTCGAGTGCAAAGCCTCTCACTAGAACCACAAACATTATGCAGGTATCTGTCTATTGAATATTTAGTCTAGAATATTTTATGAATGACCGAGATCATCTGAAAATATTTTGTCCAAGTTTGGTTGTAGTTTTTGAGGTTGTCATGACTAATGCGATTATAGAAGTGTAGATTTTCTCTGTACACTATCCTTTTTTATTAAGTACAAATATTTTAAGGGATGATTCAGTCCATCTTTTTGAACATCTTTTCCCAATAAATGTATATAGAAATAGGTTTTTTTTTTCATTTTTCATGTTAACGATATCACGCGACTACTTCGGTTTTTACAGTATAAGAACCTTTTTTTTCGTAATTCGAAATACATTTATTGGGAAAAGTTGTTCAGAATAATGGACTGAATCACACATTAAAAATAATTTTACAGAATAAAAACGGACATTGTATAGAATTTTTATTACTATTTAAAAAACATTATTTAAGTGGTTACCCCTTAAATCATGTTTTGTTTTAAATAATAAATTTAAAAAATAGCAGATAAAAGTTTGCATTATACTTAGCTAAAAAATGTAAGATTGGATAAAATTTTACTACACGGGCAAAGCCGTGGGCTTCAGCTAGTTTAGATATAAGATTAATAGTTTTTTATCCAGAATGAATTAGCTACTTAAGGGTCCTCCCGCGCTAACGACCTTGAAAACACAAAAAAATTAATTTCTCTTTCTGTAAGTGAGATTATCAGAAACCCTCGTACAACTTTTTAGCTAGTATCCTTAAGTTTCATTAGAACCTCGAAAATCATTGAAATAAAATACCCTGAATTTTACTTTGCAAAAAATACTAAAAACGGCCATTTTTGACTCTTTTTGTAAAGGTTTCTAAACCGGATAGTATTTCAATGACTTTCGAGGTTCTAATGAAACTTCAGGATACTAGCTAAAAAGTTGTACGAGGGTTTCTAATAATCTCACTTACAGAAAGAGAAATTAATTTTTTTGTGTTTTCAAGGTCGCTGGCGCAGGGAGGAGCCTTAATAACATCTTACATTAAAAATTCCCATATGTTCCCGGTTAAAAAAAAAACTTGCCAACTGTAATATTATTTATGTAGATCTTCAAACTGTCCCGAAAACTTTTGAGGTTGTCACAACCCTTCGACGAACGATATAAAATCTGATAAAGATACCGACTCAATCGTATCTTTGTTCCTTGCAGTATCAAAAGAGTAACAAGATCATGTAAAGAAAACAAACCAGAAATATTGATAAATTGCTAGCCTGTTTAAAAGTACTTATCCTTGTTTAATTAACGAGCGATTGAAGTGAACAAAGTAGAGTCTTCTTGAACAATCTGGCGTTGGTATGTATATAAATTTGTAAGACGATGACTTGAGCATGTTTGATCGGAGCTTTATGAAATTAAGTAGACGTGTAATAGCTAATAGAAATTTTAAATTCGGTCATAATCCAAATCAGTCGAAGGATTGCCGAGGATCGCAAAGTTGACAGTTCGGGACGAACTACTAGTTATTATAGTTTTAAAAACTATTTTAAACACACTTGCATGTAAAGTGGACATAATTTTACCGGTTTTAGATACATAAAGCACGCGTGTGTTATAAACGCAAATAGTGAAGTTATATTCTATAACCGTATATAATGGTTACACACTCGGCTCTATTACACCCTCGCCTTCGGTTCGGGCTGAAATTCCGCCTCGTGTGTTATAACCACCATAACGCTATTATATCGTAACGTTCTATTTTGTAATATAATATACTGTACAAGTCTGTAAATACCTACATAGTTGCATTAAAAGGATCGATAACTATTTAAAACAATAGTTAAACAAATGGGTACCTTTCCGAATAAGATTTCTTTACACACAAGACGCTAATTTTAGTTCATTAGCTACATGAACTTTGTTTAGAGTCAGATGAGAAAACGCATTTTCGTAACCTTTCGTAGATTGACGGTAAGTACCGGTTGCAAAACCAACACCCAAACCCAGTGGCTTTATGTACCATTGTTGTGGGAGTCCCACGACCTTGGGGAGTGAATGCCTAATTAATTGCTCCTGCGCAGGCCTCGCCTGCTGAAATACATGTGATCGATGGAAAGAGGTTAATGATATGATGATTATTATAACTAGCAAGTTTGCACAGGTATCTATTATGAATATAAATCTTCCTCTTGGATCATTTTACCTATTGATGCAAACGGCATTAAAATCCATTGCGTAGTCCTACTAAAATTATAAATGCGAAAGTGAGTTTGTATATTTGTTTGGTTGTTTGTTTGGTACCACTTTACGCTTTATCCACCGAACCTATTTATATGAAATTTAATACGGATATAGTTTGATACCCAGGGAAGGACAAAGGATAATTTTTATCCCGAAATTCCCACGGGCAGCGAAGTCCACGAGCACAGGTAGTTAACATATAACAGGACAGACTGCGGGAAGCCACTTTCCTTTGCCACTTTGTCACAGGTATGGCACTTCATACAAACGAAGCAGCATATATACCTAGTACTACTACAAACGAAACAATCCGTCCGTGTACACGTCAAATGTGTGAGTTGAACAATCAGGGTCGTCACCACAGAATTTGTTGCTTTGCTTACCTGTTTTTATCACTCGGAAGTCTATAAAATTTTGGTTATTTATTGTTTTCCGTGGATAAACAATGATAATGTGCGCAGTTTCTCACCATTATAATTCAATAATCCTAAGTGACTCGCGTAATGCCAACGTGCGACTACCAATAACCCTGTTTTACTGCCACTTACACCTCACAATAACGGGGGAAGGGTTGCGGGGACACCAGATTGCGGGAGACGGCGCGAGTTTCCGTTCTGTATGTAATACTATTATTAATTCTGTGACTTTGTATTGAAGTGATTATGTACTTATACGACCAGTTGAGGCCGAGGCTCCATTCAAGATGAGATCTATTCTTCTGACTGGAATAAAATTTCGGAATTGACACTAACTCGTAAAAAAAGATAGAGATAATGTATATTGCTTGTTAGGTCTTAAGAATCCTATTGGTTGCCAAAACACAGTTCATTCTTGCTCTTTTTCAATGGAGTCTCGGCCTTAGTCTTCGTATTTTTTTTAATATTGATAAAGTCTATATACTTACCTAAGAATTTAGTGGTACCATACCAAATACTTGAAAAACAAATAGTTCAGAACGTGCTTCCTATCTTTCGTCTGTTTTTAGTATTATTATGATTTGTGAAGTTTTCAAAGATGGCAACGTATTTGCGTCACAATGAAAGGCAATAACGTTTTTTGCTAAAATAAATTTATATGATACGTACACATTACCTGTGTAATTGCAAATAAAGCCAGGGTATCACGTGTAATCCTCGAATCCCATGGGATTCGGGATACCGAGATTTAATAATAGTACGTAAGCGAAAGGTCAAAAAAAAACATTTAGAAAATATAGTAAAAGAAATCGCATTGCAATTTATCCTAATATTTTATTTACGTTCTAATGCTCGTGCGTTAAAATGTCATGCATTCTCCGCAGTGGGAGGAAAAAGGGCTAGATTGAAAGGCAAATCCCACAGGTGAGACAGGGATCTTTTTAACCTGTGGGATTTGCCCTTAGAAATAGATACTTCTTATAAGGTGGGTTGATGCATTAATCTTCAGTTAGTATCTATCTAGCAAAAACAAAATTCCAAACAATACAATGAGCATTCCACCAAATTCAGACAATGGGGTTTACTAATTAGATTGATTATATTAAAAAGTATGGGAAACGTATCTTTTCTCTGAATAGCAAAATTTCGCGTGACGTCACGATCAACTACGTTTTTTAACTAAAGATGACGTACGTAAATCCTTCCCACTCAGTAACTTCGAATCGCAGTTTCTTTGCGAATTTTATTACTTAGCTAAACGAAAAAAAAATGTGTCCTTTATTTTTGGATAATCTAGTTGACGGACTAAATAAAATGATATATTTTTACCCAGTCCAAGCCCTATTGTACTAAATATATCATTTAATCAGTTCATCCAATTACGAAGATCTTTCTCTATGTTACAATTAAAACTTTTGTAGTCGCTTCGCTTGAATATTTCCTACAGACAAAGGCGCCAAAGAAACCGGACAAAAGATGAACTCGTCTCCAGAGACAATAGACTGTTTTTTAGAGACCCGTCGTGAAATAAGAAAACGTTGTGATGAGAAAGAGGTCGCATGTTTCCGGAGAGACGAGAAAGTCTTGAGATTGCTCTCGAAATTAGGCTAATTGGTTAAAACATCCATTAATTAACAAACATCAATTAATAGATTTTTAAAATTTGTAGTCATTATAAAAAATAAATACGGAATCTGTGTATTAATAAAAAAAGTAATAGACCAATTTTTACAACCTTTATATGTTAACAAGTTAAAAATAAGTACAATTATTACGGAATACTTAGTAATTCCAATGTAAGTTCTAAGCAAGCGCTTAAATACTTTGTACTTAATATAGTAAGTGCGATTTTTATAGTTTGCAATACTATTGATGAAAGGTACTAAGTACTATCGATAGTTCGATACTGTATAGCATTTATATGAAAAACTACCGATAGCTTAATTTAGTACCGATATTACAATAATATCGATATAAGATAATATTATCAATAGTTTTTTATACAAATAGTACCTTTACTATCGATACTATCGTCCTGTCGATATTGTTATTGTTTTCCGAGGTCACGATAGTATCGATAGACTATCGATATTTTATACTATGGCTTGCAACACTAATTCTAACTATAAATTATTTTAAAATGAGAATTTATCTTTTGGAGTTTTAAATCCATTTGCATGATGTTTTAAATTTGTAAAACAAAGATAAATTCTCACTTTGACATACGGAACATCATGCTTTAAATATATTTAATTGGAATTGAAAAGAAACCTCATCAAAAAGTTTGCACTTCATGAATTCTAGCAACTGCATTTCCAGACCTGCTTAAATCAGGATTAAAAGCGGACATTTACTTGGAATTAAATAAGCTTCATAATTTTTATTTCTGCTTTTCTTTATGTTACTTACTTATTAGTGAATTCTCTTTTTTGGTTATAAAAATAGTTTAAGTGATTTTCTTATTCTTTCTGTGTAATACGTCTTAATTTATGTGTATGTTTTTACTAATGTATAATGCAATGCAACGCAAATAAAGTGAAACGGTAACGAACAGTATAGATATATCTAGATCTTTACTGTACATATAAAATGGCCTTTTTCAAATTGTCCTGGGTCGTTGGCGTTTATCTATATACCTTTATGTATTTATATTGATATATCTACTTATATTCAAACAAGTCTTATTTAAAAATAGCCAGCCAAGTGCGAGCTAAACTCGCGTGAAAAGGGTTCCATACAATGCCAATGTCAACCGCATTTGAAAACTCATCCAAGACCCAGATCAATCTGAAAAAGATCATTTTCTATCTGGACCTGATCGGCGATCGATCCCGGGACCTTAGGTGTGACCACCTAGCATGATGACCCACAGAGGTCGCCATCTGGGTTAATATGGGACTATCTAAATAATTACATTAGTCGAACAAAATTGATGTCGAGCAATAGTAGTGCCGATCAAATGTTATGTCAGTCAAACATTTGTCGAACAAAATTTATTTCCAGTAATAATAATACCGACATAGATAAATATAATAAATAATAATAATAAATATATAGGGACAAATTACACTAATTGAGCTAGCCCCAAAGTAAGTTCGAGACTTGTGTTATGGGTTACTAACTCATCGATACTATATTTTATAACAAATACATATATAGATAAACATCCAAGACCCAGGACAATTTGAAAAAGGCCATTTTCCAACTTGCCCTGACCGGGAATCGAACCCGGGACCTCTGGGTGGCGGACTAGCATGGTGTCCACTACGCCACGGAGGTCGTCAAATATATAATGAAGGATAAATTGCTAACTTCATACATCTATTTTCTCTATCGATCTATGGTACCGATCAAATGTCTGCCGGGCAACGGTTTGTCATCACACAACTGTGGTACTTTCAATTTAGATAGTTTATTAATATTAATTTATCGATAATGAAACGAAATACTCTCGTAGCTCCTATGCCTTACACCACGTTACGATATAACTTAATGAGTCTCGATGAAAGTTACCTCACAGCACTCACGACAATCTAGATGACATTCTCACAGTCATATCCTGCTTAGAAAAATATCGTGCCGTGTAAACGACAAAAGTCGCACGTAAATGAGGCTTTCACTCACGATTTTTTGTTTTATTATAAACTGGCAGATTATCGATAGCTATCTGAGGACCTCCGTGGCATAGTGGTAACGAGGTGGAAGTAACCATAAAAGTGGTGGTGATTCGATCCCCGGTCAGGGCAAGTTGTAAAATGGCCTTGTTTAAATTGTCCTGGGTATTGGGTGTCTATCTATATACCTATATGTATTTATTATAAAAATATAATATCGTTGGGTAAGTATCTCCTAACAGTTTGGAGCTAGATCAATCGGTGTGTTTTGGTAAAAAAACCGGCCAGTGCCTTAGCGTGATAGGTATACCTACATGATTTTTTCGGGGTATAGTGCTGCCCCTTGAAAGGAAAGGGAGATATAATTTAAAATTTGGTCTCATGCGGCTCTTGAAACTATCTTATGAACTACTGTTTACAGTTGAAAGTGAGTACGTGAAGGTTTTCTTAGCATTTTTTAGTAACCGTGTTTTTTTTCATCCGTCATACAAGCTCTAAAAGGAAAGATCTGAAAAAGAAGGTTCAAATTAAGTCAAAATCCGGGTTGTAAATTCGATTTACCACCTTCAGGAGGTAAGTAAATTTAAGAAACGAAGGCGGCCACCAAGGCTTCTATCATCATCATCATCCTTTCAGCCGCATAACGTCCGCTGCTGGATATAGGCCTCTCCCTAAGATTTCCAAAATAACCGTCGTTGTTACCAATTATGTGGTGGTGAATTTAGTGTTATTTTGAAACAAGCACACAGCCCAACTCGATATAGACTCTTATTGGAAACTTATTAATTTCGATTTCAAATGAATTTTTCTTGAATTGTAAGTGGATACTATATAAATAACCAAATCTGTTACAACAGTTTTCCATGATTTAATCACTTTGGTGATGAAAAGTAGAGTGTTTATAGCTCGAGTGTAAATTATCAATTAAACCCTCGAACTATAAGCACTCTCGCTCGCTTTACAACCTTTTTTGAACAATCAAGATGGAGAAAACGACTAGCAATACATGATAATGTAAAAAATGGATTAGGAAATTGTACAGTTGGTAAATAAAAGTTTGGAAAATAAAGCAAATGGAAATAAAAATAATACTAAAAAATAATTTCGGAGAATCCTCCTCTACAGTATTCTTCTTCTCGAGTCGAAAGGGCCAACTGCAGTAAAGCCGACCAATGTTTTTAACCATACTATAAGCTGGGATAAGAAGGGGCCATAGATTTAGAGCAGTAAACAAAATTCTAAGTCTATGGGTAGGAGAAGTACCTCACGCTTTTACCGTCTAACTTCATGACCTCACGTGTTGTATATTGTATACGTCTAGGAGGCTATTGTATATCTATAGATATAGCAGATTAAACCAGGGTAGGCGTGTCGCAGTTATTATCACTGTCAGATGGAATCCATATCATCTCGATGACACTGCCCAAATTGACCCATGTCAAGCAAATTGACCAGTCATCAGACGTTGCAATAGTTCAGTGTGTCAGTGGCAATGGGCACCCTTGTCAAATAGGAGGCCATTATTAAAATAATAATTCTACCTGGGACCATCATTATCGCCCATAAAAATGTTTATTACCTACGTTTAAAATGTCAAACAAACAACAAATTAAAGGTTTGTGCGTAATTGTTATGTAAATAAGTAACATGAATGTGAAATAATTTTAATATGCTCATGTGGATATGTTAAAGCTTTTACAAGATTATTATTCTCTAGTGATTAAGCAAGAGAAGATTGGTTGGTTGGTTGGTTTTAAGAAAGAGTTTTCGTAATTTTAGTATCTATATGGCCCAACGCAGATGACACACTAAACCGTGCCGCACTTTTTAGTCTGTGATAGTCTGTGAAAATAGAACCTATGGATACACCTATATAATCAAAGGGAATCACATGCAGTAACGCACGTCGTGTGCGTTACTGCATGTAATTCCATAACTGTTAAAATGAAGCCAAAGAATTAATTCAGACTTAGTGATGCATATGACTTTAGATTTTATTTTAAGCTTTTCAGTGTTTTTAAGGAACGTAAATTAGTTAAATGAACCTTTATTTATGTCGCAGCCATCTGGTTAATTAGCCACTTAACTCGAAGCCTAGGCCGTTCCTTGCAGGCTCGCGTTCAAAAGGCTATTGGTCTAGAATCACTCACTTTTAACAACTTGGCGGATTAAAAGTCAGCCCTTTGAATATGACTGACTAAACTCAGCCAAGTGATACAAATCTAGTTTAGTTTTTTCCACTGCGGCAAAGTAGCGCACAAGGCGCACTAAAACAAATATGGCGTCTAAATGCAAACAGCTGTGACAGTGAATGTTATTTTTCATCTACACATCTCATCAAAACTGCTTTTACGGAACGGGCTGTTTGGCTGATATAACGAGATGGCTGCGACCTGCAACATATATATATGCTTAAAGTGGTAGGTAACACTAACGAATACAACAAAAAAGGAGCTATATATTTTACATCTACTTAATTACAAGCGTATCCAAATTATTATATTTTCGGGTTACATATACTTTGTGTTTTGAGTACTCATCTTCTTACTTCTGTATCGTACTAGGTAATCATTGTTTATTTAGACATTTGTTTGTTTGTTACCACTTCAAGCTTCGACCACTAACCTGCTCCTAATTAGATGAAATTTGATATGGATATATTTTGATACCCAGGGAAGGACATAGGATAGTTTTTATCCCGAAATTTCCTCGGGGAGCGAAGCCCACGGGCACAGCTAGGAAATAATAAATAATAATAGATAATAACATATAATAAAACAAATCTGGAATAAAACATCAAACTCAAGAAAACAAAGAGAAAACGTTCACCTGAAGAATTCCAAGACTCCTTCATAAAATTACAGGGCATTTCATCTCCACGGGAGGGTGTAATCGCCATTCCTCAAGCACCATTATCCGTGACCTACGCCACTTATTGGAAACATCCTCCACATTATATCTTACGATGTCCGCCTTATTGGATATTGATATTGGTAGAAAGTACAAAAATAAATTATTTTGTACTGATTGTTAACAAAATAAAACGTCGCAAAATTATGTCAATTTTCTTTGAACATACCAATTTTAATGTGATTTTAAATTTATTATTGCAGAAAAAAGGACAATAAGAGCGTTATTTGACTCCAAAAAACTATAATGTCAACTGCCTGTATTTCATACAAAATCTCATTGAAACTGTTTGTTTAGACGTTTAGAAAAAAGTATATAATTTGACTTGTTGGAGAATAGCGTATTCTCTGAGGTGTTGTTTGAAAATTACAGATGTTTTCTTAGAACTTAAACTAAATTAATACAATTAGGTTTAAGCCCTTTCATTTATTATCTTAAATTCTTAAAATTTTACGCTTTCCCGTCAAACACAAAATTATGAATGAAAACGGGTCTTAGCATGATCCTTTTAATCATTTAACGGTAAGCCTAAGGCTTATGCTCCGTCTATTACAATTAAATCGTAACTATTTTCTCCGCAGTAATTTCTTTTCGCATCAAAACTCTGTCCTATCTCTAAAATAATTGTACATACATACAAATTAGTACAGTAATCTGATACTATATTAAAACTATCTCTCTTCCATGCTTGTCTGGAAGGAAACTAAAAACTTACTATTTACCAGCTGCTTGTCTTCCCGCGCAGGTCGTAAAAGCCGATCGATGGTCTGGGCGAAAATGCGAGTCATATTCCGAGGCCATGCGGCTAGCAACCCATCACTATTTGATTATTTTGTCCACCTTTTCGCCTACCATCACTCTAAAAGTGGCCTTTGAGTCTTGCAGACATGGGCTCTGTCTGCTTAGAGCCGCAAGACCCGAATTGTCTGTCTGCTTCGTTAGGGATAAAACGTGATAGTTTGTACGTGTATGCATTTTAAAATTAATAAAGGCTTGTTCTAAATTGATTTTGGAAATATTAATAATACCAATAAGGCAGTGTAGCCAACGAGCAGCAAGTGACAAACTACCAGGCTAAAATTGTGGTGAGAGATTTTAGGCAGTCCATTAACATCCCATCCACATAGCCCAAACCAAGCCAATCCCTCCCTGGCAATAGTTTGGCAGCCATAATATGGAGGATTGTCCGTTAGTGCATCTCAACGATCAAGGCATAGACCTCCGTAGACGCAGCCATCTCACTTTTTAGATAAAAAGTTACTAAAAGGCCTCTTCATGTTGGCTTTGGCCCCATGAACGCCTCAAAGGACTGGGTCCCCATGGACCCGTGACTGAAAAGCGTACCAACATAACACTATAACACCAAAGCATGTTTTGCGTCAGTGATTTAAACAGCTATAAAGCCACACGGTTACCACAACGCGGTTTAACTATCAATGGATGGTTAAACGGCACTAACTGCTAAATAGATGTGTAGGCACGAATTTAATTTCGTCATTACTGTACAATACATGCGAAACTGTGTAATAGTATGCAACTCGAAGTAAGTGTTACAGAAGTAGGTCACTTATGTCACTTGGGGCGACCTCTGCCACTTTGGAGATTCTAAGTTACATCCCCAGCCAGGGCAACTAGATTTTTTTTGTTTCAATATCTTGCAAGGCTTTTGGTGCAAGGGTCAAAGGGTCGGTGTGTAGTATTTATTATAAACGGCCCGCCCCCGTCTTTGCACAAGTAAAAACTTTCACAATAATTGTACAATAAGCTAAAGAAATACCTGACCAGGAATTTTCTCCTAAACTGAAAATAATAATTAATATTAAAATGAAAATGTATATTCAGAAATATTTTGTTTGTTTGTTTGTTTGTAAAAACTTTATTGTACTATGAAAAACACAATTACATACAAAAACAATAGAATAAATTGACAACGGCGGACTTATCCCATAATGGAATCTCTTCCAGTCAACCGGCGAATAAGAAGATAGGACAATTACTGACAAGAAAGGTATAGAAGGTCGTACTTACACAGGATAAATGAAACTAACATTATATCTAACTAAATACCTACCCACACATGCATACTTGCTACAAGATATATACTTACAAAAACATTCATAAATATACATAATCATACATAAACCTACATAAATATACATAAATATATATAAACATACATAAACATAGATAAACTGCCTTTCTGATAAATCCCTTAGAGATTACTTATTTTTGTCTAAGTCTGTTAATGCAAGTTCTCTGTCTCGAAATCGAAATAAATATTCAGATAAGACCAACTAACTTACAAACCTACATTTGTGAGCCACAAACTTTCAAACTTTTACAATATACGAGTAAATATTACACGATAAATTTTCCATTTACCTGTTTCCTTTAGCTCTAACTTACTTTACGAACCTTCCTCAGTTTTACTATTATAGTTTTTAGCTCTGCGAACTATCGTAACTTAAGTAAATATAAATAACATTATTTAACTTAAATTGAATACTTAGTGAAATATTGTACATTACTTTGCCTCTCATGTATTGGCTGGCATTATCGATTGTCGATAAATGCATTGCTTAGAACAGATCTACTATTAAACATTATAAACCAAACATTAATGTGTTTGGTTTATAATTTTTTCGACTTTCCCATGCAAATTGTACTTCAAATGAAAAAAAAATTCAGCGTTGGTCCCTTTGGAAAAGTTTTTTAGAATGAACATAAATTTACTTCAAAAGTGACTAAAAAATATCAGTGTAACTGAACACAGTCATGTCATGCGATTTCTAACAGGACGAAAATAAATTTGTTTGTTATGTCTGTGACTACAATCACATATTGCGTTATTAGGAAGAAGTTTCGCTCACTCACTGACATAACTTATGTAAGTAATTATAAACAACAGTTCAGTTAGACACGGTCATTTGTTTTCCTAACCGCAGAGCGAATTTTGCTGTTACACAAATATGTCAGTTTTAAATGTCGGTTCTGTAACTAAATAGCCATCGAAATTAATTATAAATCCCATAAAGTTTGTAAGGGGTATTGTTAAGTAATCAGGTTCCGGAACTATGTCGAAAAGTTGTACTTGAGGGATATCTTTACGTATAGAGTATTGTGACGTAGGTATTCAAGTATGTATTTTTTTAACTGTGCCATATCTTTCTTGGGAAATTTGGGTCCAAAAATATGTAGAAAAGTTGTATGGAGTATTGTGACGTAGGTATTCAAGTATGTGTTTTTTTAAACTGTGCCACAACTTTTTGTGTCCTACGCTGCACTTGCCGGTACGTGGTCGTCATTTTGAGAACCTGTCTGCCCCATTGGCCATCGATTCAATGAGCCAATCTTCCATTTCATAGGGCGCCAAATTATCATAATTATAGATCCGGTAGGTTTAGGTACTAACTTGTGATAGAAAGGATAAGTATAATTGTTTCGCGCAAATAATAGACACACCGTTTTTTAATGTCACAAGTCACTCTTACGCAAGTCGGAAGCGCTTTCGCCGCTGACATAATGCGCATAGACAATGCAATGTTTGGACACGGCAATTAGTTAAACAAATGTTAGCCATTGTTCTAGAAATGTGCCAAGTCTTGTTTAGACAATTTCGGAGGTGGGATTTTTGGCGATCGGATATAAACTGTCTTTGATAGATACAGAATGAAGTAGGTAGTTTAACTATTTATGCATTTTAGAAATCTCCCGCACCCCGAATGCATGCCAGAACTTAAACTATGCATATCATCTATTGCTTCAATTTAATTGTAAAAATACTTATACTTACAATAGGCAAGAACCTTGCCATATGTAAATTGACCTTTTTAGGATTCCATACCCAAAGGGTAAAACCGGGAGCCTGTTACTAAGACTTCGTTGTCTGTCCGTCTGTTCGTCTGTCTGTCACCAGGCTGTATCTCAAGAACCCTCGATAGCTAGACAGTTGAAATTTTCACAAATTATGTATTTCTGTTGCCGCTATAACAAAAAATACTAAAAACAAACATCCCATACAACGAACGCGATTTTTTTGCCCTTTTTGCTCGATATCAATAATGGCAACAGGTAGGCACTTGAAATATTCACAAAATACTCAGTAGTATTTTTATTTTAATAATAAATAAAAAAAATATTTAAGGGGGTTCCCATACAAAAACCTTGATTATTATAGATAATGGTACGGAACCCTTCGTGCGCGAGTCCGACTCGCACTTAGCCGGTTATATCAATTTTTTGGTCGCTAATATAATAAAAAACGCATATTACATACACATAATATATTTATTGTAATAAATTGTTCGGTTGAAATCATAACGAAAAAGGATGAGAAATCGAAGGATATCCGCTATACTAAGCAGTAAAAAACTTAAAGTAAGTCAATACAATGTCTACGGAAAGATTTTTTGTATCAGAAATGGAATTATGTAGTTAGTTTTACTTTTTTAGGGTTCCGTACCCAAAGGGTAAAAACGGGACCCTATTACTAAGACTTCGCTGTCTGTCCGTCTGTCCGTCTGACCGTCTATCCGTCTGTCCGTCTGTCTGTCACCAGGCTGTATCTCAAGAACCGCGATAGCTAGACAGTTGAAATTTTCACAAATTATGTATTTCTGTTGCCGCTATAACAAAAAATAATAAAAAAAAAAATTTAAGGGGGGCTCCCATACAACAAACGCGATTTTTTAATAGATAATGGTACGGAACCCTTAGTGCGCGAATCCTACTCGCATTTGACCGGTTATTATTAAACTAATAACCATGTTAAGGAAGCTAATTGTTAGGGAAGTTAATTTAATAAAGCAATTAATAAATGCCCACCTAAGTTTTACGAAAACTTTAATAACTTGCATTTCCGAACCAGGTATCAATTTATCATCATTTGACAAGGATCAAAAACTTTGTAGTTATATTTGTGTTAAATAGTAAATATCACAATATCTTTTTATAGGATAAACATTTAAACAATAACAAATAATGAATAATACTTACAAAAAAAATTATGTACGGGAAGAATTTAATTATTTAAGTGTTGACGACGCAAAAGAGGTTTGCAAGGATCGTAGTAAGTGGAAATCCAGTCTCTGCCCACCCCCATGGGAAACATATAGCTTAGTGTTCCGGTGTGTTAAAGTTAAACCGGGCGGGGTCCGCACTTGGATGGGTAACCACAAGTGGCATAAAAATTTATCGAGCTCCTGCGTGCTACAGAAGGCACGTATAAGCCGTTGGTCCCGGCTATCATTATTGTATAGCAGTCGTCTAGCTATATTTGACGACCTCCGTGGCGTAGTGGTCACCATGCTAATCCGCCACCCAGAGGTCCCGGGTTCGATCCCCGGTCAGGGCAAGTTGGAAAATGGCCTTTTTCAAATTGTCCTGGGTCTTGGATGTTTATCTATATATGTATTTGTTATAAAATATAGTATCGTTGAGTTAGTATCCTATAACATAAGTCTCGAACTTACTTTGGGGCTTGCTCAATCAGTGTGATTTGTCCCTATATATTTATTTATTTATTTATATCCCTGAAAAATCTGACACCAGTGTTTGTTGGCCTAATAAGGTACTTACACACACGAAAAACCAACAAAAAATTCCTTCCTAGAGAAACCACATATCTTACTAAATACAAGTACCCACGTGAAAGTCCAAAATCCATTTAAATTAAACGCCGCATACTAAAATGTGAAATGAATTCGTTCCCTTGTGCGAACTGGCCACGTAAATAAACGATGCGAGAAATTTCACTGAAACTTTTAGGCTGGTTTGAGACTATGCGGGTGATGCTCGGTTTGACTTGAATGTATCGTACGACGTAGATTCTGCTGAAATTATATTATACAACAATTAGGAAGGAAATGGGAAAGACCTTTTGGCAGCGATGGAAAACAGGTAAACTAAAAAATTACGTGTTGAAAATGTTACGCATGAGTTTTTGAGGAGGGAAGCCAAGTGGTTCAGTTGGAGTTTGCTTCAAATTGTTTTGCAAATTGATTCTAGTGGACTATATAATATATAAGTACCTGGGTGACCGAGCTTTGCTCGGTCGGTTACATCTCAAACATTAACTAAATTTCTTTAAACTTGTCTAAAAATAGTACAAAATAAAAAATTATATATAAACTTGAACATAAAAAAAAAACAAAAGCAAGTCACCGAGTGGGATTCGAACCCGTAACACTCTTTCTAGCGGTCAGCATCCTTAACCGCTGAGCTAAGCGGATGGCACGCAGCGTGACAAAATTTGCGACCATATTTTGCGTGGCTATAAAAACGAATGAAAACTCGAAAACACGCGTTTTCCCAAACATAAGACTAATCTAGATCGATTGTTTATCCCCAAAAACCCCCATATCCCAATTTTCTGCGAAATCGTTAGAGCCGTTTTCGAGATCACAGAAATTTATAAATATATAAATAAATAAATATACAAGAATTGCTCATTTAAAGGTATAAGATATGAAATTGGTGTTATAAATGCTCATTATCTTGCACAATATGTGAAACGTTTATAGTGGACGGTCACAGTGCGGCTGTAGTGATATTTATTTGCGGACGGCGTCTTTAGGCGCCGCCGTTCGCTACTCAATCAGCTATGTGTGGACCAGTGGATTCGTAAAGATTTGTCGCCAGAAGCTCCCTTAAAGCAATCAGAGAGCCTACACCAGCTTTTGATTGTATTGTATAGTCAGGGTTAGGGTTAGGAATAAAGAAGTGAAAAAAAATTGGTTGTAAAAGACTAGTATCCAGAGCCGTATAATTTTGAACGCATTTTGCTCCTCTTTGAGTTCACAAATTGCTGGCCACTAAGAAAAAAAGTTTAAATACATAATTTTATTTTTCGCGCCCATTTCGTGTGCATGCTCGCATGTAATGCTGGTTTTACTAAAATATTGTCGCGTAGGATGATAAGTGATAATGACAATGTCAAATTGTCAACGTCACAAATTCAAACTACGAGAATTCATCTAAAGGGAAATTTCGTCACTCACGTCAGCACACGATTGGCCTAGCGGTCTTGGTGTTGGACTGTGAATCCATAGACCCCAGGTTCAAATCACAGTCACGAATAGTGTTTTTGAAGTTTTGTAAGAAGTTTCTAGATAACTCTAGATAAAATTGGAATGGAAATACGGGCCAGAAATAAAAGAAGACAAAAGAAAATTTATGACTTAAGTTTAGAACTTTGATGCGATATTGTTCGCATCCGGGGGGTATATAAGCAGAACAAGGCGCAGCCTACGCCAGTTTAGTTTGAAAGTAAAATCCGAAGAAGGAAGAAGGGAGAAGAAAAAGGAAGAAAAGTAAAAGTGAAGTAGTGAGTAAAAAGTAAAGTGTAATAGTGAGTGAAGTGAAGTAATACGCGCGATAGACGTTTCCGCGCGTGACAGTGCAGTGACGTTTACGCGTGTGACAGTGCAGTGACATTACCGCGCGTGACAGTGCAGTGACGTTTCCACGCGCAAGACAGTGCAGTGACGTTTCCGTGTGTGTGACAGTACAGTGACATTCCCGCGTACGTACCTGTGACAACTGTGAGTACCCTAGAGTCGTAAATAAAGGCACTATTCCATAGGATTGGTGTTTCCTTTCCTATCCCCAACCCACTCACGTGACAATTGGTGTCAGAAGTGGGATAGGAAAGATGCCGATTGTGCCTAGAAATGAGAGAGGGGTAACCACGCGAGCAGGAGCTGCAGCGGCAGAGGAACAATCGCTCGAAGAGTCCAACTCTGGCGGAGCCGCGACAACATCAGCGGCCGTTCCACCAGCTGCTCCATTGGAAATGAACGCGTTCCTGCAGCAGATTACTGTCATGATGCAAGAACAAGCACGCCGCCAGGAGGAGCAAATACGGGCGCTGCAGGAGGAGCAAGCACGCCGCCAGGAGGAGCAAGCACGCCGCCAGGAGGAGCAAGCACACCGCCAGGAGGAGCAAGCACGCCGTCAGGAGGAGCAAATACGGGCGCTGCAGGAGGAGCAAGCACGCCGCCAGGAGGAGCAAGCACGGGCGCTGCAGGAGGAGCAAGCACGCCGCCAGGAGGAGCAAGCACGCCGCCAGGAGGAGCAAATACGGGCGCTGCAGGAGGAGCAAGCACGCCGTCAGGAGGAGCAAGCACGCCGCCAGGAGGAGCAAATACGGGCGCTGCAGGAAGAGCAAGCACGCCGTCAGGAGGAGCAACTTCAGTCCTTTTCCAAAGATGTTTTGGCCGCGGTTCGGGCCAACACAGCCCGGATGGATGACTTCGAGAAGGAAGTTGCAGAAGTAAAGGAGGAAGTTACAGAAGTAAAAGAGGAAGTTGATGAAGTAAAAGGGACGCTTCAACAGCTTGGTAAGGAAGTTAAACTTCTCAAAGAGTCTGGCCCTGTCACTAGCTCTGTAGTCGCTCCTTTTACCAAAAATTTAAAGGTGCCACCCTACGACGGCAAATCCTCTTGGGCTGCTTTTAAACTGCAGTTGGAGACAATTAAAAAAGCCAGCCATTGGGATGAGCAGGAGGCGCAGTCTGCATTGACCCTGGCACTTCGAGATGACGCTCTCTCTGTACTGGAAGCACTCGGCGCTGGGAAGAAGGAAGTCACCTACGACGAACTCATAGGCGCTCTGGAAGCCAGATACGGTGACAGTCATCTAGAGCATGTATACAGGGCGCAACTCAAAGATCGTTGTCAGCGGGCTAGCGAGACCTTACAACAGTGGTCCGTGGAAGTGGAAAGACTGGTCCGCAAGGCATATCAGTCATCACCTTCTGTCGTAGAGGAGATGCTCTTGCAGGTTTTTATTGATGGGATACGGGATCCCGAAGTCAGGGCGGCTGTACGACTGGATCACCACACCACCTTGAAAGAAGCAGTGGCTCACGCTTTGGAAGTCGAAGCGGTTCGTCATGACTCACGAGCTCTGAGGCTACGAGAGGTTGTAGTCACAGAAAACAGTAGACGACGACCCTACAACCCAATGTGCTATGAGTGTGGAGAACGGGGCCATATTCGAAGCACTTGCCCGAAGCGTGAACGTACAACTTTCCGACGTCAGGTGGATGCAGCGGTTTCAACGTCGGAGCAGCCACAGGAAAAACTAGAGAAGGCCAGGGCTGTGGGGTGGGCGCTGGCCGGTAGTAGTAAAGCCCCAGAAATTCTTGTTAAGCAGACAAGCGACGGAAATACTTTAGTGATAGACGGATTAATTAATGGGAAACCTTGCCAATTGACGGTAGATACTGGAGCTTCACGGACAGTCATCGGCAATCACAGACTTAAGGACATTGGAGGTCGGTATATTCAAGCAAATAAAAATATCACGTTAACTACTGCTACCGGCCAACGAATCCCATCTGTAGGAGAAAAAATTGTAGCCATTAAGATCGGGGCAACACTTTATTGGCAAAGAGTGATTGTCGCAGGCATCTCCGACGATTGCATTATTGGTTTGGACTTTCTACAAAATCATCAGTGCAATATTGACTTGAAAAATGGTGTTCTAAAACATGGCAATGATGAAATTCCGATGAAAGGAGGAAATTTTGGTAAGGTGTTATGTTTGAGGGACACTGTCCTTAGCCCTAGGTCCCAAACGACGGTCCCTGTTATGTTACCGCCTAATAATGGAAGTGGACCGCGGAGATATGCCATTATAGAGGGAGGAATCTCAGACGCATCATGGATTCCGGCTAGAACCTTAGTTGGAAGTGGCCAAGTTGCGTTGGTACCTGTTCTGAATCCTCATGATGTGGAGCAAACACTGCGAAAGGGTACGATTGTCGGAAACTGTGATGAAGTAGCCTGGTTGAGGAAGTGTGAAGAGGGGCAAAAGCGGAAAATTACGAATCAGGAAGAAAATGTCGCAAGGTTTCTGGAGGGTTGCAAGGGTAATCTTACTAAATTGCAATTAATAAAAGCAAGGAACTTCTTGTTGAAATATAGCAATTTATTCTCTAAAAATGATGGAGATATTGGCAGAACCGATTTGGTAAAACATAAAATTGATACCGGGGATACAACACCTATTCGGCAGAGACCAAGACCTGTTCCTTTTGCCCGTGAGCAGGAAGTTGAGGACATGATCCAAGAGATGAAGAAGAACGGCGTGATAGAACCTTCATCAAGCCCATAGTGCTCTCCGATTGTGTTAGTAAAGAAGAAGGATGGATCGACTAGGTTCTGTGTAGACTATCGGCGATTGAACGATGTAACTAAAAAGGACAGTTACCCACTTCCAAGAATCAATGACACTTTGGATTCACTTTGTGGCATGACTTGGTTCTCCACTCTTGATTTAAAAAGTGGGTATTGGCAAGTAGATTTGGATCCTAAGGATAAAGAGAAGACTGCGTTTTCAACCGGCAAGGGTTTATGGCAGTTCAAAACTATGCCATTTGGACTATGTAACGCGCCAGCAACATTTGAAAGGTTGATGGAACATGTGCTGGCAGGTATGCTAGGAGAAACCTGTTTGGTCTATTTAGATGACATCATTATAATGGGGAGAGATTTTGATGATCATCTCAAGAAGCTTGAAAGTGTGTTTTCAAGACTACAGAGTGCAAATTTGAAGCTAAGTCCAAAGAAATGTTCATTTTTCCAACGTCAGGTCAACTACTTGGGACACGTTATTTCGGAACAAGGTATTGCAACTGACCCATCTAAAATAAGTGCAGTAAAAGATTGGCCAACGCCAACAGATAAGACACAGGTGCGAGCATTCTTGGGTCTATGCTCTTACTATAGAAGATTCGTAAAAGGGTTTTCCGATATCGCTAAGCCTTTACATCGGGTGACTGAAGAGAAACGAGCATTTTCTTGGGATGAAGACTGTGAGCAAGCTTTTCAGGACCTCAAAATGCGTCTATGTGAAACCCCTATCCTCGGATATCCTGACATGGAAGGCAAGTTTATTGTGGACGCTGACGCAAGTAACACCGGAATTGGAGGTGTTCTATCTCAACAGAGAGGAGATCAGGAAGTAGTAATCGCCTACTTCAGCAAATCTCTTTCAAGGCCAGAGAGAAATTACTGCGTAACTCGCAGAGAATTGTTGGCTGTGGTCAATACATTGCAACATTTTAAGAAATATTTGCTTGGTCGCAAATTTCTGATAAGGACTGATCACGCTGCATTAAAATGGTTATTGGAATTCAAAAATCCTGAAGGGCAGGTAGCCAGGTGGATTGAGCTACTCCAAGAGTATGAGTTTGAAATTGAACATCGAGGAGGGAAGAGTCATGGTAATGCGGATGCTCTGTCTCGAAGACCTTGCCTGGAGGACTGTAAGCATTGCAATCGGCAGGAAGAGAAGGAAAAAGTAAACATCCGGCTAATCCGTACTCATTCCATAGATGAAAATTGGACTAACGATGCCATGAAAAAGGCTCAGGAAGATGATAAAGACTTTCAACCACTATTGAACTGGCTACGAAGTGGAACTAAACCAAAATGGTCAGAAGTGGCTAAATACAGCACGGCTACAAAGAGTCTTTGGGCGCAATGGGACAGCTTGGTGCTACACGATGGATTACTCTACCGAAAATGGGAAAGTACTCAAGGTAAAGATTGGTCGTCCCCAGAGAAAAGATAAGGGAGATTTTAAAAACTTTCCATGATGGTACTTCCGGCGGACACCTGGGGATAAGAAGAACTCTCACAAAAATTAAAGAACGTTTCTACTGGTTACACTGCCGAGATGATGTAGAAGACTGGTGCCGTAAATGTCAGAGTTGTGCGGCAGTTAAGGGACCACAGACTAGAAGCAGAGGAGCTATGAGGTTGTATAATGTCGGAGCTCCTTGGGAACGAGTAGCTCTTGACATAGCCGGACCGTTTCCAATTACGAATGCTGGCAACCGGTACATTTTGGTAGTTATGGACTACTTCACGAAATGGCCTGAAGCATTTGCACTACCTAATCAGGAGGCTACCACCGTAGCGACAAAGCTTGTGAACGAAGTATTCTGTAGATTTGGTGTGCCATTGGAGATGCACAGTGATCAGGGTCGAAACTTTGAATCACAAGTATTCCGAGAAGTCTGTGAAATCATGGGAATCCATAAGACTCGGACGACGCCGTATCACCCGCAGTCAGATGGAATGGTTGAGAGGTTTAATCAAACATTGGAACGGCATCTGGCAAAAGTAGTAGAAAGCCATCAGAAAAACTGGGACGAGTATATTGCATTATTCCTTTTATCTTATAGGACTGCGGTGCATGAGACCACTACAGTTACTCCAGCATATGCCAATTTTGGAAGAGAATTAAAATTGCCAGCTGATTTGTTATCAAGTTGTCCACCAGATACCCCAAAAGGAATAACCGACTATGCTAATGACCTTCGGATTAAGATGGTTGACGTCTATGAGCAGATTAGAGAGGCTGGGCTTAAAGCTAGTGAACGGATGAAGACTCGTTACGATCGAAGAGCTAATGGCCTCAGCTTCGAGGAAGGAACACTGGTTTGGCTTCATAATCCGGTGAGGAGAAAAGGGAAATCTCCAAAGCTACAACCAAGTTGGGAAGGACCTTACAAAATTATCACCAGAATTAACGACGTGACCTACCGAATTCAGCGTAATCCTCGCAGTCCTCTCAAAATAGTTCATGTGGATCGATTGGCACGTTATCATGGAAGCAATAATGATCGGGACGATCATGTCTCGAGAGGGGGCAGTGTCGCGTAGGATGATAAGTGATAATGACAATGTCAAATTGTCAACGTCACAAATTCAAACTACGAGAATTCATCTAAAGGGAAATTTCGTCACTCACGTCAGCACACGATTGGCCTAGCGGTCTTGGTGTTGGACTGTGAATCCATAGACCCCAGGTTCAAATCACAGTCACGAATAGTGTTTTTGAAGTTTTGTAAGAAGTTTCTAGATAACTCTAGATAAAATTGGAATGGAAATACGGGCCAGAAATAAAAGAAGACAAAAGAAAATTTATGACTTAAGTTTAGAACTTTGATGCGATATTGTTCGCATCCGGGGGGTATATAAGCAGAACAAGGCGCAGCCTACGCCAGTTTAGTTTGAAAGTAAAATCCGAAGAAGGAAGAAGGGAGAAGAAAAAGGAAGAAAAGTAAAAGTGAAGTAGTGAGTAAAAAGTAAAGTGTAATAGTGAGTGAAGTGAAGTAATACGCGCGATAGACGTTTCCGCGCGTGACAGTGCAGTGACGTTTACGCGTGTGACAGTGCAGTGACATTACCGCGCGTGACAGTGCAGTGACGTTTCCACGCGCAAGACAGTGCAGTGACGTTTCCGTGTGTGTGACAGTACAGTGACATTCCCGCGTACGTACCTGTGACAACTGTGAGTACCCTAGAGTCGTAAATAAAGGCACTATTCCATAGGATTGGTGTTTCCTTTCCTATCCCCAACCCACTCACGTGACAATATAAGATCTTTTAATCAAATATCCACCAGTATTTATACGAAAAAGAACTCCGTATTCGTCTGACTTCGAAAACCAATAGACACCGGTCCATAGTTATTGTATTGTTACTCGTGACTTCCACTTAGACAACTTTTGACTTTGACGTAGTCATCCCTTCATTTTCTTAACTTCATCATTTGAAAATACTTATTATTTATTCATAAAGTTATATTGACTTTTCTACAGAAAACACAACAAGTTTATTTGCTATAGGCAAATTAAAAAAAACCCCCGACGTCATCATCTATTGATAAGTGGCGGAACTACAATATATTGATATCAGGTAAATTACGTAACCCCCAATTCTAAGCGTTATCAAACTTATCTGTGCTTATCACCCAATAACTTTTAAACGACTGAACTTATTTTTTATCAAATATTGCTAAAAACCACCGCAAAGGAAGTTTCTTCTACGTGAAAAAACCACATTGAAATTGGTTCATCCGTTCAAGCGCTACCATGCCACATACCGACACTAGTATCAAACTTATAACCTTATCTGAATTGATTAAACTTTTTTGTAGGGAGTTAAAAACCTGTCCGTTCCGTGAAAGTCATATTGGGTAAAGTTCTATTTGATCGTTGTTTTACCAGAGAACAGGTACAAAAAGTTACAACTGATAAAATTTAAATTAAATTAAATTTTTTCTTTTTTACATGATTTTGGGAAAATTTATGTAAATTTCTAAAGATTTAGTTTACTTTTAATTTTGATTATATACTATTTTCGATTTATTTATTTTTTACTTGTAATTTAGCTTCATATATACCCTTTTTCGATTAGACAGGGTTTTCTTTACATATTAAAAACTTATAAATAAAAGACGTGTGGCACTCGGGGACTGCCGCGGTAAAGCTATTGCAAACAAGGAAGGACGGCAACGTCGCAAACGGACGACGGAGACGAAGCGGAAACCGGGAGCGTGAGGTTTTTTCGTTACGGAATTTTTGGATTCGGTCCCCGCGCTCAAGGCCCGCGATAGAAGCTATGCAATAGCTTAAAAATAAATTAACATCGATTTATGCTGGTGCCCGCGACTTCGTCTGCGCAGGATTATCACTCAATATCTTTATACATTGTAGCCTATATGTTATTCTGATTTATAAGCTTAATAATAATATTGTAAAGTTTCATTAAAATCTATTCAGTAGTTTTTACGTGAAAGAGTAACAAACCTCCATACTTACTTACAAACTTTCGCGTTTATAACATTAGTAGGATTATAAAGGTTAAAGCCTGTCGGTCTGTTCATCCATCTTTTACCTCAAAATTAAGAATCTGTATGCGGCTTGTCTCTCAGAACACAGGAAATTGATATTCATTTGATCCAAGTTTCTCATAATAGTGTGAAGAAATAAATAGGTACTTACGCGGACAAAACGTAAGTTAAAAAATATCTATCATATCGAATTTTGTAAAATCAAACTAAGCGAAGCCAATAAAATTAGGGTAACAATTTTAAAACGAAGGGGATAAAACAACATAAATAGGTAGAGATACCGAAAACACGACTTGATCCACTTGTCAAAGAATACACTTATACTTACCTGCCTAACGTTTTCTACATAAACTGACGTACAAGATATGAAACTAAAAATCACAGAAATAAACTAAAAACATAAACTTATTTCGTGTTTATTACCCTATCTGTCAAGTATTAACGCCCTCAGCAATAAATAAAATTATTAGAGGTATTAAAATGAAAATTTTAGTCCCTCGTCGCAAACAAAACCTTTTTATGAAATTGAAACGTGAAATTGAGGTTATTCTCCCCGTTTAACTGTGTAAGCAACAATAACTGTCGTCTACATAGATACTCGTATTCGAACCAAGTGTCTATGTCCGTTTGCTTACCAATCAATGAGGTAACATTGTCATAGAGTAGACACAAACTTTTTAAATAAAAAAAAACTTGCGTTTAATAATTTCAAAAATCAGACATCGCTCGTTTTTAGCAGTGTCTACGTTTTTACACAAAAGTGTATTGCGTATTAGCTACGTCTCTGTATACTGACCAAGGAAAAATGAAATGAAAGGCCTATGAAAGCCTATTAGTGAGAGGAAGGAAGCTATAGGTCGACCTGTGTGGCCCAATGATCATCATGCCACCCTGTCATACTGGAGGTCCCGGGTTCCATCCCCAGTCAGGTCAAGATAGAAAACGATCTTTTTCAGATTGATCTAGGTCTTGGACCTTGGTTGTTTGTCTATAGGTATATGCATTTGTTATAAATAAAATTAGCGACCATATTCTGCGTGGAAAGAAAAACGCATGAAAACTCGAAAACACGCGTTTTCCCAAACATAAAACTAATCTAGATCGATTGTTTACCCCCGAAAAACCCCATATACAAATTTTCAGCGAAATCGTTAGAGCCGTTTTCGAGATCACAGTTGCTCGTTTAAAGGTATAAGATAAAGGACCCACTGTGATTCGTTTGCGATCTATATATAAACGAAATTTGCCAAGTGTACGGGATATTTGTGAAAGTATACTAATACTTATGTACATCTTTAGGCGTTTCTCAAAAACTCAACATAAAAACCACCTTTTAAGCTTGATTGATCAAATTTAATAAAACCGTTCACCTTTTGTTAATATAAAAGTTGAAATAAAAACTGTGACTTTTAACTTTATGACAAAGGGTTGTCTTCTCAAAAGCTCTCTTGATAAATAATAAGTTTTAAAGAGTCGTTAATTCAATTAAGTTTTTCTACAGTAAATGTTTTGAAACAGAGTTTCAGAAAAGTTTTCAGAATATTGGCTAGTAAAAACTTTTAATGTATTCTAAAAATACCTGAAAAAAAATCATTTGTTCATTGTACATTGCCGTCGAATAATGGGAAATCCTGTACCGAATCGGTACTTTTAAAATACGTAAACCATTATTTTAAAAACAGGATTTGGTACTATGGTAATTATGCACTACGCAGAATAGCACGGATTATTTCTAGTGACATATACCTATAAATATATTTGTTTTTTGCTACGTCTAAGGCGATTAACACACTGCACCGCGCCCCGCTGCGAATGCGAGGTCCCGCACTAGCGGGACCGCCGTACAAACACGACGCGACGCGCGGGATCGCGGTGTCAGTGTGTTGTCCTATGCGTGTTTTGTATACAAATTAAGGGTCCTACCCGCGCTAGCGATCTTGAAAACACAAAAAAAAAAATTTCTCTTTCTGTAAGTGAGATTATCAAAAACCCTCGTACAACTTTTTAGCTAGTATCCTTAAGTTTGATTAGAACCTCGAAAGTCATTGAAATACAATACGCTGTAGTTTCCTTTGCAAAAAATACTAAAAACGGCCACTTTTGACTCTTTTTGTAAAGGTTTCTAAAGCGGATAGTATTTCAATAACTTTCGAGGTTCTAATGAAACTTAAGGATACTAGCTAAAAAGTTGTACGAGGGTTTCTGATAATCTCACTTACAGAAAGAGAAATTATTTTTTTGTGTTTTCAAGGTCGCTAGCGCGGGACCCTTAAGATACTTGCATACAGTCCAGCCCGCACCACGCAAAGGATAGCCCGTGTCTTATAATGTCAGATGTCCAACCCTTAATAAACCAACACATATTCTTCTGAAAGATTGACTTTATTTTACCTAGCATAATCATGCTCTAGATACTTTTTCACTTAATTAGGTATCAACATCTTATTCACGTACCAAATTCATAGTAATAATTATTAACTAGATACGTAATAAACCCACCTTAACGACGGCAAGACGTCTAAGGATGTAACCGGAAACGCTAAGATGAAAGAGAGATTTTACTTCGCTATATACTAGCATCGTCATAAAACTCATCTTCATTCTCTAAGGCTATCTCGGTCAATTCCTGTTACTTAACTCTTTGTAACCAATACGTTTAATGGCCAGTGAAATATTTGTCAGTTTATTCCCCGTCACGAACTGTTCGTAAAATTAAATGAGCCGTGACGTTTCATTAATGGAGACACCACTTTTGTTGGAGTTGAAATTACCTATTTGTGTACTTTGGATTTTATGTTAGAAACAATAAGCTAAAGTACGTTGTTATTGTGAAATTCTGAAATTCAATATCTCATATTAAAATTAGATTTAAAAAAATGTAAGATAAATTTAAGTTACTTATTTGTGTACTTTGGATTTTATGTTAGAAACAATAAGCTAAAGTTCGTTGTTATTGTGAAACTCAATCTCTCATATTAAAATTAGATTTTAAAAAAATTTAAGCCAAATTTAAGTTACTTATTTGTGTACTTTGGATTTTATGTTAGAAACAATAAGCTAAAATTCGTTGTTATTGTGAAATTCTGAAATTCAATCTCTCATATTAAAATTAGATTTAAAAAAATGTAAGCCAAAGTTACTTATTGAAAAATAATTGAACCCTCGTTCAACTGTCAATTAAATCCTTGCAAAAAAGTGAAAAAAATATGTCAAGATCGCAAGAGAGCACACTTTTCTTTTTTACACAAAAAAGTTGTGTTATCACAATTTACATGAATAACTTATGTACTTCAATTCATAAATATACTTATTTTTATATATATTAATATACAACGTGGAAGGGACATACCCGAATAACGGGCTACTAGATCACTATATAGTGCAATAAAATTAAAATAACAGTCATTTTTTTGAAGTGAAAACTTCTTTAGCGGCGTTGTGCACTTTTTTTGGAATGGGTAAAAAATGTTAAACTCGCGTCAGGAAAAGCTCGCGTCAGGACACGTGACCTGATCGAAAATTCGTAAGACGGATGGAGAGTAGACAGCTGGCGCGGCGTAGGAGAGGGAGTATCCCCCTCTCTTTCTACGGCGTGGCGAAAATGTATGCCTGCGCCTGCTGTTTCGTATGTGAAAAATGCACAACGTTAATATTCAAGTTTTCACTTCTGCCGGCACTCCCAGAGTGCAACCCGTTGTTTTTTTTTAAATCAGCGTTTCCATGCGAATTTGGTATTTTATTGCAATAATTCTATGACGATCTAGAAAACCCCTGGTTCGATTTATTACGGATATGGCTCTTCCACGTTGTATATAGGAAAGTACTATAATAGACACACTCTAAACAATCAATGATTGACGACCTCCGTGGCGTAGGTCACCATGCTAGTCCGCCACCCAGAGGTCCCGGGTTCGATTCCCGGTCAGGGCAAGTTGGAAAATGGCCTTTTTCAAATTGTCCTGGGTCTTGGATGTTTATCTATATATGTATTTGTTATAAAATATAGTATCGTTGAGTTAGTATCCCATAACACAAGTCTCGAACTTACTTTGGGGCTAGCTCAATCAGTGTAATTTGTCCCTATATCTTTATTTATATTTATTATTAATGATAGTTTTTTTTTTCAAAAATCACATTGTTGTAGCTCTTATCCAAGTTTCCCATTTTTTAAATTAAGTACCTTAACACCCATTTTTGTACCCAATAGTCCCAACATGATGAAACACTTAATGGACAGTAATTGTAATAACTAAAACCATATGCAACTAATCCAATATAATCCAATTGATAAACTTAGTTGTTGAAACAATGCTCAGATGACAAGTTATCCAATTGTGGTTTGAAGTACTTTAAGGACTAGCCAAAATCAAAACCTCGTAAATGACAATAACAAATAGACTGAATAAAAAAATAGAGTAAATAATCATTAGGACTAGGCTAACTCATCAATATGTTAAAAGTCATGATTGATTTCTTGGTGCGTGAACTTTGACTTTTTAACTTTTATGTCACTCAAAGTTTTTAGATGACGTACTCCGTTTATTTAAGTATGTTTACAGAAATCCCAACGATTTAATGTATCACGGGCAAACTAAAATTTTAAAATTTGTCCAAAAAAAATCTGTCCTGAAAACAATAATATCGGTATTTTAACACAGTTTTACTCACCTAGTGTTATCGGAAAAGGCTGACTTATTTCAATCGGTTTAGACGATTATCCTCGAGGCAAATTTTAGTACTAGAAGCGGTGACCCGACGGTTTCGCTGTCCTAACCTAAACTCGTCTTAAGGATGATCGTCTAAACCAATCGAAACTAGTCGGCCTTTTTAGATTACCGTAACCATTTAAAATACCACATTTTTACCAGTTAAAATATCTGGTAAAAATACCTTTAAAATGCATTTACAGTGTTTTACTGTCCGTCATCGCGCCGTCTCGAGTCGAGTGCCACTGCAGTGCATTGAAGAGTCTCTGACTCGAATCACGAATCAGATCGATAGTGTCGAGTTACTGACTCAATCAAACACTTGACCTTTCACGGTACAATAATGATGAAACTGGTGACATTGTTACAAAGAAAATATATACATATGTACCGGGTCTAATGAAAAATCTCATTATTGATATAAATAAATATATATGGAAAAACTACACTGATTATGCTAGTCCCAAAGTAAGTTCAAGACGTTATTGGATACTAACTCAACGATACTATATTTTATAACAAATACATATACTCGGAGACAGAGATACATCCAAGACCCAGGACAATTTGAAAAAGGCCATTTTCCAATTTGCCCTGACTGGGTATCGAACCCGAACCTCTGGGTGGCGGACTAATATGGTGATCATTGAGCCACGGAGGTCGGCAAATTTTATTTCGTCGTCACTATTTGTATCTATTTTTAGAATCACGTGTCTTTTCACCCCGGTTCTTTGAGAGGCTTGCGTGGGGAAACAGATCCAACACATAGAGAAGGATTTTGGAATTTGGAGAAGTTGACGTTATGTGGCGTTGCTAATTTATATTAAAGAAAAAAATCTGGCAACCTATGTAAATTGGAAATACACTAAAATGTTTACTTATGTTATTGTACTTTTACATAGGTATAGCTAATTGTTATAAAGAAGTACATACCTAGCCATAAAGATGGTGTTGTTAAATACAACCTAATCAGTAGATTAGGTGGGTTATAAATTTTGGAGATCATTTTTAGACTATATAATGAGAATATCTCGAGGATACTACGTTATTAAAATTAGAAAAAATTCCACTCATGCAGTATTAGGAAGTAGGAAACAAGGTACATTTTTAATGCTGAAAATCCTCTTTATATTTTTTTATGCTATTTTATTTGGGAAACAAACAAACAGTTACCTACATAAATTATACAAACATACATACATACTATCACGTCTTTATCCCTAATGGGGCAGACAGAGCATTTTGGGTCTTGCGGCTCTATGCAGAGCCCAGGGCCGCAAGACCCAAAAGCCACTTTTAGCGTCATGGTGGACGAGAAGATTGAAAAGCAATCAATACAGTGATGGGTTGCTAGCCGCATCGCCTGTTAACATGATTCGCATTTTTGCCCATTCCCTCGATCGGCTTTTACGATCTGCGCGGGAAAAGAAGCAGCTGGTACATTCTAAGTTTTTTCTTTCTCCCAGACCAGCATGGGAGACACATATACATATTATTATATACATAAATTATCATAGCAATAAACTTAAGTAATGCAAAAACCAATCAAGTTTCCTCATATACTTTTAAAGAAAATACCAAACCGACTGTTTAGTATTTTCTGACCAATTATAACGAGATTATTATTTCAATGACCTAAAAAACAAAAACGTCCCTAATTGAGTGTTTTCCTCCCAACCAGCCCCAATCCAAATCCCTGGCGTATCAAATATCAAGAACGCTATAATATATCATTAAAACTCAATATTCTTTGCAACTTCGCAGTACCGAAATTACAGAACTTCGAAACAACCTTTTATCTGGCTCTTCACAAAGAAAAAACTTTTTACACAAAGAAGTACCTATCACAACGCAGATTTTTTTCCTTTTCACAAACGTTTTGATGAGCCGAACAGATATAACGAAATTGTAGCTATTTTGGGAAATTTTACTTTATTGCTTTTATTATAAAGTGGAATTGAGGGTTAAAAAAGAAATTTTCAAGAGTAGGTCAAAGGATAAGAATTTCCGGCTCCAAACTGTTGAAACCTTTTCTTATTCAGACAACGGATCAGAATTCTTTTTTTACTGTCTAAGCTTAGAGCTGAAGGTTGGGGTTAAGGCCAACCCGGAAGGCCGGAATAAAATAGAAACCCTTACTTTGTCGCATGGCTGGATTGAGGGAGTTTCTGGCGGATGTAAAGGATTTACAAAGATTTTCATTTAAATTTAAACTAGATTTTGGTTCAATGTTCTTGAAACGTTTTTTTTACCCTGCAGTGACTGTTTCTTTTATATATCATGAGAAAATTAAGTAAGAAAACCGGAGTACGTAAAATGTTTATTTTTATTCAATATCTTGTGATAAATTTTAAATGAAGAACTATTTCTCTCACGTAGAGAGGCTTATGCTCAGCAGTGGGCAGCGGAAGAAGGGCTGGGCTGAGATGATGATGATAATGATATTTAGTACCTAATCTAGAAATAAGCCGAACGACGAAAACCTATCAAATTTGGGCTTATTTGATTTATATCGAAAAGTATTTATATCTTGGTTAATTTTTATTTGTTTAAATTTTATTTGCCAAAACAATATGGTACAAAAGGCGGACTTAATGCTAATAGCATTCTCAACCTTCGCTTTCGCAAAAAATGCTTGTAAAAAGAAAATTAAATCATACTTTTTGTCGACAGTATTCCTGGCGGTCGTGGCGTTGTCGTCCTGCGCACAAGTCGAAGACCCATGCAAGACGAAGTCGCGGATAGTCGCAGACGACAAGTACTGCGACAAATACTGGGAGTGCGACAACGGACAGTCGGTCCAGTACGACTGCCCTAACGGACTGGTGTTCGCTGGGAAGCACCGGGGAGTCACCGAGGGATGCGATTATCCGTGGCGGTCGAACTATTGTGAATACCCTAAAGTACAAATAAGTGAGTATTGGGTTTGATTACTTTTAATTAATTAGTACCTGGGCGACCGAGCTTTGCTCGGTTACATCTCAAACATTAACAAATTTTTTTAAACTTGTCTAAAAACAATGCAAAATAAAAAATTATATATAAACTTAAACATAAAAAAAAACAAAAGTAAGTCACCGAGTGGGATTCGAACCCGTAACACTCTTTCTAGCGGTCAGTATCCTTAACCACTGAGCTAAAAACAAAGCGGTCGGCGCGACGAAATTAGCGACCATATTCTGCGTGGAAAGAAAAATGCATGAAAACTTGAAAACACGCGTTTTCCCAAACATAAAACTAATCTAGATCGATTGTTTACCCCCGAAAACCCCCATATACAAATTTTCAGCGAAATCGTTAGAGCCGTTTTCGGGATCACAGAAATTTATAAATAAATATATATATATACAATATTTGCTCGTTTAAAGGTATAAGATTTGTTAACACAGTGGGTCAAAAACGTAAATTGAAAGCAAGTCAAATTACTCGGATTATCAATGTCAAAGTCACACCTAGTTTAAGATGACGCCGCATCTAAAATTCTACCCTGCACCCCGCATGCGGACAGCGCGGGCACGGGGGGGGAGGGGGCATCTCTTATAGAAAACCCGTGTAAACGGGCGTATGTGTATTTCATATGACATATTATTATGTGCCAAGTATAGTGTCAATGTCAATTAATATATGTAGAAATTATGAGACCTTAAATCGGTCCTCAATGTCGGTAAAATTGGAATCTCTAGTTTAATAGGGGAGTTTTTGATTAATTATTTTGTGTTATAAAAGTTAACCAATCTTGTTTTGCAATGGACCACATACAGTTAAAGACATGATAAATCCTGACAATAATTTTCATTTCGTCTGCTTTAGCCATTGTTGAAAAATCGTTATGCTTGCAACCAAAATCTTCAATGAAACCTTAATGAAATGCTGCGATTACATTTTAATGATTGTAATGATCTGAAGGGAGAAAACTGATCGCAAGATTTTCTCCGTCTTCTTATTTCCCTCTCTCGTGTTTCAGACCCGCCAATCGGCACTGAGCACTGCGACTGGCTTTACGGAATCTTCGGCCACGAAACCTCCTGCACCAGATATTGGACTTGTTGGAACGGCACTGCTACGGAGCAGCTGTGCATTGGAGGTCTACTGTACAATGAAAACGCCCACTCTTGCGACTGGCCGGAGAATGTCGACGGGTGCCAGAAACATCGTAAGTATCTAACGATATTAATGTAGGGGTGGATAGCCAAACTAAAAATTGCTGGTCCCAGCGGGTCGCCCTGCTGACAGCCAACTGCAGACTTTACTAATTGACCGTCGTATACCAGGCACGACGGTTCACTACAGCACTGCCACAAGTATGGGAAAGCGCCTGGTATAGAGGTTTTTACTTCTGTCAGCAGGGCGCCACGGTCTATGTATAGAGTTGAATGCGTAATACATCGTCAGTGTAGTTTGTTTTACTTTTTTTTCATAAGGACACTGAATAAGTACTAGTACATACGTACAGCAGTTGACTGCCTCCGTGTTCCAGTGGTCACGTTCGCCTTGTGATCCGGAGATTATAGGTTCGAATCCCAATGTGAAGCATACTTTGTAAAAAGTTGTTTCCAGTCTGGTTAGGATATTGCAGGCTTGAGTCACCTGTGGGTCCCGCACGCCATCTAGCGTTTGATCATAAGGATTAGTCAATTTTTCACGTGTCCATATGCAACCGTTTCACAGTTAAAGGGGGGGGGGGGGGGGGCGGCACACTTGACTCTAACAAAAATTTGCAAAACCGAAAACCGAAAATTTATACCTGCAATCATTTTACTTTGTAACTGTAGGTGTATCAAGTACCTATATAGATACATCTACCATGACAGTTGTAATTGTCAAAGAAGTGATATTACCACGTTAAGCGATACAATAGCTAATACTTCAGCATCATTATCGAGATCATTACACTAATGACGTCCTCATTCATTCACGGACAATTTTCGATAATAATCGATCATGAATAGTACTAAGCGTTTCACTCATCAATCATCACGCAACTTTCACCCTAATAGACGAACGCAATAAAGCGTATAATAGCATAATAGGTTTGTTAATCGATGTTATTTTATGTAACTCGTAATTGATAGTGATCGGTTACGCGGATTAATGGTTAGTTGACAGATGAAATCGAAATTATTGTGCCTTATCGATTGAGGCCGGTCATTCATGAATCGACGAACACGAATCTAACACTTAATTAAAGGGCGTATAATCACATTTTTTTTTTAATGAATGTATGAAAACTGGTTACGCCCAACGCAGACGACAGACTATCCGTGACGCACTTTTTGTCTGTGATAGTCTATCGGTCTAAATCGGGTTCTATTTTCACAGACTAAAAAGTGCGTCACGGATTAGTCTGTCGTCTGCGTTGGACCTTATATAGACAAATTGTGAACTTAAGTAAGTATTTCAATTAATAACACAGATACATAAGTGCTGCATCATCTTATTACAAATCGGTATTTAGGTAACAGTTTTTTTTTTCCTTTTCAATGTTAATCGTTTGTACGAATCACGGCATACATTCTATAGGATAAACCTTATTCAGGCGGCAAATGAAGAACAACATTTATTTTTGTTCTATTACTTGTTCAAATCCGAAACCAACGACACTCAAACAAAATAGTAGGTTGTACTACAAGGGGCAGAAGGTAATATTTTTAAGACCAGGCCGCGCCTTTGAATTCATAGCGAAAAAGGATTCTATAAGCTCATGACTCTACGGTGGAATCCTGAGTGAAGCGAGAGATTCATGCATATCGCCTGAAGTAAAAATATTACCGTACCTACTCGAGTAGCACACTTAACTTTTCATCTCTATGCCAACATATTTAAATACAACATAAATTATGATTGTGTTTTTAAATAGTTTTTAATATCCCGCATCTTTTTTACTTTTCAGTCCCGAGAGAATCAGCAGTAACTTTAGCTCCTAATGTTTTGAGATGAAAACATAATTTTTCGACTAGATAAGATGAAAAAATATTTTCTAGTAGCTATTTCTTGATAGTTTAATTATAATAAGCACATAAAAATCGTTAAATCTATAAAAAAACTACTTAAAGTTAGGATTTAAAACAGTATTGTTTATTGCTGAAATAATATGAAAGCGCATTCACTTGCCTGAAAAATGCTTTTCAATTTACCTATCTGCCAGTTAGCTGATTGATGATCGTCAAATCCATGATTGAATGGCCCACTTTCATCGCACTAGCCTACATTGTCAATGCTTTACAACAAGTCTTATTTTTGCAATAACATGTTACTGGATTCGGTAACCTGATCAGCATTCGAAGTAGTGATGTTTCGATCAAAAAGGTAGTGCCCTAAATTATTCTGTTATGTAATGCAGTTAATTATAGTGGTTACTTTAACGTCTTAATTTGTTTTTAATTATTTGATCTTAATTAGTTTTATATGGCGTGCAGTTTCTTTGGAATTAAAATTTTGATATGACAAATAATTACTCAGCTTTAACGCAAATCTTGTTAATGTTATTATGTTTTGAACTCACAGAAATAGAAAAAAAATATGAGTTGTTAAAAATATATTTATATTTTATACACATAACATTATAAATTGCTGTATAAATTATTTTATCATTTTTATAAATGTAGTGCCATTAATAGGCATGACGATGGATAAATATTTTTGGCCCATAGCTTAGAATTAAAGTACACGTATTTTTTATTTTCTCTGAGAAACAAAAAATTGCTAAAATACAGCGCATTTCGTATGATCACATCACACCTATTAGCCGTGACGGCTATAGGTTTGATTTTCACTCCGGAACTTTGATGCTCCGTATTTTGTGTTTTTTTTCGCAATGTCACGGTGAGGTCACTTTCGAAGAAATAAATGACTGTTACGCTTATTAGTCATATAATTTTTTAAATTAAAAGCCGATTACAACCCTAAACTACACAACCAATTTTGATCAAATTTCTATAGAACCACTTGAAAAGCATACCCAAACAAAAAAAAAATTGGTTGTTTGTAAAGTAGGTTTACGATCGAGATGTTTACGTGATAACGTCGTTTCACGGAATGACTGGCAGCGCTCGAGATGAGACGGGAGATCGGTCCGTCTCTCTCTCGTTATACCTGCGATCGCGCTCGTGAGGTTTTGGTGTGACACAAGTTTCTGAACATGTCACCCGACTAAAACGATTTTAAAGACGTTATCACGTCAAAATAATTTTCTAAATCTGTCCAGGCGTCTTCGAGTGATCGAGGAACATACATAAAATAATTGGCCAAGTGCGTGTTGGGCCACGCGCAGTGTAGGGTTCCGTAGTTGTAAATGCCAACTTTGAGTTCATGCCACTAAAAACGTCTAAAGCGTGTATCTATTGAATTTGTATGAAATTTTCCTTTTCGAGCACATTTTATAAGTTGATCGCCTATAACTTTTTAATTTGTTAACTCTACTTAGCTCTGATAGTTTTCCTTTAAACTACATTATATATAGGTACTACAGCTGTAATTTTTTTCAAGTGTCCATATATAACCGTTTAGCAGATAGATGAGGGGGACACGTGACTTTAACAAAAAAAATCACTTTAAACCTAAATATTTCAGACACGGATCCCTAAATTGAAGAATGGTGTTTCCAAGCTCACAATATTTTTAAAAAACCTATTCAACGATACCCCACACAATGTATTTGTAGAGAAAAAAAATATTGACTTCCTCTTTACTCGTATGGCAGCTAGCCTAACAAAAAATATTTCCATATTTTATTTTACGACTTTTTTGCCATGATTGATATATATATCCATGCCAAATTACAGCTTTCTAGTACTTATAGTTTCTGAGTAGGACCGCGGACGGACAGACAGACAGACAGACATGGCGAAACTATAAGGGTTTCTTGTTTACTACGGAACCCTAAAAAAGAATCGAACGAATTATTGAGTACCTACTTCTTTTTTGAAGTCGCTTAATAAAATAACGTGCTTTGCAGTATGATTTAAATAGATTACTAAATTGAATAAAATACTTTGCAAAAGTTACATAGACAATACGATTAAATTTTGCGGAAGTAACAAGGTAAATTGGACCCTTGTATTTAAAATTGAATCTATCGTAGGCACCCAACATTTATTCGGGATTACGTGAAGAGATTTGCGAAGCATAATGATCAATGTATTGTTCTGCACATATACAATAGCTTATCTACTATTGTTTTGAGATTCCAAGAAAGCGATCGCCTGTCTGCATTTTAATTTTTTTGTCTATATTTAAACCAAGTTTTTTCCTTATTGTAAGTGAGTATTTAACTAGTGGTCATGCATGAATAGAGTGGTGAGTGTAGATGAGCGCAGGATGCAGGCAAAATAACATTCCAAAGGATAAAAACAAATACAAATTGAATCTCCCCACGAACGTGTCTCAGTTATTGAATGGATATTTTGTAAATTGGCGAAATAAAGCGATACTTTCGTCCAAAATTAGCTTTTATCAGTACTACCTGTAGGTTGACTGGTAGAAAAGGCCTTAAGAGTCCCCCGAACCTAGACCAAAATACAACTTTCCATACAAACGTAGTCTACGTTTTATTTCAAAACGACATGTCCGATTTCGACAAAATTTTGTAATTTCAAAGATATTGCAATTATCTAGGTTTATAACTGGTTTCCAACGGTAAAAATATGAACTTGAAATAGAATATAGTGTTATTTATCATTTTTGACCATCAGTATGGGAAACTTCTAAATCGTTATATTTTCTTTACAGTTCATAATTTTAGTGTGGGAAACCAGTTATAAACCTAGATAATTGCAATTTCTTTACAATTACCAATTTTTTGCGGAATCTGACATGTGGTTTCAAAATTAAACGTAGACTACGTTTGTATGGAGAAGTCTAGGTTCGGGGGACTCTTAAGCCTAAGTCCGCCTGTTACATTTTTGTAATAATTTATAATCCTACTATCCTACTAATATTATAAATGCAAAGCTAAGTTTGTATATTTGTTTGTTACCTCTTCAGGCTTAAACTACTAAACCGATTTGGATGAGATTTGGTATGGATATAGGTTGAGACTCGGGGAAGGACATAAGGTACTCTTTTATCCCGAAATTTTCACGGGGAGCGAAGCCCGCGGGTACAGCTAGTAGATAAACAAAGCAGCCAATCCTACGAATATTATAAATGCGAAAGAGAGTTAGTATATTTGTTTGTTTGTTACCACTTCACCCTTCAACCACTGAACCTATATAGATGAAATTTAATACGGATATAGTTCGATACCCAGAGAAGGACATAGGATAGTTTTTATCCCGAAATTCCCCGGGGAGCGAAGCCCACGGGCACAGCTAGTACAGAATAAATGTAAATACTCGTATATACATCCGCAGCTCCTATTTGGAAAACTTAATATGTATGAAGCTTTAGCCACCGTTGGCCTATTTTGTGGATTGTCGAAGATCTCTGTCCTTCCCACATTACGAATATTACTTTATTACCTATTTCTAGCTTTTCTCGATAAAAGTGTAATCAAAGCTCTAGATTAATATCTTATAAGCAATATCCTGTATTTGTTTTGTAAGTATAAACAACGGTTAATTTCCTTATTCCTATATTACGAATTATTAGAAATATATACCTAGGTTCTTTAATGGTGTTTATACATAAATATATACATAATATCACGCCTGTTTCCCGCAGGGGTAGGCAGAGACTATGGACCTCCACTTGCTACGATCCTGACAAACCTCTTTTGCTTCATCTAAACTCATCAATCTCTTCATACATGCCCTTCGGTTACGGGTACTTTTTACCTCTCCTTTTTTTAGAACGTCTGCAATTTGGTCGCAGAGGCCGACCCTTTCCTTCTGTTTCTTTCACATTTGTCATATAAATATTTTATGGTGTTTATTTATATATAAATGCTGATGTAAGACAAAATAACTGTCCTGGCTGCCTATTTTTCGAACAAATTGAGTTAAGCGATCAAGAGAATACAACCTAATACTTTTATAGGCGATGGGATTATTGTGATCTCTTTAAAACGCTGCCTTTAAGCCTAATAGCCTAGGTCTTATCTGTATTAGTTTTATTTCAATTAAAAGATGGTATTAACTATTGACTTAAATTTTAACCGACTTCGAATAACGAGGAAGTCTTCAATTCGTCGAGATCTTTTTTATGTATGTTAACCGATTAACCGATTGTTTCAAGCGCCTGAACCGATTTGAAAAATTCTTTATGTGATATAAAAGGACATACTAATCAGGTGATACCATAGAAATTTTATTAAAATCAGTTGTGTAGTTTGTAGTTTGGAGTGAAGTCGGTTTTAAGTTTATAAAAATTATATTAACGTTATATAAAAATTACGACAATCCTTGGACAAAACGCTAAATGGCATTCGGGACCCACAGTTCACAGTGCCTTCCGAAACACGGAATCATATTTCTTTTCGGATATTCAGGTGATTTTAGTCTGCAATATCCTAACCAGACTGGAAACAACTTTTCACAAAGCATCTTAGTGGGAAGAAGTTATACTATCGATGTATTATTATTACAAGCTTTTATTTAGTTTCACCTGTCTCGTTGTCTGTTGTTCTGTGGGTCAAATTAAACTTGCAAGATTTGATTATAGTCAAATCTTGCAAGTTAAATTTGACCCACTTTCCGGTTTCCGATTGAGCTGAATTATAACGTTTATTTATATCGCGTGACAAAGTATTATATTTACATGGAGCTGATCTGATGATGAAGCCGGAGGGTGGCCATAGGAACTCTGTAATGAATATGAACACTGGATGTTTATCTATATATGTATTTGTTATAAAATATAGTATCGTTGAGTTAGTATCTCATAACATAAGTCTCAATTTACTTTGGTGCTCGCTCAATCAGTGTAATTTGCCCCTATATATTTTTTTATTTAATGAAACGATGCAATTCCATCGAGTTTGGGCTCGTTTAATTCGTCCTAAGGTAGTCTTTAGAAAAAAGTTTGTTCTAAAAAAACAAACTCCTTTTTAAAATAATCACTTTAATAATTACTTGTTTCTCATTCCAGCTCTCTGCAACGAAGACCCCAATGGCAACGTGCCTCTCGGCAAGTCCTGCAACCGCTACTGGCAGTGCCAGGGCGGGTACCCTCGTCTGCAAAGGTGCCCGGCCATGCTGGTATTCGACAGGAGGTCCTTGAGATGCGTGGTGCCTCCTACTGAGGACTGCGACGTGCCTACTACTACTGCCCCGCCACCAGAAGAAGAGGAGAACAGACCGGTAAGAGGAAATAAGTGATTTGAGAATAAGAGTTTTCGGACGCGCGCCATGTTTTTTAAGTGAAAACTTCTTTAGGCGACTTTTGGATGTACGGAAAGCATTTTTAAAGGAAAAAAAGCCATTGGACTCGCGCAGTGTTACCGACAACTTTTCACTTATGTCGACACTCCCGAAGTGCCACAATTTTTGAAGTGAAAACTTCTTTAGCGGCGTTGTGCACTTTTTTTGGAATGGGTAAAAAATATTAAACTCGCGTCAGGACACGTGGCCTGATCGAAAATTCGTAAGATGGCGCAGGGCGCTTGCGCGAATGTTCGTGTGTGTTTATGTTACAGCGTGCTACGCGCATCCATGGATGGTGACAGCTGATGGCTCGACCGTCTGTGTAGTGGCCATACTGCTGTGTATTTGAAAATGAATTTGGTCATGCTTGTGACATTTGTGACAGACTGTGGTTCAGAAAAGATTTGAAATATTTTATACTGATAATTAAAGCAATTCGTGCAAAATTATTCCCTAACCATTCCAAAATATCAAAAATGCACAACGTTAATATTCAAGTTTTCACTTCTGCCGGCACTCCCAGAGTGCAACCCGTCGTTTTTTTTTATGCGACTAAGTAGGCAAACAGGCATGCGGCATGCGCATGAGAAAATAGGAAATTAAAAAAGAAAATGTATAATTATAGAGTATATCGAAACCGATTCATAAAAATTAGATATTTACAATATGATTATCCCGATGCCATTATATTTTGTAATAAATAATTATTCGAGTACTAGTCTTTTTGACCGACTTCCAAAGAAAAACAGTGGAGTACTGTTCTTTTTTTTGACTGTATATTTATTTGTGTTTTTTTTTAAATGTGATATATTCCTCGCCCAATTGAATAGACTGGGGCCTGCACCAACTGAGCCTAGGGATCCACAGTTCTTAAATCCGGCCCTGGACCCCATATACAGGGTCTTACAAAATATACTAAAACTATTTTATGGCTAAATTCTGTCCATGACACTGAACAACTTCCGCCAAAAAACATATATCGAGAAATTCTAAATAATTGTTTGCCTTCCATACAAACTGATTCGAGGTTCTATGGAAAGTATTTCTTTCATATTTCTGTATAATATGTTCCTTAGGGAAAGTCGCTAAGTTTCATGGACTACATATTTTTTTAAAATAGTTTCAGTATATTTTGTTTGACGTTATATGACAACATTTGCGGCTTTTTTACGAATAAATTTAATTTTAGATTCGTCTCCCACAAGCGATTCGGCCAGGGGCCGTCAAAGTCCTCACGTACCGAGGAGCAAAGGGCGTATGTTAAACAAAATAGATTTTAACGAACACTATAGCACCTTGCTCATTCTTTTTGATATTTACCATTGCATCAGCTTAAAATTTCACCATGATGCTGTGTCGAATTTGCTCGCGTTATCAAGCTTCAAATATGTTGAACATAAATCTATATCTACTAAACACAAACTTGCAGAATGTTATAAACAGAACCACAATTTTCAGTCACTATTTTTAAGATTTTTACACTATTTACTATGCAATCTGCTTCCTTTATACTTGTTTTGCTTTTCAGTTACACTTTAAAAAATTATAATGATGCCAAATACAAGCCACCAACGGCAGAATTGATTTATTAGATGTGTGAATCTTAAAGTATGGACGAATTAAAAAATAATTTTGGCCCATCGGCTATATTATTAAAAAATATCGAACGCGTATTTTTTCTTTTCTCTGAGAAACAAAATTTACGAAGATACAGGCACGACGTCACGGCTAGGTACGATCTTTATTTAGCCCACTCCAGAACTTTGATGCTTCATATTCCTGATTTTGCTATCCAGTAATAAATAGTTCATTGGCATAATGTATCTGAAGTCATTTACAAACTCTAATACTACTAAACATAAGTTAGGAAATACGTAAATATATGATTAGACGAGTAGATACTTAGGTACCTACGTCAATCAAGTGTCCTTTATCCCTCCTAGCAAAACTTTCCAAATTCGTGTCGAAACTAAAATTACATTTTCTCGGAATCACAAATCACAACCCAAACGTTGATAACGAGCTGAGAAACGTTATAAATAATCTCTTTTTGAAATCTATCGACTTATCGATTAGGCTGTTAGTTAAATCGAGTTTCGAATCAACTTAGATGTATTCGATTTGAAAAACCATTACGGTTTGGGACACGGGAATGTCCGATTGAATTTGCTAAATCGATTTTATTCGGGACACTATTTACCTTTTAGGTAGAAGATTTTCCAGTACATTGCACATGGTTTAAACTACTTTCTTGACTATGTGACTTATGACAATATCTACCTATGTTATTAAACATGTAACTACTATTAGATTAGGATGTACTTACCTTAGCATTTAAATAGATACCTACTTTATGTCAGGTGGTAGATGCAATATCGACAAAATAAATAAATTGGGTCTAAAACAAAAATATACTTGCTTATGTTCTTTTATCACTGGCTCTTCCTTTGTTGTGTGTGATTGGTACACAAACAAGCTGTAAAAAAATTACACACTTGAAAAAAATTCACCATCATCACGCTTAGTCAAAACACAAGATGGGATCAACGCTTTGTCAAATTATCAGCTTGTTCATCTGTCCACATTACCTTCCTACCTCTTCGGATAATATTGAATATATTTATCTCAAATACTGCGTCACATTTTTTTACAATTTCACAATAAAACACAATGCACTCACACCCAAAAATTTTCTTACATCTTTGCCACTTACCTTCGGTTCTCATTGTCAAAGTTTCAGTAATTCCTTATTGTCAAGTTCCAGTAGTTCAAAAAGGGTTTCTCTAATCAGTACCTTGTTCAAAAAGGTTTTTTCTTTTATTTCATAAAATAATTTGTCATTAAATATCTTCCCATAATGTTTTGTAACCTAATTTTATTAAGCTGTGCAAAACAAAACAAAGTGACTATTATAAAGACATTTGTCAAACTAATATTATAGCAATAGAAAGATGACTAAGTCACAACGAACAGTATTATGAATAGAAAATTAGGAGAATCAAGGGTATCCTGTCAAAACAAAGTGACTAATAAAAAGACATGTCAAATAAAGATTATAATAAATATGACTAAGTTATGACAAACAATATTATGAATGGAAAATTTAGGAGAATCAAAGGGAACCCGTCAAAAAAATATGTATGTGTATACCTATATTTGTACTTCTTATTCCAGGCCCCACATCAGTCGAAGCGGCCACAAGCGCAACCGCAGCCAGAGTACCAAGATCAGACCGGTCGACCACGGCCTAGGAACTAAGCTGTCTACCTTCACTTCACATACTTGGGAACCTATTCCTTTCTGATTGGTCAGTCACAAACTCCTTCCCACCATGTGAACTTTCTCTTAGCTCCCTATTGATTTGGTGACATATTTTGATGCAATAATATAACTTTCAATAATGCCAATTCAGATCAATGTAAGTATCAAGGCTTTATACAAAAAATAGTGATCTGTAATGGATATTGGACGGGGAAAATGTACATTAAAGAAAATAATAAGGAAAACAAGTATTTCAGAATTCATTTGTTTCGATTATTTATGATTTACATATTGATTTCATTCCTATGAGACTAACAACCTTGTATAATATTGATGACAGAAAAAACTGACATTAAACAAAAGATTTTTTTAAATTATTTATCTAAACATTATGCAACGAAATTGTCATCAACGGGGCTCTTAAGTGTAGAAGTATTTATACTTCATTAAGTTTATTTAGCGTAGTCATGTAATTATTAGTTTATATTTCTATTTGTAAAGATATTAAGATACTTTTAGAACAAATACTCAATTTTTTCAATTTTTTTTAAAATGTCAACAACTTTAAAATAAACCATAAAAAGAATTTCAGAAGAATACAAGACTGTGATTTAATTTCGCGCTAAAGTTTCAATTGTATTAAATCTAAATAGTATTTATCCAACTCTAGGGGGTTTTCTTCAAGAAATCCTAGAATTATTTGCTAATAAGCGCGTACAAATTGACATAGAATCTGATTTTCTGGATTATCTCTACCTGAATTCTGACTTTCTATTAACAATAAGTCAATATTATTATAAGTTTTTAAAATAAAATTACTTATATAAAATTATATTTTTGTTTTATTGATCTTCACGAGTCCGAAACGGATTTCGACAAACCGTATTACGACAACATTTTATTTCGACAATATGAAACTCAGATACGTCTTCATTTTGACAATAGTTTAGTGCGAAACATCTCAAGCAAGAATATGATAACTAAGAATATCTTGGCCTTGTGGCTTCCGGCCTAGATATATAGATATACTCATCATCATCATCAGATCTTTTTGTGTCCACTGCAGGAGTACGACCCTCTCTGTATCTCTGTACTACGAGAGCCATACTTGGCCAGAGCAGCCAGAGGACTTGCTCACTGCCTACACTCTCCCCGCTGGCCAGACGTGTTGATGGAGTGGTCTCATTGATGTTTATAAGCTTTGTTTAGCTTGTATTTCCTAAATCGCCTTCTACGACATCCATGGGAGGACTTGGAGTGGCCCTATTCTACTTAGATAATCACACGGCAACCGCGGCATAGATAAAATCACTTCTATAAAAATACTTTCATAATAACCACTATTATGATATGAAGTTATTTTTATACAAGTATATTTACGCCGGATTTATAGCAAGTAACAACCATTTCCCTAGAACTGTGGCCATGAGGAAGCCATGAAAATAAAACCCAGCGATGGCTGGCAATTACGGTACATTAAAATATCGCCTTACCACTCGTCAAGTGGGGGGAAATTGCGGAGACATAGATTACGGTTCGCAGAAGTGTCTTAAAATACGATAAAAGGTTATACATAAGGTATATAATGATGTTATAATGTCATCTCATCAATGAATTAAGTAATTTATTCTTAACGCCTTTCATCTTATGTACAAGATGTTATCTATCATAGTGATATCACTTTTTTAATTCACTACTTTCCAACTACTAAAATCAGATACCTTTTTATACCTTTTTCTATATGTCAAAATAAACATTTTCTGTGGTATTTTGGAGCCGAAGGCCATTTCATAAAAATCGTTACTAAGACCTAATTTGCAGGTCAAAATAAAAATTCAGAAACAAAAAATGTTAACTAAAACTCGAAAGTAAAATCGTGAGATCAATTATTAGTGCCGTTGCTAGGCGCCGCCGGTCGGACGGCCGGAGGTCATCGGCCGCACGCGGGAGTTTGGACGGGCATAACTATTAACTACGTGGTCTCGATCGAAAATCATTTTCGCAACTTTTTTATTATAAGCCATACACAAATTTGGATTACGTATATGGATGGAGAAATTTATTTACTATACATCATTTATTTTTCCAAACCAATGAAAAGTCAGCGTGTAGACTAATGACGTTATAGTTATTTTTTGTCGAATAACGCTCGTAATACTAATTACAATAATAAATCTGAAATCACATTGGAAATAGATATGATCATTTCAAGTGACAGTACCAAATAATTTATTTGTGACCCAGCAAATTACCCAATTGGTTTTATATTTCTCGTGCTTCAAATTTAATTTGAAGAAACTTAACAAAAACAACTAATACAATTTTAATTAAAGATTATCGTCGTTCTCGTAGCTCTGAAACCTTTTCATTTTGTGTAATTGAGTTTGTTTATTTGTTTTGGTACAGGAATTTATTCACATACCTATAGATGTACCTTTCTGTGGATTTATTAATTTATGTATAGGGTCTAACAAAATACACTGAAACTATTTTATTGGTGAATTATGTTCATGATACTAAACAACTTTTACCAATTCACATATCGAAGTATTTAATAATTTATGTCTTTACATTCAAGCTCTGAATCGTCAATTTATACAACATGGAAGTGTCATACCATTAATTAATCAAACCACGGGCTATAATAGATCACTATAGCATAATAAAATTAAAATAAGAGCCAAAAATAAAAATAAGCGGCCAAGTGGGAGTCGGACTCGCCCATGAAGGGTTCCTTAGTAGCAAATAACATAATATAAAAGTCTTGTAGTATGTTTTTTTTTAATTTTTATATTTGAGTTTATTGAATGAAAGGTAAATTGCCGTTTACGATTTATGACGTATTAAAAAAAAACTACTTACTAGATCTCGTTCAAACCAATTTTCGCTGGTAGTTTTCATGGTAATGAACAACATATATTTTATTTAGTTTTATCATTCTCTTATTTAAGAAGTTACGGGGGGGACACACACTTTTTTCCACTTTGGAAGTGTCTCTCGCGCAAAGTATTCGGTTTAGAAAAACATGCTAATAGATACCTCAATATCATTTTTGAAGACCTATCTATAGATACCCCACACGTATGGGTTTGATGAAAAATAAATTTTTGAGTTTCAGTTCTAAGTATATGGAACCCCCAAAATTTACTGTTTTTTTTTTCTATTTTTGTGTCAAAACCTTAATGCGGTTCACATAATACATCTACTTACCAAGTTTCAACATTATAGGTCTTATAGTTTCGGAAAAAAGTGGCTGTGACATACGGACGGACAGACAGACAGACAGACAGACATGACGAATCTATAAGGGTTCCGTTTTTGCCATTTGGCTACGGAACCCTAAAAAACGACATTCCCATACAAATTGCCCCGGCCCGGACGGCTGCACACTTTAGTATATGGCAATTTTTATTTGTTCTTTAACTGTTTATTTTAATTCTATTGTACTATTACGGGTATGTCCCTTGCACGTTGCAGACCTATATAAGGTCTAACAAAATATACTGAAACTATATTAAGGGTGAATTCAGTCCGTGATAGTAATCAACTTTCCCCAAGAAACATATACATAACAACACGTCCCACGCTATAGCGAAGCTATTTCTAGTGTTCAATCTCTTGAACATAACTGACCCTAATTAACCGACCACGTTTTCATTGCGTTGTTTTTAGGGTTCCGTACACAAAGGGAAAAATGGAACCCTATTACTATGACTCCGCTGTCCGTCTATCTGTCACCAGGCTGTACCTCATGAATCGTGATAGCTACAGTTGTAATTTTTACAGATGATGAATTTCTGTTGCCGCTTTAACAACAAATACTAAAAAACAGAATAAAAAAAAATCTAAGTAGAGCTTCCATTCAACAAACATATTTATAGATAACTAAACTAGCTGTACCCGCGGGCTTCGCTCCCCGTGGGAATTTCGGGATAAAAGTACCCTATGTCCTTCCCCGAGTCTCAAACTATAGCTATACCAAACTTTATCCAAATCGGTTCAGTAGTTTAAGCGTGAAGAGGTAACAAACAAACAAACAAATAAATATACAAACTTACTTTCGCATTTATAATATTAGAAGGATGGTATCCATTCATGCGCGAGTCCGACTCGCACTTAGCCGGTTATTTGTATGTCTTTTACTAAATTCCCACCCACGCTTGTTTATTAATACCATTACGGTAACTACCGCTCCATCAATGTGTCCCCATTACTTCAATCCACTCCGACATCGCCCCTGAGGATATGTCCTAATATTTTAGGCCCAATTTCCCATGACTTGTACCCATTTTGTTCCACTTTTATACAGCCATTACCAGTGCCGGATTAACCATGAAGGAAGAGAAGCAAATTGTAATGTGCCCTCGCGCAGAAAGGGGCCCCGCGTACCCAAACCTGTCACCTTCTTTTCCTCTCTCTCTCTCTCTCTCTCTGATAATCCCGCACTTTCCTGGTTGCAAAAGAGCTCCATGGCCCGACGGAGTACGTATTTCTAACGCAACCCTGGGACCGGATCGAAATCGAATAGGTGCCATTGGGTTTGTGCTTGTCATGTATGTAATTGTACAATACTGGTGTCAGAGTTACAAAGAACGTGAAGGTTTTTTTTGCATATTTTATAGCGTATACAAGTGGTCAAGATAAGAGCAGTCGTTGTCAAATCACTCGAGTACGAACGATTAAAAAATATGGCACTATGTAAACGCTTGTGCTAATCATTCGGGTGCTGCCGATAGTTTGACTATCGATAGCTGACCTCAACAAAACAGTCAAAAAAAATATAGGAGTATCGATAGTATCGATAATACCGATAATTTCTTTTTTCCGATAATACTAAATAGCAACAATAGCCAATAGTTTGCAATACATTTTATTATAATTAGAGGAAAGATAAAACTACCGATAGTACCGATACTATTGCATTAAGTGGTATCGTTAATTTTTAACTAACATCAACTGGAAAGGCTGGGAGCTCAGAGCTTAATACTATCGAAAACATCGATATTCTATCGATAGTCCTATCAATATTAATACTGTTTTTCACGGTCACGATAGTATAGATAGACTGTCGATATTTTATACTAATGCTTGCAATACTGGGACAACGGGTCAAACTTATTAGTAGGTTATCTGTAACCGGGTGCCCCTTGACAGAATTTGCAACAGGCCCCGCGCTTGCCCAATCCAGCCCTGGCCTTTACTACATCCCTAGGGACGCTCTTTTGTGATTGCCGAATCAAATTAATGCGATAGGATAAAAGCAACACTCTTTGATTTTTTGTTGGAGCTAAAGTGACTTTCTCTCTGGCAGGATTATCCCAGTAAAAGATAGTGTTTGAATTTATAGGTATACATTCTATTTGTAGCTACAAGAAGATTGTGTGTTTGTATGTGATTGTATGAGGATATTAGTATGTAGTTAGATATAAGTACTTATTTAATTTAAACTGTTGACTGTCCCCGTCCGTGGTCCAGTGGTCAGACCTTGTGATCCGGAGGTCATGGGTTCGAATCCCACTGGAAGCATACTTTGTGAAAAGTTGTATCCAGTCTGGTTAGGATATTGCAGGCTTGAATTACCGTTTAACCGAAAAGAAAGATGATTCCTGGTTTCGGATAAACGTATAAACTGTGGGTCCCAAACGCCAACTAGCATTTGAACATCAAACTAGCCAAGGATTGGTTCTGGTTTACCCTTATGGAGCGGGTAAAATCTAGTAGCCTTGTCAAATTTCCTTGGTTAGGTAGCTGACCCCGGGCTCAGAAGCATTACTGCTAAGAATGCAAACGGGAAAATGCGTTCGAATGATGACGATGATGACTTTTTAAGTGTAATTAATTTCCCGAAAAACATTATACTATCGCGCCTGTTTTCGGAAAAGTTTAAATAACGGCAGTACATGTCGAACCACCACTACAAAAGCAGCAGAAGTTCCATCAAAAAAAGTTAAGTACGAAAAATATAAAAGCATCCAGTATTTATCTGAATCGTTAATCGAAATTATTCATCAAAAAAAATACACTTCTAGATAAACATCGTGCTTCCAATTTGCACCGCATTTAAAACGTACAGATCTCGATAAGAATGGAAATAAATTTCATCAGTGGAATGTTGAGTTTGCAGAGAGCCTGCAAATTAAAATGCTCTGAAATACGGATACGGTTGGAAGTCAGATCACAGCTAAGTGGAGATATGTACAAGATGTAAGGGACAAAGGTACATGCGTAATAAATTGGAGCACGGGCTATACTAGATTACTATTGTATAAAAGACTTTATTCAATTACTATTAGTTTTATTTACTAATAGAAAGTTAAAAAAAAACATTATAAATTAAAAGAAAGAAAAACAAGCTAAAACTAAACTATATCTAAAACTCGAAACTATTTTTAAAATTAAAACAACTTTTAGAATGGTATTAAAATCACAGTCAAAAAATAATAATCTGCATTTCCATATAAACATGTACCCGTGCCCAGACAAATTATATGGGAATATTAAATTTATTTGAGCGCAGAGCCGCTTGTCCTTTACCACTTTTAACGTGATAGATGGTGAGAACATACACTTATTATACACACAATTAAATAACCGGCCAAGAGCGCATAAAGGATCCATTATCTATAAAAAATACGTTTGTTGTATGTGAGCCCTACTTAAATATTTATTTTATATTGTTTTTAGTATTTGTTGTTATAGCGGCAACACAAATACATCATCTGTGAAAAATTTCAACGGTCTAGCTATCACGGTTTATTATTTACCCTTTGGGTGCGGAACGCAAAAAAATATTTGGGCATAATTCTTATCTCCTCCTTTCCATAATCAGTAGAAAGGTAATTCTAGAGTTTCTGAATTACATTTCATTAGAGAGGATAATTTCTTACGTCAATAAATTCACAACTTTATGGAAATTTTGATGTGACAGACAACTGAGGAGTGACGGTATGCATAAACTTTCCTGACAATCAACTGGCATGGAATATTAAGCCTGATTTACACATTTAAAAGTGACAAGTGCGACTGACAAGTGACAAGTGCATCGATTGAGCTGAAAGTTTACACGCATACGTATAACGCGCATGTCAATGCAATATTATTATGACATGGAGCTGATCTAATGATGGAGCTGGAGGATGGCCATAGGAACTCGGCAATGAAACGACGCAATTCCATCGAAATTGGCCTCATTTGATTCGTTTTGAGGAGAGTCTTTAAATAAAAGCTTGTTTAATTTTTTTTTTTAAATAGTTACTTGATTCTCTTACAAAAAATTGATCACCGATGATCGGACGTTGGCGGGCATCCTCAAAGAGAATATTCGCAATAAGCTACGATGTCATCCGCCAACGTCACAAAGTCAGTAATAGGGTTGTCGAGACGTGTGCGTTGCACTATTGCAATCAGTACGTTTTATTTTTCTCCTACAAAACATCGGTCACAGATTATCGAATATGGGCGGGCAGCCTATGAGAGTATAATACGTTTTTGATCGCAATAAGCTACGATGTCATCCGCTAACGTCACAAAGCCAGTAATAGGATTGTCGGGGCGTGTGCGTTGCACTATTGCAATCAGTACGTTCTATTTTTCTCCTACAAACATCGGTCACAGATTATCGAATATGGGCGGGCATTCGGGCAGCCTATGAAAGTATGATACGTTTTTGATCGTAATAAGCTACGATGTCATCCGCCAACGTCACAAAGCCAGTAATAGGGTTGTCGAGAAGTGTGCGTTGCACTATTGCAATCAGTACGTTCTATTTTTCTCCTACAAAATATCGGTCACCAATTATCGAATATAGGCGGGCAGAATATGAGAGAATAGTACGTTTTTGATCGCAATAAGCTATGATGTCATCCGCCAACGTCACAAAGCCAGTAATAGGATTGTCGGGGCGTGTGCGTTGCACTATTGCAATCAGTACGTTCTATTTTTCTCCTACAAAACATCGGTCACCGATTATCGAATATGGGCGGGCAGCCTATGAGAGTATAATACGTTTTTGATCGCAATAAGCTACGATGTCATCCGCCAACGTCACAAAGCCAGTAATAGGATTGTCGGGGCGTGTGCGTTGCACTATTGCAATCAGTACGTTTTATTTTTCTCCTACAAAACATCAGTCACCAATTATCGAATATGGGCGGGCAGCATAAAAGAGAATACGTTTTTGATCGCAATAAGCTACGATGTCATCCGCCAACGTCACAAAGCCAGTAATAGGGTTGTCGGGACCGCAGTGGGCGACAAATGAGCGGTCACTGCTGTTGACAAACGTGCAATTACCTTGTTTTCACAAACGATATTCGTAGAGACTCCCTATGAACGAACGAGGGAGTGAAATTCTCCGAATTTATTACTTGAACCATCTGTTGTAAGAATTAAACTTCAAACGAAATATCAACTAGTTACTCGTACTTAGACATCTCTAGGTTTAAATCCGATCAAACAGTCCAAAATATCGTCGAAAGTATGTACCTACGTATAAAGGTGATTTACACATTGACAAGTGACAAGTGCGACTGACAAGTGACAAGTGCATCGATTGAGCTGAAAGTTTGCACGCATACGTATATCGCGCGTGTCAATGCAATATTATTATGACATGGAGCTGATCTTATTGATGGAGCTTGAGGATGGCCATAGGAACTCGGCAATGAAACGACGCAATTCCATCGAAATTGGCCTCATTTGATTCGTTTTGAGGAGAGTCTTTAAATAAAAGCTTGTTTAATTTTTTTTTAAATAATTACTTGATTCTCTTACAAAAAATCGATCACCAATGATCGGACGTTGGCGGGCATCCTCAAAGAGAATATTCGCAATAAGCTACGATGTCATCCGCCAACGTCACAAAGTCAGTAATAGGGTTGTCGAGATGTGTGCGTTGCACTATTGCAATCAGTACGTTTTATTCTCCTACAAAACATCGGTCACAGATTATCGAATATGGGCGGGCAGCCTATGAGAGTATAATACGTTTTTGATCGCAATAAGCTACGATGTCATCCGCTAACGTCACAAAGCCAGTAATAGGATTGTCGGGACGTGTGCGTTGCACTATTGCAATCAGTACGTTCTATTTTTCTCCTACAAAACATCGGTCACCGATTATCAAATATGGGCGGGCACCCTATGAAAGTATAATACGTTTTTGATCACAATAAGCTACGATGTCATCCGCCAACGTCACAAAACCAGTAATAGGATTGTCGAGACGTGTGCGTTGCACTATTGCAATCAGTACGTTCTATTTTTCTCCTACAAAACTTCGGTCACAGATTATCGAATATGGGCGGGCAGCCTATGAGAGTATAATACGTTTTTGATCGCGATAAGCTACGATGTCATCCGCCAACGTCACAAAGACAGTAATAGGACTGTCGGGGCGTGTGCGTTGCATTATTGCAATCAGTACGTTTTATTTTTCTCCTACAAAACATCGGTCACCGATTATCGAATATGGGCGGGCAGCCTATGAGAGTATAATACGTTTTCGATCGCAATAAGCTACGATGTCATCAGCCAACGTCACAAAGCCAGTAATAGGATTGTCGAGACGTGTGTGTTGCACTATTGCAATTAGTACGTTCTATTTTTCTCCTACAAAACATCGGTCACCGATTATTGAATATGGGCGGGCAGCCTATATGAAAGTATAATACGTTTTTGATCACAATAAGCTACGATGTCATCCGCCAACGTCACAAAGCCAGTAATAGGATTGTCGGGACGTGTGCGTTGCACTATTGCAATCAGTACGTTCTATTTTTCTCCTACAAAACATCGGTCATCAATTATCGAATATGGGCGGGCAGCCTATGAGAGTATAATACGTTTTTGATCGCAATAAGCTACGATGTCATCCGCCAACGTCACAAAGCCAGTAATAGGATTGTCGGGGCGTGTGCGTTGCATTATTGCAATCAGTACGTTTTATTTTTCTCCTACAAAACATCGGTCACCAATTATCGAATATGGGCGGGCAGCATAAAAGAGAATACGTTTTTAATCGCAATAAGCTACGATGTCATTCGCCAACGTCACAAAGCCAGTAAAAGGGTTGTCGGAACCGCAGTGGGCGACAAATGAGCGGTCACTGCTGTTGACAAACGTGCAATTACCTTGTTTTCACAAACGATATTCGTAGAGACTCCCTATGAACGAACGAGGGAGTGAAATTCTCCGAATTGAACCATCTGTTGTAAGAATTAAACTTCAAACGAAATATCAACTAGGTACTCGTTCTTAGACATCTTTATGTTTAAATCCGATCAAACACTCCAAATATCGTCGAAAGTACGTACCTACATAAAAAAGAACCCATAGTTCATTAAAAGACTTCCCTTTTTGTTCCTAAGTTATTTCTTGCAGTCTTTGTCAATAGAATATTTATTTTACTTCAATAATTGTATTATAAAACTCTCAAATGACAGCGAACCTTCCGTTTCTCAAAGATAAATTAGTTTTAATTAAAAGGTCAGATAACTGAACACAGGAATTTTCCCAGTAATATAAATTTGCAGGGGAGATTCTAGACAAAGGTTAGGATTTTATTATTATCTAGACTTTAATTAGCGTCTAACTAAAAGTTACAACTTTTCATAAAGAAATCTATCTAATGGTGTCTATCTATTCAAAGTTCTAAAAGTTGCAGGTTTATTTTACATCTACATTTCAATTATCGTGCAGGGAAATTGCAAACATCATTTATTTAATGCTAAAAATTTATTGGCTTGAAGGTGCGACTCTAAGCAGTTTACTATCGAATTATTGCATCAAACTTGACCGTCACTTTAGTCAATAAATTATCTTCAATCTCCATTGACAAAGAACCTTGACAGCTGTCAAGAAATTGATTAACGACAGCACAAACACTCTGAATATTAAAACATCACAATATTTTCACAATGGCTACGAGCTGTTATTTAGATGATAATTTCGCTTTCAGGACGCGTCTACTGAATGATTAATGAAACATTTTGGAAGAATGGACGCCATTTTTAATTTATATTGAGGTCGTTGAACTCACGCATCGAGCAATAATGAAATTGAGTCTAATATTAAATGTCATAAATAACCATAGACATAGAATTTTTTTTACCTATGTAAATAACATGTATATTGATTGCACTTTGTCATAAAATTTGATGTTTGCGTTACATTAGTATATACATATCACGTAGTACATACAATTCAATTATACTTATACATCACTTATGTCTGCTAATGTATTTTATTTTAACGATAGAAAAGAGAAGATCAAAAAAAATGCGGACAAGCTCAAGTTTTTTCTACTTTAAATTCGCTATTTTCCAACTAGGTTAACAGATACTTTTTTCTAAACGTCAAAACAAACATTTTCTATGGTATTTGTGTGAAATAAGGGCTAACGACGTCAAGTTTCTTGGAGTCAATTTCTGCAATAATAAATCTAAAATCACATTGAAAATCCGAAGCACATGAGTATAGACTGCTTGACCATGTGAATGTCGAGGCGATCCAGCTCCTCGACAACACGGACATAGTGAGACGTCTCAAAAGAACTAAAAACCTTTTGAACTAGTGTAGTTTTAAAAAATACATTGATATTATAGTGCAGTGATGTGCCGGCAGAGACACAAGAACAAAGTGCCTTCCCCTTAATAAAGACAGTAAGAAAAGTGCCAATGGACACATTCTTAGACAATAACGTATAAAACTAGGTCAATGTTAAATTACTTATTAGCCTGAGTTTAGGCTAGATTGTAATATTATTAGCGTACTTAATTATTTTAGTTAATTAGGAACGTTAAGAAAGGAAAAAAAAAAAACATTGAAAGTCGATATGGCCATGACAAGTGACATTATTTTGTGCCGTTTTATTTCCTTAACTAAATGAGTATTTTGACCCAGTAAACTACTCATTTTGATATTGTCTGCCAACAAGCCATAGGGACTTCCCTTTTATAAGACATTTCCGTCGCAAAATATTCCTGACGCACTCATACTATCACGTTCGAAAAAATTAAAAAAATCCCCGACACTCAAGAACGCCGTCTAATGATGAGTAGCGAAACTACCAATACAATTTAATATCTTCGTAGCGCCATATATTATTTGCTAGAGAAAGCCCTGACTTTCAAGAGTGGTTCTTGTCTATTGAAGAAAATTAATTAAAAATTATTGGGTTAAAGGGTTGCTTTCACGTAAAAAAGCCGCATCAAAATTGGTCCATCCGTTCGAGTACGATGCCACAGACAGACGTTAGCATCAAACATTATAACACCCACTTTTTGTCTGGGGTTAAAACAAACTTTTTAGAAGTTTTAAGGATGAAAACATCAAAAGAAGAAATAAACCAAGATCGTATAGTTTGGTATCAAATCAAAGTGGTATGTTATCAGTACCGGATCTAGATTTTTGCAGGTGGGGGCAACATGTGAATATGCCGCCCCCTGCTTGGTTTTGCCGCCCGCTTGATAACTTAATATTTCAGGCGAAGTGTCATATAATGTCTAATAAAATATACTGAAACTATTTTAAGGGTGAATTCAGTCCGTGATACTGAACAACTTTCCCCAGGAAACATATATTGAAATATGAAAAGAAATTTTTGACATCCCATACAAGTTGACCGATCAGCTGATCTGAGTTTCTCTGGAAAGTCAAAAATTATTTTCATATTTTGATATTATGTTCCTCTGTGAAAAGTGTTTAAAATCACCCTTCAAATAGTTTCAGTATATGTATTTTGTTAGGCCGTATATTTCTTTAAAAGTGCGTGCTGTCGTGTGTCTGTTTGAACTGACCCTAAGGATTCATTTTGCGGCCTCCTTATAAATAAATATATAGGGACAAATTACACTGATTGAGCTAGCCGAGTAAGTTCGAGACTTGTGTTATGGCATACTAACTCAACAATACTATATTTTATAACAAATACATATATAGACAAACATTCAAGGCCATTTTCCAACTTGCCCTGACCGGGGATCGAATCCGGGACCTCTGGGTGACGGACTAGCATGGTGACCACTACGCCACGGAGGTCGTATAAACAGCCCCCATTCCGTATCGGTAGAATGAGAGAGGTGGATGTATTCGATTTTGTCGCCCCTCTGACTTCATTGCCCGGGGCATGGGCCCCGGCCAGGCTAGATCTGGGCACAGGTATGGCACTTCATTCAAACGGAGCAGCAAATATACCTAGTACTACTACAAACTTAACAATCCGTCCGTGCACACGTCAAATGTGTGAGTTAAACAATCAGGGTCGCCACCATAGAATTTGTTGCTTTGCTTACCTGTTTTCATCACGCGGAAATCTATAAAATTTTCGTTATTTATTGTTTTCCGTGGATAAACAATGATTATGTGCGCAGTTTCTCACCATTATAATTCAATAATCCTAAGTGACTCGCGTAATGTCAACGTGCGACTACCAATAACCCTGTTTTACTGCCGCTTACACCTCACAATAACGGGGGAAGGGTTGCGGGGACGCCAGATTGCGGGGGACGGTGCGAGTTTCCGTTCTGTATGTAATACTATTATTAATTCTGTGATCTGGGGCTGTATGTTAGTGCAAGTGGTTGGAACTTGTAATATATTTCAATGTAAGCACACTACGCACCTACAGTAATACCGACTTACAGGCACATGAGACATAGCACAATATAAGTGAAATTATGATGTTCGCGCACCTGCGGCACATATAACTCACACGGACTGTCTAAAGTTGTATTCATAAAAATAAACAACCTTTACTACACCTATTTAAGTTACAATATATGTTGTAACGTTTTTTTAATGTAATAATATATATAATACGAGCCATCATGTGTCCCACTGCTGGGCAAAGGCCTCCCTCCATCTTTTCCATTCAATTCTGCTCTGAGCTGTTGTATCATGAGAATAAATGAAGGGGTTTAGACAGTTAACTCATCACGCTTGTCTATTGCGGGTTGATGAGTGAATAGTGGACCTACTGACTCGGCCCAGACTGCCGCCGTTGACTTCCATGAAGAAGTTCTTCCGCCGCCAGACTAAGTTTTTACCCTATCCTGGCATCAACTACACTGATCAGACCTCTGATGGAAATAAGTTCCATAAGCCCTGAGTCAGCGGTGTTCTACGTTCAAATTTATTGAACGCACGACAGTTTAGCGTCGTATCGAGGACGTAGTAGGACGAAAAATTCCCGACGACACCATCTAGTGATAAGTGGTGCAACTACATAATATGCGTAATCTGACCGATGTAAACTTTTTTGTAAGGAATTGCTTAATATCCGTAGCGCCATCTTTTGTTTGCCAGGTAAATTACAAAACCCAACTTTGAAACTTTAACACCTAATTACTTTTAAACGACTGAAACGATTTTCATCAAACATAGCTAAGAACCACCGCAATGGTAGTAGTTTTCATGTAAAAAAAAACCGCATTGAAATCGGTCCATCGGTCGGTTTTTAGTTTTGAAAATTATGACATATGTTTTCTGTAATCTATTATTCTGAATTATTACGTTTCGGTACAATAAAGATTCTATTATTACCGATTTCCAAAAAAAGAGGAGTTGCGATTTTTTTATAATGTATGTTTATTAAATAATTCAATTCAAAGATGCCAAGACCGATTTGGAAAGAAATTTGATTAGAATTTTTGTTAAAACCGGGTGTAGTTTCGGGGGGAAGTCGGTTTTCAATTTTGAAAATTTATAACCAACTAGGTACCTACAATACTTATATCATAACATAACTTTGCAGCTCTCGTGAGTTCCATGCCTCATATTATCTTGTAAAGTTCCATAAATATTTATGTGGTAGGGGAACGGGGATTCAACGCCCTACGAGTAGAGACTATGACAATATTACCAAGAGAGTTATAGTACTTATGATCCTACCTATACCATTGAGTTAACAAGCAAACTTCATATCTTTGTTGATGGAAGTTTACTTTGTGATTTACGTGCCTATTTTAAGGTAGTTAAGCCAAACTAAAGTTTATTCACTATTATCACAATAACAATACAACGTAGAAGGGATATACCCGTAATAATCGACGGGCTTTACTAAATCACTTTTACATACATACATACTATCACGTCTTTATCCCTAATGGGGCAGACAGAGCATTTTGAGTCTTGCGACTTTCACTTTAAGCAGATAGAACTCAGGGCTGCAAGACTCAAAGGCCACTTTTAGCTTGATGTAGGCAAAAAGGTGGATACAGTAATCAAAACAGTGGTGGGTTGCTAGCCGCATCGCCTATTAATAAGATTCGATTTTTTTCCCATTCCCTCGATCCATGCTGGTCTGGGAGAAAAAAAAAACTTAGAATGTACCAGCTGCTTCTCTGCCCGGGCAGATCGTAAGAGCCTATCACTTTTCTAATGATAATAAAAGTAAAAAACAAAAAAAATCGCCGTTCCGTACCTGAATAGCCAAATTCAGTCCCACGCTGTACGCTTTTGGTACCCTGGTTAAACTCATTATTTTAGAGATATCATAAATATTTATGACAGGGGTAGCAGCAGTCGCTAATGTCCAAAATGCAAGAGCCAATTTGATTATTCTTCTTCTTATGACTGTATGTGTTAGTGACTAACACTAGTGTCAGAGTTTTTAAACCGCCATAGAGGCCTCTGACATGGTTTTAGGTAACGACCAATGTCAAAGACAGTGACCGGGACCGACGGCTTAACGTGCCCTCCAAAGCACGGATCATCTTACTTATCAGACAATTAGGTGATCAGCCTACAATGTCCTAACCAAACTAGGACAACAGCTCGAAGTCGTTGCCCCCGCCGGGAATCGAACCCGCGACCTCCGGGTATGAGCCGAACGCTCTAACCACTACACTACGGAGGCAGTTTTTATTAATTTGATTATCTCGCTCGGGATGACATTAATCTGCATAAAATAGGCTTAGTGCTTGTTGTAAATATATACGGACAAATCCCACAGATTGAGTTAGCCCCAAAAAAAGTTCGAGGCTTGTGTTATGGGACTCCTAAATCAACGATACTCTAATTTAAAATCAGTAAAGTGGCCAGTACTTACTATTAAATTTAATAAAGTAGATGGAATTTTATTATTTACCCGTAATAAATGGAACCACGGGTTGCACTAGACCACTGTTATAAAATGAAATTAAAATAACAGTTAAAAACTAAAAAAAAACGGCATTTCCATGCAAAAGTGTGCAGCCGCCCGGGCAATGTATGTATGGGGAATGCTAATTTGTTTATTTTTTGTTTTTTACTGTTATTTCATTATCATTATAAAATAGTGATCCAGTATAGCCCGTGGTTCAATTTATTCCAGGTATTTCCCTTCCACGCTGTATAGATAAATAACCATTTTGTTCTAAATCTTATCTTGTACCTTTAAACGAGCAATTCTTGTATATTTATTTATTTATATATTTATAAATATCTGTGATCTCGAAAACGGCTCTAACGATTTCACTGAAAATTGGTATATGGGGGTTTTTGGGGGTAAACAATCGATCTAGATTAGTCTTATGTTTGGGAAAACGCGTGTTTTCGAGTTTTCAGTCGTTTTTCTTTCCGCGCAGAATATGGTCGCTAATTTCGTCGCGCCGGCCGCCATCCGTTTAGCTTAGCGGTTAAGGATGCTGACCGCTAGAAAGAGTGTTACGAGTTCGAATCCCACTTGGTGACTTACTTTTGTTTTTTTTTTATGTTCAAGTTTATATATCATTTTTTTATTTTATACTGTTTTTAGACATGTTTAAAAAAATGTAGTTAATGTTTGAGATGTAACCGACAGATCAAAGCTCGGTCACCCAGGTACTATACCTATAATGCATACAAATGTGGCTAGCAATAATTTGTGGAGAAGGAATGCAAAGGGCAAACAGAGATGGAGAGAAAGGGGGAGGCTTTTGCCCAATATTGGACTAGAAGTGGTTATGATTATGAATTCGAGTACCTACATAAATTCAGGTACGTTACGCCTCAAAACTTTGGTATATCATCCTCAAAAAATCTAGAAATGGTACCTATATAGTTAGATATCTTTATTACTTGTAATTCACTGAACGAGCGAAGCGTTTCCGTTTCGAGATTGGCCAAAAATGATTTTGTCCGTCTATCTGTTCTCGCCTTCTCGCCTACAGGTCGCGATTTTCAACCGATTTGATTTAATTTATAGTATTTTTTAATGGATCGATTTTTGATTGTGAGGGTAAATAGAAAAAAGAGGGAAGTTTGCTCTAGCGTTATTTATCGACGAATTTCAACAAGATGTTGCTCAAAAAGGGGAGTGGAGAGCGGAAAAATGGGAGAAAGGGCTCCTGAGATGTAATATTCTCAACCTCTATAGAAAGTCTTATAAAAACAAAAGTCTTTCGTACTTGCCGAGAATTTCATTATTGCCGCTGGATTGAAATATGACGAGATTCCTTTTGAAATTGGGTCAATCAACATGACAAAACGGGCCGGCGTTACGAGAGAAATTAATTGAAGAAGATTAGTTCGTAAAATAGGCATAGGCATAACGAGAAATAGACAACACAAAGCAATGCACATAGCTACCTACTTTTTATTTGAACAAAAATTTACCCGCCCGCTTTGTAAAAAGGTTAGAAGGATTCAACAGCAATAAGCTTCGAAATCAGATCTAAATGGGCCTATTCGTTCGAGAGCTACGATGCCACAGACAGACATTAGCATCAAACTTATAATACCCCTCTTTTTGTCGGGGGTTAAAAAAGAAGATTACAAAGTACAACCATGCCGTGTGGTTTCCGGCAGAGTAGAGTAGGACCACTCCAAGTCCTCCCGTGGATGTCGGAGTCGATTTAGGAAATACAAACTATACAAAGCTTATGAATATCAATGAGACCTCTCCAACCCATCTGTCCAGCGAGGAGAGTGTAGGCCAAATCCTTTGGCTGCTCTGGCCAGGTATGGCTCTGGTAGTACAGAGAGGGTCGTGCTCCTGCAGTGGAGACTAAAATGATAATGAATGAAAGTACAATCAAATTATATGCATGTCTATTTAAATATTTTATCAACGGTTTGCAGTGCCAAGGCTTACACGTGTATGGCACGGTAAAATGATGTTAGAATTACATTTGCTTTCCACTGCGACGTTTGACTGCTGAATGAGAATATATGTTTCATTTGCCTGTTTTATTACAAAGCTTCGGTACAAAAGCTGAAAAATTACGTATTGTAGAATGTTGCTAGCCTAATTGCTAGAGTAATGAAAGCTTATGGATGTAAGTTTTACGCGTATGTACCTAGATACGAGATCAAAAGGGGTCAACTTTTGCCAAAAGGGGAAATTTAGATTATGCTGTGAGGAAAACGGCATTGCCGCGTGGTTTCCGGCAGAGTAGAACAGGGCCACTCCAACTCCAAGAAATACTAGTTAAACAAAGTTGTGCAAACATCAATGAGACCTCTCCAACCCGTTTGGCCAGCGTGGAGAATGAAGGCCATGTCCTCTGGCTGCTCTGGCTAAGTATGGCTCTGGTAGTAAAGAGAGGGTCATGCTACTCGTGCTCTTGCAGTAGAGACAAAAAGACCTGATGATGATGTGAGGATAGACAGGCAGTGCACTACTGTTGAAACTGCTAGGCATACTTTAGTTATTTTCATAGTATAATGTCGTATGGATTGCTCTTATGAGATAAAGCGGCTAAAATAAATACAATTTTTGTGCTACAAAAGAGAGCAATTAGTCGATTTACGGACTAAAACCACGCAATTCCCTAAGAGACTTATTTAAATCTATAAATATTCTAACTGTGACATCTTAATTTATTTACAACAATCTCCTTTTTATTAAATCTAGGTTGAATAGTTTTAAGAAAAATAGTGATGTTCAAAATTAAAACACTCGTAACAAAAACAAGCTTCATACGCCTAAATTTCAACTTGCTAAATCCAGAAAGTTACTCTTAGGTCTTGGTATCATTATCATCATCAGGTCTTTTTGTCTCCACTGCAGGAGCACGACCCTCTCTATACTACCAGAGCCATACTTGGTCAGAGCAGCCAGAAGACTTGGCCTACACTCGCCTCGCTGGCCAGACGGGTTGGAGAGGTCTCATTGATGTTTATAAGCTTTGTTTAGCTTGTATTCCTAAGTCGCCTTTTACGACATCCATAGGAAGACTTGGAGTAGCCCTATTCTACTCTACCGGAAACCACACGGCTGGTCTAGGTATAACAAACTTCCTGAAACGGTCGAATCCTAATTACCCATGGCAAAATTTAAAATACTTACATGTTAAAAAAGTTTTATTTAATAATGCTACACTATTAATGATTATTCTGTGTGGTTTCCAGCAAAGTAGAATAGGGCTACTCCAAGACCTCCCGTCAATGTCGTAGATGGCGACTTAAGAAAACAAGCTAAACAAACCTCATCAATGAGACCTCTCCAACCTGTCAGGCCAGCATGGAGAGTGTAAGCCAAATCCTCTGGCTGTATGGCCAAGTATGGCTCTGGCAGTACAGACATGGTCGTGCTCCTGCAGTGGAGATGAAAAGTCCTGATGAAACCTATCTAACCATGGCATAATTTAAATTACTTATTAAAAAAGTTTTATTCAATAATAATAAAAGTTAGGCTATTCATAGGCATTTATAGTAGGTACTACCCACTATGATTATATTAATTATGTGCCAACGTCTCAACGTGTCTTCAGAAGCACGAAGGAGCTCAAAATATTTTAGCGGGCGCGTACTCCAATTGAGTCATCGAGCTTTTCATAATACCTACCGAATATTTGCATTTCTACATGCATAAGTGCTATCTCACACAGGAACCAACACTGATACACACGCATTTCTCCAAACCCCACGAATACGTGTGCAAATCCGTTTTGATATAAATTTTCGTTACGATACGGATCGAGTCGCGACGATAGGGCTAGAACGTGACGCTTTTACAAATGGCTGCGGTATCCAGATGAATTTAAACATTCGATTTAATATATCGCTCACTCGCAATTTGCTTTGCTTTTATGGGCAGCGCTGACTGATATCGATAAAAAAAACGACGGGTTGCACTCTGGGAGTGCCGGCAGAAGTGAAAACTTGAATATTAACGTTGTGCATTTTTGATATACGAAACAGCAGGCGCAGGCATACATTTTAGCCGCGCCGTAGAAAGAGAGGGGGATACTCCCTCTCCTACGCCGCGCCAGCTGTCTACTCTCCATCCATCTTACGAATTTTCGATCAGGTCACGTGTCCTGACGCGAGCGTGTCCTGACGCGAGTTTAAAATTTTTTACCCATTCCAAAAAAAGTGCACAACGCCGCTAAAGAAGTTTTCACTTCAAAAATTCGTTCTACGATACTTACAAAATACGTTTGGGCCAAGAGCAGATTTTTAAGGGAAACCAAATTATTTTCGTTTTTCTTAAAAGTAGTTCTGTATCATGGACAAGACTTGCTCCAAAAATTTGGCTGGTGGATATAAAGTCCTAACATAACAATGTGTTAGGTTGCCTGGAGTTTTGCATTTCAGATTTCTATAAAACAAATTATGTATATCAAAACATTTTTCCCTATATATTTATTTATTTTAAAACACTCACAAACATTTTTCTGTGGCAAAATGTACTAGTACTAGATATTTTGGTTTTTTTTCTTACATAAGCATACACTACTTCTTGTACTCCAGGAATTTCGTTTGTCTCTGAACTTTGTAATTTTTTTTTAAATTGTGTAGGACTGGTATAAATACTCCAAAACTACAACTTTTGCCTGCTACAGCGTAGCCGTGCTGTACGTTATATATCTATCGATATATAGCTGCTACGTTACGGAGGTGCAGAAAACAAATCCCTTATAGAAAGTTGATACAAACAACCACCAAATTGTTTGTTATACCTTCTCAAACAGTAATGTCTCTTTCATATGTAACATTATTCTTCATATTTTTATTTTGACATTACTACACGCACTGTGATTAATTACTTTATGTCTACGACGAAAGGAAATGCTTACGACGTATGTACTTTTATTTTTACACTAGCTGTACCTGCGGGCTTCGCTCCCCGTGGTAATTTCGAGATATAGAGTACCCTATGTCCTTCCCCGTGTCTCAAACTATATTGTAACAATGTAATGTTAACAATATCACTCACCAATTGCTCATTTTTTGTTTTCTATAGATATTGCTAAATTCTTTTTCAAAAGTATGTATTCCATCACATTTTAAATAAAAAGTAATTATAATTTTCAGAAATAAACTCATACAAATAGGTTGGTTCTGTACATTGTTTGTTTTTGGTAGTTTATTCTAACTGAATGACTTAAGATGACATTGACAGGTGGTTAACGTCATAGTCATTCCCAGTTTTAAAAAATAACTCAATATAATGTTGATTATTTAAAATCATTCATTTTATTTATAAAGAATCCATAATAAACTAATAAACTCTTATAAACATTTTTATTTTTATATTATCTCCCATTTTCTAGAACCTTCGATAATAGACAAAAGTTAATTATTGAGTGGGTTTCGGGTATCACAGAGTTGATATTTTTATCAATCTACCTACATCTTGGCGAATGTAGATCGAAAAACCTCAGTGATCGAGCATTACAATTGTGGCTCGCTTCGACTACGAACTAGCTTAATTTTGATTAATTTGTACGGCTAAGTTGTCCGTCAGCTATTTTTTTATTCTTTTTTAAAAATATTTTTTATTGTGTACGAGTTCCCTGTTATATAGGGAACTACATTACCCCTGAAGAAAACTACATTACCCTTGGAGAAAAAACTTCGTTACCCCTGGAGAAAACTTCGTTACCCCTGGAGAAAACTTCGTTACCCCAGGTGAAAGACGACCCTGGTGCGTCTACACGTCGTGACTTCGAGTCAAACCGGCCGCCATTTTGTTTTGCCCCGAGTGCATATTCGTCCCTCACCCAGATAAGTTCCGCCCGAGAACCACTGACCACCGTTCTGTTTTAATTTTGTATTTGTAAACGCATCATCTGTACGAGACTACCTATTTTTTCGCTGGACCCGCGTCTGTCCCTAGATTATTAGTTTTGTGTGTTTTATTGTTATATATATTGTAGAAAGGACAATATAGTTGTTTATTTTAATTTATTTAGTTTTTTTTTATTGTCCTTTTTCCTTGTAGTTTATTTTATTTCATTTTTTTTTCTTGCTCGGGCTTATCCCGTAGCAATATCCATACCAAATTTTATACAAATTGCTTCAGTAATTTAAGCGTGAAGAGGTAACAAACTATCAAACAAATATACAAACTCATTTTTGCATAATTTATATCAGTAGGATCATATTGCAAGCATTTGTATATATCTAGTACTTAATTATTTCATACAATAATTAAATTATGTAAGAGCATACCCACTTTCATGTTGCAAATTCATAAATAAAAAAACAGAATAGGTAGTTACAAAAGAATAAAATAGGATACAAGCGGACTTATCCCAAGATCTTATCAATGCAGTCTATCTTCCAGTCAGCCTGCGATAGACAGATACTCGATTATTTGGTAGGTTTCTTTTTACGAGTAGACTCATACCTACTTAATACAGTTTCGTAGGTCTAATGGAAATGATCCCTAGGTAAACAATTCTCCATTCCATACGAGTCCCTGGCCACGAAGGATGTAAGTAAACACTCGGAAACCTTCGAAGTTTTAGCGTCCAGGGACTGCGCTCCGGGATAAATATACCTACTCGTTATAGGTAGTGAAAAACAGGAATATAATACTCTCAGGAAATGTTTAATAAAAGCTTTTACAATTTTTATTTACCGCCATATCATTCATATCATACCTATAGTGAGAATCAATAAGTTACATAATCAGAAACTTAAAAACATTTTTTAAGCTGCCCATAAATAAGTAAGTTATAAGTTATAAGCTTTTAAAGTCTGATGTAAGGGGAAACTGTCAAGTAGCCGAAAAAGGATGCACGTACAGCGCACTTGACTTCTAGTGCGGGAAGTAGTGTCATAAGGTGCAAATTTTGGTATCGGAAGAATTCACTTGGCACAGATGTAATATACGTAAAGTTAAGCTAATTTAGCCCGGTAGCCATCCCCCACCCCTTGGGGGGTAGGTAGGGGGAGGCATTCGAAGTTATTCGCCGCCGCGCTTCAGAAAAAAAATCATATCAGCTTCTATTTACCTAACACCTCAAGTGTGGTATCATTTTCTGATAAATCAGGCATGAAGAATTCAATTTTGAGTACAATTTCACATTTAATTTAAAGATTAATAGTAAAAAAGGGAAAATATTGACAAAAATATTATCCATATAAATATTTCCATACATTGGGTGACACTACTTCCCGCACTATTCACTGCTATCGAACGGAAGAGCTGGAGATAAAGCTGCAGTGCAGTTACCGCTTCTTCTGCACTAGCGCTTTAGAAGCGGTAGTAAACTTGTAACCATTTGACGTCAACAATACGGGATTTTGTATGAAATACAGGCAGATGACGTCATAGTTTTTTGGAGTCAAATAGCGCTCTTAATATCAGTTATTCTGCAATAATAAATTTAAAATCACGTTAAAATGGATATTTCCAAAGACAAGTGACATTATTTTACGACGTTTTATGTTATTATCAGTACAGTACAATTTATTTTTGGCTTAGGATAATACCCATTGTGCTACAAAACAATGACGATTATTAAGAGATATTATAAATATCCTATGATAATAAACATAATCCGTCTTATTATAAAAACAGGATTAACTTTGTTACTAGGTTTAAACCATTATCCACCCAAATCAAGTTGACATTGACAGATGTGATTGGTTCACTCTACCAAATGTCAACTTGATTTAGGCGGATAATGGTTTAAACCTAGTAACAAAGTTAGCCTGGGTTTTATAATAAGACGGATAATATTTGAATTTGAATTTGAAGCTAATAGTGAGATATTCCTACCACGCTCCCGCTCTATAGTTATGTAAAATGGTAAGTGCTGTATAATTAACCATTCTCATGCTGTTTTTTAAAAAATTGTGGACCCTAATTTAAGATAGGACGCGTGTATTGTCAATTCACTCACTCTGCTATACATTTAGATTCATATCAGCCACAGGAAGTCCACTGCTGGACATAGGCCTCCCCCAAGGATTTCCAAAACGACCGATCGGAAGCGATTATTAGAACATTTAGATTCAATTCAATTCAATTCAATTCAAATATATCTTTATTATCATAGGATATTTATAATACCTCTTAATAAGCGTCATTATTTTGTTGCACAATTGTTGACGTCAAATGGTTACTTACAGCTAAGTTTACTACCACTTCCAAAGCGCTAGTGCAGAAGAAGCGGTAACAAACTGCACTGCAGCATTTTCTCCAAGGACGTCAAGATCTATATGTCTATATAGATGTTTAAACAATTCCCTTCAATTTCAGCAACTTTAATCTTTAGCTACTTCTTTACAATCCTTGTCAGTAGACAGGTCACTTTTCATCTGTTCTTAGAACCCCTTGATAATTTTTCCAGTGACTTGAAGTCAATTTGTCACTTCTAGTAATACATAGATACATACATACATACTTTCACGTCTTTATCCCTAATGGGGCAGACAGAGCATTTTGGGTCTTGCGGTTCTAAGCAGAGCCCAGGGCCGCAAGACCCAAAAGCCACTTTTAGCGTCATGGTGGGCGAGAAGATGGAAAAGCAATTAATACAGTGATGGGTTGCTAGCCGCATCGCCTGTTAACATGATTTGCATTTTTGCCCATTCCCTCGATCGGCTTTTACGATCTGCGTGGGAAGAGAAGCAGCTGGTACATTCTAAGTTTTTTTATTTCTCCCAGACCAGCATGGGAGTTCTAGTAATATATTTTCCAAAATAGACATAGACAGGTCCTTCATTTGATCTGAGAACCCCTTTATAGTGCGGGAAGTAGTGTCATAAGGTGCAAATTTTGGTATCGGAAGAATTCACTTGGCACAGATGTAATATACGTAAAGTTAAGCTAATTTAGCCCGGTAGCCATCCCCCACCCCCTGGGGGGTAGGTAGGGGGGGCATTCGAAGTTACTCGCCGCCGCGCTTCAGAAAAAAAATCATATCAGCTTCTATTTACCTAACACCTCACGTTTGGTATCATTTTCTGATAAATCAGGCATGAGGAATTCAATTTTGAATATAATTTTACATTTAATATAAAAATTAATGGTAAAAAAGGGAAAATATTGACGAAAATATTAAAATCGGATCGCATTTTTCTTTATTTTAAATGATTTATTTTACTAGAAATCCTGTATTTTGTGCAACAAAAAATACTATCTTAAAGAATATTTATCTAGCTTTAAAAAAATATATACTTTATTATACATAGCTGTCATACATCTATCTGAAAAAAATCGAACATGGCACGCGGCGGTGCCTAGGAACTATTCCAACCGTCTCGTCTCACATAATTTATTGCAAGTATTAAGTTGTTTTTTAATTAAAAATATATAGAATATATACTTTACCTAATCATTGAATTCAATTTTGAGTACAATTTTACATTTAATGTAAAGATTAATAGTAAAAAAGGGAAAATATTGACGAAAATATTAAAATCGGATCGCATTTTTCTTTATTTTAAGTGATTTATTTTATTAGAAATCCTGTATTTTGTGCAACAAAAAATATTATCTTAAAGAATATTTATCTAGCTTTTAAAAAATATATGCTTTATTATACATAGCTGTCATACATCTATCTGAAAAAAATCGAACATGGCACGCGGCGGTGCCTAGGAACTATTCCAACCGTCTCTCTCACATAATTTGTTGCAAGTACATATTAAGTTGTTTTTTAATTCAAAATATACCTATAGAATATTTACTTTACTTAATTATTGACTGTCTCTTATGGTCTGATGTATCAATAGTAGTATTTTTATATTTATATTAGTCCATTTTTTCATAACATATTCCACTACATTGTCATAATTCGATACATTTTAATAGTTTTCTTAGACAGTTGCACCTTACACTGCACCGTGACTTGCACTTGCACCTGCACCGAATTAGTTGTTCACGACAAGCGGTAGCAGCCACTGGTGCAGTAGTCCACTTCGGTTTCAAATTATTTGGTTAAATTTCCTAACCCTAATCCGCCGGACTGGGACGATTTTGAATCTGCCCCATACGTACACCCCATGGTAAACAGCTCGTAGTAGATTTTTTTTTAATAGCCCATTGTGTCCTTTGTTGGGCTAAGGCCTCCCCTTTTTGCTTCCATGATTCTCGATCCAAGGCAACTTGCTGCCATCCACTCATGTAGCTTTCAATATCGTCCCTCCCATCTTTTCCTCGGCCTTCCCCTACGCCGGCGTCCTTCTGGAAACCTTCTGGATCTTTCCGGTCTCATACGACAAACATGTCCGGCCCACTCCCACTTTAATTTTGCCGTTTTGACACCCACATCGACAATTTCGTCCTGGAGCGCAGTTCAGTGTCTCGTAGAAGATGCTGCCGAAAATTCTCTGGCTGTCGGTCTTTTTTTAGAGAACAGCTCCCTCCTGCACTCGTTTAGCGATGTGCACTGACTGAACCTAAAAGAAAAATCGGTAAAAAGGTATTGCAGTATTATTTTGGTCAAAATAAAATACAACTACATATATACCTGTCATTTATAGCCACGTAGATACGATTTTTTTTCTGTGTTCATTTATCAATTTTATCATACCTCGTTATGACAATGTTTAAAATAATTTGGTTAGAGTTTTCTTCGTTTCTGTTAGCGAGCATATTAGTTCACTAGTTGCTGATGGTAAAGTATTCCATGTATCGTCAGCAACATACACCATTATTCTCGTATCAGCATTCAGCTTCTTCGTCGTTGCAGGGGTCAATGTTATTTTTTCAACGATCGCTGCAGCTAAGAACAGTCGTATAACTGTTCTAAGCAGCATGATTTTGACATTTATGAAGCATGGAATACTTTTTCATCAGCAACTAGTGAATTTAATATGCTCACTGACAGAGACGTAGAAAACTCTAACCAAATTATTTAAAAAATTGTCATAACGATACTCTAACCAAATTATTTAAAAAATTGTCATAACGATATATGATGTATAATAAATGATCACAAAATAAAATTGTATCTACGTGGATTATAAATGACATGATATAACTGTATTTTATTTTGACCAAAATAATACTGCAATACCTATTTACCTGATTTTCATTTCAGGTCCAGTCAGTGCACAACGGTAAACGAGTGCAGGAGGGAGCTTTTCTCTAAAAAAAGACCGACAGCTAGAAAATTTTCCGCAGCATCTTCTAAGAGCTTGTATAATAATGGTGCGTGTTTACCATGGGGTGCACTGCACGTATGGGGCAGATTCAAAATCGACCCAGCGGATTAGGGATAGGAAATTGAACCAAATAATTGGAAACCGAAGTGGACTACTGCACCAGTGGCTGCTACCGCTTGTCGTGAACAACTGATTCGGTGCAAGTGCAAGTCACGGTGCAGTGTTAGGTGCAACTGTCTAAGAAAACTATTAAAATGTACCGAATTATGACAATATGGTGGAAAATGTTATGAAAAAATTAACTAATATAAATATAAAAATACTACTATTGATACATTAGACCTTAAGAGACAGTAAATAATTTAGTAAGGTATGTATTCTATATATTTTGAATTAAAAAACAACTTAATACTTGCAACAAATTATGTGAGACGAGACGGTTGGAATAGTTCCTAGGCACCGCCGCGTGCCATGTTCGATTTTTTTCAGATAGATGTATGACAGCTATGTATAATAAAGTATACATTTTTTAAAAGCTAGATAAATATTCTTTAAGACAGTAATTTTTGTTGCACACAATATACGATTTCTGGTAAAATAAATCAGTTGAAATAAAAAAAAATGCGATCCGATTTTAATATTTTCGTCAATATTTTCCCTTTTTTACTATTAATCTTTACATTAAATGTGAAATTGTACTCAAAATTGAATTTCTCATGCCTGATTTATCAGAAAATGATACCAAACTTGAGGTGTTAGGTAAATAGAAGCTGAGATGATTTTTTTTCTGAAGCGCGGCGGCGAGTAACTTCGAATGCCCCCCCTACCTACCCCCCAGGGGGTGGGGGATGGCTACCGGGCTAAATTAGCTTAACTTTACGTATATTACATCTGTGCCAAGTAAATTCTTCCGATACCAAAATTTGCACCTTCCATACATTGGGTGACACTACTTCCCGCACTATTATAATTTACCGTCAGTCGGAGTCACTTCTAGTAATGTATTCCTACAAAACTAGCTACGTACGGTACGTACACGATCTCGATCGATGCTTCATATAGAAATTGGCCAACCTCAGGAGTTCAATCAAGGCGATTGCTTCATTCCCTGAGGATTCCTGGTGAACCACCTTCTATAGAAAACGAACCAAAAATAAAAAGGACATTCTCAGTAAGTAGATATAAATTTTATTATTCATATCAACAACCGGCTAAGTGCGAGTCGAACTCGCTCACGAAAGGTTCCGTACCATTATCTATAAAAATCAAGTTGTTTGTATGGGAGCCCCTCTTAAATATTTATATTATTTTAATTTTTGTGAATATTTCAAGTGCCTACCTTTTGCTATTACAGATATCGAGCAAAAAACGGCAAAAAATCGCGTTTGTTGTATGGAAGCCCCCTTTAAATATTTATTTTATTTTGTTTTTAGTATTTTCATGTGTCTAGCTAACGCGGTTCTTGAGATACAGCCTGGTGACAGACAGACGGACAGACAGCGAAGTCTTAGTAATAGGGTCCTGTTTTTACCCTTTGGGTACGGAACCCTAAAAAGTAACAAGATCTGAAACTGAAACGAAAGGCAATAAGATTTTATTTAATAAGCAAAAAAAAGTTATAATAAGCTCGTATCAAAGACCAAAAAATTACTCGTATTGTTAAAACGTACACCATACAAATAATAATTAAATAATTATGTCTTACCCTTTTGCCACTTCAATGAGCTAATCCGCTGAGCTATGCTAGCTCATTGAAATGGCAATGGGCGGGCGGGACATATAGCACATTAGTTGGGGAGTTATACGCCAACACCAATATTTTTCGGATTAAAGAGTGAGCTTTGGCACACTTGTTTCTTAGGTAGACTGGTGTGGAAAACGCCCGGGAGGCAGCGGGTAACACCCCGCTGGGGGGCAAGGGGAGGGGGTGAAGCTACAATTTCGCTCTATTCTATAAAAACAATATTCTATTCGTACTAGTTACAGTTCCTAACCAACATCTAAAATTATTTTTGCTGTTCTGTATTTTTCTAAGAATTTTCGTCTCTGCCGCGCCGAGTTAAATATTTTTTTAAACAAATTCCTTATTATATTTTTCAACAAAACTTTTATTTTTGGAATCTATATGAATGCGCCTTTTGAAATATATTTTTTTAAACTAGATACTGGTTCGCATTTAAAATTTATGGTCATTAAGAAAAAAAATCAGACCCTTTATTTTTTTATTTTTGAATGCCATTCAATTTTTTTGTATGGAAATGCTCTTTTTTTGTTTTAGAAATCAATTGACCATCCTTTATTTAGCTAGAAACGATACCAAACTTGCCCTAGTAGCTTTAAGCTAGAAGTTATGACAAGTCACAGTGCGCGCGGAGTAAGAAAACTTCACCCCCTTCCCCTACCCGGGAAGGCAGCGGGGTGTTACCCGCTGTCTCCCGGGCGTTTTCTACATCAGTCTACCTAAGGAACAAGTGTGCCAAAGCTCACTTTTTAATCCGAAAAATACTGGTTCCCATACATTTAATGCACATACTGACTCCACTAAATAGAACCGAAGGCCGATAGGGGCAGAAAGGTTCTCGAATGGCGGCCACATACCCGCAAGCGCAGAGCTTAGAACACCCACCAACTAGGTGGTCGGACGGACGACCCTAGCAAAATTGCAAGAAAACACTGGATGCAGCCGCTTCTAATCGATTGTTTTAGATATCCTTAGGGGAGAACTGTGTCCAGCAATGGAGTTCCTGTGGCTTTATGATGATGACGATTACTTACCCCTATTGCTTCAAAGACAAGAAACTTGGATTATCTACCTACTTATTTTAAAAAGGTAGTTCTATTAAAATAGTTGCTAATATTTATACATCTATATATCTATATACATATAATAAAACAGTAAAAAAAAGTGTGTCTGTACATCAAATATATTTCCAAAAAAAAATATTGGGGGCGATGGAGACATAGAAATAGAGTAAAAATTTTAAAAAAAATGTCTGTCTGTTTGTCTGTTTGTCTGTTTGTCTGTTTGTCTGTATGTCTGTTTGTCTGTTTGTACACGCTAATCTCCGAAAATACTGGACGGATTCGAATGAAACTTTTTTTTGTTGTATAGCTATTAAGCCTGGGCAACATATAGGGTATACTTAAATGATTTTGGAAAATAGAACGCCTGATGAAGAACCATAATGGTCCAGCTAAACTATAAGAGATATAAAAATGTCGCCTTAGTTAAAGTTGTTCAGCCTGATGAGCATTTTCCAGAGACATAAAGTCCACGCGAACGAAGTCGCGGGCTTCGGCTAGTAGATAATAAACTATTGCCGGGTGGTTTCCGGCAGAGTAGAATAGGGCCACTCCAAATCCTCCCATGGATGTCGTAGAAGGCGACTTAGGAAATACAAGCTTAACAAAGCTTCGAAACATCAATGAGACCAACTCGTCTGGCCAGCAAGGAGGGTGTAGACCAAGGCTGGCAAGGCTTCTGGCTACTCTGGTAGTACAGAGACGGTCGTGCTCCTGCAGTGGAGACTAAAAGATCTTATGATATTGATGATGAATATAGGATGGGAAATATATGCTTAGGTACCTCTTTTAAAGACGAGCCGTCTCAACGGACAGCCTATGGTAGTCACTTTTTCCAATTTTATGCTTTCGATGATATAATGGAATGATATGATGGAATATTAACTTTCTGTGGTTCCCCGTCCGAGCTATAACTTTGTAAGTTAGCTCGACGCACTGAGGCGGAAGCTATGGCGGCTCTTCAATGCTTGCCTATAAATATTGACGGCCCCTACTACGAGTTCGTTTTGATTTTCGCTCCGTTGTCGTCAATAGGTTACACTTGATTCAAAGAAGTTATTGACTGACTTAAAATCATGTTATTATTACCTACTTACCTATATATCTATATCAACAAATAGGTACCTACAGGTAGCGGGACGAAACTTGCGCTGACCTTTATTGCGCAAAAGTAAAAAAATTGTACTTTACCCATGTGCAATATCTTATCTACAATTTTTTTTTTTACTGATATAGCCCAGTAAATTAGCTTGTTGAAATGGCAGTGGTTGGGACACATAGCACGACGAACCGATGGCCGATGAGGCAAAAAGGTTCTCGAATGGCGACCACATACTGACAAGCGGAACGTAGGACACCCACCCACAAAAGGATCTGAGGACCTGACCAAGGTCGCTGTAAGACGCTGGATGCAAGCCGCTAGATCGGTCATTTTGGAAATCATTGGAAGAGGCCTATGTCCAGCAGTGGACGTTTTGCGGCTGAAATGATGACGATGATGATGACGGCCTAGTAGTAATGTTTTTGATAGAATATTAACTTTCTGTTCTGTGGTTCCCCGTCCGAGCTTTAACTTTATTGTAAGTTAGCTCGACGCACTGAGGCGGAAGCTATGGCGGCTCTTCAATGCTTGCCTATAAATATTGACGGCCCCTACTACGAGTTCATTTTGATTTTCGCTCCGTTGCCGTCAGTAGGTTACACTTGATTCAATGAAGATAGTTATTGACTGACTTAAAATCATGTAGTTATAACCTACTTACCTGCATAATCCTATAGTATATATCTATATCAAATAGGTATAGGTACCAACTTACAGACACATTCATTAGGTACCTATAATTAGGTAGGTACATTTCAATGTATCAGACACGCATAGATGAAGGTTGAGTACTAAAGCTGCATACGAGAAGTTAATGAAATAGATAACTACCTCTAATTTAATTGAAGTAAAACTATCGATCTGTTAACTTTTAAACGCACTCTGTTCAGCTACTGCTAATATAAAGGCTTTATTCGATAAGTAATTTATTTATTTAGAATAGAATAGAATAGAATAGAAAAATCTTTATTCAGCGATAAATTGCACTCAAAACAAACATTAACCACATACAATGATAAACAGCTGTACAAACGGTGGACTTATCCCAGAAGGGATCTCTTCCAGTAGACCAGACAAACAAAGGACAGTTATTATTATTAATAGGAAGGCAGAAGCACAGAACGAAATACAAAAAGTTAAATAAGGTTTATAAACTACAACTACTACAACAATACTACAAGTAATTGAATATAAATACAAATTGCACACATATAAAATGTATAGAAATATATACTTACATACATATATATATATTATATATCATATTATATAACTGAATTTATGACTCTGCATAGCATTTTCACTCTAAATTTATATAGAAAATACACTCTAAATTTAAAGGAGCCTAACGATTAGGAGTATTTTTTTAAGATAAACAGACTGAGGTATTTAGGTACCTACCAAATCTTATGAATTGTTACCTATCGAACGGTTAGTGGCCAACATTGGTGTCAGGGCACGAATAAATACTAGTACTTAGTTAAGGATTTGAAATCTCACTCACTAGCCTTTTTACAAGTTTATTAAAGTAGCCAGCATATCCATCATGAAAATCACGGACGACAATGATCGGTTTAATTTGAGGTTTTCGTAGTAGGGGATCGACTGAATGAAAAACCATATTGCAGAACCAACGGAATGGAAATTTATGCCTCATTGTGCCTCAATCACAAAACGTTTTCATTTCTGTCCGGCGAAAGCGAATTTAATGTTATTTATTCCAAGTTTAATGAGATCCCGAATCGGAACAATACTTATTTACCTACAATGGAGGCTTACCGTGTCTGCCAGTATTTATATAAATAAACAGTAGGTACCTACATTTATATTTAGACGACTGCATAGTAATACTTATCATCATTATTATCAGGTAACTTGATTTAAAAGATAGTGTTACAGAAGTAAAAAGAGTCAACGATAGAATATTCACAATAAAATCGTGTTAGAAAAGGTAATTTTGAATATTGTAAGTGCATACGCCCCACAACAAGGATGCGACGATAGGACTAAATAAATTTTTTGGATAGAGTTGGATAAAGTTGTAATGTCGCTACCTGGGGATGAATATCTATATATTGGAGGTGATTTCAACGCTCATGTGGGAAAAACAAACGAAGACTATAAAAGAATTCATGGAAACAATAACTTTCGGAACAAGAAATGAGGAGGGAGAAAGTCTTCTAGAAGCTGCAAGCGCATTTGACCTAGCACTTGTAAACACTTTTATAAAAAATCTGGTGAACACCTGATAACTTACAAAAGTGGATCACACAAAACACAAATAAATCATTTTTTAACTAATAGAAGAAGGCTAAATTTGGTAAAAGACTGTAAAGTAATACCAGATGAAGCGGTAGTGACACAGCATACGTTTTTAGTTATGGAATTAAAATTTAAATTTAAAGGAGTTAAAAACAATTCAGCACCTACTCCGAAACTAAAATGGTGGATGCTAGAAAGGGAAGAATGCGCTTAACACTTTAGAGATAGAATTGTAGACAAAATGTTAGAAATGAATGATAGAATTCCAGAAATGTCAGCCAATGAGTGTTGGGATGAGATGGCTAAGTGTATTCGTGATAATGCGCTTAATGTTCTTGGAAAAACTAAAGGCAAAAGGAACAAGCCAGGTAAAGAAACATGGTGGTGGAAAGATGAAGTAAAGCGGAACAAAAAAAAGGATGCTTTTAAAGAATGGCAAAAGCGTAAAGGAAGTTAGAATGAACAAGAAAAAACAGAACTCTATAATGAAGCAAAAAGTAAGACAAAGAAAGCTGTGGCAATGGCAAAAGCGGAACAACAAGATAAGCTTAATCGAGAGTTGGATAATCCTAACAATCAAAAACTTTTATATCGAATTGCTAAAACTAGAGAAAGAAAAAGTAAAGATTTAGCATTAGTTAAATGCATAAACGATGAAGCAGGAAAAATCCTGACAAAAGATAATGACATCAAACAAAGATGGAAATGGAAGAAGTATTTACAAAACCTATTAAACGTAGAAAATGATTGGGATGGGGTTTTTGTTGAAACGAAAGAAAATTTGGGAATGGTAGATCAAATTAGAATAGACGAAGTTAGAGACGCGATAAAAAATATGAAAAATGGGAAAGCGGTAGGACCAGACAAAATTCCGGTAGAACTGTGGAAAACTTTAAGTGAGGATGTGTATAAGTGGTTAGCTTTATTCTTCAATAAACTGATGTATGAATGTGTAGTACCCAGTGAATGGAGCAGCAGTTACTTGGTGCCCGTTTTTAAGGGGAAAGGTGATATTCAGGACTGCAACGGGTAAAGAGGGATAAAGCTAATGTCACACACAATGAAAATTTGGGAAAAAGTATTGGAGAAAAGATTGAGGACTGAGACTAATGTAACACCAAATCAGTTCGGTTTTATGCCCGGCAGAAGTACAACGGACGCTATCTTTGCAATCCGACAGCTAACAGGGGTGCCCACAAAAACCTGCACATGGCGTTTATTGCCCTGGAAAACGCTTACGATAGAATTCCACGAAATGTCGTCTAGTGGGCCATGAGAAAGAAAAATGTGCCTATCAAGTACATACATTTGATTCTTGCCATGTACCTGTCACGACGAAGGTAAAAATAAAATCCGCCGCTGGAGTAACAGAGGGATTTGGTGTAACAGTAGGCTTGCACCAGGGTTCGGCATTAAGCCCTTACCTCTTTCTGATAGTCATAGATGCTTTGACATCGGCCCTGCAGGAAGAAGCCCCTGGTGTATGCTATTTGCTGACGACATCGTACTGATGGAAGAGGAGGGTACGATGTTGCAAGAAAAACTAAATATGTGGAGACACACCCTAGAAACTGTAGGCTTGAAAATCAGCAGAACCAAAACAGAATATCTGTTCTGTGATTTCGGCGGTGTTTCTAGGGAAGTGACCCTTACCATCGATAGTGATATAGTACCAGCTTGTTCTGATTTTAAGTATATGGGTTCGTTACTCCAGCAGGACGGAGATGTTGACAGGGAAGTAAAGCGCCGAATCAGTGCAAGTTGGCAGAAATGGAGAGAAGTCACCGGTACCATTTGTGACCCAAAAATGCCATTGAAACTGAAGGGTAAGATCTATAAATCAGTTATAAGACCGGTGATGTTGTACGGCTCTGAATGTTGGGCCACAAAAGTACAGGACGAGAAGACGCTACATTCAGCCGAAATGAGAATGTTGCGATGGATGTGTGGGGTGACATGAAGGGATAGGATTAGAAATGTATATGAAAGGGGAAGTTTAAAGATAGCACCAATAAACGAGAAAGTACGAAGCAATCGGTTGTCATGGTTTGGGCATGTCATGAGAAGAGAGGATCAACACGCAACAAAAAGAACTTTAAATGTGAAGGTAAATGGAAATAGGAGAAGGGGAAGACCAAAAAAGAGGTGGATAGAGTGCGTAAGGCAAGATATGGATGTAGTAGGAGTAGATGTTAGAATGATGGGAAACAGAGGACTGTGGAAGGAGAAGACATACTGCGCCGACCCCAGATAATGGGATAAGGTGAGGCAGATGATGATGATGATTATCATCAGGTCTTTTTGTCTCCACTGCAGAAGCAGGACCCTCGCTGTAGTACCAGAGCCATGATTGTGTAGAGTAGGCAGAGGACTTGGCCTACACTGTCCTCGCTGGCCAAACGGTTTAGAGAGGTCTCACTGATGCTTGTTTCCTCAGTCGCCTTCTACGACATCCACAGGATGACTTGGAATGGCCCTATTCTACACTGCCGGAAACCACGCGGCTTCTTAATATAGGTACTTATATACCCTCACAATACCTATCTTCTTGAATGGGTGACCACAAGTGGCATAAAAATTTCTTGAGCTTCTCCGTGCTTCAGAAGGCACGTATAAGCCGCTGGTCGTTAAAGTAAGTTTCAAATGCCTTGAGGCAGCTTGAAAAATCTGACACCAGTATGATACGACTTACACACGAAAAACAAAACCTATGTTCTGTTCAGGTTCAGGTTCAGGTACCTTATTGGTTATAGGTAGTTTATCATATTGATCGCGTTCGGATTTAAATAACGTTTAGGTAGATATTCTGCCGTCCGTATTATAAACGCATTAACTTCATTTTGACACATTCCGAGAAAAACGCGGTTAAAGTTTTTATTTTTCTTTTGCTTATATCTCTGAAACTACTTGGGATGCAAACATGAAATTTATATCAGTAAATAAAAAATATTGTCTAAAATACAAATATACCATTCAATAATTAAAATATAATAAGATATAGTTTAGTTTAGTTTAGTTAAAATCTTTATTGCACCAAAACATACAGTAACAGAGTATTGGATACATAAAACCGATGTCAAAAGGCGGCCTTATCGCAACTGCAATCTCTTCCAGGCAACCGAGGTACTTGGAGATGTTTTTCGAAAACAGGTGAGGTGCAAAGTTATAGGTTATAGGCAAGGGATAAGAAAAATAAAAAACTGTATATACAATTAATAAATATACTTATACATATACATACATAATAAATACAAATACCTAGATAAATACATACATAAATAAATAAATATATAATACACATCATAAATACATATGTACACAGAAAAGATACCCAGAACAAGATATGTAAAGAAGACAAAAAAGAAAGGAAATCAAACTAGGCATAGATAGTGTGACTTCACTTGAGATTTAAAGCTGGCTAGCGTTTCAGCACGTCGGATGGACAGTGGTAGTGCATTCCAGAGTAAGACTGCCCTTACAGTAAATGATTTTGAATAAAATTCAGTGGAGTGTGCAGGGATTTTTAAACGTAGCGTTACAGCACTACGTAAATTGTGACCCTGACTGACGGTGTGTCACTGTAGAAAACGAAGCGTTCCCTTAAGTACCTAGGAGACATAGGACTAAACAGTATGGTATATAACTGGGAAAGGGTATGCCAATCTCGGCGAAGTCTGATAGGTAGCCCCTTGAGTTCAGTACGGAATTGAGAGACATGGTCATATTTACGAAGACCGTAGATAAACTTAATGCACATATTTTGAAGACGCTCAAGTTTGTCAAGTTGCTCCTCTGTGATATTAAGGTAACAGGTATCGGCATAGTCAAGGAAAGGAAGAAGGAGGGAGTTTGCAAGCATAATTTTGGTGTCCATCGGCAAAAAATTTCGTAGCCTCTTAAAGGAACTAAACGCACAGAAAAGTTTTCTGCTGACTTCAGCTAATTGTGGTTTCCAATTTAGTTTTGAATCCATCATAAGTCCCAAATTTTTTACCGTCTGACTTAGATTTATAATCACACCATTAAAGACTATATGGGGCATGAGTGCCATATCGATTTTGATAGTGAGTTGAGGGTTACCAATAATAATGACCTGTGACTTGGCTGGGTTAACTTGGAGGCCATGGGATTTGCTCCAGACGGATATGCATTCCAAGTCGTGATTAATTGTGTCAATAGCAGATACGAAGTTTTCCACACCGGCTTGTGAATAAATTTGCAAATCATCAGCGTATAGGTGGTAGGAGGACTGAAGCTGTGATGTTATTGAATTTATGAAAACTGAAAATAAAAGAGGAGATAATACGCCACCCTGCGGTACGCCACAAGTCACCTCGCACCAAGAAGAATATTTATCCTCGATGCGAACTCGTTGCCGACGTCCATACAGGTAAGATTGAAACCACTCCACTGCTGAGGGAGATATGTTGAGAGAATGCAATATGCCCAGAAGAATATCAAGGTCTACTGCGTTAAAAGCATTACTAAAGTCTAGAAGAGACACAATCGTTACAAGTTTGTTATCCATCCTCCAGCGAATATCCTCCGCGACTTTCATTAGTGCAGAAGTCGTACTATGACCAGGACGAAAACCGGATTGAAAAGGATTGAGCAGATCATTCACGTTAAGGAAATGACTAAGTTGCTGTTGAACTGCTCGCTCTAGGACTTTGGAAAGAAAAGGAAGAATGGAAATTGGGCGGAATTCAGTAAATGAGCTAGGATTTTTCTTTTTAGGTAAAGGAATTACATAAGCGTCTTTCCAGGCATCTGGAAAAACACCAGAGGACAAGGAGTTATTAATAATAAGAGTAAGGATAGGAATAAGTATTTCAAGGATAGGGATGATCATATTACGACCAATGCAATCACTGCCAACAGCATTTGAGGAGATAGATCTAACAATTCTCTCAACATCGCGCTCAGCAATTGGACAGAAAGTAAAAGGATCACAGGTAGGAGTTGGACGACTAAGAAGTGAATTGAGAGTATTGGACTTGGTGTTAGCATCCATTGCAACTGAAGTGGAGAAGTGATTGTTAAGACTATCGATGTCAATGTTAGGATTACATTTATCGTTTGATTTACCAACTCCTAAAGACCTGAAAAATTTCCAGACTTTGGCTGGGTCACCGTTTTGAACTGACTGAAAGACATGGCGACGTTGAGCCTCTCTACACACCTTATTGCAATCATTTCTCGCTTTGACATATTGGTCGCGATATCGGTCTGGATTTGATGCGTATTTTGACTTAGCTTTGTTTTTCAGTGCTTGAAACTTTCGAACTTCATCAGTCAGCCAAGGCGCTGGCAAATGTTTAACACGTACAGGACGGACAGGTGCATGACGATCAAACAGGCCTAAAATAATTTCATTAAACTTTTCAACCTGTGTATTAACAGATTGCTCAGCTATAATGGATTCCCAGTCGCAGCTCATTGCATCAGCACGAAAGTTTTCAACATTGATGGCACCAAAATTGCGCTGCATAAGGATTTTGGATCTAAGCTTAGGAGGACGGACTTTGTAAGAGAGAAATAGAAGGTGATGATAAGAGAACGCTTCCGCAGGATGTTGTCCAAATGTAGCCACATGATCAGAAGAGGAAACCATAATTAGGTCAATCAAACTTGGATTACACCCCGGGAAAAAGTGGGTAGGTTGCGGCGGGTCTTTAAGTAGAATGTTTAAGTTGCAACTGTTAGCCAATGATGTTAACTTATCCGTTCTATAATCATTTTTTAAAATGCAAGCTTTAAAATCACCAAGAATTATTGTGTGACTATATTGGGGCATAATGTCTTCTATAAGGTTTTCAAAGTTAGAGAAATAATCAATCTTGGAATGAGGATTATAAAAAACGCCTAACAGGATTTTAGTATGAGAGAGGATTTCTTCTAGAAAAAGATATTCTGGTTCTAGGGAAGGATTTAAATTATTCGAGCTGCGAATTATATTATAAGCGAGGTGAGATCTCAAGTATATGGCTACACCACCACCACCCATACCAGTGCGATCATGACGAATAAGCTGAAAACCCGGCAACGAGTAAGACGTGGAGGGAAGACAAGGATATAGTATATAATTTGAAAAAGATAGTTATGATTAGCACCCTATAATACTGTCCATTTATGATGACTTGTCATAAGCGCATTAAGTAGCTTAGTTAATGCACTTATACTAAGTAAAACAATATGATGCAATTATGTAGTACGCTTATACTCCAGTAAATAATACCTACCTACTAAATATTAGTACATCAACTTCCTCTCTTATTACGTTTATGTCAAGGAGAAATTGGTAAAGTTGGGGTAATAAAACAAATAAATTCCAAATTAAAGCCATTTTTTAAGAATGTTGATCATCATCATCGTCATCCAAGCCTTTTTTCCGCCCACTGCTGAGGCCTAGGCCTTTCTTCGTCGACGCCACCCATCTCGGTCCTGTGCTGCTTTCATCCAGGTGTGGTGTGACCCGCGACTTTAATTATGTCGTCAACCCATCGCATAGGCGGACGCCCGACGCCTCTCTCACCCGTTCAGGGCTACACAGTTCAGTCAGTGCCTTGCTCCACCCGCCATCACGCCGTCGGCCCAGTTGCCCTACCCAGTTCCACTTTAAGTTCATGACCGTCGTACCAAAATCTCACACTTTCGTACGTTGTCGGATGACGGTGTTGGAAACGTGATCTTGTAACCTGATACCAAGCATGGCGCGCTCCACGTCTTTCTGTGCGACTCTCATTTGTGCACAGCCTCCTTCGTAAGCGTCCATGTCTCAGCACCGTACGTCATAGTAGGCAGGATACACTGGTTGTATAGGCGGGTCTTCAGGAATTATTTATTTATTTATTTAAACTTCATTGCACAGTAAAAAACGTGCAAGTGGCGGACCTAATGCCATATGGCATTCTCTTCCGGTCAACCATTGGACCAAGCGGAAAATATGTGTGGCTGGCGTGATAAAGATCTATTGAATACCGCCCAACCAAGCTGTATTCGCCTATGGATCTCCTTGTACTTGTTCCTTTCTGTTCTCTTATAATTGTTGTTTTCTTTCTTTTTCTTCTTGCTTGCTAATTTCTTTAAGGATAGAATATGTCCAAGGTAAACATATTCGTCTATTTTCTCCAAACTCGGGAGTCCGGGGATATTCGACATAACCTATGTCTTGGACATATTCATCCTTAGTCCTACTTTCATGGACTACTAACTCTTACTTAGTGCGTTTATAAATAGTAAATCCTTAAATGAAAAAAAAATGTTTGCATTAACTTCGGTTAATGCATTCTAAATAAGTGAAAGTGCTAAAGAAGTCCTAGATAATGCGTTTATAAAATATTAAAAACTGTTTTCCCAATATTTTGACTTTGACAAGCGAAATGTCAAGTTTTTTTTTCTAGAGGCGGTTTTTTTTTTCGTTCAGAAATCAACTGTATCATAGACAATAGACGGATGACATTTTGCGGTTTCTAGCTAGCATCTGCTCGTCAGAAAAAAAATATTTCTGAGGTGGTTCGCTATGTGTACCCTGCCTGGCTAAGGGTTAAATTAAAACTATACAAACTTATTAAAATTTAAATTAAAACTAAAAATTACAAATTATGTAGTCCCACTAAAATATTACCCCTCGGCAACGTGGCCAAAAGGCTGGCAGCATTGCCACGTTGTATGGCAATGCTGATTCTTTGAGCCAGATAGTTACCAGCCCTTTGGTCATGGGATACCTCGAATAAACGTTTAGAAATAATATGAAATAAACTATGGGCGGAAGGACCCCACGGACCAAAAGTCTCTACCCCAAAAGGCTCAAATATGTAGTTTTCTCCGATGTCTACATATTTGCGCCTTTTAAGGTTCTCTGCTGCGGCAGCTGCTGCGCCGGCCTTTGACTTGGTGACCTGAAGATGGGACGGTGCGAGGGTGTCCACACAAGTAGCGTCCCAGACCAAGGGCCGTCCCAATCTCCAAGGCACCAAGGTCATTCCGTCCGGCCTCTTGCCATCATCCCTGGCCAGACCATTGGGTTCTAGGGCCGCCGGGATATTGATGGTGGCGAGAGAACGGAGGATAATATTATTAAGGGCTGCATGGCGCCCTAAACGGCCGGCACTCCTGGTGCAGGAAAGTCCGTGAAGTCCAAGGCCATCGACGGTATCCCCGCAGGGGCAGGGATGTGGGACTACACATGTAGCGCCTACCCGCAGCGCAGTTGCCACGCGGAACGCATCATTATGCAGAAAGGTACCCAGGTTTGCGGATGGTAAGGCATGTAACCAAAGTCCAGATTCCCATTGCGCTACAGCCAGAAGGCGGGCACGCTCTACAGAATTGCTCGACGTTTCTATTAAATGATCTTGTGCAATTCTGCAAAGCGGGCCGTCCCAGTGTCTCTGCGAATTTGGGTAATCAGGAAATTTTGAATTTGGAAGTAAGCTTGCCCAGGTGCTCTTGGCCTCCGATGCATAGCAAATTTCGCTTGGAGAGTTAACATAAATTTTCTTATAAAGACTTTCAATGCTATGTATCGAAGACAAAAACGCTGGGAGAGCCACACTAGAAATTTTGCGAATACCTAAGCCCCCATACCTGATAGGTAAAGAGGCTTGGTCCCAAATACGATTGCGAAAATCTATATTGAGAATGGACGAAAGAGAATTTTGAATAAACGTATCTAACCTGTGGAGCAGATGAGGATGTTTCCAAAAATGACTGCACCGCAGATTATAAGTGAAATTTGGGACGAACAGGCAGTATCGAATTATGAAATTTAATACAATAGGTACCTAATTGTACATAATGCTTATAAAAAATAATAGCAACAAGTATGTTCTATATTTACGCACCATGTGCATAAGAGCATAAAACGATTGTAAGAAAGTAAGGTACTTACATAACAAGTAAGTACATATCTACGTGAATGGAGCAAGAGCCCAGGGCCGCCAGACGTTACTTATTTTCAAAGTAACAGAATGTATCGTACAGAATAGTGTTAGTGTATACTCTGAAGGTATACATACCTGCTAGCTTGGACCGGCGGCCAATTTACCGGTATCAGGTACTAAAGGTAAATAAAAAAATCTCTCACTTTTTTTAAAGTCTGAGTGATAATTTTTGTATATATTTTACACAATTTTATTAGAAATTTCAAATCAATGTTGCCAGACAGTTTTCGTCGGCGGTAATTTCCGCCCGACGCTTTAAAGTTTGCGAAAAAATAACGTAAGTTTACTTAAAGTCTGAGTCTTGATTTTTAAATATGATATTTCGGAAGCTATTTCAACACAATTCGCAAACAGCCAGACAAATTGTAGCGACCAAATATCCCCCAGACATATTTAAAATCTTGCCTTGAGTATGAGCGAACACATAATGTTTTGACGATTTTATATCACAGGCCAATTAATTTTATGTTTTATTTCAATCTTGTAAAATTTTTGAATTACGATTAAACTATATTTTAGTGCTCCATTACAAATTATAAATTTCAGTATACAATTAGGGAAAAAATATATAACCCCGAAATCAGTAGTTTTGGGTCTTTTATGAGCAATCAAAGATGCCTACTCTCTATATATATATGATAGTGCTCGTATGTTGACATCGCATTTGATGTCTGATTGCTTTTTTTACTATATAATTAGGTCTACAAACATTTGCCAGCAAAAAATATAAACTTAGACGGGTAGATACAGGTAAATACCCGGCATACTATTTTGCGGGAAATGTTATAATAATTTGATGGAAGATCAAAGAACTCATTGATATGAATATCTATTGTTCCGAGACCAACCCCGAAATCAGTAGTTTTGCCTTTTTTGTGAGCAGTCAAAGATACCTACTCTCTATATATGTATGAGGGTGCTCATATATTTACATCGCATTTGATGTCTGATTGCTCATTGAAACACTTATAAGTATGTGTTTGCGCACCTCCCAGCAAAAAAATGATAATAAATCAAAGAAGCCTACTTTCAAAGTATGATTAGTATGGTGGTTTCATATACTTTAATGTCAGATTTGATGTCTACCTGCATTTTAAGCATTTTAGAGCCCTTGCACACTCTTTCGGACACGAATTGCGAAGTAATTACTCATAAAATTCAATCTACCCACCAAATGGGTAGATACGTGTATTTACCGGGTATTTACCCAATCCAATACCAAAAAAATCTACCGGGTATATTCCCAAATGGGTAGATTGGGTATATACCCACCGCCCATCTCTAAATACGACTAAATATTAAATAGAGTATACTGACAGAGGGGGAAATCGACACACATATATATCTATCTCACGCTTGAGCGTACGAATAATGATCTTACTCTCATACTCAAGGCGAGATTTTAGATATGTCTGGGGGATATTTGGTCGCTACAATTTGTCTGGCTGTTTGCGAATTGTGCTGAAATAGTTTCCGAAATATCATATTTAAAAATCAAGACTCAGACTTTAAGTAAACTTACGTTATTTTTTCGCAAACTTTAAAGCGTCGGGCGGAAATTACCGCCGACGAAAACAGTCTGGCAACATTGATTTGAAATTTCTAATAAAATTGTGTAAAATATATACAAAAATTATCACTCAAACTTTAAAAAAAGTGAGAGATTTTTTTATTTACCTTTAGTACCTGATACCGGTAAATTGGCCGCCGGTCCAAGCTAGCAGGTATGTATACCTTCAGAGTATACACTAACACTATTCTGTACGATACATTCTGTTACTTTGAAAATAAGTAACGTCTGGCGGCCCTGGGCTCTTGGACTAGAAGGGAACACGAACAATCGGCGTTTGCAGAAGATATCTGTGATCGAAAGCGCTATTTTGGAAACGCCGAGTCACTAAACGTACGGTTTTTTGTATGGAAAAGGAAAAACAAAGTTTAAAAATTGGCACCATCTGAAAGCTAGCTTTTGAAAAATTACGCTCAGGAGCAAGGTAGTAAATGAAATTAATATAGGTAGGTAGAATTTTTAAGATCAAACATAAAACATGGGCTAAATCGTACACGGGTTCTACAAGGAATGGTCGTTCACAGATAGGGATTAATCTAGAGAAAATTTATTTTAGAAGTACTTATGTAGGTTTGTTGCTCTGCCCAGTGCCGCCGTGCCCAATGGGTACTAGGCAGGCGCCAGGCTACGATATTCGTAAGCGCCCCAGGGCACTGTAAAAAAAACTAAATCTATGATGTGGGCAGTGTAATCTAGAGAGCATTTGGCTGTTCTTGGACATTACCTAGGCTCAAATCGTCAAAAAAATGTGTTGATGACACTGACAGCTGACAATAACATGATGACAGTAAAAACGTTAAAACGGGAAAATAATGGAGTACGTTTCGCTGATATGACGATTATGACGAAATAAAACTATTTTATCATATGATAATTTGATTAACAGAAGCAAGCCGAAGCAGTCGTTCGAATTACTAAGTCAGAATAAATTAGGTGACGTATTAAATTACAAGCCCGCCGAATTTTTTATCAGCTGTTCTGTTTGACGTTTACCTACCCACTGTTATTTTGTGCTGTTATTTTCGCCCGCTGTCATTTATCGATAGTAGGTTATGTTTTGATATCAATTTGATATTATTATTTTTAAATTATTATTTAACAATGTTCAGAGGGAGACGAGTGCTGGGTGCCGCAATTGAAGGGCGCAAATTTGCTGTGCAGCAGAATATTTTAAAAGAGTTTTCAACGGCGAAAGTTCGAGGAAATATGAGTGATAAATTTCGTCTGCCTGCCCGCTACGGAGCCGGAGAAAAGAGCGTTTGGTGAGTGATATTATATAACTATTGTTTATTTCATGAATTCAAACATACCGTTAACTAGCAGTTCGCCCCGGACTACGATCACGCTAATCCTTTACAACCCTACATCTCGAGAACTACTTGACTGATTTGGCATACGTTCAAACTTTAAAATATGTATTGGTCGCATCTACTTGCTTTCCAAATTTCATAAAGTTGTGATCAAAAATATGTTCTCAAATTATCATCAATTTCCCAAGCAGACCTGGAGAGGTTCACTTGCTTTGCTTGCTTATTCAATTAGTATACTTTACTGTACTGTAAATTGTTTATTGTTTGATTACTTAGTTAATTATACACCAGAATACTTAAATTTAAAGAACATTCTTAAATCTGAACACCAAGATTTATTTTACGGCTTAGGTCAGATTTTACATTTGTAATAAAGTTAAATGAATACATAATGTATTACTTATGTACCAACTTATCCTTTTTCATTTCATATTCTTAATCTTAATACAGAAATCATTAGTCCTTAAATATAGTAAAAATTCTCAAAAAAAAGGAAATTGTGATCCTAATTCCTGTTTCCTTTGTTCACAAACATCATTAATGGCTCAGAAACCTTTTCTTTGTAATCTTCCTCTTTACTATTTCAGTCCTATGAATTAAGTTCTTTTATTTACTTCTCAATATTGTAACATATAAATAGTTAGCAGATAGGGAAATCCCGTATTTTCTAGTCGAAGGAGTATTAACCTAATATCTCCAGTCCGTCTTTAGTGCTTAATACAACATTACCATCATCAGGTCACTACTTGAGCCACACTTGACTAGAGCAGCCAGAGGATTTGGATAACACTCTCCAAAAAGCAAAGGATAAATGTGTTGGCAAATAAAAGTTAAATAAATAAAACAATGATATTGAATACTGTCATTTATTCAGTTTTTATTTATGTCATTTATTGACCTTATTGTTGCAGACAGACATAGATAGTCTCAAGATACACTGTAATGTGAATATATAAATAATATTATATAGTTTTTAAATTGTAATAAATGTATGTACTCCCATGCTGGTCTGGGAGAAATAAAAAAAACTTAGAATGTACCAGCTGCTTCTCTTCCCACGCAGATCGTAAAAGCCGATCGAGGGAATGGGCAAAAATGCAAATCATGTTAACAGGCGATGCGGCTAGCAACCCATCACTGTATTGATTGCTTTTCCATCTTCTCGCCCACCATGACGCTAAAAGTGGCTTTTGGGTCTTGCGGCCCTGGGCTCTGCATAGAACCGCAAGACCCAAAATGCTCTGTCTGCCCCATTAGGGATAAAGACGTGATAGTATGTATGTATGTATGTATTTAAGTTTAATAAAGTCATACAATGTAGCAAGATGTAAATAGGGTGCCTGAATATATCCTTCTGTATGAATAAGTACCCTTGGGAAACAGGCGTGAAAATATGTACTTGCATGTATGTATTTTGTTGGATACTACACAGTTTTATTTAATCACTAGCTGAAGCCCGCGACTTCGTTCGCGTGCACTTTATGTCTCTGGAAAATGCTCATCAGGCTGAACAACTTTTACTAAGGCGTCCTTTTTATATCTCTTACAGTTTAGCTGGACCATTATGGTTCTGCATCATGCATTTCATTTTCTAAAATCATTTATACCCTATATGTTGCCCAGGCTTAATAGCTATATAACAAAAAAAGTTTCATTCGAATCCGTCCAGTATTTCCAGAGATTAGCGTGTACAAACAGACAAACAGACATACAGACAAACAGACAGACTTTTTTTTTTAATTCTTACTCTATTACTATGTCTCCATCGCCCCCAATATTTTTTTTGGAAATATATTTAATGTACAGACACACTTTTTTTACTGTTTTATTATATGTATAGATAGTTACCCTAAACATTGATAATCCAGCTGGTCAATTTTTTGCTGTTTTACAGCTACAGGCTTTGAGCTTTATAAATTTTTGTTGTTATGAAATATAATACAGCACTATACTCCATTTGATTAGGTATTTAAATAAATGTAAACAATCTTGACATGTCTTTTTATTAAAATGTACACTTTATAAATCAATACCTTTGCAAATTACAAAGTAATTATGTAATTTATAATTTATTACATATTTACTTTGTAATTAGCAAAATTAATGATTTATAAAGTGTATATATTTCAATAAAAAGACATGTCAAGATTGTTTACATTTATTTAAATAGCTAACCAAACGAAGTATAACTCATCAAAACCTGTGATGCCATTTTTCAAACAGTTTTTTGTATGAAGAAACCTATTCGTTTCAAAAATGGTACTTCTGAGCAGTTGCATGAAACAGCAGGCCATTGTTATTCTATTGTTTTGAAACGATGGCGTTTAACAGGCTCATGTTTTGAAAGCCACCTCGAAACAATACAAATGTGTAAAATACTTTATGTTATTAGATCATCTTATTGTTTAGAGTACCACAGGGCAGTATTCTCAACCCCACACTAAATATATTATACCTTCATAATTATATATTAATGATATTGTACCTTTATGATTATATATAATCCTAAACTTATGCTGGAAAGTATAAAACTGATTTGCTATACAGTATACAGATGATGCTCATATATTCCCACATTATAAAGTACCACATTTCACAGTCCTTTTAAACAATCTATGTTCAGTGTAATGTTTATTTTGAGAATTTATAGTTAAACATCCAAAGCTTATCTTACTTGCCACGGCAGTCTGTGACTACAATATGGTCTTATAAATTAATACAGTCCTTTCTATTGACGCTTTCAAGTATAGCAAATGTTAAATATGTAACAATAAGTAGTATTTTACTTGGCATAATCACTATGATACTATAATATTTGTATTTAGTTTACACGATAATATTCATATATTATCGTATCTATATACGTATTTATTACTAGAGGCAGCGCGCGGCTTCGCCCGCGTTAACCACACGTGTGAAGTCGCGGGCGTGATGCAATATAGCCTATAGCCTTCCTCGATAAACGACCTATCTAATGCCGAAATAGTTTTTTAAATCGGTCCAGTGGTTCCTGAGATTAGCGCGTTCAAACAAACAAACAAACAAACTCTTCAGCTTTATATATAAGTATGGATAAAATATAGTATCGTTGAGTTAGTATCCCATAACACAAGTCTCGAACTTACTTTGGGGCTAAGTCAATCAGTGTAAAAAAAATGGATGTGTATGTATGTATTTATCGTGTAAACTAAATACAAATCATTGTGGTTTCATTATTGTAGGTTGTATAAGCACTTGTCAAAGTATGTCAAATTTGTAGCAACCTTTATTTCTTATATATCCATATTATACAGATTTGCGAGTGTTACCTATACCTACTCAGAAACATCATCTCACGGAAGGGGTTAAGCTTCCCTACTGTTCAGTACTTATATTCTGTGCTTGGACTTTCTTGGGCTACCTGAATTTAGAGGTCCAGTGCTGCCGCCATTTAAAATAAATTATTTGAAATTTTATTATCTCAGTTTCCGAGACATAATTTAAAATTTTGTCTTGACCAAACCCTAGATAACCCTTCAAACTATTTTATGAACTGTTTACAGTTTAAAGAGAGAATGTGAAGCTTTATCCGCACATTTGCGCGAAAAACAGCCACTTTTGGCTAATGTACGCAGAAAATCTTCACGTTCTCACTTTGAACTATAAACAGTAGTTCATAACATATTTTGAAGAGTTATCTAGGGAAGACAAAATTTAAAATGATGTCTCTGGTTCCTTTCAAATAATTTATTTTAAATGGAGGCAGCACAGGAATTGAAAAAATTTAATTCAAATACTAAACATATTCCAGGGTTGAATACATCCAACTGGCAGCAGACGTCAAACCGAAACTGAACCTAGGGCAGGGCTTCCCAGATTACCATGCACCCGCTCACGTCACTAAGGCTCTTGCAGAAGTCACCACTTCAAAAGATAATCCGTTGTTGAACCAGTATACCAGGGGATATGTGAGTGGTTTTTTAGTAATTGCAGATTAGGTACCTACATTTTATATCAAACTTCTGCCGTGTGGTTTCCGGCAAAGTAGAATAGAACCACTCCAAGTCTTCGCGTGGATGTCGTAAAAGGCGACTTAGTAAATACCTACAAGCTTAACAAAGCTTATAAACGTCAATGAGACCTCTCCAATCCGTCTGGCCAGCGTGGAGAGTAGGCTGAATTCTCTGACTGCTCCGGCCAAGTGTAGCTCTTGTAGTACAAAGAATGTCTTGATCCTGCAGTAGCGACAAAAAGATCTGATGATGATAATATTAACCCTGCCTGTGATTTCTCTGTCACCCCTGCTCTTGCCTGTGAATAGCAGTGCTAGTTACAAACTTCAAACCCTCTAATCTACATATGTATGTAAATTCTACGTGTACGTGCGGACGTGTCGTATGTAGAGACATTATAAGCAGGGTGAGGGTAATGTGTAAAAGTCCAGGCGGAAAAAATCAAAGTTGTGGGAGCTTTTTTATAGTTTTTGTATAGTTAGCCTTCGGAAACACAATAAATGATAACCGAAGATACCTACGTTATATTGTGCAATTGAAACATTTAAATCAGCAAAAGGCTTATTATGTTGACGTTAATGAATGATATACATATGTCATAGAATGTGTGCTCATTATTAGAGGTTATTTACTTTTATGAGTAAATCTCCGTATTGATAAGATAACCCTTCCAGTGTTATCTTACGTTCGTGTGTGTTTCTAACGTAATTGCTTCAAGATTATGAAGGCAGCTTCATTTAACATTTATTGAAGCAAAATTTTCTCAAATTTTTTTAACGTTTTTACGTGATTTAAATATCGGGGCAAACAGAGCATTTTAGGTCTTGCGGTTTTAAGCAGACCGAGTCCTGGGCCGCAGGCCTCAAAGGCCACATTTAGCGTGATGGTGGGCGAGAAGGTGGAAAACGAAATTTGTAATAGTGATGGGTTGCTAACCGCATCGCCGATCGCATGATTCGCAATTTCGCCCATTCCCTCTACTCCCATATATTTTACGATCTGCGCTGGAAAAGAAGCAACTGGTACATTCTAAGTTATTTCTTTTCTCCTCCAATAGTACTATAAAAGTAAAGGTGTGTAAAGTAAGATGCAATTTTTTTACAGGGTCATCCAAGACTGGTCCAAAACTTGTCCAAACTATATTCTCCCTTGATCGGCAGACAGATAGATCCCATGAATGAGATCTTAGTCACCGCCGGAGCGTATGAAGCCCTTTATTCGACTATTTTAGGTAAATAAATAAAATAAATAAATATATAGGTGTCGCGGAGCGACTACGTCATCGCGGGAGGCGCGGGGCGCGGGGTTATTGACAGGACCGCCGGTCAGCGGTCATCGTCATCACTCGGCCAAAGGACTGGCATTGCGCGCGCACGTGTAGATATTTTATTTCGCTTGTAAACCAATAATAACCTATTACAGTCCACCTTTTATTTCTCGCCTTAAAATCCCACAGGATTACCTTGTAGGGTTAGGCGCATTCACTCATTCATTTCTTCCTAATATCACGCATTCAATAGGGACAAATTACACTGATCGAGTTAGCCCCAAAGTAAGTTCGAGACTTGTGTTATGGGATACCGACTCAACGATACTATATTTTTATAACAAATACATATATAGAGAAACATCCAAGGTAAATGTTTATTTAACATTATTTTAGCGCTGAACTCACTTTATCATAATAAGGGGTTTAAATATACAATGTCCTTTTTTATTAAGTACAAATATTTTAAGGGGTGATTCAGTCCATAATTTTGAACAACTTTTTCCAGTAAATTTTTATCGAAATACGAAAAAATAATTTTCATTTTCCATAGTAATGATATCACGTGACTACTTCGATTTCTATGAAAACCTAAAAAAAATTTTCCTATTTCGATATACATTTATTGGGAAAAGTTGTTCAAAATGATGGTCTGATTCACCCCTTAAAATATTTGTACTTAATAAAAAAGGACATTGTATAGAACATCAGATGGCAGCACAGTGACGTCAGGCCCAATCCACTGTTGTCGTTGGTCCATCAGTTCACATTTTCTTATGCTCTTTTATTGATTGCGTGTTTCGGAAGGCACGTATAAACTGTGGGTCCCGAACGCCATCTAGCGTTTGACCATCAAACTACCCAAGGACAGGTTCTGGTTTACCCTTTGGGTAGCGGAGGTCAGACGGCAGTCGCTCTGTGTAAAAACCAGTGACCTCGTCAAATCTTCTTGGTTAGGTAGCGGACCCCGGGTTTTGAAGCATTACTGCTGAGGATGCAACCGGGATGCTCTGTCTGCCCCATTAAGGATAAAGACGTAATAGTATGTATGTATGTATTTGTATGGCGTGTGGTTTTGTGGTTTAGGGCCACTCCAAGTCCTCCCGTGGATGTCGTAAAAGGCGACTTAGGAAATACAAGCTAAACAAAGCTTATAAACATCAATGAGACCTCTCCAACCCGTCTGGCCAACGAGGAGAGTGTAGGTCAAGTCCTCTGGCTGCAAGTATGGCTCTGGTAGTACAGAGAGAGTCGTGCTCCTGCAGTGGAGACAAAAGACCTGATGATATATGTATTTCCAGGTCACGTGGAGGATGGAGACGAGGTGATCATCATTGAGCCGTTCTTCGACTGCTACGAGCCCATGGTTACGAGCGCCGGCGGTGTCCCTAAATTCATCGCTTTAAAACCTGTAAGTTTTACCTAACTGCGTCAGAAGAAGAGTTATGTTTTTCGAGTGTATTAAGCAAGTATATTTCTTTGGCACGTTCTGCAGAAAACGGCTAGAAAGGTTTAATTCAGGTAGATTCGTTTTAATAATACTATGCTATGTCCGTAAGCTATATTACCTAAAACATAAAGGATCAATATATTACTATCAGATTCGAAAAATATTGTTTTATATTTATATATTTTTTCAGTCTACTACCTTTTATCCAATGCGTGCGTGGTTTACCCATTTAAAGTAAATTTTTGGACAGCAAATTTCTTCCTGGGTTCGATCCCCAGACAGAGCAAGTTGTAAAATGGCCTTTTTTAAATTGTCTAGGATCTTGAATGTTTATTTATATATGTATCTACACTAATATTATAAAGAGGAAAGATTTGTTTGTTTGATTGTATTGAATAGGCTCCGAAACTACTGGATCGATTTTAAAAATTCTTTCACTGTTGGATAGGTATGTTATCCCTGAGTGACATAGGCTATGTATGTACCACGGGCGAAGCCGGGATGGACTGCTAGTCTATTATAAAATATAGTATCGTTGAGTTAGTATCACATAATTCAAGTTTAAACTTACTTTGGGGCTAGCTCAATCTGTGTGATATGTCTGTATATATTTTTATTTATATTACAGTTCAATTTATAATAATCATTTTCAGAAAGCAACCAAAGACAAAATGACGTCAGCAGACTGGGTCCTCGATGACAAAGAACTGGAGGCGGTATTCAGCAGCAAGACAAAGATGTTCATCCTGAACACCCCCCACAACCCCGTGGGCAAAGTGTTCACTAAACAGGAGATGGAGAAGATCGCAGATCTGTGCAAGAAGCACAATGTGCTGTGCGTCTCGGACGAGGTGTACGAGTGGATGGTGTTCGATTCGTTGAAGCATGTGCGGATGGGTGAGTGCGCACGCACACATTCATACACGTACAGACGTGGACACACAAACACGCGCACGGACACACTCTTTTACGCACACAAAAATACAAAATTCTTGGCAAACCCCAAGCGACACAAACTTAGCCAGCATGATAATAGTACATTACTGCAGAAGGCGGCAAGTAAGGTATTGCGGGAACAGTAATTTTCAAATTTCACTTGACCAGTGAACGACCTTTGCACGCCAGTGCTTATTTACGTTACTTTACCCCCGACGATAAGCTTAGTAAAACTAGTACAAATTAGACAGCTAAAGTGGTCAATGGCACTCAAAAGGCTCATATATTGAAAATCTATAAAAAAAATTCGCTTCTATATCAATAAACAATATCAATTTCCATTTGGCTAAACGCTGATTTGTATCGAAACGGAATCCGAATTTTCTTTTTGTTTCTCAATAATTGTTTTTATGAAAAATAGTTTAGTATTATGGTCTGAACTTGCTCCAAAACTGTTGCCGATGTTTAAGGGTCCCCGTACCCTAGACCAAAATACAACTTTCCATACAAACGTAGTCTACGTTTTATTTCAAAACGACATGTCCGATTTGGGCAAAATTTTGTAATTTCACAGATATTGCAATTATCTAGGTTTATGACTAGTTTCCGACAGTAAAAATATGAACTTGAAATAGAATATAGTGTTTTATATCATTTTTGACCATTAGTATGGGAAACTTCTAAATCGTTATATTTTCTTTCCAGTTCATAATTTTACTATAGGAAACCAGTTATAACCCTAGATAATTGCAATTTCTTTACAATTACCAATTTTTACCGGAATCTGACATGTGGTTTCAAAATTAAACGTGTACTACGTTTGTATGGAGAAGTCTAGGGTAAGGGGACTCTTAAAAGTAACCATCCCGGACGAGCCCCCAATTTTGTGGGGGTTAAAATTAAACAGGAGAACCGATTCACTTCACTTTATTTAATTTTTTTAGAAAAATACAAAGCAGAGCACACGACACGTCTTAGCATAATCTTAATAATGTTCCCCGCAACCATATTTGACATATTTCTACGTCACTCGCATACGTCACATAGACCCATCTCGCTCTTAACCTCTCTTTCATTCCTACATGTATAAAGTATAAGTATGTTTATCTATGCAAGTATCACGTTTTTTCCAGCAACTCTACCCGACATGTGGGAGCGCACCATCACAATCTGCTCAGCCGGCAAGACGTTCTCGGTGACCGGCTGGAAGACCGGCTGGGCGTACGGGCCGGCCAACCTCATGAGGAACCTACAAGTAGTTCACCAGAACTGTGTTTATACACACTGCACGCCGATACAGGTGTGTACTTTACCATAAAAACATGGCGCTTGTCACAAAGCCATGTTCCAACTAAGAAGTTTCAAAAACAAATTATTTGGTACTGTTTATAAAATAAAACGTCCCTAAATAATGTCGCTAGTCATTGATCATATCTATTTTCAACGTGATTTTAGATTTTTTATTAAAAACTGTTTGTTTAAAAACTGATTGTAAGAGCGCTATTTGAAGCTGTGACTATGATGACATTAGTCTTTTATCATCATCATACAAATCCCATAGATTGTCTGGAATCCTGATTTGAGTTGTTGATAAATTTCCTTATTAGTGGCGTTTTACTAAAACAACGGGAAGAAACAGCGGTAGATCTATGGGTCAACAAACAGCTATGTGGGGATGGGGTTGAGGTAGATCCTCAGAAAGAAATACTTGTTTGAGCGAATAATAAAAACTGTTATATATTCGACTTTTAACTTTAAAATGAACTTTACAAATCTGTTTTCACGTCTTCCGTCTTTAAAACTTAAACTTATCTTTAATTACGTCTAAAACCGTAAATTCCTTCCCAATTCAAACTTTTTTCCGCGCGTCTCTTCCTTTCTCTTTCACACCCTCATACTTGTACCATCTGTCCTTCTCTTACAAATCATACGTTCCTTTCCATGCATAAACTCTTACATCCTACAGCTATATATACCGATCCTACCACGATCATTAACCGACCGGTCACGCGGAGGTATGCGGGACTAAGGTATCTAAAACCTTTTTTTTTTTTGCAGGAAGCCGTCGCGCGTGGTTTAGAGATTGAGCTAGCAAGGTGGGACACTCCCGAATGTTTCATGGTCTCGCTGGCCAAGGAGTTGCAGGCCAAACGGGACAACCTGTACAGGATCTTGAAGGAGAACGGGTTTAACCCCACGCTGCCAGAAGGATGCTACTTTATCATGGCCGATTGGACCAAGTTAGGTGAGTTTATAAAAGAAAAGTCTGGTTGTATACAGGGTTAAAAATAAATTATTTTGTAGCGATAAGAAAATCAAACGTCACAATAAAGTAATGTCATTGATCACATCCATTAAATGTGATTTTAGATTTATAAATGCAGAAAATTTTATACCTATAGAGAGCGCTGTTAGACTCCAAGAAAATATGAAGTTACAGTCCGCTATGTCATACAATAAGGTATATGCATGTAATACCAATCCGGCTCATATTTTTATTTTACAGTATCTATTAAAACGTTATATATGTTGACGTAAGAAAAAAATATCTGATTTGGTTTGTTAGAAACTAGCGGACGGAGGGTGTCGAAATTTTGTTTTACTTATGTGGAAGTGTTTTCTTAATACATGCTGATTCTTCATTGGTTTTGGGGCCGAAGGCCACTTCATCAGGATCGTTAGTAAGACTTGATTTGCTAGTGAAAATAAAAATTCAGAAAAAAAATGTTGACTAAAACTCGAAAATAAAGTCGTAAGATCAACCACTAGTACCGCCGGCCAAAGTTCATGGGGTTACGCGGCACTTTTGGACGGGCGTAACTACGTGGTCTCTATCGAAGATCATTTCCGCAACTTTTTTATACGATGTCATACACAAATTTTGATTACGTACAGTACTACCACGTTTATAAGTCGCATCGGTATTATTCGGCTGCGCAGAGTAGCGCATCCTACTACCGAATTTAACCGAATGAAAATTGCAAAGCAATAACGAACTTATTGCTACTGTGTAAGGTCGAAAAAAACAGGAACTAAACAGAATGTGTTTTCTCGCTCTTACGCTTGTACTCGTAATAATGTCTAGACAGATACTCACTGCCGAGACGCCGCGACGACGCGAAGTCTAGACATGGCGCATCCGCATCGGCCAATAGCGGACGAGTATTTTTGCGGGCGCGTTATGATTGGTAGATATATTTTCGCGCCTTACAAAAATATGATTTCTGCGCAGGTACATCGGTGTAACTTATAAGTGGTAGTACTGTATATGGATATAAGAATTTATTTAGTATTCGACATTTTTTTTCCAAAACCAATGAAACAACAGGTAGACATACTATATAAAAATTTGTATTCCAGCAAGCAAATTGGATCTGAGCTCCGAAAAAGACGAGAACAAAGACTACAAGTTCACCAAAAAGTTTGCCAAAGAGGTTGGCATCCTCGCCATCCCACCGTCGGCCTTCTACTCCAAGCAACACAAACGTTTAGCTGAGAACTACGCCAGATTCTGCTTTATCAAGGTAAAAGTTTTAAAAAAGCTTTAATTTATTATATGAGTCGAGTTCTCGAAGCGTAAAATCAACTTTGCATTAGTGTGATACAGAGAAAGATAGTGTAGAGATACGGCTTGAGGCAATGGTTTAAACCGGTTTTTGAAACCCGGTCTAAGGCGCGGGCCGTCCCCCGCGCGGCATCTCCCTACCTCGCTCTTTCTGCACTTCACCTTTAATACCGCTAGCTAATTCCAGTTGAAATAAATAATGAAACAAATTAACATAATGTTTTTTATGAAGCAAAATGAAATAGTTTATTTCTTTCTAATAAAACATTGATTTTCTTTTAATATAATTTTTTACGACTGCCAACTTTTGGCGATCATTCACACAAATGCAAAACTGAACTAAATAAAGCTATAACTAAGTACCTTAGTCTCGAGGACTGTATCATTTTATCATCTCAAAGCCTTAATTAGATGTTCGATTTTGACTGCACCTAGTGACCATTATAGAAAATACTCATTTCGTCGTATGAAACGCACTGCTATAGAGCAACCGCGTAACGTCGCCTGCGGAGCAGAGGACTCAGGACTCTTAAGCTTTTTAATAGTGATTTCTATGATTCTACATTTATTTGTGAAAGTCAAAAGTCAAAAATCATTTATTAATCTTTGAATATTTGTATCACTTGATAATTTTCAATTTTTCTCTTTAGTTCATAATAGTTGTTGATGACAGATCATTTAGGTCCTTACAATGACAGATCATTTAGGTCCTTACAGCTAAGTTTATTGCCGCAAACTTATATTTAAATTGATGAGTAGATTCATCATCATCATCATCATCAGACCCTACACTCTCCTTGCTGTTGTTTATAAGCTTAGTTTAGCTTGTATTTCCTAAGTCGCCTTCTACGACATCCACGGAAGGACTTGGAGTGTCCCTATTCTACGCTGCCGAAACCACACGGCGAAAGTTTAGATTGCGTAGAGTTATTGTTGAATAGAATGTACTTAAATATTTTTTATTTTCTATTTACAGAAAGACGAAAACCTAGCCTTGACTGAGACGCTACTTAAAGAATGGCAACGGCGCAAATAGTGTATTCTGTGATATCTAAAGTAATAAGTGTTCATTTATTCTAAGTGTTATGTGGTAACCTCTATGCGTTTATATGAAAAACTGTGATCATAGACTTTCTTCTAAATCTGTGACTTAAACAAGTGTCCTGTCGGAAAAAGACAGATAATTAACATTCTCAAACAACTCTCTTATTTAGGGCGTAAACTGCGGCAAGCGGGACCATGCGACGTTTCTATCTATCTCTGTCATAAACTCTACGTGCGAAAAAGATAACAGAATACGTCGCGTGATGAAGCGCACGAAAGTGTGTTACACAGAGATAGATTGAATCAGTCGTCGCGTGGTCCCGCTTGACGCAGTTTACGCCCTAAAAACATGGACTAACAATATTACAAGTTTTAAATATTATCCACCTTATTATAAAACACAGACTAACTTTAGTACTTGGTTTAAACCATTACCTGCCCAAAACAAGACCTCCCAGGTGAATAATGGTCACAGAATTAATAATAGTATTACATACAGAACGGAAACTCGCACCGTCCCCCGCAATCTGGTGTCCCCGCAACCCTTCCCCCGTTATTGTGAGGTGTAAGCGGCAGTAAAACAGGGTTATTGGTAGTCGCACGTTGACATTACGCGAGTCACTTAGGATTCTTGAATTATAATGGTGAGAAACTGCGCACATTATCATTGTTTATCCACGGAAAACAATAAATAACGAAAATTTTATAGATTTCCGAGTGATAAAAACAGGTAAGCAAAGCAACAAATTCTGTGGTGGCGACCCTGATTGTTTAACTCACACATTTGACGTGTGCACAGACGGATTGTTTCGTTTGTAGTAGTATTAGGTATATACGCTGCTCCGTTTGTATGAAGTGCCATACCTGTGTAATGGTTTAAACCCAAGTCAAAGTTAGTCTTCGTTTTATAATAAGATTATATCCGGCTAAATTAAGTTGACATCTAGTAAACAGACACTATCTCATTGGTCAATGTCTACTGGTTTTGGGAGACGTAAGGTATCACACACTTCGAGCAATTATCCAATGTACAAAAATTATATAATATAGACTAATTAGAAAGAGAACATAGGTTGCCACATCATCACAACAGTTATAATTTATGAGACGTGATTTGTATTTACGTAAAACTAAAATAAAATATAAATATGCTGTTTCCAAAACATGATATGTAATTAATTATCATATCCTATAAGAATTGTTATATCTTTTATATTTTTATTTACTATTATTATTTATAAATAAAACAATTTATAGTTTCAAATGTATATTTTATTCACAAAGTAAAAATTTTCAATCCAAAAAACGCACTTTGGATTTTGATCCGTAGACGGGTGTAATAAAGTTGATAACGCTTGCAAACCAATCCAAATGTCGATATCAGGCGAAATCTCCGCGCAACCACCGTTTGGCGTCTCGTGTGTCGTTCCCGTACGTTTTGCCGAATCTAAACATTAATTATTTGAATAAAAAAATTTGCTGCTTAGTTAATTTGTTGAGGAACTGCGCAGTTTTGTTGAGGAACTGCGCAGTTTTATCAAAAACTTCCTTAAAAAAACAAGGTTTACACAACCAATTTTATCTACATACAACACCAGTATGGACTTTCAAACAAAAAAAAAATTCCAAATAGGTCCAGACGTCCTCGAAAATTTAGTAAACATACCTACATAAAAAATATCAATCGGTCGTTTTGTAAATCTTTGGCCTATGTTAACAGTGGACTTCTTGTGGCCGATATATGATAATACATACATACATACATACTATCACGTCTTTATCCCTAATGGGGCAGACAGAGCATTTTGGGTCTTGCGGTTCTATGCAGAGCCCAGGGCCGCAAGACCCAAAAGCCACTTTTAGCGTCATGGTGGGCGAGAAGATGGAAAAGCAATCAATACAGTGATGGGTTGCTAGCCGCATCGCCTGTTAACATGATTTGCATTTTTGCCCATTCCCTCGATCGGCTTTTACGATCTGCGTGGGAAGAGAAGCAGCTGGTACATTCTAAGTTTTTTTTATTTCTCCCAGACCAGCATGGGAGTCCCAGACCAGAGCAGACCAGGATATATGATAATGATACATAAAAACACGAATTGATAACCCTCCTTTTTGGAAGTCTGTTAATATTGGGACACCAGATGGCAGCACAGTGACGTCAGGTCCAATCGACCGTTGTGATTGTATCCAATAACAGTAGCTTATTGGACCTTCGCTGTGCTGTCATCTGTGGCCCATATTTCTGAAAACCCTTATTGGCCTCGATTTTTCATTCATACGTTCAATATAACTGCGTAGATAGTTAACGTTCGATATAACTGCGTAAATAGTTACATAACCTACGAAGGATATTTGCGTGTGTGCTTTAGCTTCAAGGGTAAAGCTTTACCATGTCATTTGAATCCTTAGGCATACGACTTAAAATGTAAAATCAATTGGCATAACAAAATCATATGGCATAGCATGGCAGGCCAGGCGACGTTTATCGAGCGCTATCATCTATCCCTATCTCGCTCTACGTAATAATAACGAGCGGTATTTTACTAGGCCGGCGCGCAATATAAACTGTTATCTGGGTTTATCCACGGTACAATGCTAGCGGCACGAAACTAGCGTTGACCTTACTTACGCAGAAGTCAAAAATTAATACTGTATCCGTGCGCAGTATCCCTTCTAGACTTCACTTAGCGCTAAACTTACGTGCCGCTACTTATACGGCCCAGGCTGCTCTGCTAACTAGTTCAGAAGATAGAAATACCTGAACATGGCTCCAGGCACGTGGCCGGCGTAGTTGGGCAACATGCCGACGTGCTTGTGGTACAGCTCGGTCGGGTTGATGGACAGCGGCGGGTCGGGCCTGCAACGGGGCGAGGAGGAACTTGGTAAGGAATAGTAAGGATAGGATCTGCTAAGAATTTGGGATAGCCGTTCTTTGTAGCGAATGCGAAAAAAAACTTTTTCCCGTTACTTTATCCCTCGAGACTCAATTTACATTAAAGACTGGACCCTGAAAAATTTAGATAGCCTCTACCTATATTTTTCAGGTTCTACGTAGCGGTATACTGTAACTGCAATTAAAAAAATATATTTGAAAGGAAACGGAGATATAATTAAATTTTTTGTCACTTTTGTCTAAAGTGTGTCTATTGATTAACTTATTAAAGAAACCTTTAACAAAAATAATATAATTCTACCAATTTAACATACCAAAAACGTCATACTCGCTATTATTGGTAAGCCCTAAGTAGACTAAGCTCGTAGAATAAATTGGTACTGTTGCTCGGAGATGTCAGCACACACTACTACCAAAATCCCGGGCAAAGATATAATAACTACCCTTCAATAAAAAATGTGTATGATTTTTCGTCTGTCTGCTTCGAGTAGTCTTTCTATAACGTAAATACTAATTATAGTTGTGTAAAATAAGAGATATCTAACACACAACATCCGGCTGAAACTGACCAGAAATTAAAGACATGTCATACAATATAAACTTTTATTTACATTATCAACTTAACCATATAGGCCCGCTAGCCTAGTACTCTTTAACAGACTCCAAAATAAGAGATTCTCTTTTCTTGGAATCTTATATTTTTGAATAACAATATTCAGTACCAATGCTAGATCCGCCATCTTCTTTGCTTACATACTAAACAAGCATCTTGACCATATAAGGTCCCTCCAAATGGTACCCAATCTTTGCATAATAGTTCCTAGTGCCGACACCGGATATGACAGCCATTTTGTCTGAACCATGCTCCTCGCGAGCGATTCTTTCAGCTTCCTCCATTAGTAGCATTCCAAATCCTTGATGTTGGAATTTGGTAGGGTCGCGCGCGTTGACCTGAAACATTCACAGTTCTTATAAGCAGGCCTATCATAGAATGGGATATTTTCCTAAACCAAAAATAAATTATTTTGTACTGATAACAAAATAAAACGTCGCAAAATAATGTCATTTGTCTTTGAACATAACCAATTTGACTCCAAAAAACTATGACGTCATCTGCCTGTATTTCATACAAAATCCCATAGAAACTGTTTGTTTTGACATTTAGAAAAAAGTATCTGATTTGACTTGTTGGAAAATAGCGGATTTATATGTCCCCGCCCTAGTGGAGGATGTTGAGCGGTCGGCTGCGGGCGCCTGGCCGACTCGACAAGGCTAGAACGGGGGAGAGGTGCGGGGACGGGGAACGGGGACGCATATTGCGCGGGCGGGACCTTAAAAGATTCCGTTCTGTACGTAATATTCATATTTATTCTGCGCAATGGCAAATTCAGTGATTGAATCGTTTGTAATGTAAGCTTCCGACTTCTGACGCGAGCTAAATTAAACCATATCGGTAAACACTTTGAGTAGATATTTCTTCGAATTTCTTTGCTGACTTTTCTGTATGCAAGTAAAGTACGTGCACACATTGACAGGCACTTTAACCGCGCGTAGCGCAGAGTGTCCACGCTTCTTGTTTTTATTGGATAATTTGGTCAACTTTTTAGAACCAGAACCGATGACTGAGTGCCCCCTTTCAGTACACGAAGTGATTCACCAGTTAGCCTGTATAAGCATATTTATTTATTTACCAATTGATGTACACGGAAAATAGATACAGGCACTACATATCTCGAAAGATCTCTCTTCCAGTAAGTAGCATAATTTCAATTAATTGACACTCACCGGTACAACAGATCCATAGACATGCAACTCCCTCACTATACTGCACTGCTTGAAGTTGGCATTGGGGCCAGGCTTCAGCTCCGGTCTGTATGTGTCGGACGCACACTTCCTCAGCCGCAGCAACCCCACTAAGATGTCTTGGTCGGGGTCCTCATAGGAGATGAAGGTCTCCCAGCCACCGTTGGCGACGTAGTCGCGTCTTATTAGCTCTACCTGAAAATAATAACATTTATTTTATCTTTCATTTAGGTACAAGGATAAAATATGTAGCACCTATGCACTATGTTTAGATAACAGTTCCGGAAGAGCTCTATACAAAATGCGTATCCCCTGAAATTTGGCCGAATAATGCACAAGTGAAACCATGGATGTCCTTTCGTAAGCCAAGAAGCAACTTTCGAAAAGCACAAAATTAACAATAATGTTTGTAGCTCGGAAAAAAATACTAACGTCCAAAATAAGATATTTAATAAGAAAACCCGTGATCTTGACTTTTTCTATCAGAATGTTCGTGGCATTAGAACAAAATTAGAATTATGGAAAACTAACTTAAGATTACTGGAACACGACCTTCTAGCTGTAACGGAAACGAATCTTAACAACACTTTTTCGGACAGTGAAATAATGTGTGGTGGATGGAACGTTGTAAGGCGCGACCGCGGCTCCGCGGGTGGTGGCGTGCTGCTCGCTGCACGCTCTGGTATCACGCTGGAACGACGCAAGGAATTCGAAACTGAGTGTGGTGAGGACTTATGGGCGTCGTTCGTCGTGCAAGGTCAGACTGTCTATGTTTGCGTAGTGTACATTAGCCCTAGTGCTACTGACGATATTTATCTTAACTGGTTTTGTAAAGTGGAAAGCTTTCTAAGTAATTTAAAAGGACATATTGTTATAATAGGTGATCTTAATTTAAATAGTGCTTCAGCCAATGTCAATAATTATTATTGTTATTTTCTTTCTTATTGTGGTATGAAAGAGATGAATGAAATATTTAATGCTATTGGAAGCAAATTAGATGTTGTTCTGGTTCAGGAATGCGCTAATGTTTCGCCGGTCTTGGAATCTGAATTCGGTGGCATAGTCAATGTTGATCTTCCTCACCCGCCTTTAGAGTTCACTTACAAAATTGAATCACTTAATAATAAAATTACTAAATTAGAACCCAGTAATATTGACCGGCATAAAGACTGGAACTTCAACAAAGCTGACTATACAGAAATTATAAATTTACTCTCCAATGAAACTTGGGAAGACGTAATAACTACGAATGACGTGACGGCTGCCACTACTAATTTCTACAACATTATTTATAACATATTTGATCAAACTGTACCTAAAAAAATTAGAAATAGTAAATATAATAACTGTTATCCAACTTGGTTCACGGCAGAAATAATAAGCGATTTAAAAAAGAAATTAAAACTACACAGAGACTGGAAGCGTAATAAATCAGATGAATCACGCGTATTATTTGTAAACTTAAGAACTGATCTTAAAAAACGCATATCTGCAGCCTACAAGTTTTATGTTCAGGGTATAGAAAATAAAATAAAATATAAACCTAAGCTATTTTGGCAGCATATTTCAAACCTAAGGTCTCAGCGTTCTTTGAATCCACACGTATCTCTCAATGGCAAAACATACACAGGTGTCGACGCAGCAGAAGCCTTTGCTAAATATTTTTCTAGCGTATTCTTACCAGACACACCACATTTAGATCCTCATAAATTAGAACCTAGTCTAACTAACAATTTAGATTCTTACCACATAGATATTTCCGAATGTAGTGTAAAAGATATTGAATGGGCAATTAATAAATTAAAATCTGAATGCTCTACAGGACCCGATAATATTCCCTCTCAGCTTTTAAAAATGTGCCAAGATTTTATCATTTTACCATTACAACACATAATTAATACTGTAATTCATACCGGTAAATATCCTGAGCAATGGAAAATATCTCGTGTCACTCCTATACCTAAATCAAATGACAATCTATCCGTAGATAACCACCGACCCGTTGCTATACCATCAGTACCAGCTAAAGTGTGTGAGCGTGTGCTTCACAATAAAATTTACAATCAATTACGCTCTTTTCTATCCGATGAACAACACGGCTTCAGAGAAGGGAGATCAGTAGATACCAATCTTTTAATAATAGTAAACTACATATCAGAGGCTATGGACAACGGTAACGAAGTAGACGTAGTATATTTTGATTATCAAAAGGCTTTCGATAGGGTGGACAACGATATATTACTATCACATTTACAATCAATGGGTTTTACACCAAAGCTAGTGACATTATTTTCAGACTATCTACGAGATCGGCAACAATTTGTGAAATATGGCTCTTACACCTCCGAACCTTATCATACACGTTCAGGAGTTAGTCAAGGATCTATATTAGGTCCACTATTATTTCTTATAATGATAAATAACTTAGCGAAAGTGGTAAAACATGCAAAATGTTTGTTATATGCTGACGACCTGAAGTTAGCCTTAGAAATTAGGAATGATACAGATCGTCAATTATTACAGCAAGATATAGATGCTGTTCAAAAATGGAGTAAACAAAATAAAATGTCATTTAATGTAAACAAATGTTGTGTTATGACATTTGGACGAAAACAATTCAAGACACACCATGAATATGTTTTAAATGATAATATTATCAGCCGTGTTGAATCATATAAAGATCTTGGTGTAAAATTTGACACCAAATTAACTTTTCATGATCATATTTCATCTTTAGTTAAAGAGAGTTTCAGACGTCTTGGTTTCGTTTTACGAAACTCAAGTGACTTTAATAATCTGTATGCAATTAAACTTTTATACTATGCATTAGTTCGCAGCAAACTTGAATCCAGTAGCTCCATTTGGAACCCTCATGAAACAACGTACACGCTAATGCTAGAAAAAGTTCAGAAGGCTTTTCTAAGATACCTCTATAAACGTATCTACGGATATTATCCCTACCTATATCCTACGTTGTTTCTTCTAGGGTCTCTCGGGTTAAACTCACTTAGAACCCGTAGAGATCTTGGGCAATTGATTATTTGTTTAAAAATATTACGTAACTTTATCGACGTCCCTGAGCTTCATAAACACCTTTGTCGCCTGAATGTGCCAAATAGATGTTTGGTGCAACGCTCGTGTCAGCCGCGAAAACTGTTCGCCCCGCCGATAACACGCACGGTATCGCATGAGCAAGCTCCTCTGTGTCGCATGCTTACAGACCTTAACGCATTCCTGAATCAGCAACCTGAATGTGATGTGTTTGCTGATGGAGTGAATGTGATTGTAAGGAAACTGCTTATATATTGCGAGTATGATGAAAGCGAGTCGACTTGTATATAATATATGTTTTAACTGTAAGTAAATTTAGTTATATTTAGCTATAAATTCTCTAGATACTGTAATTGGTAAAAAAAACCGTTGTATTTAGTCTTACAATAAATAAAATAAATAAATAAATGTTTACACTTTTATTAGGTTTAATTTGTAAAATTTTCAAGTGTACATAAACAAATTAAAATAAAATGAATAAACGGTTTCTAGTTCTAATAGCTATAGGTATACACAGTTGTAACAAAAAGTCGCTTTTTTCCATTCACTGAATACAGATACTTTACTAAATGTCAAGACAAACATTTTTTTTAGGATTTGTATAAAAAACAAACTAATGACGTCATAGTTTCTTGGACTCAAATAACGCTCCTTTGTAAACCCTATTTAACTCTCCTTTAAATTTCGTCATACATAACAGCTGTGAATTTTTTCATTGTAAACAAGTTAAAAAGTAATAGGTGATCAACTTACAAAATGAACTCGGAAAAAGAAAATTTCATGCAAATTCAATAGAAAATGAGATTTTAGACATTTTTTGTGGTATTCGCAACTACGGAACCCTACACTGCAATTATTTATAAATACTTAGCAAATAAAAGGTCATTTATTTACATACCTCATAGGGCCGAACTTTGTTGTGTATCTCCTGAATGCCCACCTCCCTGGTCCTTACGTCGCGGCAGTCCGTGCCCAGGTCGGCCATGCGGGCCAGCGCCAGCTCTCTCAGGTTGCCGTGCTCCACTCCAGACGAAACCAGCGGCATGGGTATGTCTCGCTGAACCCTGAAATTTATATACACGGTGATTTAGCTGAAGGTGGATCGTTAATAAGACCTAATTAACTAGTCAATATAAAAATTCAGAAACAAAAATGTTAACTAAAACTTGGAAGTGAAATCGTGACATCAATCAGTAGTACCGCCGCCAGGCTCGCCTGCCGGCCGGCCGGAGTTCATTGGGGTCACGCGGCTGTTTTGGACCAACGGCTTATACCTTTAGAAATTTTTCATGCCACTTGTGGCCACCCATCCCAATGCAGATCACGCCAGATCACGCCTCGTGTCGCTTAACTTGCAAAAGCGCCAGTAATGCGCACTCCCACCAGACCACCGAGCTCCTATATCCTATAGATCAAAATTACATAAACAAAAAAGGTATTCTACCTGTATACTCTCGTCCAAGGCGGCACCAGAGCCAGAACCTTTGCAATGAGATCAACCAGCGTAGACGGAGGGTAACTCCTGTATCTCCCGGTCTTCCATAACTCGTACAACCCTGTACCTCTGATCACAAGGGTCGGGTATATCTTGAGACCGTCAGCCCGGAATGCTGGGTTTTCAAAAAACTCTATGAACTGCTCAACGTCTCTCTCGAAATCTACATTTGGAAGGTCTGGCATCATATGAGCAACAATCTGAAAAATGTGAACAGAGAAAGTTAGTTGACAAGACATTTAATAACAAGTGTAAAGATTCCCTTTCCAACGGATTTAAAGGGTTGTTATAACTTACATAATTTTGAGCAGATTTAAAAAAAAACATTTTGTTTATGTTTCGCCTAAAACCTTATCCGCGCGACTAAGCGAGAATTTTATTTTTATTTTTTTTATTTCCGAAGAAATATCTATGTACATAATGGAGATATCATGTAAGTAAGTACATAATAAAAGAGGGGGAATTCACTTTGTTAAGTTTCAAATAGATGATTCAATGAACTTCGACTCTGCGCTAGTATGAACAAATGTGTTTTGTATTGTTTCGTGTGCTTCTGCCACCAGCAGGATGTCATTATTGTTTTACTTCCCCCAAAGTAAACATTTTTTAACTTTTATTTTAAAACTAGCTGACCCGGCGAACTTCGTACCGCCTAACAGTCAATGAATGTCGTGTTACTTTTTAGCTGAACTAATTTAGGCTTTTCATTGCTCCATACTAACGCGGCGCTGTTCTCGTGCAATTTCTCGTTCTCCATCAGATAATTGACTCGCGATATTCCGTTGCCTAATTGCATTACGGCTTCGCTGGGAAAGATTAGATCTTCTAGGACGCGGCATTGTTATTAAAATGTGCACTCGCATAAAACCACCAAATATAATAACAGTGCCTGAACTTTCGAGACATAGACAATAGCTCAAAGAGTATATAACCACTACGTATGAATAGCTTATCAAGAAAAATCATAGACAACCTATAAAAAGACATTTACACGTTTGTTAACCTGTAGATTTTTTTTCCCTAATCTTATAACCTTTACCAACTGATTTTTTATTCCCTAAATTCCGTTCCTTTCCGATGATTTTATGTTTTTACTGTAGAATAAATCTTAGGTATGTACCTAAACTTTGTAGACATTTTACAAAAAATAAATTTCTGAACGCACACATGATGTCTTCAGAAAAAAATAAAGTTGGGGCTTAAAGGTCTCAGCAACCAGGCCAAAAGCTCCAAAAAAAAAATAGTTGTTACACTATTTGACAGGATTGGACAACAAATGTTTGACATGTAATAAACAAATCAGCATCTATTGAAATGATTAAGTATTCATTACACATATCGAGTTTTCATTGTTTTTAAGATGTATTCTGCTATTCGGGACGGAAACAAATCCAACAAATCAAAAACCATAGCAATCGGTCCAGCCGTTCTCGAGTTATAAGTGTTGTAACAAACACGACTTTCTTTTATATATATAGATAAATTGTACATAGCATTATCCCTTACGCCGCGAGACTATCAGCTGTCGTGCCCCCAGCGCGAGGCTTAGTAAATCTAGAGTAAATACCTACAACCAAAAAGGGATGAGGATACTTAAGTTATGTGGAGCCTTTTTTTTGTCAGAAATATTCAACGCATGAAATGGGCACGACAATGTTTGTCGGATAAATCCGACAGTCGCATTAAAAGGGTTGAAGTACCTTATATCCAGCATCTTTAGCCAAATTGAAGTTCTCACACACAGCTTTGACAGTGTGGCCTCTGTTGGTGTCTCTAGCAATGTCTTCGTACACAGACTGCACACCAATTTCTAGCCTGAAATTAAAATTTAGTTCATTTTATATTTACTTTGTTACAAGAATTAAGGGTTTCCAATTTTTATAAGTCAGTGGTGCCTGGCAATTAGAAGCTTTCCATTAGTTTGTAGTGGTCATTTGCTTTACCTACTAGATTCTTTTTTGGGAATGCATTTGTAGCGTAATAGGCTGAAATTTTCGTGCTTATTCCTTAACACTCGCACTGCCACGATTTCAGACACAAAATATTTTTTTGTTTTTGGCTGCCAGTTCCAGCAAAGAAGAAGTAAGTACGACATCTACAGGAACATGAGAGTGGTCCAATTCTGTGCTGTAAATCACTAACTTACAATTAATGTTTGGATGAAAGAATATTTTAAGAATTAGTAGTTCACCCCGAACTTGTAAACCCCAAATCCTGGCTTCAAAATTTTAAAAAATATTGGCTTTTTCTACACACCTACTAAATTTCAGAATGCTCTAGTAAAAACTTCTTGAGTTATCAATTATCATCAAGCAAACATACATTAATACTTATTAACATAGATAGAGAACTTTGCTCGCTTTTACCTGGTGCATCCATAGTTGAGCATATCACTCATATGCCTTTGTAGACAGTAGTCTGGTCGGGTCTCAATTGTTATACCAATGCACTTGGTCTTTGCTTTCTCTGAATATTTCACCGCCTCCGCCACACAGCTCGAAGTGTGGCCAGATAGAGCATCATGTAGATTCCTGCAAATTGATGATCATCATTCATTTTTAAATACCTTTTCTATTTCTCCGAAGAGAATTTATGAAGAAAAAAAGGCAGAATACGTTACACAATAATAAGGAGAAAAAGATGGATAGTACACATACTTTTCAAAATAGACCAAGTTAGATGGGCTGGCTGGCCATATGTTGCGTAGTAGCCAGGAAAAGAGGAGCAAAGCCCAACTCACTGATATCTAAGAGACGAACAGAGAAACAGGGGAAGACAATATATAAGAGGATGGGAGACAAAGCTGAAACCCACTGGAGGCCCTAACTGGAGAAGAGTCGCCAGACTAAAAATGGTTCGAGGAGGACTTTGCCAAGAAACATATTGAACTCATCACTATAAGAAGTGAGACATCCAATTAAAAGCACCAATATAATCCAAGAGTTCAGGATAAAGGGTTTATAAAACACAATACAGCACACTATTAGTAGAAACTGATAAGTATGCAACTTCTTTTATGTCACACAAAGTGCACTTAAACATCTGCAAAAAAATTAATTAACCGTTCCTTTACTGCCAATACCAGACACAATAATAAGACAATGAACGTGGACATTTATTAATGTTGTGCGGGTCTTGACTGGTTAAATTAGAGAAGTTAAACCCATTAATTGGAGGATTCAGATTTTACCAGTAAGATTCAGTATAGAGTTGGTGTAACTTATATACCATTATAGGTTTGTGACTCAAACACACTTTATACCTAGTTATACCTTGAAAAGTTTATTCAGGCAGTCTTAACCAAAACATTGAACTTACCTTATGAAATAATCTCTATAATCTTCAGGCAAGCTCATGAACGTGCCTCCCATCACTATAAACTCAACTTTGTCTACACTGTGTCCCAATTGCTTCAGTTGTTCTACTCTATGGCGCGTTTGCAAGTACGGATTGTAGCGCGCACGAATTGCCCTCATGGAGGTGGGTTCATAGCCTGTGTAGCTCTGAGTCGAATATTCAAAATCCGAATCTGGCCCACCAGGACAATAAACGCAAATGTTCCCAGTGAAATTTATATGCGGACATCTGTGTGGCTTGCACATAACTGCGACAACTGCAATCCCTGACGCTGTGCGAATAGGTTTAGCTTTTAACTTCGGCAATAATATACTTTTAGCATCCGCCGGTACTGCTGCTATGATATCCACGAGCCTCGGAGACGTCCCAAGGCCGTATTTTGATGATATTCTCGTCTTCATCTTGTTGAGGTTAACATCCTTGCCGAGCCGGTGGGCCACCAGTAATTCCTGAATTATCTCAGATATCACTATCACCATCTTCTCCTCCTTCGATAGATGTGGAAGCGGCTTCTTCTTCGTCATGGTTTTATTTAATTTTAAACAATTTTTACAAAATTATATGCAAAATATGCGTCGTGTGCGTTTGGTTGTAGTTGTCAATTTTTTTGACAGTGACATTGACAGAAAATAACTATGTTATGTTGCCATTTATCAAATATTTCAATGTTGCTGTAATAAAATCCTAACCATAATCCTACCTACGTTTTTCTATCCTACATACATAGGTACTCTTCAAGTAGCCCAAATATTTTGTAATTTTGCCATAACAATTATTTGCCTATTTGTTTTACTACCATTCAATTACCTACCCTGCTTTTAATAATTGTACCTACATTCTAGGTTAAGTACCTAGTTAGTATCTATAAAATTACGAATAGAAGCAAACTGCGGATGCTGTGGGGTACCTAACAACCTAGCGTTCATAATAGACAACCTAGACACAGGAGCTTAGCTCATGGCACTTACTTGACTACATTAACTGGAGCCCATTCAGTGCTCTGTCTTCTCCGGTAGTTAGACGAGAAGTCGCACAGCGCAGAGTTTGTTAACTTCTTCGATGATTCCCCAAACCGCTGGAAGCCATAGGGCACATGACCAGTAAAACCTGTAAGTAAGAAAAACTCATTGAATCTCAACTCTACATAAAAAAACCTCAACTTGACCATAATCATTCCATATCACTGAAAATGTTAAAATAAAATTCTGGGTCAGAGTATTTATATAAACAGTAGAAACGTTTATTGTGGGTTTGCTCCTTGGTTTGCTTGACGTGTCGGGGGAATCAGTCAGTCTTTATTTTTACCGACTTAAGTTAATTGGAGTTGAATATTTCTAATTTTCTTATATTTCATATCGCATGTAACTGTTCACGCAAGTACCTTCTTAAATTTATACTTATGTAAAGAATTGTATTTTCTACAGATACATTTCACGTCTATATCCCTGACGGAGCCCAGGGCCGTAAGACCCAAAGGCCACGCTTAACGTGATGGTGGGCATAAAAATGGAAAAGGAATCATAATAGTGATGGGTTGCTAGCCGCATCGCCTATTACCATGATTCAAATCTTGCCCATTCCCTCGATCGGCTTTTACGACCTGCGCGGGAAGAGAAGCAGCTGGTATATTATAAGTTTTTTCCCAGACCAGAATTGAAGAGCATTGTATTTTCTATGAGATGAAAACCGTCTGAGAGTATAAAATAAAGAGTTTTGGGGCTTTTCATTTATGAAAGTTGCTAACGCTTACAATCCCCTAAGCAAAGGACTTTTACGGGGCTTTCATTGGTAGATACGTACATACCCTACCTTATATGAACATTAATTGCATCAATACTGCGTTTACACAACAAATTTTTTTTTGTAAGGAAAAAGCTCTACCTCTTACTATATTGACCAGATAAGTTATAGTACCTAGGTATAACTACTTAGTTTATCTATATTTTGGGACTTTTGGGATATTTATATACGTTGGCCCAAACAAAGGTCCAACTAGAAACTTTACAAAGATGGTAACGATGCTTTAAAAGCCCCCCTCAAAAGGGGGTCAAAACCCCCTTATATACTAACGTAATGTACTTAATATACGTAAGTATATTTCCCCTACTGTAACAGACTTTTATCCCATAGGTAGGTAACAATACTTATACTAATTTTATTATTCGAATTTACAAAAAACGCAGCAACTTACGTATGGATTGAGCTGGATTAAATCCCCATATTTGATTTCTCACAAACGAGGAGTGTATTTTTGCGTACGACATAGGAAATTATTAAATATATGCGCCGAAAATATTTATTTTGTTTTACAAATACATAAATAATGACATGACAATTGTATGACGCTTTAGATGACACATTATAAGAAATAAAAAGTTTTCAGTAAAAAGTTTCTAAAAGTTTTTGTGTTATAAGTACAACTGGAGGGTTACTCCATAAGCGGCACGCAAGACGGACGTTACTGCGTATCCGCGTTTCAGTGTCAAGCAACATTGAGCCCTTATGTATGAAGATAAATCTAATTTGGTTTGACATATAAATAGGACGTCACTATCGTACGACAAACGTATTGTTTGATGGAGAAACTCCTCTGGAGCTAAAAGGTCAAGGAAGGAGGTTTATTATCTCAAATGGGGCAGACATAGCAAAACTCGCGACTGAAAGCAGATAGAGCTCAGAGTCGCAGACTCAAAACCCCCTTTTAGCGTGAGGGTGGGCTAGATAATAGGAAAAGGAATCAAAATAAGTAGTACCTATTGTCGTACTTGTGATTATGTGAAATGGTTAATGAAAAAATTCAACAGTGCCTGATAAACACATCAGCTTTAAGCTGTCCGTCTATAACCCAATAAATAAAATGATGGGTTGCTCCGACACATCGCCTCGACAGTTATGTTCTTTGTTGCAGCCTGTAAAAATAGCCTGTTGAAGCCAGAAAAATGATTGAATGCAGAAAATTTGCAAAATGCGGAACTAATGTAGAAAACAGCTCACATCCCGTTAAACTGATGTTGATTATATTTTCAGATTGAAATTTTTTCAAATTTTCGTTTCTACTGATTTTTTTTTTCAAATCTAGAGAATCCCACTTCTGCTGATATCCGTATCAAAAGAAAACTGATTTGTCTCAAGAATCCATGAAAAACTGTGAAAGTAGTAGGGTACCAAGCAAGCCTTATTTTTATTCCTCACTGCTGTTCTTTAGAACCAAAAGCTCATTTCTTTGATACTACAAGTAATTCCACAGAAAGTAGGTGTTGACCGAAGTACAAGTAAAATTAACACAGAGTTTTAATTCATAAGGAAGTCTATCCAACACCAGGACTTTAACTCTGCTAATGCCAGCAGTAAGTGTGGCCACACACCGGTCTACAACCATATAAAATTGCCATTCCGACTCGCTAATAAAAAGAAGAAAGAGTACCAAGGAAAAAAATACATGAAATATCCCGTAATGCCATCACCTTTCTTAATAAATTTATTCGGGTCGGCGTTATCCATGAAGAACGGACTGACGGAGTGGGTGGCTGGAGACAACTTCGGTTCGTCCACTGGCAGATCCCTCAAGATTCCAGCGCACTCTGGCCGGACAACCACCAGCGGTAGCTTGAACTCTGCTGTGGCCGACTAGGATTTAGAGAAGAAATCATTAGCAGCATGAGCTTGCAGATCTTTGAAGTAACGACAGGACTTGACAGCTGAGTATTTAACACTTAAGGCCTTATAAAAATCGCTTTATGAATTCAAACTTGATGCTCTCGAGCCTCTACTGGTTTTAAAAAAGAGATATACAGATAATGTAGCTCGCTTTATGAATCCAAACCTGATGCTTTTGATCCCCTACTGGTTTAAGAAAAGATACAGATAATGTAGCCATATTGTGTTAAATTCTTAATTTTCTCTAAAAATATCATCCATAAGTTTTGCTCTCCTCTCTAATCTGGACATTCCAATGCCTATCTTTTTTTTGAAAGCTTTTCTCATGTAGGTACTCTTCAAGGCCACTATGTTTTCACCTCACATATTTTCTCTTTCCAATTCCATTCTCTCTTCTCTCTTTATTCATCGTCTATTCTCCACTTGCCCTTTCAAAACTCGCTTCGACATCATATGTCATTCATGTCAGCCCAAGATCTCTTCCATTTTCATCCTTCTTCTTTCTTTCTTGATCATCATTCCCAACATTGTCAGAGAAAATTCTCATATCCGTTCAGAGTGATATTTTGTTTCACTTACAAATCTGTCGACTAGATCCCAAGGTTGTCCTTTTCCAGCTTGCAGGTCTACAACCCTCTCCAGTTGGTTTCTGGCGGCTCTCTGAGAAAGCTGGAGTCTCTGGAACTCCGATAGGGCTTCGGTGGCGGCCACAGTGTAGCGCTGCCCGAACTGTGCGTTTAGTCGTGGAAGAAATCCTGATTGATGTCAACGAAATAAAAAAGATTATTGTGTGGCAAAATGAAGGCCTGCTGCGGATTCTTTTAGTGACCTTATTAATAATAAATAAATAAAAAAATAATAAATATGTAGGGACAAATTACACACATAAGAAAATAATTATTAATAAGCAAACTCATTTATTCATCTTTAAAAAAAACGGTAATACAAAATTCCTTATTAATTAATAAATATATACGGACAAGTCAGACAGATTGACATCAACGATACTATATTTTATAACAAATAAATATATAGACCTAGATCAATCTGAAAATATTTTTTTTCCATCTTGACCTGACTGAAGATTGAACCCTGGACCTCCGATTTGACAGTCTGACATGATGACCTATAAGCCATGGCGGTCGTCGTTATTGATGAAGCAGATGTGCCATTATAATATTTTATTGTAAAGTAACAAAAATACCAATATAAAGATAGAACTCTTAATATGCATAGGTTACCTTACAGTTAAGGCTTGAAAAAACTCGTTAATGTGTAATGATCTAACTAGAAATTTTACACTAGGGCCGGTGAAGGCCTAAGGATGCTTCCTTTACTTGATGCTTCAAGTGATGTGTTACCCTTTTACATTATAATGGAAAAGTAAACCCTATATTATGTCTGATCGGTACAGGTGGGCAAAAAGTGATAATCAAAACCATGTTCCAATTTTAATAAACATGGAAATAGTAATAGATAAAAGTCTACGAAAGGTAGGTACACGACGATACGTGTCTGCTTATAATGTTCTGGCTAGTTATTATACCTACTAAGTAGGTACTTATATTTACATTAATGAGATGTTCCACCCACATTTCCTTTAAATGGGTAATCAAAGTAAGATTAAACGTCATATCATTACTAGTACTTTACCTATGAGTGGTAAAGTGGACGCTTTCTTCCTATGGCCCAGGTTGAGTCTAAACTCGTAAAGAACTCGTCAGAATATTGTTTCCGCCTTATAACGACCAAGATGTAAACTAATTAGAGTACAGACACAGCTCAAAAACTCTATATTATTATACTTTCTTAACAAAACTGTCCGTTTATGTATTTAACTTCATAACGTAACTACACGTAAATGGCGGACTTAAGGACTGGGGCCTTTTCTACCAGTCCACAAAAAGGCGATGCTAAAACAGTCTTCTTATCGTGTGTGTTAGTGACTAACACTAGTGTCAGAGTTTTTAAACCGCCTTAAAGGCCTTTGACATGGTTTTAGGTAACGACCAATGTCAAAGACAGTGACCGGGACCGACGGCTTAACGTGCCCTCCGAAGCACGGATCATCTTACTTATCAGACAATTAGGTGATCAGCCCACAATGTCCTAACCAAACTAGGACAACAACACAAAGTCGTTGCCCCCGCCGGGAATCGAACCCGCGACCTCCGGGTATGAGCCAAACGCTCTAACCACTACACCACGGAGGCTGAAACAGTACAAAAACGGATATTCGTTCGAATACGTGGTGTCCTTGTGTTAGTAAAACGTAGGGCTACCGTACGGTACATCAACACATAATCTCGTTCTAAGAATACGTTATTAAGTAGTTTCTTAAATTCATTCTGTGGTATTTTTAAGTTTATTGCGGTATATAATAGAGTAAATAATATATTTATTTTTATTTTATCAAACTTTATTGTTCCAAAGTACAAAATACTTTTAACAAATGGCGGACTTAATGCTAAAAGCATTTTCTCCCAGTCAACCATAGGGATAAACAGAGAAAATTATGCGGCACAAAAAAGCAATACAATTTAAATGTACACGTTATCAAAATATTCAAGTAGAGACCTGCATCCAGCATTTTTTCGCAACCTTGCTGAGATCTTATGGTCAACTATTACTTAATCTTAAGTTTGGACTACATAGAAAAGTGCTGCTCCGTGCTGACACATGTAGCCCAACCTGCGCTTGCCGGTACCTAACATAGATAGATAGATAGATAACTCTTTATTGTACACCAAAATAATAACAAAAAATAACAAAGAAATAACATAGGTATGAAGGTGGCTTCGTATCCAAGTCGTCTGCGTACTAATATTCTTGTACTTCGTATTATTTCGAATATCCACATATTCGAAATGTCGATTTTTTTGGTTTATGACTCTTATTTTATTATCAATATACTACAGTGATCTAGTACAGCCTGTTGTTTGATTTATTACGGTATATCCCTTCCACGTTGTTTATGGCGTAACGCAGACGACAGACTATCCGTGACGCACTTTTTAGGCTGTGATAGTCTGTGAAAATAGAACTTAAGGGTCCCCCGACCCTAGACCAAAATACAACTTTCCATACAAACGTAGTCTACGTTTTATTTCAAAACGACATGTCCGATTTGGGCAAAATTTTGTAATTTTAAAGATATTGCAATTATCTAGGTTTATAACTAGTTTCCGACACAGTAAAAATATGAACTTGAAATAGAATATAGTGTTTTATATCATTTTTGACCATTAGTATGGGAAACTTCTAAATCGTTATATTTTCTTTCCAGTTCATAATTTTACTGTAGGAAACCAGTTATAACCCTAGATAATTGCAATTTCTTTACAATTACCAATTTTTACCGGAATCTGACATGTGGTTTCAAAATTAAACGTGTACTACGTTTGTATGGAGAAGTCTAGGGTCGCCGGACTCTTAAGGAATCATACGCAGTAAAGTACACGATGCGCGCCGGACTTTTTGCGCGTCGTGTGCGTTACTGCATGTAATTCCTTGGGTTCTATTTTCACAGACTATCACAGACTAAAAAGTGCGGCACGTATTAATCTGTCGTCTGTGTTGGGCCTATAGGTTAACATTAAGTAACTGTATATCCCTATATCCTCGATATTCTGTACCGTGATTCCTCATTGAAATTCATTTAAAACAAAACATTTCAATATTTTATTGCTTGACGCTGAGCCCTGTCCTATGTAATAAGAAGTTTCCTCAAGTCGTTTAAATTACCTTAATGGTACCTACCTCTCATGAGCTTGCATTTAATTTTCATAAACACGGCGGTCCATCATTCAAATTTAATTAATAACTTTTCTAGGGTCGGTGTTTCTTCGAGGAAGTGAGTAATATGCTGTTTTAAATAGAAAATTTCTAGACGTTCAAGTAAAATTATGTTTACTTTCTGAACCAGGCAATCATGTTAGGAAAATGCCATTGTATTGAGTTGACTTTTTTCATCAAGATATTAAAGTTAAAAGGAAAGAGACAAAAGAACAGAAACCATAATTAAAATATGAATTAACACCATAATTATTGTTGTGTTTTCTGCCAGCCTTGCTTTTTTCAATTGACCAATCTAAAGCAATGATTGGGATAGGAAGATTAGTTGAGAAACAAAGTGATAAAATGTTGGATTATGGAAGCCGCAATGAAAGACGAAATTATATATTATTTTTATTGTTTATTTCACTGTTAAATTGAAAGATGTGTTTTATGTGCGGCAACGCTTGGCTGAAGCAAGGGCCCGGAACTCACTAAGTTCTGAGGGAGCCTAGATGTACCTCTATGTAACTCGGACTTCGATAATAAAGACTCTTTGTTTTATACATAAAAAAACTGACTGAAAGGGGCAGACTTCCTGAAGTTAGAGAAAGACAAATTTATTTTTGTATATTCCAAAATTATTTGATATCCAACGCAGAAGGAAACTTTACAAATAAAACTTAACTGAACAAACAGGTGATTTTATTTCATTATTAGACGTAACTACTAACATCAAGTATTATCTGCTAAGTAAAGTTCTGTTGTAGAAACACTTTAGTCGTTTCTTGATATAGGTAACTGCTAAGCTTTTTCAAAACTTTCCTAACTAATTAAAACATAGGATAAAACTAAAAAATAGGATAAAATTATTTTCCATACTAACTATATATAGCTGATATTAGCATGCAAAAAACGTTTTCTTTTTGCGTCTGTAATTTGCGATGACTGAGGTTTTCTAGCAAGAAAAAGATCTCACTTTTGCAAAACAAAAGAAAATTGATTTATCATGACTCATGACTCATGAATAGTTATGTCAGTAATGTATTGATGTTGACATGACCCGAGTTACGAATACTCGAATGTCCTTCTGAAGAGCTCAATTCGAGCCCAATGCGACATTCGATACGTTTCACTCAAATATCCATTACAAAGTGTACATTCCCAGGAAACTGTGGCATACCTAAGACCGGCTCCTACTGGTCTGACTCACGTCTGAATCACCGCTGGTCCGGCCTTTGTCTAGATTTATGTCGATTTCTCCGAACGACCTACGAACTGTATCAAATATCTAATGATAGTGTTAGTAGTCAACTGTATGATATACTATAGTTTACTACACTTAGAGAAAAGAATGGTAGCTAGTAGCAAAATTTTGCTACACTTTACCAAAATCGAGTGACTGCTGAACTTAGGCTACTAGTAGTTAAAATGTGTTTTAATTACTAGTTGTAGTTTGGGACTTGCAAATACATAGTTCTGCTAATTAGAACAAGATATTCGTGTCTATTAACCCTACTAGGCTAAAATGCCATAATATCCCAGTGACCTGACCTCTTTGGGAATAGACTACTGTACGGTGTGGTTTCACGACTTTCATCCATAGATAAATTAGAGTAACCCATAAAATAAATTTGGTGAATAAATTCAACATTAGGATATGTATATTGTCTTTTTTAATATGACCTAAATCAACTGACCAAAAGAGACAACTAGGTATAACATATTAATTGCATTTTAATTTAATTAATAAATAAATAAAGACAGATATCTAGTGATAGCGATTTGGCGATTACCACTTTAAGCAGTTTCAATTCTTTTTTCTTTTCTTCTTTCAATTCTTTTTCTCTTAAAAAAAACAACAGGTGTTTTTTGTTCAGAGATGAATAAAAATTTAATTACGCGTTTATGTCTTTTGTTTGAAACGTTTAATTTTTTATTTATTTTACTCATCACATCACCTTTTTTAACCACGGATAAGTTTTAAACTGGTTTTTTCGTGTGTGTAATTGGCCAACACTGATGTCAGATTTTTCAGGCTGCCTAAAAGGCATCTGATATAGCTTAACGACTGCCATACAATAATGACAGGACCAACGGCTTATACGTGCCTTCCAAAACACGGAGGAGCTCAAGAAATTTTTATGCCATACTTGTGGTCACCCATCTAAATGCAGACCACGTTCAGTGTCACTTTACTTGTAAAATCGCTGCTACATAACGCGCACTCCCGCCGGGCCACCGAGCTCCTTACTGGCGCGTTGACATTACGCCACAAAAGTCATTTGTCTTGGCTATACTCCCATGCTGGTCTGGGAGAAACGAAAAAACTTAGAATGTACCAGCTGCTTCTCTGCCCGCGCAGATCGTAAAAGCCGATCGAGGGAATGGGCAAAAATGCGAATTATTTTAACAGGCGATGCGGCTAGCAACCCGTTACTGTATTGATTTCTTTTCCATCTTCTCGCCCACCATGACGCTAAAAGTGGCTTTTGAGTCTTGCGGCCCTAGGCTCTGCATAGAGCCGCAAGACCCAAAATGCTCTGTCTGCCCCATTAGGGATAAAGACGTGATAGTATGTATGTATGTATGTATACTGCTAGGAAAGGCCCTCCCCTCAAATCTACCACTGATAACATCTCTACCGTGCGCGATAGTCTTCCCGGTCTTGTCAAAAGAAGCCAAATCATCACACCACCTTATCTTTGAGCGACCTCTCTTATGACGCCAGCCTACAGGCACCCTTTATCCTTATTCATCATTTCAGCCACATAAAGTCCACTGTTGGACAGAACAGAGCATTCCATAGAGACATGGAGACTTAGTCTACCCTGTTAATCGCTTTTTTATTTAACTTGATAAAACATGGCCATGTTTTCCTTGTAAATGTTGTGAAACAAATTGAATAGAAACAATATTAGTAATTCTCACAAATGCCCACTGATTGAGGGACGTTTCCTGTTTCAGTCTACTCAAACTAAAAACTCTATGAAGTCATTGCTGCTGAACAGGCCTCTCCTTAGGATTTCTAAATGTACGATCTAGAGCTTTCCAGCGACCTTGGTCAGGTCATCTGACCACCTTGTGAGTGGTAAAAAAACTACAGTACAGGCACACATTCTGTGGCAATTTAGGCCCATCTATCTGAGTGCACCTTCACCCATGCCCATGCCAGCCCATGCAGTCCTATTAGGTAAATGTTGCTGTGTTTCTCGAACCCTACGTCTACTATATCTGATCCCATCAAAAACATCAATATGTACAAAAATGCACAAGTCTCGCTAGTAGCAAGTTGCTATGCAGTTCTTCTGCCGTAAAAAGTTATGAAATCGAATGTAAACCGCGTCGGTTAATTCAGTACCTACCTATCCATGGGAGAGGTATCACTTTTTCATAAATTGAAGTTAGCTAACATTTTGTATTAACTATAATATCAAAAATATATTTTTTTAATAAAAAGAGTGAACCAGAGCGATTGCTAATCGCTCTGGTTCAAATTTGATGTAACTAAAATATATATCTAGCTATTTAATGCCCATTAAATAGCTAGAGATATTTTCCAATTTTTTTTCGTTGATGAAAATGGCTCGATTGGTTTCGGGAAAAGGATGTCGGAAGGAATATGAAGGATGAAGGCGGTGCATTTTTCTTGCTCGACTTGGCGGGGGAAAACTTCTGTACCCCAGATTGGATACATTATACATATGTTAATGTTAATTGAGATTCAAACACTCACCCTCATACCCCGGTATCATAGGATGTTTGTAAACTGGATCCCCATTTCTGAACCTCGCGTTCACCACGTCGATGTCAGTTTGTGGCGGCCGGAAAATCTGTTTCAAAACAAACATCATTTATTTTTCGAATTAGTATTCGAATAAGTAGAGCTTTTACAAAGTTAATATCTTTTTCAACTAAAAACCGATTTCACCCCCAAACTACACTACTAATTTTGATAAAATTTCTATGGAACCATCTCACCAGTATTATAAACTCTATCAAACAAAAAATAAATAAATCGGTGAACATACGGTAAAGTAAAGATCGCAACGAATTGATAAACTCCTTTTTGGAAGTCGGTTAAAACAGGCAGGTACTCTAATATGTAGTTCGCCCCGAACTGTAAACTTGCTAGCCTCTAATCTTGATAATCCTATAGGGCCTCCCAAGTCTTCCCGTGGATGTCGTAGAAGGTGACTTAGGAAACACAAGCTAAACAAAGCTTATAAATATCAATAAGACCTCTCCAACCCGTCTGGCCAACGTGGAGAGTGTAGGCCAAAGTCCTCTGGCTGCTCTGGCCAAGTATGACTCTGGTAGTACAGAAAGGGTCGTGCTCGTGCAGTGGAGACAAAAAAACCTGGTGATGATTTAACTGTCTTTGCTCTTACTTGAACTTCAAAATTCTATATAGGTATGCTCTAAAATCTAGGTTTGGAGAAGTTCGCTCCGTTCTTAATTATCGGTATAGTACATTCCTTTTTCCTAGAGCATTTCTTTTCTTCAAATTCTAAGGTGCGTTTTCCGGGTGTTTCTTCTTAAAAGACGATTTGCGTGTTTATGGTATCACACCGAAAGCCACCGAGGGTGGTCTAAATGAGTAAGGTAAGCTTGACTATTGGTTGGTGACGCCCTCGAGAAGTCCTTCATGCTAAGCAAGATAATATATTCCTAAAAGTTATCGGCAGTCATGTCAGAGAGAATCCAGCAGGATCTTGTGTGTCGTCGAGTCATACTGTGAGGTAATAAAACGAGATGGAGTAGATCTCGTACCTGAAAGTCATCTGCTGTCCTGTTGGAGAGCACCAGTCGTTCCGAGTGCTGCGAGCTGGGGTCCAGTAGGACCTTGTGTGTCGTCGAGCCATAGTGTGAGATAATAATGCGAGATGAAGTAGATCTCGTACCTGAAAGTCATCTGCGGTCCTGTCGGAGAGCACCAGTCGTTCCGAGTGCCGCACGTTGGGGTCCAGTAGGACCTTATGTGTCGTTGAGTCATAGTGTGAGATAACAATGTGAGATGAAGTAGATCTCGTACCTGAAAGTCATCTGCTGTCCTGTCGGAGAGCACCAGTCGCTCCGAGTGCTGCATGCTGGGGTCTAGTAGGATATAGTATATTGTCAAGTCATAGTGTGAGATAATAATGCGAGATGAAGTAGATCTCGTACCTGAAAGTCATCTGCGGTCCTGTCAGAGAGCACCAGTCGCTCCGACTGCTGCACGCTGGGGTCCAGTAGGATATAGTATATTGTCAAGTCATAGTGTGAGATAATAATACGAGATGAAGTAGATCTCGTACCTAAAAGTCATCTGCTGTCCTGTCGGAGAGCACCATTCGCTCCGAGTGCTGCACTCTGGGGTCTAGTAGGATAAAGTATATTGTCAAGTCATAGTGTGAGATAATAATGCGAGATGAAGTAGATCTCGTACCTGAAAGTCATCTGCTGTCCTGTCGGAGAGCACCAGTCGCTCCGAGTGCTGTACTCTGGGGTCTAGTAGGATAAAGTATATTGTCAAGTCATAGTGTGAGATAATAATGCGAGATGAAGTAGATCTCGTACCTGAAAGTCATCTGCTGTCCTGTCGGAGAGCACCAGTCGCTCCGAGTGCTGCACTCTGGGGTCTAGTAGGATAAAGTATATTGTCAAGTCATAGTGTGAGATAATAATGCGAGATGAAGTAGATCTCGTACCTGAAAGTCATCTGCGGTCCTGTCGGAAAGCACCAGTCGCTCCGAGTGCTGCACTCTGGGGTCTAGTAGGATAAAGTATATTGTCAAGTCATAGTGTGAGATAATAATGCGAGATGAAGTAGATCTCGTACCTGAAAGTCATCTGCTGTCCTGTCGGAGAGCACCAGTCGCTCCGAGTGCTGCACGCTGGGGTCCAGCAAGATTTTGTGTGTCGTCGAGCCATAGGTGTCGCCGATGCGGTATTTGTACTCGGGGCAGTGGCCGGTGTATCTGATAACAGTTTTAATTGTAAGAAATTTTGTATAAATAAAGATGTAGATAAATTTTGTATTACTGGAAGAGATCGCTGATGAGTGAGATAGAGAATATATGAGTTTTTCGGGGTCCAGTGCTAGTGCTAGAAATAAATTACTTTGAATGGAAACGGAAATATCTCCTCTCTAGATAACCCTTCAATTAATTATTTTATGAACTACTGTTTACAGTTTAAAGTGAAAACGTAAAGCTTTCTATCGCACATTTGCGAAAAACGGTCACTTTGGACGAATGTGCGAAAAAAGCTTAATGTTCTCACTTTAAACTGTAAACAGTAGTTCATAAAATAGTTAGGGGTTATCTAGGACTTGCGGTCAAGACAATATTCTGAATGATATCTCCGTTTCTTTACAAATAACACTGGACCCCGATTTTTTTTGTACTTGAGCGATAAGACCGTATTGTACTTATATAATGTAAAATTATTTCTTTGTTACATTTTTCTTTTGGTTTACAATAAAGAGTTATCTATCTATGTACAAGGTACATATTATGTACTAGCCGAAGCCCGCGACTTCGTTCGCGTGGACTTTTATTTAGGTTATTTAAGTAGGAGTTCTCAAAGCCTGCAATTTACAGCCCACCAGGTAACAAAAATAACTTAACATGATCGAAATACGTACTTGAAATGCCTTAAGCATTACTTAATACGCCCAGAAAGGAGCAAAACGGTCACCACCGTTAAAGGACACGTGCCAAACACAGTTTAAATGATGAGGGATTTAAGTTGCGTCATAAGCCGAGATTTTGTCATGATTATTGAAGGGATATTTGGTATTTTTTGCAATAAATGATGTTGACCTACATACTTAAGCCGGCCTTATAAAGTAACTTAAAAATGGCACTCCTGGTCGATGACCAGTGTCGCGAAATGTGTAATTTGTCACCAGTGGTCGCATACAGTCGCCACTCGTCGAATCCCCTTACCCTAGACTTTTCCATACAAACGTAGTCTACGTTTTAAAAAATATAATTTCTGGGACCATAGTCTACGTTTTATTTTGAAACATGTCAGGTCTCGGTAAAATTTTGTAATTTTAAAGAAATTGCAATTATCCAAGTTTGTAATTTGGTTTCCGGCAGTAAAATTATAAACTGGAATAAAAATAAGGATGTAGAAGTTTCCCATGCTGATGTTCAAAAATGATATAACATAGTATATTCTATTTAAAGTTCATATTTTGGTTGTGAAAACCAGTTACATGCCTAGATTTGTGCAATATCTTTGAAATTAACAAATTTTGCCGAAATCGGGCATGTCGTTTCGAAATAAAACGTAGACTACGTTTGTATAGAAAAGTGTCGTTTGGTCTAGGGTAAGGGGACTCTTAAGCCGGCCTTACAAAGATGGCTTAAAAATGGCACTCCTAGTCGATGACCAGAGTCGCGAAATGTGCCCGAGTGTCACCATAGGTCGCTAACAGTCGCCACTCGTCTGTAAAGGGCTTAACACACAGCAGCTATAATAAGCAGCTATTATTAAGATGTACATTATAGCATGATACATCTCATTATCCTATCCTACTTCCTACTAATATTATAAATGCGAAAGTGAGTTTGTATATTTGTTTGTTTGTATGTTTGTTTGTTTGTTACCACTTCACGCTTAAACTAATGAACCGATTTGGTTGAAATTTGTTATGGATATAGTTTGAGACTCGGGGAAGGACATAGAATACTCTTTATCCCGGAATTCCCACGGGGAGCGAAGCCCGCGGGTACAGCTAGTATTAAATAATTTAATACATTAAAGCTGTAGTGTGGTCTCCTGACAATTTCGGAAAATACTGGCCACTTGTAGTTGGTCGTTAGGGAAATCCTTACGGCTCTTAAGATACATGAATTTTCCGGGTTCCAGTGCTATCCCCATTTTAAATAAATCAGTTGAAAGGAAACAATGATATCATTTAAAATTCTGTCTTAACCAAGCCCTAATTAACCCTTTAAATTATTTTATGAACTACTGTTTACAGTTTTAAGTGAGAACGTGAAGCTTTTCTACGCACATTTGCGAAAAACGGCCCCTTTTGGCTAATGTGCGTTAAAAAGCTTCAACTTCTTACTTTAAACTGTTAACAGTAGTTCATAAAATAGTTTGAAGGGTTATCTGGGGCTTGATCAAGACACAAATTTAAATGATATGTCCATTTCTTTTCTGCGGCTACCTGGGTCCAGTGCTGCCCATTTGAAATAAATCAATTAAAAGAAAACGGAGATACCTATCATTTAAAATTTTGTATTGTCACAATTTTAAACTATATTTCTTTTCAAATGATTTTTTCAGGGTAGCACTGGACCCTGGAAAATTCAGGTAGAGTCGTGATGATTTCCCTAACGACCAACTACAAGCGGCCAGCATTTTCCTATAACCTTGGTCAGTTCATCCGACCAGTAGAGGTGGGCGCTACGCTTGCCTTGTCAAGAATATTTATTACCTACTGGGGTTTGGGACTCTTTATAGGTACCTGGTACCCACTGACAACAAAGAAAAGGGCTGCTGGTGGCAGGTATGCTAGGATTAACAGTAGTGGGTGCGCGCCGGCCGGCAATAGTTTGCATGAACTATCTGGTGGCGGAATCACACAAAGTAATTCAAATTACATAGTATTTAACTTTCCGCAAAGTAACACCTGAATCTATTAACTATTGATCATAGAAAAGATCAAAGTATGATAACCAAACACATACCCAGGTATGTAATGTGGCTGCGCTATACTAACTAAATCCAACGCCATTGTGTCCCGTGAAACCTAAAATTGCTAGTTTTGTAAATATTAACTCATAATTTTTTGTAATTTTGGTGGAAAAACTACTAGAATTTAGCGATGTGACAAATTAGTTGTTATGAAGTGTTTGACTTGCGTGTGTCAAAACATTTCTTTAACAAGTAGGTTTACGATATTTATAAGCAATTTCACCTTATTGTTTTTACCTTTTTGTTGAAATTTTACCTTTTTAGTGACCCGAATACCTAATTAATATGCCTGGTTTAATTTAGGAATGAAAACTAAGTAAAATTCAAAGCTATTTGTCTAGAAATCCTGCAACCCTTTCAAAACATCAGTACTCAGACGACTAACTGAGTCTTGAAACTCTTGACTATTTTCATAATATTGGTTAGGTTAGGTATTAGAATGACATCTCTACAAAATAAAATACAAAAAAAAACTTGAGAGGTGTCAAGGGACACCCGGATGGAACGAAGTTCCTTACAATTAATTAGGAGAGAGAGAAACAGACAGAGAAACTCGCGCACGCCGCACGGTTACAACTATAGCAAAAAGTGTCGTTACAACTTTTGGTCTTAATTTTTTCCGACTAGCCTCCTTTCGCAACGCGCGATAAGGAACTTCGTTCCAAACAGGCATTTTAGTGCTGCACCCACTCTGTAAACTGCACCAACGTTGTGTTGGCTGCACGCACTATTTGATTCGAACGAATGAAGTATGAACCGTTCACCTCATTCACTAGGCTTGTGGAGTCGTTCGTTCTCTGCCCGCCATATTGGATTTACCTCTGGCGGAGGCCGGGCGTGTGTTTGGTGGCGCTCTGCGTCGAGTGACAGTTAACCGATGAAATCCTAACTTTCAAGAACTTAGTGTCATAAAAGTGAATTTACTGGTGAATAAATCAGAAACTGTGCAGTGTTATACTCTTTAAAACCATACAAACTATATTTCATTCAAACTTATCCATTCGTGACTTCGCCGACTCGAAATGCATGCATTCCACTGAGATTGTTGAACTTTTATTTTTTTTCGTATAGTGTACCTTTTTGATTCTTATCAAGTATTGTTTATTAGTTTGTTACCGTGGACTATGAACTTGTTAATGCTTTTCATGAAATTGTGACGTGTTTAAACTATTATTCGTGGTTTGTACAAAAGTTAGCAATATTATCGTCGAGGATTGCCGAAACATTCAAGGTAAGATTTGTGTGTTGATTTGTAATGTTTATGCCTATCTAATTTTTATGCTCTACTTAATTACATTTTGTAATAGGTAAGTTTAAACAGAAATTTTGCAGATAATTCATAAATATGTTAATGTACTAATTTAAGAGTCGCAATACTTACTTTAATCATCCAAAATCGGTACCATAAAAATGAAGATGGATTGACCAAGTTACATTGAGTTAGTGTTCTGCTATCTAATTCAAATGAATTTGGAAGAACGGTTACCCAACAGCTGTAAATATGAATAGTTTGTGAAACAATAAGTGAACTATTATGAACAACACTATTACGTTGTATTGTAATACAAAGATATAGGTAGGAACGAAATGAATGAAATAGAAACAGATCTTTCTCGAAGACCTTGGTCTTAGGGTCCTAGTATCATTTCAGCTGCATAACGTCCACTGCTGAACATAGGCCTCTCCCAAGGATTTTCAAAATTACCGGCCTAAAGCGGTTTGCATCCAGCGCCTTCTAGAGTCCTAGCATAGATCTAGAAACAGAACTGTTAGGTCACCTTAAGCATTGTTTACGTTGGCTTTATGCATAGAATTGTCTAATTTGTACTTCCATTGGGCATTTGATATAAAAATAGCATGTTCTCAGACTAAAATGGGTCTGATTTATCCAGAATCATGAATATCTTCATTCTGGCTCCATATTTCTTTGCAAACATTATTAAAGCTATTCTGACATCACTGTTTACCTCGGGTTTTGTACCTGCTAACTTTCTAACCTAATTTGTATTAGTATTACTACCTGCATACTTATTTATAGGGTCCTATCATACAGCCATGATCTTCTTCAATGCAAATTCACATTGATACAATTGCAATCTGCAATTATCACGTTATCAATTGCACAAAACTTTATCACAGCTTGAGATAAGGACGTGCGCGGCGATACTTCACGTTCATTTGTTATTTCTATTGTCATAATATCAAGCATCATTCATATCAAGATGGAAGTTTACCTTCTGATATCATTATAATATCTAATTACAAATATAGAGTCGTCATGTTTAATATCGGACATATCTGAAACGCTAAGCCATAGTTTTTCAAAACATAAACCTGACTACACAATGAATTTTGATTATTACAAAGGGACCTATGGGACACCTTTCAAACAAAAAAATAATTTTCCAAATTCACCCAGGCGTCGGTTATAAAATGGATGATAGGCAAGTTTGATGTAGTGATCAAGGTTGCTGGAAAACACTGGAATGCAGATATTATATTGGTAATTTAAGAAATCCTATTCATACATCTGTAGCTTATGTTGCTATCATATGGCGTGATGGTAGGTTACGTGTACCTACAGAAGATAAATAATAAGGCGTGTTTAATGCTCCAAAGTAAAATGACGAATTAGTAATTTATTTACAAAATTCGGGTTTATACACAATCGCTAGAGACAAACAGATGGCCTCAATGGGGTCGAGCCCTAATTCGAAACCCCAAGCGAAGCGAAAAGTCAATCGTACCAGATGAACTTCAGAACGCACTGTACTTCAGAACGAAGTCAAATAAATTAAAAAGTGAAATAAATTACCGAAATGAAGAGACCCTCTGACTTAAACCCTATAAGATTATAAGACCTTAAACTGGCAACAAGCTGAGTAAAAGCCTAAGACTCAAAAAGAAAGGTTATGTAACGTATACTACCTAATATACTTAATTAATGACTTTTGAAAACGGTCCATCTATTAATCCTGCCCTTGTATAATCGAACATAACACCACATAATTATGTAAATATAACATTTCTCTTTCATAACTTTCTTTCCCATATCCTTTATTGTGTGAAGAAAGTTGAAATCTGTCAGAGCATTCATCACCATTAAATTATAGTGATTCTTATCAATAAATCAGATTCGAAATTCGGCGGCCATCGATGTATCGGTGTACGGATTGCGATTTTAAAGTTCAGGTCAGATTATTGACCTTAGATATGAATTTATGTTTAGTAGACGTTTGATTTTGAAATACGAAGGTTAAGTACAGAAAACAAGAAAAGGAGAAAGCAAATAAAACGATGGTTGGATTTGTAGTGGATGAAGAAGGATTGAGCAAAATAATACAGACTCATGTAGTAGTTATACCATGCTTCTCCAAATACAATGATAGTGACAAAAATGATAAAAAGAACTTCGTTCTATTTTACATATTTTAGATCGCACATTAATCTAGAAGGTAAGTCAATAAAGAGTAGAACATAAAAGTCCCATGTACCTTTACATTTTTAACGAGTCGACTACGACGATTTCGACTAGGCATATGCCTAGAAACAAATGTATTCATCATCATCATCAGGTCTTTTTGTCCTAACTGCAGGAGCACAACCCTCTCTTTACTACCAGAGCCATACTTGGCCAGAGCAGCCAGAGGACTTGACAAACAAATGTATTGACGAAGTTCTTTGCAGCACTGTAGATGGGACTAATAAAACTAGAAATAAAACTACATACTCGGTCGATGGTCGTACTCGACGAACATTCTCAAGTCATGCTTGACATAAAGTAATGTGCTTAGGAATGAACATTGTATTGTGGATGCAGCATAATCAACCCGTACTGTACTAACCAAGGGCTTAGCGGCCCTTTTGCGTCGATACTAGTTACTGGACAATGAAGCAAACACATTCAGACTCCACTGAATATCAAAGGAATCCTGTTTGGTCACCGAGAGAAACAAAACCTCCCGTCGGCAGTCTAAGGTGTACTAAATAAGATCCGAGAATAATACACACAACCTTATACTTTACCGTTCCGCAATAATGCACAGAATTGTATAAAGGTGCTGTATTTAAGGGTTGCTTTTCAATAACAACTATAAGTATTCTCTAGCATTTCGAATAACTTTTATTGAGATATCTCCGCCTCTGGCTACTTCACGCTTTTGTTTTTATCTAAGAATTGATGAAACCACTTTTAAGTAAAACCGTTAGTTAGAAAACAAAAAGCAAATACGGGTACTTACGGAATTTATCTAGGCAATAGCTTACTAGTTAATTCGGTTCGAGATAAGACAAGAAGTAAATTATGGTAGGAACGGCGAAGTCCGCTCGACGCTCGTCGACTGCCAACGGTATTTGTATAGATCAAGTTCTAAGCATAGGGCACTACGTAAATGTGGTTTCGTCGAATAAATCGGTCTTCGACGTATCGACCGGTTTAGGATGGTTTTTACGAAAAAAGAAGACCCCTGGCCGTTGATATTCGAGGTCGCAACCTAATTGGGGACCAGTCGCAGGTACGCTTTGTAGTACACTTTCTCCAGTGCGTGACGCGGGCGCAGACGTTTCTCTGTATAGAATGTCTTCTCTGCAGGTGCTTCGCTGATAACATACAACTTTTATGACGCGAGATTTGATACAAGCATCTACTATGATTCGCTAAAGCTACACTTTCTCCGCAAAAGAGGCCGCGACTGTTTGCGGTGAGGTATTGTAAAGCAGTTGAAAGTGCATGTCACATGTGGAGAGACGATAAGTGGGTTTGAAGAACGACGGACGACACAAACAGTCAAGTGGTTTTCGAGAGAAATATCATTAACCTCTTAAATTTAAGGCTTAAGGTATAAGTTGGCACCATAAAGAAAAAGTTGATTATCATATCGAAATAAGCGCTACCCGCCAAGCCGAGGCAATTTTAGATAATCATAATCATCAACGATCGTTGGAAGCGTTAATACTGCGAATCTTATAAAAAGTGGTCTGACGAGGCTGGGAACAATCGGCCGAGGGCATATCTCGTTTTCTTTTAGAGGCAACTAAACAACTAATACGTCTGATATCTCCGAGAAGTATTTTGCAATCGGAGGAATAATCTTTAAAGATTTGATACACTTCATTTTCATGATCAGAAATCGTGACGGCCTGTGTCTGACATCATATTTTTTTCTATCCGCTATACAATAACGATAGGAATTTATCGGAACAGAACATAATAACTCTTACACAAGTTGTCAATCATTTAAATTGAAGCAAATTCCACGGGTGTGCGACAAGCTAATTATTATGTAGATTTCTTTAGTTATGGCTGAACATTGCTTTCAGCTGTTTGGAATGTTTGTTTTGCAGACGTTTAAGAGTTCATTAACATGTGACATTTTGTTACTACAAAGGTCAAACGATAAAGGAGGTACCCACCATAATTTGTTATCCTACTAATATTATATAATGCAAAAGTCTGTATGGATGTTTGATATACAACAGCTGAATGTATTGTGATGAAGTTTTGCATGGAGATAATTTAATAGGCAGGATATTTTCCAGGATCAAAAGTATCGAGGTTCCGTTAGGGTTGTAGAATACCCTTTGAAAACGCGATCAACGCCGCAGGAAAACTAGTTTTAAATAAAAGTAAAAATCTATATATCTGTAAATGTAACTGTAGCTAACGGCATAACAAAATTAATGAATTAAAATGATTCAAATAATAAAACCCAATAGAATGTTAATCCGTTGAACCCTTTAAATTTACAATTTTAACATTGATACTTACTCTTAAATCTTTGTAACTGATGATCTCACCTCTAGGTGCAAAAAAGCAACAAAGCACCGAAACACGAATGAGATCTCTTTGGCCGTTGATTTCAATACAAAAGCCACCAGAAAGTGCTCTGTATTTACCATAATGCTATCCACACTAACAATTGGATTCTTATCTTTGAAGCTTTCTTCAAACTGTGATGTTACACACCAAATTATCGTCTTGTCTATGTTCACATTCATACAAACGCCCTTTCATTTAAAACATCCGGTATTTAGTGAAATAGAAAATGTTTTGTATCAGCCTAAACATATGGCTCAAAGTGCGTTGTAGGAAGTTTGTTAGCTGTTAATATCATATTTAATTGAAATGTAGAGCAATCACTTGTCTTTATGTTTCAACTAGACGGTTCATTCATTAGTGCTAAGTGGCTCTTTCTTCGACCTTTGGACATGAGGCGAAGTCCAATCGATATTTATAACATTAGTATTGTCGTTTTTTCAGTTTGATTAGGTTTCATTTCTTTCGCCGACCTTTGGATGTAAACTCTATTTACTGCATTCAGCATTGCAAGCATTTGTGAAAACAGATAAATCGGTTGTATGTTGTTAATATTTTCTAGCTTCCTGCTCTGGTTTCACACGAACACTTGTGATGTACGTGTTAGATGTATGTGTAAGAGATCTTGTTAAAATTATTTTTAACCGTTTCAAAAAAAGGAGGAGGAGATCTTTGTTTGTATGTTACGCGATATCTTTGCCAATTATTAATGTTAATCAATTTTGATGATAATTTACTTATTTGGAAGACTAATTGCTGGCATAGGCCTCTCCCAAAGATTTCTAAAATGACTGATCTAGAGCGGCTAACAAACAAAAGAGCAAAAAATACTATAAATACCTATGAAGGTTTAATTAATTTGTATTACTGCCTTAAGAGTAACAAATGCAAATTGTAGGTGGCATGGAATTCCAGTTTCGAAATGGTTGTGTTGTGAGGTGATTATTTGCCCAGCTGGGGTCGATGCTTCGGAAGGTCGGTTAGCTTCGGCACCATTCCTCGTAAACAATGCGGGTTTGTCCTTAGTCGCAATATTCATGTCGGGAATAATGTATTTTTTGTGTAAATACTCATTGTTATGACAACAAAACATTAATAATGTTAAAAAAAATTATCAAGAATTTTTAAGAAATAATTGAGTCTAAGTAGTTATAATTTTAGGAGCTTACGTAAGTTTCATTCGGTTGTAAGATTTTGTTTTTATTCAATGGGGGGGGGGGGATAAAATTTTGTAAAACGCGTTTACTTTGGTTTTTGTTAGGAATAACTCTCCTATTCGGTCCAGTTTTAAGCAGATGTTCATTTATTGTGCCAAAATCACACTTATACATACATCATATTATAAAAGAAAATAAAAATGAAATATAAATATTAATTTAAAAAATAAAGTCCGATTCGGTCCAGTTATTTAGTAGAAAAAAAAATATCGCAATTTCGTACACCAGTACAGCATAACGCCGCCATTTCTTGTGCCTTTTCTCATCTGACGTATAAAAAAAATATCATAGTTGGCAACTTAACTGTCATAACTATGTCATAATTGTCAAAATAGTAAATCAACTGTCTAGCTAACGCGATTCAAGAGATACAGCCTGGTGACAGTCAGATCAAACAGACAGACAGACGGACAGTCGAGTCTTAGTAATAGGATCCCGTTTTTACCCTTTGGGTACGTAACCCTAAAACGACATTTTAATCCTTCTTTATCACAGCACTTAGCGTTCAGCCAGCTCTATCTTTTCATCAACGTATTGATAAACCCCTATTTAATAATGGTATTTAGACCATTAAGGCACTAATTCAGCGATTAAGATTGGCCAGAACAATAGGTGATTCATATTGAATCGTGACAATGAAAACGATATCATGATAAGGCCTGCATTTTTCAAGAACACTGTCAGCGTACCATGTCAAAATATTTCGACATAGGAATGCGTCGACACATGCTCTTAATACACCTAAACACCCATTCAGAGAGCGATCGATCACGATCTTGCTCTTGCGCAACTTTGTTGTTGTGGCTCTCGTCTTGGAAATAAGTGAAGGTCGTGAAAATGCTAGGTAGATCTACCTGCTTTCTTATAGTAGGCGTTCGTTGCATACTTACCTGGGGAAGCATTTTTTGAAATAACTCTTCACATTATGAATGGATTGGAGTTTCCAAACGGGTGCATTTTTGAATCGGTCGTGTGAACTCGTGTGCGAAGGATTTGCAGGTTTTGCAACAAGTGGTCTTGACCACTCGTAATTTTGACATTTGTAACGTAGATATGTAAAAAACTTTCATGGAGAATCCATTACCGATTCACGCTCTTTCTCCTATTTTTTTAAAGATGCCTTGCTTGTCTTGCCTCTTGCCATCTTTGTCTGAATGACTACAATACCTACAATACCTATTGAAAAAGTTTTTTATTTGTTACTTTGTTAACATCAAAGCTGTAAAGCTGACAATTTCAATACCAGAAATCTGTAAAAAAGTTTGTTTAAAATTAACGTTAAACACACACAAGCTATTCTCGTTAATAGAACGATCGTAAAAGAGCTAATGGAAAATGTAAAGTTTAAATGCAGTTAACACTGAAACATACTTCAATTGAAGAATTTCTATGTCTAAGGTGTCGAAAGTACTAAATGCTACTAAACAGCTGACGACAGCAAGAACATGGGAGTTAAGGAGTTATAGGACATCGTGGCATTACTGCCTGTGGTCTATATCGATATCTATCGGTAATTAACATAGGTATGTACGTAGGAACATAGATTTACATTGAGTTATAATCCGCTAAGGACACAAGTCAAATCAGACCCTTTTTCTAAACGTTAAAACAAATATTCTCTATTGGATTTGTATGAAATACGAAAACGTGGCGTCGTGCTTTTTTGAAGTCAAATAGCGCTACAAAATCATGTAAAAATTTATATAATCAATGAAACGTGACACTATCTTGTGACGTTTCATTTTATGAACTAAAGAAATAAATATATAAGGACAAATTAATCTGATTAGCTAGCCCTATAGTAAGTTCGAGACTCAACTGTACCGAATAATTTGTTTTTGACCCAGTCATCTACCCAATTTTAAGTAAGTGTTCTCATTTTTAATATGAGTGTTTTTGCACATAGGTATATCCGAAATGTTTACACGTCAACACCTTTGACTGGAAGAAAAGGCCTACAGCCTTAAGTCTGCCATTTACAATTTTATGTAATAAAGTTTTGAAAAAAATCTTACCTACTATACTTGTTGCAGCGCCTCTAGCTGAATTCATCTGCTTGTTGACAATATCCTCAAATCCTCAACCAGTCTTGGTAACCCTGTTTCTGCCAGCTGTTTTCTTGGTTTCATTTTCTTATCTGTTCCTTTGTGCACCTCATTTTCTTTTGTCACCAAGAGGTAGACCTCATTATTTAATTTTCATGACTCTCAAAATAGGTACATTCAAGCTATTTTAGCTTTCTCTCCGTATTGTTAATCATCTGTTGGATATTTATCTATAGGTAAATGTATTTTTCATTTCAATCTTATAACACAAGTCTCAAACTTTGGGACTCGCTCAATTTGTGTGATTTGTCCGTAAGTTCATATTCATTTATTTATCTAATCATTAGATGAAAATGTACAAATACTACGTCACTATATTGCTTATATCTAAAGTCTAATGTGTTAAAACTAGACAAGTCTGACTAGAGACGTTAATGGCAAATCGTTAGATAAAGGTTAAGAGCCTGGCTGCCGAGAATGTGGAAGCTACAGGAAATCGCTAATGGATGCATTAGGCGAAAATGAACAAAAACTACTGATCGCTAGCGTCTATAAAATAATGACTAGAATTTTGTAAGCGCTCGTATTGAAGCTTGGATTGTAGTATATGTTTTCAATTAGCTATGTTTATTTGTTTTCATAAAACTCTTTTTTTTATGTATTTCAATTTCTTTGGTACCGTGTAGTAACGTAAGACTTCTGCATTTGTATTCGCAGTTTCTCATCTAGTATGAAAAATATCTTATACCTTTAAACGAGCAATTCTTGTATGTATGTATATATATATATATATTTATAAATTTCTGTGATCTCGAAAACGGCTCTAACGATTTCGCTGAAAATTTGTATATGGGGGTTTTCGGGGGTAAACAATCGATCTAGATTAGTTTTATGTTTGGGAAAACGCGTGTTTTCGAGTTTTCATGCGTTTTTCTTTTCACGCAGAATATGGTCGCTAATTTCGTCGCGCCGACCGCCTTGATTTTAGCTCAGTGGTTAAGGATGCCGACCGCTAGAAAAAGTGTTACGGGTTCGAATCCCACTCGGTGACTTACTTTTTTTTATGTTTTAGTTTATACATAATTTTTTATTTTGCATTGTTTTTAGACAAGTTTAAAAAAAATAGTTAATTTTTGAGATGTAACCGAGCAAAGCTCGGTCGCCCAGGTACTTATCTATTAAAGATACATTAGGAGGTATGAAATAGACACCTATTTCATTGAATTATAATTATAATTCAGTGCACCTTTGGAGTTAATTATCGTACCTATTACATTACAAACATTATCAGCTATTTTAACTATACGTTTCTTACCTGGAAAAAGGAGTATTATTTCTACATTATTAATAATACCTAAAACCTTTTCATTATAAGAGGTTATTCGTCTAAATTGTCCTAGAATCTTCTAAAATATTCATATTTGTTCTATTTTCCCTATGATCCTGCACGCTGTTGGCTTCGGCTTACGTCAAAAATGTCAGTAAGCTGATAAAAGAGGCCTTGGCCACTCGTAACTAGAACGCTGATCCAATTTGCCCAGGAGCTAAGCAGCTTGAACATAACGGTTCGGTCGCACTGATTGATACAGGCCGGCAATGTCAGGACAAGCTTAGAATGGGTCAAATGTTAAACTTATGAATACTATAATATAGTTACATTGTTATTATGGTTAAAACTTAAAACAAATGACCTGACTTGAAAGTTTTCGTAGAAGTAGGTACATGAATAAAGATCCTTCATAAAAATTAAAGAGATTATAAAACAGAACAGTTTGTTGTCTAACACTCATGTAAATAAGAAATAACAAAAAATCATTTGATTGATTGATGAACACAATTTGATTTATAAACAGATAAACATAGTTATAAATTCTAAACTGCGTGAACTTAAGTTTTAAAATAACAAAGAATCAATTTTTGGTAGTTTTAATAATACAAGGCAAACCTACATAACATAAAACATAACGTTTTATGTTATGTAGGTTTGCCGTGTGGTTTTCGGCAGAGTAGAATAGGGCCACTCCAAGACCTCCCGTGGATGTCGTAGAAGGCGACTCAGGGAATACAAGCCAAACAAAGCTTATATACATCAATGAGACCTCTCCAACCCATCTGGCCAGCGTGGAGAGGGTAGGCCAAGACCTCTGGCAGCTTTGGCCAAGTTTGGCTCGGGTAGTACAGAGAGGGTCGTGCTACTGCAGTGGAGACAAAAAGATCTGATGATGATGATGACGATGATGTTATGTATGTGCGAATAAACTTAATTTGTGGTACAATTACAAAAACTATTATTTCTCCGCACTTCAAAGTAGCAATATTCGAGTCATATTTTTACATCGTAACGTAATACCGTACGAGTAAGTAATACGCAAAATTGGGGCAATTAAATGAATCAAAATATTTGGCTACTTAATTTTGCGTCATACGGAATAAAGATTACAGTCGCGTGCTACAAGCATATATTTTTAATTTATTTACTCAGACCAACAACCATTGGAGAAGATTTAGTTGTAAAATAAGTATACTTATGACGTCACAACACCTGTACAAACTTTGTTTTTTCAATCTAGTGCGCAGTGCAGAAAAATGGGAAAACCATTTTTTTTTTACAAAAAGTCACATTTGTATACTTTAGGTTAGGTTTTAAAATATTTAATCATTATAAAAATAAGAGTTAAATACAAATAATATAAAAAACATTAAAAATTATGTAAATTAAGAGAAATGAAAAAGTGTTGAAATTAGTAAGGTACTAAATAACTCTTTTTAAAATCCTGGCAGCAGACCAAAAAATATACTTACTTAGGTAACTATAAATAAATATAAATTCAAGATACATGTATAAAACATATAAACAACACATCTCATGAAACATTTGACCATTTCTAGCCTCTAGAAACAGAATCTCAGTTCCAAAATTGGACACAATTTACCTCCCCTTTTACGCGTACTATTCCATCCATTCCAAGAATCATAGCTCGTTATTCCCGAGTATTCTCTATGCCCCTTTGAAGGTGCATTGTGGTGCACCATAGACCATAGTCTATGGGCACAAGCGACAGTAAATGCACTTAGAATTGATAATGTTGGCTCGGCCGCTAGCCATAAACGCATGACCCGTTTCTCATGTATGGATATCCGGCTTACTTATATGCAGTAATAATGGTTTTGTTTCGAACCTAAATAAGAGTACTGTCGCTACATTCCTTTCTATTGGTATTGTCAGTGGGGACAGTGCGCACTTACATAATGGTAACAATACTTTTTACAATGCATTTTAGTACAGTTTTTTTTTTTTCAAGTTTATCTATGGAATCATTATCATATTATAAATCAATAAGCTTATGTTGAAGACTATGCTAGTACCGATAGCGCTTTTAACACATTCCGTCTTATTATAAAACTAAGACTAAATTTGTTACTTGGTTTAAAACCATTATCCGCCCAAATCAAGTTGACATTGACCGATGAGATAGTACCACTTTATTAGATGCCAACTTGATCTGGGCGAATAATAGTTTAAATCTAGTAACAAAGTTAGTCCTCGTTTTATAATAAGACGAATTATGTTTGTTGCGATGTTTCCTTGTAGAAGTCGGTTTGTGACCACGAGAGATGTAGTAGATAACTCCTATTCGAAACGTTACACGAAACAAAAAAGGTTCGTGCTAAGCCCCGTTTATATATACATTAATACTAGTAAAGATAGTGCTAATGTTATCAATCAATCTATGTTTTTAATTTTTTTAATGGATTGGCTGGTCAGACCTCGACTTTCTTATAACCATATTCGATATCTAACGTTGTTCCTAATTAATTTTACATCGTGTTCCAACCATGTTTGAATTACTCATTAATTTATTGCGTAGGAGTTTTATGGTCCGTGAGTCTGTTAGATGTCTATAAAATGTTCTTTTGAAGCTTATTTCATATTAATTCCGTACTATAATATTGACTTTTTAACAGAATCTACATAATAAGACTACTAATGAGAAGCGCCTACTCACATAACTATTCTAGTTCTTTTTGCTCAAAGATTACTTTTGTTGAGTCGGGGAGGAGAAATTAATTCCATACTATAATTTTACATTCTTGCTTTTTAAAAATTTTGATATAAGTAACGCAGCCAAAGACGGACAATACAGACATAAAAGCACAATAAGACGGAAAATACAGACGTTAAACTTAATAACTATAAGTACCTAGGAAGAGACTACAAAAGAATACGAATCATATAAAAACATTCGTTTATCATTACGCACCGTGTGCATGCATCTTTTCATACCTAAGATGCCATACAACGTGGCAGTGCTGCCAGCCTTCTGGGCACTCTTCCGCAGGGGAAGGATTTAAGAGATATTTTTTATTTGTAATTGTATAAGTTTATAAGTAATTTATTTTTAGTATTAAAGTTTAATTTTTTAATTGTAATTATTGTTAGTTAGTTTAGTTTATTGTATTGTAATAAAGATATACATATAAAAAAATATATATAAAAAGTCTTTAATATAATGATTAATTATGAAAAGATGACGATGATTACGATAAAGACGTCAGTCGAGCTTGTTACATTAAGTTCCCAGGCAAAAAGGCAAAGAATGTGCAAGTCAACTTAAATCATTTACCTTGATCTGTTCTCCGAAAATAACAATAATATGACACGACTAGACAAAGAGTTATACAATTAAGATTAGATAACTGTTTATTACTTAATGAGCTGTGGGAATGAAATAAAACATTTAGTATAACTTGTAACAAAGCGTAACATGACAAACGCCCACGTTTGTAAATGGTGTGTTTAATCCTAGTACGACTATGCAGCATATGGTTAAACACGGTCCTTTGGTAGATAATAATAAATTTGAAGGTTACTTTTTTACTTAAACCATTGTTTAAAATCAAATACCTCTTGTCTAGGATTCTGTTTGTAAGAAAAAAATATATTCCTTTCTCAATGGCATAATACCTAACGACTTGGAAATTTTAGACGATGAAAAGTCATCTGTGATTGATTAGAATTGGGTAGATAATTATTGCAAAAAAAAAAAATTTAGTAACTTCAGTTTATAAATAAAAAGTCACGAAATATTGTTTGTGATGAAAATGACGAATCTATAAGGGTTCCATTTTTGCCATTTGGCTACGGAACCCTAAAATTTATTAAACCTCATAAATTCTTCATTTAAACAGACCACAAAAGGCACAGAAATAGAGGTCATGCGCTAAATCTCAAAGGTCTACAGAAACTTAGTCATAGATCCAACGTCATCACTTTGCTAAAGGCAGTTTTGTATAAGTATACATACATTATATATTTACTTAGGTATTTGCTCGGCGACACCTGGGTAACTGAAAACCAGTCCAATCTAGTCCATGGTTCCGCTTCACACTTTATTTACAACTTTGAACTTTGTTACTATAGTTATAAGAGCTATTCAGACATCTCTAGGATATTCTAGCTGCATCGATTGAAACTGATAGGTGCACGTGTCAGACAACTAGTTTCCTTTGAAGAAAATGCGGCGGTATCCCATATCTTTGATGTGGCATCGACGTCGGTTAATCTCACGATGTGTTAAACCGCACGTATAAATTGTATCTACACAACACTCGATTGATAATTTAAAAAATTTCATCTCAACTTGGACAGTGTTGTTTTATTTTATTTATTTAACTTTATTACAATACATGCAAATGGCGGACTTAAGGCTTGATGACTTTTCTACCAGTCAACCAACAGGTGATGCTGAGAAAGCAATCTTTTGACAACTTAACTACAGCAAACAACAAAAAAAATTGTTATATCAAATTGTTGTTTCCTTTTCTAATTACATAATTCATGGTCTTAGTCCATGTGTTTTGCCATGCTTGTCTGGAAGTAAAGAAAAAACGTGGAATGTACCAGCTGCTTCTTTTCTCGCGCGGATAGTAAAAGTCAATCGAGGTTATGAGCGATAATCTGTATTATTACCACAGACATATAAAGAGAAGCATACCAAACATTACCATACTTAATTTTTAGGGTTCCGTAGCCAAATGGCAAAAACGGAACCCTTATAGATTCGTCATGTCTGTCTGTCTGTCTGTCCGTCCGTATGTCACAGCCACTTTTTTCCGAAACTATAAGACCTATACTATTGAAACTTGGTAAGTAGATGTATTATGTGAACCGCATTAAGGTTTTGACACAAAAATAGAAAAAAAACAATAAATTTTGGGGGTTCCCCATACTTAGAACTGAAACTCAAAAAAATATTTTTCATTAAACCCATACGTGTGGGGTATCTATGGATAGGTCTTCAGAAATGATATTGAGGTTTCTAATATCATTTTATTCTAAACCGAATACTTTGCGCGAGAGACACTCCCAAAGTGGAAAAAAGTGTGTGTCCCCCCCCCCCCCCCCCCGTAACTTCTAAAATAAGAGAATGATAAAACTAAAAAAAATATATGATGTTCATTACCATGAAAACTACCAGCGAAAATTGGTTTGAACAAGATCTAGTAAGAAGTTTTTTTTTAATATGTCATAAACTGCAATTTACCTTTCATTGAATCAACTCAAATATAAAAATTAAAAAAAAAAAACTACTACGGAACCCTTCATGGGCGAGTCCGACTCGCACTTGGCCGCTTATTTACATTAAGCTTATTTTTGCCTAACAGCCAAATTAATATATTTATAAACAGTTATTGCGGGTATTTGTTTACTACTACTCTTTCACATTCATAAGTATAGTACTTTACTATTTGTTCCAAGTATTACCAGTTATTTAAAAAAAAAAACAAGAAAACTTATGTAGCTTAAGTGTAAATTCATGCCACACGGCATTCTTTGTATTACACAATAATGTTTAGTCTGCTTCCTCTTATATGTCTGTCATCATTTCAGTAGGCGATGCGGCTAGCAACCCATCATTTATATTACCTGTCCCATCTTCACGCTTACTAACGCACAGCCAATGCACTGGATTTTGCTCTGACAGCCCCGTTAGGAACAAAGATGTGATCGTGTAATCTGTATCCTAGTTACTATTAGAAATAAATACCTAAGAATCAGAAAATGTTGAGAAATAAGAAAATAAAGTATATCTGTAGGATTATTATCATATGCCTCACCTTATCCCATTATCTGGGGTCAGCGCAGTATGTCTTCTCCTTGCACAGTCCTCATTTCCTGTCATACTAACATTTACTCCCACTACCCCTAAATCTTACCTTACGCATTCTATTTACCTCTTCTTTGGTCCTTTCCCTATTTCCACTTACCTTCATATTTATAGTTCTTTTTGTTGCTTGGTGATGTACTACAATCTTACGTTAGCTATTTTGTTAAACGTAACACATTGGATGATCTAGCTGAACCATTTTCAGCTGTTTTACATAACCGAGCTGTAATGCCAAAATACTAGGATTTATCAAACAGCGAATTATGCAATCTATCTTAGACATATATATTCTGTAGGATGTTACCTTAATCCGTTTACATAAGCTTGTAAGTCATAGTAAGCCTTCAAAAATTACTACATCGTCGTGAAATACTAACAAAGAGCAACTATATAATAGTATGATCCTCATTTAGCTAGGGAATTTTAAAACCTTGTCTAATGAAGTTGTTAGCCTTTTGTTTGGTGCCATTCTAAAAAGTGACACAAAGGCTAGGCTCTAAACCGCTTTACGGTTACCTTTGTTCAAGATTTTAGACGATTTGTTGTTAAACGTAAGAGATAATTTGTTTTTCTACTAATACTTTAATTCCCTTGGGAATTATACTCTACTCGTAGTTTGAATGTGGTTACGTCATCGCTAATCGCTTTTACCAAAATAATGTTAGATGCCTTTAGGCAGCCTTAAAATTCTGACACTAGTGTTGGCCACTTACACACACGACAAACAAACAAACAAAATAATGGAAGTACTTGGAGTGGCCCTACTCTTTGCCAGAAACCACACGGCAAGACGTCTATAGCGAATATTGTAACTATGTATTAAAACAAACTTTCACATTTAAAAGATATGGTATTGAACAAACTGGCTATGTTTGGGATTTTACAAAATTAATTATGTAAAGCGTACAATATTAACCTCGTTATAGATATTTCAGTTTCGGTGTCACCAGATCATGTTTCTTGGCCTTCTTTGATTAAGAGAATTAATTTATAAATTAAGTAAATAACTACATTACATTATCACGACGTCATCTCTGACAGGGTAGACAGAGCCCAGGGCCGTTACAACTGGTGTGCATTTCGGCCAAAGACTATGCCTGGCCATACAACGTGGAAATGCTGCCAGCCTCTTAGGGACCTTGCCTGTTAAAGGTAGCGATTTGGGTACAATTTTGTGTATAAATTAATGAACAGATTTATTTTTAGTTTTAGTTATGATTTACAGCTTTTAGTGTTGAATTATTATTTTGTTTGATTTGTATGTCTGTTATTTATCAGTTTCGTTAAAAAAAATATACCTATTTAATTGAACAGTCCGAAGCAAAAAAATCCTATGCAATTTTTTTGTGCAAACAAACGCAATCGAATGAAATGTCGACCGAAAATATTTCCATACAAAAGTGTATGGAATGCCACAGGTAGTCGGCTGACTGGTTGGTCAGCTTTTTTCACCGCACCCCGAAATCGCAAGCCATCCGTTAAATTCACAATTTGCTAAGCAATAAATCATAACACTTTTGTATGAGGTATGCTAGGTACGAGTTTATAGTGAATTAAAGTGTGAAATGTTGGTTTTGGCAATGATTTCGGCGTATTATTTGGGTAACTTCGAAGAAGCAAGAAACATCTTTATAATGACTACATATTGATAACTGAATAGGTATATCGTAAAAGTCTAACTTGTTATTCCTGTGAAGTGACAAGAACGCTGGTTGCGTTTCCTTTCTACTTAAGTACATTTATTGTACCGAAACACTTTGACTCTTTAGCCGCTAAAGCTAAAGCCACCAAAAATGTGGATCAGCTTTAAGGCGATTTCTTTATAAAAGTCTCTAGATTTTAATTTATAAGAATCGTGAAATATAAACCATAACAGTTGAGGAATACAGCAAGTAACAAACTGAACGATGTTTATTCTTATCAGCTATTGTTGATAGATTCTTTATCATAGTAAGATATAAACACCTTTATAGATTATGAACACCATTGTGATCGACTTTTGCGTAATTTTAGACAGATGTTTGAGTGTGAAATGACGTCAAAAAAGTTTAAATAAAAACAAGCGACGATAAAGTGACAAACAATTTTATTTACTGTAAAAATATTTTTATTTAAATTATATTGATGAAAGAAATTTAAAATAAAACGAAACCTCACAATAAATAAATATACAAGCATAAAAAGAATTACCAGATGCAAACAAAAAACACAAAGGAAACACTTGTGGGTCTAACAAGGTACATCAATTGAAAGCAACTGTAAGCAATACAATTGTTACTAACAAATTGGCCCATGAAATAACAAGATTTATCTCAATAAGTACCAAAATCGTGACTGGTCCATTTATATCCAAGGTGGGCGAACGAGACCAAACGGACAATAATTTTGACAACACTAGTACAGGACACACTCAAGGGTAACCGCGTATTTTGCTCTTTTCTATGTACTCGTGTACAACGTGACCTAGGCATTTGATGGCTTCAATATGTAATGTAGACGGTCGTGAAATGGCATTAAGTTGGTGCAATGCATCCATGCATGTTCCTTGTTCATTTCGTTGATGCTTGTCTTTAGTGATATTGCAACGTCTACATGTTTCCTCATTAGTTCATTGTTTTGTCATCTTCTTTTGTTTTATATGGACTACTAATTATGTAGATAGAAAGAGGGATTCTTGCTATGACGAATATTTAGTGATGCTTTCTTGTTTCGATGTTTTCGATGTTTACAAAATACTTGGTACCTTATATTCTTGCTTTGGATTATAAATGAATTTCGCTGCGTAAATACTTCTAAAAGTTGCCTAACACTAGATGATGGCCATGATAAGCTAAAGCTTTCCTCAAGCTTCTCTAAATCTACCAAGTTGGAGATTTAGAACTACAGGTTCCTACATGTAGTTCTAAATCTCCTTTTAATATGCTAACCATATTTTACATACCTACTTATATATTCTTAGACACTGACAACAAAATCCCTACGGATAAACGTGTCTCAAAATGAAAATATTTTTTGTTGCATTAATATTTTTTAATGTTTTTATTATCGGTATATGTCTAATTAACTTTCCAATGTAGATCTTCCTAATCTTGTAATAATCAGTCAACTTGATCGATACTAAGAAATTCTTGAGTTAACTGATAAGCATTCCACAAATATATTTTTTCATAACCCAAAAAATGGTCGACATTATCTCGAGGTGCAAAATCTTCAACGAGCTCCAGCTGTGTTACCTTTTTTTATCAATGTCGTCACAAGTACGGCCACACAGGTTGTTAGAGAAAAAGGTATTGTGTGGCCTTATGCGGGTGAAGGCGGTGAAGCTATTACAACGGTTTTAAACGTTCAAAGTGCTGTACAACTGATAAGAGGCCAGATGTTTCCACCGATAACAGGCGCGGCTACTAGAAAACCTTGGTCGCCATTCGTAGGTGAACTGTTTTATTTGCCAGCAATTCCAAGTCACTTCGGAATGCGGTCCCCGTAGGAGCTAACTTCGCTAATTCTTCGGGCTCTCACGTAATCGGGTCTTTTTTGCCGCACAGAATAAACTGAGATGTCAAGTGAGGCGGATCTGAAGTCGGAACTAGCAGCAATTACCAGACGTAATGAAACTGTCACTTGTTTAATAACAGATCGGAGATTAAACCAATTAACAGCTAACGAAATATGACTGTCTCATAAGGAATGCTCCGTTTCGTCATGGAAAAAAAAATCAACCGTAATCTCCCACGGACAATAAACAGGTTCTGCTTTTTCTTACAAACTTTATACGATTTTACTTGGTGTTTTTAATCTTTTCAATTTAAAAGCATACCGTAATAAAAAACGGAAAAATAATCGACGTCGCCAGTTGTACGAAAGGCCGGTATAATAAGCGCAATTAATGTTTACGACCGAAAATTAGATATTGCGGAAACTGCTGCTGATTTTTTTACCTCACACCTGACCTCAGAGATTGGTCGTTGAACCTCGCTTTGGCTCCACAAAATATCACGTAGATCGAACGGCGCTAAGACACGCTCTGCTGAATACTTATGATGAAAAAACTCATTGAGATCATTCAAAGAAGAAATAACTAGAATTAAGCTAACCAGAAAATTAGCCCCAAGCATCTTCGTCCCACAAATTGCTTGTTAAATCCTCCAGAAAAACGAACTCCGTCAGATCATTTCGTAAGACAGATCACCGATGTTGAAGGAATGTTAACTTCCGGGTTTTATAAGGTTTCTTACTTATAACGTTTTTGAATGCCGTAAGAAATTCTTGCATTTATATAACGCGAGTTTTATGGCTTCTTCATAAGCCGCATGCAGGTCTTATCTGCAATGACGTGGTTTTATTTTTAGTTGCCGACCAGCTTGTGTTCGCACATACAGTGGCTAGGCTTGCCTGAACTACAAATTTTATGTTGGTCAGTAGTTCAACCTGTTTGGTTATGAATTCATATGTATCTGAATTAATCATAAGATTCTTCCAATCAGTCGATTTTAAGTTCGTTCAAAGAGGCGGGGAGTTTAGCCACTGATACTAACCGTTAATATTTTCTTCGAATAGAAAAAAAAACTGAACTTATTGTTTATGAGCATTATATTTGAAACGGACAACAGCGTCCTCTATTCTGTACAAAGACTTAATATCATTTACTAAGATCACCAACCCTTCTGCCCAGCGTGGTGATTATGGCCCTTTAGTTGTCTAGCAGTGAACCGATTTAGGCTATAAAAGGTACTCGTAGAGAAGACAAAATAATTGAATTGCATCAACATATTGATCGAAACACTCAATGAGGTTTATGTATATGTAGGTACATATACATAAAGCTCATTTAAGTCATAGTTTGAAATTCAAGTAATCAATACACCTATTGATTTCAAATTAAGGCTTACTACGCTTAGTCCGAACGTTTATCCTACAGTATTACCAATTTTGAATGGCACATTTTCCACATTTTCAGCATTATCGGTTCCAGCACAATCTTCGATTTCTCAGTTCTAATTGGCAATTTTACGACCGTAGGGTCCGTTAGCGAACGTTTTGATGTTTATTGCATGTTCGGGTATTATTAGCGAGCGTGCATGTTGTCACAGTCCATTGATTCCTTCGTTCCGGTCGGACGGTCCGACGGCGTCCTGCAGCCTCAATGCTAAGGAAACACTCGTGCCACTCATCTGCATATCGGGTATTGTTTACGGTAGTGCACTCGGTATTTAGGACAGCTACACTTGCGTCGGTTTCTACAACTCATTTCACAATTGAATTCAATACGATTCGTTACATAGCTTCTGTGACCTCAATAACAGTATCAATTAATAAAGTGTCTTCCTTATTGCTCATTTGGATTAAGAATAAAAGATTTCTGAAACTTTTTCTTAATTTTTTGAAAGTGTTACTTTAACATTTGTATTTTTGCTGTGCTTATTGAGATAATGGAATAAAAATTCTGACCCAGTTCTTTGTTAAGAAAATGTAAAGAACGTTACGTCATCTACCAGAGAAATAAAAGTAATAGATTCTACATAGGTATGTTTGTTTATAATATGTTTTAGATAGGTTACTCTTATTTTCATATGTCATTATTGACAGTCATTTAATTTAACTGTATCTTCTTTTATCTCGACATCTCTAACATCATCTTGCCGACGTGATTAAAAAGCAAGTTTTTCAACGAATGCAAATTTACATCCTCCTTATATAACCAAATGGTTATGATCATTTACCGATCGGTTTACTTTATTTCCTGTGTATACTTTAATCATAGAGTGAAGATTGCGTGCCAACATGTTCCTGATAGAAAGAGGAATATTAACAAGTGACTGTGGTAACACATTGAATCTATACGCAAAATGACTTGCAGTCATAAATAGACTTTATCCAACAAATGTCTTATTCTGGAAACTCATTTTGTTAAGGAAAGGATTTATTACAATATACCTTTCGCAAAATTACTAACAGCCACGATAAGCCTACTTAGCAAATGCTCTCGGAAATTTTAGAGTCAATAGAGTCACAGACTAATTAAATCTAAACAAATCTTTATTTGCTCTTAAGAGTCCGGCGACCCTAGACTTCTCCATACAAACGTAGTACACGTTTAATTTTGAAACCACATGTCAGATTCCGGTAAAAATTGGTAATTGTAAAGAAATTGCAATTATCTAGGGTTATATTATGAACTGGAAAGAAAATATAACGATTTAGAAGTTTCCCATACTAATGGTCAAAAATGATATAAAACACTATATTCTATTTCAAGTTAATATTTTTACTGTGGGAAACTAGTTATAAACCTAGATAATTGCAATATCTTTAAAATTACAAAATTTTGCCCAAATCGGACATGTCGTTTTGAAATAAAACGTAGACTACGTTTATATGGAAAGTTGTATTTTGGTCTAGGGTCGGGGGACCCTTAAGTTTTACATGGGGTCTTATAATTAAAATACAATCCGCCTTACTAACCCTAACTCACAAGGCTCATAATAAATTATCAGTACTTACACTATAGAAAGGATATGGCAAACTGAGTAGGTCATTTTGCGAACAGTTCTAATGAGACTAAACCATGATATGTGCCAGTGACCAATCAGCTGATATAAGTGCGTGTAGAGTTTTAGTACCTCCATTGTGGTTACTTTCGGTGTGGTGAAATGCTGTGAAGTGAATTGGACTGTATTGTTTACATGTTGAGTTGTGGCGGCGTGACCACAAGTGTATGTATTTGTACCACATTTGTACATTGTTGTTTAAATCTTGTTCTGTTTCTTTGTATTGAAGTAAAAATATAAACTTAAATAATATTTTGTACTACTTCCCTAAGTTCCTATTGATTTCTGTCTGCCGAGTGTGGGTTTTTAACATGGAATTGTATGAACTTCGTACTTACTTCCGTGGTTTTTAAAAATATGTGAAGGCAACACAGCACAGCGACGTCAGGTCTAATCGACTGTTGTCAATGGACTATCATATGGTAGGTTCTTTTGCTCCGTCTAATTGGACCTGACTTCACTGTGCTGACATCTAGTGTCCCATATTTTTGAAAATTCTCAATCGCATTAATTATATTTTTCACCAATTCTTATTAGCTTATTAGGTATAAGTATCTGTACGTAAGTACATATCTAGTTTTTCTTATCTAGTGGGCTTATTTTTCAAATAAGATCTTATCTCATCTGTAGGTAACAGATTGAACAACTTCACTGTCCCATGAGTTATATTCATATATAAACAAATCAATTGTTTTATTATTTTATTAAAATTAAGACAGTGAAGTTGTTAAAAAAGTACAACCTTCTCCTTTTTTGACGTCAACAAGAAAAATTTGAGAGATTTACGTAAAAAAAATTATTATTTTAGTATTTTTGATACATAAATAAATACTATTTAGTAATGTGTGATTGTAATATTTACTGACACTGTAACTACAAGTTGGTTGGTACCCACAGTAAACAAAGCTTTTAATCCCTGCATTTATCGAAATTATCGGTAATTTATTAGCCGACCTAATCTGCCATAGAGTTGGTAAGCCCTACTACATTGTTATCGTAGTTACGAAAAGCAGTTGTTAGGTTTTCCCATCCCGTGCCGAGCCTTTGTTGTGGTGTACACACGCTTTCCTTTGTCCAAGGGCACGATTCTCGGAACTGCACCATAGTTTTAAAGAAAAAGGTGAATTGGGATTTTCCAAATAAACTTTATTACATTTTGAAGACTTTAGTACACTTAACTAGCATTACCGAGGGCGCGATTCTTGAAACTGCACGATAGTTGTATAGAAAAATGTAAATTGGGATTTCTCAAATACATTAAGTAATTTTAAGACTTTAGTACACTTTAGTAGCATTATGGAGGGCGCGATTCTCGGAACTGCACCATAGTTTTATGGAAAAAGGTGAATTGGGATTTTTCAAATATACACATTTTTAAGTCTTTAGTACGCTTTAGTAGCATTACCGAAGGCGCGATTCTCAGATCTGCACGATAGTTTTACAGAAATAGGTGAATTGGGATTTTCCAAATATACTATTTTTTAATTCTTTAGTACACTTGAGTAGCATTACCCTTCTTCGTATGTCCCACTGTAGACTCCAATCATTGTAATTTTTTGGAGACAGATTGCTTCTATAATCTTAAGAAACGTAATGCTTTAGATTGTTGTAGTATAGTATTCTGATTGGACTAAAGACTATCCACTTTCCAATAAAGTTACCAAACCCTACTATTTAGCATTGTTTAAAAAAATCCCAGTCGTTATTTGCTGTAGTTGTATTTTACTCTTTTGCGACACAGTGTAATTATTTTACACACTTATCTCTCGCCATAATAGCAGTGGTTAAATATTACAGTCACTGTCATCCTTTGTCTACAAATTAGGCATGTTTTTGCAAGATTCTTGGGTTTTCATTTTTTATACTCATATTAATGTAAGTAGGAAAACTGGCAAAAGCTCACCTGATAGTGGTTACCGTAGCTTATATGTAATGTACGCATGCACACGCATGCTACGTAAATGCTACTTGTGCCTTGGCTACAAAATTATATGATTTAAAAGATTTTTTTTTAAATTTCCCTACATTAGAAAATATAATTTTTATATAGTATCATATATATAATAGTTATAAAATGACGCAGGTATTAATTTCGAGATACCTACTTAATACTTACCTACCCAAACATAAACATTATTGCTTAAAAATAATTTGTTCCTATCTGCAACACAAAACCAGTGAAACTCGAAGTCAATGACATTTCTAAGAATTAATTTCAAACCGTTACAGTTATTTTCAAGGGAGTATAATCAATCCAAATCCTATTACGATTAGTGATGGTTTAAACTTATTTTACACTTGTCACTTGTCAGGAGATAGTGACTATCTGTTCATTCATAACAATGAAGTTTTTGTCCCGCCATATTAGGTAACATGGTCATCGCACGGTGGCCATTGCATAACTAACTCTTATCAAAGTCCCGTGGCAAAGAAATTTAAATCTTGAATACAAGTTGTAAGTTTGAAATTAGCTTGAGCTTGGTTCAGTGAGTCAGTGCCATGGTGTGAGCTGAAGTCATAATCTAGAACTACCGTATTTACAGCTATAATATAGGGTGGACGTGAATTGTGTCGACTTTTACCGCGCTATAAACGTAGAGGAAGTGTCAAAACGTGTGATATATGTCGTGGATCGTGACTCTACTTCCTCCTTTAAATCTCCCAGCGAATATCAGACCGTTTTGCTGGTAAAGTTCAGATTTTATGTGATTTAGGGCGTAGTTAAAGGAAATTACAGTGATCTGGCTCTGGGGCTTCATGTCAAAATACTTGATACTAATAACGTTTGAAGGAATATCCACTGCCAGAATTTCCTTAAATTAAAAAAAAACTTTTTATTTTCATAAATCTAAACTTTACAAATATAGCTCTTTTCTGATAATATGCACTTACTAATCATGCAGAGAATCATTAGCTGTAAGTTTGTAACCATTTGACGTCAACAATTATGCAACAAAACAAAGTGATTTCTAAGAGATATTATAAGTATCCTATGATAATAAAGATATATTTGAATTTAATTTAATTACATACACACCAAGAAGCTATGCGTCGAATTGTTCTATCAAACACATGCATACTTGAATTGGCAGTTTTAGATAACTTGTTTTAATTTAAAATATCAAACAAAATAAACCTACTTAGTGCTAAACGGGACACAGGACTTAGTAAAGAATTTAACTAAAACAGAATCCACACTGCAGTGATAACATCTTGAATGACATACTCATACACTTGTCTTTTTACAGCTTATCTTATAGGTTTAAGAAAGATATTTCCACCAAAATGTCGAAATTTCGAGACTGCGATTTCCAACGTTTGATAAGATATTGTTAATAAAATAAATAAGGTCTATGAATGTGTTGTAGCTTAGGTACTTATTTACTTTCATTCACACTCCAAAATCACTCACACAATCCCTCCCTAAAAGAAACTAGTAAAATTTTTCGGACTAAAATTCTCGTTAGCATTACTGTTACGTCACAGCCAAGTGGTAGGGCTTTTTTAACAAAAAAATACCTACGATAAACCCACTGGCAAGACTAACTTGGGAATTAAATCTACTGGGAACTGGAACAAAGTTAGTCTGCATTTTATGATAAGACTGGATTCGTACTTATTTTATTCTTAAACCAATAATATACAATAGATGCTACCGTCAATATATTTGTATATCCTCTAACTTGGTTGAAGTTAGAGGATATACTTCAACACGTTTCATCGACTTATCGTATGAATATTTAGAATAGCAGATTTATTATATCGGGTTATTAAGAACGTGACTATATCAAGTTATGCCATAATTTTATTTTAGACATTTGGCAGTTAATAACCGTTGTTTTTTTTTTTGCAAAATTGTATAAGGACCTAACAGCTTTTTATTTTAATTTGTGATATACCCAGTTTCACTCTGACAATTAAAACGAATCTAACGAAGGTATCGTTAGATAAACTCAAACTAAAATCCGAATATGTGAAATAAATATACATACATACCTACACTTACGAAAGTACGAAACATAACCCATTTGGTGCAGTCGGATCGAAGTGAACACCATGGACTTCTTCATACTTATAAAAAATATACAATGTAGCTTGAAACCAAATGTTGCATTAGAGAATCAGTATTGCACATGAAATAACAGAACAATACACAATTCACTTCTCAATCACAAAGGTCGTATCGGAGGCCATTATCACGAGCATGAGCACAATACCTTTACATATCGTCCAATCTTTACTAATGAATTCAAGCATATCAGTAACTATCACATTATCAAAGTGGATTGCATGCGTGGTAGGTACATGGGTGATGAAATTGTGATTAAAGATCAATGGAATGAAAAAGAGCTTGCCTCAGCAGACGATAGTCCTACTAGTAGTGCTAAAGGGAATTTTAGACCCAATAGACCTAAGAAAAAAAGAATGGAGGCATCTAACTCCACCGCAAAAAAAAAGAGCAAACTCTTAAATGACAAGAAAGAGACCTACTAGTCAGTTGTGGTTGTCCTTTTGAAACAGATGCCTGCTTTAGGACCTAATGTTTGAGGTTTGAATATCAATAGTGATATCGATCCATACAATACCTTTATCGTTTTGTCCTTGAATTGTCTCAGAAAGTGTTTGGAAATCAATGCAGACATGTCACTTCTTTATCAATCATGAGTAGAGTACTACTTACAAACTTATACAATATGTATTTCAGTTTATAAATTCTATATATGCATATAGTCATCATCAATACATTTAAGAACTAGGTTCTTCTCGGTGGAGAATGTCTCCTTATTTTATATACATATATATGGATATTTGTAATTTAGTAATTCAGCTCCCATGCTGGTCTGGGAGAAATAAAAAAACTTAGAATGTACCAGCTGCTTCTCTTCCCACGCAGATCGTAAAAGCCGATCGAGGGAATGGGCAAAAATGCAAATCATGTTAACAGGCGATGCGGCTAGCAACCCATCACTGTATTGATTGCTTTTCCATCTTCTCGTCCACCATGACGCTAAAAGTGGCTTTTGGGTCTTGCGGCCCTGGGCTCTGCATAGAACCGCAAGACCCAAAATGCTCTGTCTGCCCCATTAGGGATAAAGACATGATAGTATGTATGTATGTATGTATGTAATTCAGTTTTTAGAAATTAGAACCTTGACAGTGCAAACATTACAACAAAGTGAATAAAAGTATTTATGGCTCCCGGTTTCAAAAATATCGATGCTGTGTAGTTTCTGGCAGAGTACACTGGGACCACTCCAAATCTTCCCGTAGTTGATATTGAAGGCAATTTAAAAATACAAGCTAAACAAAACTTATAAGTAAGCATCAATGAGACCTTTCCAACCCATCTGGCTAGCGTGGAGAGTGTACGTAGCCAGTGTAGGTTTAATTCCTTGGTTGCTCTGGCCATGTATGGCTCTGACAGAGAGACAGTCGTGCTCCTGTGGTGGAGATGAAAAAAAGGCCTTGTAATGATTTAATTTTAGAACCGTACCGTTTGATCTTTTATAAAGTTCAAGTGTTTCAGCGGTGTCTTTATCAATATCTCTAGGTTGCTCTGTCTATTACGAAACCATGTTAAAACTAGATCAATGCAATTCAAAAAGTTATAGTTTTGTAACATGCTAAACGTTTGAATCTGTCAAAAGCTAGAATTTAGTCTTTCCGCAAAACATAATGATTGGCTTTCTAAATCGAAACGTTTTAGTATAACACATAACAGGTGATTAATTAATTAAATTATTATATCATAATTTAAACTGATCTTAAAGATGCATATCAAATATTGTGTTTATAATGATCTCTCACGCTGGTATAGGAGAAAAGAAACAAATTGAATGCATAACTGCTTTTCGCACCGGATATTTCGTAGAAGTCCATTGGAATAAGCGATAATCTCAAGAATGTCACTAGTCGATGCAGCTAGTAACAGGTTCTAGTATTCTGACTATACGGTAGTATTCTGACTGACACTGATTCCCGTTTTCCTTCACCATCACACTAAAATTGTCCTTGGGTCTTGCTGCCTTAAGCTCTGTCTATCCCGTTAGAGATAAAAATGTGACACGATAATCAAATTAAAGAAGTAAAAGTCGAGACTGACTATATTAATATTTCTGCAGAATCTGTAAGGCACAAAGTCCACTTAGTCTACGTTTGTGATGTCAATGCTAAATAGTGAATTTCATTATCTCTGACCCTAAACACTTTTCCTTATCAACGAAAATCAACTTCGTTTCCATCTTGTTTCAGGCTTACCAGATTGTTAATTCCGGTCGCATCAACGGAAGAAACCTTGGATTCGCAGCTGACTTTGTACCAAAACTGTTACTGCCGCACTGACAAACGAGCAAACGAACCTGCACTTGTGTGATGTGCCGGGAACACCACAATAAAGTGCAACTGGATGTCACCTGAGAAGATCTCGACTAGGACCTGAATGACGCGCCACGATGAAGTTTTCCTCAGGGTCCAGCTCCAGCAGCCTTGCCAGCGACTCCTTGTCGCGCAAGTCGACTTTGTGCATCTACACCGATGTGGTGGACGCCCCGGCTCCGCAGCCGCATATCGAAAGGGTAAGTTGGATTCCACTCCTATTTTTAAACTCAGTGAAGTACGGTATACTATGGAAGCCATTGGAAGCGTTATCAAGCGCAAAGGACTTCATCAAAATTACATTTAAGTATGCGTTACTTAATAACAAGGTTCAGTTTGCCAAAGAGATATTTGACCTGGCCCTCTTAGAAAACGACTTCATTAAAATCTTTCTAAATATATATTTTCATGTTAACTTTGTTTTTTAGCTTATTATAAGAAAAATCAACGTGGCAATGCTGCCAGTCTTTTATGGCACGTTACCGAGGAGCAGTGATTTGCCAAGGCTTTTTTATTTATAAGTAATTAAGTTATTAGTTTAGTTTTGATTTTCTTGTTTGTTTTATTAATTTATACGAATAAAAGTAAATTTTCTAAAATTAAAAAAAAAGAAAAATCAGGATACCTATATTTAGAGGGCCTGGTCAGGTATCTCTGGCTGACTGTACATCTCTTTTTCCTTTAATATGATTACTGACGTTACGCGAATTGCTAGACCAAATGTTGCTGTATTACGCTGCGTCATATTGGACATTGGTCGATCGTTTAGTTACTTTTCCATAACATTATAGTTCGCTGATTAAACTTGATAAAACGAAAGCAGCCACACTGTTGCCCGCAATTACCACTAAAGCATAACCGTAGGCTCACGAGAGCAAAAAAGCGAAAGCGGACAATAAGGTAACGTAACCTTAACACCCAAACATCTGGCCAATTTGCTTTCGGTTTTTCACAAGTATAGTACATTAACTTTCAATTTCATATGATAATAATAATATCGCATTAACAAAAACAATGCAAAAAGCTGTACGTCCGGGTTGGAGAGTTCGGCTCGAGAGAAAGTAGCATGTCATCTGCCATTGGTTCCGCAAGGCTCCACTTTGGGACCACCGATATTTTGCAACACCTTGCATGTTTTTATTTTTCACCATCGATCCATGTATCGTATAAGGATATAGAGCCATAAATAAGACTTAAATCTTTTGTTCCCTTAAGTGTTTTCCATTTAACTTTACAACGCAGCACGTTCACGAATAAACAAGTCGAAAATGCTGACAACTCTCGTAGTGTTCAATAAAATTGCGCGATGTTTATTTTGATAGCGCGCGATTGCATCAGAATCAATTGCATTCAAATAAACTCATTCAATTATCGGTCATTATTTTATAATAAACTTAAACCTTGGATGCGCAAGACCTTCTGGTTTGTAAGAAGTTTGAGTTATGTTCTTGAACGACAATAAGATTTATAATAAGTCCATGATTAATGATTTGAGTGTCCTCATTGGATTGGCCAATTGTTATTGTTGTTGCGTGTTGTTGAGCCATACTCCAGAGTCATAATGAGAGCCATCCTTCGTTTCGTCATACTTGTTTTAATGGTTGGGTTCTAAGGCATCAGACGTGACGATCTCAAAGCTTGGTGCTGCCACTTTCGCGGTTCTTTCTCAATTGAATTGATGCATATCTTCGACGTGTGTTTAGGAGCTAGCTACATCACTATTAGGAAATTGTTTGACTTGATTCTGACTCAGTAGTTTGCATAGTCTATTATGTTCTAACAAGCCAAATATTTGTGTTGAGACGAGTGTTTGTTGAGAATCTTGTTGATATCATCTCATGTAAGTTTCCTTGGTTTGTAAACATCATGATAGTGAAATCGCGTATTGTTTGACGAATTGCTAAAATTTCAAAATTACCATCAGTGAGAGTTCAATATCAAAACAAAAATTCATAAAACTTAACAATAATAAACCATTTACCTATAAAAGCCAAAACGGCAGTTTCATAGGAAAACTAAAGACCAACATAAATATTATAAACAATACAACGAAACTTTAGGTCCTTCGTGTAAAAGGGCAAACCTCCATGGCAGCCGCTGTACACGAACCATTCTTTTTATCTTCATCTAAATTGTGACGATGTATGATGGTGTTGTAGCAACAAATTACAATAACGTTTTGATCTTTTTGCCTTGTCATCTCAATGATATATCTAACTGTCACACGCCCGCACTGGTCTTGTCGACATAACCACATGTTCACAATCATTATATTTACATGAATGGTTTTCATACATCATATTATATACAAATAGGGTTGCCATGCCGTAAAACATAGGAAATCCGGTCAATATTTTTCTATAAGTATGAGATTTTATGTATTCGCGAGCTATGTGCGTGTGAAGTTTCACATTTCCTATACGATTTATCGTGATTGGACATGCAATGTTAAACAAGGCAAAACATAGTTTCTTTCATACACATTTCATTAGCAGTTTACTTACTCTAACTGATTTAACGAGTGTTAAACGAAACGGAATTGAGTAGTCGGATTTAATGAACGAACATAAAAAAATGTTTCTGAAGCACAAAATCAATATAAGTACCGAACAGCAGCTCACCTTTTCCAGCGTGATGACTTTCCCGGTTGACGGGAAAGTCATCATGCTGGAAAAGGTAAGATGGTGAGTTCAAATCGATATTTATTTGGATAGATATAAATTAAGGGTTGTCGCCATGTTGTCGCTACGAACGTGACATAGCTTGACAAACTAACATACAATAAATGTATTATCAGACAGGATAAGACGATAGATAATAAGAATAAGAAGATAGCCCTAAGTTTCGAACTTCAGGTTAAACATACAAAAAGTTAAATAAGATACTTTTTTTAAACGTCAAAACAAACAATTTATATAATTTTATAAATACAGACAAATGACGTCTTAGTTTCTTGGAGTAAAATAGCGCTCTTAATATAAGTTTTATGCAATAATAAATTTAATATCACATTGAAAATGGAAAAGATTATGACAAGAGACATTATTTTGTGACATTTTATTATCTTATCAGTCACAAAATATAATTATTTTTTTGGCCCAGGAAAATACCCAAAAAAATTACTTAAAAAAAGTACTAGGAATTGTTATCAGCAGTTAATTGCTTCTACCTTGACATCAAAGATAAAGAAATCTGTGATCGCAAGAAACTGTCAGCAGTTTTAACATTAAAAACTCTGAAAATCAAGGGTAGGAGCTAAGTATTTTTATGACTACCTGACACAATATTAAGCAATAATGGACGGACAGAGCATTTCTAAGGAATGTGTTATAACTTATATTATAATGATGCTAAGCATTGTCGGCAGTGTGCTGAGATAAAAACTTATAAAATACCAAAATCTGCTTACTTATGCAAGTAAGTTTTCGAAAAGAGCTTGTAATTGTTACGATACATTGGATACCTTCATTCTCTCACCTGCTTCATTCGGAAACGGGCTGAGAAAAATACTATTAACAAAGGTGTAAAAATCGCTTTATTACTTATTATTGAATATATTTATTTAGTTTGGTTTAATTCTTCTATAACTCTCTGTGTAATTTTTTGTAGTTTCTGTACACTGCTCAAAACATTATGAGTTAGTTATTAGTGGAAACTTTACTGATATATGTTTAAGGCCATACCTGAATTTTCCGGGGTCCAGTGGCGCCCTCATTTAAAATAAATCATTTGAAAGAAAACGGAGATATCAGTTAAAATTGTGTCTTGACCAAGCTCTAGATACTTATTCAACGTATTTTTAAACTACTTTTTATAGTAACGAGAACGTGAAGCTTTTCTACGCAAATTTGCGAAAAACGGCCACTTTTGGCTAATGTGCGTAGAAAAGCTTCACGTTCTCACTTTAAGCTATAAACTATAGTTCATAAAATAGTTTAAAGGGTTATCTAGGGCTTGATCAAAGCACAATTTTAAATGATATCTCCGTTTCCTTTCAAATGATTTAATTCAAATGGGGGCAAGGCAAGGCTATTGTTTGTTTCCCAAATTAATAAAAAAAATACTTTCATCAATGTTTATAATTTTTTCCTATAAAATGTGGCAATTGCCAACCCTGTCCAGAGATGTTACAATACGTAACACAGTGGTCCAAAATTCGATTATCTCAGAACCGACGATCGCTTTCGCCGTCACTCAGCGTAGGTGTTCAATCACAAGTACCAGGTCCCATTTCATTGTTCTCCTAATGAACTTTTACCAGCCAAATATTAGATGAAAGTTAATGATTTATACTTTAGAAAACTGTTTAGTTAATCGTTAATTTATCTACACTAAATCGTTGCAGATCATTTATTTTTGAATGTTCTGCTACTGTTGCATCATCAATCAATTTCGCTTATGCTTTTAGTTCTTTTTTATCATCTGTATAAACACTTTTTTATTTTTGAATTTTGACTCGAGGGTCACGATTACTGGAGGTTAAGTGAAGATTTTGTCGAAGATAGTGTTCATTGATTTATTCAAAATATTGCTTTGCATAGATTTTTCGTTTTTATTAAATGGAAATAATTGTGTTTGTAAGGCGATGGGTAGGCATGATATCATACCTACCTCGCGTCTACCATCACATATACTGTCTCTTATCTTATCACTGATCAGTCACATACAGTATGTCATGGTGGACGCGATGATGGTGAAAAAGAAATCAAAATAGAAGAGGTCGCCAACCACATTGCCTATAACATGATTTGCATGTTTCACGTGATCTCCTTTTACGATATAAAAAGAAGCAACTGCTACAGTCGAAGCCAAATAAACCTGACCACCCTGTCTATAAAGGCCGTAAGGTCACTTTTATGTTGTTTTCTTCTAGGGGGCATCCTAGAAGAAAACTGCCGTATTAATTCTAAATTCTTAGAATGTTCACCTCAACCAAGGGGTGTACCACATGCTCATTTGGCTCTGAATCCAATTCAATGTAATGGCTTTCGTCACAGCGACCTCAGCTTCGTTCCGCTTGTTTATCGGAGTGTATATTTACGCTCCTTTTATTTCATAGTAACCTAATACGATTTCGTTTGCGGTTAGGTTAGACCTCAGCACCTCACCTCTTTGTATTCCATATTGTTTTATATCCGGCCACTCGAACAAAGAATGCTCCCAGTATTGATTTGTTTTAGATAACTTATCTTATCGAGTGCGATAATTTTGTTTGATAGTGGGGTGATATAAAAATCTTCCGTTGATTCAATTAAGCGTGTAGTTGGGTATTTGGTGTTACGTGTTTACATTTGTTTGTTGTTTTTCAAATTTGTAATAGGCCAACACTAGTCAGATTTTTTAAACTTACGCAAGTGCTATTTATTGATGCTTCTTCCATTAGATAAAACGACCGAGGTTGGACCGTATATATTATATACTAGCCGAAGCCCGCGACTTCGTTCGCGTGGACTTTATGTCTCTGGAAAATGCTCATCAGGCTGAACAACTTTTACTAACGCGGCATTTTTATATCTCTTATAGTTTTGCTGGACCATTATGGTTCTGCATCAGGCGTTCCATTTTCCAAAATCATTTATACCCTATATGTTGCCCAGGCTTAATAGCTATATAACAAAAAAAGTTTCATTCGAATCCGTCCAGTATTTCCGGAGATTAGCGTATACAAACAGACAAACAGACATACAGACAAACAGACAAACAGACAAACAGACAGACATTTTTTTTTAAATTCTTACTCTATTACTATTTCTCCATCGCCCCCATATTTTTTTTTGGAAATATATTTAATGTACAGACACACTTTTTTTACTGTTTTATTATATGTATAGATGTCGGACAAATCACACAAATCATAGTTCCTCTTCTTTTCAAAATATAATTTGATAACGGCAGCGGCAGCGGCTAATAAGAATCATAATATAAAAATATGAAATGTTTGCTAAAATTATTTTAGTTAAAATATTCTTATGTGTGTTTTTAATATTTATATTATAATTTTTATGATTTATTAATTAGAGGCTATAAATGAATCTACAATTCTCAATTTAGCTTGCTACGTTTTGATCGTTCATTACTTTAGATGTATTGATTGCTTTTCCATCTTTTCGCCCACCATGACGCTAAAAGTGGCTTTTGAGTCTTGCGGCCCTAGGCTCTGCATAGAGCCGCAAGACCCAAAATGCTCTGTCTGCCCCATTAGGGATAAAGACGTGATAGTATGTATGTATGTATGTATTACTTTAGATGCTTAGACTTAGTTATGATAAGATTTACTGTTTTAATGTTAAATACGTTTAAATTACGTAATAAAAAGTTAAGTAAAACATCGACATTTCATTGCTTCTTTCATGGTTATTATATTGCTAAGGACACCATAAAATATTTAACTCTTACGGTAAATACTCTACTTATTTACTCGTATCTTTACGTGCTACTATAAAATTTCTAATATTCTCAAGCATGCCGGGTTAATTTTCCGAAATTCTACTAGAAATATAATTGCTACCGGTATGATGCAACTGCTTTGAATTAAATTAGGTTTTAGTTCTGCAATTGCCACAAATTGACTTTTACGGAGCATAAGCAATATAATATTACTTATAATCTAATTTTATGTTAATATTTCCTAGGAAGAATATTAAAATGTTTATCACCTCTATTTACCTCCTGTTACACATAGTTACAGTCGGCCACACGAAACGTAGCACCTTATCAATTTAGCAAAAGTAAGCTTCGCTGCATACCTCACTGTGCCCACATTTCCAATATCCTCAAGCATGCGAGGCTAATTTCCCAAAGCGTCTGAAGATTCCTTCGCACCTGCTCACAAAACAGGAATGTTGGCATTCCATTGTAATCTAATGCATCCAGCTCTTTTGCCATTATTTTAATAAGCTTTTCTGCTCCGTAATAATGCCTTGCCGACATCGCGTGATCGTCCTTGCTTGGATCGTGAGCGAATGCACGATTCTTTCTAGCTTCTAGCAGCTCTTACGTCAAGACAGTAGCATAAGACACGTCGAATTTCGCAGAAAAATTCCTTAACACGGTTTTCTCTCATTGTATCACGTCTAATAGTTCCCATGGTACCGTTTTACTTGGAAGTTCTTTAATAAGATTTCGTCTTTTTGTTTCGTTACATTCTTCGATAAAGATATGGTGAAATACGAAAAAATTAACCGCGTACTAAATTTGATCCGCTAATCGTATGTTTTTGTGGTATGTCAAATTCCTTTACTTAGTTATTTGGTCAAATCTTTCTTGGGGAATGTAATCAGTGTCTAACCTTGCTGTAAGTCACTATCACATAATACTTTTTTTTTATTGTCAGATTAAAAAACAAAAGAGGAAGTGTCATACGTACGTAATGCGATTCGAAAAACTAACCTTGCTGTAAGTCACTATCACATAATACTTTTTTTTTATTGTCAGATTAAAAAACAAAAGAGGAAGTGTCATACGTACGTAATGCGATTCGAAAAAACTATTTTTTCGTTTAAATATATGTACTACTTATACAAAAATATCAAATTAGGTTCAGTGGTTTGGTTTTTAAAACAATATAACTGAAAAAATATGTCATCCAAATAAACAACTGCTGTATTTTGCTTTTTTTTTTCATAAAATACTATCAAATGTAAATGACTCTAAGTATAACATAATAAATATAAAGCCAAACAAAACTAGGTTGTTAATTACAACTAAAAATATAATGTTTCATGATTCATCGAAATGCAGAAAGATACTATAGCAGATAAGCATCTGTCATGACTAATTTAATTAATTATATGTATTGTCTGCGTTGTCATGTCTTGTTTGCTATCGAGACTTTCATCGCGCGACCCCGTCCTCACATTGTTAGGTTTAGAAGTGCATGTAGTGTTTATGTGTAGGTTCTGTGTTGTGTCTACTAGATACAATATACTATCTAGACAGATATTATCTAGATTAAATCTCTACTTTAAACCGTAAAGAAAATTAAGCGATGTTTTAAAAGCAATGCATTCTTTATATGTTACTTTTTTGATTACAGTTACTATACATTTTGTACACTTGTATTTAATCGTCATGACACGCCTCAACTGACCAATCCTTAGTGTACATCGGTGTTCTATCTAATTTATTATCCCAGGACGCGTTATAAAATAGATACCTATTTCTGATCTCTTTTATCTACAGTCAACTTTGAATTGTTGTCTAATCAAGTTACTCGATTAGATTGGGATATTATTCTGCCCGACACCCCACCAGTTGACCACAGACCTGCATTATTTCAGTGAAAAAAATCTATAAATTCCAAATTGTTGTCTATTACTGACTAAATTTGCTCATAATCATTTAAAACCCTTACTGATTTATATGAGAAAGAACATAGGTAACCGTAGTAGCACCGTAGGAACTTAACTAACATTTTATTTCCTTACCTTGTTGAACTTTCACAAATGATTAGATTGAATTCTAGATGTAAAGATGCTACCTAATTGCAATTACGTGAGTAAAAGTAGACAACCAACGTAGCATTTAATTTATTTTGACACTGGAAGGAGAGTTTATGTATACCTTTCCTGCTTGTGTTGTCTGGCCTAATTATTTATTTATCTATGTTATCTGTAATGTTTTTTTAAAACATTATTTTATGTTCACTAATTTAACTGTTATTACTTTAATCTTTAAATCATAAAATATGTAATCAACAATTTACAAACCAAATGTGAGTTGAACAGGTAGACCACAGAAAGCAAAACGAAATAGTCTGGATGCAAAACAAATTGCAGAATCAGCAAGCATTGGCCCGTATTCATCGCATCGCCGTGTTCTATTCGTTCCACTATGGTAGAAGTAGAATGATTATTAGCAAAATGTACAATTTACAAAATACCATTTTCTATTTGACATTTGATTAGAATGAATACAAAGCTAGCACAGTCGTGTTCTTATATTCGTCTTTCGACTTTTCGTAAGAACTTTACTTGAAATATATAAGTAAATTATCTTTCAGATAAAAGGTCACCGTATAATGTAAGTACACGTTCACGCAATGATTGATTTACCATTACAAGAAATTTCCGAGTCGAATCGGTAATCGGGTATGAATTTTCTGTCACAACATTTTAAGAATCGGGTTTGATAAATCATCGAGGTTCAGCAGAGTGATATAAGATCGCTATACGATAATCTTATAACTTTAAACGAGCAATTCTTGTATATTTATTTATATATTTCTGTGATCTCGAAAACGGCTCTAACGATTTCGCTGAAAATTGGTATATGGGGTTTTCGGGGGTAAACAATCGATCTAAATTAGTCTTATGTTTGGGAAAACGCGTATTTTCGATGTTTGAGATGTAACCGAGCAAAGCTCGGTCGCCTAGGTACTGTATAATAAATACTCGCAATGAAACCTTTCAATAAGTGAGATTGTGTCCGTAGTGAACTAGATGACTTGAACGTTTCGCGAATATTTTCCCATATCTGCATTATACGAATTAGACGTTTTGCGTGTGCGGCTTACCGTGTTCGTTCCATTCCACGTTACCATCACATTTGCATACATACTTAGTCCGACCCATCCGGTGTGTTGTATGTAAGGAAATGTTTTTGTATGTAGATACCTCTCATGCGTGTTGGTAACCTAGCAAGTTGTGATTGTTTGATGAAATTTTAATTTTAATGATCTCTGTGCTACTTACCTGGGGAATGTTCTTCCTTGTCGTTGTCATGGGTTTGTAGGTCATACACTGATAATGGTATAGTACAAAATATAGGTTTACTTTTGAAGTAAGTAAAGTATCCTATCTTTAGGAGATATTATTTAACCAAATTATAATATTTGCTGTGTGGTTTCCGGCAGAATAGAATAGGGCCTCTCCAATTCTTCCCGTGGATGTCGTAGAAGACGATTTAGGAAACATAAGCTAAACAAAGTTTATAAACATCAATAAGACCTCTCCAACCCGTCTGGCCAACGTGGAGAGTGTAGGCCAAAGTCCTCTGGCTGCTCTAGCCAAGTATGGCTCTGGTAGTACAGAGAGGGTTGTGCTCCTTCAGTGGAGACAAAAAGACCTGGTGCTGATTTAACCAAATAATTTTCTAAAACTAAAAACCGACTTCACCCCGAAACTACACAACCGATTTTAATAAAATTTCTATGGGACAACCTGACAAGTATGCACTTTCAAACAAAATAAAATCTAAAGCGGTGATAATATGCATACCGTTTAGGAATAATCCTAGTATACTAACTAACAACTATCATTAAAAAATCATTGATAATGAAATGCGTTACAAAGAATTTAAACGACCGCTAGTCAACTAGACACAATGAAGCGAAAAATTATACAGTCCACCAATAACTTGTAACTTATTAACCTCTTTATTAAACCAAAAGTGAAAATTCCAAGTTAACGGTGCCCACCATAAACACCGAAACAATGCTAAGAATAAATTTGTGACTAACTTTCAAATCGGAATAAAAATCTAGGTTAAATATTTATGTTGTAAAATCATATTTTTATCTGTTATATTATGGAGGTTCTAAGTTTAGCAACTTATTGCAAATAATGACCTTGCCAAAAAATTTGTTTCATAATTAAAAAACAAATATCTAAGGAATATTATAAAATCTATGACGCACGATACGATGGTGATGAAAATGATTAAGTATCTATGGAGACATTTGATTAGATATTGATGCAAAATAGTAAGTTAACAAAATTTGTTAACGTCCATTAGGTCAGCATACAAAAAAGGTACTCAGTCTATGTCATTATATTACTGCACGATAAGATTAATTCAGGAATTAACTAAATTATTAGAATTATCAATAAGGTCCATGCTAGACTGGCATTCTTCCGGAAAAAGATGGACCTAGGTGCACCAGCTCTTCTTACGAAGTATTTAGAAGCCAATAGGCGATTAGGCGAAACATGTTAAGGCCATTCCTGAAGGCTCCGTTTCCTTTCAAATGATTTATTTTAAATGGAGGCAGCACTGGACCCAGAGAAAATCAGGTAGCCCCTTAAAAAAACGACCCGGCTAGCAACCGATCCTTTTTCGTCTGGCCCGCCATGATAGCTAAAAAGTAGGATTTGGGTCTTGCAGCCTTGCGAGTAGACCCCAAATATTCTTCCAAACCTATCAGAATTCAGAACTGCCTGCCTGCCATTTAAACAAGGAAATCTGACGGAAAATTTGAAAAAACGGAATGCATCAACGAGGTTAGAGAAACTATGATAAATGAAGTTTGACAGAGATAACACGTAGAAATGCTTAGAAACCTACTATTACTATGGTCTTGTTAGTATGTCTACTGACGTCTACTGCACTATTGTTTTTGACTGTGAATGGATGTATTTCACTCTTTGGCAACGAAACATTTAAAAGATCATTTATTTCAACAGATGTATTTTTAATACAAATCTTGCTAGACTACCAGCTACTATTTTGTTAGATTCTTTGTCGAATGAATAAACATTTTAGCGTCATAGCTTCTACATTTTTTTATTAATATAAAATATATAATATAGCTTCTAAAAAAAATATTATTATTATTTTATTTTTATTAATAATAAAGAATAAAAGTACATTTAATAGCAATATCTATGAATCTGTAGCAATTTAATGAACCTAAGCTGCTTTAGCGATAAATATTACAGAGTTACCTAGAGATTTGTCAGTCCTACAAGTACTTATAGTTACAATAAACCTACATAAACACGTTAATACTAAACGTAAATTAATTCAAGCCCACACACGATACTCTGACTGGTTTACTTCTCAGGTTAGGGGATTATGTTCGTACGCTGTAAATATTCGCATTTATTTTATTTTTAGTAACATTTCATCTTTTTTCAAGTCTGAGCTTGGTAACATTTTTGTTTTTTTCTGAAATTGGCAACCGGCTAAGTGCGAGTCAAATACGCGCGTGAAGAGTTCCGCAAAATTATCTAAGTATCAAAAATCACGTTTGTTGTATGGGAGCCCCCCTTAAATATTTATTTTATACTGTTTTTATTATTTGTTGTTATAGTGGCAACAGAAATACATCTGTGAAAATTTAATCTATCTAGCTATCACGGTTCATGAAGTATAACCTGGTGACAGACGGACAAACAGACATACAGACAGACGGATAGACAGCGTCCCGAAGTCTTAGTAATAGAGTCCCGTTATTACGGAACCTTAAAAAAATCACTCCGCTAACCAAGCGGAGAGCCTCTCCCTTCATTAAAAACTTTGTAGATAGCCTTTTTTTGTAAAATGGCCTTCTGGTCCATACTTGCATCTTGGCCTCAATTTGTATTATTGCCCGCCATGAATCGGAGCATCACGCTATTTGCAGCTAATTACTTCCATAATTAAGTTTTTCTAGCCATATCATTATTAAGGGGACGCACCGTGAAAATGGCCATTATCTATTTCTTATTTCTCAGCGAATATCAGAAATTTAAAACTGATACTTGCTAATAGCATACTAGAACGCTTTTCTAGCATAATTGTGGTTGTGGATACACGATTAGCTAATTTTTATAACACAAACTTGCTCATCAAAAACACCTCTACCAAAACATATACGGTCTAATTTCTCACAAACGAGAGGGACTTCAGCTTTGAAACTTTTAATGCAGATTAGTAATTATGTAATCTTCAAAATTGTGGTACAAATTTTTTTTTGATGCTTTAGTTTTAATTTTAGAGCCATTTTTCTATAATTTATCAGTTTTGCGTGGCATTCGATTTCAGTCATATAAGCCCTTTTGCCTTCCTGAAAAATATTGTACTTGCCGTCTCTCTTTTTCGTGAGTATATTTAAATAAACTGTTCTTGTTGCACAGATTTTTGACAGTTATACATCAAATTGTCAGATGGCCGATGGGCCTCACGAAGCAAGGACGCGTCGCTCTTCACAAAAAAAATGACATTTGATTTCGTAAAATTATTGTCACAGTGTAGAATAATATCACGAATATATATGGGTCGAACAGTCTGTAAACAAACGTGCGAGTAACTTTCATACACTGTGTCACTTGTCATAATGTCAAAGGAAGTGTCAAAGCATAGCGTGACATAGATTGATTACCTGACAGACATGGTCGGCTTAGATTTTTTTTTCATACAAGTAATGTACATACAATATCGATTAATAATATTTTATTTTTATTTAATTACCAGTTTTGTGGCAATAAATGATAAACTTGTCTATAAATAATACTCTTCGGATTTATCTAACCCATCGTGTAGGGTATCGTTAAATAGGTCTTTCAAAATATTTTGAGCTTGTGAACAACATTTTTTGATTTAGGGATCCGTTACTGATATATTTGGTTTTATTAAAAGTTAAAAGAACACTATCAATCCTAATTAGGGTACACGAATTAAAATTAGTTTTTAGACTTTCTTATCGATATGGATAGTTGTATCGATATTGTGAAGGTTTTTCGAGATCAATTATCGATAGTCAAATTAAAGATAGAGTTATACTATATAACACTTGTAGAAATATTGATTGAGGAAATGTATAGATTTCAACTGTCTGTCTATCACAGTTCTCGAGAAAAAGCCTGGTAACGCAGATAGACAGTGAAATCTTAGTAATAGGGTATCGATTTTACCATTTGGGTACGGTACCCTAAAATGATTAAAGATCTAGTTTTAATTTCAAAGAGTGAGTAAAAATAAAGGACTGAATTACCCTTTCTTGGCACTTGTTTTAAATTTTGCCCATCGTTTACTGTAGCATAACAGCCAAATAAACGTGTATTAAGCGACCAATCTGAATATATAATATTGCTATCCTAGCGTTTACAGTACATAGACGCTCCGCAAATTCGACGTCAGTTTAGAATAAATGTAGAGCCCACAGTAGTGACAATATACAACGTGGAAGGGGCATACCCGTAATAAATCGAACCACGGGCTACACTAAACCACTTATTATAGTATTATGACAGTCATCAACTTAAAAAAAAAATCGGCACTTCCATATAAAAGTGTGCAGCCGCCCGGCCGATTTGTATGGAAATGTCGAATTTATTTTTGTTTTTTGAATGTTATTTTAATATCATTATAATACAGTGATCTTCCATGTTGTATATTAATTGTTTTTTCAACATACTTGCTCGTAAAGTGGATCTCATTGAATTTCAGCGGCTTTAGACATATATAAAGTAGGTCATAAAACACGCTTGCGTTATAAACGCATATAAAGTATAAAGTTATATTATGCAACAGCAATATTTTAATTTATTTACTCAAATTCCGAACACGCCCACTGCCTTGTGGCACCAGCTGGCAATGGTTGGCCAGCCGCGCTGATTTTAATAAGTATTACGGTGGGAAAGCAGCCGTGTGCTTCACAGTTTTATGGTTGAGTTTATTTAACCGTTCCTTTACCGCTAATACCAGACACAATAGTAAGACAATGAACGTGGACATTTATAAATATCGTGCGGGTCTTTACAGGTTAAAACAAAAATCAGTTTAGATATACGTGTGTTGAAAAACGTGCGATATACGTGCGTATATTGATTAAACACTCTCGGCTCTATCACGCCCTTGCTTTCGGCTCGGGCACGAAAATTCCGCCTCCTGTGTTCTCCACATATACGGTAATATACACAACTATTTTTCAATTTAAAAAATATTGCTTATATTAATATAAAGAATTGAATAATCCAGCTCTTTTTTATATAGTTACGTATTTCCCCTTACTTATTTTGTACAACATGCTGACTTTTTATTGGTGTTCGAAAAAAAAATCGTATTGTGAATAAATTCCTCGCTCCATATACGTAATCCATATCAATACGATAAACAAATCGAGACCACGTAGTTATGTCCGAACAAAACTACCGCATGACCTCGATGAACTCCGGCCGGCCGGACGGAGGCGGTGCCTGGCGGTAGTACTAATTGATCTCACGATTTTACTTTGTTTTTGAATTTTTATTTTGACTAGCTAATTAAATTTTACTAACGATCCTTATAAAGTGGCCCTTGGTCCAAAAAATAATAAGAAATTACCGTGTATATTTAAAAATTTAAATAAATTATTTCTGTTTTAAACCGGTAGACAATGCGTTAGCATTAAGTCCACCTTTTGTCATTTAAGATTTAATAAATAAATAAATTTTCCCATTGCGATCTTTTTCTGCACTGGTCGTTGGCTCAAACTAATAAATATTGATCTTTCATTATGAATTTCGAACATTCTAGACTTCCCTCCAGTATGTTAGTCATTGCTCAGATTTCTTATTGAAAGTCAATACCTCTGGTTCATTGATCTAGTAGGCTTGATAAGTCTCAGTTTCAAAAATATAACGTAACTATTAGATTACGTGACATGACCTTTTTCAATTCTTTACAAAAAAATAACATATTACAAAAAAAGTAAACATACTAGAGATACTTTTCATTAAGTCATGTTTTTCATACTGTAACCTCTATATATTTTTAACTCTATTTGCATTGCGTTTAGACATTACTACAAACCTAGCGGAAAAGAACGAACAACTTTTGAATCAATTTTGACAGATTTTGAAAAATAAAAACGTAGAGACAAGCCTTAACGGACGTGCTTATGGCTACACCTTCAACATTTTTTCATGTTAACTTACATTATATTTAGTAATTACGGAGTGCTTTGTAAAGGTCACTATCCACGCTCATGACTGGCAGGCAAGCCACGTGTTGGCTGCAGATACAGATCAATTTAAAATCTTGTTCGTGTAAGAAGGCAGGTAATTTAAAAAAACCCGAGTATATTAACACAGAGGAAAATATGCAATTACCAATAAGAAAAATAAAAAATACAATAGGATGATCTACAATTGAAACACGCTTTCGATATTTGATGTTTAATTGTTTTTTTAAAATTCAATTGGAATGTCCAAATTTTGAACTCTTATTATGATATATATGGTCTAATAGTGATGAATATTAACATTTAAAAGGAAGAGAGAACACTGGCATAAATCGCTATTTCCCAAGTCAAATTAGATACCTACTTTTTCTAAACGTCAAAACAAACATTTCCTATGGGATTTGTAAGAAATACAGGCAGATGAAGTCATAGTATCTTGAAGTCGAATAGCGCTCTATTTTCTGCAATAACAAATCTAAAATCACATTGAAAATGGATATGATCATGACAAGTGACATTATTTTGTGACGGTTTATTTTCTTAATAGTGCCAAATCATTTATTTTTGACCCAGGAAAGTAGCCAATTCTATAGATACCTGTTATGTTACTCACTCATATTAGATTTTATACCTAATTACTTTCGAAAAAAAGTAAAGTCACAAATGACACTTTTATAGAAAAAAGTTTATAGTTTACATACATACATACATACTATCACGTCTTTATCTCTAATGGGGCAGACAGAGCATTTTGGGTCTTGCGGCTCTATGCAGAGCCCAGGGCCGCAAGACCCAAAAGCCACTTTTAGCGTCATGGTGGGCGAGAAGATGGAAAAGCAATCAATACAGTGAGTTTATATATATATATATATACAAGAATATAGTTTCTTCCAAAGAAAATAAAATCACATACCACATCGTCTTTTCAAACTGACCTACATCTCCTTCCGGCTTCTTCTGAAATAAACCTTTGAAATATTAGTCAATGCAATGAAGCAAAGCTCACTGACATGATTTGTCGGTTCTTAAGGCCATACCCAAATTTTCCGGGGTCCAGTGGCGCCGCCATTTAAAATAAATCATTTAAAAGGAAACGGAGATATCATTTAAAATTGTGTCTTGGTCAAGTTCTAGATACCCATTCAAAGTATTTTTTAAACTACTTTTTGTAGTTTTAAGTGAGAACGTGAAGCTTTTCTACGCACATTTGCGAAAAACGGCCACTTTTAGCTAATGTGCGTAGAAAAGCTTCACGTTCGCACTTAAAATTATAAACAGTAGTTCATAAAATAGTTTTAAGGGTTATCTAGGGCTTGACCAAGACACAATTTTGAATGATATCTCCGTTTCCTTTTAAATGATTTATTTCAAATGGCGGCGCCACTGGACCCCGGAAAATTTGGGTATGGCCTTAATTAACGACACACATACATATTACAAAGACACGGCGCCACTATGAATACGCTCTTGAATCCGTTTATTTTACCACTGACAACTAAAAATCTGCGATCTAAAATCGACTCTATGTGATAACTTTTAAAGCTTACATTCATTTCACAATGGAGAAAATGTGTAATAGGAAATATCAGCTCTATGTCATTGCGTTAAAGTAGGTTTTAAGTTAATCTCTCAGATGTAAAACGTTGATCGATGTGCTGCAAATGGAAAGTCGAACTAACTCATTCTTGACAACACCCTGACTTACCATACTAAATACCAATTTATTTACATGAGAAACGACACTTAACTTTCTGGGTATCAAGACTAGCTTTTACTGCCTTTGTATTTTACCTCGGTTACCTAGATGAAGATTTTAGAAGACAAGGGAAAAGCCCAATACCTTCCAATTTATGTACTTATACTGTACAAAGTATTACAAACAAAAACATTCCATACATAAAGCTGTCATAAGAAACTGATGAGAGTAGGTGAAGCGAAAGAGGTCTGTCAGGGTCGTAGCAAGTGGAGTTACATAGTTTATCTGCCTACCTCTATGGGAAAAAGTCTTGATAATATGTATGTATGTAGGTATTGTAGGTATACATGTATGTATGTATAAAGTTGTCCGTGTCCTTTAACCAAATGTGGAAGGTTTAAAAAGTTATTCAAATCACTGCAGGCATGCATGCCCTTCAAGGATTATTTCTACTTACTTGTATCACTCCGTGAATGAACAGATGTAGAACATATTTTAAAAAAATAACTATATGTAGGTTAAGTAGATATAATATGTCAGGCTTATCTTAAACTAGCCAGTTAGCTGAATCTAAAAAGGAAATCATCTTATGAGTCTTACCCTAGACCAAACTACAGTTTTCCATACAAACGTAGTCTACGTTTTATTTCAAAACGACATGCCCGATTTTGGCAAAATTTTGTAATTTCAAAGATGCACATATCTAGGCAAATAACTGGTTTTCACAGTCAAGATATGAACTTGAAATAGAATATAGTGTATTTTATCTATTTTGACCATCAGTATGGAAAACTTCTACACCCTTATATTTTCTTTGCAGTTAAAAATTTTACTGTCAGAAACCAATTATAACCCTAGATTACAAATTTTTAAGAAATCTTTCATTAACATGTGGTTTGAAAATAAAACGTAAACTACGTTTGTATGAAAACGTCTAAGGTAAGGGGATTCTTAAGATTGAATATGTAACTTCACCGCGGTAATATTTCCAAAACTCTTCAGTATTCCTGATAACATTGTCTTCTACGTTACCTACCTCACATATCGGCCCCTTTATATCTCGTACGCTTGATACGAGTGCCTATCGAAACACGTTTCTGATAGAAACCGCGATTTTGCAAGCTACAGTACAGTGGGCGCTACCGTAAACGTTTGCGCAAAACTGTGGCAAGACCTTTAAATATTCTGCTGCTTGAAGGAAATACAGACTAGGATACGGCCTGGCTAATAGGTCAAACGAACACGATAAAAAAACCTCTAATTAGCTCAGAATTAATATGAGTATTACATAGAACGTATACAGAAGTATGGCTCTGGTAGTACAGAGAGGGTCGTGCTCCTACAGTGGACGCAAAAAGACCTGATGATGAGAACGGAATCTCCTAAGGTCCCGCGCAATATGCGTCCCAGTCCCCCGGGCACGCACCTCTTTTTTTTCTTTTCTTGATTATGGCGGTCAAACTTCGTTGAAGCTTATTTTGCCAGTGTCTAGTAATATCTCTTCTTTATTCCTAATCCTATAAACCCTTAGCCCTTAACTATACAATCAAAGGTTGGTATAGGTCCTTTGATTGCTTCACGGGAGCTTCTGGCGACAAATCTATACGAGTCCACTGGTTTTCATAGCCGATTGAGTGGCGGACGGCGCCCAAAGACACCCACCGCAGTCCGCAAATAAATATCACTACAACCGCACTATGAATGTCCACTTTAAACATTTCACATATTGTCCATGAGAATGAGCATTTATAACACCAAACTACACCAATTTCATATTATAAAGTCCACTAGAATCAATTTGCAAAACAATTTAAAGCAAACTCCAACTGACCCCTTGACTTCCCGCCAAAAAACCACGCACCTCTTCCCCGTTCCCCGTAAATATAGGTAAAACAAAACACATTCTGTAGAAAAGGCATGTAGGACCTTTTCTGTAATTCCATTGATAATTTTGTAACTGGCAACAAATAAAAAAATGTGAGAAAAAGAAAACTCTCGCACGGAATGCAGGCGACGACAGGGACAAGTTCCACATTCAACATTAGTCTTATCTAATTAGTTGCCGCGGTTAACAGCTTGCAAGCGTGCTAGATATTTTATTTCTAATTTCTTTAGGAAACCAGTGTTCTGGCGCCGTTGGCTTAGGAATGTTAATTAAAACAACCCGTCTCGGCAAAAAAGAAAAGGTCAACCCGGCACGCGTGGCAGCCCAACCGTGGGAATTGTAAATCATCGGAGGGTTAACTTTTTACTTGGGGGTTAGAAAAAAATCGATTGTTGCCACGCGACGAATGAACGTTAGCAGTTGTTTACCAAGAAACGCGAAGGAAGGAATTAGAGTTTACTTTCTTGTTTCTTGTGACTTCAGCATTTCGGTTTTAATTTTTTATTTTTAACCGACTTCCAAAAGGAGTATTATCAATGCGTCGCGATTTTTTTTATGTATCATCAGAGGAAGTCCACTGCTGGACATAGGCCTCCCCCAAGGATTTCCAAAACGACCGATCGAAAGCGGCCTGCATGTATCTTCACCGATTTTTCGAAGGGGCCTGGACCGATATTAAAAATGCTTTTTTTGTTTGAAAGGGTATACTTATCAGGTGGTCTCATAGAAGTTTTATCAAAATCGGTGGTGCAGTTAGGGGTTGAACTGGTTTTTAGTTTTTAAAAATTATAAAACGGTGATATTGTTTATACCAAAACAACGATAGCTATAAACCTTTTCATCATCATCAGGTCTTTTTAGTCTCCACTGTAGGAGAACGACCTTCGCTGTACTACAAAAGCCATATTAGGCCAGAGCAGCCAGAAAATGATAAACAATGGCCAGTATAAAAAAATTACTTTAATTGAACCCGTAAAAAGGGAAAACTTGTGAAATCAGTTAAACTTCATCTTGAAGTTAGCTTATTTAAACGTTTCATTCATGGTCTGACATAAATTGATTGACACAAAAAGACAACGCGTCGCTAATTTTAGAAAACTATTTAGCAATTAATGGCGGATTTATTTTAAGAGACGCTTAACTTTTGGCGCGCTTTAACGGTACTTGTATTTGACAGGGACCTGAACCGCTTACCTTTTAAGGGGTTTTCGTTCGGGTTTTTGATCGACTGGTTTTCGTAAACCCTAATGATTTGGTAACCATATCATTTGCTTACCCTGACAAAAGGCTTACTAATACGATACAGTTAATTCAACTAAGCACTAACTAATATCGCAAAACCCTATGATAGGCTTACCCTATCAATATTATATAAACGGCCTCAAGCAATTTAATCGGTCCCTGGTTTTTGAGTGCAGGTAGGTGGCCTGCTTATTTATTGTATCTATTGTAGGTATTATTAACCCTTTGACACAACAAGAGTAAAAGTTCCAGACGCAATAGTCAAACAATCAATGTGTATCAAAAATTATACACATGGCACTGAACGTGTTAAAAAATTAAAAAGGTATTATATATCTTTAAAGTTACTAAGCTAAGAATTAAAAAACTAAGATAAGATAACCCCTGGCATCATATATCTATAATTCTATTAGATTAATAAGTAGGTATGTCTGCTGTGAAATAAAATCTAGGTCTACAGCAGCTGTCAAAAATCCTATCCCTCTAATTTATTAATGCGAAAGCGAATTTGTATATTTGTTTGTTTGTTTGTTTGTTACCTCTTCACGCTTAAACTACTGAACCGATTTGAATGAAATTTGGTATGGATATAGTTTGAGACTCGGGGAAGGACATAGGGTAATCTTTATCCCGAAATTCCTACGCGGAGCGAAGCCCGCGGGTACAGCTAGTTTAGAATATAAGATAGCTGTACCTATTAGCAGTAGCTATAAAATAAAATAAAGTAACGTTAAAGTCACCACTGCTGGATTATTAAAGTTCTAAATGCTTAGATAACAATAGCTTAATGTCTTCCATCAAATCGGAACGTCAAAAATATTACCTAACATTGCACAATAAGTTAAAGACCACAATAAAAGTAACTCTAACTGAACATTTGTACGATTGAATAACAAGGGTTACGCCATGACGCAAAAGTGGATCCATTTTATACAACTGAGCTATATGGCAATTGCTCAGAGGTGCTATTTTTCAAACACGGAGTCACTACATGATACGGTTTTTAGTATGGAAAAACCATTCGTTTAGATGACTCCGCGTTTCAAAAATGGCACTTCTGATTTGAATCGCGGTTTTATTGATATCCCGCTGAGAAAATGTCACTAATCTCTATAGACGAGCACAACTGAAAGGAGTCTTTATTCTATGGATTATACAACATTGCTCGGACGTCATAATGCAGAACAGTGCCTAACGTTTTTGTTTGGTCCAGTTTCCTATTAGGTGCATCGTTTTGGGAGTAATGTTGCAAGAAAATGCTACCAGTAAATTTTTTAAACCTTGGTTTATGTTTATAGCAGTAAACCTGTCCAGCAGCTGAAATGATGATTTTCGTGCAGAAAAGTTAGTGGAAAAATACAACAATATTTTCTGAGATGCAAGAGAGATTTATTTATTTAAAATTTAAATTATTGATTTATTTAAACCAAAATAATTTAAAGAACACTTATTAGTTCAATGCTAAGAGCTATCAATAGCAAAATATGCGTTAATAAGGTTAATAGATATAAATGTCACTAAATTGAGAATGGTGTAATTGAATAGAAATCAACAAATATTTAAATTACAATGCAAAACAAATTAAGTAGACGGTTCTATTTAGTAGTAATTGATTAAAAAGATGCTTGAAAACATCCTTGAAAAATGAAATTAATGACCTTTCAGAACGAAAGTCGATACTATCGAGCTATCATTTCGGAGTTGTCATCATTAATATCGGATATGAATTCGGGGCGATATCATTAAGTTATAATAGCACTTTCCTTGCTACTTCGCGGTGATTCATCATTAAATTACATTTTTTTTGTCGTAATTCGCTCGGGTTTCGTGAGAAAGTGGTCGGTTTCCGAGATCTGGGCCAGTTAACTATTGGTTCGCTGGTATTTATGATTTAAATACTTTTGCTTTCATGCTCGCGTATGCGCTTTCAAAACACTGGCATTTTATAGGAATTTACTTTTACCTTGGCTGAAATTTTTGAAATCACGAAATTGTCATGAATTAACAGGTAAGTAGGTACATAGTAATTTTGTTTTTATTTATTTTTTGTATATTTAAATCAAATGTTATTATTGTACTGGTTTTAAATACTTATTCAATTGTAAGTTATAAAAAAAAGTAAAACTATTATATTTTAAGAGCAAAAATCTTGCGCCCAACGTGGGGCTCGAACCCACGACCCTGAGATTAAGAGTCTCATGCTCTACCGACTGAGCTAGCCGTGCTTGTAAATATCAGATGAAATTATAAATTAGGTCGCACTTCCTGCTTTTCTGAATTCTAAATTAGTTTATTTTTGACTCTGAAACGTAGAAAATTATTTCTAAGTACCTACCTTCTGCTACGAGGATACCTAAAAATAAAATACGCGAAAAAAGCAAATATTATTGTTGAAAGACGAAGTCAAAAAATCTAGATAGGTATATTGTGATCACCATAAGTACATATCAGTTTCAATTTTAGATAAGCCTAATAAATTCACCTAGCAACCTCTGTCAATGGCGGGTAAATCAATAAAACAAGCAAGGTGCAGGAATGCAGTGAGTGCCGAAGCACGCGGCATCTACCTTTCTGGAGAACCGGTCAGTGAGTCGCGAAAGCAGCGTCAAGGTTGCATGCTTTCTTTATTATCTGTAGGAAAGCGTTCGAAATTCGAGAGAAGACAGACCTTAGTAGGATAAGAACTCCTTTCGTTACCCGAACTCTGTAGATTACGAACTTATTCCGATCAGAGATATGGGACTTAAAGATTATTTTTTTTTAATTTATTATTTTTGTCAACCAGTATTTTGGTTTTTTATTTTGCACTAGGTTTGCCCACTGCTAGTTAAATTAATGTCCTTTAGATCTTATGTTATACCCCGTTAAAAATTCCTAAAATTTTCAAGTAAAGAAATTCAGAATTTTTCGGCTGCACATCACTAAAGAAGACACGTCCGTCCATTCGCACAAAGAAATAGTACCTACTACTTTGAACTTTTTCGTGACTAAGCATCCATTATTTCCCCTAGGGACCTAAATATATGATGATCATAAGTCGTCATGTGTGCTGTGTTGTCCTTTTTGTCGTTGACATCACCGTCACGATTCACTATCACGATTTCAATGTTTGACATGTTTTATTCATACGTCCATATTTACATTTCGTACTGTACCTACGGAAACTACTGAACAATGACATCGATACAGACTAACGGGTAAATAATGTGACGTAGGACCTTAAGGGCATGTTTACTTTATACATACGAACAACTTTCACTAAAGCACCAACCTGGAATATTTTTTTTTGCATTCTATGCTCTCCTAGGAAAAGTTAATATTCGATACAGTAGAATATACAGTACCGCTTTTCTTAGTAGGTAAACTCCACCTCTCAAATTGACCCCGGCAGTCTAAGACTGGTTAAGAAACTTTAAATACTTATGAAATCTTGCTATTTATTACTAATCATCTTTACCACATTATATCAGCCCACTTTAGTCCGGTAAATAGACCTTTCCTAAAAAGAGGGAGAATTTTCCCATTGTATAAAACGCTGAACACCTAAATCCTAAAATGACATAAAGTCGTTGTTGCACAAAGGACGTAGGTATCTACTTACATCCCTCGCTTACGACATCCCTGTAAGATAAAAAAGTTGTTCATAAAATTACCTTTTAAAAGCTTATGCATGTGCAATGTACTACGTAATTAACATATTGAAGTGTTGGTATTTACATCGTGTTATCTTAAAATCTAGGCTATCGGAACTACACGGACATGCGAAAGTATCAGGAAAGTTATCGACACGGTGTCGACTTCCCGCCAACATTGGCTAGCTGTCATATTTGACAACAGCGATGACAAACACTTTCGAGACGAGTCTGGTGAGTGTTGACAGTGAAACAAGTTGGCTTTCGGGACCAACGCACACTTGCGATTTATTGCACTTATAAAGTAAGAAACTGAATTGAGTCACGGATTAAACAAGTGTAGGTATTACTGTTTATAGTTAAGTAAACAAAATATTTACATTGTTTTACATAAAAACGTTTACACATCAGAAAGACTCCAATTTGGTGTCAATTTTTGCTGCTAAATATGTATACTTACACACGTAAAGGAATATTCGTTTTTGGTTATATCTAAGACGATAAAATTTCGACATCCCTGCGATCTGCCGATCGAATTTAGTATGAAGATCCATATTTTTGCATTAATACGTATCTTGTCTTCTCTTTTTAGGGAAACTTGATCAGTATTTAGTACCTAGTAACTACCTTCTTTGCTGTAAAAATTGCACATAAATATCCTGTTTAAACGCTTGTAGGTTAAAACTTTTTCTATATCCTAAATCACGGAAATCATCGCTTTCTTGATATAACTTGTTAATTTTTCACCATCAGATATGCTTTCATGCAACGATCTCCTTATACATTATCATGTACTAACTGTAACTAATAATGACAAGACGATCTAGCCGGTCTGGAATCTAGCTTTCTTACGGAGTCATGCTTAATCTTGTATCTTGATCCTGTTATAACTCGAAACGGATATCGAACACTTATTTAATTGATCATTCGTGTAATACTTATTATGTGACTGACAGTTGACTTTATTATAGGTACATTATGTAGCGACTTTCTTTTTTATTGGTTTTTAAATTCCGGTGTCATCTTAATTTGATCAGGATTAAGTGAGCGTAGGTTTACGATTTTAAGTACCCAACCTTTTTTTTAAAGCGTGAGCGTGTCCTATCATGAAATCGGTTAATGATTTCATGTTTGTGTTCAATTTGATACTGTACGAACGCTACGATGCCACAGACAGACAGACCCCGAAACAACCTCTTTTTGTCCGGGGTAAAAAAACACATAGACTCGTCATCTGTCACTGTTACAATGATTTCTATAATTTATCAATCGAAAGTGTGCGCTCGATCAACAAAACGACCGTGACCACACACTGATGACTCAACGTGCTAACGACACCTTGCTGTGATCTTGTGATGGAAACACGGCAGTATGCGACCGTCCTTAACCGAGGCCGACCGATTCGGAGTCGGTTCGAATGTCCGCCTGTCCGAGTAATCGATTAATTGCCGATTGTGTAGTTAAGTGATGTGAGTCGGTTTAAATTTAGAAGGATGACGTACACGACGAGCTTGACGAACGAACAGCGAAGACTTGACTATTCGAAATTTAAAAAGGTGCGATTTTTGTTATTCTGAATGTCCATCATTATCATCATAGTCCATCCCTTATACCCTCTAACTTAAAGGTCCATCCCAAGGCCTCATCGAATATTTTTGCATAGAAGCTCAATCAACTCATGTTACTTATATTCTAAAACTTAAATTCGTATAAAGTTAACCTTTAGAATACCTCACGAACATGAACGAAACCATAAATAAACAGCAACAAAATGTGATGCAAAGCTACAGACAAAACTAATAGACTTTATCACGTATTAATGGCTCCATCTTATTGACTAATGAGATCTGATGCCGATGATACTAAATTTGCAATCAATTAAATGTAATTGCACCAATTAATAACTAATGCAATAATGTTTAACATGTTGCAACCTGCTGCGAACAGAAACTTAATACACGGTACCTTTAATAAGTCTTATACGGACTTCTTATTTATTGCAACAAATACAGTTCATTTGTTGTAAGCTTAGGTTCACATTTATTCATATTGCAAAAAATTAAAATTTATTACTAACTTTTTGCCGTGTGGTTTCCGGCTGAGTAAAATAGGACCTCTCCAAGTCGTTCCGTGGATGTCGTAGAAGGCGAATTAGGAACCAGCTAAACAATGTTTTTAAACATCAGTGAGACCTCTCCAACCCGCCTGGGCAGCGTGGGGAGTGTAGGCCAAATACTCCAGCTGCTCTGTCCAAGTATGGCTCTAGTGGTACAGAAAGGGTCGTGCTCCTGCAATGGAGACTAAAACACCTGATGATGATAATGATAATTTACAAACATATTTTTTGAATTATAACCCCGAGTATATAAACGACCGACGCGACACTCGTGGCTTTTGGATCTTACGACCTTATGCTTTGTCTAACCTATCTGTAATACCTAAATACATTGGCCAGTATTAATTTCACTCAATAATTAAGTATCAATATCAATACGAAAACTTCATGATTCCGCATTGAAAAATATTGAAAATATTTTCAAACATATTGTGATAAGCGAAATCATAAAGATTGTTGTTAAGATTAATAAGATACCTAGCTTTATTAGACTATTATATGTTTCATAAAAAATTGGCTTCATTGTAGCCATAAAAATGTTATTCAGGATCCTAGTTATAAAAACGTTCAACCAATTCAACCATGTAATTAACAAACATTTGGTGTAAAGAGCATATAATCACTAGGTACGTTTGAATTTGATGATTTCATTCATATAGATACAATACAGTCTTGTTAACCACGCAAACAGAAATTAACAAATCCGCCTCAATGGCTCCTTCATTCCTATTTCCCCCCAAAATGAGCTGATTACGTATCATTACGATTTTGTACGCAAACGGTTTTCCCACGAAAACGACACACTTTCGCTATCATTGTTTCCCTAAAGCCTAAATGAATGTACTCACGTCATTTGTAAAAGTCCAACCGCATTCTTAGCTTTCCTTTAATTTGTGGGAACATGAGGTTCTTTAAAATTGTTGTCAAAATTTTCGCACAAATGTCCCAAGAGAGTTGACGTCAGGCACAGCGGCTAGACGTAAAACTATAGCCAAATCGTTAAAACGTCGAATGGGCATACCCGAAATAAATCAAACCACGGGCTATACAAGATCACTTTAGCATAATAAATTTAAAATAACAGTCACAAAAACCAAAAAAAAAACACATTCCCGTACAAATTGCTGCACACTATAGTATGAAAATGCCAATTTGTGCTTTTACTGTTATTTTATTTCCATTATACATACTATAGTGATCTACTATAGCCCGTGGTTCGATTTATTCCGGGTATTTCCCTTCCTCGTTGTGTATTATATTTAGAGAAGAAAGACCAGGAAACCCTGCTTTTTATCAAAGAGGGTGAATATTTCTTTAAGGACGGCCATTTTTTGTTCCCCTAATGTAGCAGGCGTCTGTGAGCTACGGTTATATTTACCATCACGTGGGCCATATGGCACATAACGTGCCTAGGTAATAAGTTTATAAATAATTAATTAAAAGACCGTTACATAAAGGACCTTTTTAGGGTTCCGTAGTAAACAAGGAACCCTTATAGTTTCGCCATGTCTGTCTGTCTGTCTGTCTGTCCGTCCGTCCGTCCGCGGTCCTACTCAGAAACTATAAGGACTAGAAAGCTGTAATTTGGCATGAATATGTATATCAATCATGGCGAAAAAGTCTTAAAATAAAATATGGAAATAATTTTTTTTTTAGGGTAGCTGCCATACAAGTAAAGAGGAAGTCAATATTTTTTTTTTGTACAAACACATTGTGTTGGGTATCGTTGAATAGGTCTTTCAAAAATATTGTGAGCTTGGGAACACCATTTTTCGATTTAGGTATCCGTGTCTGAAATATTTAGGTTCAAATGGAATTTTTTTGTTAAAATTACGTGCCCCCCCCCCCCCCCCATCTATCTGCTAAACGGTTATATATGGACACGTGAAAAAAATCACAGCTATAGTATATATAATGTAGTTTAAAGGAAAACTGTCAGAGCTAAGTAGGGTTAACAAATTAAAAAGTTATAGGCGATTAACTTATAAAATTTACTCGAAAAGGAAAATTTCATAATAATTTAATAGATACGTATTATACGTTTTAGACGTTTTTAGTGGCATGAATTCAAAGTTGGCATTACAACTACGGAACCCTATACTGTGCGTGGCCCGACACGCACTTGGCCAATTATTTCTTATCGACACTATACAGTTTATTAATTTTAGCTGTTTTTCAATAAAGTGACGTTATATTATGAGTCCAAATTTTCCGTTAAGTTAAATTTGATACATTTCAAAATCATAGACTTTTAAAATACACAAATAAATTTTAACATTAAGCATGCCGTTTGTTAAAAGTAATTTTTTTCCCTCAGTTATTTTGACAATCAAAAGATCTATCAAAATAAAATAAAACAAGTTCCTGACAGCATATTAGTTTACGTAGACTATATTAATAAATAATATAAAAATAAGAATAAATATATTTCCTTCAAAATAATATTACCGTCAGTTTTTTTGACAGTTAAAATACCTTTTAAAATAAGTTCCTGACATCATATTCGTTTACGCAGACATCTTACATCAGTGCATGAATCATTTTCGATGATCTTTTCTGTGATAATTGAAATCATAATAATCCTCGCTTCGTGACCGTTCAGTTGACTGATCACGTCATGCGATAACCTGATTTTGTAAATTAAATAAGACAATAAAGGTATTCAGCCTTGCGCATTTTTTTGTTGCATTGTCTGATTCGACAAATTTAAATTTCGTGCGTGTCCAGTCCAAGCAGAATTACAAAAAAAAATCCCAATAAGTATCTAGTTCTTAGTTTTAAGGCATACAGTCCTTTTACATTTCATAGAAGAAAACATCTAATCATATCACTCATTTACAATCATTTACCGAGTGGTTTCCGGCAGAGTAGAATAGGACCACTCCATACTTTCCGTGGATGTCGTACAAGGCGACTTAGGAAATACAACCTAAACAAAGCTTATAAACATCAGTGAGACCTCTCCAACCCGCCTGGCCAGCGAGGAGAGTGTAGGCCAAAGTCCTCTGACTGCTCTGGCCAAGTATGGCTCTGGTAGTACAGAGAGGGTCGTACTCCTGCAGTAGAGACTAAAAGACCTGATGATGATTGACAATCATGGTGTAAAAAATCTTCTTCTCTGACACAAGATTAATCGATTTCGCACTAAAATGGTCCAGCGTGGTCAATGCCTATTGTGTAAAAGGTCAGGTGTCAAAGAAAGTAAGGGATATCTGTATGTGCTTGGAGTTATGACAAAATAGTTAATAGTGCAATAAACAATTCAATTGAACTTATGATGAGATCGCTTTGTATGATTTATTATGTAGAAGAGAAAATCTGTCTTAAATTGTTATAAATTAACGTAGCGACTATTTACTACCTTATATTGATGTTTGAACGGGTATTAGCAATAACGTATTATGGAAGTTCTATTTATTGAAAGATAAATAAAGGTATATGTAAAGGGTGTTTCAGATATACGCAATATGGAATGGCTTACCCAAAAAAGACATTCTGAAAGCCTGTGTACTAAAACTGACTAAAGAACAAAGTCCCATGATGGTCTGGGAGAAATAAAAAAAAAGTTAGAATGTACCAGCTGCTTCTCTTCCCACGCAGATCGTAAAAGCCGATCGATGGAATGGACAAAAATGCAAATCATGTTAACAGGCGATGCGGCTAGCAACTCATCACTGTATTGATTGCTTTTCCATCTCCTCGCCCACCATGACGCTAAAAGTGGCTTTTGGGTCTTGTGGCACTGGGCTCTGCATAGAACCGCAAGACCCCAAATGCTCTGTCTGCCCCATTAGGGATAAAGACGTGATAGTATGTATGTATGTATCGATTTTATAGAATACTAGCTGTGCCCGTGGACTTCGCTCCCTGTGGGAATTTTAGGTTAAAAACTATCCTATGTCCTTCTCTGGGTATCAAACTATGGCCATATCAAATTTCAACAAAATAGGTTCAGTGGTTGAAGCGTGAAGTGGTAACAAACAAAAATAAAAACTTACTTTCTCATTTATAATATTAGTAGAATTGTAAAATATTGTAATAGCTTTGGTGAAATTAAACGCATGTGAACAATTGATCACCTACCCGCCTGCCCACCGTGGCGTGGTAATAATGGGTAAATCCTCTTTTTATTCATAGGTCTTCAGTTTAGCAATGAACTGTAAAAAAAAAGAAAAAGTTAATAGATACTTTAGGAACAAGGGGGTTAGGGTTACTCCAAAAGGGGTACGCAAGACATTTCTGCGTATCCGCGTACCACCGAGTCAACCAACACTGAACATTAATGCATGATAATAAAGTCTATTTTGGTTTGACATAGAAATAGGACGTAACTATCGAAGACCCCAGGAAAGACCTCATGTGAAGATATTACCAAGGCCTCTGATGGTAAAGTTACATCACGGCTATAAAGAAATAATTAACACATTTCTGAAATGTCTCCAACCAAGAATTTATAACAAGATCTTTTAACAAGGAAATAAATGTTGAATGTTAACTCTTAGGTGCCCGACAATTAAATCTAGAATTTTAATTGAAAGGTGTCCAATTATAGTGGAATAAAATCGGACAAATGACGTGAATGACCAACCTTCCTGAACACGCGGAAATGTTTCGCGCGATGATATCTTGCGATTTCTTCTTTGAATATTTATTGTTATGGGTTGAATTTCTTGCTGCTTATACGACCTATTTGATGATATATCTTATGTTATAAATATGTACTTGTGTTGTGAAAGTTACATAGTCCTTTTGAAACTATTCTTAGTATTAGGTACGGTTAACAGTCAAACAAAATATATGTATTGTTTGTTAATAATATACTTACCCCACAGAACACACGGGGTACCAGGCACAGTCCGCAGTTCGGTTTATTATGTGTGGGTATGTCCCTTCCACATTGTATATCTACCGAAGATATATCTTTTGATATCATTCTTAATGACATAACAATGTATTCTCAGTCCACATATCTAGTTTTAATATCAGTATAATTGTAATTTGACGTTTTTGGAGAAAATTAATTTTGTTGCTGCTTCTTCTGTACTTGCGCTTAGGAAGGGCAGTAAGTAAAGTAATGATCTGACGTCAACAACTGCCTATTATGAAATCGAAAGAAAAATTGATTCAATTATTAAGTGATACAAATATTCAAAGATAAATAAATGATTTTCAACTTTTATAAGAAAGTAGAAAAACATCAGAAAAGAACATTTATAGGGTACCTATAGCCTATACGCTACTATTACAATGTAACTTAAAAAATTCTATGTAATGTATGTACAATAGTATACCGTCCCATGAGATTGAGCATGCTAAAAGAACGGGTCATGGCGGGAGAACTTGTGTACCTATCTGTACTTCTAGAGGTACTTTTAAGTGTAATTTATACTCGTCCGTGCGAAGTGACCAGTTTCCATTACTTTGATAAACAATCTAAAATACAGTTTCTAGTTACTAAGACCAACTGTAAAAACTTGCACCTGGGATTCTATGACTTAGTTAATTTCTCTATCATTATTAATAGCTTTAGATCGATAAAACCAGGTTTCCTTGTCGGAAACTTGATAATGTCTTCACTGGCGCCGTTTATAACTCAAGTTTCTAAAAAAGTCTTGTATGCAACTATGCCTTGTAGGGCTTCATTTATGTTTAATCGTTTTGGACTTTAATTTAATGTGAATAAGGTATAATTTGCAGCTTATATGTTATAAATGCATGAACGATGAATAGGTTATAAAAACCTTTTTTAATAGTTCAATAAGTATCTAGTCATCTTTTATCTGAAGTGTGAAATAATAAAGAAGTGCCAATTGTCACAGTATATTGATGCTTATATGAGAACTTTCTAGGGTTCCGCATCTCAAGAGGAAGAACCGTTAGGAGTAGAATTCTGTTGCCGCTGTCTTATCAACTCGTAAACGTATAACTTATCTCTTTATTTATTATTTAATCACATTGCATATTGTATATAACCTACTTTTTAAATGTTAACTATCATAGATGGCTTGCAGGGCTTAGTAAAAAACATTTCGGTAATTTCATAAAAATTGATCCCACTTTTATACTGGGAATACTACCTACTAACTTAGTTACTTAGTTAATACTAATATGCGAATAATCATGAATTTGACTATATTTCAAAAAGAAGAACTCAAATCCTTGGTCGCTTTGTCCGACTCGCTCTTGTCCGGTTTCTTTTTTACCGCCTCAAAGGACCGCGCAGGACAAAAGTACAACGTTTCTCTTTTTTTATGGACACGCCATCTGATTTACGACGGTTTTACACGCATATCTTATCTTTTAATCGCAATGGTAGTATTCATAAAACTTCGATTAGCGTTTATTTTTATCTTATAGATTGGATTCAGTCTTTAAAGTCGTTTAGTGGTAATTTTATGAGTCTTATGAAAGTTGGAAAGCGAGCTTGACGCATACTTGTAGTTGACAACATTTCATATTTTATACGGCCCTAAATTTAAAAACCGTTTTTTTATTTGTCTTTCCTAATCCCGAAAAAAAAGATTTTTTGTTGCTTATTTTTAAAGAAAAAAAATAAATAAAAATACGTGCTGTTACGTTTATACATTAGAGAAGTTAGCACCAAGAGCAGCACGCAAATGAGAACTCCTAGAATTGTATAGTTGCCGATTTTCGATTGCCTTGTTCATTTCAGAAGAAATTCAAATTCTCGAGGTATAAGTTAGGTAAATATCAGTAAATACGGGAATCTGTTGAAATTAAAATCTAAAAAATTGGGAATCTGCAGATATGGGTATAATCGTAGATACTTATCTATAGAAACACTAAAAACGCGCCGAATTAATTTACTTCGGTCTCCCCCACAGTTTTTTTCCATTCTTGTATAAACGCGTCCTGCAGTGCAGTTTGTTACCGCTTCTTCTGCACTAGCGCTTTGGAAGCGGTAGTAAACTTAGCTGTAAGTAACCATTTGACGTCAACAATTGTGCAACAAAATAATTACGATTATTAAGAGATATTATAAATATCCTATGATAATAAAGATATATTTGAATTAAATTGAATTGAATTGTCCATATTTTTAATTCACTACCGATCTACAAGTAATATTTTTCCTTTATCGTGAGAAGAAAAGTTATTTTCCCCAAAGAATGTCCCACAGTGTCAAATTCCTGAAAACGAAAGTCCACTTATCATCGGAATTAGAATCTGCCCACGTCCCGCTTTCGATTTTACGAGTTCTCGCGTAGGCGGGAGTTGTCACTGTGGTATGTGCCTTATTGGTATTTTAGTGGGTGCTTCCCCATATAATTAACAAGATTAGTATTATAAGGCTGGCCTATATCTAGGTTTTCAGCCTTCTGGGCACGTTACCGCAGGGTAAATAATTACCGGGCCTTTTTTATTTGTAAAAAAGTTTATTGTAGTGAGTAGTTTTTTAATATTTATTTTAGTTTTTAAGAAAATTTAATGTGTATATATGATTTCTTTTCATCTTAATAAAAAGTAAAATCTTATTTTCTATCCTTATGAAAGGTAAATAAATATTCTTTCCTGTTTCCACTTAGTTTTCCACTTTATTCATCTTGTACTGTTAAGATAATTTTTTTAAATGTGTAAGTTATATGTATTTAAGTAAGATGTATATGTATGTTTATTATCAATATTGTATATATAAGTATGTTTATTATATTGACCCCCGCACTACCTAATTTCCCATCACTATTTTTTTTTCTTACATAGGTTTCCTGGAAGAAATTGTTTAGCGATAAGGCCGCCTTTTGCGCATTTCCTAGTTTTTAAGATAATTATGTGCTGTAATTTATTTTGTGCAATAAAGGGTATTGTATTGTATTGCATTGTAAAAAATGTATTAGCTTATTTGCCAGGCAAATTAATAAAATCAGACTTTCAAGGATTCACGCCATAACTTTTAACCGGTTTTCACCAAACAGCTGAGAACTAGGTACTTTGCTGCATCGAAATCAGTTCATCTGTTCGAGAGCTGCGATGCCACAGACAGAGGGAAAGGCAAACAGACAGACATTGTCGTGAAAGACAGACAAACTTATAATACACCTCTTTTGGCGTCGGGGGTTGAAAAGATAACAAACAGAAACTATATACGAAATTTGATTTGTAAGATTTTTTGACTTGCGGTAATATAACTTTTTTGCGCCTAGGAAACTGCACTAAACTAAGCTGTTAGGTTGTAAATGATTAGGTATATGAAATCCATAGTAGCATGGAAAGTTATCAAGTGATGAAAATATACAATACAATACGACGTTTGACCCATTCATCTACCCAATTGTAACTATAACAAGACTGTTTGTGCCAAAATAATATAACTTTTTGAAGTGAAAACTTCTTTAGCGGCGTTGTGCACTTTTTTTGGAATGGGTAAAAAATCTAAAACTCGCGTCAGGAGACGTGACCCTGATCGAAAATTCGTAAGACGGCGCAGGGCGCTTGTCGTCGTTTTTTTTTTATCTTATCTCTTACATTTAAACGAGCAATTCTTGTATATTTATTTATTTATTTCTGTGATCTCGAAAACGGCTGTAACGATTTCGTAGAAAATTGGTATATAGTGGTTTTCGGGGGTAAACAATCGATCTAGATTAGTCGTATGTTTGGGAAAACGCGTGTTTTCGAGTTTTCATGCGTTTTTCTTTCCACGCAGAATATGTTCGTTAATTTTTAAATTTTTATTGTTTTTAGACAAGTTTAAAAAAATGTAGGATGTAACCGAGCAAAACTCGGTCACCCAGGTGCTTAAACTTTATGCCCAGCAAGTCCCTATCTGTATTTGTACTGTGATTGACCCCCTTTCTGTTGCCTTTACTAACCCTTTGTAAGGTTGCAAATATTCTTAGGAAATAACGGTCACTGACCCAAGATAACTGCGACATCGGACTCGTGACTGCACAGTACAGTACAGAAATACAAACAAAACTATAGCGTTGATTAAATTAGTTTAATTATATGCGCAATTTGCAAGAAAGCAAGAATAATGAGTTTTCACTTGCAATTGCGAGTTATTTTTAAGTTGATTAAAATCAAATTTATTCTGCAAATAGCGATTATCATCAGTTGGGATTGCTAATGGGTTTTTATTTTAACTCCTTCATTTGATAATGACCTATTTGTTAAGTAAAATGCTAAAGGATGAAGACTAATCTGGAAACAATTATATAATTTTTAAACAAACTTTTATCTAAATCTCATCTATTTTAATGTTTTTTGTATTGGTGCAGTAAAAAGTTTTTCATTCATTCATTTTCAAAGATGATGTATTTCTGTTGCCACTATAAGAAATACTGTTTAATTCTAAAAACAGAATAACATAAATATTTAAGTGGGGCCCCCTTTCATACAACAAACGTGAATTTTATAGACAATGGTAGGGAACCCTTTGTGGGCCAGCCCGACTCGCACTTGGCCGATTTTTAAATTTACCTGGCAAATAAACTTGCTTTACGTATTATCTTTTAATTTTTAACAAAACCTACTATTTTAAGTAAAAATGCAATGCGATTCCTTAGTATCGAAATAACTGATCTAGATTTCTTCATTAGCATCTTTATTATAAATAAACAGACTACAACTTACCAAATGTCTGTTATCACATTACACGGCTTCTAAAGTAGTCGTTGATACGCTATCATATATCACAAAACACATGTGCCACTAATAGGCTACCACTTCACATGTTTACCATCTAACATATCAACAAAAAGACACACTTCACTTATGTACGTATTTGAAAGAAAGAAAGAAAGAAAGAAGAAAGAAAGAAAAATACAAGTCGAGTAAAACGAAAAAATAAAACAGGAGTTACATTATCCATTAAACAACACTATTGTTTTGTTTGTATTTCTTACTGTAATTTCTTTTTTTTTTTGTTCCAATAATTTTAACGCTTAAAAAAAATAGTAGTTTATGCAAAGCAAAAAAGTATTCATAGCTTTTTTTTTTAATTAACCTGCATTATTCCTCTGCAGGATTTATTGATCTTTTATGTAGTTAGAAACATTCATAAACGAATGTATCATATAAGGAATCTTGATAGTAAATCAGATGATAACCACAGCACATTTTTTTTTACAAGAAACATATTATTTTTATATAAGTTAAATGTAAAGCTTGCATTACTTTGTACCTACTATATTTTAAATGTCTTTTGATTATTGTCATACTTAGTTGGTGCAATAAATAAATTTAATCTTATCTTATTATTGTTTTTGCCAGACATAACTTTTCCCTATATATACTAACTATGCTATTGTTTTCATAACATTGAACATACAACAATGCTAATTAAGCGGCAAATATGTGCTTATTTTTATTAAAAGTAATTTGTCAGTCAAAGTTCTTTCTATTCAGTGTTAAGCAATTAAAAATACCAAGCATAGTTATTATTTATATATTTGTTTGTTTAATTTATTACATCCTTCATACGAATAATAAGGTTTATCAGTTCCGCAGTCGATAGCTTTCAAACGAGACACATTTGACCAATGGCCTTACGATACGGGGCCAATATTGACATTTAGTCATTGTGCTCAATCAAACAAGTTCAGTCATTCATCGAAGCCAGCTGTCTATTCGCGACACTAATATCTCCAACCATTCAAAGTCGTGTATCAATCGTACTTGACATTTTAAGTATCGTATCTTGTACTTAACGACGTCTCAAATGGTCTCTATTGACATTAATTACTACAAGAAACGATCGCAGTAATTAATCCTCAAAGGCACGTTATTTATTGGTAAATTTCTTTTTTACAGATGGATAGCAGCTCTGAGGCGATGGAACTACGGCGGGAACTCGATGCTGTAAGGAGTGCTCTTCAGCAGCAGTCAGAATCAGTCCTCAAGCAGCGGCATCAGCTCGTGGAAGCAGGGCAGGCCCTTGCCGCGAGAGACAAGCAAGCGGTCCAGGAAAGAAGACTCCGGCAAGACCAACTCGCTTTAGTATTACGCTCACTGGTCCTCCTTGAGTCCCGACTAACCCGTGAGCAAAGTCAAATACACGTCGCCTTAAAACAAAAAGAGAAAATAATCAAAACCCAGCAGGAAGAAATATCCAAACTCAAAGCCAGAAAATCTTACTGCAGCAACTGTCAACAGCTACTCGGCTTCACGAGCGAACAAACTAACATTGAGACTGACCCGGAATTTCAGAGCTTAGAAAGCACAGACTCGAGATTTCAAAACACGTTTGTGAGGAGTTGTAGTTATCGAGAAAGAAATTCTCCGCCGGTTTTCCAAAAAAATACTAGACTAAGTAAAAGTTTCCAGTTGCCCAAGCACGATATCGTTTATGGAAATACCAGTTCCAGTGAAGAGGGAAACAATGCTAGTGTCGGAAGCAAAGGCACCTTCATTAAAAACAAGCAAGCTTTCAGTAGGCGCGATGTTTTCAGAAGATCAAGGAAATACTCAGGAAGAAAGAACAACGCACAGAAAGGTGCAAACCAGGCTAACCACAGTAGCAGCGGCGCTGAAGAATGCATAGGGATGAGTTATCAAGTAAACAACGATGATAATGAGATGACAGCGAACCAAATCGCTAAATATATAAGGAGAGCTTCAGAAAAGATCGATCAAATTATAGGAGAGGCTGCCAAAAAAGATCCAAATACTGGGAGTGATTCAGACAAGACTTACTCAACGAAGATAGAGAAATTGCATGGGATTAAGCGACAAACCTCTGAGGAAATTAAAGCTAATAGGCAACTTTTTCTAAATAACGTTCTTAATGAAGAAAGTAATGAGAAACCATGGTACTGCAATGTAAGCGATCCTGAACAAGACACAGACTGTCAAATAGGTCTGCTTAGTACCACTAAGTCGAAATCCACTGACGATCTTTTGGGAGCCGATTTCAATATGAATAGGAAGCATGTCCAAAGTATATCCGCTAAAAATGAAATTCTCTGTAATAACATTTTGAAAAATAACTCAACCGGTAGATTTAACGCTGGTTTTGATGATAAAAACAACAATAACAACACAGGGTTAAAAAATCAAACTATTACCGAAATTAATGAAAACTGGTATGCAAGCACCAGCGACGCTGATGATACTCCTTCAAATGAAATTTATAAAAATAACCCTGTGCTTGAATGTGTTAATCAAATACTGTTACAAAACTCACTAGATGACAGTAGTAATGATAATTCTAAATCAAGTGAAACACCAAGTCCTAAAGCAACAGCTAAACGCGTTCAGTTTTCTACTTTGAACAGCATCACATACGATGATAAAGTGAGGTCAAATGGTAACAGTCACACGTTACCTCGCTCAGATAAAAGAGCAAACAAAATCGTCAAGTTCAGTTTGGAAACTGCCTCCGAACATAGCTACGAAGTACCAAATACAGCTCAGGGCTTCCAGTATGAGATACAAAGTATCTACAGTAATGAGTATGAACCAATTATTACCAAAAGTGCTGAATCGAAACCTGTGCCATCAACAAGACAAGTACCACCAAATGATAAGCCCAGCATTCCTAAAATTAGAGGCTCTATAGTTAAAAATTTAGCGGCCAATATAGAAAGCCGTAATACCGTAGAAAGAAATGAAAACGATCTCGGGTCTATGAAGATTTTCAACAAAAGAAAAGTGCCACGAACTCCCCCTGCATTACCCCCTAAACCAAAGAATCTATCAGCAAAATGGAAAGCTGAGAACACTGTCAAATCATCGACAGAACCATTAGACTCTGAAGCCGTTGCGGCTAATCAACGGGTTGCAGATGTTAAGTTGAGAAAAGTGGGACAAGTAGCAACTGTTAATAGTGTAGAACCGGACTACTGCTCCATTTCAGAGATAAATGTTCCAGTAGTCAGCAATGGTAAAAGAGAGTTGCTACTTACACAGCCAACGGTAGAGATTCACAATGAACAATATCCGATCCACGCTATCAGTCAAAGGAATAGTGTGGCGAAGGTCGTATCCTTGCCACGAATCCAAAACAAAATCAGTGACAAAGACATTCCTAAACTTCCTCAAGTCACTGAAATCATCATACCTGATGAAGATGACAAGCCTAATCAAGATCATACCTTTCAACATACTACAGAAAGTTACTTGACTAACTTTAATATTCATTCTCTGCAACCAAAATTGGACCCTCGTGCTTCAATCCAAATGGGAAATACAGTGTCTTCCATCCTATCAGAAATTAATAAAGGAGGAAAGAGTGGCAATAAGCAGATCAACCTGACTGATCTTGATCATCAGTTTAATCATGGACCCGAGAAGATGCAAACCGTTAACGCGGAGATGCATAAAGCCGAGTATTTTGATGACATTGACAAGTTTGATTTGTCACAAAATTTTGAGGAATTTAAGATAGACGATGAGCTTGGTAGCATTGTTGCAGAGGAATATCGCATTAGCTCTGGAAGCAGCGATGGCTCTGACGACATAGTCACGGAACACCTGCGTACCGATGTACCTGACAATAAAGATAATCAGCAGAACGCTGCTAACAACAATGACAATAATGGAAAAAATGATACATTTCTTGATAACGAAAGTGCCTTAAACAAAGCGTCAGCAAAAAACGCCAAGTTATCCAATAAACCTGATCTCCTTTCAAATATAGAGAATTTAGAGACTGAATCGGTGAGGAATTCTGATATTGAATCTAGCAACTCATCAGGAAGCAACAGCGGCTCATATAACACGGTTAAATGCGAACCAAGAATGATTTTAAATAATAACAACCCAGAGATAAATGTAAATAAAACTAAGGGACCCTTCGACTTCTTCCTGGAATCATCTGGTCTTAGTTCTAAGTCTATATTTACGCCTAGCAAAAATGGTATTAGGCCTCCTAGGCCACCTAGTGCTAATCACAAGAATGTGCTTAAGCCTAAAGATATTAAGATGCGAGTAAAAAATCCAGTTGCAACGAACAAAATCAACGAAAAACCTATGTTAACTGCTATTAAATATTTCGAACCCTATGTTTAAGTTTATATTGTACTAGTTGTAAACAACGTTTTAATAAAAATATCTATTTATTGTAAAAATGAACTTGCCTGCATAATAATAATGTACTATATTTATACTGGTGTAAATATTACAATCTATATTTAGTTATTTTTCAAATATAAAATGTTTAACAATTTATCAATTGTTTTATTTTCATTTTAATTAGCATGAGGGGTACAGGGCACAGATCTGTATACATTTAAAGGTAGTCGAAGAAATAATAGAAATCAAATAAGAATTTAAAAAGATATATTTTCTATTCAGAAATCATATACAACATAATTTACTAAAATTAGGACTACTGGCTTGTTCTAAACTATAAATTTATACAAGAATGAATAAATAACAATTAAGTACAAAAAATAAATAACTTAAATATTACAATATAAATACAAAATCTTCACCGACGTATTTTCTTCCAATACTTCTTCTTGGCGAATAAAATAGCAGACCGCTTTAGTTCTTTCAGGATGCTATTCACTTCGTTCCTCCTTTTGACCACTGAATCCAACGTTTCCGTTGATCCACACGCCGAAACTTTATCTACAAACACATCTTGTAGTGGTCTGTCCAAATCTTCAATGAAGTCTTCCATAACTCCAAACAGATTATCATCATTAGAATTTATCGTATCCAATGAAGATACAGAACTTCCAAGATCGCTCAAGGATGGTATCCTCGCAATGGAGATATTTGAGAACGAATCATTCACCTTTACGTTTTCCTTCTTTTTTCTTTCTGCGATCTTCGAGTAAGGCTTTGGGCGGGATCTTCGAATGCTCTTCAAATAGTTTTCCGAAGAAAAGGTTGTCACTGGTTTTTCTAAAACCGCTGGAGCACACATGTCTTCTTTATCCAAAGAGGTGTCTAGGTCCACTGGTTGACCCCACTTACGATCCAGGGATCGAAATGCACGGGTTAAATGCAAATGTAAATCCATTATAAAAATTGGAAATTACGATCAGACTCACAGATGTTGAATGCTCAAAAGCTAAATCAAGTATGTCATTTACGTCAGTATACAGCCCTTTTTAAATGAATTTTATTTTCCCCCACTGGTAAGTTAATTGAAATTAGTTAATTAGTTGCTGATGTAATACATGTGTTAATTAATCGCTTGATAGTTAACAAATCATTTAAAATCGCACTTTAATTTAGTGCTGAACGTAAGATCTAGCGTATGAGTTATTAGTAAATAGGTTTTAATTGCTCTTAATGAGTTAATCGATGAATTATTAGCTTTAATGTGTACCTATTTAGTTGTAGTTAAATAATTAAGTTACGAATTTGAAACTATAATAAATATAAATACTATGTAAGTACCTAGTATTTTAACCACCGTTCAAAAAAGAGGTTCTAGTAAATTCTAACTCCGTGTGGTTTTCGGCAGAGTAGAATAGGACGTTTATTCCCGGTCGTCCCCACCATTTCGTCCCCACTGGGTACGAGTGGGAAAAAAAAGTTTCGTTGGTCCCCAGTGGTGACGATTGGCACTTTTTATTTCCCACTCGTTCCGCTATAGACCGAGAGTCAAAATAGGTACAAGGGGGTTTCAATAAGAGATTGTGCGGTTTGCTAAAATGCTAAGCAAGACTGAACAATGTTTTGACTGAACATTGAAAGTAACTAAAAGACTGAGGTAATTAGCCTCAGTCTTTTAGTTACTTTCAATGTTCAGTCAAAACATATAGGACCACTCCAAGTCTTCCCGTGGATGTTGGCGACTTAGGAAATACGCCACTTTTGGCAATGTGCGAAGAAAAGCTTCACGTTCTAAAGTGACATAAACAGTAGTTCATAAAAATATAGTAATATTCCCAAACAAATTTCCCGGGCGGCTGCGAACTTTTGTATGAACAAAGCCGAATTTGTGCGAAGAAAAGCTTCAGGTTCTAAAGTGACACTGATAACTATAAACGGTAGTTCATAAAAATATAGCTATATTTCCAAATTTCCCGGGCAGCTGCGAACTTTTGTATGAACAAAGCCGAATTTTCTAAAGTTTTTCACTGTTATTTTAATTTCAATATACTATCTGTATACGGTATGTCCCTTACATGCTGTATACAGATACATTACTTATCACGTCTCTATCTTTAACGGCGTAATATATATATAGCCCAGGGCCATAAGATTGCCTAGCAACGCTTTAACTATCTTGATTAACTTTTCTACCTAAAATTTTCCCATTTTTAGTAACAATTTAACAATGCCCATCATCACGGTAAAGTGTATTCACATGATAATGTAAAAATCTTTGGTCCTTACGGTCCAAATTGAACTCTGTCAACACCACAAGAGAAAGAGATGTGATTTGTACATAAAGAATTTGGTTCCCTGGCTCATGCTTGAATTGCACAAACCCCTTTTCTTCGTAATACTATCATACTAATAAGTTTGCGAGTGTGTGTGTGTATATAAGTATATTTGTTACTTATTCACGCGCAAACGGCTGGACAAATTTTGATAAAATGTAGTAAGCAGGAAGCTGACACCCTGGATTAACACATAACACGGATTAAACCGCGGGTAACACCACGGGGCGCAACTATATATTCCAAAAAACATATTGGGGGCGATGGAGACATAGTTTTAATTTTGTTTTAAAGTGTGTCTGTTTGTACACGCTAATCTCTGTTAATACTGAATGGATTGAATAAAACTTTTTTGTTATATAGCTGTTAAGCCTGGGCAACATATAGGGTATAAATGATTTTGGAAAATGAAACATCTAATGCAGAACTATAATGGTCCAGCTAAACTATAAGAAATATAAAAATGACGCCGTAGCAAAAGTTGTTCAGCCTGATGAGCATTTTCCAGAGACAAAAAGTTCACGCGGGTCCGTAACAACGAAGTCGCGGGTTTCGGCTAGTTATTAAATAAAATTTACATTGGATGTGGTATATGAAAAAGTTTTATTACAATGTTAAACAAAACAAAAATACTAACAATTTATATCAGTTTCTTCTTTTTCTTTTTCTTCTTAGGGTTGCTGTTGTCGTCCTTCTTCAAATCTTTCTTTTGAACCTGTAACAAATCATGAACAATGTGTCAATAAGATTAGATTATACAGATACATACATTTTCACGTCTATATCCCTGACGGGGTAGACAAAGCCCAGGGCCGTTAGGCCCACAGGCCATGCTTGGCGTGGTGGTGGGCGTTAACATGGAAAAGGAATCAAAATAGTGGGTTGCTAGCCGCATCGCCTATTACCATGATTCAAATTTCGCCCAAATAACAAATATATGATAGAATATTTATTTAAACTTTGTTTGTATGTTTGTTTGTTGCCGGATGGAAAAGTCGGCCGGCCGACTTCCGCGCAACATACCGTAGTTTTTAGTCCACAAGATGTGTAAAAGAATAGTTATGATTCTTTCAACTTGAAGACAAATATCTACTTTGGGTTGGTGTAGGAAACATTTTACTTCATATAGCTAATGAATGTACTAATTAACTGTTATATTAGATTATAGGTCAACAAAATCTACTTCTTTAGTTGCTGCTTCATTCCTGAAGATTGGCAGTCAGCTCTTCAAATCTTGATTTGTCCACGGCAAGCCTGAACAGTTGTTATACCGTTTTTACTATAGTTGTTGTATAGTCACACACATACAGAAGAAGAATTACTAAACAAAACATGTAAAAACAATGTATTGAGGACATATATCTACAACTTTGTATCTGCGTGCTACAGCAATCCTAAAAGTTCATAGCTCAGTGATTCGTGCTGCTCAAAGAGTAGCTCACTGATTTCTAGCTATGGCCTGTCAAGTGCGATACCAGTCCATTGTTGGATATCCCATCTTGCGCTTTCCAGCAATTTTACCCATCAGAATGGTCTGGAGTAGATGATAGTGTGCATTTCTTAATATGGAACCACAATATGTGACCAGATTTCCATCGAACATAACTATAAACCAACTGTATCAAGTCAACTTTCGAACCAAAATAACCGCATCAAAATCCGCCCATTCTTTTAGGCGCTACAATGCCACAGACAGACACACAAATAAAGACACAAACTTATAACCAGGGACCGGATTAGCAGCTAATTTTTAAAACCCCTTTAAGTGGTCATCCTTATGATAGGCTTACCCTCACGTCTATGTTAGCCTGTAAAAAGCTTATCCAGCGAAAGGGTTACCGTATCCCCTATAGGGTAACCCTATCCTTATGATAGGCTAAGCGTTTACCAAATCATTGGAAGGGGTATTTTTTTCCGCTTTTTTGAAAGGGTTTTTTCCCCCCACGTATCCCCCCCGCCCCGTGGCCGAGGGAAAGCGCTTCTTAAAGGGTTAGCCTATGAGATAGGGTTACCCTATGAGAAATGGTTTTTCTAAGGGTAACGTAATGTGCATGTTTTAACAACTTATTTAAAGGGAAACCCTTAAAGGCTTTCCATATGATACGGTTAGTCGATCGAAAGATTTACCCAGCGATAGGGGTTTCTGATCCAATAAAAATATTTAAGCATATCAATTAGCCGCTAAAAACCCACGTTAGGGAAAGCGCTTCCTGTCCCTGGTCTGAGGTTTAAAATTGGATTCCACAAATTCAAAAAATGTGTTAATTTCTAAGATATTTCATGTTGTGAAGATGATATGATGCTGTATTAACATGTTGAGTGCCAAGATACCTCACAGCAAAGTACTTTGTGTTTCCAAAAGGATACCCACAACACAACCTGCCATACAATATGCAGTAACAATCTGGTGCTACATACATACATATTTTCACACCTGTTTCCCATGGCGGCAGGCAGACTATGGATCTCAACTTACTACGATCCTTGCAAACCTCTATGCTTCATCAATACTCATTACTTCATGCATGCTCTCCGGTTATGGGTAATTTTTACATCACCTATCTTCAGAATATATGCAATTTGGTTCATAGTGTTCACCGAGGTCGACCCAATACGGTTCTCCCATCCGCATCTTCACATCCATCCACATATAGTGCTATAGTACTGCAGCCAACTTATCCAGTTACAGGTTATGCCTTTTACACTTAAATGCATGTATTTTCCGATTTTCATAAAACTTACATTATGGGTTAATAATGGTCCAAATAACACGGGAAAAATAATAAAAAAATATTTGCCTTGTTTAGTGGCAAAATTTAACAAAAATCCTGAATTTTCGAAAAAAAGCCTCCTTTTATAAAATAAAATATTTTTTTAATTTTGTTATTTTTATTTATGAATTATAAAAATATGTTTAATTTCCTAATTTACGCAATTTATTTTGTGTCGGTTTGACCATTTTAAGTATACAAAATATTTTTTTTAAATAAATATGGCTTTTGGATCTATGGTTTGTTGTCGTGAGAAAGTTGACTTGGCATAGACAAAAAAGAAAAAAAAATTATGCATTAAACAGTTACTTTTTTGATTACATATATACCAAAAAGGAGATTACAATTGACCATAAAATATTTAAAAAACATTAAAAATAATAATTTAAATAAAATAATTTCAGCATGATGTAGATCTACATCACTATGCATTTAGGGGTTAAAGAACTTATTACCTTTCCATAGCTGCTGAGGAAGTGCCCAACATCATTATTGGCTTTATTTTTCTTTTTGGAGACACCCTGAAGGACACTTTTTGACATCATTTGCTGCTTCTGCTCCTGTGCTTTTTGCTTCTCTTCTTTCCTTTTCTTCATTAACTCCTTGTAATTGACATATTCTCTTTTGGGTGGTTTTGCACCTGGAATGTTTAGATTAAAATAAATATATGTACCTTTTTACGCTAATCAGAGAGTAGCATAAAGGATTATAATATAGTTTTAAAAGAATAATGAAGAACCGTGGCCTATTAACAACAGTGAAGGAAGTAGATGATAATATACCTACTCATTTTATTTGAATTATAATCGTTTTCCTACTAATATTATAAATGCGAATGTGATTTTATATATTTGTTACCACTATGCTTCAACAACTGAACCTATTTAAATGAAATTTCGTATGATTATAGTTTGATACCCACAGAATAAACATAGGATAGTTTCTTATCTCGAAATTCCCACGGGAAGCGAAGCCCACAGGCTAGTACTTAATAATTAATGTAAAAATGTTCTTGTAAGTTTTATTTCACAGTTTCGAGACAATAACAAAGAAAATTAGGGCAATATTTGGATGGTTTTCAAACTAACCTAAACTCACTGCCAAAGCAATTTTGGCCTCCTCTTTCTTAGTTGCATCAAAACCAGACATCCCAAACTTTACCACTTCATGTCTTATCTTTTTAAGATCTAAATCTTTCTGCGAATATCGATTATTTTCTACTTTCAGGTCCGACACTTTCTCGGCGTTTACCACGTCCTTCTTTTTAGGTTTGTGCGCTTCGAACTTCACGAATTGGAAATTACTCTCAGCATTTTTTAATGCAAGCGCTGCCTTTGTTAATATGAGCGACATGTTCTGTTGTCTGTATTATAATATTTGCAAATAGAGATGTATAAAGAAAATAAACCAACACACCGCTTTAACCTGGCTTTATCACATTGTTTTGTATGACATTGACATTTATTTCCAGTAGGTACTTTGATTGATGAATTGATCTGACACTGACACATCGATTCGATCGGTGACAGTTGTGTTTTTTTAAATATTCGGCACAATTAACCCTTAACCACTGATATAGGTCTGTCTGATAGACTCCCATTCGAAAAACAAACGTTTTCTATTTCGCTCTAATGAACGACAGAGGTTCGTGCGCTTGAGTACCTTCTATTCGTTCAGTGAGCAACGGACTGCAAAAAAGTTAGGACACTGCGCGCGCGTTTTAAGGTATTTATCGATGTTTTATTTTTAAATGTAGGTCTGAGAGACCTCTATCAGTAATTACGTAACAATTTCGAGATTTGTGTTTTTACTTTCTAGAATGGATATAGAGCAACCAGGTACTTCACGGTCCTTGCGGACACGTGTAAGAAATGTGTTTGACTCGGAAATAGCTTTTACTTTAGAAGATTGGATTTTAAACGAAGAAGATGATCCATTCAGTGACTATTTAGATATTGATGAAAATTTCGTAGCCGGAACTTTAGACAGTGATACTAATTCTGAGTGTAATACATACAGTAAATAAAGCCCTTAAAGTATAAAGCCCTTAGCACGAATATTTGCGACAAAACATTCGAATCGCCTTCGACAAAGTTTTGTATGGAAAAATGAACAGCGCCTCTATCGTGCGTAAAAGGAACTATAACTCGCAGCACGAGTTTTGACACATTACTATCGTATCGACAAGGTATCGAAATCGAATCGAAAGCGTCCGTCACTCCATACTTTATGTTAAAATGTCGTAGCACGAGTTTGGTTTTGACATTTCAAATCGACAGTTGCGTTAGCTGACTATCGAGACATGGCGAATATTTTGTTACCGACAATTTCTCAGTGGCTCAAAATTTCGAGTTACTACAAAGATTATTAAAACAGTGTTTTTAAGTTAAAACCATTAATTCTCAAGAACGTGGACCTTTATTTTACTATCTAGCTGCAAAGTTAGTGGAAAACAAGGCAAACGCACAACGATAAACGTAAGTAAAATATTAAATCACCGTCCGTGTAAATATATTTTTAACCGATTTAAAAAAAAGGAGGAGCTTATCAATTCATCGAAATCTTTTATTTTTCTAATATTCTATTTTTGGCTAAACCTCTACTCATCTAGGTTTATAAAATAAACAAATGCATACAACATTTATAGGTACATAACCTTGTAAGTATATTCATATTTTGGTTACAGAAAAAGTAATTGATGGTCCCAAAAGAGGAAATTGAGCAATATGCTGGACATAACCAACTGTTTGCTTGGCTGTAGATCAAACTCAGAATCTCCGAGGGATGGACTAGCGTGTTAACCATTATTCCACAAAGTTAATAAGAACATAGTGTGTGTACTTATCTATGTAATTATCTCAAATTATGATGAATGACATACCTAGTAAAAGTATAGGATTAAAACAAACATATTAAATATAAATTTTTATTAGAAATATCATATTTGTTTTATTACTGCTACCAAACATTAAAGTAACATTTAATTACAATACAATATGTCACCATTCACCACCAACTTACCCCCAAAGGGTATTGTAAGAAACAACTAGAGGTATGAGTAACAGAGAATGGGCAAATGCATTAATTCTATAGGTTCCATCTACTGCAATACCAAACCGCTTGCATGGTGACTATGGGAAAATTTTATCTTGTGTTGTTGTTGTGTCAGCCCACTCTATTTGATGAAAGCAGTAACAGCTTGGTTGCTTCTGCTAGCCGGGCCCTTTTTCAAATTTACATTCTTCGATCATCTAGAACACATAAAATAAAAAACTATTAAAACAGTCATGATGTATATAATGGACCTGACACTACATAGCTGTTACCCCTGACCAAAGGGACCTAAGGTGATAAGATAATGATATATTCATCCTGGATTTACATGAACAGTAAGTTTAGGATAAGGCATCCTGTCTATCAAGTATCAAGACTGATAAATACTGTCTCATCCTTTACTACTACAGCTAGCAATCCCATTAATTTTCGCTTTGTAATCTTGCTATACTACAAAAACAACAAATATGCACCACAAAACTACTGATTGAACAGCTTACCTTTCTATGAGCTTCAACGTAGTTCTTTATTTTAAAATAATCTGTCCTTACAATGGTTTTATTTGTTTTATTACTGACTGGACAAATCTCATTAGAAATATAAATAAAATTAGGAAATAAATATGTAAAAATAAGTTATGTTTCAACAAATCAACAAAAGCAAGTTCCGTTCGGAAACCAAAATTAAAGAATGAAATTTTTGACTTTATACATTTTTTGAAATTAAGCAAAAAGGGGCTTCCATATTATATTCATAAGTCAGAAAAGTATTATTTTATTGATTAACGCATGATTTCTCTCAAATACTATCAAAAAAATGTAATAAAAGAATCAAAATTTAAAATAAAATATTCCCGATCTCTGTCTTCTTAAAATTTCCGAACGATCATTCATTCAAATGCATAATTTCATTCACTTAGGCGCATCCCTAGTTTACGTCATTATCGAAAACCAATCGAGCTCTCGATTCGACAGCCACAAATCTCGTGCTGCCTGCTATCGCCGCACTGCGTAAGCGAATCGAGAGCTCGATTCGAATGCCTTAGAAAAGATTCGAAAACTCGTGCTAAGGGCTCTGTACTGTATGTGACTATAAAAAGAAGAAAAAGACGCAATATGTATGTATTTCATGCAAGTTAGCCATATGTTTACGGTGCTCAAAACCAATATGTGTAATTAACCACTCTAGTTTTCGGTATTATATAGAAAACAACATAAATTAGGTTAAAAATGAAAGAATTAAGAAAAAATATTAAGTTTGTGTCGATTTTAGTAAAAATTTAATTATTGATATTTTTTTACAGGCTACTAAAGTAAAAAAGTGCCATTTAAGTAATGACTGAAAGAAAGTTCCCATAAATAATTTGTTTTGTTAACTTTTTTGTTCTTTTTATTTTTGAATATTAGATTGTGAATAGTAAAACATAACAATAAAATTTATTTTGAAAAAAAAATCATTTTTAATTTAATTTTTTACTATGGGAGTCTCCCAGACCTGTATCAGTGTAAGTGTTACAAAATCGAGTATCAGTGCTTAAGGGTTAATAAAACCTCGTACTATAAAAAAATAATCCGTGCCTTGGCCGTGCGTCTGGTTTCCGGCAAAGTAGAATAGGACCACTTCTAGTCTTCCCGACGTCGTAAAAGGCGACTTAGGAAATAAAATCTTATAAACATCAATAAGACCTCTCCAACCCATCTAGCCAGCGAGGAGAGTGTAGGCCAAGTACAGAGAGGGTCGTGCTCCTGCAGTGGAGGGAGACTGGAGGCTTAAAAGACTTGACGACGATAATGATGATTGATGACTAGAGATGGGCGGTGGGTAAATACCCAATCTACCCATTTGGGAATATACCCGGTAGATTGGGTAAATACCCGGTATATACCCGTATCTACCCATTTGGTGGGTAGATTGAATTTTATGAGTAATTACTTCGCAATTCGAGTCCAAAAGTGTGTGCCAGCGCTGTAATATGCTTAAAATGCAGGTAGACGTCAAATCTGACATTTAAGTATATGAAACCACCATACTAATCATACTTTGTAGGCTTTTTTTATTTATTATCATTATTTTGTTAGGAGGTGCGCATAGACATACATAAAAGTGGTTAAATGAGTAAGAAGATATAGAATGCGATGTCAATATATGGGCACCCTCATACATATATAGAGAGTAGGTATCTTTGACTACTCATTAAAAAGCCAAAACTACTGATTTCGGGGTTGGTCTCGGAACAAAAGATTATCGTTTAGATGAGTTCTTTGATCCCCCATCAACTTGTCATAACATTTCCCACAAATTAGTATGCCGGGTATTTACCCGTATCTACCCGTTGTATGAAAACATACAAATTAACAGGTCTAAGTTTACACTTTTTGCTAGCAAACGTAAGTAGACCTAATAAGATGTTAAAATGAGCAATCAGACATCAAATGCGATGTCAATATACGAGCACCCTCATACATGTGTAGAGAGTAGGTTTCTTTAACTGCTCATCCAAGAGCCAAAACTACTGATTTCGGGGTTGGTCTCGGAACAAAAGATAATCGTTTAGATGAGTTCTTTGATCCCCCATCAACTTGTCATAACATTTCTCACAAAATAGTATGCCGGGTATTTACCCGTATCTACCCGTTGTATGGGAACATACAAATTTACAGGTCTAAGTTTACATTTTTTGCTGGCAAACGTAAGAAGACTTAATAAGATGTTAAAATGAGCAATCAGACATCAAATGCGATGTCAATATACGAGCACCCTCATACATGTATAAAGTGTAGGTATATTTGACTGCTAATTTAAGAGCCAAAACTACTGATTTCGGGGTTGGTCTCGGAACAAAAGATATTCGTTTAGACGAGTTCTTCGATCCCCCATCAACTTGTCATAACATTTCCCACAAATTAGTATGCCGGGTATTTACCCGTATCTACCCGTTGTATGGGAACATACAAATTTACAGGTCTAAGTTTACATTTTTTGCTGGCAAACGTAAGAAGACCTAATAAGATGTCAAAATGAGCAATCAGACATCAAATGCGATGTCAATATACGAGCACCCTCATACATGAATAGAGATTAGCTATCTTTGACTGCTAATTTAAGAGCCAAAACTACTGATTTCGGGGTTGGTCTCGGAACAAAAGATATTCGTTTAGACGAGTTCTTCGATCCCCCATCAACTTGTCATAACATTTCCCACAAATTAGTATGCCGGGTATTTACCCGTATCTACCCGTTGTATGGAAACATACAAATTAAGAGGTCTAAGTTTACATTTTTTGCTGGCAAACGTAAGAAGACCTCATAAGGTGTTAAAATGAGCAATCAGACATCAAATGCGATGTCAATATACGAGCACCCTCATACATGTATAGAGATTAGGTATCTTTGACTGCTAATTTAACAGCCAAAACTGCTGATTTCGGGGTTGGTCTCGGAAAAAAAGATATTCGTTTAGACGAGTTCTTCGATCCCCCATCAACTTGTTATAACATTTCCCACAAAATAGTATGCCGGGTATTTACCCGTATCTACCCGTTGTATGGAAACATACAAATTAACAGGTCTAAGATCACACTTTTTGCTGGCAAACGTAAGTAGACCTAATAAGATGTTAAAATGAGCAATCAGACATCAGATGCGATGTCAATATACGAGCACCCTCACACATGTATAGAGAGTAGGTATCTTGGACTGCTTATCCAAGAGCCAAAACTCCTGATTTCGGGGTTGGTCTCGGAACAAAAGATATTCGTATAGATGAGTTCTTCGATCCCCCATCAACTTGTTATAACATTTCCCACAAAATAGTATGCCGGGTATTTACCCGTATCTACCCGTTGTATGGAAACATACAAATTGACAGGTCTATGTTTACATTTTTTGCTGGCAAACGTAAGTAAACCTAATTATATGTTAAAATAAGTAATCAGATAACAAATAAGATGGCATCTGTATATTTAATATGGAAAGCATCAGTGATTTTAATCTTTAATATTTTTTCTTTTAGAGATATTCATTGTTTTATACATTATATAACCTTTTTATACATTTCTACACATAAATAGTGGACTCAAACAAATTTTTAAATAATAATCCAATCTACCCACCCAAACGGGTAGATACGGGTATATACCCGGTGCATATCGGGTAAATACCCAAGCGTGGGTAAATACCCGGGTAGATGCCCATCTCTATTGATGACTAATATAAATATACAAATGCCGAAAATGCGGCTGTTTCTTAATAATTCTGTTTCAATTATCGAATTTAAAAAAAACTATAAACTGTCATTTTTGACATTGACATTGACAATTTAACCAATTCGTGAAAGAAAAGATTAAAGAAAGAATACCCCATGTATTGAATGAACCAAAATAGTTATGTACGGTCAAACGAAAATAAATAAAATAATTCGTTGATTTTGTGTAAGTAAATGTATGTAGGTACCTAAAGAATGTATGTACCTGCAGTAAAAATAAAATAAATTAATGTGAGCCTTCGAAGTCTAATAATAACTGGCACATTTAGTTTCTTCTTTTTGGTTTTTTTCCAATTACGTTCGTATGCTTTCGTTCGTATTGCTGCGGCCGCGCCTCCACTAAAAATAATGTTCACCGATAATTCAGTTAATTTTGGAGCAGCAGGTAGCGGAGCCAAATAATATTTTCAGCCAGTTACTGTGCTATATTAAACATTACATTCCTTCAACATTCACTTTCGAATACACGCCTGTAACATTAAACATAGCAATAAAATAATAGGTTAAGAAAAAATATTTTTTTAAATAAGAAGGTAACTATAAAACTTTGTTAGTAAATTCTTTAATCTGAGACGTTCTACCTCAAATAAGCAATATGAAGAATAAGTTTAGGAATACTGACTCTGCGATGAAGGCTGGTGATCTTATATTAACGGAACAACCATTTGCATTTGTCTTGTCATCTAAAGAAAAAGGAATTCGATGTGATAACTGTTTGGAGAAGTAAGTACCTACTTAGCATAATATTTTTAGAAATTTATTTTATTTGAGGCCATTTCCACTAGGCTACCAACATGTTTTTCACAATCACTTGTTTGATCATGAGCGTTCAGAATGTGTTGACTGTGACTTAGTGATCTTAATTTTTTTACATTTAATTTTATTAAGCATAATATGTCTTGATAAGCTATAGAAATATATTGATTATTCTATTATGTAAGGTCTAACAAAATATACTGAAACTATTGTAAGGGTAAATTCAGTCCATTATATCGAACAATGTTCGCCAAGGAACACATTGAAATATAAAAAATTACATATATTAGTTCTCCCATACAAGTTGTCCAATCAGCTGATGAGTTTATATGGAGAGCAAAAAAAAAACATTTAGATAATTATGTTAGTTGGGGAAAGTTCTTCACTATAATGGACTGAATGCACCCATAAAATTATTTCAGGTTATTTTGTTAGACCTTATATACATCATCATCGTCATCATATCAGCCACAGGAAGTCCACAGCTGGACATAGGCCTCCCCCAAGGATTTCTAAAACAACCGATCGGAAGCGGCCTGCATCCAGCGCCTTCCTGCAACATTGCGCAGGTCTTCTGACCGTCTAGCAAGTGGGTGTCCTACCCTGCGCTTGCCGGTACGTGGCCGCCTTATATACATACATACTATCAAGTCTTTTGGGTCCTGCGGCTCTAAGGAGATAGAGCCTAGGGCTGCAAGACTCAAAGCCCACTTTTGCTCGATGTAAGTAAGATGATGGATGAAGGAATCAATATTGATGGTTTGCTAGAGGCACGCATATTAACATGATTCCCTTTCTCTCAATCGGCTCTTACAATCTGCGAGGGAGAAGAAAGAGCTGGTACATTCAAATTTTTTTCTTTTATTTCAAACCCGCATGGTTTTTTTTTTATTACAATATGTATTTCACTGTAGTTTTAAATGTCACAGGTGAGGGATATAATCTTTAAATAAAAGTAGTTAAACACTTCCTTGGGCGTCTGTTAAAAAGTGAAGTGATACTTAGTGTTAAGTAATAAATGAATAGGTAAGCCTGGCTTGCGACCCACCTTCCAACCCATCTGGCTAACATAGAAAGTGTAGGCTACATCCTCTGGCTGCTCTGGCCAGTATGAGTCTGGTAGTAAAGAGAGTGTCATGCTCCTGCAGTGAAAATAAAAAGACCTGATAATGATGCTGATGATGATGATGATATGTATGATGCTATAAGTTTAACAAAAACCTAGTATACAAAACATTTCATTAAATATATTAAGCAAAAACATAATAAAATACTGTGGAATAAACAAAAGTCTATTTAAATCAGTGACATGACCGCTACTTTCAGGGGCAAGGTGCTCAAGTGCTCCGGATGCCAATTCGTCCACTACTGCGGCCGGTCATGCCAACGGGATGCCTGGGGAGATCACAAGGTACAGTCTTTGGATGTCTGTCTTATGCCTAGTGTACACAATAGACACATCGCCATATAAACACAAGTACCTGGGCGACCGAGCTTTGCTCGGTTACGTCTCAAACATTAACTAATTTTTTTTAAACTTGTCTAAAAACAATGCAAAATAAAAAATTATATATAAACTTAAACATAAAAAATAAAAAAAGTAAGTCACCGAGTGGGATTCGAACCCGTAACAATTTTTTAACCACTGAGCTAAAATCAAGGCGGTCGGCGCGTCGAAATTAGCGACCATATTCTGCGTGGAAAGAAAAACGCATGAAAACTCGAAAACACGCGTTTTCCCAAACATAAAACGAATCTAGATCGATTGTTTATCCCCGAAAACCCCTATATACAAATTTTCAGCGAAATCGTTAGAGCCGTTTTCGAGATCACAGATATTTATAAATATATATATATACATACAAGAATTGCTCGTTTAAAGGTATAAGATTATTTCTTTTCCTTGTCACTAGATGGCGCTATAGATAATAATTGAAACATTAAAATCTTTTATTACCATAATTTAAATTAAGTAGTACTCTAATTAATAAAATATGACGTATATGGAATGAAATAAATATTTTTAAAGTATATTCAACACATTCTTTGTTATTTTTTTGCTAGTCGTGTGTGCTGCCATCTGTGTGCCTACTGGCAACTCCAGTATTGCCTACTTACGGGCCCTCCAATATTTTCCATGGCGTTGGGTATCTGTTACGTTAGAAATTATATTATCTTTGACACAATGTTTGTTTGTTTTTCTCGTGTGTAACTGGCAACACTGGTGCCAGATTTTTCAAGCTGCCTAAAGGCATCTGACATAGCTAATTTCTTCCCCAGCTATCCGCAATAAGGCCCGAATTTGCATGTCCCGTTTTGCGTGGGGTGTGATGTGACATAGCTTTATCAGCTGCGAGGACCAACGGCTTAACATGCCTTCCGAAGCGCGGAGGAGTTAAAGATTTTTTATGGGGCTTGTGGTCATCCATCAAAGTGTAGACCACCGAAAGCGCTGTAGTACTACGTCCGTCACATTACAATAAAAACTTCAATCATTGATTGACACTATTCAACATGATTTTTTATAGGATTTTGTTTTTGTTTCTTATTAAAAAAAAAAATACAAACGTTAATCTAGTTCTGAAAAAAAATTAGGACATCTACGTTTTCAAATAAGTATAAAGTTAATAAAAAGTATATGTTTTATTCCTACTTTTATCGCCCTACATTATATTACACTTCCGTGACGTAACAGCTTTTGGCAAAAACCACTTATTTTTTAGCTTCTACAAATAAACTAGGAATTTGTATCGACCTATATTTATCCGACAGACGTCAGGCGCCGGAGTCCGAACGCAATAGGTGCATTTAAGATGGATTGCGTTGCGTGTCAATCCCACTTCAGTGTTAAGAGAAACAGACGCTCACAAATATTTAAAAGCTTAGTACACATTCGTTGAATTTTACGATTAATTAACTTTCATTTGCTCCAAAAACGGCCACTTTTGGCAAAAGTGCCAAATAAAGCTTCATGTTCTCACTTTTAACAGTAAACATAGTAGTTCATAAATTCGTTTGAAGGGTTATCTAGAGTCGCATGAGAAAAAATTTTAACCGTTCCTTTACCGCCAATACACAATAGTAAGACAATGAACGTGGACATTTATTAATGTCGTGCGGGTCTTTACTGGTTTAAATGATATCTCCAGTTCCATAAAAGGGTAAAAATTCTTTTGGCGCATTAAATTAAATTATGTTTACCTACGTATTTTTTCTAATCACATAATGATTAGCAAATACGAAAATATAACGCATTTAAATTTCGCGTGACGTCACAATCAGCTAGATTTTCTAACAAAGGTGACGTAAATCACCCTTTCTATGTTTGCAAATTTTTACTAGGTACTTTGCTAAACGAAGAGATACCTTCTGCCTTCTCTTTATTTTTTGGATAATCTAGTTGACGGACTAAATAAAATAATGTACTTTTCACCCAGTCCACATCGCTATTGAAAAACAACCGAAACAATGCTAAAATAGCCTAAAATTAGTATTGCATAGGTTACTAGTGTGAACTACGCACTACTACAACCAGACATAACACCATGGCTCTTTGCCATTTCCTATCCCGCTGCTCCAAATAGGTATTTTTGTTTACTTTTATTTTTATTAAAGGTTATTTTTAATTCACTGTTTAGAGCACTTGAAACATTTGGATTTGGCGTATAAATATTTGAAGATATCCCTTTGATACGCAACATACGGACGTGATTTATTTTGTTGTAAATGTTGCTTGGAGTGTGGCCAAAGAAAAGTTTATAATAGAGATCCAATGCGTGATACATTTTTACTTAACCTTGGGTTTGAGGACTTTGAGGGGAAATCCTTTTGATATCTCTCTCTCTCTCATCTGAGCGTTTTCCCAGTTGCATTCTCAGTTGCAATGCTGAGAAGCCCGGGGTCCATTTTCCAACTTTTTCTTCTCCACTTCGCACGGTCTTGAGCATCCTTGGTTGTAAGACGATTAGCACGCATATCATCCTTGACGACGTCAAGCCAGAACTTCTTGGGTCTACCACGCTTGCCGGGCCCCGGCGGAGGCGGCATGGCTATACATTTGTTTCCCACGTAACTTGCCGGCTTCCGCAAGATGTGACCGTACCAGCGAAGGCGGCTCTCTTGCCTGAGGAAATCCTTTTGATATCTCCATCCATTATTCGTACCATACGTGGTATAGCCACGTCACGGTACGCCGAACATCTGGCTAACAGGATAGTCCACTTGGAGGTGAAGGGCTGCAGAGGGATAGGAATAACGAGAAAGACGTGGATAAAATGTATGTAAAGACAGATATGAAGGAACGAGGGGCTAATGCAAATATGGAGAATGACAGAAAGAAGTGGAAACAGTTGACCGTGGTTGACATACAGAGCCGACCCCATATGGGGAAATGGCGAGGAGAATGATGATAAAGATGACTTACTTATTCTTTATTCTTGATGGTGTGAGCTAGGCTAGGCCTGTGGAGTAATAAACGATATATTTATGTACGTTTATGTAAAAGAAATTTGATTCATTTAGCCTAGAAAAAATATACTTAATGGGATACTGTATTTTTGGGGTCCAGTGATGCCCAGTGCCCATTTGAAGAATATAATTTGAAAGAAAACTGAGATCATTTTAAATTTGTCTTGATGAAGCCCTAGATTACCCTTCAAACTATATGAACGACTGTTTATAGTTTGTTGATGTGCGTAAAGATTTTCTTCGCACATTCGCCAAAAGTAGCTGTTTTTCGCAAATGTGCGTAGAAAAGCTTTACGTTCTCACTTTAAACTGTAAACAGTAGTTCATAAAATAATTTGAATGGTTATTTAGCTCTTGATCAAGACAAAATTTTAAATGATACTTCGTTTCCTTTCCAATAATTTACTTTATAAGGCAGCACTGGTCCCCGAAAAATTTACTGACTTGAGCTACTTCAAAGGAACAAAGGACTGAGTACTGAGTAGTATTATAAAAATTAACAAAAACTTGTGACAAATGTTAACAATATCATTTTGATTGAAGACTTTGACGAGTCCTTTCTTTTTGTCAAAGAAATACTTAAAATTATTTCCTTTTATTTCCAGTGGGAATGCGCGAACCTCAAACGGGTGTCCCCAAAGGTGATACCTGATGCCGCGCGGATGCTCGCTAAAATCATCAACCGACTGAGTCGAGGTGATGGACATTCCTACAGAGCATTCTATTCTGCTACTTCGTTTAGGATGTGGAAAGACCTCATGTCGCGTAAGTTCCTTATCGATAAGTTCCTATTAATGGTTGCATGCTGTAGAGGAAGATTTTTCAGTGCAGCAAGTTCAGTCCGCGATTAACATTACAATTGTTAATCGTGGACGCCACGCGAACGAAGTTGCGGGCTTCAGCTAGTCTTACTTAAGTTACGAGAACGGCTGACATATCAAGCAAAATACATTTTCGCTAGTATCCAATATTATATTAAGGTCGCACAGAGTAAACAATTTCTATGTGTCTGTAATAAATACACGCAACTGCTGAGCGGGTATCTAACACAAAAAAATACTTTGATTTTGAATAAGCAAGTTTCCTGGGTCAAAAATAAATTATTTGGCACGGTTAAAAGAATAAAATGTCACAAAATAATGTCACTTGTCATTGATCATATCCATTATCAACGTGATATAAGATTTAATAATGCGGAAAAACTGATATTAAGAGCGCTATTTGACTCTAAGAAACTATGACGTCATTCGTTTTTATTTCATACAAATTCCATAGAAAATGTTTATTTTGACGTTTAGAAAAAAGTGTCTGATTTGATTTGTTGGAAACTTCTTTATTGTTCATTCACAGATTACTCTGACCTGAAGACTGACCAGAAGAGAATGGAGCACTTTGCCTCTTTATGTGAAGTGCTACACGAATTTCTCAAGGACATCTCTCTGCCGAATACTGTTGAGATGATGGGCTTGTTTGGAAGGGTAAGGCTGTTTTTACTCCTTCCTTTTGCCTCTCTGTTTAAGCACTTACAGCACTTGGGTAATACTTCACGTGTAATAGGCATAAAACTGGTTTTCACAATCAAAATATGGACTTGAAATAAAATATAATGTATTAAATCATCTTTGACCATCAGCATGGGAAAATTCTACATCCTTATATTTTCTTTCCAGTTCATAACTTTACCATAGAAAACCAACTATAACCCTAGTCATTGCAATTTCTTTAAAATTAAATTGTTTTTACCGAAATCTGACATGTGGTTTCAAAATAAAACGTAGACTACGATTGTATGGAAAAGTCTAGGGTAAGAGGATTCTTAACACTTCCTGACTCAATAACTGACAGTTATTTTTTTGTCATTTCAGATGGTAATAAACAGCTTCACAATCCTGGACATCGATATGAACTCAATCGGCACCGGCGTCTACCTAGCATGTTCAATAGTGGACCACAGCTGTGAGCCGAACGCCGTCGCCACGTTTGATGGGAAGACCATCAGTATAAGAGCACTGAGGGATATGCCGTGCTTGGATTGGAATCAGGTGAATATCCCATTTTCAGGGTTCCGTACCTGCGATACGTGGATAGAAGCAGAGGACCAAATGTAGGACGCACTAACGAATTTCACCTTTTCTTCAAAAAACGTTAATTAAATCTTCTTCCGCTAGCCGCTGAAATTTATTCTAAAAGTAAGTTTGCACTTAACACTGTGGAAAATAAACTTAGACCCCAGTTAATCTGAAAAAGAAAATTTTTCATCTAGACCTGACCGGGAATCGAACCCGGGACCTCCGGTGTGTGGACCGGCGACGACCACTAGGCCTCAGAGGTGGTCACTAATAATATTTTTTTCTTAATATATAGGGACAAATTACACTGATTGAGCTAGCCCCAAAGTAAGTTAGAGACTTGTGTTATGGGATACTAACTCAACGATACTATATTTTATATGATGTCACTTCTGCGTTGTACACATAATCAGTTACTACCAGATACGTCGTATGCCTATTTGCCTACTTCATCATCATCATCATCTTCATCATCAGGTCTTTTATGTCTCCACTACAGGAGGACCCTCTGATTGAGCTAGCCCCAAAGTAAGTTCGAGACTTGTGTTATGGGATACTAACTCAACGATACTATATTTTATAACAAATACATATATAGATAAACATCCACTATGGAAAATAAATTGTGTTTTTAGGAATCTGTAGTAATCAAGGAACCCATATAGTTTCGCCATGTCTGTCTGACTGTCAGTCTGCGGTTTTACTCAGACACTATTAGTATTTATCATTAGGTCTTTTAGTCTCCACTAAAGGAGCGGATTAGCTCGTTGAAATGGCAGTGGGCGGGACACATAGCGCGACGAACCGATGGCCGATGGGGCAAAAAGGTTCTCGAATGGCGACCACGTACAGGCAAGCGAAGCGTAGGACACCCACCCACAAGGTGGTCTGACAACCTAACCAAGGTCGCTGGAAGGCGCTGGATGCAAGCTGCTCTAGATCGGTCATTTTGGAAATCTTTAGGAGAGGCCTATGTCCAGCAGTGGACGTTGTGCGGCTGAAATGATAATGATGATGATGAAAGGAGCTCCACCCTCTCTGCAGTACTAGGGCCGCACTTGACCAGAGCCGCCAAAGGATTTGGCCTACACTCTCCACGCTAGCCAGACGTGTTGGAGAGCTCCTACTGATGTTTATAAGGTTTTTTTTAGCTTGTATTTCCTAAGTCGCCTTCTACGACATACACGGGATTCAACCACCATGTTCATAATGGGAACCATTCAACATGCCCATGTTGAATGGTTCTATTCTACTCTGCCAGAAACCACACGGCAAAAAGATCTTAATAAATTTTATTTTTCTGCAATCTTATACCTTTAAACGAGCAATTCTTGTATCTTATACCTTTAAACGAGCAATTTTTGTATATTTATTTATTTATATATAAATTTCTGTGATCTCGAAAACGGCTCTAACGATTTCGCTGAAAATTGGTATAAGGGAGTTTTCGGGGGTAAACAATAGATCTAGATTAGTTTTATGTTTGGGAAAACGCGTGTTTTTGAGTTTTCATGCGTTTTTATTGCCACGCAGAATATGTAGTTAATGTTTGAGATGTAACCGAGCAAAGCTCGGTCGCCCAGGTACTGTATGTATATATATATATATATATATATATATATATATATATATATATATATATATATATATATATATATATATATATATATATATATATATATATATATATATATATTTATAAATTTCTGTGATCTCGAAAACGGCTCTAACGATTTCGCAGAAAATTTGTATATGGGGGTTTTCGGGGGTAAATAATCGATCTAGATTAGTTTAATGTTTGGGAAAACGCGTGTTTTCGAGTTTTCATGCGTTTTTCTTTCCACGCAGAATATGGTCGCTAATTTCGTCCGCTTTGATTTTAGCTCAGTGGTTAAGGATACCGACCGCTAGAAAAAGTGTTACGGGTTCGAATCCCACTCGGTGACTTACTTTTATTTTTATTTTATGTTTAAGTTTATATATAATTTTTTATTTTGCATTGTTTTTAGACAAGTTAAAAAAAAATTAGTTAATGTTTGAGATGTAACCGAGCAAAGCTCGGTCGCCCAGGTACTATGAATTATAAATGTGTAACCTAAGCTTACAACAAATTAACTGTATCAGTTGAAATAAATAAGAAGTCCATAAAATACTTATGAAGGTATCCTGTCCTAAGTTCCGTTCGCAGCAGGTTGCAACTATATGTATACTAACTATAAGTATTAGAAAGCTGTAATTTGGCATGGGTATGTATATTAAATATGCCGAAAAAGTGATCAAATTAAATCTTGGAAAATAAAATCTTGGGTTGTTCCCATACAAGTGAAGTGGAAGTAACTTTTTTCTTTTATTTTATTATATTTTATTTAAATGGAGAGACCAACAGCTACAAGTAATTACAATAAAAACAGAAATATAGCAATAATAGAGCCAATTAAAAGTCCTCACCGCTAGAAACAGTATAGAGTTCCAAATAATTGAACATTATTAAACGCTACTTAAAAGAGACAATAAATATTTTTAAAAGAAAACTAAGCAAGAGTTAGTGATACCAATTTACTTGCAAATATTCACAAGAACGCATGAACAGTGAAACAAACACAAAACATATAAATACAATAATCGGAAATGAAAACACTATATTACTGGAGCAAATGTTCTTGAGTAACCCATCGTCTGGGGGGGGGGGGGAATCGTTGCGAAAATTTCATACATATTCAATAGAAAATTATAGTGGCATGAACTCAAAGTTGGCATTCGCAACTATGAAACCCTACATTGCGCGTGGCCCGACACGTACTTGGCCAATTAATTATTATTATTTTTATTAGTTTATGGTTTTTCGTTTCCAGATCCGCATATCGTACATCGACCTGATGAAGACGCCGTACGAGCGGCAGACGGAGCTGTTAGAGAACTATTACTTCCTATGCCAGTGTGACATGTGCATGGGTAAATGCTTTGGACGTGCTATAACACACGCGACTCTATGCTCTATGTCAGGGTTCACAGACTTTATTATCGCGTGAGGGTTTTCCAAAAATCCTATCCTATCCACTAATATTATAAATGCGAAAGTGAGTTTGTATATTTGTTTGTTAGTGTGTCCTCTTCACGCTTAAACTACTGAACCGATTTGGGTGAAATTTGGTATGCATACGTCGCAGTTGAATTGTATAATCCGTTTTTATTCAAAAACTAGCTGTTTGGCAATACGGCTCGGTTTCGTAAAACAGCTGAAAATAGTTCAGCTCGATTGTCAATGAGTAACGTAATTACATCAAAACAGCTAGCGTTGAGATGGGATATAGGGTTACCATTATTGAATAAAACTGTGTTACCAAACAAAATAATATGAGAGGGGACAATAGTTGTTCTTTATTATTTTTATATTACTCGTGGGATGGAAATAAAACCTCAATTCAACTCCTTACTAAATAATTCAGTCTCTAACATCATAAAACAACAATGAAGAATAATAATCAGCTCGATGCAATTGGATATAGAAATTTTGACCCGACAACTCAATGGCGCACCGATTTTATTGTGGCCAATTGATCCACGTGAATTTTCCATCTTGCCGGAAGGCGGACGTCGAATTTACAATATAGGATCCAAGCTAAAGGTCTGCTTTATTCTTTTCTATCTTTTGCACTCCGAATTCACAAACGATGCCCCCGATGTCTCTCGATGAAAACAGCTTAGTCACGGAACGCGGCGAAGAATTACTTTATGCCATATGTGTTGTCATGACACTGACACTTAACAAGCCACAAATGGCAGAATTCCGAACTAATCGATCTACAATCTTACGTTAGCTAGTTTGTTAAACGTAACACATTGGACGATTTAGCTAAACGATTTTCAGCTATATTACAAAACTGAGCTGTAATACCAAACAGCTAGAGTAATTTAATAACAGCGGATTATACAATCCAACTGCGACAGATATATTTTGAGACTCGGGGAAGGACATAGAGTTCTCTTTATCCCGGTACAGCTAGTATTTGATAAAACATTCGATTGCGCCGTCATTTAACCCTTCGAATGTCGGCATAGCAGACACAATAGTAAAACAATACATCAGACGCCCGCTCCGGGCGTCCGACATTTGAAGGGTTAAGGGCCACTTAGTTGTTCACCTTTAAGAATAGTGAACTAGTTGGCATGAGTATGTCTTGCCATATAAACTTTGTGTATGGCTTGGCTGCCCATGTAGCATGGCACCGTAGATAAACCCAGATAAAGTTTACATCGCGCGACAGACTAGTGCCATCCCGTTCGTTATTACTACGTAGAACGAGATAGCGATAGATGATATTGATGTTGATATTGATGAACGCCGTCGCCGATGCCACGGTACGGTGCTGATCTAATGATAGACATAAAAAAAATATTATTTTGCTTTATGCTTTTTGGAAAACCTTCAGTTCAGTGTTCTGTAGCCTTATTGGTCACAGAATAATAATCCCCCCCCCCCCCTCCCCCTTATTGGTAAAGATACATTCTCCGTGGCAAATCCATCCCTGATATATTTTTTCCAGATTTTAATTTCCTAACTATTCCGTGTTTTTATGGCTAAAAGTTATTGTTTATTTCTATGGATATTACGTCTATTCCAAACCCTTCCAATCCAATGAACTTATCAGATTTTGTTAAATATCCTTAAACTTTATGGCTCATATTGTGCCGATAAAATTCTACAAATATCCATACATGTGCTTTGTGAAATGTCAGCTTTGACACATCTTTTCTGCCACATAATTATGCTCGATGTTGCAAATTGTTGGCCTCAATAGATTTGTATAATCAAAATATCTCAATAGAATCGTATTACACAACGGGGAAGGGACATACCCGTAATAAATCGAACCACGGGCTGTACTAGATCACTATAGCATAATAAAAGTAAACAACTACCTCCGTGGTGTAATGGTTAGAGCGTTCGGCTCATACCCTGAGGTCGCGGGTTCGATTCCCGGCGGGGGCAACGACTTTGTGTTGTTGTCCTAGTTTGGTTAGGACATTGCAGGCTGATCACTTGATTGTCTAATAAGTAAGATGATCCGTGCTTCGGAGGGCACGGTCACTGTCTTTGACATTGGTCGTTACCTATAAACCATGTCAGAGGCCTTTAAGGCGGTTTAAAAAACTTTGACACTAGTGTTATTCACTAACACACACGATAAGAAGAAAGAATAAAAGTAAAATAACAGTCAAGAAACCTAAAAAAAATCGACATTCCCATACAAATTGCCCGGGAGGCAGCACACTTTCGTATGGAAATGTCGATTTTTTTTTAGGTTTTGACAGTTATTTTAATTCCATTATACTATAGTGATCTAGTAATGCCCGTGGTTCGATTTATTACGGGTATGTCCCTTCCCCGTTGTATATAAACTTGAGCATGACTTATATCTCAGGCACATACTATTGCATGATTGTTGGAAATAGTTGACGGAAATGTTGATGTTTAAAGTCTGGTCCTTCATGGTCAAATATATATCTAATGACCTATTAGTTTTCTTTTTTATGAAAGAGCATGTTTCTCCCACTTTACACAATAAGGTCTACAAATGATGTTCAATGTAACTAGACCTTCATTTAAGCTATACGAAAATTCCATACTAACAACGAAATGGTATAGAACTGCTATATTTTTCGTGTTAAGAATCCCCTTACACTAGACTTCTCCATACATACGTAGTCTACGTTTGATTTTGAAACCACATGTCAGATTTCGGTAAAAATTGATAATTGTAAAGAAATTGCAATTATCTAGGGTAATAACTGGTTTTCTACAGTAAAATAATGAACTAGAAAGAAAATATATCTATTTAGAAGTTTCCCATACTGATGGTCAAAAATGATATATTCTATTTCTAGTTCATATTTTTACTGTAGGCAACCCGTTATTACCCTAGATAATTGCAATATCTTTGAAATTACAAAATTTTGCCGAAATCTGGCATGTCGTTTCGAAATAAAACGTAGACTACGTTTGTATGGAAAATTGTATTTTGGTCTAGGGTAAGGGGACTCTTAAGCTCCCTAAATATAAGAAATATAAATTTAATGTTACTATATTTTATAACAAATACGTATATAGATGAACAAATACATTCAAGACTCAGGTTAATCTAAAAAGGTCATTTTCAATCTTGATCAGACCGGGGATCGAACCCGAGACCTTCAAGTGACAGACTGGCATGGTGACCACTAGACCAGGTCGACCCTCTCCAAGCTCCCTGTAACCAAAGAGTAATTTTAAAAAGATTTTGTCTGGAATTTTCTATTGAACACTCAACACACAAAGTTCACACAACATATATTCTCATAACCGTGCACGCAAAAAATAATTATAATTTCTTTTAGACGAAACGCAACTAAAAATGGTCCACGCTGCGAAATGTCTAAATACCCAATGCGATAATCCAGTAGTCGTACCTTGGAAAGAGAATTGTCAACTGGTCAGAAAAGCAGGGATACAAAATGGTGTTTGCCAACAAATTGTCCATAATCATGATGAATCTGGACACAATTATGACGAAACTGGACACAATCATGGTGAAACTGGACACAATGTTAAAGAAAATGGGGAGAATGGAATTGAAGATAGTGTTGTACACTGTGATAAATGTGGAACGAAGTATACGGACAAACATATCGAAGTTTTCAAGAAAACTATGGAGTTTACAGAGCTGCATTTGCAGAGTATGAAGGGCGCGTCTGTTGCTTGTATCCTTTATAATATTTTTAAAAGAGGGGTGCTACAAGTGTCACGCTAGTGTCTGTCGGTCTGTGCCTTCGTAGCGCTCAAACGGATGGACTTATTTCGATCCGTTTTTTTAGGGTTCCGTAGTAAACGAGGAACCCTTATAGTTTCTCCATGTCTGTCTGTCTGTCTGTCCACGGTCCTACAGAGAAACTATAAGTACTAGAAAGCTGTAATTTGGCATGGATATGTATATTAATTATGGCGAAAAAGTCGTAAAATAAAATATGGAAAATTTTTTTTTTTCAGTGTAGCTGCCATACAAGTAAAGACGTAGTCAATATTTTTTTTCTCGACAAACACATTGAGTGGGGTATCGTTGAATAGATCTTTCAAAAATATTGTTAGCTTGTGAACACTATTTTTCGATTTAGGGATCCGTTTCTGAAATATTTGGGTTTAAAGTTCAAATTTTTGTTCGAGTCAAGTGTCCCCCCCCCCCCCCCTCTATCTGCTAAACGGTTATATATGGCCACGTGAAAAAAATCACAATTATAGCATATATAATGTAGTTTGAAGGAAAACTATCAGAGCCAAGTAGGGTATACAAATTAAAAAGTTATAGGCGATCAACTTATAAAATGTACTTGAAAAAAGACATTTTCATACAGATTCAATAGATATTAGTTTTTAGACGTTTTTAGTGGCAAGAACTCAAAGTTGGCATTCGCAACTACGGAACCCTACACTGCGCGTGGCCCGATACGCACTTGCCCAATTATTTTTTTACGTGAAACCAACTTCCTTTGCGTTGATTTTTAGCCATGTTTGATAAAAATCTGTTCAGTCGTTAAAAAGTTATTGGGTTAACGCTTTAAAGTTGGGTTTGGTAATTTACCTGGCAAATAATAGATGGCGTTACTTATGTAGTTCCGCCACATATCACTAGATGGTGTTGTCGGGGGTTTTTTAATATACCTAGCAAATAAACTTGTTAAAGATTTTACTTACCCCTATGATACCTTTTATTGAATATGTCCATATACTATGTAGGAAATATAAGTGGACTTTGACCAACATAGAGTTGACCCAGTGATTGTCCAGTAAAGTTTGGCCTTTAGACAAAATAAAACGTTAATGACCTTGACCATCAAAGTAGATGTGGACGTATGTAAATACTGCCTAGAGCGTCAGGACGGGATTTTGCACCCTCTGAATGTGACGCACGCGCAGACGCTGGACCACGCGTTCGACGCGCTCATACTCGTGCAGCTGTGGGAAAAGGCGTGCGGGTATGCGGAGCAACTGATACCGTGTTTCAGGTCAGTTCATCATCATCAGGTCTTTTTGTCTCCACTGTAGGAGCACGACCCTCTCTATACTACCAGAGCCATACTTGGCGGGAACAGCGAGAGGACTTTGGCCTTCTCTCCTCGCTGGCCAGATAGAGAGGTCTCATTGATGTTTGTAGGCTTTGTTTAGCTTGTATTTCCTAAGTCGCACGACATCCGCGGGGGACTTGGAGTGCCCTATTCTACTCTGCCGGAAACCAAACGCCACTCTGCCACTAACACTGTGTTGATAAATTATCTTACATGCCCACAGTGTAGTCAGCAGTACAACTTCAAACATGTCACCAAATAAAAGTGTTTACACATATAATTTTTCAAGACTAAAAGCAGACTTCACCTGCAAACTACACAACCGATTTTGAAAAAAATCCCAATAGGACCACGTGACAAGTATGCCTTTCCACATCGCTCCAGGCGTCTTCGAATAAACGGAGAACATACATAAAAAAAATCGCGACGCATAAAATTATAACCTACTGTTTGAAGTCAGTTAAACTCTTTTATTTAGTCACATATTACTGTATATGCACATAAAGCTTGTCTTTGTTAAAATAATAATATTTTGATCTCTAGCCTGACGTCAATCTTCCTTAGGAACACATTAGTGTGATTAAAGTTTTACCACCGACCGCCACCCGACGTCAATCCTTGGAGCAGTTGTTGTACGAGATGTTTGTCCTTTAGTTGCGTTTTACGACTTCCGTAGGCAGAGATGAAGTTGTTACATTGCCGCGAACGAGATAGACGCAGAAAATTCGCAAGGTGAAGTTAAAATATGTCGTCATAATTGTGCAACCGAAACTAGGCTTTATGTAGCACACCTTAAAGTCGAGAATTATTTGTTCATTCTCTTATTCTCAGAAGGTTACGACTTCCACACGTAGAGATGAAATACTTATATTGTCGCGAACGAGATAGACGCAGAAAATTCACGAGCAGAATTCGAAATATGTCGTCATAATGATGCAACCGAAATAAGGCTTTATGTCGTACGACATAAAGTCGAGAATTGTTTGTTCCTTCGTTATTTTCTGATCTGATCTAATAACGACTTCCACAAGGGGAGATGAAGTGCTTATATTCTTCTGCGACACAGAAAATTCGCAAGCAGAAGTCGAAATATTTAATCATAATGATGCAATCGAAACTAGGCTTTATGTCCTCCACCTTAAAATCGAGAGTTTGGTCTTTCGCTTATTTTCAGAGTACTTATTTTATTTTTTAACTTTTTTACAGATTCTATTACGGAGATCGCCATCCGCTCTTGGGGTTGTTACATATGAAGTACGGGAAAATATTGCTCTACAAGATGGACTTGGCAAAGGCGTTAGAACAGCTCAAGTGTGCAGAAAAGATACTGAAGATCACACACGGTGTGAATCACCCTTTATACAAAAAACAGTTACTGCCATTACTAACGCAAGCAATGTTAGAATCTTCTTAGTATTTAATATAAGTTTAGTAAGTGATAGTTTTTAGGATGCGATGAGATTTTAAAGAAACTCCCGACGATAATGTGAACTTACCCTGCTCAAACTATTTGAAACCTTTTGTGTTGGGTATAAAGTTCATATTTGTTATTTGGTTTGGATACGCATACAAGCACGCGTCAGCTAAGGGCTCTTACAGACGAGCGTCAGTTCGCAATATTCTACAACTGTCGTGCGACAATTCGCGACACTAGTCGCCGACCAGGGTTCCCTACAATTTTAAATTCTAATGCCAACCTTAAAAGGTGCATTCTCAAACAAAAGACTGGACGGACACATCGACCGCCGAAAAACTTCCTCATGTAAAAACGACAGAGAAACAGACAAGAGTGGCGCTAGTGTCGAGAGTAACAATCTTAGACCGAACAACTACCTTCAAATAAAAAAAAACGCAATCAGTTGATGCAATATACATAGAGCCATGATATCAAATCAGACATTCAACAAAGTCTGACAATATATAAAGGGTGATTTTGAACCTCCCAACTATATTCAAGGAAAGTACTCTATTAGTTCGGTCAATGAGTGCTCAAAAAGGGCATGAGGATGGAAAAGTTGAAAGCAGAATTTTTGACTCTGCAACTTTGTTAGGACTAGTTAGGACATAAACATACTAAAAGTCCTTACCTCTCCGAGGTGAGCCTGCTGGGGGAAGCAACAAAGAAGGTCCCGTTTTTTTGTTTTTTGCTTACATCTCGAAAACGGTGCGTTGTACAAAATTTTGTTGTATTACATAATGAGAGCTGATAAAATTGCCTACAACTTTGACTTTCACTTTTTTATCTATCTCCAATCATTGCCTAGCTATGAGCTTCGAAAAATGGCCGATTTTCAAAAATGTGTGTAGCACATTGTAACAGTACGAACAAAGTTGCCGAGTAAAAATTTCTGCTTTCGACTTTTCCATTCAAAATTTTTTCGTTGATTGTACTTCCATACGAGTTTCAGGAAGTTGCCGTTTAGCGATGTTGCCTTTTGGCGAACGAAGAAGAATTATGACCATTTATTAGAAAATTTAACATCTTTTTACGGTTTTTTTGTTTTATTTGTGATTGATGGCAAGATTTAAATATAAGGTCTAACAATGTATATGTACTGAAACTATTTTAAGGATCAATTCAGTCCGTTATTGTGAACAATTTTTCCCCAAAAACATATGTCGAAATATGAAAAATTTTTGGCTTTCCATACAAACTCTGATCAGCTGATCGGTCAACTTGTATGGGAGGCCAAACATTACTTTTAATTTTTCGATGCGTTCCTTGGGGAAAGTTGTTCAGGATTACTGACTTAATTCACCCTTAAAATAATTTCAGTATATTTTGTTAGATCATAACTATAGCAGGGGTATAATCAATCATATGTATAAATAGGTATCAAACTTAGTGCATTATACCCGGTCGAATCTTCATTTACGTCGGGGGTTGATGATGGATACATATTCAAATTATCCAAAAATAATTTACAGTGATAAGTATCAGTGAACACCAACATTCTGAAGCCTTATTTCAATAAGAAACAAAGTATATTTATATTTTATAAATTTTTGTCATAAATTATTGGATATAAGTGAATGTGTCTTTAAATATTTAATGCGTTTTCCATTTTATAACATTGTCAATTATTTTTAACAGTGAAGAAGGCTGTGTGTGCAATAAACTTGAACTAAAGCAATATTCTTCTTGTTTTATTTAATTTCATTTACTAGTTAGAAGTCTTTAATCGTCATTACGGTCAGGAATCCTACCTCTATAATATGCTCTCAAATTCTGAACGAATGAGAAAAAATGGGAGGACGAAATTATTTCATTTTTATAGTTCAGTATTAGCCGTCTAGCTCGAAGGGCCCTATCGGGCCTCTCGATACAGGCGAATTTCATCCTTATTACATTGACATAAGGTTCATTTCACCAGGCCCAGTCATTGAACTTGGCCTGAGAGGATTCATGATAATTGTTGTTTTAGTTAGATTCACTAATGTCTTCAGCGTAATTTTTTATGCAATAAAATATTTACAAATAACTAACTAAATAATTTACTCCTAAATAAAGGGACAATTTTTTTTTTCATAAATTTAAAAATAGCCATGAGCATAAATAGTTGTAGCTGAGCTGCAAGATACGCGGTAGACCCACAGGCCTATTTGTGCGTTTGTGAGATAGTCGCGAGGAAACCTGGCACAACTAGTTCACTAATTTGTAATAATGACATGTCACTAGATGACAGTCATTGAGCTCTATCAGATGCCTTCAGGCAGATTGAGAAATTTAACACCAGTGTTAGCTATTAACACCCTTGAAAATGGATTTTCTTTGTTTAGCTTTTTAGTTTGTCCAGTCTAGTAGTCGGAATTTAGGTAAAACTACAGAAGGATTCAGGGTGGAGTAAGCTATATATGATAAAGATCAAAGTCAACTTCATTCCAAATGTCTGTCTAAAGAATACCTATATGTAATCTGTAAACTCTGTTAGTAAGTAGTTGGGGACAGAGCGACTTTGAACTTAGTCAACAAAGCTAAGAATAATATCATACATGGGGAAAAAGCTTTTATTCATATATTTACGCTACAAAGGAAAGTCTAGTTCAGTATTCTCCGTCTCTGTTCAGGTAGTTATAATATAATGCTTGTTTTGTCTTGTTGTCTGTACTGTAAATTGCCGTCCAAAAACCTTGATTTTGGGACAAAATCTAAAGTTTTTTCGTTGGTGCTTCATGATTTAGCCCATATTTCAATTCAGTAGTTAGATAGATAATCTGTATACATTTTCTTTTTATGATACTAGATTTAATTGTATGTCTTGTCTAGTCTCTTCCTAGGATAACAATCCAGTATGAGTTTATTTTCTCCAATGAAGAAATGTCTGTAGAGTTATGTCCATATCACATCTTGGGAATAATCTTTCAGTTTGTATGTCTTTACAGTCTTTTCTGAAAAAACATTTCGTAGTCTGTACTTGTCCTTACAAACTTTAGATAAATTTATGTCTGTATGTTGTCTGTATATTGTCACAATTCTAGGAATAAAACTATAACCTGAGGGTTCATGTGCTTGGTTCTACATATCTTCAGTAGTCTAATGTTGTCCATGAATATTGTGATCTGTTTTGAGACTAAAGTTTTCAGTTGTCTGTACTGTACTTGTCCTTATGTGCTAATTAAAAGGGTCATTAGTGACATGTCATCACTTTTTTAGTTATATTTAGTTCTCTTAGGGGGAGCCTCATCCTCAGCTTCCAACACTTTGATGCGAATCCCACAGATTTCTGCCCCATGTAATGTCGCCCTTGCTTCATCTGCCGCTTGAGCAGATGCATAGCGAGCATAACCAACTGTTTTATTAGGGAGGGTGTAAACATTGATCAAGTCTCCAAAACGACAGAAAATGTCACGCAACACAGTCAATGGGGGAGGTTGGGGCTTGCATACCAGAAAACATCTCTTTGCAAGGGGACTATCAATGTCAGCCAATGGTTTTGGAGGAGGGAGTTTGACGCTACAGTAACTTAAATCATTACTGTCAGGAATGTCCATCTCAGATGCACCTTTGGTAGCAGTTTTGATCAATTTAGAAGCCTCTGCTATAGCTTCAGCAAGCTGAGCTAAGTCAGGGGCTGAAGAATTTGCAGTAGTGGAGATGGCTCTCTTCAAATCTCTTACTACATTAGGTATGTTCTTGAAAGTTTGTTCATGCGTTTCAAATCTAGAGTTATCTGGTCTCACAAAGATTTTAACACCAGGGGGGTATTCAAATTTGTTCAATTTCTGAACTGCGTGTGCAGCAGACATAGGATTTGAGTATGTAACTGTGCCTTTCCCACAGTCACGCATGAGATCTACAAAGTACGTACAATGCGTCATACCAGGGACTACATCAAATAGTCTCTCTATATGATACTGAGTGAGAAAGGGAGGGCACATGAAGTTAATGCGAGTGTACCCATCAGACTTGACATTCATAGCTGACACAATCGATGTTTGAAAATTAGCTGATGTATTTGTCAAAGTACTAATATTAGATTCATAGGAACTTTCTTGTTTCTGAACTTTTGGTGTTGCAAAAACGGCCCTGTACTTCATTTCGCATTCTTCAACTGCACGGGCAGCTTCAGAGAATTTCTTGAACTTAACATAAGCGAAACCTCGTGACTGTCCGCTTTCTCTATCTCTCTGAATGAGTACATCCAGCACATCACCAAACTGCGAAAATTCATCTCTAATCACATCTTCAGTCACTGATTTTGGTACTGTTATAAACAACCTTCTGTACTTTTCCTCACTGCCCTTCGTTTGAATATCTGATCGATTGGCAGCAACGAATATCTTCATAGGGCGAGTGGTGTTCGGAAGAACCTTGAAATTCATTTCCTCTAAAGCATGTGCCGCTTCAGATGCCTTGGAAAACTTGATGTACACAAACCCTTTTGGTTCTCCACTTTGGTGATCGCGAGGAATTCGAATATCTTCGATGTTCCCGAATTCTGAGAAAGCATCTTTAAACTGTTCTTCTGTAGCTTTCTTCTCTGCTACAATGAACAACCGTGAATACATGGGTGTCTCCAGTATGACATTAGACTCGTCATTTCTGAACTTACGCTGATTTTCCATTTTGTACTTATCTTCAATTTCCAGTAATAAAACGGGAACGATAAATCTTATCAACCTGGCAAGCACTTAACCTTCGTCAAACAAGTCACCAACTCACCACCAATAAATCCTGTCCTGTAATAAATAGTATGCTGATATATGTGTGGAAAACGTAAATCTTAATTATATAGAATTCGTGAATAAATAGAATAGTTACGAAAATCCTATTTATTTCACAAATTCACAATAAACTAAACTGATTGAAAAGATCTATGATATGAAAATTTTTGTCAACAACACTGCACTGCAGGTACAGAAGTGCTATTTTTCAAACGCGGAGTCACTAAACGAACGGTTTTTTGTATGGAAAAACCATTCATTTCGGTAACTCCGCGTTTCAAAAATGGCACTTCAGATCGACAGATTATTTATTATTTTGTTTGCTTGGCTTGGAGATTTATTTTCTGTGTCACAGGTTTTCTCACGAAACCTACTTCAGGCACCAGTCCTTCATAACGATAGGTTCTACGGGGAACTAACTCCAGTCTAGTTTTAGAGTTATACCAATGCAAAATTGTTCTCTGTACGCCTCTATGAAGGAAAAATAAAGATTTTTTATTATTATTTATGGCGTTTTTCCACTATCCGGCACGGCGGCGGCGACGGCGACAGCAGCATGTTTTTTGGCAGCGCCCCGGTACGGCATTGCTTCCCGCTGCCCGGCAGATCGTCGTCTCAGCTCTCATGGGCGTGGCAACAGTTCTTTAAGGGCCTGCCAGACGGTTGCCAACAAGCACCACCGACCAGGTGACCTTGGTCGGGTCCGACCGTGTAGACGGCTGTTGGCGACAAAATTTCGTTTGACATTCCAACGCCCTTGGTCGTCGGGCGTGCGCTCCCGACCGCTGTCGGGACTGCCGGTTGGCAACCGTGTAGCCGCTTGTTGCCGACCGCGCTAGGCCATTCGCGAGAAGGAGTCGACGCGTGCGGTTGTGCATGCATTAATGATGGTGGCGTCCCAATCCCAATGCGAACGCTTTAATTTTATATCTCCCTAAAATGAAGGATATTGACATGCAGTTTTCTTAATAAAATACTGTATTTAATAGGCCATAATAAAAAATATCCCAATGATAATTTTTTTAAATAAAATTAAGGAAAAATCTAGTAGAGCTCATTTTTTTTCCAAAAAAATAAATATCTAATTTTGGGGCATGATTTTACAATATTTTTTAATGATAGATTATGTAATTATCTTTCATTTGACATATATTTTATCAAATCGGTGCGGTGGTTTGGCTTGAAGAAATTTTTAATATTTTTTTTTTAAGTTAGTGGCGCCATGTGCCACTAACTTAAAAAAAATATTAAAAATTCTGTTTTCCTAAGGGATGAAACTTTCGCATATCCATATCCAATGTTTCCTTTTTTTTATTCTATTGAGCTCAATAGGACTTAAACCACGCCAACACGTTGAAATTTCGATAGGTTGGTAGTCATTTTACGAGATATTGTCAGTCTGCGAGTTTTAAACACACTGACGCCAAAGCGCGGTCGGCCGGCCGACCCGACCGTGTAGCCGCAACACTCCGACGGTCGGCGCCGACGAGGCACCGACCAAGGTCAACACGTCGGAAGGCTTGTTGGCAACCGTCTGGCAGGCCCTTTATATTAAATTGGGCTCGGCTCGACGCAGTTGTGTATTTAGCCATGCGTTAAAAAACGTAAATAAATATAGATATAGGGGTGCGGATGCCTTGAAATTATGGAAACCCTTCCAGTATTCAGATCCCCAGTACTTCTGAGCTGCGGGAGGGCTTTCTAAAATTAATTCACAGAAAGATTCCTGGCCCAACGCAGACGACACACTTTTTGTTCGATCGATTTTGTAACATTAGGCTGGTAATACACTGGGTTTCTTTCGTTGTTAGTGTTGCCGGACTAGCGATAGTTTGGCTGTCGATAGTTGACCTCGGAAATCATCTATAATATCGATAGGCCTATCGATACTGTTACTTACGCGTGTATTATGTGCATACTATGTAGGTTTAATTTCTAGGTCACTGGCAACTTATAAAAAAAAAGAAGAAGAAAAATGTTATGTTTGATTTTGGATTTCGCGGCCGAAAAAACAGCTAGACGGCCTTTTGTTTTTTGGTATTACTAGCAAAAATTTATGTTAAATTCTATTTTGGTTGTGTTTATTAAACTCAGGCTTACAAACATCTTGTTTACTTATCATTTTAATACGCGCACGGTTAACAGATACTATCGATAGTATTGATAGCTCAGTTTGGTACAATAGTATCAATATGCTGCAATACTATCGATAGTATCGAAAGTATTGTAGTTCAATATCGAAATTACTATCGATAGTATACAAAAACACAAAGACACAAAACCGTCAATAAATTTCGATGTGGATAATATTATACTAACATAGTTATAGTTTTTCTTTGTTACTAACACATTATGGGTTCTTAAGCCTAAAATAAAATATATTTTTTTTTATTATTACGAGAATTTAAGAGTTTGTAAACTAAAATAAATTAGTTATGTCTTTCAGTAAAGAAAGACTGGTACAATTTATAAGCGAATGGTCTTAAATTAATTTCCTCGACGCGAACTAGAAAAATAAAAGTACAACTTCTTCGGTGAGCAGACGTAAAGATAAAGGCGTGGGCAGAAAGTCCAAAAACTGCATCTCTGCAATCAAACCTCCTAAAAAAGTGCACTCATTGTCTAAAAATGTAAGCGAGAATGTGCCTAACGCTCTATAATTTTATATTGTTAAAATTTTTATTCTTATCTTAAGTTATTGCAATTCAAATTATTTTTATTTCCTTATAGTTTACATAGAAGTCGACCGAGCGTATTCTGTTAAACCTTTATATATAAGCCAAATTTTAGTCTGAGTAGCGATAGGATAGGAATTCATGTCCATATCGCTGCTATTTCGTTTGTAAAGCCTCCCGCATTACAGAACTAGCAGGGTAGCATTTTAACTATTAAATTATGCGTTTAATCGCTAAAAGGCTCCCCCAGCTTTGGTTCTGGGTACTGGAAGGGTTTCCATATACGCGACGACTTAAGGGAATGGTGATTAAATAAGTACGAAATTCTGAATATTAAAAAATTGAGTTAATATTTTATAGAAGTGAAGTGGACAACGCTTATTACAGTTTTTTATAGCTATATGCATCTGACGGCTTATCCAGCCTTCCGTCACTTCTCACACTTTTATCCCACTTGTAGTCACCCATTCAAGTTGCTACCACTACCACGCCCAAGGTTGTTTAACTCAGTGAAAACGTAGTCAGTTAATAATATCCTATTATCCACGTCCAACGTCCAGAGTTGCTTCCTGTGATAGTGTGGTGTGTGTGACCCATTCAAATTGCGACCACGCAGGTGTGGTCTTGGATGGGTCACTACGAAGTTGCATGCTACGGCGCCGCCGCCGTCGTGCCATCTAGTGAAAAAACGGGGCCACGACTCAGCGCCGGCGCCGGGCCGATGCCGGCGCCTCACACGTGCCGTCGCCGCCGTGCTCGCAAGTGGAAAACAGCCCTTGGAGCTTGGCAACGACCACTCCATATACCGGATTTACACATGCGTGTTCGCTATTCGCCTCGCCATTCGACGAAACATTCCACGAACTATTCGTGTACGAATGCCGACGCGAACTGCTGTTTACACATTCGTGTGTTGATTCATTATGAGATTCGCACATGAATATGGAGGACGTGGACATAATGGCGGCATGCACGCTACATTTACAATTATGTCTTCTACCCGGGTATTTACCTACGCTTAGGTATATACCTGTATGTGGTGGGTAGATTGGGATGTTTATTTAAAACCAGCCGAAGCCCGCGACTTCGTTCGCGTAGACTTTATGACTTCGGAAAATGCTCATCAGTCTGAATAACTTTTGCTAAGATGTCATTTTTAGGGTTCCGTACCCAAAGGGTAAAAAAGGGACTCTTTTACGAAGACTTCGCTGTCTGTCCGTCTGTCTGTCATCAGGCTGTATCTCAAGAACCGCAATAGCCCGACAGTTGAAATTTTCACAAATTATGTAGGTATTTCTGTTGCCGCTATAACAACAAATACTAAAAACAAAATAAAATAAATATTTAAGCTTTTAGCTTATTTGGGGCTCCCATACAACGCGATTTTTTATAGATAATGGTACGGAACCCTTAGTGCGCAAATTCGATTCGCACTTGGCCGGTTTTATATGTATACTCTACGAATAATAATTCTCTTATTTTATAATGAAAATTATTATTCGTAGTGTATACTGTACAAACTAGTGGACTTTATCCGTGTTACAAAACGCAGACTAGCTGTACCCGCGGGCTTCGCTCCCCGTGGGAATTTCGTGATAAAGAGTACACTATGTCCTTCCCCGAGTCTCAAATTATATCTATACCAAATTTGTTCTATATCGGTTCAGTAGTTTAAGCGTGAAGAGATAACAAACAAATATACAAACACACTTTCGCATTTGTAATATTAGTAGGAAACAAATTTAGTGAGAGTCCTCTAATTATATGTAGAAATGTATCAAAAGGTCATTTAATGTATAAAACAATGAATATATCTAAAAGAGAAAATAACAAGGATTAAAATCACTGATGCTATAAGTACTTATTAAATATAGAGATATCATCTTATTTGATGTCTGATTGCCTTTTTTAACATATAATTAGGTCTACACACATTTGCCCACAAAAAATGTTAACTTAGACCTTTCAATTCGTATGTTTCCATACAAGTCCGCTACGCGTCCATACGTCCTGTTGGGTCGGGCGCTAGCTGCCAACCCGTATATACAAAAGTACTCTGTGCTGCCAACTGCCGGCAGGCGAAAGTGTAAACAGCCAGTTCGTGTTCGTTATTCGTGTCCTTTGATTCGTGTCCGAAAAACCGCCCTCAACGCGAACTCGCGAATCGCGAGGCGAATCACGAGGCGAATAACGAACTGACTGTTTACACATGCTAGTTCGTTATTCGCCTCGTCATTCGCCTCGCGATTCGCGCGAATGTGTAAACGCGGCATCCGAAAAACCGCCCTCAACGCGAACTCGCGAATCGCGAGGCGAATCACGAGGCGAATAACGAACTGACTGTTTACACATGCTAGTTCGTTATTCGCCTCGTCATTCGCCTCGCGATTCGCGCGAATGTGTAAACGCGGCAATAAAGTTTTTTTCTTGACTTCATGCAACTAGTGTTGCCATGGGTATAAATGAATATATCGATTAATAGCCAGACCAACTTTGGCTGGAAATCGATGTTCGGAATATTTTAATTCTAATTCTAACTTTCAGAACGACCAAAATCCCCGTTCTTAAATTCACAACGCTCATCATCATCATCATCATTTCAGCCGCATAACGTCTACTGCTGGACATAGGCCTCTCCCAAAGATTTCCAAAATGACTGATCAAGAGCGGCCTGCATCCGCCTAAATGGAAACAGCGGAGCAGAGATTTCAAGCATTGTGATTGGTCAATTCATGCGGCGCTAAGCTCTTCTCTGCTCTGCTCCGCTTCAGTGGAAACGCAGCCTAAATAACAGATAAAAGATATAAATCCAGATATCATAAAAATATCATAAATGCAATAAATATATAATCTACACTTCTACACTAATATTATAAAGAGGAAAGATTTGTTTGTTTGTTTGTTTGATTGTATTGAATAGGCTCCGAAACTACTAGATCGATTTTAAAAATTCTTTCACTGTTGGATAGGTATGTTATCCCTGAGTGACATAGGCTATGTATGTACCACGGGCGAAGCCGGGATGGACTGCTAGTACATTTATAAATAAAGTATAATCAGAATATACCTACATACATATACATTCTTAGCCTTCTAACCTATATATGGAATATAGCAAGAAACGATAAATTCTGTTTTATTACTACTGCATATGAGAACTTAGCTCGCTTCGTTCATTCGTTCTTCACTTATTTTTTCTTTTTGCGTGAGAAAATTACCTGCTGTCTCGTCCACCCCATGGCTATGGGAAGCCGGGTATGTTGGGCTTGGTTGCATTGCACCCACTAAAAACCACACCGTTGACACCGCCACAACCACTTTCAGCCGGGGCCGTGTGCTTCTTCATGCTCCACATATCCGTCTCGGCTGGCCGCTACTTCAGTCAGCGGCTCAGATTCGCTCATGCATGGCATCCTCTGCTTTAGTCGGAGCAGGAGCAGCCATAGGTTTGACCTCTCATCCCGACAAGGACAAGCGCGTTGACACGACACGCGTCTTTCAATACCTACGGAGGGTTGTCTGTGGAAAATTGGAATCCCGTTTCCACCGTCCAATCAGCCCTAGGTCCACCTGATGGCGACCAAAGCCCACCCAGCCAGCCGCAGAGGATAGGGAGAGCGGCACACAGCATCATAATACCGAACGACCCTCTTCTTTCCCTGCGGACACGTAGGGGAAGATGAGGCAACAAAACACCAACTCTCCTCTTCCCTCTAAGTGCGGAGTTCACCCCTTTCCTCACATACAGCCATGCAATTTGCACCTGAAATGACCTCCACCGGGCCCGTGGAGGTGAATGCCTCCCAGGGGCCTTGAGTACCTCTTTCCTTCCCTGAGGGTAGCAAAGCGATAGGTACTGGGGCCCCCATCATTACAATATGGAAGCCCGGTCGGAGGTAGTTCTTCAAACCCTAATCTAGTAATCGATTATAATTAAATCGATTTAAGTTCCACAACGGTTTTATTCAAATTTAAATGTAATTTACAAGTGGCAACATTTTTATTGATGTCATGTCACCACAGATTTCTGATTTCTTATTTTGTATGAAAAATTGGATTTTTGAGAATATAACCAAAACTATTCATAACTTTGTGATAAATTGTGTTTTAAAACGAGCATTAATGGCCAACGGTTATTATGGGACAGTAGTGGGATTTATAAGTTTTACAGATTCGTACAACCATGTCTTCGTATGATAATGCTCCTCAAACCATATCGAATTCACTCAAATGCTTATTAGCTGTTGAAGAGTGCACTACACTCGTAAACTGTTATTGTTTTCCTTCGCTGGTGCACTCATTGCATTCGACATGTGTGAATAAATATCCTTCGGTATTGGATTAAATTCGGGGTTACCCTCGACTTGTTTGTCGAATTTTTGGTGCTGAGAGGACTTGGACAAACGACTTGAAAATGTTTAGTGAGTCGTATCGTAATCGCCTGCTGCAGACATGCAGCCCTGTGAGCAGGAAACAGTCTGTGCCGGTCCAGTCTGAGTGTATGGACAGATTTGTGCCTTGCAGATTGGGAAACAACTGGCAGACCAGCTTTCAAGGTGAGTTGTTCGATTCTGTTATCAATATACGATAGTGTAGCATGATTTGTTTGTATAGTGCCTATACAAATTATCAATTTATCATTAAAATCAAGTTTTTCTAATTTAGCAGCTTTTCAAAATCAATCTGAAGGTACCTACATAATAAAAATATCTTTTTCCCCATTTCTTTTTTCTGAAGTAAGTAATAAGAGTGCAAAGTTGTATGAGCATTCTAATATATTAATCTAACTAAATGCCATTATTAATTTATAATGAAAATTGAAAACTAATATTCAAAGTTGTCATTTGTGACCTCAGCTTGTGCAAACAGTAAAGGCTAATGCCAAGATAAAAGGAAAGTGTAATATGTAGTTCTTTGCTTTTAATATTTTTTACATTAATTCAAAGGTTGTCTGTTTTATGCCTCTTCTGTACATTGTTAATTGTATCATGTATAACATAGTTCTTCCAGTACATAGCTGTTTAAATGACAGAACGTCCAAATAGTTTAATTTTACTGACATTCATATAACTTAGGTGAGGTTACTCGGTACTGCTTCCTGAAAAAGATAATTTTTCATAACAAAAAACCATCTTCAATTCTCGTTAAAATTTCTATGGGACCACCAGACATGTAAGCCCTTAATATATTTCAAACAAAAATTTATTTTCCAAATTTATCCTACATATAAAAATCAATTTCATCCTTTTTAAAGTCTGTTTAAAACAGTCATTAGCTGCGGCTCCACAGATCTCCTCAAGAATGCTTGTTTAACTATTGTGTTTGATATTTTAGGTTACAAGGAGCTTTATGAATGTCACCAAGAGTCTGACAATCTTTATGTCATGGAAATAGATATCAATTAAAAGTCTTTGTTTGCATGATTGCAAACCCTTTTTAAATAAGAATTACAATCAGTAGATTTGCGCTGGCACATTCGCTCATAGAAGCTGCTATATACCAAATATGTTATGGATCTTCTCTGCATCGACGTCATGTGACGAATGTGTTAATAGATGAGATCAAAATGTCCCCAACATTTGATCAGATTGCAAATAGAGAAATTTACATCACCAGTGTTAGTTACTTCTTCCTCACCTGTTGGTTACTTACGTATATCAATACTAAGAGATGATTAGCTGCATAGATAGACTGCCTTTCATTAAAGTAGCTCAGTACTTCCTCATGATCATCTTCCTCGCCTTATTCCTATTTGGGGTCGGCTCTGTAGGTCAACTCCCTCCATAGTTTTTTATCATTTACCATATTTGTACTAACACCCCCAGTACTTATGCCTCATAATATGAATGCTCTTGCTTTCATAGCATAGCACCGGCGAAAGCGTTAATTGACCGCTATCATCTATCTCTATAATAGTGAAGAGTGAATTGCTACAAGTCCATTATGTAATAGGTACAAACTTTATCCTTGTTATACTATATATATAAACTGTATCAAGGCTCATCGACATATCCGTTTAACTAGGGCTGCTGTTACCAAGGAGGCTTGCATGCCTCTATACATATATGTATTTTAGAAGACAATCCCTCGCCTCTCTAGAATCAGTACCCTTGATAATTGCATAGTGTAATGTCTTAAAATATCCCAAAAAAAGTAAAGAGAAAATTACAAATTTTAATATAAATGTCCGGTTCTAGTTTCCTACTTGGTAGGAATATTATAGTCGACTGTTGAGCACATCACCCAAAATTATTTTTTACCATTATTTTATTTCCATTTGCTTTATACCACAAACGTTTTGACCAATTGTACATTTTCCTAATATGTGGTGACGACTAGACTTTAAAAAAATTGGTGAATAGGTATAAATTGGGTATGGTATTGTGTTAGTGAAACTTGATTAAAAAGACCGATTTTTGTTGGTCATATATCATAACACTTATTTTTTAGCTTTTTTATTTTACATAGTAGGTGTAGGCTGTAGAAATAAGTTTCCAGACTAAATACTTTAATAAAAACACTTAATAAAGTACCAATCAAAAGTCAATATTGTAATCTTTGTGTTTTTTCCTGCTACTGCCTAATAATAGCGTAATGACAATGATGCGGCCGAAATGTCGATTCCATCGTAATACGCTTACGATATAATTACGCTTTGAATGCTGACGTGACTTTTATTTTTGCTATTAACAATCTATGTTGCTAGTGCTGCCGAAATCGAAACGTAGTGGTTTTAATTTCGGCTTGTTCGGTTCAATTGAAAAGTAGTGATTTCAAAAAATTAATATACACGTCTCAATTTTCGTACAAACTCGCTGGTTTACTTTGAAAAATTTCTGCCCGCTTTTGCCGAACATTAACTTCTTTGTCAATAAGTAAGAAAAAATCCTTTTTTAATGTCATTTAGAGACTTTTAGAGGCTCTGATATTAACTTCTTGATTAGTTACGTCTAAAACGGTAAACGAAATTGTTATATTTATTTTGTATGTTTTAATAACTACCTGCTCCACGAAGTCATAAAATCTGATTTAGCAAATGTCCGACCGAAAATTTTGTCTAAGTTAACCAAATGAACATAAAGTTCTAGGACTTCGTGATCTGTTTATCTTATCTTAATTAGGCTTAAGTATACTTAATTAATTGCTCGAACACCCAACAGCTAGCCTGTCAATTCCTAGCCGTGCAAGAATGCAGAACCGCAACAATTTACCATTGCAAATAGGCTTGCAAAGTGCAATCCGATTCTGCAGGTTGGAAACCACAATCGGCAACCGCAGCGTTTCCGTGCGGTGATTCGTCCCGTGTGTTTTCTAACGGTAGTTACTTTGCAATCGCAACTAAAATCTTTGCGTTTGGAAATGTATTTCTTTGTTTTACAGCTTTCGTCAGAGCGTTGTGAATTATCATTTATTTACTGTTTTTCTTGAATGATTGAATAAAATTGGCCAAGTGCGTGTCAGGCCAGGCACTGGGTGCCGTTTTATCTGATATTTTTATTTCATTATACTAAAAGTAATCTAGTATAGCCTGTGATTCGATTTATTATCGGTATGTCCCTTCCACGTTGTATATCTGATACTTAGATATTTACATACTTACCTACTAAGACGTTTTTATGCATAGTAAGAGAAGCAGCTGATCTATTCCCAGACTAGCATGGAAGCATCAAATTAGTTTCGAAAGCCAAAGAGTGCCCTTGATTTCTAATTTTGTCTACTTCTGTTTACTATATCAAAACATATATGTGAATTTTATACCATTTCGATTTGAATCAAAGCACCGTCACCCACCATTGCGCCCGCCGTCCACATTACGCCTGCATACATCATACACGTGCAATAGGGATGTGCCCCAAAAACAATTTCTTTTTGTCTCATTACATAGATTATTAAAAAGTATAGTATATATTTTTTTCTTTTCTCTCATTAGCAAATAATGACAAAGATACAGCGCATTTAAATTACGCGTGACGTCACGATCGGCTACAACTTTTAACCAAAGGTGACGTAAATTCCTCACTCCGAAACTGCGAACCTGCGAAATACAGACTAACGTCTAACGTCTAGTTCTTACGTGGGCTTTTGCCGGATGAGGGATAAATTGTTATCTTCATTATAACATTAACTGTACCTACTTCATTTTACGATCTATATATGGCTTAATAAAGATTTTTATTTATTTATTTACTTAATACAACTTGTTGATAAAATAACGCAAAACCTCTCAGATGGTACTTCAGCCCATGAAACTAAACAACTTTTGTTCTACAACTTTCACAAAACCAAAAAATTATTTGAATTTTCATACAAACTGATCAGCTGATCGAGTCAATTTGTATGAAAATCTTAATTTTTGAATAATGTAGTTGACGGACTAAATAAATAACATTCTTTTTCCCAGTGCACATCCCTAAAAAAATATTTTTTCCCAGTCGACATCCCTATAGCATCCCAGGTAGCCAACCGTGTCTGACTACCTACGACTTGAATTGCAAACAGACCCATTGTTTATACGGCCCGTGATTTGGTGCTTTGGTAATTTTGCTATCAGACATTAATTACGTGAGAACTGAGAACACAGGGCCGTTAACCTTGTCTATAAGGGCCGCGCTACACTGGATTGGCATGGCATGGCATCGGAAGCGACGCGTCAAGTGATATAAGATGCCCGTGGGCGTCTTTTCCGCGGAAGTGCACGGCAGGCCGCCGGCAGGCTCTTTACGTTCAAGCGGTTATGCATCTTATCTCACTTGACATAAAGCTTGTTTTGAAATGACGCGTCGCTTCCGATGCCATGCCATGCCAATCCAATGTAGCGCGGCCCTAAGGCGAAGGGTTATGCAGAAGTGGCGCCCTTATGTAATCTGACTGTGTTTTAAAAAAATATTTTAAAAAATATATAAAGGGCTATCTCATACGTAATGGTTAGCAGAATGTTAGTAATTATCACCTTAATTGTTGATTTATACAGCATTACAATGCTCGGAACAATATCTAAATGAAAAATATGTGATGAACGTGAGAAGGAGGAAGGCGTGAGTTCGAATCTCACTCCTATATAATTTTAATTTAGAAATTATTACTTAATTTAAGATTAAACAATGTAGTTCAAATGAGTGCGTTACTTCTGCATACCCTTCGCCTTAATGATATCTCTTGCAAGAACAAATTTAATTATAACTATTAATGAGCAGCAGAGTTTGAAAAACCTTATTTTAACAATGAGAGCAAAAAATGCCTTTCATAAGGTTCTAACGAGGCTGAAGGGATTTTTGGTAAATAAATATTTTTTCCCTTAAAAAATAATAATAACTGTGGTAACACTAAAAATATAAAATCCAATTTTCCAATAAATTAAATGTCAATCAGCCAGTGCGGCTAACGGGATTCTCGGTAAATAAATATTTTTTTCCCTTAAGGTAAAAAATAATAATAACTGTGGTAATACTAAAAATATAAAATCCAATTTTCCAATAAATTAATGTCACTCAGCCAGTGCGGCTAACGGGATTTTCGGTAAATAAATATTTTTTTCCCTTAAAGTAAAAAATAATAATAACTGTTGTAATACTATAAATGTAAATCCAATTTTCCAATAAATTAATTTCAATCAGCAAGTGTGAACTAACAATTAATCATCTCTCATTCATTTTAATAGTTTCGTTCATCGTTTATCTATTTATAGTAGTGTTCTTAAATACTTACAGCTATAATTTTTCAAAACTAAAAACCGACTTCACCCCAAACTACACAACCGAATTTGATAAAATACCACCTGAAAAGCCCTTTCCAAATCAGTCCAGGCGCCTTCGAATAATCGAAAAATCATGTATAAAACTGCAATCAAGATTTTCAATGTGGACATGAATGGGATGGAAAATGAATTTCTTGGAATAGAACGATTGCCCCTTTCCAAGAACACTTTGTGTATATCACTATCAATAATCAGACTGAAGAGAGGCTAAACATCCGAGTGCGTTTGTCCGCAAGCCCTTCGTGTCCCGTTACTCTCTTAGCAAATCAAGTAACTGTCACTCGACCTAAAGTCGAGAACAGACCGATGAAGGCACATCGTTAGTTTTCTACTTGATAGATAGATAGATAAATAAATGATTTATCTATCTTATCTACTTGAAAGAACCGAGAAATAATCAAATTATTTTTAAAATATATTTATTTGCGTATTACACAAAGCATACTCGTGTAGTGTTTTTAATAAATATATCAATATTTAATTGACCAATCGGATTTCTCCATAAAAGTTCACTTAACTTCCTCTACTTAATGAATCTATGGTTCTTCACCCGGCAACAGCAAAGCACGAAATCTCTCGACTGTATAACATTAATAAAAGATGACTCCCTATAGGTCCCAGTCTAGCTCCTTGCGGTCAACCCATGCGAGACGAATAAATAACCCTGATTGTTTATGTCGCTAGCCGATTCGCGTGTTGTTTGTAATCAGTTTCATTGGATGCCTTATCCCAACTAGGTTTACTTAACTTGGGATCATTATAATCAGTGCAATGGTCGTCATGCTTCAGGTGGCCTAACCTAGCACGAGCTATTTTAGATTTCACATTCATAATTAGCTTTTTAATATTAACATTGTTCAGAGTCTTGCTAAATAAACTCTTTCTGTTTTAATTATCTAAAGGGAATTAATTTACTTATATGTTATATGCATTTCCGATTTCTATATCCAAGACATTAGGGGACAGTTTATAGACGGACGTCGTAAGCATATCCTGTTGTTATGCTAATGGTCCTTCAATTATGCCAATCTTGGGTCCTCAGTTTGGGTCAAAGGGCACTAGAGTCAATTACTAAATATGCAATTATCCACTTCCACTTAAGATGATTCAAATAAATTTATGTTATAATACGATATGATAACAGGTTACCTTTCTGTTGTTACCTGAAGTAAGCTTTGATATGTTGTTGATTTCTCAATTGAAGAAATTAAATCACTGAAAGTCATTAAACCAACGTCGTTACGTAAGTATCTCACATTACAATTCACTTAGTTAATTGTTTCTGTATAGTCATTAAAGTCCATTATGACGTTACATGTGTCATTTTCTTAATTAAATATCAGAAGCAGAGCATAAAGTAATTTTCACAGACGATGATGATACGACTATGCACGTGATGGTATTTATATGCTCGCTTCGTCCAATTTTCTCTTCATTATTTTCTAAAATGCGTAAATATTTTTGTGTTAATGCACTCCCATTTCAACTACCTACACACTAGTCGCTCTGTAGACCTCGCACGTCACCCCCCGTTGAAAATTATCGGATATTTTTTGTATAAGGTGTAATCAAAAAGTTGCATGAAATTTTTGAAATAAATTGAAATGTCTGATATATTATTTTTTAAGATTTCAAACCTCATATCTTTTGACATTTTGGTAAATTGACAAAAAAAATCGAAACTTTTGAGAGACGAGATTAGGTTGAGAATTGCGACCTGTAGGCGAAAATAAACGGACAGACAAAATCATTTTTGGCCAATCTCGAAACTGAGACGCTTCGCTCGCTCGGTCTATAAAATTCGTGCTTTTTAATTGTTTATGAATTAATTTGAGTTGCTGTCATAGCACTGTTGTGATGAATTACATGTTCTCTTTTTTAGGTCGCATATTCTGAGCTCATCCGTTACTTTGTAATTGAAATTAGAAGGCGTAGAGTAATTAATAGAACATTAATCATCAATGCACGATTTATTCATTGGTAATATCATTGTGTTCACGTAGTGTAGTCGAAAATTCGCTTGACGACAAAAAATCGATATAATTTTATAAAAACATTTAAAATTGGGCGTCTGACCTCTATTTGGTTTGTTTACTATTAATAAGACGCAAAATCTCACGTAGCTTATCAGGCGAATGGACCCAGAATGCAATTTGCGATAGCTTTGCACCCCGTGCAGTTCCAAACATGATAAATTAATATTTTTACACGACCGTCCTACTAACATCCACGACAAATTGCTTGACTTTTGATAAGTTATCGTTATCGCATGATTAGTAAGTAGGCATGAAATAAGGATTTGCAATTATTTTTACATTACTCAAGAAATAAGACTTTCTTTCAGAGTGTTGGCTACCTTTGATTTCGCAGCTATTCTTGTTATACTTGCCGCCTATTTCAAACAAGGATCATCTTTCACACCGTCTTAAACGTGCATTACCATTTCATAGTAAAAACATGGAGTATTAAATTATTTTTAAAAATCTTATAAATACTGTTAGGTGCGAAATTCGTCTTTAACCTTAAATCAACGTTGCATTTACCACACAAACAGTTTTATACACATATCTGTGTGCAGCTGTGTAAACAGCATTTTGTGTGGGCCAATGCATATTTGCAATTGGCAAATTAGCACTTTCGGTCACATCAAGTGCAAGTGCTGTATTTCCATGTTTATTGCAAAATTATGACGAATTCTACCCAAATTTTGTAGTTCTGTTCATTTTTATCTTAAGGGTCCCGGACCCTAGACCAAAATACAACTTTCCATACAAACGTAGTCTACGTTTTATTTCAAAACGACATGTCCGATTTGGGCAAAATTTTGTAATTTCAAAGATATTGCAATTATCTAGGTTTATATTTAGTTTCCGACAGTAAAAATATGAACTTGAAATAGAATATAGTGTTTTATATCATTTTTGACCATTAGTATGGGAAACTTCTAAATCGTTATATTTTCTTTCCAGTTCATAATTTTACTATAGGAATCCAGTTATAACCCTAGATAATTGCAATTTCTTTACAATTACCAATTTTTACCGGAATCTGACATGTGGTTTCAAAATTAAACGTGTACTACGTTTGTATGGAGAAGCCTAGGGTCGCCGGACTCTTAATAACTTTCATTTGTATTTTAACTTATCTTACGTGGATCATGAAGATTGCAAATACAATACTTACTATCTAGTCATTACCACCTTTACTTATCATATATATTTTGTTTTCTCTTCTTTCGATTGTTTATCTGACAAGATATTTCTCTCGGTGATTTGCAATTTAAACAAAAATTTCGTCTAGGTGACCTTAAAATAATAATTTTGGTTACTTAGTAGGGGCCATGACGGGGTATGCCTATGACTAGATGACTACTACTTATGTTCTTTGCACACCTACGTTTTTCCAAGCGACATTGACCAGCCTTCAACTCGAAATCAGCTGTGAACATGATGTCACCAAAATTATTATGTAGCTATGACTGTTAAATCCGGTAAAAAGAAAAAAAATCTATCAGTACTTTTAAGGTTTGATTACTTACTTGTACGATTATAAATTGCCATTAAAACCAGTTGAATGCCCTTAAAGTTTATCATCGATAAATACTGATAAGCATTGTATTGCAATCAACTAAAAGGTATAATCGGAACTAGGGTCTTGCAAACTTGGTACTTTGAACGCTTGCAATTTAGAAGTTCAATGCACCGTCCAACTGAGTCAACATAACTTTTTTATTTGTTTTGTGACATTTAAGTGTTAACACTAATAATGTCCCAAACAATGATACTAAAGATACTAATATTTTGAATTGCCAACAAGAAACGAAATACAGGACATTTCTCAAGCACATTTTTTTGTTTCCCTGTTTTTATCACGCGTTTTAAGTCTTTCAAAGCGAGGAGTCAATTTTTCTGCATAAGATTGTACATCAATCAAACGATATGTATGATATCATCGGTTTTATATGCACCTTAACAAATTCGGATATTATCTTTTTTTTGTTTAGAGTTTTTGACACGTCTAGACATGAGAGTTTGACCAGCCTTCACCCTTCTTCCCTGATCATTTGTGATCAGTATTTTGACTAATATGACGTCTACATATTATTTAGCATTTATCATTCGTGTCATCGCGACTTTAGGATTTTTAAACTGCCTTATTTGTGCCTAACCCTAACTCGAATTTCATGCTAGTTTTTTTGGATGATGATTCAATCAGATGAAATCCGCTTTTAGATGCTCATCACATCATTCTGACATGTGGAGAGTTTTGTATGTTTAGATTGTGTAATAAATTATTGACTTTATCTGAAAGGGTATTCAGCAATGTTGTTTAGCATCTTACAAGAGTAACTGTTCAAGTTTCTAAAGGTGCTCAGACTTAGATGAAAGTAGGTCAGAGAAACCGTTGTACTTAGGAAAAGCGCTGGAGCAGTGCGGCTGCATAGTGTATATTTGATAGGTTAGTGAACGTGTTAAGTTATATTCTAGGCGACATACTTACTTATAATTGGCGTCAAAGTTAACTGTTCTTTTCATATTCAATTGTACATACAAGTTACCTCTACTAATTTATACATATAATCAAACAGTGAAAAAGGTATGTCTGTACATTAAATATATTTCCAAAAAAAAAAATTGGGGGAGATGGATACATAGTGATAGAGTAAGAATAAAAAAAAAGGTATGTCTGTTTGTCTTTTTGTACACACTAATCTCCGGGAATACTGGACGGATTTTAATGATGATAATGACTTTCTTGTTATATAGCTGTTAAGTTTGGGCATCATATAGGGTGTAAATCATTTTGAAAAATGGAACACCTGATGCAGAACTACTCGTATAGTAGTTCAGCTAAACTATAAGGAATATAAAAATGACGCCTTAGCAAAAGTTGTTCAGCTTGATGAGCATTTTCCAGAGACAAAGTCTACGCGAACGAAGTCGCGGGCTTCGGCTAGTTAATAGTATTTCAATGTTTTTTCTCTTGATGAATATTTTAAGTGCATTTCAAAAAATTCTAATAACCGTGCTATTTTCACTGGAGCGACACTTGCCTATACATATATGGTGATAGTTCACTCTCATATCTGGTCGTGCTTATACGAGCGTAGCAATGACAATACTGCAGAAACTACCCACTAGAACACACACTTGCTAGCTATTACATGCTGATTTTTGTGTAGACAAGGTTGTACTTTGATGACATTCTAAATTACCGCTGGCTTAGCACCCGGCAGTGAGCTGTTACAAAGGCAAACAATACCAACGAACGTTACAATGTTTACTCTCTTGAGCCAACACTAGTGGCCTCATTGAGGGGCCGCAGGCGGTAGCTACCTGTTAAGTGCCCATCTAAGAACAGACTCAAAAAAAACCTATTACAACGGCTAATAATAACCTGAAGTTTGATGACTACCGACTACAATGACTAGATAATCAACCTGTAGCAATGACACTGGCGCGTAACAAATGATTGTCTCTTCGAATATTGTCAGCGCTACTTTTTTGCTCTTTCAGCATCGATCATAGACCATCCTAACATTCTAGTGTATGTAAATATGATCTGATATTTATAATAAGAACACTGTCACAGAAATTGTAAGGCTTGGAAGTGGAGTGATAAATGTTCTAGACGCAAGTAACAATCGTAGTTCTAGTTTTATATTAACTGCTACAGTTTTTTTTGCATTGTCTCCGCTCTTGACACCTGAGACTAAACATAAATCAGTTGTCATAGTGTTGAATTTAGGCCGATGGCATACAATGCTCGGTAATCAATAGATGTCTACAGGAATTGCCGGGCTGACATCATCATATGTTGCTAATACTTGCTGAACTTTGACAGCTCTGAGCTCGATCGTGTCTAGATTATGGCCATGCAGCTTATTTGAATATTTTTTCTACGGGGTCTTATATGGGAGAAGAAAAAAGTCATGTTTTCGAGCTCATTACCGTCGCAGTTGGTAACCGTTAGCAAAAACGTCAACACATTCTATTTGTATTTAGTAAAATTGGACAAAAAGCATTTAGCATGTAAAAAGCAGCGATTTGCGCACGACCTATGTGTTAAGTAATGATCCACGTTTTTGGTTCAATGCACCCGGTATCATCATTTTACTGGGACTTCTATACCGTGACGATGAATTCATTTGTACCTGCGCTCATTATTTGCAATGGCTGCACGATTCTTTTGATTCGAGTTGCTTGTGAGATTTTTTCTATGGCTATTATTTCATGTTTAGTTTTTTTGATGCTCGCGTGTATACAGATTAGCTTGAGGGGTAGGTATAGACTGTGATAGTGATCACGCATTGATTATTGTAATCTGCATTATTTAGTCGTCGATTGAAAAAAAAAATTGTTGTTTAAAGCACTAAGAGAATTTACAATCCATAATTTTATATCTGCACTTTAATTAAAAGATTTTTTGCTTTTATCAGTTATAAAATTAAATATTCTGGTAACATCTCCATTTGCATTTAAGAATTAACGACCGTGGGTGGAAATGTGGTCGAAATAGATCTGAATCACGTCATTAGCAGGCACAATTGCGATGGTTCAACGTCCTCTCGAGGTTCTCACAGACATTTTCCGTTTTTCTCTCCGCGGCATCGCTACTGTTTCAAACGTACCTAATTTGATGGTGTTGCGCGGAGCGTGGTTTGCGTAGATCGTGATTTGACTCAGATAACATTTTTTAATGACTCTAGTTTTATGATTCCTTTGTATTATTTATGTATCTATTACATTCATTCAAATAAACTTTGTTTTCTGCTTCCTGTATTTTTTTTTTGTTTTCTCGCTCTGGAATTTTCTTTTACATACTTAGAGCATAAAAGCAATGACTTATTTAGTTTAAATCTTTATATCTGGATTTTAGGATCTTGGACTTTCAAAATATTGGGTTGTCAAGTCGCGATATTGTCTTGCCATAATCTGAGGGTTCTATCTATCTGTAATACTTTGTAACGTTGTACTTAGTTGCACTTTACGACTGAATGTTATACGTAGGTTTTATCCTATAAACTGCATTTGATAAGACGATAAAGATTGCAAATATGTTTGCGCAATGAATGCACCTGATAAAAGGAGGTCACAAAGTGACTTGAAAACTTTATAGTTTTACTAAATATTCCGATTCAGGTAATTTTTTTTTGGGAAATTCAAATAACATATTGATGATACATTTACTGAACATGTTCAAACATGAATTAAATATTTAAATGCAGCACCAGTTTTTAGAAACAGCTAGTGAGTTGTCATTTGTCATACTTATCTTAAGTGACTCAATGCTTTAAGCGGCGTTGTTTAAAAAATATACTTATTTAAGAAATGCATACAAAAGAATATGACAACCAGGTCACGAAGATAAAGTGAAAAGGCAACGATAAATGCATTCTCAATGAAACATACTGTTTTATAGATAACTATTAAACAACAGAAGCTTTGAACATGATAACTTTGAGGTTAAAGAACTCATAGAGAACGTACGATGCAGTTGCATTCTATTTGGCTATGCGTTTGATGCGACGTTAACCGTTAGTCCAGGTATTGCACTTGCTTGGGATTGGAAAGTTCTAGGAAATCTAGGTGCGAAGAGAGAGGTACTGTTTCGCTATAAAGTTAAGCAACGGAACTATATTTATTACGATCATAACAATCCATGTTTTTATAGGACTAACGTAAGTGTTGTCATTTTGCACATGATGCATACATGTTGTTTTGACTAGAATTGTAGTATCCCTATTGTTTTGTCATAAGCCAGGCTTTGAGTTTTGTGTTAGGACAAGTATAGTCGCTGTCGCAAAAACGATTAAGATGCAGACGTCTGGTTTAATAATCGACAATGCAGTGACATAATGCATGCATTGTTTTAGTGTTTTGTGTACAGTCGACAACTGGTCAAGTTATGGCATGTAGACCTCTATGTGGCGGCAATAGCAACTAAATGCAATAAAGAGAAGCGTGTTGTACTGTTAAACGAATGTAGCAGTTGTATTAGTTAAAGGCAATTAATATGGACATTGTAAGATGGGAAATTATTTGCAAGTTAATACAGTGACTATCAATTTGTATTGGTAAACTGGTGGACCGTATTAATCATATGAATGCAACTTTTTAAATTATACCGAAAATAGTTAATTCTTGTTTTTTTGTCATTAACTTGTGCAGAATAACTGACTTATAAGCTTTAAGTAAATCTTTTAAAGAGCAATTCTAAGCTTTAGGTTGTGGTTACCACTTGTAGGAGTCCTTAGACAGAAATAACATAAGGTTTAACATAGTGTAAGGAATTTACCAATCACTTGTGATCGTGGACTGTGTAAATACAAGATGGCAGTGGAAATACTTGAAATTACGCAACCTAATGCCACATCATGACTTCATGACGCAGGCGTTGAAGCACTTTTGAGAACTGTTCCGTAGGTATAGGCTCTTATCCTCATTGATTCCTTTGAATGTAGAATCAGACTGATTCATAATATTTAGTGTCTTTCCAAATGTAACCACAAGAATGATTTAAAATCAATTCTTTATTATAAACTATTTTATGTTTGAAGAAAGTTCCATATTCGCACTAAGTACATTTTTATCAATGTAAACTTTATGAATGCAATATCTTATGTCAATAATTTCTTCGGCCACTGGAATTTCTATATCCATATCCGACTATAGCAAAGCATGTAGTGTATCTGGGTCGCTTTATCGTGTTTAAACAGGCTACCAATCTGCACCTGTTACGGGTATCGATACGTACGCATACCCGTGCACTATTGCATATACACCGTACAGGTGGCATTCGAACAATGCTTTGAATAAATAGTTTGGGTTCTCTGGGCAGTGATGCAGATTTGTAAATCAGTGCATTGGAATGTATACAAGAAAGGTTTCTTGGCAGTGCACTGGGACTCCAAAAGCGGTATACAAGACGGATCCGCATTTCAGTATCAAGCAACACTGAGCACTTACATAATATGATAAAGTCTAATTTGGTTTGACATAGAAATAGGACGTCACTGTCATACGATTAACGTTTTATTTAATGTAGTAACCTCCCTGTTTTCTTCTTTTTAGATGATTTTGTTGTGAATGTAGTAGAACTAGTGAGAACCTGTAAATTACTATAAAGCATAAAGGTTGTGATCCTTTTAACTATAATACCTTTCATCTGAGATTTGTACACTTCTTTGATACTTGTATTAATAGAAAGAAACCTGTTACTAGTTTTACTCTAAGTGAAACTTGTAGTTAAGATGTATTATTGTAACACGCTGTTGGTTTCTTAAATAAATAAAATAAATATAACGTCATAACGTTTTGTGGTCTAAATACTCATGCTTCAGGATAATTTAGAAATTTTAACGTACAGGGTAAACAAAACAATGGACGTAAAATGGCATAACCTGTGAGTCAACATAGTGGTGACTGATTTGTAACGTTTTTGGTATTGAACAGCACAATAATCTTTTCACCTGCTAAAGAATGACGATAACACAAGTGCATGGCATGACGCACCTATGGTGAATTTGATAACGTATTTTTATGTCATTCTACTTTTAGCTTATCATTTTCTAAAGTATCTAGTTTTGCAATTTTAACTTTACAAATAAGGTTTTTTTCTTATCATGTGTTTAACTTCAACTGAAGTGTCTTAGGTGCAGTAGTATTGTACAATCATCTTTATTCGTGTAATAAAACGAGTTCTGTTACCTTTGATCAAGCTACATAGTGTCAGATCAATTCAGGCCAATTCCCAACTATTCTTGCCAAAGGATTGAATGTGGGTAGCATCCATGTAGGTGGAGGCCTTGCAAAAGACGGTTACCTACCATTAGATTTCAAGATTTCAACTATGAAATATAGACTTTAACTCTTTACGATTCAGCTTGTATTCGCTTCTGCCAGGATGCGAATTCGGCTGTGTTCTGAATTAATTGCGACTTTGCGACCGTTGGGTTTGTCACGTCTGCGACCAAATATAGCGAGTTATACGTCGTGCCTTGTATGGATCCTCAGGAAGGAAAAGGTGTGATCGAACTGCGGTACGATTTACTTAGTGATTTTGAGCACATTAAGATGTTTCCGACGGTTGTGCTTTCGGAAGTGCATCGACCCGTAGGATGTTTACGTAATCAGACTATTGTATTCACTGTTTTAATAACACGCGTTAGTTTATTGATTTATTATTTTTATTCCTGTTGTTATTTTCCTGTTTGTGACACCTAAATACTCGAAACTGAAATTTTGTTTGGTTACTTATTACTATAATCAGCTTAGTACGTTACTTCTTCATCAAAGCCGTCGCCGCCATTCAAATTATTATCTACTCTTTTATTAAATACGTGAATACAAGGTATTAATGCCCACATGCTCACGTTTCGCCTATTATAACAAACGTACACTATGTGCCAATTAATGACTAAATTGCACTCTTAATTCTATATGCACGTATCGTCGTAATGGATTGTTTCTAATTCTACTTCAGATCTTCTACTTTATATAGCAACATAGATATAACCATTGTGGTATATTGAGTCATGGTAGCTGCATAATACCTACGTAACGTACAGTGCAAATATTTTTTTGTGAATAACTATAAAGGGTTCTTTCTAATCTGGTTGAAAATAATTAAAAATGTAAAAGGCACTTTTACATTTTTAATTATTTTTATTAGGCCAGCTGTTATTGTTGTGAATCTGGCCTGTTGATAAAAGAGGCAATGTGCAGCTTTAACCATGTAAGCGAGTGAAATTCTATGAGTACCTGCCTACTTGAATTATCCGACGTTTATATGTGTGCATATTTTTATGTTCGACGATATCCCCAAGTACATACGATTTGAAAGGAATGAAAAAGTTTACTGCTTACTCTTACTTCTCACTTCCTTCGAGGACATTTTTCCGCAATTAGGCCTGAATTTGCCCGTCCCGTTTTCGTGGCGTAACTGCTTACTAAATAGTTATTAAAATAATATTGGACTGGACCGGATACTGGCTTGCGTGTAACGACTGGTAAGCTCTTTTGCATGAAGAGTGAAATATAGACTTCAACATTGCTACCACCGGTAGTAACAGTATTCCTGTGCAGTGAATCACGGTGCGCTTGCTTCCCTGGAGGAGATATTTTTGGCAATGTCTCCCAAGTAGCAAACTGTTCCATTTTAGTGACAGTGACGATTAGACGTCATTAAGGTGAGGTCATTAGCATTTGATATAGTTCTGGCAATGTTGGTTGAGACAAATTAGGCACTGAATTACATTCTAGGACATTCGGATCATGTTAAAATGATTATCATATAGTTACTGAGCTTACTATAATTCGGTTTCACATCAAAGCCAAGAGTACTCCAGATTTACTGATCGAGTTCTTGTAGTAAAAATAAGTAAAAATTACCTACAATGTTAGTAATGTCTTTGACAGGTTTCTTATCAAATAACTAGAATGAAGCTATGACGACTTCAGTCTCAATTTTCCTTTCTTTCCAATGAATAATATCAATAAATTTATTAAAATAATTGATACATAATTTGTTATTTTTATCGTCAATTTGTTTGCATGTGCGGAAATAACGGATAAGATTTCAGTGGGGGCGTCAAGTGAATCTGTCCAATATCTGATTTCGTCGAGTTACAAATTCATGTCTTTTACAAAACAATGAATAAAATTTGTTATAACTTCACCAAAAATAAATTAATTAGGTTTTGAATGAATCGGGTGGTGATAGCCTAGCGGTTTACGAGTAGGCATGGTTCTATCATCGCTATACTTTTTTGAGTTTGTATTCTAGTACAATTATTTTTAACCAGAACCAGAACTTGCTTCCGGTGAAGGAAGACATCGTAAAGAACAACATAGCGAGAAACTACTGAGGTAGTATGTAGATTACACACTAGTACTTCAGACCAAATAATCGGAGACTAGTAAACTTAGAATATTTCTTCAATCGGACCGTATTCAGGCAACGTACTGCAAATACTGGCAACATTTCCTCGCTGAATCGCTATATTTATACGCTGAGTGAAATTGCTACCAGCTCTATCAGCAGCTGGTACATTCTAAGTTTTTTTCTTTTCTCCCAGACCAGCATGGAAGGGTAAACTCAAATAAACTCAAATAATAATAGTTTAGAATAATTAAAAACAAATAAACTTTGGTCAAAAAATTAAATACTAATTCATAAAAAGCATGTAGGCAGATACTTATCCTTAATCCTTACATCACAAGTCGTGTCGCATCATATGGTATTGTCTTAGTGTCAAATAAGGCGTGTACTTTTGACAAATGAGTCATTTCACTTTGCCACAGACATTATTATGACCATGGGTTTTGTTATTAATATAATATTTAATAAAGTTTTTTTTATAAGGCTGGGCAAGGATGCTCAACGTCTTCAGGGATAATAGGCATGTTGGTGGTTTTAAAACAAAGTAACTTAAAAGGAAACGAAAAGAAAGTTTCAGGATAAAAATTCAAACACTTTCTCTTTATCTCTCTCATCTTAGCCTATTCCCAGTAGAACTAATATCCGTCGCGCCATCAATTATTTGCCATACAAACTACATAAACCCTGTCTTTCAAGCGTCAACCCCCAATAACTTTTAAACGGCTGCACCGATTTTCGTCAAACACAGCTAAGAACCACCGCAAGGGACCGCATCGAACGAAATTGGTCCATCAGTTCGAGCGCTACGATGCCACAGATAGACAGACATTAGCGTTAGCGAAACTTAAAACACCCCTCTTTTTTAAGGAGATCGACAGGAAGCAGCTGATTTGATTCGTCATTTTTCCCAAACAAATTGATGGACACCCTACTGCGATGGCACGCGCCTGCACACATGGCCTACAGGACACGGGTCGTGCATAAAAAGCTATTTAGAGATCCTTTGCGGTAGTCATCCATTAAACTAATTTAGCGGAAATTATTTGTTGATGACTTTTTAGGGCCTTCGTTTGATACAGTGTTGTTTCTGTTTATTGGGTACGGTTAGGTAATAGTAAGTTATTAACATGAATTTGTTGTAGTGTACTAATTTAATCGTTTTGTTTCATAATTACATGTTTATTAGCTTTTATTGTGGTAATCACAACAATATCTTCAGGCGTTACTATTAGACCCTTGATATAATCTTAGATCAAATAGTCGTTGTCAAGACAAATAAATACTACCTTGAACTCGGTGGGTTGCCTTTGTTTTTCACACCCAGGCGCGGATCCACCGTTGTGGACACTGGTGGCCCAGGCATGCCCACAACCCTTATTTCATAATATATTGATGTATAATATAGTTTGTAATAAATGTTATTATGTGACGATGTAAAAAAATATGTTGAAAACTTAGGTGAGTTCATGATTGCTCATGAGTGAGTTCGTACTCCAACTCGCACTTGGCCGATTTTTTAGGGGCTGTGCCTACAACCCTTTTTGAGGGCTGCATCCGCGCCTGTTCACACCATAGCACGGTTAAGCCATGAAACCTAGCTTTATGGCATCATTACGTTGCATTGTCGTTTGACTTAGATGAGAAGTTAAATTTCAGCTCAATCGGATACAATCCGGCTCTAGCATCAAACCAAGTCTATGGCATTATCTTTTGTGATCCAATTGTATTCAAAATGTCAGCTCAAACCGACACCAGCAAGTGGGCGATAAACAGTTTGTAAATTTACAGAGCTCTTATAGCCACTATCTGGCTGCATTGTCAAACCAGCTGTATGATTTCATTAAATTTTAGCGATCCCAATAAGACCAGTTTTAAAATTTCAGCCCAATCTGATACCATCAAGTTGAAGACAAATACTTTGCAAATTTGGGAATTGAAGACTTAGATTACTTAGAACATTCTATAGGTTCTCTTTCCAATTCCTCCACTATTTTGTCATAGAATAAGCAACAGATTGCGGTGATTCGGTCTATTGTTGTGAGCTCTTTCTAAACTCCTCTCTATCTTTCCAGCAATTCGCCGCGGCGCTGAAAACCAGCCAGCAAAGAAGGCACGCGGCGAAGGTGGTACAGACGGGACGAGTGGCGGTCGGGATCACCTCGCGTACGCTTGCCTGCTCAGGAACGAGCTTCTAGGAGCCCAGATAGAAGAACTCAGAGGGCCTCCAACGAATTGTGCTGATGGCAACAGAGCTGCTATTGGTGCTGTGCAGCAGGCGTCGGCTGCGAAGGCGGCTTTGGCGTATTCACCGTCGGTGTTCAAGTTTAGAGCGCCGAACAGTAACGCCGAGGTGAGTTATTGAACCTTATATCTTCGAAACGATTTAGGATATTTAACAGTACGCGGTGGCACTCTGTTTTAAACTTTAAATACCAGGTAAGTAAGTCCTCTTTAGTAATAGTAGCTGACGTTTCAGGCATAATCGGTACTCAAGTAAACACTAACTCATCAGGAGTTCCACAGTCATTTATAAAAGAAGCTAGTATCATTGTTTATGACGTGACCTTTATGAGGCATCGGATAACGCTGTAAGAGTGGCATCTTTCTGGAGGGAAAAATATAATTGTTTGAGCCAACAACACATAAAGAAGAAGAAGTAACATTGGTAATGCATTAATGCTAAATATGTTTTATTCCTTTCAATCTTCACCTCCTTAATTGTTTCCTCACTTTCCTAATTAGTGGATCATTAAACTAAAATAATGTTTTATTAAGCATAAATCCTTATCAAACAAAAGTGCACTTACTCGATCTTAATGTGCTTTAAAGAAGAAACGCCATCAATCGACGACGTTTCAATCGTAATGGACGTATAAAATCAGTTCCTTTACCCCAAATTATCGTTAGTCCAATAAACCCCAGCACATCGCATAACCCCGTAAAAGGCCATTCGGGATTCAATTCGCAGCACATAAAAAATGCATGTCTAATTAGCATTTCGATTGAATCTGTAGAATGTTCCGGCAATGCCACATCGCCGCGAAAATTTTGCTGTATCTAATTTCACTTAATTTTTATTGGTCTATAAAAAGAAATTGAAGAATAAAGGTTAGGCCTTATACGTCACAATGTTGGGATTATGAGGTGACACGTCGATAAATTTCAGAAAGCGTGATGTTCGAAGTCGCTTTGATGTCATGATGATATTTATGGACTCATCATGGTGATGTATATCGAGTTTTTGGAGGTACGTAGTTCATTTTTTGGAACCAATTTATGAATTCAATAATTATCCTAAAAAAAATTATACCTTCTGATTTGTATAGAATACTCTAGAATGAACAACGAGTAGCTGGAGCTATTTACTAAATAAAAATAGTAATTTCGGTCAAAGATTATGTTAATATGTAGGTATTTGTTGTTTTTATTAAAATCTATCAGGCAGACTTAATGTTTAACTACCGACAGAAACTTTTATAAAAAATGACATAACTGAGATCTTGAAAAATACTTTGGCGATATAAGCTGTAATAAATAAATGAAATGAGTCGGATGTGACCGTTTTGAAACTTGACGAGTTATTTAGAAGATCATTCTCATACTGTCGAGCGAAATGCACTTCACATTTATTTTTCCTTTCATACCGAACGCGTTACAAATACGCCCCCATATAAAGGATGTAAAACAAAATATCCAAACAAATTGCAATCGTGAAAAGGCAGGGTTATTTCTTCGATTCAAAAACCCAGAACGAAACGGAAACATTTCACCATTCTGCCTAATTGCAACGTGACCTCTTCTTGACCCTTGTAAATTTTTAAAACCAAATTGAATTTGCCAGTATCAGATCCGTTTACCAGTAAAATTACATTCTAATGTGAGCAGAAAGATGTTGTGACATTGCTTGCCGAGTGTGGGTTTTAAATATAAACTTTATTATTGGATATTAGCCGGAGTCGAAAAGGCGTAACGGCGGTCATATCGTATTTGGACACCGGGCGAGTGTCAATGTGTAATGGTGGTGTCTTTATTGCTTTAACTTGTAACATATTTTTGATTTTATTCAGCAAATTATTCAGTAAATTGCCTCAACATTATACCTTTTTCTTCATCCTCATTTCAGCCGCACAACGTCTACAGCTGGACATATGCCTCTCCCAATTTCCAAAATGACTGGTCTAGAACGGCCTGCATCCAGCGCTTTCCAGCGACTTTAGTTTGGTCGTCAGACCACCTTGTGGGTATGTCTTACGCTTCGCTTGCCGGTACGTGGTCGTGGTGGTGAGGTTAAACCTTTTTGCCCCATCGGCCATCGGTTCGTCGCACTGTGTTCCGCCCCCTGCCACTGCAACGAGCTAATCCGCTGGGCGAAGGAGATGAATACTCTCATAGGATTCAGCGAACGTTCTCTTAAAATCGAACAAATTTATATCCAACCGAACGAGCAAAAATGCTCGTTCGGTTGGACCGTAACCCGTCGCAGTAGTCTAATGCATGTTAGTAGATGCTTGCTGATCGCCAGAGCTTCGTCTGTTAGCAGATCATCACTTGCAGGAAGGTGAGGTTAAATTATGTATTTGCTGGCAAGCTGGAGAAAGCCCTTATCAATTATTATTCCTAAGAAATAACACAAGATATAATGCTTTGAAGATCATATAGGCTAGGCTTTGAAATATTGTAGGTGAAGTTCTAACAAAACGTCACGTGTTGATTTGTCACTGATTGCGTAAACGGTTTCTTGTAATTTGCAACAAACAAACCATCATCAAATGCACCGGTGGCGGCGGCACCTTTGTAAAGCGTCTCATTACAAGAAACGATGACACGACACGTAATTAGAATCGAACGATATCGAATATCGTTTGCGAGTATCATTCCTGTAAGTCGCCTTATACATTTTACGGCACGGGTGGCGGTTTTAGCTAAATTCATGACGTAAACGTAAAGGTATCCTGGTGATAATGATTAGGATTGCTAATTTCAATTAGCGTTGGATCATGCAATATGAATCCTCCTAAATGCAGGAGCTTTTAAATGTTGGTTTTATTACTTGACCAGCGCCTCATATGCGGCAAAAGCACGTTTCTTCTTTTTTAGGTATTTTTAGTGTCCACTGCAGGAGCACGACCATCTGTGCCTCTAGAGTAATACTTGGCCATAGAAGCCAGAGGATTTGGCCTACGCTCTCCACGCTGGCCAGACGGGTTGAAAAAGTCTCATTGATGTTTAATAGGCTTAGTTTAACTTTTATTTCCTAAGTCACCTTTTACGACATCCATGGAAAGACTTGGAGTGGCCCTATTCTACTCTGCCGGAAACCAAACGGCATAAGCACGATATAAGCATACTATCGTCGTCTATCTATATCAAGTGATACAAATATCCAAAGATAAATACTTGATTTTTGTCTTACGGGACAGGCAGATGCCATGGCTACAGATCTCGTACAGAGTGATGGTAGTAAAGAAAATAAATAGCGACAGTTTGCTAGCGTCTCTAGATTTTCTTTTGCCAAGCTTGACAGAGTTGAACTAACTATCCATCACATTCCCACTATTTCAATCAAGTAATATGCTTACGCTCTTAAACAAAAGAAACGCACAAATAGTTGTTTTTCATTACACTGTTCTGTGAATTTCTATGAATAATAAAGTTTAGAGGGAAAATAGATTTGAATAACATAGATGAGTTCAACATATTAAACAATGAAATGTTAAAACAAATGAGTGAAGAGAACGTAAAATAACTGTTTTGTGTGACAATTAACAATTTACCATACGCCATGTTTAGCGAGTCTACGACAATGAGGATATGCTAATCAGTCAAGCTACTATTTACCACATTTCCAGCCCGTAGGGTTGAATCCGTTTCGGGTATTTTAATTTTTCAGCGATTTATTAAATGGTTTTCCGCAGCTCCAGTTACTGCAACAGGAAACTGGAGCTGCGGAAGGGTTGAACAAAAATACAAACTTTTAGAGTAGGTACTGACATTTTGGAATGACAGAACAACATTTTCCACAGCCTCTCACAGTATCGTCTCTACTAAATTGGAGGACAAAAAAGTCTTCATTAAAAATTCGTCATACCGTGATAATAATGTAGTAAAATATTGAAAATTTACTTAATATTACATGACATAAACCAAAGCATAATCTACTTTTTAAAATATTATAAAATTGATATTTTTTTGCTTCATGCATGCACGAAACGCTCCAAACTTGTCATAATCTCGTCTCCGAATGCAAATTGTAAAGATATTTTTAAATATTTATTCTTCTGCAACTTTTTCACGAGCCATTACAATGCTATTGTTTTTTTTTATCGCGACTTTTGGCGAGTCATTTGTCTGTCTGACTGACATCACAGCGACAACGACCTAAAATAATAATTTATTGGAATTTTTATGTTCACGTTTAGAATGTTAAGGTAGCGTATTTGCAATGTCTGCTGCTTGCATTTTAACCGAGCAGAGGTAGGTACTAATTTGCACTTTCAATCTATTGAATTCAATCGATAAATATGCATTGCACGAAGGACGGATTAAGAATTTGGTACTTACATACAACTTTTTATCAGACAAAAAAATATGACTGTATTTTATTGTAAACAAGTTGGTGAACCAACTAAATCAAGACTTCAAAAAAGTATTTATAGAAAAAATACTGTTGGTTAATATAAATTTTAGAAACTCTCACCACATCAAATTACCATTTAACTCATTAGAGCGTATTGTACAGTAGTAATGATAAGACATGATGCAGCAAAAAGCAAATCCCAATTATTAAAGTAAAAATAGAAAAAAAACCTGTATCACGAAACTTCATTTTTTACGCTACCATTGCTATAACGTGCATTAGTCGTTGCCGAGATGTGCTGATGGCTCCGATCCGCACGTCTTACCATGTCAACAGGTTGTTTAGAAAAAGTATACGCCTAAAAAACCTCGAAGATAAATGTATTAAGATTTACAAATTTTAATAATAGACAGATGCTTAAAAAACGTCGGTACTTTCAAAATATAAAATAGTATAAAATTTAAATTTTAAGTCTAAATGGAATTCAATTTAATGGTTCGGAAGGATTTGCAATATGTCTTCGGATTTAGATGTCATGTAACTTTACTTTAAACTTATATTAGCGAAAATATTTTGTGCTTCTTGATTTCACAAACTAATTTTATTTTGTAAAGAAGCATTTATAAGGATCTAAACCATTTTATATATATTTTTTGAAGTGATTAAAGTGCTCTCAACGGGAACGCAATAGTAAATCTAGTAATACAGAAAAAATCTATTAAAAAGGTTTCATATTCTACATCGGTTCCATAGGTGCACACCCACCATATTACTCTTTGCATAAAACATGAATAACATTTGAAAAAAAATGCATTTGTATGTGATTCCATTCTCGCCGCGTCTTCGCATAAATCTGTTGTTTCTGTCGATCCAGTTTGTCTGACTTACAAAAAAATACAAAACAAAATGTTTTCCCATTAGAATTTCAAACTTTTTGTTTTACATGTCTCTACTGTCTATCGTTTGAATAAGGTTTTAATAATAGCATCTCTTACTGACTAACCGAAATCACAGGTAGTTTAATTTATAGTACTATAAAAACAATTTCATCTAGGAGATATCCAAAAACCTAATGATACCAATAATCTCTGAAACTATCATTACTGTGAGTAATACCTGCGCCTGCTTTGATATCGTCTGCAATTATATATAAAACGTTCACCGTCTTGCCAATGCGCAGGCGCGACTAATCGAGACGTCACGGACTCATCTAATCCTTTTTGCTAAGTCCTTGAACGGATAAAAGTCTAGACATTTTGCTATTTACGAATTTTTCGCCTCGGCATTCGAATGATGCGTGCGATATAAAAGTTCATCGGTCTTATTGTTACACGCCTGATTTTGCGCTGCCTTTTTTCCGCCTCTGAAACGTCAGGACTCGTCCGTGATCGAAATTTTTAACGCACGAAATGTACACCGTGACGCAATTCTGCACTATGCAAAAAGTAGATATGGCCCAAATTGATGTTTAATGTTAATTTCGTAAAATATAAGATTGTTTTTATACACCTAGTTCACGCTAAAGGTAATTGATTGGTCGATATTTATTCCAAAAAATACTTCATGCTCCAATGCCATCAATTCGTATTACAGATGGTCACGAAAGTCTGGAAATGCTATAATAGATATAGATGAACGCGTGGGCTCTATATAAATTGTTTCGTCTACAAAAACTAATGTATTATCAATTAGCCTCATCCAAATACAGATTGTCGAACATCGTAATTATTTAAAAACGTTTGAGACTCGAGAACATCCAAAACATTTGCACTGTAATACTTCGAGATGCCGATTGGTAAAAAACACACTACTGATAAATTGTATTCGCTCATCAAACTTTATTATTTAGTTTTTTAGACAAGATCTGACCAAAATAGATAAAATTAGATAGTCTAGACTTCGGTCATTGCCTGGCGAGGGGATGATTCGTAAGTTTTGCGATGGCTGTTTCGAATGCATTTTTTTCTTTTAATTTTTTATCTGGCTGCATGAAATCGATTTCTTTGTTGTTGTTTTGGACACACGTTGGTCGGCAGCCGTAGTGTTATAATCTAGATCATGTCTTAGATTGTCCCCGGATTGCACAGTCACGTTTCGGGATCATTGTGTGCGTATTTTTTTAATATCTGAGACATCTAGATATAAATTTCACTTAATTATCTAACGAAATATTTTTTTACCGGTAGGAATCAGACAGGTAATTGCAATTGGATCTGGTCTGGTATTTAAGTGCTTTGGATTTTTTTTTCGACTGTCCAGTATGGAAAGTCCGTTGATTGACATATACAATTTGCTAATCACAACGCAGATGGCGAATTGTTATCTGATACGGGACAAATATCATTTCTAAATATGACAAGAGTGATGAGTGACGCATCGCACACGGGCAATGTATCATGACAATGGTGTTGTGTCTAGCCTTTATTGGCATGTTAGGTATTGTAATTCTCGTGCCCCGTCTAAGCTTAGGTTGGCATTAGGTTTATATTTTTCTGTACGTTGATTTGTCGCTATTGTTGTTCAGAAAAAAAAAACTTAGCATATTCAAATACATATCTAGACGAAACATTAGCTAAATTCGTCAAGCGTCGTGAATTGCAGTGAAATAATACCGGTTGTGTTTTTCAAGGAAACATTAAGACTAAAAGGAACGGGTTGCGTAATCCTAATGGCTGCAAACATAGCTGCCGGCCCATCATCAGGCATTGAACCGAGGATCACAAGTGCCCATCCATGTTCACTCCGCCTCGTGTTTGCTGACACAAAACCTACTACTACGCGAGGGAATTTACGTGAGGCTCGGGCCGTTTCGTGCAATACTTTTTAGAGTTTACTTTTTTTAGTATTTCGTCGTTTGTTTCTTTTATAGCATCAAGACTAACCATAGCATAACATGATTTTTGGAAAATTAATTTTTATTTTTGAGTGCTGTCTTTTATTCGCAACATTCATTAACGTTCTGCTTTATTTGGCTGAAATAAAGCAGCTACTAGTAACTTTGAGTTTTTTATTCACGAAACGATCTTTACCTTCGCAAGAGGCTCTACTTCATTTTTTCCTACCTTATTGACATTAGCTATTTGCCCAGCCTTTTTGCGGGGCCCGATAGGGTTACGATTATTTACACTGTTAAGTAAATTGATTCGACAATAGTGAGGTCAAGTGGTCTTGTTGACTCTGCGAAATCTGGCAGTAAAAATATAGCGGTTCGCACTTCAGCTACAAAGGGAGAAAGGGCACCTTCATTAGATGTATAGCTGTATCGTATTACTACAAAACGTGGACTACTTCAATATCATTGACCGTTAAAGAAATGCTCTACTTACAATCGATATCGTAGGTAGTGGTAATAAAATGTAACAATGAGTTGTTAAGAAAATCGCGTTAGAAAGCTAATAGTATACGCTTGATACGCAGTAGCCGCGAGCTTGATTCTAATGTGTTCTTTTTGTACAATATTAGACATAAAAAACGCCTTTGTTTTAGAATCTGTTTTACGTTATTCTGATTTATGATTATCAATAGTTTTCTAGATAAAATTATTGCGATCATAGATTCATACACAATAGTATTTTTAGGGTAGACAATATATCTTAATATTTCGTTGAGTTGAGAAATTATTAAATTCTTCTATATTAGATACACTTCATTATATCAGGTGTTAATGTGCGAGAGCTTAGGTAGCTGCCTTACTTTTTGTTTTTGAGAGAAAGTTTCGAGATTTAAACGTACATAGTAAAGATGCATTATTATTTTTACTGGCAACATTAAGTTAGAGTGGTACAAATTAGTTTCAAGATAAGTTTTACATGTACAGTCGTTGAAAAGTATCTGCTGATCTCAGAAGCTTAACCGCGGTAAATTTCCAGCCAACGTCCGTCTGTGATTTATTCGCATCTTCCACATGCGGATTACCTGATAACAAGTGCTCCGTCTGCCAAATTTAATATTCGGTGCATGTAATACTGAATTACAGCCTGTCTTCTGCAGTGACTCGTTAATTTTATTGCACCGTCCGCAACGTGACATGTTTCCGAAACCACGTGGGACGCCGTCACGGGACCTGTCACTCATTCGTAGTACCAATCAATCTCTTATCTACATCTAGTCACTACCTGGATTCTAGCTTTTTATGCGTCTGCCACTCGAGGTGAACAAACTTAAATTCTGATTGCTCATTCATCTTACATCATTGTGGTTTGCATTAGATCCTAATTTTTCTTTTACTTTTCAATCTCGTCAATGCCTTGCATTACGACTTGATCCGTGTCTATTATATTTTTCGATTAAGCTCTCGTGGATGGCTATCGGATGCCTTTTATTGGTCGCGTTGTAGATCTCCTTTGTAGTCTAGTCTAGGCTCGCGGCGGACAATTTGCCTACCATTGTACTAAGCTTTTTGTCTATTCGCGTTGAATAGGGCAATTGTGCATCGAGGAAACAGGCAATTGGACTTGATCTCTCAAATGAAGACTATTACGATTCCCAGTTGAGGATGTCATGCTATGCTATCTTACTTATATACAATCATCAGCATTTTAAACATTTACTATTCTCGAAATGATTTACAGGATGTTAAATATTATTTCTGTCTCAAGTACCCTCTTCACACGTTGATGACTCTTCTTCACAAGCTGGTAAAGTAAACGTCTATTCATTACAATATGCCGTGACTTAGAATTGCCTAGTTTAAGATTGCGTAAAAAAATATAATTCGCGTAATCAAAACGGCATTAGCCAAACCAAATTGTTATGTTTTCTTTTTGTAATCTTCGTTCGTTGCTTCTTAATATCCGGTTGTTTCGTCATGCACCACTTCATTTTGATACGTAATGATGTCTATTTGCTTGTTAGTTTCAAAATTAAGATATTTCTCGTATAACGGTAAACTAGGATTATCCATCCGTATATGATGTGATGTGATGACTGATGCATTAACACATTATAACATTTTTGGTGGCAAACCACGCGTGTGCCCGAATGTTACGGTAATTAACTAGATTTTAATGTATTTATTTGATGTTTCATTGTTGTGACTGTGCGCTCTGTTTTTGTTTATGAGTTATAAACATTTCACCTCATTAGGAAGGTGTTTGTTTGATCAATAGCCATTTCTGTTACGCACCATACTGTAAAACTCGCATTGCTTATTTGGATTTCTGAAAACTCCTTTACGACCCTAGTCGTTAGTAAAATTTTATATTGTGCTTTACTGTGAGTAAACGCATCATTTTTAAAACTGTAATGCACCATGGTGTAAACTTACAATAACTTACGTGTACTTTTTCGACCATATAATGCAATGATAAAGAGGACAGGTTACCTCTTAATTTCTGAAGATTACTTTTGTACTTTTTAGCTGTGTGATGTTTCCTTTCAGTCCATCCTTTACTGTTTATTATACTATGTAATTATGTTTTTTTTAAGTAGTCCATTAGTAGTATCATCATCATTTCAGCCATAATGCATAACATATACTGCTGGATATAGGCCTCTCCCAAGGATTTCGAAAATGACCGCTCTAGACCGGCTCACATCCAGTGCCTTCCAGCGTACTATTGTATATATTAGAAGTATACCTGGACTGTATTACTATCTTTTAGGTATTTAAAATATGGCTAAACGTTAGAAAACAGGATTCATTCGCTCAAGGAACGATCTAAAATTATCAATCAATATTTCAGCCTTTTGAATTAATTACTTCGTTTTATGAAACAAACTTGTTTTTTATTAAATTTAAAATTGCCAATTTGAATATAGATTCCTAATTGAAAAATCACCGATGATTATTTTAATGTGAGGCGATATTGCTAATTGCAGCAACTTTTCTGGATTTCTGTCAATATTGCACCGGTGTAAGTCTAGTCTAGACGAGTGACATCACCGAACAACAAAAAAGAGGTTCCGCTCAAGAAGTTTGAACTCTTTAGGTTTGCATAAACGATGTTTTTGTTCAATGATTTAAAAAAATAAATATTTATTACGGATACAAACGTTTTTGAAAGATATAGGTAGGTACCGAAGTAATCTGAGGCGTTTACGACAATCAAGCTATATTTCCTGAGATTTACATTTAGAATTCCAGAGCTTTACCGGGATTAGGTGAGTGGATATCCGATTTTCAAATTATGTAGTTACCAAACTATATGGAATATAAATATTTGTTGCAATATATCTACTTCTGCGCTATGGCCTATGAGCCACGAGCACACCATAAAGCTTCTCCCAAAGATTGGCATTTGAATATCTGTCATCATCAGTCAATGTTCATTTGAAATTCACCTGACTCAAAAACCAGTTGCAATTGGCTTAAGGCGACTTACTCGAGTGATCTATTATTCTTCTTCCGAGGCCAAGGTGTCGACGACTCATTGGGGCGGGTCTTAAGTCAATATCTCCTTAAGAGGCACTTGCGAATTAATCATCTGCACGCGAATGCACTTTCAATCTTGTTTCAACGCCAGTAGTACTACGGACTTCATTCATAAATTTGTTTTTATGAGGTTCTGAATCTAGACTTTGTTTTTGCACACTTGCTTCAGTTCTTTCTATTTTTTTGTGAGTGTAAGTGCCATCTACAATAAGTGTATGTTTTTTCAAGTGTATTTATATATATATATATATATATATAGGTTTTTGTTGGGACTGCTTTTGTACAGAATTTGGATTGTCATATTAATTGATTCCATTTTCAGAAGTACACGTCTGTCTTTATTTCATCTGTTGCAGACTTGCAGTTGGCTCCGGCCTTATTTAAGTATATATTCTGTCCCCTAATGTAGTAAGTAAATAAAACTTCACTATTCAAGGTTTCGTACTAGATTTCCTTCTCAATCTCATGAATTGAAGAAAATAGATGACTTACGTTTTTTTTAAATGATTTATTGAAAGCAGTTATGTGTTGATGGGATTGTCAGTCAGTACCTTCAGTCTATGTTAATATTATGCCGATCGTCAGTCGTCACCCTGTCTCACCTTCACTTGTATTATTTGTTCAAATTGGGACAGATAACGGTCTCGTCCACGATATCTTGTACTATAACATGTAAATCCTCCCTTTATCAATGATATTTATTGTGAGTGCGCTTAACTTAAACATTCATGTTTATGTCCCTGTTTCTTATGTTTTTGGTTTGACGTAGGCGTTACAACCCAATTTTGATCCCAGCTGAATCGCTTTGCATTGATATGTAATACGTATGCAATCGGAATGATCCCTCCTTTGTTGCACCTTTACCTCAATAATAAAGGTTAGTCGTTCCAAAAGTTACTACCAATATTTTCTCACCCACACTCCAAATTCTATGTTAGCAACAATAAAAGGATTATCAGATATTTTGTTAGTATATGGTAATTCTGCCCACGTCTCGGGAACTTGCTTTACTTTGCGTGTCTTGCGTTCGGAAGGTGTAATTCATCTAGATTACTTAGCAGATGCAATAAAAGAGGTACACGGTCGTGGAATTGCCAAAAAATTTCGAGAATTCTGCATTTTTTTTGCATAAAATTTACTTAGAAACGCGCAGTGTGTTTGGTCAGTGCTAAAATTCGCATTAAAATTGTCAACGTTGTGTCATTTTAGGCGGTAATAAAGAATATGAATGCGCGCTTTATTGCTGTGTAAATAATTACTTTGTGGCTAAATGTCTTTAACATTTTCACAGCTCTTTATTTCTAATGCCGGAGAAGTATGTTTTGAGTTTGTATGTTTTACATGAAGGTATATATTATGCTTTGGTAGTACAGAGAGGGTCGTGCTGCAGTGGAGTCAAAAAGACCTGATGATGATGATGATGATGATGTATTTTGAGTCCGCTTCTAAATGCCTTGACGGATTTTGAAATATTATGTAGGTTTACACAAATGCTCTAATAAGCTCGATTTATGAAACGCAATACCTATAAATTAATCGGTAGTGGTTTTTTAGTGTTTATGAGTTTCCAAATAGTACCAACAACATGAGTGTGACATAACTCGCAAGTGTAATTGATAAAGGAATACTAGCCTTATTTTCCATTACATAAGTATCATGTTTTTTAGTTGATTGTTAATTTTACTCTAGTTCTAATATGGCTTCCATTGTCCGTATACAGAAATGTCTAGCAGTAGCCGACACCCATTAATTACTGTGTTTTAATTTCGGTTGTCAATAAGACTAATCAGTGCTGTCTATAGAAATTGTTGTGATGATTCATTGAAAGAGTCCAGTAAAAAAATCGCTGACAAATCGAGACGCTATCAAATCTATCCGTAGGTGATGTTTTTTCAGCGGCTTTTTACATACGTTTGGCATAAAAGGCTTCGGGTAGTCGAACTTTCAAGGACTTGGTTGTTCCGCTTCAGGGGTTTCAAATGTTTTCCTGTGTTGCGACTTACTATACTTTTTCATTATGACATCGCGAAATTATTCTTTTAATTACACTCAATTTCGTGAGTGATTTACTTTATTGTTGCTTTATTTTTACGCGTTTCCATGTAAGTCTTTAGACATTTTTTGTATTATTTTTTGCTCTCTCTTATACTTTGTCTAACGTCTGATGGTGATTGTTTCTAAAATGCGCTTTATGTGTTTTTTTCTCTACGTTTGCAATCAGCGAAATATGTTCGTGTAGTGGAGTGGTGTTAGAATTATTGGATTCAATTTGTCAGCGGTTTTTGCTACATCGCAATTTTCTTTATTACTCGCTTAGAATTTGTCTGTTTTATTACTATTTGGAAGCGTAATGATAATGACTCTATGATCATTTATATTCTTTACACCATTCATAGCTTTAGTGTTGGGTATTATACGAATATAGTTAATTAATAACTTCTTTTCATTCTATTGTTTGCGGTTCTTAGCCATATTATTAATCTTCATGACTGGGAACTGCTAGGGTAAATATAATTCTTATAATAACATTTTGTATTTATTATATGTATTGATTAAGAATTTGTCTGTAATATTTTATCTATTTGTATGTTTATTATTTTGATTAAATTATTTTGTTTAGTGAAAGCTGAACTAATATAAGTAAAATAAATGTAATAAATGCTTTATATTTCGATTTTTTTATAAATCTTCTCTTGAATAATGAGTACCGACTACCAGTTGTTAAAAGTATTAAAGTAATTAAATGCAATATCTACCTAAAACCCAAAACAATTGTTTTGAAAATTGTTTTGAAAGTGGGCATTGACACCACCGGTCTTTTCCTTATTTTTCCCCAGATCATCACTACCCACATTTTTTTTACATTTAATCTGAATTCTAATTTAGAATGTTCATTGCAGGAGAACATCGACCCGTCTCCCTACAGCCTGTCCCCCGTCTCCGCCAAGTCGCAAAAGCTGCTGCGCTCCCCCCGCAAAGCCACCAGGAAGATATCGCGCATCCCATTCAAGGTTCTGGATGCGCCGGAGTTGCAGGACGACTTCTACTTAAACCTGGTGGACTGGTCTGCGCAGAACGTGCTCAGCGTCGGCCTGGGGAGCTGCGTTTACTTGTGGAGCGCTTGTACTAGTCAGGTGAGATGAACAGCCAATAGATGGCGTCCGTGATGATATTATTGAGTTAACAGTACCACGCTCGTCCGTGACCTGGAGTTATTGGGTTCGATCCCCAGCGCTGGTGGAAGTTTCTCTAGGGTATTTTAACCGACTTTCGAATAAAGGGGAGATTACTAACTCGCCGCGGTCTTTTTCAAAAAAATGTATGTTCACCGATTGTTCGAGGATGCCTGGACCGATTTGGAAAATTCTTTATTTGGTGGTTCCATTTAAATTTTATTAAGATCGGTTATGTAGTTTAGGGGTGAAGTAGAGTTTTAGTTTTAAAAAATTATTGTGTTATGGGTGTTTACTTGTATGCATCGTACCCGCAAGTTTATGAATATTGTTTATTTCAATGTGATTATTGATACTGTATGCTGTACCGATCACAAACGTAGGAAGAGGAGGACAAAAATGAACTATTCTTCCTACGCTCAAAATAAAATTAGTAACCAAGGAGAGAATCGTCTTGAAACTAATTTCAATCCATTATTCCTAAGAGAGAAAGCTACAGGCCTGTGTCACTTTTCGTTTCGCTATCGAAAATATACCTACATTATTACCACAGAGAGTCGGAAATTCAGTTATATGAATCGTTTGTCCAGGGTAACAAGAATTGACCTCCTCTTTAATGAAGTAATACAGTACGATTCGATAGAGATATACCTTCATATTGATAGTTTCATCCCGTCTTGAAAGTTCACTAGAAATATACATTCCTTTAGCCGAAAGAAGAGCTTTAATGAATCGAATTACAACAAACTAGATTAACATTGCGTAAAGTATGATGATCATTTGTATGTATTAACGTGGTAAAAAATACGCTACGGGCTGATAAATATGTATAAGCCCGCGGCTTCGTTCACATTAACTTACCCAGGTATTTTGTAGGCTCAAAGTTTTTCAGGGTACCCCAAATAAATTTACATTTAGAAGCAACATTACTTGGTAATTTTTGACCCAAATTGTGGGAGAAGCTAATGGAATTCGTATTAATGGGATTTTAACATCATTATCGTATTAATTGGCAGTTTCCTTCTAAAAGGAAACGTAACACTCACACACTGTGTTTCGTTGGCTCTTTTTAACCGACTTCCGAAAAGAAGGAGGCTAGCAATTCGTCGCGAACTATTTTTTAAATGTATGTTTACTACAGATGTGCCGATTATGAGTTTGGCCGACTAGCCGACTAGCCGATTAGTCGGTTGTGAAGAGGTCGACTAGTCGACCGACTATTCGGCCAAGCCGATTACGGTTTCGGGGATATCCGTAACGCTTCGTTTACAAAACCTGTTATTTTTACTTCGCATTGTTTCTTGATTTTTTCTTTCCAAAGGACAGAACGGTGTTATGTGTATTTTAAATAATCAAGGTTTTTATTTAATGTACCTAATTACTTCTACATGTTATTACGTACATATTATTGAGAAATGCATACACAATAAGAAGCCGGATAGTCGGCGCTCTTTGCCGAATATTCGCCGACTAGTCGCCGACTATGATAGTGGCCGGATAGTCGGCTGTACCGACTAGTCGCCGACTACTCGGCACATCTCTAATGTTCACCGATTATTCGAAGACGCTTGGACCGATTTGAAAAATTCTTTTTTTTAAAGGCTGTAAGGTGCCGTTGAAATTTTATCAAAATCGGTTGTGTAGTTCGGGGGTGATGTTGGTTTATTAGTTTTGAAAAAATATTGTTGTATTTACGTCTATTCCGCTGCTTTAGGGTTGACTAATAAAAGATTTGTAATTTTGACTTACCTATTTTACAAATTGATAAAAACTGTTATTTCTAAATAAGCTATTTAGTAAGAACATATCACTATTTATGAAACCAATTTACTAAGCGTGGCTTTTGGATCGTATCGCCCTGAGTTCTATCTATTCTCTAAGGGGTAGAGGTGATAATGTATCTTCCTCGGAATTTATGTTTTTGTTAACTTTGACGGTTTTTTCCTTTCTTCAGGTTACCCGTCTCTGCGACCTATCATCTGAAGGCAACACGGTCACTTCAGTGGCCTGGAGTGAACGAGGACACCACGTGGCTGTCGGCACGCAGAAGGGACACATTAGCGTATGGGACGTCACCGTCAACAAGGAGGTATGTCATGCCAAAGTAAAATTACCTAACAGATACCCAACGTACTACCATGTTAGTCTGGGAGAAAGAAAAAACTTAACTTAAACGCTAATTGGCGTTCGAGACCCACAGATTTTCGTGGATTCCTGCCTGCAATATCCTAACCAGACATTTTTTTATAAAGTATGCTTCCCAGTGGAATTTGAACCCACGTTCTCTGGATCAAAAGCAAACGCCTTGACCACTGGACTACGAAAGCAGTCGATAAGTCTCACTAAGTAGGCAATTGGAACTATGAGTGTCTTTGAGAACCGTAACATTTGTTGTTATGTAAGTACCCGAACATCGATCCGGTACGACGACCTTGCGTCTATATTAAGCCAGCCATTATGAAAGTTACAGGAAAAAGTAACCTTAATTTCAAGCAGCAAAACCCCTTTTAAGTTATTTATTTTAGAGAAATTTATAAGTAACTAGCTCCGCCGGTGTTATCCGCGAGCTACCTGTCATCTGTGAGCAGACCGAAATCCGGTCGACATGCATTGTTTTACTATTGTGTCTGGTGTTTTCCACAGACGACAGGTTAATCCAGGTGTCAGCTTCTTTCATACCAACCCTGAACCTTAAGCTCACTTGTTACTATTTTTGTAATAGTTAAATAAATAAAATTAAAGCTTATTTCAAAAGTGTGCGTCACTACAGTTCGTTTAGACACTTAATAATTGGTCCAGGCGTTGAATGGAATCATCATCTTAAAAACAAGATTTATTTTTAGCCAATATCCTACTATATCCTACTAATATAATTAATGCGAAAGTGAGTTTGTATATTTGTTTGTTTGTTTGTTTGTTTGTTTGTTTGTTTGTTTGTTTGTTTGTTTGTTTGTTTGTTTGTTTGTTTGTTTGTTTGTTTGTTTGTTTGTACCTCTTCACGCCTCAACTACTGAACTGATTTATCTGAAATTTGGCATGGATATAGCTTGATACCCAAGGAAGGACATAGGATAGTTTTTATCCCGAAATTCCCACGGGGAGCGAAGCCCGCGGGCACAACTAGTACATAATAATTTACAAATGACAAAGAATAAATCGAAAAACACAATATGGTCATATCGTAATAGAATACATAAAATGATAAGCTATAAAATATGTGCATGTGCGTTTAGTGCCTATGCTATATGGCCATATGCCTGGCCATAAACCTAGTGCATGCATGTTAAAATTTAGGTCAGAACACTCAGTACCGATGATAAATTGAGCTTGAAGGCCTGTTATGTCTATTTGTATCAGTGCACTGATATGTCACATGGCATAGAAACAACTTGTTCGAGACCTTTGCAAAGAACAATTATTGTATAAATTTGGTATGGATATAGTTTGAGACCCGGGGCAGGACATAGGATAGTGTTCTCAAAAAGAATTTATTAAGGAAATGAAAAGGGAGGTGGAAATTCCTATTTTGCCATACAAAAGTAGACCTTATTAAAAATTACTATCTATAAGCTAGTCCTATCCTACTATCCTGTGAGTTTGTATATTTGTTACCACTTCACACTTCAACCACTGAACCAACCTATTTAGATGAAATTAGATACCCAGGGAAGGACATAGGATAATTTTTATCTCGAAATTCCCACGGGGAGTGAGAAATTAACAAACGTTTGCTAAGCTGTTGTGTTTTGTCTCGGTCCTTCAATGTCAAATATTGAAAAGAGGGAAAAGGACAAAACATATTTTAACTAAAATAGGTTTATCTAACGGTTTTTACCATGATTATTAATTTTTTTGGGTTCCGTTTCCAAAGGGTAAATACCGGACCCTATTACTAAGACTCCGCTGTCTGTCTGTCCGTCCGTCTGTCACCATGCTGTATCTCATGATAGTTAGACATTTGAAATTTTCACAGATCTCATGTCTCGCGGTAAAAGGGTTAAGTTAGCACGTTAACTCCATATTTTTATACTATTATTTATTTGTTCTTAGGTGACGAAGCTCCAAGGCCACATAGCGCGAGTGGGCGCTCTGGCGTGGAACGGCGACATACTCAGTTCCGGCTCAAGGGATAGGCACATACGGCAAAGGGATACGAGATGTCCACGTGAGTACCTTTTTTATGCACGACCTCCGTGGCGTAGTCACCATTCTAGTCCGCCACCCAGAGGACCCGGGCTCGATCCCTGGTCAGGGCAAGTTGAAAAATGGCCCTTTTCAAATTGTCCTGGGTCTTGGATGTTTATCTATATATGTATTTGTTATAAAATATAGTATCTTTGAGTTAGTATCCCATAACACAAGTCTCGAACTTACTTTGGAGCTAGCTCAATCAGAGGGTCCTCCTGTAGTGGAGACATAAAAGACCTGATGAAGTAGGCAAACAGGCATACGACGTATCTGGTAGTAACTGGTTATGTGTACAACGCGGAAGTGACATCATATAAAATATAGTATCGTTGAGTTAGTATCCCATAACATAACACAAGTCTCGAACTTACTTTGGGGCTAGCTCAATCTGTGTGATTTGTTCCTATATATTTATTTATTACTAGCCGAAGCCCGCGACTTCGTTCGCGTGGACTTTATGTCTCTGGAAAATGCTCATCAGGCTGAACAACTTTTACTAAGGCGGCATTTTTATATCTCTTATAGTTTAGCTGGACCATTATGGTTCTGCATCAGGCGTTCCATTTTCCAAAATCATTTATACCCTATATGTTGCCCAGGCTTAATAGCTATATAACAAAAAAAGTTTCATTCGAATCCGTCCAGTATTTCCGAGGATTAGCGTGTACAAACAGACATACAGACAAACAGACAAACAGACAGACATTTTTTTCTAATTCTTACTCTATTACTACGTCTCCATCGCCCCCAATATTTTTTTTGGAAATATATTTAATGTACAGACACACTTTTTTTACTGTTTTATTATATGTATAGATATAGATTTGATTTCTTTTGTTACAGCTCAACAGTCGGGTCGTGTGTTACAAGGGCACAGACAAGAAGTGTGCGGCCTAAAGTGGTCGCCGGACGGGCAGTCGCTGGCGTCGGGAGGCAACGACAACAAACTGTTCGTGTGGTCGATGGTAAGATAAGAAAAGATTTCTTTACTGCACCTACTTATAACGATAATCAAAAGTACAGTTTTTAGTATTACGGATTAATATCGTTTTTGCCAGATATTTCGACGGCCCTTCTGCCATCATGGTCGCTGGCCAACTAATGATGGCAGAAGGGCCGTCGAAATATTTGTACACTACACAAAGGCAGTAATTGTGACCGTGAAACTCTAAAATCATATAATCAAAAGTACATCTATAGCAGGTACAAAGGCGGGCTTATCACTAAAGAGATTTCTTCCAGCCAACTTTTGGGTAAAGAAGACTATAAAACATGTGTTGTTGGGAGTTGGCGCAGTTAGAGTATTACAGTAAGATCTTAGATATAAATATAAGGTCTCACAAGATATACTTAAACTATTTTAAAGGTGAATTCAGTCCATGATACTGAAAAACTTTCCCCAAGGAACATGTATCGAAATATGAAAAGTAATTTTTGGCCTCCCATACAAGTTGACCGATTAGAATACAGATTGTAACATCTTTGATATGAAAAAATTTTGTACCCTAAATCATTTGGGTAAATCGTTTTCGTAAAAAAAATAAAAAAATAAAATTACAATCTTAAAAATATTTTATGTTCATGTAGATATTACTATGTATTAAAACAATGTGATAGATAAGCATTTGATAGGCAAACAAATAACAAAACCGCATTAAATGTCCTAACCGCATTCTCATGTATATAAAAGTATCATATATACTTATCAAATGTATTTATCAGCATGAAAAATATTTCCTTACCGCATTTCCGTAGACATTATTAAGAATAAAATGCGCCCTAATAACTCTTTTTTTGGATTTTGTTCTCCAACAGAGTCTTAAAGTTAAACCTGTGTAAATAAAGTAGTAGTTATGCTGTTAATGATTTCCTAAAAGATCCAAAAAAAAGTGTAATTTATCTTTTTTTTGCTATAAACGAAATCATGTTTTGTAGCCGCTATAGCTTCACATACTAATCTTATCTTTGCCGCGGGTAACGCCTCGGGGTGTAGCTAATGTTAAATAATGGTAAAAATAATTAAATTATACCATTTCTGATTGACTGCAGTACTCGACATCGTCCGTGCATACGTATTCGGCGTCTTACGTTAGTATTTATATTATGTTAGCCGCGGGTAACATTGTGGTGCGCATTTAATTTCAAATAATGGTCAAAAATAATAACGGTTTAACGGGTTAAACGGCGACCCTATTCGTAAGTCAGCCGAAAGTCACCTTTGCATCCCGCCGACCTACGAGTGGGTACTCGTAGGTCAGCAACTGCATACCAAATTATACCTTATGCCAATGATTTAACGTCTAAAATGTATGCAGCACTCGACGTCGCCGGTGCAGACGTACTCGGCGCACGTGGCGGCGGTGAAGGCCATCGCGTGGTCGCCGCACCAGCACGGGCTGCTGGCGTCGGGCGGCGGCACGGCCGACCGCTGCATCCGCTTCTGGAACACGCTCACCTCGCAGCCCATGCAGTGCGTCGACACAGGTACGAGACACCGATAGCGAATTCACTACTTTACAACAACTCTTAGGGCCTCCGATAAGTGACGCGGGCGCACGATGCGGGTTCAGTATGTCTCTGTCACAATCTCTAAATGCGAAAGAGATAGCAGAATCCGTCACGGATCACCTGTCTCAGTCGCACGTAGCGTTTGTGACAGAGATAGACCGAAACCCCGCGTGCGCCCGCGTCACTTAGTGAAGGCACTTACTATTGTACACACCAAAAAAAGTTAGTGTAATGGAAATGCCATTTTTTTTTGTTTTCTTTTTACTGTTAATTTTAATTATTATACTATAGCGATCTAAAATAGTCCTGAGTTCGATTAATTACTTGTAAAAACAATTTCTATGGGATTTGTATGAAATATAGACTAATGACGTCTTGGTTTCTTATAGTCTAATAGTTCTCCAATGATAAATTTAAAATACAAGTTGAAATTGCATATGATCATAACAAGTGACATTATTTTGTGACGTTATATTTTCTTAAAAGTACCAAATAATTTATTTTTGACCCAGGAAAGTATACAATTTAGAAGGAGGGTTTTCAAAATTGTTGTGTTTGTGACGCCAGGTGGCAACACAGTGACGTTAGGTCCAATCATCTGTTGTCATTGGACCATTATTGACTGGTTCTTTTGCTCCGTCAAATGTATACAAACACCTGATTTCACTGTGCTGCCATCTAGTTATTTGCCCTTATTTGAGTCCCTTTATATAAAATTTTAAGGTCCCGGATCGTTGAACTCGACCGCAGAAATATAATGGAATTATTAGTCAAGTAATAATAGAAGTTAATTTGATATAATGATATTTCTGTTACAGGATCTCAAGTGTGCAACTTGGCGTGGTCGAAGCATTCCAGCGAGCTGGTGTCCACGCACGGATATTCACAGAACCAGATCTTAGTTTGGAAGTACCCTTCTTTGACACAAGTGAGTAATAAGTCCTGTGATTACATTGTTTTTTCGTTGTGGTATTTGTCTTGTAAAATTCTCAATAGTAAGAGACTGATTGCTGCGTTTAATGATGAATGATAATGAGCTTTAGACCATTCCGATTTCAGTTATGTTTTATAGACATACGTATAGGATTCTGAATTTGATTTCTTATCCTATTCGTACCGTGTATAGGCCCGCCGCTAGCACCGCCTTTTGATATGAAGTACCTAGTATGTAATCCCGTCTAGCCCGAACGGTCCCATGAGACCGATCGACACAGACGAGTCTCAACCTTATTACATTATCGTAAAGTTCATTTCATTAGGCGGTGTCATTGACCTTGGACTTAGAGGTACAAGAATTAGAGAGATAATAAGTACCTACTTTCTTGGTTGCAGGTAGCAAAACTAACAGGTCACTCGTACAGGGTGCTGTACCTAGCGTTATCGCCCGACGGCGAGGCCATAGTCACAGGCGCCGGCGACGAAACCTTGCGCTTTTGGAATGTCTTCTCCAAAACACCGTCGCATAAGGAAAACAAGAGCGTACTCAACTTATACACCGCGCTCAGATAAACTGACCCATAGACTGAACCATAGACAATTGTGAAACCATAGTGCACGCGAGTGAAATAGACAAAGTTATGATAAGACTTATCTAAAGATGTACACGGTTTTTCTAGTGTTATTATTATTATTTATTAGTTCTATCAAAGGATGGTTCGACACTTCCATCAGTTTAAGTTTATTTATAATCCCATATTGGGATACGGATATGAATATATTGTAATGATCCTTTGGATTCGTATATTTTAAAAATAGTGATTTTATACTGTCACATCGTTTTTTTTAAACGAATGATGGGGCAGTAGGAAATCTATTTTTTTATTATGTGCCTCTCTTGGTTTGTAACTAAAAGGAAAATTTGAAAATATATATTTTTTGCCTATAGCAATGACGCTTGTATTTTTTCACGTACTTATCCTCATTTATAGTTTGTTTTTGTACTCTTAAAAGGAAAAATTGAAATAGTATTCATGTATTTTTTTATTTTGAAAATTCTGAGCGGACGTAATGTTATTATTCTAGTTTAAAAATTATATCCTACACGTACATATCCTCATTTATAGGTTTTCTTTTTGTACTCTTAAAAGGAAAATTTTAAATTGTCATCATGTTTTTTTTAAAGTTGGAAATATGAGCGGATTATTCTAGTTTAAAAATTATGATTCTTCTATTTATTATAGTTATGTTACAACTAAAGTTTACTTCGCGACATAACCATAGAAATGATATTACCTTATGTTTCGGAATTGGAAAAATAATTTTCTCATTCAAACACTATATGCGTGCGAGAGAGAGAGGCACGTTTGATATTGCCCATCTCAGTCGCACGCTTGGTATGACTGTGACAGGCTTACTTGACTCCAGAAAGAAATACAAACACAATAAAAAAATACTTAACCGTCAATTGATATCGAATTAATTTATTCTTGCCAAGAGACGCACTTTCGGAAATATTTGTACTGTATTTTTATAATACATGTACATAAGTTTGTGTATAGATTTACGTTGTGTATAGAAATATTATAATATTTAATAGCGGTTTGTTTGACGTTTGGAAAGCACTTTAGTTTTGATAGATTTTCCATTTTGAAATTTCTTTTCATACGTCAGACCATGTTGATTATCGAGATATTTTTATTTTCACTTAATTAAAATAGTATTTTTTTCTGTTTCAGCAATATTAGTGTAACTTATCTCAGATGAGAGAAATATTTGTTTTCGTTTGTAATATTTATTTTTCTCAAATGTTTTGTAGTGACACTAGGCGGTTCCGGATTTGGTAGATTTGGTAGTTTTTTTCTACCATTTTGAGCAGTAGACTACAGGTATACCTTACTCCTATCTTATTTCCTTGTTTTTGCGGGAATAGAAAATAAGTTTGCTAAATTTTCGGGTTGATTTAAAGATTGCTTACTAATTTTGAGTGTGAAATGGTTTTGGTCTAATAGTCATTTATATTAGTGTAATCATAAAGCAAGGAAATGGGAATTATCCTTATATTTATGTCTAAAACATAAAATGTATGTATATAATGCGATTAGAACTGTAAAAAAGAATATGTTTATGGATATCTCTGATCTCTTGTCTTAGACGATAGAAACAGTCGAGCCAAAGATTTAAAACGAAAAGATGTTTCTTGTTGAGAAATATTTTATTGTGCGTTGCATTTATTTTTAATTGGTATTAAGTAGTTTACTGGACTTAAGCATAACCCGTTTTATTATAAAAAAATACGGACTAACTTTAACAATAAGTTATCCGCCCAAATCAAGTTGACTTTGACATATGAGATATCGTCATTTTACAAGATGTCAACTTGATTTGGGCGGTTAATAGTAGCATTGAAGTTAGTCTGCGTTTTATAATAAGACTGTACAGTCAGCAGCAAAAGTAAAAAAACAAATAAAAGCGTTTACGCATTAGGAAAGGTTTTTTATAGTGACATACTTTTGCTGCTAAATTCATAAAAGGTAAGCTAGTTTGCCTAACATTCGTCATTGTAAATTGTATCTAATAGGCATTGTTTTAAGAGTCATATTTCAAATTTATATCTCATGGGATGCACTGATGTGTCCACAAGGACAACTTTTATAAACATTGGTGTAATTTGGTAGCTATAACTTATAAAGAACTTAGTTTATAAAATTGAGGTAATCCTAAACATATTCTGATAGAAATTAACTTCGTCTCTGTGTGCAATGTAGGTTAAGTTAGTTATTATAATTATATGCGAATGGTCTGTATAACTTTATATTTGTTACGGCTTTTCCTATTTTTTTATCCAAATGCTAGGTGCTAAAATAAAAAATCTTTTTTGATAGTCCTAAACTAGTATCATGCCAGAGGCCTTTAAGGCGGTTTAAAAACTCTGACACTAGTGTTAGTCACTAACACACACGAGAAGAAGAAGAAAAAGAATCATGCCTACCCATTGCCTTATAAACATTATTATTTCTCTTTCTTGTCACTAGATGGCGCTTTGAGGCAATTTTCCTAACTTATCTAAATAAAGTAGTACTCTAATTAATTAAATCTACACTAATATTATAAAGAGGAAAGATTTGTTTGTTTGTTTGTTTGTTTGTTTGTTTGTTTGTTTGTTTGTTTGTTTGTTTGTTTGATTGTATTGAATAGGCTCCGAAACTACTAGATCGATTTTAAAAATTCTTTCACTGTTGGATAGGTATGTTATCCCTGAGTGACATAGGCTATGTATGTACCACGGGCGAAGCCGGGATGGACTGCTAGTATAACATAAAACATTTTGAAGTATATTGAACACTGTTAATTTTTTTGGTAGTCGTATGTGTTGCCATCTGTGTGTGCCTACCCCGCAACTCCAGTTTTGCCTACTTACGGGCCCTTCAATACTATGGCGCTGGGTATCTGTTACATTAGTAATTATATCATCTTTCCTAGTATTCTAGTTGAGGGCTGTCAAGACAGATTTTTTTGTAGGTTCTTTCCATCAAACCTTTGCGAAACGTTTGTGAAAGTGATCCCGAATCAACTAATTAGATTCTTCAGTTTAGCCTAATTACTTCCATAGTTCTTTCTTCATGGGATCCATGAGAATGTTCTGTCAGTCTTAAATCTGAAATTGTTCGCGACAACATCCTGATTAGGAGACCTATTTTTAGATCTATTTTAACGCGGTAGTCATACAACGATTGATTAGCTTGGGCGTTTCAAAAGAGAATCATTCGTTTTATGATGCCAATTTTCAAAAATAGGTCTCCTGATCTGATCTGATGAAAGGGCCGAGAAAGGCTAACCTACCACTCTTTTGTTGAGTTATCCATTCATGTAGATGTGCAAAGGTCTGCCCCGATGATGCAGTTTTGTTCGCAGAAGACAAATCGGTCGCTTAAAAAGACACTTACCGTGTCACAAAACGTGAACTAACTTAATGGCTTAAACCATTACCCACCTAAAATAAGCTGACATCTACCAATATGTCACTTTTCCATCCATGAATGTCAATTTGATTTGGCTAACTTTATATTCAGACGTATAACGCCTTAAAGCCGCACGGCACGATTTCTTCGCGAATAAAAATCCCTTGTCTGCGTAGATCACCGTATCACCGTAACTTCGAACGTTGGATATATCCGACAAACATTTCAATAAGAAAGTTCACTGTCGGATAAGTCCAGCGTCGCGGTAATATGGGTAAACATTTGTGTCGGATAAGAATAGTTCTAAAATAAATCAGAAGTTTGGAAGCCGTAACAAAAGCTTTGAATACAAATAAGTAAATGTTAATATGTATCGGAATTGTGCATTTTTTTTTCAAAGTAATTTGGGGCTGAGCTTAGATGATCCTTTGGCGGCCTAATAATCTGTTTGGCTAATAGTCCAATAACGTTGAATATTCCTTTTTTACAAACTAGAAAGAACCTGGTTTAGCTAAAGCGTCATCTCATTTGGTCTCTAAAGCTGATTGGCAGCATAATTACTGAATTAAATTAGATCATGTCTGATTTTGGCTGCAGAAATCAATGGTATTATGTTATTGCTATAGATGTTTGTACTCAAGTGTTTTAGATAAGGCGTGTGTTCATTTGGGGTCAATGGTATGCTTTCTCATTCACTTCAATAAGCAGAAGTAAGGCTCAGACCGACGAGCAGTGTGTTAGCGACAATTCACGACCGTATGCGACCGCTGGTGATAGTCAGCGACCGCCAGCGACTGTATGCGATGGTCGGCGACAGCGCACGACCGTCGGTGACGGTCGCGCGACACTCTGAGCCCTAAGGTGCATAGCGCAAAGACTGAGAGGGCGATATATATCCTCTAATAAATACACACCTTTACATACCGAGTGCCAGAAAGAGATAATCGACATCGGCTATAGATAAAGACAGCGTTTTGAAGAAGCTGGTCGATATGTCTTTTAGCTCGGTCTGAAACACTGCGGAATATTGTAAAACAAATGCTCTGAGTACGAAATCCGGCTATAATAATATAAAAATCTCGGATATAAAATATCATTACGACATCAAAAATTATGTAAAATTGTATGTAAACCGATAGATGTGATTATGTATGTAAAAAAAATTGTAAAAGGGTCTTTCGCTTTTCAATAGTTCCTCCTAATTTTAAATATCACCTTTTAAATTCTTCTTTGTCATACTAAAACACTTTCATGCACTAATTCTTACTAATACGCGTCAGACCCTTAATTATATCATAAGATAAAATATTTATTGAAAATTATACAGAGATAATATATTAAATGCACTTTTGTTAATATAGACTGATAGTGTGCGGTAAAATCGATGTTATACTAAATAAATAAAAAGCCAGCTTTGTACAACTAATAGCTCATTTACGCATTATAAATTATAACGTAGTACTTTTTATTAAACTTTTAGTTCTATCTGTCATATATTTGTGTTTAATGAAGTAAATCGACAAATCCTAATGTGGATATGCCCTTGGAGTAATTCTATATTCTTACATTCATAATATTACAGAAAAGTTTTCGGAAATAAACACTTTAGAAATAGATTCAAATGCATTGGCAGACTGCATAGACCATGCAAGTTTTAAAAATATGGAACATCAGATGGCAGCACAGTGAAGTCAGGTCCAATAAGCTGCTGTTATTGGATACATTTGACGGAGCAAAAGTACCTGTCAAATGATGGTCCAATCGCAACAGTCGATTGGACCTGACGTCACTTCGTTGCTTGATGTCTCAATTTTTTGAAAACCCTCATTTCGTGATATGTCATCAGCTTTATGATATTAGCATTAGGAATTTTCTATTTACTTCGTTAATTATATAAAAAATAAGATGTTTTTCAGTAAGATTTTCGTTGTACATACATTTAGTCAATGTGTAACAAAATTACCATATTAAACTATATTTTAAGCAGGCAACACTAAATAATGCTGAGCTGTTAATTGCACGAGGTGGTCGTACTTTAAGATTAAATTAAACATGTGTGATGTATAAATGCCGTTGTTTTAATGTTTTCTTTCAAACATCCATATTTTTAATCATGCGTGATGTATAAATACATCCATATTTGTAGGGGATAGGCCCATCATTATCATCAGGTCTTTTTGTCTTCACTGCAGAAGCACGACTTATTTTTGGTACATACTCGTAGTTACTGCTATTACTTTTATCTTTATACTATCTTCCAGGCTGGTCTGGGAGAAAAGTTAAAACTTAGAATGTACCATCTGCTTCTCTTCCCGTGCAGATCGTAAAAGTCGATCGAGAGAATAAGTTAGTTTTAAAATAATTTTAATAGGCAATGCGACTAGCAAGCCAGCTCTGTTTTGATTCCTTTTTCCATGTAAGGGTTGGGCTAAACCTGTCAGCACTGAATAGCACTTTCGCATGCCGCTATCCTTGTCGTTCAGACCCGTCATTAGCTAGGGCGAGAGAGAGCGATGGCACGTTATAGCACCGGCCGTTCTATAGCGTTCTGACGACGCTCTCTCTCGTTTTATATCAGCATGCGAAAGTGCTGTTTCGGGCTTACAGGTACTGCCTAACCCTAACAGTTTTATTATAAAACGGAGACTAACTTTGTTACTAGGTTTAAACCAATATCCAACCAAATCAAGTTGACATTTTCAGAAGAGACAATGGCATATTTCTAGATGGCAACTTCATTTGGTCGGATAACGGTTTAAAACTAGTAACAAAGTTAGTCTGCGTTTTATAATAAGACGGTAAACGCCTACCATCACGCTAAGCGTGTCCTTTGGGTCTTACAGTTTCGGCTCTGTCTTTCCCGTCAGGGATAAAGACGTGATAACTTACAATACATCAGACGCCCGCTCCGGGCGTCCGACATTTGAAGGGTTTGTACTTTGTATTGCTAATGCTACGTATTTGATAACCAAATAAAACTAATTTATTTAGATCTTTATTCACATTACTGAAGTAGAATCGAATTGCACATTACATGTTTAAATTCTAATAATCGTATTGGTCTAGCCAGAGATTGAGATTGCGGTTCTGTAGTGGGGCCAGGCTTTCGCTGTCGGGTGATTCTACGGGCATAGGAGACGCTGCCGCAACGAGAGGAGAACTTTCAGCGAGAGATTCCAATGGATCATCCTGATCTGTCACATTTAACTTCTCTGGTTCCAATGCTGGGAACACTAACTCAGGCGTCGAGTTAGGCCTCTTGTCTACCTTTGTTTGCACTGCGGGTGTGAGGACCGTTGGCAGCTTCGAGAGATTACATTGCGGCTTATTTGACAGCAGTTGTAGTGCCTTAGCTATTCTGAGCGTTAATGCATACACTTTAGTGTACGCATTGGGCCCGTTTAGCAGGAAAGCTACTTCGTCGAACGACTTAGTAGCTTTGTTGAGGCTGTACGAATATATGACCGTTCTGGCGAGACTGCCTAAAGCGTGGGCCAGTTTCCTCTCTTTCTCGTAGTCTGCTGTTACTGAAATATGCTGTCGTTTGTTCCCTAGTCGGTCCTGTAAAATGAAAAAGTGATTTACTATGCTGGCTAGTAGCATGCCTACTCATCGCCATATAAACATAATTATTTTTCTTTCTTGTCACAAGATGGCGCTTTATCGTAATAATTAAAACATCTTATCATAACATCATATTCCTATTATTTAAATGTAGTAGTAGTATGTACATACTCTAATTAATTAAATATGACTTAAATGGAATGCAATACATATTTTAAAGCATATTCAACACTACCTTTGTCACTTTTTTTGTACTTTTTAGTAATTTCCCGCCTCACTGTAGTTTAAATTAGGCAAATAAGTAACTTTTCAACACACTTGCTCATAAAGTGGCTCTATGGTCACCGCAATTAGGCACATAATGACACCCATAATCAAACTGTGACTTTTTCTTTGCTATAACTCACTAGTGAGTTTTAGATTTTTTTTTTAATTTTATTGGTTGAGTTCATGGAATTGTATGTACTTGCGTTGAGTTGCTTTGTTCTTATTAAAAAAGTAATTATTAAAAAAAAGATCGTGTTCAATAGAACAAACAAATGAATGTTCCTATTGCTTGCTCATTTCATGCAACTTCTTATTTAAATAGATAATTTTAACTCGTACGTGTTTAATAAATAAAACTTTTACTCAAATATAACTTTTGTTTTCTCTGTAATAAAAGAAAACTTTAAATTCCCCATTTTGTACGTGGCAGAATAGGCGCAAATCTTATGCGCGAAAAAAAAACCTTATCTCTTTAGTCTGTGGCCGATCGCAATGCGCGCGCATAGGAAAACTGATTAATTTTTCCCGCCATAGCGAAACATTTTTTACAACTCGTTTTCACTGTTGAAATTATAGTTATTTATTAATTAAAATGTCTACAAGTATGTACTAGTTACGAAAAAAATGATTTATGTTGTACACCGCCCGATATAAGATGTGAAGACCTTAACGTTGTAGAAAGTTTACTACCTGAAAACTCCAAGGAAAAAATCTATTTACGTATCAAAATTTCATAAAATGGCAAAACAGCAAGAATACGCATTCTTTTTCAGAAAATGTGTTCATGGCGTACTTTAAAGAATTATCTTCTAAGTACGAACCTAGCTCTTTGTGGTGTTTATACTCAATGTTAAAAAGTACAGTCCGAACAAACTGACTTAAAAACCGGACTTAAAAGCATACTCTAATTTGTAAGAGACTATCCGATGGATTTAGAAGCAAGAAATCAAAGGTTTAACGTCTGACGATATTGAAAAATTTATAAAAGATTCCTACTGACGAAACACCAAGTACATCTAATGATTGGATTTCACCTACCTACACGAATAATGAGCCAACTCAAATTACAATAGAACATGAAGTATTTCAATAAATAATCTATCTATTGAGACCGCTATGTCATCAAAAACAGTTAATTATAATTTTACTAACTGCACATTTACTAATTGTTTCTCTAAATAAACATTTTATCTACTAAATAAAATAAGTTTTTATTGTTATTTTATTCACAAGTGTGTTGAAAAACGTCGTATGATACACGTGTGTATTGATGATTACCGTCCTTGGCTCTCTTAAGACCCTCGCCTACGGCTCGGGTCTCAATGGTGCCGCGGCGGTAATCACCAATGTTTCACACTAGTACCATAATGTACTATAGTTATACAGTGGCCTTTTTTAGGGTTCCTTAGTAAACAAGGAACCCTTATTATAACTATTAATAGGTAGGTACTAGAAAGGTGGCGTGAACTCAAAGTCGGCATTCGTAACTAAGAGGCCGTAATCTGCGCGTGGCCAGACACGCACTGGTCTGTTTATTGTACAAATATTTTTCAGTCTCTTTTTCATTCGTCATATTTAAGGACTTAAAATCATGATCACACGTAACGTCAAAAATGACCATCACCCCTTAAAAATTTGTACTTAATAAAAAAAGGCATTGTAAAGGTAGCGCAAAAAACTATAATTATGTTAAAACCACGGATTATACAAGCTGACTGGTAAATCACACGTTTTTAAGGACTTATAAATCATGATCACACGTAACGTCAAAATATATAAAATCAACAAAATACTCATTATTACAAACAAAAATTTAATCAAATTAGTGCGCAGTCTTGGAATGTTTGGAAATCTCGCGCTCGCTACGCGCTCTACCTACCAACCTCGTCAACCGCTTTCATCGCGCGTATGTAACGCGAGTTTCCACACTTCTTGTTTTTATTGGATAATTTGGTCCACTTTTATGCACCTGTTTTTTATGGGAACCCATCACTTTATCGCAATTAACTTCAACGATTTTCATTTCCCATAAAACTATTGGCAAATATTTTAATACAATATTTAACAAATCCTAAAATCTGTCGACATCGAAATTTCATTTACTCGATTATTCGTGATTTAAAAACTCAGTCTATCGTTATTTCTTTTCATATTTTATGTATTTTATCGAAATAACGTAAACACAACCTATGAGGTTGTGTTACCCATAATTTTGTTTCCATACGTAAGTTTCAGTTCGCAAAATAGTTGAAACATTTGAAACGAGTGCTAGGCAACTTCTATACATTTTCCTAGGTTAGGACAAACCTATAGGTTTGGTTATGTTAGAGCTGCGACCAACACAATCAGGACATATGTTAGTTATTATGTGTACCGTTACATATTGAAACATGTTTTTATTAACAGTTTTATCGATAACTTAATAATACTTTATACGAAATGTTAGTTCGATATACCGTTTTTCTTTAATAGAAACCCATTTTAAAATATTGTTGTTATAATATGAAACTGCGATGATAAACTATTCGTTTTAGGTATTAAGAAAAAAATGTATCAAAAATTGTGGAATAGTTTACTGGGAAATTAAATCCGATGTCAAATAATCTGTATTCTAATAGGCACCAGTTTTTTATGTATATTTGGAACGAAAGTCGATTACTGAGTGCCCCCTCTCAATATGCAAGGCGATTTACCAGTCAGCCTGTATTGCTTACCTCCTTTGGCTGGAAGTCTAGAGGGAAGAACGGATTATACGCTTGACTTTGACCGCGGCGTCCAAACCAGTCGCTGTTACTGGTGCCCACCTATAATAGGTAACAAAATATTTATTAAATACTTATGTCGAAAAAGAAAGAAGCTATAGTAGTCTAGACATTATTGTTTACGATTACCTTCCAAAGTGCTTCGGAAGACACGTGTAGTCGTTTAAGCCGTTGGTCTGGGCTTTTATCATTATGTGGCGGTCGTCAAGCTATGTCAGATGCTTTAAAAATCTAACACCAGTGTCGGCCACACGCTCGAAAAACCAACAAACCTGTCTATAAGGGATTCGCAATGAAGATTATTTTTTTATTTTATGACACTTTATTGAGCTAAGAGTTTATGTAGCAATAACGCGGACTTCGTAACGACCACTGTATCAACTAATTGTTCATTAGCCAGCGTACGGGGCGTCCTTGCATGTTGTATGTATATCGACTGAGTTATCGACCAATGAAAATGAGTCACAAGCGACCGCTCCACTTGTAGAGCAAGTGGAGCGGTCGCTTTCTAGACTGACCAGAACCCCTTCCATTATTTTACTACCTACTGGTTTTATTCTACTTTGCTGGTTCAGCGACTCGAAGTGGATCTTGGCCTCCGAGACGAAAGAGCGCCACAATTTTCTGTTCTGAGCGATATCTTACCAGCTGCCAACTTCCATCTCCCGCAGATCAGCCTGCATCGTATTGCTCCAGCGATATCTGGGTCGACTTACTGGTCTTTGACCTAATACCTTTCGCATATATGCTGCCTTGAGATACTCCTACATTATTTCCAGATGCTCAAGCCAATATAAGCGGAGCGCTTTAGTAACACCAATTATTATCATCATCATCATCAGGTCTTTTGTCTCAACTGCAGGAGCACAACGCTCTCTGTACTACCAGAGCCATACTTAGCCAGAGCAGCCAGAGGGCTTGGCCTACACTCTCCTCGCTGGCCAGACGGGTTGGAGAGATATCATTGATGTTTATAAGCTTTGTTTAGCTTGTATTTCCCAAGTCGCCTTTTACGACATCCACGCAGGAGGACTTGGAGTGGTCCTATTCTACTCTGCCGGGAACCACACAGCAGAACACTAATTATTATGGCTCTATTACCAGCTCCACTATCTTCACATTTTCCTGACTTTTCAGCTTCCGTCAACATTTCCTATATTTAAGGTAGCTATCGGTTACTTTTACTTACATGTTCAGTATTTCTGTCTGCCAACTCGAGTAGGTCTACCATTCGTCTTGCTACGTCTTGTGGATTACTAAATCCTGTAATTAAGCCTTTGGAGACTATGTCTTGGTATTCTGCCATATATATTCCTTTCCTGTGAAATATAATAATTGTTATCAAGATGGATAATGGCATGTCAACGGTTGGATGCCCCTCGGAAGACCAGCGTCGCGGCTCACATCGCGACAAGCTGAGCGGAGACATATTTGGTAAACTTATAAGTTGTGTTTTATGATAGGTTATAGTTATAATTTTTATGATAAAAAAAAAGCTGTTTTCGGCTATCAAAGCCATTACAGCTTACATATAGGTAATTACGATATGGTACATACATACTATCACGTCTTTATTCCTAATGGGGCAGGCAGAGCATTTTGAGTCTTGCGGCTCTATGCAGACAAAACCCAGGGCCGCAAGACTCAAAAGCCACTTTTAGCGTTAGGTGGGTGAGAAGATGGAAAAGCAATCAATACAGTTGATGGATTGCTAGCCGCATAGCCTGGTAACATGATTCGCAATTTCGCCAATTCCCTCGATCGGCTTTTACGATCTGCGCGGGAAGAGAAGCAGCTGGTACATTCTAAGTTTTTTCTTTTCTCCCAGACCAGCATGGAAGAAATACAACGAAACATACAAATACGAATTGCCAAAGGGCCGACCAGCTCAGCTATGTCCTGATGGCGGTTATATTGTTAAAAACCAATATTCTTTCTTGCTGTGCAAAGAAATTTAATTTTGCTTGTTTTACGAACTGCCATCGGCCTGTCGACAACCCTCGGGTGAAAATGTTTACTGTTGTTAAAGATATTTGTGCTTTAGTCTGATGACTACTGATGAGAGCCACATATTAGTAGGTTGTCTTATTCTATGGGGATGCCTCGTAGGCACAAAGGGATATTTATAATTAAATTTTTAACAAAAAAACCAACCGACTTCAATGTCTTCCACTAGTTTCTTCCATATCTCCAAAGTTCTTTATCATGTCTTCACCAAATTAATATGGGACCAATTTGGGAGTAAGGGCTAGGAAGAAGATATCGCGTAACATACATACAAAAAAAAACATACAATCGAATTGACAATCTCCTTCTTTTTTTAAGTCTGTTAAAAATGGATAGTAAGTTATGTACATACGAGCAATGACGCGCCAAGTTACCAGCCAAATCGACGAGGGTGTACATCACAGCCACTATGTGGGAGCCGGTTTCTTTCAGAGTGGGCTCCGGGTGGTGAAGGACACTGGAAGAGAAAAGGAAATACTTAAATAGGTTCAAGTACTTAAATAGCAGTATCCGTCAAAATGGCGGATGTATGACTTCCAAATAAAGCGTAAATAACCTATACAAATATACGGAAAATGTACGTTTTTGTACTAAAATGAGTATAATTGTACTTTTCTGGATGCTTAGCAATCAATATTTTACAGTGAGCCGCCATCCTGATGTCAGAATGGCGGGCAATTTCTACTCCTATGACTTATTTCAAATCTACCTCCGTGGTGTAGTGGTTAGAGCGTTCGGCTCATACCCGGAGGTCGCTGGTTCGATTTCGGCGAGGGCAACGACTTTGTGTTGTTGTCTTAGTTTGGTTAGGACATTGTAGGCTGATCACCTGATTGCCTTATTAATAAGATGATCCGTGCTTCGGAGGGCACGTTAAGCCGTCGGTCCCGGTCATTGTCTTTGACATTGGTCGTTAATTAAAACCATGTCAGAGGCCTTTAAAGGCGGTTTAAAAGATCTGACAGTAGTGTTATGTTAGTCACTAACACACACGATAAGAAGAAGATTTCAAAGCTGGTATTGACGATTAAGTAAGCAATATAAAAGTACTACGTAAGTAAAGGAAAAAAGAAATAGTGAAGACTATTTTTAGTTTGAGTATTTCAAGATCTGTGTAGAGCATTCTTAGGGTTCCGTAGTAAACAAGGAATCCTAATGGTTTCGCCTGTCGGTCGGTTATCTGTCCGTCCACGGTTTTACTTAAAGACTTAGTACTAAAAAACTGTAATTTGGTTTTAATTATGCCAAAAAAAATTCAAATCTAAAAAAAAATTGGTAAATAGGTCTTTCAAAAATTTTTAAGTTTGTAAACACTATTTTTCTATTAAGGCCTTTATTTCTAAAATATTTGGTTTTATAGTTTAAATTTTTGTAAGACTTCCCCCCTAAAAGTCCCCCCTTTTAACTGCTTAACGGTTATATATGGACACGTTAAAAAATCATAAGCTGTAGTATATACAATGTCCTTTTTAATTAAGTACAAATATTTTAAGGGGTGGTTCAGTCCATCATTTTGAACAACTTTTCCCAATTATTGTATATCGAAATACGAAAAAAAAATTTCATTTTCGATATTAATGATATCACGTGACTACTTCGATTTGTATGAAAACCTAAAATTTTTTTTTCGTATTTCCATATACATTCATTGGGAAAAGTTGTTCAAAATGATGGACTGAACCACCCCTTAAAATATTTGTACTTAATTAAAAAGGACATTGTATAATGACATTTAAAGGAAAACTATCAGAGTTAAATAGGGTTTACAAATTAAAAAGCTATGTAAGTATCTACTAGTATTTATTCTGTGCTATAGGCGTTAACTTATAAAATGTACTCGGAAAAGGAAAATTTCATACAAATTCATAGAAAATTAGTTTTTAGAGCTTTTCCACACTCACTTGGCCAATTATTAGTTGCTGAGTAATCGGCTATAGGTAGGTACATAAGTAACTATGAAACTTAAGCTGACCACTTGGCCAGTTATTAGTTGCTAGAGTAATCGGCTATAGGTACATAAGTAAGTATGACACTTAAGCTGACTGACTGACTAAAGATTGAGAACCTCAGAACTCTGAAGTAAAAACAACGACTAGCTAAAAGGAAGTGTGCAGATTAAAATCTTAGAAAAGTAATAAATTTAAGCCTAAACAGTCTAATTTATTAGATATGTACTTACTTGCATACTTAGTTACTAGACCAGCTATCAAAAATTCACTGAATTCATCAATAATTTTCTTTTGATATTATCGACCAACCTCGGACAACACCACACTGCTGCTCCCATTTCCATTTGTTACTTAACGTAACTGCATATAGTTTACAATAAGCAATATAAGTACTTAGTAACTAAGTGGCTTACCTTAACACCGTGTATTTTGCCTTTTTCTGGACGTGTTTCCACAGCGACCAACTAATCATTTGTTTATCACTTAAAGATACTTCGTCGAATTGATCAGACAGAATTGGGTCATAAGACCAACCATTTCCTGGTATAACGTCGTTCCATGGGCCAACTTCGATGTTGTCTACGGGCAAACCAGTTTTTAATGGATAAAGGTCTAGCCAGGCCCTTTCCAGAGGCAATTGCAGTCGTCCAGATCTTAATGGCGCAACTTCATTCTCTTTCGGCTCTTGCAGGTCTTCGTACTCGTCCTCATTTTCGAGTACGACATCATCCAAGACATCGTCCCCTTCCTCGTTCTGTCTTAATACTATAATCTGATCATTGACTTGCCCTCGCAGCTGATGCGCCCCCTGCCTATAATTTTGCTGGTATTCGCGAAGGTATGGAAGTGCATTTTGAATTTCTTGCCGCCACGGCTGTACATTCTCCTGTCTCCATTGCTGTTGATATTTCAATAATTTTTGAACTGCATTTTGATTTTCCTCCCACCATGGTACATTTTCTTGCCTTTGCTGTTGATATCCCTGTAAATTTCGATTGTCATCCCACCATGATTGTACATTTTCCTTCCTTTGCTGTTGGTATCCTTGTACATTTTGATTTTGCTGTTGGTATCTCTGTACTTGCTTCCTCAATTGCTGTAACAATGATTGTGCTAATCCTTGCTTGTTTTGATTATTTTGCCACCATGGTTGTTGATATTGCTTCCTTAACTGTTGGTTATAGTTCTGTACATTTTGATTGTCTTGCCACCAAGGTTGTGGATTTTGATTCCTTAATTGTTGGTTGTAATTTTGTACATTTTGATTGTCTTGCCACCACGGTTGTGGATTTTGCTTTCTTAATTGTTGCTTATAGTTCTGTACATTTTGATTGTCTTGCCACAACGGCTGTGGATTTTGATTCCTCAATTGGTTGTAGTTCTGTACATTTTGATTGTCTTGCCACCACGGTTGTGGATTTTGCTTTCTTAATTGTTGCTTATAGTTCTGTACATTTTGATTGTCTTGCCACAACGGCTGTGGATTTTGATTCCTTAATTGGTTGTAGTTCTCTACATTTTGATTGTCTTGCCACCACGGCTGTGGATTTTGATTCCTTAATTGGTTGTAGTTCTCTACATTTTGATTGTCTTGCCACCACGGCTGTGGATTTTGTTTTCTTAATTGTTGCTTATAGTTCTGTACATTTTGATTGTCTTGCCACAACGGCTGTGGGTTTTGATTTCTCAATTGGTTGTAGTTCTGTACATTTTGATTGTCTTGCCACCACGGTTGTGGATTTTGCTTTCTTAATTGTTGCTTATAGTTCTGTACATTTTGATTGTCTTGCCACAACGGCTGTGGATTTTGATTCCTTAATTGGTTGTAGTTCTCTACATTTTTATTGTCTTGCCACCACGGCTGTGGATTTTGATTCCTTAATTGGTTGTAGTTCTCTACATTTTGATTGTCTTGCCACCACGGCTGTGGATTTTGTTTTCTTAATAGTTGCTTATAGTTCTGTACATTTTGATTGTCTTGCCACAACGGCTGTGGGTTTTGATTCCTCAATTGGTTGTAGTTCTGTACATTTTGATTGTCTTGCCACCACGGTTGTGGATTTTGCTTCCTTAATTGTTTGTTATAGTTCTGTACATTTTGATTGTCTTGCCACAATGGTTGTGAATTTTGCTCCCTTAATTGGTTGTAGTTCTGTACATTCTGATTGTATTGCCACCACGGCTGTGGATTTTGTTTCCTCAATTGGTTGTAGTTCTGTACATTTTGATTATCTTGCCACCACGGTTGTGGATTTTGTTTCCTTAATTGTTGGTTGTAGTTCTGTACATTTTGATTCTCTTGCCACAGCGGTTGTGGATTTTGCTCCCTTAATTGGTTGTAGTTCTGTACATTTTGATTGTCTTGCCACCACGGTTGCGGATTTTGCTTCCTTAATTGTTGGTTGTAATTCTGTACATTTTGATTGTCCTGCCACCACGGTTGTGGATTTTGCTTTCTTAATTGTTGGTTATAGTTCTGTACATTTTGATTCTCTTGCCACAACGGTTGTGGGTTTTGCTTCCTTAATTGGTTGTAGTTCTGTACATTTTGATTGTCTTGCCACCAAGGTTGTGGATTTTGCTTTCTTAATTGTTGGTTATAGTTCTGTACATTTTGATTGTCTTGCCACAATGGTTGTGGATTTTGCTCCCTCAATTGGTTGTAGTTCTGCACATTTTGATTGTCTTGCCACAACGGTTGTGGATTTTGCTTCCTCAATTGGTTATAGTTCTGTACATTTTGATTGTATTGCCACCACGGCTGTGGATTTTGCTTCCTCAACTGGTTGTAGTTCTGTACATTTTGATTGTCTTGCCACAACGGTTGTGGGTTTTGTTTCCTTAGTTGTTGGTTGTAGTTCTGTAAATTTTGATTGTATTGCCACAACGGTTGCTGATTTTGCTTTCTCAATTGATTGTAGTTCTGTACATTTTGATTATCTGGCCACCACGGTTGTGAATTTTGCTTCCTTAATTGTTGGTTGTAATTCTGTACATTTTGATTGTCTTGCCACAACGGTTGTGGGTTTTGCTTCCTTAGTTGTTGGTTGTAGTTCTGTACATTTTGATTGTATTGCCACAACGGTTGCTGATTTTGCTTTCTCAATTGATTGTAGTTCTGTACATTTTGATTATCTTGCCACCACGGTTGTGGATTTTGCTTTCTTAATTGCTGCTGATAATTTTGTACATTCGGAACATAATTTTGATTTTCTTGTAACAAAGGTTGTGCATTCCCCTGCCTCCATTGTTGCTGATAATTCTGTACATTCGGGAGATAATTTTGATTTTCTTGCCACAAAGGTTGTACATTTCCCTGCCTCCATTGTTGCTGATAATTCTGTACATTCGGGAGATAATTTTGATTTTCTTGCCACAAAGGTTGTACATTTCCCTGCCTCCATTGTTGCTTGTATTTCTGTACATTTGGAACTGCATTTTGATTATTTTGCCACAACTGCTTTGCATTTCCTTGCCTCCACTGTTTCTGGTAATTCTGTAGATAAGGAAGTACATTTTGTAGTCCTAACAGCGGCTGTGCCTTTCCTTGTCTCGCCTGTTGCTCGTACTCATCTTCATACGGGACTTCATTTTGCGACTGCTCCCACCATAGGGTTTGTGCCTTGCCTTGTCTCCACAATGTTTGGTATTCCTGAGCTAATGGGACTCCTGCCTCCTGCCATTGTTTCTCGCGAACAATATATGTGTCTTGTTTGATGCCAGTAGACACCCCCACGAATAACACGCAGAGTAGTAGACGGATCATTGCTGCTGATGACTGTAATGTGATAGAACAGAAAATAGGTCTTATTGGAATTTCCCCAACATTATAAGAAGTTTTTATTAAAGACAACAAGATCCATTGATATTAGAACTATAATGGCCGTTTTTTAGAAGATTTTTCCAAGAAGACTTAAGTAATAGGCTACGGTTTTTCTTAGTGACTACACCAAGAGAATATACATATGCAGGGTCGGCAACAGGCATGAGGTAAGTGTTACCCTTTCTGATGCATGTGTTTATAGACTACGGCAAACACTTACAGCATCAGGTGGGACGTACCTGAGTACAGAGAAGCAAGCAGCAACTTGCCTTTCTAGCATACACGCAATTAAAATTGGTTAACAAATATCAATTCTTTTATTTGCAGGCCCAAAAAGTGGTCCCCAAAAAACAACTAGAGTGATTAACCTCCAACCATGAGTTTTTGGCGGGAAGTCAAGGGGTTCAGTTGAAGTTTGCTTTAAATTGTTTTGCAAATTGATTCTAGTGGACTTTATAATATGAAATTCGTGTGGTTTGGTGTTATAAATGCTCATTCTGATGTGAAATGTTTAAAGTGGACAATCATAGTGCGGCTGTAGTGATATTTATTTGCGGACTGCGGTGGGCGTCTTTAGGCGCCGTCCGCCACTCAATCGGCTATAAAAACCAGTGGACTCGTATAGATTTGTCGCCAGAAGCTCCCTTAAAGCAATTAAAGGACCTATACCAACCTTTGATTGCATATATATATATTTACTTCACATCAATTGTTGTTTCCCACTTTCTATTAACTTGAGCATGGCTAAATACGCAACGGCTTTGAGCCAAAATATATTAAAAAAAACCTACAACCATCAACAGGGTGTCCTGGTGAAAGAACATTAGTAGGCGTTATCGTAATAGGATGAAAGTAATGTCAACAAAATCAAATTTTCTGTTAAATGCGATCGACTGATCTACTTTTTAGTAGTTTCGTCATGTAAATAAAATATTTAGTATGTATATAGGTATGTAAATAGTGATCGAGTGGCGGATTTACACATTTGGCGCCAGAAGGCTATTTCTATTTTGCCGCCCCTAAGCTGCGTTCACTGAAATAATAATGACCAAAAGCACCCCTTCTACCTTCTCGAATACTTCTAGATATTGCCGCCCCCCAACATGTGCCGCCCTAGGCTTTAGCCTACTCAGCCTATTGGTAAATCCGCCACTGTAGTGATCTCTCTGTAAAACTCACGTAGTAAAATCAATTTAGAAAAATCTAAAAGTGGTCTAGAAAATTTACCTTAATTGCCGTGAAAAAATTGAACTTACCAATTCCAGCTCTAATGTGACATTCTGTGCTAGAAGTAATTATCAGTACGCAGCTTTTTATAGAGCCTAAATACCTAATCAATTTCGATTCGTCACAGGCTTGTAACGAGTATCGCTTACAATTATTTCTAATAACCTTTATGTTATACAATAGTAATTTAAATCGAGTTCCAATGGGTAGGGTTCTCAATTATTTCCGTATTGTATTGGTTTTTATCGCTGAATAATATATTTAGAAGATTATTGTTAGTATACGAGGTGAGCCCTATGTCTAAAAGTGTACTTTCTGTGTTTGATATAACAACATGATTATGAAAATAGTGGAACGAAGTGACTATTGCAATTTTTTGGAGCAATTTTAGTCTATATCACACTGCATTTATTTATTCGATTATATTTTATATGTATTTACAAAAACATAATTTCATTTCTGGTAAAGAAAGTCTGTTTAAGTCTGCCTTTTTAAATTTTGTAATAAAATTGAATACTGATAAAACAAAATAAATTTACTGTCTCCAACTTACATGGCCGACAATTGTTAAATTTTTTTTGCTTTGTTTTTTAGTTGAGGAATCCTAAATAAAACCTAATTTTTAATTAATTTGTAGACTCGCAATCATGTATTAATTACCAATTGACAAATTAATACCAGTATAAGTAAGTACCTAGCTATTGGAGGTAATTGTAAGTAATAAATGGTCACTAAGTCTCCTACTGATTACATTTTCACGGTCTTTGTTTTTGATTACATCAATAACATAAACATAAATGGCTATAGATTTGACCATGAAATTAATAATGTGTGAAATAATAAAAAAATGGCCGAACATTTAATTTTAGGTAACAAAGAACGTGTAGCGTCGTCCTCCGTGCAAAGACAATAAGACCAAAGAGAATATAATAAGACCTACATTTTTTCTTTTTAAAAGTTTTTTTTAATTGCCTAGCACTCCTTAGGTTAAATGTGGGCAGTAAAGTGAACGTTAGACTACCTCTTTTCATACTACGCGACACATTTATTCCACTTTTTTACCCCCTTCGGTGACCATGCGCAGTATATTCCAAGCCCCCTTCTAGTTTTTAAGAAGCATTTAATAATTTTCATACAAAAAGTAAATAATATTTGGTTCATAAGAGTCCGCTTGCCGCGTTACGCTATAGATGCGTGCATATTTAATAACTGAACTGAAAAAGCGTAAGATTTCCATTGAGGATATTCATTAAGTGACGAAGACTTATGTCCCTTTCCCTCTGCGGCCAAGTATGGTATTTTGAAATCCCCCTTCCCCTAAAAGCGAATGGGTTTGGGTATATCATGTCTTCCTAGTATGGGTGTGTCATGCATTTCATGCCCCTAAGATAAGAACGCCAAAAGTCATCGGAAGTAAAAAAAAATATGTACCTACTTGTATTAGGGGGATACACGAATTTTTTGGGGTCCAGTGATGCCCCATTTGAAATAAATTATTTGAAAGCCCTAGATATATACCCTTCAAACTATTTTATGAACAACTATTAACAGTTTACAATAATTTAGCTTTTCTTCGTACATTTGCAAAAAATGGCCTCTTGACAAATGTGTGAAGAAAAGTTTCACGTTCTCACTTAAAACTTTAACCAGTATTTCATAAAATAGCTTAAAGGGTTTAACATAATAAGACAAAATTTTAAATGATTTCTTAGTTTCCTTTCAAATAACATATTTATAATAGGGGCAGCCCGAAACAGGACCCTGAAAAATTTAAGTATGTATTAATAATATTTCAATGGAGTTAGTAGATAATAAAATCCCATTTTAAAAACGAATTTATTATCATCATCACCATCATGTCGTTTTGTCTCCACTGCAGGAGCACGACCCTCTCTGTACCAGAGCCACACTTGGCCACAGCAGCAGGACAAATTCATAAAACTAGTTATTTGAAAATAACTACTAATATTGCAAGTTAGACCCAGTAAATAAACCATGTTGCCAGGTGTTAACACAAAAGTCATATGTCATAACCAGACGTACATTATCTGCCTGACCTGGCGGCCGTCCGGCACCGGATGCAATCGACGAGCCGGCATCCGACGGACAGCTTCCGGTCACCGTGTCGCCTGTACTCACCTGACTTTATTGTACAATTGCTGGACTGATACGAGACTCGTATCAGTCCAGCAATTGTTTATTTTTCACATTTATTATTTAATTATTTATTATTTTTGATGAAGCAAAAGAGGTTTGTCAGGATCGTAGCAAGTGGAGGTCCATAGTCTCTGCCTACTCTTGTGGGAAACAGGCGTGATATTATGTATGTATGTGTGTATGTATTATTTAATTTTATTTCGACGACCTCAGTGGCGTAGTGGTCACCATGCTAGTCCGCCACCCAGAGGTCCCGGGTTTGATTCCCGGTCAGGGCAAGTTGGAAAATGGCCTTTTTTAAATTGTCCTGGGTCTTGGATGTTTATCTATATATGTATTTGTTATAAAATATAGTATCGTTGAGTTAGTATCCCATAACACAAGTCTCGAACTTACTTTGGGGCTAACTCAATCAGTGTAATTTGTCCCTATATATTTATTTATTATTTATTAATTAGTTGTTTCTAGGTTCCTTTTTATAAAGTGCGTTAAGGTAATAGCTGGATGTATCATCATTATCAGGTATTTTTGACTCCACTGCAGGAGCACGACCCTCTGTGTACTACTAGAGCCATACTTGGCCAGAACACCCAGAGGACTTTGCCTACACTCTCCACGCTGGCCAGACAGGTTGGAGAGGTCTCATTGATCTTTATTTGCTTTGTTTAGTTTTTATTTCCAAATCGCCTTTTACGACATCCTCGGGAAGACTTGGAGTGGTTTTACTCTACTCTGCCGGAACGGGAAACCACACAGCGAAGCGTTTTTAAGTCGTAAAAATGTAGAATAAGTTTAAGGCCTACGGCACACAATTATTATGAACATTTTTCTCTCTTCTCGCCTTGTAGAGGCGGCTGGCGCCTGCAGCCGCTCGCTCAACACCCTCTACAATTTGAGAACAGTAGAGAGATGCGGAGACGCTCATCTCGCCGTATGTAATACTGCGCAATGTGCGTCTCCGCGTCTGTGTTCTGTATGTAATACTTACACTAATTCCATATGTTCGCACTTCACTACGCTATACTATAAATTTGACTTTTGACATGACTTTGCTACCTTGCAATAATAGTGCCTTTTGATGTGCCTTTCGAAACAGCAACTCAAGAAAAGTGACACTAGCAGCCGCACCTAGTTAGGGAGCGCTGCGATGAATTTTCATCTATAGGCTGTGAAATAAGAAGAACAAGCAAGAATACTTTTTCGTTCAGAAGTGCTATTTTTAAAACGCGGAGTCACCTAAACGAATGGTTTTTCCATACAAAAAATCGTTTGTTTAGTGACTCCGCGTTTGAAAAATAGCACCTCTGACCGTACCCAGCTGAGAGTGGTCTGAAGTCTGAAGGAATAAGTTACGATTACATGTAAGTTACGCCGCCATTTGTACACTTTTTATTAACCCTCGACAAAAAGAGGGGTGTTAAAAATTTGACGTGACTTTGTGTCTGTCTGTGGCATCATAGAGCCTAAACGAATTGGCCAATCTTGATGCGGCTTTTTTGTGTGAAAGCTGCCTTAATCGAGGATCATCATCATCTTCCTCGCCTTATCCCTATTTGGGGTCGGCTCTGTATGTCAACTCCCTCCACAGTTTTCTATCATTAACCATATTTGTATTAACCCCCCTCTCCTCCATGTCCCGCCTTACACATTCCCCCCACGTCTTTTTGCCTTAATCGAGGATGTTTGATGAAAATTTGTTCAGCGGTTTTAAAGTTAGGAGTGAACGCTTGAAAGTCGGGGAACTTGTAATAAAGAGATAACCTATTTAGGTATTTAATAATCCGACGTGAATTAATAAATAACTAAATATCTCTTTAGTTATGACAGTTCCTAATATACGACTCTTTTGTAGAACATTTTATGGGATTATTACAGCTACGTGTCACATAATTTAATGAGCTATTAAGCGCATCACTAAAAATAAAAAGTTGGAAAAACAATCCATGCAAAGTTTCAAATCAATTGCATAGGCAAAATAAAAAAGTTGTACCAACGCTTGTAAGAAAATTATTACTTCGAAACTTTGTTATTGGTTTTGCGAAATCTTTTATGTCAAACGATTATTTTATTATTTTAACCTAAAGAGAAAATGCTATGCTGAACTTTGGATTTCAGTGCGGTATTGTCATAGAACAATATGATTTAGAAGGTCAACTTTGTACATACCTATATGTAGACATTCACTTGCCTATGTAAAGGTCAACAACTATGTTTACGTTAGAAGGTAAAAATACGAATAATAATTAGATATTTATTGCAAAACTCTGTCATACATACTATCACGTCTTTATCCCTAATGGTGCAGACAAAGCATTTTGGGTCTTGCGGCTCTATGCAGAGCCTAGGGCCGCAAGACTCAAAAGCCACTTTTAGCGTCATGGTGGGCGAGAAGATGGAAAAGCAATCAATACAGTGACGGGTTGCTAGCCGCATCGCCTGTTAAAATGATTCGCATTGATTTGCCCATTCCCTCGATCGGCTTTTACGATCTGCGCAGGAAGAGAAGCAGCTGGTACATTCTAAGTTTTTTTGTTTCTCCCAGACCAGCATGGGAGACTAACTAACTCTGTTATGCTGGTACATAATACGGTAATCGGAGATTCTATAGAAAGCAAAAAAATCCTGGGAAAGTCCAGTATCATGGCCTGAATCCACACCTAAAATAGGTCACGCATATATTATTAAATCATTTTATTTCCTTTTATTATTACATTTCACATAAAATTAGTACCTAAACAGATTTTTAAGGAAGGTTAGCAAGTTTCGTCAAAAAGTGTGCAAAAAAATACCAGCTACTTAAAATGATTTAGAAGGAAGATTTATCAGCTTCATTAAAAACATCGTCAAAAGATATAGTAATTAATAAATAAAATTTTCAACAGGTAATTAATTAAAATTGTTATTCTATTAACCGTTCCTTTACCGCCAATACCAGACACAATAGTAAGACAATGAACGTGGACATTTATAAATGTCATGCTGGTCTGGGAGAAAAGGAAAAACTTAGAATGTACCAGCTGCTTCTCTTCCCGCGCAGATCGTAAGAGCCGATCAAGGGAATGGGCGAAAATTAGAATCGTGTTAATAGGCGATGAGGCTAGCAACCCATCACTATTTTGATTTCTTCATACACCTTCTTGCCCACGTCAAGCTAAAAGTGGCCTTTGAGTCTTGCAGCCCTGGGCTCTATCTGCTTAGAGCCGCAAGACCCAAATTGCTCTGTCTGCCCCATTAGGGATAAAGACGCGATAGTATGTATGTATGTATGTGCGGGTCTTTACCGGATAATGTTATAATAAAAGCTTACTAATTTGCTAAACGTGGCGTTTGTGCCTGTCTACCCCATGTAGGGTAAAGACATGAGAGTAGAGGTACCTATTACCAAACCCTACCACGGGGTTTAAATAAACGCAAGAGAATGACACTTCTGTTTCTTTACTCTTACTTTGTGGCGTTGCACTCAGGGGTTGTCTCCGGGTCATCGACCTCCGACCCTCGTCTACGCCCGTTCAAATAAGACGGTTACGTAGTAATAAAATGAACAAGTTTTCGTTTCCAGTTAAAAATGGGATTTGTTCAATTTCGTTTGCAAATCGTTAGGACAGGTTAGTTCAAATATTTGGGATGTTTGTGTTCGCTGTCTTGTGGATTAGGAGATATAAGAGATAGGTATGTAATTTTTATTAGTAGAGAGATAAGTATGTATTTTAATCAGTGTGGTAACTCAGATTAGAAGTCAATACATCTTATTGCCAATTCATTTCCTCTCTCACAAAGCAATGGTCTTAAGAGGCGACGAAAGGAGATTTTTGTGAAACTAGCGGCGCCCTGCGGTGTTACCTACACCTAAAGTAGCCTATGTGTGTCAAATACCTGCATACAACATTTTTGCAAAATTGATCCAGCCGTTTACGCGTGAAGAAGTCACAAACATACACACCCACGCACTCATAAACTTCCGCCTTTATAACATTAGTGTGATGGTGTGATGGTGTGATAGACAACAGAAGTCCTGCAGACCCTGCAGTAGATCGATATAGGTTTGTTTAAGTAGAAGAAGAGTCAGTAGAGTTCGTTTAGTCGTACTTATGTGTTCTAAAAACGGATCTCGTTTTAATATTCTTGTATAGATGTGAAAAAGAAGTACATACAGTAAATAGATGTGAAGCTCATAGGTATTTCATAACTTTTTCCAATACTTTTAAGGCCCATTTAGACGGTGCAAGTTTCTTGCGTGTTGCATACAATTTTATTGAAGCAATAAATGATTTGTATGGCTGACATTTCGTTTAGACCATGCAAGTTGTCTATTGCTGCAATAAAATGGCATGCAACGGGCAATAACTTGCACCGTCTAAATGGGCCTTTACGCTCTCAAATCGTATCGCAAATAATGGCTTATTTGATCATTATACTTATCCGTAACCTGTGATTTAAAAAAAATACGACGTGCAAGGGACGTTCCACCTGTAATAAATTGAACCACGGGCTATACTAGATCACTATAGTATAATGATAATAAAATAACAGTCAGAAAACAAAAATCGACATTCCCTTACAAATTGTCCGGGCGGCTGGACAGTTTCACATGGCAAGGCCAATTTTGAAAATTTTGTAATTGTATTTTAATTTTATTATACTATAGTGATCTAGTATAGCCCGTAGTACGATTTATTACGGGTATGTCCCTTCCACTTGTATATAATTATTAGCTCATGTCACTCGGGAAGAAGCAGGCCGCTTCCGACCGATCGTTTTGGAAATCCTTGGGGGAGGCCTATGTCCAGCAGTGGACTTCCTGTGGCTGATGTGATGATGACTGGGGAAGCTGGGTATTTTATCACATTTAAGGCCCATTTAGACGGTGCAAGTTTCTTGCGTGTTGCATACAATTTTATTGAAGCAATAAATGATTTGTATGGCTGACATTTCGTTTAGACCATGCAAGTTGTCTATTGCTGCAATAAAATGGCATGCAACGGGCAAGAAACTTGCACCGTCTAAATGGGCCTTTAGGTATTTGCAGTTATTGCGTATTAAAGAAACTCCATACTAACAACTTGGGGCCCTGGTTCTATGTGTTTGTGTAAGAGCCGTAAGACCCAAAATGCTCTGTCTGCCCCGTAGAGATAAAGACGTATGTATGATAAGTATGTATATACTGAGGAGCTCGGTGCCCCGGCGGGAGTGCGCATTACTAGCACTTTCGCAAGTAAAGTGACACCGGGCGTGGTCCGCACTAGGATGGGTGACGTACAAGTGGCATACAAATTTTCTCGAGCTCCTCCGTGCTTCGGAAGGCAGGTATAGCCGTTGGTCCCAGCTGTTTTATCGTATGGCAAACGTCAAGCTGTGTCAGATGTCTTTGGGCAGCCTGAAAAATCGGAGACCAGTGTCCACACACGAAAAAACATACCAGAAACTTCTAAACATACACTATTTGGTGCAGTGGTGTCATAATTAGTACTTAAATTTACGAGTATTTACGTCTGAAAAAAGTCTGCCAAACGTCGTATCTCAGAGGATAATTTTATTATGAAATCGATAGCAATACCACGCATCGACGGGCGGCAGATTATTTTGATGACATTAACGATCGAGCCGACTCGCTGCCAACGAGCTTGGTAGTATTTATGAATGAATGAATTATTTATTTTTACAAGTAACATGACTCATTTTGTTAGTAATCTTATAAAACTAGGGAATAGTAACATTTAGTTTTTATTATTCTTTTTTTTTTATAAAGGCCACTCCTACACTACTTCCCCCGATGTGGCACAGCAGTGGTTAACATACCGGCAGTCCAGCCTGCTTGCGATCATGTTTAGGATGCTGTTGTCGCTGTCCCGCACCCTGCGCACCAGGGACGCGCATCTTTTTCGCATTGTAGCGTATTATATATTATTTTTATTTATAACTTGCTATCTCACTGAAATAAGACTGACATAGGTTGTAAAGTCAAAGAGTAATTCCACCACACAACATGTTCCGTCTTATTATAAAACGTAGACTAACTTTGTTACTAGGTTTAAACCATTATCCAACCAAATCAAGTTGACATTTACAGATGAGACAATGACATAATACAAGATGTCAACTTGATTTGGTCGGATAATGGTTTAAACCTAGTAACAAAGTTAGTCTGCGTTTTATAATAAGGCGGAAACAGTCTTATTATAAAACGTGGACTAACTTTAGTACTTGGTTGGCACCCAAAACATGATGACCTCCAGCAATATGTCACGTTCTCTTATGTCACTGTTTAAACCAAGTCGTCCTCGTTTCTTATTATAAAACGAGGACGACTTGGTTTGGACGACAGTAGTGACATAAGAGAACGGCTAGGGTCCCGCGCAGTATGCGTTCACGTTCCCCGTGCTCGCACCTCACCCCCGTTCTCGCTGGTTTGGGAGGGTAATGAGCGGGCGGTCTGCAGCTGCCTCGGTTATAGGCGACCACCTTATAAAATGTATATACCTACTCGGAAAAGGAAACTTAATACAAGTTCAATAAAAAAATTGTTTTTAGACGTTTTTAGTGTCGTGAACTCAAAGTCGGCATTCGCAACTACGGAACCTTACAGTGCGCTTGGCACGCACTTGGCCGGTTTTTTGAAGGAAGTGCTAAGATTTAAAAAGATAATATTATAGACTCGAGTTGATTATAAAACAAAAAAAAAGTAAATAAAGTACTCAACCAGTTAAGTAATTGTTAGAGTTAACTCGTAAACTAAGTCGCGTAAAAAAGTTTCCCATTTTTACGTCTTTATCTACTGAAACAACTATTGGGGAAGGAAAATAAATAAGCAGGCATATGTATGCTTAGATATATTTTATTTATTAAACACAATTATTTTTTTGTAGATACAGTATGTTTCCTTGAAATAAAAATAATCTTATCTGTAGAACACTATTATGTACAAATAAGTAGGCACTTATAACAAAATAACAACGTTGTTAAAATAACTAATGACTGTTAATAACCTTATTAAATAGAATAGAAATAACATAAAAAGTGAGAGTTATGACAATAAAAAATATCTTTATCTCCTCTTTTATAATAAAGCAAAGTAAGAAAAGTCTCTAATGGAAGCACACAACCAAATAAGTTAGTCTGATTGTGATCGTTAAAAACACAACATAAACAATACTTAATCATTGGTTAAAATTTTACTTTATGTCTCCTTACATATAATTATTTTAAAAGAAGATACAATCAAATTCGGGAATGAACTTTGTTAAAAACCTAGGAACAGGGATGATACTAAAAATTAAATACAATTTTTACATAATTAGAAAATTATGACTGGTAGCATTTTCTGATACATTTTTTCCATCTACTCAATTTTTACTATTGTCAAAACTCACAGGAGAAGTGTAACAGCGGCTACACACACATGCATAAATTATAGCAATTTAACTGTGCAGTTTTATTGAACGTTTGGTTCAAGGGGGTCTCTGAAGGGTAAGATGCGATGTCGCTCACCACCAGGGCCGGATTTCGGGGGGTACAAACGGGGCCACCACAAAAGACAGGACCCACCCCCACAACAGAGACAAAAAAAACGAAGAAAAAATCTGATTCCGACTAGTAAACACTAGTAACAAATTTTCCTTTGATTATTTTTAACCTATCTTTGGATTTATAAACACAATAGGTACACTCGACTAAAAAAATTGTTAATTTTATTCGAAAAATAATTTAGGGCCAGGGGTCTCCACTAATTTGTTGCCCCGAGGTCTCCAGACCTCTAAATCCAGCCCTGCTCACCACACGGAACAGCTGAGAACAGTGGTGGATCTACACATTTGCCGCCTGTAGGCTAATTATATTTTGCCGCCCCTACCCATCCTGTTTCGGATCCTTCATGTGTAGCTTTTTCTGTGGCGAAGAAGTGGAAATAGGTACGCATCAGTCCGACGCCCTGATTACTTAAAATAAAACCTGGGAGCGCTTGATTATGCCGGACCTTTTCATCGTAGCGGGGGTGCGCGGAAGGGGAGGGGTGGGAAATATTCAATATTGCCGCCCCCTAAAATGTGCCGCCCTAGGCTCCAGCCTACTCAGCCTGCTGGTAAATCCGCCACTGGCTGAGAAAGTATAAAGAATACTCATAATACTAAAGAACTTACGTACCTATTTTCATATAATGTAGAGTGACGCAGATATTCTACAAAAGATAGGAAATCCAAGACAAGCCTTCAAAGAAAGAATGTCTTATATCATTGGAATTTTTCCCGTATCATAACCATGTGAGATACTAGACATTCATGTTGCTACAATTTATCGTTGTGTGTAACCGCTAAAACATATTTAACAGAGTATTCTAGGACCACCTTGTACTAATCTTATTAATTTGGCTAAAACAAGTACAGACTTCACCGCATTCTTCTGGTTTTGGACAAGATAAGGCAAGACATCGAGGTTTTCTGAAACCATTTCTAGAACATTTTCATTATTGACGGCGACCTTTGACACTTTGCCTACTAAGACGAGGGGCTTCACCAACTTTCTGAGGGCAAGATTACTTTGTACTTGTACGTCAACTAATCTGTTGCATTGGTCGTCGTCTACTCCGTTACAGACGCGTAAGACGGTGTCAACAAGCTGAAAGAATTGGAAAGATTTTTGATTAAAACTAAAGTGAGACACAGACATGATTACAAGGAGATAACGGGTTAATCAGCTACGGGCCGACACGTTTGCCAGCCGGTGTGGAGTACGGGTCTTTAGTCACTGTCACCCTGATAAAGACGTCCAGATAAGGTAGAAACATGTCAGTCACTAGCAGACACTACACGTGAGTAACCCGTTAACTCAATCTAACAATTGGAAAGTTATTTAAAACGTGAAATACGTGAGTTTCCCAATAAATAAATAAGGAAAAACCACACTGATTGAGCTCCAAAGTAAGGTATCACATATAAGTACATAAACTGAGCGGGAAACTGAGTGTTAGGCGTTCGAAGAAGCTAAGGCTGCAACCGGGAAAGCCATGTTGAGAAGACAACAATGGACCAGTGTCCACTCACACACACTCATACATTCACATTGACACACACAGTTAATACGAAGAAGCAATCTTCTTATAACTGGTGTCAGATTTTTCGAGCTACTTTAAGGACGTAGCTCAATGACTGTCATCTACAGTATCTTTGTATCTTTATCTTTCAGCATCTTTTTAACAGTTACACTAGCAATTTTTTTGTTCAGGTTTCCTCACGATGTTTTCCTGATGTTACTGTGTAACTGATCTGATCTGAGTAAAGGCAATGATAATATAATTACTAGCGTACATAAGTAAAGGATAACCATGATAATTATGAATAACTTACTGGCTTCAATTCGGCAACGACATCACGTCGCAATGCTAGCACTTCCTTCACCACGTTCTGGGGATACAACAGGACATCCGGTACAACTTGGTCCAGTTTGTCCACGTATACTTTATCTACACTAGAAAAAAACTTTCATTATTAAACGATTAAATACAAGATACAAAAAAAAAATTAAGAAACGGCCAATAATACATAGGCGCCTAAAAAGGCAGTTTATGCCCTGCAAACAATTTTCCCCACCGAAGAAATATAAAAATATGGGTAAACTTTTCTTCCTCACAGGTTGGTTTTGAAGGGTCTTGATCATCTGATTGGATAACTTGTATGCAAGATCAAAAACTCATTCTCAAAAATTATTTTGATATCTATTTCTTGAGGAAAGCCGAAGTGCGAAGGGGAGAAGACAAAAGGTGGAAAGTGGACTTCAGGCTTTACAACATTACAGCTGAGGATGCAACAGGGAATACGCTGAGGAGAGAGAAAGAGTAAGATCTTGGGGAAAGCTCCTTTTCAGTATATAGGTAGGTATATCAGAAGTGTTGAAGAGAACGATAGTTACAAACTTGAGAAGTAATAAACATAGAGGTCACTAAGAATAGGAGGATAGCTGAAATTAAACTTTATTTTAATCCCATTTTCCAACCGGCCCCATGGGTCCAGTCGAAGCAGACTAATCTCAACCTTATTGCATTGACATAAAGTTTCAGTTTATCAGGCTATTTTCGACCTAATTGAAAGGAATGACAACAGTTACGATTCTGCTTACCAAAAATAGTGAATTTTAAATTGAAGCCGATGAAACAAAGTCAAGCTGCATAGCTTCACGATAAATATGCCCTCAGACTTTCTCCATTACTTTTAGAGGAATGTATACTATGGTATACATTGTGTACCATCATACAACGTGGAAGAAACATACCCGTAATAAATCGAACCACGGGCTATACTAATCACTTAAGAGTCCCCTTACCCCAAACTTCTCCATACAAACGTAGTCTACGTTTAATTTCGAAACCACATGTCAGATTCCGATAAAAATTGGTAATTGTAAAAAAATTGCTAATATCTAGGGTAATAATTGGTTTCCTACAGTAAAATTATGAACTGGAAAAAAAAGATATACAAAGTATACTTACGGTCCCGCACATACAAGTAGACTATAAGCTGCTCTGACAACAACCCCCACCGCAACTAAGTAGTGTAATTCAGGCTGTAGTACATTGTAATCCCGGTCAACGCTGGAAATAAAGCATAATTTGGTTGGGAATACCTTTTCTTAGCTAAAAGGCTGATGCGCGATACATCTTGCACTATTTTTCATGTTTAAACGTTTATATAGGTACACTTTACTAACCAATAACGACAAGGTCCGAAAAGTATGATTGTAATTAGTCCGTCATTTAGATTATCCAAAAATAATGGACCCGTATTTTTCAGTTTAACAATAAAGTAAATATTCACAAAGATACGGAGCGTCAAAATTTCGAAGTGGAGGCTTGCAATGTCACACTTAAGTAAAAATCGTCCCCAGCCGTGACGTCACGCGAAATTTATATGCGCTGTGTCTTTGTCAATTTTGGTTTCTCAGAGAAAAGAAAAAATACGTGTACAATATTTTTTAATAATCTAACCGATGGGCTAAACATATTTTTCCATTCGTCATGCCTATTTATTAACTATAATATTGTCTTCTTTTATAAATTGGTCGGGCTTTTTTCTTCGCTCTCTGATCTGACCCTTATATTAAATTTTCTACTTATAAGGTTTTTTTAAGTAAGCTAGTTGTATAGTTTATCATCATCTTCCGGTCTTTTTAGTCTCGACAGCAGGAGCACGACTCTCTCAATACTACTAGAGCCATACTTGGCCTGAGCAGCCGAACGATTTGGCCTACACTCTCCACGGTGGCTATGGCTAGACAAGTTGGAGAGGTCTCATTGATGTTTATAAGCTTTGTTTAGCTTGTATTTCCTAAGTCGCCTTCGACGACATCCACGGGAGGACTTGGAGTGGCCCTATTTAACTCTGTCGGAAACCACACGACGGACAGTAGTGATGTTTTGAATGTTTTCAAAAGATTTAATATAAAATTAACTTACACCCTTCTATCCACTAGTTCCCCCACCTGACGAAGGTATCTCACGTTCTGCACATAGTCTACTCCGCTGGCGGTGCCTGTCAACGCCAACGCACAAATCACCAGTACACCGAACATGGCTGCTGTATGTCAACTAAAAAATAAAATAAAAGACGATTGGAGACGATAGGTCCTTGGGGCCCTGAAGCTAAGTTGTTTTTAAGGGACATCACAACGCGTCTCATCGAGGCAACTGGTGACCCGAGTATAGCTGGTAGCTTTATGCTCAGCGAATAAGTCTCGCTGTCCAACGAGGGAATGCTGTCAGCATATTGGGTACGTTGCCTCGATGTGGTGCGTTGGAAGAAATATTTTATTTATAAGCATATGTATTTTATAATTACTATTTGTTCTTTACGTATGATAATAAAGGCACAAATAAAAGACAGTCCTATTTGTCTGCCCCATTAGGGATAAGGACGTCTTTATAAAAGACTATCCTATCATGGCTTTATCCCTAATAGGGCAGGCAGAGCATTTTGAGTCATGTGGCTGTAAGTAGACAGAGCCCAGGGCAGCAAGACTCACTCACTTTTAGCGTGATGTTGGGCAAGAAAGTCGAAAAAGAAATAAAAAAAGTGAGAGTTGCTAGTCGCATCGCAAAGGGTAAAAACGGGACCTTATTACTAAGACTCTGCTGTCCGTCTGTCCGTCTGTCTGTCACCAGGCTGTATCTCATGAACCGTGATAGCTAGCTGTCAGGGTTCATGACCTATAATAGTCAAGAAAACGAAAAAAAATCGACATTCCCATACAAATTGCCAGCTGCACACTTTAGTATTAGCCAATTTTTTTTGTTCTTTTACTTTTTTAAATTCCATTATACCCATCTATTATTTTTCACGTAAATTACACAACACCGAATTTGAAGCGTAATTTCCCAAACTTTAGATTTTCATCAAACATGGCTAAAAGCCACTACAATGGAAGTTGCTTTCATGTTAAAAAAAGCAGAATCGAAATTAGTCCATCCGTTCAAGCGCTAAGATGCCACAGACAGATACTGGCGTCAAACTTATATATAACACACCTCTGATTATTTTATTTTATTTTATCAAACTTTATTGTTCCAAAGTACAAATATACTTTTAACAAATGGTGAACTTAATGCTAAAGCATTTTCTCCCAGTCAACCGTAGGGATAAACTGAGAAAATTATGCGGCACAAAGAAGCAATACAATAATAATAAACGCTGACTTTTTATTGGTTTTGGAAAAAAAATGTCGTATAGTAAATAAATTCCTCTATCCATATACGTTATCCAAATTTTCGTATGTCATAAGATAAAAATGTTGCGTAAATGATTTTCTATCGAGACCGCGTAGTTACGCCGGCCAAAACAGCTGCATAATGTTAATGACCCCGGCCGGCCGGCGGGCGGTGTATGGCGGCGGTACTACTAATTGACCTCACAATTTTACTTTCGGGTTTTAGACAACATTTTTTGTTTCTGGATTTTTATTTTGACTAGCTAATAAGGTCTTACTAACGATGCCTATGAAGTGGCCTTCGGCTCCAAAACCAATAAAAAATCACCGTGTATTTTTGCCGGGGGATAAAAAGGAATTTTATCAAAATAAACCTCCCAGGAGTAGGTACTATTAGGTACTGGGATTCAATACCAACATACATACTAGTTTTAGAATTTTATTCCACAAAATGTAATGTTAAGACTTAAGAATCCCCTACCCTAGACTTTCCATACAAACGTAGTCTACGTTTTATTTTGAATCCACATTAAAGATTTCGGTCAAAAATAATTCTAAGTAAAATTTCAAATAATTATTATTGGTTATAATTGGTTTCCGAAGGTAAAATTATAAACTGAAAAGAAACTATAAGGATGTAGAAGTTTCCCATACTGATGGTAAAAATGATATAACACACTATATTCTATTTCAAGTTCATATTTTGACTCTGAAACGAGTTACTTACATGCCTAGATAGATGCAATATCTTACAAAGTACAAAATTTTCCGAAATTGGGCATGTCGTTTTGAAGTAAAACGTAGACTACGTTTGTATGGAAAAGTGTAGTTTAGTCTAGGGTAAGACATTAAGAATTCTACGAACAACTTACCTTTTACTTGTGGTTATATTGATAAAATTCTCGACTCTATTTATACTGCCTCCATTAGATATAGTCATTGAGATATAGTGATAGCTACGCTATAATGCAGGTATTGTGCATTTAGATGACACGGTCTGTAACAAATTAGATCGAAAAGAGAGGCGCCATTTTTGAATCGCGGAGTCACTAAACTAACGGTTTTTGAAGAACCAAACTGGTTCAAAAGATTGCCAAAACTATACAACGTGGAAGGGAGATACCCGTAAATCAAATCACGGGCTATATTAGATCATTGTAGTATAATGAAATTAATACAACAGTCAAATACTAAAAAAATTGGTATTTCCATACGAAAGTGTGCAGCCGGCCGGGCAATTGCTAAGGGAATTTCGATTTTTTTTTGTTTTTTGGCTTTTATTATATTATCATTATATACTATAGTGATCAGGTATAGCTCGTGGTACGATTTATAACGGGTACGCCCCTTTCACATTGTATAAAAAAATACAGTCAGCGATGGCACCTCTGAACCTATTTACTACTCGAATCGGCAAATTTTTATTAATTTTTGTAGTATCCATTTAGTTATTATTTTTGCCTGGTAAATGCTGTACTGTACTCGTAGTATTATTATTTACCTTTTTTACGAATTTTAGGGTTTCGTAGTAAAGAAGGAAACCTTAATATAGTTTTAAACCTTATAGTTCCGCCGTGTCTGTTTGTCTGTCGTCCGTCCGCAGTTTAACTTAGAGGCTATAAGTATTAGAAAGTAAAGAAGTTATTTAGCATGGCATGTTGATCATGCCAAAAAGTGGTAAGATATAATCTTGAAAAAACATTTTTTTAAGTGTAGCTCCCATACGTGTATGGGGAATCTATTAGAGCTTAGTGGGGTTTATAAATTAACTAGCCGAAGCCCGCGACTTCGTTCGCGTGGACTTTATGTCTCTGGAAAATGCTCATCAGGCTGAGCAACTTTTACTAAGGCGGCATTTTTATATCTCTTATAGTTTAGCTGGACCATTATAGTTCTGCATCAGGCGTTTCATTTTCTAAAATCATTTATACCCTATATGTTGCCCAGGCTTAATAGCTATATAACAAAAAAAGTTTCATTCGAATCCGTCCAGTATCTCCGGAGATTAGCGTGTACAAACAGACAAGCAGACATACAGACAAACAGACAAACAGATAGACATTTTTTTTTAAATTCTTACTCTATTACTACGTCTCCATCGCCCCCAATAATTTTTTTGGAAATATATTTAATGTACAGACACACTTTTTTTACTGTTTTATTACCTACTAGCCGAAGCCCGCGACTTCGTTCGCGTGGACTTTATGTCTCTGGAAAATGCTCATCAGGCTGAACAACTTTTACTAAGGCGGCATTTTTATATCTCTTATAGTTTAGCTGGATCATTATGGTTCTGCATCAGGCGTTCCATTTTCCAAAATCATTTATACCCTATATGTTGCCCAGGCTTAATAGCTATATAACAAAAAAAGTTTCATTCGAATCCGTTCAGTATTTCCGGAGATTAGCGTGTACAAACAGACAAACAGACAAACAGACAAACAGACAAACAGACAAACAGACAAACAGACAGACATTTTTTTTTAAATTCTTACTCTATTACTACGTCTCCATCGCCCCCAATATTTTTTTTTGGAAATATATTTAATGTACAGACACACTTTTTTTACTGTTTTATTATATGTATAGACTAGCCGAAGCCCGCGACTTCGTTCGCGTGGACTTTATGTCTCTGGAAAATGCTCATCAGGCTGAACAACTTTTACTAAGGCGGCATTTTTATATCTCTTATAGTTTAGCTGGATCATTATGGTTCTGCATCAGGCGTTCCATTTTCCAAAATCATTTATACCCTATATGTTGCCCAGGCTTAATAGCTATATAACAAAAAAAGTTTCATTCGAATCCGTCCAGTATTTCCGGAGATTAGCGTGTACAAACAGACAAACAGACAAACAGACAAACAGACAGACATTTTTTTTTAAATTCTTACTCTATTACTACGTCTCCATCGCCCCCAATATTTTTTTTGGAAATATATTTAATGTACAGACACACTTTTTTTACTGTTTTATTATATGTATAGACTAGCCGAAGCCCGCGACTTCGTTCGCGTGGACTTTATGTCTCTGGAAAATGCTCATCAGGCTGAACAACTTTTACTAAGGCGGCATTTTTATATCTCTTATAGTTTAGCTGGATCATTATGGTTCTGCATCAGGCGTTCCATTTTCCAAAATCATTTATACTCTATATGTTGCCCAGGCTTAATAGCTATATAACAAAAAAAGTTTCATTCGAATCCGTTCAGTATTTCCGGAGATTAGCGTGTACAAACAGACAAACAGACAAACAGACAAACAGACAGACATTTTTTTTTAAATTCTTACTCTATTACTTCGTCTCCATCGGCCCCAATATTTTTTTTGGAAATATATTTAATGTACAGACACACTTTTTTTACTGTTTTATTATATGTATAGACTAGCCGAAGCCCGCGACTTCGTTCGCGTGGACTTTATGTCTCTGGAAAATGCTCATCAGGCTGAACAACTTTTACTAAGGCGGCATTTTTATATCTCTTATAGTTTAGCTGGATCATTATGGTTCTGCATCAGGCGTTCCATTTTCCAAAATCATTTATACCCTGTATGTTGCCCAGGCTTAATAGCTATATAACAAAAAAGTTTCATTCGAATCCGTCCAGTATTTCCGGAGATTAGCGTGTACAAACAGACAAACAGACAAACAGACAAACAGACAGACATTTTTTTTAAAATTCTTACTCTATTACTACGTCTCCATCGCCCCCAATATTTTTTTTGGAAATATATTTAATGTACAGACACACTTTTTTTACTGTTTTATTATATGTATAGATGTTACAGGCGATTAACTTATAACATAAAGGAAAGTTTTATAAAAATTCAATAGAAAACTAGTTTTTAGACATTTTTTGTCTCTTGAACTCAAAGTCGGCATTCATAACTACGGAACCCTACATTGCGAGTTCCCCGACACGCACTTGGCTCGTTTTTATTAGTTTCGTCCAATTGTTTTTTGTTATTGTTATTTATATACGCCAGAATTAGAGGTATTTTCAGATACCTACATTATTTTTATTTTATCAGTGTTTCTAATTGCACATAATATAAATACTTGCAAGATATGTGTGCGGTTTATATCTGGAGATATATAGCGAAGTGTAAGTACAACAAAAATAATACTATATATTTTTTGATTGCCAATAAAATTGCACTCCTCCGCTGTGAGTTGTTTTTATAACTATTTCATCACAATCAGCCAAGCTTTTTAGTTCAATGTTGGACAAAGACCTTCCCCGTAACTAAGAATTTACCTACTGAGATCGTAAAAATTGATCAAGGGAATGAGTGAGAATCTTAGACGTATAATAATAAATAATATAAGGACGTAAAGTTTCCCATACTTAAATCAAAAATGATATAACACGGTTGGTCAAAAATATGAACTTGAAATAGAATCTATTTCAAGTTCATATTTTGACTATATATGTGCAATATCTTTGAAATTTCATAATTTTGCCGAAATCGGGCATGTCGTTTCGGGAAAAGTTAAGTTTAGTCTAGGGTAAGGGGACTCTTAATTACACAGATCTTTATTAACACTAATTAGTATCAATGCTTTGCGTCTAAAGATTCCTACTCCGAACCCAATTACAAGCTGTCTACCTCTGGAATAGTCTTCCTCTTAAAGTTCTTACTGTTTAGACTACTACCTATATGCTACCTATATCAGATATGCTACCTGTCGATTGTATGTATGATATGTATTTATGTAAATATTGTATGTATTAATTGATATGTATGTTTATTATTTTTATTCCACCCAAAGGTTGGCTGGAAGAGATTGCATTTATAGCGATAAGTCCGCCTTTGTGCCTATATTGTTTCTTTTTGGTTTTGTAATGTTTATGTTTATTATGGTGCAATAAAGTTAATTTGTATTGTATTTTGTATTGTATCTTTATTACATGTAGAATAAAATGCTGCGTTTGACTCTGCTGTGTGTGCTCGCGTTGGCTGTCAACTCTGCGCTTGCGCAGCCGCAAACTGTGCCTATGGTGAAGTACATGCAAGCTCTGAGAGCCGTCGAGTCTGTGGCAGCCGAAGTAAGGCAAAATCTGTGAGTAGTTTTTAGTTTTTTTTATTTAAGACTACCTGATGTTGGTTTGTTTTTAACAACGTCAACATCAGGAATGATGATGATGTTTTTAACAATCCCAAGGGAATCTCTCATTTTCCTGGGTGTTCACGCCATATCGCCCTTTTTACATCATATACTCTTTCGTTCATCTCATTCTCATCTATGGCCTGCTTGTCAAGAAGAGAAGAAAGAAAACTTCAGTTTAGTCTGATCGCTAATCGGCGCGCATAACATCTGCAACGCTAATTAAAAGTGTAAGGCGGCCTGAAAGTGCCAGTGCGTGTTTCGTATCAGGTAAGCAGGCCTATATTTATCACTCATAACCTGATACAGTCCACAACAAATCCGCTGAACCACTGGGATTAAAATAAAATAGTAGTTGAACAGATCGGATTCACAACTCATACTATTTCATTTCACTGTTCAGGTAAAAATATTTAAAAAACCCCATTACGTGGAACATATTTAGAAATCACCCTATCACACTTATATTATATATTATGAAGGCGAAAGTTTGTGAGTGTATGTGTGTATATTTGTTATTTCTTAACGCGCAGACGGCTGGACCAATTTTGATAAAATTTGGTATGCAGGAAGCTGACACACATAATTAATTTTTCCGCGGGTATAGCACCGCAGGGCGCAGCTCCCTCAGAACCTCGGCTTACCTGATTGGTCAACTTGAATGAGAGGCCAAAATACTTTTTTCGTATTTCGCTACATGTTTTTTGGGAAAAGTTGTTGATTGTGTGTATAGTCGTGTGTACGTAAGTGGCCAACATTGGTGTCAGATTTTTCAGGCTGCCTAAAGGCATCTGACATAGCTTGACGACTGCTATACAATGATAACAGCCGGGACCAGCGGCTTATTTTTTATGCCACTTGTGGTCACCCATCCAAGTGCGGACGACGCCCAGTGTTGCTTCACTTGCGAAAGTGCAGATTGTTGTTAACCATTTTTTTATTTCTTAAAGTATGACCCTTTTAGCCTTCTTACAGTATAGGTAACACCTTCTTCTTTTGTTTTTGATCTTATATGTGATAACTTAACTCTGTCTGAGACAGTGTTGTACAGTCGCCATCAGAGATACCTGACCCCTCCTCCACCTACATCTTGAATTTTCTCATCTTCTCTTAAACTGAAAATAATATTAACATGAAAATGTGTATTTAGAGAGATTTTAATAAAGTATTTTTGAATATACATTTTCATGTAAATATTATTATCAGTTTTTAGAGAAAATTCAAGATATAGGTAGAGGAGGGGTCAGGTATCTCTGATGCTGACTGTAAATTCATTAAGTAATACTTGAATTTACAGAGTGGACGTAAAACCAGGAGTTAAGGATCCGAAACGTTACTACGTCTTGGTGTTAAGAGTAGTTCACGCTGCCGCTAACCGACTTGTGGAAGCCAAGCCTGGCGTGTGAGTACTTCCCCCTTATTCTATACCTCAAAGCTAAAAGGGATTTAAAATTGAAATAAAAAATAAATAAATATATACGGATAAATCACACAAGTTGAGATATCCCCAAAGTAAGTTCGAGACTTGTGTTATGGGATACTAACTCAATATACATAACAAATACATATATATACAACGCAGAAGGGACTAATCCGTAATAGATCGAACTACGGGCTATACTAGTTTAATTAAATTAAAATAACAGATGTAAAAAAAAAAATTGCCATTTTTATAGAAAAATTTGCAGCCGCACGGGCAATTTGTATTAATATCGGGAATGTCTAATTTTTTGTTTGTTTGTTGACTGTTCTTTGATTATACTATAGTGATCTACCTCGTATAGCCCGTGGTTCGATTTATTAAGGCCATACCCAAATTTTCCGGGGTCCAGTGGCGCCGCCATTTAAAATAAATCATTTAAAAGGAAACGGAGATATCATTCAAAATTGTGTCTTGGTCAAGCCCTAGATAACCCTTAAAACTATTTTATGAACTACTGTTTATAATTTAAAGTGCGAACGTGAAGCTTTTCTTCGCACATTAGCTAAAAGTGGCCGTTTTTCGTAAATGTGCGTAGAAAAGCTTCACGTTCTCACTTTAAACTACAAAAAGTAGTTTAAAAAATACTTTGAATGGGTATCTAGAACTTGACCAAGACACAATTTTAAATGATATCTCCGTTTCCTTTTAAAGATTTATTTTAAATGGTTGCGCCACTGGACCCCGGAAAATTTGGGTATGGCCTTAACTTCACATTGTATATAGATAAACATCCAATTCAGGTCAATTTGAAAAAGATCGTTTTCCATCTTCGACCTGACCGCGGAGCGAACAAATAAAAATAAAAGCCAAGCGAAATAAGCCTCAATTAGTGAAGCTCCAAATGGGTGCGATGGGTCCAATGGGTCTTACATAACTTTTTAACTCCTATCATCGGAGGTCCGAAAATATTTCTCATACCATTTTAAATCATAATGATCATTCTTCATAAAAAAATTGAAATACTAATGATTCAAAAATATAATCATTGAAATTCATAATATCATTCATACACTTTGTTTTTACTAATATTTGTTTTCATATATTTGTTTATACTAATGATCGAAAGTCTTAATCATAGATACATTTTAATTTAAGATAAATCAATAACTATATTATTCATAAATTTGTTTATTCTAATATTTGTTATTATAAATTTCTTAATCATAAGTAGCGTTGCCAGGCGTCCGGATAAAGCCGGACACAGTCAGGTTTTTTGGTTGCGTGTCCGGCCAAATTAGAGCGTGTCCGGATGTCCGGCTTTTGTTAGGCTTTTTACATTTCATGAACGACCAAGCGCCGAGCGCGGCCGAGCGCAGGCGACGAGAGTCGAATGTCGCGTCGGTCGCTACCGCAGGCCGAGCGGCGCCCCGCCGCCGCCTGTCGCCCGCGGCGGGCGGCCCGCCCCCCTGCGCTCTGTCGTTATTGTTCATTCCTCGATTGATAGCGCACGTGCCGTACGTTGCGATGCGTGGCGGCAAGATTTTTGATACAGACATTTTTTTTTGTTGTACCTAATGCTGCGACAAAATCCTCAATAATGTAGGGTGTCCGGCTTTTCTACCCAAATGTCCGGCCAAACTGGCTGGTCTGTCCGGCTTTTAGGTTTGGCGACCTGGCAACCCTATCATAAGTGATTTTATCCATATTATTGAAAATGATAATATCTATAATCGAACATTTGTTTGATACTAATATATTCATTTTCATTTAGTTTATAATCATAAGTGTAAATAAAATGCAATAAGTAACAATCATTCATTAAATGAAAGTAGATAGACACACTGACAGATAAGTCAAAGTTGTAAACTTGTTGATAGAAAAGTAGATAGACACACTGACAGATAAGTCAAACTTATAAAACCCTTTATTATTTTTGGTTGAGGATTAAAAGTAATAGATTTAAATCGTTTAATAAAACGAATTGCTGACAGAAAAGTAGGTTAGGTTAGGTTAGGTTAGAACTGTGACCCCAATAGCGTGCGAGCCGAGCGAGCGAAGCGCCAGAAACTAATTTTTGATAGAAAAGTAGACAGACACACCGACATATAAATCAAACTTATAAAACCCCTCTTATTTTTGTTCGGGGATATGATAGAGTTAAATCGTTTAATTAAACCAATTGCTGCCAGAAAAGTAGGTTAGGTTAGGTTAGAACTGTGGTGATCCAAACAGCGCGCGAGCCGAGCGAGCGCAAGAAACTTATTTTTAATAAAATTTAAATTATTTTTTACAAAAAAAAATTATAAATTTTAAGTTTTTCTTGGTAATAACAGTATTAATAAAAAAAATATGATCACTAAATGTTATGAGCTCCGATGATAGTACTAAAAATGTATGAATAAAAAAAGTATACAAAAAATTGTAAGAGTGATTATTATGAACACAAATCGGTAGTAAAATAAAAAATAGGATTTAGAATTTTATGTGAGCCAATATAGACCCGCTCCAAATATTAGGTCATAGTGGGAAAATAAATACCCCCGTGACCATCAAATCTTACAGGAAACTTTCACCGAGTTGTGATCTCCCTATTCAGTGGTGGTAAGATGCCATGAAAACCTGAATATGACGAAGTTATAAATAAATAAATGGCAGACACCTAGCTTCTTTTACATATTTTGTGTTTAGAAACTTAATTTATATATGTTTCGTTTTCTAGAAGAACCGTTGTCCGATTGTCAAATCATACAATTTTATTTTGACAGATGTTTTACTTACAATCATTTTTTCTAGAAGTATTAAAGAAGTAACCTTTTCCATATTACACAAATACAACTTGATTACGGTAAGTAGGTTAGGTTCGTAAGCTTTCCTGTGACTAAACACAAGCGTGTGAGCGACTCAAGCATAGGGCGAAAGTATCCAACACAGACCTAACCTAAAAGTACCAAACTGCCTCCGTGGTGTAATGGTTAGAGCGTTCGGCTCATACCCGGAGGTCGCGGGTTCGATTCCCGGTGGGAACAACGACTTCGTGTTGTTGTCCTAGTTTGGTTAGGACATAGTAGGCTGATCACCTGACTGTCTGATAAGTAAGATGATCCGTGCTTCGGAGGGCACGTTAAGCCGTCGGTCCCGGTCACTGTCTTTGACTGGTCGTTACATAAAACCATGTCAGAGGCCTTTAATGCGGTTTAAAAACTCTGACACTAGTGTTAGTCACTAACACACACGATAAGAAGAAGACCTAACACAGACACAAAAAAATCTTTGCCCTGGAGTGTACGTTAGGTTCGTTAGCTTTCTCTGTTACCAAAAACACGAGCGAGGTTGGAACTTGGAAGTCAGTTAAAAATAGCCTTAATTTGCGTTTTACTTTTTAGTTTGCCCCGGGATGTGTACGTAGAGACTCTCAACGTCGACCTTCCTAAAGTCCTCCTAGATCCACTGAAGGCGAGCAAAGAGGTCGAGAATGAGATGAACAGGGCCGCGAAGGTTTTGGAACCGGTAAGCTGCTTATCCACCATAACATGCTTACCCATCGTCATATAAACATAACTATTTCTCTTCCTTGCCACTAGATGGCGCTTTATGGTTATAATTCAAACGCTAAAATCTTTAATTCTTATGATTTAAATGAAGTAAATCTCTAATTAATTTAATATGACTTATATGAAATGCTAGAATATATTATAAGCATGTTCAACATTTCTTTTGTCACTTTTGTGCTGTTTGTGTGTGCTGCCATCTCTGTGTGCCTACCCCGCAACTCCAGTTTTGTCTACTTACGGGACCTCCAATAGTTTCTGTGGCGTTGGGTATCTAGTAATTATAGTAATTATATTATCTTGGACCATGTCGGCAGCGTCTGTTGGTAGGTATGGGAACATTTTTTTTATTCTAAGTCATTCCACCAAAGGCGAGAGCCAAGTAAAGGTAGGATTTGTCCATAATCTTGATTGCGACTTAAGTAATCTCTTAAGCGATTAAGTAAAAAGCTTTTCAAATCTGTTGGAAGGGGAAACTGTCAAGTATCAGAAAAAGGATGCACGTACAGCGCTCTTTACGTCACTGCTATTAGATCTTGCGAGGACGAAAGAGATAGCGAAATGTCTCCGCTATTTTTTCACTCTTATATTTGAAATGCTAATTACTTCACAAAAAATATTTCTATTTAAGTGGTGTTGTTTTTTTGTTTTATATAAAATATTTAACATAAACTTTATAGCAAAATAGCCAATTATTCACATATTTGGATATAATAAAAAAGTAAAAAAAGTGTGTGTACACTAAATATATTTCCAAAAAAAAATATTAGGGACGATCGAGACTAGCAATAGAGTAAGAATAAAAAAAAGTCTCCCTGTTTATCTGTTTGTACATGCCAAATCTCCGGAGAATCTGGACGGATTCGAATGAAACTTTTTTGTTATATACCTAGTTCTCAAGCCTGGGCAACACATAGGGTATAAATGATTTTGGAAAATGTAACAGCTGATGCAGAACCATAATGGTCCAGTTAAACTATAAGAAATAAATAAATAAATGACGCCTTAGAAAAAGTTGTTTAGTCTATGAGCATTTTCCGGAGACATAAAAACCACGCGAACGAAGTCGCGGGCTTCAGCTAGTGTTATTATAAATCACAAACGTAAATGGTATGCAGTCATTGCACAGAAGAGTGAGCTGCCAGTTCTCTGTTACTAATACCTTCATTAGTTGTCTCTTACGAACTTGTGAAAGAGTAAAGGATTATTAAATTCAATAAACGGGTAACTCACGTATAGAGTCAGCTACTGCCGACATGTTTCGACCTCATTCGGAGGTCTTCATCAGGGCGAATGTGACGAGAGGCCCGTACACCGCACCGCTGACCCATGCCGCTGACGTGCCGCAGACCGCGCGCCCCGCGCCTCCCGCGACTAACATCAGTGTGTCGCGAGCCGGTGCGGTGTACGGGCCTCTCGTCACATTCGCCCTGATGAAGACCTCCGGATGAGGTCGAAACATGTCGGCAGTAGCTGACTCTATACGTGAGTTACCCGTTTATTAAATTTAATTATGATTGCATCTCACGTTAGTTTTAATCAAAAGAGTAAAGGATACTGACAAATTGTAGGTATTCTACTGTAGAACAACTAGCGTAACTATTCAAACTTTAGACAAAAGAAATACCTATTTTTGGAGTTCATGTTATGTAGTCGCCGTGTAGTATCCGGCAGAGAAGAATAGGACCACTCTAAGTCTTCCCGTGGATTTCGTAGAAGGCGACTTAGGAATCACAAGCTAAACAAAGCTCATAAATATCAATGAGACCTCGCCAACCCGTCTGACCAGCGTGGAGAGTGTAGGCCAAAGTCTCTGGCTGCTCTGGCCAAGTATGGCTCTAGTAGTACAGAGAGGGTCCTGCTCCTGCAGTGGAGACTAAAAAGACCTGATGATGATGATGTTATATGTAGTGCACCCGCCAAAACCAATTCTTGAATATACTTATGAAGTAATATGTTTACCTTCTTTTAAACAAGTTATAACAGGATAAGTTTCCAATTTCATATTTTGCTAAAGTTAGTCCTGCAGAAATATTATCAAAATCGATTCAATGATTGGTTTTAAAACTTGGTAACTGAAAATGTATTACAAGTAAATCAACTATATATTTTGCTTTTTCGTGACTTTTCAGTGTTACTTAGACTCATAGTAGTCAAGTGTCCCCCCCCCCCATTATATGCTAAACGGTTAAAGGACACGTTAAAAATTTACAGCTGTAGTATATAATCCTTTAAATACACTGTATATAACGAATTTTTAAGGAATACTATCAGAGCTTAGTAAGGTTTACCAATTAAAAAAATATATAGACGATCAACTTATAAAATGTACTCGCGTTAAATTGAATAGAAAATTAGTTTTAAGATGTATTTAATGGCATGAACTTAAAGTTGGCATTCGCAGCTATGGCACTCTACACTGCGCGTGACCCTACACGCACTTGGCCAATTATTTTAGTTAGTTTCGATGTATTTACCCTAAATTTCTCAGCATCACCTGTTGGTTGACTGGTAGAAACGGCCCCTAGCTATAAGTCCGCCATTTACATGTACTTAAACATCATCATCATCAGGTCTTTTTGTCTCCACCGCAGGAGCACGACCCTCTCTGTACTACCAGAGCCATACTTGGCCAGAACAGCCAGAGGACTTGGCCTACACTCTCCACGCTGGCCAGACGGGTTGGAGAGGTCTCACTGACGTTTATAAGCATTGTTTAGCTTGTATTCCCTAAGTCGTCTTCTACGACATCCACTGGAGGACTTGCAGTGGCCCTATTCTACTCTGCCGAAAACTACAAGGTGAAATAAAAAACCCATCAGGAAGTAATGTTTTTTGTATAAAATAAAAATAATTACTATTTACAGTTACTCCAAGTCGTGCGTCGAGTTTGCAAGGTAGTAAAAGATGATGAAGCGTGTAACAGAATGGTCGACGTTGAAGTCCAGCAGAATCCCAACCTGCACCCAGCAGTGTACGTCCTGAAAGAAGCATACGTGGTCGCCCTTAACTATCTGGACCTTCATGATAACCTTCTCGTCGAGGTCAACGAACTCGGCGGTGTCGGCTATGTTCTTAGAAATGTTGATGTCTTAACTAGCCTCTCAGTTGAAGTTAAAAACGTTTTGAAAGAATTAAGAGCCGTCGATAGGGATGACAGAAGAGTAGAGGTTGTTAGAGAGGTGAGAATGTAGGAACTTCATGCTTTATGTATGGTAAGATTTAAAGTCTTTGGCAAATTTTGTTTATTTACTTCATATTTCAATCGATGTCTGAAGTTATGTAAATTAGAAACATATTTTGAAAAATTATAAAATATGCCGAAATTTGTGCTGTTCTGTTTTCATAAAAAAAGACGGTAAATCGACCTTTTATGTAGTATAATATCTACGTATGCCAAAAGCTAAAAGTTTTACCAACGTATATAACTTACTTTCTATACTCTCAATATTCTGCTACGTAGATACAGTTAGTTTTAAATATAAGTAAAAATAATCTTAAAACGACGTTGTTAATTAATATTATAAGTTTTTTACTGACTTTTAACTGTGACTGTTATCAACCTGTTAAATAGTTTGCTTGTAAAATGGACTAATCGATATATTATAAAATATAAAAATTGAGCAACACTATTTTTTTTGAAAGATATTTATTTATTCCTCCTCCCTGATTCCTCTTTACCTGTTCTATCCTAGGAAGTCAAACATGAGGACAAGTTAGGACATAAAAAGGTGATTCTCCTAAAGGAATAAACGTAAAGTTGATCAAAGAAAGGAAGGTGAACCATAAAGGGGTTTTTCACTTAGAAGCTACCATAACTTTTATTGATCTATCCTCAGATAGTTGACTCGTACTAAACTAAACGATACTAGATAAAACTAGGCTAACTTGCTCTGTGAGCTGTAGTGTAGCCCTCGCGAGTTATCGCCGAATCGTTGGAGTTTGACAAAAAGTTGCGTCGAAGGTAACAAAAAAAATGTCATTCTTGAAATTTATTCAGTTATACTGAATCGACAAAAAATTCTATATCATTATCGAACCTTCTTACAAAATTTCACGAAAATTGGTTGAGAAATACGACTACGACCTGTAGGCGAGAACAGCCAGACTAAAGCATTTTTGGTCAATTTTGAAACTGAGACGCTTCGCTCGCTCAGAATGCCAGTATCGAAAAATCGCAACTGATATTTTACACAAGTAAGTATAAAATTTTGCCACGCCAATATTTTACTCAATATTCTTAACTTATTCTCACATAAATGTTGCTAAGAAATTGCCACGTTCTCTTGGTCACAAAAATGTTGTATTCTAGCTTCTTTCCCAATGAACTGCCTTGAATTGCTTCAAGAAAAATATGCTACGGCGGTACCTTTGTTTGTTTACTTTTGCTTGACTTGGCGGGGCACTACGGTGCCTCCAGATTTAGTATTTGCCATATCGTAGATAACAAAATACTTGGAGAAATAAATTCTCATTCATAACAATAATAAATATTGTTATGAATTTCCTTCGAACCATCGGCGACGTCACCATAACGTTGACTTATCTACAACACTCCGACGCAGAACTTGCTACCTACGACGATATAATATATGATGTACGGGTACCAAATATTTTTTTTCTACTCCTGTACTGTCTCTGTCTTTTAAATAGTTCTGAACACTAATATAAGAACAATGATAATATGATTGCAGAAAAAAGTCTACTCTATTCCTTATAATAGCACATGTGTCGTTATTTCGCTAAAAAGATACGCCTAGCCTATAGCTTATAGACCTAGAACCATAGACATAGAATTTTTTTTTACACTTTTTTTTTATATAGATTTACCATACTGCCAACATAAAAAAAATGTTTTTTTTAACAAAGTCACTAAAAAGACGTCAATTAAAAAAAAAGTTTACCATAGATACCATATAGATCAGCCATGGAATTGTATGAGTAGATCAGCATTTGTATATTCTAAATTTGATTTACCAGACATACGTCAAACATTTTTAAATTTTTGTTTGTTTGTTTTTGTATTATAATTAGTAAATATAGTCTTAGAAAAAATATTGTATGCAATGTTGTATAAGTACGTCAAAAAATGCTCGATGGCGTCTCCTTACGATGCTCGCCAAGGCTCGCATCGTAACCTGCGCCACTCGCATTTTTTGACCGTTCTTATACAACTGTTGCATAAAATACTATTAACGACGATGGTCTAGAGCGTCGTATTATAAAAAATGTAATGGCGTAAAAGTGTTGCAAGTGCTACGATGCCCCATCTTAGCATCTGCTACGACGACCAATTCGCAAAGTAGGTATAAATAGTATTTTATGCAACAGTTGTATAAGAGGGTTCAAAATATGCGAGTGGCGCAGGTTACGATGCGAGCTTTAGCGAGCATCGTAAGGAGGCGCCATCGAGCATTTTTTGACGTACTTATACAACGTTGCATACAATACTTTTTCTACGACTATATTTACTAAATAAAATACAAAACCAAACAAAGACAATATGAAAATGTTTGACTTACATGTTTGGCAAATCAGATTTAGAATATACAAGTACTGATTTATATGGTATCTATGGTAAACTTTTTTTTAAATTGACGTCTTTTTAGTGACTATGTTAAAAAAACATTTTTTTCTTATGTTGGAAGTATGGTAAATCTATAGAAAAAAATGTTCTTGGTCTATGGCTAGCAGTATCGTTTTAGTGAAATAACGACACATGTGCTGTTATGAGGCATAGAGTATAGACTTTTTTCTGCAATCATATTATCAATGTTCTTATATTAGTGTGCAGAACCATTTAAAAGACAGATAACAGTACAGGAGTAGAAAAACGTAATAATAGTACCAAGGGCTATACAACATCACTAGTATAATGATAATAAAATAACAGTCAATTACTAAAAAAAAATCGACATTTCCATACGAAAATGTGCAGTCGTTCGGGCAATTTGTATAATGTCGATTTTTTTTGACCGTAGTTATTAATTCAACAACGGAAAAAAATTCGACATTCCCAAAGGATGCTTACGTACTGTTACGCGGATGAAGTTAAAAGTCTTTTTAAAAAAAAACTATTTTAATCACTGCGTAAAAAAGGGATTTAATTAGGTTCACTAATTATTTAACAGAATAATTATTTCTTTAGGCAACCGCTCGGGTAGAGGTCTTAGCACGGACTGACTGCCGGAGCTTCCTCTGAGACTGGCTAAGGAAGAGGGGTTGCTGAGCAAGCCCGAAGGGTTGCTCAGTCAGCACTTAAGCTGTCATACAGAGGATGTAACACCTTCCCCTTTAAGAAGAGACTTTGGGGTTGATTCAAAGTCTCTGTTAAATTTTTGTTCTAAGAGGAGCAATGGGACTTGTCATTTCTATGTTATCGTCTTGTATGTTTGTTGTGTCCTCAACTTTAGGGGTAGGTTCAGGTGTTTTGTTAATTTTAAGTTTAAGTTGAAATGGACGGTTGCTGCCAGAATTACATTTCTTAAAGATAACGTATAATATGAATAAAAGTATTAAACACAAAAGTAAAATAGTAGCTATAGAGTAGTGCGTCCCATATTTAACAATATGTGGCTTTTGGTGTTCGATAGCCTCTACGTCATTTAAAAGGGACTTAAATTTAGTATTACTTTTAGAATTGATTTCATCCAAATCTATGTTATGTAGATGTACAGAAGGTACATCTTTTATTACATTTAATTTATTTTTATTACAACAGGTGTCGCCTATGAGGCTAAAATCCGGAAAATGATTAATAGGAGACGTTATGTTTAAAACATTATATTTTGGTATAAGGCTAGTGCTTTTGCAATATCCTATGCAATTTTTGGGAATAGTTACTATACCTGTTCCTAGTATATTTGTTTCATATAATTTAGAATTAACACAGTCAATTGATATCTTATTGGGTTCTGATTGTACATAAATCCATCTATTGTTTACTAATGGTTTCCAAACGTCTAATGTCCCTAATATTGTTCTTGTTTCACACTGTTTTGGTTTTTCACTTATCACCTTTGATAGTAGTTCACTTTCACAGATCGGTTTAGCGTCAACGGAGTACACGTTTTCAATGTCACAGATGTAGGTTCCAGTGTCCACTTGCTTACAAATGTTCAGATCATCGAAACTACAGTAATAGGTTTTGTCTTTGGTCATTGCTATGTATTTTTTATTAGGCACAGTTAAGCTGAATGAATTTGGTTCTTTAGAATTATGTGGAGTTGGCAATGCTATATTATGGAACAGTACATACTCCTTTGTAGTTACTAATGGCACTTGTAAAATGAATATAATCTTATTATTAATATAGTAACAAATTAACTTAGAGATACTTAAAATAACATGTACGGAACTTATATCTAGAGTTACAGGCAGCTCAAGGTCACTGGGCAGATGTCTGTAGTTATCAACGAGCTCTTGGTGTAATTGGTTAGGAGTTATAATTGCGGGATGCAAAGTGTTTTGATGACTAAATAATATACTATTAATAATGTCTTCTAACTGAAATGAAAGAGTAAGTATAGATGTTTCTAACATATCGAAGACTCTATTAAGATTAGTGGCTAATTGTAATTCATTCGTAATTTTGGTAATATTTGCAATATAACTTGAGAGCTCGTTAATAGCTTCATTTAAGTTTTCTTCATTTTCCTGTATCTCATGTAACGTCTTATTATATTGTGCTAATACTGAAGTGGTAATTAAAATGTTTTCTTTCATAAGTGAAGCCAAATGCTTTTGGTTGTTTTGTATTGCAGTTATTGCTTTTTCATAATTTAAACCATCGTTTTCATCTAAAGTGCCGAAAATATGTTTAAATATTGTACCTATACCTCCTATCCATGCACGTTTAGCTCTTTTATCAATCAGGTGTGAAATAGACATAAATTCTCTGCTCATGTCCTGGAATCGTGCCATCAGTGGCTGTATTAAACTATGACACTCAGCTATTGTTTGCGGTGTTTGCGTTTCATAACACAGACGTGATGTTTCTCCTAAAGCAAGTTTAATATTTTGTATATGGGGTCGAAAATGTGAAATATCTACTGGTATTACAATTTTTAGTTGAACATTGTTTATTTTTAATTTTCCTAAGTAGTCATAGTAGAGGCCCGAGCTGGAGGTAATTGGCTGGATGAAATCTCCATGAGATTGCCCTCGAGCTGAGCTGCAAATAACAATTATAATTAACATTAACTAAAGGTAAGTTACTATTATCTATTCATACATTATATTTAAGTACTAACATTTAAGATTTATTAACAGGTCTGCCCCGACGTTGGCAGGTTTCACTTGATCGAAGTGATGGGTAATATGACGCCGGTTTATTAATAAGGTAAGTGTATTGTTACCATTTATTTTTACTACTTTATAGGGCCCTTTCCAGAGAGGTGAAAGTGCCTTACGCATTCTTAAATGATTTTTCAGATACACATAGTCGCCTACTTTGTACTTAGCAGAGCGAGTATGTGAGTCATAGTAAGTTTTAGAAGATTCCTTAGATTTTCTTATGGAGTCTAAAGCTTTTTCTCGGGAATATTTAAGTCTATTTTGAAGCATACGCACATAATCAGGGTACGTTGCTCCTGGAGACTCTTCATATATAGAAGTTGGGATTACGGGCTTGCATCCAAACATTAGTTCATAAGGTGTAAAGTGGGTTGTTGAATGAATGGTAGTATTATAAGTGAGCATAGCGGTGTATACATAACGGGGCCAGTTTGTTTGTTCTTCATTCGTGAAGGATCTAAGATATTCCTTGAGGGTCGAGTGACTTCTCTCAAGAGCACCTTGAGTCTGCGGATGATAAGGAGAAGCCCAAAGGTTTTTTATTTTAAGGAATTCACAGGTTTTCTTGAAGAGTTCAGAAGTGAAATTAGTTCCTTGGTCCGTGAGGATTGTTTTAGGGATCCCAAATATGGATATATAGTGTAGTAAACATTCGCTGGTTTCTTCAGCGGTAGTACTTCGGATTGGATATGCAGAAGAGAATTTTGTGAGGTCATCTTGTATGGTTAGTATGTATTTGAGTTTGGCAGGTCCAGCCTCAGGCAATGGCCCGACAATGTCAAGGGATATTCGCTGACAAGGTTCAGTTGAAGTGCTTGTAATCTGCATAGGAGCACGGTTTATTTGTCTAAGGGCTTTATTTGTTTGGCATTGTGGACACTTCTTTACGTAATCCTCTACATCGCTCCGCATATTTTTCCAGTAGAACATCTCCTGAATTCGCTTGAGCATACGGTTCATTCCAAGGTGTCCAGCAATAGGGATATTATGATTTTCTTTCAAGATTTTCGGAATTTCCGAAAGAGATGGGTATATAATTTTATCTTTATATATATGAATTTTGATTCTTGTGTTATTGAATAAGTAGAGCAGCATATTATATATTTTAATGAATTGGTGAGTATCGAAAGGATTCCTGAATTCTGTTATTGCTATATCTGGGGTAGTGTCCTTATCGTATTTTGCAACCAGTTCATTCCTGAGGGATTTGAGGCTTTCATAGATGTCCTTATAGCAAGATTTATCGAAATGATATACCTTGAAGAAGAGGAAGTAATATGACTTATCTCCATGAGTGAAGGATATAAATGAATTTAGAGTCCTTTCTTTGTCTAGGATCTCAGAACTTTCGGGTGTTATTTCTAGGACGGATTGTACATAAGGATTAGATTCATCAAGGTCTATGGATGTAGGTATGATAATGATCTTATGTTCTGATTTAATTATATTTTGATTATGTTCCTGGATATTAGTATCTACTGTACTGTTTTTATTTGATGCAAATTTTAGGAATGTAGAGTAATCTCCATCGGTCAAATCTATTTGACCGCTGGTAGATGGTACTGGGGTGACATCATCCTGGATACATTCGGGTGATGTTTCTTCTGGGATTTGATCAAGTAAGACAGTTGGATCAGGACCTGTCACTTGTTCTGGGACGATTTCAGGTAAGGGTCTGATAGGTTCATTCTCAATCTCATTTCTAAGGGTATCAGGGATATTAGGCGGTAGAGGTTCAGGTAATGATGGTATGTCCTCATTATTATCAAGGAGATCTAGTGGTGAATTGATATCAGGTAACGAGAGTGGGTCTTCATTAGGATTGGAAGGGGAAGGTTGATCTATTTCGCCTGGGTTAAATGATGCTGGGGATATTAATAAATCCAAGAGGTCTCTATCGAGTTCTGGAATAGGTTCTTCATCTACTCCAGGTTCTATAGTGGGAGCAATCTCGGGTTGAACAGGGTTGACTGGGTATCTAGAGAGTGCGTCCGCATTTGAATTTATCTTACCCTTTTTATACTTTATATCGTATTCGAATTCTTCTAACTTAAGACGCCAACGGATTAAACGTGAACCTGGGTCTTTGCATTTAAATAACCACTCTAAGGGTTTATGGTCAGTGACAACAGTAAAGCGATGACCGTAAATATAAGGTCTAAAGGTTTTAGTTCCAAAGATTACTGCTAAACATTCTTTCTCGGTCACGCTATAATTGCACTCCGCTTTGTTGAGCGTGCGAGATGCGAAGGCAATAGGACGGTCCTGTCCAATTGGACCCTGGGATAGTATAGCTGATATCGCATAGTTAGAGGCATCGCAGGTTAAGAGGAAAGGTTGTGTGAAGTCTGGATATGCTAGAATTGGAGCGGATATGAGTCTATCCTTTAAGGATTCGAATGCTAGTTGTTGTTCATTTTGCCATTTAAATGGAATATCCTTCTTTAGCAGGGATGTTAAAGGTTTGGCTAGTTTTGCGAATTCCGGTATGAATCTTCGATAATAAGATACTAGTCCGAGGAATGATTTTATATCTTTTGGAGATTGGGGTTTTGGGAATTCGGAAACGGCTTTTATTTTGTCTGGATTTGGTTTAACCCCATTTTCACTTATTAAATGCCCTAGATAGGCTACTTCCTTCCTGAGGAATTCGCATTTTTCAGGTTGAAGTTTTAGGTTGAATTCGCGTATTCTCTCGAAAACGGCCCTTATATTATCGATGTGAGAAGGCAAATCATGGCTATATATCACTATATCATCCAAGTAGACGAAGCAACGGGTGCCCTGGAGGCCAGATAGGCAATTATTCATAAGTTTTTGGAAGGTAGATGGTCCATTTTTGAGACCGAAAGCCATGCGATTGAATTGGTAGTGTCCTTGAGGAACGGAAAAGGCAGTTTTGGGGGCGTCTTCGGGAGACATAAGGATTTGATGGAAACCGGAAGACAAATCGAGAGTTGTGAAATATTTACTGTTTCCCAACTGGTCAAGTATTTCAGATATTTGTGGCATAGGATATAACTCTCCAATAGTAATATCGTTAAGTTTACGATAATCTATCACGATGCGCCATTTACGATGGCCTTGAGGATCTGGCTTTTTAGGAACTATCCAAATGGGAGAGCTCCAGGGGGAAGATGAGGGCTCTATTATGTTCTCATTTAACATTTTATTGATTTGAGTTTCTACTTCCTTTTTATGGCATTCAGGAAATCTGTACGATTTAGTATGTATCGGAACATCAGTATTAGTTTTTATCTGATGTTGAATTGCAGGGGTAAAAGTGAGCTGATCATTAGGTAGATGGAATATGTCTGAATATTGAGAACAGAGTTCTGTGATGGCTTCTTTTTCCTCTTGTAAACCAAGAGGAAAAAGAAGCCATCACAGTGGTCAGTTCTTAATGAATTAATTACTTCGTTGGTTCTTTTAGCTATTTCCTTGGAGTTCGCATAAGGTGAGGTTGGGTTAAAATATAAAGGTTCAATGTCAAGATTTAGATTAGTTTTGATATTAGCAAAGTTTTCAGAAGTATTGGCTACGGTTATATTGACTTTGTTGTTATCTTTGACTTTGACTATACAGTTGGCTATCAATAGGTTGTCGGATAAATGCTGGTCTGCAATAATACCTTCTTTAAGGTCGGTTCTACGAATAGAACATTCAATGACAGCCTCTGTGCGGGGTGGAATGACATAGAAAGGTTCGGAGAAATGCAATTTAATATCTAATTTCCCTATTTTAAGAGTATCACGGGTATAATCGATTTTACAACCGAATTTAGTTAAGAGGTCAGTGCCTATAATACCATCGTATGGTAGGTTTATATTTTTTACTACGTGGAATTTAAAAGATAAGGAATTTTTGTCATTTAAATTTAATTTCAGTTGGAAATGACCTTCGGTTTGAGTGGTTTCGTCACTGGGATCTATGCCTTTTAATTTGATTGGTTCTTTGATTAAATTTTTATTTTGTTTTATACTAGTCTCTTTTATAAGGCATATGCTTGAACCTGAGTCTACAAGTAGGGATAAAGGAATGTCAGAGGCTGGTGAGGTTAATAGAACATGAGGTAGCAACCTTTTTGTAGTGTCTATGTTTATTTCATAGATAGGATTTTGAATTGGATTGATTGATTGGGCCTTATTACCCTTGTGTCTTGGATTTAAAAGATGAGCACTTGCTTGGGGCTGGTTACCCGTGTGGCTCGGATTTAGAAGATGAGCGCTTGCTTGGGGCTGGTTACCCGTGTGGCTCGGATTTAGAAGATGAGCACTTGCTTGGGGCTGGTTACCCGTGTGGCTCGGATTTAGAAGATGAGCACTTGCTTGGGGCTGGTTACCCGTGTGGCTCGGATTTAGAAGATGAGCACTTGCTTGGGGCTGGTTACCCGTGTGGCTCGGATTTAGAAGATGAGCACTTGCTTGGGGCTGGTTACCCGTGTGGCTCGGATTTAAGGTGTCATTGTGATTTATTTGAAAGGTTAATAGTGGGGAAGTATTGGGTCTCACGAGACACCGCCGTGAGCCCATTATTCGTTTAAATCCTCATGTGAGTCTAATTCCTCCTGAGAGTTCTCCTCGTCAGGCTGCTCAAGGAAATTCACCCTTGGTTTGAAAGCACTGGGTGATTGGTTTTGTGGGAGTTTGAAACGGCTGTTATTATATTCGCGCTTTCTGCACGTGGAAATTTCATGCCCTGTAGCTTTACAGTAACGGTAGAAAAGATTAGCAGTCCCTTGTGCTGCTGGATTAGATGATTTTTGTGTTGAAGGTGCATTATTAAAATTAGGTTTTGAGGGGTTTAGTTTAAATTTATTATTATTATTATTGGATTTCAGTTCGGGTTGAGCACGTTTGTAAATAGTTTGTTGTATGCGCTCTTCTGATATGGCAAAATTGATCGCTTCATTAAGGGTTTTGGGAGATTTACACCTTACGATGTTGGATATGCGAGGGTGCAAGCCCATAACGAAATGATGGAGGGCAAGGTCCTCCATAGCAGCAGTTCGGCCTGGTAGTTCTTTTGCTTTGGTGTTGGACAATGATATTTCAGTTAAGAGTTGAGACAGGCATGTCTCCATTTTAAGAGAATATTGACTCACCGTCTCCTGAGGACCCTGTTTGTTTTCTTGTAGGTCGGTGAGTAGGTGAGAATAGTGTTTCCTTTCGTTAAACTGTGTTTTGAGGAAGTCTTTTAATTGGTCCCATGATAAGAATTCTTTTATAGAACATGCCACTTCAGCTTTGCCGTTGAGTTGACTTAGGATGTATTTGAATATAATGGGTTTCTGTATTTCCGTTGCTAGGTTAAGAGCATTATCGCAGTTAACTAGAAATGAGTTTAAGGTCTCGCGACTACCATCGTATGATTTAATAAATTTAAACAATACATTAAGTTCTAGGCTAGACATGGTTATAGCGGCTAATGTGCGTCTAGTAATACGAGGAGAGTTAGGGGCTGATTTTGATTTTTCGGCTTTGGCTTCTGTATCACTAATGTTTGTTTCAGGAATATCAAGAAATACTTCTTCTTCCTTTGGGTTTAGTTCCTTTGGCATAATTTGGTACACTTAAACTCGATTGAGATTTACAAAATTAATATAACAAAACAAAAATAGTACAAAGTAAATTACGGGACCCTAAAAGCGTTACAGTTAGCTAGACTAAACAATGACCAAAGACTTACAGGATGTGGGCGACTGATAAGAACGCGACGGCGGCCGGGAACATTCCGATGTGGGTCGAGGTCACGGCGTATGATGCCTTACTTGGTAGGTTAATCTCGGCGTTTACGAGATCTGGATCGAAGTACACGAGATCGTGTGTGGTACCGGTACGGCTGCGTCAGGAAGTCAGGCTGAAGTAGAGCACCCTTCGCACAAGGGTAGAGGTTGCGGTTCAGGATGCAACCTCCGTTGGATGACCCCTTCCGGGATCTTTCACGACGAGGGATGATTTGCAGCGACGATTATGAATTTTAGCTGCACTTTGTCACTGCACTTTTCACTGCACAGATTTATTTGGATTTGTAGGATCCGGGGTAAGTCCGTGAGCGGGTTGCGGGCTTAAGCACTGGATTTTCCGGATCCCACCGCTGCCACCAAATGTTACGCGGATGAAGTTAAAAGTCTTTTTAAAAAAAAACTATTTTAATCACTGCGTAAAAAAGGGATTTAATTAGGTTCACTAATTATTTAACAGAATAATTATTTCTTTAGGCAACCGCTCGGGTAGAGGTCTTAGCACGGACTGACTGCCGGAGCTTCCTCTGAGACTGGCTAAGGAAGAGGGGTTGCTGAGCAAGCCCGAAGGGTTGCTCAGTCAGCACTTAAGCTGTCATACAGAGGATGTAACAGTACGGATTGAAGAAAAGCTTTACTAGTAGTTATTTTCTGACTTCAACACCCGGCTTCGCAGCAATATAGCTGAGGATGCAACTGGGAATTCGCTGAGATGAGAGAGAGAGATTTTTTTGTCGTGTGGTTTGGTTTGCAGTGTGGTTTGGTTTCCGGCAGAATAGAATAGGGCCACTCCAAGTTCTCCCGTGGATGTCGTGTAAGGCGGCTTAGGAAATACAGACTAAACAAAGCTTATAAACGTCAACGAGACCTCTCCAACCCGTCTGGCCAGCGTGGAGAGTGTACGCCAAAGTCTTCAGGCTGCTCTGGCCAAGTATGGCTCTGGTAGTACCAAGAGGGTCGTGCTCCTGCTGTGTAGTGGAGACAAAAAGATCTTATGATGAGAAAAAGAGACAGAGTTTTGACTTCAGCATCATACCCTGGATATCAAGGCTACAAGGTTATCTTATGTTATGTACAAAGGTGCAAAATATTATGTACTTATATGTAATGTAGTGAAGTATTTATGTACTTATATTATAATTATAAATTAGAATCACTGATAACCATACACATAATAATAGCTCGTTACCGATAACTGTGTTTCGAAGTACTTATTTTTATTGAGTAAAGGTTACTACTTATAAAATAAATGATATCATAAGAAATAAATCAGGCGTGAAACCACTGATTAAAATTATTCAGGATATTTTTTCCGCATTGTAAATTTTAAAACAAAGTCAGTCAAGTCGAATTTAATTTTTTGAATTTAATTTGATTAGTCTAATAATTGATTTTACCTCTATTTGGATTTTGCGACGTTCATCCTAAACGTTTTAACAACCGATTTTATTACTTATAGGATGGTTTTTTATTTCGTAAATTTGTATATTACGTATATTATTGAGAAATATTAAGAAAAAAATCTTTCCATATTTTTTTAGCTTTTAACCTACTTAAAAAAGGAGGGGTAATCAATTCGAATATTGTTTTCGTATGTTTCCCGAAGACTAGAATACGCCTGGACCAATTTCTGAAATTCATTCTTCGGTTGGGTAAGTTTGAAGTTAAAGTCGGTTTTAATTATTTTTTTAATTTTTTGACGACCTCCGTGGCGTAGTGGTCACCATGATAGTCCGCCACCCAGAGGTCCCGGGTTCGATCCCCGGTCAGGGCAAGTTGGAAAATGGCCTTTTTCAAATTGTCCTGGGTCTTGGATGTTTATCTATATATGTATTTGTTAAAAAATATAGTATCGTTGAGTTAGTAACCTAGAACACAAGTCTCGAACTTACTTTGGGGCTAGCTCAATCAGTGTAAATTGTCCCTGTATATTTATTTAATTTTGAAAAATTATTTTATTTTCTCATTGTCAGTAAATTTTGGCTTGATATCACATTGTTGGACACACTACGTCTATAGACGTAGATTAATAGAGTATATGCACGCATTTTTTTTATTTGCTTAATAAAATCCTTAATAATCATAGTTAACAAATATGAAAGAATTTATCAAATATCTTAATCAGCGACGAACCTATGATACTTTAAAGTTTCAATTAGAGAGAGAAGTCCGATATGGACTGGTGACGTCATAATTACATGTCATCAATACATTTGCTATAGAAAATAGCGTTTTTGCGAGTGAGATAGACATATTTTCGTAAAATCGCTATATCTCGTTCGTTTTTCCACCAATTTTTTTTCTGTTTTCACTTTTAATACTTTACTTTTGAATATTTAAAAATAAACTGGTTAGATAACACATATTTTTTTCATGCATATTCTCTATTGTTATTTCTATTGTGTCTAGCTGAGTGTTCAGCAATGTGATATTTGGATGTTTCTCGAATACTAGAATACTTACGCCTGGACCAATTTTTAAAATTGTTTGTTTGAATACTTGCCAGGCAGTTCGATAGAAATTTGATCAAATTCGGTTGTGGAGTTTAGTAAGAGTCGGTTATTAATTTTGAAAAATTATATTAGTATTGTCTCATCGTCAGTAAATTTTGGCTTGATATTAGAAACTTTTAAAATATGACCTGACTCATCGTCTATACTATATAAAGATCATCTCTAGTTCTGTTGCTTAATTGGGTATTTTCCTAAGCCAAAAAAAATATATTTTGTACTGATAACAAAATAATTCGTCGCAAAATAATGTCACTTGTCTTTGAACATATTCATTTTAACGTGATTTTAAATTTATTATTGCAGGAAAACTGATAATAAGAGCTCTATTTGACTCCAAAAATCTATGACGTCATCTGCCTGTATTTCATACAAAATCCCATAGAAACTGTTTGTTTTGACGTTTAGAAAAAAGTATCTGATTTGACTTGTTGGAAAATAGCGTATTATACATGGTATAATAAAATAAGGTATTCTCTTCCCGTGACAGCTGATGACGTAGGTGGAACTTGACTACGTAATCAGTTTGACGTGCTGCCACTGTGTGAAATTGAATTACCCGAGCGTAATGCTTTTTTGAACTTTATACACCAATTTCGAATTAATAATCCATTATATCAATTTATAAAATATTGAAATGATGAATCACGCGATAATCGCGAGATACTAACTAGCTAAGTTACTTAATATTTTATTTAATATTCATGAACTAATTGAAAAAGTGATATTGTATTTGTTAGGGACGAAATGTGTACTGCACAATCTGCTCATTGTTATTAATGTGCATGAAATTAAAAAAGTATAAATAGTATGCAATTTACGGATAAGATATCCAAATCGGCTGGGTAAGTCCTGACTGCGAACACTCTGAAAGGTTTATTCAAGCATACTTAGATATCTACATAATAACTATATAAGGTCATCTCTAAATAAGTGCAAAGATTTTTATATATTTACCTAGTTTAAATTCAACAAATGGTCCTGAACAATTTTCGCCAACAAACTTAAAAGTATGTACCAAAAGAAGAAAAAAAAAAACTTGAGAGGTGTCAAGGTACACCCGGATGGAATGAAGTTCCTTTCGATTAATTAGCTAGCCCCCTTTCGTAACGCGCTATAAGGAACTTCGTTCCAAAAGAATTCCTGTGCAGATTGCAGCAACCATGTGATTAATTTACCTAAATTAAGATAATTTTGAAAATCTAAAAACCGGTTTCATCGTCATCCTTTACAACCGATTTTGATAGCCAATTTTAAAAAAAATTCTATCGGACCACCTGACAAGTACCCAAACCCTTTAAAACCCTTTAAACCCTTTAAAGCCCTTTAAAACAAAGAAATAAGTTTACAAATTGGTCAAGGCGTATTCGAGTAATCGAGAAACATCCAAAAGCAATATTCGAATTGATAATCTACTTTTTTAAATTTGGTGAAAAGCGAAATAATTATGGAAAGTTACTTTTTTCTTAATATTTCTCATTAATATACAAATTAACGAAAAGGAGAAAGCTTCGTTACTAAGTTATATAAGTAACTAATTAGTGCTTACATTACAAAATTTATTAGGCTTACGCAGCACAAACACCCATTATAAACAAAAGGCATTCCACCTCAAACCATATTCATATATAATTCTATTTTTGAAATGCACAGAACAGCTTTAAAAAAAAAAAAACAAAAAACAAAACGTTTTTTTGGATAGGAATAAAGCTTAAAAGACAAGGGGTTTGTTTGGAATATAAAAATCTTAAAAAACCTCTTTTTTGGTAAATCTCGTTTTTTCTCTTTTATTATTTCAGTCTGACAAGATGTTTCGTGTGCTAGCCGTATGTGCCTTGTTGGGTTTGGGCGTACAAGCCCAGCCACGTGACTTGCCGAAAGACTACGCCCAGCAGCTGAGATTGGTTGACCAAGGAGAAAAACTCCTTCTAAGCAATCTGTAAGTCCTTAGGCGGATAAGCTATACTAGTACCTGGGGGACCGAGCTTTGTTCGGTTACATCTCAAACATCGAAAATACGCGTTTTCCCAAACATAAGACTAATCTAAATCGATTGTTTACCCCCGAAAACCCCCATATACCAATTTTCAGCGAAATCGTTATAGCAGTTTTCGAGATCACAGAAATATATAAATAATTTACAAGAATTGCTCGTTTAAAGGTATAAGATATATGTAACTTGCTGTGCGCGTGGGCTTCGCTTTCCGTGGGAATTTCGGGATAAAAACTATTCTATGTCCTCCCCTGGGTATCAAACTATATCCATATCAAATTTAATCTAAACAGTTTCAGTGGTTGAAGCGAGAAGTGGTCACAAACAAACAAATATACAAACTCACTTATTAGTAGGATAGGATTGCTAAATTTCCAGGGTCAATGGAAAGCGCTGAAGCTCTTGATTATTTTGGAAATCTTTGGGTGAGGCCTATGTCCAGCAGGGGACTTTATGCGGTTGAAACGGTGATGAATAGTATACTTATTCGAGATTTTATATCACGCCGACATCATCATCATATAGCCAATATCATATATTTTCTGCTTGTTTAACCGGGAATGAATGCCATATGGCATTAGATCCACCACTTGATTTTAACTGTGCAATAAAGTTAAAATAAATAAATATAATCTTTCAAAACCAACAACCGATTTGTCCCTAAAACACAAACAATTTTGATAAAATTTCTTTTAGACCACCTGACAATACCCTTTCAAACTAAAAAGAGTTTTCCAAATAGGTAAAGGCGTTTTCCAACAATCGGTGAACATATTTTAAAAAAGAACGCGACGTGTTGATAACCTCCTCCTTTTTTGAGTCAGTTCAACATAAGGTCAATGCACGGTTCGAGCTGATAGCTTATAACCAGATGTTTTGAAATTTAGTGCCCTAACAGACGAGACATAGCGCGACGAACCAATGGCCGATGGGGCAAAAAGTTTCTCAAATGGCAAGCGAAGCGTAGGACACCCACCCACAAGGTGGTCTGACGACCTGACCAAGGTCCCTGGAAGGCGTTGGATGCAAGCCGCTTTAGATCGGTCATTTTAGAAATCCTTAGGTAGGCCTAAGTCCAACAGTGGACGTTACGCGGCTGAAATGATGATGATGATGATAAACAGAAAAGTGAGAGTATGCCCGCGACACCTATCGGCGACGGCTGGCGTCCGGCGGCGATTGTCGCAGACCAGTGTATCGCAACGTCGCGCGACACTTGTCAGTTTGTCACTCCTGTCAAGAAATGTCGTGTGTGATGGTCGCCGACTGTCGCCGTGTGTCGCCCATAGATTTGAGAAAAAAAATCTATGTCTATGGTGTCGCCAATGGCCGCGCGACAGGTGCCACCGGGCAAGGGCATACTGTCGCTCGTCTGTAGACAGTAGATTAAGAAAAAGTTATCTCCTAGAAAAAGGCTGTACTAAAATTTGTTTATTTTTAATTGTTATAGGGATCTGAATGATCTAGATGTGTTTAAACCAGAACTTCATTACCTGGTACTCCTCGGTGCGGTGTACTATCCGTCCAAAAAAGTTGCAGCTGGTTGTGTCGAATAGTAAGTAAAAATCATCAAACAATAATATTGCGCTAGTATTTAAAAAAAGTACTGCTAACCTTGATTCAGCTTTAAAATTTAGCCGATGACATTCGAGAAGATTTTGGTATTCAAGTTCTGTTATAGTATTCTGAAGTTATGACAAAATATAAAGCGTTTCTTTATTCTGCTTTAAACTTATAAAAGGCACTTATTGTATGTTAAGAAACCCTTATTATTTCTTTTATCATTCGGATTTAGCGACCCAAAAGTTTCAGTCTAATCGCGAAAAGTGGAGAATCGGAGGCAATCAAGATAATAAAAAAGAAAACAAAAAATCTCAGCCTTTTTTTGCGACGTTGCGTGCGTAACGTGAAACGTATGTGAAAGAACTTCGTTCTAAACAAACCTGTTATATTTACGTATTAAAAACTTTTTCAGCAACGCTACAAAAGAGTACTTAGATTCTCTGGCAAACGATTTGCCGCAAACTTTGCTGCAGCCGCATTACTCAGTCGACGAGTTTCTAAATGGGTTGTCTCTGCTCAAGAATAAATTGAAGCCGGTAAGTTATATATACGATTATAGACTTATAAACATTAACCGTCTTATTAAGTACCTATAAAAGCAGACTAACTTTTGTACTTGGTTTAAACCATTATAAGCACGAAACAAGTACATCCCCCGCACATATATGTCACACTTCTGTCACTGTCAATTCTATTTGGTTAAATGGAATTATAAAAAAGCGGTATATAAGTATATTTTACTGTATCTTTCACACTGGTCAAAAACCCGTATAGATCATAAAAGTCGATCTGAATTTACAGAACTTGCGTATCATTAGACGATGCTACTAGTAGCATCCCGTTAATATTTGATTCTTTTTTTCAACTTTACGTCCAGTCTCGGTAAATTTCGCCTTCGAGTATTATAGTTCTAGGTCCCACATTGTGCATTATTCGCATTTAGCACAGTTCATTCATTTTTCATTTTTGGCGAAGCGAAAGTGAAGAATCAAAAATATAGAAGCAAAAGCCCTAGTTTTTTTAAAACAAAGAATTTTTATGTTCTACCTTGATTATATTGAGATTTCTTTCTAGTTAACAGACCTCGCGCTTAAAGTTTGCGGCGGCGTAAGCGACTACGAATGCAACAAACTACTGCAGAAACTATTGGAGAGTGGAGAATACCCTGAGGTTGAGGAGCCAGTTTATGTCTTGGGATTGGCATCTCAAGTGGCAGCAGTGGTTTTGGCCAAAGACCTGCAATTGAAGAATGTGTCCGAATCTTTGGACGTGTTGCCTTATCTGTTGGGCAATCTGAGTGATGGGGCGGCTTTGGTGGAGAAACTGTCATTGTTGCTTCGTTACGTATACCCTCTCCAGTTAAAAGATTGTTGAAACGTTTATCAAGACATTGTTGTGAAATTTGACAGAAGTTATCTATGATTGTTGTTTCAAAGTATACAAAAGGTAGACTCTAGTTTGATCGGTGGTAGGAAATTTTTACACCCAAATCTGTATCGGTTACCGTCATTTTTACTGTAAAATCATATTCACCTTTGTTTCTATGGAATGCATAAGATTGTTTATGAAAGACTCAGCTGCTTGTGCGTACAAATCTAATGTGGCGCTGACCCCAATGCAGCAAGCATAAGCAACGTAAGCAGCCAATTAAATAGACCTTAAACTGCGGAAATAAGGTTTATTATGCAATGGCTGGTGTGGCATGTACTGGTCGCATGTGACCGCTTGCCACCGCCACCATGCAACAGACTTGTACACTTCGTCTTCTACTCGTATACGTTATTTTCCAAAAGCTATAAATACTAAAATTTATATCTACTTATAATATATCAAAAGAGCCACATTTAAAAAAAGATGCTGAATTTGAAGATTAGTGGATATCGGAACAGAGAACGGCCAATGGAAAGTTGGATGAAGTGCGTTAAGGATATGGGTAACGATAAGGATAAAAAGAATGTGACAAGTACCTTGACAAGGGATGGAGAAAAATAGAAAATATTCATATGCTGTACTGACCCCACGTCAAGTGGGATAAGGTGAGGAGAAAGAATATATCAAACTATAGCTATAATAAACTTTAGTTAATTCATAAGGCTACATGATTTGTCAAACTAGTATTTTTGGGAAAAGGAAATTTTAAACGAATGTTTATCTTCTGTCAAATCTAACAACATGTTTATTAACAATTTTATTTATAGTTCAAATAACAGTCATTATTAGTTGTAACGTTGTTTTAGTGCAAAGTATTTAGGATGTGAAATTGTTTTTGTTTGTTTTCTCCCGTAAATAATCTGACGACACAGCACCACAAATGATCTGATTTACACTGAATAAATTAAGTATTGCATCACATATTTATTATTATTGTTTTAAATCCTTCCTATACTCCGTTTGCTAAGGTATTTAAATAAATGTAAACAATTTTGACATGTCTTTTTATTGAAATATACACTTTATAAATCTATACCTTCGCAAATTACAAAGTTATTATGTAATTTATAACTTAAAACATAATTGCCTAATTTTGATTAAGGTGTTGACTTATAAAGTGTATATTTTAATAAAAATAAAAATAATATCAAGATTGTTTACATTTATTTAAATACCTGACCGAACGGAATATATAATTATTTTCGAAAGGAAACTTTAAAAAAGTCTAATAAATCAAAATCTTTAAAAAAGATGATTCATCAGACTATTTTTAAATTGTGAAATACGACTGAACCAATTTTTTTTTTAAAGACGAAACAAATATTTTCTTTTGGATTTGTATGAAATTTATTTGTTCTCAGTAAACCTAGTTAGTTACAATCTTTACTGCAACAAATCTTAATGTTACGGAATAATAAATAACATAAATGAGATGTCAAAAGGCGACCTTGATCGCAATTTTTAATTTTTAAGTAATAAAAAACATAAAAAAAATCTTATTGTTAATTAACATGATGCGTTGGATGCAAGCCGCTCTAGATCGGTCATTTTGGAAAACTTTGGTAGAGGCCTATGTCAAGCAGTGGACGTTATGCGGCTGAAATGATGATGATAATGTAGTCGAAAATACTGAGCAGGTTTCGATTGTTCGGACGATTATCATCGTGGCGAGTGTAAGGAACCAATGATTTGGTGCATTCAGCATATTGAGTGAAGATGATGATGATCGTCTAAATAAACCTAAACCTGGGCCTTTACGACTAAATATACTTATTACCATGGTACAATAAAATAAGGTATTCTCTTCCCGTGACAGCTGATGACGTAGGTGGAACTTGACTACGTCATCGGTTTGATGTGTTGCCACTGTGTGAAATTGAATTACCTGAGCATAATGCATTTTTGAACTTTATATACAAATTTCGAATTAATAATTCATTGTATCAATTTATAAAATATTGACTTGATGAATCACGCGAGAATCGCGAGATACTAAATAGCTAAGTTACTTAATATTTTATTTAATATACATGAACTAATTGAGAAAGTCCTTAAATTTACTGAAAAGAACAATCAATGGCAACACCTTGTGACGTCGTCAAGTTCCATCTCGGGAAGAGAATACCTGTTTTATTATACCATGCTTATTACTTACTTAAGTTAACCGTAGTACGAGTACCCATAGCCGGAGAGCATGCATGAAAAGAGTATGAGTGTTGAAGAAAAAGAGGTTTGCAAGGATCGTAGTAAGTGGAAATCTATAGTCTCTGCTTACCCCCATGGGAAACAGTCGCGAAAATATGTATGTATGTATGTTAACCGTTTAAAAATATTTATAGACAGTAATCTTTAAAGAAAAAGCCAGAAAGCGCTTCTTTGGCTTCAGAGCGCTGTACAGCATAATAAAACAAAATGCTACCTACTTATCACTCTAATAAAAATGTTTTATATTCGCACGGCGTTATCTGGTAACCTGTTTTAAATTCAAGTCGCGTCGCTTGCGTATATTTTGTGTGAAAAACTTTCGCAATACCTACAAAAAATTTTATAATACTTTTTCTAATAGTCTATAGAGTACCTTACCATCAGCACTATGGAAAGTTTATTTGCGGCTACTGCTAACGCCGCCAAATACAAATTAATCAATTGTCCTGGCTCAAAAGTACCCATTACGCTTGCTGCGTTTCCTCTTTGAATGGCTATGGATATGCTTTGAGCCAGGTGCCACCCGGAGCGTGGTCAAATCCTCGGTCCCGCAAGCGGGAAACAATAATTCTAATTTAATTTGCAAGATTTGATTACGGAAGATTGACCGACAATGGGAAAAACTACACTAAAGTATTTATTAATACTTATACTTTTAATACTAAATTATCATCATTTTATCTCCACTGCAGGAGAGCCATACTTGGCCAGAGCAGCCAGAGGATTTGGCCTACACTCTCCAGGCTGGCCAGACGGGTTGGAGAGGTCTCATTAATGTTTATAAACTTTGTATAGCTTGTTTTTTCTAAGTCGTTTTCTACGACATCCACGGGAAGATTTGGAGAGGTTCTACTCTGCCGGAAACCAAACGGCTAATAATAAATAATAAAGTATAATAAATATAATTTTGTTTTAGTTTCTGCCCTTTTTTATTTGATTTGGCTTGCTATGGATGTGCAAAGTACTTTAACGGAGCTGCTAAGTAGGTATTACGGAATGCTAAGGAGGTGCTATAGATATGCCACATTCTACACAGCTGGTAGCTTTGTATGTTCCAATGAGGGTTCCAATTCTTCGACTAGTAGCTTATTGACCATAGGAGGAACGATTATGTTAACTATATTACATGATGTTGGTACACTTTTATCCAAAAACCTTGGTTCATAAGGATTCGGAAAGTAGAACTGCATTCACACGCGGATATGCTTGATAGACGCACTAAAGTGATGTAACGGAGTTGCTACAGAGGTGCTAAGGTGAAGTAAAATGTAAAATACGTTGTGTTTATTATAGTTTTAATTTAGAATGTATCAGCTTTTCTTCCTATACAAATAGTAAAAGCCTATCGAAGGAATGGATGAAAATACGTTACGACGCAGCTACACTGTCGACATGACATAACGATATATATGAGTTTATTGTTGAAATCATACTTTGTATTCCTTTAAGCTGTGATTAAAATATCAATATATTTTTTCAACTTTTTATTCGCTAGCTTTTTTATAACTAAGCAAATTCTTTCAATGGCACAAAATAAAAAGATAATTAGAAATTTCCGTTTAAAAACTTTTTCGTCCCTCCTATAAAAAATTCTAATAAGCCCTGATTTGTATTAAAGGGCATTTCTGATGGCAATAAAAATCACCATTGACCATAGACTTTTTTTTTTACTTTTAAATGTAAGCCTAAGCATTGAATATAAGTACTTGTTCTTGTATTTTGTGTGTGTAAGTGGCCAACACTGGTGTCAGATTTTTGAGGCTGCATTCATCTGATATACTCGTACAATAATGACAACCAAGACCAACGGCTTATGCGTGCCTTCCTAAGCACGGAGGAGCTCGAGAATTTTTCATGTCACTTGTGGTCACCTATCCATGTGCGGAGACCACGACTGGTGTCGCTTAACTTGCGAAAGCGCTAGTTTTGCGCACTCCCTTTAAAATTCTCAATAACAGTGTGTCACGCGCCTTGGTATTAGGTATATCTCGGATTATTAGTTGAGAAATTGATCCAGGAGAGGTATCAAATAAAAATGACACAAAATATGCTTCAATTTCTTTAATATTTATCAGATCCTTTGCGAATGCAAGTCAAAATATTTAGCAGAATTTTACGGGATCTAATTATTTTACTACACAAAAATAATTGCTCTTTAGAATACAAATTCTACACTTAAACAACGTTTATAAAAGTAAGTAGTGACTGTTATTATCTAGAAATAAATTAAACATTACATATTACATAGAGAAAGGTAAATAATAAAAGAAAAGTGAGTTTTGACAGACGCCACACGCCATTTTGTTTTTCTTTAACGCCTTTAGAGTATCTGTGATCTACCAATATTGATGTAAAAAGTAACCTAAACTTGCTTTATTTTTACAATTTTGAATTACAAAGTAAGGATTATTTGTAATATCTCAATTAATAATACTTATCAATTGATTATTTTTGTCACATCCGGATGTTTCTACTATTATTAGTCAATACCCCACAAAGTAGCTTACAAATTTCAGGCACACATATTTAGTACGTCTAGCCAATCATTTGTTGCCTACTTTCTTGTTACTGACTGTCAAACCTCACGTACTTAATAAGGCTATTTAACAGACAGGCATTGTAACAGGTGGGTCAGGGAGAACTTGATAAAGCAAACTCACCAAACCCTTCACTAATTCAACACCATCTTTCAAATTTCCCAATAGGTACGGTAACACGTCTAAAGAGTATGCAACGTCTTTAAGCTGATGGTCTCTTGCTAACAGCATACTTCCCACGTTGGCTGCGTCATCCAAAACCAAGGCGGCCTGAGCAACTTCAGGGTATTCTCCACTCTCCAACAGCTTTTGCAGGAGTTTGTTGCATTCGTAGTCACTTACGCCATCGCACACTTTAGCAGCGAGCAATGAGAGCTGGAAAAAAAGAATAAAAAATATCTAAATTAAATTTTACAGCAAAAAAAATTTTGTGTAAAAAAAGAAACGTATTTTAACCAAATTCCCAAAAAAAGGAGGTTCTTAATGTGTCGCGATCTTTTTAGGGTTTCGTAGTACACAAGGAACGCTTATAGTTTCGCCAAGTCTGTCTGTACGTCCGCGGTTTTACTCAAAGACTATAAGTACTAGAAAACTGTAATTTGGTACGGGTTGAAAAATATTTTTTTTTACGATAGCTCCCATACAAGTAAAGCGGAAGTAATTTTTTTTATTGACTATCCCATTGTATCTTTCAAAAATATTGTAATCACCATTGTAAACACCATTTAACGGTTTCTAAAATTTAAATTTGGTTTTTTAAATGAAATATGCAAGTTTTTGTTAGAAACAATCTGCTAAATGGTGATATATGGACACGTAAAAATTCACAACAGTAGGATATATAACAAGTTTAAAGGAAAACTTTCAGAGTAAAGTACGATTTACCAAAAAGTTATTGGCGATTAACTTAGAAAATGTACTCGGAAATGACAAAATTTCATAAATTCAATAGAAAATTAGTTTTTAGACTTTTTTAGTGGCATGAACTCAAAGTTGTCATTCGCAACTATGGAACCCTACACTGCGCATGGCCCGACACGCACTTGGCAAATTGTTGTTTAATGTACTCGTATGTTCACCGATAATTCGAAGATGCCTGTCGACTTTGGGAAATTCTTTTTTAGTTTGAAAGGGTATACTTTTTAGATGTTTTTTTTTATAAATTTGGTGTGTGGTTTGGAGAAGTCAGTTATTAGTTTTGAAAAATTATTGATGTAGATTTTGACGTTAGGTACATATTAAATTTATGGTACTCTAAAGTATAAGAAAATATCCATGAGAATTAAAATTAAAATATATCTTTATTATCATAGGATATTTATTATTAATATAGGACTTTGGCAATTTATTATAAAAAAGTAAGTATACATTCTTAAGAGTCCCCCGACCCTAGACCAAAATACAACTTTCCATACAAACGTAGTCTACGTTTTATTTCAAAACGACATGTCCGATTTGGGCAAAATTTTGTGATTTCAAAGATATTGCAATTATCTAGGTTTATAACTAGTTTCTGACAGTAAAAATATGAACTTGAAATACAATATAGTGTTTTATATCATTTTTGACCATTAGTATGGAAAACTTCTAAATCGTTATATTTTCTTTCCAGTTCATAATTTATTATAGGAAACCAGTTATAACCCAAAGATAATTGCAATTTCTTTACAATTACCAATATTTATCGGAATCTGACATGTGGTTTCAAAATTAAACGTAGACTACGTTTGTATGGAGAAGTCTAGGGTCGGGGGACTCTTAATAAACGTCTTACTAACTGTTTTGAGCCTATAAAACGGGGCAACTAAGTCATTCTTATTACGTAAGTTTCTATCAGTCAAATTGCTTATATTACTGTATGAGGAAATATTTTTCCTTACATACGAGTACATGATGTTTTCAAATATGAGCTGGAAGTAGAAGAAAAGAAAGCCGTATTTCCGGCAGAGTAGAATAGGACCACTCCAAGTCTTCCCGTGGATGTCGTAAAAGGCGACTTAAGAAATACGCTAAACAGAGCTTATAAACATCAATAAGACCTCTCCAACACGTCTAGCCAGCGTGGAGAGTGTAGGCCAAATCCTCTGGCTGCTCTAGCCAAGTATGGTTTTAGTAGTAAGTACATGGGTCTAGTAGAGAGGGTCGTGATTCTGCAGTTGAGACTAAAAAAACGACGGCGCGTAGCACGCTGTAACATAAACACACACGAACATTCGCGCAAGCGCCCTGCGCCGTCTTACGAATTTTCGATCAGGCCACGTGTCCTGACGCGAGTCTAACATTTTTTTCCCATTCCAAAAAAAGTGCACAACGCCGCTAAAGAAGTTTTCACTTCAAAAAACCTGATGATGATGAGAAGAAAAGCCGAAGAGTAATTTTAGTTGAAAATACTTACGGGACTTAACTTTAGGACGGTCAGATCGAGCAGCCCTTGTAAGTCACCGACTGTTTTATTGGGTTTCAGCAGAACTTTCGGTAAGTCATTAGCTAGCGAATCTTTATACAAGTCTTCGTAATTTCTGAAAAATAGAAAAGATTTTAAAAATTTTGTACTGTTTGAATAAAAAACACATTCTTTGAATAAAAACAACATTTCAAATATGTTGTGTGTATGTGGCCGCTTTAGGTCGGTCATTTTGGAAATTCTTGGGAGAGGCCTATGTCCAGCAGTGGACGTTATGCGGCTGTAATGATGATGATAATGTTGCCAACACTGAAGTCAGATTATTAAGGCATCTGATATAGCTAGTCGTCTGCCATACAATAATGAAAGCTAAGAGGAACAAAGATGCACGAGAAAATTTTATGCCACTTGTAGTCACCAATCCAAGTGCAGACCACACCTCTCGGGTTCGATTCCCGGTCAGGGCAAGTTGGAAAATGGCCTCTTTCAATTTTGTCCTGGGTCTTGGATGTTTATCTATATATGTATTTGTTATAAAAATATAGTATCGTTGAGTTAGTATCCCATAACACAAGTCTCGAACTTACTTTGGGGCTAGCTCAATCAGTGTAATTTGTCCCTATATATTTATTTACACCTGGGGTCAATTAAATTTCGAAAGCGCTTGTCATGGGCACTCCCGCCGGATAACCGAGCACCTTAATTTAAAATCAATCTAGACGATGAAAATTTAAAATTAATCTAGAAAATATATACTCACGGACGTACACAGCCACCAGTAGCCCAAAAGGTATAAGCGGGATAGTAGACAGCACCCAGCAGAACTAAATAATGCACATCAGCTTCAAGTACGTTGTATTGCTTCACAAGCCTAAAACAGTATAAAAAACAAACGATTTTGTAGCTCTAAGCTTCTTCATAGTATTTTTACTAAATTAATATCAGACCCATGGTATAATAAAACAAGGTATTCTCTTCCCGTGACAGCTGATGACGTAGGTGGAACTTGACTACGTCATCAGTTTGATGTGTTGCCACTGTGTGAAATTGAATTACCCGAACGTTATGCATTTTTGAACTTTATATACCAATTTCGAATTAATAATCCATTATATCAATTTATAAAATATTGAATTGATGAAATTCGCGAAATTCTAAATAGCGAAGTTACTTAATATTTTATATAATTGAACTAATGAAAAAGTCCTTAAATTTACTAAAAAGAACAATTAGTGGCAACACATCGTGACGTAGTCAAGTTCCATCTCGGGAAGAGAATATCTTGTTTTATTATACCATGATCAGACCAAGCTGACTTAGAAATAAATAATCGGCCAAGTGCGAGTTGGATTCGCGCACTAAGGGTTACGTACCAGTATCCATAAAAAATCGCGTTTGTTTTATATTTAACCCTAAAATATTTATTTTATTTTGTTTTTAAGTTTTTATTGTTATAGCGGCAACAGAAATACCTACATAATTTGTTAAAATCTCTTCAGTTCTTGAGATTCAGCCTGGTGACAGACAGACGGAGAGACAACGAAGTCTTAATAATGGGGTCCCGTTTTTATCCTTTGGGTACAGAATCATAAAAAAGAATCATCATCTGAGCGTATTTTCCCGGTTGCATCCTCAGCAGTAATGCTTCAGAGCCCGGGGTCCGATACCTAACCGAGGAGATTTGACGAAGTTACTGGTTTTTACTTAAGGACCCTTCAATAATTTCTATGGCGTTGGGTGTCTGTTACATTTGTAATTATATTATGTTTGGTAGAGCACATAATACAATGTTCTTTTTTATTAAGTACAAATATTTTAAGGGATAATTCAGTCCATCATTTTGAATAACTTTTCCCTATAAATGTATAAAGAAATATGAAAAAAAATAATCATTTTCATACAAATTGAAGTAGTCACGTGATATAATACTGTGGAAAATGAAAATTTTCTTCTTTCGATATACATTTATTAGGAAAACTTGTTCTAAATGATGGACTGAATCATCCCTTAAAATATTTGTTCTTAATAAAAAAGGACATTGTAAACTTACATTACATACAGAACAGAATCTCCTAAGGCTGTAAGAGCTTGCACGCGTCTCTACAAGGCGAGAACGGGGGAGAGGTGCGGGGACGGGAAAGGGGACGCATATTGCGCGGGACCTTAGGAGATTCTGGTCTGTATGTAATACTTATATTAATTCTGTGACTACAGTCTTTCAATAGGTTAGCACGCAATTAGTGATGTACAAGACTCGAGTCCTCCGAGTCCTCTTACGTAGGACTCGGAGTCGTTTACAGGGCTCGACTCAAATAACGGAAGGCTCGACGACTGCGAGCTTAAGTGAGACTCGGAGCATGAAATTAGAGCTCGACTCTCTTTCTGAACCCGAGCCATTTTCTGCGCTCGAGTTTTTTAACCGCCTGCAAAGAGGGAGGGTTATGTTTTTCGAGTCCATTTAAAAGCAATATTTTTAATTTAAAAAAGTGATCTGTCAATAAGCCTTAAAATATGATTGATTCCAATAGAATTTAAAAGAATGTTTGCGTGCACATAACTAAATATACATATAAATATAAATAACCATTGAATAACCAAAATTTTATTTGAAATCACGCCTCGAGTCTTGTAAGCTTTCAAGAACTGCTCGCGTTCATTTTAAGACTCGAGCTCTTTTAAAGGCTCGAGTCGTTGCTCAGAAAACTCGCGCTCGCCTCGGCTCGGAACTCCAAGCCTATTGAGCTCATAGTGCCCTGCAAAACCGACTCGAGTCTTCAAAATTAGAACTCAAGGACTCGAGTCTTGTACATCACTACACGAAATAGCCATAGACACAGAATAAGTACTAGTACTCACGTACAAAAATCTTACTCAGCAAAGGAATTTAAAGAAATATCTACTCAATTTCCTTAGCAATATGGTTTAATTTAACTCGCGCCAGAACTCAACACCTCTTCGTTTAGATACCTAGAAGTGCATTGCAAGCCAATTTCATTCTTATTGCTCTAGACATACGATTCACGTCACTAAACTTGCCACTTCGGAGTGGTAGCTGCGCGCATAGTAATAATGTAGAGGTATATTTTCGATGCCTAGACGGGGAGTGACACAGGCCTGCCATAGATAACTTACAGGACGTCTTTCAGAAGGCTCTGAGCAGCATTCACCAACTTTAGCTTCTGCGCGTAGCCTTTTGGTAGCTCTCGGAGATCTGCCGTTGACCCCAAGCATAACAACGAACACAGGGCTAGCACACGCAGCATCTTGCCAGTCTACAGCTGAAATGGAAAATAAAATTTAGGAAATAAAAAAAATGTATACACACTGAATTTTCTTTGGTTTTGGAAAAAATGTTGTCTAGTGAATAAATTCCTCTATCTATATACGTAATCTAAATTTCTATGTCATAAGAAGAAAAAGTTGCGTAAATGAATTTCGATCGAGATTCCGTAGTTACGCTGAATTTTCATTGGTTTTGGAAAAAAAATGTTGTCTAGTGAATAAATTCCTCTATCCATATACGTAATCCAAATTTATATATGTCATAAGAAGAAAAAGTTGCGTAAATGAATCTTGATCGAGATTACGTAGTTACACCGGCCAAAACAGCTGCGCGATGTCGATGACCTCCGGCCGTCCTGCCGGCGCGGCGGCGGCGCCTAGCGAAGGCTCTACTATTTGATCTCACAGAGTTTTAGTCAACAATTTTTGTCCCTGAATTTTTATTTTGACTAGCTAATCAGGTCTTATTAACGATGCCTAAGTGGCCTTCGGCTCAAAAAGCAATAAAAAATCACCGTGTATACTTACATATAAAATTTTCTTAAAAACTAAAATAAAGATAAAAATTCTACTCAATACAATACACTACACAATAAATTTACAAATAAAAAAGTCCCAGTAATTAATTGCGGTGTATGTGCCCAGAAGACTAGCTGCGTTGCTACGTTGTATGGCAATGCTTATTTTCTGACCTAGATATAGGCCAGCCTTCTGTTCACAGGAAACTTCAATAAGTTTTCTTGAGATATCACTGTATAATTTATGAGCTAATGGCCCCCACGGTACCAAAGTTTCAACCCCAAACGACTCAAATATGTAGTTATTCCCGATACCCTCATATTAGATATTTTTTTAGGTTTATATAATTTCAATTCTTCAAAAGATCGTTGGCGAAACACGAAATAAACTCCCGTCAGCTGTTCAAATATATAAGGTCTAACAAAATATACTGAAACTATTTTAAGGGTGAATTTAGTCCGTCATACTGAAGAATTTTCCCCAAGGAAAATTGTGTCGAAAAATAAAATAAAAAATTTGACTTTCCATACAAACTCGGGTCAGCTGATCGGCCAACTTATACGGGAGGCCAAAAATAACTTTTCATATTTCGATACGTGTCCCTTGGAAAAAGTTGTTCATATCATGGACTGAATCAACCCTTAAAATTGTTTTAGTATATTTTGTCAGAAAGTCTTTTTGCGTTTCGCTCATAATACATTTCAAAAGTATTCTACATTTAAATATATCTTTTAATCCGTGATCGTGGCTACGCTGCGCTATCATGAAGATATCTTTATATAGTAACATATTGGCTATCAGTCCTACATAAGCAAGGAAAAGACTTACCGAGCCGTTGCAGGAAGATGGAATGACCATAAACTTTCTACTATTTATACTATGGTTAATTAGCTAGGCCTATTGTTTCGCAGCTCGAATCCGAATCGAATGCTTTATTATTTAGTTAATCTTAATTTACCTACATATATTTTAACTAACTGTTGCCCTGGTTTTACGATTATATAATAAAGACTGATTTTAATTTTACTGACTGTTAACACCGCAGTAAAGCATTATACGCTACAGCTATGTAAGTATATAGATATCTTCCCAGTTGAATTAAGCAATTGAAATGAAGGTAAAGGGAAGTGATTTTGATAAAACTTGTAGGACCTAGACTAGACTAGTATATCCTGTTTATAAATGACTGTTTCATAATTCTGGAGAAAGAAACATAAAACTGTAAGAAAAAAATAGATAAAACCGAATTGGAATAACTGTTACTTTTTACATCTGTCAAAAATAATATTTTTTATTGCAAATTCTTACCGTTTACTTTAAAATGCTGATTGAGTTCTTAGACTAGAATACTATATTGTAAAGTACTATACAAATGCTACATGTTGCTACATATATGTGTTGAAGAGGTATTGCGAAGGTGCTAGGGAAGTGCGAGGTAGATACTACAGAGGCATTGCGGAGGTGCTACGGATTTACGTTGTAGATGCTACAACGTAACAGAAGCACTGCGGAGGTGCTACGGATTTACGTTGTAGATGCTACAGAAGCACTGCGGAGGTGCTACGGATTTACGTTGTAGATGCTACAGAAGCACTGCGGAGGTGCTAAGCATAAGTTGCGGTAGTGCAAGGTAGATGCTGTAGAGGTACGGCGGAGGTGCTACGCATGTGTTACAGAAGTTGTAGTTGTAATGCCCGATCAGACAAAAATCAGGAATGATTATAACATTAGCATAGCTGAATATCTACAAGTGTCCATCCTCTACTCCCAGCCTGTCTGTTTATGTTACCTTTGTACATTATCGTTATGATTATAGAGGGCTTGAATGAACTTAAGTGGCAGGTTACATTTTTACCAATGATGTAATATATAATACTTAAATGAAAAATACACCGGAGATGCTTCAATATCTTTAATCTAAATAACTAATACATTTAATTCTTTTTAAATATTTTTGACTTTAATTAATTAGTAATGTCAATAATGTATTTTGTCATTGTTTGATATCCAAATATCTTTAATATTTACCAAATCTATTGTAATTCAAGTATAAAGTTAAAATATTATTATTATTCGTCTAACGTTTTTAGGTAAAGATATAGATAAATATTTACTGCTATAACTTTGTTGCCATAGTGTAACAATAGATCTTTCTTTCTAGATCATTTACTTACAGAACATTCTATTGACTTGCCTAAGCTTCAGCTCGTAGCCATCTGGCAACTTGCGGACATCTTTTCCTGACCCCAAACATAACAAGGAAAACACGACTATTATACGCAGCATCTTGCTAGTCTATAGAAAAAATAAAAACTAAAAATTTGGAAATAATTCAAAAACAGATCTGTTGGCATCCTTGGGTAGGGTTCAAACAAACGAGAGCGGCGTGCTGTAGTTGGCAACCGTCACGCGACAGTTTGTGCGACAGGGAGAGCTCTGAGGTACCACCTCTTTTTCCTTTTCTTATTTACTGTAAGTGGAGATAGCATGAGATTCCACCTTTTTTTTAACTAGTAACTAGTTAATTTTTTTAGCCATGCCTTCTTTAAGTGCCACCTCATCCTTTTTCACTTGGCCTTCCTATCTTTTTGCACACAATAACTGCCATATTCTATTTGGTAGCGGTACAAACCATGCTTAAGCTTATTTGTCGCTGGTTAAGTCACAAAGATTTTATTGAATTTGCCATCAAATTATTCATAGTGAATGTAGCTGCTTAAAGCTAAAAAGCTGAATAATAGATATTGAGCTTGCTTGCTGAATATAAATATCCTATATTATTATGATACTTACCAAACAGTTGGAAGAAGATTGAATTAACATTAACTTTATGCTATTTTATACTACGATTAATAAGCTAAGCTTCTTATAACTGTTATAAGTGCTCAAGGCCGAACTTAATGCTAAAAATTTACCTAAACTAATTGTCATTAATTTGTATTTACAAGTAACCTGCCCTGGATTCTACACGCATAAAGGGCAATTTTTCCAATGTAGAACCAACTTCAAGATTCTGATTAAGTTCGTAGCACCTGCTACCAATTGCCAGGAACATGCTACAGAGGAACTGCAGAGGTGCTACGAAGTACGAAAAAGATGCTACAGAGGAAATGCGAAGGTGCTACGAAGAGCGAGTAAATTTAGTACCTCTGTAGCATTTAAAGCTACAGAAGAACTGCAGAGGTGCTGCAAAGTGCAGGTTAGATGCTACAGAGGCTACGGAGGTGCTACGAAGTGCAAGGCAGATGCTACAGGGGAACTGCGTAGGTGCTACAAAGTGCGAGATAGATGCTACAGAGGAAATGCGAAGGTGCTACGAAGAGCGAGTAAATTTAGTACCTCTGTAGCATTTAAAGCTACAGAAGAACTGCAGAGGTGCTGCAAAGTGCAGGTTAGATGCTACAGAGGCTACGGAGGTGCTACGAAGTGCAAGGCAGATGCTACAGGGGAACTGCGTAGGTGCTACAAAGTGCGAGATAGATGCTACAGAGGAAATGCGAAGGTGTTACGAAGAGCGAGTAAATTTAGTAATTCTGTACCATCTAAAGCTACAGAGGAACTGCGGAGGTGCTACAAAGTGCGGAGTAGATGCTAAAGAGGCTACGGAGGTGCTACAAAGTGCAAGATAGATGCTACAGAGGAATTGGGAGGTGCTGCGAAGTGCACGGTAGATGCTACAAAGGAACTGCCGAGGTGCTGCTACGAAGTGTAAGGTTAATGCTACGAACTTACAATGTTTAAAGTTTAATATCATGTTTAATGATATTTTTGTTTTTTTCACAATTGATATTTTCAATTGTGAAATTATTTCGAAAATGACATTGTTTTAACCTTATTTTGCCAACTATTGAGTATAATAAAGAAAAGGGTTATAATTTAAATACATAATGATAGTGCTTCAGTTTAATTACTATAAATCAGATCCATTAAGATTGCTTTGTCGTTCACTATGGGATTTAAAGGATATAAAAAGTATTTACAAATACGAAATAAATACTAATTTCTTCTACATTTATACATCGGTTTAACAAGTAATGACTGTTATTATCTATAAATAATATTATAACATAGAGAAATGTAAGATTTGACAGATGACGCAGTGTAGGATCATTTTTCATACCCTTGTTGCACTTACATATTACATTTTTAGTGCATGTTAAGAAAAAAATAGTCTCTGTTGTAGAAATTTTCAGAAAGTTCCAAGTTTTTACTAAAAAAGTTTTGTCGCATTCCTAATTTTTAACAGTGATTTCCATTTTTAGTAGCCAGCATTAAATTTTAGATCGGCCATAGTATGTCAAAGAGACAACATAATAATATAATAGTTTAATAATATTTTATTTCAATTATTAAAATTTCGGTTAACAATTGCTGGCATCCATTTTAAGCAAAGAATTCCTGTTTTAGGATATTTCGCTCTTCTCGACTCTATTTGAACACAGGCCGGTAAAAAAGACTATCATAACTACTAAGTCAACAAAGCAGCAAACCTTTACAAACTGTCAAACCCTACACAGAACAAGGCTCACTGTAGTTATTCGCAAGGTACAACGACGTCACTATCCGGCAGAACTTTTTGAAGCACTTTCACCAAACGATTCACCAAATCAACTCCATCACTCTTGTTGCCCAACAAATACGGTAACACATCTAGTGAGCCTGCAACTTCCTGCAATTGCTGGTCTCTGGATAGCAGTGAGTTCCCCACAGAAGCTACGTCGTTCAAAAGTAAGGCAGCGTTCAGAGCTTCAGGGTAATTCCCACTTTCAAGTAGTTTTTGTAGAAGTTTGTTACATTCGTAGTCGCTTTCTTCGCTGCACACGTCTTTAACGAGATTTGTAAGCTAAAACAAGTAATTTTTAATTAAAAATATGACAACGCCTAAATTTTTGCAAAAAGAATAGGATGTCACTCGGCATGATGTAAGAATTGGCTTGGAATCGGCATGAGGAAATAAAATAGTTTATTTACATGAACCTAATGCTGCTTGCATTAGGGATGTAAAAACCAACTGTTATTTGCATAGACCTCGAGTTTTCAGAAAAAAACTTACAATGTACTCTTCTCTTCGAGGGAATGAGCGAGATTTGAATCATGATAATAGGCGATGCGGTAGCAACCCATCACTATTTCGCTGCCTTTTTCCATCTTAATGCCCACCAGCTAAGCGTGGCTCTGTGTACCCCGTCAGCGATAAAGACGATAATGAGAACTTACCGGTGCTAATTTTTGGGTCGTTTTATCAACCACATACTGTAATTCCTCGACAATATCATTGGGATGCAGTAGAACTTTTGGCAAGTCATCAGCTAACGACTTTAAGTAAACTTCTTTAACAGCCCTGAAAAATATATTCAAGTTTATTTGCTAGGCAAATTAAAAAACCCCAAACTTTCAAGCGTTCATTACATCACCATAAACTTCCGCTGCACCGATTTCTATCACAAATAGAGAGCCATCTCGATCTAGTCGGCTTTCAAACAAAAAAAGACCGCATCAAAATCGGCTTATTCGTTTAGGCTACGATTCCACCATGAAGTTAAAGCTGACTTCATGGATGCCACAGATACACAGATACACAGACACGTCAAGGTTAGGTATAAGTCATTTATCACACTTCTTTTTTAGTTTTATGAAATATATTGTAGATTTTTATATAAAATCTTTAAATTATTTTTTATATCGACGCATTTCAGAAGGGATGGGCGAGCCTAGCACAGGAAAGAGATAAGTGGAAGATAATGGGAGAGACTCAACAATGGGACAAAACAGGTTAAAAAAATATATTTTTTGCTTTTATTACGACGAAAAATAATTATATATACACATTAAATTTTCTTAAAAACTAAAATAAAGATTATAAAACTACTCACTACAATACACTATAAACTAATATTTACAAATAAAAAAGGCCCGGTAATTGTTTACCCTGAAATGAAATCTTATTTATAACTTACCTACTTTGACCGAAATACAGAGACACATCAAACTAAAAAAAATCTCTTTTTCAGTTTTATTCAATATTTTGTAGATTTTTAAATGATATTTTACTAACTTACCTACTTTGACCGAGAAGTTTGGCGCATACCTACTCCACCAACAAGCTACTTAACTCTTAAATAAGAAGAAAAACTAAGTACTCTATCTTAAATGTATTTAGATGATACTTACGGAGGTACACATCCTGTCCAATACCTCACTTTATAAGCGGGATAGTAGACAGCAGTCAACATTACTAAGTAATGCAAGTCACTTTCCAACACATCATATTCTTTCTTAACCCTAAAAAAAAAAAAACAAATTTAAACATAATTTATGGAATCGTAAGATATTTTTGAAAAGGCCTTTTATGAGCTTCTATTATAAATTAAATGGTTATAAATCTACGTATCTCAGATAGTTATTATAAATAAATAATGTTAATTGATTACCTAATTGATTTAAATAAACTACAGATATTTTGGGAAAATATTGTGGTATTTTTTGTTTGTTTATCCTTCTTTTTTTTGATATTTTCCTAAAAGCATTAGAAAAATATCAGAAAAAAATAATGGAGGCTGTGGTGGCGAGCCAATAAATAACTTTAAGACAAAAGTGAAAAACAACTTTAAAAAAAACATCAAGATTTTCCGCTAATAGTCCAAGAGCCCACGCAGGCTAGACCTCCGTTATTTTATAAACGCTTATAGTATATATATATATATAGATAGTTTCTCTAATCTTATAATAATGTGTAAAAACAAATTACTTACAGACGGTTCTGAAGAAGGGCTTTAGCAGCATCTACCTGTTTGAGCTTCTGAGCGTAGCCGTCTGGCAATCTTCGGAGATTGTTTCCTGATGCCAAACACAACAAGGAACAGAGAGCTAAGAGTCGCAGCATCTTGCTAATCTACAGTAAAATCAAAAATATAATTATAAGCATTTAACGTCGACTCTAGCTTCCCAGAGGCTACCAAAATTTGGAGCTATTGGTGGAATAAACTATTACCAAAAATATAATTGTGATTCCCCGACGCCATCTTAGGTTGCAATATCATTTCCAAATGATAAAAACTATCCTATGTCCTTCCCTGAGTATCAAGCTATATCCATATTAAATTTCATCTAAATAGGTTCAGTGGTTGAAGCGTGAAGAGGTAACAAACAAACAAATATACAAACACACTTTATAGCATTTATAATATTAGTTAGTAAGAAAACGATATCGATATAATAAAACGACTTGACTGTTTTTAATTTACCGACACAGGTGAAGGGTATGCACCAACATTGCACAAACACAAATACCATCCTAAGCTGTTTAAATGCTATAATTTAAAGCTTATAACTGTCTCGTAACAAACAAAAGGGACCAACGGCTTTACATTTATCTTCCGAAACATGGAGGAAGCCTGTCGTCTATGATGACAATAGAAACGGTGGTTTAACGTCTTATAGAAGACCAAGGAGCTTAAGATTTTCAATACCAATCTAATGACGCTTGGGATTCTTCTAGCATAGGGAAGCGCTGATAAATGCCCCCAGTGTTTTGAGTAAGTTATTAAGATTGAAATCCTGAGCTATTTCCGTCAATTCATAAATTTTAAAGTCAAAAAACCTGACCAAACAATGGTACAAACTCGGTACTGGTAAAAACCTAATTTTATTAACAGGTAAGTAAATGGATGAAGAAAATTCAGACTTACTCGTACTTACCAAGCCGTTGTAGGAAGATGGAATGACTATAATTTTATTCTATTTATACAATGGTCAATTGGACAAGCTTACTGTTTCGTCACACATACTCGAGCCGAATCTAACGCTATGTTAACCTGAGTAAACCTGTAGTTTATAGTTAACCTACTTACATTTCATTCATATATTTTTAACTAGTTAATCACTTCGGGTTCATCGAATATTATAAAAGAAGATTTTTTAACCAGTGTATGTTTATACCAAGGTCCAGTATATGATGAAGTCAACGAGAAATGTCCATCTCTCGTGGTCTATTCGATTAGCGGAGTGTATATTTATATTCCAAGTCAATTTTTGTGTATATTTCTGAATAAGTAACTTTTTAGGGTTCCGTATAGCAACAAAACAACCAAACCCTTATAGAAGCACTCGTGCGTCTGTCTGTCTGTCAAAGCCAATTTGCTCCGAATTTGCTGGACCAAATTAGGTGAAACTTGGTAGAATTATGTCATCCTATGACTAAATAATATTTTTTTAAATGAGGGTGATTTTCGGGAGACCAATCAAAAAAATTTGCATACCTTACTTTGTCATTTATCAAGGCTCGTTATGAGGATCTCAAATATTTTTTGTTATTAATGCAAAATAAACAGATTGATATAATTTTAGTTTTATTCTTTTAATTTTATTTAAATTTTTAATTTTATTTATGGAAGAAGACAAATAAGTAGTGACTTCCCTGATCTCCGAAACTACAGTTACTAGTAGATTACAGAAAAACCTATAAGAGTTCTGTCAACTGTGTAGTTTTGGACGAGTACTCAGTACTAAATCCTTTAAAATAAAAACTTTACTTAGAGATCTCTTTAAAACATTAACTATATGCAACACATATACAAAAGGAAAAAAAATATTCAATTTTGAAATACTAATGTTCTTGCAAGTAGTTTGTCCATAAATTGCCAGTTACTTTAGATATGTATTTTCATGAATAAATAACTAGGCAAGTATATAATTTTAACTTCACGCCAAAATTCCAATAAAATTATAATTTTTCACGCCATTGAGTTCAGTATAAATAGGGTGAACAAGTCTATGTTCTGTACATTCCGCCAAGTAAGTATAGATTTGTTAAATATATTTATATTTTCGTATTTGTAGCATTAGTTCGAGTTTTATTTGTGAAATATAATAGTGTTAAACTTTGATATTATTTAAAACAACTTACATAAAAACTAATTTACATACTAGCAAGAGCAGCTTAAGGCACCCATTGCTAGGTGGTCAGACGGCCTAAGCAAGGTTGCTGGAAAAAGCTGGATGCAGGCCGCTTCCGATCTAGCATAACCGGTCGTTTTGAAAATTTTTGAAGTTTTAAAGAGGCCTATGTCCAGCAGTGGACTTCCTGCGGCTGGTGATGTTGATGATGATAGTTAAAGAGCAAATTGGGTCTACGATTTAAACTTATAGGATTATAGCGAAGAAAAATACAGAGGCATAAAAAAAAGTCAAAGCCAAGCGGTAGCATTTTACATTCACAATGTAAGCGGAAAAAGACACTTCCAGTGGAATACGGAAAATAGATACGTATCTCAAGTTTGCTTGTGTGTAAATTGCTGAAACTATTACTTATCACATTTTTGAAGCTGCCTAAAGGCATCTGTTCTAGCGTAGTGTATCCTAAGTGGTATTAAAAAAGCCACAAGAAAAAAAAATTTTTGCAAAATTTTTTAGCTGTATGGGTCTTACGAGCTTACTAAAAAGAAGTGCTAGTCTCGAAAAGTTGATTGGCATAATCGTCACCATGCTAGTTTATCACCTAGAGGTTCCGGGTTCGATCCCCGGGAAAGTTCAAAAATGGTCTTTGTCTTGGGTCTTGGATTAAGCATATGTGTATTTGTTATAAAATATAGTATCGTTGAGTTAGTATCCTATAACACAAGTCTCGAACTTACTTTGGGACTAGCTCAATCTGTGTGATTTGTCCCTATTCGTGTATATTTCATACTTAATCCTCATCATCATCATCATCAGGTCTTTCTGTCTCCACTGCAGGAGCACGACCCTCTCTGTACTACGAGAGCCATACTTGGCCAGAGCAGCCAGAGGAATTGGCCTACACTCTCCTCGGTGGCCAGCCGTGTTGGAGAGTTGTTTAGCTTGATCCCTATATTTGTCCCTATAAATGTATATATCACTAATACCATTGAAATTTACCCCATGGCACAGGTATGGCACTTCATAGAAACAGAGCAGCATATATACCTAGTACAACGAACAAATCAAACAAAACGAAACAATCCGTCCGTGCACACGTTAAATGTGTGAGTTAAACAACCAGGGTCGCTAGCACAGAATTTGTCGCTTTGCTTACCTGTTTTCATCACTCGGAAATCTATAAAATTTTCGTTATTTATTGTTTTCCGTGGATAAACAATGATAATGTGCGCAGTTTCTCACCATTATAGTTCAATAATTCTAAGTGACTCACGTAATGTCAACGTGCGACTACCAATAACCCTGTTTTACTGGCGCTTACACCTCACAATAACGGGAGAAGGGTTGCGGGGACGCCAGATTGCGGGGGACGGTGCGAGTTTCCGTTCTGTATGTAATACTATTATTAATTCTGTGCCCATGGTACTACTGCAATCGATAAAGTCACACTACCATTCCATCTCTCCTCCATTAAGTATAATTTTCTTTTTCCATTTTCAGTTAGCAGTCGGACAAGATGTTGCGTGTAACATTGAGTGTCGCCTTTTTGGCCGTTGCAATTGCGGACGAGTTGCGCAATGTGGTGCCCGAATTACGGTACAAGGAGGCCCTAGGAACCGTCAAAGAGGCACACAGGACAGTCAAGGCACAGCTGTAAGTACTTTTAGGGCCTCCACTAAGTTTAGGCGGGCGCACGCGGCGGATTCGGTCTGTCTCTGTCACAAACGCTACGTGCGAAAGAGATAGCAGAATCCGTCGCGGGTCACCTGTCTCTGTCGCACGTAGCGTTTGTGACAGAGACAGACCGAACACGCCGCGTGCGCCCGCCTAACTTAGCTGAGGCACTTTACTAGCTTATAAGTTAACTAGCCGCAGCCCGCGACTTCGTGACTGTGACTTTGACGACCTCCGTGGCGTAATGGTCACGCTAGTCCGCCAATTCGGACATTCTGGGTTCAATCCCCAGCCAGGGCAAGTTGGAAAATGGCCTTTTTCAAATAGTCCTGGGTTTTGGGTGTTTATTTATATATGTATTCATTATAAAATATAGGATCGTTGAGTTATTATCCCATAGTACAAGTTTAAACTTACTTTAGGACTAGCTCGATCAGAGTGATTTGTCCCTATATATTTATATGTACTTTATTAATCGTTCGCGGGACTTTATGACTTCAGAAAATGCTCATCATTTTTGCTGAGGCATCGTTTTTATATTTCTTATAGTTTAGCTGGACCATTATGGTAACTAGGAACTTGCTTTCACATGAAAAAAACCCATCGAAATCGATCCTTCCGTTCGAGCGGTACGATGGCACATACAGACACACAGATAGAAAGACAGACAACGTTAAACTTGTACCACCCCTCTTTTTTGTCGGGGGTTTTAAAAATAGCGATTTTCAAATTATTAACGGGGAGATGCCGCCACCCTCTTGGGCACCATAACCTGCAAGCGCAGAGATGGTCCATTTATTATGTTTTTTAATTATATTTTTAACTATTTGCGTTTAGTTTAGTTGTAATTTTATAAATATTTAGTTTTGTTAAAGTATACTATATAGCTTTGCCCGTGGGCTTCGCTCCCAGTGAGAATTTCGGGATAAAAACTATCCTATGTCCTTCCCTGGTTATCAAACTATATCCACATTAAATTTCATCTAACAAACAAATATACAAATACACGTTCGCATTTATAATATTAGTAGGACTAGCAGTACCCGCGGGCTTCGCTCGCCGTGAGAATTTCGGGATAAAGAGTACCCTATATCCTTCCCCGAGTCTCAAACTATATCCAATACCAATTTATATCCAAATCGGTTCAGTAGTTTAAGCGTGAAGAGGTAACAAACAAATTACAAACTCACTTTCGCATTTATAATATTAGTAGGATATGATAGTAGGATAGGATATATATTAGTAAGGATTTGTTAATGTATTACTCATAAGATTAGTTAAATGTTTATGTGCAAAAGTTCATTATTAACAATGATTTCAGATTGTCCTACAAACCACCAGTGGACAACCCTCTCCTCCACTACCTTTTGGTGCTAGGTCAGGTTGATGAAACAGCCGAGCTACTGCTCACAGGACCGCCATTCCTGTAAGTTATCATCATCATCAGGTCTTTGTCTCCACTGCAGGAGCACGACCCTCTCTGTACTACCAGACCCATACTTGGCCAGAGCAGCTAGAGGACTTACACTCCACGCTGGCCGAACTACTGCTCAAGTGCTCACAGGACGTGCTCCTGCAGTAGAGAGAGCTCCTCTCTGTACTACCAGAGCCATACTTAGCTAAAGCAGCTAGAGGACTTACACTTTTCCAAATTGTCCTGAATCTTGGATGTTTATCTATGTGTATTTATAAAATATAGTATCGTTAAGTTAGTATCCCAAAACACAAGCCTCAAACTTACTTTGGGGCTAGCTTAATCTGTGTGATTTGTCCCTCATCATCATCATCATTAGGTCTTTCTGTCTCCACTGCAGGAGCACGAACCTCTCTGTACTACCCGACCTATATTTGGCCAGGGCAGCTAGAGGACTTACACTCTCCACGCTAGACAGGCGGGTTGGAGGGGTCTCATTGATGTTTATAAGCTTTGTTTAGCTTGTGTTTCCTGGTGACCAGTAGAAAACTTAAATATTCTCTAAAACTATCGGTTGAAAGTCATCAGTCCCTTAATAATGTATCTAAATGGTGTAGGAAACCCGAATATCAAGGGCGCAGTTATCAAAGCTCGCACAGGGCGCACGAAAGGCTAAGGGTGCGCGCTCACGTCAGACATTTTGTAGGACCGAAAGTCGGGCCAATTTTTTTTGTATGAATTTCTGACCTACTTTTTGTAGGAACGTGTGCATTGCACTACTGAAAACAGTACGTCTATTTTCTCCTACAAAAAATCGGTCACCGATTATCGGATATCGGGTAGACTTATTCGGCATTGCATGGAGGTAATGTCACTATATGGAAAATACATGAAATTCACACTGAACTGAATTAGTTAGCTAGCTGCTATATGTTTAGTAGCCGAACACAACACCTGCCTACTAATACAGTCACTCACAGCTTTCCTATGTGTGACCAACCCATCGAGATACAGATTAACATCTAGTTCGAGGATATTTCTCTCATGGGACTGGCTTGTAAGTGCCCATGCCTACAATATGTAATTATGTTTTTAGACATACAAGTTACTACTTATGTTAGTGTTAGCGCATAAAGACTTACATACATACATACTATTACGTCTTTATCCCAAATGGGGCAGACAGAGCATTTTGGGTCTTGCGGCTCTATGCAGAGCCTAGGGCCGCAAGACTCAAAAGCCACTTTTAGCGTCAAGTTGGGCGAGAAGATGAAAAAGCAAAGCAAAAAAAGAAAAGCAATAAAGTGTCGGGTTGCTAGCCGCATCGCCTGTTAAAATGATTCGCATTTTTGCCCATTCCCTCGATCGGCTTTTACGATCTGCGCGGGAAGAGAAGCAGCTGGTACATTCTAAGTTTTTTCGTTTCTCCCAGACCAGCATGGGAGGCAAATAAAGACTTATTACTATTTATTATACTTTCCAGTCTGCCCAAGGAAGCGTACGTCAAGGTTGCCAATCTGCAGCTACCTAATGTCTACCTGGATCCAGTGCAGGCCAGTGTAAACCTCATGAACCACCTCGTGGAAGTTAAGGAAGCCCTGCAACCGGTAACATCTTTTAATTTCGGTCTATATTTAGCTTGTATTTCCTAACTCGCCTTCTACGACATTCACCGACTTGGAGTGGCCCTATTCTACTCTATACATCCATACAATCCACTTTTTTTTTCACCAGCTTGGTCTTTTTTGGCCTAGGCAAAGATAATATAATTACTAACGTAACAGATACCCAACGCCATAGAAACTATTGGCAAAACTATAGTTGCGGGGTAGACACAGAGATGGCAGCACACACGACTAGCAAAATAGAGACAAAGAAAGTGTTGAATATACTTTTAAAATATTGATTGCATTTCATGTAAGTCATATTTGAATAATCAGAGTATTATTTTATTTAATAGCTAGCCGTAGGAATTACGGGATAAAAATCCTAAGTTCCCACTAGTTCAGTCACTGTGTGTGTACTAGTTTTATAATAAAAATTAAACCACACGCAAAAGCTTGTATTATTTTCAATTGAACAAACGGGAAAAAAATCCACTAATTCAGTCAACTGAACTAGTTTTATAATAAAAAAAAATGAAACCACGCGCAAAAGCTTGATTATTTTCAATTGCACAAATGGGAAAATATTTCGCTAGTTCAGTCAACTGAAGTGGACGACTGGACTAGTGGGAACAAAGGATAAAAATCCTATGTCCTTCCTTGGGTATCAAACTATATCCGTATCAAATTTCATCTAAATAGGTTCAGTGGTTGAAGCGTGAAGTGGTAACAAACAAATATAAAAACTCACTTTCGCATCTATAATATTAGTAGGATATAGTATTAAAAGATTTTAATGATTTGATTATTACCTTATAGCGCCATCTGGTGATAAGGGAGAGAAATAATTATGATTACAAGACGATGGGCACGCATGACCTAGGTAACTTACTAATTGTACTTTTTATTTTAACAGTTGCTCGATCTGGTGAACAAGCTCTGCCAGGACGTTGACGACAACACATGTGACAAGTTGGTCCAACTAGAGGTCGACAGACAGGTGAATGCTGGACTAGGGTATGACGAGGCTAAAGCTGTCGCAACCCTGAAAGAGGGCTACGTCCTATCCAGCCACTACCTCGGACTTCATGAAAACCTGGTTCTGGCAGCTGAGAAATACTCCGGCTTAGGTTTCACTCTTAACAACGTTGACTTACTCACCAGTCTCTCTTCCCATCTGAAAGAAACTCTCAAAGAAGCCAGGCGGCCAGTGGTTCAGTCAAATGGACGCTAAGCCAAATATGGAATCTACCAGATTTTTACGGGATCAAAACTAAAACAACATAATTTAGGTTTTATAAAAGCTATTTGTAATTTCATCTAAGTTTTTGTAGTTTTAAGTAATGACTGTTATTAGACTATAAATAGTTTGCATTGATAAAGGATATATTATTGTAATAATAAATATGAGCATTAATATTACTTGTTTACTTTTTACCATTTCAATAGACATCGACATTTTCTTCTTCATCGAATTTTTTTATAGAAAATATATTTTTGATTAAAACTAACGTGAAATACAATCTTTATTATTTTTAGTAAACGGGCTACTCACGTATAAAGTCAGCTACTGCCGACATGTTTCACATGTTTCGACATGTCGGCAATAGCTGACTCTATACGTAACCCGTTTACTAAATATGATAATAAAAAATATACCTAAGTATAATGATAAATGTACCAATTTGCCGAGTATAGAAAGAATTTGCCAGAAAAAAATGCGACCATGGTTTGGAATAAGGACACAGGCTAGTTTTCAGGAAGAGTCGTTTCATGTAAGCAGTTTTAAATATGAAACCCCCACAAAGCTTTTTTACTTATGTAAAGGCAGGTTTGAACCCTAGATTTTCCCCCTCATTGCGCCTATGCTCAATTTAGGCATGCAATTTACCCTGCCTAACCTAACTAACTGTACCCGCTTAGTAACTACTGCAAGTGTAACAAGTAACTATATATTATTTTGTACGAAATCTAATGATTTATGATTTTTAAATTACGCTTTAAAAACTATTATTTTATATTTCAGAGATGGTATTATCCACTTTATGTTACGTACTTCCTCGAAGTTTAGGTAAATATGCACTAGAATATCCGATCTCTCATTATAAGAGACATGTCACTATCTCTTTCGTACGCGCGAGACCTAATAGCAGTGACGTCAAGAGCCCTGTACGTGCATCCTTTTTCTGTTAATTGACAGTTTCCCCTAATAAAAAAGTAATTGATTCAAATACTATGTTTAATGTAACTGTTTTAATTAGAAAATGCCATTACATAGTCTCGAAGGGTTCCGATGTACCTACGTGATAGTTAAAGTAATTATTTACAATGAAGGCAATAACTTACACGGCATGCTAACTTATAATTTGCACGAGCTGTCTGGCTTATTCGATAAAAATAGGACGCCATTGTCTATAGCATAAAAAAAAAAAACTAAAAACCGACTTCACCCCCAAACTACGCTATCGATTTTAATAAAATTTCTATGGGACCACCTGACAAGTATACCCTTTGAAACAAAAAAAGAATTTTGCATATCGGTTCAGGCGACTTGGAATTATCGATGAACAAACATAAAAAAAAGATCGCGGCGAATTGATAATGGAAAAATACACTGACATTAATTGTTTTTCCAAAACAACCTTCTTGCTTATTTTGTTTAGCTGGGCTTGAATTGTCCTTGACCCTTAGGCTCGGCGCAGATGGACCACCGACCACTTTGATACTAATTTAGTGGCCGCCACCACCGTCACCGTGTGCGGCAAGTCCATACAAAGTGTATGAAAACTACAAGAAAGTCGTCGGTGGCCGCGTTTTCTGGTGGCCCGTTTGCGTCGAACCTTAGTCAAATGAAAATCGGCGGACGAAGGAACTTGCTGACGACTCGGACACGATATTATTCGGACACACTGTCCGAGTTGACACTTTTTAATTTTCATATTTTTTCACCAATAAAGAAAAATTGTTTTGTACAGTCAGAAAAAAAATTCCGACGATACTTTAAAAGACAAAAGCTATTAAAAACAGTTTTTCACCTGATATTTTTTACCAAATTATATATATTATACCAAATATATGTTTTAAGTGATTTTAGTTTTTTTTTTCCACCATTCAAGTACATGTCCAAGTATGTCCACAAAATAATTTATTAAAGCCACTTAAAAATATTTTTTTTAATTCTCATTTCATTTAATTTTCACATACTTAAAACTTTTTCTATCTGACTGTATTAAATTTTATGGTGTCCGAATTGTCAGTGAAAAAATATTAAAATTAAAAAGTGTCAATTCGGACAGAGTGTCCGAATAATATCGTGTCCGAGTCGTCAGCAAGTCGACGAAGGCGCAGAATAAAGCTAGTATTGCGTAGATGCTTTTACACTAAATACTTCGTTACTACTAAGTACTTACTATTTTACTACCTCGTAAATTCTGGTTCAGCCTGTTGCTTCGATCTATGTTTGTGTGAGTGAAATGCCGTCGTTTATCTTAGGTACAGTTCATATTTTATTTTTGGAAAGTAGATATACTTATTTAGAAAAAAGTATAGATGTTTTAAAGTTAAGTTTACAATAAAGGTAAAGTTATTAATATAAATTTAGGAACAATAAAGATAAAATAAGTTTTATGAAAAATTACATTTTTTGTAAAAGCTTTGTTGTTAAAAGCGGAGTTGCGTCGTTTTATTACTGAGTTCCATCGACCACCTTCCGTCTCCCTGATCAGACCCTAGGCATCGCCTACCATAAAGTGCTCATCTCGCGAAGTAAGCATTTCTGAGTTTTCCATTTTCTTGCTACCCTACGAACGTGTTTCTACTTCGATAAGAATGAAAAGTCAAATGTGTTCTTTGAGGAAAGTTGTTCAGTATCATGGACTGGATGCACCCTTAAAATTGTTTTAGTGTATTTTCTTACATCTTATACATTAGAATTGAATATAATAGAATAGAATATGCTTTATTAGCAGAATATGTTCAGTTACAATAACAGAAGTCCAAACTTTACACAACAAAGGATAAATAAATCGACTCCCTGTTAGTTATAGTCAATTAATCACGCATATGTTCAAACAAAGGACTTGTCCCTTACTTTTGTTACCGCTATAGTCCTGTAGGTGTCGTAGGTGTCCCTAATTTACATGTTAAAACCGACCCATCACTCGTGCGACCGGATCCTACCATCAAAATGGCAGATAATTCTCCTGACCACGTGACAATAGTGGAAGAGACGAAGGGATAAACGACGACATGTAATATATCATTCTTAAATTTAGTAAACGGGTTACTCACGTATATAGTATCGAGTAGGTATCGAGTATCTCGCGACACACTCTCACCGAGAGTGTGTTGCGAGCCGGGGCCTCTCGTCACATTCGCCCTGATGAAGACCTCCGGATGAGGTCGAAACATGTCGGCAGTAGCTGACTCTATTCGTAAGTAACCCGTTTATTAAATTTAAGAATGATTGCATCTCACGTTAGTTTTAATCAAAAAATGTAATATATCGTTTTTGACTCTGGTTCAAAAACATCTATTTTTCCATCTCAAGTCCTTATTTGATGAACACCAACATGGGTTTTTACCTGGTCGATCGACAATTTCTAATCTGTTAGGGTACGCAGATGATATAATCACTGCAATTGAGGATGGTAACGAGGTCCACGCCGTATATACCGACTTTTCTAGAGCGTTCGATGTGGTTAGTCATGATATTCTTATACAGAGACTAGCTCATGCTGGTATATGCGGATCTTTGCTAAGGTGGTGTGAGTCATACTTAAGAAATCGTTCGCAACTGGTTATCGTTCGTGGCTTTAAGTCTCCGGCTACAGAGGTGCCGTCAGGCGTCCCTCAAGGTTCTCACCTTGGCCCTCTATTCTTCTTGTTATTTGTAAATGATCTGTGTTCTGACTTAGCCTCTGATCACAGAATGTTCGCTGACGATTTAAAGGTTTACCGAGTAATCAAATCGGACAATGATGTTGATACGCTACAAAACGATCTTGACAAAATCAGCTCATGGTGCCAAAGGAATGGCATGATCTTGAACCCCATGAAATGTTCCTTTGTAAAATTTTCCCATAAAATAGGAACATCTAAAACATATGCTAATACTTATAAAATCACTGGTACTCCGCTTCAAGAAACCGATAGCATCCGTGATCTGGGAGTTATAATGGATCAAAAACTAGACTTCAGAGAACACATTGAATGCATTGTAAAGAAAGCTTCAAAATTAGCCGGTTTTGTCATACGCCAAACAAAACTTTTCAAAGATCCTGAAATACCCATTATGCTCTTTAATTGTTACGTGCGAAGTTTGATTGAGTATTGCAGTCCCGTTTGGAATCCATCTTATGCTATCCACATCAAAAGGATTGAAAGCATACAAAAAAGATTTTTATACCATCTTACCTTTTCATTTAATAGCTGTCGTAACCTAACATCTTACGAATCTAGACTTAACCACTTCAAAATTGTCCCCCTGGAACGTAGACGACAGGCTGCTGATATAATATTTTTGCACAAAATTATTCAAGGCAAAATTGACAGCCCTGATTTGCTCCAAAGATTTACCTTATCTGTTCCAAGACCCAGCAGTCGCTTACATAACCGAGTAACTTTTAATTTGCCCATGTGTCGGACTAATTACCGTAAGCATTCTTCATTGAATCGTATGAGTACAAATTATAATAAAATTTGTACTGAAATTGACATTTTCAGCGCATCGGCCAATATGATCAAAACATTTTTCTTTACTAAGTAATATAAAATTATGTAATTTAATTGATAATGTATTAATTTCTTAATTTAATGTAATTTAATTCTCTATTTAAAATGATTGAGAGCATTTTATATAATATGCATGCTGTGTTCGCTCCAAGTAGGTTGGCAACTTGTATGCTCTTATTTGTATTTGTATAAGTTTGTGTGTTGTTCAGCCAGTTAGCGAACCAAATAAATAAAAAAAAAAAAAAAAAAAAAAAAGACTATAGGTGAGTTACCCGTTTACTGAATTTAAGAATGATTGCATCTCACGTGAGTTTTAATCACAAAATGTAATATATCGTTTTTGACTCTATAGGTGAGTAACCCGTTTACTGAATTTAAAAATGATTGCATCTCACGTTAGTTTTAATCAAAAAATGTAATATATCGTTTTTGACTCTATACGTGAGTAACCCGTTTACTGAATTTAAAAATGATTGCATCTCACGTTAGTTTTAATCAAAAAATGTAATATATCGTTTTTGACTCTATACGTGAGTAACCCGTTTACTGAATTTAAGAATGTTTGCATCTCACGTTAGTTTTAATCAAAAAATGTAATATATCGTTTTTGACTCTATACGTGAGTTACCCGTTTACTGAATTTAAGAATGTTTGCATCTCACGTTAGTTTTATTAAAAAAATGTAATATATCGTTTTTGACTCTATACGTGAGTAACCCGTTTACTGAATTTAAGAATGTTTGCATCTCACGTTAGTTTTAATCAAAAAATGTAATATATCGTTTTTGACTCTATACGTGAGTAACCCGTTTACTGAATTTAAAAATGATTGCATCTCACGTTAGTTTTAATCAAAAAATGTAATATATCGTTTTTGACTCTATACGTGAGTAACCCGTTTACTGAATTTAAGAATGTTTGCATCTCACGTTAGTTTTAATCAAAAAATGTAATATATCGTTTTTGACTCTATACGTGAGTTACCCGTTTACTGAATTTAAGAATGTTTGCATCTCACGTTAGTTTTATTAAAAAAATGTAATATATCGTTTTTGACTCTATACGTGAGTAACCCGTTTACTGAATTTAAGAATGATTGCATCTCACGTGAGTTTTAATCAAAAAATGTAATATATCGTTTTTGACTCTATACGTGAGTAACCCGTTTACTGAATTTAAGAATGATTGCATCTCACGTGAGTTTTAATCAAAAAATGTAATATATCGTTTTTGACTCTATACGTGAGTAACCCGTTTACTGAATTTAAAAATGATTGCATCTCACGTTAGTTTTAATCAAAAAATGTAATATATCGTTTTTGACTCTATACGTGAGTTACCAGTTTACTGAATTTAAGAATTATTGCATCTCACGTTAGTTTTAATCAAAAAATGTAATATGTCGTTTTTGACTCTATACGTGAGTTACCCGTTTACTGAATTTAAGAATGATTGCATCTCACGTGAGTTTTAATCAAAAAATGTAATATATCGTTTTTGACTCTATACGTGAGTAACCCGTTTACTGAATTTAAGAATGATTGCATCTCACGTGAGTTTTAATCAAAAAATGTAATATATCGTTTTTGACTCTATACGTGAGTAACCCGTTTACTGAATTTAAAAATGATTGCATCTCACGTTAGTTTTAATCAAAAAATGTAATATATCGTTTTTGACTCTATACGTGAGTAACCCGTTTACTGAATTTAAGAATGATTGTATCTCACTTTAGTTTTAATCAAAAAATGTAATATATCGTTTTAACCCCCGACAAAGAGGGTGTATAAGTTTGACGCTAATGTCTGTCGGTATGTCTATCTGTCTGTGGTATAGTAGCGTTCGAAAGGATGGACCGATTTCGATGCGGTTTATTTACGTGAAAGAATGTGCGGTGAAAAATACGATGGTTCTTAGGTAGCTATGTAATTATTAAAAAAATTGCTCCGTAATGCAACGTGGAAGGGATATACCTGTAACAAATTGAACCACAGGCTATGCTAGATCCCTATAGAATAATGGAATTAAATTAACGGTCAATAAACCAAAAAAATCGACATTTGAATACTAAAATTTGCATTTTGAAAGATGCTCACTTTTGTATGGATGTGCCGATTTTTTTTTGCTTTTGACCGATATTCTAATTTCATTCTACTATAGTGATCTAGTATAGCCCGTGGTTTAATTAAATACAAAGGGCATATCCCTTCCACGTTGTGTAGGGATAAATACTTCATAGTGTATTAGTACAGTATTATTTAGGTACGCCTTTATTATTCCTAAAGAAATATACAAAAAAAAGCTTCAAGTAAGCTCTTTGGATAATGAAATAACCATCAGTGAATCTAAACTATTTCTGATGGGCTGTCGGGTCCCCAAAAAAGAATGTACGAAGTTAAACTTTATCTCATCGTAATAAGGTACAACTTGGCAAGCGATACGTTGGTCGTCCGAGAGCACGATGAGTCGATGATATAAAAAAATCGCGGCTGAAGGAAGGTACAAGAAGAAGGTATAGAAGGTCTAAAATGTAGGAAACTGAATTAACTTACATAGACTAGTAGTTCGCCACGAACTTAGACCTCGCGATTATTATTCGAAAGGGAGTGTCTCCGCTGCCGGCGCTGGTATAACACGATCTGTGTCTGTGTTACTTTCGCCCTTAGCTTGAGTCGCTCGCTCGCTCGTGTTTTGGTCACAGGAAACCTAACGAACCTAACCTATACTTCACGACAAATTTTGAGTGCTGACGACGGCAGCCAGTGTTTTGAATCTCCCAATAGTGATATTTTAGAGGTCGGCGCAGCGGAGGCACTCTTTAATTCAAAATATAATTGTTAATTTATTAAAAAGATTGTGAGTTTTACACATATAACGTGGAAGGGACATACCCGTAATAAATCGAATCACGTTCTGAAGTTATTATGCTATAGTGATCTAGTATAGCCCGTGGTTTGATTTATTAAGGATATGTCCCTTCTACCTTGTATACATATGTATATCCAACAAGCAAATCTAATACTATAGAAGAGTAACATACAACATCATCGCGCGGCGCACAAAATTTATTTCACTTAATTTTATACATTGAAAGTCAGTTTGAAAGTTAGACGTCGTTACAGTTATAGTCGTAAGATTCGCTCAAAGCTATAACACAGAAGCTTTGGTCGGTATTGTAGGGATAATAATCGCTGATCTACGCGTTTAACCTCCATATATTGCTCTTATAAACTTGCTTTGTCACTATAAGCGTTATATTTTATTACTAACACTCTTTTGTCGTCGCTAACTATAATGGCAGCTATTAATCTACCTATGTGCAGCCATAATGTTTGTTGGGTAGCGATGAGTTAATGATGATGAGGTCATAACACTCATAAAAACCTTTATATATATATATATATAAATACATGAATTCTTAATTTGATTGTTCTTCCTACGCAATCGGCTATTGTATGTTGTCTGTCCTGAATAATTTAAACCACCGACTGTATGGAAATAGAACCGAGGTTGTGAAATCAATATCAAAGTGACTTGGCGACGTTTGAACGTGACTAATAAATGTTTATTTTCGAAAACGATTGCTTCTACGCTGCTTTAGAAACAAAGAGTAATAGAAAGTTTGTTCTAGTACACTTGAAAATAATGAAATCTCCGTATGTTGTATATCGACTGAGTTATACATACATACTATCACGTCTTTATCCCTAATGGGGCAGACAGAGCATTTTGGGTCTTGCGGTTCTATGCAGAGCCCAGGGCCGCAAGATCCAAAAACCACTTTTAGCGTCATGTTTGGCGAGAAGATGGTAAAGCAATCAATGCAGTGATGGGTTGCTAGCTGCATCGCATGTTAACATGATTTGCAATTTTGCCCATTTCCTCGATCGGCTTTTACGATCTGCGCGGGAAGAGAAGCAGCTAGTAAATTCCAGCTGGTACATTCTAAGTTTTTTCATTTCTCCCAGACCAGCATGGGAGTAAAGACTGAGTTATAGACCAATGAAAATGAGGCAGAGAGGTTACTCCAAAAGCTATACGCAAGGCGGACGTCACACGACGACGCGTATTCGCGTTTAAGTGTCAAGTACATTGAGCACTAACGTATGACATCAGAATACATCGACATAGAAATATGACGTCACTATCAGAAAACTAACGTATTACTCAAGGGATTAAACCCCCAGTATCTCTCTGTCTCTCTAATCTTAGCGCGATTCTGGTTTTATCCTCAGCTGTTTGGTTCCCAATTGCTTTACAGCCTGTCTGCTAAAAAAAAAGAAGAAAGATTAAACTTAGTTTAACCATTAATATCTTTGATCCCATCAAAAACAATACTTGTCAAAAAAACCAAGTCTCGCAACTCAGTTGTTCTGCGGTAAAAAGTTGTGAGATCCATGTAATACCAAGTCGGTTATTAATTTATTCAGTCTCTACTTAAGCGACTTTCTGTCTTAATACGTCTAGTCTCTAAGACCACGATCGTGGTCCATAACAATTGAAAATCAATTGTGTCTGGAATCTCCGTACTCGAAGCATTAAGTTGTTACGTAATAATTAACAGCATCTTATAGTGACGCATATCAATATTAAAATTCTTTAATGTTTTATATAAATATATCGAGACTTGGCCATCGCCTGAAAACACGTGTAAATTCAATCGCCTGAAAACACATGTAAATTCAATTATTTAGTGCGATGGCCAAGTCTCGATATATTTATATAAAACATTAAAGAATTTTAATATTGATATGCGTCACTATAAGATGCTGTTAATTATTACGTAACAACTTAATGCTTCGAGTACGGAGATTCCAGACACAATTAATTTTCAATTGTTATGGACCACGATCGTGGTCTTAGAGACTGGACGTATTAAGACAGAAAGTCGCTTAAGTAGAGACTGAATAAATTAATAACCGACTTGGTATTACATGGATCTCACAACTTTTTACCGCAGAACAACTGAGTTGCGAGACTTGGTTTTTTTGACAAGTATTGTTTTTGATGGGATCTCATTTCTTTTTGTATTTTGTAGACAGTTCTACTTTTTTCCTTTTCGGTACCTTCTACTTATTGTATATATGTATATCTACCAGCAACGAATTTTCTTAAAGCCCTCTCTCTGACTTATGAACTTTTCTTATTTTTGTAGGTAGCCTTTCGTTTTCTCTTTTCCGGTACTACTTCTTGAGCTTTAGCTACAGTTTTTCTAAGAGCCCACTCCCTGTCTCTATGCGTTTTTCTGGGAGGCTTTGATGTTACAATTTTTGACAAATCTGGACGGTAAATGCTTCTTAGTCTGTTGTATTCACAAATTGAGGATTCCTGCGATTTTTAATTTAAATTATTTATCCGAACAACGTCCAAATTGTAAGCAAATAATATCAGTAAACCAATGAGAGTAGCCTTTAGTCGTCAAACTAATATAGCAATCGAAATTATCAATGAAAATCGCAAACTTATAGGTAAGAATTCTGGGCACATCCGAACAGCATTGGGTCGCTCGCGCGTATGAGCGCGGCTGCTGCTCGCTCGGCGACATTCACCTTTCCGCGCGCCCCGCCACTGTCCCCGCCCCGCGCCCTCGCGCTAGCACCGCGCAGCGCGTAGTAACGGCCCGCGCTCACTCGCTAGCATCGCAACGCGTGGTATAATAATTAATTTACAACCTTACGCACTCGTAATAAGTACGAATACGCACGTAGGTACGTTTTTTGCATTAAATAATTTAATTTACACGTGTTTTCATGACGGGAATACCCATTTTTTGCTCGATTTGGCAGGGGCACTACCATGCGCCTATATTTATATGGGACTAGCTTAAACCCGCGGCTTCGCACACAATAATAATAACTGCCGTAAAACATCGTTACGAATAAAGCCAATATTGAAAAATTTAACTGAAGAATTGGCGGTCTTTTCTAGATTTTTTAGTTTTTCCTTGATTCATACACCAAACACTACTTATATTCCAAATTTGAAGCTTCTAGGTCTGCTAGAAGTGCCTTAGAATTTTGATGATCGGTGAGTCAGTGAGTGACAAAATTAAGAAATTTGACCCGTTATAATTCTTAAAATACTGGTTCATATTGAATGAAATTTGAAATATACCGTGTCTTTACAATGCCTGCATGGTTACTGAAAATTTCAGTCTTCTAGTTTTATCCACAACGAAGTTACAGGGGGTCGAAAATGGTCTGAATTGCTTCGAGAAAAGGATGGTACGGCCGTGACGCTTTTTTGCTCGACTTGGTGGGGGCACTGCCGTGCCCCCAGATCTGCGTGTTTCAAGTTTATTGAAGAAATTACATTTTTGTATAAATTACATTTTTGCTTTTATTGTGAGGACAAAGTACTTACTAGAAAAATGAGATAAGCCCAAACTCGATGGAGTTTCGTCGTTTTATTACTGAGTTCCATTGAACACCTTCCGTCTCCGTTACAGACCCTAGGCATCGTCTACCATAAAGTGTTCGTCGTGTTTGTTAACAAATCAAACGAGTCCTATTCCATAAGGTTATGTTGTTTTATAACTGACTTCCGTCGAATATCTCCCGGCTCCATCATCAGAACAGCTCATTGACTTCATAATATTGTATTGTTATCTGACTTTCAAGTAAATTTCAGCTAAGGTTGAAAATTGAGTTGCAAGATTTGACCTAAACAAACTCTCATACATACAAGATGCATTGCAAGTTAAATAAAAGCTTGTAAAAATAAAACAATGAAGATATCGGTATTATTATTATTGGATATTTAAAATGCATGATGCGGTACATCGAGGTACCATTACACGTCTTTATCTAAACATACATTTAGATAGTTTCTATAAGTTCCAATTTGGAAATACAATAAATTATAACAACATTACCCGCTTCTAAAACAAAACACGAATAATAATATAAGAATGCTCAACAATCAAAGATTTTGTTCATTTTCAGGTTCAAGTTATACCTATTCTAGTTATCGATAGAAAAATCTTCACTGGCATTTGCATTATTTTTTTCAAGAAGGAGATTAACCAATATTTTGTGACCATTTTAATGATAGTTTTTCCAAAATATTTCTAAAAATTCACTAAATCCTTTTGAAAATCTGCCGTTTAATATTAATTGTCAAATAACTATGCAATCCAACAATGTTATATGCACACCTAAAGATGTTTTGACGTTAAAATATTTAATTTTAATTAACGAATCGTGAAAACCTCTTCAGTCGTATCTCCATCTTGAAAAGACATTGCAAAGGCCACGTAAAGACATACCTCAGAGTTGATAAGTAATTCGATCTGTCAAACTTAAAAACTATGCACTTTATAATTTATGTCAGTCAAGTGCATAGATACTAAGTCTCTCTTATAAATAAACATGGCACACTGCAATTGGTGAAACCAAGGTGAAATAGTGATATCTATCAATTTCAGAGATTACAATAATGAGAACTACATTGAAAAGAGCGACTGTAACACCGATTTATAAAAAAATGTCCGAATAAAATCACAATTATACAAAGATAAGCACTTTGGAATCTAATTTCACTATACATAGTATCGTCGACTAGACGCTACGTACATTTAGAAAATCTACATAATTACAAACCTTACTAAGAATCTAAACTCTTTGAATTTTTTAAAGATCTTGTGTTGAAAGGGACAGTTTTACTCTTTTTGTTTTTATTATCTATAGCGTTATTAAAAGTATCAGTTCCGCTTGACGGTGTGCTGAAGCCAGAGTTCTTGGAGCTGGGCACGCTGTTGCCGGGCGAGACTCCGCTGTCGGTGCTGACCGAGGCTGGGCTGGGACTGTCGCTCGCGTTGTTGCACACCGTCAAGTCCTGCCCCGGTATCGACACGATCTGCCCGATCGGCTTCTGCCTGACTAGATTTATGCTTTGGCACAAATTATTCTTCCCTTCACCGTCACTTTCTTTCTTGTGATACCGCGTCAAAGTGCCAGCTGATCCTGCCGAATTCGCTCTGTACATTGGCATGAATTGAGACTGAGGATAATATTGCATCTCAGGCGGTACCTGCCCAGCGACCCATGGGCCCATTGTAGATACTACTGGTGTCATGTGGGGCCACATTGGCATCTGAACCATGTGCGATCCATCGGGCATATTGAAACCAGGAGCTACAGGCATCGGTCTCACTACTCCTACAGGAGTGGGAGCGCTATGAGGCCTCATTGCAGGATGAGCATATTGAGGAACAAACTCTTCTCCTTCGTACATTCTGTTTGGGTTTGGAGTTTGACTGAAGTCCACATTTGGAAAGACGGTATGTGGACCTCTTTGCATGAAGGTAAACATTTGTTGCTGAGCTTGTTTCATAGCTACGTACTGCTGCAAGTGAATTGCTGTCTGCTGTCTTTGCTGAGCCAAATCTTGGGAAGTGACGCTCGAAGTTGCATTTCCATGAATATAATAAATATGAGATTGTGGATTGGCTTGCGTCACAGGCCTTTGAGTATTATTAAATTTGTTATCTACTACATTATTCTGCGGGTCCTGGTATTCTTCTGGAGGAGCTATATACTTTGGAGGAGAAGGCGGAGTCACCTGCTGCGACATAGGATAACTAATAATTTGTGCTATATACGGCTGTTGCGACTTAGTTGAATGGGCAGGACTATGTGTTTGGAATGTTGGATTGAAAGTTATTTGAGACGACTCTGACTGATTAGAACCAGTATCGTCTTTTTGGTTAGCTCTTTGTTGCTCGTTGACTTCATTTTTCTTTGGTTTTTGGTTGTAAGGTGCCACTTTAGGATTGCTTTTCCAATTAGCACCGGCACTTTGAGGTCTTTTGACTGGTGATTTGGACGGATCCTGCCAGTTGTCACCGTTGATCTGCCGCGGGTCTGGGTGGTGCGACTGGGCGCTGTGGGATCTTCTTGGCGGAGGTGACATGCCGTCTGGAACGTGTTGCTGTCGGTAGCATCTTCTTGCAGTCCCGGGACTGCTTTGTCGTTCTGGGGGCTGAGGAATAGGCCTGGGGACGCGTCTCCGGGCTGGCGTTGGAGGACTTGGTTGCGACTGGAAAGACTGCGACGATTGTGACGCAGATCGCCATTGGTCTATTAGTATTCTTCTTCGTTCATGCTCTAATCGTTGCTCCGACTCACTTGATGAATCATAATCTTTACCCTGGACAACAAAAAACATTTATTTGAACACTTGCATTCAATTTAAATATATAAAAAGGTTAATTTTCTGTTTTGTTAACAAACCTTTTCGATCTTTTCGTCGAGCATTTTAAAGAAGTCCTGCTGGCTGGCTGACACCTCACTGTAAACAACAAAATACCAAAATAAACTTGGGCAGTGTGTTTGATCACTTTAATATGCATGGAAGACTAACATTTGCAATGTAAACAAAGTATGTGATTTCAAGTTTATACTGAGCACATGACATATGCTTGTTTTGATTGTTTTAGAAAATACTAAAGGGACTTATATCAGTTCTGTATTCGAACTGGTTGTTTATTGTTAGGTTGAAAAAAGAAAATGATTCCTCCTTTCCTTGAATTTCGATAGAAATAGGAATTTATTTACTAAATGTAATTTTTTTCCAAAACCAATAAAAATTCAAAGTTTGAGAGTGAGGCCTAGAAAAGGACCACTCCATTTCTTTCTGAGGATTTCATAAGATTTCATTATCATCATCATAATCAGGTCTTTTTGTCTCCACTGCAGGAGCAAGACGCTCTGTGTACTACCAGAGCCATACTTAGCCAGAGCAGCCAGAGGACTTGGCCTACACTCTCCACGCCGACCGGACAGGTTGGAGAGGTCTTTATTAGCTTGTAATCCCTAAGTCGCCTTCTACGAAATCCACAGGAAGACTTGGAGTGGTCCTATTCTACTCTGCTGAATACCACACGGCAATCTGCCGGAATCAAAATTATTGCGTGCAACAATTGCATTCCCAAGAAAATTTAAGATCGGGCGGCGGCCACTTGTAAAATATGTAATACTAACATGGCGGGCGGGTGTGCAGCGAGCGGCAGGATATGCTTGCTCTGCTCCTCATCTTCGGTATCATCAGGGGGAGCCGCTCCCCCCGCTGTGCCCTCCTCCTCATCAGCTTCCTTATCCGCCGCGCCTGGTGAACAAACAAATAATAATATGTTTTAATTTTAATAGTTCCAACTTTAATTAAATAGTTCTAACTTTTTTTAGGTTATCAGTATCAGTCCTGTTAAGGCTTGTGTATAAAATCCTTTTCCTTACTTCCTTACTAATGTTATAAATGCGAAAGTGAGTTTGTATATTTCTTTGTTTGTTTCAACCACTGAACCTATTTAGATGACATTTGATATAAATATAGTTTGATAACCAGGAAAGGACAAAGGATAGTCTTTATCCCGAAGTGTTTAAGCCCACGGGCACAACTAGTCAGTTATATTATAAGTATACATAAATAAGGTTTGATCACCATGATACAGTGTTTAATATAAGAAGTATGATTTGGCATTACTTATTATTTTTTCAATCTTAATACTAAAAATCACAGATAAAAATCAAAATCTTTTTTTACCAAATATATGTTTTAAGTGATTTTAGTTTTTTTTTCCCCATACAAGTACATGTCCAAGTATGTCCACAAAACAATTTATTAAAGCCACTTTAAAATATTTTTTCATCTGGTTATGTACGCTTTTTTTTCACATAATTAAAACTTTTTCTATCTGGCTGTACTAAATTTGATGGTGTCCGAATTGTCAGTGAAAAAATATTAAAATCAAAAAGTGTCAATTCGGACAGAGTGTCCGAATAATATCGTGTCCGAGTCGTCAGCAAGTCCGGGTTTCGCTCCAGTGGCAATTTCGGGATAAAGAGTACCCTATGTCCGTCCCCGAGTCTCCCTTAATAATTAAAACATTAAAATCTTTTATTACAATTTATTTCAATGTGACTTTTATGAATTGCAATAAATATTTTTTAATTATATTCAACACATTTTTTGCCAGTCGTGTGTGCTGCCATCTCTGTGTGCCTACCCGCAACTCCAGTTTTGCCTACTTACCCCTCTAATAGTTTCTATGGTTTTGGGTATCTGTTACGTTAATATATCTATTATCTTTGCCATCATATTGAATTTCGAGGTTGCAAATGGTACCTTTTTTTTTTAAATAACCTGTACGGTCCCATTGCTGGGCAAAGGTCTCCCCCATCTCCTTCCAAATATCTCGATCGTGTGCCACTTCCCACCATTCCCTCTCAAACTGGCGCAAGTCGTCGCACCAACGCTGCCGGTGCCTACCTCTCTTCCTTCGACCATCTTCGGGAGTCCACTTTGTTACCAAAGTGGCCCATCTGTCCGGATGCATGCGGCAAACGTGCCCCGCCCAATCCCACTTTAGTATAGCGGTTTTATGACCGACATCAGCAATGCCGGTTTTTGAGCGAAGCGTTATGTTTGGCACCTCATCGAGCCTAGTAACAACCAAAACACTCCGCTCCATTGCTCTTTGGCAAATCTTGAGCTTGGACTTCTGATCCTCAGTCAATGACCAACTTTGAGCACCGTAAGTTAGGACGGGCAAGATACACATATCGATGAGTCTACGCTTTAGTGACAGCGAAAGGTTGCCCTTCATAAGCTCTTTCATAGACCAGTAGCTCCTCCAAGCATTGTCTATGCGTCGATTAATTTCTTTTTCTTGCCGATTGCTGAAGGAAACTACCTGGCCTAGGTATATATACTCATCGACGTAGTGAATTTCTTGCCCATAAATCTCGACCTTACGTTTCGTGCTGTTGGTCATGACTTGGGTCTTAGACTGGTTCATCGAAAGTCCAACCTCAAGACTTACCCCGCTCAGGTTTTCTAGCATTTCCTGTAATTCCTCAGAATTTGAAGCAAAAAGAACAATATCATCTGCAAACCGCAGATAGGTAAGTCGTTTTGTACCGATAATTATTCCTTTTGCCTCCCACAAAGCCGCGATGTTTCTAAAGATCTCCTCCAATGTACTTGTGAACACCCTGCTTCACGCCCTTCTCTATTTTAAATGAAGTTCCTGATGACTGAGTCTGGATATTTGCACTGTTGGTAATATATATATTTTCCAATGGTAAATGATAGTTTAATACTTTTAATTTTATAGAATTGCGTACTCAGATCAGAAAGAAATACTAAGAACGTACTTAGTCTGTAAACTAGAAAACACTGGTATCCAATCGCGCTTGTAGATTGAACTAACATCGAGTCCGCTCTGAAAGTTGATTGTTTCATTTCCCGAGGAAGATTTAGGAATGTTTTCAACTAACTGTAGCAACTGTTAAAGTTTGAATGGAATGAAGAAACAGATTTTTACAAAATAAACATAAGATATACATACATACACAAGAAAAATACAAATTTAATTTTTACCAAATAAAAAGACCTGATGATGATGATGATAAAACATGAGATATTCATACATACACAAGAAAAAAAAAACTTTTCAGGTGAACACTATAGTGTTAAGCTAAAAAAAATTTTTACTGAAATAAAGTAAAAGTAGTAAAAATCTTTTCAGCTTAACAAAATTAAAAAGTATTTTATTTTGCAAATTTATTTAATCTTTATTATTCAAAATCCACATTAAAAATTAAATTTCACTTAGGTAAATTCTTAGGTACTAAGATTCAAACGAATGGTCGTTGTACCTATCTACCTATTAGTAAATCTTTAAATGATTGCTTACACTGTCATATTCATAAAAGACTGCATTCCTTAAATCATTTTTAGACTTGTTTCGTAGAATAACGCTAATGATTTCAGGAGTATTGATTTTTTGTTAATCTCATTAAAAACTCCTTAATTTGGTATCTTTTACTCACTAAGCGAATATCTTTATAAAAATGGCAGCAGTATTTAATTCAAGGAATTTGTGAGTTAAATATTAAAATTACCCTTTATGTTCAAGTCAGTTATTAAGAAAACAAATTAGCTGTCATGTAGCGTTGTTTAACCGATGTTTGCTTTGATAAATGGTATAATCATCTTTTGTTTCGATGAAAGAATGTAAAGATTTTGTTTCGCAAAAAGTTTATTATGAATTTTTGTAATCACTTTATAAATTCATAACACTGTGCATGTAATAGGTATGACGAATGAAAAATATTTTAGGTCCATCGGTTAGATTATTAAAAAATATTGCACACGTATTTTTTCTTTTCTCTGAGAAACCAAAAATGACAAAGATACAGCGCATATAAATTTGGCGTGACGTCACACTTAAGCACGATTTTTACTTAAGTGTGACGTCGTAAGCCCCGACTCCGGAACTTTGACGCTCCGTATTTTCGTGAATTTTTAATTTTTTGGTAAACTGATAAATATGGGTCCATTATTTTTGGATAATCTAAAAGTCATACTACCTAATTACAATCATACTTTACAATATTATTATGCAACCGGCATATTGTTTTTGGTAAAAATATTGGTAAATAATTGGCCAAGTCCGTGTCGGGACACGCGCGGTGTAGGGATCCGTAGTTGCGAATGACAACTTTTAGTTCATACCACTAATAACATCAAAAGTTTTTTTTTCCAGATTTTATTTCACGACTTTTTCGCCATGATTCATATTGTACTATATCGTACTTATAGTATCTGAGTAGGACCGCGGACGGACAGACAGAAACGGCGAAACTATAAGGCTTGTTTACTACGGAACCCTAAAAAGTATGTTCCTAATAAGCTCACAAAAGCATTTAATTAAAAAAAATGCGCTACTCTGCAAACCTACCAGCAAATCATTCGTTATACGGTATAACGAATGTTCAAAATAGATTTCTAGATTACTTTGGACCCACGCTGACTGTTTCTAATTAAATTTCGCTGAAAAAAGGAGTAACATTTTATATTACGAAGGAAATAATAAACGAACTACTTTTTAAGCAATTTATTTCTCAGTATGACTACTTAAAAGCAAACATTTAGGGCTAAATTGGTTCAGCTGAGTTGCGTACTTAAATGAAAAATGTGAAAAAATACGTCGCACCTTCAAAGGGAAACATCGCGGGAAGCGAGCGTTTGAAATTAATGGTATTCCAGAAAGGAATTACTTTCAAAGTGAATAAAATCACTGGGAATTACGGGAATAAAATTAATTTCGCATTATTTTTAATCCCCGGCAAAAAAGGGGTGTTGTAATAGGCTATAGGTAAGTTTGACGCCGAGATGTATCGAATGAATGGACAAGTTTCCTTGCTCTGGTACTTAACTTAATAACTATGTTGTATGTTTTTTTTCTTCATTTTTTGTACGGAACCCTATAATTGGCCAGAACTAAACAAATAAAGAAACAAATAAAAGAATAGTAAGTCAAGTCATTTATTCGCATACATGTAAGCATAAAGTTAATAATATAATAGTAAAACAATTGATTTGTTCATATATGATACTGGGACAGGGAACCTGTTAAAAAAAACAACCCGTTCCAATTAAAATGTGGCACCTTTAAAGTTACAAGGAAAACATCAGGAAGCCAGCGCTTGATATTAATGGCGCTGCGAGAAGGGAATTAAAATGAGAATTTTACGTAAGCCTCGTGTTTTTGAAACGTGCAACATTGTTTACCTACACGTCCTCGAGGAATTGGCTTGTCAACTAAAGAATATGAAGTGTTACGTAGTAAAAAAATCTAGTTCTATGGTTGTAGACGTGAAGTTAGAGAGTACTTCCTAACTTCATTGTTGTAAATGCTTTTAATCGCAAATATAGACAATGTTAAGAAAGTACGTGTTATTAGGACTTTTTTTAATAACTAGCTAAGTGCGAGTCCGTCTCTCACTTTGCCGGTACATTTATTTAAAAAAACCAATAATAATTATAAAATACATTTTCTTATAAATATTTTTTTTTGTTACTTTAAACATTACACCGAAAGTGACGACAAGGAGCATATTTTATTTGCCAGCACAAAAAAAACATCTGTCAAATGTCAATGTCACTTGTTTAAATTACCGTCGTTGTTGTCAAGTTGTTGTGTTTGTAGATGACATGATGGTAGGTAATTGCCAACTTTACTCAAAGAATCTTCATTGTGACTTCACTTCCTCAAATAAGCTTGACCTTGCCTGAAATGAAAGTTATTGGGATTTTTGCAAATATCTAAATAAGTAAGACCTTATTCTAAAAGTTGATTAAAGAAACCTCCTAGAGGCTATTCCTCAAAACGATTTGCTAATTAGATTTTTTTTTATTACTTGACAAACCAATTAGGATTCAATTTGAATTAGAGTTTTTTTAATTACAACTTGTTTTGTTGGCTCAATTTGGAGAGAATCTTTAGCCCAGCAGTGGACCAATGTAGGTTGTAAAGGAGATACAAAAGCGGTAAACTCTGTCTGAAAACCAACTAAGCGCTACATAAAGCCCTATTGTACCTACCACCCACGTTCAACACAACACATGCCATCAATCGTAAGCGTTAAGTACACAAACACGGTTTATATCCTCGCTTCCGAAGTCGTTGAGTTTATTCGTTTTGGAGACGACAATGGCGAATTTAAAAAACCTGCGCAAAATGAGAAAAGGCTTGTTCTTTTATTGCACTCGCACACGACACATCACGCACGTACTACATATTTATTATACGCCGCAAATATAATGTAATGCCTCGATTCCATAACCTTGCAACCAAAAGAAAGCCACACTTGACAAGTGACAAGTGAGCGTGTGAACAGGTACTGACAAGTGGCAAGTCACTTGTCACTTGTTACTCGCATTTGTCACTTATCATGTGTAAATCAGGCTTTATATTAAGTAGCGTTTTCTCTCTTACATTACATGACATAACATGGTATTTGCTGCGTAAACCAGGCTTTAAGTCAAGTGCGAGCTTAAGACATGCTTAAAGGTTTTTTAAGAAGTTAGTAACGTTATTGGGAAAGGTGCACAAAGATATACATAAGTACCTAACTATATCCTCCTCATCTTTTCCATATCTGGGAAAAATAACAAGAAGAAATAGGCTAGCTCATATTTGATTGCATGTATGAATTTTATACCACCTTCGGTAGGATCAGATTGGGTGAGGCAAGCAAGAGACAGAAAAGAGTGAAAAATAAAAGGAGAGGCCGCAGAGGCAACTTCTAAAATACGAAAAATTAATAGAAAAATGTACATAGAAATGTAAATTGTAGTGTTTTTATTTTTTGGTAGAATAAAGGCTTTTTTATTTTTATTATATTTCGGTAGACAATTTGCAATAAAATATGCATTGTCTGTTTCCGCCATATAACTCGATGCGCCATTACCGCATCGTTTTGCAGTATGCAGTACTTTGTGTAACGCGCGAATTATTGCCTATGCGGCCCAATTTTACAATGCTTTGAAACGAGCTAAAACAAGCTAGGGCTGAATACCAAGAAGAGTGTTTGTGTATCGAAGTTAAGAAAAACAAACGCGTGATTTGGACGAAAGAAACATATAAGAAACAATATATATTTTATACTTAGGGTTTTTCAACACATTTGCTCGTATTATAGATACAAAGCGGCTCATAAAACACGCGTATGTTATAATCGCAAACAGTGAAGTTATATTTAATAACGTTCTATTTATATCCGTCAAATTGTTTTCTTTTTCCGGGAAAAGTAAGAAGAAGAAATGGACTAGCTCTCATTTTATTGCATGTATGAATTTAATACCACCTTTCAGTAGACAATTTGCAATAAAATATGCATTGTCTGTTTCCGCCATATAACTCCACGCGCCATTACCGCATCGTTTTGCAGCATGCAGTACTTCTTGTAACGCGTGAATTGTTGCCCACGCGGCTCAATTTTACAATGCTTCGAAACGAGCTAAAACGAGCTAGGGCTGAATACCGAGAAGAGTGTTTGTGTATCGAAGTTAAGAAAAACAAACGCGCGATTTGGACAAAAGAAAAATATAAGAAACAATATATATTTTATACTTAGGGTTTTTCAACACATTTGCTCGTATTATAGATACAAAGCAGCTCATAAAGCACGCGTGCGTTATAAACGCAAATAGTGAAGTTACATTCAATAACGTTCTATTTATATCCGACAAATTGTTTTTTTTTTCCGGGAAAAGTAACAAGAAGAAATGGACTAGCCCTCATTAAATTGCATGTATGAATTTAATACCACCTGTCGGTAGACAATTTGCGATAAAATACCTATGCATTGTCTGTTTCCGCCATATAACTCCACGCGCCATTACCGCATCGTTTTGCAGCATGCAGTACTTTGTGTAACGCGCGAATTATTGCCCATGCGGCTCAATTTTACAATGCTTCGAAACGAGCTAAAACGAACTACAGCTGAATACCGAGAAGAGTGTTTGTGTATCGAAGTTAAGAAAAACAAACGCGCGATTTGGTATAAAGGAACATAAGAAACAATATATTTTTATAGGTTTTTACAACACATTTGCTCGTAAAGTGGATCTAATTTCACCGGTTGTAGATATACAAAGCAGCTCATAAAACCCGCGTGTGGCGTAAACGCAAATAGTGACGTTATTTAATAACCGCTGTATTTGCTATTTATATCCGTCAAATTCCTTTTTTTTTTTTTCAAATTTCGAACTGAGCCGTGCGTGTCGCGGCGCCAATTAGAAGGCGTACTGATTTTAAAAAAGTGAAACGGCGGGAAATCAACAGTGTTCATCACAGGTTAAGGTTAAGTTTGTTTAAAATTCAGTAAGATATTAGTTATCCTTGCAAGTGTGTTAAAAAACGTTGTGCGATTTTTTTACGTGCGAATATATGTTATGCGTATATAGGTTAAACACACTCTGCTCTATACGCCTTTGGGTATGGCATACTAAAAGGGGTGCATTAATTTTAATCTTTAGTATATTTGACTATATTTTAAATTTCTGTTATATTTAAGTTATTCATAAAAATGTCCTATTTTTCGCGTAAGTTGTGCGTGCCTTGGCTTTAGCTAATTATTCCTTAGGAAAGCAATTATATTTAATATATAAAACGTTGAAGGGATATATCCGTAATTAATTGAATTACAGGTTATACTAGATTACTGTATTAAAATGATAATAAAATAACAGACAAAAATAAAAATAAATTTTTTTGGTATTTCCATACAAATTGCCCTTTGGCTGTACACATTTGTAGGGAAAAGTCGATTTTTTTAAAGTTGTTGACTGTATCTTAATTTCATTATACTATAGTGATCTAATATAGCCTGTGGTTCGATTTATTAAAGTAATGTCCCTTCCACGTTGTAGGTATAACTACTATTACTTAAAAAGAGAAATGGCTCTAACGATTTCGATAAAAGTCGGTATGTAAGGGGTTTTGGGGGTAAAATAATCGATCTAGCTAGTTTGATTTTTTTATAACCCTCTTTTTCGTCCGCATTTTTTATCAAGCTCGATTATCATACTTATTCTTATTGATACAAGATTTATACAATCAAAGTGACCTTACAAATAACTAATCAGTCCATTATTCGGGGGTAATACAGTATTTTAACATAATCCGAAACCGAAAACACAAAGGTTTTTTTAATCCGTCCAAAAAAGTAAGTTAAAAGCAAATGCATACAATTCCATGGTAAAAAGCCTTTAAAATCTGATGGAAGGGGAAACTGTCAGTAAAGTAACAGAAAAAGGATGCACGTACGTATCAGCACTCTTGACGTCACGCTACGAGGTCTCGCGCGTACGAAAGAGATAGTGAGATGTCCCCACCACGCTCCCACTCTTATATTTGAAATGCTTATCACTACTTGATTAATTAACCAATTTTCTTGCTGTTTTCAAAAAATATTTCTTTTCAGTGGCATTTTTTATTTCATATAAAATATTATGAGCCGTGTGGTTTCCGGCAGAGTAGAATAGGACCATTCCAAGTCTTACCGTGGATGTTGTAGAAGGCGACTAAGGAATACAAGCTAAACATCATGAGACCTCTCCAATTCGTCTGGCCAGCGTGGAGAGTGTAGGCCAAATCCTCTGGCTGCTCTGGCCAAGTATGGCTCTAGTAGTACAGAGTGTCGTGCTCCTGGAGTAGAGACTATAAAGACCTGATGATAAAGAAATGGAGTGCTTTCCATGTCTCTCTTCCTTCCGCTAAGTTCTTAACCTCTTTATATGTTTTCACGTTTAATTTTTCTTTTATTTGGTCTATAAATTTTCTTCTGGGTTTTTGTACTCCTCTCTTTCCTTCTATTTTTCCTTCCATTATTGTATTAAAGAACGCATCGTGGCGTAGTCGATGACCGAACATTTTCCCTCTTCTATTTTCTCTAATTTGTACTATTTGTCTTTTCTCTCTCACATCCTCTAGTACCTTCTCATTTGTAATTTTTTCTGTCCAACTTATTTTTTTCATTCTCCTCCAGCACCACATTTCAAATGCTTCTAATCTATCTCATCTTTTGGTCATCGTCCACGTTTCACCAACCAAATACATACACTTTAAAATAGCCTATTGACCATACTTGTTACTCCTGAACAACACGCCGTTGCTACGCCGAGGAAAATCAATGGAATTATTTGCTACAAAGGGAAATACGGAGTTGTTTTATAAAGTTCTGCCCTTCTTTGTACAATGGTTTCTTTTTAAATATTTGCTTTGCTTCAGCAAAATTATTTCGTAAGTCTCAACAAGGTCACTTTTCTCAATCTATTTTTGTGATATTTAGCGTCATTTTGGATAAACACAGAGTGGAAGGGACTCCGTAATAATGATTCACTTTTATGTTTTTTTAGGGTTATGTTCCTAAAGGGTAAAAAATCATCCTATTACTAAGACTGCGCTGTCCGTCCGTCTGTCAATAGGCTGTTTCTCACGAAGCGTGATAGCGAGAGGGTTTTTAAATGTCGAAGCCGCGGAGATACATACTCCCTAGGTCTACAGCTCACTACAATAGAATTTTATTTATATTTAAGACTATTGCCCGCCTGGTGACAGATAGACAGACGGACAGCGGAGGCTAATAGAGAAAATAGGGTCCCGTTTTAACCCTTTGGATACGGAACCCTAAGAAGTGTCGTTAATCGATCTAGGGAATAGGCGCAAAAAGCCATAAACAATGTACATGTCGTTTGGATTCCCGCCTACTCCCTAAATCGACTTCTATGTTCAGCATGGGAAGAGAAGCAACTAGAACGTTCCATTTATTATTCAATTGGTTCATGTACACTACAAAAATTTACAAATAAAACCTTATAAAAGAAAACATAGTACATAGGTGCTACTTATATCTAAAGAAATTTCTTCCAGTAGCCCCGCGAGAAATGGGAGGAAAGAGGTAATTAGCGTGTACAATACAAAAATAAATACCTATACAAAATACATCATCATAATCATCATCATCAGGTCTTTTTGTCTCTCCACTGCAGGAGCAAGACCCTCTCTGTACTACCAGAGCCATACTTGGCCAGAGCAGCACACACAATACATAAATAATGATAATTCTATGTTTATCTTTCCTCCAGCATGGAAAAAATAACAGTAAGTACTGCGTAAACCTAGGCGGGCCCCTGCGGCGTGTAATTATGAGTAAATATTGCCAGTCTCAGGTTACAGAAAGGTTTGTTTGGACAAGGGAAGGCTGTTGTCTGTTAGCGAAAAACTACTGAGATTGAAGAATATGGAAATGTATTTCTGTACAGTTTCATGAAAATAAAGTTTAAATAATTGGCCAAGTGCGTGTCGGGCCACGTACAGTGTAGGGTTCCGTAGTTGCGAACGCCGACTTCGAGTACTACGCGACTAATAACGCCTTAAAAACTAATTTTATATTGAATGACATGTATGAAATTTGCTTTTAATAGTACCTATATGTTATAAGTTGGTCGCTTATAACTTTTCAATTTCCAAACCCTGCTTAGCTCTGACAGTTTTCCTTTTTACTTCGTTTTACAACATATAGGGGACATACCCGTTATCTATTAAACCACAGGCTATTCTAGATCATTATAGCATAATGAAATTAAAATAAGTCACTAAACCAAAAAAAAAACACACTTTAGAATGAAAATAATTTTTTTTTGTTGTTTTTTCTGTTATTTTTATTCCATTATAGTGATTTAGTTAGCCTGTGGTTTGATTTATTACAGTTTAAGTCCTTAGTAGTTACAGATTAACCTTTTGACTGCCATGCATTCCAGACACAATAGTATAACAATCAAGGTATTTCAAAAATTATACACATCGCGCTGAACGTGCTAAGGCCCTCCACGGTGTATATTTTTAAATTTTAAAAACCACGAATCTCGTCGCGGGCAAAAGCTAGTAATAATTATGATTTTCAATTCTCTCGACAAGGTATGGTGGCGAAGTCGGCAATTCATTTCGGGTGTCAAGTTCCCCCTTAAAAAGTTAACGAGGGGGTTTGCTAAACGATCTGTCTTTTCGAATATTTCTTTGTGGAATGTTAATAGGGTTTGTTCCTGACTGGCTGTATCTTGAGCCATGTCTAAGTATAGACAGGTTTGCTAAAATTTTCCGAAGACCAATGCTGCTCCCATCTGAAATTAATTATTGGAAAGAAGTAGTAACTGTAGCTCTAGCCAAGTATGTCTCTGGTAGGGTTCACTATTTATATGCATAAAATTTTAAGCTATAATATCACATAGCATACTGGTTTAATGCACAATCGTTTTTAAGCATAATGTGCCTAAGCATAATCATTATTTAGCCCTAACATTTTAAAGCATAAAAGGATGTAAGTAGGATGTAAGTTGTTCTTGTGTATGTATTAGTTTCGCCCTTAGCTAGAGTCGCTCGCTCGCTTCGCTCGCTCGCTCGTGTTTTGGTCACAGAAAACAAACTAACCTAACCTATACTCTGTGGCAAAGATTTTTTTGTGTCTGTATTATTTTCGCCCTAAGCTTAAGTAGTTCGCTCCCGTTTTACTCATTTTATTCGTAGAAATACATTTCCTTATTATTAAACTTATAGTTACTATGCCTATGGAGATTATGCCAATTAACATTATGCCGTAACAAATTAGCCTAAAATATAATTATGCCCAACTACCAGTATGCCAAAAAACAACTTATGCCTAAAAACTATTAGGACAAAATATTTTATGCCAAAGCATATTAGGACAAAAAAAATATGCAAAAAATAAAAGGTACAGAGAGGGTCGTGCTCCGGTAGTGGAGACAAAAAGGCCTGATGATGATGATGATGATGATTGGAAACAAAACGGAGATATCATTTAAAGTGTTGATCTCGTTATACCCTAGATATCCCATTAACCTATTTTATGAACTACTTTTTACGTTTAAAATAAGATGTGAAGCTTTTCTTATCACATGTGCAAAAACCTGCCACTTTTAGCAAATTTGCTAAGTAAAGTTTTACGTTTTTACAATTTTATCAGAATCGGTTCTGTAATTTGGGGGTAAGGTCGGTTTTTAGTTTTGAAAATTATATTATTTTTTAATATTCTTATTGATTTTATTTTGATTGTGCCTAAAACAAGACCTATGAATCTACAAAATGTGAAAAATATATCGTCGTAGATTTGTATAAAGGAGGTTACGCAAACTCTTGACTTTCTATAGCCTAAATAGCTATTGTGTAGAAGGGAACCCCAAAAGATCATCGACCTCTTTGGATTCAGCTTCAAAAAAGAGGCACTTACGAACCCTCTTGCGATAAGGTTCTACCTAATACTCAACTTTGAGAGCAATTAGTCCTTTTTCTTCAAAATAAGTAATACCATTTTGCATTCTATTCACTGAATAAGGTGACTTAAAACTTTTTAAAGAACCATTTCATTACGCAATTGGGTAGATGCTGGGTGAAAAATAAATAGTTCGGTATAGTTCTTAAAGTCTCAAAATAGTACCGTTTTTCATTAATCATATCCATCTTCAAAATGGTTTTAGATTTATTCATGCAGAAAAGCATATTAGGAGTGCTTTTTGACTCGAAAAAAGCATGGCATGACTTTTATATTTCATACGAATCCCATTATAATATTAAGACAATAAAAGGGCACAATTATGTCGCTAGTCATGATCATATCCATTTTCGAAATGATTTTAAATTTATAATTGCAGAAAAACTGATATCAAGAGCTCTACATATTTGACTCCAAGAAACTATGACGTCATTAGCCTGTATTTCATACAAATCCCATTGAAAATGTTTGTTTTGACCTTTGACCAAAGGATTTCATTTGAGTTGTTGGAATGTAGCGAATCGTGTAAATAATAAATAAATAAATATATGGGACAAATCACAGATTCTGTAGATAGATATTCTAAGATTATTCCAGGGACGCAATATATCTTCAAATAGGCTTAATTAACTCGATTCTGAACTCAATCAATGTAATTAACTCAATTGACTACCTAGCTGCCTACCTATTCCTCACAGACATCAAGGACATAAAGGATCATTGACTATGAGCTTATAACTACAGTAACCAAAAATATATACACTAATATTTAAAGGGAGATGAAGAAATAATATGCCAGCGTGTTGTACCAAGACTTGTCACATTGTCACTTTCAATGCTATCTCTTTTGCTCTTGTGACAGTTATCGTACCTATTTATTAGTCGGACTCTGCTCTCTAGGATTTTGGATGTAACCGAAAACTCACTAGTAGAAAAGTAGAAATCTTCTATCACCCTGTCATGAAGTTCTAATTAAATATATCTTGAGTTATCGTCGACTATATGTATATGTATGTAAATACAATTTGTGAGGATTGCGCGCTCGGAAATCATCGCACGTTTCAATCTATACATATAATAAAACAGTAAAAAAAAATATCTCTACATAAAATATATTTCGAAAAAAGTTTGGGGCAATTAAGACGTGGTAATAGAGTTTATTAAGAATAAAAAAGTCTGTCTATTTGTATACGCTAATCTTCCGAAATATTGGATGGATTCGAATGAAACGGTTTTTGTTATATACGAGTAACTGTTAAACATGGGAAACATGAATTGTTTCACTTAAATCACCTATCGACATTGCCCAGGTGCTTTAACTCCACAAAATAGAGTACTTAAGTTACCTCAGGCCAGAAGATTTAAGTCGACGACAAAATATGCCAATTTAAAGCACTCCTAAAATACCCAAGTGATTTAAATCCACAAAATAGACAACTTATAGTTGATTTTGGGAAATGGAACACCTGATGCAGAACAATTATGGTCCAGCGAAACTATAAGAAATATAAAAATGACGCCTTAACAAAGTTTTTCAGCCTGATAAGCACATTTTTGTCCACGCGAATAAAGTCACAGGCCTCAGTCTTCAATAAATTCATCACTAAGTCAATTTAAAAGTTTCTGAAATATGTTACTAGAGTTCAGAAATAAGAGAATAAATAAACATTTTAGGCGTAAACAAGATAAACAAACTTGGTCACTCCAGCCAGCGGTCCAACCCTCTTACCTCTTACCCCAAGTTTGGAGATGGCTCTTCTGTATGCACCCTTGTAATGTTTATGTAAATTAGTTATATGTCTAAAGACATCGTGCCTTTATAATACCAACTTAGTTTAAATAATTGTTATATTATTTTTAATAGGTTTGCAAGGATCATAGTAAGTTGAAATCTATAGTCTCTGCCTACCCCCATGGGAAACAGGCGTAAAAATATGTATGTACCTACCTATGTATGTATATTATTTTTCTCATAGAGGAATCTAAAAACGATGTTTCTATTATTTCTTCTATATTTTTCTACTGTTCTGAAATGGACTGAAAACATAGAATGTGACAGTTGCTTCTTATCCAGTGCAGATTGATTTAGAGAAATTAGCTAAATATGACATGGGCTAGCATTAAGTATGAGTTAGTTTATTTATCTTTGAAAAATAATGTAATACAACATTCCTCAAACAGATACAGATACATTTTCACGTCTATATCCCTGACGGGGTAGACAGAGCCCAGGGCCGTTAGGCCCAAAGGCCACGCTTAGCGTGGTGGTGGGCGTTAAGCGTTAAGATGGAAAAGGAATCAAAATAGTGATGGGTTGCTAGCCGCATCGCCTATTACCATAATTCAAATCTCGCCCATTCCCTCGATCGGCTCTTACGATTTGCGCGGGAAGATAACTGTACCTAAATACAGGCTAATGGCGTCATAGTTTCTAAGAGTCAAATAGCGCTCTTAATATCAGTTTTCCTGCCATAATAAATCACGTTAAAAATTAATATGATCAATGAAAAGTGACATTATTTTGTTATGTTTAATTTTCTTAACAATAGATACTAAATAGTTTATTTTTGACCCAGAAAATACCCAATTGTTTCCCGATCACGGAATATAACCATTATCTCGAAAAATAAGAACAACTGCCGCAAGACGCGGCAACGTTTTCCGCTTTCCTTTAATTTCTGACAAACAAATTGTTTTCCCTTAATTAAATTGAGGCTAGACCTAAAAGAATCCCCTTACCCTAGACTTTTTCATACAAACGTAGTCTACGTTTTATTTAGAAACCACATGTCAAATTTCGGTAAAAAATTGTAATTTTAAAGAAATTGCAATTATCTAGGGTTTTTTTGTTTCCTACACTTAAATTATGAACTAGAAAGAAAATAAAAGGATGTAGAAGTTTCTCATACTGATGGTCAAAAATGATTTATAACACTATATTCTATTTCAAGTTCATATTTTGACTGTGAAAACCAGTTATGCAATATCTTTGAAATTACAAAATTTTGCCAAAAATGGGCATGACGTTTCGAAATAAAACGTAGACTACGTTTGTATGGAAAAGTGTAGTTTAGTCTAGGGTAAGAGGACTCTTAAATTGCTGGAGTAGGCATTAAGATAATGTACTATTAGGTAAGTAGGTACCATATTATGTGTATTTGGTAGGTTTGGAAATAGGTCGAAAATTGTTCCTAAAATAAGAATTTAGATACATAATTTACATCAGTACATAGTTAGATACATATATCTATCCATAACACTATGTCTCGTCTAGCAATTCCAGAGAATATATGTCGTTGTACCCTGCTTTGTTTTAGCTTTATTGTTGAGGAATGGTTCCTGTGAATGGAAACGTTCAATGATAAATGGAGAGTGGATGAATAGACTATCTGTTCCAATTTGACGGTCGAAGCCTCGATGGCTTAGAAGGTGGATTATGAAAAGTAATTCCTAGTTTTAACTTTATCCTTTTAATAGGGGTGACGACAGGGTTGTAATTAGTCCGTCTTTTAGATTATCCAAAAATAATGGACCCGTATTTTTCAGTTTACCAAAAAAGTAAAAATTCACAAAGATACGGAGCGTCAAAGTTCCGGAGTGGGGTCTTGCGAAGTCACAAGTAAAAATCGTGCTTAAGTGTGACGTCACGGGAAATTTTAATGCGCTGTATCTTTGTCATTTTTGGTTTCTCAGAGAAAAGACAAAATACGTGTACAATATTTTTTAATAATCTAACCGATTGACCAAAACTATTTTCCATTCTAGACCAATAAAAAAAGCTTTACCTGGACATAAATCATAAACTCGTTGTTTTTATTATTTAATCGGATATCAATATTGTGTATCAAATATTAATGAGATATATTAAGTAAAAAATCCGCGGTCGCAACCGTATTATATAAAAATCGTGAGATTTTGTACACTACTCAACTTTTCCCTAAAAGCATAATAGGTAACCAAAGACCTTGTTAGTTTAACTTTTAGGTGCATTCAAATGCGATCACTTAATAGCAAAATTAAACTGACCCCATTTTTGTTTATACATTTTTTTTCACAGTTTTCACCTGATCTCGATATCTAGTTAAGCCAAAATGATAACCATAATGTTTATATCTTTATAAGCTATATTGTGTCCTTTTAGACAGTAAAGACCAAAATTAAACATCATTTTTTAATGTTTTAAAATTAATGTTTTTCTCAGTAGCCAGAAATAGTAACTGTGTTATTTTTGTTTAATTATAGCTTTTTGTGTACTATAATCACATTTTCATCAAAATTAAACACATTAACGTCTTACTTAAAACAAAAAATATTTGATTGGAAATATGCGAGAACATGTCGTGAAGCGGGATGCTTGCGGTGATTGCGGTGCGGTGCGGGGAGAGAGAGCGAGGCACCAGCCGGGTGAGCGCGCGGCTGCGAACGAGTTTATACGTGTTTTCAATCGATCGCGCCGTGTGCTTACAAAACATATAACTCGTAAATATGGAATTTTGCTAATTGCAGGATTGTTTTGATTGTGCCTTGAACTTTAACCCATTCGCAACCGCCAATACCAGACACAATAGAAAGACGATGAACGTGGGCATTTTAATGCCGTCCGGGTCTTTACGGGTTAACGTGGTAACACAATGAACAATTTAAAACTCTAAAAACAATATAAGTCTTGTAACACTCTTGTTGTCACGGCAAACCCGTACAACATGACAGCCCCTGGACTAATACCGTTCCAAAAATGGGCCCCTGCTGAAATATTCCGTTTCCCATGACATTGCATATTAATGGGATGTAACATGAGAAAAATTAAATACATAAATATATAACGAAGTTTTTATGCTGTCGTACTAAAATGTAGTTGGGTATTTACAGAGTGCAAGTTGCGCCGTGCAACTAAAGTTTCATTATGTTATGCGCTTACATAGTGTCGCGAACGAGATAAATGTAGAATATTCACGAGCAAGAACTCTGCTGGCGAGAAAGACTCGGAATGTTCGCGAGCGGAATGGTATAAAAAAGACGTCAGGATAATGCAAGCGAAACTAAGCCTTATATTCTTATGGCATAAAGGCTAGAGTTCTTTGAATGGTCGTCGGCTTAGTCGCACTCACACACACATACCGGCGTCTCGATGTTTCCCGTCAATCAAAATACATTCGTCAAGATATGAGAATATTCGAGAACAATGTAGACCGCTGTATCGGCGCTTATAAAAAGGCGATCGAGTGCACGTCCCGCCAGTTCAGTATGAGCTACGAAAGCGATAACTTCGAAGCGAACCGAAGTGAAGGAAACCTCAGTACGACAAGTGGAAGTACCTGCGACTAATTTGGCGAGATACCTGGACCTCAGATGCTACGCGACTTGGACTTGGACATCAGGAAGACCATCTTCACGTGTCAACCTTTGGGTTCCGTAGTGAATAAAAACCCTCATACGAACTTTGGCGTTTTTCTCCAAATCTCGAACCCAGTTTCGTAACAATAGCATTTTACACAATTTCTACCCACCGTTCACACGATGCGACGCCCAAGTTACGTCTCAACGCAATTCGCACTGCACACGCGCTCGCAAGTGCCCGCACAGAGGCCATGTAGAGTTAGAGAGCAGGACTAAAATGTTTGACATAGATAGACTTATTTTTAACATAGACCTTGTCTATCAGACTTCTATGGGAAATGGCAGCATTTCACTTCTCTACATCAGCTGTCTGAAAGAAATTATCGCTATTAGCTATAAGACCACCCACGCCCATTGGACATTTTAATGTCTTTTTCTGTGTGCTATGTACATTTTAAATATTTTTTTTTTTGTATTCAATAAAGTATTATTACTATTTATTATGTCGTATTATAATAAGCGCTATGGAAGTTAAACTCAGTTGTTGCTTTTTAATGCATAAATATAATCAGTAAAAACCAAAACGAAAACCACACTTTAATTTTTATGTGTATAAAATACTATTTTCAAACCACTACACGACACTAGTCACTAAGTATCGACTGGCCAGCTTGTTCAGTATGACTTCATCACATGGCCAATTAATTCCTAGCGTGGTTCATCTAGGTATCATGTAATGAGGTTCAATGAGTTTTTTTAGTTAAAAAAAGTACAATTACAGTCACATAAAAATTAATTATTTCAGTAAAATAATTATTGGGTTTGGACCAAAAATGACGAGAGCGATGGACACATTTAAGGCTAGGTATTCCCGCAGAGGCCGTGCTTTAGAGTTTTTGAAAACCTTTTGAGGCATAGACAAAAGTGTTTTTTTCATCCCATCTGCTCAAAAAACGATGGTTTCATCCCAAAACATTTGGAGCTAAAGTTACTGCTAGTTCTCTCGGGATCAAAAAGTGAAAAAGTAAATCTTAACGGATTAAAACACAATTTGAAAATTGAACACGATGTTATGCTATGTAAAATCAGCTAAAAACAAAAGAATTAAGTTTTAATACAATAAATAAATGGAACAGACTTCGTATTTTTTTAAATTTGGAATACATGTCATCGTGAATGTAGGTAAAAATGTTTATGTTCCTTGCTTCGAAAAAGGAAAAAAGAATAATTAGCGCAATTTTTGTCTTCGATTCAAAGTAATTACAGATGTTTTAGGTTATATTGTGTTAAAATTAATTATTTTGTGTAAATTTAAATCCTTTTTCGTAAGTTTAAGCCGATAGTGCACATTAAATTTATTGTTATTATAAAAATCTTAAAATATGTAGGTCCACGCAAACAAAGTTACGAGTTTATGAGTGAACAAACATTTTTTTTAGAAGTTGGTTCTTAAAAATTATTTCTTAGTATTTATTGAATGAAAACGACACTAAATAAAGGTACTTGTCGGAGCTGTGATTAGGTATTGTAGTTGTTCTACTTTCTCCATATTCTGTTTTGTATCTTTTTGCTAGTTTTTCTCATGGATGGCGATGTAATGTGTGCTACTTGCGTACGGTAATATTTTTGTCCCGGGCGTTATACACGAATCCCTCGCTTCACTCAAGATTCCATCGTAGAATCACTCGCTACGCTCGTGATTCAACTGAGGAATCCTTCATTTTGCTCTGGATTCAAAGTAACGCACTCGACTTAAAAGTATTACCTTTACGCCTTGTAGCACAATCTACTATTAAACTCTTAAAAAAAGGTATGTATAAGTTAAGTATCCAGGCTCGTCAAATTCGCATTCAGTTACAAGATCCTATAAACTTCATTCGGTTGGAAAAAATCCCAAAGTAACCCTTTTTTGTGATATTTTTTCAAAACTACGAGTAAAATACTGATATTTTACATAAAAAATTGTACTTAATTAAAGCCACTTAATATTTACACATAAATTCGCTGAGTTTGACTTGATATAATTATTTTCTTAATAATTATATGAAATTCGCGAGCGCGACGTCTTGAACTCGGCAGGTCCGATTAGACGCGATAGATGACGCGATCTTTAGTTGTTTTATTGGACCAATAAAACAACTAAAGATCGCTACATGTTTTTACAAGCTTTTATTTTATTTGCAATATATGTATAAATGTAAGTATGTTTGTTCGGGTGGAATCTTCGAACTCAATTTTCAACCAGTTATCCTCAACCAAATTAGCTGAAATTTTGTATACTTTTGTAAGTCGGATGATAATACAATATTATGATGTCAATGGGGACCGGGAGATATTCGACGGAACTCAGTTAGAACCTCATCGAGTAGGTCTCGTTTGATTTGTCTTAACGAGTACTTTTTGGAAGACGATGATTATGTAGGATCTGATTACGCAGACGGATGGTGGTCAATAGAACTCAGTTATAAAACAACTTAACACAATCGAGTTTGGGCTAATTTCTAACCTTTAGGTACGAAACAATAAAAAGACTTTTTAGCTCATGTCACTTTGAAATGTAAGGATTCTAACGAAACGCCATTCCACAGGTATGGCACTTCATAGAAACGAAGTAACAAATATACCGAGTACTACTACAAACGAAATAATATATCTATGAAGTAGTATTTGCTTACCGTTTTCATCACTCGGAAATCTATAAAATTTTCGTTCTTTGTTGTTTTTCGTGGAAAAGCAATAATAATATGATCAGTTTCTCACCAATATTATTTCAATTACCCTAAATGACTCGGGGAACGTCAACGTGCGACTAACAACAACCCTATTTTACAGGCGCTTACAAGGTCCAAAAACGTGCGAGTTTCCGTTCTTTATGTAATACTATTATCTGCTCTGTGGCCATACATTCAAATCCGTGGCGACATTAAGGAATAAAGAAAATCAAATACATTCAACATACATACATGCATATACAGAGTGGAATTGAATTCGTTGGCAATATTTTAAGTATCTACTATACCCATGATACAAATTTAAGACTAATAAAACTTCAATCAAAAGTCGTCATTTTCATATTCAAGAAAACCTCTAAACATGCGTCAGACTCTTTGATAGATACCTCTACTGCAATTATATAAAAAAACTAATACGAAAAATAAATTAATTATAATAGTATCAATTTCGTTGCGACTTGGTACCCTAACATTCGTTCCTACTTCAAACGTATCTATTGTCCTCAAGCTTTCGTGTGACACGACCCGTCCCCATTTGACTTCAAACCTTATTTACCTAAATTAAGGTCTACTTTTGTATGCCGGTCGGTCGCGCCGTTTTGCTGTATCCGTCCAAGGTCTTTGACCTTGCGGCACGTAGGTATCAGTACGCGCGCACGACTTGAAGTGTTTTGATACTTTATTCATTTTTCTTACTTTTTGATACTTTTTAATTACTGCATTAATTGCAGTATTGTTACCATACAAAATATCCTTTAGGTGAGTATGATGATAAGTTAAGGCCATACCCAAATTTTCCGGGGTCCAGTGGCGCCGCCATTTAAAATAAATCATTTAAAAGGAAACGGAGATATCATTCAAAATTGTGTCTTGGTCAAGCCCTAGATAACCCTTAAAACTATTTTATGAACTACTGTTTATATTTTAAAGTGCGAACGTGAAGCTTTTCTACGCACATTAGCTAAAAGTGGCCGTTTTTCGCAAATGTGCGTAGAAAAGCTTCACGTTCTCACTTTAAACTACAAAAAGTAGTTTAAAAAATACTTTGAATGGGTATCTAGAACTTGACCAAGACACAATTTTAAATGATATCTCCGTTTCCTTTTAAATGATTTATTTTAAATGGCGGCGCCACTGGACCCTGGAAAATTTGGGTATGGCCTTAAATCAATGCTAATGATTTCAATTGCACCCTATAGACTATATATTCGTAATCTCCTTCTTTGCAAGTCGTGTGAAAAATACTGGGATCTAGGTGAGACCCATTTTTTTAGGTTCAGTGTTGTATCATAGATAGTAAATAACAAAACAACATAATACCCATAAAGTTTATATTCAAGAAAAATAATAAAAACCGACTTTGAGGTGTTTACTCCTAATAAATTTTGAACGGCTGAACCAATTTCTAATAAATATAGCTAAGAACTATGACGAAGTCAGTTTTCAAACAAAAAAATTAAATCTTCGTTCAGGCCTTACGATGCCATTAACAGACACCTAGATACACAGACATACCGACACGTCAACCTTATAACACTCCTCTTTTTGTCGGGGGTTGAAAATAAACAAAGACACTAAATAACGACTTTGCAGGGTTATTTGTTTCTGTTAATTGTTTATTAATAAATCACTACTGTCAAATTATGTTAATAGGCGATGCGGCTAGCAACCCATCACTATTAATTTATTTTTTGATCACGCTAAACCTTTGGGTCTTACGGCCCTGACTACCCCGTCAGCATTAATATAAGATAATGTAGCTGTATCCAACACTACTTTAAACAAAGTTTAATCAAAATAAAACTATTCTACTGCTTATTTCTATACTGTGTCGCTGGCGGGGTCACATGTGAGCTCACCGACGCAGCGTCCACGCGATGCAAATTGCGGGGTGTGTAATATATGTAATAACAACAATTCCTCTAATGATTATACTACCTAATGTTATATTATATACTTTTGTTTAATATAAAGTTCAATTGTTATACTGTATTGTTTATATAATTTTGACCATTTGACCTAATTTTATGTGGTATAATGAATATTTTATATATTTAACATTTACATTAATATTTACTAACTATAATATTTTTTACTCTAATAATAATTATAATCTATACATAAAATATGTTATTATGTTATGTTATAAAAAAAAATTGCTTTCACAAACAAAATTCGCGCGCATTTTTTATGTGTTTGTGTAACCATTTTTTTAAATTACAAAAATAATATATAAAAAACAATTCAATAAAATATACCTATGTAATAATATGTATAATAGCTTGCATGCAGGTCTGGGACAAAAAAGAACTTAGAATGTACCAGCTGTTTCACTTCCCGGGCAGATCGTAAGAGCCAATCGAGGGCATGGGCAAAAAATCGAATCATGTTAATAGGCGATGCGGCTAGCAACCCATCACTATTTTGATTTCTTCATCCAACCTTGTCCACATTAAGCTAAAAGTGGCCTTTGAGTCTTGCAACCCTGGCCTCTTTCTGCTTAGAGCCGCAAGATTCAAATGCTCTGTCCGCCCCATTTGTATTTATTATGTATTCAATTATATTTTTTTCATCTTCTCCCTCGATGTTAAAAATAATATTTAAATATTATATAGTAAAAAAATATATAAAAAATCGTTACACATGCAAAATGCGCGCGCATTTTGTATGTGTAACCAATTTTTTTATACAAAGATATGAAGAAAAAATTAAAAAAAAATTTGGTTAGACATAGAAAATGCGCGGCGCATTTTCTATGTCTAACCAAATTTTTTTAATTTTTTTTTAAATTTTTTTGTACGTATTTAAATTTTATTTTAAATATCGAGGGCGCATTATACTAAAAATGTTATTATATAGGTACGAATTATCTTGAAAGATATAAAATTAAAAAAAAAATTAAAAAAAATTTGGTTAGACATAGAAAATGCGCCGCGCATTTTCTATGTCTAACCAAATTTTTTTTATTTATTTTTTTATTTTTTGTACGTATTAAAATTTTATTTTGAATATCGAAGGCGCATTATAAAAAAATATTATTATATAGGTACGAATCATCTTTGAAGATTATTTTTATATTTAAATTTTTGTACATATTATTTAAATATTACTTTTAATATCGAGGGCGCTATAAAAAAATATTATTACATAGGTACAAATTATATTTCAACATTATTTTTAATATTGAGCGAGCAGGTGAAAGAAATATTATGATATAGAAATAAGTCAGTCCATTTTTGTAAAAAAATAACAATATTATTTTTAATATCGAGGGAACAGACGAACATAAATCCATACATGGATAAATACATTTAAATAAGGTTAGGTAAATAATCATTACTGTTGTAATTGATACAGATTATTTATGATTTTCTTTAAAAAATGAATACCCATATACTAACGTTTTAAAAAAATATAAATCCCCTATATTATTATGGTAACCAATTATTAATTAGTGTATTTTAGTAAATTAACGTTGTATAAAAAGAGTATTTGGACAAGTAATAATTATATAAAAGAAGATTATAACAAATTAATGTTATATAAAAAGAGTATTTGGACAAGTGATAATTATATAAGACGAACATCAAACTAAAATGTTATTAGAGCACATGATGGTTATATGATATGAAATATTAGGTGAAATGAAATTAGGTAGTGAGTTTTTATATAAATTGAAAATTATATCATTTGAACGTTATTGCAATTGAAGTTAAATTATCTGATATTATAACATATATTACACACCCCAAATTGCGGCCGGGGCAACATTAAATATCTACATTTGTAGGAATACCAGGCTTTAACGATTGTTTCGTGAACTTTCATGAGAAAACCCATCAATTAATTGAATGGGTCAAAAGAACCGGATCGACTACTCACAACAGTTCAGTATTGGTTTAGACCTTAAAGATTAAAGGAACAACACATCTCTAATAACCAACAATACTATCGATAGTTTGTGTACTATTGATAGTAATTCCTGTTTTAGGGCAACAATATGGATAACCAACAATACTATCGATAGTATCGATCCTGATGACGAATAAACTATCTATAGTATTGCGTTTCATAAACTATCGATAGTATCGATTATTTATTTATTAGAAAAGCAATACTATCGATAGTTGGTTCGTCGTCAGAATCAATACTATCGATAATATTGGTTTTATTCAAAATACAGATAGTCTATCGATATCCTGGGTTCGATCCCCAGCCAGGGCAAGTTGTAAAATAGCCTTTTTCAAATTTTCCTGGGTCTTGGATGTTTATCTATATATGTATTTGTTATAAAATATAGTATCTTTGAGTTAGTATCCCATAACACAAGTCTCGAACTTACTTTGGGGCTAGCTCAATCAGTGTAATTTGTCCCTATATATTTATTTATTTATTTATACTAGCGATAGTGTATATCGAGAGGCAACACTGGTCATCGCAGTGTTGTGCGTCGCGATCGCGACTCGTTAGGTACAGGAATGTGGCTCTTCGCAGTCAAATTTCATGCGGAACGGTAACAACCTACGCGTTGTTGCACCCGCATGAAACTACCGCTACCGCTACGTACCGGTAAAATTACCTTTAAATTTTAACAATACCTATAATGTTACTATTACTATATAAACGATACCCGAACTATACAAGTATTACCCTTAAAATTTTAACATAATGAAAATTCTGTTACTCGTACTTAAAATGTGAATTTGGTACCAGTAACAAACCCTGGGGATAAGTCCGCAGTTGTACGTTTACTTTTCTGATTTGTGTCTGTGTTCTTTATTATGTACCATAATAAGCTTTATAAACAAACAATAAAAGCTCAACAATGTAGTTATTATCAATCTAATAAACACAATATTTTAATAAATCTCCACCCTAGCCGATCCATGGTTAGTAAAAGTTCCCACGTGCTTATAAAAGTTTGACAAACATTGACTACAAATAAATGCATAAGACGACGCGACGAAACTACTGTACACGAGAATCACTCGCGACTCGCTACAGCACGGTCGGGAGTTGAGGCACAAACCAATGACGACCTTATTGTGCAAGAAATAACGTTCATATTAAAACGTAAGTAAGAAAAAAATAGAAATAAATTATAATCGTAGATATTTTTTGTTTGATTTGTTCCTTATAGTATCAAAAATATGTTGACGGCATAAGTTAAACACTTTCAAAATAGTTATGTATTTCGGCTTTGCAAAAAATACAAAAATTTGTAAATGTAGAAATGCATAAAATGAATTTGTTTAATTTTTAATAATTTATCAACACACATAATATAATATTTAGAATAAATTGTTGAAATACAGTAATCTATAATTTCTGGTGAGATAAGCCTGAAAATTTGTAACATACCGAACCTTCTTTATTAACGATAGTGCTAATTGATTAATTTGTTTAATTTAGATTTATTCAACTGGAATGCACACGTTATAATATGGTAAAGGTAGTTTTCCAAAGTTATTAATTATGCTGTACTTATAAAATCAAAATTTGTTCAATTTTCAGTTTTTTGGTTTTTTTACACTGACGCAGAGCCCTAAATTGTTTAATTCGGTTTATTTTAACTATAACTAACATTACTTTATATCATACAAAAATAAACTTACGGTTATAGCATTATGTCCAGGTTACGCTATTTTTACTGGTCTATTCGTCATGCCTATTCTAATAAACCCTGCACTAGGTTAATAGAATAAAATAGAGTTGGAGTTTGTTCCGGTTGATAGTGTCCATTCAGGAAATCAGAACAGTGGTCGGGGCGAGGCAAAACGGCGTGATCTACACTATATACTACTTCTAAACACTTCTTATTTCTTTATATGGGGGCTTATATAAATAAGTCCTATATAAATTCCAGACGGGATGGCGCAGACAAAGGCTTATGCCCAGCAGTGGGTTTTAAAAGCTGTTGATGACGAAATTCCCGACAATATAAAAAAGGCCATTTTCCAACTTGCCCTGAATGAGGCTCGGGAGCAGGGACAGGAAGCGCCTCCCTAACGTGGGTTTTTAGCGGCTAATTGATAGGCTTAACACGCTCAGCGCCATGTGTATAATTTTTGATAAACCTTGATTGTTTTACGATTGTGTCTGTAATCCATGGCGGTCAATGGGTTAAATATTTTTATTAGATCAAAAACCCCTATCGCTGGGTAACTCTTTCGATCAACTAACCGTATCATATGGAAAGCCTTTAAAAGGGTTTCCCTTTGAATAAGTTGTTAAAACATGCATGTTACGTTATCCTTACAAAAACCATTTCTCATAGGGTAACCCTATCTCATAGGGTAACCCTTTAAGAAGCGCTTTCCCTGGCGGCCACGGGGCGGGGGAGATACGTGGGGGGAAAAACCCTTTCAAAATAGCGGAAAAAAATACCCCTTCCAATGATTTGGTAAACGCTTAGCATATCATAAGGATAGGGTTACCCTATAGGGGATACGGTAAGCCTTTCGCTGGATAAGCTTTTTACAGGCTAACATAGACGTGAGGGTAAGCCTATCGTAAGGATGACCACTTAAAGGGGTTTTAAAAATTAGCTGCTAATCCGGTCCCTGCTCGGGAGCGAACCTAGATCCTCTGGAGTAGGGTAGCAGCATGCTGACCATTCCGCCACAGAGGTCGTCTAGTGTATGTATTTCAGCGTACTTATGTCGCAAATTTCGATGTGGTTTTGTAAACAGATCATTTCAAAGGTTTTGCTAAACGTGGTAGCACCTTTTGTTGATGGAAAATAAACAAGAGGGTTAAATGGTTTCCATATCACACAACAGGCGGGGTCCGGGTGATATCGGTTACACGGAACCCAAAATAGCCTTTCAAAACTATATAATTCAGACGCAATGCATAATTTAAAACTTTATTCGGACAAATGTATAATTAGTTTGAAATTTCGCAAATTTGTATAAAGATCTATTCAACGATATAACGATGTCTATCACTAGAGTGACATATAGAATTTCGACAGTTTAATGTTTTTTTTATGTATATAATTATTTTTCGTCGCATAAGATCATTTACTAAAAAAAAGTTTCATGATTACTTAAAAAAGATTAACTCTGGCCAATCAACGACGCAATGCTGCCAGTCTCTTAGGTACCCTGCTCTGCGACCGTAGCGATCTGGGATCTTTTTTTTCGCTCCCCGTGGAAATTTCGGGATGAAGAGTACCCTATGTCCTTTCCCGAGTTTCAAACCATGTCCATAACAAATTTCATTCAAATCGGTTCAGTAGTTTAAGCGTGAAGAGTTAACAAACAAATATACAAACTCACTTTCACATTTATAATATTAGTAGGATAATGTTTTATTTTTAATTAGATTATTTTAGTTTATAGTTTAATTTTAATTTAGGTAGGTTATTTAGTTTTTAGCTAAATAAATTATTTTATGTATTTTTGATCGAAATGAAATGAACACTTAAAAAAATATTTCAACACGGTTCCAATTTCGAAAAACAATACCTAGATCACTCATTGCTTCGACAGGTTGTATCCACTAAAATAGACAGTTTCCAGGACTACAAAACTAAAGAAAAAAACATTGAAAGCTATTATAAAACCCCATTTGTTTTTAATAGATGTTAAGATAAATGGTTGAGTCTGCAGGCAATTAATACCGGTTAAGGATCAAAGGAAGTGTTAGTGAAATCCCCAAAACGAGCCATAAATGATAGGAGTTTACGTCGTGATAATAGGACAATTAAACACGCTTGTTGGATCTTAAATTAATTGTCGCCGAAATGTGATATTATGAGGTGGAAATGCCATGAAACCATAAGTATTAGAGCTTTGCTATATATATTATTTATTTTATATGTATACACGGTGATTTTTTATTGGTTTTGAAGCCGAGGCTCACCCCATAAGGATCGTTAGTAAGACCTAATTAGCTAGTCATTATATTATATTATAGTATTTTTAGTCGAATGACATCTAAATTGCCTCATTTCGTTAAAGTTTATTCGGTGGAAACGTTATCGCCAGAAACAATATTTTAAAAGGCAAAAGCAAGCAATCGCCTCTAGTAATTGCAACTCTCTCTATCGCACAATACGGGTCGGGAGGCAGAGCGGCGTGAAACAGATATATTTTTTTGCAAATACCTACTTACGACGCGTATCGGCATAAAATTTTAGAAGAAGAAAAAGTTGTGTAATTCAAAGTAATTGAGTGAATAATGTCTCCATTACGAAATACATTTAAAGGAACTACAAACACAATGCCAACAAGTACTAACAATCCTTTCATAGCTAACCCAGGATTATAGTCCCAAAATTAAAATGACAAAACAGTAGTTCATTGTTAAGGGCCAGGAAACTGCGTGTAAGTAACATACGGAACACACGTGCACTCTAAATTATTCAAAGCCCCTTTACAAACTTAGGTCATTATACGTAGTAAATCGTTGTATAATATGCATGGGCTGCTGCTCTAAGAAATGTGGATGGATTTTAGGGAGCATTTACTGCATCTATAACAGGGTAGTACTCTGGGCTACATGTTTATATTTATTTGCTAGGCAAATTAAAAAAGCCCCTGACACCATCTAGTGTTAAATGGCGGAACTACATAATATTGTAATTGATGTTATGTGGAATTGATAACAAAACCCCGACTTTTAAGCGGTATCACCCAATAACTTTTAAACGACTAAACCCATTTTCAACAAACATGACTAAGAACCAGCAAGAAAGTTGATTTCACGTAAATAAAACCGCATTGCAATTGGTCCATCTGTTTGAGCGCTACGATGCCACAGACAGACAGATAGACCGACAGACATTAGCGTCAAACTTATAACACCCCTTTTTTTTCGGGGGTTAAAAAAGATAAAGCGTCCATTTTTAATGTAATATTAGACTTATAAATGCAAAAAAAACGATATATTTAACTCCGAGAAACTATGACGTCATAAATTGGTATTATTACTACTAGATCTTATGTTTTTACTGTGCACACCACAATTATATTCTTGAACCTTCTTTAAAAAGCAAATAAATAAAGGTGTGCGAACTCCACCTGTCCCAGTTAGTACTGGTGTGTGAAACATGAAATTTATAGAGGTCGGAGAGCAACAGACATATAGAACCGGAGAATTAATATATTTATTATACAATATAAATATTATAGGAAATTGCAAGTGCTGAGATATGTTATTCGTAACAGGAGTGAAAGTGGAATGAGTCAAAAATGATTAGCAAGAAATGTGTGGAATTAAAAAAAAAATTAGAAATGAAATTTAAAAATAATGACGAAGGGAGGGCAAGAGCATGAAGGATGGTGCATTTGAAACATCGTTACAAAGGGACTACATCAGATAAAAGTCTTTTCGTATACTTAGTACTTAACTTATAAGTTAAGTACTAAGTAATTAGTACTTTGCTGTTTAGAAAGTACAATAAATTTTCATTCAAAGTATAACTCTCGTGAAGCGACACCGTAAACGTAAAGCCAAAAAGCTTTCACTTCGACTCGCACGTTGCCGCCCGTCGCTTCACCGTTTGTCGGTCCCCCGTTTGTCGCTCTCCCGTTTGTCGCTCTAATGACATAAACTCTTTCAACAACGCGTGCGAACGACGTGATCGTCAAAGAGCCCAAAAGCTTTTCGATTCACGCCCATTTTTTAAAACTGGTACGTGATCTAAAAGACCGCGCATAGAACACTCAAAGATCTAAAATAGTAGGTTGTGCTACAAGGGGTAAAAGTAAGTATTTTTAATCCTGAGCGAAACGAAGAATTCGACAATTGAATCACGAGCGGTAGATTCTATGATTTGATTTGATTTTCGAAACGAAGAACAGCGACAATATGTATTCCAAATTTAAAAAATTACGACCCCTGTGCCATTTACTTATCGTTTAAAAACTTAATTCATTTTTTTGCTGGACTGCCTTCATTATTTTTGATTTTATAAAGAATATGTTCGTGTTCAGTCTGTCTTCTGTGTCTTTAATCCCTAGAGATTTTCTTTTTCCATTTTCAGTAACAAGAGAATTAGCAGTAACTTTAGCTCCTAATGTTTTGGGATAAAAAAAGTCATTTTTCGTATACATGAGATGAAAACGATTTATCTTATTTGGTTCTTTGAATTGTGAAAGATTATGCAGAATATTAATTACCTATTGTTCTTGAAGTACGCAGGTATGGACATTTACACCCTAGTATGATATGATATCATATCGCTTTTATGCAATAAACACACCATTATAGAATTTAATATTCATCGTTTTGTTATGATGACCACATTATATTTGATTTTAGAGTTTCACGGCCACAATTACTGTTATTAGTATTAAGGGACTTACCGCGATTAATATCGTTTTTTGCCAGATATTTCGACGGCCCTTCTGCTATCGACCATGATGACTCGGCCAGCGACCATGATGGCAGAAGGGCCGTCGAAATATCTGGCAAAAATCGATATTAATCGCGGTAAGTCCCGTAATACTAATAACACATTATATTTATCGTAATTCGATTTATATCCCTAAAGACTCTTATATAGGTACGAGCGATAGTTCGCAACACTACGGGCTGTGCTGAGTCTGACCACTGTCGCACGAATGTCGGAGCCTTTTTGTGCAAGTGCGAAGAAAGGAAATATTTGAAAACATAAAAAAAATCGAAAGATTAAATAACCAAAAAAAAAAAAAGAAATTGATAAGTACACGCCTGTATGCCTCTCTTACATAAAATCTCCTCTTACAGGCTGGAAGAGATCTCTTTTGAGATAAGTAGTGCAGTTGTACAACTTTTATTTTACAAAATCTATGTATACAGATTCCGTGTACGTACATGAATTGGTAAATAAATTAAATAAGTAAATAAATACCATAAAAAAAACCATAAGGGCCATAGAAAAGTATACTACCTCTATAAAATTAGTAGATACCTACTATTATAATAATACTATTAGTTTTATACTTTTGTACATAGCCCCTCGTACGAAACAAAGCTATCTCATCAACATATTTAATCAAGAAAAATAGAAGCGTGTCTGTATTATGTAACAACAAGGCCAGACATATTCACGCAGACATTTTGTTTGCATTATGTGATATGCCCCAGTACGACTATTAAGTACTTTACTAAATTAGAAATAGATGTGTATAAAATGTAACGTAATTTTATTTCTTTATTTTTTACTAGCCGAAGCCCGCGACTTTGTTCGCGTGGACTTTATGTCTCTGGGAAATGCTCATCAAGCCGAACAACTTTTACTAAGGCGCCATTTTTATATTTCTTATAGTTTAGCTGGACCATATAGGTGTTCCATTTTCCAAAATCATATATGGACCGCATCAGGTGTTCCATTTTCCAAAATCATATATGTTGCCCAGGCTTAACAGCTCCATAAAAAAAGTTTCATTCGAATCCATCCAGTATTTTTGGAGATTAGCGTGTACGAATAGATAAACAGACAAAGAGACAGACATTTTTTTTTAATTCTTAGTCTATTACTATGTCTCCATCGCCCCCATTATTTTTTTGGAAATATATTTAACGTACAGATTTATTTATTGAATTAGAAAGCAATTCATACAGGTACATAATTATGATAGCACAAGCAAGCTCAGAGTACCTATTTACTTTGATAAACTGTATTTCAAATCGATCAATGCTACAATTGACATTATTTTTGAATCTAGATAGAATATTGTTTAACAAGCGTTAAAAAGTTATCTGTCTAGATCGAAGTCCGTATTGAGGGAGGAAATGTGTAGTTTATCCCTCACTCATACCTTAATTTCAAAATAAGTATTATTGAAACCTAGAAAAAAAGCTTTTTCTATAATTTATATATAAAGTCTAACAAAGTATACTGAAACGACTTTAATGGTGAATGCAGTCCATGATATTGAACAACTTTTTCCAGAAACACGTATCAAAATATAAAAAATAATTTTTAGCCTCCCATACAAGTTGACCGATCAACTTATCCGAGTTTGTATGGAAAGCAAAAAATATTTTTCATATTTCAACATATGATCCTTGGGGAAAGTTGTTCACTATCACAGACTGAATTCACCCTTGAAATAATTTCAGTATATGTTGTTAAAAAGATATACACTTACAATTCGTCCCATAATTATTTCTAATCAATAAATTACGTTATTACATTTCAATAAGGAAGTTTTCAACAACTCAAATCAAATACTTTTTTCTAAACGTCAAAACAAAAATTTTCAATGGGATTTGTATAAAATAAAGACCAAACGTCATAGTTTCTTAAAATGAAATATAGAGCGCTCTTAATATCCGTTTTTCCGCAGTCATAAATCTAAGTCACGTTGAAAACGGATAAGATCAATGACAAGTGACTTTTTTTGTGACGTTTTATTCCAAATAATTTATTTATGAGCCAGGAAACTTCCTAATTGAAACACAGACATTAAAAAATAATGATGTACGTCACATGGCAAGCCGGAAACGGAAACAGACTCGCTTTGTGCGCCATGTTGGCACTACGAAGCCTGAATAAATTCTAAACTCGTATGCTTTTGTTACACATATTGCTGTAAATCCAGTGAACAGACTTTAAATAATTGGGCAAGTGCGTGTCGGGCCACGCGCAGTGTAGGGTTCCATAGTTGCGAATGCCAACTTTTAGTTCTTGCCACTAAAAACAAATAAGTTGATCGCCTATAACTTTTTAATTTGTATACCCTACTTGGCTCTGATAGTTTTCCTTCAAATGACATTATATATGCTATAATTGTGATTTTTTCACGTGGCCATATCACAGAGTAATAATATACTACGTACAAGCCATATATAACCGTTTAGCAGATAGAGGGAAATAGAAATTTGAACTTTAAACCCAAATATTTCAGAAACGGATCCCTAAATCGAAAAATGGTGTTCACAAGCTAACAATATTTTTGAAAGATCTATTCAAAGATACCCCACTCAATGTGTTTGTCGAGAAAAAAATATTGACTACGTCTTTACTTGTATGGCAGCTACACTGAAAAAAATTTTTTTTCCATATTTTATTTTACGACTTTTTTGCCATAAATAATATACATATCCATGCCAAATTACAGCTTTCTAGTACTTATAGTTTCTCTGTAGGACCGTGGACAGACAGACAGACAGACCGACATGGCGAAACTATAAGGGTTCCTTGTTTACTACGGAACCCTAAAAAGGAGGTAAATTGAACCAAATTGAATGAAATTGAAAGAAATAGAACAAAATGACAATACGCTATTTTCCAACAAGTCAAATCAGATACTTTTTCTAAACGTCAAAACAAACATGGGATTTTGTATGAAATACAGGCAGATGACGTCATAGATTTTTGGAGTCAAATAGCGTTCTTATTATCAGTTTTTCTGCAATAATAAATTTAAAATTACGTTTAAATGGATATTTCCAAAGACAAGTGACATTATTTTGCGACGTTATTTTGTTATTAGTACAAAATAATTTATTTTTGGCTTTGGAAAATACCCAATTTATCAAGTGATACAAATATCCAAGATAAAAGATTTTTGACTTTGAATGTATATATATATATTTTTTAAGTATGTTCCTTGATTATTCAAAGACGCCTGGACCAATTTTAAATTCTTTATTTATTTGAAAGGGCATATTTGTCAAGTGCTCCCATATATAAAAAGTATTTAAGTATGACATTAATTTATTTAAACGCACACTGAAAAATAGGCTGTTAGAACCTGTATTTTATGATCTCAATGCTTATGTGACGACCTTCGTGGCGTAGTGGTCACCATGCTAGTCCGCCACCCAGAGGTCCCGGGTTCGATTCCCGGTCAGGGCAATTTGGAAAGTGGCCTTTTTCAAATTGTCCTGGGTCTTGGATGTTTATCTGTGTAAGTATTTGTTTAAAAAATATAGTATCGTTGAGTTAGTATCCCATAACACAAGTCTCGTAAATACTCGTATAATAGATAGGAAACTAATTGCTAGATAGGTACATCTTAAGCTTACGATATTATAACAGTGCAGACCTATTGGTAGTGTACTCATAATAAATAAATATATAGGGACAAATTACACTGATTGAGCTAGCCCCAAAGTAAGTACGAGACTTCTTCTTATCGTGTGTGTTAGTGACTAACACTAGTGTCAGAGTTTTTAAACCGCCTAATAGGCCTCTGCCATGGTTTTAGGTAACGACCAATGTCAAAGACAGTGACCGGGACCGACGGCTTAACGTGCCCTCCGAAGCACGGATCATCTTACTTATCAGACAATCAGGTGATCAGCCTGCAATGTCCTAACCAAACTAGGACAACAATACAAAGTCGTTGCCCCCGCTGGGAATCGAACCCGCGACCTCCAAGTATGAGCCAATCGCTCTAACCACTACACCACGGAGGCAGTATACGTTCGATAATACATGAGTATAAGGTGTACGGTTAACCCAGATACCATATCAATGTATGACCTTTGTGTCTGAATACATTAACATCGCTCTAACCCTGATTGTATTACGCTTGGCATAAAAATAAAAAGGTTGGGTAGACGCTAAACAAGTAAATTACTGTGATAAGCCGAGTGGCGGCTTAAATTGCTTTATAGGGTTGCCAGGTGAAAATTATATTTACCTTATTTACGGAAAACCTGAGAAAAATTCTGTGAAATAAGATATTTTCGTCTCATCTTCTCGAAAAACGATGTTTTCATCCCAAAACGTTTAGAGCTAAATTATTGCTAATTCTCTCGGAAAAGTGAACAAGAAAAGCTCTAGGGATTATGAACAACTTGAAACTAAACATGCATTTAATCTTGATTCCTTGATTGAATCTTGATTGGAAATTTTATCAGAAGTTGGTGTTTTTCGAATATTTATTTCTTAGTATCTAATTAAAACAACATCAAATAAAGGTGGAACGCTCATTAGTTATATGCAGGTGTTCTACTTTTCTTTATATTCTGTTTCGATTTACTAGTTTTTATCCTAGATGAAGATGAAAGTAGAGTGTGCTATTCGGGTAAGTACGTTAATATTTTTACTTTGGGCAATATATATACATGAATCCTCATTTTCCACTGTAGAATCACTTGCTACGCTCGTAGTTCAACTGTGGAATTCTTAGTTGTGTTCTAGATTCAAAGTAGTGCCTTTGTCTTTAAAATATGACCTTTACTCGTTGTAGCACGAACTACTATGATGCACCTATTTATTTTATTGTTACAACAGATTTGCTGGGTGAAAATATAAGGCCATACCTGAATTTTCCGGGGACCAGTGGCGCCCCCATTTCAAATAAATCATTCACAGAAAAAGGGAAGCTTTTCTACGCACATTTGAAACGACCACTTTTAGCTAATGTGCGTAAAAAAACTTCACGTTCTCACTTTAAATTATAAACAGTGGTTCATAAAATAGTTAAAAGGGTTATCTAGGGTTTGGTCAAGGCAAAATTTTAAATGACGTCACTGTTTCCTTGCAAATGATTTTATTAAAATGGGGGGCCACTTGACCCCGTAAAATTTATACGATTATTCTTGTATCGCTAATTTGTTTTTGTATTAATAATAATAATAATAAATGTATTTATTTTCCTCCAATTACATTATAGTTTTATACAAAAAAAAAACATGAGAAATAAAATAAAACTTATTCAACTAATATGTAAATAGATACTTAAATGTTTTTGGAGGACTGGTGCCCATGCTAGGTTTCCGAAGAACCTGTAATTACGGGTCACCAGGACTCGCTATCTTTAACAAAATTAATTTAATTCAATAAACAATAACAAATACTACTTACTTAAGTTACGAGTGTAGATTAAATACTTAACTAAGACTTTTTTTATACCTATAACGTATATATTGAAAGTGTAAACGAAAAAAAAAAAAAAAAAACAATACAATATACTTAATTACAATAAATTAATTATTAAAAGTTAGATCTCGTCTCAAGTTTAGACTCGGCAAATGCGTCATGCGACTTTATTTACAAGTTATCTGCCTTCTTGTATGCGTCATATGCGTATCCTAATTAACTATTTGGAAAATTAAAAAACTGAAAAAGTTGTGATAAGTGTCGCTTTTAGGCGCCTTCATAGTCTATGCTGTTTATGTACCTCTTTTCAGCCGCAATCCTTGCAGGGCACTCGGAGTCACCTGTTTTATGACCGGATGGTTTATTGAAGTGCAAGCAAGTTGCACATTTCGGTGGCTCGGACTTCTTCGTGCAGTCTCTAATCGCGTGACCTACTAACCCACACTGTCCGCAAGTGACGTCATCCGCTCGGCATGACTTGGCCGCATGACCATACTGCTGACACTTAAAACACCTAGTTACTAGTGTAAAGTCTCGTGCTGGACATGACGAAAAATGAATGAACACCCTGTCTTTTGTAATAATGGCCTTGCGAATAAAAGGGGTAACCTCAATGACATAGTTACATGTCTCAGCGTCTTTTTTCCCTGATTTATGGCTCAATTTGGTGGAGGCCAAAAATTCGTCGTAACTCATGCCTTGCAGTTTCTCGCTTAACTCGTTCTGATTATAAAGTCGGCTAAAAACTTCAGACTCTTGGAAAGATGAGGGCACTCCGATGATAACTAGTCTGGGCTTGCGCTTATGCGTGTCATTCACGATGAGGCCAGAGTTAGTAAGTTGTGTAGATTTCTTCAGTTTTTCAACGTCATCCTTGCTCTCAGTGCTGATGATGACACCGCCATTTCTCGTCATGCGCATACCTCTAACGTGCAGCTTCATTTCCTCAGGCCTGATAATTTTTTGAACTAGAGACTTTGTCTCCTCGCTGGACTTCATTTTATCCGTCGGATAGATGGTTACGGAACTTACGTGAGTCGGCTGGATGAATTTTTGTTCACCTTTTTTTACCATTTCTGCAAAGGACACTGCTGGTGCTGCTCCTAATGGTTTGACAGACTCTTCAATGACTTTTTGTAGGTCCAACATTTGCTCGGTGAGGTCCCGCTTTTCTTTAAGGGTTTGCATATTGGCATGCACTTGAATAGCCTTCTGTTTCAGCGACTGGTACTGGACGGCCATCTGCGAGGTATTATGACCTAATTTGCGGCACAAGGCGCTAATTCTCAGTTTCTGCTCCGAGTTCAGTTTACCTTCGCCAGAGATTTGGCATACCTCCTTCAAACACTGGTCGATAGAGGTCATCCAGTTTTGGATTTCGGGCGTTGATATTACCTCGAGAGCCTCATCTTCCTGCGGAATAGGCCTGGGTTCAGGCGGAAGGGTGGAGGGCGTGGGTGGAGGACTACGACGAGTCAGCCCACTTCGATTGAAGGGACTGTTAAATTCCATTATTTTGTTAATCACACTTTCTCATGATCGTAATTATGCAATAATAAATTGATGTGAGTAGCTATTTAGCGGTCAATGTTTCACTAGGTCACAATATTGCACTTTTATAATTTGTTTAAAAACACACGTCCGATTGCATTGTCTAGAAAATAACGAATGAATTGTACACGTCATATACCTCTTTCTTCAGATTTATTCTCGCAGTTCAGCTGAAAGAAATTTCTTAAGAAATAAATAGCACCTACGTACTATGTTTACTTTTATAAGGATTAACTTGTAAATTTTCAATTGAACATAGACCAATCAATTAAAATAAAGACTTTAGAGTGCTTGTCTGAGGCCAGTGTTAGCCAGTAATACTAAAACAAACGCGCAAGATCCGAATGAAGTTAATCCGACAACCCTGTATAATCTCGGTCAGCAGACGCCTATAAATATCGTCAGCCATTATAAAATTATTTATTCATTATAATGCAAAATTGATCATGAAGGAAGTTAAGTGAAATTTATACCTGCTTCAATACAAAATCGGTATTTATTATGGTTTATTATGATTGACTGGGAAAAAATGCTGTTACCATTGATTCCGCTATTTTTTACTTTGAAACACACACAACAACAGTGTAATTAATTATTCACTCAAACAGTGATTTTTATTAAATTTAATGTAACAAACTTAAATCCACGTCCATGAGCTTTCTTTTAAGGTGCAGTGGAAATTTGCCTTTCATTAGATCTTTCTTAGACCAAAAGCTTTTCCAGGCATTTTCGACTCGTTTTTTGATCTCGTCATCTTGTCTGGACTGGAATGAAACTTTTTGACCTAGATACATTTGCATTCTTCCCATCCTCACGTAGGTATGGAGCACAAACTTGGGATTTGACGGACGTTCAAAAGCACATGCTGAAGGTTTGCCAGCGAAGTATGGTGCGTAAACAAACTTAAATATAGGTGTAACTATTTAAAATCGTCATACTAGTTAAAATCAAAAACCTCTAGGTATATTAGGACTAGGCCAACTAGGTAAAGTAAAGGCTCATTTTCATTGGTCGTTTTGGCACGCATTTTGGATGTGGGAGATTTCTGAAACACTTGCCATAGGGCATGGGAGTACCATTTTCACTAGTTGATGTAGCTCGAATTCAGAGTGCGCGAGGGATTTCACTAGTAGATATGGTAATGTACAGTCGACGTTCAGCATGTGGAGTATAACCGTAGTCGGCGTAATGACCACTGTAACAAGTTACCTATACGAGTATGTTACAAGTTACATATTATCCCTCTAAGGTTTTACTCATGTAAGTACGGTCATTTTGATCCACCACAACTTAAAGCTTCCGGTTAGTGATGTGCCGTTCCCAAATTCCCGTTTCCGTGGAACGTTCCTCATTCCCGTTTACGGGAATGTTCCCGGGAACATTCCCATTTTCAGGGGAACGTTCCCGTCTCAATTTTATTTTTTCATCATATGAATGTTTTCTGCTATAGGTAGTTAAGTATTCTTAATATATATATTCATCAGCAGATCAAATATCAAAATAATTCATTTTTAACCCATAATTTTTAACCTATTACCAAGAAAGTCGGCACGTTCAAAGGGCCATTTTCATATTTTAAAATAATTGTATAACATATTAATGACCATAAAACAATAAAAAAATTGTCTGATAAATAAAATTACAACTTTCCCAGTCATTTCCAATTATCGGGAACGTTCCCGGGAATTATTTTGGAAATCTGGGGAATGTGGGAACGTTCCCGGGAACGGCACATTACTACTTCCGGTAAAGCTAGCATCACGCAACTGGGAACGCGCTAAAATGTGGAAGTTACTAGATAGGCTGAATGCGTAAGGCGGGATCACGCGTCGTGATCAGTCTATCTCTGTCACAAACTCTACGTGCGAAAGAGTTAGCCGAATTCGTCGCCTGATGCCGTGTCTCTGTTTCACGTGGAGGTTGTGACAGAGAGAAACTGAACACGTCCTGTGTCACGCTTAACGCAGCTTACGCACTCAGGCAGCTTGAAAAATCTGACACCAGTTTCGCTTTTAACACACTCGATAAGTAAAAGACCTCCTTGGACATAAAAGGTTATTTATGATCCTACAAATGGCCGGCCGATAACTCTATTTGCGGAGTGCGACGATTGGATTCTCTTGCTTCGGCGTAATTAAGTAATGGAAAATCGATATTGACGTTGTTTATTTATGTTTGTTAGATACAATACTTTTAGAGTTAATTAGGGCAAGTAATTATAGAATATAAGTGCAGTGTATTTTGTTTATTTAAAACTAGCCGAAGCCCGCGACTTCGTTCGCGTGGACTTTATGTCTCTGGAAAATGCTCATCAGGCTGAACAACTTTTATTAAGGCGGCATTTTTATATCTCTTATAGTTTAGCTGGACTATTATGGTTCTGCATCAGGCGTTCCATTTTCCAAAATCATTTATAACCTATATGTTGCCCAGGCTTAATAGCTATATAACAAAAAAAGTTTCATTCGAATCCGTCCAGTATTTCCAGGAGATTAGCGTGTACAAACAGACAAACAGACATACAGACAGACAGACATTTTTTTTTAAATTCTTACTCTATTACTACGTCTCCATCGCCCCCAATATTTTTTTTGGAAATATATTTAATGTACAGACACACTTTTTTTATTGTTTTATTATATGTATATTACCTTAGCTACCTATTTAACTGTTAGTTTTATTTGCACCACCGTTATTACTGATTATTATTATATGGTATGATATTATTTCCTGTCCATCCACCGGTGGTCTGGAAGAAATCGCTCTAAGCGATAGACCGCCCACTGTTTGTTTTTTTTTAATTGGACAGAAAAATTAAGGAGTAAAGGAGTAAAAATTAGGCTGGTTATACATGTCAAGAGAAGAGAGGAAAGCCATATAACCAGTCAGGTTCTGAAAATATATGTCAAAGGACATCGAAACAGAGGGAGAAAGGAGGATATGAGTAGGAGGGTGACGGACGCCTTGACTGGAGATAGAACAAGGTGGAAGGAACTCACATGCTGTGCCGACTCCACGTAAATATTGGGACAAGGATAAGGCAGAAGATTTTTTTTCAATTGTAAACTTTTTTGTATTCGTGCAATAATAATAGTGATTTTCGTTCATAATACTAAAGTATGGCACTTTTTGGCAGGCGGTCTATAGGCTACAGCCAGTCAGCGCGGTCGCTAGTGACGATTTCTATGAAAAGATGTATGAGATGTATCGTGCTACAATGTACAAATTTACATCATAGCTGACTTGTGTGAAGCCCTGTAAAGTCGATCGTTCGTGTTAAATATCAGAATTGCACTGCTGTATATTTACAAATAAAGTTATCGGCGGATAATCTGATAGCCTCTCTGGTGTCGCTATCCAGCTGGAGTGGATATTAATGCACAAGGCTTGTAGCTAACAACTTTATCTCGTAGATAAAACGAGCTTTTAAATTATGCTGCAATTTTATAATAACTACTTAAGCTTACAAAGTTTTTTTTTTTTTCTCTATTCTCTGTTATATTTTCTTCTAGTAGAGTCTACTTAAACAATCTGGCGCTTGTATGTATGTTTGGTAGACGATAACTCGAGTAGTTTTAATAGGAGCGGTCTGAAATTTAGTAAATATGTAGAATTCTCCAATAGATTTTTTATGTTCAAAAATGAGCCAAATCGGTTTAGGGATTGCCGAGATATGGGGTTCGCAAGTTCCTAGTTCGGGCGAACTTGTTTTAAAGTGAAGGGCGTCAGGGCTTACCCTCATAAATAATACTTTAGTCTTACGATAGTAACGTTCTATTTATATTTCAAACTAAATAAGACTTTATCGTTATACATCAGGGCTCAATGTTGTTTGACACGATACACAGTAACGTCCGTCTTGCATACCGCTTTTGGAGTAAGTCTCCAGTTCGAATCTCACGAAATTTTCCTTTACATACCTATCACTAATTTAAATATTGTTCCAAGCATTAGCAATACTGTATAATCGTAAATCAATAATGGAATAAAGTCATAGTTTTTCAGCATTAAGCAATAAAAATCGATTTACTATTGTTGCGTTGTGTCAGTGAAATCGTAATCGACTGACTCTGTTTAAATTGAAGCGATACATTTAGAGATTAATCGAGGAGAAAATACGGAATGGGAAACCATATCTGCACGGCCATTCATTTTACACTTCAGCTGAAGTCAGTGGTACAGAAACATGTGAGATGGGAGTATTTATTCAGGAGTTTGAACCTGTCGTAAGAAGTTTTGTCATGTTCTTATCAAGATACAATATAGTTCTAACAAAATATACTGAAACTATTTTACGGGTGAATTCAGCCCGTGATAGTGATCAACTTTCCAAGGGAATATATGTCGAAATATAAAAAATATTTTTTGGCTTTCCATACAAACTTAGATCGGTCAACATGTACGGGAGGAAATAATTACTTTTCATATTTATTTAGATACGTGTTCCTTGGGGAAAGTCGTCCAGTACCATGGACTGAATTCACACTTAAAATAGTTCAATCCGTCAAATTAAACTTGCAAGATTTGTTTACAGACAGACTAATCCCACCAAAAACATTTTCATGTAAAAATGTTGCCAAGACGAGTCTACATAGCTTACCCTGTGAAAAAAAATGGTTGCCTGTAAAGTCGGTTTTACGGGCGAAGATTTTACGTGACAACGTAGATAACATAGTTGAGTGGGAGAGAGACGCAAGGCATTCGGCGGGCCTCTCTCTCGTTCGGTGACTCATCGTAACGTTACCGAGCGTTACACTTTTTCATAAGTGACTCCCAGCCGCAACCTAATTTAAGACGTTGTCACGTCAAAAAATTGTCTATAATCTATGCACCCTTACTTTACCAGGCCTAACTTCTCATACTGTACATTTTAGTCAAAACGTGATGCTTGGCCGTTTTGCTTTTATTTAGATACGTGTTTTTTGGGGAAAGTTGTTCAGTCTCATGAACTGAATTAACCCTTAAAATAGTTTAATCCTGTGGCGTGTCCACATAATCATAAAAATATTTATATATAATTACTATATTACTATACCTACATATATATTTAGTATATCACACATCCCACTACACATACAAATAAACACAACAGTCAGACATAAACACTTACCTTCTTGCGCGCCTAGCCGCTCGCTATGAAATCACTGGCCACCTACAAGAAGTTTCGCCCGGTGACAAGAAGAAACAAAGTGACGTTCTACGACAGACTTCTTGATCTTCTCTGCGGCTGCCTACGAAGCTTGCGAATCACAACTACATAAATAATTATTATAAATAACATCTCGCGCATTGTGCTGGAAAATATTACTTGTGTTTTATGTATATAACATTGTTACTAAATATACAATATTAATAGTGGCTCGTTGTTTGTATGAAGAGTCCTTCGTCACTACGACCCCGCTATACTGGTGACCCCTCAAGAGTGAACACACCCCCGGCATATACTGGATTCCAGTTTATAAGCAAGTAAGGCAGATTTATTTTATTCAAAAACTTGTCTTCGGAAGTGTTGAGTAACGTTGTTACTGTTACTTGGATGATTTTTTAATCTGCTCACGTGACGAGGAGAGCCACATGGAACACCTACGGCAGATATTCACCAAACTCCAAGAATTTGGAATGGTCATTAATACTTCAAAATGTGTATTTGGAGCATCTGAAGTCAAGTTCTTAGGCTACAATGTTTCTGAAAAAGGTATTAAGCCCCTCGATACAAAGACTCAGGCTATTAAGGAGTTCCCAATCCCGAAGAACGTGAAAGAACTACGGAGATTCCTCGGGATGATCAACTATTATCGCCGATTCATCCCAGGTGCAGCAAAAATACAAGCCCCTCTAAACGCCTTGTTGGCAGGTTCAGTCAAAGGCTCATCTCCCGTTACCATCTCTGGAAAGCTCCTGGAGGCATTTGAAGAGTGCCAAACAAGTCTTTGCCAGGCAACCCTCTTGGCTCACCCAGACTTAGGCGTTAAATTAGCTCTAGTAACGGATGCTTCAGATACGGCTATTGGAGCAGCTTTACAGCAACTAAAAGACGGCGATTGGCAACCGTTAGCTTTCTTCTCTCGTAAATTGAGCCCATCTCAACAGAAGTACTCTCCATACATAGCCATCTACGAAGCCATCAAACATTTTCGTCACATGCTAGAAGCCAGACACTTCACGATCTATACTGATCATAAACCTATCTGTTTCGCATTCAAGTCCCAGAAAGAAAACTGCTCACCACGACAATTTAGGCATTTGGATTATATCGCCCAATTCACTACGGATATCCAACATATATCTGGAAAAGATAACGTGGTAGCTGATACTCTCTCCAGAATAACGGAAATTACGCAACCCATAGACCTGACGGCTCTAGCGAAATCTCAGTCGTCAGACACCGAACTGCAGAACCTTCTCAAAGACTCATCTACAGCGCTTCGACTCAAAAAAAATAATTTGGACGGAGCTAACATGCCCATTTATTGTGACATTAGCACCGGAAACGAAAGACCCTTCGTTACTCAACACTTCCGAAGACAAGTTTTTGAGAACCTTCACTCGTTTAGTCATCCTGGCGCTAAAAGTTCTGCAAATTTGGTCGCCCAACGTTTCGTATGGCCTGGAATTAGAAAAGATTGCAGAAAATGGACAAAGGCATGTCACGCGTGTCAGTCATCAAAAGTCACCCGGCATTCTTCTTCACCTCTAAGTACATTCAATCTTCCTAAAGCCAGATTTCAAAATGTTCATATTGATCTCATTGGACCCCTTCCCATATCAGATGGTTTTCGATACTGCTTGACAACTGTGGACAGATTTACGAGATGGCCTGAAGCCTACCCCATAGCCGATATTACAGCAGAAACTGTTGGAAAAGCACTGCTTCAAGGATGGATTTCCCGCTTTGGATGCCCAACAGAGATCGTTACAGACCGCGGAAGGCAGTTTGAATCCGCTTTGTTCAAATATCTGTCAGATATAACCGGATTCAACCACAAAAGGACCACTGCATACCACCCCGCTTGTAATGGCATGGTCGAGCGAATGCACCGGCAGTTAAAAGCAGCAATAACATGCCACAATACTGCTAGCTGGACAGAATCACTTCCCTTAGTGCTGCTCGGCATAAGGAGCGCTATCAAAGAAGACCTACAAGCATCACCCGCTGAACTTCTTTACGGAGAAACACTGAGGCTACCTGGAGAATTCTTTAACCCTAACACGGTCACAACAACTGACGTGACCGACTTCATCGCGCGACTTCGCTCGATAATAGAAAATATCCGCCCAGTACAAGCATCACGTCACTGCAACAAAAATATCTTCATTTTTAAAGATTTGAAAACTGCAACACACGTTTACCTTCGAGACGACAGCGTCAAACCTCCTCTCCAGCCAGCATATTCAGGACCATACCTGATTCTGGAAAGAAAAGACAAAGTTTACAAATTATTAATAAAAGGCAAAGAGCAAACAGTAACCATCGACAGAATAAAACCAGCTTACTTTGTTAACAATAGCCCAGATCCTTTGCACAGTATACCTGAACAGAATAATGAAAACAAAGAAGATAATATACCTGAAAAAGAAATGAATGAGAAAGACACTGAAAGTAACTATCACCGGACAAGGTCCGGAAGAATTGTTAAGCCTCCGGCCCACTATCGTCCGTCCTAGGACGGCCTCAGGGGGGGAGTGATGTGGCGTGTCCACATAATCATAAAAATATTTATATATAATTACTATATTACTATACCTACATATATATTTAGTATATCACACATCCCACTACACATACAAATAAACACAACAGTCAGACATAAACACTTACCTTCTTGCGCGCCTAGCCGCTCGCTATGAAATCACTGGCCACCTACAAGAAGTTTCGCCCGGTGACAAGAAGAAACAAAGTGACGTTCTACGACAGACTTCTTGATCTTCTCTGCGGCTGCCTACGAAGCTTGCGAATCACAACTACATAAATAATTATTATAAATAACATCTCGCGCATTGTGCTGGAAAATATTACTTGTGTTTTATGTATATAACATTGTTACTAAATATACAATATTAATAGTGGCTCGTTGTTTGTATGAAGAGTCCTTCGTCACTACGACCCCGCTATAATCCTTCAAATTAAAGTTGCAAGATTTGTTTACAGACAGACTAATAATAAAAATAAAAGCTTGTAATAAAACAAAGCGCTCTGAAAAAGAAATGAAAGTAGGTAGTTTGCTAAAGTTTACTGCTTCAGATACAGACTAAGTACAATTATGTTGAGAGTCTGAGATGGCAATTAAAGCAAAACAAACGCCCAGGGTAAGACGATTTCGGAATTCAGATGGCTTCATTAGCATATCGATACCACTTGTCTCCTAAACCTTAGTATAAACTGTTCGAGTTGAATGGACGAGTAAAATAACGAGAAACACCGAACATTTTTTTGTGGACAATGGTTTAAGTCAAGTTAGTATGCTTTTTATAACTAGTAGTTCGCCGCGAACTTAGACTCGCGATTATTATTTTCAAGACATTTTTATTAATGTTTCAAAAACTAATGAACCGATTTTGAAGTCCAACGCACTAGAAAATTCTATTGATATTTCGTATATGCCTACCAAATTTCGTCAAAATCAGACCATCGGTTCGGCAGTTATCGCGGTACAAACATACATACATACAATGTGTTTTCGCCCCCAACTGGATTTAGAGACCCCGCTCGCTTTGCTCTCTCGGTCAATAATATGATAAATGTGTTAATTTTTGGGCAAAATCTTTCACATTGATGTATGTAAAGTATGTGTAAGGAAGGACCCATAGTCAAAAGGCATCATAATGTAGGATAGAATTACTGTAAAGGACTAAACTTGACCACTTTTGTTTAGACAGAAATGGAAATCTGTACCTATATAATCCGTATATTTTAGAAGTCTAGAGTTAAGCTACTATTTCTCAAGTTTTTCTGAAATTAATGGGATACCTTTAGAGAGAAAAGATTAATTATTATATCGATGTACTTAAAAATGCGTTTTACTGGTAAATCGAAATTTCTTAGGCACTGGACAATTTTGTTAATGAGTCTTTGCATGCATCGGATTTACTGCGATTAAAAAATAGACATCCTTAAAATTACTTTTTCAGAAAATAACCAAATGAGTAGAATATTTTCTTTCTTTCTTCAAATTTATTATTTTTTAATTAGTTATCAAACTGACGGTAATTTGAGACATAAAATTTTATTTATTCATAAAAACTTTACTTATAACTTAAGCATAACTAACATTTAAACTAATGATAACTTTGAGTGCTAAAAAGTAATAGGTTCTTAAGTATAGGTACGAACTTCAAATATTATTTAAAGTAAGAGTAGTACCACAGGTATGGCACTTCATAGAAACGGAGCAGCATATTTACCTAGTACTACTACAAACAAAAAAATACATCCGTGCACACGTCAAATGTGTGAGTTAAACAATCAGGGTCGCACCAAAGAATTTGCTGCTTTGCTTACCTGTTTTCATCACTCGGATATCTATAAAATGTAAGTTCTTTATTGTTTTCCGTGGATAAACAATGACAATATGCGCAGTTTCTCACCATTAGGATTCAATAATCCTAAGTAATTCGCGTAACGTCAACTTGAGACTAGCAAGAACCCTGTTTTACAGGCGCTTACACGTCCCAATGACAGGGGAGGGGTTGCGGGGACGCCAGATTGCGGGGGACGGTGCGAGTTTCCGTTCTGTATGTAATACTATTATTAATTCTGTGGTAGTACCACTAAAGTAAAAAAAAACTGAAGAAAGGGTGTTTATTGCCTGCGTGTGTAACTCCACAAATATTTCAAAATAAAACGTTATAAATGAGTAAGTAAACTATCAAAATATGTTGGATATTATTTTACTCTAAACAATAATAAAGCATCCAGGCATCTGCGAAATGGAGTGCAGAAGTATTGTTTATTATTCTAGCTAATGAAAATATGGAGCGGACTCTAAAAGAAAACACCTGCAACATTTATCTTTCATTGTTATGTTAAGGCGTAGATAATAGAGGCTTGTAATATATTCCGGGACAGTCACCGCTTTAGACATAATGTATTAGACGATATGCATGAAAAATATGTGTTATCTAATCAGTATAACCCTAAATATCCAAAATTAAAGTACTAACAATGAAAACAGAATAAAAATTGGTTGAAGAACGAACGAGATATAACGATTTTACGAAAATATGTCTATTTCACTCGCAAGCTTAGATCAATGATCTAAACTCGCAAGCAATTGAATAGATGACATGGATGTTGACGTCACCAGTCTACATCGGACTTATCTTTCCAATAGAAACTTTAAAGTATCACAAGTTCGTCGCTCTTTTTAGGGTTCCGTAGCCAAATGGCAAAAACGGGACCCTTATAGATTCGTCATGTCTGTCTGTCTGTCCGTCCGTATGTCACAGTCACTTTTTTCCGAAACTATAAGACCTATACTGTTGAAACTTGGTAAGAAGATGTATTATGTGAACCGCATTAAGGCCATACCCAAATTTTCCGGGGTCCAGTGGCGCCGCCATTTAAAATAAATCATTTAAAAGGAAACGGAGATATCATTCAAAATTGTGTCTTGGTCAAGCCCTAGATAACCCTTAAAACTATTTTATGAACTACTGTTTATAATTTAAAGTGCGAACGTGAAGCTTTTCTACGCACATTAGCTAAAAGTGGCCGTTTTTCGCAAATGTGCGTAGAAAAGCTTCACGTTCTCACTTTAAACTACAAAAAGTAGTTTAAAAAATACTTTGAATGGGTATCTAGAACTTGACCAAGACACAATTTTAAATGATATCTCCGTTTCCTTTTAAATGATTTATTTTAAATGGAGGCGCCACTGGACCCCGGAAAATTTGGGTATGGCCTTAAGGTTTTGACACAAAAATAAAAGAAAAACAAAAAAGTTTGGGGGTTCCCCATACTTAGAACTGAAACTCAAAAATTTATTTTTTATCAAACCCATACGTGTGGGGTATCTATGGTTAGGTCTTCAAAAATGATATTCAGGTTTTTAATATCATTTTTTTCTAAACCGAATACTTTGCGCGGGAGACACTTCCAAAGTGGAAAAAAGGGCGTCGTCCCCCCGTAACTTCTAAAATAAGGGAATTATAAAACTGTGGAAAAAAGGGTGTCCCCCCCCCCGTAACTTCTAAAATAAGGGAATTATAAAACTAAAAAAAATATATGATGTTCATTACCATAAAAACTACCAGCGAAAATTGGTTTGAACGATATCTAGTAAGTAGTTTTTTTTTAATACGTCATAAATCATAAACGGTAATTTACCTTTCATTCAATCAACTCAAATATAAAAATTAAAAAAAAAAACATACTGCAAGACTTTTATATTATGTTATTTGCTACTACGGAACCCTTCATGGGCGAGTCCGACTCGCACTTGGCCGCTTATTTATTTGTTTACTCTGGTTAAAAAGCTTTTTAAACCTTGATTTGAAAGTACTTTTTGAGGAGCTCGGTGGTCCGGCGGGAGTGCGCATTACTAGCGCTTTCGCCAGCAAAGCGACGCCGGGCGTAGTCCGCACTTGGATGGGTGACCACAAGTGGCATATAAATTTTCTCGAGCTCCTCCGTACTTCGGAAGGCACTCCTGGCTGTCATTATTGTATGTCACATGCCTTTAGTCAGCCTAAAAAATTTGACACCAGTGTTGACTACTTGCATACACGAAAAACAACTATGCAATAAAAAAAATAACATGCACATTATCATATACTTCTATTGTGTCTGACTAAAATGCTACGTCTTTCAACTTTACAGTCTATAGTGTCAATAATTTCGGAAAATCTGAACGATGACGCTGGTTCCTAGCTGAAAACGGTTCTAGAATCCTTAAGTTTGAGCCCTATCTTATGGGATAGGATACCTTGATTCGAGACTGTGTACCCCATAAAGGGTTATCACTAATGTTATAAAGTTTGTGAGTATGTGTGTGTGTATATAATTGTTACTTCTTCACTCGCAAATGGCTGGATCATTTTTGGTAACGTTTGGTATGCAGGAAGCCTGCGGAAAAAGTTGCCTATACTATAGTGATCTAGTATAGCCCGTGCTTTAACAGAAAAGTTATAATTTCTTTATGAAAACAAACCCTCCTTTTCCCCTACTCGATCAACTAAGCCGCATATATCTTGCATACGAAATATCGCCAGCAAACACCTTTGTCGCCGCGTCCTCACTACCTGTAGGTACTGTATATTTGATAGGCCGTCACGCACGGCCACGCGGAAGCCTTCGTGGCTTGAAATATTCATGAAATTCCCGGTCTAGCGAAGTGTACGAAACCAGTGGTGCTATTTTTCAAACGCGGAGTCACTAAACGTACGGTTTTTTGTATGGAAAAACCATTCGTTTAAGTGACTCCGCGTTTCAAAAATCGCACTTCAGCGCTTGCGTACGTAAAATGAGTTTCTTTCGGCGTTTCTTCTCAGCTGTGGTCGTTACAAAGCGCTGATATCGATAGTTTTTGTTTAATAAAAATCAAATGTTAATATACACTAGCCGAAGCCCGCGACTTCGTTCCCGTAGACTTTATGTCTCTGGGAAATGCTCATCAGGCTGGGCAACTTTTGCTGAGGCGTGTGAAGACATTTATATTCAGTTTATTTATTCATGAATTTTCTCACGCCAGCCACACTTATTTTCTTTTTGGTCTAATGTTTGACCGAGAGAGAATGCCATACGGCATTAGGTCCGCCAACTGTACAATGAAGCTTAAATTTAAAAAAGCCCTCCTTGCACATTTTGCATATAACACGAAATATCATCTGCTCTCATTCTTCTCACCTTATCCCACTTTACGTAAGGGTCGGGACAGCATGTGAAACTTTTCCATTTTTCTCTATCGTTTGTCAAGGCACGAAACATCATCATTATCTAGCTCAATCAATGCAATTTGACCCTATATATTTATTTATTTACCATTTATTATTCTTTATTATCATCAACAAATACCCAAATTTGCCACGTCCTCAGTCCTCAGGCTGATTTTACATAGATTCCACTCGTGTTCCGTTTTCAAATCGTGTTTTATTCCCGTAAGATTTTCTTTTTTATTTTTCAATCCCGCCAGAATCAGCAGTAACTTTAGCTCCAAATGTTTTGGGATGAAAACACCGTTTTTTGAGTAGATGAAAAATAAATAAAAAACCATGAAAAAGCCCTCCTTACATATTTAGCTTAAAACACGAAACATCATCAGCAAACACCCAAATTTTCCCCGTCTTCACTACCTGTATATTTGACGCACGGCCGGCAGCCTTCGTAGACTGAAATATTCATGAAGTGCCTTCAGGAGCCGCCTGAGACCAGTCGTGAGAAAGGCTCTGTTATGGTTTAATTCGATGCTGTATCGTCTCATTTCAAAGGGACTCATTTGAATACATAAACTATATTCAAGATGGGTTATTAAATGTCCAAGCTTACTACAGGTTTTATATTTAAATTTACAAAATGATCTGCCAGATGAGAAGAACACACCAAACTAAACAACAGATTTTGATAACATTTCTATACCACGTGACAAATATAGCCTTTGAAACCAAAAAAAGAAGTTTCCAAATCGGACCAGGCGTCTTCGATTAGTCGATGAAAATACACAAAACAAAAGATCGCATCAAATTGAACCTCCTCTTTTTTTGGAAGTTGGTTAAAAATAAATGAGAGAATAATAAAAAGAGAATAAAAATATGTATGTAATGTGACCATAAAAATCCTTATTAATCCTCACTAATATTATAAATGCGAAAGAAACTCTGTCACCTCTTCACGCTTCAACCACTGAACCGATTTAGATGAAATTTAGAATAATTATTGTTTGAATTTGTTTGAGACCTGGGAAAGAGCAGAATATATATAGTTTTTATCCCGAAATTCTCACGGGAGCGCCCCGAATTTACATTCACAACTAGTAAGGATATACATTTAACTTAGCTATGTCCTTCCCTGGGTATCAAATCATACATCCATATCAAATTTTATCTAAATAGATTCAGTGGCTAAACTGTGAAGTGGTACCAAACAAACAAATATACAAACTCACTTTCGCATTTATAATATTAGTAGAATAAGGATATAAATAAATGTGTAAAACTAATCAGGTATAAAGAGTCAATAACAATTTGATAACAATATAAATGTGTAAATTGTAGAAATAAAGTTTTCATTATTTCAACGTCTTTTATTACATACACAATTCATGAAAACATCAAGAACTTGAGAAAATATCTTTTGTTACCACCTATGTCCGTTTACTCACAATCATGGTTTATTCATGTGCGCTTGTCTGTTTATTTGTCCGTAAATAAATGTTTTCAGTGCGCTCGTTAGTAGTAGTTAGTTTAAGTACATAGTTAATTTTACGACCGAGTCATTTTGAACCATTTTGCGAACAATGCTCTAAATGTGCGCAGATGTTTGTTTCAAACTGAAAACTATTTCGTTTTTACAACTTATTTTTCTGAAGAAAACTAATGTAAGTTTTTTCAAACCCGCTACTTAAACGAGAGAAGTATTTTAGTATTTTTTATTAGCGAAAGAAGCTTTTACCGAAAATTCGAAGGCATCATGCGCATTTAAGTTTACGACATTTTGCCCAAATGAATTGAGCAAAGGTTTCATCATTTCAGCTGCATAGGTCCACTGTTGGACATAGGCCTCTCCCAAAGGTTTGGTACGTTTTTTTTGTAAAAATCATCAACATCTATATCTATCTATACATATAATAAAACAGTAAAAAAAAGTTTCTGTACATTCAAGTCCAAAAAAAATTTTTTTTGGAAATAACTTTTATTTAGTAATAGAGTAATAATTTTAAAAAAATGTCTGTCTGTCTGTCGCTCTAATTTCGCAAATACTGGACGGATTTAAATGAAACGTTTTTTTGTTATATTTAAGTTGAGCTTGTGCAACATATAGGATATAATTGATGTTGGAAAATGGAACACCTGATGCAGAGCCCTAAACTATAAGAAATATAAAAATGATGCCTTCAGAAAAGTTGCTTCAGCCTGATGAGTATTTTCCGAAGACATAAATAATACACGCTAGCGAAGCCCTCGGGCTTCTGCTATAAACATATAAATGTATATTCTAATATATATAAAATCGTTCTAAATATACGTTTTGCATATTAATAATATTTTGTTTTTAAGAGAAAATTCAAGATCTAGGTAGAGGGTCGGCTTAAGTAACTCGCTAGCCGACTGTACAAAATTAACTAAATTACTGTAGCTAAATTAGCTAATCATAGAAAAACATCTTACCTGACTTTTTGGCACTATGTCCTTTTCCACCATTCTTATTTTTCCTAGGGTAGAGATTAATTTTACTCTGTCCACACCCCATCACAGCTGCTCCTACTGATCCATCTTCACTGCACTTATCTCTCCACTTATAACTTCACTTATCACACCTTTCATATCACTTTACACTCCTATGTGTTCAATTTTACATTATTCAAAATTCAATGAAGCAGTCGAAATTTAAATTTGAATTTAAAATGTCTGTTTACACCCGTGGGCACTTCCATTTCATTTTGTGTTTCTTTGTTTGTTTTTCTTTAACAGCTGATGATTGCCATCGTTTTCGCATCAACTCCATGTTGTATTTTCTGTAACAAAAGAAAATTATCTTTATTGGAAAAAAACTTTCTTCAGTTCATTTGTAAAATAATGCCAAAAGTGTACTTATTAATAAATAAACGCCATTTTGTGTTCGGTCACGGAATAAATATAATTGTTATATACAGAACGGAGACTTCTAGGTAGGTAGGGTCCTGCCACAGGTGTGGCACTTCATAGAAACGGAACAGCATATTTACCTAGTACCACTACAAACGAAACAATACATCCGTACACACAGGGTCGCCACCACAGAATTTGTTGCCTTGCATACCTGTTTTCAACATTCGGAAATCTATAAAATTCGTTCTTTATTGTTTATTCCGTGGATAAACAATGAATACAATGATAATATGCGCAATTTCTCACCATATAATTCAAAAATCCTAAGTAACTCGCTTAACGTTAACGTGCGACTAGCAAGAACCCTGTATTACGGGCTCTTACACGTCTCAATAACGGGGGAGGGGTTGCGGGGACGCCAGTTGCGGGGGACGGTGCGAGTTTCCGTTTTGTATGTAATACTATTATTAATTCTGAGATTCCGCGTAATATACTGTATCTCCGTTCCCCGTCCCCGCACCTCTCCCCCCGTTATCGCCTTTTAGATGATATATAATACTTATATTAATTTCGGTGGTTCGATTTAGTTTAGATATAACTTTTATGATTTAAATATATACCTATATTTTAAAGATAGAGGATAAGTAGCGCTGACCGACCTTAATTTTATACAGGGTTATTTTTAAACATTAGAATCAAAATCAAAATTACGTTCTCCCATACAATTTTCATTTGGCTAAAAGCTGATTTGTATAGGAAGCCGAATTTGTTTTCGTTTTCCGAAAATTGTTTTTATAGAAACTAGTTCAACATCACGCACTAAACTAGCTACGAAAGTGTTGCCTATGTTTAAAAAAAGTAGTATATGTACCTAAATAATTTTATAGAAGATGACGGTACATATTATTACTTTTTCGATTATTATCAATGTTTTCGTTAGTAGGAATGTTTCCTCCAGTAGGTACATTTCCTTAGAATTATGTGCATAAGTCGCAATGCTGTTATAAAGAAAACATACATACATAATATCACGCCTGTTTCCCGCAGGGGTAGGCAGAGACTATGGACCTCCACTTGCTACGATCCTGACAAACCTCTTTTGCTTCATCTAAACTCATCAATCTCTTCATACATGCCCTTCGGTTACGGGTACTTTTTACCTCTCCTTTTTTTAGAACGTCTGCAATTTGGTCGCAGAATGTTCGCCGAGGCCGACCCTTTCCTACTGTTCCTTTCACATTTGTTATATAAAGAATAACCTCATCAATTTCGTTCTAATCTCCTACTATTTCATAACTTACGTCGTCCATGTACTGGCGGACAGAAAATTGCTTTTCTCGTAATAATATCATCTACGTATGCTCCATTGTCCGTTTTATTCCGGCAGCGGCCTTGGGGCCATTTCATAAGTCCGTTGGGATTATTGGTATCAAGGACACAACTATATAATATAATGTAGGTCTACTTATTTCTATAATAGGGAAGTGGATGGGACCCTTTTTTTTTGCATATCTTTTTTGTCCTAATATGCTTTGGGATACTGGGTTTGGCATAAAATATTTTGTCATAATAGTTTTTAGGCATAAGTTGTTTTTTGGCATACTGGTACTTGGGCATAATTATATTTAAGGCTAATTTGTTACGGCATAATGTTAATTCGCATAATCTCTTTAGGCGTAATAACTATAAGGCTAATAGTATTTAGGCATAATATTATTAAAAATAACAGAAACAAAATTAAGTTATTTAAGTGTTTATTTTTAACTATCATGCAAAAAAAAATGACCATCCAGAACAAATGTGAGGGCAAAAGGGAAGTTAGGTTTAAGTTTTTTTTTATGATCACCTGGAACAACTTTGAGACCAGAAAGGAAGTTAGATTCAACTTATTAGCAATTAATAAACAATTCATATACAATGAATAAAAATGTTATGCTTAATCATTTTTATGCTTAAAGTAATGTTATGTCTTGATAAATTATGGTTTGATGACATTATGCTTACATCCTTTTCAACCGACTTCAAAAAAGGAGGAGGTTATCAATTCGACGTGTATATATGTTTTGTGTATGTTACCTCATAACTCCGTCAAATATAAACCGATTAAAAAAATATATGTTTCGTTTTAAAGAATGCATTGCAAGGTTGGTCCCATGTAATTTTTTTTAAGATCGGAGAAAAGGTTTTGGAGCTGGAGACCGAAATACCTTAAAAAAGACAACTGTAGCTCAAATATTTGTGTATGTTACCTCATAACTTCGTCAAATACGAACAGATTTAAAAAATATATGTGTACTTTTAAAGAATGCTTTGCAAGGTTGGTCCCATGTAATTTTTTTTAAGATCGGAGAAAAGGTCTTGGACCTGGAGACCGAAATTCCTTATTAACGGACAACTGCTGCTCAAATATTTGTGTATGTTACCTCATAACTCCGTCAAATATGAACCGATTTAAAAAATATATATTTCGTTTTGAAGAATGCATTACAAGGTTGGTCCCGTGTAATTTTTTTAAGATCGGAGAAAAGGTCTTGGAGCTGGAGACCGAAATACCTCAATAATAGACAACTGCAGCTCAAATATTTTGTGTATGTTACCTCATAACTCCGTCAAATATGCACTGATTTAAAAAATATATGTTTCATTTTAAAGAATGCATTGCAAGGTTGGTCCCATGTAAAAAAAATTTAAGATCGGAGGAAAGCTCTTGGAACTGGAGACCGAAATACCTCAATAATAGACAACTGCAGCTCAAATATTAATACATTTGCATACCTACTCATAACACTTTCTAATACTAGTAGTTCGCCGCGAACTTAGACCTCGTGATTATTATTCTATAACTATAACATAAATTTATTCCCTAAGTAACACCTAGATGGCGCCATCCAAAGTTAGAACGCGTTATGGTTTCGTTTGCTACACAATCGCGGACATTTTTATTAATATTTCAAAAACTGCCGAACCGATTTTGATGCCCAACGAACTTGAAAATTCTATTGATATTTCCTATATGCCTACCAAATTTCATCAAAATCAGACCATCGGTTCGGCAGTTATCGCGGTACAAACATACATACATACAATGTGTTTTCGCCCCCAACTCGATTTAGAGACCTTGCTCGCTTCGCTTGCTCGTTCAATAAACCGATTCTAATGATTCAATGTTTGTTTGGAAGAATCGCTTATTAGATTAGTTTTTTATAATTTGAATGAAGACCTGATGCAGGGTTTTGGATATGTCTTTTATTATTAATATTAATTAATATTAATACTCAACTGTTCCGTTACCGCCAATACCAGACACAATAGTAAGACAATGAACGTGGACATTTATTAATGTCGTGCGGGTCTTTACCGGTTAATAAGCACCGAGGCCTCACATTAAAAGCTAGTATGAAAAAATATTTTTACAATAATTACTTTTAGCTAGAGCTTAGTTCTCTTCCTGCTAAAAGCTGGGAAATAAAAACTTTTTGAAAAAAATAATAACCGACTTCAAATCGAAATGCACTAAAAAGCAAAAAATAATTATATTTTATATCAGATGTCCCTGAAGATCTGGGTAAAAAATCTCTATAATACTCATTATTTATTTGGAGTCGGTGCCAATCTCAGTACCTATTTTACCTTGAAAACATCCATTCAGTACTTTAGAATATGCCACGGGAATCGAAATAATGTGAAAAAAACACATTTTATCTGCAAATAATATTACATAAGTAATAATTAACAACTCGAAAAAGAGCTTTAACTCGGCTGAATAGATCATAGCAAAGAACACTCTCGGTTGAATTACTTTTGTAACAAGAAAAAATCAAAATCGGTTCATTGATTTGGGTGCTACGACGTGGTAGGTATCCGTATTTTGGGCGCTACGACGACGTACTCGTACATGTTAAACTTCTTTGCAACTGGACTCCGAGGCAGGAAGATTGGAACCGACTCCAAATAAATAATGAGTATTATAGAGATTTTTTACCCAGATCTTCAAGGACATCTGATATAAAAAAGAATTATTTTTTGCTTTTTAGTGCATTTCGATTTGAAGTCGGTTATTATTTTTTTCAAAAAGTTTTTATATGCTTTAAAATGTTAGGGCTAAATAATGATTATGCTTAGTTACATTATGCTTGAAATTATTATGCATACTCCATTATGCGAAAGGACGTTATGCTTAAAAACTATTGTGCATTAAACCAGTATGCTATGTGATAATATAGCTTAAATTTGTATGCATATAGATAGTGATCCGAAGTAGACTGGGTAAAAAATATATTAACCAAAAGGTCCCATATTTTTTCGTTTAACAAATTAGTAACCTTTACCGTGGTAACGGACAGTGAAGTCTCAATATCGTTTACCCTTTGAGTAAGTTTTGTATCCAAAGGGTATAAACGGGACCCTGTTACTAAGACTTCACTGTCCTTCTGTGTCTGTCTGTCTATTTGCCACCAGGCTGTATCTAATGAACCGTGATAGCTAGACAGTTGTAATTTTCACAGATGATGTAAATCTGTTGCCGCTATAACTAAAAACAGAACAAAATAACCATTTAAGTAGGGCTACCATACAACAAACGTGATTTTTAGGGTTCCGTACCCAAAGGGTAAAAACGGGACCCTATTACTAAGATATCGCTGTCTGTCCGTCTATCCGTCCATCCGTCTGACCGTCTGTCTGTCACCAGGCTGTATCTCAAGAATCGCGATAGCTAGACAGTTGAAATTTTCACAAATTATGTATTTCTGTTGCCGCTATAACAGCAAATGCTAAAAACAAAATAAAATAAATATTTAAGGGGGGCTCCCATACAACAAACGCATTTTTTAATAGATAATGGTACGGAACCCTTAGTGCGCGAATCCGATTCGCACTTGGCCGGTTATTATACATCATGGTACCCTTCGTGCAAGAGTCCCACTCGCTCTTGGCCGGTTATTGAAGGAAATATCGCTTTTATTGAAATAATATCCTCTTTGTACGCTCCATTGTCCGTTTTCTTCCTGCGGCCTTAAGTCCGTTTCATAAGAGCACTGGGATTATTGAGGTCGAGGACGTAACATAATGTAATTGTAACTGGGACTACAGTACATGAAAGGGCCGTCTCAAAAATATTTTCTACTCGACTGTACTTTGCACCCAAATGTTTAAACTTAAACATATAAAAAAAACAAAAGTAAGTCACCGAGCAGGATTCAACTGCCTCCGTGGTGTAGTGGTTAGAGCGTTCGGCTCATACCCGGAGGTCGCGGGTTCGATTCCCGGCGGGGGCAACGACTTTGTATTGTTGTCCTAGTTTGGTCAGGACATTGTGGGCTGTTCACCTGATTGTCTGATAAGTAAGATGATCCGTGCTTCGGAGGGCACGTTAAGCCGTCGGTCCCGGTCACTGTCTTTGACATTGGTCATTACCTAATACCATGTCAGAGGCCTTTAAGGCGGTTTAAAAACTCTGTCACTAGTGTTAGTCACTAACACACACGATAAGAAGAAGAAGCGGGATTCAAAACGAATTCAAATTAGCGACCATATTCTGCGTGGAAAGAAAGACGCATGAAAACTCGAAAACACGCGTTTTCCCAAACGTAAGACTAATCTACTAATCTTAAATTTCAGCGAAATCGTTACACGTTTCCGAGATCACATAAATAAAAATTATTTACATATAAATAAATAAATATACAAGAATTGCTCGTTTAAATGTATAAGATAAGATTTGTAGTAGTAGTAGGCATATTTTTTTATTACTCTCCGAAGTTATGAAGTGCCATATGTGACCGTGGTGTGGATGGCCCCTAATATATGACGCCTTCCCGGGAGAAATTGAAAATACTCCACCGACAAAATCATGATGCATAAAACTTTTCAAGGAACGCTTCTAATCCCGGAATGCCACAATGAACAGACCGGTCTGCGATCCTCTAACCTGCTTTCGGTATTTATAAGTTTACAAAGAAACAATGCTTCCGCAGTTATTCAGGGTTGCCAACGTTGTAGTTGAGAAAAAATTGTACAAAATAATTGTTACAGTCAAGAGCTTCCGATCTATCTTAACCGGTAAAGACCCGGACGACCATAATAAATGTCTACGTTCATTGTCTTACTATTGTGTCTGATATTGGCGGTAAAGGAACGGTTATTGCATGATACTATAAGTGGGCAAAAATGCGAATCATGTTAACAGGCGATGCGGCTAGCAACCCATCACTGTATTGATTGATTTTCCATCTTCTCGCCCCCCATGACGCTAAAAGTGGCTTTTGGGTCTTGCGCCCCTGGGTTCTGCATAGAGCCGCAAGACCCAAAATGCTCTGTCTGCCCCATTAGGGATAAAGACGTGATAGTATGTATGTATGTATAAGTAAGAAATAAAAATACAGTTTTGTATTCTTTCCTAGCCACCATAAAAATTATGAAGACATTTTGAAAATTTGATGGTACATGATTGGATTAGACGAAATGTAAATCTCCCTTATAACAAATGTTTAGTAAATAAATGTATCTTTTTCTTTAAGCCTTTTAGAGGCTTTTTTCCAAACAGTCAATAAAAAAAATATTGATACGTCACATACATTCAAGTCCTGTTTATTTTGAACTTTTTTAATACATAACCACAACAAGACACTTTTCAGTCTGCATAGGCACATGATCACAAAGAATGCAATTCTTTGACATAATATTGTTTGTCTTAAAAATTTTATATTAGGTACCTACTTAGGTATCTAAAAACAAGTTATAATTATTGAACTGAAACCTAATATAAAACTAAATTAAATTAAATTAAAATCTAAATGTCGTTCTTGAAATCGTACATTCAGATATTTTAATTCAAACTTCCTTCTTATTTCCTTAAATTAATTTGACGGAATCTTTGAAATTGAAAGTTACCAAACTAAATATATATAAAAAAAAAAAAAAAAAAATAGTCATTTATTTCTGTAATCTTAGTTACAACATGATGCTAGGACTTCCCAGTGAGTATATATATTCAAACTCATACATTACCTATGTACGAGTACTATACATATGTATTCAAACTCATACATTACCTATGTACGAGTACTATACAATGTTCTTTTTTATTAAGTATTTTGAGAGGTGATTCAGTCCATCATTTTGAACAACTTTTCCCAATAAATTTATATCGAAATACGAATTTTTTTTTTAGGTTTTCAAACAAATCGAAGTGGTCACGTCTTCTTCTTCTTATCGTGTGTGTTATTGACTAACACTGGTGTCAGAGTTTTTAAACCGCCTTAAAGGCCTCTGACATGGTTTTAGGTAACGATCAATGACAAAGATAATGACCGGGACCGACGGCTTAACGTGCCCTCCGAAGCACGGATCATCTTACTTATCAGACAATCAGGTGATCAGCCTACAATGTCCTAACCAAACTAGGACAACAACACAAAGTCGTTGCCCCCGCCGGGAATCGAACCCGCGACCTCCGTGTATGAGCCGAACGCTCTAACCACTACACCACGGAGGCAGTTATCACGTGGTCACGTGATATAATTACTATGGAAAATGCAAATTTTCTTTTCGTATTTCGATGTACATTTATTGGAAAAAGTTGTTCGAAATGATGAACTGAATCACCCCTTAAAATATTTGTAAGTACTTAATAAAAAAGGACATTGTATATTATTATGAAAACAATTAATATGTGGCAACCCTAACAAAAGGCAACGCAATCGTAACGTAACTAAACAAATGCAGTCATAACAATAATTCACTTTTGATCTCTGACTACTATCACAATTTCATTATAAATAAATGGAATTGTTTTATTACGCAAAGGAAAATAAAACTTCAAAGAGTTCACTAGGTACGCAGGTACCCGTATTTTTGGAACGAAGTTCCTTATCGCGCGTTGCGAAGGGGGCTGGACGGAAAAAATTAACACCAAACGTTGTAACGACACTTTTTGCTTTAGTTGAAAGCCGTGCGGCGTGCTCGTGTTTCTCTGTCTGTCTTTCTCTCTCTCTCTCTCTCTCTCTCTCTCATAGAAAGCAAGCCAGAACTTCGTTCCATCCGGGTGTCCCTTGACATCTGTATGTTTGTTCGACAGTGACCTGAGTATCATTGATACGAGCTTCATGAAATTTGGTGAACGTGTGTACGAAACCAACAGAATTGTTAAATTCGATCATAACATAAGCCAAATCGGATAGCACAAAAAATATTTGTTTATATACTAACGTCGATTGCTCAATTTGTATAGGAAACAAAAAATATTTTTCGATTATCGAAATTAGTTTATTGTGCAATCCGTTCAATATACTTAGACAATACAGAATGAGCATGTCATTTAAGTATATTATTTTGCCTTTCTGAAACAGTCTATAAGCGAACTCGATAGAAAAATACAAATATGATTTAACCAACCAACAACCAACATTAGGTCTTTTTGTCTCCACTGCAGGAGCACGACCCTCTGTTCTGCCAGAGCCATACATGGCCAAAGCAGACAGAGGATTTAAAAAAATTAAAATAATGATTTACTGAATTAAAAAAACTATGACAACCCTAGTGTAGATGAATCAGCTGCAATACATCGTAAACAATTTACACAATGGTTATTATCAGACGCATCAATAAAATCACCAATTGAACGTCGAAAATTTTCCATCCACATACATATTTTGAGTTTAAAAACTGTATGTGCCGTATCTCCTACCTTATTTCTATACGACACCGTCTAGTGATAAGTGAACTACATAAATAAATAACATACTATGTGATTTGAATTACATTGTGTGATTCCGCCACCAGTAAGTTCATGCAAACTATTGCCGGCCGGCGCCCACCCACTACTGTTAGTCCAAGCATACCAGCTGCCACCAGCAGCCGTGTGCACCCGCCACCAGCAGGCGTGGTTAGTAACAGTATAGTTTGCATGAACTAACTGGTGGCGGAATCACACAAAGTCATATACATGATAATGTAACTTTGGAAGTCAAAGTAACACCTGAATCTAAAAACGTTAATTTTAATAACATTATGTAACAATATTTTAAATCGATCAATTTGTAGAAATCTAAATTAATATCTAAATTAACAAACTAAATACAAAAATCTAAATCTTGATCATGTGGCATGGTGCCAAGAACACTGGCTGCATTCCCGCGCTGAATAGCTACTGCTAAAAAAAACCAGAATAAATAATTAAAAAAAAACTCCGTCCGTTCGAACGCTTCGATGACACAGACGGACACAAAGACTGACAGATAGACAGACAGAGGGTTATTTCGGGGTTAAAATCATTTGGGTGCAAAGCATAGTTGTGTAGAAAATAATTTTGAAACTGCCCTTTCATGTACTGTTGTCCCAGTTACATCCCATCATGAGAACTTTCCGAAGTCATAAAGTCCACGCGAACGAAGTCGCGGGCTTAGGCTCGTAAGTATAAATTCTGTACCAAACGTGACAGTACCTACCTACAGATATCTGTTAAATAAAAGGGAGCGGAAAAAACTTGATTCCAGAACCGTATAAATGATGACATACGTCTCTGGTTGAAATGTTGATACTGAGTCACAATGCATGCTACGTTCTAGATGAAAATACCTCATAATGTCCGTCTCGATGAAACACGGTGTGAGAATGTTGTTTAGACATTCTTGTGAATGGAGTTAGCGTAATATTACTGTCTAAACATTGCTGTCTATCACGTCACTGCATAGACTATTTGCGTTTAAGACAATTCGATATCATTGGTAACTTAATATTTTCATGCTCCCTTAATCACCCTTAATATTGGAAAATTATAATAATAATCACCTCTAATTGTTTATTTAATTGTTATTAAATAAACAAAAAAAAAATATCGACTGTTAAAAAAAAAAAAAAATCACCTCCCATCTAATGATTTAAGTATTTAAATACCTTAGGAAGCACGGAAGATTTCGGAGGTACTTATTATAGGAAACATTTTTTTAGCTCGTCATATCTTATACCTTTAAACGAGCAATTCTTGTATGTATATATATTTATTTATAAATTTCTGTGATCTCGAAAACGGCTCTAACGATTTCGCTGAAAATTTGTATATGGGGGTTTTCGGGGGTAAACAATCGATCTAGATTAGTTTTATGTTTGGGAAAACGCGTGTTTTCGAGTTTTCATGCGTTTTTCTTTCCACGCAGAATATAGTCGCTAATTTCGTTGCGCCGACCGCCTTGTTTTCAGCTCAGCGGTTAAGGATACCGACCGCTAGAAAAGAGTGTTACGGGTTCGAATCCCACTCGGCGACTTACTTTTGTTTTTTTTATGTTTTATATTATAGATATAATTTTTTATTTTGCATTGTTTTTAGACAAGTTTAATAAAAATTAGTTAATGTTTGAGATGTAACCGAGCAAAGCTCGGTCGCCCAGGTACTACATAGATTATATAAAAGTATGGTACACGTATTTTTGATTTTTTCTGATAAGCAAATATTGACAAAGATACAAGCGCTTTTAAATTTCTCGTGACGTGACGATCAGCTACGATTTTTAACCAAAAGTGACGTGAATAACCTTTACTCCAAGTGTCCAACGTCCAACAAACGTGCTGTATCTGGGACATACCCATAATAAATCGAACCACGGGCTATACTAGATCACTATACTGTATTATAATGATAATAAAATAACAGTACAAAAAACCCACATTCCCATACAAATTGCTCGGGCAGCTGCACACTTTAGTATGGAAACGCTGATTTCTTTATAATTTTTAACTATATTATTTTCATTATACTAAAGTGGTTCAATTTATTACAGATATATCCCTTCCACGTTGTATACAAATTGAGCTAGCCCCAATATATGTGACAAATCCTGAGAGAGTAGCAAAAAGAAGGCTGGATAAGAATCTGACACAATTCCAATTTCAGAATTTGCAGGTTAAGTAGGTTTATTTCGTTTAATAAGACATCCTACGACGCTGCACGGCGCTTGAATTTTGTTAGCATTTGTCCTAACCCTTAGTCCCTTACACACAGTGCTGCCACAATACCGCCATTGTGGCGGCGATATCCGCTGCCTCGGCGGCGTAATGTGTGCATAAAGTGGGAGCGAGGTGATAATAATATGCTCGACCGCCACAAAGAAAAGATCTTCCCGCCAGGCACAATTTTCCGCCTGGAGAACCACGGCGGTGTTTTTCGCTAGATTGTATTCAGAACTCTGATATCGAGATGTAGGATACTGTTAGCGCCATCTAGTAGTCTTTTTGTGAACTAAATTGTCGCTAACTTGTTGAGGTTGAGGTCGCCACATGTGTAAACGCTCTCGCGCTTTGCAAAAACGAGAACGTCAAAACTGTACTAATTCAAAGCTACGACGGCCATTAAACTTTTTATGAACAGTCAACAGGTGGACCGAACTACGGCTAGACGTTAATGGGGTATTAATTATTTTTTGTTTGGCGTGTCGGTCGTGTAAGCCATTGTGCGTAACGCCATGCGGCCTGATTAGGCGGTTCACTGTTTTAAAAAGGCTTAAATCATATAAAATGTGCGTGTGGTAATTTATTAGTTTATTGAAATTTTTAATTATATAATTTATAGTATATTGAAATTGTTAACTTGCAAATATTAAATCAACATATTACATCGAAATCGGTTGGTACCGTAGTGCCAACATTTCTTTCATTTGTTGGAATAAAATCATCCTCGGTTATAAGACGAAAAAGCTCCGTCTGGATGGCTCCGAAAGGATGACTTTAGGCAAAAAGAAATCTGACACCAGTGCTAGTTACTACCACACTCGATAAAAAAAAGACCAAAACTTATCAAACGTCACTGAAATTTGAATACTGCGTTCTTTTAATAGTTTGACCCTTTCTATTTCTTCTCACCGTACTGGTTTTCTTCGTACTGGACTCTGGAATGCGCTTCCCGAGTCTACTCGAACCGCTCCTTCTCGCGCTAGCTTTTAGACACGGGTGGTTAAGCGCTTCCTGGCCAATCAAATAATCTTCATCATCATCAGGTCTGTTTGTCTTCACTGCAGGAGCATGACCCTCTCTGTACCACTAGTTGGCCAGAAGAGCCAGAGGACTTGGACTACACTCGCTTCGCTGGCCAGATGGGCTGGAGAGGTCTCATTGATTTTCATAAGTTTTGTTCAGCTTGTATTTCCTAAGTCGCCTTCTACGACATCCACAGGAGGACTTGGAGTGGCTTCTACTCTGCCGGAAACCACACCGCCCATAGAAAATATATACACGCTGAATTTCAATTGGTTTTGGAAAAAAAATGTCGTAGAGTAAATTAAAATTCCTCTATCCATATACGTAATCCAGATTTGTGTATGACATAAGATAAAAAAGTTGCGAAAATGATTTTCGATCGAGACCACGTAGTTATGCCCATCCAAAACAGCCGCGTAAGTTCGATAAACTTCACTGGCCGGCCGGCGGCGGTACTACTATATATTGATCTCACACGATTTTACTTTCGAGTTTTAGTCAAAAACTTTTGTTACAGAATTTTTATTTTGACTAGCTAATTTGGTCTTACTAACGATCCTTATGAAGTGGCTTTTCGCTCCAAAGCCAGTAAAATATCACCGTGTACATAATTGTATTTTACTTTTTTATGTACTATACTTTTATCTTGCAACCCACCTTTAGAATATCTGTATAACTTCAAGGTCGCCTATTGTTCTGTACAAAATGTATTTGATAAACAATAAAGTTTAAATAAAACACCAATGCAAAATGTTGTTTTAATTAGTCTCTATCTTCCAAATATAGTATGAGGCCTTGAGCCCAATCCGATTAAGGTGCTTCGGACGTCCCTCGACACGCATTTTAGTGTCAGCCTTCGCTGTCTGAAATGTTATTAGGGAACTGAGGCCAAACGTCATCAGCTCAAATTTATAGAGGTCACAGCGGAGAATTAAATAAGTTTTTGTTAATTTTATACTAAACTACCTTTTTGTTACTGTATCTATGTGATGTAATACAGTTTTATCTTTTTTATAGAGAGCAATCACAAAAACAAGCATATCCACGCTTATATATAAGTGATTTCCACAGACATTCAGAAAAATTGTAAACCTATGTATTGAATAAAGTTTTATCCCCGACTTCTGGATATAATTAGGACTTATTAATGAAGTCTACTTTTGTATGAAAAAATAGGATTCCCCATACAAAGTTCCACTTTCCTTTTTATTCACCGGGTCGTAAAAATTGCTTGCTTTGAAACTTCCACCTTCTTAGTACTTCCCGTATCGTTTCTATTCATACAAAATAGGTATCTATTCATACAAACTTTAAAATTTCAAAAGCTATGTTTTGTTAAAACCTTTTGCAGTCAAAAATAACACCCAAAATGAAACACGTCCTTGAAAACTGATCTTCATTATGACTCATAATTTCACATTTTAATTTACCGTTTAAAAATAAATCCACCATTCAACAATTGTTTACGAGATAACACGCGTAGACCGATTTACAGCGAGCGGCGTTAAACACAATGGTTTATGAAGCGTTTATTTGCGTTTGCTCTCCCGTGTGTACACACTGAATCATTTTTATCGTCTATCTCATGTGCGTATGTATCTGACCTGTTGGCATTCATAAACTCAAAATACTCTGAAATACTCGGTGATTTTTCATTGGTTATGGAGCCGAAGGCCACTTATAAGGATTTTCAGTAAGACTTAATGAGCTAGTCAAAATAAAAATTCGAGATTAATAATGAGAAATGAGAGTTCGGTACGATTGTGCGGGTGGCGTTGTACATGCGTTACCTGTAACGTGATCCGTGCGGACGGAAGAATCCGCGTCGCCGTAAAACATGGATTTAGCGCCTCACGTGTGTGCGTGTACGGGCAACACGCACGGATCTCCCCCAAAGCTATGTGCTAGCCTAAATCTGAATATTTTAATATATGATAAGTTTCTGAGGGGTGCCTGTACCTAAAGACTAGATTTAAAATTCGAAGCCCACTCTAGCGAACAAAGAAAAAAATCAATATCCGTCGAATCTTCGAGGGGGTGCCACTTTACAACTAACTATGCAGCATAAAATTGTGCCCTCCAAATGTCTAAGTGGTGTGAGAGTACTTATAGCCCTCTGTCTTTCATAGAGGCCTACCATAGAGTAGATACAATGTAGAGTGTAAGCTGTATGGACAAGTAATTTATTTACTTATTTAACTTTAAATGGCGAATTTAAGGCCTGAGGCTTTTTTACCAGTCAATCAACAAATAATGCTGAGAAAGCTATCTTTTGGAGGTAAGAACAGCAAACAAAAGAATAAAGAAATATATTGATTATGAAACTAATTATATTAATATAATTTTGTAATTATGTCAGACAAGTAAATTAAGTTTGTGTGATTTTGTGACATGACGGTGAAAAAAGGAATTAAAAGAGTGATGGGTAGGTTAGGTTAGGTTAGGCATTGCCTATTTATGTGTTTCGGATATTCGCCTATTCGCTTGATTGACTTTTACGATCAGAAAACAGAAACAGCTGGCAAATACTAAAATTTTTCTTTTTTTTCCTAGTCCTGCGTAAAAGTATAAATTGTAGCTGAAAAAATTCAACGAATGTTTCTTTAAAAATATTCTGTGTTTGTAGAGAGTACAAGTAGGTCTATCATTTTTTTCAATTGAACCTAATTTCAGTCAACAGCGCCAAATAAAAACAATCGGTGGCGGCATCATCATCAGAGGTTCCGGGTTCGATCCCCGGTCAGGGCAAGTTGGAAAATGGCCTTTTTTAAATTGTCCTTGGTTTTGGATGTTTATCTATGTATGTTTTTGTTATAAAATATAGTATCGTTGGGTTAGTATCCCATAACATAGTCTCGAACTTACCTTCGGGCTAGCTCAATCATTTGTCCCTATAAATTTATTTATTTATTTATCATTTCAGGCCCATAACTTAGTTGTTGACCTTATGTTCCAACCTTACGCTCTATTTGTCGTCTACTCCGTGGCCCTACTATCGAGAGAGGTGCTCCAACATGCACCTTTGTCTTTAAGTAGCTTTGAGGCAAGCCCTTGTTTTCCTTTCCTCTGAACTAATCATGTTTCCACACTGACATCACACCCATAAGTATTATACAGGGTGGTTTTTAACCTCCTACCCTCCTAGCTATACGAGTATACAAGGAAAATACTTTTTAAGCGAGATTAAAAATACATATTCGGTCCTTAGTACCTTGTCATACACTTCGGGGCTAGCTCAATTAGTGTAATTTGTCTTATTTGTTTGATATATAAAAATCTTTCATTTGAATGTCACTGCTCGCTACCGGATGCCACTTAAACGAGCTAATCCGCTCAATAAAGTAGTACTTATAGAACATTAAACATACCAGTAATACAATATTATCAAGCCTGTTTAACTGCCTCCGTGGTGTAGTGGTAAGAGCGTTCGGCTCATGCCCGGAGGTCGCGGGTTCTATTCCCGGAGAGGGCAACGACTTTGTGTTGTTTTCCTTGTTTGGTTAGGACATTGGAGGCTGATCACCTGATTGTCTGTTAAGTAAGATGATCCGTTCTTCGGAGGGCCTTTAAGGCGGTTTAAAAACTTTGACACTAGTGTTAGTCACTAACACACACGATAAGAAGATCAAGCCTGTTTCCCACAGGGGTAAGCAGAGACTATGGACCTCCACTTGCTTCGATCCTGACAAACCTATTTCGCTTCATGTACACTCCCTCAGTGACATGCACAAATATTTTTGAAAGGGCAGGCACTAATCTTACCTAAATTACGAGAACAGCTGCATATCAAGCAAAATACATTTTCGCTAGTATCCAATATTATTTTAGGGTGTCACAGGGTAGACAAAATCTCTGTGTCTGTAAGAAATGCACGCTACTGGCACTCCTTACTCTCTTCATGCATGCCCGCCGGTTACTTCTAAAAAAATTGTATGGACTTTCTAAAGCCAACAAATAGCGAGCTTTGCTGAGCCATCGAACTCTGCTAATCGAAACACGGCGAAGGATAAACAAGCTAATATCTCAAAGAGTTACGACTGACTGCTAATCTAACCGAGTGACGCAGCCTTCGGCGGGGATCAAAGGATGTCTCAACCTTCTACAAGACTGATAGATATGCCCTTATTGAGGGAGAGACGGCGATATCAAATAAACTGTATCTTATAATATAACATCTTGTCTCTATTTTAGAATTTTTAACCGGCTCGAAGGACCAATTTATGTAGTAACAGCTGAAGCCCATGCGTGGTAATTTTTTGAGAATCTTTACATTTTCCCGCTGTTCAGCCGTTTTAGCTGAGTTACATACACATACAAACTTTTACCCCTTATTTAACCCATTTAAAGAATTATTTATTTAAATTGTGATACAGTAAACTTTTATGTATACAATGTCCTTTTTAATTAAGTACAAATATTTTAAGGGGTGATTCAGTCCATCATTTCGAACAACTATTCCCAATAAATGTACTCGTATATCGAAATACGAAAAAAAAAATTCATTTTCGATAGTAATGATATCACGTGACTACTTCGATTTGTATGAAAACCTAAAATTTTATTACGTATTTCGATATACATTCATTGGGAAAAGTTGTTCAAAATGATGGACTGAACCACCCCTTAAAATATTTGTACTTAATTAAAAAGGACATTGTATAAAAGATAGAAGATTGTAATGGTAAACATATTGCTGTGTGGTTTTCGGCAGAGTAGAATAGGGCCACTCCAAGTCCTCCCGTGGATGTCGTAGAAGGCGAAAGCTTATTAACATCAATGAGATCTTCCCAACCCGTCTGGCCAGCATGGAGGCCAAAGTCCTCTGGCTACTCTGGCCAAGTATGGCTCTGGTAGTACAGAGAGAGTCGTGTTCCTACAGTAGAGACAAAAAGATCTGGTGATGAATAGTGCACTTATAAATCTAAACGATTTTAGTTCGGGCGTGAATCACAATTTATTTAAAAGTTCTACCTCAATCTACGTTAGCAATTTAGTACGTTTATTAGTTGGCACTGTTTGGCTATAAGCTAGAAAATTAATGAAAAAAATACACAATACATACATACATACTATCACGTCTTTATCCCTAATGGGGCAGACAGAGCATTTTGGGTCTTGCGGTTCTATGCAGAGCCCAGGGCCGCAAGATCCAAAAGCCACTTTTAGCGTCATGGTGGGCGAGAAGATGGAAAAGCAATCAATACAGTGATGGGTTGCTAGCCGCATCGCCTGTTAACCTGATTTGCATTTTTGCCCATTCCCTCGATCGGCTTTTACGATCTGCGTGGGAAGAGAAGCAGCTGGTACATTTTAAGTTTTTTTTATTTCTCCCAGACCAGCATGGGAGAATAAAAAAAACACAATGACATATAAATTCCTTTCACAGAATATTCAGAGAATTCAATACAAAACAAGCACGAATATAGTGCATGTTGCCGGCCAGAGCAAGTTAGAAACGGCCTATTATTTCCTGGGTCTTTGGTGTTTATCTATATTTCTATCTTTGGTGGTTATCTATATTTTATAAGTATTTATCATTAACGCTATCATCGTCTAAGCCCCTCTTTCGCCCACCGCCGAGCACAGGCGGAAGAGAGGCTTATTATATTGGCGCGTATTTATCATAAAATATAATATCTTTAAGTTTATATTATAACACAGTTTAAGCCATAGATTTAGAAGGTATAAGATGGATATAGAGTATTGTAAAATGTGACCAGAAACGAAATATTTCTGTGTAACTTTTTATAGGTTGTATTTGTACCTACTACACAAACTATGGGTAAAGCAGTACGATACCATTTTTCCAGTATAAGATAACTTATAAATTAACACAGTTTACAATTTGGAAAATCAAATTTTCGTGTAACGATGTTCGAGCCAGCGTGACAATGGGTGACATGTTTTGTATAAAAACTTGTCTCATTGTCAAATTGATGCTATCTTTTTTGCTCTTATGAAGATGACACTTATCATATTATCTGTCGCACTTGGCTAGTGTAGTCTTTTTACGCAGTAAAAAATATCTACTTCTATGAAAAAAATACACAATGACATATAAATATAAATTCGTTTCACAGAATATTCAGAGTATTCAATTTTGAATTCAATACAAAACAAGCACAGAATATAGTGCACGTTGCCGGCCAGAGCAAGTTAGAAACGGCCTTTTATTTCCTGGGTCTTTGGTGTTTATCTATATACGTATTTATCATTAACGTTATCATCGTCTAAGCCCCTCTTTCGCCCACCGCCGAGCACAGGCGGAAGAGAGGCTTATTATATTGGCGCGTATTTATCATAAAATATAATATCGTTAAGTTTATATTATAACACAGTTTAAGCTTACGTTGGGGTAACTCAACCAGTGTGATTTGTCCCTATAGGTATTAGGTATATTTATCACTAGGTGCGCCCCAATGTGTTAGCGTATGTGTTAAATAGTGTTAATCCAGGGTGTCAGTCAAAATTGGTAAAGCCGTTTGCGCGTGAAGAATAACAAACATACCCATTAACAAAATTTCACCTTTATAATATTTGTGTGGTTATTATTTATAGTGCATAAAACTTGAGTCTCTTGAAATAGAATTCTCGTATCAACTCAGAACACAAACGGTGTGTAAAGGATTTTCATTGCAAGATATATCTCCGGTCGTTCTAAACATTCGCTTGACCTAGTATCCTGATTTTATTTCTAGATTTTCCTTTTGATATAATCGTTACATATAATTGAAAGTCGTTAAACTAACTTCAGTTTTTCTTATTAACACTGTTAATGGCCTGCACTGGTCAGAGGTCACTGATGTCTTATTTTTGGATCATTTTTACTCACTTATCATCATCATCATCATCATCAGCTCATTTTGTCTTTACTGCAGAGGCACGACCCTCTTTGTACTACTCTGTTCTCTGAGTACAGACTTTGGTCTACACTCTAATCGCGGGTTGAAGAGGTCTCCTTGATGTTTATGAGCTTTGTTTAGCTTGTGTTTCCTAAGTCGCCTTTTACGACATCCACAGGAGGACTTACATACATACATAATATCACGCCTGTTTCCCGCAGGGGTAGGCAGAGACTATGGACCTCCACTTGCTACGATCCTGACAAACCTCTTTTGCTTCATCTAAACTCATCAATCTCTTCATACATGCCCTTCGGTTACGGGTACTTTTTACCTCTCCTTTTTTTAGAACGTCTGCAATTTGGTCGCAGAAAGTTCGCCGAGGCCGACCTTTTCCTACTGTTCCCTTCACATTTGTCATATAAATATTTTTCGTCAATCTCTTTTCATCCATCCTTTCTATATCCCCAAAACATCTTAACATCCCTTTCTCTATTTTTGTCACAACATCCTCTTTTACTCCACACCGCTCCCTTATGGCATTATTCCGTATTCGATCTTTCAAAGTAACACCACACATACTCCTCAGCGCTCGCATTTCAACTGCATTTATTCTACTTTCATGCTTTCTCTGCCATACCCAACTCTCACTACCGTACATTAAAGTAGGTATCAGTACTCTTTTATGAACAGCGAGACGTGCCTTGTCTGATACCTTCCTACTGCTCATAAAGGAATGCAACGGAGGAGGACTTGGATTGGTCCTATTCTATTCTGCCGGAAACCACACGGCAATACACACTAGTGAACTTTTCCATTGCCGAAAGCCAGTAGTTGTCAATGTCGGACGGGTATCGACCCTGTGACCTTTCGGTTATAGGTTGCACTCTTTAACTGTTAGACTATCACATCAGTGTATAACATAGATGTCTTTTCTATACGACGGTAAACTCTTGACACTCGTCTGCTACTCGGAGATTCTATACTTGGCCAGGAGGTATGTGTAAGGTCGAACAAAATATACTAAAACTATTTTAAGGGATAGTCCAGTCCATGATACTGAACAACTTTACCCAAGGAACATGTATCGAAATATGAAAAATATTTTTTGCCTCCCATACAAATTGACCGAGCTGATCGAAGTTGGTATGGAAAGTAAAAAAAAAGTTTATCATATTTCGATATAATATGTTCCTCCACAGTATCAAGCAAAAAAAATTTTCAGCTTCCGTTATGATTGTAGGATGTGACCTCGTGTGACAGATTAGACAAATATGTAATGTCTATATGAAATGCACGATACTACGCTAATGCAATGTATTTTTTGTATCCTAAATTAGCTGTTTATTTCGTTATAGCACTGGCAGCTAACACTATAATCTCGGTATTTTAAGCCACTTTACAGCTCCAGCTCCGTGAAAATTTTAAAAGCAAATTACGAGAATAATTTTCTTATAACAAGTCGGCTACAAGTAAATCAGCACAAGAAGTGCATCGCTTGGTTTAACTCGCGAGCAATAAAGTTGCACTCACTGCAGCGAAAATGGGTTTGTTTTCAGCAGAAACAACTTGCTGGTGATTTACATACTTGTTCGCGGCATGCAATATAAATTTCGTCTGAAGAATACATACATAGCAAGTCAATATTCTTAGGGCGCGCTTTGAAATTTATTGTATAAAATTTGGGTCCTATCACACATCAATACAACTCAAATTGCATTTACAGTACTCTGGAAGCAAGGCGAGCGCGTGGCGTAGGCGAGGCGTGCGCGAGTGGACTTCGGTAAATGCAATTGAGTTGTATTGCTGTGTGATAGGACTCAAATTATATGCAACAAATATTAAAGCATGCTATGCGTGCGCTAGGCGTTTTTCCATACAGTAATAATAATAATATACTACGGTAGTTCTATTTATTGTTACGAAGTTTTTCAATTAATTTAGCAATGGATTTATAAGTTTCGTTTTTGTTGTTTATTATATTAAAAGTGGCCAACACTGATTTCAGACTTTTCAAACTGTATTTTTTCATTTCGGTGTATCTTCCAGTGGTCGTTAAAATAATAGTAGTTGGTAGCATCGAATGTCTGCAATTTTTAATTATTTTCAAATGATTGAAATATTATTTAAAAGTAAGTACCTATATACTTTTGTATATACCGTTTAGTAAATAATTTTCTGTATAGAGCGCTTAAGTGTACTGAAATTAATAAAGATCTGATTAGTGAACACATTTCCCGAATTCAGTATTTTACTTGTTGTCGACTTGAACGGCGCGCGTGCAGGTGCACCAACTGGATTTGGCGGAAGTGAAACAAGCCCTGGTAAAAATGAAGCCGAAGCAGTCTCCGGGACCAGATGGTATTCCGCCATTCATTTTGAAAGACTGCCGAGAGGTAATGGCAGCACCGCTCCTCTACATATTTAATACGTGCCTAGAGAGCGAAAAATTCCCGGAGCAATGGAAATTAACTAGAGTGGTCCCGGTGCCGAAAGGACGAGGGGGGACAAATGCGTGTGACCACAGACCAGCAGCAATATTGTGTGCACCAGCTAAGATCCTGGAATCAGCCATAAATATCTCGGTGTACTCACAAGTAAAGGCGCATATGTCGGACGCACAGCATGGATTCAGACCAGAACGAAGCACAACAAGTAATCTGCTTAAGTTGATGATGCAGCTAGCACCGTCGGTAGATTCGGGGGCCCAAGTGGATGTGGCCTATTTCGACTATCAAAAGGCGTTCGACACAGTAGACAATGACACATTACTCATGAGCTTGGCAGAGGCGGGCTTTACGCCGAAAACACTATCTTTCTTCGCCAGCTACTTAAAGGATAGGCGACAATACGTGGACTGGGCTGGCCAGCAATCTGAGCCATACTTTACAAGGTCAGGAGTAAATCAAGGGAGTAATTTAGGACCCCTTGAATTCAATCTACTCATTAATAACTTGCCAAAAGTAGTATCCGAGTCAACTTGCCTTCTTTTTGCAGATGACCTTAAACTAGTGAAGGAAATAAGAGATCCATCAGACAGTGAGAAACTGCAAATGGATATAAACAGGGTGGTGGAATGGAGCCACAGAAACGGGCTCAACTTTAATGTATCGAAGTGCTCGGTAATATCATTCACCCGAGCTAGGCAGCATTACGTACACCCTTATCATATTAATAACGAACCGCTGCAGAGAGTTACGGAAACAAAAGATCTTGGTGTTCACTTCACTAGTGATCTAAATTTCCGGGAACATGTCGTAAAGGCTTGCAAGAAAGCTTACCGGAATTTAGGGTTTGTTATGCGTCAGACTCGAGAATTCACGAATCTTAATGCAGTGAGAGCATTATATGATGCACTGGTGAGAAGCCACCTAGAGAGCAATGCGTGTATTTGGGCACCACACGAAGCGAAGTACAAGTTGATGGTAGAACGGATACAAAACAAATTTACAAGATTTGTGTACCTCAAATTGTACGGAGTGTATCCGTTTTATCCATTAATGTACCCAACGTTGTTTGTATTGGGGATGGTGGGGTATAATTCACTCGAAGTGAGACGGAGTCTGTACTTGGCGACATACCTGTTTAAAGTATGGAGGGGACGTCTCTACAACCCAGATGTTTTGGGATGGATGGCGCTGTGCGTGCCGAACCGGTACGTTTGGCGACGACATCAGCCACATATGTTCGCAATACCCCGCGGTCGTACGAATTTGATGAAAAAGGCGCCACTCACAAGAACTTTGAAAACGCTGAACGAGGTCGCCAATAAGATCGATATGAACTGTTGCTCCTTGACTGAGCTCACAAGGGCCACACTATATGTGTTATGTTATAAATAATTAAATAGATGTAGCTAAATGATGTAAATATAAACTGTACGCTATTGCATTAGGATAAGCCTGTAATAATAGTGTATACACATGTATTGAAAATAAACAAATAAACAAATAAACAAATAAACTTATATTAACTCTGTACCTGACTTGTGATATAGTAACTATATCATCCAATTAAATTGAATTATCGTCGTAACGAGCGAGTATTTCAGTGTTGCTACATTGACACAAATTGAGCTCGGCGGGGTGAGATTGATTACGTTCAGTTGTTAGGAGTTACAGTCGTAAAGTTATGTAGAGCTATATATAATATGCGTGTGATTTGTGATGTAAGTATTATGCAAGATATAATTTCATTATCTTTATAACGAGCTATTTCAGTACCGTCACATTGAAACAAATTGAGCTTGGCGGGGTGAGATTGATAACGTCAAGTATATTTAGTTGCTAGGAGTTACAGTTGTACATTTATGTAGAGATATTAATTAATTAAACGCGTGATTCGTGATGTTACTATATTATTCAAGATATAATTTTATTATATTTCGAGCTATTTCAGTACCATCGGCAGGGTAAGATTAATAATGTCAAGTTATATTTAGTTTAGCAACAAGTAACAGTTATGAAGTTACAGAAAGCAGTAATTTGGCGTGGATATGTATAAAAATCAATCGAGTTAATTAATCAAGTAAATTGGGAGTCAATTATTTTTCTAGACTAACACATCGTGTGGGGTTTTAGTTGAACAGGTCTTTCAAAAATATTGTATTAATCTGAACACAATTTTTTTGGGTTCGATTAGGGTGTAATAGGGTTTGATTAGGGTCCAGTTTTGGAATACTTGCTTTTTAGGGCAAGCTTGTGTTACTTAGTAATATAGGTATTAGTATATTTTCCTTCATACAGTAATTCTAAGAAACATTCAAGAGATTAATAAAATCATATTCTATTTCTGTATCTCGGCTACGATGTTGTCTTATACAAAGAACAGTCTGTCTTGCCGTCGTTGAAAGTGCTTTACGAGAAGTTTACGATAGAATTTATTAATAACTGACCGTAAACCAATTAAAATTAACACACATTTCATTGCGTTACAAACTACAAACAAAAAGATTCGTATTCGTTTAATATCCATGTAATTCTCTATAGACAGGATGTTCTTAAGGTGACGTAAGCAGTACTCATCATCAGGTCTTTTTGTCTCCACTGCAGGAGCACGACCCTCTCTGTACTACCAGAGACATACTTGGCCAGAGCAGCCAGAGGACATTGGCCTACACTATCCACGCTAGCCTAGGTAGTTGGAAAGGTCTCATTAATGTTTATGAGCCTTGTTTAGCTAGTAGTTTCTAAGTCACCTTCTACGACATCCACTGGAGGACTTGGAGTGGCCCTATTCTACTCTGCCGGAAACCACACAGCACCAAGTAAACGATATATGCATGAAAATAATAATGAGTTCTGCCTCCGACAGTTCACGACACCTGAAAGCGACCGGTGTTGCGCGACCGTCGGCAACTGTCACTGCTGTTAATAATCCGATAGATGACAAGTCAAATCAGACACTTTTTTCTAAACGTCGCTTTACGAACGTTTTTTCATGGGATTTGTGTGATATACAAAGGAGTGACGTCATGCTTTTTTGTAGTCAAATAGCGCCCTTACTATCAGTTTTTCTGCACTAATAAATCTATATTTTAAATGGGGACGATCAATGAAAAGTTACACTATTTTGTAACGTTTTATGAAGTGTACCGAATAATTTATTTTTGACCCATTTATCTACCCAATTGTCGCTAAACGATCGCAGACTGTCACTGTTGTCAAGAATGTCACCGAATATCGGGATACACAGGTCTCCGACTGTCGCCGACAGATGTCGCAGGCATAGCATCACTCATGTCATTACTTGGAGGACTACCTAACTTGGTAACAAGGTCGCAAGGTTTCGGAATTCTAATGTTGCTGGATTGGAACGAGTAACGTGTTAGAGCCTTAGGGATTTGGTTGTTGGACTTAGGTTCAACGCGAGTTTTTATTTCAATTAAACTTCCAGTTGGTTGTAACGTAGAAGAAAGTTATGTAATAACGGGAATAGTTATTTGAAAGATAGATAGAAGAATGAAAAATACTTTATTTAGTGCAAATCAACAGGAGTTACATTAAAACACTCAATAATTGAAACTAGTTTTACACCAAAATGACACCACTTAGTAGTATACCAACAGATAAGAGGGGAATCACTACTAGGTATCCATTGACAATGATCAAGACATAACCATGTCATGTTTAATATTGCCGATGATAATAACACAGTTTAAATTAATACTGCTTAATAAGGTCTACAGAATTAAGGTCTAACGAAATATACTGAAACTATTTTAATGGAAAGTAATGTTTATCATCCTATACAAGTTGACCGATCAACGGATTCGAGTTTGTATGAAAAACCAAAAATTATGTTTTATACTTCAATATATGTTCCTTGGAGAAAGTTGCTTAGTAGGACTGAATTTACCCTTAAAATCCCTTATATAATATTTGAATAAATTCCTACCTCTGAATATTACCTAAGTACATACTTATTTCTCACCGGCTTCGTTTACGATATAAGCATTTTATGTACTATAAAGCATAAGGTAATATCGTGATGAATGAGCTCCAGCTTATTACGAGGTAATATAAAATGTGATTTTATTGCCTCGTTACTTCTGGATCAAGGAATTAATAAAATACGAACGAATTATGTTAGGGCGCTTTCAGACGACACGCACTCGCCTGGGGCATGGCAAGCGCACGACAAGCGCTTTTTGAATTTGTTGAATATGATTTTATTCCTATCACTCATCAATATAACTCAAATCGCATTTACCGAAGTCCAATCGAGGCGAGCCCAAGGCGGAGGCAAGGCAGAAGCGAGGCGAGCGCGTGGCGTAGACAAGGCGCGTGTTGAGTTCAGTTAATGCAATTTGAGTTATATTCATGTGTGTTAGGACTTAAATTATAAGTTACAAATTTCAAAGCGTGCTTGGCGTGCGCTAGACCTGCGTTGAGCGTGGGATGGCGTGCGCGTGTCGTCCGAACATGCCCTTAAAAAAAGTGAGTTTGGGCCACTGTACCAGTAAATCGGCCCTGTTTTTGACTGCGAGTATGCGTCAATTGAAAGTATACACTAAAACAACATTAATTGCACACTAATGATGACATAATGGAGTAATATTTTATAAACACTATAACCTTATTGGACCAAGTTCAGTCCATGATACTAAAACACGCTGACTTTTCATTGGTTTTGGAAAAAAAATGTCGTATAGTAAATAAATTCCTCTATCCATATACGTAATCCAAATTTCTGTATGTCATAAGATAAAAAAGTTGCGTAAATGATTTTTGATCGAGACCACGTAGTTATGCCGGCCAAAACAATTTTACTTTCGAGTTTAAATCAACATTTTTTGTTTCTGAATTTTCATTTTGACTAGCTAATTAGGTCTTACTAACGATGCCTATAAAGTGGCCTTCGGCTCCAAAACCAATAAAAAATCAAAGTGTATAAGGCAGATTTTTAAATTTTTTGATAATTGTTTTTTATAGAAAGTAGTTCAGTACGCATCATGGAATGAACTTGGAAAAAGAAGGTTATTTAAAAAGGATGTTTAAAAAGTAACCCTGTATTAAATGACAAAATAAGTAAGGTCTGCCACCCTTACGGCTCAACCAGATGGCTGCGACGTATACTTACAAGATAAAGAAAGACACGGGATCTACCAAAATATATCGAAATATGAAAAATATTTTTTTGCTTTCCGTACAAACTTGGACCAGCTAATCAGTCAACTTACATGAGAGTTATTTATTTTTTTCATATTTTTTCATATTTATATGTTCTTTGGGGAAAGATGTTCAGTATCATCATGTATCATGGAGTGAATTCATCTTTATAATAGTTTCAGTATATTTTCGTAGACTTTATTTTGTAAGGGACATACCCGTAATAAACCAAAATACGGGTTATACTATATCATCACATTATAATGAAAATAAAATAACAGTCAAAAACTAAAAAAAATACGACATTTCCATACAAACTGTGCGGGCCGCTGCACACTTTTGTATAGAAATGCCGCCATTTTTTTTTCAGTTTATGCTTGTGATTTTAATTACATTATACCTACTACCATATTGGTCTAGTATAGCCCGTGGTTCGATTTATTACGGGTATATGTCCTTTCTACGTATAAAAGCTTGTAATAAGGGTCAAGCTCAGATAGCTTTAACTATTAAACATGACCCTTTCTAGTCTAGGCACAAAACATTTTAAGGGACTTATAATATACTAGCCGAAGCCCGCGACTTCGTTCGCGTGGACTTTATGTCTCTGGAAAATGCTCATCAGGCTGAACAACTTTTACTAAGGCGGCATTTTTATATCTCTTATAGTTTAGCTGGACCATTGTGGTTCTGCATCAGGCGTTCCATTTTTCAAAATCATTTATACCCTATATGTTGCCCAGGCTTAATAGCTATATAAAAAAAAAAGTTTCATTCAAATCCGTCCAGTATTTCCGGAGATTAGCGTGTACAAACATACAAACAAACAAACAGACAAACAGACATACAGACAAACAGACAAACAGACAGACATTTTTTTTAAATTCTTACTCTATTACTACGTCTCCATCGTCCCCAATATTTTTTTTGGAAATATATTTAATGTACAGACACACTTTTTTTTACTGTTTTATTATATGTATAGATATAGATATATGATAGTGTTAGGAGAGAAAACTTGGGCGGCCATTTTGTAGGGGAAAATCCGAGTAGAGGGGAAGCGTCTTTATAAACCGTTGCGCGTCTCATTAAGAGGAGAATTCTAGTAACTTACTAAGTCTATGTCCGTCAATTTGCCTTTTCGATTTTGCCTTTTTTTCTTTCATTTATTTATATAATAAATCTTTACCGACCATAATGGTACAAAAGGTTGACTGGTATTTAATGATACTTTTCGTGATAAAATTAATTTTGTAATTAGAAAATTAAAAATCGAGTCTTCGGTTGAATTAATTGTTTTTTTTAAGCTCCCGCTTTCAGAGTTTCTAACAATAGGTATTATAAATAGACACGAAAATGCTACACCAGATCTGTAATAGGGTAATTTGTTACAATGTACATCAGATTCTCACGGCGTGTAACGTGACGCTAGATGCTGCGTGATTTACGATATTCTATTTGTGTATTATAGATGAGCTGCTAACTGATATTTGCCGTTTTTTTATCATATATATATATATCTCTCTCTCTTCATATCTCAGCGTATTCACAGTTGCATCCTCAGCTGTAATGCTGCGAAGCCCGGGGTCCGCTTTCCGGCTTTTTCTTCTCCACTTCGCAATATTGTAAGTTATGTAAAAGCTTGTAATAAGGGTCAAGCTCAGTTAGCTTCAACTACCTTAAACATGACTCTTTTTAGTCTAGGCACAAAAATATTAAGGGGACTTATTGATAGGTATTATAAATAAAAGAAACTAGACACGAAAATAATGAAATCTTTCACCAGATCTGTAATAGGGTAATTTGTTACAATGTACATCAGATTCTCACGACGTGTAACGTGACGCTGGAAGCTGCGTGATTTACGATATTCTATTTGTGTATTATAGATGAGCTAACTGATAGGTGCAGTTTTTTATCATATTTTTTTTACTCCTGTACTGTTATGTGACTTTTCAATAGTTACGAGCACTTGTATAGGAACATTGTTAATGTATGATTTCAAGAAAGTCTATTAAGACTATTCATTACAACAGCGCATGTCATTATTTTGTTAAAAATATACGTTTAGCCCTTGTACGCAGTACATACAATTCCATGTTTAGCCCTTTTACCAAAACGTAGTGATTATATTCTCTTTGTTTTACCCTGTAACTTCATGGTTTAGCCATAGACCGCTGCCAACATAAAAAAAAGACGGGTTGCACTTTGGGAGTGCCGGCAGAAGTGAAAACTTGAATATTAACGTTGTGCATTTTTGATATACGAAACAGCAGGCGCAGGCATACATTTTCGCCGCGCCGTAGAAAGAGAGGGGGATACTCCCTCTCCTACGCCGCGCCAGCTGTCTACTCTCCATCCGTCTTACGAATTTTCGATCAGATCACGTGTCCTGACGCGAGTTTAACATTTTTTACCCATTCCAAAAAAAGTGCACAAAGCCGCTAAAGAAGTTTTCACTTCAAAAAAAATAACTTTTTTAACATAGACCATGAAGAGAGCTCTAATTTCAAGCTAGTGACAATTAGTGACTATGTTGTTTATTGTAAACTCTTTTTAAATTGATGTACTTCCTAGTGACGATATTAAAAAACATGTTTTCGTTCGGGGTAAAATTTAATTTAAATTATAACCACATAAAATTATTTGTTTCTTACGTGTGCTTTTATTGTAAAATTAGTGTTGATCGAATAAAACCTTAACCTAAGTGTAACCTACTTTCAATATATCTGTGACTAAGTGTAACCTACTTTCAATATATCTGTGACTAAGTGTAACCTACTTTCAATATATCTGTGATAAGTAAGCGTCTCTTTTTGGCCACATTACGATACAAGAGCGTTTTGAGGAATTAAATGAGACTTTTCTGAAGTCATATCTGTGGTCTTATGTATTATTAGTGTTTGTGACTATGTAAATGAAGATAAAAATACAGAAGTAGAAAAAAAATTGGTTGCCTGTAAAGTCGGTATACGGGCGAAAGTTTTACGTGACAACGACTTTTTATGTCTGTCTCTCTCGCTCTTAGGCGGGCTAACCATGCCCGAGTGGAAGGGACGCGTGCCTCTCACTCGCTCTCATTGTGAGCGCATAACGTGAGCGGAGCGTAACGCAGTTTCTTGAAGTGTCACCCGGCAAACCAATTTATAAGACGTTGTCACGTCAAAATACATAAAACACAGATCGTTAACGTAATAAAAGCACCTATAATGGGCAGGAAATAATACGTGTATGCGGCCCGACAAGCATAAAAATGTACCGTGGATTTACTAAATACGAAAAGCCAAAAAGAGGCCAAAACCTGGCTCCTTTCTCAAAGATTAACAAGAACCTTCATGAGAAAGGTGAGAGGTTGGCCTTCGGATAAATAGCAAATAAGGGGATTTGTATGTCATAAACTAGGATACAACGTCTGGATTTCCAACGATATTTATATCGCATAATCCATTTACGCGACCCGGCAAATCGCGTTATTTTCTTAATAAAATGGCGGGCGCTGTAACGAATTTAGCAAAGCAATTTGGGGTGAGGCGTTGACTTAACTCCATATTAATTAAACCCATACAGGGTGACTTTTTACCCACAAGCCAAAATTTCGCAAGCCAGTTCATGATTCTGAACTGCTTTTAATAAAAAAAGTTTTTGAAAATCGATTAATATATTACCTCCTCCCATACAAAATTTGGCCGAGCGCTGACTTGTATGGGGAGCCGAATTTTTAATTCATTTTTCGTTAATTCTTTCTTATGGTATTATAGACAGTACCGTATATGCTGCATGGGCTAAGTAGCGAGAGGTGACTGGTGTCATTTGTGACCCTAAAATGCCGGTTAGGCTGAAGGGACAGGTCTACAAATCCATCATTAGACCTGTTCTTTTATATGGAAGTGAAGCGTGGCCTTTGCTTGAGCGGCACAAACAGGAGCTGCGTGTCACGGAAATGCAAATGTTGCGCTGGATATGCGGTACATCACGAAGAGATCGTGTGAGAAACACCCGCATCCGCGGCAGCCTTCATGTCCGTGACATAGCAGACAAACTGCAAGAGAGTCGCCTTCGCTGGTACGGTCACGTCTTGCGGAAGCCGGAAAGTTACGTGGGAAACAAATGTATAGCCATGCCGCCTCCGCCGGGGCCCGGCAAGCGTGGTAGACCCAAGAAGTGCTGGCTTGAAGTCGTCAAGGATGATATGCATGCCAATCGTCTTACAACCAAGGATGCTCAAGACCGTGCGAAGTGGAAAAGAAAAAGTCGGAAAGCGGACCCCGGGCTTCTCAGCATTGCAACTGAGGATGCAACTGGAAAAACGCTCAGATGAGAGAGAGAGGTATTATGGACAGAACTTGCTCAAAAAATTTGGCTGATGGTTAAAAATCACCAAGTATATATACGCATGTGGACTTTTTGTGTCCTTAGATAGATAAATAAAAAGTATGGAAAAGGTTTTTTACTTTTCTCTCATTAGCAAGTCATGACAAAGATACAGCGCATTTAAATCTCGCGTGACGTCACGATTGGGTATGATTTTTAACCAAGGGTACGTAAATCACCCCCACTCCGAAACTTCGGAGTGCTGTATTTTCGAAACTTATGATTACTTTGCTTCACGAAAAATTATAGGTCCGTTATTTTTAACCGACTTCAAAAAAGGAGAAGGTTATCAACTCGATTGTATGTTTTTTTTTGTATGTATGTGACGCTATATCTTCGGCAACCATGGACCGATTTTGATGATTCTTTTTTTATTTGAAAGCCCTTACTCCCAAGTTGGTTCCATATTAATTTGGTGAAGACACAATGAAGAACTTTCAAGATATGGAAGAAACTCCTGAAAAAAATTGAAGTCGGTTGTTTTTTTTTTTTGTTAAAAATTTAATTATTGGATAATCTAGTTGACGGACTAAATTTTGACCCAATCCACAATCCTATTGTACTTTTTATTTGAAAGCTATAGGACTTTCCGCACGCACTACAGAAAAATATAACTGTAGATATTTCGGCAAATTAGAAGTCAATTTCGAAACAAAAGAAACATAAATGTCTTCGAAGTCACGAGCGGTTATTATTGAAATACATTTAGTTTCTTGGGATAGTTCTATTATATTATGTATTACGCACATCTTAAACATCGACATTAACTTTTTTCCGATAATTCCGAAGTGCCAACTTTTTAATCGCTCTAGTCTTAGCCGTCGAAGGGATAAAGGGACATACCCATAATATAAATCAAACCACAGGCTATACTAGATCACTATAGTATAATGAAATTAAAATAACAGTGAAAAAAAAACGACGGGTTGCACTCTGGGAGTGCCGGCAGAAGTGAAAACTTGAATATTAACGTTGTGCATTTTTGATATTTTGGAATGGTTAGGGAATAATTTTGCACGAATTGCTTTAATTATCAGTATAAAATATTTCAAATCTTTTCTGAACCACAGTCTGTCACAAATGTCACAAGCATGACACATTACACACACGAACGTAACGTAACATAAACACACACGAACATTCGCGCAAGCGCCCTACGCCGTCTTACGAATTTTCGATCAGGACACGTGGTCCTGACGCGAGTTTAAGATTTTTTACCCATTCCAAAAAAAGTGCACAACGCCGCTAAAGAAGTTTTCACTTCAAAAAACGCCGTTTCCATACAAAAGTGTGCAGTATTTTTGAATCTTGATTATCTTTTATTTTATTATCTTCTATTAATTACAACTTAGAGCTAATTTGCTCTCCCCAGGATTTTCAAAATGATCGATCTAGAGCGGCTTGCATCCTACGTCTAGCAGTGGACGTCATGCGGCTGAAATGATGATCAAGATGATAGCTAATCTAATATCGCTAGTAAACTTACAAGTTCAAGATGTTTCCTGATAATAAAAGCGTTGAAAAAGCCGCAGGAATGTACAAACTACTTTAAGTACAAAACAATGTTGTTACGCTCAAAACTTTTCCCAATTGCTTCTGTTGTGGTTACTTTTAGGATTCCCAAGCCAGTGAAATAAGAAAGTAATCTAGTACAAACTTTTTAAATAATCGCCGCATATTTTTTATGTTTAGGTGCTGGCCAGTAATTTTTTGTGGATTAAAAAAAAGATTGGACCTCGCAAATTGGGTATTTTCTAAGTTAAAAATAAATTATTTTGAACTGTTAACAAAATAAAACGTCACAAAATCATGTCACTTAACTTTGAACATGTCCATTTTAACGTGATTTTAAATTTATTACTGCAGATAAACTGATAAAAAGAGCGTTATTTGACTTCAAAAAACTATGACGTCATCTGCCTGTATTTCATACAAAATCTCATAGAAACTGTTTGTTTTGACGTTTAGAAAAAAGTTGCTGATTTGACTTGTTGGAAAATACCGTATTCGCAGTTGATCGTGAACAAAAAAAATTGTAATTTCTGTCTTAGAGAATATAATATTATAACTTTTAGCATAATCAGCACTGGAAAAAATAATTTTACCGCAAGAGAAACTTCTACATAATCAAATCTACTGGCAAAAAGCAATAACATTAACAAGCAATCTTATGAATACAGTTCAATAGTTGCGTAGAGTGAGTAGAAAACCAAGCGTAGCATGTTTACATTTGCACAGACACTACTACCTTGTAATAAAGATCAATTTTACAAAATCAGTAACGCTTGACGTGTAGCCAATGAACGTCGCTCTCCAATATTTATTCAAAACTTCGTCCACTTATTTCCACCTCGTTATTTCAATTTGTTTACATGTCTGTACATCTGTCTGGAAAATTGTTATGTTTTCGCGAATGAAATGCATTTGCATTGAAATTGCAAACATTTATTGAAGTGAAGACTTCTTTAGGCGCGTGGGGCATTCATGAAAAGCATTTTTTGAGATAGGAAAAAGCCATTGAACTCGCGACACGGTTACCGACACAAAGTTTTCACTTCTGTCTTCACTACCGCAGTGCCACTCTTTTTTTTTATTGAGTACATACTCTAATTAGCAAATAAAGATAAAGATATGGCGCATATAAATCACCCCCACTCCGAAACTTCGAAGCGCTGTATCTTTGTTAATTTTTACTACTTTGCTAAATGAAAAAAGACGGGTCCTTTGGATAATCCAGATACGGACGGAGTAAATAAAATAACATATATTTTACCCAGACCACATTTCAACTTAAAAATACAGTGAAGAAGTTTTTAATTTTATTGGTAAAACATTAATTACACAATACATACTATATTTTCTTTCAAGTTCATATATATATGAACGAAGTTCATATATATATGGAGTACCTTTGTATAGAAATGTCAAGGTAAGGACGTTTTTTACTTCCGGGCCTTATTATAATTAATTATCATCATCATCATTTCATAATGTCCACTGCTGGACATAGGCTTCTCCTATAAGGAAATCCAAAATTATTTTAATTGCTTCTTGAATATTTAGCTAAGCAACTAATACAAAGTGTGCTAAGGATATAACTAGGTATTTAGTAACTGCGTAACACAAAAATTATACAAGGTTTAACCAAATATACTGAAACTAGTTTAAGGGTGAATTCAGTCTATGATACTGAACAACTTTTTCAACTTGTATGGGAGGCCAAAAAATATTTTTCTAATTTCAATATATCTTCCTTGGGAAGAGTTGTTTAAAATCATGTACTGAATCAACCCTTAAAATAATTTCACGTGAGGTTATAGAATATATATATGTATATTTTAGTGTAGATTTATTATATTTGATATATATATATGTATACATTTTGATATAACAATATCTTTTCTTTTCTTTATTGTTTGCTGTAGGTACTTACCACCAAAAGATTACTTTCTCAGCATCACCTGTTGGTCGACTGTTAGAAAACGCCTCAGGCCTTAAGTCCGCCATTTACGTGTATTGTAATAAAGTTAAATAAATAAATAAATAGAAGGATCTAAAGGACATTTCTGTTAATGTCTGTACTTATCGATTGCGAGCTCAGTTGGCCCGTCTGGAAGGGGACGCCCTTCAATCGCTCCTTGCGTTTAACTTATATCATTATGACTATTTTATTATGCCGCCATTGCTCTGATTTCTTATGGTATTCGTTATTTGGAATAAATCAATTTTCGACGCACAAAGGATAGATAAATCTTATTTCTTATTAATATTTTTACTAATTACTAAATAAAAATGTGAAACTTTGTAAGGTTGTGTGGATGTCTGGTTATCCGAATGTTTGTTCCGCTTCCACGCCAGAATGGATAAACGAATTGGAATGAAATTTGCATGTTGATAGTTTTTAACACATAGGATATTTATCCCTGAAAAACGTAAGCTTCCCATGGGATTGTCAAAATTTTGGCCACGCGCGACGCCGGGGGCATCAGCTAGTAGAAAAATACGCATTTATATCAATTCTATTATGTTGAATAGAATTGATATGCAAATATAAAAAATACTAGATGTAACACGCGCCGTTGCTATGAAAACCTTGTGTCCTACGCTTCGCTTGCCAGTTCGTGGTCGCCATTTGAGAACCTTTTTGCCCCATCGGCTATCGGTTCGTCGCGTTATGCCACTGCTACTTCAACGAGCTGGGCAATGTCAATCCATATATATACTTATATATAAAGCTGAAGAGTTTGTTTGTTTGTTTAAACGCGCTAATCTCAGGAACCACTGGTCCGATTTGAAAATTCTTTCGGCATTAGATAGGTCGTTTATCGAGGAAGGCTATAGGCTATATTGCATCACGCCCGCGACTTCACTCGTGTAATTAACGCGGGCGAAGCCGCGCGCTGCCTTTAGTCTAGTACAAAATATCGGCGATTATGAATGTGTGTCTACATACACATACATAAACTTCAAACACAACTTGGTGGCAGTTGAAAACACAGCATCTGGGTGATTTGGCGGGTTACGCTATAAAATAATACGTTAGTCGCACCAGGCCTGTCTCACTCCGCGGTAGGTATTAAAAACGCAAGTACAAAAATGTACGTATGGCGGCCACGCCAGCGTGGCTAATCAGTGCGGCAGAAAAGGTAAGCGTTACGCGATAGAAAGAGACGGAGAGAGATGGAACGTCTAGGCAGGCCTGTCTCACTCCGCGGTAGGTATTAAAAACGCAAGTACAAAAAAAGTACGTACGGCGGCCACACCAGCGTGGCTAATCAGTGCGGCAGAAAAGGTAAGCGTTACTTGATACAAAGAAACGGAAAGAGATGGAACGTCTAGGTGAATATAACTGTAGGTTATTAGCGTTGTGCGATCTGAATTGAACTTAATTGTGTCGAAGCGAGAGTCGCTATTCCTTTAATTGATTTTTCGGAGTGAATCTTCTGTACTTGTACTATTATGTATTCTGTGGTCTAGGTGAATATAACTGTAGGTTATTAGCGTTGTGCGATCTGAATTGAACTTAATTTTATCGTAGCGAGAGTCGCTATTCCTTTAATTGATTTTTCGGAGTGAATCTTCTGTACTTGTACTATTATGTATTCTGTGGTCTAGGTGAATATAACTGTAGGTTATTAGCGTTGTGCTATCTGAATTGAACTTAATTGTGTCGAAGCGAGCGTCGCTATTCCTTTAATTGATTTTTCGGAGTGAATCTTCTGTACTTGTACTATTATGTATTCTGTGGTCGTACGAAAGTGACGTCCGATTTCTATATCAAACCAAATTAAATTTATCATCATACAAAAGTGCTCAATGTTCTTGCGTAGGTACCGCTTTCGGGGTAACCCGCCTGGGTGTGGCAATTGTCATTCCGAACATGTTCGGGTCTACAGCGTGTTTGTGTTTCTGCGACGTGTTCTACTAAAGTGGGTTTTTTTATATTATTCTTCGGAAATAACTGGTGTTTTGTAGATGACAGCAAGATCGATTGAGATAGTATCAAATGGGACAGTAGCAACTCGTATAAAACTCTTACCTTCTTATTGATATAGTTGAGATAGTGTCGCCTTTTACTAGATGCCAAAATTAAGTACTCGTTTTATAATAAGAGGGTTATGGTTTAGAATTACCTATATCTCATTATTAGTATTCCATTATACAGGTTTCAACTTAGTTTATGTTTAGCGCATATCAGTGTAATTTGTCATTATTTTAACAAAGATATAATAAAGATATTATTTGCAAAACATGTGTAACAACTCTCACTAGCTTAATATTTACATTTCGTTTCATTCAGTCATGTTACTATCACGCGTGTGAAGATTTTGTTAGAACTTTCTGACAAAATTTTACACATCTCAATCTTGCTAAAATATGAGGTGGTCAAAAACAATATTTTCTAAAAAATTATTTATTATTTGGTTTAACAAAAATAGTCGGCGACCGTAGCGCGACTTTCGCTGATAAATCGCCGATAATCGCGCGGCAGTTGTTGACAGTATGTGTTAGATTGACATGTGTCACGCGACCGTATGCGACAGATGGCGACGCTCGCCGACAATCGTATTGCATATGCATATTAGGCATATTGTCGCTGGTCTAAGAGCGCAAAGTAAACTAAAACTTATTCTGTCATTCTAAGCTAGTGAAGATATAAATAAGAGTATCCTATTCTTAGGATACATTTAACCAAAATAGCTGTGAGGCAGTAAAAATCCAGTAAATCTCCTTTATCCTCACTTCCCAATACCAATATATCCCGCCAATCCGTATACTAGCGTGTCTTCAATAATAAATGTGGTACGAAAAATGTCGATGATCTGCCAAAAGAGCAGTCGTTAATGTAATTAGGTAATAAAATAGGTTTAAATTGCCGTGTATTTTCCAGCAGACTAGAATAGGGCCACTCCAAGTCCTCCCGTGGATGTCGTAAAAGGCGACTTAGGAAATACAAGCTAAATAAAGCCCGCAACCCGCCTGGCCAGCGAGTAGAGTGTAGGCCAAAGTCCTCTTGCTGCTCTTGCCAAGTATGACAGTAGTACAGAGAGAGTCGTGCTCCTGTAGTGGAGAAAAAAAGACCTGGTGATGTAGATTTAAACCTCCGTGGCGTATTGGTACGTAACCAGACTAGTCCGATACTCTGAAGTTCTACGATCGATCCTCAGCAAAGGCTCTATTCCATTTTGTACACTTATTTATATGTAACAAATTTATTACCCTATATTTATGTATATCATCGCGGATAAAACCTCAAGTTGTAAATCTGGCTGAAGTTGCCGCGTTCCTCAAACTCGAGGGTCCGTATTGATCGGGCGCACCCCATCTCATAGTTTTACTGCTCCCTTGTGCTGATCTTTGAGCACAAGATGCGGAAACATTTCTTGGGTTCACTTTAATTGTTACGTTGATTTTCCTGTATATGTCTGGGATTCGGCCACACATTGTTAACCTAACATTGTATACAAACTTTGTTGTGTTGGACTAAGTAAGTTTTACCTTTTGTTTTAAGATTTAAAGAGTCCCCTTACCCTAGAACAGAATACAATTTTCCATACAAACGTAGTCTACGTTTTATTTCGAAAAGACATGCCCGATTTCGGTAAAATTTTGTAATTTCAAAGATATTGCAATTATATAGGGTAATAACTGGTTTCCTACAGTAAAAATATGAACTTGAAATAGAATATAGTGTGTTATATCATTTTTGACCATCAGTATGGGAAACTTCTAAATCGTTATATTTTCTTTCCAGTTTAAAATTTTACTGTAGGAAACCAGATATTACCCTAGATTTGCATTTTCTTTAAAATACCAATTTTTACCGAAATCTGACATGTAGTTGACGTCCAGAAACTTAAACAGCCTGAGGTAAGGGTACGCGCCCACCGTCACGTGAACGAATGGGCAATCAAACATAAAAATATAAATGAAATCCAAAATACCTGGGATGATTTGAAGACCACTATGATTACTGTTAACAGCACTGTCATTAACAGCAAAATAACCAAAAAGGAGGTGTGGATGACTGATGAAATCGTGGACTTAATTGAGGAACGTAGGCAGTACAAAAGCACATCTCAGACTAAGTATGCTGAATTACGACAAATAATCTAGCGCCAATGTCGTAAATTAAAAGCGAAATGGTATGAAAAACGGTGCACTTACGTAGAATCATTGATGGCAAAACACGACTCTTTTAATCTTCATAAAGAAATTAAGGACATGGCAGCCATTCACAAGAAACAACGTCCTACATTTTTGACAGATGCCGATAACAGGATGGTGCTGGACTCTGACGCTAAGAAAAAACTGTGGGAGGATTACATCAGAAAATTATTTTCAGATAGTACACGAACACCTGTACAGCTGGAAAACATTCAACCTAGTTCGTCAGACGATAATAGCCCTCAAATACTTAAATCAGAGGTCATTTATGCTCTACAAAAAGCAAAAACAGGAAGGGCGCCTGGACCTGATGACATCCATATTGACGTACTTAAACTGTTAGAACCAGAAAACACGGATGCTTTTCATTATATGTTTAATACCATTTACAATACTGGAGACATCCCAACAGAGTGGTTGAATTCTATCTTCATTACTCTCCCCAAGACACCAAATGCCAGAAAATGTTCTGATTTTCGAACTATAAGCCTCATGAGCCACATTCTAAAGTTGTTCTTATCTATAATACACAACCGTATAAGACAAAAATGTGATGAGTATGTAGGTGAAAGCCAGTTTGGATTTAGGTCGGGAATGGGAACCAGAGAGGCGCAATTTGCTTTAAACGTTCTAGTACAGAAATGCAGAGAAATGCAACGTGACGTTATGCTGCTACATCTGCTTTATAGACTACGAAAAAGCGTTCGACCGTGTTCAACACGAGATACTTCTACAAGAACTACAACGAATAGGTCTAGATGGCAACGATATCCGCATAGTTAAAAATTGTATTGGAATCAAACAGCAACCGTAAGAGTGGACAGACAGGTAACTGATCCCGTCGTAATAGAGAGGGGCGTCAGACAGGGCTGCATACTGTCCCCCCTGCTGTTTAACGTATACTCTGAAGTTGACAGGGTTGCGGTGTGCAGTAGGAATGCGGGACTGAATTTAAACGTGAAGAAAACCAAGTTCATGGTAATCTCGAAAGTCAAAGATGTGTCTATTTTTGTAGACAGTCAACGTCTGGAGAGAGTCGACAAATATAAATATCTTGGGTCTTGGCTAACTCAGTCATGGGAAAGTGAATTGGAGATTCGGACCCGTATAGAAATAGCACGAGCAGCCTTTGAAAAGATGAGAAAAGTGTTGTGTAGTCGAGATCTCTCCATCAAACTGCGAACAAGGTTGCTTCAGTGCTATGTTTGGCCTCTTGTGTTATATGGTTGCGAAGCGTGGACCCTGAAGGAAGACCTCCGAAAGAAACTGGAAGCGTTTGAGATGTGGTCGTACCGTAGAATGCTACGCATAAGCTGGACGGATCACATTACTAATGTTGAAGTTCTAGAGCGCATGGGCAAAAAAGTAGAGCTCGTTCGAAATATTAAAATAAGAAAAATCACATATCTTGGTCACGTGTTGAGAAATCCACAATATCATCTACTCCAGACCATAATGATGGGTAAAGTTGCCGGAAAGCGCAAGGTGGGACGTCGCAAAATGTCATGGCTGAGGAACATCCGACAATGGACTGGTATCAAAACAGTAGAACAACTGTTCAGGCTTGCCATGGACAAATCAAGATTTAAAGAGCTGACTGCCAATCTTCAGGAATGAAGCGGCACCTAAAGAAGAAGAAGACATGTAGTTTCAAAATTAAACGTAGACTACGTTTGTATGGAGAAGTCTAGGGTCTCTTAAGTGCAATAAATAAAATTAATAAGTGTGACATAATATTATAGTGATTTAATGAACGTTCTCCGAGTCTACATGAACATTTCGGCTTCATGGGCTCAAAATAAGGACGTGTGGAAAGAACAGGGTGACGTTTTTTCTCAGCAGCTTAAGTGTATTAACACTATAGATATACATTTAAATTATACAATTACAAACAGATTACAATACAAAACAGATAACAATTACAGATTTCTGTATTGTATTTGTAACAGACTGGGCAGGGACCAATACTGATCTGGGTTTCTTTCGGCGTAATCTTTCCAGCAGTGGTCGTTCCGCAACGCTAGTAGTTTTTAGATTTTTCTCTAAAATAATATTTAAAAAAAAGACCTTCAATAAGCGATAAATTTATTCTACATTGAATAAAAAGTTTTGACTTTGACTTTGACTTTGCCTGAGTAGGACACCAGAATAGGCTTAAAAAAGAACAGAAAAGATGTACCTAGTTCTCATTCCACAAATTTTCAACGCATTAAGTATAAATTTTTCCATGTACCGTCGGCATATAATACCAGTTCAAGTACGGTACAAACACGGTCGGAATGTCAGGCAGTTTGTCGCTATTTCAGCTGATATTCCAGCCACGACCAGCCTTGCCAGAGTTATGTCACCATTTTACAAGCAACATTGTTATGTTCATATCTACTGCAGAACATGCGACTTTGGCGTAAGTTTGGTTTCAACTTTGTAGTTTTTAAGTTGCTTTCGTACCTAAAAATGTTGTTGTTTGTCTCTTTCTAGGCTCAAAATTATTAAAATACCGACGGCGTGAAAAAAATCCATGTTTCCAGTTTTTATTTTTGATATACCGAGTCTCACTCTAACTACTTAATACAAATCTGCCGTTTACACATACTTAGACTCAACAAACATTACAATCCTACACTTTTTTCTAAACGTCAAAACAAACATTTTATAAAGGATTCGTACGAAATACAAAAGCGTGAGTCATGCTTATTTGAAGTCGAATAGCGCTCTTAATAACAGTTTTTAGGCAATAATAAATGTAAAATCGTGTTGAAAATGGATATGATCAATGAAGTGACACTGTTTTCTGACGTTTTATTTTATGAACTGTACCTAATAATTTATTTTTGACCCAGTTGCCTGACGTTTAGGAAAAAGTGTCTTATTTGACTTGTTGTCATCTAACGGATTCCAACAGCTACCTTAGGGTTGCCATCTCTAAAATTTTGCAACCAGGACAAGACGCGTGAAATTCCCGATTTTAGAGCCAACAAGCCGGACATGTCGACAGGTTTTTTGTAAACATAATCGGTGTAGTAACCAAAAAATTGCGGACGGGGGGGGGGGGGTCATTACTATAATATTTAAGCCCCGCCCGGATGCTTCCCGGTCCATGACCAAATCCGGGGGGAAACCCGGACGGATGGCAACCCTACCTAAGCTGCTCGTCTTCTTGTTACCTGTACTTCCATTAGTCGACACACTTTATAAACGATTAAAAACATCAATTATGCAAGAAAATAACTTAATTTTACTCCAGCCAGTACTAAATAAAGGTCGAGTATTGAAGTTTTAATAGCTTTGGAAGAATTCAGTAAGAGGCTCAAACAACCGCTGGTTTATCTTGAGAGGTTTACTCAAAGGTCATGGCATTGTAAGCTGATTAGCGTGGAATATTTGTTTTGTTTTATTTTGTAGAGTTAACGTTAAACATACATACATACATACTATCACGTCTTTATCCCTAATGGGGCAGACAGAGCATTTTGGGTCTTGCGGTTCTATGCAGAGCCCAGGGCCGCAAGACCCAAAAGCCACTTTTAGCGTCATGGTGGGCGAGAAGATGGAAAAAAAATCAATACAGTGATGGGTTGCTAGCCGCATCGCCTGTTAACATGATTTGCATTTCTGCCCATTCCCTCGATCGGCTTTTACGATCTGCGTGGGAAGAGAAGCAGCTGGTACATTCTAAGTTTTTTTATTTCTCATAAACCAGCATTGCATGGGAATCCAGCATGGTTAACGTTAAACTCAGGTTAAATTTGTCTATGTACATCATATCTTCCACGCTGGTCTTTTAAGAGGTCTTTGAGTCTTGCGGACTTTAGCTCTGTCTGCTTAAAGCCAAAAGACTACAAATGCTCTGTCTGTCCCATCAGGGATAAAGTAATAGTATGTATCATCATCATCATTGTCCTCGCCATTTCCCTATTTGGGGTCGGCTCTGTATGTCAACTGTTTCCACTTCTTTCTGTCATTCACCATATTTGCACTAGCCCCTTGTTCCTTCATATCACATATCTTCCATATGGTTTTAGTTACGACAAAAAAGTACCTCGTCATTATCATCAGGTCTTTTTGTCTCCATTGCAGGAGCACGACCCTCTCTGTACTACCAGAGCCATACTTGGCCAGAGCAGCCAGAGGACTTGGCCTACACTCTCCTCGATGGCCAGTCGCTTTGGAGAGGTCTGACTTACGTTATAAGCTTTGTTTAGCTTGTCTTTCCTAAGTCGCCTTCTACGACATCCACGGGAGAACTTCGAAAAAGTACCTACTTTATACTTATTGAACAAACTTATCGAAATACATACATACATACGACACGACAAATGACGTCAGGAATGACACGAGATACGACAAAATGACGACCTCTGTAGCGTAGTGGTCACAATGCTAGTCCGCCACCTAGAGGTCCCGGGTTCGATCATCGGTCAGGACAAGTTGAAAAATAGCCTTTTTCAAATTGTCCTGGGTCTTGGATGTTTATCTATATATGTATATTTTATAAAATATAGGATCGTTGAGTTAGTATCCCATAACACAAGTCTCTAACTTACTTTGGGGCTAGCTCAATCAGTGTAATTTGTCCCTATATATTTATTTATTTACACATAGTTTCACGCCTGTTTCCCATAGGGGTAGGCAGAGACTATGGATTTCCACTTACACTTACTTGATTCTTATTGAAATACAGCAACTAATAACTATAAAAACAACGGAAAATATAATAATGTGGTATCCTGACCGAGCCACCAAAACCCTTCAGAAACGAGAACCCTTGACTAGTTTATGGTTCGTTACTATCTAAATGGCTCTTTGCTATGTTATCGGAACTGTGTTAGCGATCGGAAATGTATTAAATTCGGCCAAATTGGTCGCTTCCGTCACTTGGTCGATAACGCGTGCTCCTGTAATGGTCACTGCAGAACCTTATCCTTACCATGCGTACCCATCTCCGTATAAACATAATTTTACTATAAATCAAATCAAAATCAAATCATCTTTATTGTGGAAACACAGAAAAAAGATCTCAAAATATTTTTACAAGTACCACTGTGACCTGCCCTTGATAGACATACAATAATATGAGGTTAAATTTCTAGGCAAAATAATACAGTTTTAAATAAGATGAAATTAGTAATTAAATAACATAATACAGTTCAATATCAATAATAAAATGAAATAAAAATTTAAGTCAAGTTATCTTTCAAGTAGTGTCACAGAATTAATAATAGTATTACATACAGAAGGGAAACTCGCACCGTCCCCCGCAATCTGGTGTCCCCGCAACCCTTCCCCCGTTATTGTGAGGTGTAAGCGGCGGTAAAATAGGGTTATTGGTAGTCGCACGTTGACATTACGCGAGTCACTTAGGATTATTGAATTATAATGGTGAGAAACTGCGCACATTATCATTGTTTATCCACGGAAAACAATAAATAACGAAAATTTTATAGATGTCCGAATGATAAAAACAGGTAAACAAAGCAACAAATTCTGTGGTGGCGACCCTGATTGTTTAACTCACACATTTGACGTGTGCACGGACGAATTGTTTCGTTTGTAGTAGTACTAGGTATATATGCTGCTCCGTTTGTATGAAGTGCCATACCTGTGGTAGTGTTTTACAGTATTAAATATTTTTCAGTCAAAAGTAATTTTAAAATATCTGATAATTTATTGAAAATATGAAAAAATAAAATATAAAATATTAGCCATATAAAATATTTAGAAAATAAATATACAGGGTCTAACTAAATTACTGAAAATATTTAAGGGAATTCAGTCTATGATACTGAACAACTTTCCCCAAAGAAAAAATAAATTTATATAATAAAAATATTTTTAAAATATTTTCAAGCAAAAAATATTTTAATATTTCGGCAAAAGCGGCCGTTTTTCGCAAATGTGCAAAGAAAAGCACCACGTAACCCTTTACCACGTAACTGCAAACAGTAGTTCATAAAATAGTTTGCAGGGTTATCTAGGGCTTGGTCAAGACACAAATTTTAAATGATATATCTCCGTTTCTTTTTAGCTGATTATTTAAAATGGGGGCAGCAGTAGACCCCGGAAATTTGACTCCAAGAAACTATGACGTCATTATTCTTTATGTCATACAAATCCCAAGAAAATATTTGTTTAGACGTTTAGAAAAAAGTATCTGATTTGCGTTGTTGGAAACTCCTTTAATATTTAACGCTTTCGCGAGCTCCCGGTGAGCTCGGCTTCTGCTGTCATCTTCAGATGACAGCCGTCAAGCTATGTCAAGTTTGGCCACTTACACACACGAAAAAGCATTTATAAGCATTATTAAGTATGCCATACATAGGTACAAATAAATTAACAAAATGTATAAAAACCTAATAAACAAATTGGTAAGTATGATGGTAATATGATATGAGCTGCGCCCGTGATGTTCCCCGCGATTAAAATATCCTTTGTGTTAATCTGGGGTGTTAGCTTCTTGCATATCACATTTTATCAAAATTGGTCCAGCCGTTTGCTTGTGAAGAAGTGACAAACATACACAGACAAACTTTCGCCTTTGTAATGTAACTAGCTGAGCCCGTGGGCTTCGCTCCCCGTGGGAATTTCGGGATAAAAACTATCCTATGTCCTTTCCTAGGTATCAAACTATATCCCTATCAAATTTCATCTTAATAGGTTCAATGGTTAAAGCGTGAAGTGGTAACAAACAAACAAATAAATAACAAATAATATAAAAGAAATAATAAATATAGTAAGGAAGTAAGGATAAGGTCTTTCTTTCTTATCGTTTGTGTTAGTGACTAACACTAGTGTCAAAGTTTTTAAACCGCCTTAAAGGCTTCTGACATGGTTTTAGGTAACGATCAATGTCAAAGACAGTGACCGGGACCGACGGCTTAACGTGCCGGCCGAAGCACGGAAGCAAGATAGAGGAAGCAAGGATAAGGTTAAGGATTATGATTATGAATAATCCCTCCTTTCTGCTTTGCAGCGCCCAACAGGGTGGGTCCTTGAATGAATGTGGACACTCTGCCAGGGGTCATGTACTTATTTACCTAATAACCATATTATTTAAGAGTGTATGTAAGCAAAAATCCTACTTCCTACTTAATATTATAAATGCGAAAGTGAGTTTGTAACAAACATTTGTTACCTCTTCACGCTTTAACTACCAAACCGATTTGGATGAAATTTGGTATGGATATAGTTTGAGACTCGAGGAAGGACTTAGGGTACTTTTTATCCGGGCACAGCTAGTAATGATATAAAAATAAATAACAACAAGATTTCTATACAAGATCAGGTTGGGGTTTGGTCAAGTGGTCTGGAGCTCTTCAAAACTGAATCGAAGGTTCCAATTCTAGTTCCTTGTGAAACGGGATATGGATAAAGTTGGAAATTCTTGAATATTTGAGTTTGTAAAGGAATTTCTTTTAAAATTTTGAAACCGCATTTGACATAAAAATCATCTTCTACCTTTACCTTTGATGCATTATTTTTCGTTGTCTAGCAACCTATCTCTACAGTCACTGTATTGAAATTTTAATAAATAATCATACATTTAAATATCAGAATATTTGTAATTTTTAAATTATTCTTCAACTAAGCTTTATTGCCGTTCAAGATACCTAATATTTTAAATTAGTTAGAATCATGATATTAAAAGATAATAAAGTAAATAAATAAATAACCGGCCAAGTGCAAATCGCATTTACGTACTAAGGATTCCCTACCATTATCTTTAAAAAATTGCGATTAAAATATTTATTTTATTTTGTTTTTAGAATTTGTTGTTATAGCAACAACAGAAAAATATAATTTGTGAAAATTTCAACTGTCTAGCTTTCGCGGTTCTTGAGATACAGCCTGGTGACAGACAGACGGACAGACGGACAGACGGACAGACGGACAGACGGACAGACGGATAGACGGACAGACGGACAGACGGACAGACAGTGAATCTCTAATAGGGTCCCGTTTTTTACCCTTTGGGTACGAACCTAATAAAAATGAAGCGTTTTAATGTTGTACAATACATGTAAGGAGCGTTTTTCCTTATAAGATTAGGCTTTGTCGATTTTATTTAAATGTATAAATATTTTTTCTGAGTAAATTTAAATTTCAATAAAAATAAATGTAAAGTTTCACATTCGTTGTAGAAACATGAGTTTCCATTTCTCGTGTAATCACGTTTGCCTCGGGGGCGGCTTTGATCCCTGCCTGATTCAGAATTAAATACAACAGCCAAGGGATTACATGAAGACTTTCACAGAATTTCATATTAAAGATACCAAGTAGCAAATACTAGGTAAGACGATTATTTTACTCAAAACTGTCTGAAAGATTTCCTAAGAGATTTCGAACAAAGGTTAAAACTTTAATTTATTACACATATTACAAAATAATAATTAAAACGAAATAATAAATTAATAACTATACTAAAGGTAAAACGAATAAAGTAAAATACTAAAAATATATAACATTAAAACATAAAATATTATAAAAAAAAAACATTCCATTAATCCTTCCCCTGCGGAAGAGTACGTACATTGCCACGTTTAATGGCAATGCTTAGTCTTCGGCGAAATAAATTTCACTAAAGTTACTAAATAATAATAATCAGTTGAGTTCGGTTCATATAGTCTAGCTAGATTGTTGATTGTCTTAGTTGAAACTACGTCTTGAATGCTCTTCAACCCGTCACTGGCCAGTTATGCTATTGAACACCATATAACGACTATAATTTTAATTGCTTTTCTTCAAATATAATCTTTAAATCAATGTCTGTAAAATAGGTTAAAAAACACAGTACGATGCAAACATTACCAAGCGTCAATAAAAAAAAAACAATTTAACCCTTCGGTATCTGATGAAAATAGGTTTAAAAAGCACAGCTCGAAGCGAACGTTAGTGTCACTAAAAATAGTCAATTTAACTCTTCGGTAAGCAAGGTGGTCAGTGGATCGTACAGGGCCACGGTCGAGTTTTATGACGTACGAGACCAATACTAATATTAACGGCAGTTAACTTACGCTTGTTAAAGAGAGGGATAATGTGATGTTTAAAAAGCTAAAACGATGTTTGATGAGTGTAGATGATGCGAAAGAACTCTGTCAGGATCGTAGCAAGTGGAGGTCCCATAATGTCTGCCTACCCCTGTGGGAAACAGGCGTGAAAATGTAAAGGTATATTCTGATCAACTTTATAGGTGAGGTTCTTGTTACATAGTATATTTCCTCCATTTTATAGGTATATGTTTTTGTTTTCATGTTTAAAGTCTATATCTATACATTCAGGGTTAATATCAATTTTATTGAATGTATTTTTTTAAACAAAAGTTACAAATTATTAGTACTTTAAAGAAAACTGATGAGAAAATACACATTTTCATTATAATTTATTGTGACATAAGATCCTATCACAACAATATAAGTAAGTATTTTTAATAAAAAAATAAATTTAAAAAAAAATATAGGAAACAATTGTCAATATTCAAATACAGTAAGATTAAATGGAAGACTGTAAGTCCTCTGGCTGCTCTGGCCAAGTATGGCTCTGATAGTATACAGAGAGGGTTGTGCTCCTGCAGTAGAGACTAAAGAGACCTGATGACGAAGATGATGATTATCAAATGACGGATTTGGAAGAAAATGAATATTGTCCCATTTACTACCATTTCGTCCATTTTGCGTCATCTTGACATGTTTATCTCCTACACAGGGTGTTTGTTACGCATCTGTCGTGATAAAATGGATTTCCTCCGACTTTCTGTTGCCACATGTTACAATAGCAAGCAATAATATTGTAATATTGGAAGAAAATACCCAGTAGGGCGAAAATAATATCTTGGATATGGCGTTTGAGGGTTGTGTTTTGATAGAAGACAATTCAATGTATATTTGTGAACCTTATGTATTGTTTTGTAGGATAGAAAGAAAATCAATATTTTGTTTTGCAATATTATCATCGTATATGTGTCAATAGTAGTTCTGGAAAGACTTAGCGTTGTTGAAGTTATACTTCTTTTGGCGCGATTGGGAAAAATGATGAGAGTGAATTTTTACGATGCGCGCGCACTCCCACAGAAAAAAACAACAGTATAAAGTTAGCCCACGATCTGGCTGTACTGTATCTATGTCAAAAGAAGTATAACTTCTAACGCGTGTACATAAGTACACACACTGTTTTTTTATTTAGTTTACTTCTTCTTATTGTGTGTGTTAATAGCTAACACAGGTGTGAAAACATTTGAGCTGCCTAAAGACAACCAACATCTTGAGTTATAAGTAAGTCAAACGAAATAAAAAAATAATTTAATCAACCTAAACGTATTACGTAGTTGCTAATTTACTTAATAAATTTTTTTATTCGTACTTTGGTATCTATTTACAGGTAAAAGTTGTAAGTACGAAGTGAACTATGAAAAAAAAACTTCTTTTAGGCAGCTAGTCAAAATAGGTTTAAAACTTTAGTTTTTATTTTAAATTTCTATGTTAAACCCTTTAGTTTAGTTTACGAAACGTTTAGTTATAAAAAATATACCTACATTATTACAATGCACGCGGCGACCACTCCGGAGTGGGAAATTCAGTGACATGAATCTTTTGTCCAGAGTAATAAGAATGAAATTAGCTTGCAAATAAATAAATAAATAAATTGATTTGATTTTGATTTTGATTTTGCACTGGACTTCTAGGTATCTGAACGAAAAGGTGCAGAGTTCTGACGCGAGCTGAATTAAACCATATCGCTATCGACATTGAGTAGATATTTCTTTTAATTTCCTTTGCAAAGTAAGACTTCTGTACGTGATTACTTATACTTACGGTACTTGTACTTATTCTGAGACTACAGCTACATACATACTGTGAAGATGTGTGAGTGAATCAGGAATAAAACCTCGATAAAACCTCGCGCCTTTACCAATATCGCTTTTATGAATTCGGTAAAAGGGTGTTATGTTTATAGTATTACCTATGTTTGGGGTATTATGCCTCAATATCCCCCAGCCTGCTAAAGCGATAAATTTTCGTCAAGTAAGCAAAGTGATAGGCAGTAGCGTTGCATATCTATCGATAGTTTGACTATCGATAGTTGACCTCCAAAAACAGTCACAATATCGATAGGAATATAGAATATACTATCAATACTATCGATTGATTCCGTTAAAAAAGTCATGTACATCACTACATGGCCCTCACGATCGAAGGTTTTCTCTCCGTCTTTCTTCTTGGTATAAACGACTTCCGTGACAAAGTCACCTTGCTATAGTCCGCCAACCAGAGGTTGCGGATTCGATCCCCGGTCAGGGCAAGTTGGATAATGGCGTGTTTCAAACTGTCCTGGGTCTTGAATGTTTATCTATATAGGTATTCGTTATAAAATATAGTTTCGTTAAGTTAGTATCCCATTACACAAGTTTCGAACTTTGAGACTAGCTCAGCGTGATTTATCCGTATATATTAATTTCTTTTTTTAAACACCTAAGTACCTTTACCTTTTTTTAATACCTGGGCGACCGAGCTTTGCTCGGTTACATCTCAAACATTAACAATTTTTTTTTAAACTTGTCTAAAAACAATGCAAAATAATAAAAAAATATAAACTTAAACATAAAAAAAAACAAAAGTAAGTCACCGTGTGGGATTCGAACCCGTAACACTCTTTCTAGCGGTCGCTATCCTTAACCTCTGAGCTAAATCAAGGCGGTCACGGCGCGACGAAATTAGCGACCATATTCTGCGTGGAAAGAAAAACGCATGAAAACTCGAAAACACGCGTTTTCCCAATCATAAAACTAATCTAGATCGATTGTTTACCCCCGAAAACCCCCATATACAAATTTTCAGCTAAATCGTTAGAGCCGTTTTCGAGATCACAGAAATTTATAAATAAATATATATATATACATACATACATACAAGAATTGCTCGTTTAAAAGTATAAGATAAAATACCCTGACGTAAGAACGTTTGTGTAGTCTATATTTAGTTGATCTTTGATTTTGTCTGGCCTCGTTAGGACGTGGCCTGTGTCGAGAGTACCTAATATGGGACAACGCATGTCCATCTTTTAGAAGCCTTCCTTTTTATTAGCCTCGCATATAACTTGGCAGACATAAACGGTATTTACAGCTAGTATATAATTCATTCTCTCCAACCCGTCTGGCTAGCAAGGAGAATGTAGGCCAAGTCCTCTGGCTGCTCTGGCCAAGAATGGCTCTGGTAGTACAGAGAGGGTCGTGATCCTGCAGTGGAGACTATAAGACCCTATGATGATGATATAATTGATTACTTACATGTTTTTTTTTAAAGATTTCTGACGGTATTTCTTTTTATCGATTTCCAAAAATGGAGGAGGTTATCAATTCGTTGCGTTCTTTTATTTTATGTACTTATGTTCATCGATTATACAAAGACTCAGGAGTCTTCGTCGAAAAAAATTTTTTTTTGAGTAATGCCGATTTCTTTATTGTTTTGTCATTATTTACTATAGTGATCTAGTATAGTTTGAAGTTTGAGTTATTACGGGTACCTATGTCCCTTGCACATTGTATAGTTTTTGAAACTTCTCACAAAATTTCACGAAATTCAAGTGAGACCCGTAGGCGAGAAAAGCTGGACAGTTACAAATACATACATTCATACATACAAACATACATACTGTCATACATAGGCATCTAAAATCATTACCCTTCGGTTTGTCTGTGCCGTAGTCGAGTACACAACACAAACCTAACAATATTTTGATTTATGGTGTAGGCACGCGTAGGTAGATACCCTTGCATGCTTAACGAAATTTACATCAAAGGAAACCCCGCCAGCCATAAAAATGGGGTACTGCACAATACGTTGTCATGACGACCAGCAATAAGGTTGCCGTAAAACGGAATCAATAAAACGTGTGATATGATCAATAACTGGCCAAGTGCGTGTCGGGCCACGAGCATTGTAAGGTTCCGCAGTTGCGAAAGCCGGCTTTTAGTTCACGCTGTAAGTTTTAACGACGAAAAACGCCATAAAAACTAATTTTATTGAATGTGTATGTTTTCATTTCCTGAGGCATTTTATTAGATGACTATACCTCTTTAATTTGTAAACCCTACTTGGCTCTGATAATTTTATTTTAACTACTATTGCCGTGAATTTAAACAAAAATGACATCCCTAAGTAAATCGAAAAATCGTATTTACAAACTCACAATATTTTTGAAAAACCTATTTAAGAACACACACCATGGATAAGTTGAGAAAAAAAGTCCCACTTAACATGCGTTGGAGATAGCGAGAATGGTAAATTAAAAAAAAATACCTCTTTGTCAGCCTGATGCATATATACATACATGCCAAATTACAGCTTCCTAGTACATACTAATAATCTCTAAGTAATATCGCGGACGGACAGAAAGACCGACAGGCATGGCGAAACTAAAGGTTTCTTGTTTACTACGGAACCGGAAAGGGACACACTCCACTGAAATCGAGTCAATGTATGCTGTTATTTATGAAAATCAAGTAGGATTATTTCAACAATATATAATTTCAAAACAAGTTTTTATCTAAGTAAAGCCAGAGATTGGCCAAAAATGCTTTAGTCCGTCTCTCAGTTTGTCAATCTGTCTGTCTTTTATCGCCTATAGGTCTCATTTCTTAGCTGATTCTCGTGAAAATTTATGAGCAGGTCAATGAATTACCTATAAAGATTTTTTTGTCGATTCAGTTATTCGAAATGGAGGAAGTATGGGTGTTTGAAACTACCGAATCCAACTGGCTGTTGACACAGCCTCACACAGTTCACTCAGCTATAATGCAATGGAGCCGTGGCCCAAAGAATCGTAAAAGATGATGTAAAAAATGTTTGTTCTTTCCGGAATATTGAGAGTCTTATTACTCTGATAAAGTGTTTGATTGTCTATACATATATCGAGTCATATCAGAACTTGACAGTTTGGTTTTACTGTGTTTACAAGAAATATTACATACAATAAGAAATATTGTGCAGATTTAGGACCGTGCTGATCTGGAAAAAGCGAAGAATATAGCAACTACTTCTCTTCGCGCTCATATCGTAAACACCGATCGAGAAAATGACAAGAATCTGAATCATGCCAATAGACGATATCTAAGGTATACTTTAGGCCCAACGCAGACGACAGCTAGACTATCCGTGACGCACTTTTTAGTCTGTGATAGTCTGTGAAAATAGAACCTATGGAATCATACGCAGTAACGCACACGACGCGCGCCGGTCTTTTTGCGCGTCGTTGGGCCTTAGGCGATTAAAACACTGCACCGCGCCCCGCTGCGTAGTGTGGGGCCGCCATACAAAAACGACGCGTGTCCACTCGCGTGGACGCGGTGTCAGCGTGTTGGACTGTGCATGTTTTATATATAAACTAGATACTTACAAACAACGTTAGAACACGCATTCACACGCTACGCTGCGTAGGGCAATGTGAGAATCGCCTTAAAGTTAAGCGGGCTTGCCGCTACGGCAGGCGGCACTGGTAGTTCCTATGGTTTCGAATGGAATGACTTTAAAATCTTGCGACTAGCGACACGGCAGATGCCGTGAACGGCACGCGGGCGGCAAGTGAAGTGATACGCTCTTAGTGAAATATGCCATACCTACCACGGACCTCCATATATCTTATACCTTTAAACGAGCAATTCTTGTATGTATGTATATATATTTATTTATAAATTTCTGTGATCTCGAAAACGGCTCTAACGATTTCGCTGAAAATTTGTATATGGGGGTTTTCGGGGGTAAACAATCGATCTAGATTAGTTTTATGTTTGGAAAAACGCGTGTTTTCGAGTTTTCATGCGTTTTTCTTTCCACGCAGAATATGGTCGCTAATTTCGTCGCGTCGCGACCGCCTTGATTTAGCTCAGTTGTTAAGGATAGCGACCGCTAGAAAGAGTGTTACGGGTTCGAATCCCACTCGGTGACTTACTTTTGTTTTTTTTTATGTTTAAGTTTATATATATTTTTTTTATTTTGCATTGTTTTTAGACAAGTTTTAAAAAAATTTGTTAATGTTTGAGATGTAACCGAGCAAAGCTCGGTCGCCCAGGTACTACAAGATATATGGAGGTCAGTGCATACCTACCCATCGCCATTTAAAAATAATTATTTCTGTTCCTCGTCACTAGATGGCGCTTTATGGTAATAATAAAAACATAAAAATCGTTTATTACTATAATTTTAATACTTTAATTCAATAAATATGACTTATATGAAATGTATTAAATATTTCTAAAGTATATTCAATACTTTACTTGCACTTTTTGCTAGTCATGTGTGCTGCCATCTCTGTGTGCCTACCCGCAACTATCAGTTTTGCCTACTCATCCAATAGTTTGTATGAGGTTGGGTATCCGTTAAGATTGTAATTAAATTATCTCTGCCTGAACTGAGCTTATCGAGCTGCACGTTCTCCCGCTGCGGCAGCCGCTCAACTTCAAAGTGTGCCTTAACATCTAAACGTTTATATATCCTACTTCCTACTATCCTATTCTATCCTTCCTATCCTATCCTACTAATATTATAAAGTCGAAAGTGGGTTTTTATATTTGTTTGTTTGTTTGTTACCTCTTCACGCTTTAACTACTGAACCGATTTGGAGTAAATGTGGTATGGATATAGTGTGAGACTCGGGGAACATTTTAATGAAAATTTACAATAATATAGCTTAAACATCAGAATAACACATAGGGTACAATTTATAAAGATATTGTGTGATCCTGCGCAGACGAAGTCGCGGGCACCAGCTAGTGATCTCATAAATCGTTAACTTTAGAATCCATTTACGCCCACACAAGTTCGAACGTCAGAAATGGAAATATTACCAGCTTTGTGGAGCTCGGAGCCAATTAAGTCACGGCAGGGGGAACGCGAAATGATGCGTAACACAGCTATAATAGATATTATTTATGTATCTATAAACGGGGCTTAGCAAAGTAAGAAAGAAAGAAGCACGAACCCTTTCTGTTTCGTCTAACGTTTCGAATAGTAGAAATGCCAGTCAGCTAGTCTGTTTGCGACCACAAAGGATGTAACTCATATTAAAAACGTTAGAGGAATCAAAAAATGTTTGTGCTAAGCCCCGTTTATATATAAATTAATAATGTGTTCATAGCGCGATGAGCTGCCTCCGTGGTGTAGTGGTTAGAGCGTTCGGCTCATACCCGGAGGTCGCGGGTTCGATTCCCGGCGGGGGCAACGACTTTGTGTTGTTGTCTTAGTTTGGTTAAGACATTGCAGGCTGATCACCTAATGGTCTGATAAGTAAGAGGATCCGTGTCCGGTCACTGTCTTTGACATTGGTCGTTACCTAAAACCATGTCAGAGGCCTTTAAGGCGGTTTAAAAACTCTGACACTAGTGTGAGAAACTAACACACACGATAAGAAGAAGAAGCGCGATAGTTTAAAAACCAATACAATAGATATATGTTTAAATTTAACAACTTTTTTATACTTCCATGCTGATCTGGGAGAGAAAAAAAGTAAGAATGTACCAGCTATCTTCCCGTTTTTTTTAACAGCGATTAAAAGAACGGAAAAATTCGAATCGGTAATAAGCGATGCAACTAGCAGTCTATCAGTATTCTGATTTCCTTTTTCAGGGTTCCGTACCCAAAGGGTAAAAACAAGGCCTTATTAGTAAAACTCTGCTGTCCGTCCGTTTGTTTGTCACCAGGCTGTATCTCATGAACCGATGAAGCTAGACAGTTGAAATTGTGCACAGATGATTTATTTCTATTGCGCTAACAACAGATACTAAAAACAGATTAAAATAAATATTTCAGTGGGGCTACCATACAACGACCATGATTTTTTATGGATAATGGTGCGGAACCCTTCATGCACGAGTCCGACTCGCACTTGGCCAGTTATTCTTTACGTCCACCATCACGGTTAAAGTAGCCTGCCTTAGGCCTTGCCTACTCAGTTAGGGATAAAGACGTGATAGTGTACACGACTTTTCAGATTGAAATAACTTGAAAAATACAAAATGAGATCAGAAATGTTAAAAAATACCAAGTGAAAATAAATTTAAGTACGTACTTTAGTACTGCATTTTAAACACTAGAAAACTAGAAAAAAAAGTGCAAAAAACAGTTATATATTATATATACCTCCGTGGCGTAGTGGTCACCATGCTAGTCCGCCACCCAGTGGTTCCGGGTTCGATCCCCGGTCAGGGTAAGTTGGAAAATGGCCTTTTTCAAATTGCCCTGAGTCTTGGATGTTTATCTATAAATGTATTTGTTATAAAATATAGTATCGTTGAGTTAGTATCCCATAACACAAGTCTCGAACTTAGGGGCTAGCTCAATCAGTGTAATTTGTCCCTATATATTTATTTATTTTATTTATTTATATCTTATTGAGGGGTGACATTTTGAAAACATATTTTAAGGGCCCACCCTAGGCACAGAATAAGTACTAGTACTCACCTACAGAAGTTTTACTCAGCAAAGAAGTATCTACTCAAAGTCGTTAGCGTTAAATTCGAGGCGAGGCAAATTCGCAAGTTTTTTATCGAGAAAATTTTAAGCAATCTTATTTTTGAGAAGGCTAGAATTCGTCCTGAACGTTGCTGTATTTTAACTTCAAATTGAGTATTTCGTTATAATTAATAAAACAAAGAATCGTTCTAAGAAATTGAGCCTACTGCGGGCCCTTAAGAGTCCCCTTACCCTGGACCAAAATACAACTTTCCATACAAACGTAGTCTACGTTTTATTTCAAAACGACATGTCCGATTTAGGCAAAATTTTGTAAATTCAAAGATATTGCAATTATCTAGGGTAATAACTGGTTTTCGACACTAAAAATATGAACTTGAAATAGAATATAGTGTTTTATATAATTTTTACCATCAGTGTGGAAAACTTCTAAATCGTTATATTTTCTTTCCAGTTCATAATTTTAGTGTAGGAAACCAGTTATTACCCTAGATCATTGCAATTTCTTTACAATGACCAATTTTTACCGGAATCTGACATGTGGTTTCAAAATTAAACGTAGACTATGTTTGTATGGAGAAGTCTAGGGTAAGGGAACTCTTAAGTCTTAATGCTGTGAACGTATAATTTAATTAAACCCACAGAAGTTCAAATATCATTAATGGAAGTGTATGTGCATTGCGCTTGTAGCAATCTTGCAGTTCGTAACGAGCGAAGTCACATCAAAGAACGTTACGTGGTGCATGGAGCTGCCGTTTATAGTGTACGACTTATAGAACGTTAGGACGAGAAGCCAAGTAATAATAGTATTTCATGCAACAGTTGTATAAGGAAGGTCAAAAATGGGAGTGGCGCAGGTTACGATTCGAGCTTTAGCAAGCATCTTTAGCAAGCAAGCAACATAAGAAGACGCCTTCAAGCTTTTTATGACGTACTTAAACAACGTTGCATACAGTACTTTTTCTACGACTGTCAGAACTATATTTATTAAATAAATGACAAAAATAAGCAAAGAAAAATATGTAAATGTTTGATATAATTTATGTTTGGTAGTTAATAATTATCTATGGTAAACTTTTTTTAAATTGACGTCTTTCTGATGATTGTATTAATGAAACGTTTTTCTTATGTTGGCAATATGGTAGATCTAAAGGAAAAAAGTTTTAGGTCTATGGCTAGGAGTATTAGCACTATAAGGCAAAATAACGACACATGTGCTGTTATTTGGAATAGACTAAAAGACTTTCCTGAAATCATAAATTATCTATGTCCTTATATTAGTGTTCGTAACTATTAAAAAGACACGTAACAGTAAAAGAGTAGAAAAGAGATATATCACCAGACTTCTTCTTAACAGCGTATACCTATCAAACCAAAGCTTAGCTTAAAGCCCAAAAGCCACTCAAAAAATAACAGGGCAAGTGCGAATCGGACTCGCACACAAAGGGTTCCGTACCACTACCTGTATAAAATCACGTTTGTTGTCTGGGGTCCTCAATTAAATATTTATTTTATTCTGTTTTAAGTATTTGTTGTTATAAAGGCAACAGAAATACTTATGGGTAAAAATGTATCAAGGTTCATGAGATACACAGGTCCTATTGACAGACAGACGGACAGACGAACGGCGGAGAGCCATAAAAAAGATGGATTTCGAAGATGAAGTTAGTTAGATCGAGATAGTGATAGATGTTAAATGTTAACCGGTGCCATGCTACGGGGAAAGGACACTGATGCCAGTGCTCTGTTACCTTCCTTGTCGTCTCTTACGTCGTTTGTGTGGAAAGGCTGGTCACCATTCATTTTCTACTTGCCATCACCTGACCTAATAACAGGATTTTTTCTGGAAAAAATCGAGTTTTTTCTTCGGAGGCACTCGTAGAAATCGCTTCTACGAGTTTTGCTACGAGCCGTAGCTTCGTAGACGCTTTCGTAGCGCATGACTTCTACAACACCATGCCTACCCATCGCAATATAAACTTAATTATTTCTCTTCCTTTTCACTAGATGGTGCTTTAGGGCAATAATTAAAATGTTCAAATCTTTATTATTTAAATAAATTTTTACTTTAATTATTTAAATATGACTTAAATGAAATGCTGTAAATATTTTTAGAGCGTATTCAATACGTTCTTTATCATTTCTTTGCTAGTCGTATGTGCTGTTATCTCTGTGTGCCTACCCTCAACTCCATTTTTCCTACTAACGGGCCCTTCAATAGTTCCTTTAGCGTTGGGTATCTGTTACGTTAGTAATTCTATTATATATGATAACGCCTAATCCTACAATCCTACTAATCCTACTTCCTACTATTCTACTAATCCTACTATCCTACTTCCTACTAATATTATAAATGCGAAAGTGAGTTTGTATATTTGTTTGTTTATTTGTTAAACGCTTAAACTACTGAACCGATTTGGATGAAATTTTGTATGGATATAGTTAAAGACTTGGGGAAGGACATAGGGTACTCTTTATCCCGAAATTCCTACGGGGAGCGAAGCCCGCGGGTACGGCTAGTATTTGATAATCGTGTCGTAAAGATGAAATCGTGTGGTATAAACGGAGCTCAGTAATATTATCGCGCAAACTTTGTATGCGGGTGTTAATAGAGTGTTAATTTTGATGGAAACTCGATTAAAGTGATTTAGGACCACTGGTTCGCTGGTTTACTTTATTAACTTTACCTAATTTGCTTTTGAATAGTTTAAATGTAAGCATAACTTTGTTACAGTGTTGGACCAATGTTAATCTGATTAATGATTAAAATCATAATCCATTTTTTTTATTAAAATTGAAATTGATTATGATAATCAATCATATTAACCGTTCTACAAGAAATAAAATTAAAAATCTAAAGTATCCTGCGTCATGTCGATCACGTCAGCTTTCAAACCAAAATAAAACCGTATCATAATCGGTCCATTCGTTTAGACAGACACACATACACATTAAACTTATATCACCCTTCTTTTCTAGAACACTAACTAATTCTTCTCTTTATGGTTGACTGGGAGAGAACACATTTAGCGTTAAGTCCGCCATATTGTGGATCAATAGAGTTTTTTTCTTTATAAATCTTCTTATTTCTTTTGATTAAAAATAAATATTCTACAGACAGGTATGCAAAAATATACGAGTATCACTTTTACTAAACTATTTTTTTACTATCTTGATCAAAATATAATAATTCGTTCATCGAACTACGTAGAAACTAACTATTGCGTCTACAAAGTTCGTAACATCTGCGCGGCAAAGTTTTCCTTTGCCTTACTCACAAAGGACGAGGGAAATGTTCATAGCTGGTCGTATAATGAGAGTGGTTTTGATACTTTTAAAATACTAACACACGAACATACTGTCTTTGTCCGTAGTTAGGAAGATGGTGGACATAAGATGCTGATGGTAGACATGGTCAGATTTTTTTTGTGATTTAATTTCCTCATCAGCATCATCATCAGGTCTTTTTCCTAAGCAGGAGCACGATCCTCTCTGTACTTTCATCATCGTCAGGTCTATTTGTCTCCTAAGCAGGAGCACAATCCTCTATACTACTAGAGCCATACTTGACCAGAGCAGACAGAGGACTTGGTCTACACTCTTCACGCTGGCCAGACAATTTTTCCGTACTTTCTTTTAAAGTTTCAATTTACTTTTTTTTATTTAATTTATTTATGGTAATTAAATTTGCTTGAATCAGTGGTCTGATAATAAAAGATTTGTATTATAAGATGAATAACCAGACAAGTAAACAGACTTTAAGAAAAAGCATATTATTATGGAATTAAACATTAAACTAAAGGAATTAAGAGCAAAAGCTCGTTTTAAATAAAGTTAAAATAAAGCTAAACAGTTTCCCACTATCGTAGAACGTGCCTGACTGCCTGTGCCGACTTGACTATTAATCATAACTGAGGTGAAAAAGATTAAGTCTCCGCGAATATTTCTTGAAAGCTTATGAAATTATTCTTTGCTACTCTTTCGATTTTTGTTCTTGAGTGGTAAAAGTCATAAATCATGCAGAGTATTCAACACTTTACGACTTCAAAAAAGGATTTTATCAATTGGAATATATATAAGTATATGGTTTTTTTAAATATATTTTCCCCGATTACTCAAAATGCCAGGACCAATTTGAAAGTTTTTAATTTTTTTGTTTTAAAGGGCCATAAATTTTTTGTCAAAATCGGTTGTGTAGTATGGGGTTTAAGTCGATTTTTTAGTTTCGAAAAATTCTGTATTACATTTCTATAATTCTATATATCTATCCACGCTATGTTTGTTTATCTTTAACAGCTACTTGACTCAATGTTACCTAGTTAGAAAATTGAAAATTTGTATTCCAGTACCCGTAGCATGGCATTGTTGATAAGCCTCGATAAGGATTATATCGCGTGACAGACTAGTGCCATCCTGCTCATTATTATTACTTAGAGCGAGATAGTAACAGATTATCTATTTATCTATGGCACCGTTGATAAGACTCGATAAAGATTATATCGCGTGAGAGACTGGTGCGATCCCGCTCATTGTTATTACGTAGAGAAAGATAGTAACAGATTATCTATTTATCTATGGCACCGTTGATAAACCTCGATAAAGATTACATCGCGTGAGGGACTAGTGCCATCCCGCTCATTGTTATTTCGTAGAGCGAGATAGTTATAGATTATAAGCTCATCCGCTCTGTAAACTGCTGTTCAATACTTACCAATCAATACTCGTAGAACAATGACACCTAACTTGTACGTCGACTATAGTAAATGACACAGAGTTCGGACAACAAAGTTCAAACTAGTTCAAAAGTACCTTTTAGTTCAACGTAATGGTATGACGAGGAACGAAATAATAAGGTCAGTGTGAACGATGACATGCGAGCTAATGGTCTTATACATAAAGGAAGACCGTTTGAAGTGAAATAGCAAAAGTTAGAAATGCGTATAGCATGTTCCCGGGTAAATCTTTTGTTGCTTTGAAACCCGGGGCATAGATACTAGTACTAACGTAAAGTCATAAATCCTCCCATGCTGGTCTGGGAGAAATAAAAAAACTTAGAATGTACCAGCTGCTTCTCTTCCCACGCAGATCGTAAAAGCCGATCGAGGAAATGGGCAAAAATGCAAATCATGTTAACAGGCGATGCGGCTAGCAACCCATCACTGTATTGATTGCTTTTCCATCTTCTCGCCCACCATGACGCTAAAAGTGGCTTTTGGGTCTTGCGGCCCTGGGCTCTGCAAAGAACCGCAAGACCCAAAATGCTCTGTCTGCCCCATTAGGGATAAAGACGTGATAGTATGTATGTATGTATGTACTAACGTAAAGAAGTCTTACTCAGCAAAGAAAGTCGAAAATTTTATCGAAATCGGATGTGCAGTTTGGGGGAGACGTCGGTTTTTAGTTTTGAAAAATTGTCTTCACACAGTGGACGCTGTTATGTTGCCCATTCTCTTTAGACGCCTCTTACCATCATACACCCGAGGAAGAGGAAAAGGGCTTGGCAAATCGTATTATATTCAGGACATTATTATTATAAAAATTATGAAATGCGCAAAAGGCGGCCTTTTTGCTAAACAATTTATTCCCGGCAACCTCGCTATATAAAAAAATTTATGGGAAATTTGGTTGTGCGAGGATATACATATATATATTCAGGTACATTTATTCTTTTTATCATTCATCATTTGAGCCGCATACCTAACGTCCACTGACAGTCATAGGCCTACCCTCGAGTTTCCAAAAATGAACGATCATAAGCAGCCTGCATCCAGCGCTTTCCAGCGACCTTGATCAAGTCGTCTGACCACCTACACTTTGACTACCTTGTGTTCCTACTTATTCTACTAAAGTATAAATTCCTAAATAACTATAGTTATTTACAGTTAGTTACTAACTAACTGTATAATATTATTATATATATAATAATCTATGTATATTATCGTATACGATAATATACATAATGTCGCTTTTAAACAGAAAGCAATATTGCGCCTGACTCTATGTATTCAATTTTCAAACTTTGGCCGAACATGAACTAGTATTATGAGCTTACAGCTTTGAAAGTTCCGAACAGTTTGATTTACTGATGTAGGAATATTTACTGTTTTGTATATGTATGATATCAAAAGCTTATGTTTGGTTAGGTAAAAAGCAATCAGTTGCTTTTTTATTTATTTAACACAGCAATATAAAATTAAATATATGCACAAACAACGCTATATAATCTCACTAAAGTCTGATTTTTAATTCCGTAGAATTCTGACAGCTGTCATTTTTTGACATATCAGAGATCATAAACCTTTTTGGCCGGGCACATTTTTTATTAAATTCCAGATTTCAATAAGAGTGTGAACATCTGAGTCTACACATTTTATTTGTTAGTGAATGTAACCATTTCATTTAGTGCGGTGCTCCAAATCAAAAGAGGATTTACAGCGAGTAATATTTTCATCAGGAACAGTTGAATAACCGACATAAAATACGAACAACTGTGAAAACTATTTGATTTAACAAACATACATACAAATAAATCCAATTAGCTTTCCACCGCGGTCAATTTGTGGGTGAATAGCTTATACGTCCTTTCCAGGTTCTTAAACTATCTCCATATCAAATTTAATCTAAATCAGTTAAGAAAAAAGTTTTTTTCAACAAGAAAAAACTTAACAGAAAGATAACAAATATAACAATCAATGTGACAGCCGTAACGTGACAGCTGATGGTCGCATACTTAATTTTTTTAATTTTTGTGCTTTATGATTTATGAAAAAAAATATTTATTAAGCTTTTGGCTAAAAAGGTTGATGATACATGAGTTAGTAGGGAGTGATGCCAGGGAAAGAAAAATAACCTGCTGACTTAAAATTACTTAAAAATATAACTTTGATAATTCGGTATTAAAAAATGTTATAACATTTTAAATATACCAGCAAGTTTAACGTGTATCATTATCGTGGTAAAACATTAAAATTAATCAAGAATTAAATTTTTTATCGCCCTTTTACGCGTTCCCTTTTTAGTTGGAGAACTTTTTTAGTAGCAACACTTATGAAATGTCAGAATTCTACGGAATTAAAAATTAGACTTTAGAGATTTAAAAAGTCTTAAACAGTAAATACATAAACTATTATATAATTACTAGCAGTCCATCCCGGCTTCGCCCGTGGTACATACATAGCCTATGTCACTCAGGGATAACATACCTATCCAACAGTGAAATAATTTTTAAAATCGATCCAGTAGTTTCGGAGCCTATTCAATACAATCAAACAAACAAATCTTTCCTCTTTATAATATTAGTGTAGATAGTGTAGATGTATAGCTGACACAATTTAAGATTTTACTAAGAGATATTTGAACTACTATTTCCAGCAGTGGACGTTGTGCGCCTGAAATTATGATGATGATGATTGAACTACAGAATTGAATTTATGGATACGTTTTACAGATCTACGTAATTGAAATAAAAAATACAACTAATTTCTTCATTATTATGGTTAACATTCATATTTTAAACATTTAATTGAACTGAATGTGATTTTCTTTAATATGTTACTTTTCAAAAACATTAAACATCTATTTTTTAAAAGCACCCACCTGTTATCCTACAGATGATTTATCGAGAAAAGACCAAGAACTAACAAATATGCTTACTATCTTTAAAAATTCCAGCCAAGTTTATAACGATCGTTTATTTTCTATAAAACATACTTTCAACGCGTTTTTTCGCGTAAACATGCCGAGTACTGTAAATATTATCACAAAATATTAATTTTGGCTTACGGCGAAGGTTTAACGTGGTATTATGGTATTCATCTATCTTTAAAGATTATCCTGGGATTTATGGTAAATATAAGACAGATTTTGTGTGCTTTATAAAGCCTTATCATTTTAATGGGGATTTCATGAAAAAATTGCCGTTGTTTTAGTATTGAAAAATGAAATATAATATCGTTGAGTTAGTAACCTATATACTTAGGTATTAGTTTGATTTTATTTTACTTTTAGACTAACTCAATTTGTGCCAAAAAGATAATCCAGGACGAAATTTTTATTTTTATTTTTATGGATTTGTTTTAAAGCACCTTCTCTTTTACTGATTATACTCTTGCCATTTAATAAGTAGGTACAAAAGGAAAAAAAGAAAAGATAAAATAGATTCTCATTCCAGTCCGTTTACATCACACCGCATTAGAAGAAAATCTTAGGTATCTACATTGAGCGAGTAATAGCAAAGAGATTTTACTGGATCAATATAAGTGTTTCAGTGCGTTTATATTACACCACAAAGAGAAAAGCTTTGGTAACGACATTGAGAGAGTAAAAGCGAAAAGCTTCTACTGACTGTGTGCCTAGCAAAAAGAGGTGACGGAAACACCTTAACTAAAATATAATATAATAATACGAGCCATCACGTATCCCACTGTTAAGCAAAGGCCTTCCTCCATCTCTTAGATTCAGTTTCTTTCTTTTTTCATTAACTAAAAGATCAAGTAAAAATTGATATTTGGACCCCAAAATCTATGAGAGATGCGACAGCGTAAGAATAAGAAATACTTTATACTCGTTCGCTTATTTTGTGCTCGTGCAGTCACTCAACCAATATGAATTTTCCCTAAAGACATCAGATAATACAGAACAGGCTGAAATAAAAGGCCCTCTTTGAAGACACAGAAAAAGCATTAATCATGGTCGCTCCGATAAATTCTTCAAACATTTAATTTAGAAAGCCAAAAGAGGATTGGAAATATTTCAGCTTCATGAATTTTTGTAGCAAAAGAAGTGCTTATATCCTTTTAGATTTTTACATTAATCATTTAGACTAGTTTTATTTTGAGAAGTTTTAAGTTTAATTATTGTTTTTCTTTATTTTTATTTATCTTAATAAATCCATTTCTAATTGTAAGATGATGTGGTAAGAAGCAATCGGTTGTGATCATAAAAAAATCTATGTCTATGGTTGTGATGGTTTGGACATGAGTACATGAGTGATAAAAGAGAGGACCACGATACAAAAAGAACATTACAAATGAAGGTAGATGGAAATCAGGGGAAGGGGAAAATCAAAGAAAAGGTGGATAAAATGCGTAAGGCAAAATATGAGGGTAGTGGAAGTAGATATTAGTATGACGGGAAATAGAGGACTGTGTATGAAGAGATTCCATATCTTATACCTTTAAACGAGCAATTCTTGTATATTTATTTATTTATATGTATATAAATTTATTTCCGTGATCTCGGAAACGGCTCTAACGATTTCGCTGAAATTTGGTATACGGGGGTTTTCGGGGGTAAACAATCGATCTAGTCTTATGTTTGGGAAAACGCGTGTTTTCGAGTTTTTATGCGTTTTGCTTTTCACGCAGAATATAGTCGCTAATTTCTCATAGAGCTAATTTCGTACTACTGGCCCAGAGAGTTAAGACGCGGGTTCTAATCCCGCTCGGTGACTTACTTTTGTTTTTTTTATATGTTCAAGTTTTTAGACAAGTTTAAAAAAGTTTATGTAGATTATCACCCAAACGCCACCATATTACAATAAATAGTAATAACCGAGCGAAGCTCGGTCGCCCAGGTACTTATATTGTAACAAGCCATTTCTGTCCCAATGTTGAGCAAAGGCCTCTTTCTCTACAACGTGGTATTCTAGATCTACTATTTTAATTTATGAAAGCACGTAAAAAACGAAGTATAAAGCCCAATGATAAAAGGCATGACCTCATTCCTTCCAAATTCTGGCATAAAAGAAATTAAAAATAATCGTCCGTTTCTCTCCGGTCAGTACAATGCCGTCGATCGATTTTGAGGGAAACGTGGCTTTTCCCATCTACAGGCCTTTGTCACATTTTCATTATGGAACAAACAAGCAAAAAGGAGTGTTTTGGTTCCATACATTAATTATATAAACGCGTAGCTTATCCCACTAATATTATAAATGCGAAAGTAAGTTTGTATATTTGTTTTTTTGTTTGTTTGTTACCACTTCACGCTTCAACCACTGAACCTATTTAGATAAAATGTAAGAGAGAGAAAAGGACATAGGATAGTTTTTATCTCGAAATTCCCACGGGGAGCGAAGCCCACGGGCCACGGGCATAGCTAGTGCTATAATAATATTTTATCATATTCATAAAAAAGATTTTTTATCCTTTCCTAAATTATATTGTAATTAAAAAATAGGTTTTTAATGAATTGCGCATAGTTTTTGTATAGCAGATGATTTTTGCGTAATTTTTCAATAAAAGGGGTATTTAAATGAATGTGGATTATACTTACACATTATTTTTAGATAACATTTCTTATATATAGATACAACGTGGAAGGGACATACCCGCATACTTAATCGAACCACGAGCTATACTAGATCACTATAGTATATTGAAATTAAAAATTACAATAAAAGAAAAAAAATCGGCTTTTCAATACTACCTAAAGTGTGCAATTGGTATGGGAATGTCGATTTTTTATTTTATTTCTGAACGATTACTTATTTAATTTTTATTATGCTATAGTGATTTAGCCCGTGGTTTTTGTCATCATCATCAGGTCTTTTAAGTCTCCACTGCAGGAGCACGACCCTCTCTGTACTACCAGAGCCAGTGTATACTTAGCTAGAGCAGCAAAAGAACTTGGCCTACACTCTCCTCGCTGGCTAGACGGGTTGGAGAGGTCTCATTAATGTTTATAAGCTTTGTTTAGCTTGTATTTCCTAAGTCGCCTTTTACGACATCCACGGGAAGCCTTGGAGTGGTCCTATTCTACACTGCCGGAAACTACACGGTTGTATAAGTACTTATTGAAAAAATATAACAAGTTATTTAAAGTAAGGCCGCCACTATATGTAAGTGTATAGAAACATTGTCATTGTCAATCGATTCGACGATGTGACACACGTGGCTTTTCCCACGCACAGTCTTTATCACGCTTTGTCCAGAAAACTATTCTTAGATTCTATACCTACTCTAGATTAGATATTTATGAGACAAACTTCCTAGGGCAAAGATTTGTCTATGAAATGAGGCTATTTTCTTTCAAGACCTCTCGATATTAACTCAATTTTGCATACTGTATAAAACAATCAATAAGACTAAAGTCTAATTTTTTATTCCGTAGAATTCTGACATTTCATAAGTGTTGCTACTAAAAAAGTTCTCCAACTAAAAAGGGAACGCGTATAAGGGCAATAAAAAAATTAATTCTTGATTAATTTTAATGTTTTACCAAGATAATGATACACTTTAAACTTTCTGGAATATTAAAAATTTTATAACATTTTTTAATACCGAATTATCAAAGTTATATTTTTAAGTAATTTTAAGTCAGCAGGTTATTTTTCTTTCCCTGGCATCACTCCCTACTAACTCATGTATCATCTTTTTAGCCAAAAGTTTAATAAATATTTTTTTTGTAATCCATGAAACACAAAAATTAAAAAATAAAGTATGCGGCCATCAGCTTTCACCTCACGACTGTCACATTGATTGTTATATTTGTTATCTTTCTGTTAAGTTTTTTCTCGTTGAAAAAAACTTTTTTTTTTAACTGATTTAGATTAAATTTGATATGGAGATAGTTTAAGAACCTGGAAGGGACGTATAAGCCATTCACCCACAAATTGACCGCGGTGGAAAGCTAATTGGATTTATTTGTATGTATGTTTGTTAAATTAAATAGTTTTCACAGTTGTTCGTATTTTATGTCGGTTATTTAACTGTTCCTGATGAAAATATTACTCGCTGTAAATCCCCTTTTGATTTGGAGCACCGCACTAAATGAAATGGTTACATTCACTAAAAAATAAAATGTGTAGACTCAGATGTTCATACTCTTATTGAAATCTGGAATTTATTAAAAGATGTGCCCGGCCAAAAAGGTTTATGATCTCTGATATGTCAAAAAATGACAGCTGTCAGAATTCTACGGAATTAAAAATCAGACTTTAGGTGTCTTATTGATTTTTTTATACAAAGGCTTAAATTAGTGAAAAAATAGACACATATCTTCTAACGGGGCAGATAGAGCATTTTGAGTCTTGTGGATAATAATAATAATAACATAATTTTAAATTTTTTTAGTTTTAGTTTTCATTTATTTTTAGTTTAAATTTTAATATGTATGTTTAAATTTTATTTTATCCAATAAAGTATTTAATTTACAAATTCAAAGTGTACACAATTAAATTACAGTGTGTGAAGCCTTTCCTCTTTCCAACTCAAACAACACTGGCTTGTTGGGGGGCTTTGGTCTTATTGGAAGTAATCGGCTTAAAGCCACGCTGTTAATGAGTCCCAATGTTGTTTTAAACATTAAAGATGAAAAGAAAACAAAGAAATAAGTACTTAAGTATTTCGTTTAATCTTTTCCCCTTTTTGAACATATTAATTATTACGGGAAAAGGAACTCGAGACGTCTTGAATGTAAAACCGAGAAGTAATTCACAATAACAAAGGCCTAGGATTCTTCTTCTTATCGAGTCGAAATGGTTTCAGTGTAGCTTCAATTTCAAATTATCTTTGACCAGTATGTGGCGATCCCGCTGTCATTAGCCTCGCTAAGGTCCTCTATGGTACATAGGATGTATTGTTAGTACCAATATCATCTTAAGATCTCATTCTGGTCTTCATAGCGCTATGAAGATAATACTACGTCTAGATATTATATTCATCACCATCTGGTTCTTTAGTCTCCACTGCAGGAGCACGACCCTCTGTATTACCAGAGCCATCCTTGGCCAAAGCACCCGTTGGACTTGGCCAACACTCTTCTCGCTGGCCAGACGGGTCTCATTGATGTTTATAAGCTTTGTTTAGCTTGTATTTACTAAGTCGCTTCGTACGACATCAAGGGGAGGACTTGGAGTGGCCCTATTCTACTCTGCAAAAACAACCATCAATTTTCAATTATACCCAGTTGTTGCCCAGGCTTAACAACTAAATAACAAAAAATAAAGTTTCATTTGAATTAGTACAGTATTTCCGGAGATTAGCGTGTACAAACAGACAAACGAGCATATATGCTTTATTAATTCTTACTCTATTACTATTTCTCTATATCCCAAATTTTTTTTTTTGGAAATATATTCGATTAAGAAATCATATTATATATATAATATGTATGTATTGCTTGTTGCATGCTTCGTCAAATAAGTAGGTACAAGGTATTTCACATTAGTCAAGAAGACTCCGCCAAGATATATTATTATATTGAATTTACCTATCTCAAAGTAAACCAACCAATGTGAAACTATGTAAACTCACATAACATGTTGTAAAACTCCGCGAAAGCCTCACGGTATTTCATTAGTTACATCAAAGCCTGCGCTAACTTCCAGCTACGGCACTTGCGCATAGTTACGCTGTTGAAAGCTGTTATGGATTTTAGCAAACCTGCTTGCTGAGACGTCCTTTTTAAGGTACACGTTACTTAAGGTACGATGTTTCACGTTAATTAGGACTGCCTCCGTGGTCCAGTGGTCGAGGCACTCGCCTTGTGATCCGGAGGTCATGGGTTCGAGTCCCACTAGAAAGCATTATTTTGTGACAAGTTTTATTCTAGTTTGGTTAGGATATTGAAGGCTTGAATCACCTGATTATCCGCAAAGAAAGATCTAGCATTTGACCAAGGATTGGTTCTGGGTTGCGGAGTTTAAAAACCACAAACCTTGTCATATCTCCTTGGCTAGGTAGCGGACCTGGCTCTGAACTACTGAGGATGCAACCGGTAAAATACGCTCGGATTATTATGATGATGATGGTGTTTCTTCATAAAAACTGGTTAAAAAGTTAAGTGAAGTCAAAAACCATTTATTTCTCTTTGGCTATTTTTACACCTGATAATTGACAACTTTTTGAAGTGAAAACTTCTTTGGCGGCGTTGTGCACTTTTTTTGGAATGGGTAAAAAATCTAAAACTCGCGTCAGGACACGTGACCCTGATCGAAAATTCGTAAGACGGCGCAGGGCGCTTGCGCGAATGTTCGTGTGTGTTTATGTTACAGCGTGCTAATAAAATGTCATGTTTGTGTACGATAGCCCAATAAATAAATATTGTATTCTACCACATAAATGAGAGTACTTTTATACTGATAATTAAAGCAATTCGTGCAAAATTATTCCCTAACCATTCCAAAATATCAAAAATGCACAACGTTAATATTCAAGTTTTCACTTCTGCCGGCACTCCCAGAGTGCAACCCGTCGTTTTTTTTTTCTTTCGTAGTTATTGACGTCAGATCATTTACTTTACAGCTAAGTTTATTGCCGCTTCCTAAGTGCAAATACAGAAAAAGCAGCAACATACCGTACTGCAGCATTATCTCCAAAAACGTCAACTAATATTAAAATTAGTTATGTGGACTGAGAATACATTGTTATGTGATAATTATTAATTAAAAATTATGTAAATCTTATACCTTTAAACGAGCAATTTTTGTATATTTATAAATTTCTGTGATCTCGAAAACGACTCTTAACGATTTCGAAAATTGGAGGTTTTTCTTTCCACGCAGAATATGGTCGCTAATTTCGTCGCGCCGGCCGCCATCCGCTTAGCTCAGCGGTTAAGGATGCTGACCGCTAGAAAGAGTGTTACGGGTTCGAATCCCACTCGGTGACTTACTTTTGTTTTTTTTATGTTCAAGTTTATATATAATTTTTTATTTTGTACTGTTTTTAGACAAGTTTTAAAAAAATTTAGTTAATGTTTGAGATGTAACCGACCGAGCAAAGGTTACCCAGGTACTTAAGTACTAAAACATGTACAGGATGTACCCAAATTATGACATTTGTAAATGTCATAATTTGGGTACAAACCTTTAAGAGAAACCTTAATAGTACCAATTTGACAACGCGAGAAACGTCACGGGTAACAAATAGTGGTTCGTTTGTTTAAATTATAATTGATTCAGAACTAGCCTAAAATATAATTTCTGAAGGCTAATTTACCTTACAACCTCCATTTTCACCTAATTAATGATGTTGCTAAAATAAATACGGCGAATTTACAAAACCTAATTAAAGAGGGCCCAAGGATCGGCCGAGCAAAATTATTCACATTGTAAAATATTTGGTTAACCAAGATACTTATGATGTCGGTACATACTTGTATTTTATTTATTTATCATACTTTATTGTTCCAAAGTGGAAATATACTTTTAACAAATGGCGGACTAAATGCTAAGAGCATTTTCTCTCAGTCAACCATAGGGATAAACAGAGAAAATTATGCGGCACAAAAATCAATACGAATTATTACTATATAATATTAAATATCAGAATGAATCTACTCATACAATACACACGTATTATCAGTGGCGGATTTACACATATTTTGCTGCCAGTAGGCTGAAAAGCGTGGCGGCAGAATATGCCAACCAATAGGCATGCATTGAGAGAGGCCTATTCCCAGCAGTGGGATATAGAAGGCTGTTGATGAAAGACTATTAATATTTTACAGCCCCTAAGCTGTGATCATTACAAAAGCGCCCTTTAACCTTCTCGATTGCAATGCACGAAAAAAGTGAGGGGGTTCAATTGGTCTAAAATTTGTCGCTCCAAAATACGCCGCCCTAAGCTTTAGCCTACTCAGCCTATTGGTAAATCTGCCAGTGCGTATTATGTGTTATATGCAATATGTATTTTTGCGTTTCGCACCGTGTTTCGAACCACTCGTGGTGCTGTTTCCAATAGGAGTTTTACACTATTCGTGGATCCACGAACTATGTAACTCTTAACATATGTACTTGATATTATGTATTATTAAATGAAAACGACCCTAAATAGAAGTTAGTATCGGTCGTTTGAACTGTGATTAGGTGTTCTACTTATCTTTATATTCTGTTTTGTATTTGCGACTTTTTCTCATAGATGTAAATGAAAAATAGAGTGTGCTACTCGGAAATGGTAATATTTTTACTTTGGGCGATAAACAACCTCGCTTCACTTCGAATTCTTCCGGAGAATCACTGCTACGGTCGTGATTTTACTGTGAAATCCTTCGTTTCGCTATTGATTCAAAGTAGCGCCCTCGCCTTAAAATATTCCCTTTACCCCTTGTGGCACAATTTACTATTTCGATTTTCAGTATAAAGGTATGTTCCTTAGGGAATGTTGGGGATATCATGGACTGAAGTTAGCTTTAAAATAGTTTCAGTATATTTTGTTAGACACTATATTCCAAAAATGCGATAATGCGAATGATGTTAACAGGCGATGCGGCTAGCAACCCATCACTGTATTGATTGCAGTTCCATCTTCTCGTCCACCATGACGCTAAAATTGGCTTTTGGGTCTTGCGGCCCTGGGCTATGACGTCGCAAGACCCAAAATGCTCTGTCTGCCCCATTAGGGATAAAGACGTGATAGTATGTAGTATAGTATGTATGTACTATATTTCACGAACCACAGCTAAGCCCGGGGCTCATCCAAGCACAATGCCAGGAATTTCATTATTTCGCGCTTTGTTTGTGCGTTTTCTGATTCCAGACAAAGCTTGCTCATTATCTGCGCTCGAGTCTGAATTGCTGAGCTAGGTTACTAGTGTGGTGACTGACTCATTACTAACATTCATTTCGTCAGTAGAGTGGTAAAGACCATCAATGTATCAGTAGTATGGTAAAGAAATGAATATTAGTAAAGTGACTGACGAGACTAATTTACAAAGTTAAATTAGTCTCATCAATCACTTCAGGCCGTAGCAGAAAACCAGGGGTGTTACTCCAAAAGCGGTACGCAAGACGGACGTTAGTGCGTATCCGCGTTTCTGTGTCAAGCAACATTGAGTACTGACGTATAAAAATAAAGTCTAATTTAGTTTGACATAGAAATAGGACGTCACTTTCGTATGACTAGCGTATTAATAAATGGAGTTAACCTAGGTGCTTATTTACATCTGTTACATATGTTAACGCAAAGCTTTTATAATGTTTTTGTAAAATTATTTCTGTATGTTTATGGTTTTATACATTTGAACCAAGGCTTATTTAAAATAATAAAAACCTAAAAACGTTTTTGCTTAATTATTTCTGTATTTTTATGGTTTTGTATATATTTAAACAAAGCCTTATTTCTTATAATAATCAAAGTCAAAAAACTTCAAATAATTATCTTATTATTACAATCAATAAATCCTTTAAATTCGTTTATCAAAATTTTCAGTAAAATATATCAAGAAAGACATAAAAAATTTACTTTTAGTTTTTATTTATTTATTATTAAAACAGTTATCAGTTAGTTAGCTTTAAAATAGTTTCAGTATATTTTGTTAGACACTATATTCTACGAACCACAGCTGAGCCTCCAGCCCGAGGCTCATCCAAGCACAATGCCAGGAATTCTAACTCATTACTAACATTCATTACATTAGTAAGTGGTAAATACCATCAATGTCTCAGTAGAATGGTAAAGAAATGAATATTAGTAAAGTGACTGACGAGACTAATTTACAAAGGTAAATTAGTCTCGTCAATCACTTCAGGCCGTAGCAGAAAACCAGGTGCTGTTACATATGTTAACGCTAAGCTTTTATAACGTTTTAGTACAATTATTTTTATGGTTTTATGGCGTTAAGTCCGCCATTTGTACACTTTTTCTTGTGCAATAAAGTTTAAATCAATAAATATTTGGACCAAGCCTTATTTAGAATAATAGTATAGAATTTCAATTAATTAGGAAAGTATCTTAATACAATCTATCATTCTTTTAAATACAGTACCTGGGCGACCGAGCTTTGCTCGGTTACATCTCAAACATTAACAATTTTTTTTTAAACTTGTCTAAAAACAATGCAAAATAAAAAAAAATATATAAACTTAAACATAAAAAAAACAAAAGTAAGTCACCGAGTGGGATTCGAACCCGTAACACTCTTTCTAGCGGTCAGCATCCATAACCACTGAGCTAAGCCGATGGCGGCCGGCGCGCCGAAATTAGCGACCATATTCTGCGTGGAAAGAAAAACGCATGAAAACTCGAAAACACGCGTTTTCCCAAACATAAAACTAATCTAGATCGATAGTTTACCCCCGAAAACCCCCAAATACAAATTTTCAGCGAAATCGTTAGAGCCGTTTTCGAGATCACAGAAATTTATAAATAAATATATATACATACAAGAATTGCTCGTTTAAAGGTATAAGATTTATCAAAAGTTCTAATTAAGTATGTAGGAAAAGACATGAAAAATTAAATTTTCCGTATGTATTTATTTATTTATTATTTATAAAGTTATCACGGTCGTACCAAGCAGACCATATCGGTACTCAAACTTTTTGAACTAAACTGTCAGTCCAGAACATTCCAGATATCCAAAAGGAGCATCCGTCCCACAAGTTTGCCGTATTTATACAAAGTTCCTAGTTGTTTGTTGATGAACACGATTATTGTAGGCCGAGCCAACTTATTTGAAGCAAATTGAACAACCCGCTCCCGAGAGAACCACATTTGTGTATCCGTAATAATATATGGTTTGGTTTAACACGGGTTGGGTTGAAATTAAACACTTTCGTAGGTTTAATTAATGTATGAAATTTGGTTAAATAAAGCGTAGTAAGCAGTATGAGACTAACGCTACGTGTAACAGTATTAGTTAGTTGAAATCTTTATCGCACCAAAACAGAAGTGCTATGTTTGAAACGCGGAGTCAGCTAAACGAATGGTTTTTCCATACAAAAAATCGTTCGTTTAGTGACTCCGCATTTGAAAAATAGCACTTCTGAATCTTACAGAGTAATTAGATATACATATATTTAGTATTTATTTATTCCACAAACTTATCATATCAATCTATAAAGGTTAATCTAATGCGATAGAAGTTGCTTAGCTTTGATAACATATAACAAAATATGCCACCCTTATATAGAGAACAACCGAATAGGTCCAAACAACTGACGATATATAAAAAACAGATGTCAAAACGCGGCCTTATCGCAAATGCAATCTCTTCCAGGAAACGGATTCCAAGCAATATTGTTATAGATCATCAACATAATGAGAGGATCAGTCAGTCTAGATAGACACTGTCCGTCTAAGTAAAGTCTGTTCGTCAAGAGTTGGTAAATGTTATACTACATACTAGCGTCTGTTGCAAACTGTATGGCGGCCGTCGCGTCTCCCGCTTTCGCCGTTTGCGTGATACGAGGCACGCAGTTGATGTCAACCGCAGCCTGAATGGGCAAGCGGAGGCAACGGCCATATATTTATTTGAATTGAATAATTTTGCATTCAAGGATGAAAGGCTGTGCAAGTAATGAACTATCGGTGACAAATTTAAGGGTAAAGACGGGATTCCAAATTACTAAGGCTAAATTGTCCGTCTGTTTGTCTGTTTGTCAGCAGACTGTTTTTCATGAACCGTTATAGCTTACACAGTTGAAATTATCACAGTTGATGAATTTATGTTGCCGCTGCGTCGGACGTCCAAAAAAGAGATGGGTTGACGACATAGAGAAAGTCACGAATCACACTTTGTTTAGAATAGCACAGAACCGAGATGGGTGGCGTCGACGAAGGGAGTTATATGCGCAGCAATGAGCCGAATAAGGGCTAAGAAGAACAGGCTCAATCATGGCAATCTCTCCAGACGTGCCGACAGGCTAGGGAGGCGCTGCCCCTTATCAAAGACAGACAGACGCTTATCCCGACGTCTGCTACCTACGCCGTATGATTTACATCATTACTGGTCATTGTGCACTAAACAAACACCTCTTCACCCTAGGTTTAACTAACAGTCCTCTGTGCAGAGCATGCATGGAGGCTGAAGAAACTGCGAGCCATCTCCTCCTGGAGTGCGATGGCGTCGCACACATAAGAAGAAGGTTCCTAGAACACCCGGGAACCATGGCGGAAGCGTGCAGGGCGCCAACAGGCGTTCTAGGCTTCCTGCAGGAGCTGGGCTGGTTCGAGAACTGAGGCCGGCGGCAGCTCCCCACGAAAAACGGGACCGGCAATTTCCGGCCTAATTGCGGAAAAATTTGTCCTCGACGGAAGCCAAAAGAAGAAGAAGGGCTAAGATGAATGAATGAATGAATGAACATAATAACATACACTATCACATCTATAACTCAATAGTTAGATAGAGCGTGTAAAGTGTCCAAGAGTTTTAGAAGTTTAAATATCTATAATGACATCTTTATAGGCCATCGATTGCCTTTGAAAAAATCCCCAACTAAGTACAGCATTTATTTGTGTCAAAAACTTCTTAGCAATTTTGCGATTGTGGATAAACTAACCTTTGTAAACCCGTAACAAATTTACCGCTAGACTAAGCGGCTAGAACTAATGAACTAACGATAGTCTCGTTAGTTCGTTTGCTGAATAGTTGCGCACAACTTTGGCGAGTAATTCAATTAATTACTGGATTATTGGGCCTTTCTACGGTGTATTTATATTTGGCAATACTTTATCAATTTCTTTAGATTGTTCAGATAGAAGGTTTTAGAAGAGACAATGAAATGACGTCAAAGTTGTAAGATGGTTCGTGAGTGCTAAGTGGAATCGATTTATCGTGAAAACGAGATCTACTTACACATGGTGACTTTGACCACCAGCCAAATTTTTTGAGCATATTCTGTCTATGATACTGAACTAGTTTACATAAAAACTGCATATATTCAAATCAGCGGTCAACCAACCGGATTTTATTTTTTATAAATTTTCAATAACTCTTTTATACAAAATAGTTTAGTATAGACTGAACTTGCTCCAAAACTTTGGCTGGAATGAGTTTATTTTCGCATTTCCTCCGACTTGGGTAATATGCCGAATTTGACAGTACATGTGAAAGGGACAAGAAAAACGCGTGACGTTTGAAAAGTCAACATTCTGCGTAACGTAATTTGTGGTTGACCCGAAACGAACATTTGAACTAAAGCGTTCCATTTCATCACACTTTTTAATATCTCTGGCTAAATAAACACAAACTCACTACTGAAAAATATTTGCATGCCAGAGGCGCATTTCGGACCGTTGTTTGTTTTGCGGGAATGGACATGTTAAAACTACTACATTTGCAAGAGTATAGGTGTTGTATTTCTGAATTCTCTCTCTGAGATTATCTACTAATGTAATGTTATGGTGTTATGTTTGGTGTCACCGGTTAATTAATATACACACATTTAGGTATAACTATTCTAACTCTATGTATAATTATTGCTACGTCTTTATCCCCAATGGGGCAGACAGAGCATTTTGGGCCTTGCGGCTCTAAGCAGACAAAGCCCAAGGCTGCAAAACCCAAAGGCCACTTTTTGCGTGATAATCGGCGATCAGGTGGAAAAAAAATGAAAATAGTGATAGGTTGCTAGTCGCATCGTCTTTCTTATCGTGTGTGTTAGTGACTAACACTAGTGTCAGAGTTTTTTAAACCGCCTTAAAGGCCTCGGACATGGTTTATAGGTAACGACCAATGTCAAAGACAGTGACCAGGACTGACGGCTTAACGTGCCCTCCGAAGCACGGATCATCTTACTTATTAGACAATCAGGTGATCAGCCTGCAATGTCCTAACCAAACTAGGACAACAACACAAAGTCGTTGCCCCCGCCGGGAATCGAACCCGCGACCTCCGGGTATGAGCCGAACGCTCTAACCATTACACCACGGAGGTAGTTAAGAAAGTCGCATCGTCTATTAACATGGTTCGCATTTTCGCTCATTCCCTCGATTGGCTTTTACTATATGCGCGGTAAAAGAAACATCTGGTACAAGACTTTTTGACCTCATCTACTCTAAAAAACGAGGTTTCATCCCAAAACATGTAGAGCTAAAGTTACTGATGATTCTCTCGGGACTGCAAAGTGAAAAATAAAATCTCCGGGGATTAAATCAATTTCCAAATTAAACACGAATCTATGTAAAAGTAAAAATCATGTTGGCAATCCAGCAAAATAAAATGTAGTTTAAATAAACACTACAATAATTAAACAGTAATATAAGTATATTTAATTTAGAATACTTATTGTCGTCAACATGGACGTGAACAGTTAAAAAAATTTTTAACAAAAAAATATAATAACTATAAAAAAGTGCAATTATTACATTAGTTGTAATTAATTTTGTAATGTATGTTGAATATTTTTTCGTAAGTTGCCGATAATGAACATTTTCTAATAAAAATAAAAAGATATGAAGGGCCACGCCCAATGACAAAGTTATGAATGAGAAACGATGAGTAGAGATTTTATCATCAGTTGGTGCTCTTCGCAAACTATTTCTTAGTATTTATTGAATGACCCCAAATAAAGATCAGTAACTGTCAGTTGAACTCTGATTAGGTAGGTGTTCTACTTTTGTTTATATTCTCGTTGTATTTGCTAGTTTTTCTCATAAATAGAGAAAAAAAGTAGAGTGTGCTCGGGTAAGGTGATATTTGTATCTTGGACGCTATAGTTACATCCCTTGGATTCCACCGAAGAACCACGCTCGTGAGTTGTGATTCGACAGTGGAATCCTTAGTTTCGCTTTGGATTCAATGTACCTAACAATACCCTTCGGACCCAACGGCCTTAAAAATATTACCTTTACCCCTTGAACTACAATGAACTATTTAACGCTAAATGCTTTTTAATGGTCTGGTGACAGTGACGAAAGATAATGATAGGGTGATTATTGCTACCAGTTCAAAAATCCATTGTATAAATGTAAGAACAAAGTTGGGAAAGTGGGGCAAACTGAAGCAGTGTATTTTCTGACCCTTGTACTCGTAAGTACGCTTTATTCCCTGTACACCTAACATTGTTAAAGTTCCCTACATAGTAACTTGGGTAACTTTGGCCGGCCTCCTTAGGGTCTGGTCATATTGCTACAAAGAGCATTTCTTACTTAACAAACAGATAAAATCTCTTAAGGGTGTAATGGGTTGAAGAGATCTCAGTGATGTGTATAAGCTTTCTTTAGCTTGTATTTCCTAAGTCGCCTTCTACGACATCCACGAAAGGACTTAGAGTAACCCTATTCTACTCTGTCGAAAAACACACGGCAAAATTTTGAATAAGTAATTTTTTAAAATAAATATTTATGTAATAATCCCTTCGATCCAAAGTACACTATTTCGCCCCTACATAGGTGTAAAACTACGATCTACATTCCAAACTAGTAAGGACATTACTCAGTATTCAGACAGACGCAACGCATAAGTCGTCCAATTTTAGACCATGTCCTATTGTAATAAGATCAATGTTACATTGACCGACCCGGGTACTATTCTAACTAGACCTTTACATTACTCAGACAAACTTGACCATTTCCAATTTTAGCCCATGTTCCATTGTAATAAGATCAATGTTACATTGACCGACCCGGGTACTTTTCTAACTAGACACTTTACATAACTCAGACAAACTTGACCATTTCCAATTTTAGCCCATGTTCCATTGTAATAAGATCAATGTTACATTGACCGACCCGGGTACTTTTCTAACTAGACACTTTACATAACTCAGACAAACTTGACCATTTCCAATTTTAGACCATGTTCCATTGTAATAAGATCAATGTTACTTTGACCGGCCTGGGTACTTTTGTAACTAGACCTTTGCATTACTCAGACTAACTTGACCATTTCCAATCTTAGACCATGTTCCATTGTAATAAGATCAATGTTACATTGACCGACCTGGGTACTTTTCTAACTAGACCTTTACATTACTCAGACAAACTTGACCATTTCCAATTTTAGCCCATGTTCCATTGTAATAAGATCAATGTTACATTGACCGACCCGGGTACTTTTCTAACTAGACACTTTACATAACTCAGACAAACTTGACCATTTCCAATTTTAGCCCATGTTCCATTGTAATAAGATCAATGTTACATTGACCGACCCGGGTACTTTTCTAACTAGACACTTTACATAACTCAGACAAACTTGACCATTTCCAATTTTAGACCATGTTCCATTGTAATAAGATCAATGTTACTTTGACCGGCCTGGGTACTTTTGTAACTAGACCTTTGCATTACTCAGACTAACTTGACCATTTCCAATTTAAGACCATGTTCCATTGTAATAAGATCAATGTTACATTGACCGACCCATGTACTCTTTTATCTAGACATTTACATTACTCAGACAGACGCAATGCATAATCCGACCAATTTTAGACCGTGTCCCATTGTAATAAGATCAATGTTACATTGACCGACCTAGTTAGGGTAACTATACTAGGATAGGTTTTGGTTTGACCGTCTGTCCTTTACCCACACTTTTTGTAGGTCATATTTATCCGCTGGGAGGGATTCTGTGTTATTTTTTGTAATAAATCTTCAAAGCAAATTTCAACTTGTTTCTAATTTTTATAATTTAATTGGCTACTGGGGATAAGGTAGGTACCTAAATATTAATATTTTTAACAACTACCTCCGTGGTTAGAGCGTTCGGCTCACACCCGGAGGTCGCGGGTTCGATTCCCGGCGCGGGCAACGACTTTGTGTTGTTGTCTTAGTTTGGTTAGGACATTGCAGGCTGATCACCTGATTGTCTGATAAGTGAGAGAATTTGTCGGAAGTAGTATAGGTTTACTACCTTTTCTATTTATAGATAGATTAAGAGGGGGCCGTATGCAACCCTACCTCATCGAGTAGCAAAATGTGACAGATATAAGGTGTTGCGTATTAAAAAGATATGTCTTAATGTTCAGGATAACCTGGAGCATTTTGTACAGTCGGCAAAAAAGTAATTATTTTAAAAAAAATGTTACCAATAGTAGTACTGACTATAAAAATCATAGCCGTCTGATAGCTGGAACTTTGACTTTGGGCCCAATTTGTATCTTAAACTGCCTCCGTGGTGTAGTGGTTAGAGCGTTCGGCTCATACCCGAAGGTCGTGGGTTCAATTCCCGGCATCCTAGTATGGTAAGGGCACGTTAAGCTGTCGGTCCCGATCACTGTCTTTCACATTAGTCGTTACCTAAAACCATGTCAGAGGCCTTTAAGGCGGCTTAAAAACTCTGACACTAGTATTAGTCACTAACACACACGATAAGAAGAAGATTGGTCACGTATAAAATTGCCTCAAAAAATCAAATATATTTTATTGAATAAAAAGTAAAGGTCGAACCAATATTAGATGTTCCTACACGTTCACTTGGCAAAAAGAAAAGGTCAAATAAATCACATAATTTACCCACGCCCCACTCGAACACAATTCCCGGGTAACCCTACGACAATGTACGAGGATGTTTTTTGATTTCACAATAAGGTGACAAAAGAATACTGGTAGATATGCTGTCTATTTATATGGGTAACTATATAAATAGACAGCATATCTACCAGTATTCTTTTGTCACCTTATTGTGAAATCAAAAAACATCCTCGTCTGCGCCTAAAGTTTGCGCCAATTTTGATAAAATTTACTATGCAGGAAGCTGACCCTCGATTAACACATATAGCTACTTTAGGCGCGGGTAACACCGCGGAGCGCAGCTAGTAATCCTATCTACTACTATCTTACTAATCCTTCTTCCTACTAATATTATAAATGCGAAAGTGAGATTGTATATTTGTTTGTTACCTCTTCACGCTTAAACTACTGAACCGATTTGGATGAAATTTGGTACGGATATAGTTTGAGGCTCGGGGAAGGACATAGGGTACTATTTGTCCCAAATTTTCCACAGGGAACGAAGCCCGCGGCTACAGCTTGGTATATATAGGTAGGGGCAAATCACACAAATTGAGCTAGCCCCAAGATAAACTCGAGACTTGTGTTATGGAAGACTAACTCTAACCGTCTTATTATAAAACGCAGACTAACTTTGTTACTAGGTTTAAACCACTATCCGACCAAATCTAGTTGACATCTAATAATATGCCGTTGTCTTAACTGAAAATGTCAACTTGATTAGGTCGAATAATGGTTTAAACATAGTAACAAAGTTAGTCTGCGTTTTGTAATAAGACGGTAAGACACTATATTATAACAAATACATATATAGATAAACGTTCAAGAAGCAGGTCCATCTGAAAAAGATCATTTTCCGTGTGTAATTCATATGTAAAAAGGCACTTTAATCTGTTGGTCCCAGCTGTCATCATTAGATATAGTCGTTAAGTTAACGACTCTGGGAGCCCTTGTTTCAGCGCTATAAAATCATTCTTATCTGAACCGTACGTTACCATTCCTCTCATTTATATTAAAACCTTCAAAGCCTTTCAACCCACAGCTATGCAGATGTTTGCTCCATTATTCTTATTAATCCGAGTAAGAATCCTTTCGAATCCCTCTTTTGATACAATAATTAAGTGTGGGCATCTGTCCAAATATTCAGACAAAATGAAAATGAAACATATTTTTCTACTTTCTCTTTTAAGGCCTTTTCATGTTGGCTTTGGCCCCATGAACGCCTCAAAGGACCGGGTCCCCATGGACGCGTGGCTGAAAAGCGTACCATAATAATACAAACAGAACCTAGGTACTTTTCATGTAATAAGGCTGCGGGCTCTGTCTATCCAGTTATGAAGTATGTATTAATTTAACACATTGTTGGACACTCAACCAGACTTAATAGAACAACACTCTAAACGTAATTTCTCCAAGAAAAGCTCGCTGCAAAAAAATTATAATGGAATGGCTAAAAGAGCTCAAATAAGTAAACACAGAAAATATATTAAAGTGCGAAAAATAAATAATAATATCTATAAAAACCCCCCCATAATTTTTCACCTTCACCCCCCCCCCCCCCATAAATTTCCCACTTCCTTTCCCTCCTACACTTACACTCTACTCAACAAATTCTACAACTTGTGTAATTTGTTTACTTTAGAATATGTTTAAAGTTGGTCTCACGTGGCCACGGGTGCTGGCTGGTCTTGTACACACAACATCTGAGTTTTTCTCGTACCAGATTGCAATAAAAGTGTGCACGGAATCGACACCTGTGACTGGGGCGGGGTGGGACCACTTATTTTCAACTTAGCTTGATGTTTTGTATCATCTGTTTCGAAAGAGACTGAGTCCCACAACTCAGGGAATAGTAGTGTGGGACCAGAGATATCTCCAAAATTATTACTGAAGAATCTTTAGAGCCATAAAGAATTTTATTTTATTTTATTTATTTATTAAAGAAAACTGTGATATAATTTAAAAGTTTGTCTTGATCCAACCTTACATAAACCTTCAAACTATTTTATGAACTACTGTTTACAGTTAAAAATGAGAACGTGAACTTTTGGAAAATTTTGACGCCGGAAAATTCAGGTATGGCCTTAAGTTCTTTTTAAACAGTCAACAATGATCAAACCCCGCAACTCAATCAAAGTATTGTTTCCTCAATTTTCAAGAACCTCTTTAAACAATTAGGCTTGCCAAACGGAAAAAACGTCAAGCCACCGTTTTCCTTTTAAAGTCAATTAATAGCGATCAAGAAGCGCTCTGTTATTGCCGTTTCTTTTCGGTGGCTCAAAAAGACATCTATTAATAAGGAAAGCTTATAACTGTCTCTTTGTTCGTGCTTTTGACAACTAATTACTATTTAAGCTCTCGTTTCTTTGTCTGTCTGGAAAAAATCATGAACCAATCTTCTTCTGCCTTATCCTTGTCCCACTTTTTATGTGGAGTCGGCACAGCATGTGAGTTCCTTCCACTTTGATCTCCAGTCAACCCGTCCGTTACCCCCTTCCCAAACCCCCAAGTGTACATGAACCAATAAATAAATACAACGAAAAATGTAGTTTATATTACAATTTAATTTATTTTTAAAGAAAATCTACCGATACCGGCGCCTCGTAACGCCTAAAGAAACGTTTAGGGTAACAATGCTCTGGTCCGGGAAATGTTACCCTAAACTTTGCTTGCCACGTTAAGGTTAAAGACGTTACGCAGTATCAGTATATTTAACCATGTGTAAATAACCGGCCTAGTGCGTATCGAATTCGCGCACAAGGGTTCCGTACCATTATCTATAAAAATCGCGTTTTTTTATGGGACCCTTAAATATTTATTTTATTTTGTTTTTGGTATTTGTTGTTATAGCGGCATGTATACTTTGTTAAAATTTCAACTGTCTAGCTAACGCGGTTCTTGCGATACAGCCTGGTGACAGACAGACGGACAGACGGACGAACAGACAGCGAAGTCTCAGTAATAGGGGTCCCGTTTTAAGCCTTTAGGTACGGAACACCTAAAAAGAAACAAAATGATCGTCAATTGTCATTATTTCAACCCCTAGTAAGATCCCAGAGACCAGGGACCTAGATTCTCACTCGGTACGCCTATGTATACTAGTTATTGGTTTTATTCTGAGTAAGTAGATATCGCGATGTCACTCTCTACCCAATGAAGTTTATCGGATGAACAAGTTGTTCAGATAAAAAAGTTACATCTAACAAGGGTATCAAAGAAGTTTTGTGTCACTTAATCAGTTTTCGAAATGGCTGATCTTATGTTCCTATTTTTTTATAATTTGATGTCCCTTTTTAGCTCCGACATCTTAGAAAATTTCCTGAAAGTGAATCGACAAATAAAATGTTTTTAAGCTTCATGTAAACTTATTTACAATCGACTTTATCCCTGTAAGTAGATATGATTTTATTTAAAAGGTACGGTAAGGTAGTGATTACATATTATAACATTATTGGATAAATAAATAAATCGGATAGGTATACAATTCCATATGTAAACACCAATTAAAAGCATACACAGCATTTTCTTACACATTAACTGCCGTAAATAGTATAGTATATAAAGCAAATTTATTAATTCCTGTTGAAGTTAATACAAGAAGGAATGAATATTACTAAGGTTGAAAGTTATTTGTTATTCTGAAGAGAGTTTATGGATTCAAAGTAGTGATGATATTAATTACAACCCAAAGTGCTTCGAATCATTATCTCACACTCTTTGTTCAGTAATGAATACAGAAAGAACAAGACGAAGTATTATGTCCTACTAGACAAATACTCGTAATTCCGCTTCTAAAGTCAAGCAATGAAACAAAGTTCAAGAAGTCTTGAAACAATCCTCATCAAACGATAAAAGTGCCAAGCCCACGTCTGCGTGACGATTACCAGCTATCCCAATTTATAATTGGGCCGCTTTTCAATTGTAGCGTTTAATTACTTTTCCCGGAATCACAATACAGAAAACAGCGAAGAAAGCCGGTATTCAGACGTTCAGATCTTTTATGTTACTGGCGGAAACACAAAACGTTGGAATTATTTCTTTTGTATGCGCAGCTTTTCCGTATACTTTTCTAAATTACTTAATGTTTTAAAACGCGGTTATTTGATTAGGTTTTTTGAAACCCATTCCTTTAATCTGGTCTGGGAGAAAAGAAAAAACGCAGAATAGGGTTGTGAACGGGGTTAAAAATATATTATTTAATTCAGTCCGTCAACAAGATTGTAAAAAAATAAAGACCCATATTTTTCGTTAAGCAAAATTCACAAAGACACAGCGCTTCGAAGTTTTGGAGTTGGGGGTGATTTACGTCCTACCTCGTTACCTTTGGTTAAAAATCGTAGCTGACCATGATAACACGCGAAATTTAAATACGCTGTATCTTCTGCATTATTTGCTACTTACTAAAAAAAGGAATAGGTATCATACTTTTTAATAACCTATTTAATTAGCCAATCAAACTTTTTTAGTCCACTTCCTAAGTTGATAGGTATTTAAAGAAATGGAAACGGGTTTGCTCATTGAAGTGGTAGTGGCGGGGCACAGCGCAAAGACCCGATGACTTGATGCGGCCGTGGGATGTGAGGCCTATGTCCAGCAGTGGACTATATCTATCTAAAAAGAGAAGATATAAGTTAAGTACTTATGTATGCCATATGTAAATGTAACGGCCATATATTGATTGAAAGGGTCGTCAGCCAGTCAACATGAAACAACTTATAGGTACAACGTCAAATGGACATAGGTACCAGTATTGGATCGAACCACAGGTACCTACACTACATCACTATAGTATAATGCTAATGAAATAACAGTCAAAAAAAAAACCGACATTTCCATACCAATTACCCGGGCGGCTGCACACTTTTGTATGGAAATTTTAATTTTTATTTTAAAATTTTAAAAATATACTGTAGTGGTCTAGTATAGCCCGTGGTTCGATTTATTGTGCCTTCCACGTTGTACTTATAAGACCGTAATGCTCGAAATCTCCGCTCCGCTTCAATTCAAACAGCGGAGCGGAGATTTCGAGCATTGTGATTGGTCAATTTCTCTCCTCTCCGCTCTGCTCCGCTTCAGTGGAAACGCACCCTAAAGATATTTTTTTTATAAATGTGTAACTTAACTATAAGAGATTTAAACGGGTCATTCGATTCTATTTAAAGATTACCGGAATCATCTCTTTAAAGTAGGCACAATTGTGTGGATCGTAAATTTACACCCGTTAACTTTAAGGTTCATAACGTATAAGGTTGGGGGGCCAATTGCCAACAGTTGGAAGGTTTCAGCAGGCCCTAATTTTCGCTTAATGTTCCAATGAATGATTCACAATACGAGCGAGCTTAATAGTGCTATTAGAAATCTAAGGATTAGATCCGGACTCCTGACTATTTTTACAAGACAGCGCGGATTTAAACCTAGCCTTCTTTTCACTATTTTTCTTTCCCACTGGGAGTTTTTATTTTATTTTACGGCTTTGCTTTCTGTTTTTTTTTTTTTTGCAATTTGAGAATATTCGAAAAACCTGCCAGCATCTGAAAAATAAAGGCAAGTATTTTTTCTTTTTAAAATAAAACTATGGCTCAGTTATGAATAAAGAGGTCTTACCATAAAACCTGATGCACCGAGCAATCCAATCCCAACAATTATCTTTATCACACCCATATCCACTTGGCATCACCTTATCACAATATCACAAAACAAAACACGAAAAGTCAATACACGGCACTTACGATTGTAAATCCAATCACATGTCTGACTGTATCACATTTTTATTTTTCGTCAGAAAATCCGAACGCGTTCCATTTTTGAACTAGCACGTATTTATTGGCGGGATTTATGTTATTTTTTCTTTTTTTTCTGGTGTGCAAGGTATGATGTGGAGATCAGGCAACACGCTTGCGCGCCGCCCTCGACATTGCGCGACTGAGTGAGCGAATGAAACGAATGTCGGGGTCCTGCATTCGTACCTGTTACATTTTCGAAGGTTTTGCGCCTGCGTAGGGAATTACGGACGTTTAATAATTAAATTTGTGGAATTCGGATTTATTACAATCTTAGATTGGTCGATGAAATCGGCTTTGATTTGATATAAATTATAGATTTGATGTAAGCCGTTATACAATGTCGTTTGGTTTTCGGTGTAGAGACCACTGCATCCATCTTTTCCCGTATCCTCATGACAAGGCGACCAAAAAACTTAAGAAGCAGCACAAAATCTCGTGCCACTTGACGTCGAGCTACGGCTGGATGCAAAACTTTTAGCACAAATGCACATCAAAGATACACGTCAAGGTTGAAGTAACTGCCTCCGTGGCGGTGTAGTGATTAGAGGGTTTGGCTCATACCCGGAGGTCGCGGGTTCGATTCCCGGCGGGGGCAACGACTTTGTGTTGTTGTCCTAGTTTAGTAAGGACATTGTAAGCTGATCACCTGACTGTCTGATAAGTAATTGATCCGTGCTTCGAAGGGCCCGTTAAGCCGTCGGTCCCGGTCACTGTCTTTGACATGTGGTCGTTACCTAAACCAAGTCAGAGGCGGTTTAAAAACTCTGACACTAGTGTTAGTCACTAACACACACGATAAGAAGAAGAAGAAGGTTGAAGTTAGGCAGGCCAAAAAGTTCGAAAAACCAGGCCAATCATTTATCATTTTCCGTTCAGGCTTAATTTTCTCCACTTTGCTCTTAGTCTAGATATTTGGCATTATTCGGTTGCCGATGAAGAAGAAACAGCCGGGAAGATCATACCGGGCAGAAGACGGCCTTAAATCGCTGCTTTAGTCAGGCTGAGACAACGTTCGGTGCAACCCAGACGAAACGTTAGCCTAAATAAACAAACAGGTATGTTTCGCGTTATTTCATTTCATTCATTTTTTGTTTCCATGTAAATATTCCCCTATGCATTAATTTAGTAACGATGCAACGCGATAGTTTAAAAGTAGTTTTTTAAAACGAGTAAGTAAATAGGCAAATGGGGAAACCACCGTTCTATAATCCCTAAAATGGAGAAAAGCAAAAAAGTGACGAAGTTCTTGACAACGGGCTTTCACGAAGTATGCCGTGGCGATCCGTGTCCGGCAGGGGTAGGAACAAGGCTACCCAGGTTGTCATCCTGCGAAAACCTTGTACTATAGAAATAAAAGAAAAATTAAACGTGAAATCGTTTAAGGAGGTTTAAAACTTAGCGACAGAAAAAGAGACATGGAAAGCACTCCTCTGACAAGAGCCCAGCTTTTAAATATAAGACGAAGAAGTAAGTAAGTATATTATTATACTATCAAAAGCAAATTTATGCCAAAAATTATAGTTAGGTTTTATGAGATCAGGGTGATATATACCCAGCTAAAACCCATCAACGGTTAAAGCTACAGACCTTGCCAAAGAAATACACAATACACTCGAAAAACGTAAAGTAACTATCCTTTTGGCATTGGGCAATAAACTAAGTAGGGATCTAGTCATCGTTTCTGTCTGAGCCAAAAAAGACAAAAGTTAAGTTTTCAAAAGTATTTTTTTGAAGTGAAAACTTCTTTAGCGGCGTTGTGCATTTTTTTGGAATGGGTAAAAAATCTTAAACTAGCGTCAGGACACGTGACCTGATCGAAAATTCGTAAGACGGCGCAGGGCGCTTGCGCGAATGTTCGTGTGTGTTTATGTTACGTTACGTTCGTGTGTGTAATGTGTCATACTTGTGACATTTGTGACAGACTGTGGTTCAGAAAAGATTTGAAATATTTTATACTGATAATTAAAGCAATTCGTGCAAAATTATTCCCTAACCATTCCAAAATATCAAAAATGCACAACGTTAATATTCAAGTTTTCACTTCTGCCGGCACTTTCAGAGTGCAACCCGTCGTTTTTTTGTCTTTAGATGTTTGTATCACTTGATAAATGTCAATCTTTTTCATGGCCAAAGAAATACACAATCATCTCTAACTTCATGTACACAATAAACTCGAAAAACATAACCCTCCTTCTGTCGTCGGGTAATGAACTAAATAGCCTTCGATTCCAATACATATCACATTCCCCGTGTTTAAACGTTGCGGTAGATAGGTCGCTCGGTAGCTGCCTGGATCGGGTATCGGTATCGGCTCTTAACCGCAAAAATTAATAGATGGTCAGTGATAGATACCTATAACTTAGTTATGATACCCAGCATAATAAGGTCTAACAAAATATACTGAAACTATTTTAAGGGAAAATAGATTTTTTCAAACTGTCTTGGGTCTGGATGTTTATCAATATATATATTTGTTATCAAATATAGTTTCGTTGAGTTAGTATCCACACAAGTCTCAAACTTACTTTGGGGCTAGCTAAATTAATGTTATTTGTCCGTGTATATATTTATATATATTTATTTGTATTATATACTCAGTCCATGATACTGAACAACTTTCCCCAAGGAAACCTTTACAAAAAGAGTCAAAAGTGACTGTTTTTAGTATTTTTTGCAAAGGAAACTACAGCGTATTGTATTTCAATGACTTTCGAGGTTCTAATGTAACTTAAGGATACTAGCTAAAAAGTTGTACGAGGGTTTCTGATAATCTCACTTACAGAAAAAGTTTTTTTTTTTAAGGTCGCTAGCGCGGGTAGGAACCTTAATATATATAGTACCTGGGCGACCGAGCTTTGCTTGGTTACATCACAAACATTACTTACATTTTTTTAAACTTATCTAAAAACAATAAAATTTTTATATAAACTTGAACATAAAAAAATACAAAAGTAAGTCACCTTGTGGGATTCAAACCCATAACACTCTTTCTAGCAGTCCGCGTCTTTATCCGCTGAGCCAGACGGATAGCATTTGGCGGGACGAAATTAGCGATCATATTCTCCGTGGAAAGAAGAACGCATGAAAACTCGAAAACACGCGTTTTCTCAAACATAAGACTAATCTAGATCGATTGTTTACCCTCGAAAACCTCCATATACCGATTTTCAGCGAAATCGTTACAGCCGTTTTCGAGATCACAGAAATATATAAATAAATATACAAGAATTGCTCGTTTAAAGGTATAAGATTCGATATAGATATATCCTTGGGTAAAATTGTTTAGTATCATGGACTGAATTAACACTTAAAATAGTTTCAGTATACTTTGTTAGACCTTATAAGTAGGTATCTCGAGAGATAAGCTCAGCTTTGCATTAACGTTAGTTATTAGATTATGGGAGACATCGGCTTATGGCACGGTATGGCACGCACCGGTTGATACTGGTTTTTTAGGGTTCCGTAGTAAACAAGGAACTTTATAGTTTCGCCTGGTCTGTCTGTCTGTCTATCCGTCCGCGGTTTTAACTCAAAAATATAAGTTCTAGAAAGTTGAAATTTAGTATGTAGGTATGTATTTATGCCAAAAAAGTAGTAAAATTTTCTTGACTCAACGCATCGTGTCGTGCAGCGTATCTCAAAATATTGTGACCTTATGAACACCATTTTTCAGGTTTTAAAGTTTTGCAAGTATTGTTAGAGTCAACGTGTCCCGCAGTGAATTGGCCGCAGGGCAGCTTGTGGCGAGCTGTTGGTGAGTAACGGCACCACGGACCGGAGTGCTCCAGAGAGCCGGTCAGATCCCTCGTCCCCGACGCGTCTTCATCAGTCGGAATGAAGACCCAAGAGGGCTCGCAGTGCTCACAGCTCTACATTGAACATTGTCTTAATTGGTCGTGCAGAGAGGAGTCGTAAGAGCTGTAGCCTCAGGGGTGGCAATGTTAAAGGGCATAACGCCGCAAGTAACTTCGGAGAAAGCGCAGCACACCTCTTGACACCCCTGAATCGCCTGCACCGGTGTTGCTCATTTGCCGGCAACTACTTTCGGCGCGTAACGCTTGAGGGGCCCATCTAGTGGGCAGCAAGCCACCACCTGAATCATGATTATGGCAGGTGACGTTTCTATTGCAATATCTCAGCATCAGTCCATCCCAAATAAATTACATAACCTATAAACCTTTCCCTTTTCCATGCAAAAGATTTTTCTTTGCCAAAAGATATTCAAGGGTACACCTTTCATAGGTATATCCAGGAATGGGTTTGGCGGGAGCGCCACATGACAACAACTTCTCCAAAGGGCTACTATGTGTTGGATCTGTATCCCCACGCAAGCCTCTCAAAGGACCAGGGTGAAGACATGTGATTCTAAAGGAGAATAGACAAATTAATAGAATAAAATAAATGATTCTTTTTAAGGGTTCCGTACCCAAAGGGTAAAAACGGGACCCTATTACTAAGACTTCGCTGTCTATCCGTCTTTCCGTCTGTCCGTATGTCCGTCTGTCTGTCACCACCGCAATAGCTAGACAGTTGAAATTTTCACAAATAATGTATTTCTGTTGCCGCTATAACAACAAATACTAAAAACAAAATAAAATAAATATTTAAGGGGGGCTCCCATACAACAAACTTGATTTTTATAGATAATAGTACGGAACCCTTCGTACGCGAGTCCGACTCGCACTTGGCCGTTATTTAAGGTTCATTTCTTTCTGATAAAACATTGATTTTATTTTTATTTAATGTTGCCTGACTCTACTTTTGGCCCTCACTCACACTAATGCAGAACGGATGTTGCGGATACAGGTTTTTTGACTCCGACGAAAAAAAGGGGTTATAACACCCCTTGTAGCGGCTGTATGGGCCTATTTTAATGGGGTTTTTTCGTTTGATAGCTGACTTGACTGGGTTCTTAGTTATGTTTGATGGAAATCAGTTTAAAAATTTCGGGGGTGAACGCTTGAGTCGATTTTTTTTTTATTTGCCTGGCAAATAAACTGGCTTACATTCGCGAATGCGGAATTTTAAAGCTCACATCGGCTGTCGTTTTTCTCTATAGGGTCGAATCAGAAATGAGGAAATTCGTACGACAACAGAAGTTATTGAATTAGTCCAGGAATTTAGCTCATTGAAGTGGCAGTGGGACACAGCTTGACGAATCGATGGCCGATGGGGAAAAAGGTTCTCAAATAGCTACCACATACTACCTACTACCAACTACTACTAGCAAAGTGTAGGACATACCTCATTTTGACGACCTCCGTGGCGTAGTGGTCACTATGCTATTCCGCCACCCAGAGGTCCCGGGTTCGATCCCCGGTCAGGGCAAGTTGGGAAATGGCCTTTTTCAAATTGTCCTGGGTCTTGGATGTTTATCTATATATGTATTTATTATAAAATAAATATAGTATCGTTGAGTTAGTATCCCATAACACAAGTTTTATTTGGGGCTAGCTCAATCAGTGTAATTTGTCCCTATATATTTATTTATATGTATTTATACCTAAAAGATGGTCAGAAGACCTGACTAAGGGGTCGCTGGAAAGCGCTGGATGCAGGCTGCTCTGAAGTGCCATTTTTGAAACGAGGAGTCACCTAAACGAATAGTTTTTCCATACAAAATACCGTTCGTTTAGTGACTTCGCGTTTAAAAAATAGCACATCAGATCGGTCATTTTGGAAATTCTTGGCTGCTTCTCTTCCCGTGCATATCGTAGAAGGCGATAGAGGGCTGGTCGAAAATGAGAATCTTTTCTTACGCGATGCGCCTAGCAACCCATTAGTATTTTGATTCCTTTTTCACCTTCTCGCCCATCACGCTAAGTGGCCTTTGAGTCCTGCGGACCTGGGTTCTGTCTGCTTAGAGCCGCAAGACCCAAAGAGCTCTGTCTGGCCCGTCAGGGATAAAGACGTGATTGTACTTATTATGTATAACTCTCTTAACTTCATGGATTTACCTAACAACTTTAGGATCAGAGATAGACCCTGTGACATTCTTCATTCTTTTTCTCGGATTAAACCGAACTTCTGGCGAGGTTTGCAGGATAAGTTAGTATCACTAGACGCTGACTTTTTATTGGTTTTGGAACAAAATGTCATATAGTCTTCTTATCGTGTGTGTTAGTCACTAACACTAGTGTCAGAGTTTTTAAACCGCCTTTAAGGCCTCTGACATGGTTTTAGATAACGACCATGCAGTGTCAAAGACAGTGACCGGGACCGACGGCTTGCTTAACGTGCCCTCCGAAGCACAAATCATCTTAATTATCAGACAATCAGGTGATCAGCCTACAATGTCCTAACCAAACTAGGACAACAACACGAAGTCGTTGCCCCCGCCGGGAATCGAACCCGCGATCTCCGGGTATAAGTCGAACGCTATATGTCGTATAGTAAATAAATTCCTCTATCCATATACTTATGTAATCCAAATTTCTGTATGTCATAAGATAAAAAAGTTGCGTAAATGATTATCGATCGAGACCACGTAGTTATACGCTGGCCGCCAGCTGCGTTATGTCGATGACCCCGGCCAGCCGGCGGGCGGTGTATGGCGGCGGTACTACTAATTGATCTCACAATTTTACTGTCGAGTTTAAAACAACATTTTTTGTTTCTAAATTTTTATTTTGACTAGCTTATTAGGTCTTATTAACGATGCCTTCGGCTTCAAAACCAATGAAAAATCACCGTGTATTATAAAAGCGAAAGTTTTTGAGCGTGTTTGTTACGTCTTGCGCAAACGGCTGGATCAATTTTTAAATTTGGTATGCAGGAAGCTGACACCCTGCGCCTGCGTTGACACATAGGCTACTTTGCCGCGGGGCGCAGCTAATGTGAAATAAAATACCATAGTAGTAGTTAGGTCTCAACATTTTATTGGGCTTAGCCCTGCTTTTGCCAGAGTATGTCCCCGGTTCGATGCGCGCGTTGGACTTGTTGCCGAGCACGCCGCCGCCCCAATCCAAACAAAGCAAAGCGTACGGTGGAAATCATACACCTACTTACGTCTTTTACTGCGTAAAAAATCTATGGTGAAAATGGTCGTGTGTTGTTGTGAAGTGACGTCACACGTCACGCTACCTCGCCGCTGATCCGAGATAGACTGACTGGCATTCTTTTTCTCTTCCTGCACTAGATGGCGCTTTATGGTACTACCCTTTAGGTACAACTTTCCTAACTCTATGGGTACTACTAAAAACTTTTATTCCAATTATTTAAATAAAGTAGTATATACTTATTGTAAAATATATAAACTTACATTACCACTCACTGACTTGACTGACTGATTGACATAGTTGTTTGCCCTGTTGCGGGGTTGGTGGGGTTTAGGTTGATGATGTGCGGTCGTATAGAGGGTGCTCCAGTGAGTACCAGAAAAATCTGACATTTGAGGATCTGCAGAAACCTGATGTGGAAGTGGTACGGCCTGCAAAAACGGTTGGGGTTAGGGGCGTGATTTTTTTTCCAAAATGTAGGAGGTTGTTAACTTGTTAGCAATTTGACGAGCGTCATTTGTTTTTTGATTTTTTTCAAAATCCAAAATGGTCGCCGTACATGGACAATTTTCCTCCATACAAACTTACCCATTTTCTGAACTGGAAACATATTTTAGCCTACCTCAACAGCTGCACGAAAGACCGCGGGCTGCTTGCAGCCCGCGCAGCGCCCGAAAAGCTAGTACTTATTGTAAAAGAAAACAGCACAGTAGTTAGGTCTTAACATTTATTGGTCCTAGCCCTGCTTCTGCGCGAGTTCCCTAGCCTTGGCCTTCTCGAGCTTGGCGATGCGCGCGTTGGACTTGTTGCCGAGCACGCCGCCGCAGCTCCTCGTAGCGCTCGTTGAAGTTCGTGTGACCCTGTTACATTCTTAACAGACCCCTTTCTTTTTGTCGGCTAAAACCGAACTTCTGGCGTGGTTTGCAGGATAATACAGTATGTGAAATAAAACAGCACAGTAGTTAGGTCTTAACATTTATTGGTCCTAGCCCTGCTTCTGCGCAAGTTCCCTAGCCTTGGCCTTCTCGAGCTTGGCGATGCGCGCGTTGGACTTGTTGCCGAGCACGCCGCCGCCCCAGTGCCGGCGCAGCTCCTCGTAGCGCTCGTTGAAGTTCGTCTTGATGGACTCCACCACCTTGGAGAAGGCGGCGCGGTCGCCGGACTCCACCTGGGGGGAGAGAAGCCATGTAATATTTGATACAGAAAAAAGTTTTGGAGAGTGATGCAGAAATAATAAACATTGATGATGTGTAAATGAGATTTGTTATATACTTATAGCTAGACTGGGTCTTCCAAAATAAATACTAAATTTTTATTTTTATTATTTTTAAACTGAAACCCCTGAAATTAACAGAGATAGAGAGACAGAGATTTTTTGTCAATGATAATTTGTTAATAATTAACAAAAACTTGTCGACCGAGCGAGCGAAGCGAGCGAAGGTCTCTAAATCGAGTTGGGGCGAAAACACATTGTATGTATGTATGTATGTAAGTATGTATGTATGTATGTATGTAAGTATGTATGTATGTATGTATGTATGTATGTTTGTACCGCGATAACAGCCGAACCGATGGTTTGATTTTGATGAAATTTGGTAGGCATGTAGGAAATATCAATAGAATTTTCAAGTTCGTTGGGCATCAAAATCGGTTCAGTAGTTTTTGAAATATTAATAAAAATGTCCGCGATTGTGTGACCAAACGAAACTATAGCGCGTTCTAACTTTGGATAGCACCATCTAGGGGATATTTAGGAAACTAGAACTAATTTCGCGGCAAACTAAGTAGTTTACTAAATTTAGCAATTTTGTTGAGCGAACTTTGGTACAATCGATATCGCTACTTGTCTGTGCTTCTGTTGTAGTATTAAGTAGTAATAATGCCACAAACTAACAAGAGATTAACGGGAACCAAAGAGAGCGAAGTAGTTTTACGTAGAGTCGCAACTAAGGGAATATGCTAGTAGGTTCTTCTCATGCCAATAAGAGCTTTGTCAGCAAAAAACTTCGCCGGAACGCTCCAAACGCTTGTGTTCACTGCGTAAGTACGCAAGGGAAGTACGAAATCAGGAACTATACCCTGAACGTTTAAAGCGCTAGCGTTCAATGCGTGAGCACGCTGTGGAGATTCGAGGGCAAGAATCCTTACCAGAACACGGCTCCCATCCCACGCATGACCCGATCGTGGAAGACTGGCCAAGTGTCATGCTCACGAACGCAATTTCCACTGTCGCTTGCTTGGGCAATAAATGTGCACAAATCGCAAGGACTCACTTTGAATAAAGTAGTCGCAGACGTTGGCGTTTGCCCAAGAGCCAAGCTAATCCGACACTATACCGAAAATGTCCCGGACATCAGCCTGTTCTAGATTAGGATGGCCCTTGAACAGCTTAAAAACAAAAAGGCGCCGGGCGAGGATGGAATCATCCAGAGCTTCTGAAAGCGGGCGGAACGCTGCTACTGAAAGTCCTTCAGAGGCTCTTTAATTCCATTCAGCTCGAGGGCGTAACGCCAGAAGCGTGAAACAGGGGCATTGTGGTCCTGTTCTTCAAAAAGGGAGATAACACTCTATTGAAGAACTAAAGGCCTATCACGTGTCTTAGTCATGTATATAAGTTGTTTTCGAGGGTCAACACGAATCATCCCGCAAACAGGTTTGATGCCTTCCAGCCTTCCGAACAAGCCGGTTTCCGCAAGGGCTTTAGCACCATGAACCACATTTATACGCTGCGGCAGGTTATAGAGAAGACGAGGGAGTGTAACCGGCCGTTATGCTTGGGGACAGAGGACTATGAAAAAGCCTTCCATTCGATCGAAACATGGGCCGTGCTTCAGTCTCCAGCGATGCCGTATATGACTATCGGTATATCGAGGTGTTGAAATGCTTTTACATTAACGCACTATGTCAGTCCGAGTACAAGAGCAGTGGACAACGGCATTTCCACTGCATAGAGGTGTAAACCAGACGAATAAATAAATCAAAAGTAATGTAAATATGTAAATGTAAATATGTAAATCTTCGAAACTGTTCACCGTTGCACTGGAAGATCAAGCTTCTGGAATGGGAAGGATTTGGCATTAACATCAATGGCGAGTATATCACTCACCTTCGATTTACCGATGATATCATTGTCATGGCGGAATCGATGGCAGACCGCAACATTAAGTATATATGTACTATGCTCGCAGACCTAAACCGAGTTTCCCAACAGGTGAACCTTAAAATGACCGATCTAGAGCGGCTTCCATCCAGCGCCTTCCAGCTATTCTAGATCAGTCATTTTGGAAATCTTTGGGAGAGGCCTATGTCCAGCAGTGGATGTTATGCGGCTGAAATGATGATGATGTTGATAAGCCTTTAAATGAAAATGGACAACCCTCGAAGTGGTAACCTGGGTCAATTGATCCAGGCAGGAAGCTTCAGCTTCGAGGAAGAGGTCTTTCAACAAATCCGACTCGGCTGGGCAGTGTTCGGGAAGCTACGCAGTGTCTTCTTGTCAAAAATACCTCAGTTTTTTAAGACTAAAGTTTACAAATAATGTGTATTACCAGTGATGACTTATGGATTTGGAACGTGGTCCCTTACTATGGATCCCATAAGAGGGCTAAAGGTTCAACGCGCTATGGAAAGGGCTAAGCTCGGTGTTTCTCTACGCGATCGAATCAGAAATGAGGAAATTAGTAGAAGAACTAAAGTCACTGACATAGCCCAACGGATTAGCTCGTTGAAATGGCAGTGGGCGGACACATAGCGCGACGAATCGATGACTGATGGGGCAAAAAGGTACTCGAATGGCGACCACGTACTGGCAAGTGAAGCGTAGGACACCCACCCGCAAGGTGGTTTATCGACCTGACCAAGGTCGCTGGAAGCCGCTCTAGATCGGTCATTTTGGAAATCTTTGGGAGAGGCCTATGTCCAGTCCAGCAGTGGACGTTATGCGGCTGAAATGATGATGATGATGATGAGACGTAGGCGTAAAATAGTTGGCGGCTGGATGTACTTACGTTGCTCTTTCAAGATTCAAATGTCTTGGGATATTGAATTTGATCCAGGTTTTGATTTAAATTGTTTGAAAAAAATTATAAAATGAAACTTTTGCAGCTCAGAATAGAAGAAGAAAGAAGGTTGGAAAATCTGTTTCCTGCAACGGTATCGAATTGGTAGTGAATAATGTATCACAGTTTCATTAAATCACAGTTTCACTGGACATTAAAACTGGTTTAGTTTTGGAATAATATCGCGAGGTCTAAGTTCGCGGCGAACCACTAGTATATCATTTTTTGACTAAAAATCAGTGACAGATGATGACAGAAAAGGATAGCAAGCAGCAAAGAAAAGTGCAATTCCGTGCTGCTAAATGAGTCCCGAACCCAAATCTCTTTAGCTTTGCATAAATCAACTTTGGAGTCTTGAAGTCCTATATTTGAAATAGGTAATTTTTACAATAATTTCTTCAGAACTAATAAAACTAGCATTCATTGACACATCTATAGTGATAGGCATATTCAGATAAAATCTATTGGTGGTAGAAAGGTTGTCAGCATAGCATTTAGATAGCAAATAAATCATCATTATATGCCTTCACTAAGAGAACATAAATTAATTAATCAATTATTCAACAAAAAAATATATGTGAAACACGGTAGAGAAAAAAGTAGTGGAAATGCTTCCAACAAAATTAGTATCGGAACCGTTTTCGCTAAACTCACACAAATAAACCGGTAGTCACGTTTTCATCACATTTCTCTGTACTATATCGATAGTATCACACACTATACACAGTATCGATAGTATCAATAATATCAATACTATACAACGTGGAAGGGACATACCCACCACAACACATAAAACAACACAAAATTTTATTATGCTATAGATCACTATAGCATAATAAAATTTTAATAAGTTAAGAAACCAAAAACAAATCGTCATTCCCATACAAATTGCCTGGGCTACTGCACACTTTTGTACGAAAATGACAAAAAAAAAATGTTTTTCTTTTTATTTATGCTACAGTGGTCTAGTATAGCGCGTGGTAATATTTATTACTGGTATGTCTCGTCCACGTTCTATATAGTATACAATGTCCTTTTTTATTAAGTACAAATATTTTAAGGGGTGAATCAGATCATCTTTTTGAACAACTTTTCCCAATAAATGTATATCGAAATAGGAAAAAAAATTTTTAGGTTTTCATAGAAATCGAAGTAGTCACGTGAAATCATTACTATGGAAAATGAAAATTATTTTTTCGTATTTCGATAAAAATTTACTGGGAAAAGTTGTTCAAAATTATGGACTGAATCACCCCTTAAAATATTTGTACTTAATAAAAAAGGACATTGTATAGTATATGTATATCGATAATATTATCGATATTGCGACTGTTCGAGTTCAACAATCGATAGTTATGCAAACTAAGACACAGGTACGGCGAAGTGTACAATAAAAAACAATACTCACATGTGTGAGCGCTACGCATGTGCAAGTCTTGCGGTGCACGAGGGCCCCAAGGCGGGACTTGCCCTTCACGATGCAGTACGGGACACCCATCTTGCGGCAGAGGGCGGGCAGGAAGAGCACCAGCTGAAACAATGTCGATTTATTGCATTGTAGAATTTTTATTGTACGTAAATTTAATTGTGTTTTAGGTCAATCCTTTCGCTACTCTAAACAAGCATGGCTCTGGTAGTAGAGGGAATTTTAATATTTTAAAACTACTACATTTAATCGAGGCAACTGGGGACTGGAGGGCTGATAGCTTTTTTGCTCAACAAAAAAGTCTCGCTATCCAGCTAGGGAATGCTGCCAGCATAGGACATGTAGCGTCGATGTGGTGCATTGGAAGAAATATTTTATTTTTTATTAATAGTCGTCTATGTCCCAGTATTGTACAATAAAATATATGTACAATAAATCATAAATTCCCTTTTAAAACTTGCTAAAAACTTTTTTCTAAAAGAGGCTTAGTCAATGTATGGGCCTAATATTTCTAAATGGTGAAAATTGTTAAAACTAAATGTGTAGCTCAGAGTCAATACTCTTCATGCAGCATGTAAATCATAAACAATAATTGTTCATGACAGTTACAGCCTCAGGTGAAGAAATTCTAACATCATAGCTACCAGAAATGAAGAAAAACAATTAAATGTTTAATGACAAGACAGGCCTCAAAAGGCAACCCAAATAAATGATCATAAATTTAACCTTATTATCCCACGCTAAGCAATTTCTTATTTTTGTAATTAAATTCAATGCGGTTTCAGACATTTCTCGAAATTTTCAAGAACGGCACATCGCTACTAAGTTTCGGACATTTCTCGAAATTTTCAAGAACGGCACATCGCTAGCTACTAAATTTCGGACATTTCTCGAAATTTTCAAGAACGGCACATGACTATCACCATACGCACCTCAATAGGGTCAACATCATGAGCGATGACCACTAACTGCGCCTTCTTCTTCTCAACCAGCTTTGTCACTGTGTTGGTTCCAGCACGGAGCGTGTTAGGCCTCTTCGCTGGGGGCTCCTCTTTCTTTGCTACCTGAAATACAAACACAACTGTAAAACGTTCCAGATTGACAGTATGTGAAGAATTTGAAAGGTTTCATCAGAGATCTTGGTGGAAAATGGTCCTCATGGCATTCAGGGGTTTATAGTTATGCATCATTTAGAAGGTTACAGTAGATGTGTTTATTCTGTATTTTAGTTGACTTAGAATGTTTCCAGTTGCTACTTTGGCTTACAGACATCATCCATCCATCAATAAGACTGAAGTAGGTAGTTTTGCGAGTTAGTAACTTACTTCTTTTGTTTATATGGAAACAAAACAAATTTCTACAATGCAATAAATGGTTGCTTTAATAAATAAATGTATACCTACGGATTTGGGCTAGCCCCAAAGTAACTTGTGTTATGAGATAATAATGATACTATATTTTATAACAAATACATTATTAGTATTTGTATATTATTATAGACACTTGTCTATTTGTCAGTTAAATGTTGTTTCTCCATGACTATGAATATTATTAATAATTCTACTCAAGCACATCTCTCTCCAGTCATAGCCTCAGCTTCAGCAGCTTTCCTTAGCCTATTATTCCTAAAGATACTCAGCCTAGGATGAAAAAGGACTGACCTTATTTCATTCTAGGCTACTGCAATGTTGTTTCTCCATTACAATCCTATTAGTAGTATTGGTGATTATACTTAGCACATATCTCTCAAATCATAACTAAATCTTTAAAAAAAATATATGTCCAAATACCTTAGCTTCAGCAGCTTTCCTCAGCCTATCTTTCCTGGCTGCTTCAGTTTCTGGTGTATATTTCTCCAAAATCTTGAATAGACCCTTAGCTGAAATGCAAACAGAGGACTTGTTACTTCACTTACAGGTATTTATGTGATACATTTGCGTGATAAGAAATTATCAGAGTTAAAAAGCTCGTATATTTTGTTGATAATCATAGTGATTCATTGTTGCATTTGAAAATCATCATTTTGAAATATTTGCCTGTTGGTCTTTTTTAGGTCAGTACTTTTTTATATCGACATATAAGTAGCGGCACGTAAGTTTAGCGCTGAGTGGAGTGTAGAGGGGATACTGCGCACGGGTACAGTATTACTTTTTGACTTCTGCGCAGCCAAGGTCAGCGCTAGAGTTTCGTGCCGTTACCTGTACTTCATTTAGCAAATATAATTTGGCAAAGTGGGATACTGCGCACAGGTACAGTATGACATTTTGACTTCTGCGCAAGCAAGGTCAGCGCTAGAGTGTCATGCCGCTGCCCGTAGCAGCATATATCTTTAGTGCTGAGTGAAGGGTAGAGTCAAAAATAATACAGTACCCGGGCACTGTATTATTTATTACTTTTGATTTGAGCAATAACTGTCAGCGCTCAACTTTTGTACCGCTACCTATAACAACTTATTTAAACAATTTAAAAACCAAAATTCAAACAATTGTACCTGTAGTCTTATCCAGTGTCTGGGTGAACTGGTTGATTGGTGGGGGCACCTTGAGACGGCGCTGGAGCACCGCCTTTTGCCGCTGGATGCGGATGTACTTGGGCCATCTCACAAAGCGGGACAAGTCACGGGTTGGCTGGATGTCCTGGCCTGACAATGGCTTTGGTTAGATTAAAGATAATCATTTATTAGTGTAACTTTATCGTTTTTATTAGTGTAACTTTATTGTATGTAACCACATCATCTCTAGTCAAGATAGATTTCTTTTAACAAACTATTACATATTCTTTTAGTTATCAAATATATAGGTATATTTCTTATATATCTTATAACATGTTAGGTTTTTTTTATGATATTATCTATTAAAAGTAAAATACATGCAAAAAACATTATAAAGGACCTAACATAGCTGCCCGCTGGCAGTAAGGCAAGGCCCAGGCTACCAGTGGTTAGTGTCACAGAGAGAAAAACCTCCTGACAATATCTTGTATTATTATTTTTGTTTTTCAAAATAACAAATCTGCATATTACATTTGTAATAGTTATAAATACAGACTACTTACAATTTACCTTTAAAATTAAACCTAATACCACACATTTCCATAGTTCCAAGTGTATATTTCCAATTCCAAAGCTTAGTATATTCCCAAAAAAAAAACAAGAGTTCCCTCCAACCATTCCCACAAACTGCCGGAGTAATTAGAAAGGGACAATGATATCTTTGGGTACTATCTTATACGGAAACGGCGTAAGCATTCTAGATTGTAATTTCTTTTAAAATTAACCCTACAGAATAGAACTGTTCATAGTGATAATCTAACTAATAGTTTGACAAGACCAAATCAGTGTTAAAAAGCTCGTATATTTTGTCAACCACATGGTGATTCAGTTTATATTTTACATCATTTTGGGTCTTATTCAAACTGATCGAAATGCACATGTTGTTTGGTGACATACATTGTAAACAAACTTTGAATGTAAAATATACGTACCAATAGCGAAGTTCTTGGTTCTCTTCTCGAATAGAGGGTTTACAACCTTTTTTGGTTCGACTTTCTTTACGACCAAAGGAGCGGCCGCTACCTTCTTTCCTACCTTCTTCTTAGGCTGAAAAAATAGTTAAATCTTTACCAAAATGCACTTAATACCTTTGCTGTCTCACATGGAGAAATAAGTAAGAGATGTTGGCTATAAATGCTAGATAATCACAACACTTTACGCAAGTATAACATCATGGACTATTTTTGAGGTTAGGATTATTTATGATAAATTTTACAGTCTTATGATAAACAATTAAAGCAATGCATATTGCATGGGATATAGGTCAATAATTAACAAAACAATCGCACATAAACTAATCTCGTTTCGGTAAATATATTGTAAACAATCCAAAAACATTTGGGCGACAAAACATGTCTGTATCAAAAGTTCCACAAGTTTTTCACATCTTCACACAAAAATATAATAATTTACAAAACGCACATGGTTTTTACCTTCTTCTGCACCATCTTGCTTAGATTTTAGATCACTGATCTATCGGCCACGAAAAGATTCGTGTCCGAAACAGAACACTGAACTTTCGGCGTAAATGGCCGAAATAAAAAGATGGAAATTGAAAACGTCACTTTGAAGGATTGTTTCGTAGTTTATGGTTGTACGTCTGTCTGTCAGTATTGCCATTACTGAAAAAATCCTACCACAGACACAAATAAATTATTCAATCAGTGAGACACTGGCATAATGTGTTGTCAATAAGCCAAACTAGATGGCGTTAAGATCGAAATATCAAGAGTTGTTTACAATTAATATTAGATGGCGTTAAAAGCAGTGTAGTTTATTTTGCCAATTTAACCAACTAGATGGCGCCATAAGCAATACTCATAAACATCCTATACAATACAATGAAACATCCTATGATTTTACATAATCGCCTAGTTTTTATATTATTGTAAAGGTATTATTTTTGATTGCATGTAAACAAATGTGACAAATTCTCACGAAAACGCGTGGCACTTTATCTTTAGCCGTCAAAAAGACAAGCCGTTGCCTTGTCCCGGGTCCTCCTAATTGTTTAGAGACCTTTTTGAATTATGAAGTAGGTATAGGTAGCGGCACGAAACTAGCGCTGACCTTGCCTGTGCAGAAGTCAAAAAGTAATACTGTACCCGTGCCACAGAATACTAATAAGTTACTACGTCCCTTGCGCAGTATTCCCTCTACACTTCACTAAGCGCTAAACTTACGTGCCGCTATTTGTATAGGTACCTAGACCTACCTATGCATCTGTGCTAGTTGGGGCTCAAATAAAAATTTATTTCTGTGGAAAATAACTAGCTTCTAATAAGTTCTAGTTGCTAGTCCTCGCAAGCAGATCGTGGAATTCAAATATGGGAATGGATGTTAGTTAACCTAGCACAAATTTTGTTTCGTGTCTTTTTTCTAACCGACGTCCAAAAAGGAGGAAGTTATCAGTTCGTCAGAATCTTTTTTATGATGTACGTTCACCGATTTTTTGAAAACGCCTCGGCCGATTTGGAAAATTCTTCTTGTTAGCAAAGATAATATAATTGTTGTTAGGTAGTACATGGGTTGTACCATAGTTTTTTTTTTCAAAATCGTTTGAGTCGTTGAGGGTTAAAGACTGTTTTTAGTTTTGAAAAATTATCGAGTCTATATTCTTTTGGTCCAATCTATTGGCCTTGTGGTTTCCGGCAGAGTAGAATTGGGCCATTTCAAATCCTCCCGTGGATGTCGTAGAAGGCGACTTAGGACACACAAGCTAAACCAATCTTATAAACGTCAATAAGGCCTTTCCAACCCGTCTGGCCAGCGGGGAGAATGTAGGCCAAATCCTCTGGCTGCTCTGGCCAAGTATGGCTCTGGTAGTGCAGAGAGGGTCGTGCTCCTGCAGTAGAGACAAAAAGACCTGATGACGAATCTATTGGTCAGGTAAAAAAGTCAGGTAAATTAACGCACGTCATGGGTCCGACAGTGTATAATCGGTTGCCACAGGAGATCAGAGCAGCTGATAATATTAAAATCTTTAAAAATAAAGTTAAGAAGTGGCTGATAGAACGAGCCCCCTACTCATTTGACGAATTTTGCCAATGAAATATATTTAAATTGATGAGATCTATTATAGTATTAAAAATGTATGACATGTGTGTTTACACCTAATTTTATGTGTACTGATGTGCTGAATAATTCTAAGTTTTTATTATATTGACCTGTAACAAAATGTTATCAATATGTAATAAACAATAAACAATATTGCTAGGTAGGTACTATGAGAGCCCTGAGGCAGATAAACCTTGCTCTGAACCTCGCCAGGCATAAAGAGATGATGATAAAGAGATATTTCAACCTATGAACTATCAATAAAGTATCATCAATAATGAAGTCATAAGTAATAACGCCACGAAAAAGAAAAGTGGGAAAACCACAAAAAAGATGGGTGGACGAAATAAAAAATGTGGCAGGAAGAAACTGGTGTAAGACAGCACAAAATAGAGAAGAATGGAAGAAGCTGGAGGAGGCCTATACCCTAACAGGGGTTCCTATATAAAAAGGTCAAATCAAACTATTTTTAATTTTTTAATTACTGTATATATATACAATGTCCTTTTTAATTAAGTACAAATATTTTAAGGGGTGAATCAGACCATCATTTTGAACAAATTTTCCCAATAAATGTACCTATATCGAAATAGGAAAAAAATGTTTTAGGTTTTCATAGAAATCGAAGTAGTCGCGTGATATCATTACTATGGAAAATGAAAATTATTTTTTCGTATTTCGATAAAAATTTACTGGGAAAAGTTTATCAAAATTATGGACTGAATATCACCCCTTAAAATATTTGTACTTAATAAAAAAGGACATTGTATATAACTGTACTTATAGGAAATAAAGAGGCTTTATTATTATTATTATATTATTAAGTGATAACGTCTGGACCAATATTGATAAAATTTGAAAAAGAAGAAGCTGACACCCAGGAATAACACATAGGCTACTTTAGGCGCGGCTAACACCGCGGGGGGCAGCTAGATTGTAATAGTTTCCATTTCTTTATTCCTAATCGCAGTTTACAATTCATGCAATACACAATTTCGAATGTGATAACGACTGCGAAGTCGCGTGACCCGCTCCGTAAAATTAAAACTTCTTCTTCTTCTTCTTATCGTGTGTGTTAGTGACTAACACTAGTGTCAGAGTTTTTAAACCGCCTTATAGGCCTCTAACATGGTTTTTTAGGTAACGACCAATGTCAAAGACAGTGACCGGGACCGACGGCTTAACGTGCCCTCCGAAGCACGGATCATCTTACTTATCAGACAATCAGGTGATCAGCCTGCAATGTCCTAACCAAACTAGGACAACAACACAAAGTCGTTGCCCCCGCTGGGAATCGAACCCGCGACCTCCTGGTATGAGCCAAACGCTCCAACCATTACACCACGGAGGCAGCTATGAATAAAATAAATTAAAACTATAAAACTTATTTACTACTTACTACATTTCTATTGTTAGTGCTCGTAAAACGAAGTTGTGATAAACATGGTAAATGTTTTTCGGCGACATGATTTTCAAATTTATTTACTTGCGATTTTCGGTAAAGTTTTAGATTTACATGTTTTGTAAGAATACATTTTAATATATATATATATATATAGTTACATATCATTAAAAGTATACAATTTATATTATCACGCCTGCCCACATTTCCTATCATTATTTAATTACTAGCCAAAGCCCACAACTAGTATGACTCCGGAAAATGCTCATCAGGCTGAACAACTTTTGCTAAGGCGTCATTTTTATATTTCTTTTAGTTTAGCTGGACCATTATGGTTCTGCATCAGGTGCTCCATTTTCCAAAAATCAATTATATCCTATATGTTGCCCAGGTTTAACAGCTACCTATATAACAAAAAATTTGAGTAGAGTTTTCCATTCGAATCCGTCCTGTATTTCCGGATTTTCTGGAGATTAGCGTGTACAAACACACAAAAAGACAGACATTTTTATTTTATTTTTGCTCTATAACTATGTCTCCATCGCCCCCAATATTTTTTTGTAAATACATTTAATGTACCAACACACTTTTTTACTGTTTTATTATATGTGTATGATATATCATTCAGATTTTATTCTTCCAACCTGGTTTGATGCTTGTCTTTCTGCACAGATAGTAAAAGCTGATGAAGTAATACACGAGATCTGAATATGTATCCATCAATTACCCGACCGACATCGCTAAAAAGAGTTATTTCCCTAGGACAAGGAAGGCCACTTGTCAAAAACTGGAATTTTATTATGGCAATGAACATGTCAACCTGCAGTGGCTTATCTATACATATAAAAAAAAACAGTAAGAAAAGTGTGTCTGCACATTAAATATATTTCCAAAAAAGAAATTTGGAGGCGTTGGAGACATAGCAATAAAGTAAGAATTTAAATTGAAATGTCTGTTTGTCTGTTTGTACACGCTAACCTCCGGAAATTCTGGACGGATTCGAATGAATCTTTTTTTTGTAATATAGCTGTTAAGCCTGGGCAACATATGTATAGGGTATAAATGATTTTGGAAAATGGAACACCTGATGAAGAACTATAATGGTCCAGCTAAACTGTAAAAAATATATATAAGAATTAGGCAAGTGCGTGTCGGGCCACGCGCAGTGTAGGGTTCCGTAGTTGCGAATGCCAACTTTGAGTTCTTGCCACTAAAAACGTCTAAAAACTAATATATATTGAATTTGTATGAAAATGTCTTTTTTCAAGTACATTTTATAAGTGGATCGCCTAAAACTTTTTAATTTGTATACCCTACTTAGCTTTGATAGTTTTCCTTCAAAATACATTATATATGCTATAATTGTGTAATATAATTTCTTTCACGTGGCCATATATAACCGTTTAGCAGATAGAGGGGGGGATACTTGACTCGACCAAAAATTTGAACTTTAAACCCAAATATTTCAGAAACGGATCCCTAAATCGAAAAATGGTGTTAAGAAGCTAACAATATTTTTGAAAGATCTATTCAACGATACCCCACTCAATGTGTTTGTCGAGAAAAAAAATATAGACTACGTCTTTACTTGTATGGCAGCTACACTGAAAAAAATTTTTTTTCCATATTTTATTTTACGACTTTTTTGCCATAATTATTATAATTAATATACATATCCATGCCAAATTACAGCTTTCTAGTACTTATAGTTTCTCTGTAGGACCGTGGACAGACAGACAGACAGACATGGCGAAACTATAAGGGTTCCTTGTTTACTACGGAACCCTAAAAAGAACGCCTTAGTAAAAGTTGTTCGGCTAGTTTTAAAAAAGTATATTTCAAATGTTAGGTATGACAAACTTTTTTCCTATTCAGCTTACGCGACTTTGGAATGCCTTAAAATACCCGAAAAAATCAAAAGTATCTCAAATAGAGATACTTTTTATTTCTTTCATTCTAATTTTATTTTTTTCTACCCAAGAAAATGTCACACGCACCTTTATGCTGATTTATCGCAGCAGAACTAATCATTATCTTAAATTGTCTGAAATCCATTTATTTTATACTATATATATATATATGAATGTATGTCATAATAAGATTTGTATGTTTATATAATGTATATGTAAGTTTAAATATAGTGTATCTATCGCTAATTAATTAGTTTCTGTTTTTCCTTAAGATTTACTAGTAGAGAATGCATTAGCATTATAGTCAACACAGATATACCCTCAAATACATAAAATTATCAACCGTTTACTAAACTTATTTTACTTAAAACATATTTTGTCCCTTCCCTCTTTTCAATATTTAACATAGAAAGAACGAGACAAAATATATTATAACTGTAATAGCTCCAAACGTTTGTTATGTTTTATGAATTTTGGGGTTAATAAATAAATAAATTACTGAAATCACGATGGAGCGTTTATAACGGTAATGTACCTCTTTGTTTAACACAAGATAATATGATTAATTAGTAGGCATGATTTTGGTGAGGCATAGAAATATGTCGTGGGTACAAAATATGTATCTATGTATATATACCCATGAGTACAAGCGTATGCCCTATAGTACCCTATAGATACATATTTTGTATAAAATTTAGTCAGTAACTACGTATAAATGCTGTAAAAACGACCTAGTTAGTTGCATTTGAAAATAAATCCTTAAAACACAACGAAATTCACATTTTTGTTGTAGGTCGATTATGGCTGTGCTTTGCTATAAGCGTCAACATGCAAGGTTCTTTAACCCTTGGAAGAGAGGTGATGGAAATGCTGACGCGGTACGTAGGAGGAGATGCTATCTCCATAAACGGCAGACGCGTTTTGCCCCCTGAAATAGACTACTACACAGAAGTCACCAAATCGGCAACACTATGCGAAAACTATCAGTTTTGCGGACGCGAACTCAGAGAGTTTATCAATGAATACGTCGTCATGCTCGGAAAGGCCATTGAAAGCATCTTCGATGCTGTTACTAAAGGCGAGAAGTCATTAAGAAGAGATGGAAACACCATCTTCGGCGCTGAGTTCGCCAAAGCTGTTAAAGAAATGAAACCAGTTCTTAAAGTCGCCAATAACAAAATCAAAGAGGACAACGAAGCTCAAATAGTGACGGGCATCTTGAAAAAGTTGAGCTCCAAAATGCAAAATCGGGCCCATATTTTTATCAACTACAACATCGAAGGCAAATCTGATGATGTTGTTAATGTCAGGAAGAAATTGGATCAAAAAATCATACTCGCTCTCATAGCTGTTGAGGAAAGGTATTTGAGTAAACTATGTAGCGGTCTAGGTATTTGTCTGAGATACGTGGAATGCACGAGAGCTTTGAACCTTCTCTTGAAAAGTTTCGAAAAATTAGAAGAGAATAAAACCAAAGACTTTGTTAAATCTGTAAAAGAGGCACTCGAAGATACAGATTTTTCTGAGATTCTAAGAGAAGAAACAGCTAGTGAGTTTCAGAATGTGTTGAACGATATGGCTACAACGAATACCGTGCAAGCTAAAGAAGTTCTTTCATCAGTTCAGAAGTCAGTTGAAGCTAGGTTAAAGTCGGAAGGCACAACTTTGAGTATTAGTGGGGGTTTTGATACTAAATTAATTAATACTATTCTTTCGGACATGGATTACGTGTATAGTAAGTATAAACCGGATCCTTTTCATACGTTTCTGAGCAACTTTTATACCTGGGAAACGTCGGACACGAGCTTTAAATCCGTGCTACGGCAAGTTATGAAACGAATAGCAAACGAACTGAAATCAACTCATGATGATATTCGTTTTAAGCTGTCGAATGAAGTTCGGGTATTTTTGGAAATAACCGTAGATCCATGAAAAGATAATATTCCATGATAAATTTAAAAATTATGTGTAAATAAAATATTAAATATAGTAAAACTACTTTTTATCTCTTTCTCGTTATTTTCAGAAGGAACAATTTTATCCATCTAGTAACTTGTAAAAAGTAGCACTTTGCGGGCCGTATAATGAAAATGAATGTTTTACCAGAGAATAGGTACAAAAATTACCCCTAAATAAATTAAAATATACTTAATTCAATTTTAAACTGTAACATACATGATGGCAACTCAGGGTGGTTGGACGGTGAGAGCGAGCGGAGGTAATCGCTCGAGTGTCGACGCGGCTACAGAGCAAAAAAAAAAAAAAAGAAAAATACTTTATTTGGTGCTTTACAGGAGTTACATTATTTAATCAATAACCTAATAATTAAACTAGTCATACACTAAAATGGCACCACTCACCATAAATAAATAAATAATAAATATATAGGGACAAATTACAGTGATTAAGCTAGCCCCAAAGTAAGTTCGAGACTTGTGTTATGGGATACTAACTCAACGATACTATATTTTGTAACAAATACATATACCTATAGATAAACATCCAAGACCTAGGACAATTTAAAAAAGGCCATTTTCTCACTTGCCCTGACCGGGGATCAAACCCGGGGCCTCTGGCCATAAAGCAATGTGTATTTATTTACATCTTGCCTCTATGCTTTTAAAAGTTTATCTTGTTGCAGCGGCTTCTTTTGCAGCTCGGTCAAAAGCTTTGACTAGATATTCCGTCTGTCACTGAGACGGTTTTGGGGAAATTAATGTATATTTCAAAAAATTTAGAAATCAATAACTTTTTCATTTCTATAACTATTTTCGATTTTTTTTACTTTTCATAATTTATGTACAAGGTTTTCTGATCGGACAGGGTTTTCTTTACATAGGTATTGTAAAGGATACGACATACCTGTGTCTCGGAAAGTGTGTGTAGGTGTATTGTAATTGTAATAGTGTCATTTTTCAGTACAAATACTTAATTTCGTACAATTCTTTGTACATACAAATAATATTCAAAACATATTTATTTACATAAATGCGTCAATCAGTAATGCCACTAATCCAAAATGTCACTTCGAATTGTATCCGGCTCAAAGGTGCCCATTTTACTGGTTGTGTTTCATCTTTGGATAGCGATTGTGATTTGATGTTTTTGGATATGGTGTAAATTTTCAATGTCAAAGGCGCACATTTACGATCTAAAACCTCAGAATACATGCTAAAACTACTATAAAGGTATAAGTACCTACTTTAAAAAAGCTTTATATTTAGTACCTACTTATTTTTAACCCTCATTTGTTGTAAAGAACACAACAGAAAAATTTTATCTGCCTGTCGGCGGTGAACTGTCATGGCAATCAGTTTATAGGATATCCCAGCAACATTTAAGAAAAAGGTGTTCTCCCTAAAATTTCGTTTGTTTCTAAAACACGTGTTACTTTTGTGAGTAAAAACATAACGCTTTTCGCGAAAAACAGCTACTTTTGGCAAATGTGCGAAAATAATCTTACTGCAAACATCCTACTTCCTACTAATATTATAAATGCGAAAGTGAGTTTGTATATATGTATTTGTTTGTTACCAATTCACACATCAACCACTGAATCCAAAGTTTGATACCCAGGGAAGGACAAAGGATAGTTTTTTTTTATCGCTGCAGTGCAGTTTGTTACCGCTTCTTCTGCACTAGCGCTTTGGAAGCGGTAGTAAACTTAGCTGTAAGTAAAATTTTGACGTCAACAATTGTACAACAAAACAATGACGATTATTAAGAGATATTATAAATATCCTATGATAATAATGAAAAGAAAGAAAAGAAAAGTGAGATTTTGTACACTATTTCGATAATAATAAGGAAAATTCTGCGTATTAATAAAATTTAGAATTAGAAATATTTGAAATCTTAAACCCAATCAAGTTGACATCTGAAATATGCCATTGTCTCGTCTGAAAGTGTCAACTCGATTTGGTGGGATAATGGTTTAAACTTAGTAACAAAGTTAGTCTGCGTTTTATAATAAGACGGAAAATGGCTGAGACTTTAAAGTGCGCGGTGAACATTTTTATTCAGTTTTAATGTTCTCGCACCTACTTTGTTCAATATTTACACCAATGATCAGTCCTGCCCATCAGCCACTAACCGCTTCATTTACGCAGATGACTTGGCCCTCACATCCCAATCCAAAATGTTCGAAGACATGGAAGCAAACCTGTCTACAGCCCTGGATTAGGGGGTTACTCCATAATATCATAGATCAGGGGGTTACGTTAGTCGTACGATAGTGACGTCCCTACGTCAAACCAAATTAGACTTTATCATCATATGTTAGTGCTCAATGTTGCTTGACACTGAAACACGGATACGCAGTAACGTCCGGCTTTCGGAGTAACCCCTCAGCTTACTGTTTTCAGTGGCGGGGCCTCAATAGAAGCCGATTCCCATCGAGTTCCTTTAGGGGTTTTTAATATACATATACGCATTTATTACTAACAACAATTATAACCTACGTATATTGGCGCATCTTCATCAACCCTCATGACTGGATTGCACACACTTGCATAAATATTCAAAATACGAAAATTTTTGCTGATTGTTCGAAAACAATGATAAATTTTGTATAAACACGCTCAGAGATAAAAATATGTGAATTACAAGCCGAACATTGAACGGCTTATTAACCTTTATAGAAACTATGTTTTATAGTTTTATAGCTATACTAGCGCAAATTCTCACCCAACGCCACTGCTGTTTACTATAGAAATAATTCCTCGCGACCTAAGCTATGCAAAGACAGCCTCGCTTTGTCTACCGCTCACAGAACCACAATTTTACATAAAAATGCTATACAACGTATTAACAACACATTTTCCAAAGCTAAAGTGCAGCAGTTTATTAACATAGAGCTTCTAGCTTTCAGTTTCCATTCGCACACAAAAGCTCCTAAGGGAGCTTCCTCATGAACAGTTCGATCGGTTCCCCGAATGCATCAATACCCTATGCTCTTTAGAACTAGTACAAGGGAATATTAAATTCCAAACGGCTATGTAGTAAAAGTTATAGAAGGTTAACTTTTTACACGGGAATATTATAGTTCGTTACTTTTTTTTAAAACTAAGAATGTTCCAGCTCTTTTTCTTACCACGTAGATCGTAAAAGGAAGAGGCGAAAATTGGAATCATTTTATAGGCAACGCGGCTAGCAACCCATCATTGGTTCCTTTTTAGGGTTCCGTAGTAAACAAGAAACCCTTATAGTTTTGCCATGTCTATCTGTCCATTCGCGGTTCTACTCAGCTACTAATCGCGGTTCTACTCAGCTGCTAATCATGCCGATAAACTAGTAAAAGGAAATCTTGAAAAAAAAACTTTTCTGTAGCTCGTATACATGTAAAGTGGGAGTAGTTTTTTTCTTCTTGACTAACGCATCGTGTGGGTTTTCGTTAAATAGGTTTTTTTTTTAATATGCTTGTGAACACCTTTTTTTATTTAGAGATCTGTTTCTGAAATATTTAATTTTACAATGCACATTTTTGTTAAAGTCCCCTTCTATCTGCTAAATGGTTGTACAGGGTTACTTGCAACACTTAAGGAACAAGTTCAGTCCATGACACTAAACTAGTTTTCACAAACACAATTATCGAGAAACGAAAAAAAAAAGTTCTAATATAAATCAGCGCTCTGCCAAATGGATTTTAGTTTATTTAGACCATTTTTCGATTTAGGTCTTTAATAGCGTGAACTCAAAATTCAGCATTCGTAACTAAAGGAACCTACACTGTGCGTGGCCCGACACACACTTGGCCGGTTATTATACTCCCTAGGCTCTGTCTACCCCTTTAGGGATAAAGACGTCGTAACGTTTATATGGTATCTGTATTGATATACGGATGTTAACTGGTCTACTTATATGTCGCCAAAACTAATTAATATACCGATTAAAATATCTGTGTAGCGTCAAGCCTGTGTCACTCTCAGTTTAGGTATCAAAAATATACCTACATTATTACTATGCGCGCAGCGACCACTCCGTAGTGATAATTTCAGTGATATGAATCGTATGTCTAGAGTAATAAGAATGAAATTGGCTTGCAATGCACTTCTAGTTATCTAAACGAAAAGGTGCCGAGTTCTGACGCGAGCTAAATTAAACCATATCGCTAGCGATATTGATTAGATATTTCTTTGAATTCCTTTGTTGAGTTAGACTTCTGTACGTGAGTATTAGTACTTATTCTGTGGTAGCTTAATCAAAGATCAGATGAAGATGGTTCTAGAATAGAAGAATATGTAAGTAATTTTAATTTCTTATTTTGCTACTCTTGAACAATGTTTTTAAATAAGTAAATATTCTCGAAAAGGACTGACAGCCGCAGAAAGCTTTTTCGTTTCATTGTTTTTTTTTTTTCATAGTTGGGGAAAATATAAAAAATTGACTCGCGTTTTGCATTCGGAATTTTAGTTTGTTTTTCGCGAAAACAATGGGTTCGCTTTCGTTCATTTCTGTATTTTCAAATATGACGAGGAAAACGTTCATAATTCAAAAATATTACTTAGTAGCCTGATGGGAATGTAAGTACCTAATTTCCCTTCACTTTTTTCTATATAACGAGGTTAACTGGAAGAAATTGCTTAGCGATAAGGCCGCCTTCTGCGCATTTCGTGATTATTATGATAATTATGTCCTGTATTTTTTAATTTAGTGCAATAAAGGGTATTGTATTGTATTGCATTGTATAAGGGTTAGTAGGTGCAAGTAAAATAATACTTCAATTAAGGGCATGCTCAGTCCGTAATATTGAACAAGTTACGGACAAGACTAAATAATCAGATAATTCGCAAGAATGGTTTCGCAGGGCGACGTTGGTAGTTTTTTTTTTGTAAATATAAATTTTCTACATTGGTTCACTTTATATTTTTATATGAACGAGTGAAAATGTTGTTCCAGAAATGAATTCCTCGTCTTTGATTTACACGAAAACGATACCAAACACCTATTTGCTCGACTTATGCACATATCGACGTCATAGTGCAACGCCGTAGATTTTCAGCCCCCTCCCCCGCCCTCCTGCAGAGCGGTGCCTTAGAATAATTACCAGTACCTACTCACGTACCGAAGTCTTACTCAGCAAAGAATTTCAAAGAAATATCTGCTCAATGCCGTTAGCGATATGGTTTAATTTAGCTCGCTTCAGAACTCGGCACCTTGTCGTTTAGTTACCTAGAAGTGTATTGCAAGCCAACTTCATTCTTACTACTCTAGACATACGACGCATGTCAATGAATTTACCACTCCGGAGTGGTCGCCGCGCGCATAGTAATAATGTAGGTATATTTTCCATACCTAAACGAGGAGTGACACAGGCCTGAGGTGCTATTTTTCAAACGCGGAGTCACTACACGAACGGTTTCTTGTATGGAAAAACCATTAGTTTAGACGACACCGCGTTTCAAAAATGGCACTTCTGGTGCCACGTCACAGAATAAATACTAGTTGTTACTAGGTAAGTACAGGGCTAAACCAGCTCAAATAACTACTAGGTACCTACGCCTATATAAAGTGGTTTTTCTTTGTTGAAATTTTGCAAGGTGAATCATCTTAAATACCCGCCTATTGGGTCCTCAATGCTAATAACATTTTGGGTCTGAAAGGCACAAATAGCCGTGACTGGCAAAAGTTGGCAACATTTAAAACGAATTAGACTTGCCATTATGAAGAAATATAAATACACTAATTTTTATTTATTTTATTTACTTAGTCCAATTTACTTTTATTGTTCATCAAATATATAATACATAAGTTTTTAAGAGCGTTCGTCTACCAGCAACCTTTGGGCATTATTTATTAGGTATATTTGCTTTTGCTTTGGGGTTACACAGATTTATCGAGCGCAAGATAAAGAGGTATTATACCTACTTAAACTACTTTTGTTGATAAATACATGATGCTTACAATATTTACTAATTAAATACATACACATACAATTATACATCAATACATAAATTTAACATTTTTGTCCGAGACTTGCGGATTTAATCAATCAGCCTGCGTCATCGCGCATTTGGAAGTTTATTTGTAATGATGATACGATTGATGAAAACGCTACTTTTTCATTTGATAAACTTCAAAGGTTCTAGGTATGAGGGGCCTGTAACCTGTAAATACTGCAAAGATAGACTCGTTGGGTTTTCAGCTCACAGTTATAAGAAGTTTGAGGAATACGCAGATTTGAGAGCTCGGCGAATTCACAATATTGACGAGAACAATGAACTTGACTAGGAAAAGAAATAATTATGTTTATAAGGCAGTTAGTTGGTAGGCATACTATACTAGGAACTAGGCATGCCAGTACCCATGACGCCAGTTAGAAATATAGAATAAAACCTGCGCAGTTTTTCCATCGCTTTACAATCATGCTATGAACACATTCATTTTCCGCAGTGATTGATCGCTCGATATTGTCCACTTTGCAACTACGTCATCCAATATCGGAAAGTAGGGTTACCATATAACTATCATATTAGTTCAGCTAAAAAAAAGTACAAGTACACTGTAGTACGTGAGCACCAGTACTTATACTCATTCTATGGCTGTAGATTGTTAAACCCATGGTATAATAAAACAGGTATTCCCTTCCCGAGATGGAACTTTACTACGTCACAAAGTGTTGCCACTGATTGTTCTTTGCAGTAAATTTAAGGACTTTCTCAATTAGTTCATGAATATTAAATAAAATATTAAGTTACTTAGCTAGTTAGTATCTTGCGATTCTCGCGTGATTCATCAATTCAATATTTTATAAATTGATTTAATGGATTATTGATTCGAAATTGGTATATAAAGTTCAAAAATGCATTACGCTCGGGTAATTCAATTTCACACAGTGGAAACATATCAAACTGATGACGTAGTCAAGTTTCTCCTATGTCATCAGCTGTCACGGGAAGAGAATACCTTATTTTATTATACCATGGTTAAACCTTTTGCACGCCAGCGCTTGTTAATGTTACCTGACGCCAAGCCTAGTAAAAGCCCTTAACGTAAACATACATTCAAACTTACATACAAACAAACAGTTTGTTCAAGTCTTCTTCTTATCGTATGTGTTAGTGACTAACACTAGTGTCAGAGTTTTTTAAACCGCCTTAAAGGCCTCTGACATGATTTTTAGGAAACGACCAATGTCAAAGACAGTGACCGGGTCCGACGGCTTAACGTGCCCTCCGAAGCACGGATCGTCGTACTTATCAGACAATCAGGTAATCAGCCTACAATGTCTTAACCAAACTAGGGCAACAACACAAAGTCGTTGCCCCTGCCGGGAATCGAACCCGCGACCTCCGGGTATGAGCCGAACGCTCTAACCACTACACCACGGAGGAAGTTAATTCAAGTACACTTAAACGACTAGATTTTATAGCAAATTTAACATTAATCAGTAATAAATAAATATATAGCGACAAAGTACATCAGTATAATTTGTCAATATATATTTATTTATTTCTCCCCCACTTGGCCCTCTTATTATTAGCTACATCAAACAGTCAAGCTAGCCCCGAGTAAGCTTAAACTTGTGCTAAGGGATAAAACCTCAACGATAGATAATATATTTTATATAAAATACATATACACAAATAAACACAAAAGACCCACGACAATTTCAAAAAGACCATTTTCCATTTGCACTACCCGGGGATCGAACCCGGTACCAAACGGTGGACTAGTGTGTTACTACAACGGCACTACTAACAAACATTTATCAACTTATTTCCGGTATAAAACATGGAATCCCTATCTGAAAAGCCAATATTGGCGTCCTAGGGCCAATATCAAAGGCTTCCCACGCAGCCATCTACACAGTTCAGAAATAGTCAACAAATTGCTTTTAACTAGATACCTGTGTGCCTCTAGTTCAGTGGGTCTAGATCTCTAGATATACACCGAGCAAATAGACGTCAATGATACGTATACTGGGCGTATACACGGTGATGTCTAAACGGTTTTCGAGCCGAAAGCCACTTGTTAGCTTGTCAAAATAAACATTCATCGAGTTCACGCGGCAGTTTTGGACGGGCGTAACTACGTGGTATCGATCGAAAATCATATTCGCAACTTTTTTGTTCGAAAAAATTTGTAGGCATTTTACCTATTTCGCTAGAACACACTGGATGTAAGCTTTGTCAATAATGTCCATCCAATTAACCTCATACGGCTAAAATCGTGATATTTTATTCAGTCAATATGTAAACCAGCAATTTAATCATACGGTACATGTACGCAGCGAATATGAAACTGGAATGAAATACCTACAGTTGTCATGGCAACCTCCACATTTCCCCGTATCGGTTTCCCATTACAAAGCACGCCAGATTTCACAAAGCTAATAATAGTTAGAACTTGTATAACCTCTGTTTACTTTTATGACGAGGAGCTGGGTGGTACTCTAGTGCTTTCGCAAGTTAAGCGATACCGGGCATGGCCCGCACTTGGATGGGTGAACACAAGTGGCATAAAAAATTTCGAGCTCCTCGTGCTTTGGAAGGTACGTACAGCCTTTGGTCCGGGTTATCATCATTGTTTCAGTAGTCAACTATTGGTCATTTATAAACACGAAAAAACAAAAAAGAAATATTTCACGCGAACCCGCGATGTATTATTTTAAGAACTAAGTACCAATTAAATATCTCGACACAAAGAAAGACAGACAAATATTTTGTTTGGTGTAAAAACCTACTTTCTTTCTTCGAATCTATTCACACGGTGTCAGTTAAATAATTTAAAACTTGCGAAAGCGAATCCTTTTTCCAATAAATTACTTTTGAATTTTGCATAAGACTTACGTACGTTTATCTTTAATCTAGGATTAAAGTGAAAGCCTTTTCAAAACATTCGTTTGATACTTTTATGCATTGAGGATTATCCCTGAGAAAGCAACTAGAAGAATATTAAGTTTAAGTAAACAGTACCTGGGCGACCGAGCTTTGCTCGGTTACATCTTTAAACTTGTCTAAAAAAACACAAAATAAAAAAATATATAATGAACTTGAATATTAAAAAAAAACAAAAGTATGTCACCGAGTGGGATTCGAACCCGTAACACTCTTTCTAGCGGTCGGTATCCTTAACCGCTGAGCTAAAAACAAGGCGGTCAGCGCGACGAAATTAGCGACCATATTCTGCGTACAAAGAAAAACGCATGAAAACTTGAAAACACGCGTTTTCCCAAACATAAGACTAATCTAGATCGATTGTTTACCCCCGAAAACCCCCGTATACCAAATTTCAGCGAAATCGTTAGAGCCGTTTCCGAGATCACAGAAATATATAAATATACAAGAATTGCTCGTTTAAAGGTCTAAAAAAACACAAAATAAAAAAATATATAATAAACTTGAATATTAAAAAAAACAAAAGTATGTCACCGAGTGGGATTCGAACCCGTAACACTCTTTCTAGCGGTCGGTATCCTTAACCGCTGAGCTAAAAACAAGGCGGTCAGCGCGACGAAATTAGCGACCATATTCTGCGTAGAAAGAAAAACGCATGAAAACTTGAAAACACGCGTTTTCCCAAACATAAGACTAATCTAGATCGATTGTTTACCCCCGAAAACCCCCGTATAACAAATTTCAGCGAAATCGTTAGAGCCGTTTCCGAGATCACAGAAATATATAAATATACAAGAATTGCTCGTTTTAAGGTATAAGATAAATTTCATTCAATAAAATTATTCATAAAAGAACAAAATTGAAAGACTAAAAAGTTTATTCGCTCGTTTACAACGTTGAAGGGACATACCCGTAATAAATAGAACCACGAGCTATATTAAATCACAATATTATTTTTTTAAAATCGGCATTTCCATTCGAAAGTTTGCAGCCGCCTGGGCTTTTGGCGTGTCAAGTGATTTTTGAAAAAGGTTTCATTCGCAACCCTTTTCGAGGAATAGCTTCTAGGAGAAGCTTTCTCTAATCAGATTTTAAAATAAGGTCTTACTTATTTAGATATTTGCAAAAATCCCATTTACCTTCATTTTCAAGCAAGGTCAAGCTTATTTGAGGAAGTGATGTCACAATGAAGATTTTTTGAGTAATGTTGGCAATTTCCACTTTCAGTACTGTATTGAAGCGCCATTTTTGAAACGCGGTGTCACCTAAACAACTGGTTATTCCATATAAAAACCGTTCGTTTAGTGACTCCACTTTTGAAAAATGGCACTACTGTATTATATGTTACTGTCACTGTCATCTACCAACACAACAATTTGACAACAACCAACATAACGTCGGTAATTTAAACAGTGGACATTAACAGTTGACAGATGTCATTGATTTTTTTACTGCAGGCATAGGAAAAATGAAAATTTCGATTGATGTGTGTCGTCACTTCCGGTGTAATGTTTAAAATTAAATAAAAAATCCTAATAACACGTAGATTTTTTTTATTCAAATTAGTATCTTAAAAGTGTCTATATTTTCGACCCTTTAACACCTTTAACACTTTTATATATTTTAGCTGACTACCCAATTTGAAATCCTCGCCAAATGAAGCGAGGTTCGTTAGGTCCGTTCAAACAGCACCATTTGAAAGTAATTACTGAAGTAGTTAACACAAACAAGTTGTTAACGTTAATCTATTTCTCGTTAGGGCCAATTCACACAGAACTGCAACGGCTGGCAATGCACCTTCATTGTCAAACAAAATTCACCTTTATTTGTGTAACTAGATGAAACTTGCGACTTCGTTGGCGAGGACTTTATTTGCTTTCTTATAATCTTTTTTAATTTTCTCTATCCATTTCAGTCAAAAATACTAAATGTACAGACATAATATTTTTACTGTTTTATTATAATGTATATAAGTAGATTACGATATGCACAATACAACATACAACGTGGAAGAGACATACCCTTAATGAATCGAACCACTGCCTATACTAGATCACTATAGCATCATAATAAAATTAAAATAATTGGCCAAGTGCGTGTCGGGCCACGCGCAGTGTAGGGTTCCGTAGTTCTGAATGCCAACTTTAAGTTTATGCCACTAAAAACGTTTAAAAACTAATTATCTATTGAATTCGTATGATTTTTTTTTCCGAGTACATTTTATAAGTTGATCGCCTATAACTTTTTAATTTGTATACCCTACTTAGCTCTGATAGTTTTTCTTTAAACTACATTATATATACTATAGCTGTGAATTTTTTCACGTGGCCATATATAACCGTTTAGCAGATAGAGGGGGGGGACACTTGCCTCCAACAAAAATTTTCACTTTAAACCAAAATATTTCAGAAACGGATCCCTAAATCCAAAAATGGTGTTAACAAGCTCACAATGTTTTTGAAAGACCTATTCAACGACACCCCACACAATGTGTTTGACGAGAAAAAAAATATTGACTACCTCTTTACTTGTATGGCAGCAAACCTAAAAAAAAATATTTTTCAAGATTTTATTTTACGACTTTTTCGCCATGATTAATATACATATCCATGCCAAATTACAGCTTTCTAGTACTTTTAGTTTGTGAGTAGGACCGCGGACAGACAGACAGACATGGCGAAACTATAAGGGTTCCTTGTTTACTACGCAAACCTAAAAACAGGCAAGATACCTACCTACCAGAAAAAAAATCGACACTGCCATTCACATTGTATAGCTTGAGACAAACTCATTACTTTGACTTGACTTTGCTGCGCGGCGCCGCTTGTCCAATCTTTTTCAAGCTATTCTTTGCATTTCATACAAAGAAATAAAGGCGTTTATGGTTTAACAGTAAAGAATGCTGCCAGCCGCTGCTGTTCAGTGTGAATTGGCCCTTATTGCTAGGAATGGACGAAATTTTGTGCAAGTAAAATTAGGATCAATATATATTTTTTACACTTTACTACTATTTATTTCGCCATTTAAAACATTTACACTAAATATTCATATTACATATTGTCACTGTTACTACTTACTACACATAATGTCAACTTATAATAACAATTAAATAATAATAATAATATGGGTTCCTATGGACCCGTAGCTGAAAAGCGTACCAACATAATAATAATAACTCGACTATACATCGACAAGCAAACTCAAACAAAAGGAACCTTAACTGTACATTTATAGATTATAAATAAGCGGCCAAGTGCGAGTCGGACTCGCCCATGAAGGGTTCCGTAGTAGCAAATAACATAATATAAAAGTCTTGTAGTATGTTTTTTTAATTTTTATATTTGAGTTGATTGAATGAAAGGTAAATTGCTGTTTACGATTTATGACGTATTAAAAAAAACTACTTTCTAGATCTCGTTCAAACCAATTTTCGCTGGTAGTTTTCATGGTAATGAACAACATATATTTTATTTAGTTTTATCATTCTCTTATTTTAGAAGTTACGGGGGGGGGGACACACTTTTTTCCACTTTGGAAGTGTCTCTCGCGCAAAGTATTCGGTTTAGAAAAAAATGCTATTAGAAACCTCAATATCATTTTTGAAGACCTATCCATAGAAACCCCACACGTGTGGGTTTGATGAAAAATAAATTTTTGAGTTTCAGTTCCAAGTATGGGGAACCCCCAAAATTTACTGTTTTTTTTCTATTTTTGTGTCAAAACCTTAATGCGGTTCACATAATACATCTACTTACCAAGTTTCAACAGTATAGGTCTTATAGTTTCGGAAAAAAGTGGCTGTGACATACGGACGGACAGACAGACAGACAGACAGACATGACGAATCTATAAGGGTTCCGTTTTTGCCATTTGGCTACGGAACCCTAAAAAGCTTATGACAGTATGCCACACACCTGGTTGCTCAAAATTCTCTAAATACATATATAAAATTAATCCATCTATTATTTCATTTCTAAAAACAGTGATGCCCCTATGGAAAACTAAGTTACATCTAAAAACCAATGATGCCACTATTGTCAGTAGAGAGATTGCAATCAAAAAAGGTATTTACCAGGGAGATTCTTTGAGCCCCATGTGGTTCTGTCTGGCCTTGAATCCCTTATCATTTATACTTAATAAGCAAAACAAAGGCTATCGCTTAAAACCTAATAATCCACAGACTGCAATATCCCATCTAATTTATATGGATGATATTAAATTATACACTAGCAACAAAAAAGACATGAAACAACTTATTGACATTACATCCAAATTTAGTACAGACATTAAAATGAAATTCGGGATAGAGAAGTGCAAAACGTTAAATATTAAAAAAGGGAAAGTTTTAGCTGGAGATTATACGGTCGATAATGAAGTAATAAAAGCAATGGAACCGGAAGAACTATATAATTATTTAGGTTATCAACAGTCAACTCAATTAGACCATACATCGATCAAATCCTTGCTGACTACAGAATATAAAAATAGAGTAAAGATTCTTAGCAAGAGCCAGTTAACAGGAAAATCTCTTATCAAAGCAATTAATACATATGCGATACCTATATTGACATACTCATTTTGAATAATTTAATGGAGCAAAACAGATATCAATGACTTAGAAATTAAAACTCGTACAATTCTTACCAAATATAATCATTTACACCCAAAATCTGCCATAGAAAGAATGACCATTAAGCGTGCTAAAGGAGGTAGGGGTTTGATCGATATCCAGGTTCTATGGCAAAAACAAATAAACTCTCTCCAATTTTTCTTTAGGCACAAAGCTGAAACAAGTAAATTGCAAAACATTATAGTTGAACATGATAACAGACTTACACCCTTAAACCTATCAAATGCTGCAATAGATAATCTAAATAGTGATCTCTTTGAACCTGAGAAACGAAAAATAGACCAATGGAAATCAAAAGTTCTTCATGGTCGACATCCACATGATCTTGAACAAGCTATTATTAATCTTGAAGCCTCAAACAAATGGCTGACTCATAGTAATATCTTTCCCGAAACTGAAGGCTTTATAATAGCTATTCAAGATCAAGTAATTAATACCCGAAACTATCGCAAATACATTATAAAGGACCCCTCTGTTGTAGATGATAGATGCCGTAAATGCCGTACACACCCTGAAACTATTCAACATATCACAGGAGCCTGCTCAAATCTAACCCAAACCGATTACACTCATAGACACAACCAAATCGCAAATATCGTTCATCAAAAACTCGCTATTAAACACAAACTGATTCCCAACAAGCCTACACCGTACTATAATTATAAACCAGATCCAGTAATAGAAACAAATGAATACAAATTATATTATGACCGCGCTATACTAACAGATAAAACCATACATTATAATAGACCTGATATAGTATTACAGGATAAAGTAAAGAAAATAGCATATATTATAGATATAGCAGTTCCCAACACCCATAACCTATCAAAAACCATAACAGAAAAAATTAATAAATATACAGATCTTAAAGAAGAAATAGGAAGGATATGGCGAGTAGACAAAGTATATATAGTACCTATAGTTCTGTCTTCTACAGGAGTTATCCCAAATCATTTACACAACAGTTTAAAACTTTTGGACTTATCACCACACACATATATTAATATGCAAAAAGCTGTAATTTTAAACACATGCAGAACAGTTAGAAAGTTCATGCAGGGTGATGAGACTCCGGACAGTACAGAGACCCTTAATTAATCGCTCAATAACTGCTACATCACTTGGCATATGCCCGTGTTTGTAGCTTACGATTACCAGCTACCATGCTGAGAAGAGAAGACTCTATAAAAAATAATAATATTGTTTATTTCAGATATTAGGCATCCATATTCGCAGAAATTAAATTGAAAATAACACATAAAATAAAAATAAATATGTTACGCAATGCAAAGACACTGGGTTCACCTACAGAGTGGTATGTAAGTGGATCCAGTGCCCCAGCATCGGCGAGTCCCATCTGTCGACTAACGCGTTGAGGATGACGTTGGTGCTGGCGCGCAAGCGTGACAGCAGCGACGCACACCTCTTTCTGACGATGGCATGGAAGCCGTCAACTCGGGCGTCTGCGAACATTCCCGAGGCGCTGCAGTAGCGAGGCAGCCTCAACATCACCCTAAACGCGTTATTATACTGGACCCGCAGAGCGCTGTACGCCCCCTGCGTGTAGTTGACCCAAAGGTTTGAGGTGTAGAAAGTCTGACAATAAGCTCTGAACAGCGTTATTTTCACTTGGTCAGTACAACGCGCAAACCTTCGAGCCAACATATTGCACCGGACTGACAAAGCTCTGCGTTCCCTTTCTATATCTGCGTTGTCGCTCAGGCTATCCGTGATCCAGTGACCCAGATACTTGAATTGAGTTACTCGTTTCAAGGGGATGCTGTATAGGAATACCGGTAAATTGTGACTACGATCCTTCTTAACATTAGAACCGAAAACCGTATATACACTCTTGGCAACATTGTATCTGAGTCCATGGACCATCGCATAGTTTTCACATATTTAAAACCCGCTCTGAATCGTTTGTGGTGCAAAAGTGCCCAAAACGCTAGCTGCATTACCACGCTGTATTGCAATGGCCATCCTTTGCACCAAAAACGAGCCAGAGCGAGAGTCACCATTTCTTATAGGATCAATATTAAACATTCCTTATCAGTATTCTACTCATGTATATCGAAGAATGGTTACACCCGAAAGAAATTTTTATTTATTATTATTAATTATTATAGATAAACACCGAAGACCCAAGGAAATTTCAAAAATGCCTTTTCCAACGTGCCCTGGCTGGGGATCGAACCCAGAACCTCCGGAGTGGCGCTCTGGCGTGTTAACCACTAGGCCACGTAGGTTGTCGGTCAGTATTTTAGCAAATATTTTTAGAAAAGAAAAAAATAGATACTTATACAACGTGAAAGGGTACCCGTAAGATATCAAACCACGGGCTATACTAGATCACTAAAGTATAAAGAAATTAAAATAATAGTCAAATATTTTTAATAAATGACTTTTGACTTTTTTTGACTTTTGAAATTATTCTGACGTTTTTTGTCTGTTATTTTATAACTAAAGTGGGACTGGGCTGGGCATGTGTGCCGTATGCAGCCGGACAGATGGGCCCGAAAAGCCACCTTATGGGTGCCAGAAGGACGCAGGCGCAGGGGTAGACCACAAAAGAGATGGCGGGACGACATAGACACTTTCATGTGTGGATGGCGGGACGACATAGACTCTTTCATGAGTGGATGGCAGCACAATGCTCAGAATAGGGACGTGTGGAAAGAACAGGGGGAGGCCTTTGCCCAGCAGTGGGAAACTAGCACAAGCTAATAAAAAATTTAAAAAAATATTGTCATTGTACTAAAGACATCTAGATAGCCTGTGGTTTGATTTTTAACGAATATGTCCGTTTCACATTATATAAATATTTTCAATTAGGCATACCTATTCCTATTTCATTGAGCTACCAAATCCTCTCTACGAGAAACAATGTACATAGAGAGCTCTTAATCACCTCGAACGTGCAACAAAGGACTAACGCTGATTACTAGGTATTCCGAGCTAATTAGCTGTAAGTAGGTCGCATTGCTGCATTTTCATGTTGAACGAGCGAGCGAGAAAAGCGAAGTTCTTGATCAAAATTTTGAGAAAAAAGAAATAAAAACAGGAACAGATTAAAAAAAACGAAACTATAGAATGAACCTTTACTAAATTATGCAAAATTAAAAAATGAAATAAAAATAATATCCTTCTCCCTACTAATATTATAAATGCGAAAGTGAATTTGTATATTTGTTTGTTACCACTGCACGCTTCAACTACTGAACCTTTTTAAATGAAATTTGATATGGATGTAGTTTGATATTCAGGAAATGGCATAGGATAGTTTTTATCCCGAAAACAGGGAGCGAAGCCCACGGGCACAGCTAGTTAAAATTATAATAAAATAACATAAAATTACACTGTTACTTCTTATTACGTAAGACAAGAAGAGTTCTTTATATTAATTACACTCTTAGTGACACTGTAGCTCGGTGTGTGCGCGCCCTAATGTTAATAGCAAGAACCAAAATAATTATATTATTCTCAAGGATTAAAGTGAAATGGCCCTTTCGTACCCGAACCACGTATAAGGTAATTTTCCCCTGCATAAAAATAAAAAACATTTTCATGATAATTATTTTACTTACATACATACATATTTTCACGTCTGTTTCCCATGTGGGTAGGCCGAGACTATGGATTTCCACTTACTACAATCCTTGCAAACCTCTTTTGCTTCGTCAACACTCATAACTCTTTTCATGCATGCTCTCCGGTTATGGGTACTCCTTACCTTGTTTCAGAACATCTGCAATTTCTTCGCAGAATGTTCGTCGAGACCTACCCGGTCCGGTTCTCCCATTAACATCCGCACGAGAAATCTTTTTTGTTAATCTTCTTTCATCCATCCTCTCAACATGTCCAAACCACCTTAACATTCCTCTCTCAATTTTTGTAATTACATCCTCTTTCACCCCACATCTCTTACGTACCTATTACATCATTTCATAGCTGGTCTTTCAAAATTACACCACACATACTAGACCTACTACATACGAGTACACATACTACATCGACAACGACAATAATAGACACACACATTACACATACTACATAGACATACACACATTATTCAGTACGTCCAAAAAAATACAGTTCAGAATACATTAAAATGGGACCCAAGCGATTACACCTTTATACCTTTTGTACAATTCTGGACACGTAACACCAATTTTTACAAAAAGGAAAGATCGGCAACAGTCATAACGGCTGGACATTGCTACCAATTGTTCTGAAAGTCCTCTTTATGTGGGTGGCCACTTATGTACGTTCCAATTCAGATTGTTATGTAAGCTGAGTCCGGTGGGGCAAAATTGGTGGGACCATGAATCAAAAATTATTCTTAGATGGAGTGGATTGACGTGTTACTTTGTAGAAGTCAATGTTATACAACGTGGAAGGGATATTCCCGTAATAAATCGAACTACGGGCTATACTAAATCACTATAGTATAATGATAATAAAATAACAGTAAAAGAACAAAAAAAAAACGACATTCCCATACAAATTATACAGGGCGGCGCGGGCGGCATACCTTCGTTTAAGTTTTTGACTGTTTTTAGGGTTCCGTAGTAAACAAGAAACCCTTATAGTTTCGCCATGTCTGTCTGTCTGTCCGTCCACGGTCCTACAGAGAAATTATAAGTACTAGAAAGCTGTAATTTGGCATGGATATGTATATTAATTATGGCGAAAAAGTCGTAAAATAAAATATGGAAAAACTTTTTTTTTCATGGTAGCTGCCTTACAAGTAAAGACGTAGTCAATATTTTTTTCGCGACAAACACATTGAGTGGGGCGTCGTTGAATAGGTCTTTTAAAAATATTGTTTGCTTGTGAACACCATTTTTCGATTTAGGGATCCGTTTCTGAAATATTTAGGTTTAAAGTTCAAATTTTTGTTCGAGTCAAGTGTCCCCCCCCCTCTATCTGCTAAACGGTTATATATAATGAAGTTTGAAGGAAAACTATCAGAGCCAAGTAAGGTATACAAATTAAAATGTTATAGGCGATCAACTTATAAAATGTACTTGAAAAAATAAATTTTCATACAAATTCAATAGATATTAGTTTTTAGAAGTTTTTAGTGGCAAGAACTCAAAGTTGGCATGCGCAACTACGAAACCCTACACTGCGCGTGGCCCGACACGCACTTGGCCAATTATTTAATTTCATTATACTATCTATAGTGGTCTATTTATTTGTGGTTCGATTTATTACAGGTACTTATGTCCCTTGGTCGTTGTATAATCTTATACCTTTAAACGAGCAATTCTTGTATGTATGTATATATATTTATTTATAAATTTCTGTGATCTCGAAAACGGCTCTAACGATTTCGCTGCAAATTTGTATATGGGGGTTTTCGGGGGTAAACAATCGATCTAGATTAGTTTTATGTTTGGGAAAACGCGTGTTTTCGAGTTTTTATGCGTTTTTCTTTCCACGCAGAATATGGTCGCTAATTTCGTCGCGCCGCGACCGCCTTGATTTAGCTCAGTTGTTAAGGATAGCGAACGCTAGAAAGAGTGTTACGGGTTCGAATCCCACTCGGTGACTTACTTTTGTTTTTTTATTTTGCATTTGTTTTGTTTTTTTTTTTATATAATTTTTTATTTTGCATTGTTTTTAGACAAGTTTAAGAAACTTTAGTTAATGTTTGAGATAACAATATATGTTTCTCATAAATATGTCTTACATTTAACTATACTGATTACGTGAATAAGATTTATGCTTTTGAGTTTTTATTTTATTGAAACTTATGAAGCAATAGTGCAAAACGAAAAATTTACCAATATTTACCGATACAAATTTTAAACACAGTTATTTGGATAGTTTTTGTGGCGCCATCTCTCGGATAATGCTATAAAAACTAACTACTACGCCTAGCGCACACGAGCTGTGTAATAAGAGAAAATGACAATAGATGGCGTTACTCCGTGACAAATGCTCTCCGCTCCGATATCTCTGCAAATGCTGTAAGATTGAGATTACGAATATCGAAAACGGCTAGAAAGAGTGTCACGGGTTCAAATCCCACTTTGTGACTACTTTTGTTTTTTTTTTTATGGACAAGTTTATATATCATTTTTTAATTTATATTTGATTTTAGACAAGTTTGAAAAAATTTAGTTAAGTGGCTACCTGAATTTTCCGGGGTTCAGTGGCGCCCTCATTTAAAATAAATTATTTGAAAGGAAACGGCGATATCATTGAAAATTTCGTCTTGATCAAACCCTAGATAACCCTTTTAACTATTTTATGAACTACTGTTTATAATTTAAAGTGCGAACAGGAAGCTTTTCTACGCACATTAGCTAAAAGTGGCCGTTTTTCGCAAATGTGCGTAGAAAAGCTTCACGTTCGCACTTTAAATTATAAACAGTATCTACTACTTATACTATACTATACAGATAATAACTACAGCGAAATAAAATTAAAATAATCTAATGATTTAAAAAGACGTACTTTAATAATAACCACAGATTGTCCGTCGGGGTTTTTTGAAATATTGTCTATGTGTTGAGAAATGTAATAAAACGCGATTGGGGGCGCTGCGTTCGCTCGGCGCCCTCTAACAATATATATTTCTCATAAATATGTCTTACATTTAACCACAGAGTAATAATATATTAACTATACTGATTACGTGAATAAGATTTATGCTTTCGAGATTTGTTTTTTTTTTTATGTTCAAGTTTATATATAATTTTTTATTTTGTATTGTTTTTAGACAAGTTTAAAAAAATGAAGTTAAAGTTTGAGATGTAACCGAGCAAAGCTCGGTCGCCCAGGTACTTTTGATCTAGACTAGGTACTTTATATGCTTCCGGTAACAGGAAAACCAATTAGTGGCGGCAGCATACAAAGTAGCTTAGAAGTTAGATCATAATTTTTCAAATCTAACAACCGATTCACCCCAATCTAATCAACTGATTTTAATAAATGTTCATTAAGGCCACCTGACAAGTATGCCCTTTCAAACAAAAAAAGAATTATCAAATCGGTCCAGGCGTGTTCGAATAATCGTGACAAAACAAGATCGCTACGAATTGACAACCACCTCCTTTTTGGAAGTAAGTTATAATTATAGCTTGGAATTCTTACAATTCTCATACATAAGAGGACTATCATGTCTTAATTCTTCATCTGAGCGGGTTGCCGGTTGCATCCTTGCGCTGCTTCGGAGCCCAGGGTGCATTTTCCCCTCTTTTTTGTTTTCTTCTCTAAATGTTCACCCAAAGATGCCAAAGACCATGCCAAAACCTTCTATAAGAAAACATTTGTGCGAAAAGTTTACAACCTTCCAGCTTCGCCCGATGCCGTATGTAAGATCCGTAAGGATTATGTTACTTTTTGATACTATTTTGATTCCTTTTCCACCTTGTTACCCACCTCCACACTAAAAGAGGCCTTTGTTTGGATCTAACGGCCTTCTGTCATTAGGAATAATCATTATCAATTCAGCAGCATAACGTTCACTGCTGGACAGAGGCCTCTCCCAAACTCCCAAGGATTTCCAAAATGACCGATCTAGAGCGGCTTGCATAATTAATTGGGGATAGATAGATAAATTATTTATTTGTCTTATAAGTCTTAGTTGGATAATAAGACGTAACAATGTAAGTATGTGACTTTTTGATGTGAGTAATAAACAAAAGTCAAAGTCAAATACTGTATTCCCAGATGCAATCTACGCGAGGTCGTGTGTTACGTTATTCATTCGATTCACGTAACTCGATTCACTGTGACAGTCAATTTTCACCCATAAGGTAATCAATGGAGCGCAATGGAGTTTTGCAATTCGGCTGAATTTAAAAGAAGTAACCTCGGTAAAATTGCAGATATATGTAGCTAGAAGACTGTTTTTCATTGTATTGCGCAATGTGTTTATCTGAATTAAGATGTTAAGATGAATCTAAATCATTAAGAAATTAAGATAAATAATATATATATATGATGCCATTCAAAAAGGAATCTTTTTGAATGGCATCATTTAGATTTATCTTCATTAGGTCTTTTCAGTCTCCACTGCCTCCGTGGTGTAGTGGTTAGAGCGTTCGGCTCTTACCCGGGGGTCGCGGGTTCTATTCCCGGCGGGGACAACGACTTTGTGTTGTTGTCCTAGTTTGGTTAGGACATTGTAGGCTGATCACCTGATTGTCTGATAAGTAAGATGATCCGTGCTTCGGAGGGCACGTTAAGCCGTCGGTCCCAGTCCCTGTCTTTGACATTGGTCGTTACCTAAAACCATGTCAGAGGCCTAAAGTCTGACACTAGTGTTAGTCACTAACACACGCGATAAGAAGAAGAAGAAGAAGTCTCCACTGCAGGAGCACGACCACGTATTTGGCCAAACCAGACAGAAAATTTGGTCTACACTCTCCTCGATGGCCAGACGGGTTGGAGAGGTCTCACTGATGTTTATAAGCTTTGTTTAGCTTGTATTCCTAAAGTCGTCTTCTACGACATCCACGGGAAGACTTGGAGTGGCCCTGGCCTATTTTACTCTGCTGGAATCACACAATTATTTAGGTTGTCAGGTTGGGCGTTATGGTTCGAAGATTTGAAAAATATTTTCACGATTTTTAATTCCTCCTTACATCAAAGCAGTAATCCTGGGTCTAGGAAGTTTATCTAACATGTATTTGTAGTAAAATATAATATTTTTGAACTAGTATCCCATAACACAAATCTCGAACTTACTTTGGGGCTAGCACAATCGGTAGAATTTGTCCCTATTTATTTATTTATTGTCGGTTTTGTAATGATTAAAGTATCAAACCCCGACGGTTCACATGTGAACCGCAAAACAATTGAAATCCATTGTGTCTGCGATTCCGGTACTTGACAGGTTAATCACGATTGGGAGTGGGTAACAAAATAGACAATTTTTATTTCAAGAGTTATGAAATAAAATAAAAAGGCTTTAAAAAAATACGTTATAAAAATCCATCCATTCAACATACATCCTTCCATTTTAAAAATTAAAACCTACGTAGCACCAACGAAAGCCATGCAACGTGCCAACGCGTCACAACTTTTGAATTCCAAACGGAAGCTGTTCTGTGTGTGAAGTGAAAATGTGAAAATTCTATTCAACTCGATGTTGAAATGTCGAGTTGTATAGAAATGTGGGAATTCGTTTTCCTTTGCATTTAATATTTTATTAAACAAAATATGAGTAAAATTCAAATTTCTACACACGTCACTTTACAAACGTCAATAAGTACGTACCTATAATAGGAGGGGTTTTTATTTATGTCTTTTTAGGGTTCTATACCCAAATGGTAATAATTAGCCAAGTGCGTGTCGGGCCACGCGCAGTATAGGGTTCCGTAGTTCCGAATGCCAACTTTGAGTTTATGCCACTAAAAACGTTTAAAAACGAATTATCTATTGAATTTGTATGAAATTTCTTTTTCCGAGTACATTTTATAAGTTGATCGCCAATAACTTTTTAATTTGTATACCCTACTTGGCTTTTATAGTTTTCCTTTAAACTACATTATTTATACCATAGCTGTGAATTTTTCACGTGGCCATATATAACCGTTTAGCAGATAGAGGGGGGGGACACTTGCCTCCAACAAAAATTTTCACTTTAAACCCAAATATTTCAGAAACGGATCCCTAAATCCAAAAATGGTGTTAACAAGCTCACAATGTTTTTGAAAGACCTATTCAACGACAACCCACACAATGTGTTTGTCGAGAAAAAAAATATTGACTACCTCTTTACTTGTATGGCAGCTAACCTAAAAAAATATTTTTCCAGATTTTATTTTACGACTTTTTCGCCATGATTAATATACATATCCATGTCAAATTACAGCTTTCTAGTTCTTGTAGTTTCTGAGTAGGACCGCGGACAGACAGACAGACAGACAGACATGGCGAAACTATAAGGGTTCCTTGTTTACTACGGAACCCTAAAAACGGGTGTAGGCCAAATCCTCTGGCTGCTCTGGCCAAGTTTGGCTCTGGTAGTACTGAGAGGGTCGTGCTCCTGCAGTGGAGACAAAAAGACCTGATAATAATGAATGATGACAAAATAATTTCAAGAACTATAACTTATTTAATTTTAAGTAAATATTTGAAATAAATGCAACCCCCAACCCCTCATGAATATGCATGCGCATTTTATTACGTAGGTAGGTCCTAAATACGTAATAAAATGCGCCTACTTAAATAAATACCTACGGCCTACCTACGATAAATAAATACAATAGTACCTGGGCGACATCTCAAACATTAACTAAATTTTTTTAAACTTGTCTAAAAACAATACAAAATAAAAAATTATATACATATAAACTTGAACATAAAAAAAACAAAAGAGTCACCGAGTGGGATTCGAACCCGTAACAATCTTTCTAGCGGTGTGCATATTAAACCTCCCATGCTGGTCTGGGAGGAATAAAAAAAAACTTAGAATGTACCAGCTGCTTCTCTTCCCACGCAGATCGTAAAAGCCGATCGAGGGAATGGGCAAAAATGCAAATCATGTTAACAGGCGATGCAGCTAGCTACCCATCACTGTATTGATTGCTTTTTCATCTTCTCGCCCACCATGACGCTAAAAGTGGCTTTTGGGTCTTGCGGCCCTGGGCTCTGCATAGAACCGCAAGACCTAAAATGCTCTGTCTCCCCATTAGAGATAAAGACGTGATAGTATGTATGTATGTATGCATTTTAAACCGCCGAGCTAAACGGATAGCGGCCATCGCGACGAAATTAGCGACCATATTCTGCGTCGAAAGAAAAACGCATGAAAACTCGAAAAAACGCGTTTTCCCAAACATAAAACTAATCTAGATCGATTATTTACCCACGAAAACCCCTATATGCAAATTTTCAGCGAAATCGTTAGAGCCGTTTTCGAGATCACAGAAATACAAGAATTGCTCGTTTAAAGGTATAAGATACAGGAACAAATTAAGCCTAAAGTAAGTTAATTGGTAGGTAGTTATACAACGTAGAAGGGACATACCCGTAATAAATGGCACCACGGGCTATATACTCAATCACTATAGTATAAAGAAATCAAAATAACAATCCATATTAAAGTGTGCAGCCGCCCGGACAATTTGTATGGGGACGTCTAAATTTTTTGGTTTTTGACTTTTATTTTAATTCCATTATACTATTGTGATCTAGTATAGCCCGTGGATCAATTTATTACGGGTATGTCCCTTTCACTTTGTATACTATCATATACTTATAGGTAATTACACTCGTATGACAGTACCTGCCTCTACCTGCGCTTTAATTAACAAAGAAGCTGCCTCAATGGGATAATAGAGCTTTTGAAGCTCGTCTGTGTAAAGTTCGTTGTGACGTGCATTTACCGGATTGAACCGCTATAAAAGGGAAAGGGTATTACGTTACCACCAATACCTAGTCAAGGTATGTTAGGTATATTATGTATTTTATAAAAAAAAATATGCAGTCGGTTTCTCCGTTATGGTTCACTAGTTGCGCCCCACAGTGTTATCTGCAGTTTATCGAATGGAAGGGACATACCCACATAATTTCAATTTACTGAACTTGTATGTTTTATTTTGTCTATCAGTGTGACAACGAATAAGTATATTTATGTCTTGTATTTATGTTCTCATGTAAGTGATGTAAAATCTTATACCTTTAAACGAGCAATTCTTGTATATTTATTTATATATTTATAAATTTCTGTGATCTCGGAAACAGCTCTAACGATTTCGCTGACAATTGGTATATGGGGGTTTGTAAATAATCGATCTAGATTAGTCTTATGTTTGGAAAAACGTGTTTTCGAGTTTTCATGCGTTTTTTTTTCACGCAGAATATGGTCGCTAATTTCTTCGCAGCGGCCGCCATCCGTTTGGCTCAGCGATTAAGGATGCAGACCGCTAGAAAGAGTGTTACGGGTTCGAATCCCACTTGGTGACTTAGTTTTGTTTTTTTTTATGTTCAAGTTTATATATAATTTTTTATTTTGTACTGTTTTTAGACAAGGAGATGTAACCGAGCAAAGCTCGGTCAACCAGGTACTATGTCTTTATGTGAATAAAAGTCTTTAAACCTAAACCTATACCTGTAATAAATCGAACCACAGGCTATGCTTGATCACTATAGCATAATGGAATTAAAAGAACATTAAAATAACAAGAAAATATTTTGGTATTTCCATACTAAAGTGTGCAGCCCGCCGGACAATTTGTATTGGAATATCGAAATTTTTGCCATGCTAATCCAGGGTGAATTAGAACTACGAAAATTTCGAAAAAATTTCGTCAACTTCTTGCATACCAAATTTTATCGAAATTGATCCAGCCGTTACCGCGTGAAGAAGTAACAAACATACACAAAACACTCACAAACTTTCGCCTTTATAATATTATTCTAATAGTGTGACTTCTGTTACTCACGACATTACGTCATCAAGAATTTTTCAAATCCACCTATCTACAGGCTAAATTTAATAATTCTTTTAGTCTACCAATGATACTTTAAACTGTTTAAGAAATGATTTATAGGTATTGGATTATGGAAGCCAATGAAAGACGAAATTATATATTATATTATTGTTTGTTTCACTGTTGGCAACGCTTAGTTGAGGCAAAGGCCGGGAACTCACTAAGTTCTGAGGGAGCCTAGATGTACCTCTATGTAACTCGGACTTCGATAATAAAGACTCTTTGTTTTATACATAAACAAACTGACTGAAAGGGACAGACTTCCTGAAGTTAGAGAAAGACAAATTTATTTTCAATATGGCTATCTTATGCCTATAATACAACAAAAAACAATTAACAGAAAAAAGAAACTGTCATAAACAAAGCGCGGGACATTTACGATTCATTCCAGTAATTAGTGGAAAGCACCTGAGAGTTTTCTGAGGCGACTCAGAAATTCTTAATTATTCTGATGAGGGAAATAAAAATATGCTAACGATCCAGCGGCGGTGGGGAATAAATTAAGATTCTTTGTGAGGGAGGTAAATGTGGGTAGTTTTTTTTATGGCTCGGGAGATTTCCATTTACAACAATACATTACCGCTAGTGGAGCCTAAAAGCGGACAACGTAATTTTATAAATTAATTTAAAATATTCTGCAAAGTTCTGAATGTTCGCTTCCTTTTTTAAATTAGAATAATTTTTAATTTTAATTTCCAGCCAGAAGTATCCGTTCATAGAACCGAAAGTCCGTGAATTTAAATATTTAATCTGCAAAATTAAAAGGTATTCTAGCATCCTTAATACTGGCGTGAATAAAAAAAATGGCGGGCAACCGCGTGCAGCTCTGCATTTTAATTTCCACTCAGAAAACGGATGGAAAAACTAGAAGGCTTCGTATGTAACAATGGTATTTTGCCTGCAAATAAAAGCTTCTTTTGAACAAGAGTTATTTTTACACAGAAAAAAAGACCTTCTTAAAATAAGACAAAAATACTTAATAGAAAGCAAATTGCATTCAACCAAGAATATGGTTTACTCATATATACTGAAACTAATATTTTCTTGGATATAGCTAAGAGATTCTTTTGAATGCATTTTTTAAAAGAAGATAAGTGTTACTTGAAAGAAGAAAATAAGTTTTCCGTCAAGACAAACATGTTTCATAGATTTAAGAAAATCAACATCTTAAACGAAAGCTCTTTTGATTTGTTGTTTAGAAGAAATATTGTATTTTGGATGAAGCAATTAAAAAATGTTTCCTTTAAGTTAATGATTCTTAATTCAAAGCTCTTTTGATTTTTTTTTTAGTTGTTTTATAGTTAGGTAAGTGGTTGTTTTATTACGTACGTATTACTACAGTTTTATAACGTACCTACATTATTCTTAGTGGTAAGTAAAGTTTTTAATATAATTCCGAAATAACTTGACTTTAACACTGACGCCGGGTCTTCAGCGCGTGTTTTTCTCTACACGGAATTATAATAAAAACTCTACTTACCACTAAGAATAATGTAGGTACGAACTGTAGTAATACGTACGTAATAAAACAACCACTTTCCTAACTATAAAACAACTCAAAGCTTTGAAAGATGGGACGGACGCGGCGCGGAGCACAGACAGACCAAATAGGCAGGTTTTGACACGCTTAAACTCAAAAGTCAAGAAAAATATTTTTCTACTGAAGTTAATTAACTTTTAGTTCAAAGAAGTTACCTTAAAAAAAGGAAATGTATTTCTTTAAACAAATTACAAATATCTTTTATTAAAAAACAAGAAACTTCAGTTTGGGTAATTAAATATGTTTACTACTCTACTCATTTTGAGTTAAACATTTTTCAATTCAAGAAAATAATTTCTTTGTCGAATAAAAACGATTGGTCAAGAAAATATTTCATTAATTTAACGTCCTTAAGTTATTAATCTTAGCATTTTTTTGAGTTAGTTTAAGAAAATACTGTCTTCTTGACTTTAGAATTTGATCTTCCTTTAGTTGAAAATATTTTTGTGAACTAAAAAAATATATTATTTAAATTCAAATAAAACCGCAGTTTTCTTTTAACGGCTTCAAGTTTTTGGTTGAAATAAATATTACTAAGTTTAAGTAAAAATTACTTAAGTATAGCAAATATACCAAGAAAATCAGTTTTCTTGAATTAAAAATTCTATTTTTTCTGTGTAGAGTTTCATTTTGTTTCGTATACAATACACTTACTGCTAGATATATATTTGGAAGTTATTATATACAAGTTTCTTTGTACATATTGGTTTCGTGTATTTTTTTTTGTTTTATGCTTGATTGAACAAAGTAGATATAGAGTATAGAGTATAAAATGTTAACGTATGGAAGATATTATTACTATTGTATTTTTTATTGTTATAGTATTTTTATTTATTATGATTTCTGTACCCTGGATAAATTACATAAGTGTATTGTGTGTCTTTTTGCTACTAATAAGATTATCTATCTATCTTTCTATAAACCAAAAAGTGATGAGGTTTTTTAATGTCGGAAACATCCGACGCTCGCGAAGCTGGCACGACAATTTTTGTCAGAAAATTCGGCGTTCGCGGTGAAAGGGTCATCATCATCATCAGGTCTTTTAGTCTCCAATGCAGGAGCAAGACCCTCTCTGCAGCCAGAGCAGCCAGAGAACTTGGCGTACACTCTCCACGCTGGCCAGACGGGTTGAAGAGGTCTTACTGATGTTTATAAGCTTTGTTTAGCTTGTATTTCCTAAGTTACTTTCTACGACATCCACGGGAGGACTTGGAGTGGCCCTATTCTACTCTGCCAGAAACCACATGGCTTGAAAGGGCAATTCACCACAAATACCCCAAAACCTAAATTATATAATTCGGTGTGCTATCGAGTAGGTACTACGTGTTTGCTAAGAAAGAGAGAGAGATTCTTTCACTGCATTTATAACCTAAAAAAGAAAATCTACATTTAAACTTTATGGTAAAACTTGCCAAAGTCGTCCCTTGAAACCTGAAAAAATTTTATAAGACGATTCCCAGAAAATTGGCCCAATCTTGTTAAAATACTTTTCCTTTCGGCTTTTTCCTGTTGTTTCAATTCTAACGATATTGTTTTGATCGTCGAATATTAATTAATCTTACGTAATCGGAAGTAATAAGTTAAATTATAGTCGTATTAATTGAATATGATATAATATTGGTAGATTACGTAGGTAATGTTAGAATTAATAAATTTAAAGTAGGTTTGCTTACTCGAAATATACAATTTGTAAAAAAAACCTGTTGGGCAGCTTCTTTAGGTTCTATTTATCGGTTTCTTCCATCCCTGAAATCGTAAAAAAATCTGAGGTTCCACGCAAAACTAAATAGCTACCGTTCCAAAATATATTTCTGATAAAGTGTATATGCTGTCATTATAAATCCTAATAAGTACAGCTTACATTAAGTACACCCCATCCTAAAAGATAAGACTACCCATTAAAGACGACCCCAGTACTTAAGACACGGCACCGTAAGCGAAGACGTTAAATTGTTGCCACCTGTCGCTATAGCGCGTTTTGCGGTAGGATAATAAAATTTCTCATAAAAATCACCACTGTAGGGTTGCCAGTGTTGCCACCCCTTGTTTGGTAATTTTTATTATTTTGATAAATTATAACTTCTCGCATATATCACAAGCTTTTTTCGAAATTTATTTCGCTAACTAGTAAGCTAGATAGATGATAGATAGATGTTGCGTCGGGCCACGAGCAGTGTAGGGTCGCGTACTGGGAATGTCAACTTTGAGTTTATGCCACTAAAAAGTCAAAAAATGATGTCTATAGTAAGCTAGATAGATATTGCGTCGGGCCACGAGCAGTGTAGGGTCGCGTACTGGGAATTTCAACTTTGAGTTTATGCCACTAAAAAGTCAAAAAATTATGTCTATAGTAAGCTAGATAGATGATAGATAGATATTGCGTCGGGCCACGAGCAGTGTAGGGTCACGTACTGGGAATGTCAACTTTGAGTTTATGCAACTAAAAAGTCAAAAAATTATGTCCATTAAATTTGTATGAAATAATCCTTTTCCGAGTTGATTGATGATGGTCTAACAAAAATTTGCAATTATTTCAGTAGCGGATCCCTACAACGAAAAACGGTGCTCACAAGCTCACAATGTTTTTGAAAGACCTATTCAATGATAACCCAAACAATGTGTTTGTTGAGAAAAAAAATTTTGAATACCCTAGGATTTTTTTTATTTATTACCCTACCATTTTTTGATTTAGGAATCCGTTTCTAAAATATTGGGGTTTTTGTTGGAGGCAAGTGTCCCCCCCCCCCCTCTATCTGCTAAACGGTTATATATGGCCAGGTGAAAAAACACAGCTATAGTATATATAAAAACTATCAGAGCTAAGTAGAGTATACAAATTAAAAAGTTATGGGCGATCAACTTATAAAATGTACTCGGAAAAAGAAAATTACATACAAATTCAATAGACAATTAGTTTTCAAACGTTTTTAGTGGCATGAATTACTCAAAGTTGGCATTTGGAACTACGGAACACTACTCTGCGCGTGGCCCGATACGCACTTGGCCAATTATTGTGTGATAATAAACTGTGAAAAAATTAAAATCTGTGAATAAAGTTACTTTAGTGATAGGTGCTTGTGAAGGTAAACCTCGGCGAAGTATTTAACGAGAGAATGTTGACTAATTGAATAGCAAAATTTTTTTTTCATATTAATCTTCCTTTTAGTTGAATGTGAAAAATATTGTAATAATATGTATGTCGGCGAGTTCAATATAATCCCCTTTATTATTGGTTAAGTTGTGCAAACAGAAAGTTGTTTACTTCAAAACATGACTTGACTTACTTGACTTATTGTCCTAAGTCCCCTGGGTGGGGCAGAGGGCCGCTACAGTACTTTTCCATCTCGTTCTGTCTTTAGCAACGCGCGTCACTTCAAGCCAGGATAGCCCAATTGTCTTCATTTCCGCTGTTACCGACCGTCGCCAGGTCTGCTTTGGCCGACCACGCTTCCTCTTGCCTTGAGGAGTCCATTCTAGGGCCTGCCTTGGAATGTGAGTGGGATCCCTTCTGAGCGTGTGGCCAATCCATGTCCATTTGCGATGCGCTATTTGGTGATCGATCGGTGTTTCGCCACAGAGCTGCCACAGGCGTTCGTTAGAAATCTTATCAGGCCAAAAGATAACTAATATTTGTCGAAGACAGCGATTTATGAAGACTTGGATCTGCTGCGTGATGTCTTTGGTGACCTTCCACGTTTCGCACCCATAAAGTAGGACTGTTTTTACGTTGGAACGAAAGATTTTGAGCTTTACTCTACGAGTGAGTTTCCTAGAACGCCATATGGGACGTAGTTGCGCAAAAGTGGCCCTAGCTTTAGCAACTCGCGATATGATATCCTCTTCAGTTCCTCATTGCGACACGACACTACCAAGGTACGTGAACTGCTGCACGCGCTGTATTTGTTTTTCTCCGAGCGTTAATGGCAGCAAATTCTTTCCCTTTAACCTTTCAAAACATAACTGTTATAATTTCAAATGTTTCGACAAGTATAAAAGCGGTCGCCCTAGCGACGAGCGGCTCAGTCTTGTGCGGACCGCCATACTGTGAACATCTCCTTTGTGTAGTGTGCTGTGGGCTTGGCCATAACTTCTTTTATTGTGATTGTTGTAATAGATGAGGATTTGGTAAACCGATTTATTACAATGATAGTTGTTTCAGCTAGACGATAAGCCCAGGTGGACTCAGATTCAATAACTGTGTGGGCCAGGGGTATTCAGACACATGTGGTTGGAATCCATGATACAGCGCGAGGCGGAGCGCTGTACTTATCGTCACACTTTTAGTGAGTTCGGCGTAGGTCATCTCCTTGCTCCGTCATGTAGGTATGTTTGTTTAAAATAACTTATGCGTAAACAACAGCTACCTTGCTATTTCATACATTCTACCTAGTCTCGAAAATACTTATCATGTGTGATGAAAGAAAAATCCAGAAGAAAGAATTTCAGTATTTTAATGCGGTAATATAAATAATAGAACCACTCCAAGTGGATTCTAATAATAGACTCATCCCGTGGATGTCGTAAAAGGCGACTTAGGAAATACAAGCTAAACAAAACTTATAAACCTCAATAGGACCCCTGCAACTCGTCTGGCCAGCGTGAAGAGTGTAGGTCAAATCTTCTGGCTGCTTTGGCCAAGTATGGCTCCATTAGTACAATACATAGAGGGTCGTCCTCCAGCAGTGGAGACTAAAACAGACCTGGTGATAATGACGATGATTTCAATGCGGTAAATAAATACTTATTTGATTTTAAAAAAAGCGGCCAAGTGCGAGTTGGACTCGCCCATGAAGGGTTCCGTAGCAGCAAGTAACATAAAATAAAAAAATGCAGTATGTTTTTTTTATGTATGATTTGATTAAATGAAAGGTAAATTGCGGTTTATGATTTATGAAGTATTAAAAAAAAGTATTTACTAGATCTCGTTCAAACCAATTTTCGCTAGTAGTTTTCAAGGTAATGAACATCATATATTTTTTTTAGTTATATCATTCTCTTATTTTTAGAAACCTCAATATTATTTTTGAAGACCTATCCATAGATACCCCACACGTATGGGTTAGATGAAAAATATTTTTTTAGTTTCAGTTCTAAGTATGGGGTCACCCAAAATTTATTGTTTTTTTTCTATTTTTGTGTCAAAACCTTAATGCGGTTCACAGAATACATCTACTTACCAAGTTTCAACAGTATAGGTCTTATAGTTTCGGAAAAAAGTGGCTGTAACATACGGACGGACAGACAGACAGACTTGACGAATTTATAAGGGTTCCGTTTTTTGCCATTTGGCTACGGAACCCTAAAAACATAGAAAAAAGTAGTATGTGGACCGTTTAGCCACTTTTTGTTTATGGTAACCCTATCAGCCCAATCTAAGAAATGAAATGTTGTTGGTAAGCTTGGATTTTGGCAAATCTTCAAGATTACGTGAGCCTGAGTGAAGTTTTGATAGAAGAGGCCATAACAAGATAAGTAGTTAGCGGTGACTATGTTTTTTTGGAAGATTTATTGCCATAACTTTGCCTGAAAGAGGTCAACTCTGTCAAATGAATTAGCTGCCTGATAAAATATCTATACACTTCTAGCTAATTTTATGTTGGTAATCTTTGTTTAAAAAAGAATGTTAATGCTCATTATATAAATAAAATAAAAAATGTTTGCAATCAAATGATGACAGTACAATATTATGAAGTCAATTAGTTGTTCTGATTATAGAGCCGGGAGATATTCGGGGGAACTCAGTTATAATACATAATCTCATTGGGTAGGACACGTTTGATTTGTTTAGATGAGCTCTGTATGGTAGATGATGCCAAGAGTCTGATCGCGAAGACGGAAGATGGTCGATGGAACTCAGTAATAAAACGACGCGTCTCGAGTTTGAGCTTATTTTATTGGTTTTCTTTGGCCCTACAATAAAAAATGTATTTCTCTTAATCACTTTTTACGATACCGGTGGAAGAGGAAAGGGCTGGTAATATATTGTATTCTAATCTGCTGTCAACACATGACTCTATAATTAAATTATTTAATATTAATAAAAAAAAATCCTCGCTCTTCATCCATTCCTCTCCTAATCCGTACCATGAAATAATTACTTAAAGTGAAACAATGCAAGTAATTAGTGAAGCAGGTCTATTGCCAGTAATCCACTCCGCCAGAGATCTCTCGTTTAGCTAGCATTAAATATTGAGCGAGGTCGGTCTACCACTCAAATATTCAGCCCGACCATAGAGTAAAGTTACAGAAGTGACGGAACGAACACTGAAAAGAGGACTTTTTCAGGTTGTTATAGCGAGGGTAACTAGTTTATTTGCTTTGTTCAAATAAAAAAACCCGACACCATCTATACACTTATAGATGGTGTCGGGGTTTTTACGGAACTACATATTCCAACCGATGTTAAGTGTAATTTATATTCGTAGCGCTATCTATTATTTGCTAGGTAAAATAAAAAACCCGAAATAACTTATAAACGGTTGAAAGGATTTTCATTAAACACAGCTAAGTACCATATTTTACCACTAGTTATTATTTGTGTATATTTCTGGTAACAAAACACCCAAATGGATAAACCGATTTTGATGTAGATAGCTTTTGTATTCGATTTGGACTTTAGGAGTGTGCTTAGTTATGGTGAAGTTTTCCTTTTATGGATTTCTGACAAACATCGGGTGTATTCCTCGAAGCGTCATCATTTTGAGGCGCACTTAAACTTTTCCTCGGAGCGCACCTGTATAAACGTAGGTACGCTTCGAATAATAAAATTTAAATATTTTTGGTGCATTCCTCAAAGTGGCAGCAATTAAAAAGTATCGTGTGCTTCGATTATACTATAGTGATCTAGTATACACTGTGGTTCGATTTATTACGGGTATGTCCCTTCCATATATAGTTACATCTTATACCTTTAAACGAGCAATTCTTGTATGTATGTATGTATATATATATATTTATTTATAAATTTCTGTGATCTCGAAAACGGCTTTAACGATTTCGCTGAAAATTTGTATATGGGGGTTTTCGGGGGTAAACAATCGATCTAGATTAGTTTTATGTTTGGGAAAACGCGTGTTTTCGAGTTTTCATGCGTTTTTCTTTCCACGCAGAATATGGTCGCTAATTTCGTCGCACCGCGACCGCCTTGATTTAGCTCAGTGGTTAAGGATAGCGACCGCTAGAAAGAGCGTTACGGGTTCGAATCCCACTCGGTGACTTACTTTTGTTTTTTTTTATTTTTAAGTTTATATATTTTTTTTTATTTTGCATTGTTTTTAGACAAGTTTAAAAAAAATTTGTTAATGTTTGAGATGTAACCGAGCAAAGCTCGGTCGCCCCGGTACTACACGTTGTATAAGTATTGTATGCTTTCCTTTTACTGTCCTAAGACCGAAAGACATGTCATGTTCGTGTACCTGACATAGCTTCCCCTTTCTGTACTTACTGACCTTGTATACTCTATGACTACATACCGTCGAGAGAGTACACACGTCACCTACTTTACTGTTTTGAACCTGTGAATGTGAAACGTATTCCGACAAACTTGGATTTGTTTGTGACCACCTGACCCTCATCCTACTAATTTATGTTGACATCGGACATAAACTCAGAGATTCAGTGTCCTTCGGGTACACTTCACCTCAGGGTTGGACTACATCAGCACTTTTGCATGCTGCTATTCTTTTCTTTCGCTCAGAGCCGTCAGTCGCTAGAGCGAGAGAAGGCAATGCTATGCTTTAGCACCAGCCATCCGGCCATGCGCGTTTTGTTACCTTCTCTCGCTCTAGCATATAACTATGACTATGAGATGTAGCTACAGAATAAGTACTTGTACATACTCACGTACAGAAGTATTACTCAGTAAAGAAATTTAAAGGAATATCTACTCAATGTTGCTAGTGATATGGTTTTATTTAGCTCGCGTCAGAACTCGGCACCTTTTCGTTTAGATACCTAGAAGTGCATCGCAAGCCAATTTCATTCTTATGGTTCTAGACATACGATTCATGTGACTGAATTTACCACTCCGGAGTGGTCGCCGTGAGCATAGTAATAATGTTTTTGACGTGACAACGTCTTATAAATTGGTTTGCCGGGTGACACTTCAAGAAACTGCGTTACGCTCCGCTCACGTTATGCGCTCACAATGAGAGCGAGTGAGAGGCACGCGTCCCTTCCACTCGAGCATGGTTAGCCCGCCTAAGAGCGAGAGAGACAGACATAAAAAGTCGTTGTCACGTAAAACTTTCGCCCGTATACCGACTTTACAGGCAACCAATTTTTTTTAATACATATTTTTAATACCTAAACTGGGAGTGACACAGCCCTTATTTCATGTGACAAATATTGTATTGTAACATTTCATTCCATTTCATCTTATGTGTCTGACTAGGTGTTTCACTTTATGTTTATTTTTTAACCGACTTTCAAAGAAAGGAAGAGGTTATGTTTACCTATTATTCGAAGGCGCCTGGACCTATTTGGATTTTTTTGTTTTTTGATAGTGTATATTTGTCTAGAAACTGTTGTATAGAAACTTTATCAAAATCGTTTGTGTGGTTTGGGAGTGAAGTTGGTTTTTAGTTTTGTGGGTCTTCTTCTTATCGTGTGTGTTAGTGACTAACACTAGTGTCAGAGTTTTTAAACCGCCTTAAAGGCCTCTGACATGGTTTTAGGTAACGACCAATGTCAAAGACAGTGACCGGGACCGACGGCTTAACGTGCCCTCCGAAGCACGGATCATCTTATTTAACAGACAATCAGGTGATCGGCCTACAATGTCCTAACCAAACTAGGACAACAACACAAAGTCGTTGCCCCCGCCGGGAATCGAACCCGCGACCTCCGGGTATGAGCCGAACGCTCTAACCACTACACCACGGAGGCAGTTTTGTGGGTAAAAGTAATGAACACAGGTCTCAGATTTTTCAAGCTGCCTAAAGGCATCTGATATATCTTGAAGTACTTTAAATGATGTCGGCAAAGGCCAACGATATTATTAAGTAATACACTTTTCAAGCCGTGTGGTTTCCGACAGAGTAGAATAGGGCCACTCCAAGTCCTCCCGTGGATGTTGTAGAAGGTGACTTAGGGAATATAAGCTAAACTACGCTTATAAACATCACTGAGACCTCTCCAACACGTCTGGCCAGCGTGGAGAGTGTAGGCCAAGTCCTCTGGATGCTCTGGCCAAGTATGGCTCTGGTAGTACAGAGAGGGTCGTGCCCCTGCAGTGGAGACTAAAAGACCTGATGATGATGATGATGATACTTTATAAGCTCTTGGAGCTTTTGAGAATTTAGTCCGACCGTCCAAGCTGAATTTGCGATCATTTATTAGATTTCTCCAATACTTAAAAGATAAAAATATAATAGTAGATTTGTATATGTACTACAATAATAAATTCATTAATTCTTGCCAAATTTACATATTACTAGCATAAATTAGTTCCTTAATTAAATTCAGCACTGTACAAATAGCTTCGTTATTCCCATTTGAAAATTAATACGTTTGTTTGGACGAATTAAACAATAATTTGTGTTAATACGCTATTTTCCAACAAGTCAAATCAGATACTTTTTTCTAAACGTCAAAACAACAGTTTCTATGGGATTTTGTATGAAATACAGGCAGATGACGTCACAGTTTTTGGAGTCAAATAGCGCTCTTATTATCAGTTTTTCTGCAATAATAAATTTAAAATCACGTTTAAATGGATATATTTAAAGACTAGTGACATTATTTTGGGACAAATCATTTATTTATCAGTACAAAATAATTTATTTTCGACTTAGGAAAATACCCAATTCTAGCTTACATACATACATACTATCACGTCTTTATCCCTAACGGGGCAGACAGGCCACTTTGGGTCTTGCGGCTCTAAGCTGACAGAGCCCAGAGCCGCAAGACTCAAAGACCACTTTAAGCGTGATGGTGAGCAAGAAGGTGGAAAAAGGGAATCTAAATAGTGATGGGTTGCTAACCGCATCGCCTATTAAAATGATTAGTATTGTCGCCCAGTCCCTCGATCGGCTTCTACGATCTGCGCGGGAAGAGAAGCAGCTGGTACATTCTAAGTTTACGTTTTAGTAATGAACACAGTATCGTCTGAGTCCCGTAAAACAATTTTTTTGTAATGGTTTTAGTGACAGAGCGACAGTTGGCGACTGTCAGTCAAGCCCTATAATGGTACTTACAGACAGACAGACCAACATATGTTAGCGTCAAACTTAATATAACTCTGATTTGTCCAGGATACAAGTAAAAATAACGTCAAAAAATGTAATCATGCTGCATGGGCAAGATGGCAATTTATTTTAGTATAGGTTTATTTTATAGCTTAGTTAAGATTAGTTTTATTTATCTTTATTATTGTTCTTATTTCTTTTTCCTCATTCATTATAATCATACATCAACAAGAGCATCTCTTCACTAACGTTAGTAATTGTATTATCTTTGTCCTTACTAATAACTCAGCTAACAGTTCACTCACATGAGTTATAATAGCGCCATAGCTCACTGTAATGCATAATAGAGGAAGTGAGAGAGGTGTAACTTTATGCTTGTTTCTATTAACCTATAAAAATATAATGTAATGAAACATAGTTTCATCATCATCGTCATCATCATCATTTCAGCCGCATAACGTCCACTTCGTACCAAACAGGGTTTGTTTTGTTCTAATTCAGGGCGCTTACATGAGTTTATAGCGCCATATCTTACTGTAATGCATAATAGAAGCGAGAAAGGTAACTTTATCCTAAAAGATAGGTATAATAAAACAGAGTTTGTTTTGTTTGCTTAAACTTTGTCCTTGACTCGGCCTTGACTGTGGAACTGGAAAACAAAAGCATCTCTATACTAAATTCCATTCACATGAGTTATAGCGCCATAACTCACTGTAATGCATATTCAGTCGAGGAAGGGAGGATGAAAACTTTACGCTTATTCATATCATATTAAACTAAACATAATAAAGTAGAATCTGTTTTGTTCACATAGAGTTTGTCCATAGCTCGACCTTGACTCAGCTAAAAACAAAAACATCTCTCAAAACTTCCGTTCACATGAGTTATAGCGCAATAACTCACTTTAATGTACATTTATTCAAGGAAAGTTAGGTAACTTTATGCTTGTTCATATCATATCATATTAAACTAGACTCAATAAAGTTGAATCTATAAGGTTACATAGATTTTGTCGTCAGCTCGGCCTTGACATTGGAACTAAAAACAAAAGCAAAGCATCGCTTTCCTGATTCAGTTTGCAGTCCGCTCACATGAGTTATAGCGCCGTAGCTCACTGTAATGCATAATAAAGGGAAGCGAGAGAGGTAACTTTGTGTTCATATTTACCTAGTTATAATAAAAGAGAGTTTGTTTTGTTTATATAGATTTTGGCCTTGACTGTGGAACTGAAAACACGACCATCTCTGTTCAACTTCCGTTTACATGAGTTATAGCGCCGTAACTCAATGTAATGCATAATCAGTCGAGGTAGGGAGAAAGGCAACTTAATCCTTGATAATGTCATATTAAAGTAGACATAATAAAGCTTAATCTGTTTGGTTCACATAGATTTTATTTTTGGCTCGACTATTGCTGAAAACAAAATCAAAGCATATCTTTCCTAATTCAGCTTGCAGTCCGCTCACATGAGTTATAGCGCCATAACACACTGTAATGCATAGCCGAAGGTTACATAAGCTTGTTCAATAATAATCCAAAGATACTTAAATAAAATAAAAACTAAGTAAATACTTACGTAAACTAAAAAAAAAGAAATCAAATTCATTTTTTACAATTACTTTTAAAAGTTTCATTGACTGAAATAGCTTTAAAAATTGCGTTCTTTACAACATTTTTTGTTTACCTAAATCTATCTTTATTCGGTTTCATGCGGCACCCAATAATTAAGTTTAGCAAAACTCTCTCCTCTCGCTCGCTTCACTTATTGAGGAAATTCTAAGCCAGACTTGTTTGAAAGCAATTTGTAAGCGGGCAACTTGTTGCCGACACGACTAGTACTCGTACTCAGTTCCCGAGGGTTCACGAATCCCTCTATTTAGATTAGAATCGCTCTACGAACTACTTCAATTCCAGTGTAGCATTAGGAATTAAGGTACCTGCCTACCTACAAATGTTTGAATTGGAGCGGGATGGTGTGGGGCCTGGTGGATGGGCAGACCTCCAAAATACAAGCTGGACCTAGCTTGGCTTTGGTACTATCAGTTTACCTGGTTCTTCTCACCCTGCCACCAACACTTTGACATTAAAATTTTGTAGGTATACTCCGTGTATGTAGAGTATTGTAGAGTACCTTTTCACAATATTTTTTTTATTTTATTTTTTACTAGCCGAAGCCTGCGACTTCTTTCGCGTGGACTTTATGTCTCTGGAAAATGCTCATCAGGCTGAATAACTTTTACTAAGGCGGCATTTTTATATCTCTTATTATAGTTTAGCTGGACCATTATGGTTCTGCATCAGGCGTTCCATTTTCCAAAATCATTTATACCCTATATGTTGCCCAGGCTTAATAGCTATATAACAAAAAAAGTTTCATTCGAATCCGTCCAGTATTTCCGGAGATTAGCGTGTACAAACAGACAAACAGACATACAGACAAACAGACAAACAGACAGACATTTTTTTTTAAATTCTTACTCTATTACTACGTCTCCATCGCCCCCAATATTTTTTTTGGAAATATATTTAATGTACAGACACACTTTTTTTACTGTTTTATTATATGTATAGATTAGCTTCGCCTCCTGGTGTATTGATAAGAATGACAAGTGACAAGTGCGAGGGACAAGTGATAATAAAAAATAAATAAATATACGGACAAATCACACTGATTGAGCTAGTCCCAAAGTAAGTTTAAACTTGTGTTATGGGATACTAACTCAACAAAACGAACGAGTGATATCTATGCACTTGTCACTTGTCACTCGCACAGCTCGCACTTGTCACTTGTCAATATGTAAACCAGGCTTAAGAGACACTTTGTTTATTTAAGCAAACTTAGCTTAACTTAGGTAGCCGCCTAAGTATTAAGAAGTTTTTTGACAATAAATAGCTACGGCGAAGAAAAATCGGACACCAGTGTTTATTTATTTATTTGTACTTTATTGTACACGTATACAACATGTAACAAGTACAACAGGTGCACAAACCTTTGGGTCAATTGGAAAACTTATGTGGATGAAACATTAAAAAAAACTTAAATTAGACTAAATTAAAAAAAAAAACAAAAAAACACACATGTTAGTATTGTTTATAACAATAAATTATTATGTACTCATTATTAGCTATTAAACACTCGATAAGAGAACGAAGTATTTAGTACATTTTCAGTTTTTTTACGAAACTGTTAAGTACAGTCAACCAAGTCAAGTTATTAAAATTCATTCAAATTCCGCCCTTATTACTAATATGTGTAAGTGCTTTAATTTTAACTTACTCTGCTAAATTAGATACTGAAAGATGTCCTTCCTTAGATATACCTACTCGGAACAAGCGAATTCAATTAAAATTAATATATGCTAATGACACCCGAAGGCTGTAAGATATTTAAAGATGTAATCAGGCGAAGGTCCCACGGGTTTGAGAACACCAGATAATACTCTAAACGGGAGGGTTTGTAATCAAAATTCAAAATCAAAAAGCGTCCTTTACTCTTTTAATAGCATGAAATGTAATTTTGAAAACATCTGGTTATCCAATAGAATCATCTCAAGATAATTCCAACCTAAATTCAGTTTTATTGTCATTACGTAAAGCCCGGTTTACATATTGAATAGTGACAAGTGAGGCCGTGTGGTTTCCGGCGGAGTAGAATAGGGCCACTCCAAATCCTCCTGTGGATGTCGTAGAAGGTGACTTAGGAAATACAAGCTAAACAAAGCTGATAAACATCAATGAGACCTCTCTAACCCGTCTGGCCAGCGAGGAGAGTGTAGGCCAAGTCCTCTGGCTGCTCTGGTCAAGTATGGCTCTGTTAGTACAGAGAGGGTCGTGCTCCTGAAGTGGAGACTGAAGGACCTGATGATGATGATGATGTTGATGATGATGATGAAGTGACAAGTGCGAGTGGTAAGTGGCAAGTGACATGTGTTTAGTGCGTGTGAACAGGCACTGAAAAGTGACAAGTGAATAGAAGCCTGTTTTATTCTCTGACAAGTAGTTTCCCCCACGCTACCTGGCTTTCCCTGTACTCACTGACCGCCTTTGCTGTCTGCTATAGCCAGCACGTCACGCACGACATATGAATAGGCGTGTTATGAACAAAAAAAAAATCAAAATTTAGAGCTTACTGCATTATTCACTTGTCATTGATGTGTGAACAACACCTAATTGCGACTTGTCACTCGAATCGCACTTGTCAGTGCCTGTTCACATGCACTAAACACTTGCCACTCGCACTTGTCAATTTGTAAACCAGGCTTAACGCTCAATATTGCTTGACAGTGCACTGAGAACATATTACTTCCTTGAGTTTTTAAATTGGCTACCAGCCTGATCAATATAAAACCCAGATAACATATACATAAGAGGAAGCAATAAGGTCGAGAGAATTAAAAAGGGTATTTATAAAATCTAATGCTATCGCATTTTGCCCTGACCACCTGTCGCGATGTGCGATAGAGACAACTGCCGAAATTTTTTACTCCAAATCAAAACCGATGTAATTTCTTTTCTCTTAAAAAATTAAGAAAATCTATGACTGTGTTTCTTTGTTTGCTTTTTGTAATATAATCTCGTCGAATTTGTTTTCTAGAGATTGAAACGTGGAAAATCTTACCAATTCTTCAGGTTTATGTAGGTTTGTTTCTCTGTGAATACAAAATTTAAAAAAAAAACGAAAACATAGGGGCATGCTATTCCAACGTGAATGGAACATACCCGTAATAAATTGAACCACACTCTATACTATATGACATAACAGTAAAAATAAAATAAAAAAATAAACGATTTCCCATACCAATTGCCCGTGCGGCTGCACAGCTTCGTATGGAAATGTAGAATTTTTTACTGTCATTTTAATTTGAATAGTACCTGGGCGACCGAGCTTTGCTCGGTTACATCTCAAACATTAACTAAATTTTTTTAAACTTGTTTAAAAACAATGCAAAATAAAAAATTATATATAAACTTAAACATAAAAAAAAAAACAAAAGTAAGTCACCGAGTGGGATTCGAACCCGTAACACTCTTTCTAGCGGTCGGTATCCTTAACCACTGAGCTAAAAACAAGGCGGTCGGCGCGACGAAATTAGGGACCATATTCTGCGTGGAAAGAAAAACGCATGAAAACTCGAAAACACGCGTTTTCCCAAACATAAAACTAATCTAGATCGATTGTTTACCCCCGAAAACCCCCATATACAAATTTTCAGCGAAATCGTTAGAGCCGTTTTCGAGATCACAGAAATTTATAAATAAATATATATATATAAATAAATATACAAGAATTGCTCGTTTAAAGGTATAAGATTTGAAGATTCACTTTGTAATATTCCAAGTTTTTTTTAAGTCATTGCTCTACTGGCTCTATCCGGCAAGGGAACTACATTTGCATGAAAATACACAGCATCGATTTCCTCTTAAACCTACCGACCTTTATTGGGTAAGCTTAAAAGCTGTTGGTTTAAAAAGCTCCCGTATCAGATTTGCAAGCCTTTAAAAATAACATGCAATTTTTAAATTCAATTATTTTTTGAATATTTTGAGTCGTGTTTGATATAGATTTTCGGGGTTTAGTTACTTTTAGGTAGGAAGTTAAGAATCTACTTTTGTAAATTGCAATTACGAAAGAGAAAAGAAATCGCCACATATTTGTAAGTTTCTTTTCTTGCCTTCTGTACAAATGTACAAATCCGGAATCTCTATGTACAAATCCGGAACCAAACAATGCCTAGCCTAGGCATTGTTTGGTTCCGGATTTGTACATAGACCAATTTTTTTGCAATGTGATAACACGATAGAATACCACAAGGTGGTCTCACGACCTGAACAAGGTTGCTGGAAAGCGCTGGACGCAAGCTGCTCTAGATCGGTCATTTTGGAAATCCTTGGGAGAGGCCTATGTCCAGCCGTGGACGTTACGCGGCTGAAATGATGATGCAGCTTAGGTACTCTATCTGAGCTGCAAGGGGCTTTCATATTTCGAAAGACTACTTACTTATTACAGTCTATTATCAGAAAATCTCCTTAGTGAGTAACGCGCCGAAGGCCATTTTGACAATGTTGTTTTACGTGTATGGCCAAACTCTGGTGTCTGATTTATCAAGCTGCCTAAAAACATCTAACATAGCTTGACAGCTGTTGTACAATAATGTCATTTGATTAAACTGCATGCGTGGTTTAGTGGTTAGAGCGTTCGGCTCATAACCGGAGGTCGCGGTTTCGATTCCCGGCGGGGGCAAACGACTTTGTGTTGCTGTCCTAGTTTGGTAAGGACATTGTAGGCTGATCACCTGATTGTCTGATAAGTAAGATGACCCGTGCTTCGGAGGGCACATTAAGCTGTGGTCCCGGTCACTGTCTTTGACATTGGTCGTTACTTAAAACCATGTCAGAGGCATTTAAATCGGTTTAAAAACTCTGATACTAGTGTTAGTCACTAACACACACGATAAGAAGAAGAAGAATTTGATAATAGTGTGTAATAAATACTCACTACACAGTTTAAATAAAGACGTAAAGAGATCAGTTATAACAATTGGGTTTTTCCTAGGTCAGAAATAATTTATTATGTACTGTTATGAAAATAAATCGTCACAAAATAATGTCACTTGTCATGGTTAAATCCATTTTTTTAGAAAACTGATTTAACAGCGCTATTTAACTCCAAGAAACTATGACGTCGTATGTTTCTATGTATATTTCATACAAATCCCATAGAAAAAAATGTTTTGACACTATGAAAAAAAATTGCCGTGTGGTTTCCGGCAGAGTAGATTATGGCCACTACAAGTCCTCCCGTGAATGTCGTAGAAGGTGACTGAAGGAATACAAGCTAAATAAAACTTTTAAACATCAATGAGACCTCTCCAGCGATGGCCAGCGATGGCCAGCGATGAGAGTGTAGGCCAAGTCCTCTGGCTGCTCGGGCCAAGTATTGCTTATTGGTAGTACAGAGAGTCGTGCTCCTGCAGTGGAGACCGAAAGACCTGATGATGATGATGATGATGATGATGATGATGATGATAGAAAAAAGTAACTAATGTTAGTTGTTGTAAAGTAGCGAATTTCGAATTCTGCAATGATTCCGCCTCATCGGAGCTCCTATGCAGCGGCGCAGAAACTGTAACGCCTGACCTGATAGTTTCCGCAAAGTGAACGCACAGTGTAATTGATCGTGACTTTGCTCAGGCAACCATAATTAAAATAGTACACAGAAATTGTAGAACTATTGGACATACTTTCAATAAAAGTTTTATTATGAAGTACATTTTTAAACTTCGTATTAAATCATTTATTTACTAAAAGGGTTGTAATAAATAGCTAGATCTCTGTTAGTATGTAAAGGACGAAGAAGGGTTGTTTAGATAGGTAAATAATTTTGTTAAAAAATATTATGTTTTATAAAAAAAACCAAGTCACTTCTAAACTATACAACCGATTATGATAAAATTACTATGGGACCACCTAGAACATAAAAAAATATTTTTCCAAAACGGTCTAGACATCTGTAATCGGTGGACATACGTACATAAAAAAATCAAGACGAATTGATAACCACCTTTTTTGGAAGTCAGTTAATAAATATGTACATATATTTTTTTAATTAACTTGCATTTTAGTAGTGAAATCGACCTTCTTTATAAACAAAACTTAACAAACCTATTTTTATTTTTAGGTAGGTACATCTATCAAAAAGTCGCTTAAATCTACATAATGCTTACCAGCTTGGGTTTTACGGGTGACCTAATAAATAATTCTCTTTGGAGCCAATAATATGCAGAAAATAAATATTTACGTAAAGAGGTCGTGCGATTCCTGTGGGCTGAACAGCAGTCACATCACAAAATATAGACTGTATAGATATATAACATGGCATGGTAGATGCGTGGTGTGGGACGCGGCATGTGTCAGCACCGTGGCGGCCAGCCACCTCGGCTGCACTATCGGCTCGGCAGCCGCAGCTGCGGAGGACGCAGCGGAGAGAAAGCGTGTGAAGTACGCGGCTCTGGAGCCGCATTATTGCTTTGTCCCCGTGGCGGTAGAAACGATGGGCTGCTGGGGTGCTGATGCTAAGCGCCTGATCGGCGAGATAGGGCACAGAATTGTAGAGAAGACTGGCGACTCCCGCTCAGGTTCGTTTCTCATGCAAAGGATAGCCTTTGCGATCCAGCGCGGCAATGCTGCCAGCATTTTGGGCACCTTTGCACGGGAAACGATGAAGGGCGATTTATATGACTGATACTTGTATGTACTTACGAAATAGTTTTTACAGTGTTTATATGACATATTGTATTTTATTTGTGACATTTCCTTAAAAAAGATATATAACTAGTATGTTTTGATTACCTATTCAGATATATGGTATTAAATTAAACCTTCTGCTATAGTAATTTTTAGTAGATAGGAACATTAACTATTATTATAATTCTTATACTAAAAAAAATCTGGGGTGCCTATCATTATTTTTAGAAAGCGTTGAGAAGCATCTGTTTTTCTACTTTGACATAATAATAGTAGCTAATAAGAAATAAAACATTATTTATATAAGGCGATAGGTAGGCATAACATAAAGTTGTCCTTTTCCACTCCCTGTGGTGCCATTCTTTAAAAGCTGAACTGTACTAAACGAACAGTTTTTTGTACGGAAAAGGCATTATTTTGGGTGACTCCGCGTTTCTAAAATGGCACTTCAAAAACCATATACTTGAGTATATTTTCATGTCAAACATCTTTCAAATTATGTTTCTGCACTGTCTCTATTTTGTAGCACAGTTATTTACGGTACAGTAGTTATCATAAATTCCGGATAAAGAGCAACCGCAAAATTCAATCCTACCTTTGACCGCGGTCGCTATAAATTCTTTTAATTTCACCTAATAAATGGTTCTCAGTCATGGGTAGGTCAACATTATGGGGTCATTTCGAATCCTCATCATCATCATCATTCAGCCGCATAACGTCCACTGCTGGACATAGTCCTCTCCCAAAGATTTCCAAAATGACCGATCAAGAGCGGCCTGCATCCAGCGCTTTCCAGCGACCCTGGTCAGGTCATCTAACCACCTTGTAGGTGGGTGCCCTACGCTTCGCTTGCCAGTACGCGGTTGCCATTCAAGAACCTTTTTGCCCCATCATCGGCCATCGATTCGTCGCGCTATGTATTTCGAATCCCACTCCCTACTAATATTATAAATGCGAAAGTGAGTTTGTATATTTGTTTGTTAACTCTTCGCGCTTCAACTACTAAACCGATATGGATCAAAATTGGTATGGATATAGTTTGAGCCTCGGGGAAGGACATAGGGTACTATATATTCCGAAATTCTCACGGGGAGCGATGCCCATTATTTCCTCTTCACAAAAATAGCAATTAAAATGAGTTATATTCAAATTATAAGTATAATGGACCTTGGCTGCTATAAACTTTGTTACATCTGTAAAGCGGCTAGTCCCTGAAATAGGTACCAAGAAGAACCTGTGCTACGTAGATAACTAGGCCACTCTCTCGGATAACAATATCGCGGGGCATTATTTTTGAACGTACCTATTTAGTTGGCGTGAATACAATATACTAACCAAAAACGTAAACAAGAAGAAAAAGAACATGTTATAATTTAAAAAAAAAGACGGGTTGCACTCTGGGAGTGCCGGCAGAAGTGAAAACTTGAATATTAACGTTGTGCATTTTTGATATACGAAACAGCAGGCGCAGGCATACATTTTCGCCGCGCCGTAGAAAGAGAGGGGGATACTCCCTCTCCTACGCCGCGCCAGCTGTCTACTCTCCATCCGTCTTACGAATTTTCGATCAGGTCACGTGTCCTGACGCGAGTTTAACATTTTTTACCCATTCCAAAAAAAGTGCACAACGCCGCTAAATAAGTTTTCACTTCAAAAATTAAAGCCAAGTTAAAACTTGGTTAGATAAATCTAAAGAGGTTTGTCAGGATCGTAGCAAGTGGAGGTCCATAGTCTCTGCCTACCCCTGCGGGAAACAGGCGTGATATTATGTATGTATGTTTTATCATGTTTTATCTAAAGTCTCCTCAAGACGAATCAAACGAGCCTATCCATCCTCTGGCTCCATCATCAGATCAGCTCCATGACATCATAATATTGCATTGTCACGCGATATACGTACACACATACATACATACTATCACGTCTTTATCCCTAATGGGGCAGACAGAGCATTTTGGGTCTTGCGGTTCTGCAGAGCCCAGGGCCGCAAGACCCAAAAGCCACTTTTAGCGTCATGGTGGGCGAGAAGATGGAAAAGCAATCAATACAGTGATGGGTTGCTAGCCGCATCGCCTGTTAACATGATTTGCATTTTTGCCCATTCCCTCGATCGGCTTTTACGATCTGCGTGGGAAGAGAAGCAGCTGGTACATTCTAAGTTATTTTTTATTTCTCCCAGACCAGCATGAGAGTACGCGATATACGTATGCGTGCACAATTTCAATTCAATCGGAAACCGTGAAGTGGGTCAAATTTAACCTGCAAGATTTGATTACTTACAGACAGAACGACAGGACAACGGGACAGGTGAAACTAAGTAAAAGCTTGTAAAAAGATACTTTATCATAAGAACAATGGAAGGAACTGCAGGCACTAGATAAAACAAATAAACTAGATAAAACATCATAACAATATGGTAACCAAGCTAAAGTCTGCTTTATTCTTTTCAATCTTTTGCAGTCCGAAATCACAAACGATGCCCCCAAGTCTTTCGATAAAAACAGCTCCCGGAACGCGGCGAAGAATTTACTTTGTGGGAGGCCATATTTGTTGTTATGACACTGACACTTCACAAGCCACAAGTGGCAGAATTCCGGACTAATCGATCTACAATCTTACGTTAGCTAGTTTGTCAAAGGCAACACATTGGACGATCTAGCTGAAAATATTTCAGCTGTATTACAAAACCGAGCTGTAATGCCAAACAGCTAGAGTTTTTGAATAACAGCGGATTATACAATCCAACTGCGACATATATACGAATATGTATGTAGGTCTATTTTATTTATAAATATATTATGTAGGTATTAAATAAATATGTATTTATTTTATTTATGATAATTACTAAGTTATTATGATTCTGGCTTATATTTTTTATCTGTTATTTACGCCAACTTTCTTATCTGTTTTCTTTTCCTAAAGGTTGACAGGGAGAGAATGCTTTAGCATTAAGTCCACCTATTGTAGCTTTTGGCTCAATAAAGTTTTTAAATAAAATAAAATAAAATAATATAAAATAAAATAATAAAAGCGGTGTGCTTGTTGATATGGATCGTTCGTTGGTGTGGTACCTATGTATGTGCATGGGTGAGAGTGGATGAACGAGGTTAAGGCTGCGTTTCCACTGAAGCGGAGCAGAGCGGAGAGGAGAGAAATTAACCAATCACGAAATCTCCGCTCCGCTTCAATTCGAACAGCAGAGCGGAGATTTCGAGCATTGTGATTGGTCAATTTCTCTCCTCTCCGCTCTGCTCCGCTTCAGTGGAAACGCAGCCTAAGGGAGACTTTGCTAGGCGGAAACATAAGAGTACAAGAGTTGGTGAAGGCGGATGAAAGATGGTGAGGGAGACGTTACTAGACGGAAATATTATACTATAGTGATCTAGTATAGCCCGTGGTTCGATTTATTATGGGTATGTCCCTTCCCCGTTGTATATTTTGTAGAATATTATTCTGAAGTAATTTCATAAGTGACACTTACCATGTATCAGTAAAACACTTTCCATGGATCAGAACTTTTGTCAGACGTTTCAAAGCTCCGCAAAAAATAAATGAACTTTACTAACCTATTTTTATAATGTCTGATTTTTAAATATGTAATTAAGACAACTATTACAAAGTTATATTAATCAATCAGACAAATAGTAGTATTTGCATACATATTTTTTTATACAAGGAACTCTTGTTCAAAGTAACTATGTTATGTACCTTACTAATATAAAGGGCTGGTTCATTCTAAGAAAGGTATTTGAGATCTGAAAAATACTCTCAAATAAAGTTGTACAAACCTTCAGCATGAAAGAATTTCAATACAAACAAAACCCAGTGAGCATTCCTATCCTATTAGCTTAAAAGGGCAAAATAAAAATATATTTTGCCAGAAATGTCCCGTTATGGAAATCTGCGGTATTCTCGGGGGTCCCACTCCGAATCTAACAAAGAAAAAGTAAGGACGGCGTGCTGTGAAAAATAACCTCAGCAGACACGTTGGTCATTTGCCCAAATGATGAACGCTCTATCGGTGGCAGGACATAGTCGGCGGCGGCAGCTTGTTCAAAGATGCTGCCTGCACTGTAGTACACTCCCAGAAAACTTATCATCGTCATCAGGTCTTTTGTCTCCACTGTAGGAGCACGACCCTCTCTGTAGCAGAGCCATACTTGGCGGGAGCAGCTGGAGGACTTGGCCTACACACTCCTCACTGGCCAGACGGGTTGGAGAGGTATCATTGATGTTTATAAGCTTTGTTTAGCTTATACTTCATAAGTCGCCTTCTTCGACATCCACAGGACTTGGAGTGGTCCTATTCTACTCTGCCGGATACCACACGGCAGAAAACTTATACAGTCGCATGTCGTCCAAATTACAGTATATCATTTTTTCTTGACAATGTAACGCTTTAAAAGAGATTGATATATTGTCCAAAAATAAAAGACAGTGGCCAAATATTGTCAAAAAATTATTCTTGTCCCGTACCTACCTACATGGTGCAAGAGGTCTTACTGTTTTGTCTTCACGAAAAATCTTCACTCTTTAAATCAGTTATATAATCATCACCAAGGCATTCCTTAAATTGGTAAGTAGCATACAGGTATGCTATAACTGATGAAAAAAAAAAATTAAAAATGAGGAGGTTGTCAATTTGAATGTACTTATATCCCTTTTTTATGTATGTTCCCCAATTACTCTAAGACGCCTGAACAAATTTGAAATAATGTTTTTTGTTGTAAAGGGCTTACTAGTCACGTGGCCCGTAGAAATTATATCAAAATCGGGTGAGTAGTTTCAAACTACACAACCTGATTCAGCGGATGCGTTGTGGACTGTAATAGGTAATGACTTAATGAGTGATAAATGTAGGCCTGCTCACCTGATCAGAAACACGCACTGGAACTTTCAGGCTGCAGCCTTACACTTTTAATTATCTAGCGATGCGGGTGTTGTGCGCGCCGATGCTGCGATCAGACTTTAAGTCTTTCTTATTACTTATTACTTAAAATCTTCTTTCTTCTTGACAAGCAGGCCATAGATGAGAATGAGATGAACGAAAGAGTAAATGATGTAAAAAGGGCGATATGGCGTGAACACAACCGATTTTGGTTGGTGTTCAGTTGAAGCATTTCTTCCCATTGCCTTAGTAGTTACATTATCTTTGCCATTGCCTTATAAACATAATTATTTCTCTTCTACATCACTAGATGGCATAGCTCAGTCTTACTTTATTTCCACGATGAGCTCTTCAAACAATGCTTGATGACAGAAATATTGTCTGGGAGACAAGGGAAATTATTTCTGGATAGCGACGGTATACTTACCCAACGGAAATTAAAGGCAAGGAAACTAACTAGATTGACTAATGTTTAATTATGTAAAGTTTTAATTCAACGGTAACTTATAATTTTCCTTTATTATATGAACTTGTCTGTGTTGAATTGCCGGTTTACACAATTCACAAGTTTCCAATTAAATTTTAAATTTAAAATTGTAAACACTCTACTAAAACCAATTTACAAAACAATTTAACGAAAACCCCAACTGAACCCCTTGGCTTCCCGCCGAAAACTCCGATAATGTTGTGGTCTCATTTTGTTCGGAAATAATCTCTAACTTGAATTTATTCAGTCATCGAAACGTAGAAAAACATAAATAAGACTGATTAAAAAAAGTACCTATTAGTAAAAATTTTACTATAGATAGAAACACGTGCTAAAGGGCTGTGTTTTTGAAACTTTGCAGCAACTTTTGCGACAGTTCTATAGATTCTGTGGTACAACATAACAGAAGAGCGAAAGGTCAATAGAACGACAGGCTATTAAAATCAGCAGTCACAAGTCTTTAAAGCGAAAAAAACTCAGAAATGATCAGTCACTGCAGCGACAAGTCATGGAGCGACTATAAGTTGTTGAAGTGACATAAAGTAACATTAGTGTGACAATTCAGTTTCGACAGAACGGTGAAACAGGCCATTAGAGCGGATAGAATACAGTGCCGTGTAGTTTTCGGCAGAGTAGAATAGGGCCACTCCAAGTCCTCCCGTGGATGTCGTAGAAGGCGTCTTAGGAAATACAAGCTAAACTAAGCTTATAAACATCAATGAGACCTCTTCAACCCGTCTGGCCAGCGTGGAGAGTGTAGGCCAAGTCCGCTGGCTGCTCTGGCCAAGTATGGCTTTGGTAGGACAGAGAGGGTCGTGCTCCTGCAGTGGAGACCTGATGTTGGTGATGAGAGTGATAGAATACGATCGCAATAAAAGAGTTAATAACTTTAATCATTTCTTTTAAAACTAAGAACTAAGGATAGAAACACGTACTAAAGAAGAACGGGTTCATCTCGAGAATGGTGATTGGGTAGTCCACTTCTGGGAAGTAGACGAAGGACTTCTTCGCCTCGCAGTTGCAGTTGAGGTCCAAGTTCTTCAGGCAGGAGCACTTCGAGACTGCGGCTGGCAAGTGCCGCACACCTGGGCGGTGTCCTTGAAGCAGGTGCAGGGGTTGGGTCCGCAGCTGCAGAGAGTGCTGGTGCCTGTGCAGGAGCAGAGGTTGGGGCAGGAGTTCAGGCAGGTGACGGAGCCGCTGATGACCTCAGAGAAGTCACAGGAAAAAAACTCCGAAATGATCATACACTGGAGTGACAAGTCATGGAGCGACTATTGTCGCTGAAGTGACATAAAGTGACATTAGTGTGACAATTCAGTTTCGACAGGTTGGTGAAACAAGCCCTTAAAGCCATAGAATACGATCGCAACAATAAAACAATTAATAACTTTTATCATTTCTTTTGAAACTAAAAACTAAGGATAGAAACACGTGCTAAAGAAGAACGGGTTCATCTCGAGGATGGTGATTGGGTAGTCCACTTCTGGGAAGTAGACGAAGGACTTCTTCGCCTCGCAGTTACAGTTGAGGTCCAAGTTCTTCAGGCAGGAGCACATTGGAGACTGCGGCTGGCAAGTGCCGCACACCTGGGCGGTGTCCTTGAAGCAAGTGCAGGGGTTGGGGCCGCAACTGCAGAGAGTGCTGGTGCCTGTGCAGGAGCAGAGATTGGGGCAGGAGTTTGGGCAGGTGACGGAGCCGCTGATGACGTCAGAGAAGCCACAGGTCGGGAGGTACACGCTTGGCTCGCGGTACGGCGCCAGGCAGGCTGCGTTGAGGGTCTGTAATTGAATGTATTTTTGTGTTTTTAACTTTGTTTTGAAATATTTTTCGATAAGTGCGACCTCCGTGGCGAAGTGGTCACCGTGTTAGTTCGCCACCCAGAGGTTCCGGGTTTGATCCCCGGTCAGAGCAAGTTGGAAATGGCCTTTTTCAAATTGTCGTGGGTCTTGGACGTTTATCTTTAAATGTATTTGTTATAAAGTATAGTATCGTTGAGTTAGTATCCCATAACACAAGTCTTGAACTTACTTTGGGGCTAGCTCAATCTGTGTGATTTGTTCTTAAATATTTATTTTTATTTTTAACTTGCAAGTAAAAGACCGGAATTGATACGTGTATGTAATCGATATGATTTTTTTAAATTGAGTAGTAAAATATGTTTCGAAAATAATAATTAAATAGAGATAAATTATACTGATTGAGCTAGGCCCAAAGTAAGTTTAAACTGGTGTCCTATAGATACTAACTCAACGATTTTATAATAAATACATAATTTAAGATAAAAACCTAAGAGGTATAATTAAAAAAAAAATTATAAAAATAATTTGGTACAATTGCTGGGCAACTTAACACTAATAAAGAAAAATGTTTTTCAAAAATGATTTCCAGTAAGTTTCGCCTGAGTCTTTCCTGCGATAACGTTTACGTCGACGATACATTTACGCCTTGCATCCATCAAAAAACCACATCAAACTGATATTTACAGTAACGTTGACTGCTTCCCATAAACTTTACGAGTCATATCGGTTGATTAAAAATGAAATAGCCCATAAATAATGAGTCAAGATTATAAATATTTTATATCGACATTAACTGTCGATATCGATATTGTCCTGCGCTCATCGCTATATTTTTATGACGGCCATTCATTTTTCAGGCTTGGAAGTCGTTGACTGAAATATTAGATAGTAATTAAATTTTTAACAAAAAACAACAACCGACTTCAATTTTTTCAGGAGTTTCTTCCATATCTCCAAAGTTCTTCATCGTGTCTTCACCAAATTAATATGGGACCAACTTGGGAGTAAGGGCTTTCAAATAAAAAAAGAATCATCAAAATCGGTCCACGGTTGCCGAAGATATCGCGTCACATACATACAAAAAAAACATACAATCGAATTGATAACCTCCTCCTTTTTTGAACTCGGTTAAAAAGGAGCTTCAGGATATTGAATCTTATACCTTTAAACGAGCAATTCTTGTATGTATGTATATATATATATATATATATATATATATATATTTATAAATTTCTGTGATCTCGAAAACGGCTAACGATTTCGCTGAAAATTTGTATATCGGTTTTCGGGGGTAAATAATCGATCTAGATTAGTTTTATGTTTGGGAAAACGCGTGTTTTCGAGTTTTCATGCGTTTTTCTTTCCACGCAGAATATGGTCGCTAATTTCGTCGCGCTTATCGCCTTGATTTTAGCTCAGTGGTTAAGAATACCGACCGCTAGAAAAAGTGTTACGGGTTCGAATCCCACTCGGTGACTTACTTTTATTTTTATTTTATGTTTAAGTTTATATATAATTTTTAATTTTGCATCGTTTTTAGACAAGTTAAAAAAAATTAGTTAATGTTTGAGATGTAACCGAGCAAAGCTCGGTCGCCCAGGTACTATTTATTACGTGCGAATAAGGTATCTATCTACCTTTTTGGTGATTTGATCTACTATTATTGAAAATTTTACAAACTTTTTCGACCGCTCCGGATTAACTTACCACGTTTTAGATATACAATTATAATGACACCAATTACCAGGGTTTTCAGAAGGGCTAAATCAATATGTTTATGGCATGTTCAATCCTTGATATAGAACGGTTACACAGAAAATAAAAATAATTTAGCAAATTTTTTAATTGTTACATAAATTTTCTAACTTAAATAAACAAGAAAATTAACCAAAACAAAACTAATAATTTAAATTACTTATATTTAAAAAAGCCCTGGCAAATCGCTGCCCCGCGGTAACGTGCCCGAAGACTGGCAGCATTGCCACGTTGTATGGCGATACTTATCTTTTGAGCTAGATAAAGGCCAGTCTTCTGGTCACGCGTGATTTTAGTCAATTTTCGGGCAGTATTATATATTTTATGCGGGGATGGTATTATTCTAATAAAAACTATCAAATATAACTGATGGCTAGACGGTACTTTATTATAGGTAGGTAATGAACAACTTCCCTAAGTATGTAATTAAAAAAAATTGTTATTGGACTAATAAATGCTTAATAAATACAATATAAATTAAAATTATGTATCTTACCTTAAAAAGACATAAGGCGAATATAGTCAAACTTAGTTTGTACATTTCGAAAAATTGTATACACGTCACAACAGTAACAGTAAACCTATATAAATAATCCAAATTAATAATCCCTTGTTTATATAGGTCAAATGATACAAAAATATTCAATCAAAAGTTGTGAAAGAAAGTTGGGAAATTCATTTTCTAAGTCGGTCAACTGATTAGTGTAGTTCGAAGAAAGCACGTTTTTTTTAATGACTCATTCAGGTATGCATGATAAGTATCAGGTGTAAAATATGTTGCAATATTTAGTTGTATATTATTAATTTATATTTTCGGGTTCAAAACATAAAAATGTAGTTTTTAGGGTTCCGTAGCCAAATGGCAAAAACGGAACCCTTATAGATTCGTCATGTCTGTCTGTCTGTCTGTCCGTCCGTATGTCACAGCCACTTTTTTCAGAAACTATAAGACCTGTACTGTTGAAACTTGGTAAGTAGATGTATTATGTGAACCGCATTAAGGTTCTGACACAAAAATAGAAAAAAAACAATAAATTTTTGGGTTCCCCATACTTAGAACTGAAACTCAAAAATTTATTTTTCATCAAACCCATACGTGTGGGGTATCTATGGATAGGTCTTCAAAAATGATATTGAGGTTTCTAATATCATTTTTTTCTAAACCGAAGACTTTGCGCGGGAGACACTTCCAAAATGAAAAAAAGTGTGTCCCCCCCCCCCGTAACTTCTAAAATAAGGGAATAGTAAAACTAAAAAAAATACATGATGTTCATTACCATAAAAACTACCAGCGAAAATTGGTTTGAACGATATCTAGTAAGTAGTTTTTTTTTAATACGTCATAAATCATAAACGGCAATTTACCTTTCATTCAATCAACTCAAATATAAAAAAATTAAAAAACATACTACAAGCCTTTTATATTATGTTATTTGCTACTACGGAACCCTTAATGGGCGAGTCCGACTCGCACTTGGCCGCTTATTTAAAGTAATATTTATGTTTTTAATAAGAATAAATTAAAAGTAATGCCTTCATTAAACGTTAGTTTCATCTTATAATGACGGTAATTTAGTCCTTATTTTAATGTCAAAGTCTCACAAAATCCAAATCCTAAATCCAAAGAAAGAAAAAAACAATAAAATTGTTTATTTTGGTCGAAACAACATAAAAATTATAAACAACCATCTGTGCCCGTGGGCTTCGCTCCCCGTGCGAATTTTGGGATAAAAACTATGCTATGTCCTTCCCTGGGTATCAAGCTATATCCATATCAAATTTCATCTAAATAGGTTCAGTGGTTGTAGCGTGAAGTGGTAACAAACAAATATACAAACTCACTTTCGCATTTATAATATAAAAGTAGGTAGTAGGAAGTAGGATAGGATTTAACAATAGACAACTTATAAATCAACCAAAAATGGTCTTGGCTCAGCATAATGTAGCGGTGTGAGCCGCGACGTTAGTCTTGCGCGGTCGCCATTTAAATAAAAACATAAATAAATAAAGTAAACCAAAATATAGCTCAATTTTTTCTACCTACTTAACAATGTAGTAGGTACATAGTGCAAAGAAACGTTAGCTAAAGTTTGTGACAATAGCTATGTGGTTTTAACGACAGCTTGTGCTACATAAAGAGTTAACAAGTACCTAAGTAAGAAGTTGTTACAATTGTTTTTAACCCCAGGCGCAAAAGAGGTGTTATAAGTTAGACGCCAATATCTGTCTGTCTGTCCGTAGCATCGTAGCTCTCGAACCTCGGATGGATGGATGGATTCGATGCGGTTTTTGTAAGTAAAAGCAGGTTCTTATAACTATATTTGATGAAAATCAAGTTCAGCCTTTCAAAAGTTATTCTAAAAACACTTGGAAGTCGAGAGTTAATTTGCCTGGCAAATAAATTTGTTACAAAATACGAAAGATAACTTGTCTGTGTCTACATTAAATGAGAATCCAGTAATCTAGAGCCTTTGTGATGCGGAACAAAGTGGATTAAATTGAACAAACAGTAAAATTGTTGCTCAACTCTAATACAATTGTCTGTAACGGCATTGTCTTCATTTTGTTTTTTCTCCCGCGTAAAAAAGTACGAAACATTCGAAGTGTCCCTACTTTATACCTGAAAGGGACATGCCCGTAATAATTAGAACCACGAGCTATACTATAGTACGAGTATAATGGAGTTAAATTAACAGTAAAAGAACAAACAAAAAAAATGCATTTCTATACTCAAGTGCGCAGCCGCCCGGGCATTTTTTTTGATTATTTGACTGTTATTTTAATTTTATTTTGTTTTTGTGGTCTAGTATAGCCCGTGGCACAGAATGTGTGTAAATTTGGTAAGTCTTACGTACAGAATATCTCTCTATGTCCTTTAGCTATATGGTTTAATTTAGCTCGCGTCAGTACTCGGCACCTTTTCGTTTAGATATCTAGAAGTGCATTGCAAGCCAATTTCATTGTTATTACTCCAGACATGCGATTCATGTTACTGTACCACTCCGGAGAGGTTGCCGCGCGTATAGTAATAATGTAGGTACATATATTTTCCATACTTAAACGGGGAGTGAGAGTGACCAGGCCTGCCCGTGGTTCGATTTATTACGGGTATGTTCCTTCAACGATGTATAACAAGCCCATCAAATATACAATTTCTGTTCTCCTAAGAAACCCCAAAAATACTTACTTAAACATTTTGCGAAAGCATCAGATAACGATTAGGTGAACAAGAGCCATTGTAGTCGATGAAAAGCGTGTTTATAATAGCCTGGTTTCTTTGAGATAAAAAAATAATTTCGGTTGCCAACGGGCTCCTAATCGGTACAGTTCGAGAGATTTTGGTAATTTTTCAGATTGCAGTCTAATTTATGTTTTATTTCGAGTTAGTGCTCATTTTTAACCATCTTCTAAAAAGTAGCTTTTTTATGTATTATCATCAGGTCTTTTTAGTTTCCACTGTAGGAGCACGACCCTCTCTGTACTACTAGATCCATATTTGACCAGAGCAGCCAGAGGATTCGGCCTACACTCTCCATGCTGGTCAGACAGGTTGGAGAGGTCGGTCTCATTGATGTTTATAGGCTTTGTTTAGCTTGTATTTCCTAAGTCGCCTTCTACGACACCCACGCGAAGAATTGGAGTGGTCCTATTATCATCTCATATTCATTCCTTATATTCATAAATTAAAAACCAGCTACACAAAGTTGTGATTTTACTCGTAAATAAATTCAACTTGGGAGAATACATACTATCAGGTCTTTATCCCTAACTAGAGGCAGCGCGCGGCTTCGCCCGCGTTAACTACGCGTGTGAAGTCGCGGGCGTGATGCAATATAGCCTATAGCCTTCCTCGATAAACGACCTATCTAATACGGAAAGAATTTTCAAATCGGACCAGTGGTTTCTGAGATTAGCGCGTTCAAACAAACAAACAAACTCTTCAGCTTTATATATAAGTAAGTATGGATGGGGCAGACAGAGCATTTTGTATCCTGCGGCCCTAAGCAGACAGATCCCAGAGGTGCTATTTTTCAAACGCGGAGTCACTAAACGAACGGTTTTTTGAATGGAAAAAGCATTCGTTTAGGTGATTCCGCGTATCAAAAATGGCACTTCAAGGCCGCAAGACTCAAAAGTCACTATAAAGCAATCAAATACATGGGATGCTAGTTATCGCCTATTCCGTCAAGACTTGTACGATCTGCGCGAGAAGAGAAGCAGCTGGTATATTCCAAGTTTTTTGTTTTATCTCAGACTAGCACGATAAAACTGAAAAAATTAAGCATTGACTAAGTGAAGGCTTACGTAATTTATATTTTACCTACTTAAATTGATACTTGGGTAGGTAGTATTAAGTGATTCTCAATCAAAGAATCTCAAAGTAAGGAGTCTTTTTTAATCATTATGTAATAACTTGAGTATGTGTAAGCAGGGCCGGATTTAGGGGGGGGGGCAACCGGGGCTACAGCCCCGGGGCCTCCACGAAAGAGGGGCCCCCACAATGGAGACTTCAAAAAACGATTTTTCGACGAAAAAAGCTCGGAAGATTCCATTCGTTAACGCTAAAATTTAATTTCAGATATTTCTCGTTTCCGATTATATTTATATGTTTGTTAAATAATAAAATAATCTATACTTGGTTCCACAATAAATTATTTATTGAAAAACTCAACTGAAAAAAATTGTCCACTTTATTTGGAAAATTATTTGGGGCCAGGGGGCCTCCACTCCTTTGTTGCCCCGAAGCCTCTCGACCTCTAAATCCGGCCCTGTGTGTAAGCATCAATGTAACTAAGTATATCTTATTTCTGTAATATATTGTGCATTAGAAAAAGCATCACGTGTAAATATTCTATTTCCCGATGTATTCAGAAATATTTTTCCATAAAAAATGCCGCCTCATTTCTATTGTCCCGAATGAATGCGAGTTGCGGCTTTGTGTGTCAATCTTGCGAAGTTTTGGAGATGTAATAAGTTTGACGTACTTAAGCCGATATACGTCGAACAGACGATATCTCTATGAATGATATATTACTTTACCTAATTCCTTATATAAAAAAAAGACGTGTGGCACTCGGGGACTGCCGCGGTAAAGCTATTGCAAACAAGGAAGGACGGCAACGTCGCAAACGGACGACGGGGACGAAGCGGCAACCAACATGGTAGGCGGAGTGTGGAGAGCGTGAGGTTTTTTCGTTACGGAATTTCTGGATTCGCTCCCCGCGCTCAAGGCCCGCGATAGAAGCTATGCAATGGCTTAAAAATATAAAAACAATTTTCTTAGAGCGCTTGCACATACCGCAGCGTCGCTGCTGTGACAGCAACCCCCGTAGCATAGCAGCGTCACAATATACAGAGTGTAATTGAATTCGTTGGCAATATTTTAGGTATCTACTATATCTATGATACAAAGTATTGTAAGACTAATAAAACTTCAATCAAAAGTCGTCATTTTCATATTACAGAAAATCTCTGAACATGCGTTAGACTCTTTGATAGATACCATTACTGCAATTCTAAATAAAAAAAACTAATCGTCATTTAATTCATGAAAAAGAAACGAATTGTAATAGTATCAATTTCGTCGCGTCGTAGTACGCTAACATTCGTTCCTACTTCAACGTACCTACTATCCTCAAGCGTTCGTGTGACACGACCCGTCCCCACTCGACTTTCAACCTTATTCACGTAACTTAAAGTCTACTTTTGTATGCCGGCCGCTCCCACCGTTCAGCTGTATTGCAGCGGGTCGCTGACCTTGCGGCTCGTAGGTATTAGTGAGCGCGCACGACTCGAAGTGTTTTGATACTTTGGTTATTTTTCTTACTTTTTGATTCTTTTTAATTGCTGCATTAATTTTAGTGTTGTTACCGTACAAAATATATTGCAACCTGTAGATATTCTTTACCGTGGCAGCGTGGATAAACCCAGATAAAGTTTATATCGCACGGACTATTAGCAGGTTGGCGTCACTCCCCGTTTAGGTATCGAAAAAAATACCTACATTATTATTATGCGCGCGGTGACCACTCCGAAGTGGGAAATTCAGTGACATGAATCTTTTTTCTAGAGAAATTAGAATGAAATTAGCTTGCAATGGACTTCTAGGTATCTAAACAAACAGGTGCTGAGTTCTGACGCGAGCTAAATTAAGCCATATTGCTAACCACATTGAGTAGATATTTCATTGAATTTCTTTGCTGAGTAAGACAAAGATTATTCTGTGCTATTAGTGCCATCTCGCTAGTTTTTATTACCTAGAACGAGATAGCTATATAGCGAGATAGATATCGTCGCTGCTATGTGATGGTTATTTCGCGAATGGGCGACGGATCGTCACAGAACCGGCTAAGCTGATGCGCTCCATCGCTCTTTCTCTGAGCGACAGAAAAGGATAGCAGCATGCGAAAGTGCTTTTCCGTGCTAACAGGTGTAGCCCAACCCTTAAGCCTTTCCGAGGTTTTAAGGGGCTACCTGAATTTACCGGGGTCCAGTGGCGCCCTCATTTAAAATAAATCATTTGCAAGGAAACGGTGATATCATTTTAAATTTTGTCTTGGTCAAACCCTAGATAACCCTTTTAACTATTTTATGAACTACTGTTTATAATTTAAAGTGAGAACGTGAAGCTTTTCTACGCACATTAAGGGGCTACCTGAATTTTCCGGGGTCCAGTAGCGCCCCCATTTTATATAAATCATTAGTTTGGAAACAGTGATATCATTCAAAATTTCGTCTTGACCAAACCCTAGATAACCCTTTTGACTATTTTATGAACTACTATTAATGATATAAAGTGAGAACGTGAAGCTTTTCTACGCACATTTGCGAAAAACGGCCACTTTTAGCTAATGTGCGTAGAAAAGCTACACCTTCTCACTTTAAATTATAAACAATAGTTTATAAAATAGTTAAAAGGATTATCTAGGGTTTGGTCAAGACAAAATTTCAAATTATATCACCGTTTCGTTTTAAATGATTTATTTCAAATGGGGGCGCCACTGGACCCCGGAAAATTCAGGTATGGCCTTAACCAAAAGTGGCCGTTTTTCGCAAATGTGCGTGGAAAAGCTTCACGTTCTCACTTTAATCTACAAAAAGTAGTTTAAAAAATACTTTGAATGGGTATCTAGAACTTGACCAAGACACAATTGATATCTCCGTTTTCTTTTAAATGATTTATTTTAAATGGCGGCGCCACTGGACCCCGGAAAATTTGGGTATGGCCTTAATCATTTTTCTGTTTGCCTTCGTGAGCGAATTGTAGGTACATTAGAAATGAGGCGATTTCTGTAAGAATGTTATATTAGGAACTTTAATCCCCTAAAGAAACAAAAAATATGAAAGTATTTTCTTTTGCTTTGTGAGATTTTAAATATTTAATTTTTCTTTAGTGGGCCAACTGTACGTGAACTCAGGATTTACAAGCCTAAAAAGAACGCGTCAATTGAGCAGGTACTTTTGTTCTTTGATGCCAGGTTTGCTTCGTAAAGAAATTTAATAAGCTGTTTTCTGTTTTTAGTAGGTACACACTTATGTGTTTTATTATATTACGTACAGAGTTTAAAAATATGTCTCCAATCTCCTTAGGAAGCTAAAATTGTTTTTAGGAGGATAGATCTTTTCATTAAAAAATTGGCTGTAGCGAGTGAACAGGGCGTATATAATATATACTTAATTACATATCTATCTATACATATAATTAAACAGTAAAAAAACGTGTCTCTCATTGAATTCATTTTCAGAAAAAAATAAGGGGTGGTGCTTAAATAGTAAAAGAGTAAGAATTTTTGAAAAAGTCTGTCTATTTGTCTTTTTGTACACGCCCGGAAATACCGGGCGGATTCGAATTAAACTTTTTTTATTATATAGCTGTTAAGCCTGGGCAACATATAGAGTATAATTGATTTTGGGAAATTGAACACCTGATGCAGAACCATAATGATCCAGCTAAACTATAAGAGATATAAAAATGACGCCTTAGAAAAAGTTGTTCAGCCCGACAAGCATTTAATAAAGTCGCGGCTAGCCTAATAATAAAATAAAAATAGTCTAGGACAAAATAATATGTGTTTAGACAGCACATTATCTTACCTACTTTTAATGCATAGAATCGTTCCTTCTGACAATGGTATTTAACTTATGTCTTTAAGCATTTTGACTCTCGTATTAATTAGAACAAAGGCAACCGAACCAAGTCACGTGAACAGCTATATCCAGGAAGCCCCCAGTTCACTACAAATTCGACTCTATTACCGATGCGTAGTTTTGCCGTGTGGTTTCCGACAGAGTAGAATAGGCACTCCAAGTCCTCCTGTGGATGTCGTAAAAGGCGACTCAGGAAATACAAGCTAAACAAAGCTTATAAACATCAATAATGCCTCTTCAACCCGTCTGGCCAGCGAGGAGAGTGTAGGGCTAAGTCCTCTGGCTGTTTTGGCCAAGTAAGGCTCATAGTACAGAGAGGGTCGTGCTCCTGCAGTGAAGACAAAAGAATTGATGAGGTTAGTAAGCCTAAGGTAGGATTGAGAAAAATCAAAACAAAATGTTAATCATGTAATTGTTTATTTTCAATGTGATTTCGGCATTGACTATTTAATAGGAATCAACAAACAGCATACACGATTTTATGCACTTAGTAAAATACAGTTTTAAGCCTTTTGTTTTATACAGCTGAAAATGATATGTTAAACTAATTATACAGGATGTCGGCAGCAGTATGTGTTATAAGTTAGGTAATTTTATAAAAACATGAGGAATTCTTAATATTATGACAACCACTTTACATAATCTTTCTTTCGATTTGCATTGATTTTTAGTTATACTTACACGAATACAGAAACCATCCTAAAAATATATATTAAGTAAGAATAATGTCTTATTTAATTATATTTTTGTAAAGTTATACACATGTAATATTATACCTACCTACTCATCATAAATCTTTACAAAAGTTAACAACATACATATACAAAAAATCACCGAAAAAACGTAAACAAATAACATAATTTATATTTTAAATTCTTACCGAATTTACTTTTGTATTTCAGGTTTCATAATAACTTATGAATACACCTGAACACATCTTTATATTCCGATTAATCTTGCAATAGTTTCAATGCCATATTTGTATAGGTAGGTACATTATGTACACAAGAACATCTTATTCAAACCAAAAGAGATATTTACTTTAGTATACATATATTTTATGTCCTCAAAGAATTCGATTGAACACGATTTACTTAATGATTAAAAACAATTAAAAATATGAAATCCCTAGCCATTGTTCGCTTTAATTTCACATAAAATGGTAAAAAAATAACGAAAACAAATTGAAATTTTTCCGAATTTTAAAAATAATACGCCAGCCAACACCATCCTGTATAATTAGGTTTATTATTATGTACTTATATATATATTAATTGAAATAATATTACTTTAATAATTGGCACCGAGACATGAATACAATAAATATTTCTCCTAACAATTATTTAATTTCTGAACAAACATTGGTCACTAACATCTTAAGACAATAGAATGCTTAATTAAAAAGAGAAATGGTTATTTTGGGACATCACACGAAAAATTCAATTCCAAGAAAACGATTATACTTTCCTATTTGTTTCTTAGATTTGTAAATAAATCTTAAAATCAGTCGTGCAAGAAAAATAGTTATTTAAACAACTTCACAATTTTCTGTTGAAATATTAGTAACGCAATATTTTAAGTGGATGATTTTTGGTATCTCAATTAAAATTATAATTGTATTTACAGTTGGTAGAGATTTTGAATTTGCAACGCAATATTTTAAAGGGAGGAATTTAGATATCTCAAATAACTAATTGTATTACAGTGGTACACATTTTGATGAGAAAACTTCTTCTCCAAGTAATAGACTAATTATATTCATGAAGAATCTGCCCACCCAAATCAGTCATATAGTCGTTATACTACCAATTTAAGAAGTGCAAACATTTTTATGCTATTGCCAGAAAAAACAGATTATTCTGACTTTCTATTTTTTAAATAAATACAGCGTTTATCGTTCTTTCCAATTTTAGACTATCAAATTTTAGTATTTATACAAACTTCGCTTCTTTTCACTTAATATTCAATTTCTTTGGGTTAAAAATCTCAACAACACTTTAACTTGATAAACTCTGAAGTTGTCTAAAAATATTTACTTTTCAACTTTCCACCCTTTTAAATCAAACCAAACAGGGTCAAGTACTTAATAAAATTTTCAACAGTAAACTGTGAAGTCCTAGAGATTCTTAATTAATTCTAAATATATGTTGCAAAGACAATAGGTATACGTTCGAGAAATTTATTTACAATAGTTCAAGTATCAAGAATAGTGTATTAATTACTTTTCTTATTCAGTAAAGCTGTTAGGTACAACCCTATTAGTAAAGGTACGTCGACTTGCATTCATCTAAACGACTGAATTTCACGGAAATTCAAAAACTTCTGTATCTAAGAACATATAATTAGTTTTTAATATGTCTTAATGAAACAATCAAGAACGTTGCCAAACTTCCGTGAAATTGGAGTCACGAATTAAACTCTAAAAGCGTGTAAGTTAACATTGTGATGCCTGAGTGTTTACCAAAGCTATTGCCGAAACAATTTAAACAACCTTCCTCGAATGCTGTCGTAAACTTTCCGTATCCAAGAATCTCACACGTTTCAACTTAATTAAAGGAACTTCGTAAATTGTTCAAGCATAACTCTGGGCGTGCTCCAGTGGTATATTCGACAGCTTATTTCCTTTCTCCACCCAGTTCTTTAATCTACCCCTCAGTTCTTCTAAACTTTTTGATTTTGCCTTATTTATCCTTTTGTATTTGACGTCTTTGGGTTTTGTGACGTTTCTGTGATTAGACATCACCCGGTTGTACGTCACAACTTGAGTGGACTTCGTCTCCTGATCTCCTTCTTCGCTTTCAGCGTTGGAAGTAGCCTCTTCTTCGGAATCATTGGCAGGAGTCATCCTTTTTGGCACAAAACTGTAAGACCAAACGTTCTTTTCAATCTTCGGTTTTAATTCCTTATCACTATCTATACTCTTAACCTCAGCAGTGAGCACAATACTCCTCATTCGGAAATTATCACGACGTTGAGCTAAGAGGCTTGTCTCATTATATTTTTCCTCATCAGTTCTGTTCGCGTCTTTTAATTCTTTCTCTGTGCTATTCTGTGCACTTAGACCTTTAGTGGAATCTCCATCAGCCTCCTCTTCTACGCTGTAGACCGTTTCCAAAATCTCTGGTCTTCGTAGGAAGCCATTAGACCGCCTGACAATACTATACTTTAGGTTTGGGTCTATGGCGTCTGATATTGACCTGACTATAGTAACAGTGTCAGGATTGGCTGACCTAAACCGCGGTATGTGGGTCAAGTTACTGCAGTCTGAATCAACGTCTTCCATAATGACAGCGGAATCTGAATCATTCAAGGAATCAAAGTCTCCTGATATGTGTGTATCTTGGAGCATGTCCCTGAAGTCTGGGATGGTTTGTGAAGTATCGATGCCGTGTTCAAGTAGTTTGGCTTGAAGTGACTCGATAACTTTTTGTTGTTTCATGATAATGGTTTCCCGGAAGGCTAGCATGTTGGTGATTTCCTTCTGCTTGCGAACGAGGCGCGACTCGAAGAGTAGGAGCTGGCTTGATAGAGATTTTAACTGCTCGGCTTTCTCCCGCTGCAGACGGGAAACCAGTTCTTCCTGGGTGCGGTGCGCTCGGCGCCATGTCAGGAGCTGGTGCGCTTGAGCACGGTACTTCATACGAAGATCTCTGCAAAAAAATTTTTATTATTAAATCAAACCACAGAAAAACGCATAATCGGCTTAAATTCATTGTTTTTGATGATCTTAATATTTTTTTATAAAAGCATAATGTAATGTAAGCAAGAAGGAAAGGCCTTTGCCCAACAATGAGATACTACATAAGCTATATGGTAAAAATGTTTTCATTCTTTAATTTAAACGTAATAATCTACTTTAGTACCTATGCAAAATGTTGAATGCCTCAATACATCGACTTTCACAGATATTTTTTTACTTTTGCTCATAGCTTGTTTCACCAATAAGAACAGCTTCTTTAGTATATGAATAGACATAAAGTTCTATGACGTCAGTGGTTTGTCTCCAGTCAGATCATTTACTTACAGCAAATTTATTGCCGCTTCCTAAGCGCAAGTATGGATTCAACGGTAAGTTGAGGATTAAAGTGATTTGGCGCCTTTACCTTATACTCCTCCTAGCCTCTTCCAGGGTGTGGGCTTCCAGGGGGTCGGTGAGGGAAGCTGCGAGTGACACGTCGGGCTCCGTAGGGCTGTTCAGAGCCGACTCGCTGCGGCTGTAACAAGGAGACATAATGTTAAAAAAATATTGTTTTAACTATAAGAGTTTTGATGCACGAACTGTATTATTCATCATTACAACACGACCTGGTTTGTTTTTGCGACAAAAAAGAGGGATGTTATAAGTTTGACATTAATGTCTGTATTTCTGTGTCTGAAATCGGTTTAGCCATTCGAAAGTTACTGGGGATTGCATAAAAATTTTGTTTCTTTTTTAAAATTCGTATTATTTTTGCACTAGTTGGTCTGGTCAATAATTCCGTTCTGCTCGAGGGCGTAGCGCTAGAAGCGTAGAACATGGGTGTGGTAGTCCTGTTCTTCAAAAAGGGCGACCGCGTACTAGCAAGCGAAGCGACCCACAAGATGGTCAGAAGACCTGACCAAGGACGCTGGATGCAGGCCGCTCTTGGTTGGCCATTTTGGAAATCAACGGCAGTGGAGGTTATGCGGCTAAAATGATGATGATCGTTGAGTTAGTATCTCAAGGATACTATATTTTATAACAAATACATATATAGATAAACATCCAAGACCCAGGACAATTTGGATTAGCCTTACACAATAATTACTGAATTCTATTAGGAATTTTCCTCCCAATCCTAATAGACTTGTTTGACAAAGGCAAAGATAATATAATTACTAACGTAACAGATACCCAGGGCCGTAGAAAATATTGGAAGGCCCGTAAGTAGAGAAAAATGGAGTTGTGCGGTAGCCTCACAGAGATGGCAGCACAAACAACGCAAAAAAGTGACAAACAAAGTTTTGAATAAACTTTAACAATACTGAATTATAGTAATGAAAGATTTTAATGTTTTAATTATCCTCTTGTGTGTGCTTACACTGACTCCCGGTATAAATTAATTGTCTTACTATTGTGTCTGGTACTGTTAACACACTAAAGGTTTTAGGGCCATCTAGTGACAAGGAAGAGAAATAGTGCTACTTCCTACTTTCCTATCCTATCCTATCCTACTAATATTATAAATGCGAAAGTGAGTTTGTATATTTGTTCGTTTGTGACCACTGAACCTGTTAAGATGAAATTTGATGTGGATATAGTTTGATACCCAGGGAAGGATATATAAGGATATAGGATAGTTTTATCCCGAAATTCCCACGGGGAGCGGAGCCCACGGGCACAGCTAGTCCTACTATGTATGTTTGTATGTTACCTCTTCACGCTTAAACTACTGAACCGATTTGGATGAAAATTGGTATGGATATATTTGGAGACTCGGGGAAGGACATAGGGTACTCTTTATCCCGAAATTCCCACGGAGTTCGAAGCCCACGGGCTCAGGCAGTTATTTTTATAAGGCGATGGGTAGGCATGACATAGGCAATTCAGACTAATGAGACTGGATAATTCGCAAACCTGTCGACACTATCATGGCCCTTGTCTCCGTCCGATCGATAGCTATTAGCAGCAATAAATGCGGAGGCACGGAGTGGTCGTGTAGTTTCGGAAGCTGATCCTTTACGAAAATTGGGTGGGTTGTTGACTATTTTCGAAAACTGTTGAGTTGCGTTCGAGGAGTCATGACTAGCTTACACATCGTCACAGGTAAGATTGAGCCATGAGCGTAGATTGGTTGAGTTTAGGAAATCCACGATTTATTTGTTACCGAGGTTTAAGATAAAGTTCGTGTCTTTATTCCGGAGGTTTGAACCAGACCTCGGTAAACCTATGGAGCTAGAAGTAAGTGTACAAACTTATGTTACTATATTTATAAAATAAAAATATCTACATATGATAGTGCCGATCATATGGTACGAGTATGTTATGTCAGTCAAACTTTGGTGAAACAAAACTGATGCCGAGCAGAGTAGTAGTACCTATTAAATGTTATGTCGGTCGAAGGTCTACCGGCAACGGTCTATCGCACAACTGTGGTACTTTCTATAAAGATAGATAAATACCTACAAGACCTAGGACAATTTGAAAAAGGTCATTTTCCAACTGGACCTGTCTGTGGATCAAACCCAGAACCTCCGCGTGACTAACATGTTAACCACGGAGGGTCGTCAAGTATAACATAGTTAGAAGCCAAGCGAAGATAATCCAGTTCCGTATTGTGGGAACGCTCCCGGTCTAGCTCTCATCGATCGTAATCATAGGACCTTGTAACTAGCCTCTATCGACATGTTGGACGATAAAAACGAGCCTGTCAGCTCAGAATTGCAGTAAAATCGTGGCTGTAAACGCCACGCCACCAACAGATAAAGTATATATAGTATACATGTGCAAGTGTGGTATAAGTTATAGGAGATCTTACTTCTTGAAACAATCGGTAGAACTTGGAGTTACTCCAAAAGCGGTACGCCAGACGGACGTTGCATTCCGATTTCAAGCAACATTAAGCACTAACTTATGATGATAAAGTTTAATTTGGTTTGATATAGAAATAGGACGTCACTATCGTACGACTAACGTCTTATTTTATGGAGTAAGAGTAACCCAGTAGCCTTGTCAAATCACCTAGGTTAGGTAGCGGACTGCGAGCTCTGAAGAGTTACCGCTGAGGATGCAACCGGGAGGATGCAACGTGAGGATGACGATGGTGATCTTCCTAGACCGGGTCAGATCACACAGTTTAGGTATGAAGCGAGGCCGCCCCACAAACGCGGCTATTCACGAACATGAGACGCTGGACACATAGAAAAGACGTAAGACGCGGACGAGAAGGACACGGGCATCGATCTTTCTATGTATTCTGCGACGCGACGATTCTATACATTTTGTACGAAACTATCGCTTGCCGTCGCGGAAGAGACAAAATGTTTGCGCCCTGTCCACGTCTTACGTCTTTTCTACGTGTCCAGCGCTTAGAAATTGTTGAAAAATTTAAAACTATAGAATAGTGCCCAAACGACTTGGCCACTAAAGCTTCTTCATACTTAAACAAATAATAACACTAATTGTTTTCATTGTGAAACACAGGTAAAATATACATAAGATTTAAATTTATAAAAGTGACCTTTATTGAAATACTAATAAAAGTCACTTTTATAAATTTAAATCTTATGTATTATTTTAGTATTAGTATTATGGACCCGTTCTGTCCTAACGACATACAATTTTGTAAATTGATTGTAGATTCATTCATTATTCATTCATTCTTTATTGACCTAGAGAAGGCCTATGATAGAATACCTAGAGAAGTGTTATGGAAATGCCTCCAACAAAAACTGATTCCACTTGAGTACATCCGGTTGATCCAAGATATGTACCAGGGAGTGAGTACACGAGTTCGATCCACAGCAGGTATAACGGACAGGTTTGAGGTAAGAGTTGGATTACACCAGGGTTCTGCGCTAAGTCCATACCTGTTTGTGTTGGTGATTGACGCCCTAACATCTGGCATACAGGATGCCGCTCCCTGGTGCATGTTATTCGCTGACGACGTTGTGCTGGTGGAAGAGGAAGGGGAAAGGATCCAAATCAAACTTGATGAATGGCAAAAGGCGCTGGAAGATGCCGGATTGAAAATCAGCCGATCAAAGACGGAATATATGTTCTGCGATTTTGGGGGAACTTCCAGCGCTACCAATGTTAGGATCTGTGACACATCGCTGCCAGTTTGTACGGATTTTAAGTACCTAGGATCAGTCCTACAGAGCGACGGAGACGTGGATCGAGATGTCACCAAAAGAATTAATACCGGATGGCTTAAGTGGAAACAAGTTACTGCAACAACATGCGATAAGCGGCTCCCAATGAAATTAAAGGGAAAGATATATAAGACGGTAATAAGACCTGCTTTGTTGTATGGAGGCGAATGTTGGGCTACGAAGAAGAGAGAAGAACATAGATTACATGTAGCAGAGATGCGAATGCTTAGGTGGATGTGTGGGGTGACGAAGATGGATAAGATCAGGAATGAATATATAAGAGGGAGTTTGAAGGTAGCACCGATTGTAGAAAAGTTAAAAAGCCACCGTTTAACATGATACGGCCATGTCAAGAGGCGAGATGCCGAACATCTGGCAAATAAAATGGTTAGCTTAAAGGTAGATGGCCACAAAGATAGAGGACGACCTAAAAAGACGTGAGGGGAATGTGTAAGGCGGGACATGAAGGAGAGGGGGGTTAGTCCAAATATGGTTAATGATAGAAAACTGTGGAGGGAGTTGACATACAGAGCCGACCCCAAATAGGGATAAGGCGAGGAAGATGATGATGATGATGATTGTAGATTCATAGGTGCCATGCAAATTACACTATTTCCTAAGAGTGCTGTATTACGATTAACATTGAATCAACCCGCTATCGCTTATGCTTTGCCGCCCCGCCCACCGCGCTCGTATGTAACGCACCCGTTACTCAATGCCCACAGGCCGCAATTTCACAATGTTCCTGGTTCAGACCAGGGTTATCGCGAGATTACAGCTGTTCTTGTCAGTGCACCAGATGAACGGATATTCGAATATAATTGTGGGGTATTTGCGAGAGGAAATGTGTAATGTTTATCAAGTTGGTTTATTAGTGGTCATTGAGCGCGTCGTCTTGCCGTTATCACAGATTAGTACCTGGGTGAGCTTTGCTCGGTCGGTTACATCTCAAACATTAACTACATTTTTTAAACTTGTCTAAAAACAGTACAAAATAAAAATTATAAATAAACTTGAACATCAAAAAAAAAAAACAAAAGTAAGTCACCAAGTGGGATTCGAACCCGTAACACTCTTTCTAGCGGTCAGCATCCTTAACCGCTGAGCTAAGCGGATGGCGGCCCGGTGCGATGAGATTAGCGACCATATTCTGCGTGGAAAGAAAAACGAATGAAAACTCGAAAACACGCGTTTTCTCAAACATAAGACTAATCTAGATCGATTGGTTACCCCCTAAAACCCCCATATACCAATTTTCAGCGAATCGTTAGAGCCGTTTTCGAGATCACAGAAATTTATAAATATATAAATATACAAGAATTGCTCGTTTAAAGGTATAAGATATATAAGTTCAGATTACATGAAGAGATCAGTGTATAGGGCTATCTGTAACCTTGCAACATTCTCAGACGTACCTATAGCGATCATACTGAACAACTTTTTCCAAGAAATACAGGTCAACATATGAAAAAAAATTGGCCTTCAGCTGATCAATTTCTTTTGACCACTGCTCTTTGGGAAATTTGTTCAGTATGATCGGTATCGGTACGTCTGAGAATATGGCAAGGTTACAAATTTACAACTTGTATAGAACGCGTAACTTGGGCTTTCGCAAGTTAAGTAACCCTGGCGTGGTCAGCACTCCTATGGTTTGACCAAAGTCGCTTCAAAATTTCTCGATTCTCCGTGCTTTAAACTCCTTGTTAAGTTGGTTCAGCTTCGTCATTGTATGGCAGTCGTCAAGGTATGTCAGCTAGTTTAATTAAATTAAAATAACAGTCTAAAAACAAACAAAAAGACCCGCATTTTCATACAAAATGTTTATGGGAAAGTAAGTATTTTTTTTTGTTTTGACTGTTATTTTTTGTCCGTTTTAGCCCGTGGTTCGATATATTACGGGTTCAAATACCATTATAACTGTACCTATTTTGTTTCACACTGAGGCTTTTATATCTTTAGCAGAAGAGCAAAGAAAAACAATTTGTTTGCCCTCACAATTCATTGTTAGAATTTTCATTTTCTCCGCTGTTGTTTAGGACAATATTTACCGAGCGATCATAAAAATTGACATAAAAGCCTGTTTACGGTTGCCCAAAATATAAAATAATGCTTTTTGTAGATAACATAGTAGAAGATGGGAACATTTTTACGTTTGCTGGTTCTATTTGAGATTCTTGAACACAGAAATTATTAAAAATGCCTGAGTAAAAGCCCTTGGGTTTATTATAACGTCTTATAACTCACTAAAACTTTTTAAGCAGCAGAATAAAAACTTCCCCCAGTTCAAAACAGGTCTTAGTGATTTTTTTATACAACGTGTAAGAGACATCCCAGCAATAATTCGAACCACAAGCTATACTTGACAATTATAGTATAATTAAATTAAAATAACAGTCAAAACACAACAAAAAAACGACATTTCCATACATATCTGCTTTTGTATAGAAATTTCGTTTTTTTTGTTTTCTGACTGTTATTTACATATCATTATAATATAGTGATCTAGGCCTGTGGTTCGATTTATTAGGAGTATTATGGCCCTTCCAAGTTGTATATTTCTGTATATTGAGTGATTTAGTATCATTATCATGGGAAGAATCTGCCCTTAACAGTTTGTTCAAGTATAGTTAGACTAGCCGAAGCCCGCGACTTCGTTCGCCTGGACTTCTTGGTTCGTGTCTCTGGAAAATGCTTAAAAGGCTTGATCAACTTTTGCTAAGGCGCCATTATTATATTTCTTATATAGTTTAGATGGAGCATTATAGTTCTGCATCAGGTGTTCCATTTGCCAAAAATAATTTGTTCCGTATATGTTGCCCAGGCTTAACAGCTATAGAACAAAAAAGTTTCATTCGAATTCGTCCAGTATTTCCGGAGATTAGCGCGTACTAACAGACTAATATACAGAGAGACAAACAGACAGACTTTTTTAAAATTCTTACTCTATTACTATGTCTCCATCGCCCCCAATATTTTTTTTTTAAATATATTTAATGTACAGACACACTTTTTTACTTAGTTTGTAGTAGTAGTTTATTTTCATACTAAAACCATATTGTTAGGTATAATAAGTTAATGGCATAAGTATAATATATTTGTTCTGATTTCTCCGCTACTAGATTGATAGGTAAATACAACTCATCGCCCGATTGAATCTTACATTGAACAAACAGAATAGACGAACAATAGGATTGAATCTATAAGTCTTGTTGATAAAGCAATAAATTGCTACTAAATAACTCATTTATTCTCCTAGGCTCAGCTGGAATTATGAACAAAGTACTTACGCAAAAATATATCTGCATAAATAAGATAACAACGTAGGCATATAGATATGTAAAATTAACAAGTTGTCTTTTGTGAACTTCTTTTTAAATTTTGAGGTGCCTTTAGGATAAAAAAATATTTCTTTTTTGTAAAATACAAAGCAATTTCTTATACCTACTTACATACTACTACTACTACTTATATACTACATTAAGTACTTTATAGTAATACAAATTTAAATACTTGTAGAACGACTGTTACATTAAGTAATACTCATGCTTCAAAAGTTTTAATTTGAAAAAAAAAATAGATAGGTTGTTTTTTTTTATTTTAAAATAAAATAAGTTTTTTTAAGTTTAATGAGAAAAATTACGGTAATAGAATTTAAGTTAAGTAACCTGACATTTCAAAGAAATAACTTATGAAGCCCTGCAGTAAAGTGTTAAGTGTCAGTTAAGTAAGTTAAGTAGTTCCTAGTCTAGTTTAGAGGTTAAGCACCAACTTAGGCACTGTAGACAGTTTTATAGGCTTTTTAGTTTTACGGGGTTCTCAAATGGCGAGATGAAAATACGAGGAGGAATTCTAGAGTGATGTAGAGATAGACAGATAATTATTAGCAGATATGATCGTAGTACTAAAGCATTTAAGTATATCAATATATCTCTATCGTATTGGGTTACACTGTAGTAATAGATTTAAGAAAAGTGAATAGAATATAATAAAATAAAAATTTGGTATTTCAAGGCAAAAACAGGGGGAGTAGGTTATGACTAGATTATGCAGCAATGCACACCACAAACGTACTTGCAAAGTTTTGGGGGACTTAATTTTTGTTTACGGAGATAACACTGAAAATCCTTCTCTCTAAAGGTTTCAGGGAAAGGGATTTTTGTAAATCACCAGCCTCTCTCGAGACTGAGAAGAGAAGAAAAAAAAAAAACTGTGACGAAGGACAAAAAAAGATCAGGTATTTTTTAAAATGTTTATGTTTAACATAAAACAAGGGTACTTACCACGTAAAATAAGCCATGTTTGAATCATTACAATACAATTTTTTGCAAAGTAAAATTTTTTTTTACAATATTAAGTCTAAAATAATTTCAATTTTTTCAAAACTATTTTTTTAATTTATTTTTTAATTCGACTCCCAAATTACACAACCGATTTAGATATTTTTTTTTAAAGTCGTTTAATTAACTTTACCACAAAACTGTCACCAAAACCCGTTGCACTCGACAGGGACGGACTAAGGAAGTGATCTGGCGCGGGCGCTCCTTCGACAGAAGATCACGACAAATTAATAATTAGTTTTTTTAAAGTCGTTTAATTTACTTTAGCACAAATTGCACTCGACAGGGCCGGACTAAGGAAGTGACCGGGCGCGGGCGCTCCTTCGACCAAAGATCGCGACGAATTGATAAGTTTTTGAAATAGTATATCTTTATCACAAAATTGTCACCACAAACCGTTGCACTCGACAGAGACGAACTAAGGATCACGACGAATTGATACGTTTTTTGGAATCGTTTAATTAACTTAGCTTAAAACATTCACCAAAAACCGTTGCACTAGACAGGGACAGACTAAGGAAGTGGCGAGCGGGCGCGGGGACTCCTTCGACCAAAGATCGCGACGAATTAATAAGTTATTTGAAGTCATTTAATTAACTTTAAAAAACTGTCACCAAAAACCGTTGCACTCGACAGGGACGGACTAAGGAAGTGACCGGTCGCGGGCGCTCCTTCGACGAAAGATCGCGACGAATTAAAACGTTTAATTAACTTTATCACAAAACAGTCACCAAAAAACGTTGCACTCGACAGGGACGGACTAAGGAAGTGATCGGGCACTCCCTCGGGCTCCCTAGGCACGGCCGTCTCGGTCCAGTGGTTCTTTGGTCGGCTGCACTTCGGCAGGTGGTCTGCGGTCACTTCCTACGGCATATGGTGGAAGTGGCATCGATTTTGTGCATTTTAGCCGTGTCTTGAAATGAGTTTATACATTTTGTTAAGCTACAATGTCGTTTCATACATTTTATTGACCTTTGTTGGTAGTAGTTGGTGGGTAGATGTCTGTGTAAGAAATAAATAATTCTGTACAGTTCATGAAATAAAACGTTACAAAATAGTGGCACTTTTCATTGATCACGTCCATTTTAACATGATTTTAGATTTCTTAATGCAGGAAAACTGATATTTAAGAGCGCTAATTGACTCAAAAAGGCATGACGCCACACTTTTGTATTTTATGCAAATCCTACAGAAAATGTTTGTTTTGACATTTAGAAAAAAGTGTCTGATGCATGCATGAAAAGCAAGGTTTTTCTCAAGACTATCTAAACAACTTTTGGAGGTCCTCCGAGCTTCCAAAGACACGTTAAGCCATTAGTCCCGGCTGTCATCATTGTATGGAAGTCGTACAGCTTTGTCAGATGCTTTTAGGCAGTATGATAAACCATCGTCTTAATATAAAACGCGGACTAAATTTTTTACTAGGTATAAACCAAATCAAGTTGCCATCTAGTAATATGCCAATGTCTCATCTAAAAATATCAACTTGATTTAGTCGGATAAAGGTTTAAACCTAGTAAAAAAAAGACGTGTGGCACTCGGGGACTGCCGCGGTAAAGCTATTGCAAACAAGGAAGGACGGCAACGTCGCAAACGGACGACGGAGACGAAGCGGCAACCTACATGGTAGGCGGAGTGGGGAGCGTGAGGTTTTTCGTTACGGAATTTCTGGATTCGGTCCCCGCGCTCAAGGCCCGCGATAGAAGCTATGCAATAGCTTTAAAGTTAGTCCGCGTTTTATAATAACACGGATAATATTTAAGTTAGAAATGGTACACATATCCACCTCATACATCAAGTTAACTTCAAGTTTCTTTTTCAACGTTACACATTTGCATACATGAAAAAGACGTGTAATTTGAATAACTTCGTTTTAATATTTAAAATTATTCTACATATGTACCGTCACGGATATGTAGCGGTAATTTCTAGGTAAGCTAGTGTAGCGGTCAAGTATTTGCTTAGGTATTTCGAATAGGAAAATTGTACTAAGTAATATTAAGAATCTATTGAACGTAGAATTTTATATCAGAAAGGTTTAGATGCGTATTTCCTAATTTACTCGTATGTACAAGGCGTTGTTTAGACTTTTAGCTGAAAGTCTCACTTAAATATTAAGTACCTGGGCGACCGAGCTTTGCTCGGTTACATCGAAAACACGCGTTTTCCCAAACATAAGACTAATCTACATCGATGGTTTACCCCCGAAAAGATATACCAATTTTCAACTAAATCGTTAGAGCCGTTTTCGAGATCACAGAAATATATAAATAAATATACAAGAATTGCTCGTTTTAAGGTGTAAGATTTTATTGAACATAAATACAAAGTGGAAGACTATACTAAATCACTATAGCACAGAATAAATACGTACAATGATAACAAAATACCAGTAAAAAAAAAACGACATTCAAAAAAATTTTTGTTCTTTTATTGTTATTTTAATTCCATTATACTATGGTTATCTAGTATAGCCTGTGGATCGATTTATTACGGGTATGTTCCTTCCAAATTGTATATCTGTATGAAACTACTACACAGTAAGTCCAAAAGCAGGTAGGTTTATATAATGTATGACGTCTCTCTCCTCTAGGTAACTGTCCTGGAAAACTCAGGTAAGTAACATTGCAAATACCTTCATTAGGGAATCTGTATCAAATTGCTCTGGGATCAAATTATCTCATCCCTAGCGTCATCTGACATCAAAGTCGAGGATAATCAAAAGTTCTAAAGCCAGTAATTAATCTAAAACTAATGAGCGAAGGGGACTATTTTGATGAAAATCTAGCGGAAGTACATAGGTCTAATTGAAATATGTGAATTTGTGGAGTATTCTGTTTAGAGCCGCAGGACCCAAAATGCTTTGTCTGCCTCATTAGAGATTTTCTCGGGTCGAACTATAATAACATTAATGTATACAAATAAAAATTTCCTTGTGGTGTGGTTTCCGGCAGAGTAGAATAAGGCCACTCCAAGTCCTACCGTTGATGTCGTAGAAGGCGACTTAGTAAGTAGTACAAGCTAAACAAAGCTTACAAACATTAGTGAGACCTCTCCAACCTGTCTGGTCAGCGAGGAGAGTGTAGGCCAAATCCTCTGGCTTATCTGGCCGAATGTGGCTCAGTAGTACAAAGAGATATGATTTGATAATTATTATTGTAATAAATTTCAATTTGATTTAATTTAATATAAAATGTAATTTCATTCTCCATTTAAATGTCTGAGAGCATTTTATCTCATGTGCATGCTGCGTTCGCTCTAAGTAGGTTGGCAAATTGTATTTGTATAAACTTGTGTGTTGTTCAGCCAGTTAGCGAACCAAATAAATAAAATAAAAAAGAGACAAAAAGACCTGATAATGACGATCAAAAATAACTTTATTTTCTTCTTAAACAATGTCAAATTTAATACTTTTTATCGTTTCGGTATTATATATACCTTACACTTTGGAGCCAGGACATTGTACACTTAACGGCTTATCAAGTTACATATTCATCATATCAGTGTATTCACTCAATTCATTGAAGATTAGTCACAGACGAATTCATCCATATCAGTGTATTCACTCAATTCACTGGAGATTTATCACATTGTAACTAAAGACCGATTAAGGGAGGAATGGAAGTGTACAGTCAGACCTAAGTCAGTGGATCTACTATAAATAAAATAATAAGTCTATAAGGATCAATCACATTGGATGATTTAAACCTGTATTGTGGAATACTAACTCAAAGACACTATATTATTTATTTTAAATACTTATGTTATACACCCAAGAACAAGGATAATTTTAATAAGCGGCCAAGTGCGAGTCGGACTCGCCCATTAAGGGTTCCGTAGTAGCAAATAACATAATATAAAAGTCTTGTAGTATGTTTTTTTAAATTTTATATTTGAGTTGATTGAATGAAAGATAAATTGCCGTTTATAACGTATTAAAAAAAACTACTTACTAGATCTTGTTCAAACCAATTTTCGCTGGTAGTTTTCATGGTTATGAACAACATATATTTTATTTAGTTTTATCATGTTCTTATTTTAGAAGTTACGGGGGGGGGGACACACTTTTTTCCACTTTGGAAGTATCTCTCGCGCTAAGTATTCGGTTTAGAAAAAAATGCTATTAGAAACCTCAATATCATTTTTGAAGACCTATCCATAGATACCCCACACGTATGGGTTTGATGAAAAATAAATTTTTGAGTTTCAGTCCTAAGTATGGGGAACCCCCAAAATTTACTGTTTTTTTTCTATTTTTGTGTCAAAACCTTAATGCGGTTTACATAATACATCTACTTACCAAGTTTCAACAGTATAGGTCTTATAGTTTCGGAAAAAAGTGACTGTGACATACGGACGGACAGACAGACAGACAGACATGACGAATCTATAAGGGTTCCGTTTTTGCCATTTGGCTACGGAACCCTAAAAATGCCATATTTACTAACTTGACCTGGCTGGGGATCGAAACCAGAACCTCCGAAATAGCGGACGGGCGTGTTAACCACCACGGAGGTCCTCAAATGTGTGATCTAAGAGTCTTGTAGTGGAAATGCTCAGCTTTGACAAAAAGATCCGAGACCTAGATGGTAGCAATGAAGTGTTGACCACACATTCGGAAAAGAAAATTATTTTATCATAAAAATGTATTCTTAAACAAAGAAATACGTATAAATAAAACATTATAAAAAGGAAAATAATCCTCAACTTGTCAATTACCTCGTCGTTGCGTAAAAAAATACGAAACGAATATTCGCGAAAAACCGCCGACAGACGTGTTGAATACGAGTGGTTTTTGCTGCTAGCTGACGGGGATACAGAGCTCCGATTTCAATATACCTACGGTACAGAATAAGTACTTGTACCTACGGTAAGGAAAGTCCTGGTAGGTACAAATGTTTTAATTATAAACTTCTGATTTCACCAAACGAGCATTTTGTAAATACGCGGCTTAGTTGGGCTTAATGCATACTAAATGAGCACCTGGTTTACTGCACTCGGTTAGTTTCATGATGCTGCTAATCGCTGCATACAAAAATGCTTATTAAAGTACAATGTTGCTAACTCCTGTCGCGTAAGTACCGATGAGCATTATTGGGCGGGCCGCGGGACGCGACGAGACGGGTCTCAAGTTCTTAACGTTCCAACGCGGTCCGCTCCTACTCCTATAGATAGTTAGTTCTACGTAGTATAGTATCGGTTATAATTTATGTTCTTGTTTGCTGTGTGTTTTCCGGCAGAGTAGAATATGGCCACTCCAAATCCTCTCGTGGATGTCGTAGAAGGCGACTAAGATAATACAAGCTAAACAAAGCTTATAAACATCAATGAGACACCTCCAACCCGTCTGGGCCAGCGAGAAGAGTGTATACCAAGTCCTCTGGCTGCTCTGACGAAGTATGTCTCTGGTAGTACAGAGAGGGTCATGCTCCTGCAGTGGAGACCAAAAGACGTGACGATGACGTTCTTGTTAAACAGTGACTTGCATTCAACATTTTGATTAATATACATACTAGATTATACACGGCAATTATGTCATTAGTTGCGGTGGCGTAGCATTGATGCGTTGCGAATTTTCATTCATGCTAGCCTATAATTTGTTTGTCACTGCCATATGTTTTGTCAACACTTTTGACATTTACGTTATCATCAAAAATTTTATATGCGACGCGGTTTAATATGCAGATTACGCGACCAGACCCGCTCCAGTTTGCTCGTTCCTTTTAGATTAAAACTGTTGCTGTTAATAAAGTGTATCATTAATGGATATCTTATGCATCTTCATGAAGAAATGAGTTAATTTAAAACTTGTTCGATGACAATCATAAAATAGACGGTTCCGTTTTAATAATAGTAACAGACGCAGCTAAAAAAACTAAACAATTTTTACTTGGATGACATATTTTCACACTAAACTGCAGATTTTGATAAAATTTCTGAATTTAATTAAGAAAGATCTAAGCATGCATATTATAGAAGGACAGACGGCGGAAAGCTACTTTGTTTTAGTGTTGCATAACACTAAAACAAAGTAGCTTTTTCAAACTATCAATAGTTTGAATTTCAAACTATTGATAGTTTGAATTTCAAACTATTGATAGTTTGAAATTCAAACTATCAATAGTTATGCTACTAGCAATACTATTGATAATGACCATCGATCATTATCAATAGTATTGCTAACTATTGACAATTGATACTATATCGATAGTAAGTACCTATTCATTAAAAACTATCGATACTATTGATAGTATCGATGGTCCTATCGATATTGTAACTGTTTTCCAAGGTCACGATAGTATCGATAGACTATCGATATTGTATACTGTTGCTTGCAACACTACTTTGTTTTATACTATGTATTGATTTTATCTCCGATATAAAATCGTTGCTTTCTGTTAGTACTATGAAATAGAAAACTGAAAACAAACACGTATCCCGCAACATCCGCCGCACATGAAATGCATTTTATTTATTCAGAGCGACGGCAAAAGTTTGCAGACCTGCACACATGCAGGTGTTGTTTGTCTGTATATTGCTATTTATCTGTATTTAAGAACCCACCCTAGGCTAGGATCTAAGTGTGCTCCCGCCTCCTCGCACACAAATTTACACTAGAGGAAACGAGACAGGTAGATGAGGTTTTCCATATCCTCAAAAAATTAAGGGCTAAATGTGTTAAGTGTATCAAATTAGATGCGGTTTTCACTTTTAATAATATTTCTGTAGGGAAAGCGAAAATGTTTTGCTCGGGTGACGCGGGCGAAAGTGGATTTTCTTATAGATATGGCACTGCCGGGGTAATTAGAGACCAACAATCTTGGATCAAGGTCATAGTATGTAAGCTTTAGCACAAAATAAGTACTAGGCTTTAGCTAGGTATACCATAAATGGTATGGTTTTTAAACTATCGCGCTTTGAACACATCCATCTATACTTATATGTTTGTTTGTTTGTTTGAACGCGCTAATCTCAGGAACCACTGGTCCGATTTGAAAAATTCTTTCGGTATTAGATAGGTCGTTTATCGAGGAAGGCTATAGGCTATATTGCATCACGCCCGCGACTTCACACATGTGGTTAACGCGGGCGAAGCCGCGCGCTGCCTCTAGTGTATTATAATGTACTAGCTGGTGGCCGCGACTTCGTCTGCGCAGGATTATCACACAATATCTTTATAAATTGTAGCCTATGTGTTATTCTGATATTTAGGTTTTATTTATTTATTTATTTATCAAACTTTATTACAAAAAAGTAACAGGCGGACTTAAGGCCCAGGGCCTTTTCTACCAGTCAACCTACAGGTGGTGCTGACAAAAGCAAATTTTGGAGGTTATGATGTTTCACCTTTAAAATAGTTTCAGTATATTTCGTCAGACCTTGTCTGTATACTGTATGTGCTATAAAACTGTAAAAAGCCATTTATATTCCACAACACGCCGCACTTATCAACTGCTTGACACACATGAGTTCTCTCTGTTAATAATTAATTCCAGCTGAAGCCTGAAACTTCTAAAAGAACCTCTTTCGTCACATTTGAAATTCTGAAACAAAATGTACGAGAAAAATGGGGTTTATATTTTTTTACAAGCTTAAATTGAAAAAAAATATTTGTGTTGAGCAACGCTCGCCTTTTTTGGCCTTGTCGACATGTGTATATCTCATCACCTGCCTCCATAGCATGGTACCGGCGATAGCGTTTATCGAGCGTTATCAGCTATCACTCATAATTATCAGCATCATCATTTCAGTCGCATAACGTCCACTGCTGGACAAAGGCCTATCTCCCAAGTATTTCCAAAATGACCGATCTAGAGCGGCTCGCATCAGCTCTCACTACCTAGTAATAATAAAGAGCGGGATAGCACTAGTCCGTCGCACGATATACATTTTATCTATGTTTATCAACAGAACTATGCTATAGAGGCTGGAGACCGATTTTTAACTCGGTGCAATTGAAATCGTTTTTTACATATAGTCTTTTCTTTCTTTTTCACCATATACCTGTCAAGTTGTGCACTACCCCTATCATTCTCCATATCACCCTTTTGGTTGACTGGTAGATAAGGCCTTAGGCTTTAAGTCCGCCATTACACTTGTATTTGTGTATGAAGTTAAATAAATAAATAAAAATCGTGAACGATATTTTTTATTATCTAAAACCGACTTTATGCCTCAAACTACGCAACCGATTCTGATATTATTTTTATGGGACCACCAAACAGGTATACCCTTTCAAACAAAAAGAATTTTCCAAATCGGTCTAGGAATCTTTCAATAATCGGTGAACATACATCGAATTGATAACATCCTCCCTTTTTGAAGTCGGTTAAAAACACGTTCATTTCCGATTTTTTATTTTTGAAACCTATTACTTGTTTTTTTTTCTTTATTTGATAGAAAATTAAATGGTCTACTTTTTTATTTCCTACAAATAAAAGAAAAATTAGGAGTAAGGTCAAGGACAATAAAAAGATGGCAGAGAGAAGAGAGGAATAAAGGCATCAGCACCGACAAGAGCAAGTTTTTAAATTTGTGGCCCTAAAAGATGCAGACATCGCGAAAAATTTTTTTTTTTTCAATTTTCAAACCCAATATCGACAAAACAATTCGCAATTTACATTGTAACACTACCAAGTTTTGGATAAAAAGCAAAGAGGCGTTACTCAAACCGTAGACTTGTATGTTTGCAAAAACACAGACGGTGTTACACGGTAACAGATGGGCTTTCCGTGTAAGCGAGGTCGTATACGCTTACACCGCTATCTTGCGTCCTTGTCGACATGCATAATTCAGACGGCGAAAGTGTTCCGAGAACCGAATACGAGCGAATTTGCACAGTACTACACTTTGAGTACCGTTTTCTTTAAAAATTTCCGGCTTTTTCAAAACTCGATCAACTCTGATCAGAGTATCATATGGACTCTTATCAATTTGGTTGGGAGATCAAATGCTCCAAACATTTTACCTTTGAAATTCTGTTGAAATTTTCCGTCTTTTCCATAGAAACTCGATCAACACAGATCAATTTGGTCATGAGATCAAATGCTCCAAGCATTTACCTTTCTGTAAAATTCCGTCTTTTCTATATAAACTCTACCGAATCTGACAAATTTGGTTGGGAGATCAAATGCTCCAAAAATTTTACGTTCCTGTAAAATTTCGTTGAAGTTATTCTCCTCTTCCGTATAAACTAGATCTACATTGATAAATTTGTTTGGAAAGATCTAATGCTTTAAACATTTTAAATAATAATAATAATATAATACGAGCCATCACGTGTCCCACTGCTGGGCAACGGCCTCCCTCCATATAAACTATATAAACTCAATCAACTCTGACCATTTGGTTGGGGGATCAAATGCACCAAACAATTAACCTTATATTTTGAAATCAAACTAAATTTCGATATGAAAGATAGAAAAATATAACAAAATTAAAAAAGGGGCTCGCTAATCTGCGTCTGCATGATAAACACCCAAGGCCCAAGAACCGGAACCAAACATGCACTGGCTGGGGATCGAACCCATCGAAATCGAATCGAAAATCTTCGGAGTGGCGGACTAGCGTAATAACCAACACTCCACGGAATAGTTCCCTCTTCTTTCATTTTTGGAAACTTTTTTCGCTACACTGAGTTTACGATGGAATATTTTTATCTAAATTCTGAGACAGTGAACAAAGTAACATTTCAGTGAAGATGTTAGCACATTTGCCATAAATCAAGTGAAAAGATATGTTATCGAAAAGGGTTGAAGAAAAGCTTAAATAAAATAGTGAGTTTATTATATTTAGTAACAAAACGTTAGTATGTACACACACATTGAATATTGGCACTACTTCCATAAAATACAGATTTATAACAAATATTCTTTCAACGAGAAAGACAAATGGAAGAAACTTCATACTCTACCGGCGACCATAGGTCTTAAATATAGATATGTAGATGTTTGTTTTTCGTGTGTAAGTGGCCAACCCTAATGTCAGATTTTTATCGATAACTTTATGCACAATTGCACATATTTACAACAAAGATTTAGAATATGCAAGTAGTTATCTACAACACAGTGACGAGGACATATATTTTTGACAAATTTTATATACATTGCCGGTTTTGCAAAGATCTGTCTAAATTGTGTCATTACAAAACCAGCATTGTATATGAAATCAGCATCCTAATATCAGCAAATAGATTCCCTGTCATATATGTATTTCGCTTCAGAGTACAACTGCGTAATCAGAGCGGTTGGACCGCTATTGTGAACTATTCCACATACTCCAATATTAATCATAAGCTTACCATTCAACAGGTGAAAGAGCCTGCTCGTGTAATAATCAAGACTGATCGAAGTTTAATTAATCCTTGGATTCCTTGGTATTATATGTTTATGTCTCCCATGCTGGTCTGGGAGAAATAAAAAAATCTTAGAATGTACCAGCTGCTTCTCTTCCCACGCAGATCGTAAAAGCCGATCGAGGGAAAGGGCAAAAGTGCAAATCATGTTAACAGGCGATGCGGCTAGCAACCCATCACTGTATTGATTGCTTTTCCATCTTCTCGCCCACCATGATGCTAAAAGTGGCTTTTGGGTCTTGCGGCCCTGGGCTCTGCATAGAACCGCAAGACCCAAAATGCTCTGTCTGTCCCATTAGGGATAAAGACGTGATAGTATGTATGTATGTATATGTTTATCAATACAGAACAGTTCCTATGATATGAAGATACACGAGATTGATTTTTTAATGACCGGCAACGAAACATCATCATCTACAGGTCTTATTTTTATCTGCACTGCAGGAGCATGACCCTATTTGTACTACCAGAGTAGTACTACCAAGTAGTTCAGTATCATGGACTGAACTTGCTTCAAAAATTTGGCTGGTCAAAAAGTCACCCTGTATAGAGATTTTCCAATTCTGATATGTGGAGATGGAGTGTCATCTACAGGGCCTAACAGAATACGGTGTTCTGCCGCGTGCTGTCCGGCAGAGTAGAATAGGGCCTCTCCAGTCCTCCAGTGGATGTCGTAGAAGGCGACTTAGGAAATACAAGCTATTACAAAGCGTATAAACATCAATCAGACCTCTCCAACCCGTCTGGCCAGCGAGGAGAGTGTAGGCCAAGTGCTCTGGCTGCTCTAGTTCTGATAGTACAAAGAGGGTCGTGCTGCTGCAGTGGAGAAAAATACCTGATGATGGATGATGGGTGATTAAGGCATCCTGTATATCATGTTAGTGCAAAGTCCTGACGCTAATCATCATTCAGGCTGGTCCTCAATTAATTTGCTCCAGATAAGCTGAGGTCCATTGTCAGCGACCTCACGTATGCTATTAATCACTCACTATTCAAGGTACTTGCATTGAGTTAGTGAGCATGGAGACGACGCAACCACAGCAATGTTGCAATATATGTAGACACGTAGTGTTTTTTTTAGACTCCACCTCCGACATTATCGGAGCCTATGTTTGCTGTCTACTCTTTCATACAAATTCTCGCATTTACGCCTCTCGTACTTTCATACCGCATACTTTCCTTTCATTCATCATCTAGTATACAAGTAGTATTCACGGGTGGGATGCCCGTCTATCTACTCTCTCTCTGTTTATTAGGGGATGTGATACAGGGTGTTTTCCTTTATTTGTGTGTTGCGTATAGGTAGACAAAGGTTCATATGGAACTTCTGTTCTACAAATACCATGACATTGGTTTGCTTAGCCTTTTAAGAAAGAATAAGAAAATAAATTAAAAAATAATTTGATTCTTATAATAATTGATTTACCTTTAGACAAAAAAATTGTTTAACATTTTATCTGCTAGCCAATTTTTTTGTAGCAAGTTCAGTCATTGATAGTTCTTTCCATAAAAATAATATGGGAAAAATGAAAAATAAAATTGAGCTACTATAAATCAGCGCCCACCCGAACGGATTAGAATGAAACCGGAAAGGATAAAACTTCTTTTAAGATTTTCAAAATATATTTTTATGGAAAGTAGCTCAATATCATTAGACTAACTTGCTCTAAAAATTTGGCTGGTGGATAAAAAGTCGCCCCATAAAAATAATTTTTTTCATTTCTCAGATTTTTTTTTTTAAACAGGTGAAAGTTCTTATTAAGATTGGTAGTAAAACAACTAAAATATACTTAACATTGCAATCCAAAGGCCAACAAATAAGCGACTTCAATGTTGATTGAAGTATTTTAGCGGAACGTCTATCTCACGCCAATCCCAGTCATAAATTTCAATGGCACGAAATCCTTTGTACAAGTTGGTCCATTCATCAGCATATTTTAGTAACTTCTGGCGATACCTTCAACTATCGTTACGGGGAGGTCAAACAGGCGTTATTTCTGAAATTGTTATAGAGGTTATATTGTTATTAATAGTCGAAGTTGATGCGGTTTGTGGTTATGTGTAGCGCTTTACTGTGAAACTTTTGGGTGTGTAATGGATTTGCCTTTGTTTCAGTAGCTATTTGTTCTCTCTGAAATGTCCTCTCAGGAATGAAATTTATATTCGCTGCTTTAGACGAAAAAAAGAAACATAGATATTAAAAAAGAAAATTCAAAACAACTCAATCTTCTCTTTACGTATCAGTAGCAATTATTATTATCTAAATTGTATTGGCAGGAACAGCAGTAATGAGTTGGCCTCGGCGAACATTCTGCGACCAAATTGCAGATCTATAAAAAAGGGGAAGTTAAAAGTACCCGTAACCATACGGCATGTGCGAAGTCATTAAAGCGAAAGAGGTTAGTCATCCATAGTCTCTGCATACGCTCAGGTTTTTTTGTCTCCACTGCAGGAGCACGACCCTCTCCATACTACCAGAACCTTACTTGGTCAGAGCAACCAGAGGGCTTGGCCTACACTCTCCTCGCTGGCCTGACGGGTTGGAGAGTTCTCATTAATGTTTATAAGCTTTGTTTAGCTTGTATTTTCTAAGTCGCCTTCTATGACATCCACGGGAGGACTTGGGAGTGGCTCTATTCTACTCGGCCGGAAACCACACGGCACGATCTTTTTCATTCTGTTATCCTTTTCTGTCACTCAGAACCGTCATCCTCTAGAACGAGAGAAAGCGACAGAACGCTTCAGCACGGCCGATGCTGTTTGTAGATGTAGCCTAACCCTAAGAAGATCACTATTAGTATCCAAGTCAGGTAATTCAATTCATCGCAAACTTGTAATTCGGTCCCACTTTGCAATTCACTTCGCAAACACCTGAGTCACATACATCTGTATGCTGTTTACCTGTACCCACTTTATTTATGAGCTTTCAACCAGGAAGCTTTTAAGCACATTGCGTACCGTACACAGTATTGCAACATTTCGATTGACCTGGATTGTAGAATCTTTTATTTGCTACCTGTCTTATCTTTGTCCCCGATAAATATATTTAACGCTTCAGATACACGTGTGTGTGCGTGTGTATGTCAAGAAGGCCAATATAAATTTGAAAATATTGACTGCCTATGTGGTCCAGTGGTCAAGGCATTCGCCTGGCCCGGGGGTCGTGGGTACAAATCCCACTGGGAAGCGTAGTTTGTAATTCCGTGTTTTGGAAGGCACGTATAGTATAAACTGTGGGTTCCGAACGCTATTTAGCGTTTGCTCCTATTCAAGGATTGGTTATAGTCTACCCTTTGAGTTACGGAGGTCAGACGGCAATCACTCTGTGTAAAACCAATAACCTCGTCAAATCACCTAAGTTAGTTAGCGGACCCCGGGCTATGAAGCTTTACCGCTGAGGATGCAACCGGGATATGAAGAATATATATATGATAATTTTTCAAAACTAAATACCGACATCCCTTCAAGCTGCACAAGACCGATTTTTTTAAAGTTAATATGGGATCAACTGAGAAGTATGCTCTTTCAAAAAAAGAATTTACCAAATTGGTTCTTATTACAAACGTCTTTGATAAGTGCAATAAATCTAGATTACTATTATGACGACATGCGATTTAGACAATGAGCGGTTTAGACGAATTGTTACATAGACTGTTTGCGTTTAAGTCTATTTGAGACTAACTCGATTTGTCAACGTTCAGCCGCATTAGTATTGACTGAAATCTAACTGCAAACCATTTATTTCTAAAGGAATTAAGTGCCGTGGTATCTAAGAGGATAAGCTCTGACAAATAGATGTTCTTTCCTGTTGAATGTGAATTTGCTGCTTGAAAATGTGCTAGATAGACGTCGCCATTTGTAAAGTGAATCTAGACTAGAATCTTGACGTTACTTTTTATACTTCTGTGGAGCTTCTGTGATGTAAATAAATACTTTTTTAAGCAAATTTCAAAATATTAGGAGGTTATCAATTCAGAAGGGGTTATTAATCTTTTGTTTAATGTATGTTTATCGATTATTCGAAAACGCCTGGACCAATTTGGGAAATTATTTTTTTGCTTGAAAGAGTATACTTGGCAGATGGTCAAATAGACATTTTATAAGTATATTATTATATCAAAATCGGGTATTGGTAGTAAAGTAGGTTTTAAGTTTAAAAAATTATCTTTTATTGTTTTCAGTGCTTCAGTGATTCAGTGTCAGTAAAAAGTTGAAGTGAAAGATCATGAAGGGAGTGATGAGTGTAGATGAAGCGAGAGGTCTATCAGGATTATAGCAAAGAGGTCCATAACCTCTGCCTACCTTTGCAGGAAACAGGTGTTGTTTTTAATAAGTATTGTATTGTGCCATCGTCGACTGACATTGTTTATCAATGATTAGGTTGCCGTGTGGTTTCCAGAGTAAATAGGGCCATGCCAAGTCCTTCTGTAGATGTCGTAAAAGGTGACCTAGGAAATACAAGCTAAACAAATCTTAGCCTCTCAACCCATCTGGCCAGCGAGGAGAGCGTAGGTCAAGTCCTCTGCTTTGGCCAAGTATGGCTCTGGTATTACAGAGGGTCGTGCTCCTACAGTGGAGACAAAAGACCTAATGATTAGGTATGTACTGGTAACACGATATATTGTAGAAAATCTTTGGCATTCCAGATTGCATTGCATTCCAATCTTTCTCGACATACATATTTATCACGGCAATCCCTGGGCATCGGAGTAAACTCATTTATATCGTGTGAATTCCCGAAGGAAGCGTCGCAGGACTGCGGTCTTACCCTTATAATCACTTTGAAAATATTTTTTCAAATTTAAAAACCGACTTCTCCCCCAAACTACACAACCGATTTAGTTTTTTTTAATCAAACTTTATTGTTCCAATGTACAAATTTACTTTCTGCTAAAAGCATTTCCTCCCAGTCAACCATAGGGATAAAAAGAAATAATCATGCGGTTGAACCGCATGATTTTCTCAATACAATCTTCTTCTTATCGTGTGTGTTAGTGACTAACACTAGTGTCAGAGTTTTTAAACCGCCTTAAAGGTCTCTGACATGGTTTTAGGTAACGACCAATGTCAAAGTAACAGTGACCGGGACCGACGGCTTAACGTGCCCTCCGAAGCACGCATCATCTTACTTATCGGACAATCGGGTGATCAGCCTACAATGACCTAACCAAACTAGGACAACAACACAGTCGTTGCCCCCGCCGAGAATCGAACCCGCGACCTCCGGCCTCCGGGTATGAGCCGAACGCTCTAACCACTACACCACGGAGGCAGTTCTACATACAATATATTTTTTTCTTATAAATAAAAAACCCGTGGGGCCACCTTGCAAGTATACACACCTTCAAACAAAAAAATAAATTTTCTAATCGCTCCAGGCGTCTTTAAATAATCGATGAACATGCATAAAAGAAGGTCGCGACGATTTGAGAACCTTCTCCTTTTTGCTGAGGTGATTGGTCGAAGTTTACATGTAAAAAGTTTTTAGTTTCAACTATTTTTAAGGAAGACATCCAACCGATAAGAATCTTGTTGCTCAATCCAATAAATCAGGTCGAGCATTTACTATCTACAGATTTTGTGCTAACCCTCTGAACCATCCAGATTTTCTGCTGACCCTAGGAGGTCAATCCTGACAAAGGAAATTAGATTTGACGGGCTGTATCAACGTCCTCAAACATGTGACTCTGTGAGAGAGCAGTGAATTATAGGTGACCTTCCTATTGTTATGCCATTTAGTAGTTTCCCACAGCAACTAATGCGTATTTAGTTTTTCAAAGAGGATTGTGTAGTGCCGATACGCGTCGCGAGTAGGTATTTGCAAAAATTATATCTGTCTCACGCCACTCACCCCCGATATATATTATTGTGCGATAGAGACAGTAGCAAGTCCTACAGGCGATTGCATCTATTTTTTCCTTCTGAAATATTGTTTCGGGCGATAACGTTTCCACCCCCTAAACTTTACCGAAATGTCGCAATTTTGGTGTCATTCGATTCGGTACACCTTAATTAAAGGCTGTACGTTCTTTTTTTGTAATTCTGTTTAGTTTAACTTAAATAAATTAAAAGATTAGAGCTATTTTTTTATTGAAAGTTTCTATGGCGTTAAGTATCTGCCACGTTAGTAATTATATTTGTTTGCTATTTATGATGATAAACTGTACGAATATCATTAGTAAATTCAATAAACGGGTAACTCACGTATAGAGTCAGCTACTGCCGACATGTTTCGACCTCATACGGAGGTCTTCAAAAGAATCATCAAAAAAGAGGTGTACGAATATCACTGCTAAAGAACCAGTAACGGCGGAAATATTTTTAACAATTTATGTAAGAAACTGTACCAAAGACCAAACAAATATTCTAAGATCTACGTTAATATCAATTTACTCGAGCCCAAAGAAACGTGTACAGAAAATTGAGGGACTCATTAAATCAAATGGAGTAAAAGCGTTTGCAACAGCCGATTCGGCCTTTTAGCTTAAAATATTGTATAAATGTCTCAATTTGTTGAAAATGGTTCAAGTGTAGATCATTTCTCAATATCCTTTGAGCGGTGTTTGCTTTTTAGGCTGCTTTTACTCTTCTACTATCTACTTTAAAAAAGATCTACTATATGAGAGTATCTTAAAAGCGGTAACGTTGATAATAAGCGGCCAAGTGCGAGTCGGACTCGCCCATGAAGGGTTCCGTAGTAGCAAATAACATAATATAAAAGTCTTGTAGTATGTTTTTTTTTGATTTTTTATATTTGAGTTGATTGAATGAAAGGTAAATTGCCGTTTATGATGATGACGTATTAAAAAAAAACTACTTACTAGATCTCGTTCAAACCAATTTTCGCTGGTAGTTTTTATGGTAATGAACATCATATATTTTTTTTAGTTTTATCATTCTCTTATTTTAGAAGTTACGGGGGGGGGGACACACTTTTTTCCACTTTGGAAGTGTCTCTCGCGCAAAGTATTCGGTTTAGAAAAAAATGCTATTAGAAACCTCAATATCATTTTTGAAGACCTATCCATAGATACCCCACACGTATGGGTTTGATGAAAAATAAATTTTTGAGTTTTAGTTCTAAGTATGGGGAACCCCAAAAATTTACTGTTTTTTTTCTATTTTTGTGTCAAAACCTTAATGCGGTTCACATAATACATCTACTTACCAAGTTTCAACAGTATAGGTCTTATAGTTTCTGAAAAAAGTGGCTGTGACATACGGACGGACAGACAGACAGACAGACATGACGAATCTATAAGGGTTCCGTTTTTGCCATTTGGCTACGGAACCCTAAAAATGAAGCTATGTAAAAGTAACCATTTACGATTACTCAAACTCGACAACAAAATAAAAGCTATTTTTAGGGTTCCGTACCCAGAGGGTAGAAACGGGACCCTATTCCGTCCGTCTGTTTGTCCGCCTACCTGCCAGGCTGATCTCACAAACAGTGATAACTAGACAGTTAAAATTTTTACAGATGAAGTATTTCTGTTGCCGCTATAACAACAAATACTAAAAACAGAATAAAATAAATATATAAGTGGGACTCCCATACAAGGTGATTTATTTATTTTATTGAATCATGTACTGTTAAAAAAATTACTAATGAAAGCTCATAAAAGTAAACATAGTACGAGTACATAGATGCATTTTTATACCTAGAGATAATGGTACGGCACCCTTAATACGCGAGTCCGACTCCCACTTGGCCGATTAATTTCAGTTCACCAAACCATCATCAGAATTTTTCTCAGAATGTCACAAGAAAAATGAGTCAGTTACTTAAAAATCAATTTAGTTGGCCCAAAGAAACATCTGAAGAAACTCATCATGGAGTGAGTAAAAACCTTCGTAGCAGTCGATCCAGCTCGTTAGCTCCAAACATTGGACACTACTGCCTCCGTGGTGTAGTGGTTAGAGCGTTCGGCTCATGCTCGGAGGTCGCGGGTTCGATTCCCGGCGGGGGCAACGACTTTGTGTTGTTGTCCTAGTTTGGTGAGGACATTGCAGGCCGATCACCTTATTGTCCGATAAGTGAGATGATCCGTGCTTCGGAGGGCACGTTAAGCCGTCGGTCCCGGTCACTGTCTTTGACATTGGTCGTTACCTAAAACCATGTCAGAGGCCTTTAAGGCGGTTTAAAAACTCTGACACTAGTGTTAGTCACTAACACACACGATAAGAAGAATGGAGTGAGTAAAAACCTTCGTAGCAGTCGATCCAGCTCGTTAGCTCCAAACATTGGACAAACGTCTCAATTTGTTGAAAGCAGCCTGTTTGATAAGGGTTTATCATAGTAAAACACACTTCACTTCCAAGACATATGTGTAATAATAAAAGAAGAAGAATGACAAAGAACAAAAATATAAAAAAACAATTCAAAATATAAAAAATAAGCCTTTACGGCTGGCCAGTGTCAGCGACATGGCGGCCCCCGGTGTGAGCACCTATCATTGGGGTCGCTGTTACTGGCGCCTCTACTGAAAGTAACTTTAATTTTTTTACTGGACGCCTGAGCACACCTCCCATCGTCTCTACATCTACTACTCTTACGATGCCGTCCTTGCCTGGGAAAGTTCTAATAATGCGACCCTTAGGCCAGGTTCCTCTGGGTAAATCTCCATCTACAATAAGTACGACATCTCCAACTTTTAGATTTGTATACGGTGGGACAGGTCTGCGTGGCATTAGTTGAGGTAAGTACTCCCGCACCCACCTTTTCCAGAAGTGATCAGCTAGTCTAAGTCCTTTCTTGAAGTCCGTTCGTCGAATTAGATCGGCATCATCTGTCTCTGTGAGTTGTGTGTATGTGGAGCTTGATCCAATCAAGAAATGAAATGGAGTCAATGCTTCTTCATCTTCAGGACATAGCGAGACGTGCGTAAGGGGACGAGAATTAACAAGAGCCTCTGCCTCTAACAGTAGGGTGTGTAGCACTTCCTCTTTGGGTTGACGCTCTTTTAATGTAGCATAAAGAGCGATCTTGACACTACGCACCAGTCTTTCCCAACAGCCTCCCATGAAAGGTGCAGATGGGGGAATGAAGCACCACTTTATCCGATGATTAGCAGAAAATTGTTGCAGGGGTTCATCATACAACTTTTGGAGTACCCTGTTGGCACCTACAAACGCTGTTCCATTATCAGAATAAATTTTGCTTGGATACCCTCTGCGGGATATAAACCTTCGGAGTGCCACGATCTCTAAATGCACAGCACGGACGGTTAAGCAAGTGAAGAGAGCTACATATCTTTTTTCTGAGCGACGTCCTACTGTGACTAACACTGGACCAAAATAGTCTAGTCCGACGAATGTAAACGGTCGTTTTCCGGCTGCCAAACGCTCCGCCGGTAGATCGCCAACAGGAGGTTTCAATGGTATTCCTTTGGCCTTGCACTCCGTACATGTTTTCCCAATCTTTCGCACAGCTACCCTCAGGCCAAAGATGTAATATTTCTGCTTCATTTCGTTCAACACCATCTGACTGCTGCCGTGCGCTGCTTTCGTGTGGTAGTAAGCAATAAGGAGTTGCACAATTCTGTTCTTGGCATCAAGGACAATAGGCTGACATGCTGTACTAGGTACGTAAACGCTTCTGATGGCTCCAGTTCTTCCAGAAAGTCGGATCAAACCATCTGTCATCGTCACCACCAAATTATTCATACGACTGTTCTTAGGAACATCCCTCTTGGCATTTAAGGAGGCATATTCTTCCGGAAATGACTCCAGCTGTGACCGAAGAAGGAGTTTGTGCTCAGCCGTATTTACGTCTTCAGCTAAGATGTCTTTGAAGTTAGGCCTAGTATTCTGTTGTACGTTGTGTTTTATAAGAGATCTAAATACTCGCACTGCCACCAATATCCGCCCTGTAGCACGTAATAAACGTAACCATTTACTAAAATGGTTGACATTTGCTACCACAGGAAAAGAAATAGTAGTGGGAGTGGAAATCAAATTTGCCAAATCTGTAACTGTATTTTTTATATCTGGCAGTTCAGTTGAAATATTTACTAAAGACTGGACTGGCCAAAATTTTTCATTTCAATTTAGAAAGGATGGGCCAGAAAACCATCTTGATGTTGGTTCTAATGTATGGCCCACGCGTGTAGCATCGTCTGCGACGTTGAGTGCTGATGGCACATATCTCCAGTTTGAGATATTAGAGATTTCTGAAATTTCACCTACTCTATGTGCTACAAAAGGTTTAAAATGAGCGGGCATCACCAAGGAGCCAGCGCAAAACAGTCATGCTGTCTGACCAAAGTACAATTTTAGATGGCTTACGCTTGTGCGCCTCAGTTATGTAGACTCCAAGACGCGCAGCTATGAGCGCGGCCTGGAGCTCCATCTTAGGAATCGAAACTAGCTTGAGTGATGCCAGACGGGCCCTCCCAGCAATAAGTGATATTTTAATCGTACCATCAAAATATGTAAAACGCCAATATGCGACGCAAGCATAAGCAAGTTCACTTGCATCTGCGAAAATGTGTAATTGACTATCTACGACGTTGCTGTGACTGACGTAGCATCGAGGAACAGACTCAGAAACTAAACGTGACAGTTCCTTAAACCAAGTCAGCCACTTATCAACGAAACTTTGTGGTAACTCGTGGTCCCAGTCGACAGCAAGCTTCCATGCCTGCTGGAATAAAATTTTCCCTTGTATTGTCATTGGCGTAAGTAATCCTAGAGGATCGTAAACTTGCATCAATTGAGATAGTACGGACCTCTTGGTTAATTTAGAAGGTGGTGGTTTCTCAAATAGTGAACTTCTCAAAAGTTGCAAGGTGTCGTCTTGTATGTTCCATCGAATCCCGAGGATACAAACGGCAAAAGGTGGACTAAATGAACCATCGTCGTTACTACCAGCGAGTAGCTCTGACGGACATAGTGAGAGTCCTTCAGGAACGTTAGATACCCAGGATCTCATTTCAAATCCTGCAAAGGAATGTACTTTCACGATATCAGCCGCCAGCTGAGCAGCATCTTGAACGCAATCTACAGATACCAGGAGGTCGTCCATGTAGTGTGCATTTATAATTGCATCTGCCGCAGCCGGAAAAGTTTGTTTATGTTCCTCAGCATTTAAATTTTTTAGATAAAGTGCTGTAAATGGACTAGACGTGGCTCCGAACATCATGGAAGACATCCTGTACTCTTTTATGGGTTCAGACGGATCACTACGCCATAAAAATCGTTGAGCATCACGATCTAGTTCCCTTATTTTAATTTGAGGATACATTTCTCTGATATCTGCGTTTAGGGCTACTAATCCTTCTCTAAAACGCATTAAAATAGCTAGCATCGGTTGTAGAAGGTCAGGCCCAGACAAAAGAAGTGAATTTAAACTAACGCCCCTACATGTGGCCTTCGCATCATGAACTACACGAAGTTTCTTTTTCTGTGGATGCACTACTCCAAAGTGTGGTAGGTACCATGTGATACTTCGAGAGTTTGGAGGCTTCGTACATAGTTCTGCATAGCCTTTGTCTATCATAGCCTGGACATTAGACCGATACAATTCAGCATATGATTTGTCTTTTGAAAACTTCTTCTCCAATGTGTGAAAGCGAGAAAGAGCAAGATTGTAACTGTCGGGAACATTTTGAATACCATCACGCCAAAGAAGGCCGGTTTCAAAACGTCCCGAAGGCAACCTAATTGTAGTTTCCTTAAGAATATTTAATGCACGTGAATCAGAAGGGTTAAAATAATCTTTTTTTACTATTCCTATAGAATCTAATTTGTAATGTTCTTTGATAAGCGCATCTAAAGATGAGTTGTCGTGTGTACTGGTGTGACATATACTGTCATTGACGAAATTTACTGATGTGGTTTTGCTACTCGTAAACCCAAATAAAACCCATCCAAGCAGAGTACGAATCGCTACAGGTTGAGATGGAGTGCCACTCCGTGTTTCTCGTGCAATAGTTAGATGCCAATTATCCGCACCAATTATAAGCATGGGTTTCGCATCATCATAGCACAACTCTTTTGACAAATCTGACAAATATGGACAGCTTTCAATTTGACTACGTTTGATAGTTTGGTTGGTTATTCCTAAGTTTGGAATAGAACGAACCTTCTTCATGGTATATGATTGCTTACTATGACGGCCTTTTACCTCAAAGTCAACGTAACTTACCATAGATTGTCTTGACAATCCACCAATACAATCTACACGGACTGAGCCTTTAGGTCCCGTGGCACCAACATATGCTGCTACTTCTTGGTCAATGAATGATGCAGTTGATCCATCGTCAAGTAGTCCGTAGGTGTCCACAGAATTCAAAGGACCAGTTATGGTGATAGGTATAACCTTGAGCATAGGTCGTGACATCGACTGTACCATTGAAGTATGTGTTACTACAGCCTGGTCATCAATTTGGAGGTTGCTCGTCTGGGAGCATGCAGGGTCAGCAGATTCCTTGTGGAGCAGGTCGTGATGTGGTCCATTACATATACTACAAGCAATTTTGCAGGACATAAATTTATGAGAACCTTTTAAGCACTTACGACAAATTAACCAGCTTCTTTTTACACCTTTGTCCCTACCATTTATCCATCGCCACTTATCGTCCACCGACAAAGATCGAAACTTCTCACAATCACTAAGTAAATGTGCTTTCAGCTTACAATACATGCAAAAAGTATTATCGTTGATCAGAGATTTAGATCTTTGTGACAAAGTGCCAGTAGAATATGGTGTTATAATTTCTGGCTCGGAAACCTTTTCGGAGATTTTGTCGATGATATCAACCTTTTTGCTAGTTGTAGCATGAACTTTTTCAGTTTTAATATTTTTTGAGTCACGGCTAATGTCAGCAGATGACAATATGCCAAACTTCAAATGAATGAAAGCTTCATGGCTTAAAAATTCCGACAAAATTTCGAGCTTGAATTTACCTGGACACTGATGATGATGATTGTATGCGTACTCCATCCACTTTTCTTTTAGGAGAGGAGTGAGTTTACTGAGCACTGCATTAGTTAGCTCCGGGGATGCCATGTATTCCGTATAACCCAAAAGCTGTATAGTGTTAACACAATTTCTTATTTTGCTAGAAAATGTATTAAGGTCTTTGCCTAAATCAAAATTATTTAACCTAGGTAAAGCCCTAACCTCTGCTGTGACTTGCAACACTATCAATTCCGGTTGACCAAATTGCCGCTCCAGTGCGTCCACGACTTCATCCGGATCCTCTGCTAACACCAACAAAGTTGCAACCGCATCGCGCGCTGAACCTTTTAGAGCAGTAGATAACCTATTAAGATTTTCGTATGACGTAAATGTCGCCTTTGTACGCTCATAACTCTTCTTAAAACCTAGCCATTCGGCTGGTGGAGTTCCTGTAAAAGAAGGCAACGTTAGGTCACTCACCCGTTTCCTTGGTGCTAAATCCGAAATAGCCTCCGCTAAGAGCCTCAAGTCGTTTTGTGTAGAATTTTCACTAACTTTATTGATGTTACAAAAATGGTTATGAGTGCCTAAATGAGTGTGATGTGTTTCCTGGACGGTTGGTTGCATCTGATCGCTTACATACTGGCGGGTTACACTTGATGGGCTACGATGGCTCCTTCGTGATGACCTACTACTATGTGTTCGCGACCTTTCGCATGCCTCCAGCGATGCGAGTTGTGCCTGTAACTCTAGCTGAGCTACCGCTCAGATCCCACTTCTGACACCAAAAATGATAAGGGTTTATCATAGTAAAACACACTTCACTTCCAAGACATATGTGTAATAATAAAAGAAGAAGAATGACAAAGAACAAAAATATAAAAAAACAATTCAAAATATAAAAAATAAGCCTTTACGGCTGGCCAGTGTCAGCGACACTGTTCAAGTGTAAATAATGATCAATGACTTAAAACGGCATTTGCTTTTTATTAGTTTTTAGATGACAGCTGAATTTCTTATTGCTGTTGAGATCAAGGCAATTTCATACTTTAAGAGTTTCATGAAGTCTACTTAGTGTTTCATTGATTGTTTATTTTTTTTGTATAACCTCATTGATGGTGTGCTCACATATGCCTGCGATGCGCGAGGACTTTTGCCCATGAGATTGGCTACACAAGCCACATGCGAGCACATAAGAGAAAATAAAATCAAAGAGGAAATGCAGCCAGTATAATGGGCACCTTTGAGCCGGATACAGTTCGGAGTGGCATTTTTGACTAGTGGCATATTTATTGACACATTTTGTAGAAAATAGAAATAGAAAATCTTTATTTGGAGCATATATATATAACAACAAAAAGTACAGAACATCACTTATAATTACAAAATATGCCACCAAAATGGTTTCTCTCAGCTTTTGTGTCAAGGCTTTTCGGAGCCAAGACGCTGATTTTCAGAGAAACCAATTGAACAGATATGGCTCTGCCCTACATTAACTATGTTTTATTTGTGCGTAAACAATTGTTAATTATGAATTAATTTAGTTATGAATACATGAATTTAATACATAGATGTAGTATTAGAGCATAAAGATTACAGCACATAAGCGAGTTCCATATTTATGAAGCAGTCGCTATGACCGAAACCGGTCGGACATCATTATTATCATCATTTTTTTGTTTTTTGTTTGTGAAGGTTGCCGACACTGGCGTCAGATTTTTTAAGCTGCCTAAAGGCATCTGAGACTGCTTAACGACTGCCATACAATGATGAAAGCCGGGACCAAAGGCTTACATGTGGCTTCCGAAGCATGGAGATGCTCGAGAATTTTTTTATGCCACTAGTATTACTATGATTCCACTGTCCGTCTGTCTGTCACCAGGCTGTAGTATTAGCTAGACAGTTAAAATCTTCACAGATGATGTATTTCTGTTGCCGCTATAACAACAAAGTACCTGGGCGGTTATATCATATTCTGCGTAGAAAGAAAAACGCTTAAAAACTCGAAAACGCGTGTTAACAAACACAAGACTAATCTAGATCGATTGTTTACCCCCGAAAACCCCCGTATACCATATTTCACCGAAATCGTTAGAGCCGTTTTCGATATCGCAGAAATAAATTTATATATAAATATACAAGAATTGCTCGTTTAAAGGTATAAGATACTAAAAACAGAATAAAATAAATATTTAAATGGGGCTCCAACAGCCTTGATTTTATATAGAGAGTGGTACGAAACCCTCCGTGCGCGAGTCCGACTCGCACTTAGCCGGTTATCATTCCTCTTTCTACTTAAATTATAAGTTACATTTCCCCTGTCCATACAAACCCCACGGCATATTTGTTCAAACGTTTAACTAAACTATTTAATTAAACACGTGAGAAATTCATTTGCTACTCCAATTTTCCCAGGGTAACAAACTAAAATAGAAAAGGCCAATGGATATTGACTTACGGCAGCCATTGGGCCAATCTCACAAGCAAATCTGTAGAATGTACGAATTTACATTCCATTTACTGGAATAAAAAGCAAACGAAAATTAATACAAATAAATCAAACCAAAATAATACTCAATATAAACTTTTTAAATTCTGTTTAAAACAAAACCTACAAACTAACTCTAAAACTTACGCTTACTAAATATTATTCTTTTGTAAAATATTGTACAGTGGGCCACATAGAAAAGTATACCACCAATAGTACAATTTAGTAGTACCGCTAGTATAGAGGTAGTATACTTTTCTATGTGGCCCACTGTACATGTGTATTTGTCAACAGGCAAGGTCCCCAAGAGGCTGGCGGCAATTCCACGTTGTATGGCAATGACAAGTCTTTACCTAAACTGCGCGCCAGCTCTTGGGTCCCCAGAGACGTCGACCAAACGTGCTTTCTGAACAGTGAACGGGCATTCTCACCCCAGAGCAGTTAGTATGTTGAAGTATTTACCAATATAAAGAGTAATGGCTACCGTTTAAAAAGGGATACGTGCGTTACGTGTAACGCAAGCCTATCCTTTTTCATACCCCGACTTTTGGAATTAATCCCGCCCCCGAAACCTCCGAGAAGGAACTTCGTTTAGTTCCAATCCAACAAGTGCTTTACATTACAGGCATGACGAATAGAAATATATTTGTGGTTCATCGGTTAGATTATTAAAAAATATTGTAAACGTGTTTTTTCTTTTCTCTGAGGAACCAAAAATGACAAAGATACAGCGCATTTAACAATTTTTAGGGCTCCGTAGCCAAATGGCAAAAACGGAACCCTTATAGATTCGTGATGTCTGTCTGTCTGTCCGTCCGTATGTCACAGCCACTTTTTTCCGAAACTTTAAGACCTATACTGTTGAAACTTGGTAAGTAGATGTATTATGTAAACCGCATTAAGGTTTTGACACAAAAATAGAAAAAAACAATAAATTTTGGGGGTTCCCCATACTTAAAACTGAAACTCAAAAAAATATTTTTCATCAAACCCATACGTGTGGGGTATGTATGGATAGGTCTTCAGAAATGATATTGAGGTTTCTAATATCATTTTATTCTAAACCGAATACTTTGCGCGAGAGACACTTCCAAAGTGGAAAAAAGTGTGTGTGGGGGACACACACTTTTTTCCACTTTGGAAGTGTCCCCGTAACTTCTAAAATAAGAGAATGATAAAACTAAAAAAAATATATGATGTTCATTACCATGAAAACTACCAGCGAAAATTGGTTTGAACAAGATCTGGTAAGATTTTTTTTTTAATATGTCATAAACTGTAATTTACCTTTCATTCAATCAACTCAAATATAAAAATTTAAAAAAAAATACTACTACGGAACCCTTCATGGGCGAGTCCGACTCGCACTTGGCCGCTTATTACTTAATTGTGACATCGCAAGCCCCCCACTCGGGAACTTTGACGCTCCGTATCTTTGTGACTTTTTACTTTTTTGGGTAAACTGAAAAATACGGGTCCTTTATTTTTGGATAATCTAAAAGACGGACTAATTACAATCATACTTTTCGGACCCTGTCGTCAACCCTACAGTACAAACTTTTATCTATCCCGGTACTTTGAACGGTCATCAAACTAAAATAAACAGGTAAATGAGTGTTGATGTTGACTTACCTCTCGGAGTCCATGGCGCTCGGCTCGCAAAGCTGCAACAAAAATAAACTGTTGTTTACTTGGCTGTTCATATTGCACAGAGAATTCTAATACTACCATTAAATCGTTCGTTGGGGCCATGCAATTATTAGGTACAGTCAGCATCAGAGATACCTGATCCCTCCTCTATCTATATCTCGAATTTTCTCTTAAACTGAAAATAATAATGACAATGAAAATGTATATTCAAAAAGACTTCATTAAAATCTCTCTGAATACAAATTTTCATGTTAATATTATTTTCAGTTTACATCACAACGATTTATGACAAATCTACTTTTTAAGTAGGTATATTTTTTATGAGATAAGTAACACGGGGTTTGAAAAGATAAATTTATGCGTGACGTAGATAATATGTGGACGGCGGCGTCCTGTTAAAGTAACAATGGAAAATGGTGAAAATGTTGCGGAGAAAGGTTTGGATGGATTTTTCTATGCAGGAGGAAAAAACTTTTAAATCTTATTATCACTTTTTTACATTTTCTTAGTTATATAAAAAAAAATAGATAGATATATTTATATAGATTTGTTTTCAAGACTCTTTAACATTTAAATTAAGCTTGATTTAGCAATGGCAAAAAATAACATTCCAGTGAACAATGGAAAAAGTTAAAATCAATTGAAAAACAAACCAACTTGACGTTTTCTTATAAGTTTAAAGTTCCAATCAAATACACTTAACTCTAATTATTATTTGATAATACATAAGGTATATTAACATAATATGTTGGCCACTTACAGACACGAAAAAAACTACATGTACATACAAGTCATACATAAAAGCCGGGGAAATATACCAACTACGCTGGTAGTCTCAATAAAAAGTATTTCAAACTACAAATGAATTTGCTCACAAGAAACGTAAGCGTCTACATAAAAGGCACCGACCTGTCAAAACATAAAACTCTGTAATTAAGCTATCAAAATATTTTCCCACCGACGTAAAAACGCAGTGGTTAACCGTTCCCATGGCAGCCATTGTGAAATTGATTAACTACTGAACTACTTATAGTGGCATTATAATGGTTGTCAACTAGAACAAGTTAGGAAAAAGGTGTGGCACCAAAACTGTTACATTAATAGTTGGTATTAGATTTACGATTTTCCTTATTTTCTGTCTGTACGAAGTAACGTTATGGGTGTTTAATAAAGGCGGAAAAGTATTTTAAGGACATGCTTAGTTCGTCTTAAACAGGTAAGAAAGGAAATACGAAAACAAGTTCATTTACCAGACAAATTAAAAAAACTACAACTTTGAATATAAAATGCCGTTCTGACTTTTCGACTTTTTCAAAAAGGTCAGGCCACAGGGCAAACCCTTAACCCAATCGTTTTAGTTTTAGACTCAAATTGTAGCTCACTAAATTGTGCATAGGAATATTGTTTTAATTTTTGTTATAATTTTTTTGTTTCCAAAACAATAATAGAGTCAAAATCAAAAATATTTTTTTCACTACTTCGACCATAACTTTTTCGTTTTCGACTTTTTTCAATAATTCTTTTTGCACCTTACAGCTCTGGTAAATACGTCTTTTGACCCTTTTCGGAATATCTTTAAAACTCTCCGAGATATAATAGGATCGCACTTTTTCGTGAAATAGGAGCCTACACTGGAGCGATCGAAAAGACATTTCCAGTGTCAATACTCAGAAGTATAAGTCGCGCTCAGTGGGAATCAAACTCGAGTCTCACAGACACTCATCCAGTGCTTAAACGCTTCCTAATGTGTGTATTTAGGTTTACTAGAATAGAAGCTCCGAAGCAACAAATATTTCCCAGTTTCCTCGCAACAAGAGCAAAACCAGAACCACTTAGAACAAATAGAGGAGGATTCCATTTGTTCCATTTGTTGCTGCAAGGCGTCTTCTTAGGACATACAAACGCTCTTATTGCCACTAGTTCTACTATTTCTAAGTCGTTTCTTTTATGCCACTTTGTTTTATCTCTACGATTCTCTGCGGTCGGTGGTCCAAGTTACATAAACCTGCGGGTTTTGACGCAGCCACGATCACTGCCAAAAAGTGATTCCTACAACTATAACAATTTGGGTAGAAAACAGTCAAACTTAAGTCTTTTAGATCCGCCAATACTTGACACGATAGTAAAACAATGGAAGCCGACCATATGGTGCCATGCAGGTCTTGACCGGTTAACAGGACTGTGCTGGACACAGAGCTATTATGTACTAAAGTACTAGAGAAGACCATCGCTGTTTAGTTTCTTTCAATTGTAGCTATCTCCATAAATACAGTCCCTTGCTTTATGAGTCTAGTAGTTTTCACGGCTTATAAGCGTAAACATGGTAAATATTATTAACAATGCCTTGGTGTATGTTAAAAGACTGTAAGAATAAATCACATAACACGGCAAAGAGTCAAAAATAACTTTTCATCCAGTGTCAATTGAACCAGATTATTTGAAAATCAAATTCGTACGATAAAATTCAATCCGCCATATATGCAAAAATTGAACAGGTCCAATGAATGAGATAGCTGGTCTATACAATGTCCTTTTTAATTAAGTACAAATATTTTAAGGGGTGATTCAGTCCATCATTTCGAACAACTATTCCCAATAAATGTATATCGAAATACGAAAATAAAAATTTCATTTTCGATAGTAATGATATCACGTGACTACTTCGATTTGTATGAAAACCTAAAAATTTTTTTTCGTATATATATGTATCAATATACATTCATTGGGAAAAGTTGTTCAAAATGATGGACTGAACCACCCCTTAAAATATTTGTACTTAATTAAAAAGGACATTGTATATTCTATGACAATGGCTGAACATGTGTTAAGTGCGAACAGATAAATGGGCTTTTATCATCATCATCAGGTCTTAAAATTACAATTATACATTTTCCATTTCTCGCTACATTCAATACCTTACGCCAACAACTTTCAATTGAGCGCAAAATCGGTTCCTCTCGCTCGGGCCATGTTATTAGTAGCGTACATTGTTAAGAAAATTGCATTGCTTCGTAGTAAGGGTCTTGTTATCGAACTCTGGGAACACCCGGGAAACTACTTGCAACTTTGTCACCAGTTTATTTTAGCTCTATTCCTTGAAATTCGACATGCAGTCGTTTATAAATTGTTTCTACGAAAATAAGATGTCATTATAAATATACCAAACCCGGGAAATTGCTTCCAACTTTGTCATGTGTTGATAGTTTCGGATTCCTTGTTTGAGATTCTGAACTGACTTGTTCACCCGTTTGATGGCTCGTTTGAACAAAAATTTGATTTTCACTTTTATTTTCATGAGCGAAGTCCACAAGGGTTCCTTTTTTACAAGCTGTACTTGAGTTTACTAGCTTCACTTTTTAGTAATACTAGTAAAACTATTAAAAGTTTTAAAATTTATTATTTTCATCAGGACTTTTTTGTCTCCACTGCAGGAACACGACCCTCTCTGTACTACTAGAGCCATATTTGGTCAGAGTAGCCAGATGATTTGGCCTACACTCTCCACGCTGGCCAGACGGGTTAGAGAGGTCTCGATGTTTATCAGCTATTTATTTAGCGTATTGCGTATTCCTTAAGTCGCCTTCTACGACATCCACGGGAAGTCTTGGAGCCATTTGGCTACGGAACCTTTAAAGGTTTTAGGCGATTTGAACCGCGGTGCAAAAGAACCCATTCTAAAAGAGCTCTTGGGCGATTGGAACCGCTTTCCCAATCGCTTGCGGACCGAAGCCCAACGCCCCTAAAAATATTTTCAAAGGGATACCTATATAAATTTTATTAAATTAAAAAAGAACTTTCTTTGACTATCACAAAAGGAAAATTACAAATATTAGCAAATCATTTCCGTAGTTCCATTATTAAAAGCTGAATGAAAAACCATTTTTCCATTGCCTTTTATTGGTCTTTTGCATTTGCAGGCGTCTTCAATTTCAATTAATAATTGAATTTATAGCTCAATGAAAAACATTTTTCCTTGAGCAAAGTTAGTCTTTATTATACCTTTGCATTTGCAGTCTTTAATTTTAAATATAATTGAATTAATTTTGACAAGTGCTTTGCAATTAAGACAAAGGAAAAGCATTTTGAAATAAAAATAAAGTTGTTTTTTCTAAGAATTCAATAAAAGGCGATGTGCTATTCGTTTTTTTATAAAAAGAAATATAATAATTTAAACTATTCAGCAAGTTATCTACTGCTTAGTGCAGTTTTTAAGTTGAATTAGCTGTAAGTTATAACAAATTGTAAACGTATAATTTTAATTTTAGCACATAAGTGTATTAAATGGGAACCCATTACTTTCTCGCAATTAACTTCAACGATTTTCATTCCCCATAAAACTATTCGCAAATCTTATAATACAATATTAAACAAATCCTAAAATCGATTGACATCGAAATTTCATTTACTCGTTTATTCGTTATTTACAAACTCAGTCTATCGTTATTTCTTTTCATATTTTATGTATTTTATCGAAATAACGTAACATCAAAGTTTTGTTTCCCATAATTTTGTTTCCACGTAAGTTTCAGTTTGCAAAATAGTCGAAACATTTGAAACGAGTGCTAAGACACTTCTATCCATTTTCCTAGGTTAGGGCAATTCTATAGGTTAGGTTATGTTAGAACTGCGACCAACACACGCACGAGCCGAGCGAGCGAAGCGAGCGTGCCGCGGCAGCGGCCAGCGAGTGCTGAGACACTTCTATCCATTTTCCTAGGTTAGAGCAATCCTATAGGTTAGGTTATGTTAGAACTGCGACCAACACACGCACGAGCCGAGCGAGCGAAGCGAGCGTGCCGCGGCAGCGGCCGGCGAGTGCTAAGACACTTCTATCCATTTTCCTAGGTTAGGGCAATCCTATAGGTTAGGTTATGCTAGAACTGCGATCAACACACGCACGAGCCGAGCGAGCGAAGCGAACGTGCCGCGGTAGCGGCCAGCGAGTGCTAAGATACTTCTATCCATTTTCCTAGGTTAGGGCAATCCTATAGGTTAGGTTATGTTAGAACTGCGACCAACACACGCACGAGCCGAGCGAGCGAAGCGAGTTATTATGTGTACCGTTACATATTGAAACATGTTTTTATGAACAGTTTTATCGATAACTTAATATTTTATACGAAATATTAGTTCGATATACCGTTTTTCTATAAAAGAAAACCATTTTAAAATATTCTATTTTTTTAAATGTTGTTATTATAATATGAAACTGCGATGATAAACTATTCGTTTTATTAAGAAAAAAATGTATTAAAAATCATGGAATAAATTTCTGGGAAATGAAATTCGATGTCAAAAAAATCTGTATTTTAATAGACACCCGTATTAAATTGCCAATAATTAAGAGCTTTTAATCATAACTAGCTGGGTGACCAAGCTTTGCGCGGAAAAGCGAGGTTCTATTAAATTGAAACCAAGCTTCTTCGTCACTCCCTAAATACTGAATTTCATTAAAATGGTTGCCGTTTCCGGGATATATACAAGAATAGCTCGTTTAAAGTATGACTCAATAAAATAAAGAATTTAACTGAAATTTTCACTATATGATTTTTAGAGTTTCACGGTCACAACTACTCATGAGTCAGCCAGTGACCAGCAGAAGGGCCGTCGAAATATCTGGCAAAAAACTATATTAATCGCGGTAAGTCCCGTAATTATTACGGGACTTATTAGTTATTCGTATTACGAATAACTGACACTGTCACAAAATCTAGGTAAACTATAACAAAGCTACCGTCGAGTATGTTTTTCTAATCAGTAGTCACATTAGCAACAAGAAATAAGAAAACGTGCGATATTTCTTCGATAAAATTCAATACAATCTAATACAGACCAAACGGCAAAGTTACCAGATTGTCCCAACTGGAAACTTTGTGTTCACAGCTTAATCGTGTGTTATGTTGTAGGATCATTCTTATTCCTATAGGAATAAGGTTTAAAATGTAAGAAAGATCAGTACGATCGGTGATATAAATATCAGATTTCCAATACTGACCTTTCGCCTTTATTTACTGTTAGTGTTGTATTCATTGTGGCAGCGGTGCTCTTTCTCGTTTGGCGTGGTGCAAGTAAAAAGATTCCAATCATTTCAAGGTCTTGGATGTTTATCTATATATGTATTTGTTATAAAATATAGTATCGTTGAGTTAGTATCCCATAACACAAGTCTCGAACTTACTTTGGGGCTAGCTCAATCTGTGTAATTTGTCCCTATATATTTATTTATATTTATTTATTTACTAAGATAATTTTTCAAAACTAAAAACCGTCTTTCCTATCTACACAACTGATTTTGATAAAAATTCTATGGAACTGCCTGACAAGTGTATCCTATCAAACAATAAAAAAATCGAATAATCCGAAAACAAAATTATTAACATTAAAAAAGATCGCGAATTGATAACCTCCTTTTTGAGAGTCGGTTCAAAATGTTTTATCACATTCATTATCATATCAGCCACAGGAAGTCCGAAATGTTTTATATGAACACCAAATATTTTATAAGAACCTCGCTAGCCGGCATTACTAGTGTCGTTTGTTAAGCAACTCTGGGCGTGTAATTCAATATTACACGCCCAGAGTTGCCCAGAGAGTTACAAGTCGCATTTTCTCCAGCTCATCCGTAACTGACGACCTAACCAAGGTCGTGGAAGGCGCTGGATGCAAGCCGCTCTAGATCGGTCATTTTGGAAATCTTTGGGATAGGCCTATGTCCAGCAGTGGACGTTATGCGGCTGAAATGATGCTGATCCGTAACTGCCATACAGTCTGACACCTAATCACTAAAGAAACACAGAATTTATACACCTCACCAATGTCGTCCATGTAGGTCATTTATGATCGTACTATAAGCAAGAACGTAAACCTTTTGTTCGCACATTTGCGAAAAACAGCCACTTTTGGCAAATGTGCGAAGAAAAGCTTCACGTTCTCACTTTAAACTGTAAACAGTAGTTCATAAAATAGTACGAAGGGTTTTGTCGGGCTTGGCCAAGACAACATTAAAAAAAAATGACGAATGGCCAGCTCTGCTTATAAAAAGAAAACAGTTTCTCGCACATTCCCTTATGGTTTAGTCCACGCGCTAAAAGCAACATCGGTCGCAGAACAATCGCGGCCGGCGTTCGATTCCGGCAGCTTGACACGCGGCCGCTAACTCTGCTTATCTCATTATCGGGGCTCTGTTTATTCAGCGATGAAGCCGATTCTATTGGCTTGTTTGGCTTTTCAGGGCCCTTATAGCTAATGTTTTGTTTTACAGGGGCATAATAAGAAACTGAGATTGGCGACATGTCAGCAGCGAACACGCACACATTGCCGTGTACATGAAACTATACATGTTGCACGGATGTATAGTTTCGTTATTAGTGGTAGTAGGCACAAATGATACTCCGCTTCTATGAAGTATCATATCTGTGATAATAGTCTTGAATCCCATCGCGCAAGATAGAGATCAGTGGCGTACTAGAGGGGAGGCCTTTTCCCAGCAGTGGGACAGTACAGGCATAAAAAATAGTCACCAACGAAACAAAATGAAGAAGAATATATTTTTGTCTAGTAAATTTTAAGTCTGGAAAATAAATCTGAAAAAAAAAACCACACGTATTCTCAGACGAAATCACAAAACGTTTGAACAATGAGAGCCTAAAGAATTTCCAATTTTCACGCAAAACCTTTGGAGATTTCTCGAAAGTCGTAAAATGAGACGAAAATACATTGAATCATTTATTCTCTTTGAGTTATCCGCATGTGTTAAAGGCAAAAAATCAGTAGGGATTGTAGCGAATAAAAATAATGAACGGCGCCGGAAAATGCTTCGTTTTTAACAAGGTTCCGTTGGTGTCAAAGTAGACTATGGCGAAAAAGTAAAAATTCTTGGGGTACTATTCGACAGAAATTTATCGTGGATTCCGCAAATTGCGGAAGTTAGTCGGAAGGTATTTGCCTCCGCCGCATCTCTCTCTCAACATCACGGAGGAGCAATTGGATAAGTTTGAGCGCCTTCAAAACTTTTGTATCAGGTTCATATTTGGACTACGCAAACATGACCACATTTCCATCCCGTGCGCAACTCAAGTGGCTCCCAATCCGACTTCGACGTAACTATCACGTTCTTTCACTCTTATACTCCGTACTTATTATTCCAAATTCTCCTCCCTACTTAAAGGAGCGTTTTACTTTTCTCCATCAGGACAATAATCGTCCCACGCGCAGCATCAGTAATGCTTTGCGTCTAAAATTCCTTCTCATTCGACCGGATTCTACTCCAAAGCCTTTACAGTACCAGCTGTCTACCTTTGGAATGCTCTTCCTCTTTAAGTTCGTACTGCTCAGACTAAAACCATTTTTAAAAAATCGCCTTTTTAAATATTACCTGTCTGTCGATATAATCAGTTATGTTCAGTGTTACTAATAATGTATTTATGTAAATATTTTAAGTTTTATTTATATGTATGTTTATATAATTATTTTATGTATCGCATAGGTATGTAGTATTTTATTTTATTTTAAATTTTGTCTTTTCGTACCCAAGACCACCTATTCGCTGCGTTGTACACCTCTTTGGGCTCACACTGAACTTCTGTCTCGTTTGGACAACATTGTAAGAGAGGCTTTAAACAAAATATTCAACTGCCCTCTGAACGACAGGTGCTGGGCCCAAGCAACTTTACCAATACGCCACGGTGGTCTTGGCATAAGAAAAATTACAAATATAGCACTGCCAGCCTTCCTGTCTTCGGTTCATAGCACGGTTAACCTCGTAGGTAGAATTCTAGGCCCGTCGTTCTGCGACGTAGAGGTTGCTTGCTTGGCCGAGGCCAGGGATGCCTGGATCAGTGTATCCGGTCCGAATACAGAACTTCCACTGAATCTGGTTTCACAGCGGCAGTGGGACGAGCCTCTTTGCTTGCAGACGCGTACAAATTTATTACAGTCAGCAACTGATGAGGCAGAGCGGTCTCGTCTCCTAGCCAGCTGTGAGCCAGAATCAAGTTACTGGCTCAATGCCATTCCTTCGATCGGCGTAGGTACGCTTTTGGAGAAGACGACGTTTAGTTTGGCAGTGAGCTTGCGTTTAGGCGCCAGGACGAACGAGCCTCATCGCTGCCGCTGTGGTGGAAGTGTCGATCCCCTAGGTCACCATGGCCTGGCGTGTCGTCGCAGCGCAGGTCGCATTTCGCGTCATGCCGCCTTGAATGACGTCATCCGTCGCGCCCTTACCTCGTCGGGTGTGCCAGCGGTACTCGAACCTGCTGGTATCAATCGAGACGATGGGAAGAGGCCCGACGGAATGACGCTCATACCTTGGAAAAACGGGCGGTCGCTCGTATGGGATGCAACATGCGTAGATACTGTTGCTCCATCTCATATACGAGCGACTGCTCGTAAGGCTGGCGCAGCTGCGGCGACGGCAGAAGCCAATAAGAAGCGAAAGTATGCGGCTTTGGGAGAGCCCTATATTTTTGCTCCTTTTGCCGTGGAGACCTTGGGGCCTTGGGGTGCGGAAGCTCGTCAGTTGTATAAAGAGATCTCCGCACGATTAATCGACGCCTCAGGGGATCCAAGGGCTGGTGCGCATTTTGGCCAAAGGCTTAGCTTGGCCATTCAACGCGGAAATGCCGCCAGTCTCTTGGGCACTCTACCCTGCGAGCGCAGCGATTTAGGCTCAATTTTTTATATAAATTGATGTTTGTTTTTTTTCTAGTTTAGTTTTTATCATTACTTAGTTATATTTAGTTTTTAGTTATTTTGTGTGTAATTAAATAAATTATTTTTGTAGATACATTGTAGTATTTATATTTATATAAAATAATATATTTATGTATTATTAATATGAAAGTAAATGAACTACAGGTATAATTACTGCGCCCACCCTACATATACATGAAAGAAAATATTATATTTACGAGTTTTATAAATGTTTACTGAACAATGTAAACCAATTAACGTTAAAAGCAAACATTTTGTGTATTTAATTCAAGCTAAAGTTCCAGCCGATTGGATTACTAATATATTTAATAGACAGAAAACCATCAGACGAAACGCGTAGGTTTTCAAAATCAGTATTAATTGTGTCGATTGCTAAACCCTTCGCTTACGCGTGGGCATGAGCCGACTTACCAATTATTTGAACCAATATGGGTTCAACATGTTGGCCGTATGTTATCCGGTCTAGAATAGGACCACCCCGTCTGTTCCTATGTATGTCGTTCCTTGAAGTAATTGCGTTGGTCCATCTAGTTTAAAAACGCCATAAGCGGCCACTTTTGGCAAAAACTCATTTTAAAATTAGACGGATTATGAAAAATACTTTTAATGGTTATTCATAAAATAATTTGAAGGTCTTTCTGCAGATTGTAGACGGTAAAATTTTTAATTATCACCATATTCACTTTTAAACAATTTATTTTGAATGAGGGCGCCTCTTCTGCTACCATTTCGCCTTAACGTTATATCCATATCGTTATCGCCATAACGTATTGTTTGCCTATTTCTTCTCGATTTCGCTTGGTCTTCGGCATCTATGACACGACCCGGAAAATTAATGTATCCCCATAGAAATAAAATAATACATTTTAAATAAAAACATGTAAAAGTCGGCATTTTTCTGTTACGCATTGCGGGTCTACAAACCTTTTGTGTGAAACCATTGTTGGCCAAACAACTGGACAGTTGTCCAAGTTGGCCAAACAAGTGGAGTAACAATACCAACTAATAGCCCACGCAGCTATCGGATACAATGCATTGTTTTAACAATAAAAACAACGATAACTATTAATCGATGACATTTATCTATATCAGTTTTGTTACGGTCAGTAGTCATTACATCACTACTTGTATATTCTAAATCTTTGCATTACATTAGTGACGTGCACAAATACTTTCACAGGGTAAACACTATCTATGTATACATATAATAAAACAGTAACAAAAAATGTGTCTGTACATTGAATATATTTCCAAAAAAAATATTTGGGGAGATAGAGACACAGTAATAGAGTAAGAATCTAATCTCTGGAAATACTGGGCAGATCAATATGAAACTTTTTTTGTTATTATAGCTGTTAAGCCTGGGCAACATATATGGTATAATTGATTTATAAAAAAGGAACACCTGATGCAGAACCGTAATAGTCCAGCTAAACTATAAGAAATATAAAAATGACGCCTTAGCAAAACTTGTTCAGCCTTATAAGCATTTTCCGGAGTCATAAGGTCCACGCAAACGAAGTAGGCCTCAGCTAGTACTCTCATAAAACTAAAACTATAATTGCCTAGGCACAATAATGATAAAATCAATACGACCTATCAACTACACGTGTTTAATCACAAAACCAATTAATTACCTCGAATTTGGAAACGTTGTTATTATGCCACACAAATAACGACTCTACAGAATAGGCATGGCAATGTAAAAATATTTTTGCTCCATCGGTTAGATTATTAAAAAATATTGTACACGTATTTTTTCTTTTCTCTGAGAAAGAAAAATTACAAAGATAGACCGCATTGAAATTTCGCATGACGTCACACTTAAGCACGATTTTTACTTAAGTGTGACGTCGCAAGCCCCCACTCCGCAACTTTGACGCTCCATATCTTTGTTAATTTTTTCTTTTTTGGTGAACTGAAAAATACGGGTCCATTATTTTTGGATAATCTAAAAGACAGACTAATTACAATAATACTTTTCGGACCCTGTCGCCACCCCTATTGTCACTGAGCGTTGTAAGGCGCTGGACACACAGAAAAGATGTAAGAAGCGGACGGGCGCAGACATATGTCTCTTCCAGGCAAGCGCCGGTTTGATATAAAATGTATAGAAACGTCGCGTCGCAGAAAACACAAAGGACAGGGCAAGGACGGGGCGCCCGGCGGCCTCATACTGTCTGATTACCTTATAATGGGTACCTAAAGAAAAGGGAGTAAACGTACTAATCAATATGAACAACTTTTACTATGGGATCATCCCCAACATAGCAAAAAAATGGCAGCTCCATACATTTTGGCACGGTTGGTGGTATTTAAATTTGCAGTTGCAGATTTTTTTGGATTTACACAATGTATAGGAATTTAATTGTATTAAAATAGTGTCGAATGTCGAAAATAAAACGGTATGAGTACACACATACTCTACAATTAAAAAGACATGTATTTCTGTCAAAATGTCATTTCGGTCAAAAAAGAAGATTGTAGTACCGTTTTCCGATATTCATTTGTCCGCCGAATCATTCACCGACCATACGCTTTGTCTCCGTACGATTGGCCGACACAATATTTCGCATTTCGACACCTGACCAACCTTACGGGAAACCCACAAATGGGCTTTAAATAAGGGATATTGTAATGAATTAAGAACAGGAAGCTCTGTGAACAACAAAGAACCTGACCAAGAACAACAAGAACATCAAAAGGACAGAAACAGAAGAGGCCCAAAAGCGATGGAAGAAAGATGTCAAGGTGCCAAAAACGCAAAGAAAGAAAGAAAAATGCTTTATTTGTGTAGTTCAAAGTTTGGTGTTGTTCTGTTTTCCCAATATTTTGGTATTTGTGGCAATAATGAGAATCATTCTGACATGAACACACATCTATTTGAGTTGTTAACAGTTATGTCAATAAAATATGAATGGCTTTGGCCATGCTGTTTACTTATGACTTCAATTTGTGGCTTAAAATAAAATTAAATTAATACCGTTATATTAAAAGTTATATGTTTTTTGTAAAGTATCACATTCGTGAGAATATTTTGATTGTATATTTTTGTGCCTTTTTACACATATGATTCTTTGCCATAATTTTTTTTCTCTACTTGAAACGGATTTTTGTTTATTTTCCGGATGTTTTAAGCTCTAGACATGTGTATCATCTTTTTTGGAGAAGAAAGTGCTCAATCCGGTCTCCGAAGCAGCAATGCTTAGGATGCAACCGAGAATGCCTTCATAAGGTTCTCTAAAGTTAAAATTCTAGTACCTAATAAATAAATAAACTTTGAATGCTGCTAATTTCTTATATAACTTGTTTGACATTAAAATATATATGTTTTAATGCTGAAAATAAAAAAAAACGTAATAGTTATTGTTTTTAAATCTTACCTTTAAACGAGCAATTCTTGTATATTTATATATAAATTTCTGTGATCTCGAAAACGGCTGTAACGATTTCTGTGAAAATTGATATATAGGGGTTTTCGGGGGTAAACAATCGATCTAGATTAGTCTTATGTTTAGGAAGACGCGTGTTTTCGAGTTTTATCTTTAAAATGACCAGACTTCGATCCAGTTTTATATTGGTATAAATATAAATTCCGCTTCATTTAGACCCGATTCTGATTCACCTCAGGTATTAAAGTATAGACGGTGGTTTAAGACCAGTAAGGGCATTTAAGCCTGCGGTGGGTCACGATTCTTATTAGATAGGATCCAGGGCATCTGAGAAAGTCTAGGTTATAAATCTGTTTAGGTTTAGTCCTATAATAACTGCTTTAGGCGGTACTTGTGAAGTGAGCTTGGATTTGGTCTGATTTCGAAGTTTCCTGGGACAAAAATAAATTATTTGTCTATAGAATACAACGTCACAAAATAATGTCACATGTCATTGATTATATCCATTGTCTGCCTCCGTGGTGTAGTGGTTGGAGCGTTCGGCTCATACCCGGAGGTCGCGCGGTTCGATTCCCGGCGGGGGCAACGACTTTGTGTTGTTGTCCTAGTTTGGTTAGGACATTGCAGGCTGATCACCTGATTGTCTGATAAGTAAGATGATCCGTGCTTCAGAGAGCACGTTAAGCCGTCCGCGTCGGTCCCGGTCACTGTCTTTGACATTGGTCGTTACCTAAAACTTATTTTATCTTTGCCTCAAATCATGTTAGAGGCCTTTAAGGCGGTTTAAAAGCTCTGACACTAGTGTTAGTCACTAACACACGATAAGGAGAATATCCATTGTCAACGTGAATTTAGATTTATTATTGAGCAAAATCTGATATTAAGAGCGCTATTTGACTCCCAAGGAACTATGACGTCATTGGTCTTTATTTCATACAAGTCCCATAGGAAATGTTTGTTTAGAAGTTTTAAAAAAGTATCTGTATCATACATAAATTAAGCCAAAATACAGCTTTCAAGTATTTATAGTCTGAATTCAGACAGACAGTGTTAACTACAGAACCCTAAAATTGGTTGACGACAGGCGGCCGGTCGTTATATAGCAATACTAGCTGTGCCCGTGGGCTTCGCTCCCCGTGGGAATTTAGGGATAAAGCTATCCTCTGTCTTTGGGTATCAAACTATATCCATGCCAAATTTCATCTAAATCGGTTCAGTGGTTTAAGCGAGAAGAGGTAACAAACAAACAAACAAATATACAAACTCACTTTCGCATTTATAATTTTAGTAGGAAGTAGGATAGGAAGTAGGATTCGAGGTAGCTTCAAATACGCTGCGACGCGTTGTTGGAATAACATTCCACCACCTATAAGACGTTCGAATACTGTTAAAACATTTAAAGTTAACTTGAAAAAACATTTATTAAGTGCTCAAAAATTATAAAATCGCAGCGTATTTATGTATTTTATTTTGTTCTATAAATTTTATTTTTATTTTTTATGTTTCTATATTTATATTTAAATTTGTATTTATATATACTTAAGGTGTGTGTGTATAGTGTACTCACAATGTCAGCTGCTGTATAACTATTTTATTAATTACTTTATAATTTTGTATTTTTAGTCTAAGTATGGCATCCGCGGAAGATCAGCGTCTTGGTAACCCCATGACAAAATGCTGAGCGGAGACCAATTTGGTACTGTTCGTAAATTTGTAATTGTACCTAATTGTAGTTTTCATTTGTGTACCAAATAAACAATTTTTCTTTCTTTCTTTCTTTCTTTCTTTCTAGGATAGGATACTAAGCTATGCATTTAATAAGGTGTTCCGACTATTTCAAAACAATAGATATGCTAACAAAAATTTTCACCACATGTTATTAATCAGACAATCCCATCAAAAAGGCATTATATTCAAATCGAGGGATATGTTATGTATAAGTGCAATTATGAAAGCCGAAAACAAAAGGCTGATAAGCATTTTTAATCTGTGGGAAGAAACTAAATTACAATATGTAAGCAGTGAATATTATAGTTAATAGACAAAAAAAGAAATAACCGGTCAAGTGCGAGACGGACTCGCGCACGAAGAGTCCGTATAAAAAAATCACGTTTGTTGTATGGGAGCCCCACTGAAATATTTAGTTTATTCTGATTTTCGGTAATTGTTGTTATAGCAGAAACTGAAATGCATCATCTGTAAAATTTCAACTGTCTAGCTATAACAGTCTGGTGACAGATAGACGGATAGCGGAGTCTCAGAAATTTCTTTACCCTTTGGTCACAGAACCCTAAAAAGTCAACACATTTCTGCAATTAAATATAGAAAAAGTAATGATGAAAACTTCTGATTTTTTGAGACAAAAAACAGTACGATTTTAGTTTCATCAACCAAATGCAAAGAACGCCTCTCCACGAAATTCTGCCGATGTTGAATAAATGTTGTGTTGATACATCGAAAATACCCTACATCGAAAAACAAATGAACCGTTTTACTCGCTTTATTACCAAGCCCCTGAATTTATACGCATCGTGAAGGGATAAGCAATTTCCACTTGGGAAATGTGCAAACAATGATGCTACGTTTTGGCTTTCATGGTTGTTGAATATTTAAAAGTAATGAGATGGTATGATTATGAGTTTACACGACAGTAATTGAATACAAATAATTGGCCAAGTGCGTGTCGGGCCACGCGCAGTGTAGGGTTCCGTAGTTGTAAATGCCAACTCTGAGTTCATGCCACTAAACACGTCTAAAACGTCTAAGTATCTATTGAATTTGTATGTAATTTTCCTTTTCGAGTACATTTTATAAGTTGATCGCCTACAACTTTTTTATTTGTTAACCCTACTTGGCTTTGATAGTTTTCCTTTAAACTACATTATATATACTATAACTGTGATTTTTTGTTTAGCAAATAGATGGGGGGTTCACGTGACTTTAACAAAATAATTCACTTTAAACCTAAATATTTCAGACACGGATCCCTAAATCGAAAAATGGTGTTCCTAAGCTCAATATTTTTGAAAGACCTATTCAATGATACCCCACACAATGTGTTTGTAGAGAAAAACAATATTGACTTCCTCGTTACTAGTGTGGCAACTACCCTAAAAAAAAAATATTTCCATATTTTATTTCACGACTTTTTTGCCATGATTGATATACATATCCATGCCAAATTACAGCTTTCTAGTACTTATAGTTTCTGAGTAGGACCGCGGACGGACAGACAGACAGACAGACAGACATGGCGAAACTATAAGGGTTCCTTGTTTACTACGGAACCCTAAAAATATGTTTCAAACTAATTTTCTGTGTTTTTTTGACCTGCCACATGAATGAACGACGTTTAGATTTTTAATTTCAAGTCTAATTTTTTATTCCGTAGATTTCTGACATTTCATAAGTGTTGCTACTAAAAAAGTTCTCCAACTAAAAAGGGAACGCGTATAAGGGCGATAAAAAATTTAATTCTTGATTAATTTTAATGTTTTCCAAGATAATGATACACTTTAAATTTTCTGGTATATTTAAAATGTTATAACATTTTTTAATACCGAATTATCAAAGTTATATTTTTAAGTAATTTTAAGTCAGCAGGTTATTTTTCTTTCCCTGGCATCACGCCCTACTAACTCATGTATCATCAACCTTTTTAGCCAAAAGCTTAATAAATATTTTTTTCCGTAATCCATGAAGCACAAAAATTAAAAAATAAAGTATGCGGCCATCAGCTGTCGCGTCACGACTGTCACATTGATTGTTATATTTGTTATATTTCTGTTAAGTTTTTTCTTGTTGAAAAAAACTATTTTCTTAACTGATTTAGATTTAATTTGATATGGAGATAGTTTAAGAACCTGGAAAGGACGTATAAGCCATTCACCCACAAATTGACCGCGGTGTAAAGCTAATTGGATTTATTTGTATGTATGTTTGTTAAATCAAATAGTTTTCACAGTTGTTCGTATTTTATGTCGGTTATTCAACTGTTCCTGATGAAAATATTACTCGCTGTAAATCCCCTTTTGATTTGGAGCACCGCACTAAATTAAATGGTTACATTCACTAACAAATAAAATGTGTAGACTCAGATGTTTACACTCTTATTGAAATCTGGAATTTAATAAAAAAATGTGCCCGGCAAAAAAGGTTTATGATCTCTGATATGTCAAAAAATGACAGCTGTCAGAATTCTACGGAATTAAAAATCAGACTTTAGTTTTTATATTAGATTTTAGTTCAATAATTATAACTTTATTTTAAAAATATGTTTTGACTGAGCTAGACGGGGTTCTCTACGCCATTCAGAAACACTTATAATGGAAAAATGTTTCCCAGATGACGTTCAACCGATAGTTTAATTTAGAGAACATTTAATTTGTCGACTGGTCATTATTGCTATTCTTCTTCTTCTTCTTATCGTGTGTGTTAGTGACTAACAATGTCCTAACCAAACTAGGACAACAACACAAAGTCGTTGCCCCCGCCGGGAATCGAACCCGCGACCTCCGGGTACGAGCCGAAAGCTCTAACCACTACACCACGGAGGCAGTTATTATTACTATTCTTTAACTTATGGTTCGTTTTACCGAATCATTTTTCAGCGAATAATCAATTAACAGACGTTTATTTCCCAGATGATGTTCAAACTGAGAGTTCATCTAACTGATGGTTCTTAGACGTTACCTACATTGAGGTTCTTTATTAAATAAATAAAGAGTAGAATTTTTTAAGAAAGGTTAAATTTTTTTAAATACCCATTTTGGTGGTGCATGTTTTTTGCCTGTTGTAATTGCAATTTCTAAGTCACCTTCTACAACATCCACGGGAGGACTTGAGGTGGTCCTGTTCTACTCTGCCGGATACCACAAGGCAAAAATCTTCAAATAGCTTAATAAAATAAGTGCAGTCTAAAAACTCGAATCGCACTTGTCTTTATTTTTTGACGATCACTCGAGTGAGGTTATGTAAGTGCATGAGTAAGATGTGAATAGGTCTTGACTTTTATCACAACAAAAGGCTAGACAACTTGACATAAAGACCCGGCTAGACGAATTAAAAAGGATTTTATCAAACATTGTAATGTACGCATTAAGTTGTTAATCTTTATTTAAAACCGTTTAAAAGAAGTTATGCTCGAACCGACTTTAATAAGTCAAGTACAGAAGATTTTTAAGTAGTATTAGTAAAAATATCACCTTTCAAAATCCTACTGAAAGAGATATCTTTTGAGATAAGTACCTAGTGCCTTTGTACAACTTTAAATTTATGAATTCTCCCTCTGTATACACATTTTTCGTGTAAGTACATAAATGGGTAACTAAATAAATATGATACATACATGCAAAGAAAATAATTACAAATACAAAGGTCCCGTCGGCATCGAACCCAAAGCCCCGAAACGGGTTGCAGTGGACATCTGGGGACTGAGAACAAACATGTTGAAACTGCATTCAAACGTCCATAAGAAAAGTACATTCGGCCATAAAAGTGTGTAGATTTATTAATTAAATAATTACCTATCTATTCAGATATTAAATCAGTAATTTTATTTAATACACGCTAATCTCCGGAAATACTGGACGGATTCGAATGAAACTTTTTTTGTTATATAGTTATTAAGACGATACCTCCGCCAAAAAGGTTGTGTTGAGTCTAATTTATCTCGCAAAGTATTTGAAAAATAAATTTGAAATTTAAGGATATGATTTTTTACTCTTTTCTTAGTTTATTGATAAGATGAAAACAAGATTGAAAAGAAAAATCTCGATAGAAATATTTTTCGAAATATGGTCTTACTTAGCAAACTTGTCAATATTATCGCTCGAATAGGACGACTTAAAAGAAACCGTTTGAACTATAAGTAAGATTTTCAGACATTTTTAATAATAACAAGATGAAATTTTGATTGATCATTTAATTTTGCCGTAAATTATTAATAAAGGTTTTGGCGGTTACGACCTATTCGTTCATGTGAATTGGAACCCCAATTGAACACACCCACCGTATACCTCTCTCGGCCCCACGCGCGTCAACTCGCCGAGCGCTATCTCTTGCCACAGCTTGCTCAGTCTGCGTATGGATTCCTTGGACGTAAGACCTGTGCCAGTCGTCCGCACATCCCAACGTTTCGAATGATCGATCTTTTATTTGTAAAAATTAAGTTTTAGGCCCAACGCAGACGACAGACTAATCCGAGCCGCACTTTTTGGTCTGTGAAAATAGAACCCTATTTTCACTTACTGTTTTACATTGTGATTGTGTACATAAGTATAATAATAATAGGTAAAATAGAAAACGGGAACGGAAAAGCAAGCATGATGAGACAAAAATTTAATAGATGGTAAGTACTTACCTACCTCAATGTTTCTAAATAAGTGGCTTATATTGATAAAATATGTAAAGTTTGTAAGAAAGGGAGTAGGTATGTCAATAAGTGCCTACCAATCTTACTGACTACTCAAAATATAGGTACCTACTAGGTATAAGTTGTATCATACTGAGATGGCACCGTACTGTCCTACTTTCAAACCATAATTACCTACTTATGTTATTTTCATACGTATCTACCTTTTTGTCTAATTCTACTGTTACAAGTTACAACTTATTCTACCCAACTAACATTTTGGATAATATGCACCTACCGAATAACTTCGAAGTAAATCCGCTAATATAAAAGTACTACTGTTTTCAGGCTAAAAAAAAATCCTCTTTTATCAGAGTTTGATGACTCTTTGTCCGCGTCGATCGTCGCCGCCGCAAGAAGAACAAGGAGGTGTAATTGATATGGAGTCGGATTTACAAATTATGGATCTGGACAATCAAAATATTTCGTCAGGATCACTACAGGTGGAATGGAAAGGTGTGTATTTTAAATAGAACTTAATAGAATACATACTTTCAAAAATGACAATATTTTAAGTTATTTTTTAATCTCGTAAACGGGCATTTCGCCTGGTCGCAGATAGACGGACGGACGGACAGACAGACAGTAAGAGGGGTGTTATAAGTTTGATGCCGATGTCTGTTTGTCTGTGACATCGAAGTTCTTTCAGTATTGCGGTCTGAAATTACCTTTATCTATATAGTTTTGCATATGTATACCTAATAGCATGAAATAAAAATTACAATATGGTATTTGTTTCAGGATGAATTTAATGAAAATATTTCTGGACATCGTATAGTGAACATCAAGTACTTCTTTAAAGAATTAAAGAAAATAGCCACCAGTCGCTTTGTGATTGTGGGTTAAATACCATCAATATTGTATCAGAAAAATGTACGGGAATAACATCAAATTGCTTTTTATCATGCTCCATTTGCAACGAACAATTTACAATAAAGAATACATTGGAGGATGTTAATAAAGATGGAGTAGCAGGGGCTATGGTAGCAGGTTGTGGTCACCCCCCACTCAAACAAATTAGTGCCTGCCTCCTTAGATATACCAATTATGTCTGAGCGCATTTACAACCGTGCACATGACAAAATATGCGAAAACTGGGGGACCACAGCTTAGGACGAAATGTAAAAAGCTGGACAAAGAGAAAAAGCTGCTGCGATTGAAGAGGGTAAAATAGATAAAAATGGCGGGTGAAAGAGACTCTTGAGAGAAATTACTCCGCTCTGTCTGGTGCTGCAACTATGATAGGGAGGCGATTTACACAAGTGCTCTTTATGTGTGTGAAAAATAAATACTGCTGTATTGGGCAATAAATATTTTTCTGATTCTTTGAACATAATGTAATCTTATTAGCAGTTGATTGTCCAGTTCAAACTTTATCAAGATTATTATATTTCTTAGGATGTTTTTTATTTTTATGTTTAATACATCAGTCTCATCGTATAATCAAAAGATATCAATTATTATTGTTATTATGCTATTTTTATTGTATATGTTTAGCAATAAATCTATGAAAAATTGTTTTATATTTTTATTTTGTACACCTATATATATAAATACATTGAAACTATTTTACGAAATATACTGAATATTTTTCTTTTACATATTCCATACCTATGTTTTAATGTGTGTAATTTTCCCCAAAGACCTTATCATTGTATCGAAATATAAGGTCTAACAAAAAATACTGAAACTATTTTAAAGGTAGGTTCAGTCCGTGATACTGAACAACTTTCCCCAAGGAACACATAGCGAAATATAAAAAATATATTTTTCATATATCACCCACCTTTGACTGCTATGTGCCTCGCCGCTCTACCCGACACATCAGCTGTATGCAGCAAAGGACGTCTACACACGCTACGATAACACTCATTCACAAACAATCACATGTTGTCCTAGTAGTCATTAGGTAGTCATATGTAATTTAATCAATTCACAACACACTTTGAATTAAGTACCTAAGAAATTAAGATTATTTTTATTATTTCGACAAGTATCTTTACAATGTGCAAACAGTTAATAACGACATTATTCACAACAGTAAAACACATTCCAAATTAATATTTTGATACAGTCAAAAATATTCAAACATCTCATGCGATAGGTTATTAATAAGAAAAATCTAATTTACACTAAACTCGCATATTTTGGAGACTGAACTACCTATTCACTAGAGCAACAAAAGTCAACTGATGTTATTAGTCGGTTTTGTTTCTTGCTATAATAAGTAAAAACATGTTATTCACATGAGGCGGTATTTCTTTGAATATGACAACAAAGGATTTTGTAGTAAAAATTCACCGGTTCAATTTTTGCCGGCTTTTATGATGTTTTGTTTGTTTCTTTTGTCGGCATTTTACTTACAAAAATACTGTTCACAACAAGCAAAAAATGTGCAATAAAATTTAAGTTAGCTCGTGCCTGCGGCGAGAACAAAAGGGGCCATAAATGTTAACCGTGGGAACGCTAACTGAAAACAAATAAACAACAAAAAAACTTTCCAAGGTCTGGTCAGTTTTGAGTTGGAACTGATGCAAATAGCATCGTGCGTACGTTTTCTTTATGCCAAATTATAGGCAGTTATTCAAAAATACCTAGTCATATTGTGTGTAATTAAAACGCCAGCCTAGATACTTTTACATCAAACTTAGGTGACTTGCGCCATTTTATTTATTTTCTTATTGTTTTAATAACTTCATGCATCATGTAATAGACGCGGGTCTACTTGAGGTTTAATAGGGTACAGAATAAATACTAGTTGCCTTAGGCAAGTGATATCAAAAATAATAAATCACTCGACTAATTTGATGAATTTGTTTTGTGACTGTGATTGTGTTGTGAAGTCGTGCCATAAAGTTCGAGTGATGTCGCGGCCTCGCGCCATTTAGCTACGTTTGTGGCTGCCTTTAGGTATTGCGGCGATGAGCGGAAGGCGTGGCATGTGCGGTCGAAGGTCAGTGTATGTAAAAAATAAACTTCATATTTCACTATATGTTTCTTGAGAAAATTTGTTCAGTATCACGGACTGAGCCTACTGTTAAAATAGTTTCAGTATATTTTGTTAGACCTTATATATAAAGAACAATATTTTCTGATCAGCCGACCGGTCAATTTGTAACTATATTTATATATTTTGTCTTTTGATTTCTTGGCGAAAGCAACATAAAAGTTGTTAACTTTATTGTATGAAAAAAATACCATACATAAAGACCATAGTAACTAGATGACGTGACTACTTCGATTTGTTTGAGAACGTTATTTTTTTTCGTATTTCAATATACATGTACTGCTATAAGTTGTTCAAATTGATGGACCGAATCACCTCTTTTAACATATTTGTATCTACTGAATTAAAAATATTATTGTAAACATATCTGTCTGCTATCTCCATACGTTCTAAGCTCCCGAGTTCATGAACATGTCCTCGGCAGTGCGCGTAAATATAATATCAAGGAAAGCGCCCCCTCGCGCAATCAACACGATACGTCTAGCTCCGCCCACAAATGAGGTACATAATTTTTGTGGTATCGTCTTAAGCCTGGGCAACATATAGGGTATAAATGATTTTGGAAAATGGAACGCCTGATGCAGAACCATAATGGTCCAGCTAAACTATAAGAGATATAAAAATGCCGCCTTAGTAAAAGTTGTTCAGTCTGATGAGCATTTTCCAGAGACATAAAGTTCACGCGAACGAAGTCGCGGGCTTTGGCTAGTTGTAAATAAAGAAGAGCGGAGCCTCCTGGCACAGGCATCTTTGATAGCTTAAAAGGAGACTCCAACATATAGTTATGTAAGATCATTACTGTTTACGTAAATAAAACATTTTTCATTTTTCATTTTCATTTTGAAGTGCCCGGCGACTCCAGTGGCTCGCCTGGTCTAGACGGAAGCCAGACGAGTCCTGGAGCATAGGGTGCTAAGAATCTCCGGGCGGGCTCGATTTCCCGTCAAACGACAACGATATTGAAAGCTACATGAATGGATGGCAGCAAGTTGCCTTGGATCGTGAATTGTGGAAGCAAGAAGGAGGCCTTTGCCCAACAACGGGACACAATATAAACTATTTAAAAAAACGATATCCCATTATTGTTATTGTTTAAGGCCATACCCAAATTTTCCGGGGTCCAGTGGCGCCGCCATTTAAAATAAATCATTTAAAAGGAAACGGAGATATCATTTAAAATTGTGTCTTGGTCAAGTTCTAGATACCCATTCAAAGTATTTTTTAAACTACTTTTTGTAGTTTAAAGTGAGAACGTGAAGCTTTTCTACGCACATTTGCGAAAAACGGCCACTTTTAGCTAATGTGCGTAGAAAAGCTTCACGTTCGCACTTTAAATTATAAACAGTAGTTCATAAAATAGTTTTAAGGGTTATCTAGGGCTTGACCAAGACACAATTTTGAATGATATCTCCGTTTCCTTTTAAATGATTTATTTCAAATGGCGGCGCCACTGGACCCCGGAAAATTTGGGTATGGCCTTAAATTAGTTTTTAGTTTACATTTATATTAGTTCAAGATTGTAAAACATATAGACAAACATGTGACCTATCCTATCAAACAAAGATAATATATTTTTACGAAACAGCGAAGACAATTTGTGTTGTGTGCCGGAATCACGCACGCGCCATGCATTTGATTTATTTTAAATTTATTGCTGCATTTTATTATTTTTTTGACATTTATATTTTTTTAGAATTTAACTGTACGTCATATAAGGATCATCATTGAAACCACAGATAATTAAAAGTCATATAATTATTAGAGTTGGTACTCATTTAGCAACCCTTAAGCGTCATGTTGTCTGTTGTGTTTTAATTTTTATTGAAAAAAAAACATGTACTTCAATAATATGGCTCATCAACATCAACTTAATTCTTATTATGACATTTAATGTCATCTATAAAGAAAATATAAAACTTAACAACTTGAGTGAAAATATTCATAGACAAAGAAAAATAACATATACAAAAATACAAAGAAAAACAAACCCACTAATACAAATAGAGCAAAGAAATGAAAGAGCTGAGTAAACATTTTACAAACCAACTATAATTTACTTTAAAATAGAATTGTGGAAAACACAATGAGTCTCAAGGCAACCATAGATACTTAAACCATTTTTTTTTTAAATGTTGAATAGCCCTTATTGGGTGCTGAACAATTTTGACAGGATAAGTACAACGCAAGGGCAATCGGCTGAAGGGTCTCTCGTGATCTGAACCTTTGTCTGTCTGTGACGTCAATTAGTACTTTGAAGTAAAATATGAGGGTACTTGACATTATATTGTATTATATTTTATTGTCATTCTCTTCGAATATTTTTCCTTTTCTTAAAATAATTGTATTCGTCGGACATGTCAAAATCTGAAATTGTCTCTATAACAAAAGCGTTAGAAATCACGTTTCAGTAAAAAAATTATACAGTGTTATATCATCTTTAAATCATAATTCGTGTAACTATTAAATTCATCTGCGAGTAAAAAATAACCGGTCAAGTGCGAGTCGGGCTTGCGCACGTAGGATTTCAGACCATTAAATATTCATTTTATTTTGTTTTTAGTATTTGTTTTATAGCAGCATCAGGAGTACATCATCTGTGAAAATTTTAACTGTCCAGCTATCACGGTTCATGAGATACAGCGTGGTGACAAACAGACGGACAGCGAAGTCATAGTAATAGAGTCCCGTTTTTAAGTGAATTACCCTGTTTATTGCCCAAACAAAACCCTATTTGGTTCTTCTTCTTATATTTAAGAGCTGGGCTCTTGTCGGTGGAGTGCTTTCCATGTCAGGGCTTCATTTGTTGTCCGGGTTTAAGGCTCCTACCCGCGCTAACGACCTTGAAAACACAAAAAAAATAATTTCTCTTTCTGTAAGTGAGATTATCAGAAACCCTCGTACAACTTTTTAGCTAGTATCCTTAAGTTTCATTAGAACCTCGAAAGTCATTGAAATACTATCCGCTTTAGAAACCTTTACAAAATGAGTCAAAAGTGGCCGTTTTTAGTATTTTTTGCAAAGGAAACTACAGCGTATTGTATTTCAATGACTTTCGAGGTTCTAATAAAACTTAAGGATACCAGCTAAAAAGTTGTACGAGGATTTCTGATAATCTCACTTTCAGAAAGAGAAATTATTTTTTTTGTGTTTTCAAGGTCGCTAGCGCGGGTAGGACCCTTAAACATTGTAAGTGTTGCCCCGACACCCGCGGCACTGTGCCCGCACGCCGCGGTCAACCGACTTGGCTAAATCACCAATCATAGGTTGTATTTTCACAGACTAAAAAGTGCGGCGCGGTCTAGTCTGTCGTCTGCGTTGGCCCTTAACCTCCTCCTCCAGTTTTTTTTTTTCCTGAGTTTTCCTACACCTCTTTTTCCTTTTATTTTTCCCTCCATTATTGTTTTACGCTCCGTGACGTAGTAGATGACCGAACATGGTTACGGAACCCTAAAAATTTAATGGATTGTAAACAAAGGCCATACAATAGGTAACATGTTAAAATTTAACATATAACAACCATTGAATCAGCAGCATAATATGATCTCAATTTAATTCAAAGATCTTTTGTATCTGATTTGACTGACATCCACTTGTTATAATACCATGAAAACATTAATAATAGCATTTATGAATTATAACCCTATCATCACCGGTCAATATTCAAATCAATCAAAGCTGAATTAAATAATCATTATGAATTTTAAACACTTTTTTTTACACTTCTGTTCGCGAGTGTACAAAAAACTATAATCGTCGAGAAGACAGGTGGACGTGAATGAACCAAAGATTGCTCTTGCGCATGGGAGGTCAACGCTCTCATATCACGATTGCGTAACACGCGATTATGAACTTAATCACTTTACAATAAGAATGGTTTTTGATAGCTATCTCCAAGTTTACTTTGCTAAGAAGTCCTGTATTGGCTTCCGGTAGCGAAGTGCAAATTATATTAATCTCCTTACGTAATTATTTGGATTGGGTTAAGTGAATATAGCTGCCACTTGGATTTCGAAAAAGTAGGTACCTACCTACTTAGTTTTTACGAGTAAGTACATTATATAGACACTTCTCTCTTATCGTGTGTGTTAGTGACTAACACTAGTGTCAGAGTTTTTAAACCGCCTCAAAGGCCTCTGACATGGTTTTAGGTAACGACCAATGTCAAAGACAGTGACAGGGACCGACGGCTTAACGTGCCCTCCGAAGCACGGTTCATCTTTACTTATCAGACAATCAGGTGATCAGCCTGCAATGTCTTAACCAAACTAGGACAACAATACAAAGTCGTTGCCCCCGCTGGGAATCGAACCCGCGACCTCCGGGTATGAGCTAAACGCTCGAACCACTACACCACGGAGGCAGTTCTATATAATATATAGACACTAAACACACGTTATACATATTATATGTGAATGTGATGTGTTGGTGACCCAATCAGTCACAGTTTACAGTTTTTTTATGTTCTGACTGACTCGATGTAATAATTTTTTAAAAGTATTATCCATGTTCAAAAAATTTACTAGTGGCTCCTAAAGTGAAAGATCTTATTGATTGAGTGAACATGCCTTTTATTAAAGTTTTTCATATAGTTTATCTGTCGACTACTCAGGCTGTATAGACGATTACTTTGCAATTCAAATCGGGTTAAGCAAGAGTTGGGTATTGAAAATCTTAAGAATGAAGATTTATTTGACAGCCTATCTTCCCTCGGGACCTTGCAGAACTACAGATAATAAAACTTCATGTAGGTAACAAAAAGTAAGTGTTTACCTTCCTTAATATTGTACGGCTGCACGCATCATCAAGAGTAGAGAAGTGCATCCTGCATCAAATTTCTGCAAGATAGATTAGATTTAGGAAATGTGGTAGACATTTTGGGTAAGTATTTGAGGCAAGCTGAAAAATTACCTTCTTCTTAGGGGTGACGACAGGGTCCGAAAAGTATGATTTTAATTAGTCCGTCTTTTAGATTATCCAAAAATAATGGACCCGTATTTTTCAGTTTACCAAAAAAGCAAAAATTCACTAAGATACGGAGCGTCAAAGTTCCGGAGTGGGGGCTTGCGACGTCACAATTAAGTAAAAATCGTGCTTAAATGTGACGTCACGCGAAATTTCAATGCGCTGTATCTTTGTCATGTTTGGTTTTTCAGAGAAAAGAAAAAATACATGTACAATATTTTTTAATAATCTAACCGATGGACCAAAAGGCAAAAATATTATTTCATTCGTCATGCCTATTGTAGACCTGACTGGGGAGTCCCTACATGAACTCTGCTACTCCCCAGCTCTACCGCATGAGATCACGATCCCCATGTGTTAAAGAAGAGCATTGACTATTAAAAAAAGGAATGTTTATAATTTAGATTTTAGAGATAGAAGTGAAGTGGAGTAAAAACATCGAAATCATCCGTAAACAAAGCTTTCTGTACGCGAGCTACGAGAAGAAAAACAAGTTGCATTGGTGAAAAAATACATTTCAGAATGAATGACATGAATGTTCCGGGGTCCAGTATCATTTAAATTTGTGTCTTGATTAAGCCCTAGATAGCCTTTTAAACTATTTTATAAACTACTGTTTATAGTTTTAAGAACGTGAAGTGGCCGTTTTTCTTGATCTCACTTCAAACTAAGCAGCAAGACAGAATTTTAGGTAAATGATATCTAAGCTTCCTTCCAAATGATTTATTTCAAATAGGGGCAGTACTGGACCTCAGAAAATTCATGTACCTATCCCTTTAACCCTTTTAGGAAATGCTTTTGTTAATAAATAAATATATAGATACAAATTGCACTGATTGAGCTAGCCCCAAAGTAAGTTCAAGTCTTGTGTTATGGGATACTAAACTCAACGATACTATATTTTATAACAAATACATATACACGGTGACTTTTCATTGGTTTTGAAGCTGAAGGCCACTTCATAGGCATCGTTAGTAAGACTTAATTAGCTAGTCCAAATAAAAATTCAGAAACAAAAAATGTTGTCTAAAACTCGAAAGTAAAATTGTGAGATCAATTAGTAGTACCGCCGCCATACACCGCCCGCCGGCGGGCCGGGGTCATCGACACTGGGCCGGCGTATAAAACTACGGTCTCGATCGAAAATCATTTACGCAACTTTTTATTCTTATGACATACAGAAAATTGAATTACATATATGGATAGAGGAATTTATTTACTATACGACTTTTTTTTTTCCAAAACCAATGAAAAGTCAGCGTGTATAGATAAAAATCCAAGAGCCAGGACAATTTGAAAAAGGCCGTATTTTAACTTGCCCTGACCGGGGATCGAACCCGGGACCTTTGGATTGTTCCACGAGATGTTTGAATAAAATATTTTGGAGCAGAAATGAAAAGCTTCTATACTAGCACAGAATTAATAATAGTATTACATACAGAACGGAAACTTGCACCGTCCCCCGCAATCTGGCGTCCCCGCAACCCCTCCCCCGTTATTGTGAGGTGTAAGCGGCAGTAAAACAGGGTTATTGATAGTCGCACGTTGACATTACGCGAGTCACTTAGGATTATTGAATTATAATGGTGAGAAACTGCGCACATTATCATTGTTTATCCACGGAAAACAATAAATAACGAAAATTTTATAGATTTCCGAGTGATAAAAACAGGTAAGCAAAGCAACAAATTCAGTGGTGGCGACCCTGGTTGTTTAACTCACACATTTGACGTGTGCACGGACGGATTGTTTCGCTTGTAGTAGTACTAGGTATATATGCTGCTCCGTTTGTATGAAGTGCCATACCTGTGATACTAGACCGGAAACCTTCCCACGAAGTGCCATGTCTGTGCAATATTTAATCTGTACTACGGGTGTTCCCGAGAGAATTGATATACTGCTGACGTCAGTATTCCAGAATTACCTTTTGATTGAAGAGTTTGCGAGGGCTTGAGGGATACAACGCGAAAGTTTAGGATTTGGGAATACGGTAATTATTTTGAATAATTACTTTTGTTATTCATATTAATAAGTAACAAATCCGAAACCAAAAATTATTTTACAAATAGGTAATATAAGTTTTTAAAATCTGATGAAAGGGGTAATTGTCCAGTAACAAAGAAGGTTCTTGTTACGTTTAGCTGGATTAGTACTTAAGATATCACAAATTCTTTTTCGTATTACGCCATATCTTTCAGCTTATACATTATTCTACTAATGCTAATTCCTATCCTACTTCCTACTAATATTATAAATGCGAAAGTGAGTTTGTATATTTGTTTGTTTGTTACCTCTTCACGCTTAAACTACTGAACCGATTTGGATGAAATTTGGTATGGATAAGAGCCTCAGGGAAGGACATAGGGTACTCTCTATATCCCCGATATTCGCTCGGGGAGCGAAGCCCACAGGTACCGCTATACATTCTTTTTTAATAAAAAATGCATTTAGGGATACTCGTATAACAATCAAATTATAATATTTATAGACCGATCAAAATAGCACAACCTGGACATAAATAATAAACTCGTTGTTTTCAATATTTTATCGGATATCAATATTGAGTATCAAATATTAATTAGATATATTATGTAATTTATCCGCGGTCGCAACCGTATTATATAAAAATCGTGAGATTTTGTACACTACTCAACTTTTCCCTAAAAGCATAATAGGTAACCAAAAACCTTGTTAGTTTAACTTTTAGGTGCATTCAAATGCGATCACTTAATAGCAAAATTAAACTGACCCCATTTTTGTTTATATATTTTTTTTCACAGTTTTCACCTGATCTCGATATCTAGTTAAGCCAAAATGATAACCATAATGTTTATATCTTTATAAGCTATATTGTGTCTTTTTAGACATTAAAGACCAAAATTAAACATCATTTTTTAATGTTTTAAAATTAATGTTTTTCTCAGTAGCCAGAAATAGTAACTGTGTTATTTTTGTTTAATTATAGCTTTTTGTGTACTATAATCACATTTTCATCAAAATTAAACACATTAACGTCTTACTTAAAACAAAAAATATTTGATTGAAAATACGCGAGAGCATGTCGTGAAGCGGGATGCGTGCGGTGATTGCGGTGCGGTGCGGGAAGAGAGAGCGAGGCACCAGCTGGGTGAGCGCGCGGCTGCGAACGAGTTTATACGTGTTTTCAACCGATCGCGCCGTGTGCTTACAAAACATATAACTCGTAAATATGGAATTTTGCTAATTGTAGGATTGTTTTGATTGTGCTTTGAACTTTAACCCATTCGCAACCGCCAATACCAGACACAATAGAAAGACGATGAACGTGGGCATTTTAATGCCGTCCGGGTCTTTACGGGTTAACGTGGTGACACAATGACCAATTTAAAACTCTAAAAACAATATAAGTCTTGTAACACTCTTGTTGTCACGGCAAACCCGTACAACATGACAGCCCCTGGACTAATACCGTTCCAAAAATGGGCCCCTGCTGAAATATTCCATTTCCCATGACATTGCATATTAATGGGATGTAACATGAGAAAAAATTAAATACATAAATATATAACGAAGTTTTTATGCTGTCGTACTAAAATGTAGTTGGGTATTTACAGAGTGCAAGTTACGCCGTGCAACTTAAGTTTCATTATGTAATGTGCTTACATAGTGTCGCGAACGAGATAAATGTAGAATATTCACGAGCAAGAACTCTGCTGGCGAGATAGACTCGGATTGTTCGCGAGCGGAATGGTATAAAAAAGACGTCAGGTAATGCAAGCGAAACTAGGCCTTATATTCTTATAGCATAAAGGCTAGAGTTCTTTGAATGGTCGTCGGCTTAGTCGCACTCACACACACATACCGGCGTCTCGATGTTTCCCGTCAATCGAAATACATTCGTCAAGATATGAGAATATTCGAGAACAATGTAGACCGCTGTATCGGCGCTTATAAAAAGGCGATCGAGTGCACGTCCCGCCAGTTCAGTACGAGCTACGAAAGCGATAACTTCGAAGCGAACCGAAGCGAAGGAAACCTGGACCTCAGATGCTACGCGACTTGGACTTGGACATCAGGAAGACCATCTTGTGTCAACCTTTGGGTTCCGTAGTGAATAAAAACCCTCATACGAACTTTGGCGTTTTTCTCCAAATCTCGAACCCAGTTTCGTAACAATAGCATTTTACACAATTTCTACCCACTGTTCACACGATGCGACGCCCAAGTTACGTCTCAACGCAATTCGCACTGCACACGTGCTCGCAAGTGCCCGCACAGAGGCCGTGTAGTCACAGAATATGAGTATTACATACATAATGGAATCTCCTATTCCTATCCGCACAATATGCGTGTCCATTCCTCGTCCCCGCACCTCTCCCCCGTTGTCACCTTGTGAAGGGTGTTGAGCGAGCGGTTGCAGGTGCATGCAGGTGCTTCTACAAGGCGAAAATGGTAGAGAGGCAGGAACGGAGGACGGGGACGCGTATTGCGCGGGACCTGGAGATTCCGTTCTGTATGTAATACTTATATTTATTCTGTGGTGTAGTGTTAGAGAGCAGGACTAAAATGATTGACATAGATAGACTTATTTTTAACATAGACCTTGTCTATCAGACTTCTATGGGAAATGGCAGCATTTCACTTCTCTACATCAGCTGTCTGAAAGAAATTATCGCTATTAGCTATAAAACCACCCACGCCCATTGGACATTTTAATGTCTTTTTCTGTGTGCTATGTACATTTTAAATAATATATTTTTTTTGTATTTAATAAAGTATTATTACTATTTATTATGTCGTATTATAATAAGCGCTATGGAAGTTAAACTCAGTTGCTTTTTAATGCATAAATATAATCAGTAAAAACCAAAACGAAAACCACACTTTAATTTTTATGTGTATAAGATACTATTTTCAAACCACTACACGACACTAGTCACTAAGTATCGACTGGCCAGCTTGTTCAGTATGACTTCATCACATGGCCAATTAATTCCTAGCGTGGTTCATCTAGGTATCATGTAATGAGGTTCAATGAGTTTTTTAGTTAAAAAAAGTAGAATTACAGTCACATAAAAATTAATTATTTCAGTAAAATAATTATTGGGTTTAGACCAAAAATGACGAGAGTGATTGGACACATTTAAGGCTAGGTATTCCCGCAGAGGCCGTGCTTTAGAGTTTTTGAAAACCATTTGAGGCATAGACAAAAGTGTTTTTTTCATCCCATCTGCTCAAAAAACGATGGTTTCATCCCAAAACATTTGGAGCTAAAGTTACTGCTAGTTCTCTCGGGATTAAAAAGTGAAAAAGTAAATCTTACGGGATTAAAACACAATTTGAAAATTGAACACGATGTTATCTATGTAAAATCAGCTAAAAACAAAAGAATTAAGTTTTAATACAATAAATAACTGGAACAGACTTCGTATTTTTTTAAATTTGGAATACATATCATCGTCAATGTAGGTAAAAATGTTTATGGTCTTTGCTTCGAAAAAGGAAAAAAGAATAATTAGCGCAATTTTTGTCTTCGATTCAAAGTAATTACAGATGTTTTAGGTTATATTGTGTTAAAATTAATTATTTTGTGTAAATTTAAATCCTTTTTCGTAAGTTTAAGCCGATAGTGCACATTAAATTTATTGTTATTATAAAAATCTTAAAATATGTAGGTCCACGCAAACAAAGTTACGAGTTTATGCGTGAACAAACATTTTTTTTAGAAGTTTGTTCTTAAAAATTATTTCTTAGTATTTATTGAATGAAAACGACACTAAATAAAGGTTAGTTCTTGTCGGAGCTTTGATTAGGTATTGTAGTTGTTCTACTTTCTCCATATTCTGTTTTGTATCTTTTTGCTAGTTTTTCTCATGGATGGCGATGTAATGTGTGCTACTTGCGTACGGTAATATTTTTGTCTCGGGCGTTATACACGAATCCCTCGCTTCACTCAAGATTCCATCGTAGAATCACTCGCTACGCTCGTGATTCAACTGAGGAATCCTTCGTTTTGCTCTAAATTCAAAGTAGCGCACTCGACTTAAAAGTATAACCTTTACGCCTTGTAGCACAATCTACTATTAAACTCTTAAAAAAAGGTATGTATAAGTTAAGTATCCAGGCTCGTCAAATTTGCATTCAGTTACAAGATCCTATAAACTTCATTCGGTTGGAAAAAATCCCAAAGTAACCCTTTTTTGTGATATTTTTTCAAAACTACGAGTAAAATACTGATATTTTACATAAAAAATTGTACTTAATTAAAGTAAGTGGCTTTAATTACGTACAATTTTTTATTTACAGATAAATTCACTGAGTTTGACTTGATATAATTATTTTCTTAATATTTATATGAAATTCGCGAGCGCGACGACTCGAACTCGGCAGGTCCGATTAGACGCGTGCTAGCGCTTACTAACATTGGACCAATAAAACAACTAAAGATCGCTACATGTTTTTACAAGCTTTTATTTAACTTGCAATGTATGTATAAATGTAAGTATGTTTGTTCGGGTGGAATCTTTGAACTCAATTTTCAACCAGTTATCCTCAACCAATTTAGCTGAAATTTTGTATACTTTTGTAAGTCGGATGATAATACAATATTATGATGTCAATGGGCTGTTCTGATGATGGAACCGGGAGATATTCGACGGAACTCAGTTATAACCTCATCGAGTAGGTCTCGTTTGATTTGTCTTGACGAGTACTTTTTGGAAGACGATGCTTATCTAGGATCTGATTACGCAGACGGATAGTGGTCAATAGAACTCAGTTATAAAACAACTTAACACAATTGAGTTTGGGCTAATTTCTAACCTTTAGGTACGAAACAATAAAAAGACTTTTTAGCTCATGTCACTTTGAAATGTAAGGATTCTAACGAAACGCCATTCCACAGGTATGGCACTTCATAGATACGAAGTAACAAATATACCTAGTACTACTACAAACGAAATAATATATCTGTGCATACGTCAAATGTGTGAGTTAAACAATCAGGGTCGCCACCACAGAATTTGTTGCTTTGCTTACCTGTTTTCATCACTCGGAAATCTATAAAATTTTCGTTCTTTGTTGTTTTTTGTGGATAAGCAATAATAATATGTGCAGTTTCTCACCAATATTATTTCAATTACCCTAAATGACTCGGGGAACGTCAACGTGCGACTAGCAACAACCCTATTTTACAGGCGCTTACAAGGTCCAAAAACGTGCGAGTTTCCGTTCTGTATGTATAACTATTATCTGCTCTGTGTATTTGATTTTCTTTATTCCTTAATGTCGCCACGGATTTGAATGTATGGCACATTCAAATCCGTGGCGACATTAAGGAATAAAGAAAATCAAATACATTCAACATACATACATGCATATACAGGGTGGAATTGAATTCGTTGGCAATATTTTAAGTATCTACTATACCCATGATACAAAGTAATTTAAGACTAATAAAACTTCAATCAAAAGTCGTCATTTTCATATTCAAGAAAACCTCTAAACATGCGTCAGACTCTTTGATACATACCTCTACTGCAATTATAAAAAAAAAACTAATACGAAAAATAAATTAATTATAATAGTATCAATTTCGTTGCGTCTTGGTACCCTAACATTCGTTCCTACTTCAAACGTACCTATTGTCCTCAAGCTTTCGTGTGACACGACCCGTCCCCATTCGACTTCAAACCTTATTCACGTAAATTAAGGTCTACTTTTGTATGCCGGTCGGTCGCGCCGTTTGGCTGTATCCGTCCAAGGTTTTTGACCTTGCGGCACGTAGGTATCAGTACGCGCGCACGACTCGAAGTGTTTTGATACTTTATTCATTTTTCTTACTTTTTGATACTTTTTAACTACTGTATTAATTGCAGTATTGTTACCATACAAAATATCCTTTAGGTGAATATGATGATAAATTAAATCAATGCTAATGATTTCAATTGCACCCTATAGACTATATATTCGTAATCTCCTTCTTTGCAAGTCGTGTGAAAAATACTGGGATCTAGGTGAGACCCATGTTTTTTAGGTTCAGTGTTGTATCATAGATAGTAAATAACAAAACAACATAATACCCATAAGTTTATATTCAAGAAAAATAATAAAAACCGACTTTAAGGTGTTTACTCCTAATAAATTTTGAACGGCTGAACCAATTTATCTATATCTATCTATACAAATAATAAAACAGTAAAAAATGTGTGTCTGTACATTAAATATATTTCCAAAAAAAATATTGGGGGCGATGGAGACGTAGTAATAGAGTAAGAATTTAAAAAAAAATGTCTGTCTGTTTGTCTGTTTGTCTGTTTGTACACGCTAATCTCCGGAAATACTGGACGGATTCGAATGAAACTTTTTTTGTTATAAGCCTGGGCAACATATAGGGTATAAATGATTTTGGAAAATGGAACGCCTGATGCAGAACCATAATGGTCCAGCTAAACTATAACAGATATAAAAATGCCGCCTTAGTAAAAATTGTTCAGCCTGATGAGCATTTTCCAGAGACATAAAGTCCACGCGAACGAAGTCGCGGGCTTCGGCTAGTTTCTAATAAATATAGCTAAGAACTATGACGAAAAGTCAGTTTTCAAACAAAAAAATTAAATCTTCGTTCAGGCCTTACGATGCCATTAACAGACACCTAGATACACAGACATACCGACACGTCAACCTTATAACACTCCTCTTTTTGTCGGGGGTTGAAAATAAACAAAGACACTAAATAACGACTTTGCAGGGTTATTTGTTTCTATTAATTGTTTATTAATAAATCGCTACTGTCAAATTATGTTAATAGGCGATGCGGCTAGCAACCCATCACTATTGATTTATTTTTTGATCACGCTAAGCCTTTGGGTCTTACGGCCCTGGACTCTGTCTACCCCGTCAGCATTAATATAAGATAATGTAGCTGTATCGAACACTACTTTAAACAAAGTTTAATCGAAATAAAACTATTCTACTGCTTATTTCTATACTGTGTCGCTGGTGGGGTCACATGTGAGCTCATCGACGCAGCGTCCACGCGATGCAAATTGCGGCCGGGGCGCGTATATCCAGAATCTGTTACGAGCCAACGCTGTACGAGTTGAGCCGCAACATGTTCTAGACTCGTTGTATGAGCATTTATTTATTTTGAGCGTACAATATCTGTTACGGTTTAACTTCAGCCAAACTCAAACTCCAGTATCTATTCCTTATCGTTTATTACAATGTCCTTTTTTATTACGTACAAATATTTTAAGAAGTTATTCAGTCTATCGTTTTGAAAACTTTTCCTAATATATCGCAATACCTAACATTCTCATACAAATCGAATTATAGTCACGTTTGGTCACGTGATATCGTTAATATGAAAATGCAATTATTTCGTATTTTAAAATGCATTTATTGGGAAAAGTTTTTCGAAATGATGGACTGAAAGAATTAAATATTTGTACTTAAACCCTTAAATTATTTGTACTTAATAAAAATTATATTGTATAGGTAATTAAGTAGGTGTGGAAAAGATATCCTACTAATGTAAAATGTAGAAACGTCATCTCAAGGGGGTATTGTGGTTCGCCGCTGTAGAAGATATTAAATAGAAGATAATTAATTAACTTTTACGAGTTTCAATTTCTAAACAATAGCACGCGTCAAGGTCACAGTCACAGTACTTACAGTTCACTATGCAAGCAGTTTGTCACCCCGCACTCGCAGCACAAAGATGAAAAAGCATTAGTATTGCCAAAGATAATATAATTACTAACGTAAGTATTGCGCAATACGTCTATCTCATTCTAACGCGAGCGAAATTCAGCACAGGTCATTTATTCCTAGTTTTTTGATTTTCACCTACAAAGTATGTTGCGGCTCTGCTCGTAATACCTAAATCGCGTTGAATGCGCACATATTTTGCATTTACGATTGCTTGGAAGATTCAACAAAACTATGTCACGTAATGACTCTTTTCCGAAAATTAAAATTGACACAATTAAATAGCTTACATAACTGATATCTTTCGGAGTTGTTTGTATAGTAATATTTTGGTACCTCTTAATATGTATACATATAAACTCCACTACAACTTGACAATATTTTGACTAACGATGTATCTACTTAAATACTTATATAGTTAGTAAGAACATTACTTATATATCAGTCTACAAACCTTTGGTTATTTCTATACTGAATGCGTGTAGGTGGAAGAATATGTAATGGAATGAATAACAAAACCAACTTTCTTGCAAGTCGGCTAAAATAAGTGGCAGTGTTGATCCGAAACAGATTTTGTATAAGATTTCAGCGCGCAGTTATGCACAATATCTGTGAACTGTCAACACCGGGCGGTGTTGAACCTTCACAGATTTTGGATATACGCCGGCTAGCATTAAATACCTACATTTGTAGGAATACCCGGCTTTAACGATTGTTTCGTGAACTTTCATGAGAAAACCCATTAATTAATTGAATGGGTCAGAATCAGAAGACCCGGATCGACTACTCACAACAGTTCAGTATTGGTTTAGACCTTAAAGATTAAAGGAACAACACATCTCTAATAACCAACAATACTATCGATAGTTTGTGTACTATTGATAGTAATTTCTGTTTTAGGGCAACAATATGGATAACCAACAAAACTATTGATAGTATCGATCCTGATGACGAATAAACTAACTATAGTATTGCGTTTCATAAACTATCCATAGTATCGATTATTTATTTATTAGAAAAGCAATACTATCGATAGTTTGTTCGTCGTCAGAATCAATACTATCGATAATATTGGTTTTATTCAAAATACAGATAGTCTATCGATAGACTAGCGATAGTGTATTATCGAGAGGCAACACTGGTCATCGCAGTGTTGTGCGTCGCGATCGCGACTCGGTAGGTACGGCTGGTAATGTGGCTCTTCGCAGTCGAGTTTCATGCGGAACGGTAACAACGCGTAGGTACGTACCAGTAAAATTACCTTTAAATTTTAACAATACCTATAACGTTACTATTAATACATTAACGATACCCGTACTATACGAGTATTACCCTTAAAATTTTAACATAATGAAAATTCTGTTACTGGTACTTAAAATGTGAATTTGGTACCAGTAACAAACCCTGGGGATAAGTCCGCAGTTGTACGTTTACTTTTCTGATTTGTGTCTGTGTTCTTTATTATGTACCATAAAAAGCTTTATAAACAAACCAATAAAAGCTCAACAATGTAGTTATTATCGATCTAATAAACACAATATTTCAATAAATCTCCACCCTAGCCGATCCATGGTTAGTAAAAGTTCCCACGTGCTTATAAAAGTTTGACAATGATTGACTACAAATAAATGCATAAGACGACGCGACGAAACTACTGTACACGAGAATCACTCGCGACTCGCTACAGCACGGCCGGGAGTTGAGGCACAAACCAATGACGACCTTATTGTGCAAGAAATAACGTTCATATTAAAACGTAAGTAAGAAAAAAATAGAAAAAAATTATAATCATAGATATTTTTTGTTTGATTTGTTCCTTATAGTATCAAAAATATGTTGACGGCATAAGTTAAACACTTTCAAAATAGTTATGTATTTTGGCTTTACAAAAAATACAAAAAATTGTAAATGTAGAAATGCATAAAATGAATTTGTTTAATTTTTAATAATTTATCAACACACATAATATAATATTTAGAATAAATTGTTGAAAGACAGTAATCTATAATTTCTGGTGAGATAAGCCTGAAAATTTGTAACATACCGAACCTTCTTTATTAACGATAGTGCTAATTGATTAATTTGTTTAATTTAGATTTATTCAACTGGAATGCACACGTTATAATATGGTAGAGGTAGTTTTCCAAAGTTATTAATTATGCTGTACTTATGAAATCAAAATTTGTTCAATTTTCAGTTTTTTGGTTTTTTTACACTGACGCAGAGCCCTGAATTGTTTAATTCGGTTTATTTTAACTATAACTAACATTACTTTATATCATACAAAAAGAAACTTACGGTTATAGCATTATGTCCAGGTTACGCTATTTTTACTGGTCTATTATTGGATTTACTGTAACAAAACCTTCAATACCCTGCAAGCCGGCGAGGCCTAAATCCTATTACGTCGAACATTGTTTAATAATTTTATGGAAATGATCCCCACAACGGTACTCTTAAGCGTATTTCTGAAATTGAGCTCGGTTGAATGGAGCTAATGAAAAGCTAGCATTGCTGAATAGTTAGAAGCTGAATAGAATTCAATCAGGTATCAAAGCATTTCATTACGCTAAAAGTGACCTTTGGATTTTACAGCCCTGAGTTTGCTTATAGGTATAAATAATAAATAAATAAATATATAGGGACAAATTACACTGATTGAGCTAGCCCTTAAGTAAGTTCGAGACTTGTGTTATGGGTTAACTCAACGATACTATATTTTATACCAAATACATGTATAGATGTATAGACCCAGGACAATTTGAAAAAGGCCATTCCAACTTGCCCTGACCGGGGATCGAACCCGGGACCTCTGGGTGGCGGACTAGCATGGTGACCACTACGCCACGGAGGTCGTCATAGCCGCAAGACGCAAAATTCTTTGTCTACCCCATTAGGAATAAAGACGTAATAGAAAATGTATTTATGTATGAATTTTCATATACAATGTGGAAGGGTCATAGCCGTAATAAATCGAACCACGGGCTATCTAGATCACTATAGTATGATGACAATAAAATAACAGTCAAAAACAAAAAAAATTGACGACTCCATACAAATTGCCCGGCTGCACACCTTAGTGTGAAAGAGCCGATTATTTTTTAACGTTTGGCTGTTATTTTAATTTCATTAAACTATAGTGATCTAGTATAGCCCGTGTTTCGATTTATTACGGGTATGGCCCTCCCATGTTAGGTATGTATGCATACGTAATGTCGCACGTGTTATCAAAGCGAAGCTGAATAGGCCTCTCCAATGCGGGAGAAATGCGGCTTCAGTGAAAAGCCGGCTCAGCTGACTTTTATGTAGGTCTGCCGTTTATCCGACTGCCCCAGAGAAATGGTATACAGATGAAAAGAGCCCTGTACTATTTCAATTTATGACTTTTTTTACGTCTTCTTAACTTAAGAAGTAATGTGCCTGTGACCTGGCTTCTATGATACAATCAGCCCATAATCTGCTACGTACCAAAGGTGAACTGGTAGACAATGCTTAGCATTAAGTTGTACCTTTTGTAATATAATTTTAAGATATAAGTGTAATCAATAGAATGCAAAATAAATAAATAAAACATCTGCTGTCATTTTCCACATCCACCGCATCCTGCTCTAAAGACGATCTATATAGGGCAAAAATCTGGGCCAATACAATTTAGACGACAATAATTGCCATTGACACGATAAGAAGCTGGAGACATAGAAAAGACGTAGGACGCGGACGGGGCGAAGACATTTGTCTTTTCCGCGACGGCAAGCGACGGTTTCATACAAAATGTATAGAAACGTCGCGGGCAGAACACACTGAAAGGACGGGGCAAGGACGAGGCGCGCGTCTTTTCTGTGTGTTCTGCTTTGCGACGTTTCTATACATTTTCTATATGAAACCGTCGCGGAACAGACATATGTCTGCGCCCCGTCCGCGACGCACGTCTTTTCTATGTGTCCTGCGCCTTACAGACAAGCGATAGTTCGTGATACTCGCGTTCACAGTTCATCACAGATTTCTTCGCAATGTTTTTCTATAACGGAAGTAAGTTGTAGTCGACGAAAAGGGACGTACATGTCAATATACACGAGTCAGATTGAGCTACAAATTCAGAGGTATAACCACAGATTTATTATTTTCTGGTATAACTCTTGCCGGGCGGGGATCAAACCACTAGACTATAACCGCATCTAAAACTAACAATAAGACTATATTTTCCTCAATATGACTCCTTTCTCCCAACTCAACACTTTAAGGTGAAATTCTCCAATACTTCCCCGTGACATAAAAGGCAAATTAGATTTATTCATCCAATAAGAAAGCAATAAAACGCCCGGTTGGGCACTTTGTCAAGTCTTTGTCACGTCTATAGAAAAAAAAAGTTTGACCGAAGATGGTCGGAGGTTCCCGTTATAAAAAGTGGTAATTAGGAAGCCTCCCTTTACTGTAGTTCCTTAAAGAAATGTGTGTGTGATCCTTTCCTGTTTTGATAGATAGATAGGTACATCATCACGTCTTTATCCCTAAAGGATTAAACAGAATATAATACCGTAAAATCTAAAGTCTACTTTAAGCATAAAAGTGGCAAAAGGAAAACAAAATAGTAATACCAGTGAGAATACTAAGATTTAGACTCGCCTGTGCGGTACAGGGGCGCGGGGGGGTATGGCGACTTAGAGGACTGAGGGAAGTGCAACGGACAACGATGCGACTGATGCGAGGTATATACGGTTACCATATCTCAGGATTTGTCCTGGCATTTCAGGACTTTTGGACTCTTCTCAGGGTTGCGGCCGGATTGCAAAATACAGTACACTTTAAAAATCTCATTAATAAAAACAAAAACTCAAAATAATCTTCCTAAAGAGTAATTAATAAAAAAACATCTGTGGTGGTCAACTCTGGTAATTTCTCAAAATTGCACAATTAAAATCATCACTTATATATCCAACAAAGTAGGTACTTAATCACTTTTTGGCCCAACGCAGACGACAGACTAGACTGCGCCGCACTTTTAGTCTGTGAAAATAGAACCTATGGAATTACATGCAGTAACACACACGACGCACAAAAAGTGCGGCGCACAAAAAATCCGTGTCAAAATTACACGGATTTTTTGTGCACACCGCGCCGCGCCGCGCCGCGCCACACCGCACTAAAAGTGTGCGAAAAAAATACAACGTATGCTTCAACCCGCGCTAACACAGACGTCGCGCACTTTAGTCTGTGACCTTCACTCGGCTAGTGGTGGACGTGACGTGCGCGGTATTACAGCATGGCGCTAGAGATAGATGTACCGATTGATGTTAATTCATGAAATACAAAACAGACCTGCAATTTATGATACTTCAAAATCCGAGTATCATGCCTAGTATAACCTTTCTTCTGGACCAATGCACTTTCTCATTATTGTTTCCGAATGTGTCAAAGTTGGTCTCAAAATGAATAGCAACTCATTAAAAGTATTAATAGAAATTTTATAAAATTTGAAAAAATTCTCCGGATATTGTTTTGGAATTGCATGTTTCATATGGAATTGTCCTTTTAGTAATCTCTCCGAAAGTATAGGATGTACCCAAAATTTTCTATTTCTTCTTCTTTTTCTGTACTTCAAGTATAAAATAATACATCGCAATCTTTGCACTTCCATGGCGTGTAAAACTGTACGTGTCCCGTCCCTACAGTTCTGCCGACAGAATGATTCAAAATGTGCGTCGTGTGTGTTGAGTCCGTGAAAAATCCGCGAAAGACTTTTTGCGCGCCACGCAGACTATTTGTGCGCCGCAGACTCGATCGGACAAAAAGTCTGTCGTCTGTGTTGGGCCTTTATGATATTAACGATAATAATTATGACTTTTTTAAGTAGTACGTTAATGAGAAAATTCTGAAATAGCAACAAAATCTCAGGACTTTTCAATTGAATAGCGTGATACACTCCCGCACCTCCTTCAGTCCCCCCCTTAGTCGTCATACCCCGCGCCTCTGTACCGCGCGGGCAAAAACACTTTGAAGCGGTCGGTAATGATTGCTAAACATCGCCTGTTGACTTATACAGTGAATGTAATTTTAGGTTATGGGCTAATACATTTGATAGCGACTGTATGCAACCACAAAAGTGGAAATCCAAATAGTAATAGAATACTAAGACAGACCGACTCGCCTGCGCGGTACAGGGGCGCGGGGATATGGCGACTTAGGGGACTGAGGGAAGGGCAGGCGATGGACGTTAAAAGCGTGATCCATTCTCGCACGTCCTTCAGTCCCCTTAGTCACCATACCCCGCGCCCCTGTACCGCGCGGGCGAGATCTCTTTGAAGCGGTCGGTAATGATTGCTACAATCGCCTATTGACTTATTACAGTGTATGTAATTTTAGGTTATGGGCTAATACCTAATACATTTGATAGCGACTGTACGCAACCACAAAGGTGTAATTCTGCACAATAACCTCTATCTCCAATCAGAGTCGACCACAGGTGCCCGAGCACAGCTTCATTAGAGCCATCGACCTCTGCTTCCAGTTCAAATTGAAAATTCTTCGGAAATTCGATCTAAGACTTATTATCTGCAGTAAATAATACTGACTACGTGTTTTGATTAAATTTAAAAGATGGCTAGACTTTTTTAATGTACCAGTATTTAAAGGCGTGGTATTAAAAAGCTCAAGATAAATGCCAGCCCTTGCTCCTTATTTTTAATGTAAACTTTTACATACAACTAAAATCCACTAGGAGACAACAAGTCAAATCAGACACTTTTTTCTAAACGATTACGCATGACATCATGTTTTTTGAAGTTTTAAAAATCATGTTGAAAATGGATATAATCAATGAAAAATGACATTACTTTGTGACGTATAATTAATTTTTGACCCAGTCATCTACCCACAAACGTGCAACAGTGTGTACACTATTTCCCGACAGGCGACAGGTGGCAAATAGTGTCACGACACAGTATATATTTTTTTTTATAATCAACTTGTTAAAAAAGAATGGAAAGTGCTAAATAGCCCTCTATACATTTACACTAACACAGGCTTAAAATTAAAGACACAACAATAAATAAATTGCATGTGTGTGCTGTAGCAAGACAAATAGGTCAAAGCTTAGTGATAATATTGCCCCAAAAGTCTAGTCCTGTATATACAATGTCCTTTTTTATTAAGTACAAATATTTTAAGGGATGATTCAGCCCATTATTTTGAACAACTTTTCTCAATAAGATTATATCGAAAAACGAAATTTTTTTTTTAGGGTTTCGTAGAAATCGAAGTAGTTACGTGATATCATTACTATGGAAAATGAAAATTATTTTTTCGTATTTCGATATACATTTATTGGCAAAAGTTGTTCGAAATGATGGACTGAATCACTCCTTAAAATATTTGTACTTAATAAAAAGGACATTGTATAACAGGCTCAAGGCTCAGGCTCAAATAAGACTTGCAACGTACACAGAATAACTCCCTCTTACCGCTATTATTGCAGATCTCCAAATCCCTCTGCGATATTATTCCATCTCGATCTGGAAAAACAGAAAAATAAAACAATCAGTAAATGTCAATCAAACGGTTGTAAATCTTGAAGCAAATAAATTGTACTTATACATTTTCATATCTTTATCCTCATTGAGACAGATGGAGCATTTTGGGGTTTGCGGCTAAGCAGAGTGCTTCGAAAGGCACGTATAACTTATATGTCTAAGCCGTTGGCCTAGGCTTTCATCATTGTGTGACAGTCGTCAAGCTATGTCAGATGTCTTTAGGCAGCCTAAATAATCTGACACTAGTGTTGGCCACTTACAAAGACGAAAAACAAATAAACAAGCAAAGTGAAAGAGTCCAGGTAAGTTAGGTGGTGGGTGAAAAGGTGGAAAAACAATACCAAACAGTGATAGGTTGCTAGGCATCGCCTATTAACATGATTCGCATTTTCACCCATTCCTTCGACCGGCTTTTACTATCAGAGAAACAGCAGCCGTTGTAGTTAGAGCTAAATTGGTCCATCTCTATTTCAGGTCCCCAATTTGGGCTGCCATTAACTTCGCACTAAATAAATCGTACCGAAATAATAGCGCACTCGCGTGCGACGAGCTCACAATTGAAAGAATTACAGACGTGAAACTTCATTTCTTCAGATATTCATGTCACTTACGACTATTACTACAAACACGACCTAAGGAACATGTCTACTTCAACCACTCTTAAAATTTAAATGCAAAAGTTTAAAATTTTGATCTGTTCGATCATTAAAATCTTACATGATCTGAGTTCAAACCGGTGTGAGCCAGGTTGGTTTCTATCTTTAAAAAATGAAAATATTTTAGTACGAAAGGATCAAATATTTAAATTAAATTTTATATATTGAATATGATCAAAGTAATTTCAAAATTTAATTAATAATAAAAATAACTATTTTGACAGATAAATGTGATGGTAAAAAAGAATTGTAGTTTTCATCACACACAGGTTTGAATGTTCCGATTAAGGGAATGGACGAGATTTGAATCATGGTAATAGGCGATGCGGCTAGCAACCTATCACTATTTTGATTCCTTTTCCATCTTAACGCCCACCACTACGCTAAGCGTGGCCTTTGGGCCTAACGGCCCTGGGCTCTGTCTACCCCATCAGGGATATAGACGTGAAAATGTATCTGTATCTGTAGGTTTATATGTTAAATTTCCAGATTTTTTGTACTGATGATAAATGGTTACGAATGTTACGATAGTAGTTTCAGTAGAGCAATTTCTGTACGTAAATATCATATTATCTACTCTTATGTTTTTATTACAGTGTCATTAGTCATTACATCATAAACTTTACGAAATGACGTTAAGAGTCCCTTTGTTCCAGACCAAAGTACACTTTTCCATACAAACGTAGTCTATGTTTTATTTCGGAACGTCATGCCCAATTTCGGCAAAATTTTGTAATTTTAAAGATATTGCAATTATCTAGGGTAATAATTGGTTTCCGACCGTAATAATATAAACCTGAAATAGAATATAGTGTGTTATATCTTTTTGATCATTAGTATGGGAAACTTCTACATACTTTATTTTCTGTCCAGTTCATAATTTTACCGTAGGAAACCATTTATTACCCTAGATAATTGCAATTTCTTAACATTACATGACGTGTGGTTTCAAAATAAAACGTAGACTACGTTTGTATGGAAAATTGTAGGAGAGGATTCTTAAGTAATGTGACGTCACCATCCTATTACGAATATCTTACTGCCTTCCTGTACTTTCTTCGTACTTATGTGGAGGTAAGCGGTGCAAGCATGTGTGACTTTCCAATTAACCACAGAATTTTTATGCAAATGAATAATACGGGCATTGTTAATAGTTATTTTATTATTTACATATGTATTAGCATACGCGTAGCTCATCATCAGGTATTTTTGTCTCCACTGCAGGAGCACGACCCTCTCTGTACTACCAGAGTCATACTGAGCCATACTTGGCCATAGCAGCCAAAGAACTTGGCCTACACTCTCCTCGCTAGCCAGACGGGTTGGAGAGGTCTCATCGATGTTTATAAGCTTTGTTTAGCTTATGTTCCCTAAGTCGCCTCCTACGACATCCACGGGAAGACTAGAAGTGGCCCTATTTTACTCTTCCGGAAACCACACGGCAATACGCGTAGCTAACTTTTGTTATTTTACTTTTTAAATACTACAACATAATGCAAAGTAAAATGTACAGGATATCTTTCTGCACTTTCTTCATTGTGTGTGGGTGGAGGTCTGCGGTCCCACTCGCATTACGAATGTATAGTGAACATGTGTGGCTTTCCAATTAACTACAGTATTTTAATGGGAATTGATGATATTATTAGCTTTGTTATTTTATTTACGTACGAGTATATTGTCGTAAATCTATGACCATTACTCGTTAAGTCCATTGCACATTTTTGGATTGTCGTATTCTGTCGTAGGCACATTCAGGTCGCAGGCACATTATGACCATTGCAAATTGTATTGATGTAATAATTATTAATACTTCTACTCACTGATGTTCCTGGGCGAACCTTTTGTAGTGCGAGTATGCTTATAGAACTAAAAAGAGTAACAAATATGGATGTGTAATATAAGTAAGTCCAAAAGCAAGCAGTAAGTTGCTCGTTTAAGTTCGCGTGCCTGTGTTTGTCTGTGTCGTCATATCGCCTAAACTGGGGTTATTTTAATGCGTTTGTTTGTTTGTTTGAAAGCTAACTTGATCGATATGGTTTCTAGCAATGTTTGATTGAAATCGGTTCAGTGGTTTGAAAAATAGGGGGTGAACGCTTGAAATTACAATTCAATTTACAATTAAAATTAAATTTAAACTTAAATAATAAAAGTCCTTTTACATAGTTTTTGCGAATTTAAAATTATCCACCTATGCCTGTCGTTGTGACTTAATATATGTATCATGTCCATTATAGAGGAAATGTTAAAAAAACTGTCTTTTAAGTCACTCTTTTGATGACTCTGTCATTAAAATTAATTCACATTTCACGGTAAAGCACTGCCTAGCGGTCTTTCACGGTTTAAAAGACAGCATTCATTTCGAGGCGTTTTGTTCCGGCACACGGTCGTGAATTTGCGTTTTGTTCACTGTAAAAAAATCTGACTTCTTGTTTTGTCATAAACTGTGTAAGCAAGTAGGCTAATTTTTAATGTTTTTTTTATTTGCAGTCGTTCGTATATGTTTTCTAATCTTCGATACTGTTGCCATAGATTTTTAAAGAAAAAATTAAGTTTCACCACCTACGATCGGCTGCACCTAGTTCTAGCCAGAATGATAAAGGCTAAACCTAGTTCAAGCCGAAGATAAGTAGGATACACCTAAGTGTAGCCGACTGAGACCGGCTACACCCAGTTCTAGCCGGCTAAAACTAGGCGTAGCCGCGTTTCGGGTTTTAGCCGTAACATATATAATACAAAACCCTACGGAAACTGTTTTACGTGTATCCAGTTAATACTGGATACATTAATTTCCCGTGTCCACTGCTGCCTTCATTTGTAAGTAATCATTAAAAATTTAGTTCCCATAAAGCCCTGGACAACCTTTAAAACTATTTTACGAACTGTATACAGTTTAAAGTGAGAAAATGAAGCTTTTCTTAACACACTTGCCAAAAGTGGCCGTTTTTCGCAAATGTGCGAAGAAAAGTTTCACTTTCTTACTTATGAGACCAAATTTTTATATGATATCTCCGTTTTCTTTCAAATGATTTATTTCAACTGGTAGCACTAGATCTCGGAAAATTCATGTATCCCTTAATGCAAGCAGGTTCACAGCAGGGAGCTTAGGCAACTTAAAAATGTGATTGGGAAGCATACCGTGTCGTATAAGGCTTTCCTTTAATACCCCACAGGGTATGTTAAATGCATTTTTGATCCCCGACAAAATAGAGGGGTGTTGTTACATGTTTTTAACGCTAGTGTCTGTCTGTCTGTGGCATCGTAGCGATCGAACAGATCGACCGATTTCAATGCGATTTTTTACGTGAGAGCAACTTCCCTTGCTCTCACGTAAAAAAGGGTAGTTGATGCGGACAGCAATACATAACATGTATTTTTTAATGTAAATAAATAAAGTTGATTTAAGTAGTTAGAAAAATCATAATTGTGTTAGTTAGGGTGTTTCATTTTACCTATAAGATAGAAAGTACTTACTAAGTTAACATAGAAATAAGTATGATATAAGTAGTGTTTAGCTTAGCATAGGTAAATGATTGTAATAGTTAGGTTGTTTTATTTTCCTACAAATAACAAGGTAACTCGTGGAGATATTGCAAATATTGTCTGCAAACAGAAAGATAATACCGTCACGAAACCATCGTGATAGAAAGGGACGGAGATATAGTTTGCAAACAAAATGGTAATACCTTCACGAGACCAACAGGGAGTTTTTTGACCATAACTCTGGAAATAATAAAGATATTTCGATGATTTAAATATGAAAATGTGCAGAAACATATACTGTATCTAGGAAAAATATGATATTGTAAGGAATTAAACGGCGTCATATGAATATCCGTGAAAAACTGAAAATTTGCTCTAGAAAGAGATGCACTTATAAGTAAGAAAGAAATAACATGATTAGTGCCGTGTGCAAAAATTCCAGGGCTCTGATTGGCTGAACGCGTTAGCCAGTTTTGTATAAATATGAGCACGGTTCTCTATGACGGCGTTCAGTTCCCTCCCGGCAGTGAAATAGTAAAGATCAAGAAGAAGTGTACTGGAAGAAATAAACAGTGGTCAACGGAGTTCAGGTGGTTTTAATACAGTCCCCAACAGCTGGTCCTTCGAGCCGGATATTTCAAGAACGCAGCAAACATGGTGGTCACAAGGAGCCAAAGCGGGGAAGAAACACGTGGCCGAGTTTTCGACGATCCACCCAGGTCACCGAGCACCAACGAACCTGGTGCCGTCGCTGGGCGTAGCATCCCGGAAATCGCCGCCGCTGTTGCGCGGACCGCGCCGCCCGCGCCCGCCGCCGTCGCTACTGCGCGGAACGTGTCGACCGCGCCCGTCGCCGCCGCCGGCGCCGCCGCCGGCGCCGGCCCTGCTACTACTGCACGAGGTGCGCCGCCCGCGCCTCTCGCCGCCGCGTCCGCAGTAGTATACACGCCGACCGCCGCCCCCACCACTGAGTATCCGTCGACCGCAGTGCACTCAACCGCGCCGCGCCCTACCACTGCGCCCTACACTGGTGCAATACCGCGTTCGCGACGTTCGCCTGACCGGTCAGTGCGCTCGGGTCAATCGCATCGATCGTCTACCAGTGCAGCCATGCGCATCAAGCAAGCCGAACTAGCAGCAGTTGAAAAGCTCGCCGAAATAAGAAGACGGGAACTACGTTTAGAAGCAGACATTGTTCAAAAGAAGCTCGCGTTTGAGATAGCTACGATTCAAGATGAAGAGAATGATATCGTCAGTGTCCACGATCAGAATATCGATAAAGTCAACCAGTGGCTGAGACATCAAGTACCTACTGATCCAGAGCCTACATATACTGAGGAGCCATCCGCCACGATTCAGCCCGCTGTTGCTGCCGCCGCCGTCGATACCGCCGCCGCAACCGCAGTTATAGAACAACCAGTGGCTACGCCCCGTGTACACTCGCAAGCAATACGGGGGGAGCAGCCAGAAGAATTCGATTGGCATACACCAAGGCAGCGACACTATGAACGACAGCGATCACCGACGCCGCACCGAAGCCGTAGCAACCAAAGAGGAATCGAGCAACTAGCTGAAGCTATAACGAAGATGGCCCGCACCAGAGTACCCCCAAAGCAAGTGATCGACCTACCAACATTTACGGGAGCGCCAGGAGAATGGCTACCATTCAAAGCAGCCATGAGAGACTCTGCGGCCATCTACAATTTTACAGACGTAGAAAACATGGCGAGACTTCGAAACAGCCTCAAGGGCGAAGCAAGAGAAGCTGTTCGAGCGCTGCTACATACAACAAGCAATCCAGACATCGTAATGAAAACTTTGGAGCAGTGTTTTGGCCGGCCAGAAATAATCATTGATCAAGCACTCGAAGATATCAAGAAACTGCCGCGTCCGGGAGCCAGCGCTATTGAACTGAACCATTTGGCAGTCAAATTACAGAACATTGTGCAAGTACTGAACAGTTTGGATCACAGAGGATACTTGCACAACCCGATGCTGTCCAGGGAAGTGATTGAAAAATTGAGCCCGCATCTTCGGTCGAAATGGTGTGACTATGCAGAAGAATGCTTCAATAGTGAAGAGCCGCAGATCGTTTCTCTTTCAAAATTCCTGATGAAAGAGGCGGACCGAACACTAAGACATGCATATGCACCAAGTTCAGTTGCTGTGAAAACGACGAAGACTGCACCTGCCACGAAGATCAAAGAATATGCAAAGAATAAAGCAGCTACTTTTGCCACAACGACCGATCCTGCTGAAGAGGACCGATGCTTGTACTGTGGAGCCACCCACAAGGTTCCACAGTGTGAGCAATTCAAATCGTTGAAGACTGAAGAACGTTGGAAGTGGGCAAAAGAGAAAAGAATCTGCTTTAAATGCATCAGCAAGAGCCATCGACGCCTAAACTGCAGAGCAAAGCCATGTGGTGTCAACGGATGTAAACGACCACATCACGCAATGCTACACACCGAGTTAACTGTATCACCGCCTCCCTCAGACGCTGCGCCTACGAACGACGGCACCGTGCTCACAGTAAGAACGAGCACTACTCAGCGTACGGCAGTGGTACTGAAGATGTGTCCAGTCACAGTAGTAGGCCCTGGTGGTGAAGAAGAAACCTACGCCTTGTTGGATGAAGGGTCAACTGCGACACTAATCGATGCAGACCTAGCACGCAAGATCGACGCTCGCGGGACTGTATCACCACTCCATATACACGGAGTAAACTCGACGCGCCAGGAAATAGAAAGCCATCGAGTGAAGATTATTATCAAGTCAAAGAATCAACATTTTGAGATCGCAGCACGCACCGTGGAGGGACTGACATTAACGAAACAATCAGTTCCAGCGAGCCTACTACAATGCAAACATCTAAAGGATCTTCCAATAGAAGAATTGACATACGACTCAGCGACACCGCGCCTTCTAATAGGAACAGACAACTGGGACCTGATAGTGACTCGAGAGTTGAGGACAGGTAGAAGGCATGAACTTGCAGCTTCGAAGACTCAACTAGGATGGGTGGTCCATGGAGTCACGTCGCGAAGTCTACGTAGGAATGAAGCGTCAATTCTACACTTATCTACGAAGGACGAAACAGATCAACAATTACATAAAGAAGTCGAAGATCACTTTAAGATTGACGCTTTGGGGATATCAACAACAGTCAAAGTGTCACCTGCTAATCAGAGAGCGATAAAAAGTCCGAAAGAAACGGACATTATGAAGTTGGGCTTACCTGGAAAGAAGATCACCCTAAGTTGCCTTCCAGTTACGAACAAGCTTTGCGAAGATTGAAAACAATAGAGAAAAGAATGGATCGAAACCCCGACTTTGCAGAGCAATACAGCGCCCAAATTGAAAATCTCGTAGTAAAGGGATATGCTGAAGAATGCAATGGAAGTGAGAAAACGCTGCCGCACAGTTGGTTCCTGCCACACTTTGCAGTAACTAACCCTAACAAGCCAGGGAAGATACGTTTGGTTTTTGATGCTGCTGCAGTCGCTAATGGTACAAGCCTTAATGACATGCTGTTAGAAGGCCCAGACTTACTTCGCTCATTGCTGAGTATCCTATTCAAATTCCGCGAGTATCCAGTAGCCATCACAGCCGACATTGAGGAGATGTTTCTACGAATTAAAATAAGAGAAGAAGACCAAGCAGCTCAGATGTTTTTGTGGCGCGGCAGCGAGAGAAAGAGTCCACCAAAGGAAATGAAAATGACTTCGATGATATTTGGAGCGTCATGTTCACCATTCCTTGCGCACAGCGTACGCAATCACAATGCGCATGTGCACGCAAACTCACATCCTGCAGCCTTCAAAGCAATAACGGAGAGTCATTACATGGATGACTACGTCAATAGTTACAAGTCCATCGAAGAAACAGTGAAAACAATAGAAGAAGTTGTAGAGGTGCACGCTAAGGCAAGCTTCAAGTTACGCGGCTGGAATTCTAACAAAGAAGAAGCTCTCATCAACGTGCCGACAGAACTACGAGCAAAGTGTAACACACAGTTGGGCCACGACAATAAGACTCTTGGACTGGTCTGGGACCCGCATGAAGATACATTAGGATTCAACACCAACATGCCGAGAGTACCGAAAGATGTGCGCAACCGAGAGCGAACGCCGACGAAACGAGAAGCGTTAAGTGCTGTCATGTCAGTCTATGACCCATTGGGACTACTGAGTTGCTTCACCATAAGCGCGAAGATCTTCTTACAAAACCTATGGCGACTCCATATCGCGTGGGATGAATCTCTACCAGAAGATTACGCAGAAGGCCTTACAACTTGGTTCGAGCAACTCGAGAAGATATCAACACTCAGACTGACGAGATGCTACGGCTCGGAAGAGAACCTGAAAAGAAGACAACTTCACATCTTTTGCGATGCCAGTCAAGACGCGTATGCTGCAGCCGCTTATTGGCGTCTGGAATACGAAGACGGCTCAATTCACGTCGTACTCGTCGCTGCAAAGTCGAAAGTAGCACCAATCAAAGCACAGAGTATACCCAGATTGGAGTTGCAGGCAGCCCTCATCGGCACGAGATTGGCTGACACAATCCAACAAGAACACCGATGGACTACAGATGACGTGATCTTCTGGTCAGACTCAAGAACAGTCTTACATTGGATAAGAAAGGACGCCAGAAGATATACTCCTTTCGTTGCACACCGGCTTGGAGAAATAGCAGAACGGACAGAGCCAAGACAGTGGAGATGGGTACCAACGGATGTCAACCCAGCAGATGTAGCCACCAGAATCAATTATGTGCCTACTGACGCTCAAGACTGGTGGTTCAATGGCCCTGCTTTCCTGAAGCAAAAAGAAGATTGCTGGCCCGAGGAATCAACCACCTACGAAGACGAAGATATTGAAGTAATCAATCACGTCAATATTGAACGCCTACAACGACCTCTACCCAGAATTGACAGATTCTCCAACTATCTTCGCTTACTCCGAGCCACGGCGACAGTGCTTTTATTTATCGATAAGTGCCGACGTAAAGGACGAATAATGACTACAGCACATCTGAATCGAGCCGAAAAGTTACTGTTGGCACAAGCTCAGGAAGAAAGTTTCTTAGAAGAGCTAACGCGACTACGCAATGGGAAACCGATTACTCGTTCAAGTCGACTGGCGAAACTTGATCCAGAAATAGACGACGATGGATTACTTCGTTTAAGAGGAAGAACAAACGCAGCTGAGTTGCCATCACATACGAAGAAACCTGTCATATTAGACGGAAAACATCCACTAACGAAGTTAATCGTGCTACAAGAGCATATAAAAGCAGGCCACGCCGGACGAGAACGCGTGGTCAACGAGTTACGGCAACGCTATTGGATCCTACGCTTACGGCCTACCGTGCGATCTGTGGCTCGAACGTGCGCCTACTGCAAGATGCGAAAAACTAAACCTTGCACGCCAATCTGCGGAGACCTGCCAGCTGCTCGTCTTGATATGTACCACCGACCCTTTACCAACTGCGGGGTGGACTACTTTGGCCCCATGATGGTGACCATAGGAAGACGGCGAGAGAAGAGATGGGGAGCTCTCTTTACCTGTCTCACAACCAGAGCTGTACACCTTGAACTAGTAGGCAGTCTAACGACCGACTCCGCTATAATGGCCCTGAGAAGAATGGCAGCAAGAAGAGGATGGCCTGCGATCATGTATAGCGACAACGCTACAAACTTTAAAGGAGCGGATGTAGAGCTGCGCGTCGCTTATACTGAATGGGCTCCAGCGTTGCAAGAATACGGCCTGAAGCATAACATGGAATGGCACTATATACCTCCAGGAGCTCCAAATCAGGGGGGAGCTTGGGAGCGCCTAGTTCGCTCAGTAAAAGTAGCGCTGAGTGCAGTTCTCCATGAAAAAACGCCAAAGGAGGAAGTGTTGCAAACCGTAATGACAGAAGCGGAACACAGCATCAATTCACGCCCTCTTACCCACGTGTCCGTTGAGCCAGAAGATCCCGAAGCTCTGACCCCTAACCATTTCCTGCTGGGGTCATCATCCGGCCTACCATACACTGGGCCTTGCGACGTAGCTGATCGACGCGTGTGGCGAGCAAGCCAAGCGCTCGCTGACGAGTTCTGGAGGCGCTGGGTTCGTGAATATTTACCCACACTAGTAGCTCGTGGAGACTCCAGAAACGACAAACAGCGACCGTTGCAGCCGGGAGATCTGGTCATCGTGGTAGACCCGACATTACCCCGCAACACATGGCCTCGAGGCATCGTAGAGAAGACCTACCCGGGACCAGACGGAGGAGTGCGCTCAGCAGACGTCCGCACTCGTGGAGGAATCTTTAGAAGACCCACCTCGAAGCTGGCTGTCCTCACCGTGATGGAGGCTGCGCAGAGACTTCGCCGGGGGGAGGATGATGCGGACAGCAATACATAACATGTATTTTTTAATGTAAATAAATAAAGTTGATTTAAGTAGTTAGAAAAATCATAATTGTGTTAGTTAGGGTGTTTCATTTTACCTATAAGATAGAAAGTACTTACTAAGTTAACATAGAAATAAGTATGATATAAGTAAATAAATGTTTAGCTTAGCATAGGTAAATGATTGTAATAGTTAGGTTGTTTTATTTTCCTACAAATAACAAGGTAACTCGTGGAGATATTGCAAATATTGTCTGCAAACAGAAAGATAATACCGTCACGAAACCATCGTGATAGAAAGGGACGGAGATATAGTTTGCAAACAAAATGGTAATACCTTCACGAGACCAACAGGGAGTTTTTTGACCATAACTCTGGAAATAATAAAGATATTTCGATGATTTAAATATGAAAATGTGCAGAAACATATACTGTATCTAGGAAAAATATGATATTGTAAGGAATTAAACGGCGTCATATGAATATCCGTGAAAAACTGAAAATTTGCTCTAGAAAGAGATGCACTTATAAGTAAGAAAGAAATAACATGATTAGTGCCGTGTGCAAAAATTCCAGGGCTCTGATTGGCTGAACGCGTTAGCCAGTTTTGTATAAATATGAGCACGGTTCTCTATGACGGCGTTCAGTTCCCTCCCGGCAGTGAAATAGTAAAGATCAAGAAGAAGTGTACTGGAAGAAATAAACAGTGGTCAACGGAGTTCAGGTGGTTTTAATACAGTCCCCAACAGTAGTTCTTAGCTAAAAGGCACTGTGGTTTAACGGTCGAAAGTCAGGGTTTTCCCTAGCAAAAATAGATGGCGCTACGGATATCAACTCGTGTCGGTAGTTCTGCTATTCATCACTATATAGCATTTTTGACATTCAGGGTATTTTTATTTGCCTGGTATATAAACTTGTAGTTCATTACTCTATGGCATATAGGGGGCGTCACCGTGAATTTACTATGACTTCCTATACCCTATAACTAACGAACAGCCATGATGCTTCCGATGATACCTCATTTGTTATAGTACCATTAATATCTTCAAAGATACGTTGGATGAGAGATTACCATACACATATACCATAGCAGCTAAACACATACTCATTTTTGCTCCGCCGTAGTCTGCTAAAAATATATGCCCTGAGCTAACGTCTCGACGAGAAATAGGAGACCTTTCTCCACCTAAGCGCCCGTGATAATAAAATTTAATGTATTTTCCTGAAAAATGCCTTGAGTTTCTTTCCCTAAAAACTCTAGGCATTTTAGCGTTTAGCTGACGTAAAGCTGCTAGTTACGTACGACATAATATACCAAATATTGTAATAATGGGCCAAGTGCGTGTCGGGCCACGCGCAGTATAGGGTTCCGTAGTTGCAAATGCCAACTTTGAGTTCATGCCACTTAAACGTCTAAGTATCTATTGAATTTGTACGAAGTTTTCCTTTTCGTGTACATTTTATAAGTTGATCGCCTATAACTTTTTAATTTGTTAACCCTACTTAGCTCTGATAGTTTTCCTATAAACTACATTATATATACTATAGCTGTAATTTTTTTCGCGTGTCCATATATAACCGTTTAGCAGATAGATGGGGGGGACAAGTGACTTTAACAAAAAATTTCACTTTAAACCTAAATATTTCAGACACGGATCCCTAAATCTAAAAATGGTGTTCCCAAGCTCACAATATTTTTGAAAGACCTATTTAACGATACTCCACACAATGTGTTTGTAGAGAAAAAAAATATTGACTTCCTCTTTACTTGTATGGCAGCTACCCTAAAAAAAAATTGTTTCCATATTTTATTTTACGACTTTTTCGCCATGACTAATAAATAAATAATATACATATCCATGACAAATTACAGCTTTCTAGTACTTATAGTTTCTGAGTAGGACCGCGGACGGACAGACAGACAGACATGACGAAACTATAAGGGTTCCTTGTTTACTACGGAACCCTAAAAAAGGGTAAAAATTCTACGAAACGCAATATAGGTACGTAACATACGCCTTGCGTGGTTCGGCACCATCTAGGCATTTGATTATTTGTAATTTGATCTTCTAAAACTATCACTGCTAACAGCCAAACTATGATTGTTCCACTTTTAACATTTCACATATTGTCCATAAGCATGAGCATTTATAACACCTAACTACACCAATTTTATATAATAAAGTCCACTAGAATCAATTTGCAAAACAATTTAAAGCACAACAACTGAACCCCTTGACTTCCCGCCAAAAAACCCTGCATTTAATTGACAAGTATCGACCATCGGTCGGAAGGACGCTGTCACCAACACGCTCTTTGTCAGGGCTGGCTTGCACCAGTAAATACGGTATTTTTATAATTAATATCAATAAGTTACATAATCCGAAACCGAAAACAAAAAAGTTTTATTTAATCTGAACAAAAATATTTAAGTTTTACTCCTTTAAATCTGACGGAACAAACTGTCAATGTCAAGTAACAGTAAAAGAATGCATGTACAGCACTCTTGACGTCACGCTATGAATTCTTGCGCGTACAAAAGAGATAGTGAAATGTCGAGCTAGTCCCAGTAGTCCTACCAAGTTTGTTCCACCAGTAGGACTACTGGGATATTTCGTCCCAATAGAACTACCGATTGGCTGTGACGTAACAGTAGTTCTAATGGGAAAATTCTTAATCCCAATAGACTTACTGGACTTTTTTGGGGATTTTAGAGGGATGTGTAAGGAGTGGTGTTGGGGCTGTGTCTGAACTGGTTTTGATGTGTATTGGGGATGTGTCTAGACTGGTTTTGGGGTGTGTTGGGGATATGTTTAAGCTGGTTTTGGGGTGTGTTAGAGATGTGTCTGGACTGGTTTTGGGGTGTGTTGGGGATATGTTTGAGCTAGTTTTGGGTTGTGTTGGGGATATGTTTGAGCTTGTTTTGGGGTGTGTTGGGGATGTGTTTCGACTGGTTTTGGGGTATGTTGGGGATGTGTCTGGACTGGTTTTTGGGTTTGTTGGGGATATGTTTGAGCTGGTTTTAGGGGTGTTTTGGGGATGTGTCTGGACTGGTTTTTTGGTGTGTTGGTGATCTGTCAGAACTGGTTTTGAGGTGTGCTAGGAGTGTTCTTAGGTATGTTACGTATGCAAAATTTTAATAAGTTGTTTAGTAGATTTATTTAAAAACTGTAAAATAAAAAACTTTATTCTTTTAAACAAACAAATAATTCTCTTACAAGTGAGAGTGACGTCCTCGGGCACACAGTTCTTACTAAGAGACAAAGGTTTAAAAAGTTATGCAGGTAATTGATAACATTTCAAATTTTTAAAAGTTATATTATTATTATTTCTATTCATTAGTCTTATATAAGGTTTTGAAAAGTTACCAGCGTAACTTTTCAAGAAAATGTCCTACTATTATTTCTTCTTTTTCCAGCTGCAATGTAGCAGTTTTTATAAATTGGTCGCGTTTTACGTACTCCAGATTTCTTTTTTTTATATTTAAATTATTTTTTACTTGAATGCTTCGTACCTTTTGATACGAAGCATCCTCTTTTAAAATTCTTAGCATTTGGTGTAAGTTTGTTTTTTTAGTTTTCCCAACTTCACTATTTATTGTAAAATGCCATGATTCCAAATAATTTGTGGTACGGTGGCGTTGCCCGGATACACACATTCTTTCTAAAACACTGTCATGCATCCAATTTTTTGAAATATTTTTTTGAAACAACGGAATATTTTTAATATTTCTAGCGTCCATTTCTTTCACTATATACGCCCAACCTTCTAAAATTTGTGTCTTCGGCAACAGTGGAAGAATTTTGCAAAGCGACAAAAGTCGATAATCCTTTAGTTTTAGTGATTTCCATTTTCTCTTTAGGCTCTCACAATAGTGATAGTAGCACCCACTTGGGGTAATGTGTGGAAACACGGATTTAATAGCTTTAATCATCGCAATTTCATAATCTGTTTTAAAGTTGGTTGGATTCCACTCAGCTACTTGGCTTTTGATTAAATTTAATAATGTTATATATGTTTCGGTTTTTTTATCAGGCAAAAATGCGTATGCCACTGGTACTATATTTGTAATTTCTTCAGAGCTACCTAAGTCACAATGAATGGTATAGAGCTGCATAAAAGGTGACGGACAAACATCAAAGGTTCCATCACTAAAAAAAAAGTTTTTTTTCCGCCATCAATGCTCTTGCCTCACTCGAAGCAAAGACCAAAATTCGTGTTTCGTCATCACGATGATAATCCGCTAATAGAAAAGAGCTGAACTTGGTAGGAATCTCAAGTTTGGAAAAGTCTTTGTAATATAGACTTTCCACTTCTAAGGATTTATTTCTGTGTCTATATAGTGTAGATCTCACACTTGAAAACTGCGGCAGCTCACTAATTAGGTCTATCCCGGAGTTTTCCAAAGAAATTAAGGCTTTTTTATAAATTTTGTGTACTGATACTGTGTCAGATCCAGACGCGCATATTTTATCTTTGCATTCATTTATATTTAACGCAATGTCGTTCTTTGCATGATTATGCGAACATGCACTATGAACAGTTGATTTAGTTTCCAAATTATTATGTATTGTTACTGATCCAACACATTTATTTTGCCTGTATAGGGCACATCGCCATATGACTGCACCATCTTTGTAAGTTTTCCATTTATAGTATTGGTGGCCTCTTAATAATAATACTTCCCCTCTTCCTCGTTTTATTATATTCAACTCGTCCATTTCTACAAATAAGATTATAGAAATATTCAAATTACGTAGGTAAAAAAGATATTTTTTTAAAAACATACGAGTAATGACAAGTTGTCAATCAAGTTTTTTTTTTTTTGGTTTTCACTAAGCAGGTTCATTTTGTTCGTTCAAATAGTTTGTATAGTCTGTTTGCGGAGAGGAGATTCAAGGCTACTTTATTAAAAATTGCGGTCCGCTAGTTATTTAAATACTTTAAAAAATTACAATTTTAAATAATTATTATCTGTTGAAAACAAAACATGACACGCAATCAACTCAGATAATCAAAGTACGGAACCCTCTTCACACGATTTTAAATCGCACTTGCCTGGGTTTTTTAACTAACAATAATTCACTATGCAAATAGGGTTGACGATGTATGCGACAGGGTCCGAAAAGTATGATTGTAATTAGTCCGTCTTTTAGATTATCCAAAAATAATGGACCCGTATTTTTCAGTTTACCAAAAAAGTAAAAATTCACAAAGATACGGAGCGCCAAAGTTCCGGAGTGGGGGCTTGCGACGTCACACTTAAGTAAAAATCGTACCCAGCCGTGACGTCACGCGAAATTTCTATCTTTGTTATTTTTGATTTCTTAGAGAGAAAAAAGATGGACCAACAATATTTCTAGCAATAGATCTTTCTTTTGACGGAATCTATTTAAGGGTACACCTTTCATTGGTATAGGTACCAAGAATGGGTTTTAGCGGGAACGTCAAATAACAACAACTTCTCCAGAGGGCCAGGCTTACGTGTTGGATGTGTATCCCGTAACAAATAATACTTAACTCTTAAATAAAAATTGTAAATAGGAATATAAAAGAAGTTGGTAGGACTACTGGGATTTTTTGTCCCATCAGACCTACCAGTAGGACAGTTGGGAATTAAATTCCCAGTATTACTACTGGTAGGTCTATTGGGACAAAAATTCCCATCTGTCCTACTGGTAGAACAAACTTGGTAGGACTACTGGGACTAACTCGAAATGTCGCGCTCCCACTCTTATATTTAAAATACTTATTACTGCATACTTAATTGATCAACCAATTTTCTTGCTGTTTTCAAAAAAATATTTCTTTTCTGTGTATATTTTTTTATTTTTTGTTATGTAAAATTTTTACCGAATACATACACAGTTAAATAGCCTATTCTGTGAAAGCCGCAAAGGGGCCATCCACATATTGAATGATTCAACGCCAATATTTTTTTCATGAAACACAACCCTACTTCCCAACTGCAAGTTTGCGGGTATAGATGTTTTTATAACTTTTGTCGTCAAGTAACGAACTGATGTGTTGAAAATTAAGTTTTGTGTAAACGAATTGATCACAAATCATATATTTATAAACTAATCAGTGAATTGGTTTAATTAGTTTCTTTTCATCAAAGAAAATCATTAATCACGACCCACTTAAGCCCATACCTGAATTTTCCGGTATCCAGTGGTGCCCCCAATTGATATTAATCATTTGAAGGAAAACGGAGATATCATTTAAAATTGTGCCTTGACCAAGCCCTAGATAACTTTTCAAATTATTTTATAAACTAATGTTTACAGTTCAAAGTGAGAACGTGAAGCTTTTCTACGCGCATTTGCGAAAAACTGCCACTTTTGGCTAATGTGCGTAGAAAAGCTTCTCGTTTCACTTGCTTCTCGTTCTATGCATTTGCAAAACTACTCTTAGTCTGTCGTTGTTTGTGTACTAAGTCGTATACAATCATTATTTATCCTCCATCACTCATTAAAAAAAAACATATTTTGCAGAACCCCTGCATTCAATAGACAAGTATCGACCATATCTCGAAATAACGCTGTCACCAACAAGATTTTTGTCAGGGCTGGCTTGCACGAGTAAATTCTGTAAAAGCCGCAAAGGTCCACATATTGAATGATTCAACGCCAATATGTTTTTCATGAAACACAACCCTACCTCCCTACTCCCAACTACAGGTTTGCAGGTATCGATGTTTTAATAACTTTTGTCAACAAGTAACGAACTGATGTGTTGAAAATTAATTTTCTTGAAACGAAACTGATCAAAGATCATACATTTATGAGCTGGTTTTAACATCATGATCATATCAGCGGCATAACGTCCGCAGCTGGACATAGGCCTCTCCCATGGATTTCCAAAATGACCGATCTAGAGCGGCCTGCATCCAGCGCTTTCCAGCAACCGTCACTTTTCAGCAAAGAAAATCATTAACTTGCCGTGTGGTTTCCGGCAGAGTAGAATAATGCCACTCCAAGACCTCCCGTGGATGACGTAGAAGGCGACTTAGGGAATACAAGCTAAACAAAGCTTATAAACATCAATGCGACCTCTCCAACCCGTCTGGCCAGCGTGGAGAGTGTAGGCCAAGTCCTCTGGGTGCTCTGGCCAAGTTTGGCTCGGGTAGTACAGAGAGGGTCGTGCTCCTGCAGTGGAGACAGAAAGACCTGATGATGATGATAAAAATGGTCAGATCCAGCTGAACACGGTGTTTGAGAAAGTCAATTTTATTCCGCATATCTATAAACTAACACCCGCTGGCTCTTACTACTTGCACCAATTTTCCGCGAAACGAAAAGACGTCCAATCGATATCGCTTCGAATTCGAAGTCGGCGGGGCGAAACCTCGTAGTGTTGTTATTGTACTGTACACTATCTTGATTCAAAGCGCACTTTAACAATGTCGATATTCATTTCTATGTATTTCCGAGATATTTTCTTTATTGGTACCTAACCTAGTTTATAAAGTCGTGCATCTAACGGCGCTGATAGATAGTGCATTTTCCCAGGCCAAGCTCGTTTTCCTAGTTTTCGATGCAATGAAAAATTAGGTTTATTCTCACTATAAAATCTCTTGGTACTACTGCAACTGTTAAGGTTGCAATACTACCTTGATCTATTGATGGTACTAGTGCGATGAGAGCAAAAATGTAAACAGTACTTGTTGATTTTCCTTGGTAAATATTTAAGTACATTGAAATCTACGGAGTTAATCAAAATAACCAGTTTGTAGACAATCACAAAATTTTTTATTAGGTACCTAACATTTTTTAAAGTAGGGTGCTTACTACTTAGTACTTTGCTCCTGTGGAAGCACAGATACCAGAAGAGTAATTTAGGTAGCTTTATAGTAAAAAAATTATCCCTTTAGAAATAAAAATGTCGTCTCTACATTCTTTTAAATTCAGGAGCTGCTAGAAATGTTTGAAGATTTAAGTTGATACATATGTATGTAAGTAGTATATTATTTATGTATTCAAAGTTTATATACATATGTGCTTATAGCTGTGCTGTTTCATTTTTTGTGAGTTATAATATATATTTTAAATATTGTATGTATTTTGTAATTTGTATTGATAATTTTAAATAGTATTTAAGCAGTGTATGTAAAGTATATGTTATCATATAGTACTCACTCTCTAGCCTGTTTCGTAAAAACCTTTTCCTTTCAATCCAAGGTTGAGTGGAAGAGATCCCTTTCTGGGATAAGTCCGCCTTTGTGCTGTGCTTTTCCTCACTATTATTATTATTTTTGTATTTATGTGTATATAATAAATGTTTACAACAAACAAACAAACAAACAAACAAATTTGGTAAGCTTGATATGTTGATAACGTAAAGGCAGAAAGAAACACAAAAACACATTCCCAACGATAAATAAGAATTACATCAAAACACAATAATATTTTCTTGTTTTGTATTTGCCTCGGTTCTCTACAAGAGCAACCCAGCATTTTCTAGGAAAATTCTCATAAAATACTAGATATTTCCAAGAGAATAAATCCACTAATTGGCAACAATTCCTGTTATAATTTTCTATTCTGTTTCTACGTTTTCATAACGACTTTAATCTTTAATACTCATAATTACAATTAAATGCTATTTCTTCGTACTAAAAAAAAACTTGAGAGGTGTCAAGGGACACCCGGGATGAAACGAAGTTTGAGAGAGAGAGAGAGCGAGACAGACAGGGAAACACGCGCACGCCGCACGGCTTACAACTACCGCAAAAAGTGTCGTTACAACTTTTGGTCTTAATTTTTTCCGTCTAGCCCCCTTTCGCAACGCGCGATAAGGAACTTCGCTCCAATTATACATATAGATTGTTAGGAGCTCGATGGTCCAACAGGCGTACACAGGTGGTGGTTCACACTGTGTTAAGTTCTGCTCCCATTTTAAATAAATTCGTCATCATCATCATTTCAGCCGCATAACGTCCACTGCTGGACATAGGCCTCTCCCAATGATTTCCAAAATGGCCGATCTAGAGCGACTTAGATGAGATAAAGTATTTGAAAGGAATCGGAGATGTCTGTTTACAGTTTAAAGTGAGAACGTAAAGATTATATACACACATAAGCCAAAAGTGGCCGTTTTTCGCAAATGTGCGCAGAAAAGTTTCACGTACTGTGTACTGTACACAGTAGTTCATAAAATAGGGTAACATAGGGCTTGGTTAGGACCAAATTTTCAATGATATCTCCATTTCTTTTTTAATAATTTCTCCATTTCTTTTCAAATAATTTATTTCAAATGGGGCAGCTTTGAACCCCGGAGAATTTATCGGTTGCAATATCTTATACGTTTAAACGAGCAATTCTTGTATATGTATATATTTATAAATTTCTGTGATCTTGAAAACGGCTCTAACGATTTCGCTGAAAATTTGTATATGGGGGTTTTCGGGGTAAAAAATCGATCTAGATTAGTTTTATGTTTGAGAAAACGCTTGTTTTCGAGTTTTCATGCGTTTTTCTTTCCACGCAGAATATGGTCACTAATTTTGGCGCGCTGGGCGCCATCCATTTGGCTCAGCGGTTAAGGATGCGGACCGCTAGAAAGAGTGTTACGAGTTCGAATCCCACTCGGTAACTTACTTTTGTTTTTTTTTATGTTCAAGTTTATATTTAATTTATTATTTTGTATTGTTTTTAGACAAGTTTAAAAAAATGTAGTTAATGTTGGGATGTAACCGAGCAAAGCTCGGTCACCCAGGTACTATGTAATTTTATGATTTGTTAGTGTCGTCGAAGGTTATTACTTAGCGTGGCAAATAAAAACTTGTATCATCAGGCACATTTTCGAGCAAAACATCTATTTCAAAACATTCTCGACGGGTATTTTTCAACAAATTAGAACTTCCAGCCATCAAAGGTTTGAGAGCAAAGTGAAAAGTTCCGATGTTTTATATTAATTGGCAGCTGTCGCGAGATAAGATAAAAGTGGCGGAGGGAAAATACAATATTGTATTGCTTTGTTAATTTTTAATTTGGTTCGTCTTCGTATTTTACAGGGCATGAATAAACAAAGAAGTATTTAGCAATTAGGTGCTTTCATTGTTTCAGACCTGTTACAGCAATATCAGTCCATTGTGAGTACTAATAACATGCTGTATCCGTATTTTTATTCAAGAATTGTTGCATTTATTTATTTATACTACACAACCGGCTTTAATAAAATGATTATCTGACAAGTATGCACTTTACAACAAAAATAGTATATTATGCAATTAGTGAATAGAAGACGGATTTTAATCGAGGGCCATAGATGAATCACGACCGGAGGGAGTGATTTATGAATATTGAATCACGAGCGTAGCAAGTGATTCAAGTGTTAGAATCCTAAGCGACGTGAGTGATTCATGGGCCTCGTTTTAAATCCGTTTTATTCAAGAGTTGCATACTATTCTTTATACCATAACTACGAAAAAAAGAAAGATTTAAACGAAAATAGACATTTAATAAGGAAAAGGAAGGTTAAAGAAAAAGAAAAAAAAGGAAAAAGAAAGGTTGGCTGTAAGAGATTGCATTTATAGCGATAAGTCCGCCTTTGTGCCTATATTGTTTCTTGTTGTTGTTGTAATTTTTTATGTATATCATGGTGCAATAAAGTTAATTTGTATTGTATAGCGTATTGTTAAATCAATTGAAATGCACATTAAAATTGGAACAATTAATAAAATTAATTTAACTTTTTTTTAAATGTATTCATCCATTATGGATAGGCAATGAGGTCTAAGCAGTTTTTATTGTAATGCAAAACTTCTCTCTTTATTTGTTAAAGGAGTTTGAATGTCGAGTATTATTTTCAGAAAAAGTATGTTCTTTTTTTTTCAAAATGACGTTGCACTTTGTTGTTGGACGAATATATCATTCTAAATTGAAACACTAAAATGCATTTTATTCACTGTTTTCAGTGAATAAAATAAACTTTTTGGAGGGGGAATGGTATAAAGAATTTTCCAAATCGATCCAGGCCTATTAGAATAATCAGTGAACATACATAAAAAAAAATAGCGACAAATTGACAACCTTATCCTTTTTTTGAAGTCGGTTAAATATATTCAAACTTTATACATTATAAAAATATTTCTTTAGGTATAAGTTACGTAAACCACAAATATTTTTCTTAAATAAAATATTGGAGATAGGATAAAATACCCTAATAAAAATATAAAGTTTTGAAACATGCTAAAAGGCTTATCATCACTAAACTAACTGTACTTAATTAATTATTCCCAGAGAACCTGGGTGCCAAAGAAGCTAATCTTTTTAATTTTTTAACACTGTTACTGACCTTCCAACTTTGCAAGGGATTTATAAAGATTTTTTGCCGGACTGCCAAGAAGGGTTATGTGCTTCGCGCTTATTTTATGTTTTTGTTTGTAAATTTTCTTATTACCTCATTTCTGTATTCCAAACGGCTGGATGGATTGATACAATGGAGGTATCGTTAATATTCGTCTCAAAAACCAAAGTGTTTTTAGATAGGTATTTTTTCTGAAAGTCTGGTTTTGTTTTTTAATTACTTGTTTACAAAATAAAAATAAGGACTTGCTTAAGTTTCACATCGACCAAACATATGTTAAAGATTTCGTTCAGAATTGGTTTTTTATTTTTTTCGCTATAGACTGACGTTGAAGTGTTTCTTCCATATCTCGTAAGTTTCCTTCTTCTTCACTAAATTAACAACTATAAATACTAAGCTTTCAAATAAATAAGATATTTAAAAAATATATATATTTTATTTATACAAACTTTTGCTTTGAGGTCGAAGTACTTATTAAGACAAATAAAATAAGCCCAAACTCGGTGAAGTTACCACATTTTATTACTGAGCTCCATCGACCACCTTCCGTCTTCGTAATCAGACCCTAGGTATCGTCGTCTACCATAAAGTGCTCGTCAAGACAAATGAAACAAGTCAAACGAGTACTTAATGGTAGGTAATAATTTTGTTATTTAATTATTGAGTTCCGTCGAATATCTCCCGGCTCCATCATCAGAACAGCTCATTGACTTCATAATATTGTATCTTTTGAGGATAACTGGTTGAATATAACTATTTCAAACAAACCCCACAGTTAATGTTTGTTTAAACGTTTAGAAAGAAGTATATGATTGGACTTATTGAAAACTAGCGAAAAGTCTACCATCATGCTGAACTTGACCTACTCTGCCTATGCCGTAAAGGTTAGAGACGTGGCATGTTTTCCAAGTCGTTAAATAATCGGGGTTATTTTATCGTAAAGCAGACTAAATACCCACTTCGTATTAAGTACCAATAAATAGTAAGTTTAAACGTTTATTGATACCAAACGAGTAACGGTTTATATCGCAAACGGTAGCATCTTTTGATTGCTTCTGCTCTAATACTTGTCTGTGAGGAAACTTTACGCTTCTTAATACGAATAAATTCTAGATAGTTCTGTAGGTTGACTGGTAAAAAAGGCCCTAAGCCTTAAGTTCGCCTGTTACAATTTTTGTAATAAAGTTAAATAAATAAATAGTTAAACTATCTACTTTGATACTATCTATTCGTATTTAGAAGAAATGGGTCTAATGACTTCATTGAAACCGAGTGATCTGACTTTTTGAGTATAGTGTTTCAAAATAGTAGTTCAACTAAGTAGACATATGACTGCACAGGGATGTATACTCGTTTTCCGTCCCTGAAGAAAACATTCCATGTCCTTATTTTGAATAACCTTACGCTTGGCTTCTCGACCATGGCAGGTAACTCGATATTACAATACATTTTACTATACGGGATAAAGTCCGCCGTTGTATGTTTACTTTTCTGATTTGTATCTGTGTTCTTTCTTATGTAAAATAAAGCTCTATAAACAAACATACATTTTTATAGTGCACATGCTTCTTCTTACAGCCATTTTGATTTCATTCCCCAAGAAAGATACCTATGAAAAAATACCGGAATACTATTACCTAATTTTGAGAAATACCATACTAAAGATGGTATTTTATCATTTCTTTTCAGAGAAGAAAATGTACTTAAACAGCATAATGGATAGAACTTAATTGCTATCATTTCCACGGAGTAGAAAATATCTTAATGTTTAAAATAAAGATGCCTGCTAAATACCCACTTAATCGTCCCACTTCTATACATTGATACAGGAAATTGAATAAGCCTTTACATAATTGTTATTGTTACGCTTAACATGTCCATTGACACAAAAATACAAGCGTAATTGATAGTTGTAGCATTATAATACCTGTAAATCCGTGCACTTTAACCTCTTTGCGGAGTAATACTAGGCGTTATATAACCATTATGCTGTATAGCGGAGTAATAAAGAGGAATTGCACGTCGGAACGGAAATGATCGGTATTGTGTAATTGGTTGGAATGCTAGTGTTTTTGATATTCATGATTGAAGATGGTATGTAAGGTTAAAACACAGTTAAAAACAATATGACGAAAATAATTGCGAACGTTTACATGCCATACATGCATTGTAAGAAACTCAATTATACGGATTTCGTGGTTAATTATACGCCCACCTTCTACGAACCTCTTAAAAGCCTCTTACCCTAGACCAAAATACGTTTTTTCATACAAACGTGGTAGGTTTTATTTCGAAACCACATTTCCGATGCAATATCTTTGAAATTGCAAAATTTTGCAATTTTTCAAAGATATTGCTTTTATCTAGTTCACAGACAAAATATGAACTTAAAATAGAATTTAGTGTGTTATATCATTTTTGACTATCAGTATGGGAAACTTATACATCCTTATATTTTCTTATCAGTTCTTAATTTACTGTCGGAAACTAATTATGACCCTAGGTAATTGCAATTTCTTAAAAATCACAAATTATTACCGAAATCTAACATGTGGTTTCAAAATAAAACGTAGACTACATTCTACACAGTCTAGGGTAAGGGGATTCTTAAGATACCCTTGATAAAATCACCCACCTACTGTACTAACTACTGAGTTGTACAAATGAAAACACATACCTACTAAATGAATTCTAATTTCGAGAAAAGTTTACAGCAAGAAATATAGGAGTTTAATGGACGTTAAAAGACGGATGTTGAGTGACTTCGCATTTGAAAAATGGCACAAATGATCAGTATACAATGTGCATATCAAGGCAATACAAGCCAAGATCCAAAGCAGAAAGACGCCTGGACGGAGGTGAACATTGCGGCAGAAAAATCTACGCCAACGGTACGACTAGAGTACGATTTCTATTCCGAGCACCCGTTTTATATAAATGATGATTACCAACCTTCTTTAAAGATAGCACTATAGGAAGGAAAATTTAGTTATAATAAAAATTATCACATGTATTTTACTGCAGAAAATAACTTAAACAATAATACAAACATATAAAGACAACAATATTACATTTGTCATAAAGTTTTATCACATTTCAACAGTAGCAAACACAACCATCATAATACATCTGTATTATATACCTATATGACATAACAGGGACAAGGAACACAACTACAAATTAAACATGGGAGAGAAGTGAAACTCATGAACTTAATAGGAAGACCGTCATCGACCTCTATCCGGAAAGTAAATAAATAAATAAGTAGGTACAAATTAAACAGATTGAATTAGGAACAAAGTAAGTTCGAGACTTGTATCATGGGATACTCTTACTCAAGATACTATATTTTATAACAAATACATAGATAAACATCAAAGACCCAGGACAATTTAAAAAAGGCCATCTTCCAACTTGCCCTAACCTAACCGGGGATTGAACCCGCATGGTGACCACTACGCCACTGAGGTCGTCAGAGAGTAGATGTACCAATTCTGTCGTAGTACATGACCTGCAGATAGATCAACAGGTGTATTTATCATATTAATTGTGTTGCTCTGGTTGCACATAAAAATACAATATCCTTTTTTTATTAAATACAAATATTGCAAGATGTGATTCAGTCCCTCATTTTGAACAACTGTTCAGTTGCCAGTAAATTTATAGCAAAATACGTAAAAAAATCATTTTGCATAGTAAGTATATCATGTGACTACTTCGATTTGTAAGAGGGAGGGCCAACATTTTTGAAGTGAAAACTTCTTTAGCGGCGTTGTGCACTTTTTTTGGAATGGGTAAAAAATTATAAACTCGCGTCAGGACACGTGGCCTGATCGAAAATTCGTAAGACGGCGCAGGGCGCTTGCGCGAATGTTCGTGTGTGTTTATGTTACAGCGTGCTACGCGCATCCATGGATGGTGACAGCTGATGGCTCGACCGTCTGTGTAGTGGCCATACTGCTGTGTATTTGAAAATGATTTTGTTGAAAATGAATTTGGTCATGCTTGTGACATTTGTGACAGACTGTGGTTCAGAAAAGATTTGAAATATTTTATACTGATAATTAAAGCAATTTGTGCAAAATTATTCCCTAACCATTCCAAAATATCAAAAATGCACAACGTTAATATTCAAGTTTTCACTTCTGCCGGCACTCCCAGAGTGCAACCCTTTTTTTTTTATACTTGTTAGTTCCAGCAGAAGTTTGCAGTGTGTCGCGAGCCGGTGCGGTGTACGTGCCTCTCGTCATATTCGCCCTGATGAAGACCTCAGGATGAGGTCGGAACATGTCGGCAGTAGCCGACTCTACACGTGAATTACCCGTTTATTGAATTTAATAAAGTTTGCATGTCATACAGACACGTATAAGTTGTCTACCTTGTGCATTCTACTACCTTAATATAATAAAAATAATAGCGTAAAATTTATTTTGCTTGATATCCAGCCATTCTCGTAATTTACGTAAGATTAGTGCCTACCTTGTCAAAAATATTCGTGGAGATGGCTCTACTTTAAAGGCCTATTTATGAAGAATGAATTTAATGGTTGTTTTAGTAATAAACAAAACTTTAATCATACATACATACATACATACATAATATCACGCCTGTTTCCCGCAGGGGTAGGCAGAGACTATGGACCTCCACTTGCTACGATAAACTAAATAAACTTTAATCATTACTCTTCATATTACTGTTGTTGTACATATACCTAACATATAAGTGTTTGTAGAATTGTCTCGGAATGTTGTAAGTACACAGTTTTAAGAGACATTTTGTGATCGGACCAGATGCATACATAGGTACAGTATGAAGTGTCGCATCTTTTGCCTCTATTGTTTGAAGACGCAACAAAGGGAATGTAATTTAACAGAGGAGTAGAACAAGGGCGTCTGTGTATTACCCAGCATATGATATATGTAATTGGATTACGTTTCAAGAGTTTTATGCTTTACGTTATATTTAGGGTAAGGAAAATTAAATAAAAAGATGTTGAAATAAGTCCAGATATCAGTAATAAAAACCTTATAAGATCAAGCATGATTCATGAAGTATACAATGTCCTTTTTAATTAAGTACAAATATTTTAAGGGGTGATTCAGTCCATCATTTCGAACAACTATTCCCAATAAATGTATATCGAAATACGAAAAAAAAAATTTCATTTTCGATAGTAATGATATCACGTGACTACTTCGATTTGTATGAAAACCTAAAATTTTTTTTTCGTATTTCGATATACATTCATTGGGAAAAGTTGTTCAAAATGATGGACTGAACCACCCCTTAAAATATTTGTACTTAATTAAAAAGGACATTGTATATATTTATCACTTTTTTAACCCCCGACGAAAAGGAGGGATGTTATAAGCATAGATCGGATAATCGGGCGCTAATATACCTAAACTTCCTTTTTATGCCTACGAAAGAATGTTAATGCCTAAAAAGAAGTTTGAAATTCCTGATTGCTAAAAATGTTACCTGCATACAAAATATAGTTAGAACTCGTTATGAAAACGATATATTTTCTTCTATATAATGCTTACATACCCTCTCGTACTTTAATTTTTTTTCGGTGGTTTTGGACAATTAGCGTATTCTATGTCACTCGGGATGACCTGAGGATTCTAACAATACCACACACTTTTAAATCGGTTGAGGCATTTAGAAGTTATAGTAAAATAAACAAGGGATTACTTATTCATTCCGGAAGGAATATCCATACTATTCTTTCAAGAAAAGAAGTTTAGGTATATAAGCGCCCGATTATCCGATCACTGGTTATAAGTTTGACGTGTGTGTGTCTGTGTATACCGATTTCAATTTGGTTCTTTTCAATCGTAAGCCCTATCTGTCGAGATGATCATTTGCTACAAGTTATTGGGAGTTAACGCTTGAAAGTCGGGGATTTTTTTAATTTTATTTTCAACTGCCCCGCGGAATCACCCGTGCTTAAAGTAGCCTTTGTGTTAATCCAGGTTTCAGCTTCCTGCTTAATTTTTTTTATCATAATTTCTCATTCAAAAGTCACACTACAAAATCTATATCTAAGCAATAAAACACAAAATTCAAACAAAGAATAAAGCTGTTAAATATTTTGTGTTTTTCTTTTAAATTAAATATGATACGACTGATATTATTAGATGACAGTCGTCAAGCTTTCTAGAAATACAAAGAAATCGAATTAGAAAAATTTATAAATCAAATTATACTCAATACGTTTGTCGAAATTTGTTAGCCGATTCAAATTAATTTTACACTTCTAATAACTGTTATGAAACGTCTGAGGACAGTTTAAAGCAATAATAAATTAACGGTTTTAGAATTATTTGAACAGATTTTAGTCAGATTATTTCTTGTTTCACGGCTACGGACGCGACGGCGAGACGACAAGCAATTTAAAGTTATTACAGCTAATATTTATCATCGTCAGGTCATTTTGCCTCCACTGCTCGACCCTCTCTGTACTACCAGAGCCAAACTTGGTCAGAGCAGGTCAGCAGGCAGAAGACTTGGCCTACACTCTCCACGCTGGCCAGACGGGTTGGAGAAGCCCCACTGATGTTTACGCGCTTTGTTTAGCTTGTATTTCCTAAGTCGCTTTCTACGACATACAGCGGAAGACTTGGAGGTGTTTTATATACTCTGCCGGATACCACACGGCGAATTATACCTATAATGATCATCAAATCGATCGAAATCTGGTCCGCCTTTTTAAGTACTTGAGTAAACAGTGTTGTTGCCTTGGGTAGGTAATCAAATCGTAACTGTATTTTATCACTTCATTAACTTACAACAGTTATTGTTAATAATGCAGTCTGTGATAAAGCAAATCTGCGTCCCGTTTACGCAATAATAAAACGAGGAAATGCTTACCAACCAAATGCGAGAAAGAGATGTAAGATATTCAATTGAACCGTTACCCAGCTTTTAGTGCTATAACGGCTGTAACGCCCACCTGAAACAAATGAAATACATTCGTTAATAATATATTCCAAGATGAGTAGATTTTTTTTTTTTTTTTTTCTATCCGTTCCTTTCTACAACATTTGGAGCAGAAGGTGATTGACTGCAGCATAAATTTTGATTGGGCTCTTTACAATTTATAATCAAGATAAATTTTATGAAATATACAGGTTGACTTTATAACCACCAACAAAATTTCTGGAGCAATTTTAGTCTTTGATACTGACTCAATTTATAAAAAAAAGATTTAATAAAAATCGAAGAAAAATATCCGCCTTCCCACATAGAGCAGCACTCAGCTATAATTATATTGTATGGAAGAACGTAAATTTTTATCAATTTTTAATTACTTTTTTTGTAGAAAGTGTTTCATTATCATGGACTGAACTTGCTCCAAAAAAATTATTGGTAGTTAAAAAGTCGACCTGAATATTTTCGGGTTGTTATTCCATGCTGGCCCTCTGGCCTGCTAGAAAAGAAAAAAACTAATGTACCAGCTGTTTCTTTTCCTACGCAGGTCGTAAAAAACGATTGAGAAAATAGGCGAATATGCGAATCTGCTGCAACAACCTATCACAATATTGATTCCCTTTTCCCACCTATACGCCCAGCACTTAAAGTGGACTATGGCACAGGCCAAAGGCCACTTTAAGGGGTAAGGGCTAAAAGTCCCGTCCCGTCTTTATCCCTAAAGACAGAAAGAGGGAGACAGTGCCCAGCGGCACTGTCTCCCACTTTAGGGATAAAGACGGGATTGTGTATCTGTATACCGTTTTATTTCTTTTACAGGTTGTTTTAAACAACTTATGGTGTCGCAGCATGGAAAAGCTCTAGATATTGTATGACTCTTGCGATCATCCAAGTGCGGGCTATACCAAGGGCTGAAGCGCTACTGCATACTTCTATAAAGCGTTTCCAAGTGATAAGCAAGAAAAATCACCGAATCACTGTAAACTCATAAAAATTTACCATTACAGTTGACATTTGACGAAACCACTGCTGCGTAAAACAAAAGACGTCCAAAATGAAATAGAGCGTTGCTTATTTTAGTGGTCTGATTTTATTTTCTATGCGCAAGACTTTAAAAATTCCAATTAAAACGCTATATTTCAAACATCAGTAAACTCAATTCTTGATTTATTAGCTAAAATCGTTAATAAACCGGCGGGTTTGTCCGCTCGAATCATGCCATTAAAAACTTAAATCTCCGACGGATAGAAGATTTAGGGCCTTCGCTAAGTTACGCGGGTGCACGCGGCGGGTTCAGTCTATCTCTGTCACAAACGCTACGTGCGACAGAGACAGGTGACCAGCGACGGATTCTGCTATCTCTTTCGCATTTAGAGTTTGTGACAGAGATAGACCGAAATCCGCCGCGTGCACCCGCGTAAGTTAGCGAAGGCCCTTAAGTTTTAAAGATGTTTTAAAGATGATTAGATGATTCTGACTGAACATAACATTGTTTTGTATAAAGTGCACATTTTATGTTTATGTACAATATCATGATATTGAATCCACTTATATGTAGGTTGAACTCACACATGCTTAAATTCAGACGCTGATTTCATAAACACTACTGATTTAAACCGCCGACAAAAAGAGGGGTTAACTACCCTAAGTTTGCCGATAATGTGTGTCTATCTGTCTGACTGTCTGTGTCTGACTGTGGCATCATAGCACTCGGATGGACCAAATTCAATGCGGTTTTTCTACGTGAGAGCAAGTTCCCTTGCGGTGGTTCTTGGCTATATTTAAAGAAAATCGGTTGTTATATGTTGAGTTATCGCTTGAAAATCGCGGCGATTAGTTCCTCCGCCCATCACTAGATGGTGTTTACATATGAAACTATCAAAGACATACAATGTAATTTCCTTGGAAACTATTTAAAAGTCGTTTTTTTTTTGTTTAATGCGCCTAGCAAATAAACTTGTAACAATTAAATCAAATCAGAAATTCACATAAGTGCGAGTTAAAGGAAACAGTTTTTATTTGTACTTCTGTTTAAAATTACTTGACAAAAGAGTCCGTAGAAACAAAGCTGCTGTCAGAAACGTCGAGACATGCGGGCGCTTATTCCAAGGCAAAATAAATCAATATTATTCGCTCTCATTACATAAAAAGGACAACCTTTCTTAATTCCGTTTTATTAATAAATAATTATGTGATCAAAGTGATATGATACCTATCAATAACATTTATGAGTAGAATCGAATCATATGACCGGGTATTTCGTATTAATGTATAAATGATTATTGACGTGACAACGTCTTAAATTAGGTTGCGGCTGGGAGTCACTTATGAAAAAGTGTAACGCTCGGTAACGTTACGATGAGTCACCGAACGAGAGAGAGGCCCGCCGAATGCCTTGCGTCTCTCTCCCACTCAACTATGTTATCTACGTTGTCACGTAAAATCTTCGCCCGTAAAACCGACTTTACAGGCAACCATTTTTTATTATAAGATTATATAGTATAAGATAGATGAACTTAATAGATACACTTATCCTACTAATATTATAAATGCGAAAGTGAGTTTGTATACTTGTTTGTTTGTTTTTTTCCACTTCACACTTAAACCACTGAACCTATTTAGATTAAATTTGATTTTGATATAATTTGATACGCTGGGAAGGACAGGATAGTTTTTATCCCGAAATTCTCACGGGGAGCGAAGCCCACGAACAAAGCTAGTTATATCGTAAATGAGAATATTTGTAAGTATAGACGTCTGTTTATCTGCTTTTAAAAGCCAAAACGTCCGAACGTATTGGAATTAAAGACATGCAGATTACCTGGCTGGAATAATACTTTTTCCTCGAAAAAAATGAGAGGTTCTCATGACGCTACTTAGTAAGAAATCAAAGTAAACTTTTCGTTTATTGGATCATACAATTCGAGTGAAAATACCCGATTGCTCGGTTAATGACACGGTCCGAGTGACCGAGTTGACCGATTTTGTAACGATTAATCGACGCCTAAACGATTGGTAGTCGATAAAATCTGGTTAATTTGGATCACACCGACAGTTTAATGAAGTAGTAATGCCGTAATCATTTGCTGTATTTGTAATCCAACATGTCTCTCTACCAAGGTAATGTAAGATGTGATAATACTCAGTAGCTGTTACTTTTTCTTTTGATATATCGTTATCGTGTAACTTGGACTTCATGAAAAAAATCTTGAGAGGTGTCAAGGGACACCCGGATAGAACGAAGTTCCTTTCGATTAATTAGGAGAGAGAGAGACAGACAGAGAAACACGTCGTTGTCAAATGTCACGTCACGTCGTCGAGAAATGTGTCGTTACAACTTTTGGTCTTAAATTTTCCGTCTAGCCCCCTTTCGCAACGCGCGATAAGGAACTTCGTTCCAAAAACTCGTAATCACGGGCCCTAATTGGTTGAAGAAGCTGTTGTTATAGCTTCTGAACAGAAATAATTGAATAAATCTTAAATTCTTAACTCTATTAATCATAATCAAAATCAAATATTTGCTTTACTATTTTACTCGTCGTAATCTCTGTTTTTAATAATTCAAATAAATTGACAAAATTACATTAAATTAATAATAATTTACCAAAAATCTCTGAACAACATAATTACCTAGGTAATTAACACAATGTCATGTTCTATTCATATAGTAAAGCATAGATATTTATCTATTCAATAACAAACAGACAAGCACTTTTAGCTACATATATGTGGACACATGTAAATAGTCGTTAGTATCCAAACAGTTTGATAATAAGATATATGTATTTATAGTAGGTTTTTTTAATAAAATAAAATAGAGAAAGCCTCTAAATTATACGCCGCCGCGTTGGAGACAGACCTCGCATCAAGTTTTCAGACACTCAAAGCCACGAAAAGTCTCGCTGAGACGAAAATGTATTATTTAAATCTACTAACGGTGAAGCTGGTTGGTAATAAAATGTCTTCTAAAAGTCTCAGAGTAAAATATACCTTAGGTATAACAACAAAACAGTAGATAAATAAGGTCTGAGAAAATAAGTAGTGAAGTACTGAAACTATGATACTCCTATCATAGTTCAGAATTAAGTCCGCGTTTGTTTAATGTTTACCGACATATGTTTCTTGGAGAAAGTTGTTTATTATCACGGACTGAATTCACCCTTAAAATAGTTTTAGTATATTTTGTTAGACCTTAAATACGTAATACGTACGTAGGTTTGTTCGTCTAAGGCGCAGGACACACCGAAAAGACGTACGTCGCGGACGGGGCGCAGACATAATATGTCTGTTCCACGACGGCAAATGACGGTTTCGTACAAAATGTATAAAAAAGTCACAAAGCAAAACACACAGAAAAGACGCGCGCCCCGTATTGCCCCGTCCTTTCTGGTTTATTCTACTCCGCGACGTTTCTATACATTTTGTATGAAACCGTCGCTTGCCGTCCGCGTCCTACGTCTTTTCTATGTGTCCAGCGCCAATTACAAATTACAAAATAAATATTACTATTAATAATTTACTGCTTTCAAGGTACCAAATTTATTGACAAACTTATTAAAACGAAATCGAAATCTAATAAGCATTCTAATCCAAAGTTTTCAAAAGAAACCTAAACCTCTCCTAACAAGGTTGACTGACACAGATATTAGAACAAAATAAATTATTCAAATCCAATCAAACGCGAAGCGACATAAACGTCGATTTGTCTCACTTCTAGTTTGCGAAAATAATCAGGAATGTTCTTAACTAGTTGTCACTAAGGTGAAGATTGGTAAAGCCATAAAATTTGCGATAGTTTGGCGCAAAAGACCGTGAAGTCTAGACTTGACTGGGTTCTCTTTTGATTCTCATAAAATAATTTGTCATAATACTTGATACTTCTCATAATGTACTTTGGGAATTTTATTCTCATAATATTTATTAACATAATGATTAACACGCTTTAATCATAACTTAATTTAAATATAAACAATAGCTTCTATTTATAAAAAAGAAAAATGTTCGCGTGTAAGCCAACTCCGTTAGTTCCTGTCATATTATGTGTTTTAACTTTATGAGACTCAAAACTTTAAGCTAATGAAGATTAAGCCTACAGCAACATTATGAGGAAAAACCATTACTTATGTCAAACTGTGGTTGATTATGAGTTTTATGACAAACCATATTATGAATCGAAAAATCCGGTGTATCAAGAGGATCCCATACCTTAGTTGACTGAACTAGGCAATGTTCAAAATGACGCACTTGATACTAATCACACGGATTCGCTATATCACGAATGAACTTCGGTTTAAAGTTCTCTGTGACTGACTGAACAATGGAATTCCACGCATAATGTAAACATGGGCATATTGCCCTGGGAAATACCTGGAAAGCTCAACAACAAAAAATAACATAAGTTAACGAGGCTTTTTAAGAGTACTGTCGCATTACGATGTCAAAAAAAATTCGTCTTATTAAAAAACTTGTACTAACTTAAGTACTCTTTCCACAAAACAAGCAACGAAGACGAGGTAATCCGACTATCATCTAGTTGGAACAAATTCTGGGCGGAAAGAAATAATGATTTAGGAATTAGGAAAACTAACATGGACACCTGTATCTTAACTTCTTAGATCATTCAATCAAGCTTGCCTGACAATTCTGACATACGGCTCTTAGACTTGGACATTTTCAAAACAAAATAACAAGTTCTCAACGGAAAGAAAAAAAAACCATAAAGTTTCACAGAACACCACAGAATTCAAGAAATTAGGAAAAACGATAAGTTACAAATATGGTTCACAAAGCCGTAAATCTGACATGGAAAAACCAAAAGTTACAGAATGCTTCATCAAGCCACTACTGCACAAATACTAAAATGGAACTGGGCTTACCACATAGCGAGGTAAACTGGCAAACGCTGAACTGTATAAAGTACAAACTGAAGAAGCCCGTCCGGAAAAAGAAAAGTGGGAAAGCCACGAAAAAGATGGGTGGAGGAAATTAAAAAACATACATACATACATACTATCACGTCTTTATCCCTAATGGGGCAGACAGAGCATTTTGGGTCTTGCGGTTCTATGCAGAGCCCAGGGCCGCAAGACCCAAAAGCCACTTTTAGCGTCATGGTGGGCGAGAAGATAGAAAAGCAATCAATACAGTGATGGGTTGCTAGCCGCATCGCCTGTTAACATGATTTGCATTTTTGCCCATTCCCTCGATCGGCTTTTACGATCTGCGTGGGAAGAGAAGCAGTTGGTACATTCTAAGTTTTTTTATTTCTCCCAGACCAGCATGGGAGAATTAAAAAAGTAGAAGAAAAAACTGGTTAAAGACAGCACATAATAGAGAACAACTGAAGAAGCTGAAGGAACAGGGACCGGATTAGCAGCTAATTTTTAAAACCCCTTTAAGTGGTCATCCTTACGATAGGCTTACCCTCACGTCTATGTTAGCCTGTAAAAAGCTTATCCAGCGAAAGGCTTACCGTATCCCCTATAGGGTAACCCTATCCTTATGATAGGCTAAGCGTTTACCAAATCATTGGAAGGGGTATTTTTTCCGCTTTATTGAAAGGTTTTTTCCCCCCACGTATCCCACCCGCCCCGTGGCCGCCAGGGAAAGCGCTTTTTAAAGGGTTAGCCTATGAGATAGGGTTACCCTATGAGAAATGGTTTTTGTAAGGGTAACGTAACGTGCATGTTTTAACAACTTATTTAAAGGGAAACCCTTTTAAAAGGCTTTCCATATAATACGGTTAGTCGATCGAAAGAGTTACCCAGCGATAGGGGTTTTTAATCCAATAAAAATATTCAAGCCTCATCAATTAGCCGCTAAAAACCCTCGTTTGGGAAAGCGCTTCCTGTCCCTGTGAAGGAAGCCTATATAAGCAAAATTTAATTATAAAGCAAAATTTTTGGAGAAGTTTAGTTTCCATAAACCCACTTCTTAAATTGGAGTTTCTTAACTTGGGCAATTAGACAAATCTTCCGAGTTTAAAACACCCGGATAAGTTTAATTAGGTCCCGCATTGAGGGTTACCTTTACTAAACTTGTTACCTAGTTACTACTGAAAAAAAAACGAAAAGATCTACAGATTTTACGAATTTTTGAGAGGTACTTATTTCAAAAATTGGTTACTAGTCGAAGGTGAATACCTTCTCTGTTTCGACAAAACCCTTTCTTTTTTCAACTACCTATTTTACTACTGAAAAAAACGAAAACATCTACAGATTTTACGAATTTTTGAGAGGTTACTTATTTGAAAAATTCCTATGCAAAAAAGTGGTAAATAGACAAAGGTGAATACCTCCTCTGTTTCGACAAAACCATTTTTTTTTTCAACTACCTACCTATTTTACTACTGAAAAAAACGAAAACATGTACAGATTTTACGAATTTTTGAGAGGTACTTATTTCAAAAATTGGTTACTAGTCGAAGGTGAATACCTTCTCTGTTTCGACAAAACCCTTTCTTTTTTTAACTACCTATTTTACTACTGAAAAAAACGAAAACATCTACAGATTTTACGAATTTTTGAGAGGTACTTATTTCAAAAATTGGTTACTAGTCGAAGGTGAATACCTTCTCTGTTTCGACAAAACCCTTTCTTTTTTCAACTACCTATTTTACTACTGAGAAAAACGAAAACATCTACAGATTTTACGAATTTTTGAGAGGTTACTTATTTGAAAAATTCCTATGCAAAAAAGTGGTAAATAGACAAAGGTGAATACCTCCTCTGTTTCGACAAAACCATTTTTTTTTTCAACTACCTACCTATTTTACTACTGAAAAAAACGAAAACATCTACAGATTTTACGAATTTTTGAGAGGTACTTATTTCAAAAATTCCTATGCAAAATATATATACCTCCTCAAAAATGATCGTCTTGAAAGTAGACGGGTATAGAGGAAGAGGAAGGCCGAGAAAGACGTGGGAAGAATGCGTAAGATCGGATATGGGGGAACGGGGGGTCAGTACAGAGATGGCAAAGGATAGAAGGTTATGGAGGGAGTTGACATACAGAGCCGAACCCAAATAGGGAAAAGGCGAGGAAGAAGAAGAAGAAGAAGAAGTGAAACTGCATATATTGATATCGCAGCGCCATCTATTATTTGTCAGGTAAATTTCAAACCTGGAATTTGGAGCGTCATCACCCAATAACTTTTAAACGACTGAACCGATTTTCATCAAACATGGCTAAGAACCACCGCAATGAAGTTGCTTTCACGTAAAAAAACCGCATGGAAATTGGTCTATCCGTTCGAGCGCTACGATGCCACAGACAGACAGACACTAGCGTCAACCTTATAAACACCTCTCTTTTTTTTCGGGGTTTTAAAAATACTAGAAAATATTTTTATACGCACCTATGTAGCTAGTTCTTTACTTTAAATAGTAAAAGTTGTAATGTGGTATTTGCGTGTCTTGAGTGTCATGTCATGTCATGACCCGTACGTACATGGGAAATGTGATGATATAATAATATTATGGTATAAATGGTATAATACGATAAAAAATGCCTAACTATACATAGCAATACAGATACACGCAATGTCACGTGTTAATGTGATTTTTAGTGTTCCGTACCCTAAGGGTAAAAACGGGACCCTATTGCTACTCCGCTATCCGTCTGTCTGGCAGGCTGTATTTCATGAACCGTGATAGCTAGACAGTTGAATTGTTTACAGATGTGTTTCAATTGCCGCTATAACCACGAATACTAAAAACAAAATAAAATAAATATTTAATTGGTGCTCCCAAAATCTGGTTAATGGTACAGAAACCTTCGTGGACGAGTCTGACTCGCACTTGACCGGTTTTTTTTCAAGACAAAATTTTAAATGATATCACCGTTTCCTTTCAAATGATTTATTTCAAATGATGCCACTGGACACCGGAAAATTCAGGTAGCCCCAGTATGGAGTTCGCTAAGTCCTCCAGAGAATTGGTATAGCGATATTCTTCGGCGATGTTGTATTGTAATCTTTAACACTCCGAATATATTCTGGAATCCCACTTGTGGAGATGATAATTATGTTTGATAGTTTATTCTTTTAATGTATATGTATCTTTATATATACATATTTATGTACTATATACATTTAGTTTACTTTTCACGTATTTTATCACGCCAGCCACACATATTTTCCGCTTGGTCCAATGGTTGACCGGGAGAGAATGCCATATGGCATTAGGTCCGCCACTTGTACTTTTTTTTTATTGTGCAATAAAGTTTAAATAAATAAATAATTCGACCCAGATCGTTTCAGTGTTGAATCGGTTAAGTTTAACCCATACCACACGCTGAGCGTTGAATCTAGGTCTTTTTTTGGGACCAAGATTATTTCTGCTTGTACTACTTGCACATAGGAAATAATTACTGAGCATAGAATTGTTATTAATTCAGGTTATCTCATCGTTAATGTGTTGAGAGATAATTAAAATTGTATGCACTAATTTCTATGTTTTTGTTAGTCTGCTCACATTTTCCCACGCTTCATATTGTCAAGTTATTTACGAGTTTAATTTCAATAAAGAGACAAAACCCCTATGGTGCAAAGAATAGCCCATTCAACAATGTGGTTGTATTAATTATGTGCGTAATTTAACTTTCGCCATAGACAAAACTTGACGATTACTTCATGAAGAGAGAAGTGTAGCACGCGCACTCTTCGGACAAAAAACATATACCGTCTTATTATAAAACAAGGACTAACAATTATCCGACAAAATCAAGTTGACATGGTTTAAGTAACAAAGTTAGTCTGCGTTTTATAATAAGACTGAAAAGTTTTTTTATTCCTAAATTTATAATTTATGTAAGTAATATTTAATGCCTCAAATAATTATATACTTTATTTTAGACATTTTCATAAAAATTTACAACCGCTAGCTAAATTTATTTTAGTTAAAACATGTTTTGATCCTTTTCCTCATTTCAATATTTAGGTATTTCAATAGTGTACAAATCCTAAATATTGCCGATTATTGTTATTATATTGTTATTATTATTTGTTCCTACAGGGATCATTATCATCAGGTCTTTTTGTCATCACTGCAGGAGCACGACCTTCTCTGTACTACCCGAGCCAACTTGGCCAGAGCTGCCAGAGGTCTTGGCCTATACTCTCCACATCTCAGGTCTCATTGATGTTTATAAGCTTTGTATAGCTTGTATTCCCTAAGTCGCCTTCTACGAAATCCACGGGAGGTCTTGGAGTGGCCCTATTCTACTCTGCCGGAAACCACACGGCAATCGGCCTACAGGGATATCTCTCCCATATTATCATTTACCTAGCTCAGACCAAATAAAAAACCTGGTAAAATCATTTCACGTTCCCGATAGGTAGGATCCTAGGTCCAAATAAAATTATTTTGTAACTAGCTGTGCCCATGAGCTTCGCTCGCCGTGTGAATTTCGGGATATAGAGTACCTTATGTCCTTCCCCGAGTCTCAAACTATATCCATACCAAATCTCATCCAAATTGGTTCAGTAGTTTAAGCGTGAAGAGGTAACAAACAAACAAATATGCAAACTCACTTTCGCATTTATAAGTAGGATTAGTAGGATAGGATAAAAACTGCACAAAATAATGTCACTTGATCATAACCAATTTGAACGTGATTGATATTATGTGCGCAGTTTGACTCCAAGAAACTATAACGTCGCCATGACGTGCTATTTTACACAAATCCCATATAATTTTTTTTGTCGTTTAGAAAATCTGATTTAGCTGGTTGCAAAGTAGCGGTTTCCTGTCCTGCTTCTGTATTTCGCGCGGTCTTCGTACTTGTTATTCCGGGTCCACGAAATAATTCTTAAATTATGAGTTCTTCAGCATACATGGCAAATAAAAACATTAAGTATCAATATCAAACAGAAGAATTCACGTTTTAATCAACTTCACATTAACAATCGCCTAATGGTACCTATTTCCCGTGTTATATCACCTAGATTCCCACGTTGCAACGTTTCGTAATACGCAAAATACGAGAAGCGATGGACCAAAGTTAGCAGCAATTATTGAGACCTAGTTGTGAAACGGAACGTACGTCGAGTATGTACCTAAAAACAAATAAGCAGGTAATTTTCTTGTTACCGCATCAAATGTCAGCAGTGTAATGGCAGGTTACTAATAGGAATATGCTATGCAATTTGTCATCATTATCACATTAACATTGCATGAAGATTTCAAGTTTAGCAACCCGGGCTTGGTTCGCACTTGGATGGGTGACCACAAGAGGCATAAAAATTGTTGAGCTCCTCCGTGCTTCGGAAGGTACGTAGAAGCCGTTTGTCCCGGCTGTCGTCATTGTATGGCATTCGTCAAGCTAAGCTCAGATACCTTTGTTTTAGCCACTTACACACACGACAAACAAAAAAACAGTAATAAAAAGACAGGTATATTATATCCTGTTACATCCCCTAAGTAGGGTTGTTCTATCGTCTTAATTTATGTAATAATATTTATTTAATATGTTTTTACATATATTTCCTTGTTTCTTTCATTTTTCTTTTTATATTTGAACTAGTCTTACTAGAGAGAGAGAGAGTCCCTAGATTTTACAAAACTTTAATTCGACATTTCTCAATTACTCAAATCAGATATTTTTTCTAAACGTCAAAACATTAACACATACAGGCAGATGACGCCAAAGTTTCTTGAAGCCAAATAACGCTCTTATTATCATGTTTTTTCTGCAATAATAAATCTAAAATAACTTTAAAATGGATATGCTCAAAGACAAGCTCCATTATTTTGCGACATTTTATTTTTTTAATAATGCAAAATAATTAATTTTTGACCCTGGGAAATACCCTATTCTAGCAATTAATCAATCTATGCGTTTCATGTTTGACAAGAAAGTTAGCTGTCATGTACAGTACAAGTGTCAATTTCAGTGTGTAAGATTTGCCGCGCTTTTGTTTGAACGGTTAATCTATTTTTCCCATGAAAAAGAAACATATATCTTAAACCTATACTACTTTAAAACCTTGTAAATTCACATTTTTTGCATCAAAGCATCATTCAATTCAATCTGCAAACACAAATGAGACAAGAGACCAATATCCCCAAGCAGTTGGAAGACCACCATTCCTTGCTACACCAGGTCCTACTGCAAACATACCTAAGAGTAAAGAAGTGGCCCCTCATGGAAAGGTGGCTAAACATCTGACCAAATAGAAACTAAATAGGAATTATACTCATCATACGAAATATAAGATATCCGAACCATAACATGTTCATTCAAATCGGTAATAGCAGAAATTAATATAAATGGTTTGTCTAATCGCACACGTCTAACGGTCTAATACAGCTATTACATCAATTACGGCCAAGTGATTTGTCAATGGACCTGTCAAATAAAAATTGGCATCTGTCAAAATGCTTACGATAGCTGTCAATCACTGAACAACGCGATTGCGGCTGATCGTGGATTAGTGTAATTTATCATTTATTAAAATATATGTAAATGTTGAATTAGGTGCCTGATAATAAAATTACTGTTTCTCTTGTAAGTTAAACTGGCTTTAACCGACGGTTACGCAAGCCTATGGTGTTAATATTTCTGGGAAAAATACCTTCATATCTTAGACTATAAAAGTATATACACCCCTTTTCACATGGGCTATTCTGTGGATTGTAACTTTGTGTGTCATACTCGTAAGTATATCTTATTTATTACCAAGTAACAGTGTTATGTAAAAAATCAACATAAGCGCCGATTATAATAAATAAATAATAAAAATGTAGGAACAAATTACACTGATTGAACTAGCTCCAAAGTGCCTAAGTTCGAGACTTGTGTACTAACTCAACGATACAAAATTTTATAACAAAAACATATTCAACTTGCCCTGACTGGGGATCGAACCCGGGACCCCTGGGTGGCGGACTAGCATGGTGACCACTACGCCACGAAGGTCGTATATAGAGTGTTCTTAATAGTACCGTGCCGACTAATCCTAAAACTGAAAATCTTTAAGAAAATTTTTTTCCAATAAGTTAAATCAGATACATTTTTCTAAAAGTCAAAATGAAATAAGGCAGATGACGGCATAGTTACTTGGAATCAAATAGCTCTCTTTATATCAGGTTTTCTGCAATAACAAATCTAAAATCACATTTAAAATTAATACGTTCATAACAACTGACATTATTTCCAATCATTTACCAAACAACCAGGAAAATACCCAATTGATCAAAATAAAAACATATTCCAAAATATGTCCAAATATTCCTAACAAAGACTTATAAATTGACAAAGGTTAAATCATTCGTTTGATAGCCCGGATTTTTACCTTGAGCAGTCGTTTGACTGAATCTTTTTCAATTTTAACAATTAGGGGTATAAAAACATTTATTTGAATGAAAACAATGTTACTAGCAAATTAAGAAACTTGTTAAGCGTTTTTGAGATGAAATAAATTATAGGCTAATGCCATTGGCAATGTCTTATAGAATTTGAAGTTATCTTTATTAATACTCAAATATTGTACAACGTGGAAGGTAATAATTCGAACCACGGGCTATATTAGATCACTGTAGCACAATGAAATGAAAATAACGATCAAAAAACTAAGAAAAATCGACATTCCCATACAAATTGCCCGGGCGGCTTCTCGCTTTTGTATGAAAGTGATGTTTTTTTTAGTTTTGACTGTTATTCTGATTTCATTATACTATAGTGATCTAGTTTTAGTCCGTAAGCTTTGTTTAGCTTGTATTTCCTTATTCGCCTAATAGAATAAGCCACAAAAGTCCTCCCGTGGATGTCGTAGATAAAGATTGTAAAAAGTCGGTTGAAAAGAATATTCTAAATCCAACATAGATCGTATCTAAATTGATTTTTGTTTCGCTTTCAAGCCAAAACGGCTGAACGGATTGGAACCCTCCTTTTGTCGGAAAATGATGTTTTCTAGGGTTGTAATAAGGAACTAGCCTTTTAGTCAGGTAACGTTAATTTGCAAAAAAATTAGTATTGAAATACAATTTTATTACAGTAGGTACATAATAGATCAACTTTTCCCTGCGACCTCGTGTTAATTTTGTTTTATTTCTCTCTTTATTAATGCAATAACCATTTCGGCTTACTTAATTATAATTTATGTAAGGCCGCTTAAGGAACTTTGTGACAGGCAGTCTAAAAAGAAAGAGAGTTGAAAAATTATAAATTATAACCCTTTTTTAATTTCAAAGGATAAAAAATGGATTATAATTAGTTTGTGTTTTCCTTATTTTAACTCGGTTATTTACTAACTGATTTGGTTCTTTTTTTAACCGACTTTTAAAAAGGCGGAGGTTATCAATTAATCGCGATCTTTTAGACTTTATTGACACGGTATGAATCTTGTATAAAAGGCTCTAAAACAGTACTCTAGTACAGTGTTGCTAGAACTCTGTGTAAATTCATGTCTAAATTGTTGAGTATCTAATGCAAACAAATTTATAGTTAACAATAGAATTATATATTGTTATAATTATTTTTATTTTGGATCGTACAATTATTCGTCGTAAAATGCAAATTACACTTATATACTTATATACAAACATTTACGACGTGAATTTGATTTCTTATTATTATTTTTTTAATTTTATACTTATTTGTGGCCGTAAAGACAATGTTCTCTTTTGAAATTCATTCCACCATGACTTAAGTAGTGTAAATTTGGGGAAGGGATCGAGTTCGAGTTGCATATAGAAATTTAGAACAATATTATAATATTAGTTTGGATGATATTATGGTTATTATGTTGGCAATAAGCTAACTGTTTCACAAACTTTTATGGAGGATTTATAGCTCATGGGTGCATTAAACCCATTCTCCGGTTCGGTGTCCATTGTATTTACGGTTCTTTACTGAGATTCTGTGGAGATTACACTTTAATTAGGTACTTTAAACTATATCCATCTTATTATAAAACGCAGATTAACTATGTTACTAGGTTTAAACCACTATCTGACCGAATCAAGTTGACATTTCAGCTCAGCTAAGACAGTGGCATATTACAAGATGTCTACTTGGTTCGGTCGAATAATGGTTTAAACCTAGTAACAAAGTTAGTTTTCTTTCTCCCACTTTACGTGGGGTCGGGACAGCATGTGAGTCTTTTCCATTTTCCTCTATCCTTTGTCAAGGCACTTGTTACATTCTTTTTGTCCATATCGTCCATAACGCATTCCATCCACGGTTTCTTAGGCCGTCCTCTGTTTCTATATCCATTAATCTTCAAATTTAACATCTTTTTCGTAACGTGGCTCTCTCCTCATTACGTGTCCATACCATCCTAATCTATTGCTTCTTAGCTTTTCCGTTATTGGAGCCACCTTTGTACTTCCTCTTACGTATTCGTTTTTAATTCTATCTTTACTTGTCACTCCATTCATCCATCTTAACATTCTCATCTCCGCTGCATGAAGTCGTCTTTCCTCTGTCACTTTAGTAGCCCAACATTCTGAACCGTATAGAACGTCTGGTCTGAGTCTGACTACGCTTTTAAAAACTATTCCTTTAAGTTAAAGGGGCATTCTCGCATCGCAGATAACCCCTGTCACTTGCCGCCATTTCGCCCAAGATGCGTTTAGTAACAAAGTTAGTCTGCGCTTTATATTAACACGGTATTACTTTTTTGACTTTAAATTGTTTAGCCAGAAAACAGTGCGTTGTCATCTGACAGACGTCATTATCAAATAATTTTTTGACAGCTAAAGGTGCGTTTAGATTTGTTCACCTACTAATATTTAGTAGGAATATGAACGTTACAATATACATTGAGCAAGTACTTACTTAAAGTCAAAGTCAAATATATCTTTTATCATAGGATATTTATAATATCTCTTTCTGGCCTAGGAAGGCAATAGGCCTGCATGTGACTGGATTGAGTAAAATATAGGTATAAAATATCTATCTTTATGGCCATTTCATAATGTTGAGCATCTTGCTAAATAAATACTGACTTTAAGTCAGATCACATCGTAAAAAATCTGAGGTAAAAGGTCAGGCAGCAATTAGCCAGTAGATTACTGCAGTAATCACATCGATTACCATTGTAATCGCGTAATTAAGTTATGTAATCTAGGTAACCGTGTTATCGGATGAAACATTTGCATTGAATGTATGGAAGGTGGAAAGCGCGGGAAACCTGATAAGTAGTAATGGCGTTTGTTGAGAACAGTATGATTTGATAGATATTGTTTTATAATGGAACAAATAAAAAACTGCAACTTTTTATAGTGATAGATACATACCGTAAATACAAGGTACTTGTCATGCCTACTAATACAGAGTAGGTACTAAAGTAGTATGAACGGAACTTACTTTACTTGAGATGAAGAGAGATGCTCAGCTAGCAATGAGAGTGCTTTATGTAAAGAAATAAACCGGACCGATTATTAATAGACTACTTTTGGCTTTAAACAACGGACACAAATTGCTTTACAGAAAAAAACTATATAGAAAAAAGCCAAGGAAGTCGGTGGCCCCAAACAGACCTGGCGACGTACCGTGCTCGATGAAATTAAGAAAATCGGCAAGACCTGGAGTGAAGTTCGCGTAGCTCAAGACAGATCGAGATTGGGAGTCTTTGTGGACGCCCTTTGCCCCAGATCGGGCACATAGGACCATACGTCAAGTAAGTCATTTTAATCACTGATTATTTACACAGTTTACATACATACTATCACGTCTTTATCCCTAATGGGGCAGACAGAGCATTTGCAGAGCCCAGGGCCGCAAGACCCAAAAGCCACTTTTAGCGTCATGGTGGGCGAGAAGATGGAAAAGCAATCAATACAGTGATGGGTTGCTAGCCGCATCGCCTGTTAACATGATTTGCATTTTTGCCCAATCCCTCGATCGGCTTTTACGATCTGCGTGGGAAGAGAAGCTGCTGGTACATTCTAAGTTTTTTTTTTTATTTCTCCCAGACCAGCATGGGAGTTACACACAGTTTACACTATTATAAAATTACAGTATGAAGTATCTCCTCGCGTCTTTTCATTCCGGTCCTTTGAGAGGCTTGCGTGGGGATACCGATTACAAGTAGAGGCCTGAAACTTATTCCTGGATGTACCTACGAAAGGAGTACCGAATATGAATAGGTTTCCCTATATGTTATACCCTACCCTTACCCTATATGTCGGCAACATATAGGGTATAATTGATTTTGGAAAATTAAACACCTGATGCAGAACCATAATGGTCTAACTATAAGAAATGAAAAATGATGCCTTAGCAAAAGTTGTTGAGCCTGATGAGCATTTTCCGGGGTCATAAAGTCCACACGAACGAAGTCGCGGGCTTTGGCTAGTTAATTTCGAAGGACGAATTGAATGAGATGCCGATCAAGCGGCAATAAGCAAAAGGGCCAAGAACCTATATTCCCCGATCTCTCCAATACATAACATGTGGTAACGATGTCGCAACTCTGTTCCGGGTGCAACGCACGTGACACTGACGACAGGACAAACACATTTATGCAGTGGTAATAGGAGCGAGATTGCGTTGCACTTGGGTAGATTGATGTGGTATCGTGCGTACTGAGTGAAATGCATTGCGATTCACTTTATTTATGGGCGAATGGGATCCATTTGGTGAATTTTAAAGTACCTACTTATCTGTTTTGTAATACATACATACGTACATACTGTCACGTTTTTATCCACAATGGGCTACAGCCTAGTGACGTGGTGACAGACACACGGACAGAAAGACGGACGGACGGACAGTGGAGTCTTAGTAAAACAAACATACACACACTCACAGAATTTCGCCTTTATATAATATTAGTGTGATAGCTTAAAATGAAAGGATCTTAAATCTTAACTGTCCACGAGTCCATGTTTACGAGTATTATCCCCTACATAATGGAACGGTCCTTATGCAAGACTTCATTATAACGTCGATGGAGACCCTAATAAGCCGTTAAGCAGGCTGACTACAAACCACTGAATAATGTAATGAGGAACTGTCGGTAATAATGTCTTTTGCAGCCATTTGCCGTCTTAATCCGACTACTCTATATATATATTTTATTGAAATAAGAAAGAAAACAACATACATATTTACAAATATCCCTTCAGCTGTCGGCCGTTCCGCGTAATGTAATGCCTTACCTGTCGGCGCCTTGAGCGCCGCGGCACGCGTCTTGAGTGCTGACGGGAATCGTCGTCCCATGCCTTGTTGTTTATTCAAACCCATACAATGCTTACGTTGTTGGATTCGTGATAACATCAGCTAGCGTTTGTTTATAATTTGAGCCCCGATAGTTGATTGGCCTTGGAACCACAATGCGATGAATGTTGAGAATCAAGATTTTTTTCCCTTTGTACTTACTTTATAAACGATTTTTAAATAAAGTTCAAAAATTTAGACCCCTAATTTTATATTTTACTTAAAGCTTACGGTATACCTAATATATATGTATAAAAAAACAACATCATTCCGTAGCAAAATATTTAGAAAATCAACACTGAACGTATAAAAAAATACAGAAATTCGACAGAAGAAGGGTCATTTTGGTTAAGTATTTTCATGAATTATTTAAATAAAACCTATGTAGTATTATATATTTCTAGAAAGCTGCTTCTTCTTACAAGAGAGTTGAAGCATCCTCGAACTGCATTTTTGTGTTTCTGTAAAACTACACAAAAAAAACTGAACCCTATTCTTAGAAAGCCTAAATGACGGCTCCTAAAACCACTTGTGTAAACATAAAATGAAGTAGTTTTACGAAGCAATAAATCATTGGTTTGGTCCCCATTGAAACAAGTTTATGAATATAAAAACAACTCGAGCTGGTATTCATTCTAAACCAAAGAAACAATGCTTTTTTGTTTCATGATTTTTTGCGCTAAAGTCCCAAGAAGCCATTTTGAATTATGACGAATCTAACAAGTATGGATACTTTATTTCGGCTTCTGTATATTTTAGGTTCCAGGAGGAGTGTGGAGGAAGAGGAGGAATAAGAAAAATAGTACTTTTAAACTATTTTTTTTATTTTTCACACAGCAAACTGTCATCATGTCGGAAGGTGAAATTTCGCCATTTCGATTCGATGTTTTTTGGAATGCAATTATCTTTGATTCTATAGAATTTTGAGAGTTTTTCCCATACAACATTTGTTTTAGTATTAAATAATCTTTTCACACACATATAATATTATTCAATAGCTCTCTGCTAACACATTGAATTAATCGCGTGTTAGTCAGGTTACACCATGTCACATCGAGTTCGGTCAGAAAATGTATTCTTATTCAAAATTTCACGTTGAATTACGTCCAATGTTAGTAATAATATAAAAAAGAAACTTAACGGGGCATTATTCACACAAAAACAGTAAAACTAGTTTGCTCTGTATTGTTCCGCAACACTCGAAAGTGACAACCACAATGAAGTGGGTTAAACGTCGCGTACTGACAAGTTTAACAATATTTTTTTTGGTTTTGCGGCATTGGATGCTCAAATTTTTAGGTATTTTGTTCATTCACTTGAACTTAGCTGTTATCCTGTGTCAACCAAAAATGTAAAGAAAGCATAGACAATTAATAAATCGAGTGTAAAGAGAGCATAGTCGAACTGGTGAATATTCACCAAGTGACATTTAATCGCAATGTTTTGACAGGTGAATATTCACCAACTGACACCTGAAAGGATATACATACAGAAAAAAGTTAACTATTAATTTAGTCTAAAAAGTCGTGCCCACGTGGCATAGTGCCAAGAATGCTGGCCGCATTTCTGCGTTGGATCGCAATACTGATTCGTTGTACTTATATTATTATTATATTATATACTTATTCCGACTACTTATTTAATCATCTTATCCTCTTGTGTTTTAAGGATATTATTTCCGCCCGTTTAAAAACTTTTAATAATTACTCTCGATAGTGGACTATCCAGCAGCAACACTACTTTACAGGAGCGAAGATATCATATAACTATTACTTATAGCTTACCCTAGCTAGCGGATCCTAATATAAAACGTGCTGAGCGTGGAAGATACATACCCGCAAAAATCGAACCACCAGCTGTACTAGATCTCTATACTATAGAGTCTATACTATAATAAAATTAAAATAACAGTCGAAAAACAAAAACGAATCGACATTCCAATACAAATGGCCCGGGCAGCTGCACAAATTCGTAATGATTAAGGATGTGCTATTTTTTTCTCTTCTATAGTGATCTAGTACAGCCCGTGGTTCGTTATTTTACGGGTACCTTCCACCTTGTAAACATGATTTTTATTTATACTAGGTAATTACCGCAATCCGCACTTTAAAAACAGTACCTGGGTGACCGAGCTTTGCTCGGTCGGTTACATCTAAGTCACCGAGTGGGATTCGAACCCGCATCACTCTTTCTAGCGGTCAGCATCCTTAACCACTGAGCTAACCGAATGGCGGCCGGCGCGAGGAAATTAGCGACCATATTCTGCGTGGAAAGAAAAACAAATGAAAACTCGAAAACACGCGTTTTCCCAAACACAAGACTAATCTAGATCGATTGTTTACCCCCAAAAACCTCCATATACCAATTTTCAGCAAAATCGTTACAGCCGTTTTCAAAATCACAGAAATTTATAAATAAATATATATATAAATAAATATACAAGAATTGCTCGTTTAAAGATATAAGATTTTTGTCCGATTCTCATAAGCCGATTCATTCACGGCTTCGTTGATTGCACACACTCAAAACATCAACGAATAGTCATAATAAACAAACACACACACACATACGATAGAAACTTATTACACCGAGCCAAAAAAACCACACACCACTACTGCTAGTTTACACGAAAAAACAAAATTAAAAAAAAAAACGACGGGTTGCACTCTGGGAGTGCCGGCAGAAGTGAAAACTTGAATATTAACGTTGTGCATTTTTGATATTTTGGAATGGTTAGGGAATAATTTTGCACGAATTGCTTTAATTATCAGTATAAAATATTTCAAATCTTTTCTGTACCACAGTCTTTCACAAATGTCACAAGCATGACCAAATTCATTTTCAACAAAATCATTTTCAAATACACAGCAGTATGGCCACTACACAGACGGTCGAGCCATCAGCTGTCACCATCCATGGATGCGCGTAGCACGCTGTAACATAGACACACACGAACATTCGCGCAAGCGCCCTGCGCCGTCTTACGAATTTTCGATCAGGCCACGTGTCCTGACGCGAGTTTAATATTTTTTACCCATTCCAAAAAAAGTGCACAACGCCGCTAAAGAAGTTTTCACTTCAAAAACTTTTTTATTTTATGAACAGCAGTAATAGCAGACAACGTAAACAGAATAAACAGAAGTTAACAAAGTTTGATCACGGAATAAACTTTAACATCTTTTCCATTGCAAGCCTTACAATAAATAAGAACTTTCCAACTGTAACTGCGAGAGCCCATTGCTATGCAAGCTTAATAGAAGTGCCTCTGCTGCTGGGATATTACAAGAACAACTTGGTTAGTAGGTCAAAGAAATACTTTACTTCCAATGTCCAGGATGACGTCAATCGTTGACTGAAAAGCAAATTTTTCTCTCTCTCTCTCATCTCAGCGTATTCCCAGTTGCATCCTCAGCTGTAATGCTATGTAGCCCGGGGTCCGCTTTCCGACTTTTTCTTTTCACCATTTTAAGCAACATCCTTGGTTTTAAGACGATGAGCACGCATATCATCCTTGACGCCGTCAAGCCAGCACTTCTTGGGTCTACCAGGCCTGCCGGGGCCCGGCGGAGGCGGCATGGCTCTCTTGCAGTTTGTCTGCTATGTCACGGACATGAAGTCTGCCGAAGATGCGGGTCTTACACGATCTCTCTGTAATACTTATCCAGCGAAATATTTGCATCCCCGCGATACCCACCTGCTTATGCCGCTCAAGCGAAGACCACGCTTCACTCCCATATGACAGCTCTAATGATAGGTTTGTAGACCTGTCCCTTCAACCTAACGGGCATTTTGGGGTCGCAAATGACACCAGTCACCTTCCGCCACTTTGTCCATGCAGCAGACATACGGGCTTTGTCGTCGTTGAGCTGAGTTTATGACAGTTTATTTATCTTAGTTAGCCGTGTGGTTTCCGGCAGATTAGAATAGGGCCACTCCAAGTCCAGCTTAATAAAGCTAAAACATCATGAGACCCCTCCAACTGTAGGCTACTGTGTCCAAGTGTAGGCCAAAGTCCTCTGGCTGCTCTGGCCAAGTATGGCTCGGGTAGTACAGAGAGGGTCGGGCTCCTGCAGTGGAGACAAAAAGACCTAGGCTGTTGATGATGTTTTTTTTCGTTAGCTATAATACGAGTAGTTCCCATCGTTTGGCAAAAGCCTCCCCTCTTTCTTTTCCATGTTAGGTGTTAGGCGAATAGATCGCGTAAGCTGCGCTCCATCACCAAGATAGCTGATGTGGGAGGAAAAGCGGCTACATTAAAATGGGATTGGGCGGGTCATCTCTGCCGCATGCATCCTGAAACATGGGCACATATGTAGTCACTAACTGGATTTCGGACTGTCAAAGAAAGAGAGGAAGACCAAGAAAAAGATGGGCGGACGACCTTACACAGTTTGAAGATGATTGATGATGATTTATATTAGTGCCTTTTCCCAGGGGCTAGTGCAGAAGCTGCTGCAATTTAGGATTAATTATTTTTCTTTGAGATATATCAATCAATTTTATTACAAAATAATCCACAGATAAATTTGCTGAATCTAGGTTACCAAAAAAAAGATACTTTCATAAATAACCTACTTCCAAAAACAATAATTCACATTGCCAGTCAAACTCAATTTCCTAAGAACAAAGTGAAAGAGGAAATGTATGAAGAAATAACTTCACTGATTTTCACGGTCATCCGGCAGTCGGTCACAGAACATGAAAGGCTTGTGGCATAGTGACAGCGATACAGTAAGATTCAAATAGCATGGAAACTTGTCTGACCAATGTCAAGATAAACGTTACCTACATATAAACATTACTTAGATCAGATATTATTCACATTACGGTACTTTGCGCGACTGATTTTATTTGACCCAGATATGTCCCACAGCAGCTACCAGTGACCATGAAGGCAGTCAGGGTCGTTAAAATATGTGTCAAAATAAATTCAATCGCAGTAAGACCTTAGTATAATATACGTATAGTAAAATGTGAATGAATAAAAGTCACTGAGATCGCAAGACTAAAATTTGTTAAATCAGTTAGAACTGGATCAATGAGGGATTCGGTTAGCATCCCGTGATTATTTTGATTTTCCAGCCCACCAATTATGGTCCAGCGAGTCGGAGGTCTCAAAAAAAACCAAAATTTAAAAGACTAATTTATTGAAATAAAGAAATTACAAATGAATCTAAAAATAGAACTACGACTAATTACAATTGAAGTGCATGGGTCGAAGTGTGAAGCCCAAGTGGCCGAGGCGTCCGGTGACCGCGCGGGCGTCGAGGCTTGCACGTGCTGCTGCGTCGGCGCTTTACTTCACTTGTGCGATTCTAAGCATTAGTGCCGTGTGCAACGATATGACAGGTCAGCGGTCTTCATATAGGACAATCCCGTAACACCTCCACCCTTAGAAACGCAACTATTTTAGGTTTTTTAACGAAAATGTTGCGTTCGGTATTCTGTGTGCCGGACTCGGGATGCTGTATATAGTTGTGGATCTGGAAGTTTCTTCGGTCTTTGGGATATCGCTGGTGGTAGCGGGAATCTGTCTTTGTTTCATATATCTGCGGCATATTATAGCTGTAGCTGTGATTGCTGCGATACTCAGGAACACGTATAATGGTACTGTAGTGTGGTACAGGGATGCTGTATTTACTTCGTCCAGTTCCATGGTCTTCTGGGATAAAATTCTATCTTGAATATTTCGAAGCATCTTCAAATCGATGGAGTTAAGACTTATCGCTGGCTGAGATGGGATGATGTGTAGCTCAGGGTTGTCCGGGATATTGAGTATTTTGACGGGTTGTCCTTCGACGCGATCTTGAGAATTGTAAATGGTAAAGTCATCTGTTTGTACAGAACACTGCAGTGGTAAAGTGATTAGATGGCTATGATGCAGGATTCGGTATACATCTCGCTCGCATGTTAATCGCACTTTGGTTGGCCGTGGAAGAGTTATGATGTAATGTCTGTCATCCAGCTTTTGCAGCGTTTCCCTTGTAAGCGTAACAGTTATCTGCTGGCAGGAGTCGTCGATAGCTTGTTTGGCGATGAGTGTCTGGATGCAGTCAGGAACCGATCTAATCTGCTGGTATGTTGTTGGTTGACATAGGTATCGAGATTGTATCTTCGGGCATTCTGCCTCTATGTACATGTACTCTTTACCGTTGGTTGCTAGTAAGGGATGAGGGGGTATTAGGATTCGATTATATTGATTGGGTACTATGGGTAATTTATATAGATCATAGGTTTCTGTTGAAAGTATTGGGAACTTGAGAACTATAACTATTTGCCTATTCATATAATACGAACCTGCGTGTATGACATTATAATAATCTCTTAAATCTATGTCTAATAATTGTTCGTTACTATATAATTCCTTAAGTTTTCTAATAAGCTTACCTAGGATATCGACTCTCAACATCGAGTGATGAACACTTGATGTGCGAGTGAAGGCTAGTATATCTTCTATTCTACGTAATTCATTTGAGAGTTCATCTATATTATTAGTGATAATCGATAAAAGTTGAGCTAACTTAGCGTACTTAATTAGATTATTATTCCTATGGATTTCATCGTCTAGTAGCATATTCAAGGTATGGTTAAGGTTCTTTTGATTTTCTACTAAACTAACTAAAACACTTGCATGATGAGCCATCCATTCTTTATTTAAGCTAATATGGGTGTTATAATTACTAACTAATTTCTTTTGGTTGGTTTCAAGAGTTTCGATGGCTTTATTATAGTTAATGGCATCTGTATAATCTAGGTTTCCTGTTATACTTTTTATCATAGAGCCTAGACCATCTATGAGACCTCTCCGTAGACGATGGGGTTCTAAACTATCTAGTTCGTATGCGGTTTTATTTAATTTATCACTTAAGTACTCTATCTGTGTTTCAAATATTCGGTAAGTGTCGTTAGGTAATTTAACTTTTAGTTCTACGATTTGGTGTTTAACTAGCTCAATATGATTGCCTATATTACTAAGCTCAATGTATTGTAGAAAGGAGTGGTCATGTGTTACTAGTCTAGTAGGTCCCAGTTTGAAGGGTAAGAGTCCAGGTCCGTCTTCTAGGCTGTCAACTTGAACTTCTTGCGCTCGGGTCAGGGTCAGAGTTAGAAGTAACCTGCAACAATTTTGCAGATTTGGGAATTCTTTTCAGTCTAGCTTTTGCAATTGGGCCGCGTTTTTTGGTTGTATAAATATGGATCGGCAAATCCGCTAATACAGTATCTTGGGTGTATCTTGGGGCTATCTTTTGCCTACTGGCTGATGGGTTTGTTATAAAAACTTGTTGTTGGGGTTGGTATTCTATTTCCGGTTCGCGATTTTTATTTCGGTTCTCTATAATGGCCTCGCGTTCAGCGGAGGTAGATTCGTGTATTAATTCATACACTGTCTTCATTCGGTCTTTATGTGTCTGTAGGTACTGTTGCATTAGATGTCCGGTGATGTCAATGTCTATGGGATCTCGAGGGTTAAAATGGCCATTTATAAGATCATATGGTCGACATTTTGTAAAACTATGTACAGAACTATTGTAAGCTATGAGTGCATAAGGCATCAGATTAACAATGGGCTCTGTTTTCCGTTGTAGGCTAAGAATACGTAGGTGTTCGAGGAGGGTGGAATGGAATCGTTCTATATTGCCGTTATCGCTAGGTGTATGGGCTAAGGTCTTATGGTGTGTTATTTTGTGTAACCTAATGAACTCTGAAAACATTTGGTTATTAAATTCAGGGCCTTGATCGGTGACTATTGTTAACGGAAGTCCGTGATGGGTGCAGAATGTTAGGAGCCCTTGTAGGATACTGAGTGCTGTACCATCCCTAAGGATGTATGCTTGTGCGTATTTTGAAAATACGTCAATGAAAGTTAAATATTTTTCGTTCTGGGCAGTGAATAGATCCATATGGACTACTTCAAAAGGTTTAGACACAGGAGGAACAAGATTAAACTGTGGCCTAATGGGGTTTCTGTCATATTTTGCTTGTCCGCATATAGTACATTCTCCGATAAATTTTGCAATGTGTTCTTTCATCTTGGGCCAGAAATAGCGATGAGAAAGGGACAGGAAACATTCATTAATACCACGATGGTTAGTTTTTCCATTGTGATAGTTGTTGATTATCTCCTGTTGTCTTAAATATTCTTTGACGTTCTCTATTTCACTTTTACAAAGTACAAGATTCATGGATGAATTTTTGAAATTATTTTGGATGACTGGTATGACCGAATACATTGCAAGTGGGGGTTTTAGTAACATGCCAGTTTTAACTTTTGGGTTAACATATTCTTTGATTATATTAATAACTTCTTGTTCTAAATTCGATTCCGAAATTTGTACTGAAACGCGAGTGTGTGTGTCAAATGGTTTGGTTACGACAGGCCGCTTCTGTACCTACGATAGTTATAACGAGCTGCCGATGAAATTTATTCAGGGGTTCATCGGTAATGGGAACTTCTAAGATCGGATTCTCTTCACTAGTATGCACTGTGGCTGTTGTAGAGCCCTGTAACGTCTGTGGTTTTTCTGATGGGTTACCTATTATGGATTGTAAGTCGTCTAGTAATTGGTCTAATTCCTCATTGTGGATTTCTACTCTGGAGAGGGCGTCTGCGTTGGTATTGCTTTTACCCTTTTTGTATATGACATTGAAATCGTACTCACTTAATTTCAGTTTCCATCTTGTAAGGCGTGAGTTGGGTTCACGCAGACTCATTAGCCACTGAAGTGGTTTATGGTCTGTTATTACCTTAAACTTTCTGCCAAACAGGTATGGTCTGAAATATTTAGTGGCCCAAACTATAGCTAGCAACTCTTTTTCTATTGTGCTATAGTTGGTCTCGCTGGTGTTAAGAGTACGAGATGCGTAGGATATAGGTTTGTCGGAACCTATGGGCCCTTGAGATAATATAGCTCCGATTGCGAAGTTACTTGCGTCAGTAGTCAGTATGAATTCTTTCTCAAAGTCAGGGTACTTAAGTATGGGGTCATTTGTCAGTAAGTTCTTACATGTCTCGAAACATTTGACGTAGGCAGGATTGTCTAATGATATTCTTTGGCCTTTCTTAAGACAGTGTGTCATTGGCTTAGTGATTCGGGCAAAATCCGGTATGAATTTTCGGTAATAACCGAGAAGTCCTAAAAATTGTTTGATTTCTTTTGTTGTTTTTGGGATGGGGTATTTAACTATTGCTGAAATTTTATCTGGATTGGGTTTTATGCCCTCACGGGTTATCACGTGTCCGAGATATGCAGTTTCAAGCTTCAAGAACTCAGATTTATTCATCTGAATCTTAAAGTTTGATTCTCGAAGTCTTTGGAATACCTTTTCCAGGTTAACAATGTGCTCCTGCAAGGAAGTGCTGAATACGATGATATCGTCCAGATAAACTAGACATATTTCGTTTTGAAGACCTCGCAACACATTATCCATTACCCTCTGAAAGGTAGAGGGTGCATTTTTCAGTCCCATTGGCATTCTCAGGAACTCGAAATGCCCATGTTCTACGTTAAATGCTGTTTTGGGTATATCTTGAGGGTGCATCTCGCATTGATAGAACCCAGATGCAAGGTCAAGGGTTGTAAAATATTGACATTTCCCCAATTTATCCAATACATCGTTGATGTTAGGGATTGGGTACTTATCATCAATTGTTTTTTCATTTAATTTGCGAAAATCTACTACTATTCGCCATTTTTGTTTGCCAGAAGCATCCAATTTTTTTTGGGACTACCCAAATAGGGGAGCTCCATGCAGATTCTGAAGGTCGTATTATCCCTTGGTCTAGCATCTTTTGTATTTGTTCCTGGACTTCGCGCCGATGTATGAAGGGGTATCTATAACTTTTAGTGTATATAGGTATTTCGTCTGTGGTTTTTATGCAGTGCTTAACTTTATTAGTAAATGTCAAAGGTTCATCATCTAAGTAAAATATGTCAGAGTACTGAGAGCAAAGCTGGGTCAAATTAGCTTTCTCTTCAGGGTTAAGGTGGTCTGTACGTAGCCGTGATAGAACCTCCTCAGTTCGCTTAGACATGGCCTGCTGTTCTATACTAGCACTATCAATATTAAACAGTTCAGCATTCGCGGGTCTGTCTAACGATAATATCACATCGTGATCGGATGGGTTTTCAATTTCTATCACGCCGCGATTGTTCTTAACGGAGGTTATACATTCGTGGATTAGACAGTTACACAATACTTGTTCAGGTATGTAAGCATCACCATCACTAATGTTGATAGGAAGTCGAAGTAACTTAGAGGACTTAGCGGGGATGATGTCTTCATAAAGGTTAACGTTGCGCGAGTTATACATTTTAATAGGGTTGGACGCGTTGCTAGTAACTATTGTTAAATCTTTAAGGTCCAATTTAGCTTCCCATTGGGTGAGCAAATCTAACCCTATCAGTCCGTCGAAGAAATCGTGAAAATTGTATAGGAATAATGTAATGTCATTAGTACAGTTGAATTCCTGAAAACACGGTATTGTTATGGAATAATCGCTCTTAGAAGTGCCGTGTATATTAGTTATTTGGAAAGGATCATAATTTAATTGCAGATGGGGGTAGTATTTCTTTGCTGCATCGGGGCTGAGAAAAGATTGGTTTGCACCAGTGTCCAATAATAGCTTAAGAGGGGGTTCGGTAATCTGCACGTAGGGTAATTGCCGTTGCGTCTGCAGATTGACCTCTATTTTAACTTTTTTATAAGGCTGCCTATCTGAAAATCCTCGGCTTGGCTGGACGAGGGTTGGGGTAAATTATCTGTCTGTCCACTATAGTTTACTTCTTCCGATACGCTTGGTCCTTGCCCAACATAAATGTTTTCATTGAACATGTTATAGTTAGTATTGTCGTAATCAGTAGGTTCCGCGTAGTTACAGCTATTATAGTCATAGTAAGGTTCTGGTTCATAGTACACGGGGTAGTAATTATAATCAGGTTCATAAGCATAGCATTCGTTCATATTAACATCTCGAGATTTAAAATAATTTGTGGGAGGCGGATTGCCATGCTTGGTCCAGTCGTGACCACTTGGAGGTAGTACTTTAGGTGTGAAATGATTAACTCCGCTCATAGGGCGGGGGCCTGTGTTATTATTAAAATTAAAATTTCGAGTTGGTAATCTGAACATATTACTACTTGCATTATAGTTTCGAGGTGGTGCTGCGAACATCTGTTGGGTGCGAGTAGGCATACGAGGTGTGATTTGATTGTTTTGGAATTGTGCGTTAGGTTTAGGTTGATGAATGTTGAAGTTTTGACGAGGCATAAATTGTGCCATAGGACCAAAGGTGAAAGGTTTAGGTATCTGAGGTTGTTGAGATTGTGGCGTTGGCATTGGTGTCTGCACAGGTTTAGGGGCGGATGGCCCTTGCAGATTTTTAGGCAGTCCTTCATTACGTTGTTGCAAGTACATAGTATTCAATTCCTCCTGGACAAACTCCAATGCTTTCTCCATGTTCTCTGGGCGCATGCACCTTATACGAGATCCCAAGGGTTCTTTCAGTCCACGAACAAAAGTTTGCATTGTCAATTTTTTATACAGATCCCTCTTAGCAGTCACAGTCGTGGGAATGTCCTCGTGTAAGGTGACAAACGTCATAATGGTGCTAAATAGAGTTTGACACCTATCGTAGAACTCTTGTGGGGAGCTATTACCTTGGGTTTGCATAGCTAGATCGTTGTACAGAGTAGTCTCATCTCTTTGGTCACTAAAGTTATTGATAAGATGGTTTCTAATACCTAACCAATCGGATGGAATACCATTTGCATTTATAGTCATTGCAGCATTTCCTTTTATTTTATTTAGTATTCCGTTAATAAGGAATAAATTGGTAAGGTGGTTACCCTCCGTCCAATAGGCTCCTACAATCTGGTCACATAATTGAATGAATCGCGGCAGTGTGTGAGGGTTACCATCAAAGTCAGGCGCCAATCGAAGGGCCTTAATTATGGTGTCAGGTTCAACCTGGCGAATAGTGGACGGGTTCCCTAATGGTGCCTGTTCTTGTTCTGGACCCATCTTTACGCTATTTATTTTTAAATTTAATGAATCTAAATCTCTATTACTATCAATAAAGGTGTCCCTAGCCTGCCTAGACGCAGAGCTACGAGATGATTTACGAGGGTGAAAAATTTTGGAAAATTACTACACTAGGATATTAGGAAATAAGGAAAGCAACACCACGAATAAATTGTAGCGTACTTACAGTATCATGTCTCGATACCTGGTCCTTCTTGAGTGATATCGAAGATTGGATATCTCCTCCGCCCTCAGCTCGACGAGTAGAGATGAGTAGGTCAGCTCGACGAAGGTTCGAGAACCAGCTAGTCACGCGGGACCCGGACTGAATTCTTGCGGAAATCTTGATCGCGATCGCGCACGCCTAGCTCGAGCCTACTACCAAGACTGCGCCAATTATGGTCCAGCGAGTCGGAGGTCTCAAAAAAAACCAAAATTTAAAAGACTAATTTATTGAAATAAAGAAATTACAAATGAATCTAAAAATAGAACTACGACTAATTACAATTGAAGTGCATGGGTCGAAGTGTGAAGCCCAAGTGGCCGAGGCGTCCGGTGACCGCGCGGGCGTCGAGGCTTGCACGTGCTGCTGCGTCGGCGCTTTACTTCACTTGTGCGATTCTAAGCATTAGTGCCGTGTGCAACGATATGACAGGTCAGCGGTCTTCATATAGGACAATCCCGTAACACACCTATATGGCACACGCCACCGTTTTGCTGCATGTGTTTTCGATATAAACATATTCATGGCTTGCAGAACCAAACTAGAGTAAAATAACTTCGAGCGATATGCGATGAGCACGACGACAGCTGGTTCTAAAATCAAAATCAAAACCAAATGTTTACTCAAATATTAGACCATAACAGGCACATTTACACGTCAATAAGTTAAGAATACATGACGTGTAGTTCTGATATATTTTTCCAATACTATAAGCCCAAAATCTTTCGGAGCTATGTCCATATAAGTAGCATATGATCATAGCTTCACACTGAGCAACAATCCTAACCAAACTAGATGAAAGTAAAAGCATAGCGTGCGGCATGCAACGTTTGCGAACGACACGATGATAACCGACTGGTTTCGGTACGGAAGACGCTAAGCACTAAATTATATTCCTTTTATTATCGATGTGGGAAAATAAAAATAACTAAATAAACTTACTAACAAAAAAATCGACCTATTGGAGGCCAGTCCAAGATATGAAATATAAATAACTAGCTGTGTGGGCTTCGCTCTTCGTGGGAATTTCGGGATAAAAACTATCCTGGATATCAAACTACATCCATATGAAATTTCATCTAAATAGGTTTAGTGGATGAAGCGTGAAGTGGTAACAAACAAATACGCAAACACTCTTTCGCATTTATATTATAAGTAGGATTACTATTTCATGCAAAAAATCAATTTGCATTTACTGGTGTGTAGTGCTGTGCAGCCAAGTCAAGGACGGTTCGGTCTACTTCGGACACAAACTCAATAATACCTACCTATGCACATCATCATCATCATCATCATCATTTCAGCCGCATAGCGTCCACTGCTGGACATAGGCCTCTCCCAAAGATTTCCAAAATGACCGATCTAGAGCTGCTTGCATCCAGCGCCTTCCAGCGACCTTGGTTAGGTCGTCAGACCACCTTGTGGGTGGGTGTCCTACGCTTCGCTTGCCTATACGTGGTCGCCATTCGAGAACCCTTTCGCCCCATCGGCCATCGGTTCGTAGCGCTATGTGTCCCGCCCACTGCCATTTCAACGAGCTAATCCGCTGGGCTATGTCAGTGACTTTAGTTCTCCTACGAATCTCCTCATTTCTGATTCGATCACGTAAAGAAACACCGAGCATAGCCCTCTCCATAGCGCGTTGCACGACCTTGAGCCTTCTTATGAGACCCATAGTAAGGGACCATGTTTCAGAGCCATAAGTCATCACTGGTAACACACATTGATTGTAAACTTTAGTCTTAAGACACTGAGGTATATTTGACGAGAAGACACTTCGTAGCTTCCCGAACGCTGCCCAGCCGAGTCGGATTCGTCTAGAGACCTCTTCCTCGAAGCTGGAACATCCTGCCTGGATCAATTGACCTATGTAGTTTATTCAATTGTCTTTGAACAGCCTAAAAAGCTAACATATACGTGGAAGGCACATACGGACACATACCCCGTAGTAAAAAGTAAATCAACTTATAAACCAAAAATTCGACCTATTTAAGAACTTAGCGGAAGGAAGAGAAACATGGAAAGCACTCCACCGACAAGAGCCCAGCTCTTAAATATAAGAAGAAGAAGAGGCCAATTCAAGTCATAGAATATGAATGTACTTATACAATTCCATGCAAAAAATCAATTTGCATTTAATAGTGTGCAGTGCTGTGAAGCCAAGTCAGGGTCGGTTCGGTCTAGTAGTTTTAATTATTTTGTGTCTACGAATAATAATTCTTTTGTGTACTTACATATATCTAGTTTCGCCACAAATTCAATACTTTAGTAGTTAATCTACCATTGCCTTTAAACAACTTAAAAATCTAACATGTGGTAGTCCATAAAAATATTATATTCGGTAAACACTTATGTGTATTATACATATATTGCGACATATAAATAATAAATAAATAAAAATATAGGTACAAATTACACTGATTGAGCTAGCTCCAAAGTAAGTTCGAGACTTGTGTTATTGGTACTAACTCAACGATACTATATTTTATAACAAATACGATTACGAAGAGATACACATCCAAGACCCAGGACAACTTGAAAAAGGCCATTTTCCAACTTTCCCTGACCGGGGATCGAACCTGGGACCTTTGGGTGGCGGACTAGCATGTTGACCACTACGCCACGGAGGTCGTCAAATGAGTAATATAAAAAGTATAGCGCAATAACAAAAGTCAGGTTTTTTCTTTCGTCACATTTATTTTAATATGCTAAATTGCGAATTAAATTATGTTAGTGTATTGGTTATATCACAGCAAGTCCGTTATTATACATGCATTGGGGTTATGTTAATCGTCACAATAATAAACTAATTCACTTTCTACCGAACATTTCGCTAAATGTTTGTAAACGTGGTGAAAATACTTTTCTCTTTATTTTGCGATTGGAAGTTTTAATACAAAGTTTATTTATATTATCTTGTCAGTTATAAATTATATTTAGTGATATATTGTATAACTAGCTGCATTAGTGTGTTTGAAGAACCTTTAAATAGTCAATAGTAATTTAATTTACCATTAGAATTTCTTTTTTACAACTTTACTAGAAATCGATATCTAATATTTTTGAAGTGAAAACTTCTTTAGCGGCGTTGTGCACTTTTTTTGGAATGGGTAAAAAATGTTAAACTCGCGTCAGGACACGTGACCTGATCGAAAATTCGTAAGACGGCGCAGGGCGCTTGCGCGAATGTTCGTGTGTGTTTATGTTACAGCGTGCTACGCGCATCCATGGATGGTGACAGCTGATGGCTCGACCGTCTGTGTAGTGGCCATACTGCTGTGTTTTCACTTCTGCCGGCACTCCCAGAGTGCAACCCGTCGTTTTTTTTTTCTAGCCTGATGTTGTGTCCCTCTGCTGGGCGAAGGCCTCCCTTCTCCTCTTGAGTAGATACCAGCAGATTTCTCGAGATAGAGATAATTTGAATAATTAAATAAAAAACATAACCTAATTCACTTTCTTCCAGGAGTTTCTGCCATATCTCCAAAGTTCATAATCATATGTTCACCATATTAATATAGGACTAATTTGTTACTACAGGCTTTCAAATAAAAAAAGAATCGTCAAAATCCATTCACAAGATATGGCGTAACTGACATACATAAAAAACCATACGGGTCGAATTGATAACCTGCTCCTTTTTTGAAGTCAGTTAAAAATAGTCCATGCCTCTTCGAATGCCAAATAACTTTGCGAATTAACCAAATTTGCGATTAACAAACCAACCAGTTAATCACTTCAAGGGGGCCTTTCGATTAGAATTCAATTATGTGTAGTCGAAGCACGTTAACAAACTGAAGTTTTGCATAAAAATGCGGAACAGAACGCAGTAAGTGCATTTAACTGTCGCATGTAGTGTTGTGAAAATGTCGAGACCAAACTAAGGAATAAACAAAACTATTTACTCGTCAGAGAGTCATAGAGATGTATCATCATCATCATCATAATCATCAGGTCTTTTTGTTTCCACTGCAGGAGCACGACCCTCTCTGTGCTACAAGTGTTTGGCCAGGACTTGGCCACTCTCCTCGCGGGCCAGACGAGTTGTAGACTTAGAGGTGTCACTGTGGTGTCTATAATATTTGTTTAGCTTGTATTTCCTAAATCGCCTTCTACGACAGCCACGGGAGGACTTGGAGTGGCCCTATTCTACTCTGCCGGAAACCACACGGGGAGAGAGAGATGTATACCGAGCAGTGGCGTTGGGTGAGAATTTGGACTAGTACAGCTATATAATAAGCCGTTCCATGTCTGGCTTATTTTTATTAATTTAGTGTGAATAATATGTATCTGAGCGTGTTTATGCATTTATTATTGCGAGTGTATTTCAATAACCAGAGGGAGTTTTCGTATTTTGAATATGTGGGTGCGTGCAATCCAGTCATACTAGTTTACGGCTTATGAAAATAGTAAATGCGCCGATATGCGAAGGTTATAATTGTTATTAGTAATAAATGTATATGTGTGAGAAGCCCCTAAGGGAACTCGATGGGAATCGGCTTCTAAGGAGGCTCCGCCACTGATACCGAGTATGTATTGACTTGGCTTTTAATGTCGGTTTCTAGGAATAGTTAAAATTTCGTACATATGCAGTGAAATGTGTTATAACCATAAGTAGTCGTTATGAAGCGCTGGAATCGGTAGCTTTTAGCTAATTTGATACATATAACTATTTAGCAGATAGAGGGAGGGCACTTGCTTGACTCTAGCAAAAAATTGCACTATAAAACCAAATATTTCATTAAAGGAATTCTAAATTGAAAGATGATTGTCACAAGCGCAATATTTTTCAAGACCTATTTAACGATACGTCACTCGATGGATAAGTCGCGAAAAAAATGCCTCACACTTTACTTGTGTGGAAGCTGCACAAAAAAAAAATTCTCAAGATTTTTTAAAGAATTTGTTGGCAAGATTAAAATACATACTCATGCCAAATTACAGCTTTCTAGTACTAATAGTCTCTGAGTAAAACCGCAGACGGACAGAGAGACAGGCAGACAGACATGGCGAAACTATAAGGGTTCCTTGTTCAACGGAACCCTGAAAAAGATCGCGACGCATTAATAACCTCTTTTTAGGAAGTCGGTAAAAACACTCTTTACCACACTACGCCAATCGCGAAAGCCGTCGAGATAACTATACCCAGCAGTAGGTATTTACCTGAACCAGTTCATTGCTAGTTTTCACCCTCGGCTTCCTGTGAAATGCTCAAATCTAGTGTAAATCATAGGTAAGGTTCATTACGAAGTTATTGACCGAGCGAGCGAAGCGTCTCAGTGTCGAGATTGGCCGAAAATGCTTTTGTCCGACTGTTCTCGTATGGGTCGTATTTCTCAACCGATTCTCATGAAATTTTGACAAAAAACTTGCGATAAAAAGCTTCATAATTTTCGAACCGTCTCACGGTTTGAACTCTGCTCATCACTAGACGGCGTTGCTGTAAATCGGGGTTTTTTATAATTTGCTTGTTTGTATTTTTCTGTTTGTTTGTTACCTCTTCACGCTTAAACTACTGACCCCATTTGTATGAAATTTGGTATGGATGTAGTTTGAGACTCGGGAAAGGACATAGGGTACTCTTTATCCCGAAATTCCTTCGAGGAGCGAAGCCCGCGGGTACAGCTAGTTGTCCTATCAATGACGACTTAGGCTCTTGTTATAAAACATGTAACAAAAATCAAATCAATGTTGAAAGGTTTTATTGTTCGCAGTGCTTGAATATGAGCATCAATCAGGAACAAATGGAATATGTATTTTATTTGCGATCAAAATAGATCCATCAACGACATTGTTATTTCATTGATTTGATATGTATCTATATCAATGAATATACAATGTGGAAGGGACATACCCGTAATAAATCGAACCACGGGCATATGTAGTACAACGAAATTAAAAAAAACCGACAAAAACTAAAAGTAACGGCATTTCCATACAGAATTGCCGTGTGCCACTCAAAGTCCTCTCGTGGATGTCGTAAAAGGCGACTTAGGAAACACAAGCTAAACAAAGCTTATAAATATCAATGAAACCTCTCCAACCCTGGTCTGCGAGGAAGGTGTAGGTTAAAACTCCTCTGGCTAGTACTAGAGAGGGTCGTGCTAATGCAGTGGAGACAAAAAGACCTGATGATGATGATTATACAAAAGTGTTCAGCCGCCCGGGCAATGTGTATTGAAACGTCGATTTACTTTTTAGGGTTCCGTAGCCAAATGGCAAAAACGGAACCCTTATAGATTCGTCATGTCTGTCTGTCTGTCCGTCCGTATGTCACAGCCACTTTTTTCAGAAACTATAAGACCTATACTGTTGAAACTTGGTAAGTAGATGTATTATGTGAACCGCATTAAGGTTTTGACACAAAAATAGAAAAAAAACAATAAATTTTGGGGGTTCCCCATACTTAGAACTGAAACTCAAAAATTTATTTTTCATCAAACCCATACGTGTGGGGTATCTATGGATAGGTCTTCAAAAATGATATTGAGGTTTCTAATATCATTTTTTTCTAAACCGAATACTTTGCGCGGGAGACACTTCCAAAGTGGAAAAAAGTGTGTCCCCCCCCCGTAACTTCTAAAATAAAGGAATTATAAAACTAAAAAAAATACATGATGTTCATTACCATAAAAACTACCAGCGAAAATTGGTTTGAACGATATCTAGTAAGTAGTTTTTTTTTAATACGTCATAAATCATAAACGGCAATTTACCTTTCATTCAATCAACTCAAATATAAAATTTAAAAAAAAACAACTACAAGACTTTTATATTATGTTATTTGCTACTACGGAACCCTTCATGGGCGAGTCCGACTCGCACTTGGCCGCTTATTTGTTTATTGACTGTTATTTTGTTATCTTTATCCCTTAGCCAGGTAGTGATCACATAGCGAGCCACCTCAGAAATATTTTTTTTCTGACGAGCAGATGCTAGCTAGAAACCGCAAAATGTCATCCGTCTATTGTCTATGATACAGTTGATTTCTGAACGAAAAAAAAAATACGCCTCTAGAAAAAAAAACTTGACATTTCGCTTGTCAAAGTCAAAATATTGGTCGAACAGCGAATTTTTGTGCAAATTGAAAGTGTTTTTTAGTATTATGGCGGAAAAAATCCCGGTAAGTGATATTATTTGTTTTTATAATAGCAGATAGGTTGAATTAATATGTTTTGGTTTTACATGATATTTGTTTTTCTTTGAAATATTTACGCCGCAAGTTTGTGGTCAACATGTGACCTCTGCCTATCTGGAAAAACTTATTGTGGTTATTATGTAACCACTGTCCTACAAGCGTTTATCCATATAAATAAAGGCAAAACCATATTTACACATCAAATAGTTTGTATGGTAGATAGATAGGTTCTTGGATCGAAGAATAACCGATACCCTGGTGTCAGAGTCTTTTAACCACTACATCACAGAGACATTAATATTTATTAATTTTTTTATACACAGAAACACACAAATCTTTCCTCATTTTAATATTAGGCTAATATGTAGATTCACCTTTATTTTTTCAATACTTACATGTTGTGACCTAACTGGGCAGTGGTCAGATCTAATCCACATCATGTATATTTAAATGGGCAGTGGTCATATCCAGACCAGAGGGTTTTTTTATAGGAAATTGTAGGTATAAAAAAAATAAGAAATTAGTTTTTTTATTATCGTCCACTCTACCATTATCTGTATATAAAGATAAAATAATCGCCAGGCCTGGCTAAGGGTTATAATATAGTGCTCTAGTATAGCCTGCGGTTTGATTTATTACAGGCATGTACCTTCCACGTTGTATAGATAATAGATACATATGTCATGTCACTGATTAAGTAAGGCTCGCTGTCTTATCACAGAGTGGTATCGCAAAAACAATGCCATAGTTGTCACTTTCACTGTTGCACTACAGATATTTTGGTAGTGTAGTCACGTATTTGCGCTTTGAAGAGGTGTTGAACCCGTTTGGCTAACAGATCATGCCCCTCATGCGCTAGACACATAGAAAGACGGATGCAGAAAGGACGGGGCAAGGGGCGCCCGTCCTTTCTGTATGCATCAGTCTTATGAGATGGGTGGGTGTGTTCTACGACGCGAAGTTTCTATTCATTTTTTATGAAACCGTCGCTTGCCGTCGCGGAAGAGACATATGTCTGTGCCCCATTCGCGTCTTACGTCTTTTTAGTGAGTCACACACGAAAGATGAAGAAAAATACCAAAGCTACTAGAACCACTTGATACCACTTTAAAACAGGTGAGTTAGTAGGCATGAAATGATGGCGCTATCAGTTGTTTTTTAGTCTATGTTGGGTGTCAGCAATAGAAAATTTGGTCCTTTTTCTTCTTACAACTTTATTTTACTTAAGTGTGGTACATATATACACAGAATTGATTATTTTCTCGAATTTTAAGATCTTTGTAATGAACGATATACGTCGCGTGTCACCGCGCAGCCAGTCGTAGGCGTTCTCTCGCTGCCGCTGCCCCGGCGCTCACCCGTCCCCCGCACCTCATGCCCCGCTCTCCTTCGTCCCGTCATCAACATCCTCCCCACCTTTGGAAGAAACTGGATTTTCTTCCAAAATATCAAGCTCCTCCGCCGATGTAGGTAAGAGACAGACTTTGTTGACACCACGCCGCTCGACGCCTCGGTAGGTTAAGAAGTCGGCAACTCTAACTACTCCATCATCTCCAGGATAAAGTCGGTGAACGCGGCCAAGTCTCCACTTAAGCGGTGGTAAGTTAGGTTCCTTGAAGACCACCAGATTTCCTTCTTTAAGGTCTGTCTGCTTGGCCCGCCATTTTGTCCGTTGTTGTAATTCCGCCAGGTATTCCTTTCTCCATCTTTCCCAGAAATTGCATCGTAGCTGCTCAACCAACTGGTATCTAGTGCGTATCTTCATGGCTTCTGGCCTTTGAGGGCTTGGTAAAGACGTTAATGGCCGCCCGATAAGAAAGTGCCCTGGGGTCAAGGGTGTGAGGTCGTTTGGATCGGAAGATAAAGGAACTAAGGGGCGGGAGTTGAGGATCGCTTCGATTTGTATAAAGAGCGTGCTCAGTTCCTCGTATGTGAGACTAACGTTTCCCGCAATACGTTTTAAGTGAAATTTGGCACTCTTAACGCAGGCCTCCCAGAGACCTCCAAATGTTGCCGAGTAGGGGGGAGAAAAAACAAACTTTATGCCCCTATCAGCCGCAAAATCAGTTATGCTACTTAGGTTTGATTGCAATACTTTGCCTAACTCATTATTCGCTCCTACAAAATTCTTACCGTTGTCACAGTATAGATAATCAGGTTTACCCCTCCTACCGATAAATCTTTTGAGGCAAGAGATGAAAGCTTGAGTTGTGAGATCACTGACCGTTTCAAGATGCACAGCTTTAGTCGAAAAACAAATAAAGATGCATAAATAGCATTTTGATATTCGACTGCCACGCCCTTTTTTGCTCGCAATCATGAAAGGGCCAGCAAAATCGGTTCCCGTTACTTGAAAAATATGAGATTGAGATACTCTTGGTGGGGGTAAGTTACCCATCAAGGGTTCCATCGTTTTACCCTTCATCCTGACACAAGTTATGCATTTCCGCACTATGCTTCTAGCGAGTGATCTGCCTCCAATGGGCCAGTACTTTTCTCTGAAGGAGCTAAGAAGCAGTTGTGGACCAGCGTGAAATAATCTCAAGTGCTCGCTAGACATCATAATTTGTGTCAGGTGATGGTCAGATTTCAATAAGATTGGATGCTTAGTGTCATAATTAAGGTTTGCGTTTTTTAAACGACCGCCTACTCGCAATAATCCGATGTCATCAATAAAGGGAGATAATTGTAAAATATTAGATTTAGGTTTAAGCGACTTATTTTCACGAAGTGTATTTATCTCGTGACCAAAGGACTCCTGCTGCGCGGTTTTAAGAAGAAATGTGAGAGATTGATGAAGTTCAGTTTCATTGAGTGAACCAGTTAATTTGTTAGAGTGTTTTTTGCAATTATTTAAAAATCGGAATACGTAAGCAAATATTCTTTTCAATTTAATTGGGTTAGAATAATTTTCAAATTTTAGAAATTTATGATCATCGTCGTGGGTGTAGTGAACTTTAATTTCAGGTAGCTCGAAGTTAACGTGTGGTTGCTGTGGCCATTCCGATTCGGGCCTAGACAGAAACTGAGGACCGCTCCACCACAACGCAGTATTGACTAGTGCGCTTGGCACGATACCTCTTGATGCCATATCTGCGGGATTGACATCAGTAGGAACGTGTCTCCATGATTTTCGCTCCGTTAATTCATGGATCTCATTGACTCGATTACAAACGAAAGCCTTTAAGAGTTTCGGTTGAGTCTTGATCCATCCTAATGTTACTGTCGAATCAGACCAAAAGGTTTTAGTATCAAGCTTGCAACGCAAGGCATCGCTAACCTTTGATGCAAGCCGTGCTCCCAGAACAGCTGAGCACAATTCCAGTCGTGGAATCGACAGAGGGTTTAAGGGCGTAACGCGAGTTTTTGCGCATAGGAGATTGGTTTTAATGCTGCCATCAGCATTTATAGTGCGTAAATATACACAAGCTGCATAAGCATCTTGTGACGCATCCACAAAGCAATGAAGTTGGGTGATGACTGGAGAATCGCACGAAACAGATCTAGGAATTGAAAGGGTGAGTAAGATGTTTAAATCTTTAATTATTTTATCCCAAGTTCTTGTAATGTCATTGGGGACACTATCATCCCAATCTAATTTAAGTTCCCATAGTTTTTGAAGAAGAATCTTAAGTGTAATAGTGCATGGACTTAAAAGACCTAAAGGATCGAAAATTCGACATGTATTCGATAAAATCACACGTTTTGTAATGTTTTTTTCTGGTTGTGTATCAATGTTTAATTCAAATCTGAGAGTGTCAGAAACAGGTGCCCATAATACGCCTAACACGCTAGACTCTTTTGACAAATTGTGAAAATCAGATTCGGTAGCTTCCTGAAATATTTGAGGACAATTTGTTCTAAATTTATGTATAGGAAAACCAGCTGACTTAAGTGTTTGGGTAACGCTTTCTTTAATGTGAATTAATTCTGTTTTCGTAGCAGCGCCTGACAAGAAATCATCGACATAAAAATCACTTTTAATGACTTGAGATACAACGGGATCAGGACATTCATCTGCTAACTGAAGAAGACATCTAGTACTCAAATACGGTGCGCATGCTGTCCCGTATGTGACAGTATTCAATTGAAAAACTTTAAGTGGCATGTTTTGCTCCTTTCTCCATAGAATAAGCTGAAGATGTCTTTGAGACTCATCGACCATAATTTGTCTATACATTTTCTGAATGTCTCCAGTCAGTACGTATTTATGCTGACGGAACCTTACTAATATGTTGAACAATTCATCCTGCACCACAGGGCCAACGTATTGTATTTGATTAAGTGATTTATTAGAAGATGACTTCGCGGAGGCATCAAAAAACCACACGGAGTTTTGTTGTCTCACTCTGCTCGCGTAAGACTGCGTGGTGAGGCATAAAGTAACCGAAATGGGGTCTGCTAATTTCAGTTAAGTGACCTAAGTCTTCGTACTCATTTATGAATTTACAATATTCGGCCTTGAGGGCAGGATTTTTATTTAATTTTCTTTCAAGGCTTAAGAAACGCTTTTCAGCCATGCAATAGGAATCGCCCAGAGCTGCTTCCGGAGATTCCTTAAGGGGCATGAACACAGAAAACCTACCATCATCAAGACGCTTCGTAGTTTCCATAAAATAACGCTCACAAAATTCGTCATCAGCTGACAAAACTGTTTTTGAAGTGGGGACCTCTTCAAGACTCCAAAACTTTGTCAGTTGCTCATTAATCTCTTTAGTAAAATTACAATATATTTGTTTTTTCTCTTTTAGGTTATTTGTAGAAAGAGGACCGGCCACTATCCAACCCAGCTTGGATTCTTGAAGTACTGGTTGGTTCGAGCCTAATTTTATCTGATTGGGACAAATAAGTTCAAAAAATAACTCTGCACCTATCAATAAGTCAACATCTGAAGGGCGGAAAAAGTTAGGATCCGCCAGTTGTATATTATGAGGTAAGTTAAGATCAGTTGCATTTATGAAAGAATTAGGCAATAATCCAGTAATTTTAGGAACTACCAAACATTTAAGATTTGTAATAAAATTGTTGACATGTGATTGTATCATTATTTCACAGCTATCAGATATAGCCATTTTACAGTTATTAATGCCCGATATGCATAGTGTATCCGTACCCTTACTTATAAATCCCATTTTTTCTTTCAGGTTCGCCGTGATAAATGAGGATTGGCTGCCCGCATCGAGTAAAGCTCGAGCAAGGTAAGTATTTTTGTTTTCAGGATGTACCACCTTAACTATGGCAGTGCCAAGAAGTACTTGATTATGAGACTGAGCCGGCAAGGACACAGGTACGTAGCTGCAATGATTTAAAGTTGCGTTTGTTTCAGGAGTTTGGCTATCTACATGCAATAATGTGTTATGTTTCCTTTTACAGGTCTTGCATGAGCCAAGAATTCGACAATCGTTTACTACGTGACCCCTGCGCAAACAATTTAAGCAAAGGTTTAATTTAGAAGCCTCAGTGCATCGCTTTTCAGGAGACAACTGCTTAAAGGCAGGACAATCCATGATTCGGTGCTGCTGATTACAAGACGGACAAGAGTACATTGAGTTTGTATTAGCAGAAGAGACAAAGCTTTTTGATGATTTATAATTATGATCATCTTTATTTTTAAACTCAGGTTTTTTATATTTATCTTTATGAAAGTTTGTTTTTTGATCGCGTTTGTCGCTTCTGCTGATGGCCATTGTCTCAAGAATGTCAGCACGATCACGTAAAAATTGTAAAAAATCAGATAAGGAAGGCATTTCCTTGAAAGAGTTCTTATGTTCTTCCCATTTACTAAAACTAGTTGAATCTAATTTAGTTGACACTAAGTATATAATGAGAACGTCCCATTTATCAGTAGGCTGTTCTAAAGTATTAAGAGCCCTTAAATTTTTTGACACATGATCAATTATAAAACGAATTGCTTTGTGAGACTCGTTTGCGATATTTTCTATTTCAAATAACGCTTTTAAGTGGTTATTTATAAGAATCTTTTTGTTGTCATAACGCTGGCAAACTAACTCCCATGCAACCGTATAATTTTTTGAACTAAACTCTAATGATTTTATAATTAAACTTGCACTACCCTCCAACGATGATCTTAAATAATGAAATTTATTTATGTCTGATATGGAATCATTACAATGTATTAATGACTCAAACGTGTCTCTAAATTCCAGCCATTTTAAGTAATTTCCATCATAGGTAGGTAATTTTATGATAGGTAATTTTATATGATTCATATTATTACGACTACACGAATTAGAGCATGTTGAGTGAGCGGAATGAAGACTTAGATCCTTGTCTGCCTGAGAAGTAAGACGCGTGTCAAGTATGTGTTGAGCTAAAGATAGTGTACTGTAGAAAGTACTTTCAAAATTGTCCACTTCGCTGTCATCCTCCTCAGGCAACAACATTTCAATTTGAGACTGAACTTCATTAAACTCATATAATAAATTTTCTATTTTATCTAAACGCACCTTCAACTCTTTTAATTTTAACTCCTTTATGTCTTCACCCTTACTTACGTTTAAGGAAGAAACATAATCCCTAAATCGTGTTAACCGTCCCTTAATATTCCCTCGAGATCTATTTAATTCTTTTATTTTTGCTGATACCTCTGAGTTACCAGTAGAAGATTCACCCATTTTTAACGTTTCATCAACCATTTTTCAGAATAAATCAAATAACAAGAAATTAAGTTAAGTACGTAATAGGTATGATGAGTTAAACAAAGTAAAATGTGCATCAAACCAGTTGCAAAGAGTCGGTAGACGCTAGTCGCGCTATCACGGTGTCAGGGCGTGACCGGTGTCCGGCTACGTGACAACAAGAGGCCGCCGCTCACCGCCCGGCCGTCGTAAGCAGCTGTCAGCAAGCCGGCCACGCGCTGAGCCGTGCCGAGTAGGCAGATAGCTGGAATGTTCGGCGTTAAGAATTACTATATGTGCTTATTATTATTTGAAAAGTTTCAGGTAATTAAGATGTAAAGATGAAGTTTGGATTAATGATTGAGCAACAAATCAGGGCATAAAGATGTCTTCGTACCTACGAATAAATACTTATTATTTATTCATAGATTCGTACGAATTGCAAAGTAAATAATTAAGCGCAACTCAGTATTAATTGGAAGGGAAAAAAATAGGCTATTTATTAATGTATAAGGTTAGAAGAACGCTGCGCAATGATGCAAATTATTGTACGTACCTAGGTAAATTAAGAACCTAAGTAGGTATGTACCCATGTATTTTATTTGCGTGCCAAAAGCGTTTCACCATAATAAGTTAAATAAAGAGGTACATAAGCCTTTCCTATGTGCTGCATTAAGCGGTGCTTAAATTTAAGAGCATAAACACCTTAGGTAAGTATTTATCTAGGGCGACAAAGGTTAGGTACTTACCTAATAAGTAAATAGCTAAAGCCACTTATGTGAATGCTCATGCATACATACCGGCGCTTGCTTATGTGCAAAAAAACAATCGTACACTTATGTATTTCTAATTATGTTATAACACAACATTGATGTGCACAAAGGAGGTTACCTTTTTTACCTATTAAAGTTAGACACTTGCTTGGAACTAAGCACGCATGACTTGACACAAATTGAAAACGTGAACAGTAAGGAAGGAAAGAATAAGGACAGCTACTTCCCTCGGTTGGTGCTGTGATATGCCACTACGTCACTCACTCACTGATTCCACATTCCACGTCTCCTTGTTTGACTTGATTCCAACTCCAAAAGGCAGATTTCGTCTCGTCCGTCGAAGGCGTCGAAGCGTCAGCGAGTCAGCGTCATAAAAATGGCCGTTACAGATTCGGTCCTTGATCGTCGGTCGCCACTATTGTTGGGTGTCAGCAATAGAAAATTTGGTCCTTTTTCTTCTTACAACTTTATTTTACTTAAGTGTGGTACATATATACACAGAATTGATTATTTTCTCGAATTTTAAGATCTTTGTAATGAACGATATACGTCGCGTGTCACCGCGCAGCCAGTCGCAGGCGTTCTCTCGCTGCCGCTGCCCCGGCGCTCACCCGTCCCCCGCACCTCATGCCCCGCTCTCCTTCGTCCCGTCATCAACAGTCTATGTTATATTATATAATATGGCTAGGCCTACTGACTTATTTGTTAGCTTTTGAAACCTATATGAGTTGAAAAATATTTTAATAAGGGGTGTCAATAAGATCTTCTAGATATTATATAAGGTACTTGACTAAAATGATTAAACCTTTATTTGACTTTTAAAAATTACCTAAGATATGTTTGAGACACTTATATTAATTTTTACCATCATAACAAAACGAGACATTTCTGACATGATATGATTCTTGGGCCTTGCATTTTTCAAGGGGGATATGTGAAAAAATTATGAGTCAAAAGGGTGCGACACCTAAAAAGTAAGCACGTACGCATTTCGGTAGCTCATGTTTTTGTAACATAAAAGAAACTGCGAAATATTTGACAAGGCGTTGTAGTGAAAATGTAGCTTTTACAACCACCAGGTTTATTTTTCTGACTTTTATTCCTTTATTTTGTGCACTGTTTATTTAGTAAAAAGGTAAGAAGCCTAAAAAATACTTCTAAAATGTTTTGATGGTTAAGTTGTTTTGATTCTAAGCATACACTTAAATTAGTTTTAAATATGTCGTTTAGGCAGAAAAACACTTTAGTAGTTGAAGTGCATTTACCAGTTATTGGCAGTAGCCTGCATTTTTAGGGTTCCGTAGCCAAATGGCAAAGACGGAACCCTTATAGATTCGTCATGTCTGTCTGTCTGTCTGTCCGTCCGTATGTTACAGCCACTTTTTTCCGAAACTATAAGACCTATATACTGTTGAAACTTGGTAAGTAGATGTATTATGTGAACTGCATTAAGGTTTTGACACAAACATAGAAAAAAAACAATAAATTTTGGGGGTTCCCCATACTTAGAACTGAAACTCAAAATCTAAAATAAGAGAATGATAAAACTAAAAAATATATATGATGATCATTACCACGAAAACTACCAGCGAAAATTGGTTTGAACGAGATCTAGTAAGTAGTTTTTTTAATTAAAATAAAAAAAAAACATACTACAAGACTTTTATAGTATGTTATTTGCTACTACGGAACCCTTAATGGGCGAGTCCGACTCGCACTTGGCCGCTTATTTTTCATTCACGTTGCTCGTCTGATTGCGCCTAATACTTTTCTTTTTTACATGTAAAATGTGCCTATATGTATAATCAAACTTAGAAAAGCCGGTATGTGCCCTGCCTACTGCCTTTAAAAAACTAAACTTGGCGCGAAAGTATACATTTAGAAATGATATTTGAATAAATTATTCGTACACGTGATTCGTTATTATGATGTGAATGATAATGACCTACAAAATTTCTTAACACCTGACTTGTACACTGGGCCATCGATGAGGCGTAGCAAATCATCTTCACCTCGACTTTATGGTATGGAAAAGGCAATGGGATCGTTCGACTACGCTAAACAAAGCTTATAAACAACAGTGAGACCTCTCCAACCCGTCTGGCCAGCGCGGAGAGTGTACGCCAAGTCCTGCTGCTCTGACCAAGTATGGCTGTAGTAGTACCGAGAGGGTCGTACTCCTGCAGTGGACACAAAAATACCTGATGTTAATGATGATAGTGTCTAGGTTTTTTAGCCTTAGGTTTTGTCTACTTCGCAAGAAATAGAGACGTGATTCTATGTTGGCCACTTACTCACACGAAAATTAAATATTTTCTAATTCCCAGTTACGAGGACATTTTACCGTTTTTATCTTGAGTAAACTAGGCTTAAAGTAAAGCTATTGTAGTAACAAGTTTTATAAGACTTCTCATCTACTGAATACCATTTGAATAGCAAGTTTAAATCGAGTTTCCAACTTTTCTTCTACGAAGTCGGATATTGTTGAGCGTACACGGATCCCATATAAATTTAATATGAGATCCTAACTTTTGCATATGAGCGTTCAGCGTAACTTATGCTAAGACTCATCTATGAATAGCGTTATACATAAAGGGTTTTTTTATCATATTTAAAGTTAGATCCATGTGAATTTATTTATTTTATTGTCTGTCAAATACAAACTGTACAGAATAGTAGGCGCTAAATGTGTTGTCTATCTATAAATCTTTGGGCATACTTGGGAAAACATTCGGATGATGATGATGATTGAAAGTTGTCAAAAATTGACATAGTGTAATTTTACTACATGTCAATTTGTTCAGAGTGGAGTTTTATTTAATCCTAGTGCTTGTAATTAAGTTAGTCGAGAAGGGAATCCAATGCTTGGGCTCTATCTGCTTAAAGCCGTAAGACCCAAAATGCTCTGTTTTCAACCTCTACATGTTCGTCATTTTGAAAAATTTCGAACAACTGAATCGGTAAAATAATTATACATACTTAAATAATTTTTAACTTATAAAATTTCACAAGAATCTGTTGAGAAATGCGACCTGGCAAGAACAGCCGGACAAAGCCTGGAGAACAGCATTTTTGGGCAAACTCGACACTGAGATGCTTACGTTCTTCTTCTTATCGTGTGTGTTAGTGACTAACACTAGTGTCAGTTTTTAAACCGCCTTAAAGGCCTCTGACATGGTTTTTAGGTAACGACCAATGTCAAAGACAGTGACCGGGACCGACGGCTTAACGTGCCCTCCGAAGCACGGATCATCTTACTTATCGGACAATCAGGTGATCAGCCTACAATGTCCTAACCAAACTAGAACAACAACACAAAGTCGTTGCCCCCGCCGGGAATCGAACCCGCGACCTCCGGGTATGAGCCGAACGCTCTACCACTACACCACGGAGGCAGTTTGCAGATGCTTACGTCTAGCTCGCTCGATCAAATAAGATGAGATGATGATATATGAGGTCTATTGTCTAGGGCAGAACTCACAAGAATCGTTTCTGAAATGCGACCTGTAGGCAAGAACAGCCGGAGAAACGCCGAGAATAGAATTTTCAGCCAATCTCGAAACTGAGACGCTTACGCTTCGCTCGGTCGGTCAAATAAGATGATATATTATGAAGTCTAATAAAATATACTAAAACTATTTTAATAGTACTAGGTCTTATGAAAAAAAAAGCTGCATTTTGTGATGAAAGCAAGCCGCTTTGCACAGTGATAGTAGGGACCAAAATAAGCGATTTTATCCGCAGCAGCGAAAGTTTCATCCCTTAGGAACAGAGATATAAGGGTGAATTCAATCTGTAATACTGAAAATCTCGAAACTGAGACGATTCGCTAGCTCGGTCCAATAAGATGATATATGTCTAGGGCAGTACCGTAAATGAACACGAGGACGTGGCTACCCGACCAACAAGTAACTGTTGCATCGCAGGCGATCATCCGAAACCGCAGACTGCAACGTAACAAGACTGCATAACTTATGAGTCTTATGACAGCTTGAGAACTGCACGCTTTTTTACGTTACAGTACGCTTGATATGCAGCGTGATCTAGTTAGTCTGTGGTTATTCTAATGATTAGCTAACATAACCGCGCATGTGCGAGTCGGACGCGCACGAAGGATTCCGTACCATGATCTATAAAAAAATCACGTTTATTCTACGTCTATTCTATGGGAATTCTACTTCGAACCCCCGAAGTATATTAGCCCTAGACGGATTTAGAGCTTTAACTCAATCGGTGTGATTTGTCCTTTCATATTTTTAAGGTTCCGTAGTAATCAAGGAACCCTTATAGTTTCGCCATGTATGTTTGTCTGTCCGTCCGTCCGCGGTTTTTCTCAGAGACTATAAGTACTAGAAAGCTATTATTTTGCATGTGTGTGTATACTAATCATGGCAAAAAAGTGGTAAAATAAAATATTGAAAAAAAATTTTTAGACAAATAAAGTAATGGTGAACTAACTTATAAAATGTACTCGGAAAACGAAAATTTCACACAAATTCAATAGAAAAATTAGTTTTTAGACATTTTTAGAAGCATGAACTCAAAGTAGGCATTCGCAACTACGGAAACCTACACTGCGCGTGGCCTGACACTCACTTGGCCAATTATTATAGGAGGTATAACTTAGTGACAACCCGGAAGATAGGCCCAAACTGGTCTAGATCGAATAGAAAGCGAATCTGCGACAAACAATAGCACATTCCGACACTTTCTCCGCTGAAACAATGACCTTTGTTGCGGCAGAGCCTTTTATACCACTGGGACGGTAGCTTGGTTGTACGGTATTTTATGTTTAACCCCCTTACAAAAGGAGGGGTTATACGTTACGTTGGCAATACGGAAAAAATCCATTTAGTTCCTCTGCCTAACTAGATCGCGTTAACATAACTATTGACTGACTCTACTTTTGACGCAAACTCACACTGATGCAATGTTGAGCTTATATATGCCTCGAGGAGAACCTACGTAGTAGCTAGAAACTATTTACCTTTGATTCAACTAAAAAATATAAAAATGTTATTAATCCTTAATCGAAAATATAGACAATTTTAAGAAAGTTATATAAATAAAAAAAAATCTACGTGTTATCAGGATTTTTAATGTAATTGACGACACAAAGCAATCGAAAGTGACGAATACGCTCGGATAGTGATGATTAGCTAATTGAAGCAACAGTGGGCTTGAAACATAGTACATAGGCCTGCTGGCTGAAGGGCAAAGAGATGCCTATAATTTTTAACAAAATACACACGTAAGTATACTGAATCTTAACTGATCGTTTGACTGCTAGAATCATCTTAAGACAATTCTTCTGTTTACAGTTAAGTATAAGGGTACGCCTATTTCAGCTTTCCATCACAATTTTTAAGCTATTGCATAGCTTCTATCGCGGGCCTTGAGCGCGGGGACCGAATCCAGAAATTCCGTAACGAAAAAACCTCACGCTCCCCACTCCGCCTACCATGTTGGTTGCCGCTTCGTCTCCGTCGTCCGTTTGCGACGTTGCCGTCCTTCCTTGTATCGAACCACCTTAATGCAATAGCTTTACCGCGGCAGTCCCCGAGTGCCACACGTCTTTTTATTTCATCACGCTAAAAGTGGCCTTTGGGTTTTGCGGCCCTAGCGTCTATTTACCCAGTTAGCGATGTAGACGTGATAATTACATACACTTGCGTTGGCGTATATCCCAAAATAAACCAAAAACGTCAAACACCCTTAAAATGGCAACATCTTCATCAACGAACCGATGGCCGATGGGGCAAAAAGGTATTGGAATGGCGACCGCGTACTGGCAAGCGAAGCGTAGGGCACCCACCTACAAGTTGGTCAAATGACCTGACTAGGGTCGCTGGAAAGCGATGGATGCAGGCCGCTCTTGATCGGTCATTGTGGAAATCTTTGGGAGAGGCCTATGTCCAGCAGTGGACGTTATGCGGCTGAAATGATGATGAATGATGATTACAGAAATTAATAATCCTATAAAACCCGCTCATCGCTTAAAAAGCCCGCAGAGATTTCCACAAAGCTTTCAATACAACTTACTTTTAAGCGATAGTTGACCTCGATACGGATTTCAGACCCATATCAACGCGAATCCCTCGGCTCGCGAGATTCGCGGGATCCGCTGCCTCTTTGCATTATTTTCAGATTTGTTGTTTTGTGTATCATTATCGAAGGGATTTTGTACCTGGAACAAAAAATGTTAGTATAAGTTACAGTACATACGTCGTCACATCTTTATCCCTGGGTGAAATGCGAGTCATGAATAGGCGATGGGGCTAGCAACCCATCATTATTTTTTCAACCTTCTCGCCCACCATGACGCTAAAAGTGGCCTTTAAGTTTTGCGGCCCTGGGTACTGTTTGCTTAGAGCCGCAAGACCCCAAATAAAAGACGTGATAAAGGTAAAGACGTGATAGTATGTATCTTTATCCCTGAGTCCTGACGGGTCAGGCAGAGCCTAGAAGACCTTGAAGGCCACGTTTAGTGTTATAATGGGCGTGAACATGGAAAAATGGAATTAAAATAGTAATTGGCTTAAGAACATGTTGTTACTTCAAACATGCTTTAAAATTTTTGAGTATCAAACTAAAGCCTTGCATTTTCCCAAAAAAAAATTCTTATATGTTAATCCAGTTAAGGGGCTACCTGAATTTTCCGGGGTCCAGTGGCGCCCCATTTGAAATAAATCATTTGAAAGGATACGGTGATATAATTTAAAATTTTGTCTTGACCAAACCCTAGATAACCCTTTTAACTATTTTATGAATTACTGTTTATAGTTTAAAGTGAGAAAGTGAAGCTTTTCTACGCACATTTGCGAAAAACGGCCACTTTTAGCTAATGTGCGTAGAAAAGCTTCACGTTCTCACTTTAAACTGTAAACAGTAGTTCAGAAAATATTTTGAAGGTATATCTAGGGTTTTGTCAAGACAACATTTTAAATTATATCACCGTTTGCCTTCAAATTATTTATTTCAAATGGGGGCGCCACTGGACCCCGGAAAATTCAGGTATGGCCTTAACAAACAATCTACATGCTAAATTTAATTCCAATCCGTTCTGCCAATACAACGAACAATCAGAACAAGCATAATATGCACTAAATAATATGTTATACTTGCTCATATATTTTCACATGCCCATTCCTTTCAGAGTTGCATGTATAACTTAACCCTAGAACCACAACATGTTATTTTGCTTCACAAAATACACCGTTTTTCTAGAAAACTATAATCTTTGAATGACTTTAACAAACAAAATACTTATCTTTGGATATTTAAGGAACTTTTAATATAAAAAAAAATTAGAATAACACAATTTTTTAAACACACTGGGAACAAATCGGTACCCTGTGCTGTGCACATAGGTTTCTGGAACACTTCACACAATGCTCTCTGCCCTTCCTGTCTTTAGACCTAGGACATAAATAACAGCGACCTCTTGAAGTACGATGGCTAGGCGGGACATGGATGGCATTACTTTCTCCTTCCCCCAAAATATTATGGTTAGGGAGGCGAGGTAGCTAAATGGCGTAATTCAACGGCGCCGTCGAGACCTATCAAAATCGAAAGATAAAATAATTTCGAAAAGAAAAGCTCGTATGGTAAAAACCATTTTAGCGGTGGGTTTGGCGTGTACGGTTATTCAAAAATGTTAAAAAAAACAGTTACTTGGGCATTCTCGAGCGCGTCAGATATTCATACTACGTATGCCCCAAGTGCCTCTGATAACAACGGTATACTAATCTGCCGGTTTGCGTGGTGGGGGTAGGCAAATAAAGTAGTCAAAAATGCAAAAAAAAAAAAATTTACTCGAGCGCGTCAGATTTTCGGAAGGGGTGTTAAGTAGGTCCCAAGGAAGCTCCCTTTAAAAAAACTGACGATTTCGGCGTGACGATAAGTTACGATGAATTTTTGAAAATGCAAAAAAAAAATGTTTTTTTGAAATACTCGAGCGCGTCAGATTTTCATAGGGGAGGTTTATCTCGGTATCCTGAAAGCATATTTTTTTAATCTGACAAAAAAGTTGGTGGGTTCTCTTAATCTGACCGAAAAAGGTTTTTTGGTTTCTTTTTTTTCCTTTCTTTCTCCTTGATAAAACGGGGAATTTAAGAATGACAATAAAGCGATAGATACAACCAACGTAAATGATTATTTAAACTTTTTTTTGTAAAATGTATCGTTCGCGACTTATATGCCGCAACGCGTTCTTAGGAACACGAAATAGCTCCTCCACACTTCCGGTCATGCGGAAACCGGCAGATTTTGTATTTTTAGTAAGTTTTAGATTATATTCTTCAAAATAAATAATAAAAAAATCGCGCTCGAGAATGCCGGATTAACGTTTTTTTTTTACAAGTTCGCGACCGTATAACTCGGCCGCGTCAAGGACTTATCGTCAGATTAGTTAAATTTAGTCTTTAAACACTAAAATCAACCCCCAATATCTTAATCTGATGCGCTCGAGTATTTCAGACTATCGATTTTTTTTTACTAATCTGATCGTCGATCCTAGGCGCGCGTCACTACATATAGAGCTAAATACTTTACAAGGTTGTTCTATTAGGTCTAAGGTATCTCTCATATCTTAAACTGCCACGCTCGAGTATTGCAGAAAATTCCCCTATTCGCCTCCCTAACTATTAAGCATTATAACTCTTAAACATTTGAGGTAATTTTTTTACAGTATCCAACGAGGTTTTATAAATGGATGGACTAGTTGACAGCTCAAATTTTTCAGAAATGTTCGTTGTTTGAGTTTTTTATTATTTAGGGGAGCCTTAAATATGACATATGAGTTTATACCTCCAGCATCCGCCATACCATTAAAAAATCTCATCGGCCATCTTCCAGTTTTCCGAGTAGTGGTCTTAGAATAACTCAACTAGCCAAATGTGTCAATTAGAAGTCCGAATAATTGAGTAAGCTACCATCTTATTGTTTCAAAATGTCCTCTATTTCGTCATTTCTTTGTTGAAGTGATGTTGACGCCAAATTGTTTACACTACTTGGTAAAAAAAACAAAAAACCAAATGACGATCGGTCAAAAAAATAGTGGCACTAATCACAACACGGGTTGCGGGTGACCCCAATAGGCGATAACTCAAAAACGAATAAACGTGTGCACTTCGTTAAGCGGCACGGGCTACTCATAGCTAAAAACGGAAGGTACTGAGATGCACAAGTTTATATGTCTACCTCTCGCAAAAATAATTTAAAAAATCAAGACGTGGGGTCACCCACGACCCGATGTTGTGGTTCTAGGGTTAAGTAAGCTATGCCTCGTCTAAGTCCAATCTATCATCTTACTTACCACACCGAATCCAGGGCCCTACGATGTCGAAACCAACCGAGACGAAAACCTCAATCCGCGTGGCCAGTGATTATGGTCATTGGCCATCACTGGTACAAGAACGAACATCATTGCGAAACCAACAATATGGAGATTGGATTTTGCTTTGTGACGACATGCAGCTTCGATTTTAAGAAACTGTATTAACGTGAATATTAACTTCCTCCTCCTCTGGCTGCTCTGGCCAAGTATCACAGAGAGGTTACGTGAATATTAACTTCCTGTTCCACTGGCTGCTCTGGCCAGTTATGGCTCTAGTAGGAAAGAGAGGGTCGGAATATTAAATTCCTCGTCGGAATATTAAAAGAAAAAGAACTAAAATTACAGATATTACAAGAATTCGTACTTTTAAATGAAAATGGGCCAGTCATTTATGTAGGTTAGAGAATGAGAGGTGGACGAAGAGAGCTACGGAATGGATCCCTAGGGATGGAAAAAGAAAACAGGGAAGACCAAGAACGCTATGGTTAGACGTTTTCAATAAGAAGTGCGGTTCTAACTGGATGAGACAGGCAAGACATAGACAAAAGTGAAGAAAACTAGGGGAGGCCTACACCGCAAAGTCGACAACCAAAACATTTATAGTATACCTAGTTGGAAATAAAAATATAAGAGATGTCATTTTATTTATTTTGATAGAATAAAATCTTTACTTTTTCCTCCTTTGGCTACTCTGGCTAAGTATTGTTTTACTAGCACAGAGAGATGCTCCTGCAGTGGAGACCTCAAGATGAGACGGTGATCAATATTAACTTGGAGTAACTAGAATGCGTACCCGCAGGGCAGCTTGTGGCGAGCTGTTGGTGAGTAACGACACTACGGTCCCGAGTACTCCAGAGAGCCGGCCAGAGCCTGATGCGTCTTCAGCGGTCGGGAATAGTCTGGATGAAAACCCAAGAGGGCTCGCAGGGCTCTCCACTCTGCGGAGTCGTTAGAGTTGTTACTTCGGGTGATAGTGTTAAAGGGCATCACGCCGTTAGTAACTTCGGAGAAAGCGCAGAACACCTCTCGGCACCCTGAGTTACTTTGCCGGCAATTCAGACCAAATAAAGCCAGCAACTATTGTCAGCGCATTTGAAGGGCCCATCTAGTGGGCGGCAAGTCACCCAGTAGCTTGCATTTCATACAGACACATAGGGTAGCAATCGGTAGCATAAGGTAGGTACCCCGTAAAATGTAGTTGTGCACGTCACTGAAGCCACCACCTACCTACAATAGTCAGCAATCATGATTATGGCAAGTGACGTTTCTTTTGAAATAACCCAGCGTTAGTCCATCCCAATTTCATTCCATAATCCATAAACCTTTCCCTTTGTCTTGCAATAGATCTTTCTCCTGCCGAAACATATTAGAGGGTTTCAAACAATTCATCCTCATAAATCTTTGTTAAGTCGAAAGAGCACCTTTTTTCTTCTATGTTTTAGCCTTTCTGCTCAATAATTTAGCCGTATTTTATTTAATAATTTTATAAATGATGTCCACGGAAGACTAGCCTCGTAACTAGCGTGAGTTACGAGGCTAGTCTTATGTCGGAGACCAATTTGGCGGAATAAAAATATGATGTAATCATCTCGCCGCTCTAGCTAGATCGGTCATTTTGGAAATCTTTGGGAGAGGCCTATGTCCAGCAGTGGACGTTGTGCGGCTGAAATGATGATGATGATGATGATGATCTCGTAGAGTCTGATATGATTTTTGATTAAAACTAACGTGAGACACAGAAATTATTAAACTTAATTAACGGGTTACTCACGTATTGAGTCAGCTACTGCCGTCATGTTTCGATCTCATCCGGAGGTCTTTACCAGGGCGAATGTGACTACAGGCCCGTACACCGCACCGACTCGAGACACACTTCGTGTATCTAACGAGGTCGAAACATGTCGGCAGTAGCTGACTCTATACGTGAGTAACCCGTTAACGTTTAATAATGTCTGACATGTTTTGTTATTAATATTTCTACCAAATAAACATATCCTTTCTCTCAAATTCCCTCGTCGTCAGAGTATAAAATCTATTTTTTATTAGAGCAAGCCCTGTGGAATGTACTAGGAACTTGAGGCTATAAATTATGCAGGGTTTCCCGACAAATGAGCTCGCCTTTTAGGATTCGCAGGTTTGCTTAGAGCCTTAGTAGCTTAAAAGGATTTTAAGAGCATTTCTAAAGAATCTAAAAGTTTCATATTGATGTAAAAGTTGTGTAAAAATCCTACTTCCTACTAATATTATAAATGCGAAAGTGAGTTTGTATATTTGTTTGTTTGTTACCTCTTCACGCTTAAACTACTGAACGGATTTGGATGAAATTTGGTATGGATATAGTTTGAGACTCGGGGAAGGACATAGGGTACTTTAGTACTTTTTATCCCGGAATTTCCACGGGGAGCGAAGCCCGCGGGTACAGCTAGTTAATGTATATAAAGCGGAATCTAAATATGATAATGAGGAATTCGATATCCAGATAAGAACAGGAATAACTGGCTTTGCGGTGAAGCCACAGCGTAATTTCTGCTGCAGAAAATGAGTTGTAGATTTTCTGAATTTGGTTTCATACAAAAGTCCTGTTTGTGGCACACGGCGACAGAAAGCGAGTAGGCGATTTGTATAGAAAATAAATTCTGCAACTCATTTTCTGTAGCAGAATTTACGCTCGTTTGGCTTTGATCCATCACACCACATATCAAAATCGATCCGAAAAAAATAGGTTTATTCATCATAGTCAGTTTTCAATATCCACTGCTGGGCATAAGCTTCCCTTTGTCTGCGCCATCCCGTTCTGTCCAAACATATAGGTCTTAAAAAGAGAAGGTGAAAAAAAACACACCGGTCAAATTTAATATAATTTAAAATCATCATAGATGTCAAAGTAAAATAATCAAAAAATTACATATCAAAATAAGCGTAATTTAGTCAAAAAGTCCGCCCCGAATCATACCTGACGCAAATGTGCTCATAACACTTGCAGCATTCCCCCGCTGTATCGCAAATTATATTTTAATTTATATTTTAAATAAAATATTGTATTTTAAATTATACTTGTGTATAATTGCGATTATATTTTGACCGGTAAGACTACAAAGCCTTTCGGCTCTAGAAGAAAACTAACAGGTCATTGAAAATAGGCAAAGCAAAATGTTTATTATGACAATTGATACGGCATGATAATTTAATGCGAATTATAAAATAAGGCAAAATAGAAAGAAGAAGAAAGCCCAGGAACAACTTTATGAAGCAAGCCAAGGAAAAGTGATGGCAGTGTCGTATCAATAATATGTCAAGGAGAAAATAATGGAAGAAATTCCGCCGCCAAGAGCACCACGCTCTTTTATGATGATGTTAATGATGGCTTTGTTCCAAATAGACACTGAGAACCAGAGATATGGGACTTAATGAGAACTTAACTCGGTCCTACAATTTTACATTCATTAAGCGGAATGGCATAATACGTAAAACAACGAAGTACTGTAAAATATGACGAAAACCTTCTTGTACGTGTATTGTAAAGGCAAAACCACTGACTGCCAATCAAAAAAAAAACAAAACCTAACTGACCTCTTTGTACCAATCAAAGTTAATTAATATTTCATCAGCGAATCCCGCGTCAACCCTTCAAACTGTCATGCAGTTACATAAAGTCTTATACAATACGGGTCCGAAATCGACTCAGGTCGGTTTTGGTCCGGTTTCGTACTAGAATTTTAATTTTAGGGTCACATTTTATTGCCTGCGGTAGTTGTAAGGTATCGAGATAGGAATTGTTGCTCAATACGTGAACGTGTTTATTTTTTACAAGTTTTTATTTAGTTGCCAGTGCCACTTAGGAAACAGCAGAAATTATGAAATAAATAAGTACCTGTTATATTATAGGTTTGACACTTACCTAGACAAAAAAAAACCAGTTTTCTTTACGTCTATAGCCGTAAGAGTAATAAACTTAAACATATAACAAAAGTAGAAACAATAGTCAGTAATCATGATTATGGCAGGTGACGTTTCTAATGCAATATCCCAGCATTAGACCTTAATTTTCTTTTTTCTTGCAATAAATTTTGCGCCTACAGAAACTTATTCAAGGTACATCTTTCATATATCCAGGAATGGGTTTTGGCGGGAGCGCTTCTGTTGGATCTGTATCCCCATGCAAGCCTCCCTAAGAACCCGGGGAAAGAGCCGTGATTCCAAAGAGTCGTAAACGTACCGAAGTCCAATCGGGGCGAGCGCCGGGCGGGCGCAAGGCGAATTAAAGGCAGAAGCAAGCGTGGCATAGGCGAAGCGTGCGCGTGTAAATGCAATTTGAGTTGTATTCATGTGTGATAGGACTCAAATTATATGCAACGAATTTCAAAGCGTGCTAGGCGTGTGCGTGTCGTCCGAACACGCCCAAGCATCCCAAATTTACACTTGTGGTACCTACACAAATAAATTAATTTGAAGTTTGAAGAGTTTTGGAGAGAGAGCTTACGTAAATAAAGTAAATGCAACACAGCAAAAGGAAAGCAAGCACAAATAAACACAACAAAAGGCCCTCTTTAAACCTGAGTACACAACAATTAATTTCGCGACACGACCTTGCTTTGTTTCAAGATGACTCCGGTCTCTGAGAGCGTTCCTGTTCACCCCACAATCAACAAATACAATAGAAATACTTACTTAGTTGGGTTGGGTTACATATTACGACTCCATATACCCTGTAACAAAATATACTGAAACTATGTTAACGGTAAACTCAGTTCATGATACTGAACAACATTCCCCAATGAACATACTTACATCGAGATGTGAAAAAGAGACACTTTCTATACAAACTCGGATCAGAGTCATGTTAAAAGATTTTTTAATTTTTAAGTTCCTTAGGAAAGGTGGCTTTATCTTATACCTTTAAACGAGCAATTCTTGTATGTATGTATGTATATATATATATTTATTTATAAATTTCTGTGATCTCGAAAACGGCTCTAACGATTTCGCTGAAAATTTGTATATGGGGGTTTTCGGGGGTAAACAATCGATCTAGATTAGTTTTATGTTTGGGAAAACACGTGTTTTCGAGTTTTCATGCGTTTTTCTTTCCACGCAGAATATGGTCGCTAATTTCGTCGCGCCGCGACCGCCTTGATTTAGCTCAGCGGTTAAGGATAGCGACCGCTAGAAAGAGTGTTACGGGTTCGAATCCCACTCGGTGACTTACTTTTGTTTTTTTTTTTTTTTGTTTAAGTTTATATTTTTTTATTATTTTGCATTGTTTTTAGACAAGTTTAAAAAAAAATTGTTAATGTTTGAGATGGAACCGAGCAAAGCTCGGTCGCCCAGGTACTGTTAATTCTATTGAGCATATTTTGTTACACCCTGTTAAGGGTTGGGTTACATCTATCAGCACGGAACAGCACTTTTCAATGCTGCTATCCATTTCTGTCGCTCAGAACCGTCATGCAAGCGATGGAACGCTGTTTAAGCATTCTGTTGCTCTATCTCGCTCTAAAAAATAATTGGGCAAGTGCGTGTCGGGCCACGCGCAGTGTAGGGTTCCGTAGTTGCGAATGCCAAGTTTGAGTTCTTGCCACTAAAAACGTCTAAAAACTAATATCTATTGAATTTGTATGAAAATGTCTTTTTTCAAGTACATTTTATAAGTTGATCGCCTATAACTTTTTAATTTGTATACCCTACTTGGCTCTGATAGTTTTCCTTCAAACTACATTATATATGCTATAATTTTTTTCACGTGGCCATATACATATAACCGTTTAGCAGATAGAGGGGGGGGGGACACTTGACTTGAACAAAAATTTGAACTTTAAACCCAAATATTTCAGAAACGGATCCCTAAATCGAAAAATGGTGTTCACAAGCTAACACAAAATAGTTTTGAAAGATCTATTCAACGATACCCCACTCAATGTGTTTGTCGAGAAAAAAAATTTTGACTACGTCTTTACTTGCAGGGCAGCTACACTGAAAAATTTTTTTTTAATATTTTATTTTACGACTTTTTTTTGCCATAGTTAATATACATATCCACGCCAAATTACAGCTTTCTAGTACTTATAGTTTCTCTGTAGGACCGTGGACAGACAGACATGGCGAAACTATAAGGGTTCCTTGTTTACTACGGAACCCTAAAAATGACAGTTGTGAGCGACAGAAAAGTATAGCAGCATTGAAAAGTGCTGTTCTGTGCTGAAAGATTTAGCCCCACACATAGAGTTCTAAGTGTGTTTATTAGAATAGAATCGTTAGACGAAGCTATATCGTGAAGCGGAGTTATTATCATTATTCATCATTATTAGGACTTTTTGCCTCCACTGCAGGAGCACGACCCTATTTGTACTACCAGAGCTATACTTGGCGAGAGCAGCCAGAGGACTTGGCCCACACTTTCCTCGCTGGCCAGACGGGATGAAGAGGGCTCATTGAGGTTTACAAGCTATGTTTAGCTTGTATCCACACGGTACACGGATTTCTTAATTTCAATCTAATAGCTCGTCAGTTGACGCTCTAGAAACTTCGGAACTAAAGCACGGATTACTAATAAGTAAAGTTACATGCGCTTATTGCAGTCGAGAGATGCAAGTTTGCAACTGCAAATGCGGCGATTGCAAACGACAGCGATTGGCAGCCGAGCGCCAAAAATAATTACTAACATAACAGATACCCAACGCCGTAGAACTACTGGAGGGCGAGGGGAAAGTAGACAAAACTGGAGTTGCGGATATGCACACGAAAATGAAAAGAAATGGCAGCTCACACGACTAGCAAAAAAGTGACAAATTTTCAAAAATTATGTATTTCTGTTGCCGCAACAACAGTTAAAACAAAATAAAATAAATATTTTAGGGGGCTCCCATACAACAAACGCGATTTTTTATAGATAACGGTACAGAACCCTTAGTGCGCGAATCCGATTTATTTGAAGACGCCTGGATGGACCCAAAAAAATCTTCCTTTGTTTTTTCTTAATTTTCAATTTTTTTTGAAAGAGTATAGTTGCCAGGTGGTCCTACAGAAATATTATCAAAATCAGTTGTGTAGTTTGGGAGTGAGATAGGGGGGATAGATAAACAAGAAGTTTTCCATACTGGTTTGGAAGAAAGAAAAAGAGAATGCGAGCCAGCTGCATCTATAACCGCGCGAATTGTAAAAGCCTATCGAGGGTGTGAAGTCACTATTTTGATTCTTGTTTGTTTGTTTGTTTGTTTGTAATAACTTTATTACACCAAAAAACAAAATAAAATACAAAAAATTCGAAAGAGTAAATATACAAATATATAAAATATAAAAATATATTCTTTTTGACGTTTTCAGCACAAATACTCTTTCCTCTTTCGTTTTCAGCACAGCAACAATATGATCGTACGTGAAAACAATCAGCCGTCGCCACGTTTAGTTCAATACAACTTAATTATTAATTAAATTAACGAACGTGCCACCTGGAGTAAACAATTTACATAGCTAGGAAAACGCTCCTCTTCAAAGGGAATTTTGTTTTGTTTGAGTCTATCTCGTGGAAAATTTTATTTGACGTAAATATTTAATTTACATGCTTGTGCGTTAATTTGAAATTCTTTGTATTAAGTAAATAAAATAAATAAATAGATAGTGTCAAATTGTACAGATTGAGCTAGCCCCAAAACAATTTAACTGTTTATGCCTATATGGTTGACTGGGTGAGAACGCTCTTCTTAAGAGTCCGGCGACCCTAGACTTCTCCATACAAACGTAGTCTACGTTTAATTTTGAAACCACACGTCAGATTCCGGTAAAAATTGGTAATTGTAAAGAAATTGCAATTATCTACGGTTATAACTGGTTTCCTATAGTAAAATTATGAACTGGAAAGAAAATATTACGATTTAGAAGTTTCCCATACTAATGGTCAAAAATGATATAAAACACTATATTCTATTTCAAGTTCATATTTTTACCGTCGGAAACTAGTTATAAACCTAGATAATTACAATATCTTTAAAATTACAAAATTTTGCCCAAATCGGACATGTCGTTTTGAAATAAAACGTAGACTACGTTTGTATGGAAAGTTGTATTTTGGTCTAGGGTCGGGGGACCCTTAATTGTGGATCAATAAAGTTTAAATACCTAAATAATTAAAATAAAGTAAACTTAAACTGGTGTTATGGGATACTCAGCGATACTATACAAATAAACAGACCCAAGACAATTTGAAAAAGGTCATTTTCCAACTTAACTGGGAATCGAACCCGGAATCTCCAGAGTGTCTGAACTCGGGGGTCGTCAAATCTGTACACAATCAGTTTTTATACATAGCGTTCCGTAGCAGCATATGCTACGAAACGCTTCAGTAAATCAGTACTGCCGGTGCTAAAACGTTCCGTCACTTTCTCTCGCTCAAGCGAATGGCGGTTCTGAGCCACAGAAAAAGATAGCAGCATGGAAAAGAGCTGTACCATGCTGACAAATGAGATATAACCCTAAGCCGTTTCGCCTACTCGCCTACGTAGACACTTACGTTATAATCTCACAATCCTCTTTGACGCGTTATGCTAAGTCAGCAGAGATTTAATTTTGCACTAGCTTGAGTTTGCAACTTTACACGCATAATTATTTGTCTTTGGAAAAAAATCTTAAGACTTAATATCAAATGGTCACAAACGCAAATAGTTCACTTCTAGACACTTGCTTCCCCTAAAAGTGACTATTTGCGAAATTGACATTCTAAGAAAATGACAAATTTTTCAGCGATGACCATTTGCGATAGTGACAAATTGCGTTACATACAACCTTCCTATCCCACTAAACATACTAAACACTACGTTCATTCTTCTTCGACATGCTCTAGGACGATTTATTAATGATAGGTACAAACTAACAAACCTTTATCAATATTCTTGCAACGTACATTTAACTAATGACATCCTATTGAATCCTACGCAGTCCATCGACCAATACTAATGTACTTCCTTATTACGAAACCACAAGGCTTATAATTGAATACCACACCAATATAGATATATTAGAGTTTGGTTCCAGACAGGAAGTTTGATTCAGCCTACACGCTGGATGACAATGGGAATCAGACCTTAGTGCCCACGATATAATGCTTTTCAGAAGCGACAGTGATGAAGTACTTATTACTTTGAATAGAGTATCAAAACTATTTGAAATGGCTTTTCTGCTTGCCATTTTGTTATTTACAATAAATTTTCAAAATTAAAAACCGACTCCACCCCCAAGGTAGGTACACGACCGACTTTGATATCCCACACGATGGGTAAGTATAGAAAAAAAATTACTCCCACTTTAATGTATAAGAGCTACCCAAAAAAAAATATTTTTGCTATGATTTTATTTTACCATTTTGTCGGCGTGATTAATATACATACCCAAGCCAAATTAATAGTCTCTGAGTAGAACTGCGAACAGACAGACGTGGCCAACCTATCTTCCTTTTTTTCAACGGAACCCTAAAAATGGTACAAATACATAAGTATTTCAAGCGTAATCGTGGCATACACAACATCCACAGACATCTGGACCCACAATTTTTTTTAAATCTTGTTTTTATTTGTTATGCTTGACAAATATTTTCTACAAGTACTAAATGTATTTATAAAAGGGTTGTTCTTCATATCTCTGTACTAACATTATTGTATTAGTGCAATATGAATAAAATAGAGACAGTTTCCGTATTATTATAAAACGCAGACTAACTTTATTACTAGGTTTAAACCATTATCCGACCAAATCAATTTAACATCTAGTTATTATGCCACTGTTTCATCTCAAAATTTCAACTTGATTTTGATGTATAATGGTTTAAACGTAGTAACAAAGATAGTCCTCGTTTTAAAATAAGACAATTTAAGTCCAGAAAAATGCTGAACCCCGATATGCGAAAAAATTATAACAAAAACCACGATAGTTAAATCTAATAATAGCTAGCATAAATGAAACTGTCGCAAAAAGCGAAACTCATCAGTTATGAGTTATGAAGTAACAGTCATATTGTCCAAATCCGTACTTTCATTCCCGCGGTACTTGTATAACAATAACAAGTCCAAAGAATCTCATATTTTACGAAATAGCTGGCATTAGATCTTCACTTTCTCTGCTTGGACCGAAAAACTATAATTACGGGACGCCATCATCTTTTAAACTTCGCGTGTGGTGTAAGATGTAAGCTTAAAACCAGTTTGTTCTTGATTATTTTACAATATTATGCGACATCAACAAGCTAGCAAATAGACAAGTTTGCCTACTGTCTAACAAAACAATAACCAGGTCCTTCTGTCACCTGATTTTCAGTCTGCCTTTACTCTGGCGGCGATCAACAGAATCGCTGTACCTCTCAATTTCGGTTGCGAGGTAAAAGGAGACCTACCTAACCTAATAGAAGGTAAAATATTTTTTAAACTAAAAACCAACCGCCTGACTCGTTTTCAGGTGGACAAGTAGGCTCTTTTGAACAATATAAGAATTTTTCAAATTAGTCTTAGATATTTTCGATTATTTGGGGAACATACATAAAAAAAACGTCTCCTTGTTTTGAAGTCTGTTGAACGTTGTTACGAGAACAACTCCATATAAACCGGACAAAATACATTTCTTGCTAGTGTCCAACATTGGAACAGTTACATGTAGTACAGCACAGGGTAGACACCTAGACACATTCTAGCTGTCTTAATATAAAACGCAGAATATCTTTGTTATTAGGTTTAAACCATTATCCGACCAAATCAAGTTGACATCTAGTAATAATGTCTATCATCATCATCTAGTAAATAATTAATATGCCTCTGTCTCATCTGAAAACGTCTACTTGATTTGGTCGGATAATGGTTTAAACCTAGTAACAAAGTTAGTCTGCGTTTTAAAATAAGACAGTATGTGTCTGAGTGAAATGCACGCTATTGCCAAGATCTAAAATATCTAATAAGTAATTGATACAACTTTTCTCATGACTTGTACCACAAACCAGCCATTCAAAGGTCACTGCGTCACTCACGACGGGACCTGTGAATTTGACATTAAACGCAAAATAACTGCGGGTAAGGTTAGAGACCGTCTCTCAGACCCAAGGCTTTGTATCAGATTTCTAGGACATAGGTTAGGACATTTTGTGAATGTAGGTATAGATTGTCTTTAGAAGGGCCAAAATGCTTAACGAAGTGTATTTAATAAATCACTATTAAAGTAATGGTTACAGGGGCAATGGTCTTTCTAAATAAGCTCTTTATGTCTACATCAGATTTCCAGCTTGAAAGTAATTTAGTAATTAACTTACTGCGTGCGGTAAGTTGTCTTTAGAAGTGTAAAGATAATGTATAAAGATGCTTAACGGAGTGAATTTATTTTAATTATTTTAATAATTAAATGCAAAATAACGGGTAAGGTTAGCGACAATATATTCGATGTAGGTACGTAAAGACACAATATGTCTGCTTAACGGAGAATATTTAGTAAATAAATGGTTAGTGAAGTTAGGTACACAGCGACGACATCTCATCAAAGGGCAATCCTCTTTTTAAGTTTCAGAAAATATGTATTAAAAAAGCATAGAAGCTTTGCATGATAAATAAAACGCACATACTGAGCTTTTATGGGCTTTCATACTCACTCGTATAATGGTAACCGCCAAAAAATTAAAAAAAAAGAATTTCAAAGATCAAAGATTTAGGTGATCAAAGATATTCATTTACAGATAAAGAACATATTGAATTAAAAGTAAAATCATTTTCACCGAGCGTAGAATAAGTATTTTCGTCCGCCCATACAAAATTCGTTTGGCCGAGCGTTGATATGTATGGGAAGCTGAATTTTTATTTTCAGTTTTCGTTAATTGTTTTTATAGAAAGTGGTCAGACCATGCTCTAAAAATTTGGCTGGTGGTTAAAAAGTCATCCTGTATATATGCTGGTCCATGCTGGTCTGGGAGAAAAGAAAAAACGTAGAATGTACCAGCTGCTTCTCTTCCCGCGCAGATCGTAGGAGACGATCGAGGGAATGGGCGAGATTTGACTCATGGTAATAGGCGATGCGGCTAGCAACCACTCACTATTTTGATTCCTTTTCTATCTTAACGCCCGCCACCACGCTATGCGTGGCGTTTGAGCCTAACGGCCCTGGGCTCTGTCTACCCCGTCAGGGATATAGACGTGAAAATGTATCTGTATCTTATATGTATATCTAAAAGTTATAAAATACTAACAAGTCAACTAACATGTAAATTTCTACTTCTATTTCCGTTCTATTATTTTGACTACTATTTCCGTAATTTTATTTCTATTAGAATGGTGAGTTTTACATTTAATAAAGATCATCGATTTGCCAATTATTAAACCAAAACAAAGCCTCGAGTCCTTGGCAGTCTAGCCTGACCTCACAGTCTAAAATAGAACGTAAAATTAGCACTTACCTACTCATATATTTGCCATCTGGTAGTTTTCAACCGACTTCAAAAAAAGGAGGAGGTTATCAATTCGACGTGTATATATGTTTTATGTATGTTACCTCATAACTCCGTCAAATATGAACCGATTTTAAAAAAATATGTTTCGTTTTAAAGAATGCATTGCAAGGTTGGTCCCATATAATTTTTTTTAAGATCGGAGAAAAGGTCTTGGAGCTGGAGACCGAAATACCTCAAAAAAGACAAAGTAGCTCAAATATTTGTGTATGTTACCTCATAACTTCGTCAAATACGAACAGATTTAAAAAATATATGTGTCCTTTTAAAGAATGCTTTGCAAGGTTGGTCCCATGTAATTTTTTATAAGATTGGAGAAAAGGTCTTGGACCTGGAGACCGAAATACCTCAAAAAAGACAACTGTAGCTCAAATATTTGTGTATGTTACCTCATAACTTCGTCAAATACGAACAGATTTAAAAAATATATGTGTCCTTTTAAAGAATGCTTTGCAAGGTTGGTCCCATGTAATTTTTTTTTAAGATTTGAGAAAAGGTCTTTGACCTGGAGACCGAAATTCCTTATTAACAGACAACTGCTGCTCAAATATTTGTGTATGTTACCTCATAACTCCGTCAAATATAAACAGATTTAAAAAATATATGTGTCCTTTTAAAGAATGCATTGCAAGGTTGGTCCTATGTAATTTTTTTTAAGATCGGAGAAAAGATCTTTGATAACTATTTATTTATTATTTCCAGAAAAAAACATTCAGCATACAATAAATAAATGCAATATGAGCTTAGTTCTCTGCCTGCTAAAAGATGTGAAATAATAACTTTTAAAAAAAAATAATAACCGACTTCAAATCGAAATGCACTAAAAAGCAAAAAATAATAATTATTTATATCAGATGACCCTGAAGTTCTGGGTAAAAAATCTCTATAATACTCATTATTTATTTGGAGTCGGTGCCAATCTAAGTACCTATTTAACATTGAAATCATTCTTGAATTACTTTAGAATACGCCACGGGAATCGAAATTATGTGAAAAACGCATTTTATCTGCAAATAATATTACATTAGTAATTATTAATTTAAAATTGCCTAAGCCTTAACAACTCAAAAGAGCTCTATAGCAAAGAACACTCTCGATTGAATTACTTTTGTAACAAGAAAAAATCAAATTCGGTTCATCGATTTGGGAGCTACGGAGCTACGACGTGGTATTACTCGTACATGAACTGGACTCTGAGGCAGGAAGATTGGCACCGACTCCAAATAAATAATGAGTATTATAGAGATTTTTTACCCAGAACTTCAGGGTCATCTGATATAAATAATTATTATTTTTTGCTTTTTAGTGCATTTCGATTTGAAGTCGGTTATTATTTTTTTTTAAAAGTTATTATATACGAACAAGAGCTATAAAGTCATGCCTCTACGTTAAAATCATACTTAGAGGATGTATGTAACTATATTTAATTGACATACGAGTTACCGTACAAAGCGAAAATGGCTAAAATTATGTAAGAAAAAACCACCAAAAAGCAATCAGATATTTTTTCTAACTACCTGGTTGATCTTCTCAACTATAAAAATTAACTTTGCTTACGATATACATACGACTAAAACAATGCATGGACATAATGACATAATAAATTAAGAAGCTACTTTATATTTAACTCTGGTTTTTGAACTGCATAAGCCAAATTCCAATTCAGAATTAGAAAGTTTAATAACAAAACGAACTGGGTACCGATCTAACCATCTCCATTTGTGAGATTCCAGAATATCTCCAGAGAGTGACTGGATGGCTATTGACCAAACATTAAAACATTATCATCAGATCTTTTTGTCTCCACTGCAGGAGCACGACCCTCTCTGTAATACCAGAGCCATACTTCGCTAGAGAAGCTGGCCAGACGGGTTGGAGAGGTCTTATTGATGTTTGTAAGCTTTGCTTAGCTTATACGACATCCACGATGATAAAATCAATCACTCCACTAATGTGCAGCTTTTTTCCATTCCACGGGAGGACTTAGAGTGGCCCTATTTATCTTTGCCGGAAATCACATATACATTAAACATAATAGGTATATTACTGAAGAATCTGAAGACACTATAGTTTAAACTTTAACCCTGCCACGCCAACCGTAGACAGTAAGGTCCAACGCAGACGACAGACTAAACCGTGCCGCACTTTTTAGTCTGTGAAAATAGAACCCATGGAATCACATGCAGTAACGCACACGACGCGCAAAAAGTCCGGCGCGCGTCGTCATCGTCACAGACTAAAAAGTGCAATAAGGATAATCTGTCTGCGTTGGGCCTTATTCATGCAATAACATGCCATACGACATGACGTTGTTTGTTTTGTTTGTTTTTCATGTGTAAAGCCCACTCCACATTCTCGTCAAGAGGTTTCGCTCTCGGTATTCGCCGAAACAAGACGAGATCGAGAACAGCTCTCCACACTCGCTTACGCAGTTGTCAGGTGCAGAAACCGGTGCCGTCTGAGCAATAAGTGCTGTAGCGTATTACAATTTCAGCAAATGGAGGCTACACGAATATACACCAATATAGTCGAGACTTGCCATTCTCGTATTCGGCTGCTCATGTGTAGCATGGTACAATAAAATAAGGTATTCTCTTCCCGAGATGGAACTTGACTACGTCACAAAGTGTTGCCACTGATTGTTCTTTTCGGTAAATTTAAGGACTTTCTCAATTAGTTCATGAACATTTAAAAAAATATTAAGTAACTTAGCTATTTAGTATCTCGCGATTCTCGCGTGATTTATCAATTCATTATTTTATAAATTGATATAATGGATTATTAATTCGAAATTGGTATATAAAATTCAAAAATGCATTACGCTCAGGTAATTCAATTTCACACAGTGGCAACATATCAAACTAATGACGTAGTCAAGTTCCACCTACGTCATCAGCTGTCACGGGAAGAGAATACCTTATTTTATTGTACCATGATGTGTAGTTTTGCTGAGAATGTGGAGCGAATTTAAGTCGCCTAAAGCCATCTGACATAGCTTGATGTAATTTTGACAGCTGGGACCAACTTTCGTTCCTTTCGAAGCAAGGAGCTCGATAAATTTTTATCCCACTTGTGGCCACCCATCCAAGAGCGGTCACCTCCACAGTCGCTTTACTTTCGAAAGCGCTAGCAACGCGTCCTTCCACTGAGCCACTGAGCTCCTTGATGACATGATGATATTTGTATAACATAGTAAAATCACAGACGTAAGCCCACGTAATTAACCCTTACGCGCCCATGTGATATCGCGTGTTCGGAGCCACGCACCGGGCAGTTAATCATGCTTTACGAGACAACTGCGATGTGCATGTAGGGTTAAATGAGATATAAAAAGGGTGATACGGCGGTTACGTACCGGTAGTACGTCAGGGTCTCAGGGTGGACTTTATAGGACTGATCTTAATGGCAAAACGACCTTTATAATTTCTTTACATGTCCGCTGGAGGATATTTTTTATTTAATAAACTATGTACATAAATAAATAAATATATATAGAAGAATTACACTGATTGAGCTAGCCCCAAAGTAAGTTCGAGACTTGTGTTATGGGATACTAACTCAACGATACTATATTTTATAACAAATACATATATAGATAAACATCCAAGACCCAGGACAATTTGAAAAAGGCCATTTTCCAACTTGCCCTGGCTGGGAATCGAACCCAGGACCTCCGGATTGGCGGTCTAGAATCATTACATGAAACGAAAAATCAAACAAAACCGAGCCGTAATCCCAAACAGCCAGAGGTTTTGTTAAACAGCGGATTATACAATCTAACTGCGACATATACATCTAAATATAAACCAAAACAAATTAAAAAAAAACTATGTTTTCAGAATAACATTTGAAAAAATATAAGTGGCTAGAAATCATTGTACTTATTTTTCTCCCACGTTTGATGTTTTCTAACAAGATCCACTATCTCGGATTAGGACTACTGATCCTATTTTCTCAGCAGACTTACCTTGGGCTTGCCTCGTTTGAGAAATATAGTCGATGCCAAACAAGCTTATGTAGATTTACCTGAAATGGACAAACGTTTGCTGTTTAGTTCTAGTGGGTGTAACTAGTTTAACATCATCTCGATCGGATTACATTCGATCTGGAGTGCTATTTTTCATTGAGGGACTCAGCGAAACACAAAACGTGTAGTTTTGCAACTCACCGCTCGCGTAAAATACAAATTGATCGTATTTTTGAAACCTTCGTGTCAGCGAAAAACAATATTGTTTTACTCAGAAAATATCGATAATTTGTCTATGCCTTTCTAAAAATTCGAACATGATTAAAAAAGCAACGTGTAATGGAACGGATTTCCCATTGGTTTCGATGACATATCCACGCTACAAAAGTCAAAATTACGAGTGGTCAAGACCACTCGTTGCAAATACCTTCGCAAACTACCAAATAAAAAATGCGCCCATTTGGAAACGTTTGCGGAAACCCTTCGTAATGTGACAAGTGATTTCAAAAATATGTGTCCTGTACTTTCAATATTTTCTGAGCAACTTCTCAATGCTTCAAATGCTATAATATTTATCAACTCGATAAATATTATAATTAGTCTGAGACTAGCGACTGTCGCATAACTATCGCAAACTGTATGGCGGCCATCGCTTGTCTCCCGCTTTCGCCATTTGCATGTTACGAGGCACGCAGTTGATGTCAAGCGCGGCCCGAACAGGCTAACGGACGCAGCGGCGATGTTTGCGTGTTATTTTCTGTTTTATTCAGTTAATAATAGTTTCAAATTGTAAAATAAAATTGGAGTGATATAAAATTATAAAAAATAAAATCACATAACATATGAATGTACCCGAAGCCGTTACAGCATTTACCATCCCAAGTGTTTTTTTTTTCAAGCTTTTATTTAACTTGCAAAATTTATCTGGTGTGTATGTATGTATGTATGTATGTATGTTTGTTTGTTTAAGTCAAATCTCGCAACTCAATTTTCAACCAATTAAGCTTTTGCATACTGGTGTATGCAAAAGAACTTAGCGGAAGGAAGAGAGACATGGAAAGCACTCCACCGACAAGAGCCAGCTCTTAAATATAAGAAGAAGATACTGGTGTAAGTCTGATGACAATACGATATTATGAAGTCAATGAGCTGTTGAAGGATTAAGTGGACGATGGAACTCAGTAATAAAACGAAGCAACTCCATCGAGTTTGGGCTTTTTTACTTTTCTTAATAAGTATTTTGACCTCACAATGCTTGAAAGCTTGTACAAAAATTTAAATTTTTTCACAAAACTTATTAACATTTCTATGTCGCTAAATATTTGCCGCTTTTTACCACCGTGGTCAATTAAGATTAAAATAAGCCTCTTAGGTATGAGTTTTAATATAAATAAATTGATATTTTTATTTCCAGTTTTAGTAAATAGCTTTTAGTATAATCCATAAACAAACTCCGGGCTGGTGTTGGGAGATGCCACGAGAACCGAGTCAGGCGGGGTTTCTCAAGTAGCGACCGCTGTGACTGTGGAAGTGTTCAAACCATGGCCCACCTACTCTCATGCCCGAACTGCCCAAAACCTTGTACAATAAAGGACTTAAACTCTGCTAATGACAGAGGAGTAAGTGTGGCCACACACTGGTCCACAACTATATAAAATCGCCATTCCGACTCGCTAAGAAAAAGTATAGGATCTCTGCTATCTATAATCTTTGTTAATAAAATCTTATACCTTTAAACGAGCAATTCTTGTATATTTATTTATTTATTTAATGTTTGGAAAAACGCGTGTTTTCGAGTTTTCATGCGTTTTTCTTTGCACGCAGAATATGGTCGCTAACTTCGTCGCGCCGACCGCCTTGTTTTTAGCTCAGCGGTTAAGGATACCGACCGCTAGAAAGAGTGTTACGGGTTCGAATCCCACTCGGTGACTTACTTTTGTTTCTTTTTATGTTTAAGTTTATATATCATTTATTATTTTGCATTGTTTTTAGACAAGTTGAAAAAAAATAGTTTATGTTTGAGATGTAACCGAGCAAAGCTCGGTCGCCCAGGCACTATATACTAAAATTAAAAAAAAACACACACGCAATTTACTTTCTCTTTCATATGCCAGCCACACCAATCCCCGACCCTTATAAAACGGCCTTTCGTCCGGAACGTCCCGCCCAAGCCATCAACTCTGCTTAGGGACTTATCCTATGCTCCGAGGGACTTATCACGCTGGCAATTTGCTACAAAGTGATTTAGGACGCTACATAGATAGAAATTATACCTAGGTCTATTCTTTATCTGTTGTTTCGCGAAATCTGGTAGACGTTAAACTTCTGGTCTGGGAGAAAGGAAAAACTTATAATGTACCAGCTGCTTCTCTTCCCGCGCAGATCGTGAGAGCCGATCGAGAGAATGGGATTCGAAAATTCGAATCATGTTAACAGGCGATCGGCTAGCAACTCTGATTTGATTCCTTCATCCACCTTCTTGCCCACATCAAGCTAAGAGTGGCTTTTGAGTCCTGCAGCCCTAGGCTCTATCTGCGCTTAGATCCGCAAGACCCAAAATGCTCTGTCTGCCCCATTAGCCCTTAGCCAGGTAGTGATCACATAGCGAACCACCTCAGAAATATTTTTTTTCTGACGAGCAGATGCTAGCTAGAAACCGCAAAATGTCATCCGTCTATTGTCTATGATACAGTTGATTTCTGAACGAAAAAAAAAATACGCCTCTAGAAAAAAAAACTTTACATTTCGCTTGTCAAAGTCAAAATATTGGTCGAACAGCGAATTTTTGTGCAAATTGAAAGTGTTTTTTAGTATTATGGCGGAAAAAATCCCGGTAAGTGATATTATTTGTGTTTTTATAATAGCAGATAGGTTGAATTATATGTAATATGTTTCGGTTACACATGATATTTGTTTTTCTTTGAAATATTTACGCCGAAAGTTTGTGGTCAACATGTAACCTCTGCCTATCTGGAAAAACTTATTGTGGTTATTATGTAACCACTGTCCTACAAGCGTTTATCCATATAAATAAAGGCAAAACCATATTTACACATCAAATAGTTTGTATGGTAGATAGATAGGTTCTTGGATCGAAGAATAACCGATACCCTGGTGTCAGAGTCTTTTAACCACTACATCACAGAGACATTAATATTTATTAATATTTTTATACAAAGAAACACACAAATCTTTCCTCTTTTTAATATTAGGCTTATATGTGGATTCACCTTTATTTTTTCCATACTTACATGTTGTGACCTAACTGGGCAGTGGTCAGATCTAATCCACATCATGTATATTTAAATGGGCAGTGGTCATATCCAGACCAGAGGGTTTTTTTATAGGAAATTGTAGGAATAAAAAAAAATTAAGAAATTAGTTTTTTTATTATCATCCAATCTACCATTATCTGTATATAAAGATAAAATAATCGCCAGGCCTGGCTAAGGGTTAGGGATAAAGACGTGATAGTATGTATGTATGTTAGACGTTCAGCTATATCAGATGAGTCCTTGTGTTAGTTTGTCAGCCTAAAGTAGGAGCACTAAATCTCTTCCAGTAGACGTAGGGTTGTCATCTGTCTGACTTTAACCAGACATGTTTGGCTTTCTCTGGTCGCGTCTGGACAAATATTTGTGTGACTGGCCTGTGCGGCTTTTGTTAGGCTTTTTAGCAAAGTGCAAAAAGCTTTTTTTTTTAGTTCTTACCATAATTACCTTACACATAACTTTGGTCTTGCCCTCTAACTGTATTTCCGTCAGGCTGTTGGGGCAATATGTTCGGCCCAATTCAGCAAAGAGTCCGGCTTTTTTAAGAGTCCCCTTATCCAGACCAAACTACACTTTTCCATCCATACAAACTTAGTGTATGTTTTATTTCTAAACGACATGCCTAGGCCTATAACTGCTTTTCACAGTCAAAATATGAATTTTAAATAGAATAAGTATAGTGTGTTATCATTTTTGACCATCAGTATCGGAAACTTCTACATCCTTATAATTTCTATCCAGTTCATAATTTTAGTTTCGGGAACTAGATAATTGCAATTTCTTTAAATTTACAAACTTTACAAAAATAACAAAATCAAACATGTGGTTTCAAAATAAAACGTAGACTACGCTTGTGTGGAAAAGTCTAGGGTAAGGGGATTCTTAAGAGATGGTAATTCTAAGTATATGTTGTAAAGGACCCCATCGAAATTCAGGTTTAAACGAATTTAATTTTAGCCATTATCGACTTGATAAGAAGAAAACTACCGAACTCTTCACGCCTAACTGTAGCAGTCACATGGAACGTGACCGTATTATCTTGCAGACTAACTTATTTTATCTTCTTACTACGGAATTAAAATCACGACTTTAGTTCAAATGTCTACTATTAGTTGCGGTTGAACTCGATCGTATCTCGCTTTGGAACTCACGATTTTTAAAGAAGATAACTCTTTCTGCTTGTAATTGTAACGTTACACAGTAAAATCTATTTTAAAGTTAAGATAAAATTTAAAAATTTGAAATAAAACGTGAATATTTTTACGCATATTTTGCGAAAAGCGGCCACTTTTGGCTGATGTGCGAAGCAAAGCTTCACGTTTTCAATTTAAACCATAAAGATTAGTTCATAAAATACTTAAAAGGGTTATGTAGGGCTTGATAAAACAAAATTTTAATAAATAAATATATAGGGACAAATTACACTAGCCCCAAAGTAAGTTCGAGACTTGTTTTATGGGTACTATCTCAACGATACTATACTGTACAATACATATAAAAATAAACATCCGAGACCCAGGACAATTTTGAAAAAGGCCATTTTCCAACTTGCCCTGACCGGGGATCGAGCCCGGAAACCCTAGGTGGCGGACTAGCATGGTGACCACTACGTCACGGAGGTTGTCAAATGTATCCCCTAAACCATTTTCCAACAGTAGGGGCCTGCTTCTTATCAGTAAAAGGGTCTAGCAAAAGGACCTGTTGCTCTATAAGCTTGGAAATGACTGCGGTAAAAATAAACATAAGAAGTGCTGAATCGTGACAATAAAGTGAGCAACTTGCGGTCTTATTACAATGGAATAGAGTTGGGAATTGCATTGCGGTTTCTTTGGTTTTACTTAGAACCTTTTGCCTTCAGCTTTCAGCATTGTGGGAAGGGAAGTAGCGGTTTCCTCGTCCTCTCTTTTGAGGTTATAAATCCGAAATACCTAAGTACTTATTTGCAAAGCGGTAACAATGTTCGGACCTCTGGTATTTCATGATAATGTGAAGATTTTTGTTTGATCCTATTTTGTGTCAGTGGCAAAAATAATTTGTAGGACTCGAGCACGAAGGGTTCGTACCATTATCTATAAAAAAACACGTTTGTTGTATGGGAGCCCCACTTGAATATTTGATTCTATTTTTAATATTTGTGTTAATCATAATAGCGGCAATAGAAATACATCTGTGAAAATTTTAACTGTCTAGCTATCTCAATTCACAGATACAGCCTGGTAACAGACAGACAGACGGACGGACAGACGGAAAGCGGTGACTTAGTAATAGGGTCCGGTTTTTACCCTTTGGTTACGGAAACCTAAAACCGACTTCAACATCAAAATACACAAACGATTTAGATAAAAATTATATGGGAGCACTTGAAAAACATGCCCTTTTAAACAAAAAATGTTTTTTAAACTTTCTGTGATGGGCTGCACCTAGTCGTATAAACACTAGGCGTACCCGCATTCGGCTTTTAGCCGTGACATACATTCGAAATTTGAATTGATAGCCGCCTTCTTTGTAACCAACTTCCAAAAAAGGAAGAGCTTATCAATTCATCGCGATCTTTTGTTTTATTTATGTATGTTCACCAATTATTCGAAGTAGCCTGGAAAGATTTGGAAAATTCTTTTTTTGTTTGAAAGGATTACTTCCGAGGTGGTCTTCTAGAAAAGTTTATCAAAATCGGTAGTGTAGATTGGTGATAAAGTCGGTTTTTAGTAATGAACAATTATTTGAAGTCTGTTAATAAGTCTGTGACGCCTCTTGACCGATTTGGCTCACATTTGGTACACAAAGTTCCGATCAAAGATATTCAGGTTATCGTCGTCGAATTTAGATATACAATACATTATATAACTACACATTCCTACATACAACTCGGGCACAGGTATGATACTTCATAGAAACGGTTATCATTGATGCTTCTACTACTACAAACGAAACTATACATCCGTGCACACTGCACACGGCACGTGTGCGTGTTCGCCCGCTCAACATCCTCGCAAAGGCGAGAATGGAGGACATAGGTGCGAGGATGGGGAACGGGGCTCATAATGCGCGGGATACGGCGGAGATTCCGTTCTGTATGTAATACTTATATTCATTCTGTGCCACCGGATTATCCAAGTTGACAATGTACAAAAGTAGTCTAAATAAAATATAAATGTATAAAAGTAGTAGTAGCAAAAGAAGGCTTACTAGTAGAGAATGCATTAGCATTAAGTCCACCTTTTGTACCATTATGGTCAATAAAGATTTAATAAATCAATACACATGTATAATAAAACAGTAAAATAAGTGTGTATGTACATTAAATATATTTCCAAAAAAATATTGGGCGCGATGGATACATAGTATAGAGTAAGAATTTAAAAAAAAATGTCGTCTGTTTGTCGTTTGTACACGCTAATCTCCGGAAATACTGGACGGATTCGAGTGAAGCTTTCTGGGCAACATATAGGGTGTAAATGATTTTGGAAAATGGAACATCTGATGCAGAGCTATAATGGTCCAGCTAAACTTTAAGAAACTAGCTGTACCCGCGGGCTTCGCTCCCCGTGGGAATTTCGGGATAAACAGTACCCTATGTCCTTTCCCGAGTCTCAAGCTATATGCTATATCTATACCAAATTTCATCCAAATCGGTTCAGTAGTTTAAGCGTGAAGAGGTTACAAACAAACAAACAAATATACAAACTCACTTTCGCATTTATAATATTAGTAGGAAAGTAGGAATAGTAGGAATAGTGGGAATAGGATAGTAGGATATAAAAATGACGCCTTAGCAAAAGTTGTTCAGCCTGATGAGCATGTTCCAGAGACATAAAGTACACGCTAACGAAGTCGCAGGCTTCGGCTAGTAAGGGTCCCCCGACCCTAGACTTCTCCATACAAACGTAGTCTACGTTTAATTTTGAAACCACTTGTCAGATTCCGGTAAAAATTGGTAATTGTAAAGAAATTGCAATTATCTAGGGTTATAACTGGTTTCCTATGGTAAAATTATGAACTGGAAAGAAAATATAACGATTTAGAAGTTTCCCATACTAATGGTCAAAAATGATATAAAACACTATATTCTATTACAAGTTCATATTTTTAGTGTCGGAAACCAGTTATAAACCTAGATAATTGCAATATCTTTGAAATTACAAAATTTTGCCCAAATCGGACATGTCGTTTTGAAATAAAACGTAGACTACGTTTGTATGGAAAGTTGTATTTTGGTCTATAGTCGGGGGACCCTTAAATAAATAAATAAAGTAAAGTGTGTCTTCAAAGGCCAGTTGCCAACCAGATCACAGCCACTTTTTACCCATTTGCTATTGACATTCCGACCAACCGATGCGGTGCTTGTTGCACAATCAGTATAATGACAATGACCGAGTAATGACGAATGTCCGCGTTGGGCGGTCGACCGTGTTCAAAAGGAATGCTTGAGATGTTTAAAAAGATTTTCATCGTTCTAAATTTAATTTCAGCGTTATACCCAATAGAGAATATGCACGTTTTTTTTTGCTGAATAAAATACTTAGTTACCACAGTAAACAAGTATAATTCAAAGAATTTTTAAAATATCTTAATCAGTGACGAAGTTGTGATACTTTTAAGTTTCAATTAGAAAGAGAAGTCCGATATGGACTGTGACGTCGAAGTCCACATAATAGCGTTTTTGCAAGTGAGATAAACATATTTTCGTAAAATCGCTATAACTTGTTCGTTTTTCAAACAATTTTTATTCTGTTTTCACTGTTAGTGCTTTACACGAAAGTAGGTTAGTACAATACAATTCCATGGTGCTTTATTTTGAATATTTATGGTACTAATTATAAATAAACTGGTTAGATAACACATATTTTATATGCATTGTCTATTGCTTTTTAGCCACCGACAAAAAAGAGGGGTGTTGTAAGTTTGACGCTCTAGTGTCTGTGTCTGTGTCATCGTAGCGTTCGAACGAATAGACCAATTCCGATGCGGTTTTTTTACCTAAAATCATTTCCCCTACGGTGGTTCTTAGTTATGTTTGATGAAAATCGGATCCATTTTTTAAAACTTTTTAATTTATCGCTTGAAAGTCGCAAATGGAAGACAGTCATTTATTACCCTGAAGATTATCATCATAATGGTCTATGAAGTAAACCCTGGTAGCGTCTTTTGTTTAGAATAAAGATATTGCGGCAAGATCGCAGTAACGATATATCACCCTTGAGAAAGAAAAATGGCGGGATACACCGCGCTGTGCTATATTAATATAATTATACGTCGCCAAGAGGAGGTATAATGGAAAAATGTCAACGGTATACGAGCGTCTTCTTTCTTCCTGTCGGCTTCTTTCGATATTATACATTTAGATGTCATGAAGGCTGGGAATTAGAGATCTACGCGACTAACTCACGAATCGTAAATAAATTTGTCTGAATTTTTCTCTTTATGTCGGTCATAGGTCTGCCGGGCAACGGTTTTTCGCAACTGTGTTACTTTCAATAATATACTAGCTTCTATATATAATATAATAGACTTCGCTCACCTTGGGAATTTCGGGATAAAAACTATCATATGTCCTTCCCTCGGTATCAAACTATACCAAATTTCATCTAAATAGGTTCAGTGGTTGAAACGTGAAGTGTAACAAACATACACAAACAAATATACAAACTGACTTTCGCATTTATAATATTAGTAGGATTACCAAAAAAACTTGGTTTGCACTTAATGCATTAATTTCTCTATTTACCGATGATTTTCAGTAACTGTATAGAAACACCTATACATATAATTTACCAATGTTAACTGATAACAGCCTAGCATTGGTGACTGATAACAGATAAGTAACTTAAGTAAGCATAATAAAAACACCAATCAAATAAACGCATTGTAGCAACATGACTAGCCAAATTATCACAAGTTTTTGTTTGTTATTGAACAAAATACCCTTGAAAAAATGACAAGCCCTTGAATCGGTTCTGTTCGATTCGTTACAATGACTTTATTTTTTGTTCTGGTCAACTTCCGCCATTTTGTTTTTACGATTGATCATAGATAGAGCAATTGATAACGTAGGCGTATTTTTATCGATACTTAGCTAAATAGAGATGCCATAGGAGATACGATAGGTACATTGACAGGTCAATATGTACAAAGGATTGTCTTATTCATCATAATCATCATTATTATGTATTTCTGTCTCCACTGCAGGAGCACGACTCTCTTTGTACTACCAGAGCCATAATTGGCAAAAGCAGCCAGAGGACTTGCCCTACACTCTCCACGCTGGCCAGACGGGTTGGAGAGGTCTCACTGATGTTATAAGCTTTGTTTAGCTTGAAATCCCTAAGTAGCCTCCTACGACATCCACGGGAGGACTTGGAGTGGTCCTGTTCTACTCTGCCGAATATCACACGGCACAATTTCTTAATAATAGAAATATGCAATAGATAAGTACTCCTGCCGAAACCTGTTTAATATTTAATTTGATTTAGTTCTACCAGGCTCACAATTCACAGTAAGTTGCAGTAATCTTTCTTTTTATATAGGGACAAATTACACTGATTGAGCTAGCTCCAAAGTAAGTTCGAGACTTGTGTTATGGGATACTAACTCAACGATACTATATTTTATAACAAATACATATACAGATAGATACACATCCAAGACCCAGGACAATTTGAAAAAGGCCATTTTCCAACTTGCCCTGACCGGGGATCGAACCCGGAACCTCTGGGTGGCGGACTAGCATAGTGACCACTACGCCATGGAGATATTAGGAGTAATATCATTACCTAATATGTACTTACAAGTAAATGACAACGGTTTTGCGGCCTTTATACAACGGGGAAGGGACATACCCGTAATAAATCGAACCACGGGCTATACTAGATCGCTATAGTATATGGAACCAAAATAAAAGAAAAACAAGAAAAAAAATGGCATTTCCATACTAAAGTGTGCAGCAGCCCGGGCAATTTGTATGGGAATGTCGAATTTTTTGGTTTCTTGACTGTTATTTTAATTTTATTATGCTATAGTGATCTAGTAAAGCCCGTGGTTTGATTTATTACGGGTATGACTTACTGTTTTACAATGAGGAAGGGACTAAATATTTTATTTAGTCCCTTTCACATTGTATATTCGTAATTTTTCATGTTTCTCAAAACTCGAAATAAAAGTTTGAGCGAATCCATTTGTTATATGAGTTGAAACTTGAAAACTTCATGTCGACGATTTAATGCATATTGAAAAAGTTGAGTGTTCCGATCCTTGGGGGCTATGATAAACGAGCGTAGTTTCACAATGAAACCGGTGATACGTCAGTTTTGAGGATTGTACCCAAATTGTTTTCGTAGATCTCATCTATTGTCTTTGTCTTGCTGGACAGTCGTAAACTGAGGGAAATAAATAGTTATAGGAAAAGTTGCCGCTATGTATTTTTTAAGTTTTAGACACTAATACTTATTTAGTTTTAATTTAAGTCTAATAACATCTCTAGTGTTATTATGAGAAAAGTTTACATTTTCAATACTTAGGATTATCTAGTTAGGAAAATATTGATGTTTACCTGTTTGACTATTTTTTATATTCTCTGTGTTCATTGTAATTAGGATTATAAAATAAAATATAAAAAAAAATACTATAAAATATAAAAAAACCTAATCTAGCTACCCGCTGGTAACAGCCAAAGCTACCGGGGGGATTATAGAGAAAAACACCTGACAATGCGTGCCGTGTCCAGTAGTACTGCCTTTTGTATCTGACCCTGGACCCAGCTATCTCGCTACTCAGCAGTGGTCTGCAAAGCGCTGGTATCGGTACTTACTTACTTACTTCGCTGGCTCAGCGACCCAAAGTGGATCTTGGCCTCCGGAATTAAAGTGCGCCATTCTTTCCTATTCTGTGCCAAATTTGACCAGTCGGACACTTCCATCTCTTTCAGGTCTTTGGCGACTTCATCCTTCCAGCGATATCTTGGACGCCCCACGGGACGGCGCCCGCACGGTTGACCATGATATGCTGGTATCGGTATCTTTTCTTTAAAAAATAAACACTACGCGTAACGTAAATTATAATTATTGATATGTAAAAGTGCCTGAAAAGGTCTAGTTACTTGTAAACATTTGAATTTTGATATTAAAGGTGTTGATTAAGACTCTTCGCTATAAGATCGTTTTGATATTATTTTTATAGTCTTACGAGGTCTTACTCGTTTACGTGAATATTTTGAATAAGGATTTCAATTTATATTAGTTTCCCTACTTTTGTGCTGGAATAAATCGTTCCATAAATTAATTACATTCACCATAATTCTCAGATTCTTTAGTGGTGATCTTACTCGTACACGTGAATATTTTAAACAAGAATTTTAATTTATATTATTTCCCCACTTTTGTTCCGGAATAAAGTGTTCCTTAAATTAATTAAATACACCATAATTCTCGAAGATGCTCCAGGGCTTCAGATTATAATCTTTGGCAACCGCGCACTCCCACGAAACGTCTTTCTCACAAAGAGGATTAATAAGCTAACTGTTTTTAGCCGCATTGCAACACCCTGTAGGTTTAAACAGCGCCCACGAATATTTTGTAAGATGTGTGTGTACGTACAATGATTCTTAAAATTTTTGGAACGAAGTTCCTTATCGCGCCTTGCGACGGAAAAGATTAAGACCAAAAGTTGTAACGACACTTTTTACTATAGTTGTAAGCCGTGCGGCGTGCGCGTGCTTCTCTGTCTGTCTCTCTCTCTCTCTCTCGAACTTCGTTCCATCCGAGTGTCCCTTGACACCTTTCAAGTTTTTTTTTATTTTCATTGACTAAACTTTGACTAAATTTTCATTGACTAGCTGATGCCCGCGACTTCGCGTGGACTTTATGACTCCGGCGTATCTGCATCAGTCCTGCAATAAAATAATATTGCGACTATAAATCTTGCACACGGTGTCAAATTTAAAATCGGTTCAGTAGTTTAGGAGTCCATCGCGGACAAACAACGTGACACTGACACGTAATTTTTATATATAAAGATTAATATACCTGGTAAATGTTAAAAGTAAAAATATTGTGATTAATGATCTTAATTAAGTAGTACCTACTTACCTTATATAGAATTTAAACTTTCAATGTAACTATAGCGACCGTTGTGACTGTGGAAATGTTCAAACCATGGCCCATCAACTCTCGTGCCTGAACTGCCCAGCATCTTGTACAATAGAGGACTTAAACTCTACCAATGACGTAAAAAAAAACTAGTCCATCCGTTCGAGCGTTATGATGCCACAGACTGAGAGACACTAGCTTCAAACTTATACACTCCTTTTTTTTTTGGGGGTTGATAAATATTATTAAGTATCGAAGTAGAAACAGGTTTTCTTCACCAACGCTAAAATTAGTTTCAGTTTACAGCCGTTTACGTAAACCTTGGCCAATGGACCGTTAACAAATCAATGTTTATTGTTATTATACCTAGTTTATATAGGTACTTACGTAGGTACTTAATACTTAGTGTAGTTAATATTTAGCCTTACTTACCTTGTTTATTGTTATTGTTTGTTACTAAACTAACTTTTATTCAATATTATTATTTTACAAGTTGCGTCCCGTGGTGTTACCCGCGCCTAAAGTAGCCTTGTGTTAATCCAGGATGTCAGCTTCCTGCATACCAAATCCGATTTTCATTAATCATAGCTAAGAAGGGAACTTGCTTTTACGGGAAAAAAAGGCTTTTAATTGGTTCATCCGTTCGAATACTACGATGTCACAGACACACAGACAAACACACCGACAAACTTATACTCTCCTCTAACACCCCTATTTTTTATTATGATTAAAAACAAACTACAATAAATACTTAAGGGTCCCCCGACCCTAGACCAAAATACAACTTTCCATACAAACGTAGTCTACGTTTTATTTCAAAACGACATGTCCGATTTGGGCAAAATTTTGTATTTTCAAAGATATTGCAATTATCTAGGTTTATAACTAGTTTCCTACAGTAAAAATATGAACTTGAAATAGAATATAGTGTTTTATATCATTTTTGACCATTAGTATGGGAAACTTCTAAATCGTTATATTTTCTTTCCAGTTCATAATTTTAGTATAGGAAACCAGTTATAACCCTAGATAATTGCAATTTCTTTACAATTACCAATTTTTACCGGAATCTGACTTGTGGTTTCAAAATTAAACGTAGACTACGTTTGTATGGAGAAGTCTAGGGTCGGGGGACTCTTAAGTACTTTGATAAATTTAAAACTCTGTAGTGCATTGTGCAAAATTACTTTAGAAACAAGAGGTTACTAAGTTTTTTAAGCCTTTGTTTTTGTTAGTTACTAAGTTTTTTTTATTAATTATGAGCTCTGTGTTGTTTTGATTATTAAATTGATGAGCAAAATAAGAATGTAGGTAGTAGTTTAGTTAGGTAAGTTTTTTCTTATGTCTTTCTGTTCAGTTTTTACTTCATGTCCAATCCTCGGACAGAACATGGAATCGATCATTCATATCTCGTCATCTCGATAACCGAGTGATTGCGCAACCAGCTGGACGGCAAATAAAGTTGTCTAAATGGAAATCTGATAACTCGAGTCATTCGATTTGTTTTCATCTTGGAAACTCGTTAAATGTTAATTATAATTACACAATGTCAGGTTGCGCCTTGGGTGAGACTTTGATGTGGTTGGTTCTTTGTCTGTTTTTGTGGGTTTAGGATTTAGTAATCGAGTTGCTAAACTTGCAGACTAATTGAATATTGATAGTAATATTGTAGATATATTTTTAGGAATTCCAAATGCTCTTAGTCCTTTATTACTTACTCTAATTAAGAGAGAAGTTTCATTGAAAAATACATTTTAAATTAAATTCAAACTATACTTGTTAAAATTAAATTAAAACTACAACAACAACGTTAGGTCTTTTTGTCTCCACTGCAGGAGCACGACCCTCTCTGTACTACCAGAGCCATACTTGGTCAGAGCAGCCAGAGGACTTGGCCTACACGCTCCTCGCTGGCCAGACGGGTTGGAGAGGAAATTAAAACTAAATAAGAACTAAAACTAAAATTACAAATTATGCAGTCCTACTAAAATATTGCCTCCGGCAACATGGCCAAAAGGCTGGTAGCATTGCCACGTTGTATGGCATTGCTGATGCTTTGAGCCAGATAGTTACCAGCCTTTGGTCACGGGAAGATTTTTTTAACAAGTTTTTCGATTTACCTAGTTTGCATTCCAATTTAATGCAAAATAAACTACACATTTATAATTGAGTTCGCATTGACAAACTAAACCAGAGTAGCAACTAATCCAGATCTGCCTTGGAGCCCAATAAGGCCACCTTCTGGCTCGTTACCTTACGACTGTATGTCCAAAACCGGTAATGTGACAGATGCTCCGTTACAGTTAAAGCGAGTCTCAGAAACTGCAGTGCCTGGGCTATTTATTTAAGGAAATAAGAAGAAAAAAAAAGACGTGTGGCACTCGGGGACTGCCGCGGTAAAGCTATTACATTAAGGTGGTTCCGTTCGGTCGGTGAATTTTTACAAGGAAGGACGGCAACGTCGCTAACGGACGACGGAGACGAAGCGGCAACCTACATAGTAGGCGGAGTGTGGAGCGTGAGGTTTTTTCGTTACGGAATTTTTGGATTCGGTCCCCGCGCTCAAGGCCCGCGATAGAAGCTATGCAATAGCTTAAAAAAAATACATATTTACAAATATACATACAGAAAAAAGTTAAATACTAATTTAGTCTAAAAAATCTTGCCCATGTGGCATAGTGCCAAGAACGCTGGCCGCATTTCCGCGTTGGATCGCAATACCGATTCGTTGTGCAAAAAAACAGCCAGCCTTCTTGTCACCAGCGGCGCAGATCAGTCTTGGAGAGATCTCTTTAAGGAGACCCCTAGCACCGGGGCCCCAAGGTCCGAAAGTTTCCACGCCAAACGGCACAAAAATATAGTCATCATTTAAAGAATTATATTTGCGGCGCTTGGCGATCTCAGCGTTTTCAGCAGCCGAACCGGCTCTCGAGACTGATCCCCTGAGATGGGAGGGTGCCAGTGCCTGGGTACCTAATTGTTTATTAATCCATAGTTTTTTAACCCCTGACAAAAATATGGGTGTTTTTGACGTTAATGTCTGTACATTTGATTCTGCACGCATATAGAGTAATAAAATAGTTTGAATGGCTATCTATACTCTATTTGGTTATGTATTTAAATAAATGTTAACAAACTTGACATGTCTTTTTATTGAAATATACACTTTATAAATCAATGCCTTTGCAAATTACAAAGTAATTATGTAATTTATAACATAATTACTTTGTAATAAGCAAAATTATTGATTTATAAAGTGTATTATGTATTTCAACAAAAAGACATGTCAAGATTGTTTACATTTATTTAAATACCTAAACAAATTGAGTTATAGGTTATACAACGTGGAAGGGACCCCGTAATAAGTAGAACTACGGGCTTATACTAGATCACTGTAGTATTGATTATAAAATAACAGTAAAAAAAAAGCAAAATCCACATTCTAATACAAATTGCCTTGGCTGCTACGCTCTTTATGGAAATGTATTTTTTTGTTTGTTATTTTTACTTTTATTTTTATTCCATTATATGTACAATAGTGATCTAGTATAGTCCGTGGTTCGATTTTTTACGTGTTATCTATTAAATCGGTAACCTATTTTACAACGTAGAAGGGGTTCTACGTTGTACAAAAGATAATACATATATAAAAAAAATTAAAAAAAAATTTTGGCAGAACGCTTCACTCGTAAAGCAGTACTCATAATATGTTCAAATGGAAAAAGACCCGTTTAATCGGCGACGACAATCGATCGTTTTTCGTTGGACTATCGGCACTGCCTTATCGGTATAATAATATGTATAATACATTATACACAATAACACGAGTATCATTGGGGCCTTAATTATGCATGCGGTAACGGTGCCTATACACGGCTATCGTTGACAATGTCTCGCCTAGGGTCACCACACAATGTGTAGGATATTTTCACTTAGTGCGTTTTGAAAATCCTGAATCTACAGGATAATATCAAGCTGAAAAAAATATCTCGTTTAAAAACTGACTGTACTACCTGCTACCTACCTTAACGGTAAAGACCCGGACGACATTAATAAATGTCCACGTTCATTGTCTTACTATTGTGTCTGGTATTGGCGGTAAAGGAACGGTTAATAACCTGATAATTTAAAGCTAAAAAAATCTCTTGTTGTATCCAACTGACTCTACCTTCTTCTCTCTGAAAAAATTACGTACAAATTGCTTACTTTTCGACATTTTCTCCATGACAGAGTTCCGTTTGTCGTCTTTTAGGATTATTTATAATTATTATTAGTTATTAGATTATTAGGTGAGATTATAAGGTACTCACATTTAGTCGTCTCTTACGACATCTACAGGAAGGGAAGGTGTGGTCCTGTTTTATACCGGAAGCCATGGACTGGGAGTATTTGACTATAAGCCTAGTAATTATTTATATTATTTTGTCCGGACTTAAAGAATTGACAAAATATACAATTAATGATAATGACGAATAACATAATCTGCATTGACATTTAAATTAAAACAACATTTGGACGTTATTAAATATTATAATATAGTATTAACAAATTAAATAAAATAAAAAATATGACAAAAATCAATGAAAAAATTACATTTTTGTTCATAATAATTTTAACATTCAATTTGATACATACTAAGAAATAATCCGCATGCCGTTCCGTTATTTTCTGTGCAATGCCCTAACAGGGTTCATGTTGTACCTACTAACTTAAGAAGTGGCTGTGTAGTGTAATCTAATACATGTATAATGTGAAAAGCAATAAATAAATTGAAATTGACTTCACCGCATCATGTGACAACCCTACACCTGACACACTTTCAAAATGGCGCCGATATATCAAGTCAAATTAAGTGCACTTTTAAATTGTCACGTAAAATGCAAACTTAAAGCCAAAACGGGTGTTGTGACATAATTTATTGGCTTACTTTATTGCGGTCATTGTTGTAATCAATAGCAAAACATAAAGTTTGTATTGCTATTTCTGTGACTGTTTGTATTTGTATTTACCCAGGCAAGGATCAGGAGGGCTAGTAAAATTTTATGAGTTGTGAGTCACAGAAATTGAGTTGCGCAACAGGGAAGTAAACTAAAAAAAATGTCTCATTAGGTAGATTATAAAAAAACATTGCATACGTATTTTTCTTTTGAATTTCGCATGACGTTACTATCAGGTACTATTTTCACTAGAAGGGGACGTAAATCGCCCCCACTCCGAAACTTCGATGAGCAGTACCTTTGTGAAGTTTGCATGGTAATGTACATCACATACTTCAAAATGTGCGGGACAGCCCTTCGATAATACCTACGACAAACCGCTCCGCACACGTAGGTCTATCGTCTTGGGTCGAGGAGTGGACTGTATAGACCAGTAAAAATAGCGTAACCTGGACATAATGCTATAACCGTAAGTTTCTTTTTGTATGATATAAAGTAATGTTAGTTATAGTTAAAATAAACCGAATTAAACAATTCAGGGCTCTGCGTCAGTGTAAAAAAACCAAAAAACAGAAAATTGAACAAATTTTGATTTCATAAGTACAGCATAATTAATAACTTTGGAAAACTACCTCTACCATATTATAACGTATGCATTCCAATTGAATAAGTCTAAATTAAACAAATTAATCAATTAGCACTATCGTTAATAAAGAAGGTTCGGTATGTTACAAATTTTCAGGCTTATCTCACCAGAAATTATAGATTACTGTCTTTCAACAATTTATTCTAAATATTATATTATGTGTGTTGATAAATTATTAAAAATTAAACAAATTCATTTTATGCATTTCTACATTTACAAATTTTTGTATTTTTTGTAAAGCCAAAATACATAACTATTTTGAAAGTGTTTAACTTATGCCGTCAACATATTTTTGATGCTATAAGGAACAAATCAAACAAAAAATATCTATGATTATAATTTTTTTCTATTTTTTTCTTACTTACGTTTTAATATGAACGTTATTTTTTGCACAATAAGGTCGTCATTAGTTTGTGCCTCAACTCCTGACCGTGCTGTAGCGAGTCGCGAGTGATTCTCGTGTACAGTAGTTTCGTCGCGTCGTCTTATGCATTTATTTGTAGTCAATCATTGTCAAACTTTTATAAGCACGTGGGAACTTTTACTAACCATGGATCGGCTAGGGTGGAGATTTATTGAAATATTGTGTTTATTAGATCGATAATAACTACATTGTTGAGTTTTATTGGTTTGTTTATAAAGCTTTTTATGGTACATAATAAAGAACACAGACACAAATCAGAAAAGTAAACGTACATCTGCGGACTTATCCCCAGGGTTTATTACTGGTACCAAATTCACATTTTAAGTACCAGTAACAGAATTTTCATTATGTTAAAATTTTAAGGGTAATACTCGTATAGTACGGGTATCGTTTATGTAGTAATAGTAACGTTATAGGTATTGCTAAAATTTAAAAGTAATTTTACCGGTACGTACCTACGCGTTGTTACCGTTCCGCATGAAACTCGACTGCGAAGAGCCACATTCCCGTACCTACCGAGTCGCGATCGCGACGCACAACACTGCGATGACCAGTGTTGCCTCTCGATAATACACTATCGCTAGTCTATCGATAGACTATCTGTATTTTGAATAAAACCAATATTATCGATAGTATTGATTCTGACGACGAACAAACTATCGATAGTATTGCTTTTCTAATAAATAAATAATCGATACTATCGATAGTTTATGAAACGCAATACCATAGATAGTTTATTCGTCATCAGGATCGATACTATCGATAGTATTGTTGATTATCCATATTGTTGCCCTAAAACAGGAATTACTATCAATAGTACACAAACTATCGATAGTATTGTTGGTTATTAGAGATGTGTTGTTCCTTTAATCTTTAAGGTCTAAACCAATACTGAACTGTTGTGAGTAGTCGATCCGGGTCTTCTGATTCTGACCCATTCAATTAATTGATGTGTTTTCTCATGAAAGTTCACGAAACAATCGTTAAAGCCGGGTATTCCTACAAATGTAGGTATTTAATGCTGCCCCGGCCGCAATTTGCATCGCGTGGACGCTGCATCGGTGAGCTCACATGTGACCCCACCAGCGACACAGTATAGAAATAAGCAGTAGAATAGTTTTATTTCGATTAAACTTTGTTTAAAGTAGTGTTCGATACAGCTACATTATCTTATATTAATGCTGACGGGGTAGACAGAGTCCAGGGCCGTAAGACCCAAAGGCTTAGCGTGATCAAAAAATAAATCAATAGTGATGGGTTGCTAGCCGCATCGCCTATTAACATAATTTGACAGTAGCGATTTATTAATAAACAATTAATAGAAACAAATAACCCAGCAAAGTCGTTATTTAGTGTCTTTGTTTATTTTCAACCCCCGACAAAAAGAGGAGTGTTATAAGGTTGACGTGTCGGTATGTCTGTGTATCTAGGTGTCTGTTAATGGCATCGTAAGGCCTGAACGAAGATTTAATTTTTTTGTTTGAAACTGACTTTTCTAGTGAAACTGAAACTAGCCGAAGCCCGCGACTTCGTTCGCGTGGACTTTATGTCTCTGGAAAATGCTCATCAGGCTGAACAATTTTTACTAAGGCGGCATTTTTATATCTGTTATAGTTTAGCTGGACCATTATGGTTCTGCATCAGGCGTTCCATTTTCCAAAATCATTTATACCCTATATGTTGCCCAGGCTTAATAGCTATATAACAAAAAAAGTTTCATTCGAATCCGTCCAGTATTTCCGGAGATTAGCGTGTACAAACAGACAAACAGACAGACCTTTTTTTTTTAATTCTTACTCTATTACTACGTCTCCATCGCCCCCAATATTTTTTTTGGAAATATATTTAATGTACAGACACACTTTTTTTACTGTTTTATTATATGTATAGATATAGATATAGATTGGTTCAGCCGTTCAAAATTTATTAGGAGTAAACACCTTAAAGTCGGTTTTTATTATTTTTCTTGAATATAAACTTATGGGTATTATGTTGTTTTGTTATTTACTATCTATGATACAACACTGAACCTAAAAAACATGGGTCTCACCTAGATCCCAGTATTTTTCACACGACTTGCAAAGAAGGAGATTACGAATATATAGTCTATAGGGTGCAATTGTAATCATTAGCATTGATTTAACTTTTCATCATACTTACCTAAAGGATATTTTGTATGGTAACAATACTGCAATTAATGCAGTAGTTAAAAAGTATCAAAAAGTAAGAAAAATGAATAAAGTATCAAAACATTTCGAGTCGTGCGCGCGTACTGATACCTACGTGCCGCAAGGTCAAAGACCTTGGACGGATACAGCCAAACGGCGCGACCGACCGGCATACAAAAGTAGACCTTAGTTTACGTGAATAAGGTTTGAAGTCGAATGGGGACGGGTCGTGTCACACGAAAGCTTGAGGACAATAGGTACGTTTGAAGTAGAAACGAATGTTAGGGTACCAAGACGCAACGAAATTGATACTATTATAATTAATTTATTTTTCGTATTAGTTTTTTTTTTATAATTGCAGTAGAGGTATGTATCAAAGAGTCTGACGCATATTTAGAGGTTTTCTTGAATATGAAAATGACGAATTTTGATTGAAGTTTTATTAGTCTTAAATTACTTTGTATCGTGGGTATAGTAGATACTTAAAATATTGCCAACGAATTCAATTCCACCCTGTATATGCATGTATGTATGTTGAATGTATTTGATTTTCTTTATTCCATAATGGTCACAGAGCAGATAATAGTATTACATACAGAACGGAAACTCGCACGTTTTTGGACCATGTAAGCGCCTGTAAAATAGGGTTGTTGCTAGTCGCACGTTGACGTTCCCCGAGTCATTTAGGGTAATTGAAATAATATTGGTGAGAAACTGCACATATTATTATTGCTTATCTACAAAAAACAACAAAGAACGAAAATTTTATAGATTTCCGAGTGATGAAAACAGGTAAGCAAAGCAACAAATTCTGTGGTGGCGACCCTGATTGTTTAACTCACACATTTGACGTATGCACAGATATATTATTTCGTTTGTAGTAGTACTAGGTATATTTGTTACTTCGTATCTATGAAGTGCCATACCTGTGGAATGGCGTTTCGTTAGAATCCTTACATTTCAAAGTGACATGAGCTAAAAAGTCTTTTTATTGTTTCGTACCTAAAGGTTAGAAATTAGCCCAAACTCGATTGTGTTAAGTTGTTTTATAACTGAGTTCTATTGACCACCATCCGTCTGCGTAATCAGATCCTAGATAAGCATCGTCTTCCAAAAAGTACTCGTTAAGACAAATCAAACGAGACCTACTCGATGAGGTTATAACTGAGTTCCGTCGAATATCTCCCGGTTCCATCATCAGAACAGCCCATTGACATCATAATATTGTATTATCATCCGACTTACAAAAGTATACAAAATTTCAGCTAAATTGGTTGAGGATAACTGGTTGAAAATTGAGTTCGAAGATTCCACCCGAACAAACATACTTACATTTATACATACATTGCAAATTAAATAAAAGCTTGTAAAAACATGTAGCGATCTTTAGTTGTTTTATTGGTCCAATGTTAGTAAGCGCTAGCACGCGTCTAATCGGACCTGCCGAGTTCAAGTCGTCGCGCTCGCGAATTTCATTTATATATTAAGAAAATAATTATATCAAGTCAAACTCAGCGAATTTATCTGTAAATAAAAAATTGTACTTAATTAAAGCCACTTACTTTAATTAAGTACAATTTTTTTTATGTAAAATATCAGTATTTTATTCGTAGTTTTGAAAAAATATCACAAAAAAGGGTTACTTTGGGATTTTTTCCAACCGAATGAAGTTTATAGGATTTTGTAACTGAATGCGAATTTGACGAGCCTGGATACTTAACTTATACATACCTTTTTTTAAGAGTTTTATAGTAGATTGTGCTACAAGGCGTAAAGGTAATACTTTTAAGTCGAGTGCGCTACTTTGAATTTAGAGCAAAACGAAGGATTCCTCAGTTGAATCATGAGCGTAGCGAGTGATTCTACGATGGAATCTTGAGTGAAGCGAGGGATTCGTGTATAACGCCCGAGACAAAAATATTACCGTACGCAAGTAGCACACATTACATCGCCATCCATGAGAAAAACTAGCAAAAAGATAAAAAACAGAATATGGAAAAAGTAGAACAACTATAATACCTAATCAAAGCTCCGACAAGAACTAACCTTTATTTAGTGTCGTTTTCATTCAATAAATACTAAGAAATAATTTTTAAGAACAAACTTCTAAAAAAAATGTTTGTTCACGCATAAACTCGTAACTTTGTTTGCGTGGACCTACATATTTTAAGATTTTTATAATAACAATAAATTTAATGTGCACTATCGGCTTAAACTTACGAAAAAGGATTTAAATTTACACAAAATAATTAATTTTAACACAATATAACCTAAAACATCTGTAATTACTTTGAATCGAAGACAAAAATTGCGCTAATTATTCTTTTTTCCTTTTTCGAAGCAAAGACCATAAACATTTTTACCTACATTCACGATGATATGTATTCCAAATTTAAAAAAATACGAAGTCTGTTCCAGTTATTTATTGTATTAAAACTTAATTCTTTTGTTTTTAGCTGATTTTACATAGATAACATCGTGTTCAATTTTCAAATTGTGTTTTAATCCTGTAAGATTTACTTTTTCACTTTTTAATCCCGAGAGAACTAGCAGTAACTTTAGCTCCAAATATTTTGGGATGAAACCATCGTTTTTTGAGCAGATGGGATGAAAAAAACACTTTTGTCTATGCCTCAAATGGTTTTCAAAAACTCTAAAGCACGGCCTCTGCGGGAATACCTAGCCTTAAATGTGTCCAATCGCTCTCTATATTTTTGGTCTAAACCCAATATTTTACTGAAATAATTAATTTTTATGTGACTGTAATTCTACTTTTTTTAACTAAAAAACTTATTGAACCTCATTACATGATACCTAGATGAACCACGCTAGGAATTAATTGGCCATGTGATGAAGTCATACTGAACAAGCTGGCCAGTCGATACTTAGTGACTAGTGTCGTGTAGTGGTTTGAAAATAGTATCTTATACACATAAAAATTAAAGTGTGGTTTTCGTTTTGGTTTTTACTGATTATATTTATGCATTAATAAGCAACTGAGTTTAACTTCCATAGCGCTTATTATAATACGACATAATAAATAGTAATAATACTTTATTAAATACAAAAAAATATATTATTTAAAATGTACATAGCACACAGAAAAAGACATTAAAATGTCCAATGGGCGTGGGTGGTCTTATAGCTAATTGCGATAATTTCTTTCAGACAGCTGATGTAGAGAAGTGAAATGCTGCCATTTCCCATAGAAGTCTGATAGACAGGGTCTATGTTAAAAATAAGTCTATCTATGTCAAACATTTTAGTCCTGCTCTCTAACACTACACGGCCTCTGTGCGGGCACTTGCGAGCACGTGTGCAGTGCGAATTGCGTTGAGACGTAACTTGGGCGTCGCATCGTGTGAACGGTGGGTAGAAATTGTGTAAAATGCTATTGTTACGAAACTGGGTTCGAGATTTGGAGAAAAACGCCAAAGTTCGTATGAGGATTTTTATTCACTACGGAACCCAAAGGTTGACACGTGAAGATGGTCTTCCTGATGTCCAAGTCCAAGTCGCGTAGCATCTGAGGTCCAGGTATCTCGCCAAATTAGTCGCAGGTACTTCCACTTGTCGCACTGAGGTAGGTTTCCTTCGCTTCGGTTCGCTTCGAAGTTATCGCTTTCGTAGCTCATACTGAACTGGCGGGACGTGCACTCGATCGCCTTTTTATAAGCGCCGATACAGCGGTCTACATTGTTCTCGAATATTCTCATATCTTGACGAATGTATTTCGATTGACGGGAAACATCGAGACGCCGGTATGTGTGTGTGAGTGCGACTAAGCCGACGACCATTCAAAGAACTCTAGCCTTTATGCTATAAGAATATAAGGCCTAGTTTCGCTTGCATTATCCTGACGTCCTTTTTATACCATTCGCTCGCGAACATTCCGAGTCTATTTCGCCAGCAGAGTTCTTGCTGGCGAGATAGATTCTACATTTATCTCGTTCGCGACACTATGTAAGCGCATAACATAATGAAACTTAAGTTGCACGGCGCAACATGCACTCTGTAAATACCCAACTACATTTTAGTACGACAGCATAAAAACTTCGTTATATATTTAATTTTTTCTCATGTTACATCCCATTAATATGCAATGTCATGGGAAATGGAATATTTCAGCAGGGGCCCATTTTTGGAACGGTATTAGTCCAGGGGCTGTCATGTTGTACGGGTTTGCCGTGACAACAAGAGTGTTACAAGACTTATATTGTTTTTAGAGTTTTAAATTGTTCATTGTGTCACCAAGTTAACCCGTAAAGACCCAGACGGCATTAAAATGCCCACGTTCATCGTCTTTCTATTGTGTCTGGTATTGGCGGTTGCAAATGGGTTAAAGTTCAAAGCACAATCAAAACAATCCTACAATTAGCAAAATTCCATATTTACGAGTTATATGTTTTGAAAGCACACGGCGCGATCGGTTGAAAACACGTATAAACTCGTTCGCAGCCGCGCGCTCACCCGGCTGGTGCCTCGCTCTCTCTCCCCGCACCGCACCGCAATCACCGCAAGCATCCCGCTTCACGACACGCTCTCGCGTATTTTCAATCAAATATTTTTTGTTTTAAGTAAGACGTTAATGTGTTTAATTTTGATGAAAATGTGATTATAGTACACAAAAAGCTATAATTAAACAAAAATAACACAGTTACTATTTCTGGCTACTGAGAAAAACATTAATTTTAAAACATTAAAAAATGATGTTTAATTTTGGTCTTTAATGTCTAAAAAGACACAATATAGCTTATAAAGATATAAACATTATGGTTATCATTTTGGCTTAACTAGATATCGAGTTCAGGTGAAAACTGTAAAAAAAAATGTATAAACAAAAATGGGGTCAGTTTAATTTTGCTATTAAGTGATCGCATTTGAATGCACCTAAAAGTTAAACTAACAAGGTCTTTGGTTACCTATTATGCTTTTAGGGAAAAGTTGAGTAGTGTACAAAATCTCACGATTTTTATATAATACGGTTGCGACCGCGGATAAATTACATAATATATCTAATTAATATTTGATACTCAATATTGATATCCGATAAAATATTGAAAACAACGAGTTTATTATTTAGGTCCAGGTTGTGCTATTTTGATCGGTCTAGTAGCTGGAGTGTTCGTGACGTAGGAAGCCGAAGGCAGTAAAACACCGTATGGCAGTTCAAACGCAGCACGCCTTGGGGAGAGGGAGGCCAGAGTTTCTTTTTTTAGTTTTATCATTCTTTTATTTTAGGAGTTACAGCGGGAGGACACACATTTTACCACTTTGGAGTGCGGAAAAAAGTTATTTTGCATTCAATAATTTATTACCGCTACAAAGGGATAAGGTTAAGCAATAATTATCTAATGTATTACCATTTATCGGTTGTTACCGACAGACCCGTCTAATGAGCCGACGGGAAACGTATGGCAGCCATTAAGGGGGTACCTAAAAAAATAGATGTTTTTTATGTGAGTGTATCGTCCAATTAGGACAGTGAAAAAATCTGAATTAAATATATATTTTAATTGACTATATACCTGAAATATTGATCAGGCTCAAAACATATTAGCATATAATTTTCTCGATACAAAATAAATCCAAAGTTCCCTCTCCTTTTTCTTTATGTGAGTGCAGTACATAAATGAAGCATGTTTTACCAGCAAATATTTGTTTAAACCAACGACCACTGATGTATCTAGGGAACAGTTAGAATAAAATTATTTTAAAAAATATATTTATAATTTATTAATATCTGGCCACTAATATGATAAAGTGCACGAAATAACCCAAGCACATTGATATCCCCTGCCTCGCTCTTCACTATGTGAAACCCATAAACTTATCCCTTTCGCAAGCGCCGCCCATTCGCCCATTCGATGTTGATGAGGTCGGACGTGTGTCCGATTTTGTCAGCCGCGAAATTGTGATTTTTACGAAAGATTTCCTTAGACACACGTGATCTTTAATTTCGACCATAGTCTTGAAGCAGTAGTGGTGTCGCGGTCTATTTTGCGCGACAAATGAATGCGCCCCGGGTTCGAATCCCAACACGTGTTATTCAATTTTATATTTTTATTCTCTTTGTTTATTAAGTAACATAGATTAGGTTTTTTTAATAACATAATCTATCAAAATATTACAATATTTTTATATTATTGTGATTTTTAGTAAGAAATGTATTATTTCTTTCTTTGATAAATCTATAACTTCTGCTAAAAACATAGTAAACACATGTCATTAATTTTAATATCATAATTAAATTTAAAAATTATCTTGTTAGCCGCGTATTCTTCTTTCGAAAGATTTTTTTAGGCACATGCAATCTTTAATTTCGTCGTGTAATGCGTAATAATACTGGAATTGTGGTCCATTCTGTGCGTCATTATGAGCGCAGCTTACAGATTCCGGGATCGAATCCTAGCACGTATCATACAATTTTATATTTTTTAATATTGTGATTTTTTGTGGGAAATTTCTTATATCTTTTTTTGATAAATATATCACTTTTGCTAAAGAAAATAGTAAACATACATCATCATTAATTGTAATATCGTAATTAAATAAAAAATGGACACATTTTATAATATTTAATTGTTTTTATACTCACTTTGCATCTTACGCAGTAGGTACTTATTTGATTATAATTTGGGTGCAGAAATAAAATGCCTTTACAAACCAATTTTTATACAAGTACATAGTAAAAGTAGAATTTAGAAGGTGCTGTTGTATATGTTACGGCTAGAACTAGGTGCAGCCTGCGATTGGCCGCACCTAGTTCTAGCCGAAATGATAAAGGCTAAACCTAGTTCTAGCCGAAAATAAATAGGATACACCTAAGTGTAACCATCTGAGACCGGCTGCACCTACTTCTAGCCGGCTAAACCTTGGTGTAGTCGCATTTCGGGTTTTAGCCGTAACATATACATACCTATGTCTATTGTGTCAATTGTGTGTGACCGGATCACCAAACCGCACGCACGGTGCACCGCATAGACAATTTTGATCATGTTTTACCCACTCCGCTCCGTAGTCGTCCGTCGCCGCGTCGCGTCGACCGAAGCACGAAGACAACGGCAGCGCACAGCGTTGTATTTGTTTGTCTTTCTAATTACCTACGCGTTTTGTGTTCTAGTTATTGAAATTGCAGATTTTATATTATAAATAGGAAATTATAATTACATTGGTTTTTATGATAATATCCAATCCATAAGTAAAGGCAAAGATAATATAATTACTAAGGTAAGTAAGTTTAATTAGGGTTAGGTTAGATTTCTGTAAAATATTTTGTCAAATTCTTGGGTATATAAATAACCGGCCAAGTGCGAGTCGGACTCGCGCACTAAGGGTTCCGTATCTATAAAAATCAAGTTTTTTGTATGGGAGCCCCCTTAATTATTTTTTTTATTATTACAATGAAAATATAACTGAGTATTTTGTGAATATTTCAAGTGCCTACCTGTTGCCATTATTGACATCGAGCAAAAAAGGGCAAAAAAAATCGTGTTTGTTTTATGGGAGCCCCCCTTAAATATTTATTTTATTTTATTTTTAGTAGTTGTTGTTACAGCGGCAACAGAAATACATAATTTGTAATAATTTCAACTGTCTAGCTATCGCGATTCTTGAGATGCCTGGTGACAGACAGACGGACAAACAGCAAAGTCCCGTTTTTACCTTTTGGGTACGGAACCCTAAAAACTAATTAATTAGGTAATCAAAATGGGAAACAAAAACAGATACTTTTCAAAAGTTAAATTGAAGCAGAAATAAGCGGCCAAGTGCGAGTCGGACTCGCCCATGAAGGGTTCCGTAGTAGCAAATAACATATTATAAAAGTCTTGTAGTATGTTTTTTTAATTTTTATATTTGATTTGATTGAATGAAAGGTAAATTGCCGTTTATGATTTATGTATGACGTATTAAAAACTACTTACTGGATCTCGTTCAATCCAATTTTCGCTGGTAGTTTTCATGATAATGAACATCATATATTTTTTTTAGTTTTATAATTCTTTTATTTTAGAAGTTACGGGGGGGGGGGGGGGGGCACAAACTTTTTTCCACTTTGGTAGTGTGTCTCGCGCAAAGTATTCGGTTTAGAAAAAATTATATTAGAAACCTCAGTATCATTTTTGAAGACAAGACCTGTCCATAGATACCCCACACGTATGGGTTTGATGAAAAATAAATTTTTGAGTTTCAGTTCTAAGTATGGGGAATCCCCAAAATTTATTGTTTTTTTTTCTATTTTTGTGTCAAAACCTTAATGTGGTTCACATAATACATCTACTTACCAAGTTTCAACAGTATAGGTCTTATAGTTTCGGAAAAAAGTGGCTGTGACATACGAACGGACAGACAGACAGACAGACATGACGAATCCATAAGGGTTCCGTTTTTGCCATTTGGCTACGAAACCCTAAAAACAGCTAGCACGTGAGATGAGGAAGAAGAAAACGTATAGTACTTACCTACCTAACTACCTAATACTTTACACTTATATTACAGGTACGTGAATAACTCGTAATTTTATGATGTACGTACCTACATATACATACTTATATGTATGTAGCTAGCTTGACATTATTCATAATGCCCGGGTATTATGAACAATGACACGATTTATCACTTGTTCCATAACATGTACTTACATTACCTAGGCATTGTAAGTCAAAATTGACCGAGACTAGGACTATGACTTTGACTGACTTCGACTTCGGCTTTGACTGACTTTGACTTTAGATTTTACCAAGACTCTTAACTCTTGACTTAGTAGGCATCTACCCGGGTATTTACCCACGCTTGGGTATTTACCCGATATGCAACAGGTATATACCCGTATCTACCCGTTTGGGTGGGTAGATGGGGATATTTATTTAAAATTTAGTGCGTGTCCACTATTTATGTGTAGAAATGTACAAAAAAGTTATTTAATGTATAAAACAATGAAGAAAATAACAAAGATGAAAATCACGGGTGCTATTCATATTAAATATACAAATTCCATCTTGTTTGTTATCTGATTGCTTATTTTAACATGTGATTAGGTCTATAAACATACGGGTAAATACCCGGCATACTGTTTTTTAGGCAACGTTATAACGAGTTGATGGGGGATCGAAGAAGTCGTCGATAAGAATATATTTTGTTGGGTCTACCTTTTATGGTAGAACTTTTTAGTTAAGAATAATAAAATGCATAACAGCGTATGTTAGAAACCTCATTTCGTAGAATTTAGATTGTCATTTCTCATACATTTAGAATCCATAATTTTTAAATTAATATTCATCTTATGGCATAAACTTGATAGCTATAATAATTAAAACGAAGAATCATTATATCGCAGACAGTTCACAGCTAGAATGGCATTTTAGCATAAAATCAATTTCTAAATAAGGCAGAATCGTCATATCTTGGAGTATGTACAGTAAGAATCATCATTTAGCTTAAGGCCATACCCAAATTTTCCGGAGTCCAGTGGCGCCGCCATTTAAAATAAATCAATTAAAAGGAAACGGAGATATCATTTAAAATTGTGTCTTGGTCAAGTTCTAGATACCCATACATAGACTTAATGGTCTCAAAGTTCTACGAGATAATAAATAACATAATATCTGATTTTATTACAGTTAAATTACATAAACATAATACACGCTTTCCACCTTGGTAAACTCCAGCTCTTATCAAAATTATAAATGAAAAATTAAAATATCATAAAAAATGGAAAACATACAAGAGAAATAGTGATTTTGAGACATTTAAGTTGTTGCGCGAGAGGCAGAAAAAGGTCCAGTTAAAATGCTATGACAGTTTCATACGAGACTCTGAGAACAAAATAAAACTAAATAGTAAATGCTTCTGGACCTTCGTAAAATCCAAGAAGGCCAATTCTGGTATGCCTGATTCAATGTTCTTTGATGATAAGACAACAACAGATGGTGTTGAAATCTGTAATCTATTTAATAGATACTTTCAGTCAATGTTTGAACCTGAGCGAAATCATTCAACGCAGTCTACTCATTCGGAATCTCATAAATCATCCAGTACTCTTTCTATAGGCTCTATCAATATAACTGTGTCAGATGTAGAAAAACGTTTAAAGCAATTAGATATAAGTAAAGGTTATGGACCCGACGGCATACCCCCAATATTTCTGCAGAGATGTCATAAAAATCTCGCTGTACCACTAACACTGCTGTTTCAACATTCATTACGAACGGGAAAAATGTCAGAGATCTGGAAACAATGTTATATAACACCGATTCACAAATCCGGCGATAAACATAACGTAAGAAATTACAGACCAATATCCAAAATAAGTGCTATACCTAAACTGTTTGAAAAAATTATCTATGATAATCTTTACCCTCTACTTAGACCAATATTAGTAAACCAACAACATGGATTCGTGGATAAGAGATCTGTAGAAAGCAATCTCTGTGAATTCACACATAAAATAGCAACGTCGATGGATGAGGGCTTTCAAGTAGATGTAGCATATACCGATTACTCTAAAGCATTCGACAAAATTCCTCATTCTATTCTTGTGCGTAAATTGAGTGATCTCGGAATCCACGGCGACTTGTTGCGTTGGCTTGAATCATATTTGAGACATCGAAGTCAGGCTGTTTTGGTCAAGGGTTATTGCTCTACTTTTGTTCCGATCTCTTTAGGTGTCCCACAAGGTGCTCATTTAGCTCCTCTTCTTTTTAATATATATATATTAATGATCTCATCATAATGTTTAATCATAATAATATTATTTTATATGCCGATGATATGAAAATTTTTAGAACTATAAAATCTGAATTTGATTGCGCCGACCTGCAAAACGATTTAAACGCCCTAAATGAATATTTCAAACTTAACGGTCTTCACCTAAACACAGGAAAGTGTAATATAATTACATTTACTAGGAAACTAAAACCAATACTATAAAATTATAAATTAGATAATGAATCACTTAAGCGTGTTTCTGAAATAAAAGATTTAGGGGTAACCTTAGATTCCAAACTTACTTTTAATTCTCATGTCATTAACATTACAGCAAGAGCTTTTCGTATGCTGGGCTTTAATATTCGAATTGGGAAAGACTTCAAACTTTGTTCGACTATGATTCCACTTTTTAATTCATATGTAAGGTCGATCTTAGAATATGCGTCAACGGTTTGGAGTCCGCAATATAAACTGTATATCGACAGCATAGAAAAAATAAATACAAAATTTATCAAACACCTTAAATACAAATCGTCACGCTATGGTTCTGATCTCAATCCAAGGATTGATATAGACATGACACTAATGGATCGCAACATTCAAAGAGATCAAATGTTTTTATACAAAATTTTGAATAATCAGGTAGACTCTCCCTTCCTCTTAAGTTGTATAAACTTTAAATGTCCCCGTATTAACTCACCTCATCATAAGTTATTTGTTTTGCAAGATACCCACACAAATTATGCAAGTAATATGTTTTTGAAAAGAGCTTGTAATTGTTACGATATGTTGTTTCAAGAACTGGATCCCTTCATTCTCTCACCTGCTTCATTCAGAAATGGGCTGAGAAGAATACTATCAACAAAGGTGTAGGATATATCGCTATAATTGTTTGATGTATACTTTTAGTTTAGTTTAATTCTTCTTTAACTTATCTTCTTAGTGACCTTTTTATGTAGTTCCTTTACACTGCTCAAAACGTTATGCGTTAGTTATTAGTGGAAACTTTACTGATGTATGTTTAAGTAGTTAAGTTATATCTGTCTGTACAAGGCTATTGTTTGTTTCCCAAAAAAATAAAAATAAAATAAATACCCATTCAAAGTATTTTTTAAACTACTATTTGTAGTTTAAAGTGAGAACGTGAAGCTTTTCTACGCACATTTGCGAAAAACGGCCACTTTTAGCTAATGTGCGTAGAAAAGCTTCACGTTCGCACTTTAAATTATAAACAGTAGTTCATAAAATAGTTTTAAGGGTTATCTAGGGCTTGACCAAGACACAATTTTGAATGATATCTCCGTTTCCTTTTAAATGATTTATTTTAAATGGCGGCGCCACTGGACCCCGGAAAATTTGGGTATGGCCTTAAGTGCTCATATTGTAGATAAGGTGTAGTAAGAAAAATGTGTTTTTCATGATAGGTACTGTAACAAATCAATTGCAACCGTTTTTTAACAAACCTAACCTAAACTCCACGGCAAAATTGTTTTTGTGTCTGTGTTACTTTCGTCCTAACTTGAGTCGCTCGCTCGCTCATGTGTTGGTCACAGGAAACCTAACAAACCTAACGTACACTCTACGGCAAAGTTGTTTTTGTGTGTGTGTCTACTGATCGAAAATTTTGCGATCCGTTACACGAAAAAATATAATTTCAAAAATTTATATAAAAAAAGGAGGGAGTACCAGCAAAAAAAATGCTTGGGGGGGGGGGGGGGGCATATCTCTATACTCAAATTCGGGTAGCACGTTTCTAATGTTGAGCCCGTGCCGTGGTGTAGTCCCAGTTCTAACATAACCTAACCTATATTTTTGCCCTAACCGAGTAAACTCGGAATGCTATTTTGTGTAGATTGTAATAATTATGGTTTTCATTATTCCCTGTATTCGAAAAATATCATAGTATGAAAAGGCTGTCTACCTTGTGGTCGCACATAACCTAACCTATATTTTTGCCCTAACCGAGTAAATTCGGAATGTTTTTTTTTTTATGTTGACCAACAATATTATCGAATTTAATGACTATGGTATTAATCAATTATTATGCTTTTTTATTAGCGTTGCAGATGAATTTAAGCCATCTTCTTAGAAGGTGAAAAAAATACTCAATAAAAGTAGTACTAATTAAATATTATTGTAAACAAATTATACGAAAGTTAATGTATGTAAATGGTCATTAAACTAAATGAAATTGTGACATGTTAAAAGTATGCTATTGTTCGAATATATGAAAATTCGACCAAATGAAAATTATATTCAATATTTTTATGTATTTGAAATGTTCTATTAAATAAGATTCTGCCAAGTATGTTATGCCAAATGAAATTCGGAGCATCAAGATTCTGCCAGATAGATGGTACCCATTTTGTTCTGAGACCAACCGAAATCAGTAGTTTTGACTCTTGGATGAGCAGTCAAAGATACCTACTCTCTATATATGTATGAGGGTGCTCATATATTGACAACGCATTTGATGTTTGATTGCTCATTTTAACATCTAATTAGGTCTAAAAACATTTGCCAGCAAAAAATATAAACTTACACCTGTCAATTTGTATATTCTCATACAACGGGTAGATATGGGTAAATACGCGGCATACTGTATTGTGGGAAATGTTATAATAAGTTGATGGGGGATCAAAGAATTTGTCTATACGAATATCTTTTGTTCCGATACCAACCCCGAAATCAGTAGTTTTGGCTCTTAGATGAGCAGTTAAAAATCTACTCTCTCTGTATGTTTGAGGGTGTTCATATATTGACATCGCATTTTATATTTTGTTACTCATTTCACCACTTATAAATATGTCTTACGCACCTCCCAGCAAAAAATGAGTATAAGTCAAAGAAGCCTACTTTCAAAGTATGATTAGTATGGTGGTTTCATATACTTTTAAGTCAGATTTGACGTCTACCTGCATTTTAAACATATTATAAACTTAATTGCAAAGTCATCTATATTGTTCACGACGAAATAAATAACTAGTACCTAATGTATATAGTTGCCCTTTTTTATTGTTCATTTGTAAGAATAAATATATATTTGAATAAGTAGAATAGGTAGGACTAGGATAAGATGTGAAATGTATATAAGTTTAGTTATGGAGAAATAAAGAGTATTTTGTTTTTGTCTTTTACTGTTAGGTACCTTAGACCCAAGCTAGGATAGCTAGCTTTGTTTGCAAGAGAGAAGTAACGTAAGATAGGTACACATTAGAAGTGGGTACTTCATACCCACTTATACAGACAAATAGGTACACTATCTTGTATATAAGTAAATAACACTTGATTTAAAGTTCATAAAACTTACAGGGGTCTAAAGAAATAGGATGGTGTGATTGCTCGCATGCATAATATCGGTCGAAATTAATGCATAATTACAAATTATTTGTCAGAGTTGTATCAACATATAATATTAATCTTTATCCAAATAAATGTGTTATTAAGTAAGAGTAATAAACGGTGAACAAAATTGTCTTTGACATCACCTAATTTCAATAAACATCTTATAAGATAATACAATTTTAAAATAACTCCACGCGGACGAAGTCGCGGGCAGAGCTGGTTACTCATAACATTCAATCTACCCACCAAATGGGTAGATACGGGTATTTATCGGGTATTTACCCAATGTACCGGGTATATTCCCGAATGGGTTAGACTGGGTATTTAACTATTTACCCACCGCCCATCTCTATGAGCCTTGACTTTTGACTTTGTGATGGTATTGCACTGTTAATCCATACCACCTAACTTCCGTGACTGATTCAGGGTATGAAATAGGTATATCACAAACAAATAATTTCATGCATTGCCTAACAGTTATTCAGGCGTTGTAGATAAACATTTCGTAGGAAATGAATTTAACGTAAGTAACGGATCTAGTATATTGTTATGGATGAAGTGATAAATTAGACATTGTAATAAATGTCCGCGCCGTGTGAAAAATGCCCAATATGAGGAGGCAGTTGTGGTAAAAACTTTTAAAATTATCAAATAGTCCGGGCAATATCATAATACCTAGCCTAGTGAAGAATTAAATTTCGACCTAACAAGTGCAACGAAGGGTGGAACTATTGGTTAGGTAGGTGTATTGTTTTTACAATGACAGTTATTGCATATCTGCGAGATAGGTTCGATCCTTACCGATAAATGTTTCGTTTTTAGGGTTCCGTAGCCAAATGGCAAAAACGGAACCTTTATGGATTCGTCATGTCTGTCTGTCTGTCTGTCCGTCCGTATGTCACAGCCACTTTTTTCCGAAACTATAAGACCTATACTGTTGAAACTTGGTATGTGAATTGCATTAAGGTTTTGATACAAAAATAAATAAAAAAACAATAAATTTTGGGGGTTCCCCATACTTAGAACTGAAACTCAAAAAAATATTTTTCATCAAACGTGTATGGATAGGTCTTCAAAAATTATATTGAGTTCTCTAATATCATTTTTTTCTAAACTGAATATTTTGCGCGAGAGACACTTCCAAAGTGTAAGTAACTTCTAAAATAAGAGAATGATAAAACTAAAAAAATATATGATGTTCATTACCATGAAAACTACCAGCGAAAATTGGTTTGAACAAGATCTAGTAAGTATTTTTTTTTAATACACACGTCATAAATCATAAGTGGCAATTTACCTTTCATTCAATCAAATCAAATAAAAATCAAAAAAAAAAACATACTAAAAGACTTTTATATTATGTTTTTTGCTACTACGGAACCCTTCATGGGTGAGTCCAACTCGCACTTGGCCGCTTATTTTTTTTATTATATTATGTGGATATTAAGTTTGTTAAGTAGGTATAAAGTGAAAAATCGCGCTAACAATTTTTTTTAGGGGAAGGGAGTCATTAATTGATGATTTTTTTAAAGATTTGTTTGAATGAAGTGGCATCCAATATTTCGAATACGTAATTCATTATAAAATGTCTATATAAAATATAATACTTTTCTGTCAATTTTTAATATACATAATATATATATCAAATTCTTGTATATTTTAGATCTTTGTATCAAATACGAAAAGATTTAGGAAAATATTTTGAATCATAACTTTAATTTACGCCATCTATCACAAAATTTTCGACGACTGATAACGACTTATCACGTTCGGTGTCGGTTCTGATAGATTTACGGAGATGGCGCCACTATCTTTCGATTCAATAAAAGAAAGCCAGCGAAAATGAGAAAGCTATATCGGAAACCACGACTGGAGACGAAGCGGGGAAGGAAGGCGTGGCTTGTGATTAGGTATTTTCGACTCATGACTGCCCTTAATGGCCCATTTTATCCGCCAATTCGCCGATGACAGAGAAATGTTGCTTTGATAAACCGTACTTTATTAACTTTAATTAAGTACTTATGGCGTTTGTATCATCGTAGCGCTCGAACGGATAAACCGATTTCGATGTGGTTTCGTTTTTATGAAAGCTTGTTCGCTTCCGGTGGTTCTTAGCTATGTTTGATTAAAATCGGTTCAGATGTATAAAAGTTGTTGGGGGTTAACGCTTGAAAGCTGAGGATTTCTAATTTGCCTGACAAATAAACGGTAACCTATCATACTCACGATTTTGTTTCCATTTCAATTTCATTTGTTCGAAAACGGTATTACTAAATTTTAAATGCCAGATAGCTTCTTTTACTTACATATGTTTTCGTTTTCTAAAAAATCCGTTGTCCAATTATTAAAGAATGCAATTTTATTTAGTCAGATGTTTTACTAACAATCATTTTAACGACGAAACGTTTTTGATGTTTTAAAATTCGCACATAACCTATTCTTGTTTATTGTAGCGTAACTTGATGGCGTAACTATTTGTCCGTGTGAATTCTACATATCAAACGTTTAATATCGCAGATTTAATACTGCCAGGGAACGGGAACCACCCTTTACAGCCAATAGAAAATGATATCAACGTGCAATAAAGTGAAAATAAATCCGAACACATCGGAATGCACAAGACGTAATCGGCGATGCAACGGTCACGTAATATAAGGTACCTAGGCACGCTATTATTGGCATTGCACTAGTAGTGGACCGGCCGGGCCGTGCGGCGCGACGTAATATTACGTCCGGATGCAAATGTGCCACGGTTAACTTCTTTTTTCGACCCGTTTTAGACTCGGACAAAAAAATGTTTATATTCAATATTCTATCTAAGAAGGCATGCACGAGACGTAATCGGAGATGCAACGGTCACGTAATACAAGGTAGTGCACGCTATTATTGGCATTGCACTAGTAGTGGGCCGGCCGGGCCGTGCGACGCGACGTAATATTACGTCCGGATGCAAATGTGCCACGGTTAACTTCTTTTTCGACTAGATTTACAAAAAAAATGTTTATTTTCAACATTCTTTCTAAGGAGGTAAATGTGCAAACAAAAACATGCATTTTTTTGAGTCTTAAATACACGTCTTACGACACCCGTGGGATAAGGATGGAGACAATTTTGTACATCAGTCTCATAGTTTGTTCAGTCCATACAAGAGTATAGCGTTCCTTCCTTATCCCACGGTTTCTCTCACTGTCCAGACGGGATGGAGATTATGTACGAAGTACGAACTTAATGTAGAAATAAACGTTATTTTATAATTTTTATTTTATGCGAGTCAGGGAGGTGAGGGAGGAATAACTAGCTAGAGAATGGGCAGCAGTGTCATCTGTACCTTTGGAATTATATTATCTTTGCCTCTAGTATGAACTGAACAAACTTTTTCTAACTATGAGACTAATGTTCGATTGTCTCCGTTCTTATCACACATGGGTGACGTAAGTTGCGACTCAGGGAGGTAAGGGAGGTATAGATAGAACCACAGAATACATAAGAATATGTAATACCTATTCTTACGTGTTCTGTGGATAGAACAAGGGGCAGCAGTGTTATCTGTTCTAAGACTGCGATCTTCAACCCACTAAATACGAGTAGCTTGTATTGAAGAGATGATGTTGAAATCTCTCAAAAAAGTATGTGTAATTAATATGCATGATAATATGTACTCATATAGTGTAAATTACATCACATTGACACAAATTGCATTAACATGTCATGTTCATACGAGTATGTTATTAATAGCTCCCGTGGGAAGACGGAGGCTTAAAGATTAGCTATCCTGATCTATGATATGAATATATATATATGGCAATAGCTTCATCCGCTTTCCACAGCGGATGCAAGGGGAATTAAAGGAATATTTATATGTATTTAATGTTATAAGATAGTTAATATAATACCTTATACCATCCGGGAAACATGCGTTAAAGTTAGTTTAGGATACATGTAAATGAATCTTATAGTACTTCATTTATGCATCCTCTTTGGTTCTAGTTTTAATTTTAATTTTGTTTATTATAGAGATAGACATTTTGACAAGAGAGATTGTCAATCATAGGTAAAAAGATATGGAAAATGTTATTATATTTAAAGATAATATTTGTGAAACAGTGTTATGAAATAGCATTAAATGTTGTTTTTCTGGTTACAGAACAACGCATTATTATTTCATAAACCTATATTATATAAAACTACTTTATAAAACAACATTTTTTATGGCTATTTTTTTTAACAACAATGGAGAAGTTACGATTTCGATTTGTGGTGAAAGCAAGTGCTGAAGAACTAAAAACGAATGTGGTCTGTATGACCTCTATTACGGATACGAACAATAACACTTTCTTAATCCCAGAACACTACCAACCTATGAAACTGCATGATGAGATAAGGAAAACTCAAGCTTATCAGAAAGTCAAAGAAACATTACAGAGAAGACACGAAAAAAGAGATGTATGGATTAAGATAACGCCAGAATTAAGCGGAGTTTATATAGATGATGACGGAAATATGCATTTTAAGGGATATTTACTAGAAGAGACTACACCAGAATCGGAACATCAGATTTCAACTGCGGGAATGTCAGAAGAGGTTTTGTCAAGAATTTTAGAAAGTTTTGCTGAAAGAAAGAAGGATGTACCTAAACCAGATAATATGAAAAAGTTAACGGAGAATTTTGTGATCGAGAAATTCAATACTAAAACTATAAATGCATCGCAATGGATAAATACTTTTGAAGCGGAATGTGTACGTGTAGGAATAGATGAAGATATTAAGAAGATTGAAGCTCTTAGGTTGTTTCTGGAGATTAATTGTCAGGACTGGTATAGTTCCATGCTTATTAAACACACATTAAATTCTAATTGGATGACATGGAAAAACAGTTTTTGTGAAACTTATGCTGATAAAGGTTGGACGCCGGTCAGGTATGCAATTTTATTTAAATATAGACAGGGGTCGTTATTAGACTATGCATTAAAAAAGGAAAGACTTTTGTTAGAGATAAATAGATATATGGATAAAAATACATTGATTCATTTAATTGCAACTGGGTTACCAAATTTTATAGCAGATAAAATTGACAGGGAAAATTTGAAGGAAACCGAGGATTTATTTAACAATATCAGAGGGTTAGAACACTTGGTGAATAGAACTTCTTTTGGAAAAAAAGGGGTGCTTATTAACAATGTTAAAGAAAATAACATAAAAACTCCATGCAAAATTTGTGAAAAAGAAAAAAAAGGAAGCCGCTATCATCCAGAATCATTATGTTGGTACAAAAACAAAAGTAGTAGTGATTTGAAAAGAGAGCAGATAAAAAATGTTAATAATTCGGAAATAGAAACTGAATTAAATGAAATAGATTCAAAAAACTAGTTATTCCGCCATTAACCAAAATTAAATTAATGATTAATGACATTTTAGAAACTGAGGGTATATATGATTCAGGTTCTAATGTGTCCTTAATAAATTCAAAATTACTATCACTTAAGGAAAACACAATTGGTGAAAATAAAAATAATGCTAATTTAAAAACGATTAATGGCGTTAAAAAGTCTATAGGACTGGTTAATTTAAAGATAAAAATTTTTGAAACAGAAAAGAATATGAATGTTTTTGTAATAGATGAAAAGACTTTTGATTATGACTTTCTAGTAGGATTAGATTGTATAGAACAATTTAATTTGATTCAAAATGAAAAATTGAAAATCACACAAAAGATTCTTAAAGAAGACGATAAAAAAGAAATAAGCATAAAAAGAATTCCTGGCTTCACAGGTAGAAAAATAGACGAGAAAGAAAATAAGGATAAAGAAACAAATGATGTTAAGGTTGAGTTAATTGAAAGCGAAAATGATATGGAATACAAAGTAAACTTTAATGAGAACATAAAAGTAGAACACTTTAACATAATAGTAAATCATCTAGAACAGAAAGAACAATCGTTAATAGATACATTAATTTGCAAATATAATTCACTTTTTGCGAAAGACAAATATGATATAGGGACTGTAAAAGGGTATGAAGCACACATTGATTTATCAATAGATAAGTATTGTAGTAAAAGGCCATATAGGTGTACTATAGATGATATGAAGGAGATAGAACAACAAGTATCTAAATTATTACAGAATAAATTGATAGAAGAATCATATAGTCCTTTTGCAGCTCCGGTGACGTTAGCGTTTAAAAAAGAAGATGGGAAAAAAACAAGATTATGCATAGATTTCCGTGATTTAAATAAAATTGTGATCCCTCAATCACAACCATTTCCTTTGATTGAGGATTTAATGGTTAAAACTAGAAAATGTAAATATTTTACAACTCTTGATGTAAATTCAGCTTTTTGGTCGATCCCTATGAAAATCGAAGACAGAAAAAAAACAGCATTTGTTACTCAAGGGGGTCATTTTCAATGGACGTGTTTGCCATTTGGTCTGAAAACTGCACCTGCAATTTTTCAGAGAATACTGAGTAGTATTATAAGAAAACATAACTTATCTGAATTTACTGTAAATTATATAGATGACATTTTAGTTTTCTCACGGACATTTGAAGAGCACATTGGGCATTTATCTCTGTTATTAGAAGCTATTTTAAAGGAAGGTCTAAAATTAAAATTTACAAAATGCAAATTTGCACAAGATTCTGTGAAATACTTGGATCATATTATACAAAATGGTACAATTACGCCGATTAAAGATAATTTAATAGCTATTAAAGAATTTCCCGTTCCGAAAACACAAAAAAATGTTAGACAGTTTTTAGGAAAAATAAATTTTTATGGAAAATATGTGCCCAATATTTCGAAAATATTAGATCCATTACATAACTTGTTAAGAAAAGGACAATCATTTATTTGGACAGAAGAGTGTCAGGAATCATTTAAGAAAATAAAAAGCCTTCTTTGCAAAAAACCTATTTTAGCCATCTTTGATCCAGATTTGCCAATACATATATATACGGACGCTAGTATACAGGGTATAGGGGCAATTTTAAAACAGATACAACAAGATGGAGACGAGAAACCTTGTGCGTATTTTTCAAGAAAATTGAATGATTCTCAAAAGAGGAAGAAAGCTATATATCTCGAGTGTTTGGCCATTAAAGAATCGGTCAAATATTGGCAGCACTGGCTAATAGGAAAATCTTTTACAGTTTTTTCGGATCATAAACCTTTAGAAAAAATGAATATTAAGTCTAGAACAGATGAGGAATTGGGAGATCTCACATATTATCTGTCCCAGTTTGATTTCAAGGTAAAATATGCTCCCGGAAAATACAATTTGGAAGCAGATTGTCTGAGTCGTAATCCAGTTTTGGAATCGGTTGAAGACCAAGACGATTTTTTGAAAGTAGTTAACTGTATTAAACTAAAAGACATACAAGATGATCAAGGAAAGAATGAAGATATAAAACAAAATATGAGTAAACTAATATTAAAAGATAAAATATACTATAAAAAGTTTGGAAAAAGAGAAAAGATTATACTTACAGAAGAATATAGTAAAAAAATCATAGAAAATATACATTATCTTTACTGCCACTTAGGAATAAAACAAATGGAAAGTAAAATTAAACCATTTTACGTAGCAAAAAATATAACTCAAAATATAAAAAGGACTTGTGAAAATTGTGAAATTTGCATAAAGAACAAGACAAGAGGAAAATATAAATTCGGACTGATGTCTCATTTAGGTCCTGCTACTTACCCATTTGAAATAGTGTCAATAGACACCATTGGTGGATTTGGTGGCACGCGTTCTACAAAAACATATTTACACCTACTAGTAGATCATTTTACGAGATATGCCTTTATTTTGACTTCTAAAACACAAAATGCAGACGATTTTATAAAGCTTGTTCAAAAAGTCACACAGGTCAATAAAATTGGCATGATTTTAACAGATCAGTATCCTGGCATTAATTCAAAAGATTTTAAAAGTTTTTTAAATAAAGAAAGTATACCTATTATCTTTACTGCGGTAAATGCGCCATTTTCTAACGGTTTGAACGAAAGATTAAATCAAACGTTAGTTAATAAAATTAGATGTAAAATAAATGAGAGAAATAATAAATTAGCCTGGACTACAATTGCCCATGAATGTACTAAGAGATATAACGAAACTGAACATACTGTGACAGGTTTTTCACCAAAATATTTATTAGAAGGAAAAAATGTTGATATGCTACCAGATGAATTAAAGCACAAAACAACTCAAAACGATTTATTGCAAGATAGAAAAATTGCTTTAGAAAATACTATTAAATCACATAATTATAATAAGAAGATATTTAATAAACATAGGAAAGAATTTAAACTGGATGTAGGAGATTATGTTTATGTAGAAAATGGAAATAGGCTAAATAGGAGAAAATTAGATGAAATAAAAATTGGTCCCTATAAAATTTTAGAAAAAATATCAAATACTATTTACAAAATAGATACAGGACATAGAAAGACTGAATCCAATCTTTTTCACATAACAAAACTGGTCCCACGTGTATATAATCCTACGTAGGTATTGTTTTTTTTTTTTTTTTTTGGAGGGGAGATGTAAATGAATCTTATAGTACTTCATTTATGCATCCTCTTTGGTTCTAGTTTTAATTTTAATTTTGTTTATTATAGAGATAGACATTTTGACAAGAGAGATTGTCAATCATAGGTAAAAAGATATGGAAAATGTTATTATATTTAAAGATAATATTTGTGAAACAGTGTTATGAAATAGCATTAAATGTTGTTTTTCTGGTTACAGAACAACGCATTATTATTTCATAAACCTATATTATATAAAACTACTTTATATACATATAATTAGGTTTAATAAAAACTTGATTGTTTCACAATATAAAATTGTATACATTTGGCGAACTTAACGCTAAAAGCGTTCTCTCCCAGTCAACCATAAGGATATACAGAGATTTGGTAGCGGCGCAAAATTACTTAAATAAAGACAATCATCATCTTTATCAACAGGTTTTTTGTCTCCACTGCAGGAGCACGACCCTCTCTCTACTACCAGAGCCATACTTGGCCAGAGCAGCCAGAGGACTTGGCCAACACACTTATAATTATTTGAGTTACATATATGTCGTAGATGTACAGTTCGGTCCCAATCCTAACAACTTTGCGTGCACAGAACAAGGTGCGAAGTCCTGGCTATAAACTTGATTGATTCGTTTGTACATTCACTACTAGGACTGAATGGTTATTCTTGTCAGTTGTGGCTTCAGTAAAACACGGCACAACGACCTTACGCCACGACGGCGTGGGAACGCCACAGGTGCAGCGTGAGAATCGCAAAACCTAGATGTATGGATAGAATTCTTTTAATTAATTAAAAATATATACGCAAAACCTGGGTTATTAGGTTAATTTTCTTTCCATAACTACGGAAAGAAATTAAAAAATATAAACAGGCATATCACGCAGATTGAGCTAGCCCTAAAATAAGTTTTTGACTTATGATATGAGACACTAACTATGCGATACTACTTAGTTATACATTATATACCTAGGTATAATAGTGTTTCGATACGCCACGGAGGGCTGACGATTTTAATAATTATTATATTTTTAACTAATAGATCGACTGAATTAGTATTCAATATTCAAAGAGGATTAATGAGATTTTACGATCAGAAATAATATTGGAAAGAAGTTTTGAAGGAAATGTTACAAATACCTCCCTTAGTCGCTTCTTACGAAACCCGTAGGAGAAAAAAGAGGTGATGATGACGAATAGTATTCTAGGCGTCACCACCACACAACCAATAAAATATCAAATTAATAATGTCTTAAAATACATACGATTACTTAATTATTTCTTTAACATGAACGCAGATGTAAGTTAATACTACAATATGTATAGAATATCTAAATTATCCGAAGTAAATACACCCGTTGAATTCCTTTGGTGAACAACTTTGTTTTAAAACTAGAATAACCTAAGTTTCTTCGTGTATTCTATTTAAAATGAGTTAGTCTCAAATGGGCTAAATGCAAATATTCTATGTAGAAACTCGTCTAAAACGCAACTCGTAACTTGTTTAAGGGTCCTCCCCGCGCTAACGACTTTGAAAACACAAAAAAATTAATTTCTCTTTCTGTAAGTGAGATTATCAAAAACCCTCGTACAACTTTTTAGCTAGTATCCTTAAGTTTCTTTAGAACCTCGAAAATCATTGAAATAAAATACCCTGAATTTTCCTTTGCAAAAAATACTAAAAACGGCCATTTTTGACTCTTTTTGTAAAGGTTTCTAAACCGGATAGTATTTCAATGACTTTCGAGGTTCTAATGAAACTTCAGGATACTAGCTAAAAAGTTGTACGAGGGTTTCTAATAATCTCACTTACAGAAAGAGAAATTAATTTTTTTGTGTTTTCAAGGTCACTAGCGCAAGGAGGAGCCTTAAATAGCAACTCTTCTAAGTCGCAAATGTTGCAATTACTTAGAATGGGAAAAGATCTTAGGAACTTATAAGCTTAGTTAGAACTCTTCTCGTAATTTAAGAGCTTGCTCTTGTCGGTGGAGTTAAGTAGAGATGCCTCCATTCTTCTCTTCTGTCTGCCATCCCTTTAAGGGTCCCCCGACCCTAGACCAAAATACAACTTTCCATACAAACTTAGTCTACGTTTTATTTCAAAACGACATGTCCGATTTGGGCAAAATTTTGTTATTTCAAAGATATTGCAATTATCTAGGTTTATAACTAGTTTCCGACGGTAAAATATGAACTTGAAATAGAATATAGTGTTTTATATCATTTTTGACCATTAGTATGGGAAACTTCTAAATCGTTATATTTTCTTTCCAGTTCATAATTTTAGTACAGGAAACCAGTTATAACCCTAGATAATTGCAATTTCTTTACAATTACCAATTTTTACCGGAATCTGACATGTGGTTTCAAAATTAAACGTAGACTACGTTTGTATGGAGAAGTCTAGGGTAAGGGGACTCTTAATGTCCTGGAAGGACCCAACTGCTAACTTTTCTTTAATTTGTAGAAAAAACTTCATCGTCGTTCTTCCCCTTCCTTAAAATAGAAAGAACTAATTCAAATATAATTCATCATCAGGTCCTTCCAGTTTCCACTACAGGAGCACGACCCTCTCTTTACTACTAGACCCATATTAGGTCAGAGCAGCCAAAGGATTCGGCCTACACTCTCCACGCTAGCCAAACGTGTTGGTTATTCAAGTATAATTAATACTTAGCAATTAACTCACTGCGTGTCGTCATAGAAGAGATAAAAGTTTTTACTATCGCCATAGATAGTTGCGTTGCATCACAAACAATCAAATGAACCTATTTTTGCGCAACAAAAACAAAGTCGTAACTGTTTGTGTGCTGAATTTTAAATTTAAAAGTCAGATTGAGTGTTGAAAAAAATAGAAGCGGCAATGTTTACGCCAAAATTAAATAGGTATACGAATTATTAATTTCAAAACACGGGTAACTCACGTATAGTCAGTTACTGCCGACATGTTTCGACCTCTTCCGGAGGTCTTCATCAGGGCGAATGTGACGAGACGAGACCCCGTTGACTGCATCTCACGTTGGTATACGAATTGTTAAGACTTTTTTCTTAAATCTCTACCAAAGACTCCGCTGTCTGTTCGTCTGTGTGTTCGTATCTCATAAACCATGAAAGTTGAAATTTTCACAGATGATGTATGTATTTCAGTACAACTAGATAAACATCCATGTCCCAAGCAGGACAATTTGAAACAGGCCATTTCCCAACTTGCCTCGACCGGGGATCGTACCCGGAACCTCTGGGTGGCGGACTAGCATGGTGACCACTACGCCACGCAGGACAAGATAATGGTACGGAACCCTTCGTGCCCGAGTCTGACTTGCACTTGGCCGGTTATAAATTTTCTTTCTGTGACTTAGAAGCCACTAGAGAGCAAATTACAGGTAACATTTTCCTACAAAATACTACAAAACTATCATATCTCACACAGACGACCCTCAAACATTTTCAACAAGTAGTTATGTACGTCCTCATAACTTGTTTACGAACCAACTAGGCCCAAAGAAATATCCTACTATGAGATGTAAACTTCGGCTACCAAGTTGAATTTATGTTAACTTTCAACGGAAACTCTTCGTTGAATATATGTTTGAATAAGTTTCATGTGGAACTAAACTAGGGCTTTCTCTCACAAATGTCTCTGTTATTTCTTAAGTCTTCTTAAATACATATTTAGTTAGTAAGTAGGTACCTATAGGATCTAAAGGAACTTTGATTATTCACGCAAGTCTTAAACAATTATTTTTCGCTTTCAAAAATCAAAGGTTCTAATTCCTTACACATGAATTCATACATTATCATCCGAGCGTATTTTCCCGGTTGCATCCTCAGCAGTAATGCTTCAGAGCCCGGGATTCGCTACCTAATTAAGGAGATTTGACGAGGTTACTGATTTTTACATAGAGCGACTGCTGTCTGACCTCCGCAACCCAAAGGGTAGACCAAAACCAATCCTTGGGTAGTTTGATGATCAAATGCTAAATGGCGTTCGGGACCCACAGTTTATACGTGCCTTCTAAAACACGGAATCATCTTTCTTTTCGGACAATCAGGTGATTCAAGCCTGCAATATCCTAACCAGACTGGAAACAACTTTTCACAAAGTATAATTCTCAGTGAGATTCGAACCCATGACCAAAGCGAACGCCTTGATCACTAGACCACGGAGGCAGTCAAATTACACATGAATCCATTATCTTCAGCTTTTAAAACCCACTGCTGGGCTTAAACCTTCCTTTCTTCTGCGTCATCCTCTTCTGCCCTGGCCGCTACGATACCTTTTAATGTGACCAAAAATAGTGCTTCTGCTTATTTATAGCACACAATACACAATACACAAATTATTGTGTGGTTTCCGGCAGAGTAGAATATGGCCACTCCAAGTCCTCCATTGGATGTCCTAGAAGGCGACTTAGGAAATACAAGGTGAACAAAGCTTATCAATGAGACCTCTCCAACCCGACTGGAGCCCAGCGAGGAGAGAGTAGGCCAAGTCCTCTGGCTGCTCTGCCAAGTATGGCTCTGGTAGTACAGATATGGTCGTGCTCCTGCAGTGGAGACAAAAATGACCTGATGATGATGAAGTAAGTAAGACTTGACAATTAACATATTTCTTTATAAGTGAACTATTTATCTTCTGTTAGGGGGGAAATACAAGCAAACAAACAACGCTTAGCTCCTTAAACGGAACAATGCTTGGACGTTTAATGACGCACCTAACTTAAATGGAGTACCCTCTAGATATGGAAATGGACAACTTTATTCTAGTTAAATAACTGGCAAGAAGTAATAAGGCTCTACAGCCGTCGATGTGCCTGCGTTTTTGGGGTATTTCTCGAAGCGCATCCATTTTGAGGCGCGCACCTAATGAGGCGCACCTTTGCTATTTTACGCGGGCGCACGCGGCGGTTTAGTCTATCTCTGTCACAAACGCTACGTGCGAGAGAGACAGGTGACCCGTGACGGATTCTGCTATCTCTTTCGCATTAAGAGTTTGTGACAGAGATAGACCGAAACCCGCCGCGTGCGCCCGCGTAACTTAGCGAAGGCCCTCTGTTCCTCGGAGCGCACCTTTTAAGGGTCCCCCGACCATAGACCAAAATACAACTTTCCATACAAACGTAGTCTACGTTTTATTTCAAAACGACATGTCCGATTTGGGCAAAATTTTGTAATTTCAAAGATATTGCAATTATCTAGGTTTATAACTAGTTTCCTACAGTAAAATTATGAACTGGAATGAAAATATAACGATTTAGAAGTTTCCCATACTAATGGTCAAAAATGATATAAAACACTATATTCTATTTCAAGTTCATATTTTTACTGTCGGAAACTAATTATAAACCTAGATAATTGCAATATCTTTAAAATTACAAAATTTTGCCCAAATCAGACATGTCGTTTTGAAATAAAACGTAGACTACGTTTGTATGGAAAGTTGTATTTTGGTCTAGGGTCGGGGGACCCTTAAAACGTGGGTGCGCTGCGAGAAATAAAATTTTAATGTTTTTTAAATGCTATCGTGAGCGCAACTTCTTTTACACACAAATAAAAAGTGTAGCAAAAAAGTGTCGAAAGTTCAAAATAATATCAGATTTTTTTCCTCCAGAAGGTTGCCACTTTTACAGCGTTGTCTGAGGCCTCGTATAGGTCACGCTTAGTGTAGCTAGGGCTGTAGATAGGGCACGATGGGCAGTAATAGGAGGTGTGTCATCTCTGTGTCATAGTCTGGTCTTTATGACCATATTGACGCTGTGTTGCAGTTGGGTCAATATACCGCCACCGGGCTAAATTATGCTTGCACCGGCCTTCCTCAGTTCGAAGCGTTTCTATTGCCCTAGCTAGGTACCTCGCGTTTTTCAGCGCGCATGCCGATTATCGACTCCCGAGATGACGACGCGACGCCGAAACAGACGTTTATTTCTTTTGCTTAAGAGCCCGCTGTAATCTTTTTGCACGCTGGCAGCGGGCGCACGCACACAACGACATGCCACTCACACACACAGAGCTACGTAGGCGACGTAAAGCGCGGTGTAGTGCGCTCGGCGATCCTTGATGTTTTTTGGTTAAATATACTGGTGGTACATTATGTTTTGGTGCAATAAAGATTTTCTAACTTACTAACTGGTATAAACTAACAGATATTATTCAAATTTTGGTAAAAGTTTTATTACAAATGCCATCCTAATTTAAATGCGAGTAATAATATATGAATATTAAATCCTTGAGTGCTTTGGATTACGGGTAATTAAAAAATATTATGATAAAATAATATGATAAATCGTGAAGGTGATAATAATGGAGACTTCTATTCTTTAACTTATACCTTTAAACGAGCAACTCTTGTAGGTATATTTATTTATTTATATATTTATAAATTTCGATGATCTCGAAAACGGCTCTAACGATTTTGCTGAAAATTGGTATATGGGGGTTTTCGGCGGTAAATAATCGATCTAGATTAGTCTTATATTTGGGAAAACGCGTGTTGTCAAGTTTTCATGCGTTTTTCTTTTCACGCAGAATATAGTCGCTAATTTCTCCGCACCGGCCGCCATCCGTTTGGCTCAGCGGTTAAGGATGCGGACCGCTAGAAAGAGTGTTACGGGTTCGAATCCCACTCGGTGACTGTTAATGAGTAGTTTTGTTTTTTTATGTTCAAGTTTATATATAATTTTTTACTTACAAAGTAAAAAATTATATATAAACTTGAAGCTTGTTTTTAGACAAGTTTAAAATGTAGTTAATGTTTGATATGTAACCGAGTAAAGCTCGGTCACCCAGGTACTTTAGCAAAGTTGAGTATTATTTAATTTGTATAGAAACTTAAATAAGGCAAGTTTTAGCAAATTAGGTAGTGCAAAGTATTACTTATCATTGATTGTAAGCCATATTACTCCGTATTACTCTCTACATGGTGATTTTCCAATGGTTTTAGTGCCGAAAGCCACTTCATAAGGATCGTTATTAATACCTAAATAGCTAGTTAAAATAAAAATTCAGAAACAAAAAATCGTGAGACCAATTAGTAGTACCACCACCTGGCCGGCCCGACAGAGTTCATCGAGCTCACGCGGCAGTTTTGGTCAGGCGTAACTACTATTAAGTATTACTTTTATTTAAAACTCTTAGATCTGCTGTAGCTAATAAGTATCACGATTTTCAAACAGTATTGGCAGTTGTCATAAGTGTTGCTAAATTAATAAAACCTAAGTGGAAGTCGATTGATACAGTTGGTACGTTCGTACGGTCGGGTATCTGTGGCAAGTTGTAACGAACAGACGGATATTTTAAAAATTGGCAGCACTAATTGACCGGTTGGTGAGAATTCATTCTGAATAAATAATGAAGGTAGAAATTAAATGCCTTGGGTGAAATTTTTTTTACAAGATTCTGGGGCATTGACGGTGGAGATAAACACGTGTCGTGGAATCTATGCGAATCTTTTATCCCTTCGAATGTCGGCATAGCAGACACAATAGTAAAACAATACATCAGACGCCCGCTCCGGGCGTCCTAACAAAAAATGTTGTCTAAAACTCGAAAGTAAAATTGTGAGATCAATTAGTAGTACCGCCGCCATACACCGCCCGCCCGCCGGCCGGGGTCATCGACATTACGCAGCCGGCGGCCGGCGTATAACTACGTGGTCTCGATCAGAAGTCATTTTCGCAACATTTTTGTCTTGTCATACACAAATATGTATAGAAGAATTTTTTTACACGATGACATTTTTTTCCAAAACCAATGAAAAGTCAGCGTGTATATCGAATGAAAAGGAGTTTAGGGAGGTAGCACACGGTGAATTCTTTGGTAGCTATGCAGTCGCTGGTCATAAACCGATGGAGAATGTTGCGATGCAGTAGCGCGTTCATGAAACACACGACTGCATCGCTAGAGTAGAAGTTGCCTTCCTTATTATCGAATAAAATAAATAAAACTGTAGAATTAAGAAAATTGGTATAATTTGTCTGAGTATACATTTAAAAAGTACACATACAAATCTGCTTGACAGGAAACGCTACATTTGCTTCTGATTTTCGATTAAAATTATTGCAGAAAAGCCTCATGTTAGCACGCAAATCTGACTACCGTTTTAAACCTTGCGTGCTCAAAACAAATAATATCTAACATATAAACGGATTTCGATGAAATTTAGCACAATGATGAGAAATAGTGTCGCAAAGCTACTAGAAGTATAGAATTCCAGAAGAATTAGCAAGTTCTAAAATAATGTGGAATGTTCTAGAAATTTATAGAATAATCCAGAATGATGAAGAATTAAAAAGAAGGTTGTGGAATGTTTGAGAATAATCCCGAGTTCACATCGGTCAACCAACACTAACATTCTAAGTCGGGGTGACGGAGGGTCAAGCACATGAATTTTCTAGAAATATCTATTCTCGTACCTTGGCAGGCGTATATAAAAGTGGTGAGATAACTGCAAAGAGATTTAACAAATATTATCGGCGCGTAACCTATACAACAGACGGCATCCGGTGCCAGCACTCAGCTGCTGTGCTACACTCCCCAAATGAGTACGGCAAATTAAATATAAAAAATCTTTCAATAATTATGTTTGGTTACTTAGACGAAATTAGTGAAATCGCATTTTCATGTAAACTGAATTTCTTAAAATGGCCGCTACATCGCGTCCCTTTCCACCGCGGAGCAGACAGTGCCTGCGCATATGGCCTAGGGCCACACCAGCGCTGAACACCACCGCCCAGCGATGGAATGGGAGCAACGTCTTCATTTCAGAAATACGGGGCAATTAGGGGAGAACTTGATAAATTTTCTATTTCTTTCAAGTTTGAAAAATTTATCCGATAGCCCATTATATTTACGACAGTACGTTCAACGGCACAAATAAATTACTATAAGTAATCAAGTTTTCCAATGATCAAATCCTATCAGTCACTCTATGGTTTGCGCACGTCATCGCACAGTGACTACGAGGTCGGCGTTGGTGCAAAGAAATACGTCCTCTCGCTGTAAGCGCTGCGCGCGGACTGCCGTCGGAGGGTAAACCGCATCCTATTTAAATAAATTTTTATGCGATATGATTTTATTTTTTTACATTATTTAAAAAAATATAATTATGATGTGTTTGGCATATTTAAAAAGGGCATGAAATGGCGTTTGTAACGTTATTTTTATTTTTCTAAAATAGGAGCTCAAAACACAAATACAAGCGACTTTATTTACATCGATTTCGGCGAAAATTACGCGACTTGTTGATTTTTTTTCCTTGTGAATTTAAATAAAACAATGAAAAATGCCTCACTCATGTCAGAAAATACTTATTCAGCTATATTTGTGTATTTTTTTTACCGGGTGTTAATGATTAAATCATTTGAAAATCTCGAAAGCCCCGCCACGCGTCTTGCGAAATTTGGCAAAACGCACGTTGGATTCCAGTGAATTATACTAAAACAAGCAAGTTCATAGGCAAAATGGTTCACTCATGCTAAATAATATGATATTATCTTTCACAATATATAAATAAATTTAATGATAATCCTGTAGTTTTCTCAAAAATACGACGCAAAGTTGAGTGAAATTTGTCAAATTTAATAGACGGCCTCTTAACTTATATGTAATGTTCAGAATTGATCAATGACAACTTGACAAGTAACAGAAACAGTTGAATACAATTTAATTAGTAACAGACCATCTAAACAAAATGCCTGAAACATAAAATTCATGACTTTCTCGATATTTTTTTTATATATTAACAACAATTATTAACGAGGTCTCCACACGTTTGATCGACGTCTCTGGGGACCCAAGACTGGTGCGCATTTCGGCCAAAGGCTTGCAATACAATGCGGAAATGCCGCCAGCCTCTTGGGGACTCTGCCTGTTGACGGTGGCGATCTGGGAACGATTTTTTATATAAATTGATGTTTTTATTTTTAGTAATTGTTTTAATTTATAGAATAGATTTTAGTTTAACGTAATTTCATTATTATTAGATATTATTGTAACCTATATTGTTAATATTTAATTAGTTAATTTTAATTACAGCAATATTCTTGAAGGGTTTAACCCAAAATGGCTGAGTAATGATGCGGGGCTGACTATTGGGTGTTTTACCCTAATAGGTACCTACTTAGCTGTCAAAATGCAAATGCATATTGACAGCTAAGTAGGTAATTAGGTATGCCTAATTCACTAAAATAATTTGCAACTTCAACTGGAAAATGCTAAATTACTTATGTACTACATATAGTACATAAGTAATTTAGCATTTTTCTAATGTATGTATGTAAATAAATTACTTATATACTATATGTACTACATATAGTACATAAGTAATTTAGTATTTTCCAGCATAAGGTAGTACTTAGCGGGTAAATTAGGTATTCCAATATTTAAGAATAATACTTAGGTAGGTAAATACGTTTTACTAAGTCTTGCAAAATTATGTAAAATTAAATTTGCATATTTCATAATTGTCCTGCTTTGTTTGACCTTTTCCCAGACAATATGATGGCTTTAAATGTTTGGCAACTTGCTGTTTTTGCGATGACCCACAGATATAGATGTCTGTGCGATGACCGTTAATATTTTTGCATTATTTCGTCATTTCTCAATAGAACTAAAAACTAAATTAATAAAATTTAAACTGCTTATATTTATGTATTACAATTATTATTTTATTTCGATTGCACTTAATTCTTTTTTGTTTTTTTGAAATAATAAATGTTTTCTTTTTCGCAATTTTATTTCCTTTGTTTAGGTTTGATCACGCTGTCTAGAAATCAAAACGTCTCTATGACTTACCCAAATTATATTGACTAGGAATCAGAAGTTTTAACGAAACCTTAAACATATGTACCTATGTACCTACATACATATCTCTCGGCAAACAGTATTTTATATTCTCTGGTACATATATTACAAACATAGGTAGGTACTTATATTCTAGGAAGGAAAATGCCTAACTTGCAATATGACGATGAAGTATTTGCACTAAGTAAACGTTATTTTTTAAATTTTATTTTCAAATGTATTTTACTATTATCGATAACGTTGAAGATATTGATGTTGATGATTATTTGATGAACAATGTAGGTAGGTCGGTACGTAGGTACTCGTAGTTAGAAAGGGTATAAAACTAACAACATACCTACCTACCTACCAACCTCTTTATTTTCCATCCTAATTCTCAGTCATCGTACCTACCTTACCTAGGTACATAGGTAACTCTTTGAACTTCGAAATCAGATGAAACTTGCAGGCAGTTTTTTCTTTGGTAGACCGTAGGTATTTATTTACTTTTGATATTATACCTAGATAGGTACCTAGTTAATATTTCATTATGCTATGCCATCATAAGTAGGTACCTATTTAGGTAGATAACAACTACTAACCTTTCTACCAAAATTCAATTTCCTAAATTGCAAATTGGACAATCTATTCGAAATTTGAATTTTAATCTTCGAAGTTGGAATTGCCGTTATATTCAATTAAAAATAATCACGGGTAGGCAATGACTGCCAATTAAGTGAACAAACAGTAAATCTGTTACGTACCTTATAAACTTCAAAGAGCCACGAACTCTGATGCTGCAAACCAGTTCGATAGGTCCAATTAGAATCCAAATCGATGCGAAAATAAACGAAAACACAAATTACACAAACGTTTCTAACTAGAACCACTCCACGGCGAAACTTTGGATTGTCAACACAACTTTTTTCTCGTCGAATTCGAAATTTAAAATTGGTTGAGCACTGCAACTTTTTAAAACAAACTTTCTGGCCAGTATTACGGATAGATTAGTATTTAGTTTCGATAGATACGATATTGTTTTCTATCGCAATCAGTACGGTAACGGCAGCCATTTTGACACGTTCTGTACGCGGCACTGGTATAACTGGACTGGCGCAAACATGGCCGGGCCGGGATGGCGGATTGGCGGCGAGCGGTGCTGCGGCCAAAGATCATGCGTGTAGATAGATTGTACAGGCATGGTACAGGTGAGAAAAGTGAGCTACGGAACCAGTGGCCACCTATCGTATGTAATCTCTACATAAGTAGGTATATGGGATTTAAGTACATATAAACTATACATTTGCAACTAAAGTACAAGTTTCCAAAGTTCGTCCCGACTGTCAAGAACGTCATCTAGTGATGAGTAGCGGGACTACCGATACGACTTTAATTGATACCAACACGAAAAACATGAATGAATATTGGCTAGGGAAGACCCTGACTTTCAAGCGTTAACCCCGAATAACTTTAAAACGGCTAAACCGATTTTCATCAAACATAGCTAAGTATTACTGCAAGAAGACTTGCTTTCACGTAAAAAAAAACCTATTGAAATCCCTCCATCCGTTCGAGCGCTACGATGCCAAAGATAGACGGACACTAACGTCAAACACCCCTTTTTTCAGGGGTTAAAAATGAGTCATTTAGTGAAAAAAAATAGCTTCATTAAGATGTCAATCAAGAAAAAGAATGATTCTGAATTGTTTACTGCTACCACTACAACGTGTTTCATGATCAAGAAGAAACTCTTAAATCCCTACAACTCGATCCTACCTATCTATTTTATCTACATAACTTCTTTTTTTTAGTTGGTAAATCAATCAAGGGGAGGCCTTTGCCCAACTATGGGACCTAAACGGAAAAAAATCCTGCTGTTGGTACCTATCCATATACTTATATATAAAGCTGAAGAGTTTTTTGTTTGTTTATTTGAACGCGCTAATCTCAGGATCAGGAACCACTGGTCCGATTTGAAAAAAATGTCGGTATTAGAGAAGTCATTTATCGAGGAAGGTTATAGGCTGTATTGCATCACGCCCGCGACTTCACTCGTGTGGTTAACGCGGGTGAAGCCGCGCGCTGCCTCTAGTACCTATAACATAATGTAAATCGAATGTAGGTAAATTAAAACTCAGTTATCGTTGGTTTTTGAAGAACTAAGAAGGGAACGGAACCTATACGAGAAAATAAATAGGTAAAGCATACGGTTCTGTTCTCTAGGCAGTAGCTATTCATCTATGCTGACTCGACTTGCACAGCTAGCGCACAATATAACCAGTTTTTGGTTGTAAAAACTGATAAAGTTGCAAAATATTTAGTGCTTTTCTCATAAAAGATGCATTTAACTGTCATTTTTACGCAGAGCTGTGCCCCTAATCAATATATCAAGACATGTAATAAAACAGTAAAAATCGCGTACCTGTATATTTAATAATTTTATGATAAAAAGTTGTGTAGGCGAGTGCGAGTCGGACTTGCGCGGAAAGGGTTCCGTATAATATTTATAAAAAATCACGTTTGTTGTATGGGAGCCGAGGGAGGCAACTGTAGAAACGGATGAACTTTTAAAAGTGCTACCCGAATTTGACTTAATGCATGGGGGCTAAAGGGGGGTTAATATGACCCCCACCTAAAAAAATTATTATGAAAATTATGAAGTGTAGCGAAACGCAAATTTCTATTTCATTGTCTAGCTATCAAGGTTCGTGAGATACAGCTTGATCTTGATATACAGACAGCAGATTCTTAGCAATAGGGTCCCCTTTTTTACCCCTTGGGTACGTAACTCTAAAGAAAAACAGAACACAAAAAAGACAAAAAATATTGGCTGTCTGTATGTGTATGTTCACGCTAATCTTCGAAACAAATGGACGGATATTTACGCGGTTTTCATTTTCAATAATAGATTAAGCTCATATTGGCTTTGTTTTATTGAAATCCAAAATCAGGAAAAAAGTTGTCGTCATTTTTTAATTCCACGCGAACGAAGTCGTGTGCACGAGCTAGCTAGTTTAGCATAACATAAATGCAGAGAAACATAACATAAGTAACCTATTTATTTACACCAAAAACCACCTTCGAAACAGAATGGGTTGACAGCCGCATCGATTACAGATTCAGAATTTATCTTATTCCTTCTTTCGACTTTTACAACCAGCGTGGCAAGAGGAGACGTTTTTACATTTCTCCCAGACCATTGTGAAGTGATTACGTAAGTACCTAATAGTTAATTTATTGAATATACACACACAGGGAGATTACTCCAAAAGCAGTACGCAAGACGGACGTAACTGCGTATCCGCGTTCCAGTGTCAAGCAACATTGAGCATTAATGTACGATGATAAAGTGTGTTTTGGTTTGACATAATAATAATAAATAAATAAATAAACCGCAGGGCAGCTTGTGGCGAGCTGTTGGTGAGTAACGACACCACGGACCCGAGTGCTCCAGAGAGCCGGTCAGACCCTCGTCCCCGACGCTTCTTCATCGGTCGGGGTTGAGACCCAAGAGGGCTCGCAGGGCTCTCAGCTCTGCATTGCCTTAATTGGCTGTGCAGAGAGGAGTCGTTAGAGCTGTTGCTCCAGGGGTGGAAGTGTTAAAGGGCATAACGACGCGAGTAACTTCGGAGAAAGCGCAGCACACCTCTCGACACCCCTGAGTCGCCCGCACCGGTGTTGCTCCTTTGCCGGCAACTATTGTCGGCGCGTTTGAGGGGCCCATCTAGTGGGCGGCAAGCCACCACCTGCCTGCAATAGTCAGTAATCATGATTATGGCAGGTGACGTTTCTATTGCAATATCCCAGCATCAATCCATCCCAAATTCATTCCATAATCCTTAAACCTTTCCCTTTTTCATGCAATAGTTTTTTCTTCTGCCAAAACCTATTCAAGGGTACACCTTTCATAGGTATATCCAGGAATAGGTTTTGGCGGGAGCGCCACATGACAACAACTTCTCCAAAGGGCCTCTACGTGTTGGATCTGTATCCCCACGCAAGCCTCTCAAAGGACCGGGGTGAAAAGACCCGTGATTCTCAAAGGAGATACATAAATAAATAAATAAATAATAAATACATAGGGACAAATTACACAGATTGAGCTAGCCCCAAAGTAAGTTCGAGACTTGGGACTTGGGTTATGGGATACTAACTCAACGATACTATATTTTATAACAAATACATATAGATAAACATCCAAGACCCAGGACAATTTGAAAAAAGCCATTTTCCAACTTGCCCTGACCGGGGATCGAACCCGGGACCTCTGGGTGGCGGACTATCATGGTGACCACTACGTCACGGAGGTCGTCATATATATAATAGGACGTCACTTTCGAACGATTATTGTATTATGTGATGGAGTAACCCCCCAGTACAGTAAACCAGGCCGATAGTATTAAATTTTAATAAGGGCACCATCAAGGTATCGATTTTAATTACAAGCGTCCTTTGTCTGTAAAGTAGACCTACTTTGGAGCTTTGTGCACGGGAACAAGATAACTGGCCAAGTACGAGTCGGACTCGCGCCGGGTTCCGTACCATCCCTACTAATATATAAAGCTGAAGAGTTTGTTTGTTTGTTTGAACGCGCTAATCTCAGAAACCACTGGTCCGATTTGAAAAATTCTTTCGGTATTAGATAGGTCGTTTATCAAGGAAGGCTATATTGCATCACGCCCGCGACTTCACTCGCGTGGTTAACGCGGGCGAAGCCGCGCGCTGCCTCTAGTTATCAATAAAAAATCACATTTGTTTTATGAGAGTTATTAAATTAATAAAATTAGTAAACCTAATTAGTTAAATATTTATTATATTCTGTTTTTAGTATTCGTTTATATAGTGGCAATAGAAAAATACATCATCAGTGAAAATTTCAACTGTATCTATCACGGTTCATGAGATACGGCCTGGTGACACAGACAGATAGACAGACGGACGTGCGGACCCTTACCCTAATAAAAATTATTTACCTACGCATTTCTTCAATCTCAAAGGTACCTATTTGCCTTCTTAAGCTTCTGCCAATTCGTCAAGTCAATTTACAAAAAAACTTGTAACTTTAAAATAACCGGCCAAATGCGAATTGGATTCACGCACTAAGGTTTCCGTACCATTTTCTATAAAAATTCACGTTCGGTGTATGGGCCCCCCTTAAATATTTATTTTATTTTGTGTTTAGTAGGTATTTGTTGTTCTAGCGGTATAATACATAATTTGTGAAAATTTCAACTGTCTAGCTATCGCGGTTCATGAGATACGACCTGGTGCCATGACAGACGAACGGACGGACAGCGGAGTGTTAGTACTAGGGTCCCGTTTTTACCCTTTGGGTACGGAACCCTAAAAAGTATTTACTAGGTAAATACTTTTTTAAGGATCTGCATTTCTTAGATCTCAAATGATTGGATTGGATATATTTGTCTTAGTCTTACACATGCGACTTCATCGGTTGTAGTAGTACCAATCCATGGGATAAATGGTACTAGTGGTAGTGAACATTATTCTATACCAAAGATAATAAACAAGTTCACAAAACCGCATCGAATTCGGTCCGTCCGTTCGAGCTATCGTAGCATTCGTAGCTCACAGACAGACACAATCAAACAGACAGACATTAGCGTTTAACTTATACACTCCTCTTTTTTGTCAGGGGTCAAAAAGTCTTGGGTAGTACCAGGAGGATGGCAGAAAGAAGAGAGGAATGGAGGCATAGACACAGGGACAGGAAGCGCTTTCCCTAACGCAGGTTTTTAGCGGCTAATTGATAGGCTTGAAAAATTTTATTGGATCAAAAACCCTATAGCTTGGTAACTCTTTCGATCGACTAACCGTATCATATGGAAAGCCTTTAAAAGGGTTTCCCTTTAAATAAGTTGTTAACCCTTTCACCGCGAGACTTTATATCAGTTGTCGTGCCCCCAGCGCGAGACATGGTAAATCTAACATACCTATCTACAACCAAAAACGGATATGGATACGTAAGTTATGTGCCATAAGAGCATTTTTCTTGTCGCAAATATGCGACCTTCGCGGAATGGGCCCGACAATGTTTGTCGCATATATGCGACGCTCGCGGTGAAAGGGTTAAAACATGCACGTTACGTTACCCTTACAAAAACCATTTCTCATAGGGTAATCCTATCTCATAGGCTAACCCGACGTGGGGGGGAAAACCCTTTCAATAAAGGGAAAAAAACCCTTTCAATGATTAAGTAAACGCTTAGCCTATCATATGGTTAGGGTTACCTTATAGCGGATACGGTAAGCCTTTCGCTGGATAAGCTTTTTACAGGATAGGAAAGCCTATCGTAAGGATGACCACTTAAAGGGGTTTTAAAAATTAGCTGCTAAACCGGTTCCTGCATAGACAAGCTCATAAATTACAAGAGTTTTAAGACCTGAATTACGAACTTCTATACCCTACCCTACCCTACCCTCTTGTGAGTAATTGTCCTATCTTCTTATTCGCCGGTTGACTGGAAGAGATTCCATTATGGGATAAGTCCGCCGCGTTATTCTATTGTTTTTGTATTGTAATTGTGTTTTTTCATAGTATAATAAAGTTATTACAAACAAACAAACAGATTGGAATTAAATTTAGCTTATAGATATAGGTAGGTAGACTACCTGGACCACGAAGTACTATATACTAGCCCGGATTAACACATAGGGTGCTATTTTTATCTCGACCAAATCTGATATTCAACTATTTCAAACTATCCACGCGGGCAACGGCGCAATAGTTAGTATGTAATAAATAAATAGATGTCTATAATGGAGTAAACTAAGAAGTAAAGCAAATTGTTGAATAGTAAATAATTTAATTTTCTTTTAAACCAACTAATTTTTAAAATTAAAAAGAATGGTTTTAGAAATATACTAAATCTTTTTTAAGGGTAGTTTTAAAATAGTTTTATGTTTAGTATATTTTTAAAACCTACCTTTACCTTATATATAGTTTATAAAGTCAGTTCTGCAGTTTATATTGACAAAATAAATAAAAAAATAATGCTTATTTTCTTAAAAGCTATGGCAGATTTTTTGTTAGGAAAGTGCACTAAAAGGGTCTTAAAAACTCATTGCAACCAAAATTCATTAAATATTTTTATACTATCAAGAAACATGGGAAGCCTGGTTATGTTAACTAGACATGTACTCGTATAATATGTTATGTAATTTACATATTTTTATATAATATAATATGTACATACAAAAGTACACACTCAAAGTTTGAAAAATATTGAACTAAGTATGTAAGTACTTTGTACATAACATTATTTACCTATACCAAAATTATTGTGAAGATCTATTCATTCAATGATTCTAAACAACTTACAATACAATACAAATACTCTTTATTGCACCATATACATATAAATACAAAAAACAGGAAAAAAATGAATAAGTCAGAATTAGGCCCAACGCAGACGACAGACTATCCGTGACGCACTTTTTAGTCTGTGAGAACCTATGGAATCACATGCAGTAACGCACACGACGCGCAAAAAGTCCGGCGCGCGTCGTGTGCGTTACTGCGTATGATTCCATAGGTTCTATTTTCACAGACTAAAAAGTGCGGCGCCGTCTAGTCTGTCGTCTGCGTTAGGCCTTATAATACAAAGGCAGACTTATCGCATAGCAATCTCTTCCAGTCAACCTTTGGGCAGTGGCGTAGCTAGGGGGACAAGGGCCCTGGTGCATTATTGATTCGACATTTTACTTTGGAGCATCGAACACGTCTTATCATTTATCTCCGTAGGTACCTATAAGCACCATATGTTAGCCACATAAGCTGCAATGGTGACCCAAAAACAACAATTTGAAGAAAAAAAAAAGAAAATCTTGTGAGCAGGCTTCGAGACTCGAGGCTCGAGCCTGCTCAAAAGAATTTTATTAATTTTTTTTTCTGAGTCTAGAGGGCCCCCTGAGCTCCGGGGCCCTGGTGCACTGCACCACCTGGCCCTATGATAGCTACGCCACTGCCTTTGGGTAAAGTGAGAAGTGAATATAGAGATTTACTTGACTAATCAACTAACAGAGTCTAATTATGAGAAGAAAAACCTTTTTCCTTTATTTTCCTTGGAAGAAGTTGTTTGGTAATTTTTAAGGATAGCTGAAAAATAGTTTCATGTTCAGTATATTTTCAAAACCTACCTTAACATAATAAGTCAGTTCTGTAGTTTATATTTATAAACTAAATAAAAAATATGCTTATTTTGTAAATTTATTAAATACGTAATGTCTTTATCTCCAATTTAGTTTCAGTAGCTTCAACATCGTCTTTGCTCTTTTCACTTTTGACCTCCGGCCTATTAAGAAACACGGGAAACCTGTGCTTAGCCTTAATGTGTTTTGACAGTGAGTCCTTCCGCATAAACTTCTTGTCACAATGTGGACATTCAAACTTCTTCTGTGTCTCAGAATGCCGCAGCTGGTGTCGGAGCAGCTTCTCATCAGACTCAAAGAACATTCCACAAACAGTACAAGCAATATTAGTCTCAGAATGTTTCGCTTGATGTTTCTTTACGCAAGTAGACTTGTGAGCTTTATACTCACATAAAGGACATTTGTACCAAATATTATTTGAGGTACCGTGCGATGTCCGTTTATGATTACACAATTCTGATAATGTATAGTATAGTTTGGCACACATTTCACAAGCAAATGACTTCACACCGGTGTGTCTAACCATGTGTGATTGTAAAACTCTCTTATTCTTAAAGAATTTTTTGCAGACATCGCATTGTACTCGGACTAGAGTGTGCCATTTTAAGTGTTTATAGGCTGCAGCCCGACCCCTTATGAATTTTCCGCAGTACTGGCATGTGATTTCTTTTCGGTACTCTCCGTGAACTCTTTCCATGTGGTCTTGCTTTGAACTTTGTTGAGTGAAGTGATTATCACATATTGAACACTTAAATGGTTTCTCTCCACTATGTAGAACCAGATGGGCTTGCATATCTTTAGTTCTTTTGGAAGTATAAGGACAGTCCTTGCAACAATAACGTCTGGTTTTGCCCAAACCTTCAATGTTTACATTCCCCATGGCTAAACACGTTTTTTGTTTCATTTTGACATGGCGATGAAAGGCTCTGTAACTTTTAAATGTCCTCTTACAAATCTGACAAATCAGGTTTTGACACATGTGAACTTTCTTCCAGTGAACACGTAGTTTGCATTTGCTGGGAAAGCATCCTCCACAGTCATCACATATCAATTTAAGATCTATTGCTCTGCTTGGCCTTTCCTCAGTTTTAACAGAAACTGTATCATCTATAAAATCATCTTCTAAATATTCCGTTTCATCAAGAAGCTCTTCGGATTTCTCTTCCTTTATATCAACAAGGTTATATTCATCTTTTATATCAAGAAGGTTATTTAAAAGGCGTTTATCAAAGTTGTCTGATTCTGAATTATCAATTTTCTTATTATGCAAAATTGTGTTAGAAGTTTGACACTTTATTCTAAAGTTTACAGCCGCCTCCAATTCCATCAAACAGTCAGAACAAATTTTAGATGGTAAACCATCGTTTTCTTTTATTTCTACGTTAGCAATAGAGTTGATGAGTTCAGAAATGAGAGAATCCTTGTATTTTTGGAAGAGGGACAAACCCTTCTTCTTTACCATATCACTCTGAAGGCAGACGCGACAAAGATTTGTCTGTTCTTGTAGAGCCATATTTATGTAAGTTTTAACTTGGCGCACAAATAAATTATGGAATTCTTCGATAGAAACTGTTAGTTGTTACAAATAAATAAATATCATTTTTTCTTCATATTTCTTTATCTTAGCAACAAACAATATTGACAAAAAGTGAAGTGACAATGACAATGACAAAACAAACAAAAAAACTGACTCAATTGACATTGACAGGAAAATTCGAATGACAGTGACATTTTTGCTTGTTTGCTGTGAATGCCGTGTTCATTGATAGAGCCTTTGAACGCTATCTCTTAACTTAAATTTTATAAACCGACACGTAAAAATGAATTACGATTACGATTTACGACCATTGAAACCATGTTTCGTTGAAACCATAGTTCGCTGCTGCCAATTAGGTATGCTGACACAAGAAAAAGATGATTACTTAAGAAATGAAAGACATTTTATAAACAAAATGTACGATAGCCCATTTAACAATATCGATTATAATCCTCAAGTTCTAATGTACATACTCGTACGACCGAAGTATATTATTACTCTGTGATACGACTATCATAAATTTATTCGGATAATGCAAAAAGTTTCTTCCTAGATAACACTGGGTGAATCTTTGATTTCTTGCATATCGCGCGGCGGAAGCTGAATAATATATTAAAAATTACTTTGGACGTATGTTTTTAGGTTTAAAAGATTTATAAGAGAGGCCCCAATATTTCGTAAAACAAAAAAAATATTGATCTGCTTTAGTTAAAAGTCATACGCAATCAAAGAGTCAAAATCTCATTACCAGTGATGTCCCTTTTCCCAGATTTTGACATATTTTCTCATTTTATTATGAAACAGCGTTAAATAACGGAATCTTCAGTATCAATTTAATAAATCGACTACTTTTCAAATACAACTGCACAAAGATCATCAATTTAGTTTTTTTTGAAGGCTCGGAAAAATGTCCTTAGGTCTAGTTATCATTACCATTCGAAGACTTGGTCACACTATTTTTTTTTTAGTTCTACTAGCGCATATAGCTTATTCTATCTTTACTCATCGAGTAGTGTAATGTCGTGGTTTTATCATAGAGCAGAATGCATGAATGTCAAAGACCATCGTACGAAATATCTCTACTTTCGTGTACGAAATACAATATTTGACAGTTTTGTGCTAACATGACATCGAAAATACTTTTTTTCTCTTTACCATTAGGCATTGAATGAAACGTACAATGAATTATTTTATGGGTTGTTATTATAATATGATCGTTAAAAGAGCGAAGTTTTAGATGATTTATAATTAATAGTAATAAGTTAGCAAAATAATGAAAGGCAGATAAAAATGTGATGATATCTCCTAACCATTTATTTAATTACCGTATTTTACCGTTTACATCACAGGTTTACATCATACTAAACGGTAATTAGATTATTTAAATGGTAATTATATCTACATATAAGTATTTTTAATTTTTTGAAGCGGTATGGATACATTATTACATCTTTATTCTTAACAGGGTAGACAGGGCTGCAAGACCCAAAGCCCTTTTTTACCGCGAAGGTGGGCGTGAAGGTGAAAAAAAGCATTTGCTAATTACCATCCATTTTTATTCTAACTACCGTTTTCACGAAAACTTGATGAGCGTTTTTCTCGAAAAGTAGCAATCGTGTTTTTGATACGTGTTTTAAAACATCTCTAAAACTACAAAAAGTGAATAAAGAACAGTTTTTGAAAGATCTTTTTTCGTTATTCACTGACAGCCCAATATGCACGAAATCAAAGAATGACCTCTAACTGCCAATGGGGTCTGCTGGCGCGGTCGGTAGTGTCGGTACCCAAATCATAGATTTTATATTTTGTCTTTTAACTTGGCAGTGAGATGTGATTTTTCTTATTTCACGTCGCCTAAAAACCGATTCCATCAAAATGGTCGTCTTGATGTACAGGTGGCGTCTTTAATTTAATCAGGGGCCAGGGCACTAGATAAAAATGCCGCCCCAGGAGTCGTAGGTAGTAAGAATAAAACAAACAGTTATGAAATAAATACCTATTTTATTTTTCAATATTTTCACTATACATATCACTTTATCCTGTTACAATTAGGTATTTAATGGAATCGTTTTAAACTTAGCATTAATTAATAATAATATCTACAACAGATCCTAAGGGACTAGTCAAACTTTTGTGTTGTTATTCGTTCATACTCGTACTTCGATTTGCATATCACTTTCAAAATTCAAGACCTAGTCAAGAATTCAAGATGTACAGAAATATCTCTAATTATAAATCATATACTTAAAGTGAACGACATAAGTTGATTAAACTCAGAGTAAACAACAAAAAACTGTAATCTATGTTTTAAGTTGGTCTATATAGACAGTTCCAATAACAATATTTTAAAAACAGTTCATTTTAAAGTTAAGAATAAAACCACAGATTACCAATAAGCTAATTAAAGTTTTTATTTACATAGTTCGCCTACTTTTGTCGTATACTTTATGTTATATTTACATTGAGAATAGTTTCATAAAGGGCACCTGCCCTAGATAAATAACTAATAAGTGAAGCGCAAACTATTAATGTCTTTGTGAATTCTACTTGTTCAAACACGCCGTTCTGTTATAAAAAGTGCAAAATTCTCAAAACTACTTAAGTCTAGTTTAGCTAGCTTAGTCATGATTTATTATTTATAAGAGCACTTTAAAATTATTTGCAACTTTCAAGTATATTGAAATATTAGGCAGTTGGGGCAGTGTTTTAGACTATTTTACTGTCTATTATTGCGTATACAAAGGTTACATTTATTTAAGAATTTATAAATCAATGCAGTCACGAATACTAATAGGATATACACTTAATTTTATATAAGGCACAACATCATCATCATCACACTCAATAATTTCTACTTTGGTCCCCAAATGTTTGATGAAAAAGAATCATAGGTTCTATTATTCTTAGATACATTGCACATTTTATCTTGACATAATCACAACTGAATTATAACAGATTTCACCAAAGACTGATAAAGTAGGTACAAAGAATAAAAACAACTATCACAAATTTTCTGTCGCAGAAAATTTATTGAACTTGTAGGTAGTTGAAACTCTCATGCATTTTACCTCATTTACCACAGATCAAAACCGAGGAGAAAGACAAAGAATCCGAAAGACTAGAATAGATTCGATTGAAATACTAGATGCAGCTGTATATCGATGTTCTGATACAAAAAGAAACCAGTCACTTCAAAAGTAATCGGTGAAATATGCACCCTTAAATACTTAAAACAGGTGTGAAAATATTGTTTAATGCATTGCATCCTTAATACTCCATATACCGGGTTTACCTAAGTTTTTACAAATCAATCAATCCGATGCCAGTTCAGTTAGTAAATGCTTTTGATCTAAACTACTATATGTGCTTCGACCATTGTTTGACTGTCGAAAGATCAATGTTTTGTGCATAAAGATGCTTCGTGTAATGGTGAAGCAAGTGTCGAGAGCGGAAAATAATGGATGGTAAGCAACTACAACGGATGCTGCAGTATAAGTAGGGTCATGACATGCATTACTATTAGTGGCGGGTACGCTAGGACTGTAGATGGCAGAAATGATGACACAGGTTGTCTCGCATCTGTCACCACGGAATGGAACTTTCATTTGCTAGAGCGAGAGAGAGCGACGGAATGCATTAGCACGTTGTCGCTGAAGCGTTCCGTCGCTCGCTCTTGCTCTAGCAAATGACGGATCTGAGCGATAGAATAGGATAGCAGCATAGAAAAATACTGTTTCGTGCTGCTAAATGAGTCCAAACCACAGTAGTAATAGTAGTGGGTGGGCGCTGGCCAGAAATAATTTGCATGAACGTAACATCGATGGCATGTACGAAGTAAAGTACACAAAGCACAGTAGTTTAGATCAAAGAGCACTTTAACTTTCGTAAAGTAACACCTGAGTCTATTAACTATCAGTCAGTAAAGTTCAGAACTTAATCTCATTGCCACAAAGTTTGTTTCAGTGATGGTAGCGCTAGACACTAGCGCTTCTATCTATAATAATAAGAAAGTTTTCAACGACTCAAATCGGATACTTTTTTCTAAACGTCAAAAAAAATATTTCTATTGGATTTGCATAAAAAAAAGACTTATGACATCATAGTTTCTTAGAGTCAAATAGCGCTCTTAATAACAGTTTTTCCGCAATAACAAATCTAAAATCACGTTGAAAATGGATATGATCAACAAGTGACATCATTTTGTGACTTTTTATTCTATTAACAGTACCAAATCATTTATTTTCGATCCAAGAAACTTCCTCACTATTGCCTACTACCCATTTATATACTTCAGCATTAGTGTAAAAAACTTTTTGTCAAATATTTGTCTCCTACTGAACTCAAAAATCAACTTCTGTACCTACCTATTTGAAAATTTTGACATCAAATTCCAATAGTTCAAATTACCTATATAAAACTTTTGGAATTTGATGTCAGTTTCTTGAGCTGAAACCCGGCATATCTAAATTACTAATTTAATACCATCGCCTGACTTTACTTAGTAACGACATCTGTGAGAAGCGTAGTGGTAGGTCAATCAACTAACAACCAAACATTCGGTTCTGCTGTCATTCCAAGAGTTCACTTTTTATTTATAAAGAGATGTACTTACTAAGGGGCTTAGCATCAATAAGTGCCCAGGGCGTTTTATAAGTAAATACGGCACCAATTATAATTGATGCCGTATTTTCTTATATTATACATATTAAAAATTCTAGGTCTATTACACAAACTGTGCGCATAATTATCCGCACAGTTTGAGTCATAGACTTAGAATGTTTTTTACTGCGTAAGGTTTGAGTAGCCGACTTATTATTTAAAAAAAATATTTATTCAGTCAACCATATCGTGATCTGCACTGTCCTTAGCTTGTATGTAATAATAATAATAATAATACAAATTTTATTTTAGACTTTTTATCCATATTATGTTAGTAATATAAAATTATGTCAAACAAATGTGTAATTTTATGAACAATTTTCAGTCAATTTAAAACTAGCGCTTTTGCAAGAAAAGCGACACCGGGCGCGGTCCATACTTGAATGGGTGACCACAAGTGGCATACAAATTTATTTAGGTCCTCCGTGCTTCGGAAGGCACGTGTAGTCGTGAAGCCGTTGGTCCCGGCTGACATCAATGTATGGCAGTCGTCAAGCTATGTTAGATGCCTTTAGGCAGCCTGGAAAATCTGACACCAGTGTTGGCCGGTGACGTACACGAAAAACAAAGTCAATTTGTATGTCTAAGGGACAGAGCAGATAAAGACATAAATAAATAAATTATTGGACAAATCACACCGATTGAGCTAGCCCCAAAGTAAGTTCAAGACTTGTGTTTTGGGAACTATATTAACACAAATACGTAAATAGCAAAACGTCCAAGATCCAGGTCAATCTGAAAAAGATCATTTTCCATCTTGATCCGAATCTTAATCGAACCCGAAACCTCCGGCGGAACAACGTGCCAGAGAGGTCGTCAACATAGATCTATGGATACCATTTCAAGTGAGTTAGTCGCGAATGGTCTTAAATGCAAATAGTCTATATGAAAACTCGTCTAAAACGCAACTCGGAACTCGTTTAAATAGCAACTCGTCTAAGTTGCAAGTAGTCTCAAATGTTATATTGACTAAATGGCAGCTAGTCCCCTATGTTATTATGTCTACTGCTGAAAGTGGTCTAAATATCAATTCGTACGAAATGCAAGTAGTCTAAAATGTTACTTTATCTAAAATGCAGCTAGTCTTAGATGTTTGTTAGCCTACTACTGCAACAGGTCTAGATACTTATACGTTACATACATGAACCCTTTGGAAGAGTTGGCAACTGCTAGTACTATCAGAGTAAAAGTAAGCTTGCCATTTTTTTTTTCTTTAGATATATTTGAATAAATTAAAAATACGTTTTAGACGAGTTGCTACATAGACTACTTGTGTTTAAGACCATTCGCGACTAACTCTTTCAAGTCACTATATTGATGCTTTTCTTGGAACAGCAGACACAATTTCACACACAAAAATGCTAAATACCACTACACTTCTCAAAGATGATAATTGAAATACTCTATCTACCTAACTATTGGCTGGAGCTCAGTCCGGCGGTTCCTGGTGAGAGCAGTGTGGGACCGGAGTAGGGGAGGACTTGAAGGCTCGCGGGAATAGGGAGGAGTAGGACGGGGGAGGTTCGTACTCGGGTGGGGAGGGGGGGAGGGGCTGTGTGAACAGCTGTTGTGAAGCTGCCGTGACTGTGACGGTGGGGGAGAGGTCCAGACACTGCGGGGGGATGTTGAGCGGGGTGTCCGATGGCTTGGAGCGTTTACAGCAGCATTCTGTAAAGAAAACAATAAATATATGTAAAATAAATAAATATATAGGGACAAATTACACTGATTGAGCTAGCGCCAAAGTAAGTTCGAGACTTGTGTTATGGGATACTTCTTCTTCTTATCGTGTGTGTTAGTGACTAACACTAGTGTCAGAGTTTTTAAACCGCCTTAAAGGCCTCTGACATGGTTTTAGATAACGACCAATGTCAAAGACAGTGACCGGGACCAACGGCTTAACGTGCCCTCCGAAGCACGGATCATTTTACTTATCAGACAATCAGGTGATCAGCCTGCAATGTCCTAACCAAACTAGGACAACAACACAAAGTCGTTGCCCCCGCTGGGAATCGAACCCGCGACCTTCGGGTATGAGCCAAACGCTCCAACCATTACACCACGGAGGCGGTATATGGGATACTTACTCAACGATATTATATTTTACAACAAATATATATGGGCTAACAAAATATACTGAAACTATTTTAGGGCTGAATTCAGTCTATGATACTAAACAACTTTCCCCTAGGAACATATGTCGTTGTTCAGTATCATGTATTGAATTCACCCTTTAAATAGTTTCAGTATATTTTACTAGACCTTATATAGATAAACATCCAAGTCCCAGGAAATTTTGTAAATAGGCCATTTTCAAACTTTCCCTGACCGGGGATCGAACCCGGGACCTCTGGGTGGCGGACTAGCATGACCATTACGCCGCTACATTTGTGAAAAATTGCTTTTTAATTAGTACGAATATTGTAAATGTTGATTTAGTCCAGCATCATTTTGAATAACTCTTCCCAATAAAAGTAATTACAGCGAAAGTCGATAAAAATATCACTTCATATAGTTACTACTTAGATGTTTCTGTTTTAATACGGCTTCAAAATGGGTTTAAATTTTTTTATTCTCGTATTGAAGCCAGCTTCGAAATCAAGCTACGAAAAAATCACACTGATTGAGTTACCCCCCGAAGTAACTTCTAAAGTTCTAACTAGATCACGAATAGCTTGGTGCGCATTGCAAGCGCTTTTGCAAGTAATGCGGTAGTGATGTGCCGTTCTTGAAAATTTCGAGAAATGTGCGGAACGACCTGGAAATTATCGTGAAATTTCTCGCAAAAAATTCTTTAGGAAACTTTTCAACGAAAATACTCGAAAAATGTTGAAATTTTCCGGAAATTTTCAAGGAAAGAAATTTCTGATTTCGCGGCGGCACATCACTTAATGCGACCCCGGGCGTGGTCTATACTTGGATGGGTCCAGAACCTAACCAAACCTAATATTTTATCGGCTGCTATCTTCCTGGCACAAGGAAGTTATCGAATGGCTTTTGAAAAAGTTTAGTACAGCTGTGCTTTTTCTGCTTCTATATCATGGACCGATTTTACTTCAAAAATTAAACCCAAAAGTCTAAGCGTGAGTAAGTGAGTAGTGAAATCTTACCCCAAGCTAGACAGAACATGAGAATGGTCGCACAGACCAGCATGCCGACCACCAGGTAGCTCCAAGGCCCATATGGCTTGAGAGCTGCAGCAAACTCCATGAAGGCGTTTGTCTTCTGCTCTCCCTCAGTTATTTTCACTGAAATTAAAGAAAAAGTAAAATTATTACACTAGAAATTATAAATTACTAGCTGTTCCCGTGGTCCGCTCCCTGTAAGAACTTCGGGATAATAACCTATCCTATATCCTTGCCTGGATCTTAACTATATCGATATCAAATTTTATTTAAATAGGTTCACTCGTTAAAACGTTAGGTGGTAATAAACAAAGAAACAAATATACAACTCTCTTTCGCATTTAGAATATTATTTTACTGAAATTAAAGAAAAAGTAAAATTTTTACACTAGCAATTATAAATCGAGCTGTACCCGTGGGCGTCGCAAAAAATATACAAACGCACTTAGGCATTTAGGATATTAGGATAGATAATAAGTTAGATAAGTCTGGCTACCCACAGGTCCTTCATCTGCCGGTTGTCACCCCGTTTCATGAAATAGACCAGGATTTTTATAAGTTGTTGGAAGTTACAAAATACCCTCGCAAACCTACCTACCTTCAATAGTAAAGTTGCCAAAGACATCTAAGCCAAATATTTTAAGTTACGGATAGTGAAAACCTGCTTTATTACTCAAGTAACTTAACTTATACCTATCGCCACGAAACATAAAAAGCGACTGTTCAAGCTATCTCTAACAAATAATTTAGGTCAGGCAGATGCCGACTCAGCCGTTTACGCCGTTCATAGATACGATTACACGGTAAGTACTTCAATGTGCTATCAATGTAATAATCAAATTTTAAACCTAGGGAATTTAAATATGGAAGTTAAATAATTTAACAATTTTTAAACAACCAAAGCAATCAATTCTATCATAATTCACGACGTGTTAGGCTTAAAGATCAGCTTTACTTGGGATTTCACTTAATACTGCCAAAACTGATACAGTGGATAAAGCCATTGCATATATCGAAGCTCCCCGTTTTCGATGTTTTCTGCTCTGTCGTCATCACTCAGCAACACCATTTAGTTCACATGAATAGGGAATCGTTAATGTGTATGTACTATAACTGCTGGAATTTGCCCTTAATACTTTTAAGAACTCACTTATCACAGAAGGCTTCGTCATTCCGTCTGGCTGGTCGAGCCCTAGGAACTCCTGGTTCCTGGCGGCGAACCTCCGCAGCAGCTCCAACAGCGGCGGGTCCCGTCGCTGGGTGCACGCGCCGGTGTCCTCATCCTCCCCGCCGGGACAGTGTCTCACACCGTCGCACACCAGCTCTGATGATATGCAGAGACCAGTCGAGCCGCACGTGAATTGCGAGTCGTTGTTGCATATTGCTCCTGAAATTTTCAAAATCAAAATTTAAGTCAACGTTTTTTATTGAATGTAGGTTTATCATTTATTGAAGGTATACAGGATTTTTTAAAAAATATATTATTTTAGTTCCAAAGCTAAAATGCTTTAAGTTTTTAACTTAGTTTTTAGAAAAAACTACTAACATTTTGAAACGACTACTGCTGGGAAGATTACGCCGCAAAGAACTAAGTTCGATAAGTCAATACCCAGCCTTTAGAGTTATTGCTGATGATTGCTGTTGAAATAAAAAGTGAAAACTCAAATCAGGAGGGCTAACTAACATTGAAACGCAACATGCTACCGCAACTCGCAACTGTGTCTATACTCTGTAACACTTCCTCATCTTCTTCAACTTTACGTATGGACGCGCAGAATGCATGATAGTACAAGAATCAATTTTATATCTAAGCCCAGGAGCTCTAGACTATCATACATACGAGAAGAGGTAAACGCAATGTTGCAAACACGGTGCAACACAGATTTTGATCTGGGCAAGTCACGACTGCGTCCAACTATAGTGGAGGAATACCAGCTACAAAGTAATTCTATACTAAATAGGCAAACAGACATTCGGCCCACTTGGTGTGATGAGCTAGATGTAATGACGCGCGGCATTAACTTTATCCATGGCTTCTACGGTGTCATGCTTGGACACGCGTGTTTTCAATACCGAAGAAATATTTTCACGCCCTTTTTAAAGATCTATCTTTCATCTGCAATAGGGGTGACGACAGGGTCAGAAAAGTATGATTGTGGTTAGTTCGTATTATAGATTATCCAAAAATAATGGACCCATATTTTTCAGTTTACCAAAAAAGTAAAAATTCACAAAGATACGAAGCATCAAAGTTCCGGAGTGGAGGCTTGCGACGTCACCACTAAGTAAATCGTACCCAGCCGTGACGTTATGTACAATTTGAATGCGCTGTATCTTTGTCATTTTTTAATTCTTAGAGAAAAGAAAAAATACGTGTCTAACCAATGGGCCAAAAATATTTTTGACTTACCGCTATTGACGGCGGTAATGACCAGCCTCAGTTTCTCTGTATGCTGGTATGGAGACGTGGGCGGGTTCCACACTATCCTGATCTTCTGTGGCAGAAGCTTGGGCCCGGCCCTCGCTGCGATAGCTGCTGCGTTCCCGCCGCAAAGCTGCAACCGCCATACTGGTGTCTTGGAATCGCCGACGAACTGAAATCCACATACATTTTGAAACAGGGAATTCTTCTGACACTCTTCAGATTAAACATAAGATAGGTTTTGTCTGGGTTCAGATATAAGTAAAAGATATCATAAGTTATTTTTGACAATATTTTGATATTTCGTTCCTGAGTAGTTGTGTTGTTTGATTCAGGCATATGCCTACCCATCATCTATATTATTACTCTGTGCCATCACCTTATAAACATTATTATTTATCTTCCTTGTTACTAGATGGCGCAACGAGATAATAATGAAAACAATAAAATATTACTATTATTTAAATAAAGTAGTACCTACTCCAATTAATAAAATATGACTTAAGTAAATTAAAACCAATATATATTTTTAAAGCATAATTAACGCTTTTTTGTCCCTTTTATTTGCTAGTCGTGTGTGCTGCCATCTGTGTGCCTACTCGCATCTCTAGTATTGCCTATTTACGGGCTCTCCAATAGTTTCAATGGAGTTAGGTATCTGTTACGTTAGTAATTATATTATCTCTGCCCTTGGCCTTGTATACTTAGAATGGAAAGACGCGGCGCGGCGTTTGTAGGATTATGGTCATGAAATGACCGGATCAATACCACAAAAACCTTCCTTATTCTTAATTATTTACAAGAAAACGACGTCAACAAACTTCGTAGTCACGCTACTGCAACGCACCCCTTGACCCAGTTGTCGCAGGATTGGCCCGGGCCGAAAACACATACTTGGCTGCGACTCACACTTAATGTATAATAACAAAAATATTGGGAAATAACTTGCGTAATATTGTGTAAGATGTTACAAAAAAATCGCAAGTCGCTCGATAAAATCGTCGATAAAAAAATACTGGTTCAATTATAGTTAGGTTTAAATTTGAAAAAGGTAGATACAATAAAACATCCTTTATTTAAGAGTAACTTTAAAACTAAGATACTCATTTTTAATCTGTGCTCCCCGAAAAAATTGTGACGATGACCGAAAGGGATTAAAATTATATGAGTGCATTTAAACAATCGTGTTGCATTGCCATATTATTAAATTTTTGTACACGAGAATAAACGCATTTTTTTTGGCGCATTAGGTAGATTTAAAAAAGTATGGTGTACGATTTTTTCTTTCCTCTCATTATCAAACAATGAAGAAGATACACCGCGTTTAAAATTCGCGTGACGTCACGATTGCCTGCAGTGACGTAAATCATCCTTACTCCGAAACTTCGAAGCACTGTATCTTCATGAATTTTGACTACTTTGCTAAACGAAAAAATATGACTCCTTTATTTTTGGATAATCTAGTAGACGGACTAAATAAAGTTAAATATTTCTGGCCCAATAAACGCGAAAGTTTGTAAGTATGGATGGATGTTTGTTACTCTGTCACGTAAAAATTACTGAATGGATTTTAATGAAACTTTACAAATATATAGCTTATATATCAGAATAACACATAGGCTACAATTTATAAAGATATTGTGTGATCCTGCCAGCCACCAGCTAGTTAAATAATATTGTTCTGTAAGTATTACATAGGTACGTTGTTTATACTTACAATGAGCAATTTGCAGGCATCAGTACTGTTCGCCACGGGGGCAGTCTGGTCACTGGAGGTGTCCTGAGCGTGGGTGCCGGTCCTAGCGCTCCACTTGCGGCCCGGGACTCCAGCGAGAGGGGGCGTATCGAAGTCGCTGAAGCCACGCTCCCAGTCGCCAAGTGATTCCTGAAAATAAATAAATAAAATTAATTAAAGTACATACATACTATACACATACTATCACTTTCCTAATACCCAAATAGCCAGCATGGCCCAATACTTTTGCCGTGTGGTTTCCGGCAGAGTAGAATAGGACCACTCCAAGTCCTCTGCGTGGATGTCGTAGAAGGCGACTTAGGAAATACAAGCCCACAAATCTTACAAACATCAATGCGACCTCTCCAATACGTCTGGTCAGCGAGGAGAGTGCAGGCCAAGTCCCCTGTCTGCTCTGGCCAAGTTTGGCTCTGGTAGTACAGGGAGGGTCGTGCTCCTGCAGTGGAGACAAAAAGACCTGATGATGATGATGATAATTACATACTATCACGTCGTTACCGATTCCCAATTAACAGTAGGAGCATTTATATCTATTAATCGTCCTTTATATATTAACTACCTCCGTGGTGTAATGGTTAGAGCGTTCGGCTCATACCCGGAGGTCGCGGGTTCGATTCCCGGCGGGGGTAACGACTTTGTGTTACAGTTGTTGTCCTAGTTTGGTTAGGACATTGCAGGCTGATCACCTGATTGTCTAATAAGTAAGATGATCCGTGCTTAGGAGGGCACGTTAAGCCGTCGGTCCCGGTCACTGTCTTTGACATTGGTTGTTACCTATAAACCATGTCAGAGGCCTTTAAGGCGGTTTAAAAAACTATGACACTAGTGTTAGTCACTAACACACGATAAGAAAGAGTCGTCCTATTAATAGGTTTAAAACAATAATTTTCGCTAATATTTGGTTGACTAAAAAGATCCCATTACGGAATAAGTCCGCCTTTGTGTTTACCTACAAATTGTATGGTTTGTTAATGTTTCTATGATTGTAAACTGTTTATGTTCAATAAAGATATTTACAACAACAAAAACTAACAATTTACTTAAAGAAAATCACTGGGTGCCAGTAGCTTCAAAGTTGTTTGATACATACATACATACATAATATCACGCCTGTTTCCCGCAGGGGTAGGCAGAGACTATGGACCTCCACTTGCTACGATCCTGACAAACCTCTTTTGCTTCATCTAAACTCATCAATCTCATGTTTGATATGTAATCTAAGTAATGATTAAGGATGTATTTATAAAGCGTAATAACGCATATAGGATTATATTATGTAGACGTCATACGTGCTGCATATATTACTTGGCAGCATTTAGTCATAATGCATAATTACTTTTAAAATCACTAATATTTCACAACAAAAATAACTAGTTAACTCGAGTAATTGTCCGGATTTGGCCGTAATTAAGAAACTCGTTAGTGGCGTTATTTTAAAGCCTGGGTAATAACGCCTTTTCAGATTTCTATTTGTGTCAAATTTGGTGTTATGTTCGGCAATTAGCTCGGTTTCCTGGTTATACTGTTTTGAGAGCTATTGTTAAAAATGCTGTGAACAAAATGTGACTCATACATACATACATACTATCACGTCTTTATCCCTAATGGGGCAGACAGAGCATTTTGGGTCTTGCGGTTCTATGCAGAGCCCAGGGCCGCAAGACCCAAAAGCCACTTTTAGCGTCATGGTGGGCGAGAAGATGGAAAAGCAATCAATACAGTGATGGGTTGCTAGCCGCATCGCCTGTTCACATGATTTGCATTTTTGCCCATTCCGTCGATCGGCTTTTACGATCTGCGTGGGAAGAGAAGCAGCTGGTACATTCTAAGTTTTTTTTTATTTCTCCCAGACGAGCATGGGAGAAAATGTGACTCAACTTCGAAAATTTATGTTTCCTGTTTTTAAGATTCCGAACTCAAAGGGTAAAAACGGGACCCTATTATAAAGACTCCGCTATCCGTCCTCGTCTGTCTGCCACCAGGATGTATCTCATGAACCTTGATAGATAAACAGTTGAAACTTTCACTCCTGATGTATTTCTGTTGCCGCTATAACAACAAATACTATAAATAGAATAAAATTAATATGTAAGTGTCCCATACAACTAACGCGATTTTTTAATAGATAAAATGTATGCAAAACCTTGGTTCGCGAGTCCGACTCGCAATAGAGAATATGCACGCATTTTTTTTATTTGTTTAATAAAATCTTTATTAACCACAGTAAACAAATATGAAAGAATTTATAAAATATCTTAATCAGCGACGAACCTATGATACTTTACAGTTTCAATTAGAGAGAGAAGTCTGATATGGACTGTTGACGTCATAATTACATATCATCAATACATTTGCTATAGAAAATAGCGTTTTTGCGAGTGAGATAGACATATTTTCGTAAAATCGCTATATCTCGTTAGTTTTTCCACCGATTTTTATTCTGTTTACACTGTTAGTACTTTATCTTTGAATATTTACGAATAAACTGGTTAGATAACACATATTTTTTTCATGCATATTCTCTATTGGCATAACGATGGCAATGCCTGTCATGTGCCTGCCCCTTCTTCTCCACTCCTACGCAAAATGAGCATGCTTAATATACACCAACCTAGATTATCCATCAGTCTAAATTTATGTAATACCTATTTTATTTCTGAATAAAAAGGAAAAAACTAAAGCATGCAATTATTTCCAATGGTTGCATGCGAACATACATACTATCACGTCTTTATCCCTAATGGGGCAGACAGAGCATTTTGGGTTTTGCGGTTCTATGCAGAGCCCAGGGCCGCAAGACCCAAAAGCCACTTTTAGCGTCATGGTGGGCGAGAAGAAGGAGAAGCAATCAATACAGGGATGGGTTGCTAGCCGCATCGCCTGTTAACATGATTTGCATTTTTGCCCATTCCCTCGATCGGCTTTTACGATCTGCGTGGGAAGAGAAGCAGCTGGTACATTCTAAGTTTTTTTATTTCTCCCAGACCAGCATGGGAGAAATAGATTTTTATGACATCAAAATAATTTAAGTCACACTGTCGAAAAATGATGCAGTTACTAAGTAAGTATATACATATATCTATACATATAATAAAACAGTAAAAAAAGTGTGTCTGTACATTAAATATATTTCCAAAAAAAAAATTGGTGGCGATGGAGACATAGTAATAGAGTAAGAATTTTAAAAAAAATGTCTGTCTGTTTGTCTGTTTGTCTGTATGTCTGTTTGTCTGTTTGTACACGCTAATCTCCGGAATTACTGGACGGATTCGAATGCAACTTTTTTTGTTATATAGCTATTAAGCCTGGGCAACATATAGGGTATAAATGATTTTGGAAAATGAAACGCCTGATGCAGAACCATAATGGTCCAGCTAAACTATAAGAGATATAAAAATGTCGCCTTAGTAAAAGTTGTTCAGCCTGATGAGCATTTTCCAGAGACAAAGTGCACGCGAACGAAGTCGCGGGCTTCAGCTAGTATATGATAAAATTATTAATAACATGAATGACGTCATATCCATCATTGAAATTCAAGAACATAAAAAATCACAAAACATGTAACAATAGGAGAACTGGCTGCCAAATGGAGTATGCGGACATGTCGCCAAATAAAGAAAATCTTGAATTATTTATCAACAATTTACGTATACTGTACGGTAGGTGCATTTTTAACAAGTCCATTGTTTAAATTTTTTAACCGACTTCAAAAAATGAGGAGGTTGTCAATAGGGAAGCGGATTAAAAATTTATTTAGCTCTTTAGTTAATTGATCATATAGTATACGTATTAAATAGTATATAGTTGAGGTACTAAATACGGTAATATATTTTTGATCAATACTGAACTGGGTTTCTTTCGGAACGCTAGTAGTTTTTAGCTTTTGAACGAAAATAATATTTATTTAAAAAATTACCTTCAATAAGAGATAAATTTATCCTATATTGAATGAAATTTTTTGACTTTGACTTTGACTTTGATCCAGTCCACATTCCTATTCGAATGTAAATATATATTTTTATGTTTGTTCCCCGAATAGTCAAAGATGACTGGACCAATTTGGAAAATTCTGTTTTTCTGTTTAAAAGAGCATACTTCTCCAATAGGAAATTTATCAAAATCAGTTGTGTAGTTTCGTGATGAGGTTGAATTTTAATTTTTGAAGATTTTATCGCATAGGTCGAACCAAAGGCAAATTAACTATTCAAATCTTCAAGGCTAGTATTCTAAATTGATAATCTTACAACATGTCGATCATTAGACTTTTTAATTTGAGAGACCCATAATCATTAAACTGACATGACAGTTATCATTTTTATGACAAACGCTAATGTACATACTAACATTAAATAAAAGAAAAGGCAGAAATGCCATTTAGAAACGCGGAGTCACTAAAATAATGATTTTTCCATACGAAAACCGTTCGTATAGTGACTCCGTGATTTAACCTAAGGATACCTACATGGAAAATACTCCATCGGCAAGAACCTATAAGGAGTTTCTTTTGATAATGATGATGAAGGAACTAAAAATATCAAACATAAGTAATTTTAATTCTATCAAATGCTGCTATCATTAAGGTAATTAGATATTACACGTCAGCAAGAATGTCGTTAATGTCACCTATTATATACTCGCGTTCTATTCTGTATTCTTCACAATGACAAGGTCGACGAGTAGTTACAACAACAAGCAATTTTTGGACAAATTAAGTAGATAATCTTTAGTGTCATCCATTCTAATTGATACCAGGTCCAGGAGTAATCAAGTGTTCTTTTTTTTTAATCAACTGGATTAGTTATTTTAGCGCTAGGCAGTGAAAAATCTGAAACAATGACCATTTTTCATATTTACAATTAAGAAACAAGTTTAGATTCCAATTGGCAAATACAAGAATTTTCGAAAAAAAATTGTTAGGAAACGGATGTATCATTTAAAATTGTGGAGACCAGCTGGACTTTCTGTGGCTGATATGATGATGATGATTTAAAATTTGTCTTGACCAAGCCCTACATTAGATACAGTTTCAAGTAAGAACGGGAAGCTTTTCTATATCAGACAAAAGGGGCCGTTTTTCGCAAATGTGCGTACATCATCACCATCATCAGGTCTCTTTTGTCTCCACTGCAGGAGCACGACCCTCTCTGAAATGCCAGAGCCATACTTGGCCAGCAGCCAGAGGATTAGGCCTACACTCTCCACGCTGGCCAGACGGTTTGGAGAGGCCTCATTGATGTTTGTAAGCTTCGATTAGCTTTTGTGTGCGTTAAACTGTAAACTTTAAACTGTAAACAGTAATTTATAAAATAGTTTGAAGAGTTATTTTAGGGCCTGGTTAAAACCACATTTTAAATGATGTTTCCCTCCGTTTCCTTTCAAATAATTTATTTTAAATAGGGCACCACCGGGCTTTGAAAAATTAAAGTATCTTGTTAAAAAGAATCCACATGTTTTCAGACCATTCAATGGCAATGAACTGAAAAAAATTGCATCAATGCACCGTTTCGCATACAACAGTGCATTGTTTCACACCATATTAGGTAAGAGATCGCATTGGTTTCATAACTCCATTGTTGGGGTTTCCAATTTTTTATTAGCGTTTTCTTAATTTGTTGGTGTAAATGGTAAAAAGTGTAGACTTGTTCTATCGCGTGAAAATAAACTTTGGTACTTAGGCATTCTTTTTGGAAGCCATATTTAAGGCGTCGGCACAAAAATGTCTCTAGCTATAGATCCATGTTTCGAAAATCACTATAATATGGCAGTCGTCAATATAAAGTGCTCGTCAAGACAAATCAAACGAGTCCTACTCAATCTGGTTGTTTTATAACTGAGTTCCGTCAAATGTCTCCCGGCTCCATCATCAGAACAGCTCATTGACTTCATAATATTGTTTTGTCATCCAACTTACTTAACAACAAAATTTCAGCTAAATCGGTTGAAAATAACTGGTTTAAAATTGAATTGCAAGATTTGACCTAAACAAACATTCATACATACATACAAGATACATTGCAAGTTAAATAAAAGCTTGTAATAACATATGTCTCCATCAATCATACAGTGATTGCATCTCGACCAACACATCTCATTCATAGTTGCATTCAGTTCCATTTATGACATGGCCCTGTCAAGAGCTATGGACCCATTGTAGAAACGTGGAGTAACTAAACGAACGGTTTTTGTATGAAAAAAACCATTCATCGAGTGACTCAGTGTTGCAAATATGGCACTCCTGGTACCTACCCGCCTGCACCAGGTGGCCTGAGACCTTGCATTCGCCTTGGACCTAGGTAATAAGCGTATATTGTGATGCTATTACTATACATTGTACTATGTACAGGTGATACTTACAATGACTTGTGTTCAAAGTATCTTGGAAGTTTGTGCAAATCAAATCAATTTATTTGCATTTCATGTAAGTACAGTGGATGGTACATATTTTTAGGCTCTGTACATGAACCCTGTCAGGGCACAGCAAACATTATTGCACACAAGGAAATATATATATTTATAAATTACATAAATGTCAACTTATTCCATTTTAATTTAAATATTTGTCAAACAATTTGTAAATTTTTTAAGAATTTTTTAATACTATAGAAAGGTCTTTCCGCTAAATACTCTTTCAATCTCTTTACAAAAACGTTAAACTTTTCCTCTGCCTGTATATGCGCTGGCAAACTGTTATATATATTAATTGATTTTACATAGCAAAGCGTTTCTCATCTTCATCTTAGGTTAGGTCTTTTTGATCTCCACTGCAGGACCACGACACTCTCTGTGCTACTAGTCATACTTGGCCAGAGCAGACAGAGGACTTGGCGTACACTCTCCACGCTGACGAGACGAGTTGCAGAGTATGCAGAAGTCTCATTGATGTTTTTATAAGCTTTGTTTAGCTTGTATTTTCTAAGTCGCCTTCTACGACATGCAAGACTTGGCGTGGCCCTATTCTACTCTGCTGGAAACCACACGGCGTAATGTAACAGTAAATAATACAGTGAAAATGTGATAATATAATAGGTCCATGTTTGTTAGCTAAACATGTACTTAGCTCTATTTACCTTGTAAAATGATACCTAATGAAAGACCGTCTTGTATAATAATCGCGCATAGTTGTCTACAGTGGTATTTTCTTATGTAATCGACCCATCGGAACTGGCTCGTGGATCATATAACAGATGTAATTGATAATCGCTCGCAAAGATAAACTCGGTGATTATTGATTAATTATATGAATTAATTGTAACAATGTTAAGTAACCAAGTGTTTATTGAGTAAAGCAAATAAAAATCGGTTTACTTTACTCCTTGTTATACGCAGAGCCCCGGGCCGCGTATTTACGGATATATTATTGCCATGGCCAATTCAAATGGCCAATTCAAAATCAAATGAAAAATAATGGTATAGATATTATTGTCCAAGACTTTTCCTAACTTTACAGTAACGTTTCAATATCGATAAAGATGAAAACATGCAGAGAGGTTGATTGTTCACTAACACTAGTGCTTAATGATAAAAATTGATGTCCAATCCTCCACTAATCCAAGAAGGGATGATGCAGTCACGATAGTAATTCCACTGATTGACTTTTATAATATAAAAACTCGCGATATTACTAATAACATATATCTTCCAAAGCCTTACTAAAAATGTTACTAAAAATGTTTCTTTTTTTTTTTAGTTAATTTGCGTTTCTTTTTGTGTACTAATATAGGTTAAGTTTACTAACACTATATGGATTTATAATTATCTGAAATAAAAATATATTATTATTATTATGTATCTCCTTTGAGAATCACGGGTCTTTTCACCCCGGTCCTTTGAGAGGCTTGCGTGGGGATACAGATCCAACACGTAGAGGCCCTTTGGAGAAGTTGTTGTCATGTGGCGAAGTTTCTGTATCAAACATGTACTTATATGTGATGGAACAAAAGAGGTAAAACTGTATATCATCTTAATAATAGTGTGACAATCATGTCTCCTAAGTGACGGATCATACCGCAACGTTCCAGTGTGTATGTGAGTAATTAAAAACAAAAGGCAAAGTGTGGTACAATTTAGAAAGGAAAGCGGATAAGAAATTTCTTGTGCCGCTTTCAGCAATTGTGTTAATAATTCGGATACACGTGGTGAGCTCTGAAAAGTTACCTATACTTTTGAGGATTTTTACCAATAACAATTAGCAAAAAAATAACCAAAGTATTACCAAAGTAAAGTTATTTAAATCAAAAGGTTAGTATTTCCAGTTTCTAAGGGTGAATTTAATGACGAGTTCGATGGATAAATCTGTATCTTATTCAAACATGTATGGAAAGAGAGCAGTCTTTTAAAGATAGATCATGATATTATAGATGTATCGAATAAACAGTGTTGGTTCCTACATGCCTATATTCTTGCGGGATACCAGCACAAAAGCCCATAAAAATCCTATAAATTACTTCACAAATCTGAAATATGCTACTTCCATCGGCCTTTCGACAGTTTCTCAAGTTCTTGAAAAATGTTCTAGTACATACATTAAAATTATAACATAGATAAAAAAATATCGCTCGAAGCTCGTGTCAGAGCCTGACCGGCTGACGGTAAGTAATAGGTATGCAATTACCTCTTAATCTCACATTGGGATCGCGAGCTCTAAGTCACGTCACGAAGAAACAATAAACTAGAATTATACGCTTGTGATAGGAAAAAAACTGACGCCAATGGACTGCTGAGAGCTGGGACTGATCAAAGAGCAATGTTTTTATGTGGTTACAATAATCTTGCTTACGTAGGTGGAGGTTATGCACCTGTACATAATAAGATTAACGTTTGAAAAACTAATACTCGACTGCGGGAGCCATTTACAGCTATTTACTCGTAAAAGAAACAATTTTTTTCACTAGCACTTTTTCTAGCTTTAGCCCATACATCGTGGAAGGGCATTGTATATATTACGGGTAATAGTAGCAGTAGGCCCTTTGTTGGCTATCCGTTGGGTAAATCGTGCAAGTTTTTGACAATGGGCCTATTTTAAGTATAGGTTGGCGGAATAACTAACCATCTACCAATACGTTCCCAACTGTTGGCGAATGGAAGCCATCAGAAAATGCTACTAGGGTATATTAGATCACTATTGCATAATGGAATTAAAAAACAGCAAAAGAACAAGAAAAAGTTTTGGCATTTCCATACTAAAGTGTACGGCCGCCCGGGCAACATTTTTTGGATTCTTGACATTTATTTTTATTTTATTATGCTATAGTGATCTAGTATTGCCTGTGGTTTGTTTATTACGGGTATGTCCCTTCCACGTTGTATAAAGGGATCGCCCTGTTAACTTGGAGATTTGCGTCAAAACGTTCTGCGCGGGAGGGGAACTAACGGAGAGATTCTGCGTCACGTCGAAGTGTTCACAAGGGCTGGCCCAACAAATAAAATCAACATGTTTAATCCGAAAATAAAAAAAAACTTGATATCGGTTTCCGAACGTAGCAAACAAGAAAATTAGTGTGGACAAGCGTGGATCAGTAAATCTGCGTACGTGATCCACCGAAGGTTGAATGTAGGTTGCAGAACGTTCTGTGTCCAGCGACTGACCGCTGCAAGGTCACGTTTTTGTGAGTGGATACAGGATCTAGTCTTTATCTATACATATAATAAAACAGTAAAAAAAGTGTGTCTGTACATTAAATATATTTCCAAAAAAAATATTGGGGGCGATGGAGACGTAGTAATAGAGTAAGAATTTAAAAAAAAATGTCTGTCTGTTTGTCTGTTTGTCTGTTTGTCTGTTTGTCTGTTTGTCTGTTTGTCTGTTTGTACACGCTAATCTCCGGAAATACTGGACGGATTCGAATGAAACTTTTTTTGTTATATAGCTAGCTTATATAGCTAGCCTGGGCAACATATAGGGTATAAATGATTTTGGAAAATGGAACGCCTGATGCAGAACCATAATGGTCCAGCTAAACTATAAGAGATATAAAAATGCCGCCTTAGTAAAAGTTGTTCAGCCTGATGAGCATTTTCCAGAGACATAAAGTCCACGCGAACGAAGTAGCGGGCTTCGGCTAGTATTTAGATATGTCTATTAACCTCTCGTATGCCGTAGAGTAACTACTCTACGTCATACGAGAGGTTAATGCATTCTTTAGAACTCTAGAGAATGCATTGTTTAAGGGGACGCACCGTGAAAATGGGCATTATCTATTTCTTATTTCTCAGCGAATATCAGAAATTTAGAACTGATACTTGCTAATAGCATACTAGAACGCTTTTCTAGCATAATTGTGGTTGTGGATACACGATTTGTTAATTTTTGTAACACAAACTTGCTCATCAAAAACACCTCTACCAAAACATATATGGTCTAATTTCTCACAAACGAGAGGGACTTCAGCTTTGAAACTTTTTATGCAGATTAGTAATTATGTAATCTTTAAAATTGTGGTACAATTTTTTTTTTGTTGCTTTAGTTTTAATTTTAGAGCCATTTTTCTATAATTGATCAGTTTTGCGTGGCTTAAGATTTCAGTCATTTAAGCCCTTTTGCCTTCCTGAAAAATATTGTACATGCCGTCTCGCTTTTTCGCGAGTGTATTTAAATAAACTGTTCTTGTTGCACAGATTTTTGACAGTTATACATTAAATTGTCAGATGGCCGATGGGCCTCATGAAGCAAGGACGCGTCGCTCTTCACAAAAATAAGCGGCCAAGTGCGAGTCGGACTCGCCCATGAAGGGTTCCGTAGTAGCAAATAACAATATAAAAGTCTTGTAGTATGTTTTTTTAATTTTTATATTTGAGTTGATTGAATGAAAGGTAAATTGCCGTTTACGATTTATGACGTATTAAAAAAAAACTACTTACTAGATCTCGTTCAAACCAATTTTCGCTGGTAGTTTTCATGGTAATGAACATCATATATTTTATTTAGTTTTATCATTCTCTTATTTTAGAAGTTACGGGGGGGGGGACACACTTTTTTCCACTTTGGAAGTGTCTCTCGCGCAAAGTATTCGGTTTAGAAAAAAATGCTATTAGAAACCTCAATATCTTTTTTGAAGACCTATCCATAGATACCCCACACGTATGGGTTTGATGAAAAATAAATTTTTGAGTTTCAGTTCTAAGTATGGGGAACCCCCAAAATTTACTGTTTTTTTTCTATTTTTGTGTCAAAACCTTAATGCGGTTCACATAATACATCTACTTACCAAGTTTCAACAGTATAGGTCTTATAGTTTCGGAAAAAAGTGGCTGTGACATACGGACGGACAGACAGACAGACAGACATGACGAATCTATAAGGGTTCCGTTTTTGCCATTTGGCTACGGAACCCTAAAAATGACGTTTGATTTCGTAAAATTATTGTCACAGTGTAGAAAAATATCACGAATATATATGGGTCGAACAGTCTGTAAACAAACGTGCGAGTAACTTTCTTACACTGTGTCACTTGTCATAATGTCAAAGGAAGTGTCAAAGCATAGCGTGGCATAGATTGATTACGTGACAGACATGGTCGGAATAGTTTTTTTTTTATTCAAGTAAAGTACATACAGTATCGATTAATAATATTTTATTTTTATATAATTACCAGTTTTGTGGCAATAAATTAATTTTATGATAGCCAAATAAACTTATCTATAGACAATACTCTTCGGATTTATTTACTTTTAGATTTCGAGAAATATACACGTACATATTTTACCACTGACTGACTGGCCGACTGATTGATATGGATTTTAGGGTTCCGTAGTAAACAAGGAACCCTTAAAGTTTCGCCATGTCTGTCTATCTGTCTGTCTGTCCGTCCGCGGTCCTACTCAGAAACTATAAGTACTAGAAAGCTGTAATTTGGCATGGATATGTATATTAATCATGGCAAAAAAGTCAGAAAATAAAATATGGAAATATTTTTTTTTTATGTTAGCTGCCATACTAGTAAAGAGGAAGTCAATATTTTTATTTCACTACAAACACATTGTGTATCGTTACATAGGTCTTTCAAAAATATTATGAGCTTGGAAACACCATTTTTCAATTTAGGGATCCGTGTCTGAAATATTTAGCTTTAAAGTGATTTTTTTTGTTAAACGGTTATATATGGACACGTGAAAAAAATCACAGCTATAGCATATATAATGTAGTTTTAAGGAAAACTATCAGAGCCAAGAAGGGTAAACAAATTAAAAAGTTAAACTTATAAAATGTAGTCGAAAAGGAAAATTTCATACAAACTCAATAGATACTTAGACGTTTAAGACGTTTTTAGTTTGTTTTGGAAATCTTTGGGAGAGGCCTATGTCCAGCAGTGGACGTTATGCGGCTGAAATGATGATGATGATGAGTGCCATGAACTTAAAGTTGGCATTTACAACTACGGAACCCAACATTGCGCGTGGCCCGACACACACTTTGCTAATTATTTGATCTGCACTGTAGTGATAGGTGTAAGGAAGGACTTGCTTGGTGGGGGAGCAGACAGGGGGGGCTTTCTGCTTAACCCTCCAAACAAGCAACCAAGTGAAGGCAGAGGTTACCTACGAGGCCGTAGGCCGTTTTTTGAATGTTATTTTAATATCATTATAATATAGTGATCTAGTACAGCCTGTGGTTCGATTTATTACGGGTATGTCCCTTCCGTGTTGTATATTAATTATTTTTTCAACATATTGCTCGTAAAGTGGATCTCATTGAATTTCATCGGCTTTAGACATATACATATAAAGTAGCACATAAAACACGCTTGCGTTATAAACGCAAATAGTGAAGATATATTATGCAACAGCAATATTTTAATGTTTTTTTTCAAATTCCGAACTCGCTCACTGCCTTGTGGCACCAGCTAGTAATGGTTGGCCAGCCGCGCTAATTTTGATAAGTATTACGGTGGGAAAGCAGCCGTGTGCATCACAGTTTTATGGTTGAGTTTATTTAACCGCTCCTTTACCGCCAATACCAGACACAATAGTAAGATAATGAACGTGGACATTTATTAATATCGTGCAGGTCTTCACCGGTTAAAATAAAAATCTGTTTAGATATACGTGTGTTGAAAAACTTCGTGCGATATACGTGCATTGGTTAAACACTCGACACTATCACGCCCTCGCTTTCGGCTCGCGCAGGAAAATTCCGCCTCGTGTATTATAACCACTATAGCGCACAAATATGGTAATATACACAACTATTTTTCAATTTAAAAAATATTACTTATTTCAATATAAAGAATTGAATGATGCGGCTCCTTTTATATAGTTACGTATTTACCCTTTACTTATTTTGTACAACATGCTGACTTTTCATTGGTTTTGGAAAAAAAATCCTGCCAGTTTTGAGTAAGGTGTTCGAAAAGATAATGCTCAATCAAATGCTGCTTCACTTCAAAACCTACAACCTGTTCCATAGCCAACAATTCGGTTTTACTGGCGGGAAATCGACCACAGATGCGGGAGTGGCACTCGTTACACACATATACGATGCATGGGAGAACAAAAATGATGGAATTGGATCATTTTGTGATCTCTCCAAAGCATTTGATTACGTAGATCATCCGATACTTTTGCTTAAATTTCGTCAATACGGTTTTGATGATAACTCAATTAAACTAATAGAATCTTATTTAACAGAAAGGCATCAAACTGTTGATTTAAATGGCATAAAATAGCACGGATCTAATGTTGAAATAGGCGTACCGCAAGGTTCAATTCTTGGACCTTTCCCTTTCTTGGTTTATGTCAATGACTTGCCTTATATGATTGATAAACAGGCTGGCATAGTGCTATTTGCTGATGACACCTCACTTATATTTAAAATAGATCGACATAGCACAAACGCTTGCGCAGTGAACAGCACCTTGTCTTCCATTTTTGATTGGTTTTCAGCCAATGCTAAATGCGAAAAAGACCCAATGCATTCGATTTTCTCTTCCCAATGTGAGACAGGCCTGTGTTGACATAATGCTAGATGGTGAAAAACTCGATCTTGTTGAAAGTACTACCTTCTTAGGAATTACAATATATTCAAAACTTCAATGGAGTGCTCATATAACTAAACTTTCTAATAGGCTTAGCTCTGCGGCTTATGCTGTTAGGAGAATAAGACAATTGACAGATGTAGCAATTGCTAGACTAGTGTACTTTAGTTATTTTCATAGTGTTATGTCTTACGGCATACTATTGTGGGGAGTGCAGCCGGTATTCAGACTATTTTTTTTTTACAAAAACGGGCAATTCGTGCTATTTATGGGTTAGGACCAAGAGACTCACTTAGAGAATTATTCAAGAAAATTGATATACTTACATTGGCATCGCAGTATATATTTGAAAACATAATGTTTGTAAGGAAAAATATTTCCTTATACAATAAAGTAAGCGATATGACCGATAAAAGCTTACGTAATAAGAATAAATTAATTGCCCCGTTTTATAGGCTCAAAACAGTTAGTAAGACGTTCATGGGGAACTGTATACTTTTTTATAATAAATTGCCACAATCGGTCCTTGATATGCCAGACAAAAAATTTAAAACTTATGTAAAGAAAGTACTTTGTGAGAAGGCTTATTATAGGACCGATGACTACCTTAAAGACAAGTCTGGCTTGAGCTTGGCGCGGGTCCCTCTTAAAGGTTTGTTATATAGGTACTCGCAAATGTTCATAATTTGGTACATTTTGTACAAACTAAATCTACAACTTGACATTATTTTAAAATTTTGACATTCTAAAAATTTAATATTAATTATGATATGACATAACAAACAATGTATTCTCTGTTCATATTAACTTTAAGTATTAATTTATTTGTGAGTTGACGTCCTTGAAGAAAATGCTGCAGTACAGTTTGTTACCGCTTCTTCTGCACTAGCGCTTTGGAAGCGGTAGTAAACTTAGCTGTAAGTAACCATTTGACGTCAACAATTGTGCAACAAAACAATGACGATTATTAAGAGATATTATAAATATCCTATGATAATAAAGATATATTTGAAAAAAACCTATTGCGATTTTTTTCTGCACGTATAGTTGGCTCAAACTAATAAATATTGATCTTTCATTGTGAAGTTCGAACATTTTAGACTTCCCTCCAGAATGTTAGTCATTGCTCAGATTTCTTATTGAAAGCTAATACCTCTGGTTCATTGAACTAGTAGGCTTGATAAGTCTCAGTTTCAAAAACACAACGTAACTAATAGATTACGTGACATGACCTTTTTCAATTCTTTACAAAAACATAACATGTTACACAAAAAGTTAACATACTAGAGATACTTTTCATTACGTCATGGTTTTCATACTGTAACCTCTATATATTTTTAACTCTATCTGCATTGCATTTAGACATTACTACAAACCTAGCGGAAAAGAACGGACAACTTTTGAATCAATTTTGACAGATTTTGAAAAATAAAAACGTAGAGCCAAGCCTTAACGAACTGTTACAAGCTTTTATTAAACTTGCAATGTATCTTGTACGTATGATTGTTTGTTTAGGTAAAATCCTGCAACTCAATTTTCAACCAGTTATCCTCAACTGATTTAGCTGAAATTGCTTACTTGTGTAATCGGATACAATATTATGAAGTCAATGAGGTGTTCTGATGATGGAGCCGCGAGATATTCGACGGAACTCAGTTATAAAACAGAATAACCTCATTGAGTAGGTCTTTTTGATTTGTCTTGACGAGCACTTTATGGTAGACGATGCCTAGGGTCTGATCACATAGATGGAAGGTGGTTCTATGGGACTTAGTAATCATCATCATCATCATCATCATTTCAGCCGCATAGCGTCCACTGCTGGACATAGGCCTCTCCCAAAGATTTCCAAAATGACCGACTTAGTAATAAAACGATGCAACTGCATCGAGTTTGGGTTTATTTAGTTTGTCTTGGCCTCACAATAAAAGCTTGTACAATCATTTCATAGAGTATCATTTATATTACAACGAAACTATACATCCGTGCACACAGAAATGTCCACGGACGGAAGGCTTGAGGCCTCATTCATCATCCTCATCCTCATCAGGTCTTTCTGTCTTCACTGCAGGAGCACGATCCTCTCTGTACTACCAGTCATACTTGGCCAGAGCAGTCGGCTTGGCCTACACTGTCTACGCTGGCCAGACGGGTTGGAGAGGTCTCATTGATGTTAATAAGCTTTGTTTAGCTTGTATTTTCTAAGTCGCCTTCTAAGACATCCACGGGAGGACTTGGAGTGGCCCTATTCTACTCTGCCGGAAACCACACGGCATGACGCCTCATTCTATATACCTAACTACGTAGATTGTTACATTTTGTCAACTTAGTTAAATCTTTGGAACGGGAGCTTACCGTTAGGCCTGCGGACGTGACGTCATGCCAAGAAGGCTGGGTCGAGGCTGCACTGCATTGCAGAAGTCAAGGAAAGTGCCGTTACGGATGAAGTGCCTTTTTGGGTTTCTTTATTACATGTCTGTATTCAAGTCAGTCAGACGAACTGATGTTTTATGTATGTACAGTATGTCCTTCGAAAAGGACTTAATTATAATGGCTGTATGTATAATGTTTGACCCTAAAAATAGATAGTCAACACTTAGACACCCATCATTTTTGCCAGTCTTTAAAAACAATACATATTTAGAGCTCGGAAGAAAAATGTTGACTTTCTTATACAATTGACTGGAAATTTGTTCCATGGGGATTGTTGTTCAGTATCAAAAACTAAAACTGTCCATTAAACAGTATCAGTTTTTTTTTTTTTTTTTAGACTTTGTAAATAGCTCCTTTTACTTACATACAATATGTAAAAATAACCCTGTCCGATCCGTTATCGGTTTCTTCCATCCCTGAACTCGCAAAAAAATCTGCGGTTCCATTCAAAATGAAATACCTACCGTTCCAAAATGTATAAAGCTGCAGTTTTTTGCGATCTTACTTATTGTATTAACTTGATAAAAATAACTATCTGCATCCACTTATAAAACACAATGAGTAGTGAAACTCCTTTTTCGCCGTCGGCTAAGACAGCAATCTCGGACCGGTCCGGCGGTTTTCTCTCTTATAAAATAACAGGTTGCTGCTAAAAATAGCCACGTCTCAACTCAACATGGCTGACATGACAGCGCTATTTACCATATCGGTATGAACCGTGCTTCGGAGGGCACGTTAAGCCGTCGGTCCCGGTCATTGTCTTTGACATTGGTCGTTACCTAAAACCATGTCAGAGGCCTTTAAGGCGGTTTTAAAACTCTGACACTAGTGTTAGTCACTAACACATACCATAAGAAGAAGACCATATCGATCATTTACAACGTTTCCACGTTGTAGAGCCATACTTTACCAGAGCAGCCAGAGGATTTGGCCTACACTCTCCACTCCACGCTAGCCAGACGGGTTGGAGAGGTCTCATTGATGTTTTTTAAGCTTTGTGCAGCTTGTATTTCCTAAGTTGCCTTCTACGACATCCACGGGTGGACTTGGAGTGGCCTTATTGTACTCTGCCGGAAACCACACGGCAAAATAGTGGAAGGGACATGCCCGTAATAAATCGAACCACGAGCTATACTAGATCACTTTAGTATAATGATTATAAAATAAAATAAAAATAAAAACACTATTGAAAATTTAAGGGAATATTTCCAATATGGATTGGATATATGGATGCTTAATACCTGAAATAAACATTATTTAATTTAATTTATTGTTGGGAATGTTTGCGGGAATATTCTAAAAGTTTGCAAAATTGCCGGAAACGGCACATCACTAGTCCTGGCACCAACAAGACAAAATCTACCTCGTTATTTCTGAATTTGATATTGTTAATCGCAAAAAAAAACATGAAAAAGATTTGCCAGCAGTTATTAACTTCTCTGGTTTATAAAAGACAAATTGAGGAAATTAAACTGATGTAAGAAAGATCTATGGGCATACTTTACATTTATCTTTATAACAGCTGTAGGTATGACAAAGGAACAAATAAATCATTAATCGATGTACTTAGATAATACAAGTTGATATTTATTTGTTCAGCTTGAATTTCATCCGAGTTTGTGAATGGGTTTTAATCATTTATTTGCATTGCGGAAAATGTTTAGGTGCTTCTTGAATATTGTCAACTTACTTACTACAAGTATTATAATATGTACTAATATACATCGTGGAAGGGACATATCCGTAATAATCGAACCACAGGCTATACTAGATCACTATAGTATAATGATAGTAAAATAACAGTTAAAAAACAAACAAAAAATTTGACATTCCGATACAAATTGCCCGGGTGGCTGCACATTTGTTTTTGTCTGTTTTTAGGGTTCCGTAGCCAAATGGCAAAAACGGAACCCTTATAGATTCGTCATGTCTGTCTGTCTGTCTGTCCGTCCGTATGTCACAGCCACTTTTTTCAGAAACTATAAGACCTATACTATTGAAACTTGGTAAGTAGATGTATTATGTGAACCGCATTAAGGTTTTGACACAAAAATAGAAAAAAAACAATACATTTTGGGGGTTCCCCATACTTAGAACTGAAACTCAAAAATTTATTTTTCATACCCATACGTGTGGGGTATCTATGGATAGGTGTTCAAAAATGATATTGAGGTTTCTAATATCATTTTTTTCTAAACCGAATACTTTGCGCGGGAGACACTTCCAAAGTGGAAAAAAGAGTGTGTCCCCCCCCCCCGTAACTTCTAAAATAAGGGAATTATAAAACTAAAAAAAATACATGATGTTCATTACCATAAAAACTACCAGCGAAAATTGGTTTGAACGATATCTAGTAAGTAGTTTTTTTTTAATACGTCATAAATCATAAACGGCAATTTACCTTTCATTCAATCAACTCAAATATAAAAATTTTAAAAAAACACTACTAGACTTTTATATTATGTTATTTGCTACTACGGAACCCTTCATGGGCGAGTCCGACTCGCACTTGGCCGCTTATTTAATATCTTTATACTGCAGTGATTTTATAGCCCGTGGTTCGATTTATTACGGGTATATCCCTTCCATGTTATATAGTCGTCAACTCGTCATACGTGTTGAAAGAGATATGACTATAATTCATGATCACCTCCATTGTTCAGTAGTATAGTGAATGAATGCACCTGTGTATACTTTGTAGTGTCATCATGTGACAAGAGTGAAACTCGTCACAAAGTGACATAGAATACTGTAATTAAAGGAATTATGCCATTACAATTCGATACTCAATTAAAGAATGAATAATTAACAAGTGTTCATTCATGACAGATTATAATAATTTACAACTACATTTTAGTTATCATTATATTTAGTAAACTTTTACGTAAGGTATGACGCAATATTAGGAGTTACGAAAAGAACTTTTTTCTGGGAGACCAGAATCTTTAGATTCTTAGAAGTTAAGAAAAAATATCATTTAAATAACACTATTAATAACAAATGTTAGAAATCTATCCTTCCACCTATATTTCATTTCGGCTTTTATTCGGTTAAATAAGTATAAGAACTCGATACTAATATTATAACGAGAAACGAAAACCTTTCGTGGAACGAAATCAAAATCATAGCAATTTTAAGAACATTTGGTAAAAATAAATACCGTTATTTCTTATCATCACTATTCAGTACTATCCATAAACAGAAGTTTGAAGATCAGCAGGCAAAACTTCTGATTATTTCATAGATTAAAATTAATTGTACACCTCCTTCTACGTTCTTCTATATTTAAGAGTAGTCGATGTCATTGTTTAGAAGTAGAAGCACACAGTGTTTTAAGATGGAATGATTTCCCATTGCTTTCTCCATTTCATTCTCTACACCTCCATTCCCGTCATAAAAACCATTAAAATCATAAAAAAATATCTCAGCTAAGGATACCTGTATAAAAAACATGTTTTTATACAAGACTAACCTTATATATAAACGATTCATTAGCAATTACTACTACGCACAACTATGGCACAATGATGTTGACACACCCACCAAGCAAGCGCCTTGAAACGAAGCTGACATAACTATATGTACGGTCATTTGTTACATATACATGGAAGAACATACTACATCACTTATCGTAATCATTTTCTCGTTCGACACATTTGACAAATCAATTGATTTTTCTAAGGAGTGTATCATATCTATTTGTTCTTCAAAAATGACATCACCTTTTTAAGTAACGACGATGTCATTCTTCTTGTAGCTCGTATTTTAAATAAATACGAAAATGTCGGAATTAAAAGAAACATTATTGAATTGACGTAAAATAAGTATTTAAAATTATGACAGAATATTTACATTGAATTGTGTCAATCAATGCTAGATGAAGGCTGGGTGGTTGTAGAAAAAACTCATTTCAAACCACGGCTATAATACCAATCTTTAAAGAAATATTTAAGAATCAGTTGAGATTAGGGGGGTTGAATGATTCTGTAATTCATCGTTCCCCTATAATTTTTAAGAACTCAACTCTAGAAGCTAAAAAGAATTGCTGGTGTTTTGGCATATGGAGTCGATAGGCCGCGTGTCCACGCTAGTGAACTATAATATTAACTTTTCTACGATGGGAGATATTCGTAGATGAAAATTACCTACGGGAATAAAGTTGATATACAAATTGTGGGGATTAAGTTGTGCCAGTTGAGATTTGAATTCGCGGCTCAAAGCTGGCATGTTTCAAAGACTTCTAGAAAAAGGACAAAAACTAAAGTTACCGACAATCTAGATACCTATAAAACCTCATAAACAAGTCAATTAGAAATCGATTCGCTTGCCAACTCATTAATCCTTTTGTACTGAGTCAACAAGAAACCAGTTTATACGTAACAGGGCTACGCCTAGCCAACGGTCAACATACGATTAACCGACAAATTGAAATAGACAACCAGATTGAAGCTGTATCCTCAAAGGTTTTACATCTTCTATTGCAGCAGGATTACACGACTTACAAGGAATGTTATCACGCCACCACTGTTCTATTTGTTCACTGATTTACATAGTTACTATGATACATAAATCCGATATTTAATGCATTATACTGTAGCAAACTATAATGTTTATTTGTGGTCGTGATACATACAAATAGCCAGTTTATTCTAATGCTACATTTGCTCTATTATATGTTACCTCACTCTTTTCCTTTATTTTCTTATCGCCGATATCGAGGGTTTTCAACATTATGTGACACCAGGTGGTAACACTGTTATTGGACTATCAGTTAACAGATTCTTTTGCTTCATCAAATGTATTCAATAACAGCAGCTTTTTGGATCTGACTTCACTGTGCTGCCATTCGGTATCCCATATTTTTTAAATTCTCATTAGTCTCTAAAAACACTAGTAGAAATAAATTTAAAATATAGCTTTTAATAATAAAAAAGGTGTTATGATATCACATCCTATAGTTCTGCTGCCCTAAAACGTAATTACATCTTTACGCCTTTTGGTAAACAAAATCGGACATAGTGACTATATGTTAGCCCATATCCTTTTAAGACAACACCCATTATGTTTATCTTGTATCTTAGATCCGCAAAGGAAAAGCAGCTGAAACATTCTAATTTGCTGTTGTAATAAAAACTATTGACATAAGGAAAGACATTTGGACATCTCAATTTATTAAAAACATAATAGAACAAAAAGTCGAAGCAAGAAGAGGAAAGGAAAGACCAAGAATGGCATTTATAAAAATAATAAAAAAATATTGTAGCAGGTACATTATAATGAAGGTATACAGGTTGTTGTGGAGGACTGGGGCCTGAACAAGCAAGCAAGATGGATCACGCAAGGGACACAGTTGACGCCTTTTCCTATATAGAGTTCAAAAGGATGGCTCAGAAGAGGGAGACAAGGAAACTACTTAACCGACAAGAATACAGTTCTTAAATTATAGCTAGATAGATAGATCTTGATCTTGATCTCCTACCCTCTGGGCAGCGAGAAGAGTGTAGGCCAAGACCTCTGGCTGCTCTGGCCATGAGTGGCTCTGGTAGCACAGAGAGGGTCGTGCTCCTACAGTAGTGACAAAAAGACCTGATGATGATCATGATAATGAGATAGATCTTGTTTCATCCAACAAATTGGATTATGCTTGGAGTTTTACAAGCCCTACCTAATCCTTGGATTACAGTAGATCGAAACAATGAATTGTACCTTTTGTCAAATTGTATCGTGAGTAAGTTGCGCAACATTGATAAATACGATTCAGTTGTTCGTTTTCTTTTTGTGAACACTATAGCATTTTCACTAAAGCGGCAGTGGCAGAGACGATCAATGACAACTTTAATAACGACACGACAAAGGGTGTCCGAACAATAGTAGTGAAAGTAGGCAGTTTCACTGCTTTGAGGCATTTTTTACTTCTGGTCTTTGTGTGGTGGTTTCTATGGATGGTGGTAATGGAAAACATATTTCGATGACATGTGTCTTTGAAGTATGTCTTTGAAATCAGTGCTGATCTTTGTCTTGTCTTTTCACATTTCGTACATACATACATACATACTATCACGTCTTTATCCCTAATGGGGCAGACAGAGCATTTTGGGTCTTGCGGTTCTATGCAGAGCCCAGGGCCGCAAGACCCAAAAGCCACTTTTAGCGTCATGGTGGGCGAGAAGATGGAAAAGCAATCAATACAGTGATGGGTTGCTAGCCGCATCGCCTGTTAACATGATTTGCATTTTTGCCCATTCCCTCGATCGGCTTTTACGATCTGCGTGGGAAGAGAAGCAGCTGGTATATTCTAAGCTTTTTTATTTCTCCCAGAACAGCATGGGAGTAATGCAACGATAAATCATTTAAATTTCTTACATTGTGTGTTCCAAAATTAAAAGAAATATGGGACAGTTTACCAGTTACTTCTGCTCTCGAGCATATCAAAGAACTAAAGGCTGTAGATCTAGATCTGTGGATAAGCGATAGCTTTTCTACGCACATTAGCCAAAAGTGGCCGTTTTTCGCAAATGTGCGTAGAAAAGTTTCACGTTCTCACTTTAAACTGTTCTTAAAATAGTTTGAAGTGTTGTCTATCGAGGGCTTCGTCAATACAAAATTTTCGTTTCCTTTGAAATAATATATTTTAAATGGGTAGCACTGGACCACGGTCAATTAATTTAGGTAGTATTTAAATCACCATATTGGCATAATAGACCTAGTAAAAAGTGTTATGAGTGTTTACGAAGCAAAAGAGGTTTGCAAGGATCGTAGTAAGTGGAAATCCATAGTCTCTGACTACCCCAATGGGAGACAGGCGTGAAAGTATGTATGTATAGACCTAGATTTTTTTACAGACATAATACAAAAACAATAATAAATAAACAATGACATGGGCACTAGACGTTTATTACTTTGCATAAAATGACATAAGTCCACGAGGTTCTATGACATGTGTGTGTACGTGACAAAACTATCGGTCGCAAAACCGTATTTGCTTTTGTAATAAGTTGATAATTTTTATGGAGCCGTTTCCATATTACTGGCTGCTTGTTTGTTTTGACATTAGCACCTATTGTTTCTACTATGTCACTAGCATTACGTACTTTGATATTTATTTACTTATGTAATGTGAATGGGCTATTCTACTGTGTATGTTTTGGATAATATTTTATATAAAACCAATTATTTTTTGTTTGAAGAATTTTTTTTTTGAAAACACCTTTAAAATGGTTAATTAATGAAGTAGTAACTAACATTTCAAATATAATAGTGGCAGCGTGGTAGTAGGGACATCTTTTTCGTACGCGCGAGACGAGACCTAAGCGTGACGTCAAGAGTGCTGTACGCGCAACCCTTTTCTGTTATTTGAAATTTTTCCCCATCAACAAAATTTGATCCCTAAATTGAAAAATGGTGTTATTTTTGAAAGACTTTTGACGATATCCGACACTATGGGTCTGTCGAAAAAAAATAGACTCTCACTTTACTTGTATGGTAGCTACCCAGGTCCGAGCTGAAAAGCTGAGTCCACGTGCTCCGCTCTCTGTGAAAATTTCCGGATGAAAACTATTCTATGCCCTTTCCCAAGTCTCAAACTATATGCATACTAAATGTCATCTAAATCGGTTTAGTGGTTAAAGCGTGAAGAGGTAACAGAGAGTTACTTTCGCATTTATGTATTAAGTTGGCTTTAAACGATATCTTTGACCTCTGTCTGTCTGTACACAGGAAAATTTACACAGACAAGATCAAACATCGAGAATACCTATGACGAAAATGTTTATGAGTTTACGTGCATCGTGTATCAGACAATTTTACAGCTTCAATTACCATCTATCATCAGCCAAATCTGATAAAGTTATCATCGTGATTTTCAAGGTTCTAAAATGTATTTTAATCGGTCATAATTTTGGGCAGTTTCCGAAACTACGATTTACTGTTGATTGAAAAAAATATTATTTAATAGGTGTGCCCGTGGGCTTCGCTCCCCGTAGGAATTTCGGGATATAAACTATCCTAAGTCCTTCCGTGGGCATCAAACTATATCTATATCAAATTTCATCTAAATAGGTTCAGTGGTTAAAGCGTGATAACAAACAAACAAATATACAAACTCACTTTCGCATTTATAATATTAGTAGGATTAGTAGAATAGGATATGATTTAATATGGGGTGTACATTTTGTTAAACTTTGTAGAGTTCAACGTGTAACAAAAAGGGGGTATCAACCCAAAAGGTAAAACGTATCAATCAATATGAACAACTTTTTAATATGGGACCATCCAGGAAATCGCAAGAAAAGAAATTCCATACAAAATTAAATACCTAAAGAGCCAAAATGTATGGAGCTGCAGATTAATTTTTTGCGAGTTTTTTTAATCGATTTTTAATAACTTTTTTATGCAACCTGGAAGGGACATTCCTGTAATAAATCGAACCACGGGCTATACAGACAACTGTAGTATAATGTTAATAAAATAACAGTCAAAAACAAATAAAAATCGACTTTCTAAAACAAATTGTCCGGGCGGCTGCACACTTTTGTATGGAAATGCTTTAGTTTTGACTGTTATTTTAATTTCATTATACTATAATGATCTAGCATAGCCCGTGGTTAAATTAATTACGGGTATATCCCTTCCACGTTGTATAAAGTAATCCAGTGTCAAGAAATGAACTTGCACCAAAACTTTGGATGGTGAGTAAAAATCATCCTGTATTTCAACATGCAGACGTATAAACGATTCAATCCAAGGCTCATTCAATTCACCGCATTGTGCAAAGAAGCCTGCACAATCCCAATAAAATTGGATAAACACATCGACTCCATTCAGCAAAGTCGGTCAAGTGCACGCACATCCAATGCTATTGCGTGTAATTTAACGTTTGTCGCAGTTTAAAAGCTGGTAAACATTACTTGTAAGTTTTATAAAGATAATTTCTTTAATGCTAAACCTTGGTAGAGAGGTTAACCAGGGATTGAATAACCGAAAACAAAGGTTAATTAATTTCTAATCCTATTTGTATTAAATAAGCTTTAAAATATATTTATATTATATATACAATATGGTAAAAAAAACTTGAGAGGTGTCAAGGGACACCCGGATGGAACGAAGTTCCTTTTAATTAATTAGTGAAGGATTTGTAATAAAATTTTATTTTTTTAAGTTATAATATTATTTTATTATGTACAAAAATCGTGTATACACTCAACAAAAATAATCGTCGCGACACCACACTGTTCATTGCGAAATAGAAAGACGAAACGAAAATAAATGGCTTGCTTTCTATGAGAGAGAGAGAGACAGACAGAAAAACACGCGCACGCCGCACGGCTTCCAACAATAGCAAAAAGTGTCGTTACAACTTTTGGTCTTATTTTTTTCCGTCTAGCCTCCTTTAGCAACGCGCGATAAGGAACTACGTTCCAAAAACCCTGTTCGATCCGATTCGTGAAGGTAATGTTTGGTAGCTTGTGTATGTTCCATTTATCGGTTTCTCCCGTTCCAGAAATCACAAAAAAATTCGGCAGCTCCATACAAAATTAAATACTTACCGTTCCAAAATGTATGGAGCTGCAGATTTTTGTTGGGATTTCAGATAAATGGAACATACACAAGCTACCAAACATTACCTTCACGAATCGGACAGGGCTTTTGTTACATATTGTATAATAGGCCCTATCTGTTTTCCGTAGATACGTCTTTCGTCTACCCTAATTTTACTCTAATTAAAACTGGCTCAAATTATTATTTTAATTACTTAGTTTCTTCTACTTTTAGTTAAGGGTCCCCCGACCCTATACCAAAATACAACTTTCCATACAAACGTAGTCTACGTTTTATTTCAAAACGACATGTCCGATTTGGGCAAAATTTTGTAATTTCAAAGATATTGCAATTATCTAGGTTTATATTTAGTTTCCGACAGTAAAAATATGAACTTGAAATAGAATATAGTGTTTTATATCATTTTTGACCTTTAGTATGGGAAACTTCTAAATCGTTATATTTTCTTTCCAGTTCATAATTTTACTTAAGGAAACCCAATATAACCCTAGATAATTGCAATTTCTTTACAATTACCAATTTTTACCGGAATCTGACATGTGGTTTCAAAATTAAACGTGTACTACGTTTGTATGGAGAAGTCTAGGGTCGCCGGACTCTTAAGTAGTCAGAAACCTCAAAAAAGTATATAAATAATTTCATAATTGTACAGATTATATATATAGGATTATAGGTAGTGAAATCGAACACATCTCCTGCAAAAAACAAATCATATCGAGTTTTAAAATTGTACAGCGCCATCTAGTGTAAACATTGGAAATCATTTTAATCCTGTATAGACGAACAGGGTAAACTTGATTTGACCTGTGTGCAAAACATACACATATATATCACGTCTTTATCCCTACGGAGTAGACAGTGCCAGGGCGACAAATTACACTGATTGAGCTAGCCCCAAAAGTAAGTTCGAGACTTTTGTTATGGGATACTAACTCAATGATACTATATTTTATAACAAATACATATAGGTAAACATCCAAGACCCAGGACAATTTCGAATCGAACCTATATATGTCTGCTTATTTGCCTCAACAAGATTAAGGGGAAGGCTCTACCGAATTTATTATGCTGTACTTCTATGACATACCCTATTTCATTCCGTAATAGATATATGTAGCTTATAAATAATAACATAGGTATTCATGCTAAATACTAAGAGATCGTTATTTCTATAAATTTTATCAGTATTACGGGAATTACCGCGATTGATATCATTCATCCGCTAGCGACCATAACGGCAGAAGGGTAGTCGAAATATCTCCCTAAAAATGATATTGTGACCGCGTAACTCTATTATGTTCTTAAAAAATTATGCTGTAACCGCTATAATCTTCCATGCTGGTCTAGGAAAAAAGAAAAACTTAGAATGTACCATCTGAATCATGGAAATAGGCGATGCGGCTAGCAACCCATCACTATTTTGATTCCTTTTCCATCTTTATGCCCATCCATCCATCACGCTAAGCGTGGCCTGGGCTCTGTCTGCCCCATCAGGGATATAGACATGAAAATGTGTCTGTATCTGTATCTATAACCGTATATCGTCGCTTGCCTCTCTAACCGACGTATCTGACATTTTTTTCGAAACTGAGTTATCTACACCATCTTAATCAATTTTGCAAGACGAATCGATCTGTCTAATCGACGTATCTGTATGTTTTTACCAGTCTGAGATATCACAAAGGTTGGGGCAGGTGTATCTACACTTTCTTGAATTTTAGAGCTTACTAAAAGACTTATGTCACTTACGTCGTTTAGTAAGACTTTGTTTGCAGTACTTGTAAGATCTATTGGCGACGTAAGTGACATACGTCGTTTAGTGTGATCCTTCGGATCGCTATGCGGTAGGATAAAGTTTCAGTTACGTCAAATAAGATTCAGGGGAGCGGGCGACGAACCACTCTCCAATTTGGCTAAGCGACAAAATGTAGAACTATCGGACGTCGAAGACGAAGATCCATTTCGTGATTATGATGTGGAAGATCCTGATGACCCTGATTTCGTCATTCCGTCGTCTCGACCAAGAATAGCATCTTTATCTAGCAACGCCACAGTGTGCATTGAAGATGAACCAACTTTATGTGACGAAATAAACATAAATGCTTCTTCACTTCAGTCTATTCAGCCTATTATTTCACAGTACAAAAAACCTAACATGATTGAGACACATCGCTTGCAAACATGTGAAGTTCTTGGCTGTAACGAGGAAGTGTATAGCGCTTGTGTTAGATGTCTGATTTTACAGTGTTGGGAACACTTTATAACCGATGCTCCTTGTAACGATCATAGTACTCGATCTCAATCTGAATCGCCCAGTGGTTTAAGTAGCATTAATATTCCTGAACCTGCAATGCCACTTCCAGAATCTTTTGAAGTTGAAGGCGCTCCTAAGGAAGCTGAAGAACCTACTTCGAAAAAGCGGACGAACAAGACAAAAGGCAAAGAATATTTGACACAAGTCAAAAAGAAAGTTGTGCCAGAACGACGCCTTGGTCCTACTTGCAATTTAGATTCCTGTAAAAGAAAAAGTCGCAGCTGTCATCGCCTAGCGCCCGAAGATCGTGAAAAAATATTTGAAGGATATTGGAAGCTAGGAAACGTTGACCGTCAACGTAAGTTTATAGCAAGGCATGTGGAAGAAATTCCAATTCAACGTCAAACTGCAGGTCCAACGTCTAGAAGACAGGTCACAGGAAAGATTCAAAGTATGTGGGTATTTTTTCCTGAATACTTTGAGTATCAGTCTGCGAGCTCTTCGAACTGCTTTAGCCAGAGTGACACCTTTCGGAACAATGGAAACAGATCATCGTGGTGGTCATACCAAAGACCGTCAGAAAACTGATTCGAAATTGAGAGAACTCGTCGAAAGTCATATAGATCGATTTCCAAGGGTCGAATCTCATTATTGCCGTGAAAACTCCTCCCGGGTATACTTGCACGCAGATTTATCATTGCGTAAGATGTATGATATGTTTTTGGCGACTTTAGATAACGAATAACGATGCAATAAAACCCTGTTTTGCAACCTACCAAAAATCTGAGTTTTCATCATCCCAAAAAGGATCAATGCAGTTTATGCATGGCGCATCGTACCGGCAATTCCGAAGATAAATTAAAATTGCAGGAAAAATATGATAACCATATTGAACCAAAAAAGTTGTTCCGTCAAAAGAGAATGCAAAGAATTAGCTAAGCAGTCTCCTGACTCTATACAATGCGCAACTTTTGATCTTCAGCAAGTTATATCCTTGCCAATAACAAACGAAAGTTCGCTTTTCTATAAAAGACGTCTATCCGCCTATAATTTTACCATCTACGACATGACATCACGAGCTTGCACTTGTTTCACATGGCATGAAGCACAAAGCAAAAGAGGATCCTCAGAAATATCAACGACTTTAAATATTTATCTGAAAGACAGTGATGTTCGTGGTCTAAAACACATCTATTTGTTTGCTGATGGAGCCAGCGGACAAAATCGGAACTCTATTGTAGCTTCTGCGTTATTGTACACCATCAACAATGCAACAAATCTCGAAGAGATCACATTGCAATTTTCCGCGCCCAATCATGGTCAAAACGAGGGAGACTCTGCCCATAGCGCAATTGGCTATGCCTTAAAGAAAGCTGGAGATGTATTGTGCCGTCACAGCTGGTTCCTATTTACAAACTGGCAAGAAGGACTCAGCCTTACGAAGTCGTGGTCCTGAGTCATGCAGATTTCCTCAACTTCAAAAAGTTATCTATAGATTTACGTCTTCTCTCAGTTCGAAGTGATGATGAGGGGCTGCCAATTAATTGGACGAAAATGACCGCATTTCATGTTCGTAAAATTGACCCAACAACGCTGTACTTTAAAACTGACCATCGCCAAACGTCAAACCGTTCCTTAAGTTTAAAACGGCAGCGGTCTTCTATCTTATTAAGTCTTCTTAATGACGCTCCCCGGAAAATTGCGAAAGAAAAATATGACGACTTGATTTCGTTAACAGCTGGTGATGCGCCAGTGATAAGACTGCCAGAACATGCAGAATTCTACAAATCGCTTCCACATGAAATTGATTATTGTTGCAGAAGATTATCTAGCAAGGTTACTTTTTCACGATTGGAGAGGATGTCTACTTTCTTTGATTATGTGAACGTTTGCATTTTTAAGAGTTCCTATTTAATAATGTGATATAAGTATTTTTGGAATTTGTTTTCAGTTCTATTTCGCAGTTTTGACTGTATTTTTTTAAACATTTCGTTTTTTTAAAGATTATTTACTATGAGTAATCGACGTACTAGGATACGTAAGTATATGTACAAAAATTGTGATTTTCAAAAGTTATGTTTAAGACTGAATAACTTAATTAGAAATAAGGTTATGTGCATAACTAAGATGTGATCTCAAAGATATTGTATTATGAAACTGTTAGTTTATTAAACAGATGTTGATTATGATTGAATTTTAAACAATGACGTTTTGAAACAAAACTGTTGTTTGAGCTTAATTTACAAACACTTGTTAAAAAAAAACCACAAAAGTTTGAAATTTTTGTTACAATTTGTTATTTTTTAAATATAACCTAATGGTTACGTGTTTGTAATTTGTAACTTGTAATTTGATTACAACTGATTATTTCTATACCCTGAATTTTATTACATGATTTATAGTACAATTACCTGACGTAAGTTACAACAAATACCGTCCAAATCGAAAACAAAGTTCTCTCAAAGAAACGTATCTGCTTTGAAAATTTATTATTTAAATAATAATAATAATATTTGAATAAAATTTATACCCACACGAAGTACTCTATAAGATCAATATACAGGCAGATTTTTATTTTGCTCACGCTGATAAACGTTGAACTGCCTCCGATTTTAGGTAACCATAAACCGAATAAAGCTTGCCCTGAACATTTTGCTCAATGTCAGTTACGTCAGTTAGAGAGGCAAGCGACGAATTATATCGGCCATACGAATTCGTAACACTCGAAAACAAGATTGGAGCACATGAAGCCCGCATCACCAATCATTTAGACAAAGTTATCTGTACTAAAATAATTGAAGTGTCTGTTTGATGTCGACATCTTTATGGTGAATATGTGGGTCCAATGCTACATAGTAATCTATTTAGATTTAAGAGCTATGCCCTTGTCGGTGGAGTTTGTATTTTCTTCCATTTGTCTCTCTCAGGCTCCAGCCGTTTTACTTTGCTACGACACGACGTTCATATTTTCCTTTATAGAAAGATAAGATAGACTTAAGTTTATTTGCAGCTCACATACAGAAGAAAAATACAAAAATTACAAATTAAAGCACGTAAAAACAACGTATTGAGTTGTGAACTTTGTTTCTGTGTGCTACAGCAATCCAAAAAGGTCATAGCTCAGTGCTTTATCTGTTTCACTTAGCTATGTTTTGGTCTTCTTGAAGTGATTTAAATTTAGCCGTTAGGAAACTAGATAACCCTTTAAATATCCAGCAACACATTTCGTCAATATTTTCCTATAGTATACTAACCTCCATGGGCCCGCAATGTCACATGTGACACTTTATAAGTACTGAGGGGCCCCTAGGGGTTAAGTAGGATTACTTACTTGCTTCTTTAAATTATAACAGACTAATAATGTAATATTCTAACCCGGTATCGTACACGGCTCGAATGTTCACATGATCTGGGGCGGTGCGCTGTGGAGCTATGGGAATTATTTGAGCCAGATTAGGAGTGTCTAAATAATTTGTTAAATTATTTAAAATTATTTTTATTTTAAGCACTATGTTTGAAATTGATACTTGTAAGTAGTCCTTCAAGATTTCTGAAATTTTGATAGAGATAGTAAGTATATCATTGCGCAAGATAGCGTAACAAGAAGATGAACACCAAAATACTAGTCCTTCGCCCCGAATTATGAATTCGTGGACCCTACATCTCGACAACCCCTTTACCGATTTGGCTCATGTGCAAACTAACATAAAAAATTGGCTACCTCTATACCCCTACAAAATGTCATATAGCTCCAATCAAAACTACTAGAAATAGTGCGAGCCGGACTCGCCCAAAAAGGGTTCCGTAGTAGTATTTTTTTTTTAAATTTTTATATTTGAGTTGATTGAATGAAAGGTAAATTGCAGTTTATGACATATTAAAAAAAACTTCTTACTAGATCTTGTTCAAACCAATTTTCGCTGGTAGTTCATACATCATATATTTTTTTTAGTTTTATCATTCTCTTATTTTAGAAGTTACGGGGGGGGGGACACACTTTTTCCCACTTTAGAAGAGTCTCTCGCGCAAAGTATTCGGTTTAGAATAAAATGATATTAGAAACCTCAATATCATTTCTGAAGACCTATCCATAGATACCCCACACGGATGGGTTTGATAAAAAATTTTTTTTTGAGTTTCAGTTCTAAGTATGGGGAACCCCAAAAAGTATTGTTTTTTTCTATTTTTGTGTCAATACCTTAATGCGGGTCACATAATACATCTACTTACCAAGTTTCAACAGTATAGGTCTTATAGTTTCGGAAAAAAGTGGCTGTGACATACGGACGGACAGACAGACAGGCAGACATGACGAATCTATAAGGATTCCGTTTTTGCCATTTGGCTACGGAACCCTAAAAACGGATTGTTCAAGTAGACTCAAAGAACTTTCCGCTCACTTTGCTCGCTCGTTCAGTGATCGAACCCAATGGCAGTATTGAGTATTGATATAATAACCAACCATACGTCACCAGATTTCACTGCGACCTGCGTAGGCGCCACTTTCTACTGGTACAGAGATGGACTACATTTAAACTGTGATAGGATTGTAGGCGTGGGCATGTGATTATGTGTTATTGTTTGCATGATATTATCCCCTTATATGTCGGAATATTAGACACAACTGGCCAGACGGGTTGGAATGGTCCTATTGATGTTTATATGCTTTGTTTAGCTTGTATTTCCTAAGTCGCCTTCTACGACATCCACGGGAAGACTTGGAGTGGTCCTATTCTACTCTGCCGAAAACCACACGGCGAATAAAGTTAGAATTTAATCCTCTGCTAATAAAGGAAGAATTTATAGGCACCTACGTAATAACTACCCTGGAACAAGGGTTTGTGACCGCAATAGATAAATTGCATAGTGGACTCTACCTAATATAATAATAAGTACCTGGGCGACCGAGCTTTGCTCGGTTACATCTCAAACATTAACTAAGTTTTTTTAAACTTGTCTAAAAACAATGCAAAATAAAAAATTATATATAAACTTAAACATAAAAAAAAACAAAAGTAAGTCACCGAGTGGGATTCGAACCCGTAACACTCTTTTCTAGCGGTCGGTATCCTTAACCGCTGAGCTAAAAACAAGGCGGTCGGCGCGACGAAATTAGCGACCATATTCTGCGTGGAAAGAAAAACGCATGAAAACTCGAAAACACGCGTTTTCTCAAACATAAAACTAATCTAGATCGATTGTTTACCCCCGAAAACCACCATATACAAATTTTCAGCGAAATCGTTAGAGCCGTTTTCGAGATCACAGAAATTTATAAATATATATATATATATATATATATATATATATATATATATATATATATATATATATATATATATATATATATATATATATATACATACAAGAATTGCTCGTTTAAAGGTATAAGATATCTCTTTATTTATTTTTAAAATTTAAGTAAAACAATATTTTTTTAATTATTATTTACTTATATCATGACTCATGAATCATGACCTTCAAAAATGGTAATAAAGAGTTTGGTTTAATTTGTACTATTAATTTCGAATTCCAAAGTCTGCGACTTAATATTTGCATTTACACAAAATGTTTAATGTTCCAGTGAATTTAGTGGAACCTGATCACGTCACGCTCTTATCGATTTTGAAAATATAACACAGGTGCGTATGTGGAACGCGGCTTATCACGTTTCACCGTTTTCAAGGTAAATTAGCACTTATTGCAAACACTTACGAACTATAATTAGGAAACAGCATTACCTTACGCCACAAATGTATTGTTTTATGCAATGGGAGCTTGAAATTACGTTCTTTTACTTGGTATGACATTATAGTATTCTTTTAAAAGCATGGCGAATGTGTATTATATAATGTAGGCCAGGTGTGACATGCTTGTTTAATTGTTTGAGAATTGAGAACAGAATTGTTTTGCTCATGAATTTTAGAACACATATTTTACCCTGAGCTGCATTTTCAATGTTTTTAAGTACTCGAGCTATTCATTTTGAACCCCTGTCTTTTGACATAAATACAATGTAGTCATTCAAGTCAACTGCAGAATGAAACGGAATACTTATTAATGAACAAACCTTTATTTTGGCATTCTAAATGTAGTTTCATAAGGTCACTTGTTAGCGATGCAAAATCAGATTTTGGAAATATCTCTCTTTGACCTCTAAATAGGTAGTAAATGAGGCAAAATTCGTCAAATTAAGTAATCTATAAAATGGGAATTTTTAAACTATTCCGGAGGAGATCTAGAGTACCTTTTGCTAAATGGAACTACTTTTGTGTTAGAATGTATGTAACTGTACAATATTACTTTAAATGTTAAGAAAAAAGGAAACGAAGACGTGTGAACAAGCTTGAGGGAATGGACGAAAACAAGGCGGATTTAATTTTATTCTATATAAAAAAAAAAATTGTTTGAGTCAACGACACGAAAAAAAGGCGATGCGGCTAGCAATCCATCACAATTTTGATTTCTTTTTCCACCTTCTCACCCAACATCACGCTTAAAGTGGCCTTTGAGTCTTGCGGCCCTGGGCTCTATCTGCTAAGAGCCGCAAGACCCAAAATTCTGATTACTAGAATATACATACATACATACTATCACGTCTTTATCCCTAATGGGACAGACAGAGCATTTTGGGTCTTGCGGTTCTATGCAGAGCCCAGGGCCGCAAGACCCAAAAACCACCCTTAGCGTCATGGTGGGCGAGAAGATGGAAAAGCAATCAATTCAGTGATGGGTTGCTAACCGCATCGCCTGTTAACATGATTTGCATTTTTGCCCATTCCCTCGATTGGCTTTTACGATCTGCGTGGGAAGAGAAGCAGCTGGTACATTCTAAGTTTTTTTTTATTTCTCCCAGACCAGCATGGGATACTAGAATATAAGGGGATAAAAACGTGATACTTAGTCCATGTACGTGTATGTAAACAAGCTTTAAGACTTTTAATTACGGCCTCTGCCACTTTTGACTTCAATTAAATTTAATTGCAAGCGCAGGCAACTGTCAAAAGTTACTGACCCAAATACCAAATTAACAGTAATTCTTTGTTTTCCAGGTTAAAGGTACAGTTAGTTTTGCAAATAACTGAGTATTTCAAGCGATTTATTCGCACTTAACTACATCAAATACTAGGTAAAACTTTTCCCAATCAAAAAGTTTATTAACTTCCCAGTCTCCAATCTAGATCATGTGAACTTCGCTAATTCGATTTGTATAACTAACAAAAAAAACTCTTTAAATATTGTCCGCCTTATAAAAAACGCAGAATATCTTTGTTACTAGGTTTAAACCATTATCCGACCAAATCAAGATGACATCTAGTAATGTGCCACTGTCTCATCTGAAACTGGCAACTTGATTTGGTCGGATAATGGTTTAAACCTAGTTACAAAGTTAGTCCGTGTTTCATAATAAGACTGATGTTTAATTAAAAAGCACCTTATAGACTTTCTTTTTTTTTATTTGACGACCTCTGTGGCCTAGTGGACATCATGCCAGGCTAAGTTCCGGGTTCAATCCCCAGTCAGGTCAAGATGGAAAATGATCTTGGATCTTGGATGTACATACATACATACATACTATCACGTCTTTATCCCTAATGGGGCAGACAGAGCATTTTGGGTCTTGCGGCTCTATGCAGAGCCTAGGGCCGCAAGACTCAAAAGCCACTTTTAGCGTCATGGTGGGCGAGAAGATGGAAAAGCAATCAATACAGTGACGGGTTGCTAGCCGCATCGCCTGTTAAAATGATTCGCATTTTTGCCCATTCCCTTGATCGGCTTTTACGATCTACGCGGAAAGAGAAGCAGCTGGTACATTCTAAGTATTTTCGTTTTTCCCAGACCAGCATGGGATGGCATCTTGGATGTTTATCTATTTAATATGTACTAGTTATACTCAAAACATAGCATCGTTGAGTAAGTATCCCATAAGTCTCTAACTGACTTTGGGGCTAGCTCAATCTGTGTGATTTGTCCGTTTATGTATATTTTACCACTCTACTCGACGAAAGTTCTTCGGCTTCCCAGACGAGCATCCAAAAAAGTAATTCGTATGCGTGACTCGTTTGCGTGATCACTCCTTTGCGTGTTTGATTTGTCGATGAGAGTACCTACTAGACGCGCCTAAACTACTTCAATAAATATGATATTAAGTGTTATACTTACAAGTAAAAGCTCACCTTGGCTTTAACGCAATTTAATGTCATTATTTCTCAATCGTTCAACAACTAAAATTAGTAACTTTTTAAACGTCAAATTAAACTTTTTTTATGAAATTTGTATTAAATTCAGGCTGATAACGTCATAGTTCTTGGAGTTGAATAGCTCTTTTAATATCAGTTTTTCTGTAATGATAAATCCATAGACCTAGAAATATTTTTATTGTGTAAAAATAAGTCTAAAATTACTTCTTTTTTTTAAGGTTATGGCTCCATCGCTTAGAAATCTAAAATTACATGGATATGGTCAAGACAAGTCACATCATTTTCTTAACAGTACCTAGTAATTTATTTTTTACCCAGGAAAAGTAATTATTTAAACAGCACTGGGCATTTTATAGCGACATTTGCGTTACGATTCTGCTTTTTGCCTAAACAAATTTAAATTTCTATAAAAGTTCACATAATTAGATTTGCAACTCTGAGCTAGACCATTGTCTTTATATGTAATTGATGATATCCATTAAATCAATTGCTTCTTGGTTATCACTTTTATTAGGACACTAGAGGCAGCGCGCGGCTTCGCCCGCGTTAACCACACGTATGAAGTCGCGGGCGTGATGCAATATAGCCTATAGCCTTCCTCGATAAACGACCTATCTAATACCAAAAGAATTTTTTGAATCGGACCAGTGGTTCCTGAGATTAGCGCGTTCAAACAAACAAACAAACAAACAAACAAACAAACAAACAAACAAACAAACAAACAAACAAACAAACAAACAAACAAACAAACTCTTCAGCTTTATATATAACGAAACTATGTTTAGTTGCATAATTATACTACACATGACTAGTGAAGTAGAGAAGTAGAATAGTATCACAATTGCAAGCAAAGCCGTGCGCAAAGCTAGTTTTGGAATAAATTTGATAATCATAAACTATTTTATTAGATTGAAAGTAAGTATTGCGTAGTTGCATACAATTACAACTCATGAATCAATGATTTTTTTTAGGTGCGTCCCCAGACGGCCTCATCGGCGATGATGGTATTGTCGAAATTAAATGCCCAAGCTCGGCATTTGGCTTAGAAGTAGATTTGGCCATAATCAAGAAAAAGATTAAATTTTGGAAAACGGATGGAACAGTGAATCGGCGTCACGACTGGTTTTTTCAAGTCCAGGGACAACTCCATACAACCAAAAGAAGCTACTGCTTGTTTTCTGTTTGGACAGGGCGGGAACACAAAATAAAAACCGAAAAAATATTGCGCGAAGACTCTTTCTGGGCAGAGCATATGGAACATAGATTACACAGTTTTTATTATAAATGTCTTTTGCCCGAAATAGTAGATCCGCGTAAGGCGCGGTCAATGGAAATCAGAAATGAGAGATATTAAATTAACTTATGAAGTAAACATTTTGAGTTTGAATTATTAGGATTATATAATTTTAATTATATAGTATTGTCTTTTTTTGCTCCGAATGCTAATTTTTTAAGGCTAAAAACCAAGTGCGTAGTAAAACGAAAATTATTGGATTTCTTATATTCATAAAAAGTATTCAATCGAATTGCGTAGTACACATAATTTTCTTATATTTTTTTAGATCATTCATAATCAATAAGTTGTATACGCGAATACGATGATTGGTGATGAAGTGAAAAAGTAATCAAGCAAATAGCGGAAATTAAACTGACCAAAATAATGCTAAAGTATCAAATTGTTTTTGCGGCGTAAAGCACGCTTTGGACGCAAAATGCGTATGAGTGCGCTCAGTTTACAGGTGTGTGCGTGAAGTCATACCTAAACTCGTAACGTGTCCCGTGGCATGGATGCTCTTAACACTAAACTCAAAAAAGAAGAAACCTTTAATTTTTTATGATAAGACTCAAGGAACGTTAATGTATTATGTAGAACTCAACGATTTAGGTAGGAATTTATGAAGATGAGATGGCAAAAACTTAACCAGAGCTTAAAACCTTTCATTTAACTATAAAATTATATAAATTTTGCTATATTTCAACCATAATTTAAAGTTTCGTTTCAGTTTGGATTACTTTATTACTTTTTCTACTCCTGTACTTTTATCTGTCCTTTACAAAGTCATGAATATCATACTAGTACTCGCGTAACAAAGGTTTATATTCTATTCTTCGAAACCACAAATTGTATCGTTATGTGGCCAAAAAGATACGCCTAGCTGGAATGTAACAGATATACCTACTAAAAGTAAGTTTTAAGGTTAAGGTTTTACTTGATTAACACAAACTTTACAAAAAAGCACACGTACCAATTAAAGAAATAACTGAATTCATGTGGTTTTTATAAAAATTAAATTTTACCGCCAACAATAACATATTTTTCAATATAGTCACTGGGAAGTACATCAATTTAAAAAAAGTTTATCGTAATCTACAAGAAAGTAATCAACAATTTAAAACAATACCACAGATAGCTACCTAACTTAGTATCTACCATAAATACTTATGTTAAACTTTTAACATTTCACTTTGTATATTATGCTCGCCAAGGCTTGCATCTCGCATTTTTTACCCTTCTTATACAATTGTTGCATAAAATACTATGAAATATTACTAGACTTGTTACTACGCATTACAGAATTACTCAATCAACCGCAAGTGATATTGGATAATACTGTATTATGTTGCAAATTACCTAACTCAGTTAAGAAGGTAATAATTACTAAAGTGTTATTTTATTACAGAATTACATTAATTATTTTTGAATGATTATCATAAAAACACATTATGCGGCGGAAATGATGATGATCATAAAAACACTGTTACGAGTCGAATAACTAAAACTTCATTATTTCCTAATAAAATTCTAGGAACATTATGTCTCAATAACGTTTTTTTGGCGATCAGTGCAAGACAATAGTTTTGAGAATTGATCCGTTATGACTAAATAGCTCTGCAGTGATCCAAAATATATCCAGCAGCGGTTTAAACGATGGTCATTTTATGGCTATGAACGGTTTTTAGAGCCTGTATCAAAGATTAAATTAAATTAATTTATCAGAAATTAAGAAGAGAAACAACTACGCACAGTTCATAATTTGGAACACTCATTACAAAAGAAGAAAGACCAGTAACGGTCCCAAGGTCCTCGAATACACTATCTACTATTTTCTCTATTTTGGCCAGCGTCAAGAATGTAGGCTAAATCATCTGCCTGATCTGACCTTATATAGCTCTAGTAGTATGGCAGAGAGGGTCGTGCTCCTGCAGTGGAGACTAAAAATACCTGATGCTGATGATGATGATGATAAGTGAATGAATTTGAAGTATAAAATTATCATTCATTCAATTCACGCCCCACCACTCCATCTCGCACGTTTCCTGGTCCAGTGAGTTCTTGACATAATTGCTACGCACCCACCTTATGTAACCTCATGTAAGGCACGCACAATGAATATTAAGGCAACGCATGCTCGGAATTAAATGACAGTTTTGTAACGTCGCGCCAGTTCTTTGTTTATTGCTTACTTGATTTGATTTGCATGTGGATTTAATTATTCGCAATAGATGGGCTTGTGATTGGAATACTGGATGTATAAGTATAAATTATATTTCGTTGCTTCATTTACTGCAACTGTCAAGAGAAAAGGTCAGTTATTCAATTTCAATTTGAATTTATGTATTGCTTCTCACATTATACATGTATGTAGAAGAAAATAGTATACTTAATTGTACAAAATTAAAAACCGACTACACTCTTAAATTATACATTCAATTTTGATAAAATTTCAATGAGACCATTTGAAAAGTACACTTTGAGTCTGACGAGTACTTTCACACAAAATAAGAATTTGCCATTGCCAGAGAGATTGCAAATTTTTGGCCATTCATACAAGCTGACCGAGTTGAGTTGTATAGAAAACGATTTTTTTTTTCATATTTCGACTATGTTTCTTGGGGAAATTAGTTTGGTATTATGGAACGAATCCACTCATAAAATAGTTTCAGTATATTTTGTTAGACCTTATAATGTAATCTACAAATTATAGAATAAAGAATAAAATACACTCAAAAGATGCACGGTTACTGAGAAATCAATAGAAATACTCAAAACTTCTATTGCAAACAGACGGCAAATGTCAATGAAAAACTTTTATTACAATATAAGCCTTCAAAATTCGTTTACAGTTGGAAAACCTTTGTACTAAGTACCTAAAAAAGGCATAAAAACAAAACTGAGCGGTTGATCAAGGCATCATAAGGAAATTAACTATCCAAGTATTACGTCGGTATATAGAGAGAGATTAAAATTAAAACTAGGTTTCTAGAGAACTTGACGAAAAATGCTCCAGACTATTCTAGATAAACAAGTTTCTAACATCTAGGACACGACACATAAAACTTACCTTTCAAATTATAGTATGCAGTAGCTTTAACTGTTTGTAAGTACCTGTAACAATGAAAATAAAACGTTAAATTACTTTTTTAGGTTGATAATTGATAACTTTAATTGCAGTAATTCATCTAATTTTGACTAGAAAAATATTCAATGGGTTTTAGCGCAGAGTTTTCTGAAATCAATTGAAAACTGGATTTTGAGTCCGCCATTTACATGTATAAGGGTAATGAGGTCAAATAAATAAATAAATTTTAATAAATAATGCGTAAAAAAAATTATATTATAGTTTATATCGTAAATTTCTTGAATTATATTTACCTACACATTATACCATTGATATATTAATGGAAATCATATTGCAAATTAGTTCGCTAGAAATATTCCTTACGTTTCCATAATAAGGTATGGTTCTCGAAAATTCACGATACACGATCAGGATAAATATAACATAAAGTCCATTAAAAAAAAAACGACCTTTAAATAATGATATTGATGATAAAAGATTTAATAATGATTTAGTATGAAAACACTAATATTCTATGTAAAGGAAAGTGTTACTGTATAATTTATATAAAAAATTATACCTTTGTATTTCGATTTATAATTGTTTATTGATAATTTGTAAAATGGAGAAGACAGAAGAAAGGAAAGGAGGCATCTCAATTTTACTCCTCGGACAAGAACAAGCTCTTAATTTACAAGAAGAAATCTATAAAATAGTATCTACAATGGTAGAAGGTAGTAATAAATTGTAAAATAGTACCTACAAAGCCTTCGTTGCATGAGCCTTAATATCTACCCGTCAACCCACACTTCACAAACCCACGGTTGAAAAACCGAGACAAATCGAAAAGCGATGAAAAAGAAGACAAAACCCTCCCAGCCACTATAAAGTCAATAAACCGTCTACCTAAGGTGTCAATTCCACCCGCAGTGAAAGGAGAAATGAGTATTTCTGCTCACCGTTAGCGGCTATTTTTGGACCTGAACTGGTCTGACCAGTGCGTACCGAGAAGCCTGCGCTGAGCCTATTTTAGAAGTTTGCAAGCTGGATACTGTTGCTACGCGCAGTTTATTGCAAACAACCTTATTGGAATAAATAAAGTGGATAAATTACATGATTTTGCAAACTTTGCGCTTGGTCCAAAGTTAGCTAAATTATAATTCAATTTGGTTAACTTTGGATCCATCAGAAAGTTTAGATTAACAATGGAACAAGGTTTATTCCCAAACTAGCAAAAAAAACTAGATTTTAGGAACTGAAATGTATAGTTGGAACCTAGTTACAAAAATTGAAGCTAAAAAAAGATCGTGACGAAAAAAATCTAAAAATTTTTTCGCCTAGCCCCCCATCCGCCAAGTCCGTACCGTACTGAAAAGGAAGTTCGTTCAAAAAAAAGAAAGCAAAAATTTTAAATCATGTGTCACAATTTTTTCTTAAATTTTAATGCTGCCTAAAATAGGTTATACTGTGAGCACTAACGATAATTTATTTTTTGTAAGTACATTATTTAAATTTCTTTAGTTCATCTACATCTTTTTATAAATACGTCTAACTTTCAACACAGTCGCTACGTCATCGTCAATGTACACAAACGCAAATCTCCGCATCATGATTCTGACTACTCACGTCTATTTCCAAATCACAAAATCACACCTCGACAAAGTACATATTTAAGTGGAGTTCCAAGTATCTCTTCAATATCATCAGAAAGTGTCTGCGTTCACTTTCTTTTATTTTGACGTCGCAGTCATTACGGAGTCATCGTTCAGCAGCCGTTTGACCCAAAAAGATTGTCTGGTCATTAAGGTCGTTAGCATTTTCCTTATAACCTCACAAGCAAATTACGAGATTAGGGATTAGGAGATGAAGCGAAAGTCTTCTGTGAGAGGACCTTAGGACTAGTAGAGGTTCACAGTTTTTGCTTTTTCACCAATTTTTTCCTGTGGCTGCGTATTGCGGCTTATTATTATTACGATAAGGCTTAGAGGCTTTAGGTATATTACTTTTCTCGTAAATCTTTTAATTCATAATTTCAGCCGCATAACGTCTACTGCTGGACATATGCACTTCCAAAATGACCGATCTAGAGCGGCTTACATCCAACGTCTACCTGCGACTTTGGTCAGGTCGTCAGACCAAATTAATTCAATGAATTATATTCGTAATTGAAGGATTATGAAATATAAAATCAAAAATTGATTCTGATTAATATGCATGCGAGTATTTAGTTGTTATTAGTTTCTAATAACTGCCTCCGTGGTGTGGTTAGAGCGTTTGGCTCATACCCGGAGGTCGCGGGTTCGATTCCCGGCGGGGGCAACGACTTTGTGTTGTTGTCCTAGTTTGGTTAGGACATTGTAGGCTGATCACCTGATTGTCTGATTTTCTGATAAGTAAGATGATCCGTGCTTCGGAGGGCACGTTAAACCATCGGTCCCGGTCACTGTCTTTGACATTGGTCGTTACCTAAAACCATGTCAGAGGCCTTTAAGGCGGTTGAAAAACCCTGACATTAGTGTTAGTCACTAACACACACGATAAGAAGAAGAAGAAGAAGATTAGTTTGTAATCAACATGCACACATAAATATATCGTTATTTCCAAGTATTCATTAATCTGGTTATATTGCAAACAACTACCTGTCTGTACGGATCTTTGGAAATTCCGTAATTGTATAGTAAGCAATCAAACACCAATAAAGATTAAAATTAATTATACAGGTATTAACCCTGCCCCCTTAGCAACCCGTACTATTTAAACGTTGTAAGATGAACGCTGATATAAAAAAAACATATTTCCAAAACTCACTCGTACTCTTATCCTACTAATATTATAAAAGCGAAAGTGAGTTTATATATTTGTTTGTTTACCACTTCACGCGTCAACCACTGAACCTATTTAGATGGAATTTGATATGGATGTAGTTTGATACCCAGGGAAGGACATAGAATAATTTTTATCCCGAAATTCCCACGCGGAGCGAAGCCCACGGGCACAGCTAGTACTCAAATAAACTAAATCACATTAAAATATATATCACAATACTATTACATTACAGCAGTGTGTTGTAACTGTTACTTCTAATAGATATTGATAAATGATATACCTGTACAACGTGGAAGGGACATACCTACCCGTAATAAATTGAACCACGGGATATACTAGATCACTATAGTGTAATGATATTGAATTTAAATAACAGTAAAAAAACAAAAAAATGTTGTGGAATTCCATACCAAAGTGTGCAGCCGCCCAGGCCATTTGTCTGGGAATGTCGTCGGGTAATAATAATGGCAACCATTTAATATGCCTTATTTCAATATAAAATCTAATTTCGTGAAGTAATCTTTATTGCACAAAAAATAAACAAATACAAGACATAATAATATCTAATAATAATGAAATTATGTTAAACTAAAAGCTATTCTATAAATTAAAACTATTACTAAATGCGCACCAGCTCTTGGGTCCCCAGAGACGTCGATCAAACGTGTGGAGACCTCTCTAAATAGTTGACGGGCTTCCACACCCCAGGGCCCTAAGGTCTCCACGGCGAAGGGCACAAATATATAAGGCTCGCCTAGATCCGCGTATTTGCGCTTTTTATTCGATTCTGCTCCCGCTGCGGCCGCGCCCGCTCTTTTTTATTTCGTGAAGTCTACTATTATTGAAATTGGTCCAACCGTTCAAGAGCTACGATGCTACAGACAGACAGAGAGACATACATTAGGGTCAAACTTATAACCCCTCTTTTAAAAAGGTTAAAGGGATGACCCATCGCTGGCTAAAGTACTTAGAAGTACAGTCTCTAACGAATTACATAAGCATGGTCATTGGTCATTCATCTTAGATTGAGGACAATTGGATATTTCATTAATTACGAATTAACTCATTTCCAACTCGTGGTCTCCAACGTGACTGCATGCGCTTGCGCATATTATCATAATTCAGATTGTGTGCGCTATTAGTTATGACTTTTACTTCGTTGTGTACGTACGTCATTTCTTGTGACTCTATCTAATATGTAATCACATGGTTAAACGAACATCCTTTAGGTGAAGTTCGGTCGCGTAGGAATTCGAAGCTTGCTTTAATAATTCTTTGATTTCCTGATTCATGCAAGAAGTTGTTGATATACTTACATTTTTGTATCTTACTGAAAATTAAAATAAACGTAAGCTGTAAGTGTTATGTAAGTAATTTCAAAATATCAAAATCGCAGAATAATATTCTCAAAAAAGTTATATAAGTCTCAGTAACGACATTTCGTCCATTAATTTTAAAAACAAAATGTTTGTTTTGTTTTTCGTGTGTGTATGTGGCCAATACTGTTGTCAGATTTTTTGAGGCTGCCTAAAGGCATCTGACATAGCTTGACGACAGCCATACAATTATGATAGCGGGACCAACGGCTTATACGTGCCTTCCGAAGCAAGGAGGAGCTCGAAAAAATTTTTTGCCACTTGTGGTCACCCATCCAAGTGCGAACCACGCCCGGTGCCACCGAACTCCTCAAACAAAATGAAGTATCAAAGCTACACACATTTTTATTAAACAAATATCTAAGCTATATTTGGCTATATATGGCGACCTCCGTGGCGTAATGGTCACCATGCTAGTCCGCCACCCAGAGGTCCCGGGTTCGATTCCCGGTCGTTGAAAAATGGCCTTTTTCAAATTGTCCTGGGTCTTGGATGTTTATCTATATATGTATTTGTTATAAAATATAGTATCGTTGAGTTAGTATCCCATAACACAAGTCTCGAACTTACTTTGGGGCTAGCTCAATCAGTGTAATTTGTCCCTATATATTTATTTTATTATTTATTTATATTTAAGTACAACAAAAAATTGCCTCATCGCAACATTCTCGTATGTCTGGTTCAATTTTAATCGTGTTATTAAAAATAGACATTACTTTATTATAGACCTGTTCATCTAGTTTGTAAGATGAGCAGACGTCCATTTTGAATTCATAATCAGCATTTAGCATACATGTTTGTATGGGAACCGTTGTTATATCGCCATATCAACTAGTATAATTATGTCTTCATTCCCTGCATGTCACATTCCTATAGTCTCAATAATTAATTATACATCAACCAACTTGTAACAGTAAGAGTTAGTAAAACTGCATCAAAGAAAGTAAGAAAACACAAATTAAAGTTTTTAGGGTTCTGTAGTAAACAAGGATCTGTAGTTTCACCATGTCTGTCTGTACGTCCGCGGTTCTACTAAAAGACTATAAGTACTAGGAAGCTGTATTTTGCATAGTCGAAAAAGTGGTAAAATAAAATCTTGTAAAATACTTTTTTAGTAGCTTCATAACATGTAAAGTGGTAGAATTTTTTTCTTTGGTAACCCATCGTGTGAAGTATCGTTGAATAGATCTTTAAAAAAAATTGTGAGCTTGTGACAACAATTTTTTGATTTAGGAATCCGATTCCGAAATATTTGGTTTATAATGCAAATTTTTGCTAGAGTCAGTACAGCGTAATAAATCAGACAGACAGACAGACGACGGACATTGGAGTCTTAGATCTTAGTAATAGGTTCCCGTTTTTACCCTTTAGGTACGAAACCCTGAAAAAGTTCGGCATTTTCGTACAAAAGTGTTCACCCGCCCAGACAATTTATACATGGAAATGTCTTTTTATTATTATTTTACTTTTATTTTATCATTATACTTTAATGATATAGGCCAATGGTTTGATAACGCAAAATCTCTTACATTACATGTAATGTAAGAAGTAAACTTAAAATTATTTACAAGATTTTGTGCAATGGTATCAAAAGTACCATGATTATTACAAAATAGCCTACAATCTAGGGATCTAAGCAGCACATGGTCACCAATTACCCTAACAGCCACTGTGTGACCTATAATTACGATAATATGCCAACTGCAATATACTTACTTACGTGAAATTGATTACAATCTAGCGCAATGTAAAAAGCGTTTACTATAAAACAACGAATAAATATGAAAATGATGCGAGAAAAAGTTGTTCAGTCGGATGAGCATTTTTTCCGGAGTCATATAATCTTCAGCTAGTCAATTACATAAGAAATTGAAGAAACATTCAAAAGGATGTCAAGAAGTAGGGTCAAGGCGTGGTCAATCCCGTTGCTGATTGCATTCAACTAAGATGAATTGCAGTGACTTGGATCCGTGCATTGAATACGTAACGTATGTCCTCTTCCTCTGATGGGATATGCTAATTATGATGAATGACTTCTTTATACGTCGCACGTGGAGTAAGTAGTAACATACTACCAAACAATGGCGGATTTACCAGCCGGATATAAGCCTAGCGGCAGGTTTTAGACGGCAAAAGTCAAGCAAATCCTGTTTGCAACCCTTTTACCCAACTGCGCCAGGAAGGTTATGGTTTTCGAGTGTATGAATGAAAAAATGTATGTTTCTTCGTCACGCCTTGACACTGCGAACGTGTGCTTGGGAAGTGTTGTTAGATTCGCCTAAATTCTGAGAGTGACACTAGGTATATTATAAATTAAAAAGAATATAAAAATGGCGGATGTTTGACGCCGAATTAATAGGCCTTCAAATTATCTAATTGAAAAGTTACTCGAGTTATGTATCAAATTAATTGATTTTTATAAGGATCACCGCAAAAACAACATAGTTATTACTTCGTTTATCCGAGCGTATCGGATGCATCCTAAGCATTTTGGATTTTACGCCATTTGTAAATGCTGTTTGGAATTCCGTAACAGTCCAGTCAAAGATAATATAATTACTAAGTCCATTCTAGTAATTATACATACACTATTGTTAAAGCTTAGCACGTAGCGTAGCACCTATATACTTAGGACCTACCCTGGTGGTAAGCTAATAAGCCTCTACCTACGTAAATATTTAAAAATGGGCCTTTGATTTTGCTTTATACTGCTTATCAACTTTGTTGTACAAAATAGGCGATAAATAAATAAGTACCTGCTCAAATAACATGACATTATGTAACTCAAGGCTACAATAACAAATCACATTAGACTACAATCTTTATAGCCCCCAAATCGAATTAGATTAAGGTTATAGTTACGTGACTCATTGGATTTTATAGCCGTGACGTCACGTGAAGCAGTAACGTTAAAAAATGGCGTTAAGTCCAAACATTCGTGTTTTTCACGTGTTTTTGCACGATGTTTCGCACTTGGCCGACTCGTACATCTATAAAATATCTCGTTTGTTGTATGGAAGTTTATTCTGTTTTTAGTATTTGTTGTTATAAGAAGCGGCAACAGAAATACATCATCTGTGAAAATTCAACTGTCTAGTTATCACGGTTCATGAGATACAGCCTGGTGACAGACAGAGAGACGGACAGCTTTGGGTACGGAACCCTAAAAAGCTGATTGAAATCGTGCAGCGAAGGATACTCAACAAACCCCAATTCTTCCGATTTCTATTTTGTTAATAAATTTTTCTGCATCAAAAATAAACAGCAAAATCGCCATATTTTTTTATAATTATTATACGGGTCTGGATACAGGTACTTTAGAGCCTATCTTTATTTTTTCGTTTCTTTATTCATAATCCTAACATGCCATATTCTTTTTTTAAAGAATCATCTAAAGTTAATTAATTCCCTTGGAAACATGAAGTTAGAGGATGGAAAGCACACACTTACATGTTTTAATTTGATAAATGAATTGCTCAATGAAATAGTGAACAAATATCACGTGATAGACACAAAGCCAGCACGACCTTAGAAAAAAAAATGAAGTGTTTTGGGATGAGGGGCATGTCTTCTACACTAATATTATAAAGAGGAAAGATTTGTTTGTTTGTTTGTTTGTTTGTTTGATTGTATTGAATAGGCTCCGAAACTACTGGATCGATTTTAAAAATTCTTTCACTGTTGGATAGGTATGTTATCCCTGAGTGACATAGGCTATGTATGTACCACGGGCGAAGTCGGGATGGACTGCTAGTATATTATAATTCATACAGTTCTAGCGTATTTTTGCTTTTTCCGACAAAATTTTATTGCTTTTCTGATGTCACTGGTACAAACACGTGCCGTACAAAATCAATGTACGGTTGATTGTAATCAATTTGCTTGTAAGGAAGCAGAAATAATTTAATTAAACCGATAACACACATATACAACGTACACATATGTAAAGGAAAGGGGGTATCAACCCGAAAGGGAGTGAACATACTAATCAATGTGAACAACGTTTACTATACATCCCTCCTGAAATCGCAAAACAAAATCTGCAACTCCATACATTTTGGCACGGTAGGTATTTTATGGCTTTCTTGTATGAGAGGCCAAAAATTACTTTTCATATTTCGATATTCCTTGGGGAAAGTTGTTCAGTATCATGGACTGAATTGACGCTTAAAATAGTTTTAGTACATTTTGTTACACCTTATACAACGTGGAAGGGATTTACCTATAATAAAGAGAACCACAAGTTATACCGTATACTAGATCACAATAGGATATTGGAATTAAAATAACAGTAAAAGAACAAAAAGAATTGGTATTTTCATACTAAAGTGTGCAGTTGCCCGGAAAATTTGTATGGGAATGTCGAATTTTCTATTTGGTTTTTTGACTGTTATTTTAATTTAATTCTAGTATAGCTCGTGGTTTTATTCATTAACCTCTCGTATGCCGTTGCGTAGATCTACGCGAGAATGCATTGTTTAACTATTGTGTCTGATATTCCGGCATACTCTTGTATGCCGGAATATCAGACGGCCCTTCCACGTTGTATATAAAATTCTAAAAATTGAATATTTTTTTGTGCATCTTGTATGTACTCGTATGTATGTACTTACATTGTTTTTTGTAAGTCGAACAAAAACATTTCTCAGAAACACCTACTAAGAACTATTTTAGGAGCTACTAATTTTCCTTATGTTACCAAATACGGTAAGCTATAATCGTACCTAACATGTAAAACAGCAGGAACTAAATCAGTTTCATATGAGTGGGTATAATAATGGTCAAAAAAGTTACTTTGCCGATAACTGCCTGGCAGTTTGGCAAATAAGGCCCAACGCAAATGACAGACTAATTCGTGCCGCACTTTTTAGTCTGTGAAAATAGAACCCATGGAATCACATGCAGTAACGCACGCGACGCGCAAAAAGTCCGGCGCGCGTCGTGTGCGTTACTTTACTGCGTATGATTCCATAGGTTCTATTTTCGCAGACTATCACAGACTAAAAAGTGCGTCATGGATAGTCTGTCGTCTGCGTCGGGCCTAAATGGAATTGTAAAATAGATCAAAGATTTGGAAAAATTTGAATAGGTACCTGTTTCCCTTGACTTGTTTAGAAAATGTCGGTCTGTCCGTTAAGAGCGACATGTCTATTAATTAGGAAGAGTCGGGGCTGAAAATCGATCTAGCCAGGTTACATTTTTAGGCTCTTGTATTCTTGGTGTTTATCATCGAGTAAAGCTTGGCCGCCAGGTAGTTTAACTTGATATACCTAAGTTACCAAAGTGGGTAGATATACTGATGCGAACAAAAGCTTGAAAAATACTTAATTATTATTCTTTTAGTTCCCTTAAGAATTCTCTTACCCTAGGTTTTCCATACACACGTAGTCTACGTTTTATGTTGACCACAAGAAACCACAAGTCAGATATCAGTAAAAATTGTAATTTTAAAGAAATTGCAATTATCGGATAATAATTGGTTTTTGACAGTAAAAGTATGAACTGCAAAGATATATAAGGATGTAGAAATTTCCCACACTGATAGTCAAAATGATTACACACTATATTCTATTTCAAGTTTATATTTTTACTGTCAGAAATCAATTATAACCCTAAATATCTTTGAAATTACAAAACTTTGCCGAAATCGGGCATGTCGTTTTGAAATAAAGCGTAGACTACGTTTATATGGAAATGTAGTTTGGTCTAGGGTAAGGGTACTCTTAATACCAAATAATAAGGCCACTAGCCCTACATTTTTAAATATTTTCCCTAGTATCAAATGCCAGTTCAGCATGGTTCAACGGTCCGAAAGCCGCCGGTGAATGACCTCGGGGCGACTTTGAACCAAGGCGAGGCGGTGTCCTTCATTCAATGCCTTGGAGCTTAATTGATTCATAAAGCCTTGAAAAGCTTTGCTAAAACGGAAGTTCAGTCCGATTTTAATTGTTCATAAAATTTGAGGATGTTTTAATTTGACTCTTAATTGGTTACTTGAGCTTTTGGATTGATGAAGGAACAATAAGTAGGCCCACTTAATACTTTGTCTAGATTTTTTTATAAGCCTGAAATAATCAAATTTTGCTAATTGCAAGTTTAATTGGTCGTTTTTTGAGGCGGCCAGGCGCCTGCAGCCGACCATTCAAATCAACACCCTCACAAGGGGAGAAGGGGGGAGAAAAGCGACGACGGGGGTCGGGGACGCATATTTCACAGAACCTTTGGAGATTACGTTCTGTATGTTTCTGAGTCTGAGGTTTTATCACCGGTAGTGGTTTGTATGTCTACATTGGCCTTTGGAGCTTTCAAGTCTTGTAGGTTTTTTTTATAATTATTGTACAGCTCTAGATACGAGTCCTTTAGAGCCTGTCTCTATTTCTTAGTTTCTTTATTCCTAATCCTAATAAATCAAAGATTGGTCGTCCTTTCATTGCTTCCAGATAGATACATAGATAAATTGTTTATTTGTCACTACCGAGACACACACAAAAAATTAAAGTATACATCAGATATATATTATCCAGGAGAGTATAAACGTCACAGATTTGTTAAACGTTTTGCCTAACTTCAATTGGTCAACTGACGAAATAGGTTTATGAAATACAAATATGTATACACGACATGATAAGACAAGAGGAGATTGCTTCATCTACTTACTGCACGCATTTGTTGCAAGTTGCAACCAGGAAGTGCCATTATAAGCGCATTGGAACCGTAAACAATGTGAAATAAACTTGTTTGTTTTATGCAATTTACTAGGACTTAGAACGCAGAGAGTATAACCATTTGTTGTTGGCAAGGATGGATCAACCATGCAGATTCTATAATTCTTTAGCAATGGCGTCCGGCAGCTAGATGGATCGATGATATCAAGCGGATTGGTGGAAAAAACTGGATAGCTATGGCTAGGGATCAGTGGCGTTGGGTGAGAATTTGGGATAGTACAGCCATAAAACTATGGAAGGAATTAATACATACATACATACTATCACGTCTTTATCCCTAATGGGGCAGACAGAGCATTTTGGGTCTTGCGGTTCTATGCAGAGCTCAGGGCCGCAAGACCCAAAAGCCACTTTTAGCGTCATGGTGGGCGAGAAGATGGAAAAGCAATCAATACAGTGATGGGTTGCTAGCCGCATCGCCTGTTAACATGATTTGAATTTTTGCCCATTCCCTCGATCGGCTTTTACGATCTGCGTGGGAAGAGAAGCAGCTGGTACATTCTAAGTTTTTTTATTTCTCCCAGACCAGCATGGGAGTATAATTAGTGTGAGTAATATGTATCTGAGCATGTTTATACATTTATCATTGTGAGTGTATTTCAATAACCAGAGCGAATTTTCGTATTTTGAATATTGGGTGCGTGCAATCCAGTCATGCTGTTAGTTTATGACTTATGAAAATAGTAAGTGCGCCGATATACGTAGGTTATAATTGTTGTTAGTAATACATGCATATATGTTAGAAGGCAGTGGTTCCCAAACTTATTTTGTCTACTGCCCACTTTGAGAATAAATATTTTTTTAGCGCCCCCCACCGACAGGAATAAAACAAACATGCATAAACTCGTTTATCTCATTCGACTCTCAATCCTACTCAACAAGTCCGAACAAGTATTCAATGAACCAGCCAACTGATATGCCGCGTTTACACATTCGCGCGAATCGCGAGGCGAATGACGAGGCGAATAACGAACTAGCATGTGTAAACAGTCAGTTCGTTATTCGCCTCGTGATTCGCCTCGCGATTCGCGAGTTCGCGTTGAGGGCGGTTTTTCGGACGCGAATCAAAGGACACGAATAGCGAACACGAACTGGCTGTTTACACTTTCGCCTGCCGGCAGTTGGCAGCTAGCGCCCGACCCAACAGGACGTATATGTACCCGTTGTATGACTTGTATGGAAACATACGAATTGAAAGGTCTAAGTTAACATTTTTTGTGGGCAAATGTGTGTAGACCTAATTATATGTTAAAATAGGCAATCAGACATCAAATAAGATGATATCTCTATATTTAATAAGTACTTATAGTATCAGTGATTTTAATCTTTGTTATTTTCTCTTTTAGATAATTCATTGTTTTATACATTAAATGACCTTTTGATACATTTCTACATATAAATAGAGGACTCTCACTAAATTTATATCCTACTAATATTATAAATGCGAAAGTGAGTTTGTATATTTGTTTGTTAACTCTTCACGCTTAAACTACTGAACCGATATATAACAAATTTGGTATAGATATAATTTGAGACTCGGGGAAGGACATAGTGTACTCTTTATCACGAAATTCCCACGGGGAGCGAACCCCGCGGGTACAGCTAGTCTGCGTTTTATAATAACACGGATAAAGTCCACTAGTCTATACAGTATACATATAAAACCGGCCAAGTGCGAATCGAATTTGCGCACTAAGGGTTCCGTACCATTATCTATAAAAAATCGCGTTGTATGGGAGCCCCAAATAAGCTAAAAGCTTAAATATTTATTTTATTTTGTTTTTAGTATTTGTTGTTATAGCGGCAACAGAAATACATAATTTGTGAAAATTTCAACTGTCTAGCTATCGCGGTTTTTGAGATACAGCCTGATGACAGACAGCGAAGTCTTCGTAATAGAGTCCCTTTTTTACCCTTTGGGTACGGAACCCTAAAAATGACATCTTAGCAAAAGTTATTCAGACTGATGAGCATTTTCCGAAGTCATAAAGTCTACGCGAACGAAGTCGCGGGCTTCGGCTAGTTTTAAATAAACATCCCAATCTACCCACCACATACAGGTATATACCTAAGCGCAGGTAAATACCCGAGTAGAAGACATAATTGTAATGTAGCGTGCATGCCGCCATTCACAGACCACGTCCTCCATATTCGTGTGCGAATCAACACACGAATGTGTAAACAGCAGTTCGCGTCGGCATTCGTACACGAATAGTTCGTGGAATGTTTCGTCGAATGACGAGGCGAATAGCGAACACGCATGTGTAAACCCGGTAATACAGGAATGCACAATTCGGGTTATTTAACAAAAACTTGTTAAAACATGATAGATTATCTAGGAGTACTAATAACTATTAAAATGCGAAAGTGTGTCTGTTGCCTTTTTATTTGTTTGTTTGTGTCTACTTTCATTACGAAACGGAGCGACCGATTGACATGATTTTCATTTTTTCTATATTCAATAAAATAGGACAGATATATAAACTACGCGGAGAGAAATATAGAACCGAGTTTGAGCAATCTTTTAATTCATATTAGTTGATGTTCACAAGTTGTTGTTGAGAGTCGAGAGCTCTTGCAGTCGTTGTTTAAGAGGCCTCCTAGCTAAATAAAGCTCCTAGCAAAAAAAAAATTCTTTCTGGGTCTCTTACCCTTGTTACCCTTGAGACCTGCAGCGCCCACAAGGGGGCGTTATCGCCCACTTTGGGAAAGACTGCCCTAAGGGAACTCGATGGGAATCGGCTCCTAAACAGGCTACGCCACTGCTAGGGATAGGATTCAATGGAGCTGACAAAAGGAGGCTGTGCCCAGCGGTGGGGTTGAGGGCTGACGTTGATGATGAAATGTGCGCACTTCTATTCTACAATAGATATATTATCTACTAACTGCGCCGGGCGGTGTTACCCGCGCCTAAAGTAGCCTAAGTGTTAATCCAGGGCATCAGCTTCCTGCATACCAAATATGAACAAAATTGGTCTAGCCGTTTGTATCAAGAAGTATTCTTCTTCATATCGTGTGTGTTAGTGACTAACACTAGTGTCAGAGTTTTTAAACCGCCATAAAGGCCTCTGACATGGTTTTAAGTAACGACCAATGTCAAAGACAGTGACCGGGACCGACGGCTTAACGTGCCCTCCGAAGCACGGATCATCTTACTTAACAGACAATCAGGTGATCAGCCTGCAATGTCCTAACCAAGCTAGGACAACAACACAAAGTCGTTGCCCCCGCAGGGAATCGAACCCGCGACCTCCAGGTATGAGCCAAACGCTCTAACCACTACACCACGGAGGCAGTCAAGAAGTAACGAACACAGACACACATACCACAATCTGTCGCTTTTATAATATTAGTTTAAAAATATTGGTCCAGAAATAATTGGAGATAGCCTGGGTATGATATAAGTATCTACCTCCAAATATATACACCTTATACATTATCTTTGGAAATGCATAATTACGTAATAATATATACCTAAGTAGTCAAGAGTTTACGTCAGATGAAACATTAAACAAGTACACAACAGTCACTCGAAGACCTTCCAAAATGTAAGTATGCATGTATTTAGTGCATGCAGTAACGATCTTGGGCAAAACAAGTAACGACATTAAATGTCCCCGTGGATAATTCTCCGAAAAATAGCTTTTTACTTGTATGAGTCACAACTCATATCACGACATATGGTATGAAGTAAGCCAAAGTAAAATTGTGACGAATCAATTCGAATAGGATTTTAGGATAAGCGAACTGTGTCCAATTGTCCAATGAGAAGATTATAATTGTTATTACTTCTTGAAATCTGTGAGTCTGAGTATAATAGGTATAAGTTACATTTTTACATTTTTAGAAGAGTAAGGATTTTAGCAGTATGGTATGTCTGTTTCACCATAGCATCCCGACCGCTTATCCAATTATCACAAATGAGATGTCAATCGATAGATATATGTATAAACAGGACATATAATATTACTTTTTTTTTTGTTCTGACCCTGGGTACTACCTACTACCCAACTGCGTCTTCAAGTAACCGGGGAACATGCATAAAAAAATATATATATTAACCCTTCAAATGTCGGCATAGCAGACACAATAGTAAAACAATACATCAGACGCTCGCTCGGGGCGTCCGACATTTGAAGGGTTAGAATTGTATATAATAACCTTCTCCTTTTTTAAAGTCGGTTAAAAAAGAATCTAGACTTCCTCAAGTTGAAGCCGTATCTAATCTACATCTTACACATTAATTTGTTACAGAATGACTGGAAGGTCTTACTATTGGAAACAAATTAAACAAATTGGGTATTTTCCTAAGCCAAAAATAAATTATTTTGTACTGATAACAAAATAAAACGTCGCAAAATAATACCACATGTCTTTGAACCTTTGATTATATTTTGAACATATCCATTTTAACGTGATTTTAAATTTATTATTGCAGAAAAACTGATAATAAGAGCGCTATTTGACTCCAAAAAACTATGACGTCATCTGCCTGTATTTCATACAAAATCCCATAGAAACTGTTTGTTTTGACGTTTAGAAAAAAGTATCTGATTTGACTTGTTGGAAAATAGCGTATTGGTTTGAAAACCGAAGCAATCTTCCCATTTCGTGACCATTGGGTTATCCTTGTGAGATTTTTCGTGGAAGTTAATACAATATACATAATTCTGACCATAAATGTTTTCCTATGAATCGATTTCATATTTTATACACATATTCTAAGAATAATTAGCACGTCCTGTGTTGAGGAAAAAATAATATTTAGTACAATTTAATCCCCTGAATTCTTACATCGGTGTGTACAAGCGAAACAAAGCATACAAACATCAATAGGACCAGCGTGGAGAGTGTAGGCCAAATCCTCTGGCTGCTCTGGCCAAGTATGGCTCTAGTAGTACAGAGAGGGTCGTGCTGTTGCAGTGGAGACAAAAAAAGACCTGATGATGAGCACTGGTATCAGATCTTCCGATCTGCAGGCGACTGAGGCCACCGTCGCAAAATTTAAAATTAACCATTCTTTTGTTTTTAAAATAGAGCTGGTGTTTTACGTATCTGTGGTTATTTTTATATTTTCCCACGAACTATGACGTCGTCACCACGTCACGAGTATTCGATTAGGAGGAAAACCGCAGGCATTCGTGACGATAATAACAAACTATAAAAAGGTCAACGCTACTATGTTGCGAGAGAGGACGATTCGATTGACATTAAGAACTACTTTTTGCAAATGTAAAACTAAAATATGTATGTACCTCTACATTCATAGATATTCATAAAAGAGTTTTCTCTATCAGAAATATACATTTTTTATACAATTTAAAAAAAAAACAGGGCTTCTTAACTTCAAGCAGCGTCAAGCAGCGTTACACTATACACGCTGACTTTTTATTGGTTTTGGAAAAAGAAATGTCGTATAGTAAATAAATTCCTCTATCCATATATGTAATCCAAATTTCTGAATGTCATAAGATAAAAAGTTGCGTAAATGATTTTCGATCGAGAGCACGTAGTTATACGCCGGCCGCCAGCTGCGTGATGTCGATGACCCGGCCGGCCGGCGGGCGGTGTATGGCGGCGGTACTACTAATTGATCTCACAATTTTACTTTCAAGTTTTAGACAACATTTTTTGTTTCTGAATTTTTATTTTGACTAGCTAATTAGGTCTTACTAACGATGCCTATGAAGTGGCCTTCGGCTTCAAAACCAATGAGAAATCACCGTGTATAGAGGTATAGTCTTACAAAATATTCTGAAACTAATTTAAGGGTGAATTCAATTCATGATACTAAATACCTTTCCCCAAAAGACACGTATCGAAATATGACAAGTAATTTTTGGCCTCCCATACAAGTTGTCTGATCAGCTGATCCGAGTTTTTATAGAAAGCCAAAGATAACAAAGACATCAATCAGCTCAGTGGGTGGGGTCAATGCACCGTCGCACAGGACACGCAGTCACTCATGTATGCAAGGACGTGTATTTTGCAAGGAATGACAACCATTGACTGATATTTATGCGTAGACATGAAGATATTTGAATATCTTCAATTTGATATATTGAGCGGCCCAGAGGTGTAAACGCTTTGTAATGTAAAGCGTCACTAGGTGTGGTTTGAACATGGATACCAATCCAAATGTACCAACGTTTGCTGGTCCACACTTCCATGCTATTCCCGCTTCAACCACAGAATCGATTTAGATGAAATTTGGCATAGAAATAGTTTGAGACCCGAGGAAGGACATAGAATAGGTTATTCATATCATAGTTATAGTCTCGAACATTCCACAAGTAACGGAGCCCGCGGGCACTACTAGTTGTAATAACTGGTCCTACTACTATGCTATAACTAGAATGGGTACCACAGAGATACACAAAATTTCGAGCTCTTCTATGATCCGGAAGGTCGTTGGTCCGGCTACCATCATTGTACCTATGACAGTCGTCAAGCTATGTGATACTTTTCGGCAGCATATGACACCAGTATTTGCCACTTATATACAAGCAACAAACAAACCGAATGGCACTAAGTCTGATACCTAAAAGCTTCATCATCATCATCATCATCATCAGATCTTTTTGCCTCCACTGCAGGAGCACGACCCTCTCTGTACTATCAGAGCCACACTTGGCTAGATAGAGCAGCCAGAGGTCTTGGTCTACCTACACTCAGTTTGGTGTTGAAGTCGGTTTTTAGTTTTGAAAGAATATTTTAACTACATCATGGCAACTATATTCCTATGCACATTTTTTATCATTACCATAAAAAGCCGAAAACCTACGACCTTGCAACGTTGCATTATGCAGCTGACGCAATGGAAATTTTGCTAACTGAATGGAAACGTGTTCGGTAACTTGTTAGTTACGTAGACTAATGTAGGTACAAGTATGTCTAATTAGTTTCCTGCAATTCGCCAGTTTTGTGGAGAAATCACAAATGCTTGATGACGAAGATACAGGGCAAGTACTTAGACTAGAATTTACAGGGCAGGACTTACGAAAGGCAGGATTGGTTGCAGTTAGAGCTATAGAATCCTTAAATGTGCTGCCTCAATACATCGAATTTACGTACGGCTAGAGACTGGAATGCTCTGCCCTCCCACTTATTCCCCGAAAGATACAATTTGGATGTCTTCAAGAGAAGAGTGAATAGGTATTACTTGAGTATGCGTGATCCATCCCAGACCGTTTCGTCGCCTTCCACCAAGTGAGAAGCGGTCAAACGCTACTAAGTTTTAAATAAATAAAAAAAAGAATTTGCTGGTAAGGTAGGCACTAAAGTCCAACAAAACGATGTTAACTAACCACAAAATGAATATAAGAATTACATACAGAACGGAGACTCCTGTGGAGGATGTTAGTAGTGCAGTCTACTAGGTGAGAATGGGAGAGGTGCAGGGACGCATATTGCGCGGCACTCTATATAGGAGTTTGCGACAGTTTGCGTTCTGTATGTAATACTTTTAGTACCTGGGTGACCGAGATTGGCTCGGTCGGTTACATCTCAAACATTAACTACATTTTTTAACTTGTCTCAAAACAGTACAAAATAAAAAATTATATATAAACTTGAACATAAAAAAAACAAAAGTAAGTCACCGAGTGGGATTCGAACCCGTAACACTCTTTCTAGCGGTCGGCATCCTTAACCGCTAAGCTAACCGAAATTAGCGACCATATTCTGCGTGGAAAGAAAAACGAATAAAAATTTGAAAACACGCGTTTTCCTAAACATAAGACTAATCTAGATCGATTGTTTACCCCAAAAACCACTATATACCAATTTTCAGCGAAATTGTTAGAGCCGTTTTCGGGATCACAGAAATTTATAAATATGTATATAAATAAATATACAAGAATTGCTCGTTTAAAGGTATAAGATAATGATATTAATTCTGAGCCCAAACTATAAATTTGTTTTGTGTACCATTTCACGTACTTTTGTTATGAATGTCATCGCCAATTTATTATTGAAATGATATGCTTTTTACTTTGACTATATCAATAGAATATGGAGTCCAAAAGATGATATAATGGCTTTGCGACCTTACAAGCAAAGCAAGCATACATAAATGACATAACTCATTACATGCCGATTATGTAAATTAACGGTAAACCCACTTACTTAATACACTTGGTAAACGTATAGTCAAGTTCTAACGCACGTTTTCTTTTGTTTTGTTCCCAAAATTTATATTTTTCTGTGTCAAGTTCAGAAACAATAATATGGTTTATATCATTGTCTGATACAACCAACTGTAAAGATTCCTGTTTAAAGAAATTTCAAATCAGTAGAAAACAGGAAGTTGATTTATAATTTTTGTGTTTAATTTAATTAAGTACATCAATTTTCAATAATTATCTATTATAATCCACCCTACTTGTCTTTCCTCTAGCTTTATGTTATCATCATCATTAGGTATTTTTATCTCCACTGCAGGAGCACGACTCTATCTACCAGAGCCATACCTTCCCAGAGCAGCCACAGGACTTGGCTCCACGCCAGACGGATTGAAGAAGTCTCATTGAATAAGTTTTGTTTATCTTGTATTTCCAAAGTCACCTTCTACGACATCCACGTGAGGACTTGGAGTGGCCCTATTCTACTCTGCCGATAATCACGCGACAACACAGTTTTATGTGTCAGTGGGTAAATTATGCCGAGCTGGTTGATTCAGACTCTGTCTTACATATTTGCTATGGTCATGAAAATGTGGAAAGTATGCTTTGAGAGACCCTTTCGCCAAAAGACAAAAGAAAGCTGCATTTGACAATGATTATGAACGAAAAGGAAGTTGGGATGCCACCAGTGGTAATAACAACTTCACTTACTAAGCAACTGGCAGCCACTTAACATCTGAGGAGGCATGTCCTGTCGATCTATGTGAGTATGTTTATTTTAAAAAGCACCGTATTGTAGCTAATTTCAAAGTATGTCAAACACGAGCGCGGCCCACGGCGCCGGTTGCAAGACCGCAGATGGCACAAATAACTTCTGTGTGCAATGAAATGCTGTAGGAGGAACTGTTGCCAATACCGCAATTGATACTGGAACCACAAGCGGGTAAGAAATGCTTTGAGTGAAAGGAATTTTCTTATTTGCTTTGGTTAGAGACATTCAGAAGAAAAAAACACAATTTGCGGCTTTATTTTCTAAGTTGTATCACATATATAGCAATTAAGGAAGGGTGACAAGAGAATAAATCATATCGACGTGAGTATCCAGACCAGTTCTATATTCTCATAAATATGAAAAGAGTTGGTGTATGATCGCGTGCAAGACTTTTCGTGACAAATAAAATCATTCGTAAAAATAAGAAATAATTTGAAGGATTTCATAATAATAACCTTCTTACCTTGACATCAATGAGGCGCACTGTAAAGGCAGTCGCGTCAGGAGCAGTCAGCACGAGCTGGCAGGGCTGATGCGGCGCAGTGGAGGGGGGGCGAACCAGCGCCAGGGCTAGAGCCGTGGTCGAGCCAAAGCTGCCGCCCACCTCCACCTCTTTGGTTCCTCCGCATAGTAGACTAGAGCACAGCCCTGGAAACAAAAAAAAACGAGATTACATTTCTGCAAAAGATTTTTCTCATCATAGCGCATCCCGAGTTGCATCATCTCCAAGTTGAAAGGAACTGGTCAAAACTCGCATGACATCAAATGGTGCGGTTTCTATTGTTTTACTATTGTGACTAGTATTGACGGATCTCAAAGAATTAATGTGCATGTGTATGGTCACCCTAGGAAGCCGAAAACGTTGCGAAGTGAAGAAGAAAAAGCTGTAAGTAAATCTTGTAACGATTTAGCTGTGGTTTTACAAACCTGACATTGGTCAACCGTCGATCGTGCGTATAGCTCTCTCTCGCTCTGGCAAATGACGGTTCTGAGCGACAGACAAGGATAGCAGCATAGAAAGTGCTGGTTTGTGGTGACAAGTAAGATCCAACCACAAGAAGAGATGGAGTGGATTCTTATCCGAAAGTAGCACGACGCGACTTACTTCGAAGGTGTTGAACAAATCTGATAATCAGTTATTTAAATACAACATATTTGGAAGCTTAACACGTGTATGGCCACATGCCTGTAGTTGCGTGGAAAAATTCTACAATTATTCCACTATCGCAGAGGCATTGTTGACATACGGTATTTCAACTGCGGACTAGTATTATTGGCAAAAAATGCGCTTTATTATTTTGAATAGCGAATTAGCGACCTTCAGGCAAATTCCGCTTGGCTATTGTTGTTTTGCAGTAACTGTCATGTGACAGTAGACGGAGCAACAACATTACTTTGGGAGAAAATCTTTTATTTGTAGTATCAGGGAATCAAGACAATTATAAAGAAATAGAGACCTGACCTGAATTTATTGAAATTAGAAGAATTAAAGGTTTTGTAAAAGACAAAGATGACACCTTTTTTTCGATGTAGGATATTTTTTGAAAATCTTTTTAAAATTATTTTTAATGCAAGAGCTACAAGCTAACAAGACCTAGACTGAAAGCATGCATTAATTGATAGATGCCTATTTTAAACAGATGGGTTTAGTAGACTATCTATGAAGATGATGGTTATAAAGAAATAATACATCGAACCAAAAGGTTTTAAAAATCAACGTACAGTATAATTGATATCATATGTAAAATGAAAGAGAGAAGATTATTGGACACCTAATAAGACATGACAATCTCTTCAGAATAATAGTAGAAAGAAAGATAGAAGGGCGACGAAGAAGGGGAAGACAGAGGATGAAGATTTTCCAACAAATTAAAGAAAAGTTAGGAGTAAGATCCTACCATAACATAAAGATGATGGCAGAAAGAAGAGAGGAATAGAGGCATCCATCTCCACTTAACTCCACCGACAAGAACAAGAAATAAATACATTTATCGATCTTTGGGAAAAATGTGATTTTAATGTTGTCACATCTTTTTTTAGCTAGAATGTAATCAAATGGATGTTAAACAGTTAAATGTACAAAACTAATACAAGTAAGAAACATCATGCTATCCAAAATATTGATGCAACACGAGGAAGATAGGTCTTGCTCAGTTAACCGACATTTGCATGAATTTACGGCTTATGTCACCATTATGAATAAATATATAATTGTTGTCCTGAATAGTTTAATCAATATTCACTGTGTTATTCAGTAGGCTTATTTGAATACCATTTAATTTAAATAATGATATGATTTTACTCACAAATTATTATTTCCTGGCATTTTTATAGCCTTTTTTAAATATCGGCCTCGATCGAAAAGAGATGTTTTAATTTGACGACCTCCGTGGCTTAGTGGTCTCCATGCTAGTCCGCCACCCAGAGGTCCCGGGTTCGATTCCCGGTCAGGGCATGTTGGAAAATGGCCTTTTTCAATTTGTCCTAAGTCTTGGATGTTTATCTATATATGTATTTGTTATAGATATAATATCATTGAGTTCTTATCCCATAACACAAGTCTCGAACTTACTTTGGGGCTAGCGCAATCAAGTGTTATTAGTCCCTAATATGTATTGATTGTTTATTTCAATATTACGACAACGTTTTAGCCAATAGAGTGTCCTTACCTATTCTTATCTTGGTCAACCATTGTTTAAAAAGACACTGGTCAAATTTTGTAAGATTAAGCTAAAATGGAAAGAGTCTTCTATGAATTTCCTAGTTTCTTTCTTTTCTCCTGATTTTACCTCAACTTCTTTTAAATGGAACTATTCTGGAAAATATAACGACAGTATTGTTCGATAATGCCCCCTAATGATAATGTTTCAATGTCAAACCAATAAGACCTTAGCATAATATCGTAGCTGTCAGTTTTAGTTTCCTTGACACTGCGACGCGGACGTAGCTACGTAGCTACGTACGTTGAAATAGATCAATAAGAGTAAGGGTCCAGATTTGCAAGTAAATGCTATAAACGGAATACGGAAATCACATCTTGAGCTACTGAGTAGAGTACTCAAAGCAATCATACCCACGATGATTTAAACTTTCAAGTGACACTAGAAATTCCATACATTCCCGTGCCTTGTACAGGGTTAGCACTTTTCGAACACCAGAAACATTTTTGGAGCAAATTCAGTCCATGATACTAATTCTATAAACACAATTACCAAATAATTGGCCAAGTGCGTGTCGGGCCACGCGCAGTGTAAGGTTCCGTAGTTGCGAATGCCAACTTTGAGTTCTTGCCACTAAAAACGTCTAAAAACTAATATCTATTGAATTTGTATGAAAATTCCTTTTTTCAAGAACATTTTATAAGTTGATCGCCTATAACTTTTTAATTTGCCTTTCCTTCAAACTACATTATATATACTTTATTGGGATTTATTTCACGTGGCCATATATAACCGTTTAGCAGATAGGGGGGGGGGGGACATATTTCAGAAACGGATCCCTAAATCGAAATAATCCCTAAAAATCCCTAAAAAATATTGTCTACTTGTGTTCACAAGTAGACAATATTTTTGAAAGACCTATTTAACGATGCCCCACTTAATGTGTTTGTCGAGAAAAAAAATATTGACTACGACTTTACTTGTATGGCAGCTTCCCTGAAAAAACTTTTTTTTTCATATTTTATTTTACGACTTTTTCGCCATAATTAATATACATATCCATGCCAAATTACAGCTTTCTAGTACTTATAGTTTCTCTGTAGGACCGTGGACGGACAGACAGACAGACAGATAGACATGGCGAAACTATAAGGGTTCCTTGTTTATTACGGAACCCTAAAAACTAAAAGAAAAATTCGGCATCCCATATTAATTAGCGCTCAGCCATAGCATTGTTTGGGAGGATGAATTCTTTGCATTGATTTTCAGTATATTTTTTACATAAAATAGTCAAGTATCATAAACTGAACTTGCTCAAAAAACGACTCAATTAACATTTAAGTACTATTTAACACTTGACGTGTAATTAAATATAGCATCTCAGGTCTATATTTATTCTAATCGTGTATTGCAGATGGATCTAAAAATAGATGTTCATCTTGATTGTTACGTCAATCATTTGAATAATTACTTGGATAAATCTCTAGTAATAATATGACGTTCTTACTCTTATGTGCGTCATAAGGATTTTATTTATTGACCATCAAAGCTGTAGGTCAACCACATCTTTCTCTTTATGTATGTCCAAGTAAGTATTCAACGTAGAAGGGACATACCCGTTTTAAATCGAACTAAGGGCTGTACTAGATCGCTAAAGTAAAATAAAATTAAAATAACAGTCAGAAATAAAAATGAAAAATTCGCCACTTCCATACTAAAGTTTGTTTGTTTGTTATAACTTTATTGTACCAAAACAAATACAAATACAAAGACAGCTTACGAAAGAGCAAATATACAAAGGCGGACTTATCCCATGTAGGGATCTCTTCCAGTCAACTTGCGATAGATTGAGAGGATATTTACTCAATTAAAAGGTAGAAGCAAGTACGCAGCCGTCCGGAAAATTTATATTACTTCTTACTTCCCTCGAGGACAAATTTTCCGCAATTAGGCGCGAATTTGCCGGTCTCGTTTTGCGTGGAATATGGAGTGTGATGAAGAAAATGAAAAATATTTTTTTTTGCTGTTTGACGTGTGACGTAATACGCTATTTTACTCCATATGATCTGAAAATCTTAGTTTTTAGTTGTTACAGTTACAATTTTTTTTTAACAATCTATTTATTACAATTTCAATTAACAACTAAATTAAACTAAACAAATAATAATAATAAAAAAGAAAAACCTTACAAATAGAAAACGTCTTCCAGATCATTGCCCTGCGGTAGAGTGCCAAAAGGGCTGGCAGCATTGCCACGTTGGATGGCAATGCTTATTCGTTGGACGAAATTATTGCCAGCCCTTTAATTAATTTTAATTGCTGTTTGACTATTAATTAATTAATATTATACAATAGTAATCTATTATTTAGATTTAGATTTATTACGGGTATGTTCTTTCCACGTTGTGTAAATAATACAAAAGCTATACTATCTGATGACTACTCACAAACCTTACCCTAGAAGTCCTTATTACCGTTTTATAGGGTTCCGTACCCAAAGGGTAAAAACAGGACCCTATTACTAAGACTTCGCTGTCTGTCCGTCTGTCTGTCACCAGGCTGTATCTAAAGAACCGCGATAGCTAGACAGTTGAAATTTTCATAAATTATGTATTTCTGTTGCCGCTATAACAACAAATACTAAAAACAAAATAAAATAAATATTTAAGGGGGGCTCCCATACAACAAGCGCGATTTTTTGGCCCTTTTTTGCTCGATATCAACAATGGCAACAGGTAGGCACTTGAAATATTCACAAAATACTCAATTGTTTTTTTAATTTATGAATAAATAAAATCAATATTTAAGGGGACGGAAACCTTTGTGCGCGCGTCCGACTCGCACTTGGCCGGTTATTTTAAGCTACAACACGTTTTACTCATAATAACACTATACGAGATATATTTTTCTAATAGAGTAACGTACTCCAGAATGGGTGCGAGCTGAATATCTTATACCTTTAAACGAGCAATTCTTGTATGTATATATATATATTTATTTATAAATTTCTGTGATCTCGAAAACGGCTCTAACGATTTCGCTGAAAATTTGTATATGGGGGTTTTCGGGGGTAAACAATCGATGTAGATTAGTTTTATGTTTGGGAAAACGCGTGTTTTCGAGTTTTCGTGCCTTCCGAAGCACGGAGGAGACCAGGAATTTTTTATGCCACTTGTGATCATCCAAGATGCTTAACGTACAAAAGCGCTAGGAATGCAAGCAAACTTGACGATATCCGTGGCGTAGTGGTCACCATGCTGGTCCGCCACCCAGAGGTCCCGGGTTCGATCCCCGGTCAGGGCAAGTTGGAAAATGGCCTTTTTCAAATTGTCCTGGGTCTTGGATGTTTATTTATATATGTATTTGTTATAAAATATAGTATCGTTGAGTTAGTATCCCATAACACAAGTCTCGAACTTACTTTGGGGCTAGCTCAACCAGTGTAATTTGTCTCTATATATTTATTTATTTATTTAAACTCCCGCTTGGCCTCAGAGCTCCTGTAGGAGTAGTTGTAAGGTTGTAGGTCTGGTTGTAGGTTCTAGGTATCACTTTACATTGAAGAGGCAAATAGTTTGAAATGTTGTGTAGGATACTTTAGTAAGCAATTGGCATCAGACCGGTAAGAGTTGGTTGTATGCAACTTGTGGAATATTTATAGAGCGTTTCTCAAACTATTTAGCGACGGAACCCTTTTGGTATAAGCAAATATTGTTTTAAATAATATACCGACTTTTTCCCCTAACTACACAACCAATTTTGATAAAATATCGCAAATATACCCTTTTAACAAAAAAAAAATCAAAATCGGTCCAGTCGTCTTCGAATAATCCGTGAACACACATAAATAACAGGCCAAGTGCGAATCGGATTCGCGCACTACGGGTTCCGTACCAATATCTATAAAAAATCGCGTTTGTTGTATGGGAGCCCCCCTTAAATATTTATTTTATTTTGTTTTTAGTATATTTGTTGTTATGGCGGCAACAGAAATACATAATTTGTGAAAATTTCATCTGTCTAGCTATTGTTCAGGTTCGGTTCATGAGATACCGACTGGTGACAGACAGACGGACATACGGACGGACGCGGAGTACACTCTGTAAAGTACACATTCTTAGGTATTTAAAATAATCAAAATATGACCTTCGGATTTCGGGCTTCAGTTTCGAACTTCAAAAATACCTGTACGGGTACATACGACCTTGGCACGGAAATACCTGACCACAGAGATATCACCTACTCGAGTCCTGGACAGAACACAACACCTGGCCACCGGCAACTCCACTCCCCAGCACCGCGGACTCCAGGGCAGTACCTCTTTAAAAGTGATCAGAACCACCGGCATAGTACCTTCAAATCCAACCTGAGTTTTTTTTTTTGTAAATTTATAGCTCCTCGCGCACAACGCTCCAACTTTGAGAACCGCTGTTCTAAGTAATCGTCGATTCAGATCGTGTTTGCACTTAGCAATCTGCCTTGCGCAAGGCTGAGTACTAAAAATAGACGCTAGGGCTCTTAACACTTAAGGCTTCGGCATGCGCTAGAGTTATTTCTGTTTAAGTATTTAATGGGCTTTTTACTTTGCATGCCAACTTTATGTCAGTTTTATGGTTTATCCTGACCTCAACATCGGCCTTAGTGAAGATTAGGTATAGTATATTATTACTCTGTGGGTATATAAATAGCCTTCGCTTAGAGTCACCACGGTCCAAGATTTAAAATATACCGAGCGACCGAGAAAGTCATATTAATGAAACTACGTACCTATATTTTTTTATGATTGGGCCATGAGTACAATTCAAGTATATGCAATTTGAAGTGTGCATATAACCTGATCATGAACAAATGTTCGGTCGGTGAAAAAAAAACACTTTTCTTCTTTTAGAAGTCGTAATAAGACTTCGCTCTATCAAAGCGCGGCAGGTTAATTTAACATAACACTGTCAGAAAGTTTGTTTGTTTGTAATAACTTTATTTTGATATGAAAAAACACAATTACATACACAAACAAAAGAATAAATTAACAGCGGCGGACTTATCCCATATTGGAATCTCTTCCAGTCAACCGGCGAATAAGAAGACAGGACAATTACTCACAAGAAGGGTATAGAAGGTCGTACTTACACAGGATAAATTAAACTAACATTATATCTAACTAAATTTTTGATTTTTCGTTAGTAGGTAGGTATATAAGTGACCAATACCTGGTGTCAGATTTTTTCAGGCTGCCTAAAGGCATTTGACATAGCTTGACAACACGGAGGAGCTCGAGAAAATTTTATGTAACTTTCGGTCACCCATCCAAGTGCGGACAACACCCGGTGTCGTTTTACTTGCGAAAGCGCTAGTAATGCTCCCATCAGGCCACCGAACTCGATCAAGAGAGATAAACCCAATTTTATACAATTTTGAACCAAAATCTTAACTTCCTAAAAACATAGAGTTTGGATTGTCATATCATTAAAAAGTGAGTTATTGTAAAGACAAAACATAATAAGTAGTACTTATTCCATTGTAATGTTATGTATACACGGTGATTTTTCATTGGTTCTGAAGCCGAAGGCCACTTCATAGGCATCGTTGGTAAGACCTAATTAGCTGGTCAAAATAAATATTCAGAAACAAAAAATGTTGACTAAAACTCGAAAGTAAAATTGTGAGGTCAATTAGTAGTACCGCCGCCATACACCGCCCGCCGGCCAGCCGGGGTCATCGACATTACGCAGTAGGCGGCCGGCGTATACCTACGTGGTCTCGATCGAAAATCATTTACGCAACTTTTTTATCTTATGACATACAGAAATTTGGATTACGTATATGGATAGAGGAATTTATTTACTATACGACATTTTTTTTTCCGAAACCAATGAAAAGTCAGCGTGTATACATAAGTATTTGTAATACCAGATAAAATGTAGTGGTAAATATTCTTCAATGAGACATCTGTAAAAAAAATTGTAAATTGTTATTCTATTCATATGTCATACATAATAAATAGTGTAGTTATTAAAAACAAATAAGTATTTAAATAACAAAAGTGACGCAATTTAATTAAGTACTGGTACTGACGTAATGTAAACTCTCCATAATATTCCTTTTGTTTATCAGAATTAAATTATACATTTCGTATAGTAAATAAATTACTCTATCCATATACGTAATCCAAATTTGTGTATGACATAAGATAAAAAAGTTACAAAAATGATTTTCGATCGAGACCACGTAGTACACTCGTCCAAAACTGTCGCGTGAACTCGCGTGACCCCGGCAGCCGGCCGGCAGCGGCACTACTTATTGATCTCACGATTTTACTTTCGAGTTATAGTCAAAAAATTTTGTTTCTGAATTTTTATTTTGACTAGCTATATGTATATTTATATAGAAACATAAAATAAAACTATAAATTTAGTTATATACATATAACGTGGAAGGGACATTCCCGTAATAAATTGAACCACGGGCTGTTCTATACTTGCTCACTAAAGTATAATTATAATAAAAATAACTATTCAACAATAATTAAATTTTAATTATCGTATTGTTGTGTAGTATGTCGAGTTATTGGATTGCTTGTTGTAGTCTATACAATGATATATTATACCTAAACCTTTAAATAAAAACTATTTTATTTCCTGTTTATATTAAACTAATAAACTAAAATAAACTTAAATATGTACTTACTAAAAATATTTTTCATACAATTTATATTATTACCCGAAAAAGGAAAAAAGTCTGATTTAAGAAAGGCATACGTTTAGGAGCATATTATGCCTACTTAAGTTGTTTACCCAAATGTATCGATGTACAAAAATAACACCCGCGTTTAGAGGCTATATTAGGAGGATTGCGTTGCGCCTGATTTCATTAATTTATTTACGTACACATTTGCAATTCGTATCTAAAAATAAACTGTACTTACCTCCTATATATAATAGGCATGACGATGGTAAAATATTTTTGGCCCATCAGTAAGATTATAAAAAGATATTGTAAACATATTTTTTATTTTCTCGGAGAAACAAAAAATGACAAGGATACAGCGCATTTTTTGTATGACGTCACGGCTAGGTACGATTTTCAACTAGCGGAACTTTGATGCTCCGTATCTTTATGATTTTTTACTTTTTTGGCAAACTGAAAAATATGGATCCATAAATTTTTAGATAATCTAAAAGATGGACTAATTACAATCATACTCTTCTGACCCTGTCATCACCCCTCTGCCTCTTGTTTATTCATCGTACGTATATATGCTCTTTCGATTTTTTTGTACTTTATTTTGTTCTTTGGTACATTAAGGTTTTCACAAATCACATCCGGATCGATATCCGATAACCTCCTCCTTTAATGGACGGTTGAAAAGTGATGTTTATTCAGCTTTTAGTTTATAACACATATTTCTCAGGCGTGTAACCCCAATTTTGTTAAATGACTAAATTATTTGTCCACACGCTTTTTCGAAATATTTGTTTTGACTTGTAAATACGTCATGTTATCAGAAATGCAAATAAGGAGCTAAGCCGTAAACCTACATAGAGTGTAATAAACTTACGCTTTTGTAGATAAAAGTGGGCAGGATTTTAGTATTTGTTTACCTTACTTCTATAGTGTTAGTGGGGATAACCATACTTTCTTGGTAGGGTAACGTACACCCCATTCGGCGTTTACGATCAGTATTACTTCCATTCAGAACAGAATGGAAGTAATTACTATGTAGGTTTGTACTTACAATATTTATGACTTGTGTATCTACTCACACGCATATGCAAAGTTTATGAGATCTGCATACACACATGACTGCATGGCATACATCATTCTATTGTGGTGGGTCGTTGCACCAAATAGGCCATAAACCAGGCAAAGAGTATTTACGACTGCAGTTGTCTGGCTAATTTATTTTTTACTGCTTAGAGGCTATTGTTTAGCTGGATTTAAATAAATAACTAATTAACTAAATTATTAGATTGGTTACATAAATTAAGGATCCCCTTACCCTAGACTTTTCGATACAAACGTAGTCTACGTTTTATTTTGGAACGACTTGTCAGATTTCGGTAAAAAATTGTAATTTTAAACAAATTGCAATTATCTAAGGTAATAATTTGTTTCCGACGGCAAAATTATGAAATGTAGAATTTTCCCATACTAATGATAATATAACACACTATATTCTATTTCGAGTTCACATTTTGACTGTGAAAACCAGTTATTGCCTAGATATGTGCAATATCTTTGGAATTAGAAAATTTTGCCGAAATCGGGCACGCGTTTCGAAATAAAACGTAGAACTACGTTTGTATGGAAAAAAGTTGTTTGGTCTAGGTTAATATAACCAGGTTTATCTAAAAGAAGCATTAAGTTTGGCACAAGAAGAAATTATCACACTATAATGATATTATAAAGGCGAAAATTTGTGAGTGTGCCTAGTGTATGTTTGTTATTTTTTTCTTTTTTGGTAACCTAAAAATATTCCTCCATTTTTTGAATAATCTAAAAGATGGACTAATTACATTACAATAATACTTCTCTGACCCTGTCGTCTCCCCTATTGTCCTATCAAGGACTTTCTCAGTTTGTCTCTTTTCGTCACAAACGGCTTTAAAACAGGTAAAGTGAATCCGCTAGTAAGTAGTCAAGTATGCCATCAAACGGTCCCCTGACCGCGCTCCGCTGAGAAATATCACATGGGAACACGGCGCCCGATAGACCTAGATGTCTGGATTGTAGAAACCTACTGAGTTACGAGCAAATCAGTATAAAAACTCATATTTAAAGCGATCAAATTTACTGTTTTCCAAAACGACCTATTGGACGCGGCCTGCAACCAGCGTTTTCCTGTTTTCCTGCAACCGGTCGTTTTGGAAAACCTTGGGGGAGGCCTATGACCAGCAGCGGACTTCCTACAGCTGATATGATGACGAGACTCTGTTTAGAGGAGGAGACATCTAAATAATAAATAGATATATCTTCGGTAGAGTTAAAAATAACCGGCTAAAAGCGAGTCGGACTCACGCACGACGGTTTCCTTCCCATTATCTACAAAATCACGTTCGGTGTATGAATATGGGTGTCTCACTAAAATACTTATTTTATTCTGTTTTTAGTATTTGTTATAGCAGCAACAGAAATACATCATCTGTGAAATTTTTTACGGTCTAGCTGTCTCGGTTTCTGATATACAGCCTGATAAATAACCGACAGACAGACATGAATAGACAGACGGACAGACAGCAGAGTTTTAGTAACAGGGTTTTTACCCTTTGGGTACGGATCGCTAAAGAAGCATATTATATAAACATTGGAAATATATTATCCAATATTGCATATATTATCCAAAAAAGAAAAATCAGAGCGACCTAGGTGCATTTAAGATATAGCAGTATGAATGAGCACGCCTAATGAAGTGCCCTGATGACCCCATATTCTCTTAAAACTAGTTTTTCTTCACTGAATAATTGCTTGAGAAACAATGGAGCATTTGCTCCGGTAACTTCATTCAAACGTGTAAGTAGGTAAGTCTAAATTACTGTTTGTGTATATTCTGAAAAATATTTGTGTGAAGAACCGATTCGTTGCAGTTAGTGTTAATTTATACTGAATGTGTTTAGAATTTTGACATATTTACCCTGTGCAATATAGCGTAAAAAGGTTCTTGAAATAAGTAGGTCATATCTCATTCATGAATTTAGCACCATTGTTTTAATATTAAATACTAGACGAAGTCCGCGACTTCGTGAACAAACACACATCAAGTCTTGATTTCTTGGGTTAGACAGAGAATTTTAGGTCTTGTCATATTATTATAAATGATAATGGATGACTATGATAGTGTAGGCGTAAGAACAGTAGGCTAGCAACCGATAAATGTTTTCTTCCCGAAAGTTCAACTGACAGTGACCTCCAAAATTAAGGAGTTAATTGACCAGAGCGACAAAAATCGACGCGTCAACAACATTGGTCGACTAATTTGATTCAATTGGCGTTGAAGGTGAAAAATATTATAATTTAATTATACTGTTTACTCAAGGAGTTGGGTATTAAATTAAGAGATTGATCAGGAAGTTAAAATCAAAAACATTTGAGAAAATTCTAGAAGGTAAAGACAAATATGATAGAAAAACTAGCTGTTTTATCAAAATCAAAATATACCAGAATATTTAAACAAAAATTTTAAATAACAGAAAAACCAAGTCTATGCTCATAACATTTTTAAATTTATTTGCATATCCAATAAGGCAATATGAGTTGTGCAAAAAATCCCTTTCAAATAGTTTCAAGTAATACCAGTTCCACATAGGTGCGACATTTTGACGAAAAGCTCAAGGTTGCACTCTGTGATACGAAAACCGGTTGGGGATCGATCAGCTATAAAGGACTTAAAACGTTCAAAAAGTCACGTAAGTCATTATGGTATCAGATATTGTTCATGCGGTTATTCCTCGAAAAATGTTCCAAATAGCGTATTATGGATGAGCAGCAAGAAATATCTGATGCTGCTGCTGGAGAAGGAAAAAAGGTTTATTTTATGAAATGCAGGTAAAATCTGATAATTTTGTAGGCTGAATCCTGGAATGAATGACTTCATGTTTTAAAATGTTGTTTTACTGTTGTTGTCTTGATAATCTTTGTAACAAATACAATAAAATTACTAAAAAAGATATCGAACTGAATATTCAAAGTTTCAAACGGAACTGCTCTTTAGTGTTTTTTCTTAATTCTCTATATTCTTTACCTAATTAATAATAATATCACCTGGAAATAAAACTTCCGTGTTATATCATTATTTTAAGGTATCTGATGAGCCACTATCTTCATGAAATATTATCAGCGTTTCTGCAACTTCAGATGCCGGAGAATGGAGGTAAGAGGTTTATTTTTAGCAACAGTTTGTAGCGACATGCCAACACCTAGCCAATTTTCGGAACTAAAATTAAAACTAGTGATATATTATGCAACTAATTGTCAATGACATACATTTCATGTTCCTGTGTCAGTGAATACAAAAGAAATGTGAAATGGCTTGGCAATGAAAGTAAATAATTTGCTCGTTGCCAGACTATCTGTCTACACAACACGTGGACGTCAATCGTTAAGGGAGACTCACACGCTCTTTCGGGAAGACATTAAGTCCCAACGCAGACGAAAGACTAACCCGTGCCACACTTTTTAGTCTGTGAAAATAGAACCCATGGAATCACAGACTAAAAAGTGCGTCACGGACAATCTGTTGTCTGCGTTGGGCCTAAATATTTAAAAAATACGCAACACTGGATTTGGGCCACAAAATTATAAAAAACGAAATGATGTGCCAAGCTAAAGCAAGGTAAACATTTGTCTACTCGCAAAGTTTTACTTCAGAGAAAAAAAGTATGATAGACTTACATCGCCACAAAAGCTCCAATTGATGGCAAGTTAAAGACTAAGGACGAAACGGCCTAACTCGCAACTAACTACAAGCATTTGATGAAAATGGAACTGCAAATACCAAAGGGAGAGATTTAAAAGGAAAGAGAGGAACCCATTTCCCCTCCAAAGTACAATTTAGTTAATACAAAAAGTAGTGTTAAACAAAACATAATAATGAAAGTGAAAATGCGCACAGAAATCGCTTCGATTTTATACAAACGTACTTGAGAAAGTAAGATTGTATTATAATTTTAAATTACACTGTGTGTATGTATCGTGTTGGTACCACGCCATTGAACCGAGAAAGTGGACCACAAAACACTTTCACAATACATTTAAAATATTAGGAGCTACTGTGGTCCATGTCCATGTAGATGCTATGCTAGTTATTACAAATATTCGCAGCAGTAGGTTATAAAGGCTGCTTATGATGATAATGATGATGATGATAAATATGCAACTAAGCGACAAGATAAATTATCGAGAAACAAAGCAGATTGTAGTAAGTAGTGTTGTGAAATTATTTATATATTTTATAGAACAACTTTCATTGCAATTTATCCAAAACGAGAGTGATTATGCCCTGCCTGTACCCGAAATGTCTTTATATGTAAAGTAAACTGATGCAGGCTAGGAGGCATCAATTACTTACTTTACTTTGACATGAGCATTTCAACTAATTTACTAATTCGTTTAATATTTTTAGACTGCTTTATTAAAATACAATTATTGAATACGTCAATAATTACAATACCTACTAAGAGATTAGGATATAATTCGATAGAAACTATAAATTGATTTAGAATATGTATAAGTTTATACCTAGTAGGTAATGTAGGTTAACGATAATCCTAGCGTAATCATTGCCGCCTATATTTTATAGCGGAACATATCTTTATCTTTTATCCGACATTTCTGACCCTGGACTTAATTGTTGATAACGAGTTGACTAGTTGCATTGATGTCATAGAATCCGACGATTTCGAAGGTTCGATAGTGAATGAATATTGAATACTGATCAATAGGAAATCAATGATCAAAAATTTTCAATGCGTTAAAAATAGTAGAAAATTATTGTCTGTTTAATAAAGTATAGGTACTTCTACATCCCACAAATTATCATAATGATGAACTAGATAAACCAGAAAGTCAGTTTGACAAACATTCACTTTTTTAGAAGAGCCTTTCAGTCCAGGAATAGCCTGATTTATGTAGGCTCCTTCTTTTAGTGTCGTTGGCTTAAATTTTAAATGTTGCTGTTCTAATACGTTACCACTTTTACGCCCCCCTCTCCGAGGTAGAATATATATAGGTCAACCAAAAATTGTACAGCTGCTAGAGCTCAAAGGGCATGGAGTGTTGCATGGTCTACGGTCATTGTCACCACAGTGGCACTGTGCTTGAATTTTGTCAATAAAGAACATTGCGCCAGAGTACACCTACAACGGCCTAGGTAAATTCGGTGGCGATTCAAACTCTTCCGATTTATAATCTAGTAGTAACTCCTGGCTAACAAAACAACACAATTCAGAGACAGTGTAGTGTAAGCAAGTTCAGCAATTTGGAGCGAAATCTACGTGTCAACGCTTGTATAAATAACGCTATGACGTGCAGTCACAACAAATGTTTGGCTTCGTGACAGATCACCGCTAGACTACTGAACTCATGGACTGAATTCGAGGTCTTGGTCGTGGATACTTTTCTCTGAGGTTACCATCGGAAACGGAAGCTACATTTGATGCTGACGTTTAAATGGATAAGTTTACGTTGTTCATTTTTAAGAGAATCTTATTATAAATGGTTTCTCTTTTTTTGAACGTTTTTGTTTTGTTTATATAAATGAACATTCCTTGCTCTCTTAAATTCAGCCTCAGGAAAATTAGGAAAACCACTGGATGTCTCAGTGCAAGGATTTCTAAAATAAGCCACTGGAAGAGGTATACAGCGTTTCCTTCAAGTTGCGGCTTTCCTTTCAAAAATAACATCAGTTTTTTTCCTACTATCTTTTCTGATTATTGCATTATTCTATACTATAAAATGTTTTTGTTGCTAAAGCTTTTCCTGTAGGCATGATTTCATCTTGTTGTTGGCAAGATTCGTTTCAGATATGAATTTAATGTGGACACGAATTGCTTTCACACTTGTTTATCAGAAAGCACTAAAATAGATCTCACTAACAAACATATATTAAGATCGTAAATGAAATAGTTCAAGAAACAAATAAAGTTGAAACTGTCAAACACCGCGTAAGTGTCAATAATACCAGCCTTATATTTTTACCTACTATTATCGTTATTTAATTTATTTCTTTGTTATTTTTTGTTATTCTTTTGGTGTACAATAAAGAGTTATCTATCTATCTATCTATCTATCGTACAGCATATCGCTATTTACAATCTTAGAATCTAAGCAGACAGAAACATAACAGAATCACCTGAAGCAATTAGATACTGAGATGATAATATTAGTGTTACGGTTACAGGTCATCAGCTATTTGGCAAGACGTTTGGCGTAAATATCATACATAATTTGGCTATTACAAATTGGAGAAAAGTAGTCAATGCCAAGCTCAGTGCGTCATAGTGCGTTGTTTGGCATAGTGTCGTGGGGGGTACCAAATTATGTATCTATCAATATGTTCTTGTCGATGGAGTATTTTCCATCTCTCTCTCTCTCTCTCTCTCTCTCTCTCTCTCTCTCTATCTATCTCTTGTGTCATCTTTTTTAATTCCAAATGACACGGCGACAAATTACTTGATATGTTCCCTTCTTGGTCTTCCCTTACTGCATGTATAAATATGTATGTAAAGTTACTTGTTTTCTTGATTAAAATTAATGTTAAAGTTATGAAAATAAGTTATTTAGTAAAGGAAGTTAAAGGAGTTGTTTAGTTTATAATTTAGTTTGAGTTATTTATAAGTCAATAATTAATCAAATATGTACCTAAAAAAGAGGCCAAGAAGTTCATTTATAGATGAAGTTAAGCAAAAGACAGAAGTCGTCTCGTAAAGGGATGGCAATAATTTTGCTAAAGACATGGAAAATAATTATTCAACCGACAAGAAAATAGTTCTTAAATATATTGTTGATAATAGGGTTATCAATAAACCTATACTTTAAAGCAATAATAAACATTTCCCGAGTGAGTCATATCATAACATTTATCAGTTTATTTACTCAGATCAGAAGCTTTATCTGTTTGTTTATACACATTAATCCGTTCAGTAGTAGCAATTAGAGATCGTGGGAACAAATGATAAAAAATTGCACGTTGGAGCGCGCATGAGCATTGTTTTGAGTGGCATGGCCGATTGATAGAGTATGACGACGTTTGTAATCAGTGCGTACATAGTTGCAGGAACGAGTATATTTAATTTTAACAAGAAGATACAAAATATATCCTAATCCTAACTATTATATTTGTTTGTTTATTTGTTACCGCTTCACGCTTCAATCACTAAAGATATTTAGATGAAATTTGGTACGGAGGATTGAGATTCAGGAAAGGACATAGGATAGTTTTTATCCTGAAATTCTCATGAGGAGCGAATCCCCGGCCACAGAAAGTAGTGTAGGTAATATAGCAGCAAATAAATGTGGGTTTACTAGTTACCCACCTAACACCTAAGTTACACCACAGTTACACCTAAGTGTAACAAATACTACTACCTAACCTACTTAACCTACTTTCATAGCTAGGTTAATAGATGCAATTTCAAAAGTAGTTCGTTTTGTTATAAAAGTTTTTAAATAGATTATTGACATCTCACACAAAAATATCATAAAATACACTTTCTTGACATAAAGATGCTAATTCCTAAAAAGTTGCGAGAAGTTTCAACACCGTGACTAGAAAATTATTAATATATACGTAAGTTGATGATACAAGTTAATTCAAATCACCAGATCACGTGCAATTCTTTGATTCCCATTGAAAACTGATCAAGAATCATAATTCATCACACACGTGAGCAGCCAGCGTTACCTGTCCAGTTATGTACCATAATCGCAGTTTTATTACTAAGTAATTTATTTTTAATCTGCGTCTAGTGACTTGTAGGCATGTCTTAGAAGTGGCCATTACAGGCGCCAGTTTTAAATGCGTCGTGTTCTACGCATTTTGTTTTTATGGGCCTTCAAGTTTCACCGTCAAAATATTCTACGCCGAACGTTTTGAATCAACATAACATGTTCCCAATACATTTTGCATTTCCGGAGTTTCAAAATTGTCAACCCGTGTCTACCATTTTAATATAAAAAAAAAATCAAGCTAAACTTCTTAAAATTTAAATTGAAACTAAGAAAGAACTAAAACAAAAAAATGTAAAAGAAATTGCCTGATGGCAGATTTATTTTTAAAATGTATAATTTAAGTACTTAAGAAATTGTTATCAAAAGCAATTAAGCATCAGAAATTTCGACAAGCTTCCAAATTAGTTATGCCTAATTGGATTTTAAGTATCTTGCTTCTGTTCACTAATAAACGATTGGTGAACGTTTTTGTTAACGGAGTTCGACCTGACAGTTGTTGATGAGAGACTGCTGAAAATAAAATTGAATTTTATAACTGTATGTCAACGCACTAGGTCAAATAGCGCCCTTGGCCGTGTGGTTTGTTCACCCCAACCATTACTACTTTTATTCAGTTTTCCACAAACAAGCCCATTATCGCGCTTTGGGTCTTCTTTCTGTTTATACGATGTTTGTTTTTATTGCCAGACAAAAAGAGAGCTGTTATAAGTTTGAGGCTAGGGTCTGCCTGCCTGCCTGTCTGTCTGTCTGTCTATCAGTCTTTGTGTCTATCTATGGCTTAATAGCGCTAGCGCTCGAATGGAAGGACCAATTTCGTGAACGCAACTTCCCTTGCGGTTCTTAGCCTCATCGAGTCAGACGTTTCAAAGTTATTGGGTGATAATGCTTCAAATGTTGTAGTTCCGCGACTTATCACTAGATGGTGTCGTCGGGGGTTTGTTTAATTTGCCTTTAGCAAATAAACTTTTTCGTGTGTGTAAGTGGCCAACACTGGTTTCAGGATTTTCAAGCTGCCTACAGGTATTTGACATAGCTTTAACGACTGCCAAACAATAACAGCTAAGTCCAACGGCTCAGCGTGCCTTGCAGAGAGGAACTCTAGAATTTTTTATGCCACCTGGGTGAATACACCCTATTCAAGTATAGTTTAGTATAGTATCGTATGAAAGCTGTCAAATTTAATGGTATATTTTGGCTAGAAGCCAAATCTTCAACGAATTATCCTCTAATCTCTTACCTTAATGTCACGATTTTAGGCGATCGTTATTAAGTTTTCGCTAACCGGATTTCGTCGGGCCGTCGCAATAATTTATATCAGAACACATAAGTGGGCGGGGTTTGTAGACAAATGCCAAATAACCGGTTTAGTAAGCCGCTTTACGACCAATCCTACGTTATGACATCAGATAGTGTTATATGCCAGACGTAAAGAGTACAAATGCACAAATGGACAATCAGTATAAGTCCATCTAACTAATTCTTTGGTTATTGGGTGGCTTACATAGAATTTTCTAACATTAGTTCATCAGTTCATCTTACATCACGTCGAAGGGTCAATGAGGCGGCCACAAGAGCCACAACTCGATTTTGGGTTTACATCATCAGTCGATAATGTAATAGTCTTGTCTATTACTTAACCATTAGTGTAACTGCTAACTGATAACAAAATCCATAATTCATAGTTCAGCTTTTAATGTAAAACTTCTTCTCCTTGTAATTTAAGAGCTTGCTGTTGTCGATGGAGTTAGGTGAAGATGCAATCCATTCCTCTCTTTTTGCCATCCTTTTTTGACCTTCATCATCATCATCATCATTTCAGCCGCATAACGTCCACTGCTGGACATAGGGCTCTCCCAAAGATTTCCAAAATGACCGATCAAGCCGGCCTTTTTTGACCTTACTTTTTTTTAATTGCTGTGAAAAACTTCATCCTCGGCCTTCCTTTTCCTCGTCTCCTTTCTGTATTTTCTTCTACTATTATTCTGAAGATATATGAAACCGTTTATCATATAAGATTGAGGCAGAAATTCATAGTATAGGTGGAGTCAAAACAGAGATGGATAGCTGCATCGCATATTGACAGGATTCCTTGTCATTTTTACGCATTTCCTTTTGGCTTTTACGATCTAAGCCGAAAGAAAATCAACTAGTATAAGCTAGTACATCGCGGATAAAAGTACTTTTTTAAAGCTTTGTTTGTTTATTTTGCGTACTTGTGCAAATGATTCACTGAAATGACAATATAATATTATGGAGTCAATAAATGATGGAGCCGGGAGATATTCGACGGAACTCAGTTATAAAACGACATAGCCTCATTGTGTAGGAGTCGTTTGATTTGTCTTGACGAGCACTTTATGGTAGACGTTGTCTACGGTCTGATCACGGAGATGGAAGGTGGTTGATGGAACTCAGTAATAAAACGTACGCAACCCCATCGAGTTTGGGCTTATTTCATTTATCTTAATCAATTCTTTGGCTTCATCAAAGCTTGTACAGAAAATGCACTTAAGTAATTTTTTCAAAAATCTTATTCCAGACCGGCGTGAAACTAAAACCAGTAGGTACTTTCTATAAACTTTTTCAATTATTGACAAAGTTCATTGATCGCATGCTGTCTGCGTATCGTCGCCATTGCCAACTAGGTATTATACCATCAAATCAATGTATAGTGTCAAAAGGCTGATGGAAACATTTGTTGTAACCGAGTAGTCCAAAGCAAATAGTAAACAATTCAATTAACACAAGATTTTGTTTGGATCATAATATTGTTGTTAACAAGTGAGCTCATTCTTTATGAGTTATTTATATATCTACTACACATTATATAATAAAAATATGAACACCCTAGGCATGAATGTAAGTAAACAACAAATTAATATCCTTGATTTTGCGTCGTAGCATTCGTAAGGGTTGTTACCCCCTCGTTGTTCGTAGCCCATCGATATTTGTAGGCTTTGTAGCACTTGTTCGTAGCTTGTAGCAACAACCGACACTTCCAACTTCCAACGTATTAAATCAGACACTTTTTTGCGAATATTTTTTCTATGGAATTTATAGCACCATACTTTGATGAACGTGACCGACCTTTTTGATTCATTGGTACCACAACATGATAGTTAAAGCACGAATCCTGTACCTAGCAATACTTTGTGAATATTTCCAATATTTTTTTCGTAACTGTATCGGTAACAAAAAAAATATATTTTAGATGCAGATATCTTAGGCGATTTGTGGTCGTTATTTTACTTTTGTAATACACGTAAAAGCCGTAAAATGGCGCTCTGTGTCTTGACTTATCATGGAATATTTAGGTTTTTTATCATAGGAACATTCCAAGATGCTTAAATAAAAACCTAAAATACATCAATATTATTGCACTGTATAATGTACAGGTAACCCGCACTTTTTATAATTTTTACTAACTAATTACCCACAAAAACTTACCTGACGGGATGGCGTGAATAACTAGCAGCGAAACCACAATGAATCCTGTTAACATTTTTTTAACAGTACCAATTCGCACACACTATATGTAGAAATAAAACTCAAAATCGTTTGCATTGTGGAGTCAAATGTAAAAAAAAAAACGTGTATTTCGTAACTTAACACACCACAGTGTTCCAACACTCACGTAACACAAAAATGTTAAATTTTTTTCGTAAAAAAGTGCAACTGTTTTTCACAAGCTCGTAACTAAACGCGTATATTCGAAATTGGAATTCGAAACATTTTTAAATTGGCGCGCACGTCCACTCGCTTCTGCGCGGCAAAGCGGTCTTATTCGATTCTTGTTGGAATGAATGAGGCGACTATCGATTCAAAACTCGATTGTGACTCGCTTCTCGGCTGGCTTGTTGCGACCCGGCAGTGCACTTCTATTCATATTAGAACCAGTTTATAAAGAACTCTATCAGAATGATTTTACTAAACTTTCCCGGGTCATATTTGTTAGTAAGCTGCCTGCCTGCTAATTGTTAGTTGTTATGGTACAGGCACTCTCTCTTATTTATTTCAAATTCAATCTTCCTGGTAAATTAATTTACTTAAACACAAACCAACTTAATGATTTCTACTAGTAATTGACATTGCAGATTGCAGATTTTAAAACCACCAGTCTCTCTATGATTCTGAACTTTTAAAAAGAAACATAGAAAATCGATAAAAAAGGTCTTAACTCTTTAAGAACAAAATCCATTTGGTTGAGCGCTGATTTGTGTGTTCAGTTTCGAACCTGCTTTGGCTGGTGTATAAAAGTCACCTGTATATTTAGCACACTTAGGCATACTTTACTTAGGTACTGAATGACTAATTTACTTACACAAATAAAAAAACATATAATAACCGGCCAAGTGCGAGTCGGAGTCGCGCATGATGGGTTCCGTACCATTATCTATAAAAAAACACATTTGTTGTATGGAAGCTCCCCTTTTAAATGTATTTATTTTATATTCATTTAATTATTTTTAAAGTGAATATATAAAGGTATAATCTGAGGGTACAACTGATTATTCTGTAAATATTTCTGCGTGTTGCCGTTATAAATATCAGGCAAGAAATCGCTTTTGTGCTACGGGAGACCCTTTGAATATTTAATTTATTATGTTTTTAGTATTTGTTGTTATAGCGGCAACAGAAACGTCTACTATCACGGTTTATGAAATATAGTTGCAGTTGCAGACGAACAGACAGACGGATAGACGGACGGACAGCGGAATCTAGGGTCCCGTTTTTACCTTTTAAGTACGGAACTATCAAAACTACATTGTGCACTTCTGTAATACTAATAGATATGTTGGCAAATAGGCAAGTAGGCAAACAGCCTGATAATTTAAAAAGCGTTCACTAAGTAACGTAGCCTAGTAGCCTATGAGCTCCTTGGATCCGACAAAGCCCAGAGTCCCAAGACTCAAAAGCCTTTTTTGGCGTGATGGTGGGCGAGAAGGTGAAATAGGAATCAAAATAGTGATCTGCGCGGGAAGAGAAGTAGCTGATAAATTATAAGTTTTTTCTTTACTCCGAGACCAGCATGGAAGTAACAATAACCATGTAATCTGCATAAAAATCCAAAGAGCAGAGGTGCTACTTTTCAAACGCGGAGTCACTACACGAACGGTTTTTTGTATGGAAAAACCATTCGTTTAGATAACTCCGCGTTTCAAAAATGGCACTTCAGTACCTATACTTCTATCATAATCATTTTAAATCGCCCAAGTAACGAGTAGGACCTGATTTAAGACATAGTTCTAACTTAATCTCTTTTCTTAAGCTAACAAGCAAGAAAGTCTATTATATTCCTTCCTTTTCAGAGTTCCGTACCCAAAGGGTAATAAATAATTAGCCAAGTGCGTGTCGGGCCACGCGCAGTGTAGGGTTCCGTAGTTGCGAATGCCAACTTTGAGTTCTTGCCACTAAAAACGTCTAAAAACTAATATCTATTGAATTTGTATGAAAATGTCTTTTTTCAAGTACATTTTATAAGTTGATCGCCTATAACTTTTTAATTTGTATACCCTACTTGGCTCTGATAGTTTTCCTTCAAACAACATTATATATACTATAATTTTGATTTTTTTCACGTGGCCATATATAACCGTTTAGCAGATAGAGGGGGGGACACTTGACTCGAACAAAAATTTGAACTTTAAACCCAAATATTTCAGAAACGAATCCCTAAATCGAAAAATGGTGTTCCCAAGCTAACAATATTTTTGAAAGACCTATTCAACGATACCCCACTCAATGTGTTTGTCGAGAAATAAAATATTGACTACGTCTTTACTTGTATGGCAGATACCCTGAAAAAAATTTTTCTTCCATATTTTATTTTACGACTTTTTCGCCATAATTAATATACATATCCATGCCAAATTACAGCTTTCTAGTACTTATAGTTTCTCTGTAGGACCGTTGACAGACAGACAGACATGGCGAAACTATAAGGGTTCCTTGTTTACTACGGAACCCTAAAAATGGGACCCTATTACTTCGTTGTCTGTCCGTCTGTCCGTCTGTCTGTCACCAGGATGTATCTCAAGAACCGCGATAGTTAGACAGTTGAAATTTTCACAAATAAAATGTATTTCTGTTGCCGCTTTATAACAACAAATACTAAAAACAAAATAAAATAAATATATTTTTTTATTTATTTCCCGAATAGAGCGCGAATCCGATTCGCACTTGGCCGGTTATTATTTATTCTAGCCTAACGTAAACTAACATCAATTTATATTTTCCAAAGTATTTTAGAAATTAAGTATTTTTTTGTTTTTAGCAGAGCAGACTGTTCCTATCGCTTTTCTAGGCTCATAATTTAAAAAAAAACAAATAATGTATTGCCAGTATGGTAATACTTCCCTAAAGATATGCGAAAAATCTGGAGATTTTATATAAATAAAATCATTTGTTTATCTACTTATTTATAGGTGAATAGTCCCGTTCTTTGTAAATCCTTTAAAATATTAATGAAAGACTTAAGACTGCCTTGTTGTAATAAAAGAAAAACTTTAAAAGTAAAAAGTTCAAGATTATTTATGCACAGATGCACACCAACGTTATCTCTATATCTACTTACTATGTTCCACATATATAGAAAAATTGAAAATTTCAACCAATTTGTTCCTCTCACACCCGCTATTGATACAGAAAAAACACTATCACGTCTTAATATGTAACGGGACGGGACAGACAGAGCCCATGGCTGTAAAACGTAAAGATCATGTTTAGCGCATTCGGCATTTGTGGGCGTGAAAAATTGATTAAATGCTTTGCTTGCTTTGCTAGTAGCCGCATCGTCTATTGATTTGAGAGTGGCTAGTTTTTATATTACTACAATTGGGTGAAATGAATATCGAAACTGGCAATATCAAACTAATATTGTCAACTTGATAATGACAATATTGACATTGACACGTCAGCTTTCGAACCAAACCAACCAATGGCGCCACGACACAAAAGTTTTAGTTCTCGCAAGTGTTTTTATTGTTTATTTTCGTTTAAGAAAAATTATAAGTTCATTTAGGACCAATTTCATATATCTTTTTGTTTTTTAATCTTAGTAACTGAATTTATAACCTAAAATGCGCTCCTTGCAAATAGTAACAAAAGTTTTTATAGGGTGTTGTTTAAGTGCTTTTCTAATGGAAATTTTGATGGCATGGGCACCTCACAGTGGAAATTTAATAACATTTCTTCAGTTCTTCTTCATTTCTTTACAAGGTTTCATATTCACTGTGAAATTTGGCACAGTAAGTAAAAATTAAAGTTCATTTAAAGAAGTTTTTATTTAAGTTTTGTGTTTCTGAGTTAATTTGTTTTTGCAGATAAAACCTAAAATTCCACTGAAGCAGTATGCTATTTTAGTTTCATTATTTTTCGTTACGAGTGTGGCCAATAACTATGTTTATGCTTTGCATGTTCCATCCACATTGCATATGATAATACGGTAAATATAATTTTATTTTCTTTTTGTTTACCCGTCTATAAATTTTGTTGTAGTCTAATCCTCATAACTCAGTATTTATGTATGAGAAGTAACTTATTTTTTTAATTAGACATTTTATAAGTATAGTGTGTAACCAGATCACTGTAAAGTATGACTGCTATATTTAACTATAAAAAATGTTTTTCAAAATCATTGGGTGCTTTGTGAAAAATAATTTTGTTTATACATACATACATACATATTTTCACGCCTGTTTCCCATGGGGGTAGGCAGAGACTATGGATTTCCACTTACTACGATCCTTGCAAACCTCTTTGTTTACATTTCTCCCATTATCATCAATAACTGTAAAATATTGATAACATGGAATTGTATGTACTTCGTGATTGATAAGATGTTGAAAAATGTCATATGTATGCTTACCTCTCTAACACAATTTTTTTTTACCTAATTCCAGATCTGCATCTTCTCCAGCCAGTATGTTAGTCTATTGCTGTGTGAAAAAACAAAAGCCAAAACTTAACAATGCAATTGGATCTCTTTTGATTAGCATTGGTGTAGCACTGGCCATGTATGGTGGTGCCCCCACTGAAGAAAATGAAGGACAGTTCCTGTACTGGTGCATAGGAGTAGTTATTCTGCTAGTTACATTGATAACGGGTGCATTTACTGGGCTGCAGCAAGAGTTGTTGTATTCTAAATATGGGAAGCATCCTGATGAGGTAAATATAGTTCAACAGATAGTCTACAGTTCTAGAATGTAGCTCTAAGAATTATCTTCAATAAGTAATTAAAATTATAATATATATTTTTAACTATTAAGTATAAAATCTTTTAATATATCAAATACAAACAAGGTCATAGAATCAAAAAGGGGCAATAAACATATCTTTAAAAAATCTATAAGTAACTGAAATTATCTACACTAATATTATAAAGAGGAAAGATTTGTTTGTTTGTTTGTTTGATTGTATTGAATAGGCTCCGAAACTACTGGATCGATTTTAAAAATTCTTTCACTGTTGGATAGGTATGTTATCCCTGAGTGACATAGGCTATGTATGTACCACGGGCGAAGCCGGGATGGACTGCTAGTAGGCTAATAAATCAGTTAACATGTCTTATGAGTAGAAATCATTTTTATAGAAAGTGGAGTTTTTAACTCCACTTTCTAAGCCCCCATCATGTTAAAAGTGGCATTTGGGTCTGGACTGTCGGCTAAGAGCCGCAAGACCTAAAATGCTCTGTCTGCCCCGTGGCATCATATCAGCCACAGGAAGTTCGCTGCTGGACATAGGCTTATCCTAAAGGATTTCCAAAACTGTCTCCCGCCCTAGTGGGTATAGCATATTTCAATAAATCTTATTATTGTTTTTCAGATGCTGTTCTACACTCATTGTCTTCCACTGCCATTCTTCCTGACAATGTATCCGCAGCTGCAAAGCACTGCGCTTAATTTACCACCAGAAATATGGTTCCTATTAGCTTTAAATATCATATCTCAATTTTACTGCACACATTCTGTCCATGAACTGGCAACTAAAGAGACTTCTGTAACAGTCACCTTTATTCTTACCATTAGGAAGTTTGTTTCTCTATTGATATCGTCCATAGTTTTTAAGAGTAATTTAACATTTTTACATGTGTTTGGGTCCGTTTTTGTGGCTGTTGGGACGTATGTTTACTTTGACTTTTTTAGGAGTAGGATCCAAAGACCTGTAAGTTTGAAAGATAAGTGAATCATGATTTACATTGACATATTTAACTTTTATTTGTATTTTTGTTTTCAATCATAGGTATATTTACACAAATAAAATGAAAAGGTACTAAAATATATATATTTTTGGAAACTGAAACAGTAATCTTTTTGAGGATGAACTTGGAGTTAAAGACTTTAAAGACTGAACTACTATCTCAAAAAGCCTTTATATTTGATAATGAAGTAACGATTTTGTGAGATGTGTAATATTCGCAGTATTTGCAAAGTGACTTGAATGTAGGTAAGTTATCAGTAAAATTAGGAACTTTTAAATGCTAATATAGTTTTAGAATTGTAAGTACTTTTATTATTACATTAAAACATATTTTTATAAGATTTTTGTTTTATCCTACCAAATGCGAGATCAATAGTATCCTTTGCACTTCGAACTATATATATTACCATAAATATCTTAGCATTAAGTTGTACCTTTTTTACTATAATCTTAGGATTTGAAGTGCAATAAATTAAATAAAAATATATCATCTCCTACGAACTCATATTGAACTCTCATATCTTATACCTTTAAACGAGCAATTCTTGTATGTATATTTATAAATTTCTGTGATCTCGAAAACGGCTCTAACGATTTCGCTGAAAATTTGTATATGGGGGTTTTCGGGGGTAAACAATCGATCTAGATTAGTTTTATGTTTGGGAAAACGCGTGTTTTCGAGTTTTCATGCGTTTTTCTTTCCACGCAGAATATGGTCGCTATTGTCGCTAATTTCGTCGCGCCGCGACCGCCTTGATTTAGCTCAGTGGTTAAGGATAGCGACCGCTAGAAAGAGTGTTACGGGTTCGAATCCCACTCGGTGACTTACTTTTGTTTTTTTTTATGTTTAAGTTTATATTTTTTTTTTTTTGCATTGTTTTTAGACAAGTTTAAAAAAAATTGGTTAATGTTTGAGATGTAACCGAGCAAAGCTCGGTCGCCCAGGTACTCATCTCCTACGAACTCGAACTCTCAAGTTTGAAGTTGAGTGGGTAAAGAGCTTTCTGGAATGTCCGTTTCATTTGACGCCGATTCTGTCTACTAGAAGCTCAGAATGACAGCGCAAGGTGACGGTACAACATTCTACCCATGGTAATTCAATTTCACACAGTGGCAACACATTAAACTGATGACGTAGTCAAGTTCCACCTACGTCATCAGCTGTCACGGGAAGAGAATACCTTGTTTTATTATACCATGATTCTACCTACATATCATGCTCGGTGGCCCGGCGGAAGTGCGCATTGCTAGCGCTTTCATGAGTAAAAGCGACGCCGGGCGCGTCCACACTTGGATGGATGACCACAAGTGGCATAAAATATAATTATAATTCCTCCAGGTCCTCCGTGCTTCGGAAGGCAACGTATAAGCCGTTGGTCCCGGCTGTCATCATTGTATGGCAGTCTCGTCAAGGTATGTCAGATGCCTTAAGGCAGCCTGAAAAATCTGACACCAGTGTTGGCCACTTTCACACACGAAAAACGAAACATCCTACCTCTATGTTGAATATGTTACAACTACTTCATCATCAGATCTTGTCTTCACTGCAGTGGAACGGTCCTCTGTACTACCAGAACCCTACTTGGCCAGAGCAGCCAGAGGATTGCTTACGTTACGTTACGTTAGTACGACTACTTAATTAAACAAAAAGAATCCATTAAAATTACATATATTTATTTAGGTCATAAAATCTAGATTCAAAATAGGTACAATGCATTTTCTGACACTCGTGCAATAGCGATACCTACAGCAAAAACTTTATACAACTTATGTTTATAAAAAGGAAAATCACTTACAATGTAATTAAAAGCATTTATTAGCAACTTTTGTCCGGGCAGTCCTATTCAAATTAATTTACTCACAAACACAACACTTTCATACTCTTTCACACTATATTACAGTTTGTCCGATTGTACATGTTCGCCCCGATGAGGTCTTCTCATTTTTAGTATCTGAAAGAGAATAAACATTTTTAATAGTATTAAAAAAAACAAATAGAACATTGTTTCATTCAAGAGGTTATCTAAAATCAGTCAACATTTGCTACTGATATATACTCCATAGGGTTAGGTAGTATTTAAATAAATGTAAACAATCTTGACATGTCTTTTTATTGAAATATACACTTTATAAATCAATAATTATACTAATTACAAAGTAATTATGTTATAAATTACATAATTACTTGGATCGTTACTAAGACCTAATTAGCTAAAAATTCAGAAACAAGAAATGTTGACTAAAACTCAAACGTAAAATCGTGAGATCAATTAGTAGTACTGCCGCAAGTTCATTGAGGTCACGCGGCAGTTTTGGACGGGTGTAACTACGTGATCCCGATCGAAAATCATAAGTATATAACACAAATTTGGATTAAGTATACGGATAGAGGAATTTATTCAATATACTTATTTTTCCAAAACCAATTAAAAGTCAGTATGTATATTATTTTATATGGAGCCGTGGATGTGCACAAATTACAAACCGTCAAACGTCCGGTAAAGTAGCATATGGTACAGGCCTTCAGAGGAAGATATGTTAATTAATAAAAAAATCACCTGCTCTTGCTGTCCGACCGGCTGCGTCTATCGCGAGACCGAGAGCGTCTAATGGATGGTGAGCGACGGCGAATCGACGGCGAACGGCGCGGCGACGGCGACCGCCCGCGCGAGTACGAGCGCCGGCGCGGGCTGCGACTACGCGATCTGTACAAAACCACAAGTCACAAACACGCCAGCAATACCAAACATTGTCAAACCTGTTTTATGTTCATCAAATCAATACAAGAAACATCAAGAGTCAGCCCACTGGCCTGAATTTCAGATGCTGCCTTATACATTTCCTGTTTTGAAATTATGAACGCAGTATTCATAAAAACATCTGCTCTCTAATCGGTCATATAGTAGTAAATATTAGGAATGTAGATTTTTAATAAATTTGATAGAAAATCTGCACTATGGAAGCTTTGCTATAAGACTGTTTTAAATATACATATTTTTATGAATATGGATCATTACAAAACAAGAAATGTGTATAAAATCAGCATCTAAATTTAGGCATGTGTTAGTCCAGCCTAAGAATCCATTGTATATCTTTAAATTGTTATGACACGACAGCTCATTACTTCTTTTTTTCGGAAGTCATTAGCTTCGTGGGAGTAATTAGTGTTCTATTACAATAATCATTACTCTAAATTACTTTCAATTCCTAATTACACCTAATACGCCAACAATTACTAATACTAATAGGTAGGTAAGGTAGTGCTAAGTATAGGATTCAAAAAGTACCGAGACTTGGTGAGCCTGAAGAAGGTCGTTGATCGATGTTGGGCTGCAGTGAGGCCGAAGGGATTTTAACTTGTATTGAGGCGAAGTTTCAATGTATTCCTCCGTGGAGCGTTGGCTAACCGGGAGGTTGCGAGATATTGTGGTTACACGGGGGAGTTGACCGCTGAGTTGTATTCTGGCTGTGCCTTGTTGACGGTGTGTGCAGTCGGTGAAGCAGCAGGAGTTTACTAGGATGAAGGGTCCTAAGTGGCTCTCAAGAACGTACATTATCCAGGATCAGGTTGGGACTAGGTAATGGCTGTCAAGAGGACTGAGAGGACGCAGTTGTTTGAGGCTTCAGTTGCGCGTTGTTTGGAGAGCCGGTCGCAGAAGTTGAGGATGTTGTTGCGAGCGGCGATCGCGGATGTCATAATTAACGAGCCGTAGTTGTGAAGAGATGTGGTGAGGTCGGTGTGTTGGTGGTTGGTTGATAAAATGGACCTGTAAACGTTCCAACACCCACCACTTTTAATATCTCCTTGTCAAGCTTACATTAACAACTTTTTGATAAATAGATAACAGATAATGCAGACATGCGTTTGTCTTAGCAATTAATAATCAAAAATAAAGGATGAATACACACTCTTAATGGTTGCATAAATAATTCACTTGGAATAAGTAAGCAATTTATATTTGGCATAAATAAAATATAGTAGAATGTGTAAACATAAAAAATGTTTTGATAAAAATGATGTTTAAAGTTACAGGGAAACTGTATGATATCTGCATCAGAAATAACAAAAAGTAATGATCCATGGATAATTTTAAACATCTTTTTGAAGTTAGGCTGCAAGATTTTAATAAGAAAAAGTGTTTGAGGTAACAAAAAAAGAGTACATACCTGGAGTATCTACGGTCTCTTCTTGTACGCCCATTGGACATTTCAACACGAATGCGTGTACCACAGCATCGTCTAAACAAGACAAAATTAAACATAAATATTTATTTTTCATACTTTTGCCTTACATTCAGGAGCTAACTGAATTTTCCAGGGTCCAGGTCCAGTGCCTCCCCCACTTGAAAGGGAATGGAGGTATAATTTAAGAAATATTATTAAAATTGTGTCTTGATCAAGCACTAGATAACCCTGAAAACTATTTATGAACTACTGTTTATGTACAAAGTGAGAATGTGAAGCTTTTCTACTGAATTTGCGAAAGAATACCACTTTTGGCTATTGTGTGAAGAAAAGCTTCAAATTCTCACTTTAAACTGTAAACAGTAGTTCATAAATAGTTATCTATACTCCATTTGGTTAGGTATCTTATACCTTTAAACGAGCAATTCTTGTATGTATGTATATATATTTATTTATAAATTTCTGTGATCTCGAAAACGGCTCTAACGATTTCACTGAAAATTTGTATATGGGGGTTTTCGGGGGTAAATAATCGATCTAGATTAGTTTTATGTTTGGGAAAACGCGTGTTTTCGAGTTTTCATGCGTTTTTCTTTCCACGCAAAATATGGTCGCTAATTTCGTCGCGCCGCGACCGCCTTGATTTAGCTCAGTGGTTAAGGATAGCGACCGCTAGAAAGAGTGTTACGGGTTCGAATCCCACTCGGTGACTTACTTTTGTTTTTTTTTATGTTTAAGTTTATATTTTTTTTTTATTTTGCATTGTTTTTAGACAAGTTTAAAAAAAATAGTTAATGTTTGAGATGTAACCGAGCAAAGCTCGGTCACCCAGGTACTAAATCTTTAAACGAGCAATTTTTGTATATTTATTTATTTATTTATATGTATATGAATTTATTTCTGTGATCTCGGAAACGGCTATAACGATTTCGCTGAAAATGGGTCCTGCCCGCCGTTATCCGTCTGGCCCAGCGGTTTAAAACGCGGACCGCTAGAAAGAGTGTTTCGAGTTTGAATCCCACTTGGTGACTTAATTTTGTTTTTTTTTATGTTCAAGTTTATATATTTTTTATTTTATTTTTTATTGTTTTTACACAAGTTTAAAAAATGTAGTTAATGTTTGAGATGTAACCGAGCAAAGCTCGGTCGCCCAAGTACTTTAAATAAATGTAAACAATCTTGATATGTCTTTTTATTGAAATATCCACTTTATAAATCAAAAATTTTCTAATTACAAAGTAATTGTGTTATAAATTATAAATTACATAATTACTTTGTAATTTGCAAAGGTATTGATTTATAAAGTGTATATTTCAATAAAAAGACATGTCACGATTGTTTACATTTATTTAAATACCTAACCAAATGGAGTATAGTGCTTGGTCAAGACACAATTTTAATTATATGTGTTTCTTTTCAAATGATTTTTCAGCTAGCCCTTTGAAATATTTATAAAAGGTAAGTAGTGTTATAAATAAATGTTCCCCATTCCAAGACAAGTGTTATCAATAAAATAATACCACATGTCAGTCTTAAAATGGAGGTATCATGCTCTTGCACACTTATGACTCAAGCGTTTCACATTGAAAGTGAAACGGATCTAAGGAGCGTGCATACAATACAATAAAAAATCAACACATTAATAACATCATCTTTAGGTCTAATATTCGAAGTAAAAGTAGGCGATGTTTGCTAGCAACTTATCACTATTGTGATTTGTTTTCCCACCTTATCACCCACCATTACACTGAAAGTGGTCTATGCGTCTCGTGGTCTAAGGCTATATCTGCTTGCTCAAACAAAATGCTGTGCCTCATTTTGGATAAAAACTTGATAGCATATGTAGGTACTCCTAATAGCAGGGCAAAGGTTTCCCTTTTATCTTACAAGTCGAGCAAATAATATTTTAATTTATTAAAATGCTATGTGAGGCAATGTAAAATTTAAACAGGTATGTACCTAAATCCTCTGTGCGTATAAACAGACATAGGATGTGGATAATTTTTGACCAAAATAAAGGTAGGTACATACGTAAAACTTTCAAAATTAGGTCAAGAGAATGTGTCTTGTGATCTACGACCACAACCAAGATGGTGGCTCCAATATGGCGCCAACATTCACAGCCGATCGATAGATCTTCAAGAAAATCGCATGTAATGTACCAGTAATATCATAAAAATTAGTTTTACTTACGTTCCATCTAAACCACGCACAGAATCCTCAGCGTCCCGGGGGTCTTCGAACTCCACAAATGCGAAACCAGGCGGATTTCTCGCCACCCACACGTTTCGAATGTTTCCGTACTTTGAGAATACTTTCTCAATTTCATATTTAGAGGCATTAGTTCCAAGATTACCGACGTATACTTTGCAGGAGAGGTCCCATTCCCGATAGCGCGACATATTTGTATCTGGGGAAGTACATTATATAGGTAGTAAAAAACAAGAAATTAAAAATAACCTTACGAACAGACGCCATCATGGCAATTTGTGATAACATTTTACTAATCGATATAACATTTACACAACTCTCACCTTACAAAAAAGATTTTATAAACACTAGTTAAATCAAGGAAATTTCAGATTAGTCAAACAGAAGCCAATAACTTCCAGATTTTGCGAAAATACCACTGAGAGAACGAACACACGTACACCCGTACCAGTCACTTCGTTTAAAATGTATTAATGTTGCCATTGCCAGTTCCTTCCACTTCTATCCAGTTTAAAACAACATAACCACATTGACTCGTTTGATTAGTCTTGTTTGACGAGCACTATTATACGATGTCTGGAGTCTAATCACGAAGATAGAAGGTGGTCGAAGCAACTCCATCAAGTTATTATTTAATTTTCATGTTTACATTTTAACTTTTGTTCGGAAAATTATTAAAATTATATATAATTATGCTTCCTTGATGATCGGGGAGAAATTCAGGTTTTATTTTGTTACAAAAAGTACTTACACTTAGGTACGTATAGGTAAAGTAATGTAAAGATTGGTTATCGTTTTCGATAAGTTGCGGGTCGCGGGCTTCGGCTAGTGTAGTGTGTAATAATTATTATAGGTATATTACGCGTGCAAGAAGTAACGCAAATTGTAGCATTGCAAGTGTAACTTTCTGGCAACACCAGAAGTGAAATGAGCGAACGAAATGAAATACTTAATAGGGTTGGGCGCGTTCCAAAATTTCCAAGTGTCTTCTTTCAGCGCAGCGGGGAGGGGACGAAAATGTTAATAACTGGCTAAGAGCGTGTTGGACTACGTGTAGTGTAGGGTTCCGTATTTACGAAGGCGACTTTGAGTTTACATGACTAAATACGATACGATACGCTAACACGTCTTTATCCATAATGGGGCAGACAGAGCAGTTTGGGTCTTGCGCCTACACTAAGCAGACAGAACCCAGGGCCGCAAGATCTAAAGTTAGAAGGCCCTTCCCGGTCCATCTTTCGTCAACGCGAGCATGGTTGGAAATGCTTAGGTACTGTTTTATCCAGCGCAATGATAGAAAAAAAGCAAAGTGAAAAGAGAGAGATAGCACCTCAACGCTCAGTTTGCATTCTATTGTACGAAATTAGTATTATTATTATTAACTATTCATTGAACGAATATTAACTTTTCATAGGGTGCGGAAATTTCATAAAACTTGTTCCAGGTAATACGTGTTTTTCAGTAAGCCTTACGAGTGTGTGAAATAAATGTTTTTCATTTAGAATCATCATTACATTTGCAAGGTTTAAATGCAAATCTTTTCTTTACTTTTACAATTCATGAGTTCTATTATACTATATGATTGGCCGAAGTTCAGGTAAAATTTGTACAAAAAAGCTGATTTTTGGAGACTTATACTGAATTTGTTTTTCTAAGTTTTAATTTTTAATTTCGATGGAAACTTAGAAATAGCGCACAATATTCATGTTAGTTCAAAAGTTTCTAAGAAAGTTCTGTTACAATACAACACCATAATCACGTTAGAGCGTTTGTATGAAAAGTAAGGCGGGTTGGGCGCTCTTAATTGAATCTAACAAATTTTCCAAAAACAGATCCCTAAATCGAAAACGATGTTCCCACGCTCACAAACAATACGTATAGAAGTTTGACGCTAGTGTCTGCCTGTCAGTGTAGTGTCTGTTTGTGGCGATCAAACGGATGGACCAATTTCAATGTGGTCTTGTTACCAACTTCCCTAGCGGAGGTTCTTAGCCATGTTTGCTGGAAATCGGTTCAGTCGTTTAAAATTTATTGGGTGATAACGCTTTAAATTCGGTGTTTTGTAATTTACCTAACAAATAAGTAAATGGCGCTACCATATTAAAATAATTATGTACCTAGTTGCGTTGCGCCAATTTTATTCGTAAAATTTATTTATTTGCCAATAATTCAAACGTGAATAACTTATTCGCCACATGTACGAATAAAAATAATCATTCGTAAAATTTATTCACTATTCGAATGATTTTTTTATTCTCAACTCATCGTTTATCGTTATTCGATAATATAAGTTTTGCCCATTCCTGGACGCGTCTTTGTGACTATGATGATGAAGGGATCAAAGAACAATAACATTTTAAGATGGGATGGATGGAAGAGACGTCATGAATCATGATGTGATGTATGTGGTTATGTGTGTCATGTCATGTGTGACCAGTGCGACCGTGTGCCACTTATCTGACGAAATCAATTCATGATGAATCTGTTACTTGATGTTGCTATTAATAATTAATATATATTATGTATTTTGGAAATCCTTGGGGGAGGCCTAAGTACAGCAGTGGACTTCCTGTGGCTGATATGATGATGATGATATATTATGTATAAATATACACATGACAGGTAACATTATTTCGTGATTTTTTTCACAACAGTAACAAAACAAATAATATATTTTTGTCTCAACGTATCGTTTTCCAACTCAACGCTCGCCTGAAATACAAATCGATCGTATTTTTGAAACCCTCGCCTCGTGTCAGCGAAAAACAATATTGTTTTACGCAGGAAACATCGATAATTTGTCTATGCTTTCATAAAAAATTCGAACGTGAATAAAAAAGCAACGTGAAATGGAACGGATTTCCCATGATTGGTTTCGATGACATATCTACGCTACAAATGTCAAAATTACGAGTGGTCAAGACCACTCGTTGCAAATCTTTCGCAAACTATAGAGGTGTTATATTAGTGTCAAATATCGGTATTCATGTTATCGAATATAACGTACTGTCGGTATCACGTTCCGGTAACGGTTACCCAGGAACCGTCAAGAACGGGCGGGCTTACGGCCTATATAGCGCATTGCTGGCATGTATCGCTTTGAAATGCTTGGTTAAGAACTTCCGAATACGATACGAGTTCACCTCGCTCTTGTTAGGTCGGACAACCGACTAGTATATTTTATGCGAATGATATGTACGAATGACTAAAAAAAATTGCATATTTTTTATTCATTACTTTGTTGATTTATATTTCCCTTCATACTATTAAAAGGCTTAGCGCTGTCAAAACAGAATAAATAAATTGCATTATGAGCGTTATCATTTTATTTACCCCATAAGTAGGAAGAAATTTAATGCATATATACAGACAAAAATTTATAAAAAGATGCGTTCTACCTTGGCGTATTTAAAAATACTATCAAGTATTTTGCCGGGTTTATAAATACCGGGTAACCGGTTACTGCGATACCAAAAAACGTAATATACTCGTATTATGATATTATCTCGTAGATTCCCTACACATGCCCTTTACAAAATTAGTAATCTTCTTTCAGTCAGAAAGCTTTTTGTCCTCAACCTGATCTTAAACTACCATAAAACATTGCCGTACAAAGTAGCCCCCCAAAATAAAAGAAGAAAGGTTAGTGTAGCCACCACTCCTTTTGTACGTACTGCTTTTGCTAAACGTCAATACCCATTCCTGTCCGCTTATATATATAATAAACTCAATACTCTCCTTGGAATTTATCCCATGAAATTATATACGTACAAAAGAATTCTGATTCAGTGGTTGGAGACACTTACTTATGATGAAATTGAAAACTTATTATCTAAACCTATTTAAAGTTATTCTGTTAATACTTATACAAATTCTCTAAGGCATTCATATCTCTTTTACACAAGCTAACACACTCTATTAACATTCACATAACTCCTAAGCACACTCTCATCATTACACACCAAATCGCTCTTTGCATCACTCATCATTTCAGCCACATAACGTCCACTGCTGGACATAGGCCTCTCCCAAAGATTTCCAAAATGACCGATCAAGAGCGGCCTGCATCCAGCGCTTTCCAGCGACCCTGGTCAGGTGATCAGGTCATCTGACCACCTTGTAGGTGGGTGCCCTACGCTTCGCTTGCCAGTACGCGGTCGCCATTCAAGAACCTTTTTGCCCCATCGGCCATCGGTTCGTCGCGCTACTTTACATCACTACCACACACAAACACACACGCTTTCACACTGTTACACATCCTTTACACTTACACCATACCTACTTAAATGCACTTGATTGTTTTGTTTTTCTTTTTAATATGTATAAATAAAAGTATAAACTAGTAGGTACTTTTACTAATGTAGTCTTAACGTATACCTTTATAGGAAGCAGCGGGTCATTCCCATCACGAGTATCATAAGATTACTCACTGGGAAGTCCTAGCATCATGTTGTAACTAAGATTACAGAAATAAATGACTATTTTATTTTTATTTTATATTTTTATCTCTAATATCATGTTCTCGGTAACGGTTACGATATATTCGTAACACCTCTAGCAAACTACCGATACAAAAATGCGCCCGTTTGGAAACGCTCGCGCAAACCCTGCGTAATGTGACAAGTGATTTCAAAAATACGTCTCCTGAAGTGCTATTTTTCAAACGCGGAGTCACTAAACGAACGGTTTTTTGTATGAAAAAAAAAACCATTCGTTTAGGTGACTCCGCGTTTCAAAAATAGCACTACTGGTCTCATCTGGGGGAACAGGCCATCCCTAAATCATTCGTTCTTTTCACTCCATTTTATTGTTATGTCAAATCAAATAAATTGTCAAATAGTCAAATGTCAAACAAAACAGTTTTGAAACAGCTGATGGGAATGCGGATTTTTTCTCGAAAATTGCGCCGTATAAATTGTAATTAAACAAAAATGGATGTGGTGGGACTTTTGAGCAATATAAACGATAGATCGGACATGTTTGCAGTGAAAACGTGGACATCTGAGTGGTCCGACAATTTTCAAGAAAATCAGGTATTGATTTTTGTCAAAAAAGCTTTGTGTTCTGATAAGTACAAAATGCTTTTGAATTATCTTTTAAATAGTATACTTGTCTGCTTTACTATGTAAAAGGATTTGTTATGTTCGTGATTTCGTTGGATAAGAATAGTTTGTTAATAATAGAACCATACCCTTGAATTCAATGTGCGAAGTAGATTATATCTTTTGTGATAGAAACTTCGTACTTACATATTTCGTGTAATATGACTCATAACATAACTTTCAGGTGTTATTAACTATTTACTATAGCTTTTAAGTTTGCGTGATGTTTTCTACTTAAAAATATAAAAATTATTCACCTAAAGTTTTGATCTTCTACTTTGACTAAGGTCATTAAATCTTGTGAGTTTTTAAGCAAACTAGGTACTCTATCGCATTTTAGTTACTTAAAGATTGCAAATCCCATTAAATAAGTACTAGTACTGAAAACAGAAGTCTTAGTCAGCTGAGGAATTCAAAGAAATATCTATTCAATGTCGTTAGTGATATGGTTTAATTTAGCTCACGTCAGAACTCCTTTTCGTTATGATACCTAGAAGTGCATTCCAAACTGATCCCATTCTTATAACTCTAGATATACGATTCATGGAACTGAATTTACCACTCCGAATGGTCGTCGCACGCTTAGTAATAATGTAGGTATATTTTCGATACCTAAATGGGGAGTGACACAGGCCTGCTAATGCTATCCAAAATTAGGACATTAACCCTTCCTTTACCGCGAATACCAGACACAATAGTAAAACTATGAACATGACATTTGTTAATGTTATGCGGGTCTTGACCAGTTAAAAGGATGACAGAGAGAAGAAAGAAATGGAGGCATGTCCATTTAACACTACCAACAAGAGCAAGCTCTTAAATTACAAGAGCTTTCTAGAATATGCACTGGGCATCATTGGATTTTAGAGATTCAGTACCTGGGTGACCGAGCTTTGCTCGGTCGGTTACATCTCAAACATTAACTATTTTTTTTTAAACTTGTCTAAAAACAGTACAAAATAAAAAATTATATATAAACTAGAACATAAAAAAAACAAAAGTAAGTCACCGAGTGGGATTCGAACCCATAACATTCTTTCTAGCGGTCAGCATCCTTAACCACTGAGCTAAGCCGATGGCGGCCGGCGCGCCGAAATTAGCGACCATATTCTGCGTGGAAAGAAAAACGCATGAAAACTCGAAAACACGCGTTTTCCCAAACATAAAACTAATCTAGATCGATAGTTTACCCCCGAAAACCCCCATATACAAATTTTCAGCGAAATCGTTAGCCGTTTTCGAGATCACAGAAATTTATAAATAAATATATATACATACAAGAATTGCTCGTTTAAAGGTATAAGATTCACCCTTACAACTATAGATGTAAAACCATTGCCATTGCACAGCCTTTTATAAAGTACTGTACTTTTATAAACTTTATTGCCATTTATAAAGTACTGTCGATCTATACCAATAACTCAGTCATGTCCGATTTTGAGGTTTTCTAAAACACTGCATTGCGGTGTTTGGGTTGAGTATCCCTCTTCTTCATCTTAGTGTGTTTCCAGTTGCATCCTTAGCTGTGCTGTTTTAAAGCTTGCTGTGCCGTTTCCTGTTTCTTCTTTAAATACAATACGCATCTCAATGGACACCCAATAATTTGTCACAACTAAAAAACAACTTCACCCCCTAGACAACTGATTTTGATAATGGGACCACCTGAAAAGTATGCCCTTTTAACTGGTAAAGACCTGCACAACATTATTATATGTCCACGTTCATTGTCTTACTATTGTGTCTGGTATTGGCGGTAAAGGAATGGTTAAACAAAAAACGAATTTTCCAAATCTGTCCAAGTGTCTTCGAATAATCAGTGAACATAAATAAAAAAAGAAAGATCACAACAAATTAATAACCTAATAAGACTGCGAAATTGAGAAAAAATTGTCAGAAGAGTTAAAATCATTTGGCTATATCACAGAATAGTACTCTCGCTACGACACAATTAAGTTCAATTCGGATCGCACAACGCCAATAACCTACAGTTTTATTCACCTAGACCGTCTATCTATCTCTTTTCGTCTCTTTCTATCGCGTAACGCTTACCTTTTCGGCCGTACTGATAAGCCACGCTGGCGTGGCCGCTGTACGTACTTTTTATGTAGTTGTGTTTTTAATACCTACCGCGGAGTGAGACAGGTCTGGCTATATGTAGTTTTGTACAAAATGCCTATATGAGCTGCCTACAGTATGTTTGAAAAAATGAAATGTTTTAAATAAGACTGATTAAACTACAAATTCTTGTTGGAATTTATCATTCCCCTACTCATCATTAAGATAGATATATGTTTCTTAGCTTGAAATACCTTAAAAAATTGTAAAATATAAATAAATAACTATACATATAATAAAACAGTAAAAAGATGTGTGTGCACATTGAATATATTTGCAAAAAAAAATATTTGGGGTAATGGAGACAATAGTACCTAATAGAGTAAGAATTAAAAAAAAACTGTTTGTTTGTACACGCTAATCTCTGTAAATACTGGACGGATTCAAATGAAACTTTCTTGTTATATAGCTGTTAAGCATGCGAAACATATAGGGTATAATTGATTTTGGAAAATGGAACAACTGATGCAGAACCGTAACGGTCCAGCTTTAAATAAAAAATAAAAATGACGCCTTAGCAAAAGTTGTTCAGCCTGTTGAGCATTTTCCGGAGTCATAAAGTCTACGCGAACGGAGTCGCGGGCTTCGGCTAGTAATATGTTTAAGTATTAGATTGGTCTAAATTTCAGCGATTATCATATATTTACAATTGATATTTAGGTACAGCAAGGGCTTTAGAATACTGGAGCCTTTTGTCCAGGCTGATACATTCTCCTGTTTAGGGTTCCATATTAAACAAGGACTCCTTATATTTTCGCCATGACTTTCTGTCTGTATATCTGTCCGATTTACACCAATAAAATTTATCACACATTACAATTAGATAAAGGTACTTGATAAATAGTCTATTATTATTATCTAAAAACAAATCTATATAAAAATTAATATATGTTAAGTAAGTAAGTAAAAACACTTTATTGCACCAAAACACATGAAAATAACATTTAAATATAAATTCAGATGTACAATAGGCGGCCTTATCGCCAAGGCAATCTCTTACAGGCTACCTTTGGGTGACAGGATTGGCAAATAGAAATAATAGTAAATGAGTGGTGCAATAGTGAGCATAGTACTAACTTAATTTTATATCGTGATATGACAGCAAAAATAAAAATATATAAGTAAGATAAACTAGAATACATATAAGGTAATACCGTTATAAATAAATAAATATAAATATATAATATCAAATATAAATATATATATACATATACATACTAACATAAACATACATATATATAAATATATATATACATTAGAATACTAACAATAAAAATACATGTCATACACAACGGAAATAAGAACGAAGATTATGATCATATTAAAAAGTATAGAAAATAAGCTACTGTGTAGTTGAAAGAAAATGCGACTTTACCTGGTTCTTGAAACTTGCCAATGTCTGAGCAAAGTGGATGCGGGACGGAAGGGCATTCCAAAGAAGGGCAGAATCGTGAAAGAATTAGAATACATTGCAGTGGAGTGAGGAGGAATGTCAAGCCTAAGATTTTCTGAACTGCGTAAATTGCGTTCATGGGCATCTTTAAGGAAAGCGCTCCTTAAGGTAGTTGGGATAAGAAGGATTAAAGAGGATGGAGTAAAGAAGTGATAGAATATGCCAGTCTCGGCGGAGTTATATAGGGAGCCACTTGAGTTGCGTGCGAAATTGAGAGATGTGATCATACTTCCTCAAACCGAAGATAAATCGGATGCATAGGTTTTGGAGACGCTCAAGCTTGGTTAATTGCTCCTGCGTAATGTCTAGGTAACAAGAATCAGCATAATCCAAAATGGGGAGCATTAAACTATGTGAAAGCGCAATTTTGGTATCCATCGGCAGGAAGTTACGCAGTCTGCGTAGGGACTCAGAAGCGGCAAACAATTTATTACTAACCTCGGAAAGTTGAACAGACCAGGAGAGAGTTTGATCCATGAAAACACCAAGATTTTTAACGCAATCACTATATTCAATGATTGTTCCATCGAAAATGATACGAGGAAGATCAGAAATTTTTATTCTGGAGATATAATATGAGCTACCAATAATTATGGTTTGCGTTTTATTTGGATTTACAATGAGACCATGGGTTTTACTCAAGACAGATATGCGTTGCAAATCATCATTAACTGTTTGAATGGCTTGTGGGAGGTCATCAATGGTCGACTGCGAGTAAATTTGAAGATCGTTTGCATAAAGGTGATAGGAGGAGTGAAGTGATAGAGTTATAGAGTTGATTAAGAGTGCAAATAAAATAGGAGATAATACGCCACCCTGCGGTACACCGGCCGATGTGTAACACCATAAGGAAAAAGAATCCTCAACACGTACACACTGTCGGCGCCCAAACAGGTAAGTACGAAACCAGTCGATTACTGTCGGAGATATGTTAAGAGACTGCAATACCATGAGCAGGATATCGAAATCGACAGTGTTGAAAGCATTACTAAAATATAGCAATGACAACACCGTGACCTGCCCTCTGTCCATACCCGAACGAATGTCATCGGTAATTTTTACTAAAGCAGTAGTCGTGCTATGACCAGGACGGAAACCGGACTGGCAGGGATTCAGGAGATCATGTTCATTAAAGAAATCAGTTAATTGCTGTTGGACAATACGCTCTAACACTTTAGATAGAAATGGAAGGATGGAAATAGTATTTTAAATATATAATTAATGTTAAATAATTCTATTTCCCATACAAGTATAGTAGGAGTCAATTTTTTTTCTTGACTAACCCATCGTGTTGGTTCTCGTTGAATTGTTCTTTCAAAGATATTTTGAGGTTATAAACACCATTTTTCAATTTAGGGACCAGAATCTGAAATATTTGGTCGACAGGCATTTAGCCGGTTTTTTTCAGACTAGCAAAAGTGGAATAAAAATCAATTATGTTTTTCTTATAACCATTAATTATCATCATCATCATCAGGTCGTTTTGTCTCCACTACAGGAGCACGACCCTCTCTGTACTACCCGGGCCAAACTTGGCTAGAGCTTCCAGAGGTCTTGGCCTACTCTCTCCACGCTGGCCAGACAGGTTGGAGAGGTCTCAGTGATGTTTATAAGCTTTGTTTAGCTTGTATTCCCTAAGTCGCCTTCTACGATATCCACAGGTCTTGGAGTGGCCCTATTCTACTCTCCCGGAAATCACACGGAAAATTAATTATCATAACTAACTAATGATAAATTTACTTTTGTAAGGAATGTAATAATGAATGGTAGTTAACAAATTACGAGCCATGTTGTTCAAATGTTCACAGTTGTCAAGGTCGATGCCCTTTGGCTTGTCAACACAACAATACGCACACACACCCACATTTTTATTTAGCATCGCGGAAATGTGTGTCAAATGTTATCTGATGATTGATATGATGTTAGAAGGATAAATGTATATTTTTAACTCGTGCAGAGTAGCTATTGTGAGTAGCATTTCTTGCATGGAAGCAAATCACGTGCAAGAAAATGCTGTACAATAAAATCTGAATTCATTTTTTTATGAAGATCTGTACATGCTGTTTTGGGTGAAAGGAAAATAAATGTACCAGCTGGTTATCCATATCTATTTATATAAAACTAGCTATACGCGCGGGCTTCGCTCCTCGTGGGAATTTCGGGATAAAGAGTACCCTATGTCCTTCCCATGCTGTTTTGGGTGAAAGGAAAACAAATGTACCAGCTCATTACCCATATCTATTTATATAAAACTAGTCATACGCGCGGGCTTCGCTCCCCGTGGGAATTTCGGGATAAAGAGTACCCTATGTCCTTCCCCGATTCTTAAACTGTATCCATACCAAATTTCATCCAAATTGGTTCAGTAGTTTAAGCGTGAAGAGGTAACAAACAAACAAATATTCAAACTCACTTTCGCATATTTAATACTAGCTGTACCCGCGGGCTTTGCTCCCCGTAGGAATTCCGGGATAAAAAGTACCCTATGTCCTTCCCCGAGTCTCAAACTATATCCACACCAAATTTCATCTAAATTGGTTTAGTAGTTTAAATGTGAAGAGGTAACAAACAAACAAATATACAAACTCACTTTCGCATTTATAATATTAGTAGGAAGTAGGATAGGATAGGATTAGTAGGATATGGATGGATTAAAATCGAGTAGATAAAGGTAGACAGACTATTCAGTAAACGGCATAGCAAAAATCTTTTTTTTATGCAAGATTTTAGGTTGTGTCCTAGCCACTAAACATAAAAAACAAATGAGAATTATAAGTACTCGTAGTAACTCGTGTTTTGGGTTCCATGCAAAAAATTAAATAAACGGAACCTTTACAGGATCACTCGTGCGTCTGTTTGTCTGCCAATTTACTCCGAATCTAGACCAAATCAGGTGAAATTTGGTAGTATGGTGTAATCCTATGACCTTAACAGATGTGCAAAGTAAGAAGATCATTTTCGAGGGATAAATTAGAAAAAAAAGGTTTGCAAACCTTACTGTACCATATAATAAAAAAAGTCACAATGTACCTATGAAAAGACCCAGTTTTACTAGTTTTTTCGTCCATGATTTGCATAACATTAACATAAACTGTTACATGTTTTAAAAAAGTAAAACAAAATAGACCCAAAACATGGTTTGACATTCTTGTTTTGCAATTTGCATAAATGAGCAAGTCTTTAGCCAGGTTTCTAAGCCTCTAGAGGCATGGAATATCATGAGGTGGCCCTAGAGTATGGAGGGTCTAAGGATAATCCATAAATAAGCGGCCAAGTGCGAGTCGGACTCGCCCATGAAGGGTTCCGTAGTAGCAAATAACATAATATAAAAGTCTTGTAGTTGTTTTTTTATTTAAATTTTATATTTGAGTTGATTGAATGAAAGGTAAATTGCCGTTTATGATTTATGACGTATTAAAAAAAAACTACTTACTAGATATCGTTCAAACCAATTTTCGCTGGTAGTTTTTATGGTAATGAACATCATGTATTTTTTTTAGTTTTATAATTCCTTTATTTTAGAAGTTACGGGGGGGGGACACACTTTTTTCCACTTTGGAAGTATCTCCCGCGCAAAGTATTCGGTTTAGAAAAAAATGATATTAGAAACCTCAATATCATTTTTGAAGACCTATCCATAGACACAGGTATGGCTCTTCATACAAACGGAGCAGCATATATACCTAGTACTACTACAAACGAAACAATCCGTCCGTGCACACGTCAAATGTGTAAGTTAAACAATCAAGGTTGCCACCACAGAATTTGTTGCTTTGCTTACCTGTTTTCATCATTTGGAAATTTATAAAATTTTCGTTATTAATTGTTTTCCGTCGATTAACAATGATAATGTGCGCAGTTTCTCACCATTACAATTCAATAATCCTAAGTGACTCGCATAATGTCAACGTGCAACTACCAATAACCCTGTTTTACTGCCACTTACATCTCACAATAACGGGGGAAGGGTTGCGGGGACACCAGATTGCGGGGGACGGTGCGAGTTTCCGTTCTGTATGTAATACTATTATTAATTCTGTGCCATAGATACCGCACACGTATGGGTTTGATGAAAAATAAATTTTTGAGTTTCAGTTCTAAGTATGGGGAACCCCCAAAATTTATTGTTTTTTTTCTATTTTTATGTCAAAACCTTAATGCGGTTCACATAATACATCTACTTACCAAGTTTCAACAGTATAGGTCTTATAGTTTCTGAAAAAAGTGGCTGTGACATACGGACGGACAGACAGACAGACAGACATGACGAATCTATAAGGGTTCCGTTTTTGCCATTTGGCTACGGAACCCTAAAAACCGACATGCCTACTCATCGCTATGCAAACATAATAACTTCCTTGTCACTAGATGTCGACCCTCCCTGTACTTCTATAGCCATACTTGGCCAGAGCAGCCAGAGGCTTAGGCCTAAACTATCCCCGCTGGCCAGACGGGTTGGAGAGGCCTCATTGATGTTTATAAGCTTGTTTAGCTTGTATATCCAAAGTCGCCTTCTACGACATCCATGGGAAGACTTTTAGTGGTCCTATTCTACTCTGCCGGATACCACACGGCGCACTTACAAGTTAAAACATCTCTTTTTGATTAACGTCGGCCTAATTTTAAAATAAATATTGATCAATATATCATTATATTTATAATTATAAATGTTATAAAATAACAATAAAAAGAGTTAGGCAGGTAGAGAACGGGAAATCGTAAATAAACTACTGTTAGACAATTATTTTTGCAAATAACTGGTTCTGTGTAATGTGGAAGTGGTTTGGAGATCTACTTAGACGAAATATGTTTCATTCTAAACTAGTAAATCTAGTACCTAGATAGACAGATCTAGATTTTTTCCTAGAGGCGGGTAAGCATGAACGTTTTGTCTATATCCATCCATCAGTGACAAAAGTTATGATTTAATAAGCTTTGCCTGCGCTGTGTGGATTCCGGCAGAGTAGAATAGGACCACTCCTAGTCTTCCCGTAGATGTCGTAGCAGGCGACATAGGAAATACAAGCTAAACAAAGCTTATAAACATCAATAGGACCTCTCCAACACGTCTGCCCAGCGTGGAGAATGTAGGCCAAGTCCTCTGATTGCTCTGGCCAAGTAGGGCTCTAGTAGTACAGTGGAGACTAAAAAGACCTGATGATGATGATGAAGCTTTGCCTTCGACCATATAGCTAGGTACTTAATGGCTTGCCGAGATGTTGATAGCCATATCATCAAACATTTTTCGCCATTTATGGTTCTCTCCATTTGTTCGGTATAGGACCAATTCTGGGATTCTCGGCCTAGAATAGGACCTTTCGACTACTGATTTAGCCCACTTTGGTCTGCTTTTCTTTTGGTGAATACCATAAGAATACAGTAATCTTTCTCTCTCTCTCTCTCTAATCTCAGCGCATTCCCAGTTGCATCCTCAGCTGTAATGCTGCGAAGCCCCGGGGTTCGCCTTCCGACTTTTTCTTCTCCACTTCACACGATTGAGATCCTTGACGACGTCAAGCCAGAATTTCTTGGGTCTACCACGCCAGCCGGCGGAGGCGGCATGGCTATACATTTGTTTCCCACGTAACTATTGCTGCTTTCCGCAAGACGTGGCCTTACCAGTGTAGGTGACTCGTAATAATATTTATAACAATTTGTGCGAAAAGTTTTATACTTGCCGTCCCCTGACATCGACTTACGTAGTAACTTTTTAGTAATCTGTGCGTCGACTCTCTTTGGGAATGCAGTTGCACGAGATATTTGAGCTAAGTCGCCTCAAATGACAGCACAACGTAGAAATTGCGTGTTCCTATAGACCTCTCCATATTCATCATGCAACATGGTAATAGACAAATCATAGTATAATATGTCATGGAGATCAAACTATGCAGATAACTGATGTAGATATCATGCACGATTCATACAATTTTATCATTACTAGCAAATTGTCTAAACAAGCCATTATTGACGTAATTGATGTCATGTAAGCGCTCTTCCAGACGAGCGACAGTACCTATGTGAGCGGTTGTTCGCGACACCAGTGACTGTCGGCGATTATCCTTTATATTATACTAGTCGCACCCGCGGGCTTCGCTCCCCGTGGGAATTTCGGGATAAAGTCTATGTCCTTCCCCAAGTCTCAAACTATATCCATATCAAATTTCATTTAAATAGGTTCAGTGGTTGAAGCGTGAAGTGGTAACAAACAAACAAACAAACACAAACAAATATACAAACTCACTTTCGCATTCATAATATAAGTAGGATAGTAGGATACTTTGGTACGCTTTTCAGCCACGGGTCCAGTGGGACCCGGTCCTTTGAGGCGTTCATTGAGCCAAAGCATAGCTGCCGAACTATTTGCCAGGGAGGGATAGATTTAGTTTGGGCTATGTGGATCGGATAACTGGGTTATGGAGTGAGATACAGACATCTACCTAAAAATCTCTCACTATTATTACTGAGTTAGTATTCCATAACACAAGTCTCGAACTTACTTTGGGGCTGTGTGATTGGTCCATATATATTTATTTATTTATTTATCCTGAGTGTATTAAGAGATAGAGCCCGAGACCATCAAAGGCCCGAAGAAAATCAAAATGACGAAAGTCTGATTTTCATCAGCTCTTACGATCTGCGTAATAGACCAATAAAAAGAGCTTTACCTGGACATAAATCATAAACTCGTTGTTTTTATTATTTAATCGGATATCAATATTGTGTATCAAATATTAATGAGATATATTAAGTAAAAAATCCGCGGTCGCAACCGTATTATATAAAAATCGTGAGATTTTGTACACTACTCAACTTTTCCCTAAAAGCATAATAGGTAACCAAAGACCTTGTTAGTTTAACTTTTAGGTGCATTCAAATGCGATCACTTAATAGCAAAATTAAACTGACCCCATTTTTGTTTATACATTTTTTTTCACAGTTTTCACCTGATCTCGATATCTAGTTAAGCCAAAATGATAACCATAATGTTTATATCTTTATAAGCTATATTGTGTCTTTTTAGACAGTAAAGACCAAAATTAAACATCATTTTTTAATGTTTTAAAATTAATGTTTTTTTCAGTAGCCAGAAATAGTAACTGTGTTATTTTTGTTTAATTATAGCTTTTTGTGTACTATAATCACATTTTCATCAAAATTAAACACATTAACGTCTTACTTAAAACAAAAAATATTTAATTGGAAATACGTGAGAACATGTCGTGAAGCGGGATGCTTGCGGTGATTGCGGTGCGGTGCGGGGAGAGAGAGCGAGGCACCAGCCGGGTGAGCGCGCGGCTGCGAACGAGTTTATACGTGTTTTCAACCGATCGCGCCGTGTGCTTGCAAAACATATAACTCGTAAATATGGAATTTTGCTAATTGTAGGATTGTTTTGATTGTGCCTTGAACTTTAACCCATTCGCAACCGCCAATACCAGACACAATAGAAAGACGATGAACGTGGGCATTTTAATGCCGTCCGGGTCTTTACGGGTTAACGTGGTGACACAATGAACAATTTAAAACTCTAAAAACAATATAAGTCTTGTAATACTCTTGTTGTCACGGCAAACCCGTACAACATGACAGCCCCTGGACTAATACCGTTCCAAAAATGGGCCCCTGCTGAAATATTCCGTTTCCCATGACAATGCATATTAATGGGATGTAACATGAGAAAAAATTAAATACATAAATATATAACGAAGTTTTTATGCTGTCGTACTAAAATGTAGTTGGATATTTACAGAGTGCAAGTTGCGCCGTGCAACTAAAGATTTATTATGTTATGCGCTTACATAGTGTCGCAAACGAGATAAATGTAGAATATTCACGAGCAAGAACTCTGCTGGCGAGATAGACTCGGAATGTCCGCGAGCGGAATGGTATAAAAAAGACGTCAGGATAATGCAAGCGAAACTAGGCCTTATATTCTCATAGCATAAAGGCTAGAGTTCTTTGAATGGTCGTCGGCTTAGTCGCACTCACACACACATACCGGCGTCTCGATGTTTCCCGGTAATCGAAATACATTCGTCAAGATATGAGAATATTCGAGAATAATGTAGACCGCTGTATCGGCGCTTATAAAAAGGCGATCGAGTGCACGTCCTGCCAGTTCAGTATGAGCTACGAAAGCGATAAGTTCGAAGCGAACCGAAGCGAAGAAAACCTACCTCAGTGGACCTCAGATGCTACGCGACTTGGACTTGGACATCAGGAAGACCATCTTCACGTGTCAACCTTTGGGTTCCGTAGTGAATAAAAACCGTTTTTCTCCAAATCTCGAACCCAGTTTCGTAACAATAGCATTTTACACAATTTCTACCCACCGTTCACACGATGCGACGCCCAAGTTACGTCTCAACGCAATTCGCACTGCACACGTGCTCGCAAGTGCCCGCACAGAGGCCGTGTAGTGTTAGAGAGCAGGACTAAAATGTTTGACATAGATAGACTTATTTTTAACATAGACCTTGTCTATCAGACTTCTATGGGAAATGGCAGCATTTCACTTCTCTACATCAGCTGTCTGTAAGAAATTATCGCTATTAGCTATAAGACCACCCACGCCCATTGGACATTTTAATGACTTTTTCTGTGTGCTATGTACATTTGAAATATTTTTTTTTTTGTATTTAGTAAAGTATTATTACTATTTATTATGTCGTATTATAATAAGCGCTATGGAAGTTAAACTCAATTGTTGGTTTTTAATGCATAAATATAATCAGTAAAAACCGAAACGAAAACCACACTTTAATTTTTATGTATATAAAATACTATTTTCAAACCACTACATGACACTAGTCACTAAGTATCGACTGGCTAGCTTGTTCAGTATGACTTCATCACATGGCCAATTAATTCCTAGCGTGGTTCATCTAGGTATCATGTAATGAGGTTTAATGAGTTTTTTAGTTAAAAAAAGTAGAATTACAGTCACATAAAAATTAATTATTTCAGTAAAATAATTATTGCGTTTGGACCAAAAATGACGAGAGCGATTGGACACATTTAAGGCTAGGTATTCCCGCAGAGGCCGTGTTTTAGAGTTTTTGAAAACCATTTGAGGCATAGACAAAAGTGTTTTTTTCATCCCATCTACTCAAAAAACGATGGTTTCATCCCAAAACATTTGGAGCTAAAGTTACTGCTAGTTCTCTCGGGATTAAAAAATGAAAAAGAAAATCTTACGGGATTAAAACACAATTTGAAAATTGAACACGATGTTATCTATGTAAAATCAGCTAAAAACAAAAGAATTAAGTTTTAATACAATAAATAACTGGAAGGACCAACCAACCTTTGATTGTATAGTTAAGGGTTTAGGATAAGGAATAAAGAAGAGATATTACTAGACACTGGCAAAATAAGCTTCAACGAAGTTTGACCGCCATAATCAAGAAAAGAAAAAAAAACAGACTTCGTATTTATTTTTTAAATTTGGAATACATATCATCGTGAATGTAGGTAAAAATGTTTATGGTCTTTGCTTCGAAAAAGGAAAAAAGAATAATTAGCGCAATTTTTGTCTTCGATTCAAAGTAATTACAGATGTTTTAGGTTATATTGTGTTAAAATTAATTATTTTGTGTAAATTTAAATCCTTTTTCGTAAGTTTAAGCCGATAGTGCACATTTAATTTATTGTTATTATAAAAATCTTAAAATATGTAGGTCCACGCAAACAAAGTTACGAGTTTATGAGTGAACAAACATTTTTTTTAGAAGTTGGTTCTTAAAAATTATTTCTTAGTATTTATTGAATGAAAACGAAACTAAATAAAGGTTAGTACTTGTCGGAGCTTTGATTAGGTATTGTAGTTGTTCTACTTTCTCCATATTCTGTTTTGTATCTTTTTGCTAGTTTTTCTCATGGATGGCGATGTAATGTGTGCTACTTGCGTACGGTAATATTTTTGTCTCGGGCGTTATACACGAATCCCTCGCTTTACTCAAGATTCCATCGTAGAATCACTCGCTACGCTCGTGATTCAACTGATGAATCCTTCATTTTGCTCTGAATTCAAAGTAACGCACTCGACTTGAAAGTATTACCTTTACGCCTTGTAGCACAATCTACTATTAAACTCTTAAAAAAAGGTATGTATAAGTTAAGTATTCAGGCTCGTCAAATTCGCATTCAGTTACAAGATCCTATAAACTTCATTCGGTTGGAAAAAATCCCAAAGTAACCCTTTTTTGTGATATTTTTTCAAAACTACGAGTATAATACTGATATTTTACATAAAAAAATTGTATTTAATTAAAGCCACTTAATATTTACAGATAAATTCGCTGAGTTTGACTTGATATAATTATTTTCTTAATAATTATATGAAATTCGCAAGCGCGACGTCTTGAACTCGGCAGGTCCGATTAGACGCGTGCTAGCGCTTACTTACATTGGACCAATAAAACAACTAAAGATCGCTACATGTTTTTACAAGCTTTTGTTTAACTTGCAATGTATGTATAAATGTAAGTATGTTTGTTCGGGTGGAATCTTCGAACTCAATTTTCAACCAGTTATCCTCAACCAAATTAGCTGAAATTTTGTATACTTTTGTAAGTCGGATGATAATACAATATTATGATGTCAATGGGGACCGGGAGATATTCGACAGAACTCAGTTAGAACCTCATCGAGTAGGTCTCGTTTGATTTGTCTTGACGAGTACTTTTTGGAAGACGATGCTTATCTAGGATCTGATTACGCAGACGGATGGTGGTCAATAGAACTCAGTTATAAAACAACTTAACACAATCGAGTTTGGGCTAATTTCTAAACTTTAGGTACGAAACAATAAAAAGACTTTTTAGCTCATGTCACTTTGAAATGTAAGGATTCTAACGAAACGCCATTCCACAGGTATGGCACTTCATAGAAACGAAGTAACAAATATACCGAGTACTACTACAAACGAAATAATATATCTATAAAGTAGTATTTGCTTACCTGTTTTCATCACTCGGAAATCTATAAAATTTTCGTTCTTTGTTGTTTTTTGTGGACAAGCAATAATAATATGATCAGTTTCTCACCAATATTATTTCAATTACCCTAAATGACTCGGGGAACGTCAACGTGCGACTAGCAACAACCCTATTTTACAGGCGCTTACAAGGTCCAAAAACGTGCGAGTTTCCGTTCTGTATGTAATACTATTATCTGCTCTGTGGCCATACATTCAAATCCGTGGCGACATTAAGGAATAAAGAAAATCAAATACATTCAACATACATACATGCATATACAGGGTGGAATTGAATTCGTTGGCAATATTTTAAGTATCTACTATACCCATGATACAAAGTAATTTAAGACTAATAAAACTTCAATCAAAAGTCGTCATTTTCATATTCAAGAAAACCTCTCAACATGCGTCAGACTCTTTGATAGATACCTCTACTGCAATTATAAAAAAAAAACTAATACGAAAAATAAATTAATTATAATAGTATCAATTTCGTTGCGTCTTGGTACCCTAATATTCGTTCCTACTTCAAACGTACCTATTGTCCTCAAGCTGTCGTGTGACACGACCCAATTCGACTTCAAACCTTATTCACCTAAATTAAGGTCTACTTTTGTATGCCGGTCGGTCGCGCCGTTTTGCTGTACCCGTCCAAGGTCTTTGACCTTGCGGCACGTAGGTATCAGTACGCGCGCACGACTCGAAGTGTTTTGATACTTTATTCATTTTTCTTACTTTTTAATTACTGCATTAATTGCAGTATTGTTACCATACAAAATATCCTTTAGGTGAGTATGATGATAAGTTAAATCAATGCTAATGATTTCAATTGCACCCTATAGACTATATATTCGTAATCTCCTTCTTTGCAAGTCGTGTGAAAAATACTGGGATCTAGGTGAGACCCATGTTTTTTAGGTTCAGTGTTGTATCATAGATAGTAAATAACAAAACAATATAATACCCATAAGTTTATATTCAAGAAAAATAATAAAAACCGACTATAAATATAGCTAAGAACTATGACGAAAAGTCAGTTTTCAAACAAAAAAATTAAATCTTCGTTCAGGCCTTACGATGCTATTAACAGACACCTAGATACACAGACATACATACACGTCAACCTTATAACACTCCTCTTTTTGTCGGGGGTTGAAAATAAACAAAGACACTAAATAACGACTTTGCAGGGTTATTTGTTTCTATTAATTGTTTATTAATAAATCCTACTACTGTCAAATTATGTTAATAGGCGATGCGGCTAGCAACCCATCACTATTGATTTATTTTTTGATCACGCTAAACCTTTGGGTCTTACGGCCCTGACTACCCCGTCAGCATTAATATAAGATAATGTAGCTGTATCCAACACTACTTTAAACAAAGTTCTATTCTACTGCTTATTTCTATACTGTGTCGCTGGCGGGGTCACATGTGAGCTCACCGACGCAGCGTCCACGCGATGCAAATTGCGGCCGGGGCAACATTAAATATCTACATTTGTAGGAATACCCGGCTTTAACGATTGTTTCGTAAACTTTCATGAGAAAACCCATCAATTAATTGAATGGGTCAAAAGAACCGGATCGACTACTCACAACTAGTGATGTGCCGTTCCCGGGAACGTTCCCATATTCCCAAGATTTCCAAAATCATTCCCGGTAACGTTCCCAAAAATTGGAAATGTCTGGGAAAGTTATAATTTTATTTATCTAACAATTTTTTTATCAATGCAAATGTATTAAACTTATGTTAAAGCATTTCTTAATTAGGTTATAATTTAAATATTTCCAATAATCCATAACATTTCCAAAAAATGTGGGAACGTTCCCAGGGAACGTTCCCAGATTTCTAGGGAACGTTCCCAAATTTCTAGGGAACGTTCCCTTGTTGCCGGGAACGTTTCCTTGATGCCGGGAACGAGACCCGTTTCCATAGGATATAAATCTTATTAATCGAGAAAAAAAAACATTTTTATTGTTTTATGGTCATTAATATGTTATACAATTATTTAAAAATATGAAATTGGCCCTTTGAACGTGCCGACTTTCTTGGTAATAGGTTGAAAAATATGGGTTAAAAATGAATTATTTTGATATTTGATCTGCTGATGAATATACATATTAAGAATACTTAACTACCTATAGCAGAAAACATTCATATGATAAAAAAATAAAATTGAGACGGGAACGTTCCCCTGAAATTGGGAATGTTCCCGGGAACATTCCCGTAAACGGGAATGAGGAACGTTCCCCGGAAACGGGAATTTGGGAACGGCACATCACTACTCACAACAGTTCAGTATTGGTTTAGACCTTAAAGATTAAAGGAACAACACATCTCTAATAACCAACAATACTATCGATAGTTTGTGTACTATTGATAGTAATTCCTGTTTTAGGGCAACAATATGGATAACCAACAATACTATCGATAGTATCGATCCTGATGACGAATAAACTATCTATAGTATTGCGTTTCATAAACTATCGATAGTATCGATTATTTATTTATTAGAAAAGCAATACTATTGATAGTTTGTTCGTCGTCAGAATCAATACTATCGATAATATTGGTTTTATTCAAAATACAGATAGTCTATCGATATCCTGGGTTCGATCCCCAGCCAGGGCAAGTTGGAAAATAGCCTTTTTCAATTTTTCCTGGGTCTTGGATGTTTATCTATATATGTATTTGTTATAAAATATAGTATCGTTGAGTTAGTATCCCATAACACAAGTCTCGAACTTACTTTGGGGCTAGCTCAATCAGTGTAATTTGTCCCTATATATTTATTTATTTATTTATACTAGCGATAGTGTATTATCGAGAGGCAACACTGGTCATCGCAGTGTTGTGCGTCGCGATCGCGACTCGTTAGGTACGGTAATGTGGCTCTTCGCAGTCGAGTTTCATGCGGAACGGTAACAACCTACGCGTTGTTACACCCGCATTAAAACTACCGCTACCGCTACGTACCGGTAAAATTACCTTTAAATTTTAACAATACCTATAACGTTACTATTACTATATAAACGATACCCGTACTATACGAGTATTACCCTTAAAATTTTAACATAATGAAAATTCTGTTACTGGTACTTAAAATGTGCATTTGGTACCAGTAACAAACCCTGGGGATAAGTCCGCCGTTGTACGTTTACTTTTCTGATTTGTGTTTGTGTTCTTTATTATGTACCATAAAAAGCTTTATAAACAAACAATAAAAGCTCAACAATGTAGTTATTATCAATCTAATAAACACAATATTTCAATAAATCTCCACCCTAGCCGAACCATGGTAAGTAAAAGTTCCCACGTGCTTATAAAAGTTTGACAATCATTGACTACAAATAAATGCATAAGACGACGCGACGAAACTACTGTACACGAGAATCACTCGCGACTCGCTACAGCACGGTCGGGAGTTGAGGCACAAACCAATGACGACCTTATTGTGCAAGAAATAACGTTCATATTAAAACGTAAGTAAGAAAAAAATTGAAATAAATTATAATCGTAGATATTTTTTGTTTGATTTGTTCCTTATAGTATCAAAAATATGTTGACGGCATAAGTTAAACACTTTCAAAATAGTTATGTATTTTGGCTTTACAAAAAATACAAAAAATTGTAAATGTAGATATGCATAAAATGAATTTGTTTAATTTTTAATAATTTATCAACACACATAATATAATATTTAGAATAAATTGTTGAAATACAGTAATCTATAATTTCTGGTGAGATAAGCCTGAAAATTTGTAACATACCGAACCTTCTTTATTAACGATAGTGCTAATTGATTAATTTGTTTAATTTAGATTTATTCAACTGGAATGCACACGTTATAATATGGTAGAGGTAGTTTTCCAAAGTTATTAATTATGCTGTACTTATAAAATCAAAATTTGTTCAATTTTCAGTTTTTTGGTTTTTTTACACTGACGCAGAGCCCTAAATTGTTTAATTCGGTTTATTTTAACTATAACTAACATTACTTTATATCATACAAAAAGAAACTTACGGTTATAGCATTATGTCCAGGTTACGCTATTTTTACTGGTCTATAACTAGTAATTATCGAAAAAAATATAGTAAGCTTTTATCAAAAACAATGAACTTAAACTTAAAAGTGCTCCTCAAAACGAATCAAATGAGTCCAGACTCGATGGGGTTGCCGTCATCGTTTTATTACAGATCAGCCCTATGTCATCATAATATTGCATTGTCATGCAATATACGCATACGTACAAAATTTTAACTCAATCGGAAACCGGGAAGTGGGTCAAATACTTGCAAGATTTGATTACAGACAGACAGACGTATAACAGACATAGACAACGAGTCGGGTATTTATTTTCTCCCAAGCATGAAATAAGACTTGTGTCTTTTTCTATAATAATTATGCTCAATGTATTATGCGAAACGATTTATACAATACGGTATGATAATCAATGTTTTTTATTACGAGACCGGAAAAAAAAGATTTTTTAATTTGTTAAAAAATAAGCAAGTTGTAAGCTTTTTAAATCGAATGAAAAGTGAGTAATTATGTCAAGTAACAGAACAAGCACGTACAGCGCTCTTGATGTCATTTATATATTAGGTCTCGTGCGTACGAAATTCATATTGAGATGGCTCCATCACGCTCCCACCCTCATATTTGAAATAATTGCTGCTTCATCATTAATGAAACAATTTTCTTGTGCTTTCAAAAAATATCTCTTTTCAGTGGTATTATTTGTTTTTATATAAAAATAATAACCAAAAACATATACGAAAGAGATAGTGATATAACGTAGTGATTGTATTCTCTCTTCACCACGCTCCCACCCTTATATTTAAAATGCTAATTGCTGATTCATTAATTAACCAATTTACTTGCTGTTGCAATACATATTTCTTTCCAGTGCTATTTTTTGTTTTAAACAAAATATTAAGCAAAAACATACACAAGTAAAATAAGCCTATTTTACCATTTGTTTGTCTAAACAAGGCATTTTTGACCTAAGCGATGTCATGTTAAGAGATCTAAGTCGATTTTGCGCAATTTCTACTCGCTTGCGACAGCGAAATGAAAAGTGCTCACAAGGACCTTTGTGTTGATCAGTGTACCGTGGTGTTTGATCGTAGGCAGTTGTGTTGTGTTTGTGTCTCGATGTGTGGTGTGTCGGTGTTGTTTGTGGTATGTTTACATTGGTTCCAAGAATCCGTAATTTGTTAGTTAACTTTTACGACGCCCTAAAGGTTATCTGGTAGAGAATGGTTAGGTTAAAGGTTTTTTATGTTATTTGAGTGTTTGTGTAAAAAAAGTTTAGTAAAAAAACTGCATTTTTGACAGTGAATAATTTGTTATCTTTCTGCGTTTGTTGTGTCTTCTTTCTTCCAAAAGTTAACAAGTAGAGAATAGTTATAAAGGTTTTACCTTTTGTTATTATTTGTGTTAGTGATTATAAGTGTTAGTGCAAAAAAAATTTGAAATAATAATAATATTTTTTTACAAAACTAAAAACCGGCTTCAACCCAAACGCCACCTGACAAGTATGCCCTTTCAAACAAAAAAAGAATTTTCCAAATTTGTCTAGACGTCTTTGAATAATCGGTGAACAAACATAAAAAAAATGAAGATTCCGACGAATTGACAACCTCCTCCTTTTTGGAAATCGGTTAAAATAAGCTACAGTGCCTACATCTTTGACAGTGAGAGATTCTGTGCGGCTATCTCCGGTATTGGTGTTATGTTTTGCATTGTTTTCTAGTAATAACTATACTACTGATACATCATGTATCTACCCCTAACAAAGTAAACAAAGCCCATGGCCATAGGCCAGATCATATTCATAGTTTTACGCGATTTTGTTCAAGTCGTCTGACAACGTCGTATGTACTGGGGTTGTAGTATACCTAGATTTCTTGCGGTTGAAAGGGGTCATCCACATATTACGTCACAAAAATAGGAGGAGGTAGGGGTCGTTTCAATCGTTTGTTTGTAATAACTTTATAGTGGCAAAAACCTAAAATCCGAAAGAGTAAATATGCATACAATAGCGGTCTTATGATCTTATCCCATACAGGGATCTGTTCACGAAGGTTTCAAAATGTCAAAATTTTGTGGATGGTGTCAAATGATAATGATTATTTCTTTGTAAATAATAAAGTTTTGTTCATTATTTTCAGTTGCTGTATTCGATCTGCGGGTGCCTACTGGTGTCTGTACTAGTCGTGTGTTTCTACTACTACAGGCGATGGCGTGCCAAAGGTGAGTCTCAGCCATTGACATACTTATGTTGTCATGCCAAATTTGACAGTATGTGTTTTGAACTGGTTCTGTTCTGGTTCCGTGAGGAAAATGCGTGTCATGTACATGTCACTTTTTTCTATTCCCTTCTTAGAGAGGAGTTCGAGAATAGTTACTTTCATAAATAGCAGAATTTAAAAACGCCGACGCGTAGTCGGCGCTATCATTTCCAAACTCCTGTTCAATTTCAAACGCGACCACTCTTTAAATGACTGTATGTTACCAAAAAAAAAAGATAAAATTTTGCGTGACGTAATATGTGGTCGGACCCCAAGATAATATGAAAAGTAAATATAAAAATATATACTTCTAAAACAGATGTTTAATGAATATGTCATACTTGTTTATGTATATTATGTTGTAGTGCAAGCTTGCTCAATGCTCAAGTTCATTGTTACGGTTACGACTAACCGCGTGCAACCTGAGCTATGTACGAGGGTCGTTCAATAAATACTTAGCCTACAAAAAGTAAACGAAAATTTTGGAAAAGTGGCAATTTATTTTTCAACATAGTCTCCTTTTAGTTCGATACACTTAGCCCAGCGATGCTCCAACTTTTTTAACCCGTCCGAAAAATAGTTTTTGTCAAACTCTGCAAAATAGGCCTCCGTGGCGGCGATGACCTCCTCATTTGATCCATATCTATTCCCGGCGAGTGATTTTTTCAGATTAGGAAACAGAAAGAAGTCACAAGGGGCCAAATCTGGAGAATACGGTGGATGGGGCAGCAATTCGTAGCGTAATTCGACCAATTTGGCCATGGCAACGGCAGACGTGTGAACCGGTGCGTTGTCGTGGTGAAACAGCACTTTTTTCTTCGCCAGATGGGGTCGTTTTTTCTTTAATTCGGCGTCGAATCGGCCCAATAAATCGGCATAGTAAAGCCCTGTAATTGTTTTACCCTTCTCGAGGTAATCGATGTAGATCACACCTTGTGAATCCCAGAAAACGGTGGCCATAACTTTTCCGGCAGATTTTACAGTTTTCGCCTTCTTTGGAGCACGTTCCCCGGTCTGGATCCATTGTTTTGATTGCTCCTTGGTCTCTGGTGTGTACCAGTGGATCCAAGTTTCATCGACGGTCACAAAACGACGCAAAAACTCCGCTGGATTCCGCTTAAACAGAGCCAAACACGTCTCCGATGTGGTCTCACGGTTGCGCTTGTTTTCCGGTGTGAGTAAACGCGGCACCCATCGCGCCGACAGCTTTCTCATGCCGAGTTCCTCGTGAAGAATATGATGCACTGTTCCTTCTGAAATGCCTACAGTCTCAGCTAGCTCCCGAACCTTCAATCGGCGATCTGCCAATACGAGATCATGGATTTTTTTAATGTTTTCCTCCGTAGCAGCTGTTTTCGGTGCACCTGGACGTGGTTCATCAAAAACCGACGTACGGCCACGTGCAAACTCGTTGAACCAATTCTTGATGGTGGCCATCGATGGAGAAGAGTCACCGTACACAGCATCCAAGCGCTCTTTGATTTCGATGCGCGTTTTCCCTTCCAAAAATAGAAATCGAATTACCGAACGATATTGCTCTTTTTCCATTTTTGTAAAACCGATCGACACGTTCGCTTCCTTAAGTTGTCAAATTAAAACAAATGAAGGGATTGGAATGAAAATTTGAAAAAAGAATTAAAAAAGAATGTGCTACACTGTGGTAAAACTCTTTTGAAACTACAGCGCCCTCTGGCGATGAGGCTAGGTACTTATTGAATGCCCCTCGTATGAATAAAACATGAGGTTTGTTAAGTGTCAATTAGGTAACTAAGTATACTTTAAATTATATTTTCAAACAATAACAAGAGATTTAATTTATTGTTTTAATTTGCTGTCATTTAACGCATTTCAGGACTTCAGGACACTCACCTAGACACAATAGAGAACAAGCACGTATTTTTTTATTTGCTTATTAAAATCCTTATTAATCACTTGATAAAGTGAATAGATAACACATATTTTTTTCATGCTTAAAGTCTATTTAGTTACGTCCACAGCCGTAAGTGTCTCGAATTGGTGAATTAGTGTCTGAATAAAAATATAATAAAGAAAACCAACAGCATACATATATAATATTAATAAAAATCTACTAAAATACATTATTTCCTACTTTATGTGCAAGATACTTAAAAAACACACACAAATAAGGCAAAATAAGAGTAACCAGAACCGCAACGCGTGTGCATTGAGTCAGACATAACAAAGGATGACAACAATGAGATTTTTATTGACTAGGTAGGTTCAGCTTCAATGGAATTTAGTTAGGATGTTGGTTGGTAGTTGGCAGTTTGATGTGTCAGGTATCAGGTCAAAGACCAAGAGACAAAGATGTGAACACTACCTCAATATCTACTAAAATCTGTTTGCTAAGAGTTAATAAATTCAGGGGTCATTACAAATTGCGGCTCGCTTATTATTTAAAAACTTATACAATCATATTTTTTCATTTTTTTAATTTTTTTAACAAATATTACCTATATACATACTCGTAAAACAGAAAACACCCAAATTATTTATTCGAAGCGTATGCGAATGTCAGTATATGGTCGCCGTGTCCACTCGCCCGTTCGGGCCGCGGTTGACATCAACTGCGTGCCTTGTACCACGCAAATGGTAAAAGCTGACTAGGTAGGTCCAGCTTCAATGGAGTTTAGTTAGGATGTTGGTAGTTGGCAGTTTGATGTGTCAGGTGTCAGGTCAAAGACCAAGGGTCAAAGATGTGAACACGAACTGATTCTTACTCAGGTTTGTTTTCATCGCCTCAATATCAACTAACATCTGTTAACTCTTCTGTGGGGTATTGGGGCTTTAGGCTATACGGTGTACAGTTTTGTAATTGTTACAGATAATTGTATATACACATTAAATTTTCTTAAATACTAAAATAAAGATCTTCTTAACGCTTCTTAACTCATCATTACAAATTTTATTGATAACTGCCTCCGTGGTGTAGTGGTTAGAGCGTTCGGCTCATACCCGGAGGTCGCGGGTTCGATTCCCGGCGGGGGCAACGACTTCGAGTTGTTGTCCTAGTTTGGTTAGGACATTGTAGGCTGATCACTTAATTGTCTGATAAGTAAGATGATCCGTGCTTCGGAGGGCACGTTAAGCCGTCGGTCCCGGTCACTGTCTTTGACATTGGTCGTTACCTAAAACCATGTCAGAGGAGAGGAAGATTGATAAAAACGGGACCCTAATACTACAGATAACTAATAAGTTACTACGTAACTGTTAGTAAAACTCCGCTGTCTGTTTGTCTGTCCATCTGCTTGTCCCTCCGTCTGTCACCAGGCTGTATTTCATGAACCGTGATAGCTAGAAAGTTGAAATTTTCATAGATGATGTATTTCTGTTGCCGCTATACTGTAATAACTAATACTAAAAACAATATGGCTCCCATAAAACAAACGTGATTTTATATATATGTGTATATAAATAGTGGTAAGTGACCCTTTGTGCGCGAGTCCGATTCACATTAGTTATTTGAAAGTTAGACGAAACTTCTTACTTCTTCTCTATCCGCTGCTGCGGTGTGCTGGTTAGAGGCGGCAAAAGCCTTTCTCTCACATCCTAGGTGTACGGGGGATACAGTAGTAGAGTTGTATCCCGTAGTAGAAATAACTGTAACTAGAGCATAATATTTAGGCTTTGTCCCTCGTAAAAAAAATCTAGATCCTGCACTGATACATGTATTAGTATTAGCACTAATTACAATGTACTTAAATGATTATTGAATAGATTCCGTATTTTTTGTTATCTGTCATTGACTACATACATACGTAGTATTAAATTCAATAGTTATTGTTCTTGACAAAGAAGTTATAAATTATTCTAGAGGTCGTTTGTGATTTATCAATTACCACTTTTATTTTGATGACATTGCGTGTCTTCCGTCATTGTTCTTATCATTAGGTTTTGATAACGTCAAAGTTAGCGTTGATTTACACTGGAAGGACAGCGCACTTCACTGTTATACCATATTGACCTTTATTTCTATCTCTGTAAGTAGTTGAATAGCTTGAGAAAAACATATCCGCGCGTAAACACGTGTGGTCGCTGGCGACCGCAAGACTTATTTTTTAATCCCGACCGAAAAATAGGGGTTTTATAAGTTTGACGCTAACGTCTGCCGGTTTGTCGGTCTGTCTGTAACATCGTAGCGCTCGAACGGGGAGACAGATTTAAATGGGGTCTTGACAGTCGGGGTTTTCTAGCAGGTTTTGTAATACATCAAAGTCTAAAGTACAGTTAACGTTTGCGACCATACTAAACCCCGCCTAAATAATAATGGACTAAACCACAATTAAAGTAGACTGTTAAAGTTAACTTTTTAGGGTTCCGTAGTAAACAAGGAACCCTTATAGTTTCGCCATGTCTGTCTGTCTGTCTGTCTGTCTGTCTGTCCGTCCACGGTCCTACAGAGAAACTATAAGTACTAGAAAACTGTAATTTGGCATGGATATGTATATTAATTATGGCGAAAAAGTCGTAAAATAATTTTTTTTTAGGGTTGCTGCCATACAAGTAAAGACGTAGTCAATATTTTTTTTCTTGACAAACACATTGAGTGGGGTATCGTTGAATAGGTCTTTCAAAAATATTGTTAGTTTGTGAACACCATTTTTCGATTTAGGGATTCGTTTCTGAAATATTTGGGTTTAAAGTTCAAATTTTTGTTCGAGTCAAGTGTCCCCCCCCTCTATCTGCTAAACGGTTATATATGGCCACGTGAAAAAAATCACAATTATAGTATATATAATGTAGTTTGAAGGAAAACTATCAGAGCCAAGTAGGGTATACAAATTAAAAAGTTATAGGCGATCAACTTATAAAATGTACTTGAAAAAATAAATTTTCATACAAATTCAATAGATATCAGTTTTTAGACGTTTTTAGTGGCAAGAACTCAAAATTGGCATTCGCAACTACGGAACCCTACACTGCGCGTGGCCTGACACGCACTTGGCCAATTATTTATAATAAGACTGTTGAATTTCATTGTTTTAGGTAAAAGCTTGTTTAATTTATTTTTAAACAATTACGTGTTTTTAACCGACTTTCAAAAAGGAGGAGTTTATCAATTCGTCGCGATGTTTAATTTTTTTATTTGACGACGCTTGGACAGACTCTTTTATGTTTGATAGACCATGTATGTCAGGTGTTCCCATATAAATTTATTTATTATCATAATCAGTTGAGTTTTCAGGGTGTAGTCAGTTTTTAGGGTTCCGTAGTATACAAGGAACGCTTATAGTTTCGCCATGTCTGTCTGTCTGTCTGTCTGTCTGTCCGTCCGCGGTCCTACTCAAATACTATAAGTACTAGAAAGCTATAATTTGTCATGGATATGTATATTTATCATGGCGAAAAAGTCGTAAAATAAAATCTGGAAAAAATTTTTTTTTTGGCTAGCTGCCATAGAAGTATAGAGGGAGTCAATTAGTTTTTTCTCGACAAACACATTGTGTGGGGTACCGTTGAATAGGTCTTTCAAAAATATTGTGAGTTTTAAAACACCATTTTTCGAGTTAGGGATCCGTTTTTGAAACATTTGAGTTTAAAGTGCCAATTTTGTCAGAGTCGAGTGTCCCCCCTCTATCTGCTAAACGGTAATACATGGCCACGTGAAAAAAATCACAGCTATAGTATATATAATGTAGTTTAAAGGAAAACTATCAGAGCTAAGTTGGGTTTACAAATTAAAAAATTATAAGTAATTAATTTTAAAACGTACTCGGAAAAGGAAAATTTCATACAAAGTCAAAAGATAATTCGTTTTTAGACGTTTTAGTGCCATGAACTCAAAGTTGGTATTCGCAACTACGGGACCCTACACTGCGCGTGGCTTGACACGCACTTGGCCATTTATTATTTTTGAAAGATTATTCTATTAAATAAATATCTAATTTTACAGAGCTCCTAATTGGCTCAGGATCACCCGGCGCTACAGGCGAACCGGCGAAACGATTTCGAAAACGGGACAAGATGTTGTTCTACGGCAGGCGAATGCTGCGCAAAGTCAAGTCCATATCCAATTCGGGCCAGGGTAAAAAGAGACGGGCCGTCATGAGGTTCGCGAGGAAACTACTGCAGTTGAAGAAGGAATCTGTCCCGGAACAACTTAAGGTATCTAGTTTTTTATTAACCCACGATAAAAAAGTGAGGTGTACAAGTTTGACACTGATGTCTGTCTGTCTGTGACATCGTAGCTCTTTAACTGATTTTTTTACGTGATAGCAAGTTCTTAATGACTTTTGAACCGCTGAACCGATTTCCATCAAGCATAGCTAAGAACGATCTAGATGAAGTCCGCTTTCAAGGTAAAAAAAACGAATCAAAATTGGCCCATACGTTGAGGCCATGCTATCAACTGACACACAGACACACATACATACAGACATGTCAAACTTATAACACTGGTGATGTTATAAGCCTATTAAACAAAAAAAACAAAAGAAGCATTAAAATGTCAGTTAGTAATAAAAATCAATTTAATTCCTCGATTTAAATAATTGATTATTTGTATGATAGTTACTTCGATAATTATATCATACAGCGCCGCTCTTCTGTATCGCAATAAAATGACTAATTAACGCGATTATGTGTGACACTCGATCGGTGCTATTGTGATTGATAGTAAGCCTGTTGACGTATAACTATTGTTCGATATTCCACTGAACGAATTCAGACGATCTCCGTGGCGTGGTTAACACGCCAGTACGTCACTCGGAGGTTCTGGGTTCGATCCCCAGGAGACAAGTTGGAAAGTTGCCTTTTTCAAATTGTCGTGGGCCTTGGATGTTTATCTATACAGTATTATAAAATATATTTGTTACTAGTCGAAGCCCGCGACTTCGTAAATTACTGGCGATGCGGAAATAGTAATAGAGTAAGAATTTTTAAAATGTCCACGTAAAGTGATTATTTTACGCGATTATGTATGACACTCGATCGCTGCTATTGTGATTGATAGTAAGCCTGTTGACGTATTACTATTGTTCGATATTCCACTGAACGAATTGAGACGATCTTCGTGGCGTGTTAACACGCCAGTACGTCACTCGGAGGTTCTGGGTTCGATCCCCAGAAGACAAGTTGGAAAGTTGCCCTTTTCAAATTGTCGTGGGCCTTGGATGTTTATCTATACAGTTATTATAAAATATATTTGTTACTAGTCGAAGCCCGCGACTTCGTAAATTACGGGCGATGCGGAAATAGTAATAGAGTAATAATTTTTTAAAAGGTCCACGTAATGTGACTATTTTGCGCGATTATGTGTGACACTCGATCGGTGCTATTGTGATTGATAGTAAGCCTGGTGACGTATTACTATTGTTCGATATTCCACTGAACGAATTGAGACGATCTCCGTGGCGTGGTTAACACGCCAGTGTGTCACTCGGAGGTTCTGGGTTCGATCCCCAGAAGACAAGTTGGAAAGTTGCCTTTTTCAAATTTTTCTGGTTCTTGGGTGTTTATTGTACATGTATTTATTATAAAGTATAATATCGTGCAGATAGTTATCCCATTAACACAAGTTTAAATTTACTTTGGGTCTAGCTCGATCAGTTTAATTTGTCCCTATCTATTTATTATTTAAACACTGATCTCCACTGCAGGAGCACGACCCTCTTTGCACTACCAGAGCCATACCTGGCCAGGGCAGCCAGAGGACTTGGCCTACACTCTCCTCGCTGGCCAGACGGGTTGGAGAGGTCTCATTGATGTTTATAAGCTTTGTATAGCTTGTATTTCCTAAGTCGCTTTCTACGACATCCACGGGAGGACTTGGAGAGGCCCTATTCTACTCTGCCGGAAACCACACTGCGTATAATTTCTAATAGTCATTCGTAATGTCTATCCAACCCTAACATTACATGACAAAAGCTTCGCCCCCAGGTGTTGGAACCTCCAGCTGAATACCTCGAAGAAGACTTGACGAGCGACGACCGCGTTCCACCCGATGCCCTATATATGTTGCACAGCATAAGAGTATTCGGGCATTTCGAGAAACCAGTGTTTCTCATGCTGTGCAAACATACCGAGATACTGAATCTGCCGGCTGGGTCGTTTCTTTTTAAAGTTGGTAAGTCTCTTTTTTAAATCGTCATCATCGTCATTTCAGCCGCATAACGTCCGCTGCTGGACGTAGGCCTCTCCGAAGGATTTCCAAAATGACCGATCTAGAGCGGCCTGCATTCAGCGCCTTCCAGTGACTTTGGTGGGTGGGTGTTCTACGCTTCGCCTGCCAGTACATGGTCGCTATTCGGAACCTTTTTTCATCGGCCTTCATCGGCCTTCGGTTCGTCGCGCTATGTGTCGCTCCCACTGCCATTTCAACGAGCTAATTTGCTGGGCAATGTCAGTGGCTTTAGTTCTCCTACGAATTTCCTTATTTCTGATTCGATCAGTTAGCGAAACATCGAGCAATTCGAGCATAGCCCTCTTCCATAGCGCGTTACACGACCTTGAGCCTTCCTATGAGACCCATTAGTAAAGGACCTCACTGGAGAGTCATCACCGGTAACACGCATTGGTTGTAGACGTTAGAAGACACTGAGTAGCTTTGACTTGACTACCGTAGCAGCCGAGTCGGTCTTTTTTAGTTCGTGTCTTTGGCAATACGAGCGGTTCCGAAGACTTGTCAATTTTATGTAGCACCTATTCATTTCTAATACTAAATCGTTTTCAGGTGATACAGACGAAAATGTGTATGTAGTACAAACAGGTCGCGTGAATGTGTATATTACAAATCAAGAAGGCAGCAGTCTCTCGCTGAAGGTGGTTCGCGCGGGCGAGAGCGTGACGTCACTGTTGAGTTTCACTGATGTCCTTACGGTAAGAGGTTTATTTATATTTATTTAATTATTGTGATAAAAATGATTTTTACCAATTACATTTAGCACAAGCAATTTCAAACACAATCTATCAATTAACTTTAAGATATTTTTGGTACAATACATATTTTTAATATCATTTTTTTTAATTAAATTAACGCGCAAAAACTCCTTTGTCGCGACCTTCAGTCATGCATGAAAAGATGAGTAAAAAGAAGGATTTATGATTCAACCAGCAGGAAAAAAAATCTAGGTCTATGGTTCAACCTATAAACTTTGATTTGAGAACCTTTAGTACCCTAAAATATTGCACGCTTCATAAGCGGAGCGTTGAAGTAGTGCTCTACTCTCAACATGTCAAGGTCAAGCATTTTTTGTGGACCTAAACTGTCTCTATTATATTCATATTTACATTAGTTAGTCCAAGTCCTCTTGTGGATGTTGTAGAAGGCGACTTAGGAATAGAAGCTAAAAAATGCTTATAAACATCAATGAGACCTCTCTAACCCGTCTGGCCTGCGAGGAGAGTGTAGTATGGCTCTGGGTAGTACAGAGAGGGTCGTGCTCCTGCAGTGGAGACAAAAAGACCTGATGATGATGGTGATGATTACATTAGTATGTCTTTTTTACAGGGTCACTCACAACCGTACAAAACTGTTAATGCCAAAGCGTTAGAAGATTCTCAAGTGATCAAGCTTCCAATGAGGGCCTTCCAAGAAGTTTTCAAGGAATACCCCGATATATTCGTCAGGGTTATACAGGTAATCATTTTTATTCTTTGTTTTTTACATAACTTCTAACAAAATATTGTCACGAGAGTGGGTTGGGGATGGGAAAGGAAACACCAATCCTATGAAATAGTACCTTTATTTTCAACTCTAGGGTACTCACAGTTGTCACAGGTACGTACGCGGGAATGTCACTACTGTCACACGCACGGGAACGTCACTGCACTGTCTTGCGCGTGGAAACGTCACTGCACTGTCACGCGCGGAAATGTCACTGCACTGTCACGCGCGTAAACGTCACTGTACTGTCACGCGCGGAGACGTCACTCGCGCGTATTTACTGCACTGAACACTTCACTTTTTACTCACTACTTCCACTTTTCCTTTTCTTCTTCCTTCTTCGGATTTTACTTCCAAACTAAACTGGCGTAGGCCGCGCCTTGTTCTGCTTATATACCCCCCGGATGCGAACAAAATCACATCAAAGTTCTAAACTCAATTCATAAATTTTCTATTATATTTTTTTTGCTAGCCCGTATTTTCTTTTTAATTTAATCTTAGAGTTATCTAGAAACTTCTTACAAAACTTCAAAAACACTATACATGACCGTGATTTGAACCTGGGGTCTATCGATTCACAGCCCAACGCCAAGACCACCAGGCCAATCGTGCTCTGACGCGAGTGATGAAATTTCCCTTTAGATGAATTCTTTTCAGTTTGTACTTGTGACGTTGACATTTGTCACTGTCATTTATCATCCTACGCGACAATATACTGAAATTATTTAGGGGTGAATTCAGTCCGTGATAGTGAACAACTTTCCCCAAGAAACATACTTATGTTGAAATATGAAAAGAATTTTTGGCTCTCCATACAAACTCGGATTTATTATATTTATTTTTGTTTCAGATTATCATGGTCCGTTTACAGCGAGTCACCTTCACCGCACTACATCAGTATTTAGGACTTAGCGCAGAATTGGTCAACCCTGTAAGTATTTATTATTTCCGGTGTATGTTTTTGGTTAATCATTTAGATAAAACAAACAAAAAAATACCACTGAAAAGAAATATTTTTGAAAACTGCAAGAAAATCGCTAGCTTTTCAAATATAAGAGTGAGAGCGTCCAGGGGACATCTCACTATCTCTTTCGTACGCGCGAAACTCAATAGCAGTGACGTCAAGAGCGCTGTATGTGCATCTTTTTCTATTACTTGACAGTTCCCTGTACATCTTCACTGTCTACCTACTAATGTTTTTTTTTACTGTTATGTTTTGCACAAATGTTCTCTAACGTATATATATCTATAGTAACTAAGTTAACTTTTTGTTGTTGTGGATGGAAATAAACAATATTTTTTTTATGTTTCTCCACCCATCAGATTTTAAAAGTTTTTAACTTATTTATTTTCGGGGAGATTAAATAATTTTAAATATAATTTCAAATCGTTTTCTCTTTACAGGGCCGTGAGAAACGCCGACCAATGACAGTGCTGTCGTCTCCCGGCCGAACGCCGAAACCGCCCGTCGTGGACAGTAGTACTACCATGCATTCTCTACACGAGAGACCAGTCCCCGGCGAACATTTGGTAAGTAAGAAACTACCTGTTATTTGAACCTCCTTGGCTTTTGACTATATTCAAGGCAAGTATTCATACATACGTACATTGATAGTATCACGCCTGTTTTCCACAGGTGTAGGCAGAGACTATAGACCTCCACTTACTACGATCCTGACAAACCTCTTTTGCTTCATCTAAACTCATCAATCTCTTCATACATACCCTTCGGTTACGGGTAATTTTTACCTCCCCTTTGCAATGTGGTCGCAGAATGTTCGCCGAGGCCGACCCTTTCCTACTGGAAAGTATTTAAAAAATATTATTTAACTGGTAAAGACCCACACGACATTAATAAATGTCCACGTTCATTGTCTTACTATTGTGTCTGGTATTGGCGGTAAAGGAACGGTTAAAATATGCTTTTATGTAAAACAGTGAAGTTAGGGTAAAGTGCTTTTTAAGACGAATCAAACGAGCCCGAAGTCGTTGGGGTTGCATCTTTTCATTACAGTGTTTCTATGGCCATTTTGTACCGTCAACCTTTGGGAGAGGCCTATGTCCAGCAATGGACGTTATGCGGTCGAATTGATGATAATGATGGCTATCTTTCGGCTCCATCATCAGATCAGCTCCTTGTCATCATAATATTGCATTGTCATGCGATAAACGTTTGCGTGCGAAATTTCAGCTCAATCGAAAGCCGGGATTATAGATGTGAAGGCGGTTGTTATCGTAGTAAGCCAGCGGGTAACCAGCCGCTTTTTTCGCTGACTACGGATAACAACCATAAACAGCGGCTGTCTACGGTTGACATGTCTTATGTTTTTTATTGAATCCGTTTTATGTCCTAAGTGATTATTTTTGTTTATTTGTCTACTTATTTTATTCTATTCTATATAAATTCAGAATTAATAATTTAAATAGGCGCTCTTTCGTATTTCATAGTTGTGTCGATGTTATTTTGAAATATTTAACTTTTGAAATTAATGTTTCATCTTACTCGGATTGATCACATAATACGAAAAACACGAAACACAAAACGGACGGTAGTTTCACATGTGTAGGTACCTACGACGTCCGTTTTGTGTTTTTGGTAAAGAGAAAAAAGCCGTTTTCAGCCATTTAAAACATTTTTTGCGCAACGCGACATGGTGCTGTTTGTTTCGGTATAATACCTACCCTATCTAGCGCTCGAGTGGAGACGGAGATCACGCAGGGTATGAGTATACCTAACCTATCTCTTGCGATGTAGGCAAAGAGGACGGAACGCTTTGCATTAACCTATTTATTAAGTACGATTGTACAATAATAATAAAGTGACGAATCGGAGTTTCATACCTACAGATTAAATATCTATTTGGTATGTACGGTATAAATAAGTAGGTAGGTTTAGTTTACAAACATTAGTTTATTATCTGTCGTGTTAAAGGACATTCCAAAATAATTCATAATATTGAACATTTTGTATTTTAAACCATGACAGAGTAGGTAATTCATTTAGTAAAAATACCTATTTGTATATATTGGCTCGTATATTATAACAAAATCGACTTAGGATCTGTAAAAATTATAAGACCTTTTGGTATTGAGTCGGATAAGCAGCCGGTTGTCAACCGCTGTTCATACGTTATTATCCGCTGCTTTGGATAACTATCCGATAACAACCGCTGTTTTACAACTATAGCCGGGATTGAGTTAAATTTTACTTTGAATATTTGATAACAGACAGACAGACTAGAAAACGGGACAACATAACCCAACCGAGTTTAGGCTCGATTGGTTCGTCTTGAGGAGTACTTACCTTACTTACCTTTTTAATAATTACTTATCTTTTTTGAGAAAAATTTAAGAGTACTTCCCTTGAATAAAGCTAGAAGACTCAATATCGCCCTGTAAATTCGTATGCGTGTGAGCATGTATGTTTATACTATCGTATAGTCATAGCTCCTAAATGGATGAACCCATTTTGATATAAGTTTCTTTTTTTAAACTGGGTCTAACATTATATGTATACTGAAATATTTTAGGGTGAATTCAGTCCGTGATACTGAACAAATTTCCCCACGAAACATATACAGAAATTATTAAATTCAATAAACGGGTAACTTACGTATAGAGTCAGCTACTGCCGACATATATACAGAAATATGACAAATATTTGATGCCCTCCCTTTTACTGGTCAGCCGATCCGACTTTGTATGAAAAGCAAAAAGTAGCAAAAAGTCCTCTTTTTTATATATCGTTTGTTAAATTTGGGAAAGTTTTTCTGTATAACAATCGGATTCCACCCTTAAATTACCAGTCGAGCAACGTGATTTACCAGTCAGCCTGTACATCCTTTGCTAACAATCTAGCTAGAAACGTGTGTTGTTCTGTAACAGCATGCCTCGGAAACCAGCCACCAAGCGTCATCCCCCATTCACATCCAGGGGCGACGGCAGAGGCCTGACATGGTGCCTGATATTACCTCAAACACTCCTCAGGTATGTCTATTAGACATTATCTAATGTCTAAATAACTGTAATTTTTTGTACGTATACGATCTTGTGTAAATGTAAATTAGACACAGTGTAAAAGATGCCATTATAAATTGAACCACGCACGAGCACGGCATTGTACGGCAATTTTGCGAAAAAAAAATTGACATTCCTACACAAATTGCCCTTTTTAACCGCCTTTAAAAAAAAGAAGAATCAATTCGTCGGAATCTTTTAGGTTCTTGTTTTATGTATGTCTACCGATTCCTCAAAGACGCCTCGATTAATTAGGAAAATTCTTTTTTGTTAGAAAGGGCATACTTGTCCGGTAGATCTCATTGTTTTTTTTTTCAAAATACTGTGTAATTTTGTTTGTAAGGCGGTTTTTAGTTTTGAAAAATTATACATAAATAGTGTTGCATGAAAATTAAAAAAAAACTATTGGCGGCGACGATTCTCTATCACAAACTTTACGTGCAATAGAGACAGGTAACCTATTAGGTATACCCGTAGTATAATAAAAAAGGTTTTCTCTTCCCGTGACAGCTGATAACGTAGGTGGAACTTGACTACGTCATCAGTGTGATATGTTGCCACTGTGTGAAATTGGATTAGCCGAGCGTAATGCATTTTTGAACTTAATATACCAATTTCGAATTAATAATCCATTATATCAATTTATAAAATATTGAATTGATGAATCACGCGTGAATCGCGAGATACTAAATAGCTGAGTTACTTAATATTTTATTTAATATTCATGAACTAATTGAGAAAGTCCTTACTGAAAGTACAATCAGTGGCAACACTTTGTGACGTAGTCAAGTTCCATCTGGGGAAGAGAATACTTACCTGTTTTAATATACCACGGGTATACCTAGGTAAGTTTGTAAAAAAAAATGGCGTTGCGGTCACCCAGTTTCAAGCTTATAAGTCTTCAAAACTCAAAACCGACTTCACCCCCAAACTATCATTTTCTGAAACTTTATAAATACAACTATAAATTTTAAATCGGTCCAGGGCGTCTTGGAATAATCGGTGAACATAATAAACACAATCGTAAAAATTTTATTACATAAAACCAGGCCTCCGTCACTCGATGAAGATCGCTCAAAATGTACCTACCGGCTAGCCGTGTTTTCTAACGCCCAAGTGGCAAAGGGGCGCCGCACTCCGGCCTGTGTAGTCGCGTGCATGAGACTTGCTTACTGCGTATTGTTTGTTTACAATATCTTCTTATATTTATATAATATTTACAATATAAACAAGCGTTATATTTAACAATGTCAAGACATTATTGTGCGGTATTCCAATGTCAGAATCAAAGAACCAATAAAGAATTGTCGTTGTTCACATTGCCAAAAGACGAGGAAAGTGTTTTTTTTTTCGTTAAAAAGTAGGTAGTCGTATAGAATAGGATTTGGTACTGTCTCATCCAGTCAGATTATTTTGTAGGTATGAAGTTTGATTGTCCTACTGAACGTCGAAAGTTTAACATCGATGTACTGTATCCAGATAGTATATGTTGTTGATTTTCGTGTGTGTAAGTGGCCAACACTGGTTTCAGATTTTTCAAGCTGCCTAAAGGCATCTGACATAGCTTAACGACTGCCATACAATATGACAGCCGGGACCAATGGCTTATACGTGCCTGCCGAAGCACAGAGGAGCTCAATTTTTATGCCACTTGTGGTCACCCATCCAAGTGCGGACCACGCCCGGTGCCGCTTTACATGCGACAGTGCTAGTGCGGGCCACCGAGCTCCTCTAGTAAAGTATATAACAACGATTTACGTGAACTAGAAGTATGCTATAAAGAATTACTCAATATCGTATGTTTCTCATTGCGATGTACGGTACATCCACAGTTAATGAAGTTTCTATGAAAATCACACGCTCTTATTACGTCACAACTTTTAAAGTCAAATCAACTATAGATCCTTTTTAATAAAATTTCTTTTCATAAATATGCGTCACGTTCATTTTTGTATTTTACAACATTGAGTCAACCCTAAGGTAATCTCACAACGGCCGACGTCATCGCCCGCTGTGCACTGAAAACGCTCCGTTGAGTCAAAGCAGTTAGGCTCATATTTCCTCGCGTCGCTTGACAGCTAGAAAGTTTAGTTAAATAAAGCGTAGGTATTTGGCGTTTGTAGGGAAGTGATGTATCTGTTACGTAGTAACTTATTAGTAATCTGTGATAAAACATAATAATATCATCGATATTTCATTCTTCGTGTGAACTTAGTTGAGAGAAGACATTTATCAAGTTTAATTTTGCATACTTAAATCAAGTTGGAGCAATTATCTTCTTTGTGAAATAACTGCATAAGTGTCATATTAATTATTCGTTAGTGATTGAGTGCAGTTTGTCGCGAGTCTAACAAAAATATCGTTATCCTTATCTGGCACCGCATCTTCTCATCGTGGTATCGGAGGGACCCGTCTTCTACCCCGGAAGGATAAAGGACGGACGGATATTTCTTGCTCACTCGTACTTATTGGTTTCTAATACGAGCTGTTACGAGATGCTACGATCACCACCGAAGTTTGCATCGAATCCAGATCTAACAACTGCAATGACGGATGAATCAATTACAAATTATATGCGAAATGAAAATAGAAAGCGCAAACAGCCCGAGTGCGATCACTGTGATTTTAACATGGAAAAAATTAATAAAACAATTTCGGAAACGGTAGCTATGTCGATTAAATCTGCCCTAGACACATCGCCTATGAACATTGAGTTAAAAAATGTCGTAACATCTCTGGCAATGTTAAATACAACAATCGCTGCCTTGCGCGATGACAATGCTTGTTTTAGAGAATCTTTAACTAACATAAATACACGTTTGGACAACATGGACAAATGTCTAAGTGTCTCAGATGCGCGGCAGGATACCTTTGATGAACGATTGAAGGGAGTTGAAAATAAGGTGTCCCAGTCCAGCAATACCTCCGAGCAGGTGATACGATTAGAGTCCAAATTGGCCTCAATGGAGCAGCAATCACGCGACTGCAATATCGAAATTGTGAATGTACCAGATAGACGCAATGAAAATTTGATTGGCGTAGTGACCAACCTGGGGGTAGCAGTTAAGCAGCAAATACTTGCCTCGGACATCGTGGCCGTCCACCGCGTACCTCATGCTGATAGGAATGACACCCGTCCCAAAAATATAATTGTCAAATTCACTACCAGGGTGCTTCGCGATAATATTTTAGCAGCGAGTCGTGCCTTGAAAGGTCTTTATGCGGAGCAGCTGGGCGTATCTACTGGAGCGCCGCAAAAAGTATATGTCAACGAACATCTGACTCTCCAGAACAAGAAGTTATTTCGCGAGTGTCGAGAGCGAGCTAAGAAATACGAGTATAGGTATGCATGGGTCAAGCATGGCGTTGTTCTCGTCCGTAAGTCTGATTCGTCCCCTGTGCTGGCAGTTCGCTCAGAGCTGGACCTTAATAAAATCAAATAATAGTGTATTTTGTTATTTTAGTTTTTTTACCTACAATAACTTGTTTAAATTAGAAAGCAAAATTACCATAGTGTATTGTGTTTTCAGAAGGCTAAGTTGTTCCCTGTATATTAATTTAGTATTAATTCAGGATGCAGGCAAGTTGTCTCATACTTGTTCTATTAGTAAACAACACTATAAAGTGAGGAATTCTTTAATTTACAAAAATAAGTATATATATAATATTTTTTTTAAAGTGGCAACAAATACAAATTTTCATAAGAGATTATCATCAGATAGCCTTAACAATTATAAAATTATCCTAACAGTTCTTATTTTCAGCTTTTTATTTAAAATAATATATAAAAACAAAATAGTACTAATAGTTTGTATTAACTTTAAAATATACTTCTGGTATAACTTGTTTTGCTGTACGATTAGCATCGCTTTACTTCTCTTAGGCATATTATGTGAGGTACGACTGGTATATCAAAAAATTATATATATTAATCACATTTTTTGTATCAATATTACTGTAATTGGATATGTAAGTAAAGTACCTAAGTACTTATTGGGTTCTGCTATCGATAGTAATCTATATTTGTTCCCATACACATCGTATAAACCACTGATTATTATTTACTATATAATTCGATAACAAGCAAAGTACTTTTTCAATTTATTATTATCAGAACTGTCGCGGACTCAAAACCAAGCTTGATACGCTTTATATGAATATTTTATCTCATAACTACGATATTATTGTTTTAACTGAAACATGGTTACACCCTGGTATAGGCAATAATGAGTTTATGGATTCGCGATACCTCGTGTACCGCAGTGATCGTGATCTCTCGGCGACTAAGAAACAGGACGGTGGCCGGGTGCTGGTAGCTGTGTTGCGGACGCTCCGCGCGACCCCCGCGCCCGCCGTCACCTTGCTCACCGCTACTTCCAGCCTGCCGCCTACCATTGACCATGTTTTATTGCATTTACAGATTGGAGACTTTAGTTTCATTTTAAGCGCCGTTTATATACCGCCCCGTGTTCAACATGATGCATACAATATTTATTTTAATTTTGTTCGAGATTACTTACAAACAGTAAATATCAATAACTTTTGTTTAATAGGAGACTTTAACCTACCAACTTTTGAGTGGTATATGAATGGTGTTGAAATGAAACCGGTACGGATTGGTAACCAGCTGCCGCCTAACTGTTATTTAGCAAACTTTATTAATTCTTACAACTATTCTCAATCAAATATTTTTAAAAATAGTATGAACCGAATATTAGATTTATGCATTACAAATATTGATAGCTGCAAGGCGTATCCTGCACCACTGTCGTTGGTACCCATTGATGACAAACACCCAGCCTTTTATGTGATGGTTTCAAACAGTGATGTCGCTAGTAGAACGATACCGTGTAAAAATGAGACAAGAATTTGTTTTCGAGAAGCTGATTATGACTTAATTAATCAAGACATTTTACAGACTGAGTGGGATCAACTCTTTTGTAATAATTCAGCTCAAACTTGTGTGGACATCTTATACGAAAAATTGTACAATATTATACGAAATCGTACCCCAATTAAAAAAATAACTAACTCGCACTTCCCAGTATGGTTTACATCATCTCTTATACATATATTTAGAAATAAAAATAATGCCTGGGTGAAGTGGAAAAAGTACAGAAACCAGTCAGATTACATGTTATTCTCTTTGTATCGTGAAAGATTTAAAACAGAGTCACATAAAGCTTATAGTAATTACATAAATAGAGTTGAAGAGAGTATCAATGACAATACTAAGTATTTTTGGACATACATGAATAATCGTAAAAATCAATCTGATATTCCCACTAGTGTATTTCTTAATGATATCGAAGCTAACAAACCTGAAGACATATGTAACTTATTTTCTACCTATTTTAAATCAGTTTTTCAGCCAAGTAATCTCCCTGATGACTATACTATTGACAATATTGTAGACTTAGATGCAAACACACATACTGATAATATTATTAGTGACATATACATATCAATTGATAGTGTACTTAGGGAACTAAAAAATCTTGATTTGACTAAAGGGGCTGGTCTGGATAACCTCCCACCTGTATTCTTTAAAAACACTGCTTCAAATATTTGCAAACCGTTACATATTATATTTAATAAATGTATGAGTGAGGGTGTCTGTCCTTCTCAGTGGAAGGCAGCTAAAATTATTCCAGTTCATAAAGGAGGATCAAAATCAAATGTTACAAACTTTCGACCAATTTCTATTTCTAATGTCTTAGTTAAAATTCAAGAAAGGTTGATACGTGACCAGTTGTACCCAATAATACACAAAAATATAATACCAGAGCAACACGGTTTTGTACACGGTCGTTCTACTGTCACTAATCTGACTGTTTATGCTACCGAATTGTTTGTTAATATGGATGAAAATGAGCAAACTGACTCTGTGTATACGGATTTTTCCAAGGCTTTCGATAAAGTGGATCATAAAATTCTGTTAGATAAAATAGCGTACAACGGGATACGTGGAAACCTATGGAGATGGTTTAAATCGTATGTGACAAACCGAACACAGAAGGTTGTCATCAATGGATATGAATCTGACACAGTGGCTGTGACATCAGGGGTGCCACAGGGGTCTATTTTAGGACCCTTATTGTTTATTATGTACATAAACGACGTCAAGAACTGTTTCCAACACAGCAACTTCTTATGCTACGCTGATGATCTAAAAATGTTTCGTAAAATTAATGATCCCTCAGATCATCAATTATTTCAAGAAGATTTAAATAGATTTACTAATTACTGTCAGGTCAACAAATTACATTTAAATATAAATAAATGTAAAAGTATTACTTTTACTAAAAAGAAAAAAGTAAGCAATTTTAATTATTCACTGTGTGGAACTACTCTTGACAAGGTGCAAAATATTAGAGACCTTGGAGTCATTTTAGACACTAAATTAACTTTAGATTTACATATTGAAGCTATTTGTAACAAGGCCTTTAAAATGTTTGGTTTTGTAGTCCGTGCCAGTAATGATTTTAAACGTCCATCAACATACATACATCTATTCCGATCGTTAATACGTTCACAATTAGAGTATGCCGTATCAATATGGGACCCTTACTACAATAAGTATTCTGATGCCATAGAAAAAGTTCAAAAAAAGTTTTTGCGTTGTGTTCATTATAGATGCTATCGCAGTATTTTGTCTTACGATAATCTATTAAAAAAGTTCAATTTGCCTTCTCTGAAGTTACGAAGACTATCGTTGCAAGAAATATTGCTTCATGATTTTTGCAACAATGGGTATGATTGTATTGATATTACAAGTGTAATATTGTGTATTCGTGTGCCAAACAGACCGCGCGTGAGAGCATGTCGTCCTTTGCCTTTATTTGCTACAAAAAGATCCCGTACTAACGCAAGAAAACGCGCCCCTATGTGCCGTCTGGTTGACATACATAATAAATACTTTAACGACTTAGATATATTCTCAACACGTATTGGTGCTTATAAAAGGTTAGTTCGCGATAAGATTAGCGAAATCCATAATATAGATTGAATAACCATCGTAGATTGAACTGCACTCAAATTTCAATTTGTGTGCTGTTTAAGCTACGGTGGTTGTGGAAGTTTAAACTGCACTCTCAAAATATGTTAATTATATTATTATAATATGATTAAGTATGTATAAGTACAATATAAATATAGAAAATATGATGTATCACTCTCAACGTATTCTTTTGGTAAACTGTGGTTAATGGTGTTGGTTTTGCATTTATTTACTTTTGTGTTTGTAATATTTTGTATCAAATTACAATGTAAAATTGTTTGTTGACCCAAATAAATGAAAAAAAAAAAAAAAGATATAGGTACACAGTTAGCAGAATATTGTGAACCTTCTTTTTTGAAAGTCGGTTAAAATTGTGTATATAAGGTCTAACAAAATATACTGAAACTATTTTAAGGGTCAATTCAGTCCGTGATACTGAACAACTTTCCCCAAGAAACATATGTTGAAATATGAAAAATAATTTTTGACTTCTCATACAAACTCAAATCAGCTGATTGGTCAACTTGTATGGGAGGACTGAATTCACCCTTAAAATAGTTTCAGTATATTTTGTTAGACCTTATATATTTATCTTAACATTTCATTCTCAGCAACAACCCGATGTGCAGCCTACGCCGTCAATGCAGAGGTCCAAGGAAGGCTCGTCATTTAAGAAGCGAGAGGCACACCCCAATGAGAATTTGGATGAACAGGTAACTTTAAAAAAAAATTACGGCTCTGGATACATCATCATCATCTTTTTGCCTCCGCTGCAGGAGCACGACCCTCTACTACTACTACCAGAGCCATACATGGCCACAGCAGCCAGAGGATTTTGGCCTACACTCTCCTCGCTGGTCAGACGGGTTGGAGAGGTCTTATTGATGTGTTTATAGGCTTTGTTTAGCTTGTTTTTCCTAACTTTAACTTAAGTCCTTAAGGCCTTCTACGACATCCACGGAAGGAATTGGAGTATATGTTTACAATACAAGTCCTTTTAAGCCTAAAACAGGTAACGTGGATAATGTATCTTCAGGCCGAGAGCAGATTTAGGCGGCAAGACTTCCGTATCGGTCCGGTCCGGTCTAGCCAAATCCGGTTTGGTCCAGTCCTGTCCGGTCTGTGTTGATTGTGGTCCGCAAACAATCAAACGTCAACTGGTGAACGTGTGCTGACAGGAGGAATTGGTTAGCTCGGCTTCGCTTTTTTGACTACTTAGTGTATAACTACTTAGATATCTATCATATCTCGCTTTGTATAATACCAAAGTGCGGGACAGCACTAGTCGTCGCTCGATAAAAACTACATACATAACAGAAACTGTTCTGTATGTAGTTTTGAGCGACAAGGCGAGAACGGGGGAGAGGGGCAAGGACGCGGGACGGGGACGTATATTCAGCGCGGGACCTTAAGAGATTTCGTTCTGTATGTAATACTTCTAATTCTGTGTTAACGATATCATGATAAAAGGGCAGAAAAAAGTTTCTCGTGTAAGTCTTGTGAAAAACTAACAAAAAGTAGTTTTTAATGTTTGAATTATGCCTCCTCTCACTCGTCAATAGCTGCACTAAGCGTGACTTATATGAGGTCTTAGACAACGCTGTGAAAGTGGCAACCTTCTGGACGAGAAAAATCTGATTTTATTTTGAGCTTTTGTAAAGATTTTTTTTTATTCACAGGCGCTGATACAAATAGCAACAGAGGCGTTTGTCAAAGAGCTAGGCTTGGAGAGTGACAATGTGTTACGAGGTCACGTGCAAGTGAGGGACTTACCAGCTGGTACTTACATCATGAAGGAGGAAAGTCATAAGGTATTGTGAATTTACGTATATTTTGTTTTACAGTTGACATAGACTATAGGGCTTTTGCAGACGAGCGATGGCTTGTCTGTTGCAGCTCTAAAATTGCACATTATGGGTTGGGCTACATCTGGCAGCATGAAACAGCACTTTTCAATGCTGCTATCCTTTTCTGTCGCTCAGAAGCGTCATTTTCCAGAGCGAGAGAGAGCTATAACGTTCCGTCGTGAAATACTGTTTCGTGCTGATATGTAGCCCAACCCAAAGTTTAAAAATGAGGGTTTTCAAAAATATAGGACACCAGATGGCAGCACAGTGAAGTCTGATCCAAAAAGCTGCTGTTATTGGATACTGTTGATAGAGCTACGTAGTTCTCTAAGTAATCTGTGGACAGAGCAAAATAACCTGTCAACTGATCGTCCAATGACAACAGTCGATTGGACCTGACGTCACTGTGCTATTATCTGATGTCATATATTTTTAAAAACCCTCTCTAAGGATACTTAATTTTTGGGGACCATTGCTGCACCTATTTGAAATAAATTATTGGAAAGAAAGCGGATATTATTAAAATTTTGTTTTGATCAAGGCCTAAATAACACTTCAGACTATTTTATGAACTACTGTTTACAGTTTAAAGTGAGAACGAGAAGCCTTTCCTTGAATACTTGCGAAAAACGACCACTTTTGACATATGTGCGAAGAAAAGCTTTCTATTTTCACTTTAAACTGTAAATATTAGTTCATGAAATAGTTTAAAGGGTTATGTGGGGCCTGGTCAAGACAAAATTTTGAATGATAGCTCTGTTTTCTTTCCAGTAATTTATTTCTAACCGAAGCAGCACGGGACCTTTAAAAATTAGTGTATAAATTAATTATAAACAGATGTATTTATTTATTTTAACACTTTATTGAACCAAAGTAAAAATTAACTTTCAACAAAGGCGTTTATTAACTGTTCTCCCAATTAATAGCAGATATATTTCCCTAGCTATTTTATAGTATCCCGGGGGAACCGGAAATCAAGCAGGTATAAGGGTGTCTCTGTTTGCGTGTGACTCTATCCCTCATCAATATTTGTTAAATACTCTTTACTGGTCGGATAGGCTGGCGCTTATTTATATTAACTTCATGAGGGTGCTTAATATAGAGCTGATACAACCACAAGCTGATATAATTTTTCAAAAGTAAAAACCGACTTTGCCCGCTAACTACACAACCAATTTAAATGAAATTTCATGTGGGACCACTTGACAAGTACAACCTTCGAACAAAAAAGATTTTTTGAAATCGGTCCAGGCGTCTTTAAATATTCGGTGAACATAAAAAAATAAAGTCCGCGACGAATTGGAAATCGGTTAAAAATTATCGAGATACTATCTATATAAAACGTTACCTACATTAAAAACTTGTATAACACATTGCGAATCAGGTTGGTTCATAAAGTTTAACCCCCTTATTCATAAAAAAATATAAAAGATTGCCAGACCTATTTTAGTTAAAATTGTCTCGTTCATTTTATGTAAAATTAGTGTAATAATAAGAAGTGGGAAAGGGACAAACATGTTACAACTTAAATAGTTTTAGCAAACGGTTGTTAATTTTTATGAATAGGAGGGTAAGTAAATACGCGCCCGGCTATCCGACCACTACTCATTAGGCTGTTAAATCTCGTAAACGGAGATATCGGTTCCGAGTAAGACAATACAGGTTATTTCTATCTCAGTGCGCATTTTTTTATGTAATCTTATTAAATTGGCGCAACCATGCCCATCCATGGTATGACATTATGGCACATTTCCGGTTTAAATACCTAGTCAGCTCTTACTGTTCAGCTCACTTTTTAGCCAAAGTCGTCTATTGTTTATTTATTTATTTGAAACTTTATTTATCAATTAGATGCCGTGAGGTGTCCGGCAGGGTAGAAAAGGGTCACTCCAACTTCTCCCGTGGATGTCTAGAAGACGACTTAGGAAATACAAGCTAAACAAAGCTTATAAACCTCAATGAGACCTCTCCAACCCGTCTGGCCAGCGTGGAGAGTGTAGGCCAAATCCTCTGGCTGCTCTGGCCAAGTATGGGTCTTGTAATACAGAGAGGGTCGTGCTCCTCCAGTGGAGACAAAAAGACCTGCCTACCCTGTCAAAAATATTTGTGCACGTCACTGTACCTAGTATTGTTCGGCCATAACGAAGCCGATCCGAAAGTTTACGAGATTTAAGGGTCATGTTTGCCACTTTGTAGGCATGCGAGCATTAACAAATCCCTGTCATCAAATAATAGCAGATGTACAGTCGCCGTTTGTTTTTTTTTATTTCGTTTTTTGATGATGACATCTCGTGATTCGTAGTAAGGGCCTCCGCTAAGTTAGGCGGGCGCACGCGGCGGATTCGGTCTGTCTCTGTCACAAACGCTACGTGCGACAGAGACAGGTGACCCGCGACGGATTCCTGCTATCTCTTTCGCACGTAGCATTTGTGACAGAGACAGACCGAACCCGCCGCGTGCGCCCGCCTAACTTAGCGGAAGCTCTACTTTTTATTTTGTATATATCTAAACCATTACCACAGAATTAATATACGTTTTACATACAGAACGGAAACTCGCTCTATTAGGTCCTGTGCGTACAAAAGAAATAGTAAGATGATCCCACCACGCGCTCCCATTCTTATATTTGAAATGTTAATAGCTGCTTTATTAATTACCCATTTTCTTACTGTTTCCAAAAAAATATTTCTTTTTAATGTTATTTTTTGTTTTATATAAAATATTAACCAAAAACATACACACCAAAATATCCCATTACCAAACTTGTTTTAACATAATAATATTGATAAACACGTAAGAGAGTGTACTTTACAATGTAATTTGACATTGTAATAATTTTAGGACGTGGCTCTGGTATACCTTCTCTCCGGTGCGTTGCTGGTGTCTCAGAAGGTAGCTGAGGGTGATGGCGAGGTTCACATGTTCACGGCTTATCCGGGTAAGTTATTTTTTTAGAAATAGTGTAATTCATTAAACCAATACTACTTAACAACTAAGAAATATTAACGCTAGAACGCTCTTAGCGTTAAGTCCGCCAATTGTAAACAATTTTAATTGTGGATCAATAAAGTTTTTTAATAATAATAATAAGCCCCCTATAAATCCTGCCTTACGTCCGTGCCGAACATCTGGCCACGTGGGGGGCGGACACGCGTACAATCAAAACTTACGCGGCCAACAAGGTAAAGGTCAATCCAAGCCAAGGTGGAACAGCATATGCCGAAGGCTGCGTGGCTATGGGAGAGCATAGTCGTTAATATGCGAACTCTGGATACCGGGGGACCTCCAGTTTTAATTACCCTTGCCACGGTATGCGGGGCTCTGCCGTGGTCGACTCTTAATCCCTTGCTGCTCGTGGGAACTACATGGAGAAAAAAAGGAAACAAATATCATCTACCCAGTATCCAACTGCTGTAGAAAATCAAAATAATGATACAACACCCTACCATCAAGTTCCAGCAAGTTCGTCTTGAAGATGATATAGGAAAGTTACGTGCAGATATTGGAAGACTAACACAGTATAACCAAGGAAATAGATCAATAAATTTAGTTCAAAAAGTAGAAAAAATATTAAGAAATAATAAAATACACACGAGACATGAAAGACACAACAATACACCCGAACAAGTTTTAGATACACTCAAACAAAAACTTACACTTAAAGCAAATAGAATAGCTAGGTACAAAAAAGCGCTCAAAAGAAAACAAGATAATAAATTATTTACTAAAAATGAAAAGTATTTTATAGGCAACTCAAACAAGACACTCAAAATCATACACAGACGCAACACAATTCCATTAATAATAATAATAGCTTGTCTAAAGAAAAATTAGAAGAGTTTTGGTCAGAAATATGGGAGAAACCAGAAAATCACAATGAAGGAGCAGATTGGATAAAAGAAGAGGAAAATCGCTGGGACGCAATAGATGAAATGGAGTTTATAGAAATTGAAGAAAAGGATGTAACAATAGCAACAGCTAAACTTCACAACTGGAAATCTCCAGGAATAGACTACGTACATAATTTTTGGTTTAAAAAATTTGTTAGCTTACATAAAGTCATAGCCAAAAACTTTGCAGAAATAATATTAGGTACACAACACATTCCTGATTTTCTAGCTAAAGGAATTACCTTTATGATCCCAAAAAGTAATAATCTTGAAGATCCATCACAATATCGTCCAATCACATGTCTTCCAACTATTTATAAGATCTTAACTTCAATAATCAGTAGCAAAATTACTAAACATTTAGAAAAATACAATATTATTGCCGAAGAACAGAAGGGTTGCAGGCGGAATCATATGGGATGCAAGGAGCAACTCATTATTGATTCTACTATCCACCGACAAGCAAATTCTAAGAAACGAAATCTCCACTGCACGTATATAGATTATCAGAAAGCTTATGACAGCATCCCGCATACATGGCTAATTACAGTTCTAGAAATATACAGAATCAATCCAACTATAATTTCATTTTTAAAAGCAATTATGCCATTCTGGAAAACTAAATTGCAGGTTAGAAATAATACTAATACTCTTATTAGCAGGGAGCTTCAGATTAAAAAAGGTATATATCAGGGTGACTCCTTGAGCCCCATGTGGTTCTGTCTTGCTTTAAACCCTTTGTCACATTTACTCAACAAACAAAATAAAGGTTATAAATTGAAACCCAATAGTCCACAGACCGCAATATCCCATCTTATCTATATGGACGACATTAAATTATATACTAGTAACAAAAAGGATATGAAAAAATTAATTGAAGTAACAGCTAAATTCAGTGCAGATATTAATATGAAATTTGGAATAGAAAAATGTAAAACAATAAACATAAGAAAGGGAAAAGTATTATCAGGAGATTACACAATAAATGAAGAAGTTATAAAAGCTATGGAACCGGATGATCTTTATAAGTACTTGGGATACCATCAATCAACTCAATTAGATCATATATATCTCAAATCATCATTAGCTAATGAATACAAAAACAGAGTAACTATTATTTGTAAAAGTCAACTGATAGGTAAGTCCTTGATTAATGCAATAAATACTTATGCTATCCCCCTACTTACTTACTCTTTTGGGATCGTAAAATGGACTAAGACAGATCTGAATAATTTAGAAATCAAAACCCGTACAATACTCACCAAGCATCACCATCTACATCCAAAATCAGCCATCGAAAGAATGACAATAAAACGAGCTAATGGAGGGCGAGGTCTAATAGACATTCAAGAGCTATGGCGGAAACAAATACGTTCTCTCCAATCTTTCTTTCTTTCTAAAACTGAAACTAGTAACATTTACAAAGCTGTAGTTGAAAACGACAACAAATACACGCCACTTAACCTTTTAAATACTATAATAGAAATAAATAACAATGATGATGACCCCCAAAAGCAAAAATTAGATCAATGGAAATCCAAAGTCTTACACGGCAGGCATCCTCATGATCTTGAACATTCTCTTGTAGATCTTGAATCTTCCAATAAATGGCTCACACATAGCAACCTTTTCCCCGAGACTGAAGGTTTTATAATAGCAATTCAAGACCAAGTTGTAAACACAAAAAATTATCGCAAACATATTATCAAAGACACCACTATAGTAGATGACAAATGCCGCAAATGCCATACACACTCCGAAACCATCCAACACATTACAGGTGCATGCCCAACTCTCACTCAAACTGACTACACCCATAGACACAACCAAGTCGCAAATATCATTCACCAGAAACTTGCTATTAAACACAAACTAATACCAAACAACCCGTTACCATACTATAAATACACACCAAACCCAGTACTTGAAACCAGTGAATATAAACTATACTATGACCGAGCAATATTAACAGATAAAACAATTCATTACAATAGACCTGATATAGTATTACAAGATAAATTAAATAAAATAGCTTATATAATAGATGTAGCAGTCCCCAATACCCATAACCTTGCTAAAACTATAACTGAAAAAATTAACAAATACACAGATTTAAAAGAAGAGATAGGAAGAATATGGAGAGTAGAGAAAGTATACATAGTACCTGTAGTTATTTCATCAACTGGAGTCATCCCTAAACATTTACACAATAGCATAAAACTGTTGGATCTACCAAAGAACACATACACATATATGCAAAAAGCTGCCATCTTAAATACGTGTAGAATTGTAAGGAAATTCCTGCAGGGTGATGAAACCCCCGATATTGTAGAAATTCAGCAGTAGTACACTAATCCACAGCTTTATCACTTGGCTCACGCCCGTGATAGAAGCTTAAGAATACCAGCTTATAAGCTGAGAAAATAAAATTTTCGAAAAATAATAATAACCTTACAACATACGGTAGCTCCCTCTTACGCTTGGCTTCGGCCCGCGTATTTGGCGTATACCCTCAATTAGAGGAGAAAAAAATCAAAAGAAAATAATAATAATAAATATAAAGCGTGCGACGTCGCAGTGGAAAATACCCCCGGAGTAGCAAAAACCCCCGCAGCGGTAAAAACTCCAGCAGTAGCAAAAACTCCCGCAGCGGCGAAAACCCCTGCAGTGGCAAAACCTCCGCAGCGGCGGTCTGTGTGATTTGTGCGTAAATATTTATTATTTAAGCATCTGACGTAAAGTGCTAAATGGCTATCATCATATACATTTTGCCTTTTGTTGCAGGTGAAGTGGAAGGCGGTCTAGCGGTTCTAACAGGAGAGCCGAGTTTCTTCTCCATCCGCGCCAAGCATTTCTCCCGCATCGGCCTACTGTCCAAAACCACAGTATACAGCATAATGAGAGAAAGACCGTCAGTTGTACTGCATATCGCCAATACTGTGGTGCGGAGGCTGTCTCCTTTTGTGAGACAAGTGGACTTTGCTTTAGACTGGGTAAGTTTTATGTACCGTCACGCTGAGAAGCCGAACGCCGTGTGGTATCCGGCAGAGTAAAATAGGGCCACTCCCAAGTCCTCCTGTGGATGTCAAAGAAGGCGACTTAAGAAATACAAGCTATACAAAGCATATGAACATCAATAGGACCTCTCCACCTAACTACACTCTCCGCTGGGCAGACGGGTGTCTGGCCAGCCTGGAGAGTGTAGGCCAAAGCCTCTGGCTGCTCGGGCTTACTATGGCTCTAGTAGTACAGAGAGGGTCGCGCTCCTGCAGTGGAGACTAAAAGACCTGATGATGATGATGATGATGATGAGAAGCTCGGTGGTTCGGCGGATGTGCGCATTACTAGCGCTCTCAAAAGTAAACCGAATATAAATATCGAGTATGTATACTCGATATTTATAAATTATAATATATTATAAATTAAAATGGTGTCAAAACCATGAGGAGCAAATTAAAATGGACATCTTAGCGGAAAATCATGCTAAGGGTGATTTTCATGCGTTTTGGAAAAATACCAAAAAGACAAATCTTACATCTGGCCTGCCTGAGTGTGTTGAAGGTGTTAGCGGGGAGAGGGAAGCGTTTACCGTCTTACCGTTGGCTAACGAGCGACGGGACTTGCCCAGTGCTGAGACCGAATGTGGCCATTTAGGGATGAGATTCACAGCTAAAGATGTTGCTACGGCTATAAAGTCAATTTCGAGAGGGAAGTCCCCTGGTCACTATGGCCTGAGTATTGAGCATCTCCAACATGCAGGTCCACACTTGCCTCGGATTCTGGCGATGTTGTACACACTCTGTGTGGGACATTCGTATTTGCCAGCGGAGCTGATAAGAACGGTCGTAGTGCCCATCGTTAAAAACAAGACCGGCGATTTGTCAGAAAAAAGATACTATAGGCCTATCTCATTGGCTACTGTAATCTCTGAAGTGTTTGATGGCATGTTAAATGCATGCTTAAATAAATATTTCACACCACATGATAATCAGTTTGGTTTCAGACCTAAGCTATCTACGGAAAGTGCAATAGTGTGCATGAAATATGCCGTCAGGTACTACACGGATAGAAACACGTCTGTTTATGGCTGTTTCCTTGACTTGTCGCAGGCTTTTGACCGGGTTTCCTATAAGATACTGTGGAAAAAACTAAAAGAAGCTAATTGTCCTTCAGAATTGATTAACATCTTTAAATTTTGATATGGAAATCAGGTCAACAACGTGCGATGGGCCGGAGCTCTGTCGGACTCGTACAAGCTAGAGTGTGGGGTAAGGCAGGGAGGTTTGAGCTCGCCGACGCTTTTCAACCTATACATTAGGGGTCTAGTCGAGGCGCTTAGCAACCTACATGTTGGATGTCATTTTGACGATGTGTGTTTTAATAATATTTCGTATGCAGATGACGTTTGTTTGTTGAGCGCGTCGATTGGAGGCCTTAGGGAGTTGGTGGGCGTCTGTGAAACATACGCAGAAAATCATGGCCTTATATTTAATGTAAAAAAAAGCAAAATTATGTTGTTTAAGTCAGGTAAGGAGACACCGACAGAGGTTCCTCCCGTGATACTGGGCGGCGTGGCTTTGGAGCGTGTACACAGCTTTATATATCTCGGTCACATAGTGGACGATGAATTAAATGATAGTGCGGATATTGAGCGCGAAAGGAGGGCGCTGTCGGTGAGGGCCAATATGATAGCCCGCAGGTTTGCTCGTTGCTCAAGGTCGGTGAAAATAACTCTTTTTAGAGCGTACTATACGTCATTTTACACCTGCAGTCTGTGGGTTAGGTACTCCCATCGTTCGCTGCACTCCCTTCGTGTTCAATACAACAACGCGTTTAGGAAGTTGCTGTGGCTGCCCCGCTTCTGCAGTGCATCGCACATGTTTGCCGAAACGCACTTGGACGGCTTTCATGCTATAATGCGGAAACGCGCAGCCTCCATGATGCGGCGGACTCGTGACAGCGACAACAGCCTCCTGGCGGTTGTTGGGGATCGCATGGACGGACCTTTTATGTCTAGTTGGGTCGCCTTGCATGCCCCTGTAATCCGCGAGGAAAGAAAATATTAATTCGCTTTTAATAATTTTTAAGTACATATACATATATACATATACATATATATCTGAAATCTGAATATCTGAAATAAATGAATGAATACCAGTTTACTATGAGCCCCCAGAGGACAGAGGTGTGCAGCGCCGATGGGACGACCGACTGTGTGAGGTGAGGTACAGGCAGTTGCTGGAGGCAGCAGTAGGAGCTGATATTGCCCGGCTTAGGGCAGCATGTTCTTCAGAGTCGGGAGCCTGGCTTCACGCCCTTCCATCGCCTCATACGGGTACCGCTCTCGATAATGAATGCCTGAGAGTGGCCGTGGCACTCAGATTGGGCTGTGTCATGTGTGAACCCCACACCTGTATATGTGGAGCGCAGGTGGACCCCAGGGGTTACCATGGCTTGAGTTGCAGCAAATCGGCTGGTCGTTTTCCCCGGCACTATATGCTGAATGAGGTGATCCGGCGGGCCTTGGTGTCGGTGGAAGTTCCGTGTACCCTCGAGCCACCGGGTTTGAGCCGTTCCGATGGCAAGAGGCCGGACGGGCTCACTATCATTCCTTGGGAGAAGGGTCGCTGTCTGGTGTGGGATGCGACTTGCGTCAGCACTTTCGCATCCACACATTTACCAAGGACGATTCGTGCGGCCGGGGCGGCTGCGGATTGGGCGGCCACCCAGAAACACACCAAATACGCGCCCCTTACGTCAGCATATATTTTTGTCCCCTTCGCTGTGGAGGTTAGCGGAGCTTGGTGTGCGGAAGCGAAGATGTTTGTGCGGCAGCTGGGAGGGCGCTTAAGGAGCAGTGGTGCTGATCCTCGCGCCGAGTCATACCTGAGGCAACGCATATCTCTCGCGATACAGCGGGGAAATGCTGCAAGTGTTATGGGCACTTTTGCGTCAGGTATGATTCGGGGCGGACTTTTTGACTAAATTACGTAAATTTTGATATGTAATTTTTTTATTTTTTATTATTTTACTTTGACATCTTTTAATTCTATTATAATATTTAATATATAATGTATATTATATATTATTACCAGTGATCGGATAATCTTTGTGATCGTATTCCCAAATTGTCACCATTTGTATGATTTTGTAAGTACAAACTTTTTATAGTTTACTATTATTGTTTCCAGGTTTTCCTCGAATCAGGTCGAGCGGTGTACCGCCAAGACGAAGAATCCGGTTCCACGTTCATAGTGCTAAGTGGTCGGCTGCGGTCGGTCATAACACACCCGAACGGGAAGAAGGAGCTTGTAGGAGAGTACGGCAAAGGGGACCTAGTTGGCATTGTAAGTATTATTTTTATCCAAGGGGATATATGAATTGAATAATTTTTCCTCCCACCACCTCGAAAGTATACCCTTTCAAACAAATAAATGTCCAAATCGGTCCAAGCGTCTTTGAATAATAATCGATCATACATAAAAAAAGATCGCGACTAATTGATAACCTCCTTTTTGGAAGTCCGTTAAAAATAGTTGCCAAAGCGGCCGGAGGGAATTTTTCGGGGTCCAGTGCTGCCCCGGTCCAATACTGTAAACTGTTTTATGAACTACTGTTAACACAGATGTTCGATTTTTCCGAGTTTTACTTTTTATTGAATTTTTACCCATTTGATAAAAGGAAAAATATCGGTCTATTATTTTTTTATAATCTAACGGACTAAATTAAAGGAAAACAGAAATTGACCTAGGTATATCCCGATTAGCTACTTTCTAACTTAAATCAGTTCCTTTTTCTAAACGTCAAAACAAACATTTTCTATGGGATTTGTATGAAATATAGACTTATGACGTCATAGTTTCTTGGAGTCAAATAGCGCTCTTAATATCAATTTTCTGCAATAATACATAAATCTAAAATCACATTAAAAACGGATATGATCATGACAAGTGACATTATTTTGTGCCGTTTTATTTTCTTAACAGTGCCAAATAATTTATTTTTGACCCAGGAAAATTCCTTATAGGAGTTTAAATGCCTTTACCGACGAATCTTGGAAAACTTCTATTTAATTTTAGGTGGAGATGGTAACCCAGACCAGACGCAGCACAACAGTGATGGCGGTCCGAGACTCCGAGCTGGCGAAGCTTCCAGAAGGGCTTTTCAACGCCATCAAGCTCAGGTTTCCAGTGGTCGTTACGAGACTCATCAATTTGCTGGGACATAGGATTTTAGGTATGGTTTTCTTTTTAACAAGCTTTTAGGTTTTGCTTTGGACAAAATACACTAACACGTCTTTATCCCTAACTACCTCCGTGGTGTAGTGGTGAGAGCGTTCGACTCATACCCGGAGGTCGCGGGTTCGATTCCCGGCGGGGGCAACGACTTTGTGTTGTTGTCCTAGTTTGGTTAGGACATTGTAGGCTGATCACCTGATTGTCTGATAAGTAAAATGATCCGTGCTTCGAAGGGCACGTTAAGCCCTCGGTCCCGGTCACTGTCTTTGACATTGGTTGTTACCTAAAACCATGTCAGAGGCCTTTAAGGCGGTTTAAAAACTCTGACACTAGTGTTAGTCACTAACACACACGATAAGAAGAAGAAGATCCCTAATGGGACAAGAGAACATTTTGGGTCTTGCAGCTCTAAGCAGGCCTGCAGGACCAAAAGGCCACTTTTAGCGGGATGGTGGGCGAGGAGATGGATTTGTCTTATGTCATGGGGTTACAGGACCCCATTACTTCGTCGTCGACACATTACTTCACGCAGAATTTTTCACTTTTCGAACTCCCACTTGTTACGCTTTTATTCTATCTCTTTAACACGTACTGTCACATTTTGTGTAATTCCCCCTACCTCATTTTTAAGTAATAAGTGAATGGCCCCTTAGTTTTAAGAGAGGAAGTAACCGCACTCAATGTTCAGTGCGAATCGGAAATACTTAGTGTGTGACTTACGTTATTATTGTCTCTAAATCGAGTTGGTGGCGAAAACTCATTGTTTGTATGTATGTATGTTTGTACCGCGATAAATGCCGAACCGATGGTCTGATTTTGATGAAATTCGGTAGGCATGTAGGAAATATCAATAGAATTCTCAAATTCGTCGGGCATCAAAATCCGTTTAGTAGTTTTAAATATTGATAAAAATGTCCGCGATTATGTAGCACTTAGGATTATGTGTTACTTAGGGAACTGAATTGTGAATCGCCAATAATAATCGCGAGGTCCAAGTTCGCGGCGAACGACTAGTTTAATAAAATTCGATGTACGTTTAATTTTGCTTATCTACCCTATAGGTTCCTGGCAGAAGCCAAGAGCTGGGCTTGGAGCGGCCACCATAGAGTCTCGACCATCCCAACACAACTTCTCCACAGTGGCAGTGGTACCAGTCAGCGATGATGTACCGCTGACTGCCTTCACTTATGAGTTGTACCACTCGTTATGTGCTATAGGTGAGTATACACATATACATACACACGCTGACTTTTTATTGGTTTTGGAAAAAAAAATGTCGTATAGTAAATAAATTCCTCTATATACGTAATCCAAATTTCTGTATGTCATAAGATAAAAAAGTTGCGTCAATGATTTTCAAACGAGACCACGTATTTACGCGGGCCAAAACAGCTGCGTGATGTCGATGACCTCCGGCCGGCCGGCGGGCGGTGTATGGCGGCAGTACTACTAATTGATCTCACAATTTTACTTTCGAGTTTTAGTCAACATTTTTTGTTTCTGAATTTTTATTTTGACTAGCTAATTAGGTCTTACTAACGATGCCTATGAAGTGGCCTTCGTCTCTAAACTCAATGAAAAATCACCGTGTATGTGTGTTAAAAAACATAAAGGTTTAGCTTTTAACCACCAGCCTAATTTTTGGAGCAATTTCAGTCCAAAATACTGAACTAGGTTCAAAAACTTGGTTGGTTTGCTTCAAAAAAAATCACCATGTAATTATTGTAGCTCTATGAAACAAAATGTGCGAAATACGAAATTACTACATTTTGTACAACGCGCGATTTATCCTAATAGGACTATGAAAGAAGTTTGATTTCATAATGAAAAAAACAATGGTCTTTTTATTTATCTTAATCTTTCTTTTACGGTTATTTTATTTTTATAAAAAAAAGATCTTAAAATATTTTAATTATATTTTTAAAAATACCACCTACTTCTTATGTCGTTTTGAGGCTTCCGTACTCCAAGGCAAAAAACGGGACCCTATTATTAAGACTCCGCTGTCCGTTCGACTGTCTGTCCATCGGTCCGTCTGTCCGTCTTTCTGCCACCAGGCTGTATCTCATAAACCGTGATAGCTAGACAGTTGAAATTTTCACAGATGTATTTTTGTTGCAGCTTTTTAGGGTTCCGTAGTAAACAAGGAACCCTTATAGTTTCGCCATGTCTGTCTGTCTGTCTGTCTGTCCGCGGTCCTACTCAGAAACAAGTACTAGAAAGCTGTAATTTGGCATGGATATGTATATTAATCATGGCGAAAAAGTCGTAAAATAAAATCTGGAAAAATATTTTTTTTTAAGGTTAGCTGCCATACAAGTAAAGAGGTAGTCAACATGTTTTTTTTCGACAAACACATTGTTTGGGGTGTCGTTGAATAGGTCTTTCAAAAACATTGTAAGCTTGTTAACACCATTTTTGGATTTAGGGATCCGTTTCTGAAATATTTGGGTTTAAAGTGAAAATTGTTGTTTGAGGCAAGTGTCCCCCCCCCCCTCTATCTGCTAAACGGTTATATATGGCCACGTGAAAAAATTCACAGCTATAGTATATATAATGTAGTTTAAAGGAAAACTATCAGAGCTAAGTAGGGTATACAAATTAAAAAGTTATAGGCGATCAACTTATAAAATGTACTCGGAAAAAGAAATTTCATACAAATTCAATAGATAATTAGTTTTTCAACGTTTTTAGTGGCATAAACTCAAAGTTGGCATTCGGAACTACGGAACCCTACACTGCGCGTGGCCCGACACGCACTTGGCCAATTATTAAATTTAAATTCGATCGCAAACTACCTCCGTGGCGTAGTGGTCACCATGCTAGTCCGCCACCCAGAGGCCCCGGGTTCGATCCCCGGTCAGGGCAAGTTGGAAAATGGCCTTTTTCTTGGATGAGTGTCTATATGTATTTGTTATGAAATATAGTATCATTGAGTTAGTATCCCATAACACAAGTCTTGAACTGACTTTAGAGCTAGCTTAATCTGTGTGATATGTCCCTATTTATTTATTTATAGGTCCCACAGTGCGTCTGACCTCAGACGTGATTCGGAAACTTCTCGGCGTGACTATAATGGACCCCAACAACGAATACAGGCTGAGCTCCTGGCTCGCCCAGCAAGAAGATAAACACAAGGTAACACTAGCATTTTAGTGTTCATATTTTTTGAATACAATAAGTCATATTAATCAGTACAAGTAGCGGCACGTAAGTTTAGCGCTGAGTGAAGTGTAGAGGGGATACTGCGCACGGGTACAGTATTAATTTTTGACTTCTGCGCAAGCAAGTTGGATTTTCCTTGTTGATTATTTTATATCGTATAAATAATAGTATAACTAGATAGACTAACCAAACTACTGATAGACATACTATACAAACAATGAATATAAGGCTCATCTCACACTGGCGCAGAGTCATGTTTTTCAGAGTGAGTTGTGCGCCAGTGTGCCAGTGCGCCAGTGTGAGTTGAGCTTTAAGGGACACCAATCATATTAGATATCTTTTCCGGCAACGGCTTTGCCACTTTGTAAGACTCTCAGTAAGATTATACACAACCTAGAATGCTTACGAAGTGGCAAAGAAAAAGCAAAAAATGTTACTGAAAAAGATACCTATATATATAATTTTTTTTTGAGTTTTAATCTAAAGCACTATTTATTTAACTTTATACAAAAATATTCCGCAACATGCTTCATCAAAGGTTTACAGAAATAAATCCGCAACATGCTTCGTCAAATAAGTAGGTATAGGTATATTACATTAGTCAAGAAGACCCCCTTAAATTATTGGTGTGCCATTCTATTTTATTGCACTGGCAGTTTGCGGGAAAGGTCTCTAACAATAGGTATTTTTTTTAACTGTGCAATAAAATATTCCCGAACTCGTATTACTTTTGCTCCTAGGTGGCGCTGTACCAGTGCGATCCGAGTCTGACGCAGTGGACCCAGCGTTGTATCCGCCAAGCCGACTGCATCCTGATCATCGCTTTAGGCGACAAACAACCCAGTATAGGAAAGGTCAGTTACTTTATTAGTTTTGTAGATTGTTTGTTTGTTATAAACAAACAAACAAGCTATAGCTTTATTGTACAAAAGAAAGAACACAGATACAAATCTGATAAAAAACATACAACGGCGGACTTATCCGTATCTCTTCCAGTAAACCGGCCAATAATTGAGAGGAATGTTTACTTATTAAGTTATAGTTAAGATAGTTTTATGGTTTTAACCGGGTTCAAGCCGTGTGGTTTCCGGTAGAGTAGAATAGGGCCACTCGTGATGTCGTAGAAGGCGACTTAGGAAATACAAGCTGAACAAAGCTTATAAACATAAATGAGACCTCTCCAAGCCGTCTGGCCTGCTTTTCTTTCTTTTTCACTCAGGAGAGTGTAGGCCAAGTCCTCTGGCTGCTCTGGCTGAGTATGGCTCTGGTAGTACTGGCGCCTGCAGCCGCCCTATCAACACCGTCCACAAGACGAGATTGGGGGACAGACAGACGAGCGACAAAGTGCCAGCGTCGGCTCGCGATCCTGGTCGGCGATCTGTGTCGCGAATTGTCATGGTCGAAGGTTGTCGCTGATGGTGTCAACGGTCACGATCTGTCGCTAACGATCGCTGACTGTCGCCACCAGTAGGAACGCTATTGTACCTATGTATATATAAAAAAAATGTTTGAGTTTTTTCAAAAATATGGGAGTCCAGATGGCAGCACAGTGATGTCAGGTCCAATAAGCTGTCAGTATTGGATACATTTGGCTGAGCAATTCAACAAGATTCAACTGGAGTTAACTGATGGTCCAATCACTACAGTCGATTGGACTTGATGTCACTGTGCTGCCACCTGTTGTCATATATTTTTGAAAACTGTTATTCTTTTATTGGTGCAATAAAGAATATTTCATTAATTCATTCATCTCATTCGTTCAAAAATCGAATTTCAGATCGAGAAAGAAATCGAGCGCTTAGCCATCCGCACACAAAAGGAGCTAGTGCTCTTACACCGCGAAGGTGGCCCGAACCCTTCGGGTACCGTTCACTGGCTGAACATGAGGACGTGGGTCAGTCAGCATCACCATGTTCGCTGTCCGCATAGAATGTTCACGAGGAAGAGCCAGTACCGTATTGTAAGTAACTTTCTAGCTATTATTAGAATGAGTAAGGATTGAGTTACACCTGTCAGCATGGAACAGCACCGGCCTTGCTATAGCGTTCCGTCGCTCTCTCTCTCTTTGTCAAATGACGGTTCTGAGCGACAGAAAAGGATAGCAGCATGCGAAAGTGCTGTTCCGTGCTGCCAGGTGTAACCCAAACGTTAACGGGATACTCACGTATAGAGTCAGCTACTCAACTCATTCTAAAAATGTCTGTGTCTCACGTTAGTTTCAAGTGCGTATGTGTTATACTTATGTATTGTTCGTCAGTTCGTGTTACCTTACCTCGCCTCTCTTTATGGCCAATCCTGGCAGGGTCGCCATGAATAGGCGAGGTAAGGTGGCTAATGAAACAACCAAGTCGGATGAACTTTGATCGTATATTGCAAGAATGCAATAACTTACATTATAATGTATATGAGTAGACAGAAGTGAAACAAATACGCACTACAGTTTAAATTTAAAAAAAACTTTCCAGCTGCTTAATTGATGTAATCTTACTCAAAATTAGACACCTGTGTTGACCACTTACACACACGAAAAACAACAAACAACTAAGATACTAAAACTAGATAATATTGAAATAAATTTTCTTTTCAGAGCGAACTATACAGCAAAGTGTTGATGTCTGAGGCCAACGTTCATTCGGACTTCTCGAGGTTGGCGCGTTGGTTGACCGGCACTTCGGTTGGGTTGGTGCTCGGGGGCGGAGGGGCGAGGGGCGCTGCGCATGTTGGCATGATACGGGCTATACAGGTACTAAATATTGCATTTTACACTCAGTTCCGTCACAAATAATAATTAAAATAAAATTACAGGTATCCCTTCCATGTTGTTCGTTATTATTATTTTTTAAGGAAATAAATATTTGGACAAATTACACAGATTGAGCTAGTCCCAAGTAAGTTCGAGACATGTGTTATGGGATACTAAGTCAAGGATACTATATTTTATAACAATATTTAAACATCCAAGATCCAGATCAATTTGAAAAAGGCCATTTTCCAACTTGCCCTGACCGGGGACTGTAAATGTTTCTCGTCGCATATTTGCAGGAGGCCGGGATACCAATCGACATGGTGGGAGGCGTCAGTATCGGTGCCTTCATGGGAGCACTGTGGTGCATGGAGCGGAATATCACCACGGTCACGCAGAAGGCTAGGGAATGGTCACAGGTTTGTATACATTTGGAGAATTTAATTTAGATATAATTTCTCTTTTTTCTTCCTTAGGTGCCGCTTCATTCATAAAGATTTGCAGTCAGCTGTTTAAATCTTGATTTTTTTGATATCTTTTTTTGATATCTAGTGTTAGTGACTAACAATAGTGTCAGTGTTTTTAAACCGCCTTAAAGGCCTGTGACATGGTTTTAGGTAACGACCAATGTCAAAGACAGTGACCGGGACCGACGGCTTAACGTGCCCTCAGAAACACGGATCAGCTTACTTATCAGACAATCAGGTGATCAGCCTACAATGTCCTAACCAAACTAGGACAACAACACAAAGTCGTTGCCCTCGCCGGGAATTGAACCCGCGACCTCCGGGTATGAGCCGAACGCTCTAACAACTACACCACGGAGGCAGTTAGCATTGTCGAATGTTCCCTCAGCCATGACATTTTGCGACGTCCCTTGCGCTTTCCGGCAATTTTACCATCATTATGGTCTGAATAGATGATCTCAACACGTGACCAAGATATGTGATTTTTCTTATCTTAATAGTTAACGAGCTCTATTGTTTGCACAGGGCTCCCCTTTTTCACATCATTTCCTATGGCAGATGCGACTGGCTCAGGACCGTGATTCTCAAACTTTCCCACCTTCCAGAAAATGACCCAATGGGGCAAGCAACTCCTCGACCTCACGTACCCGGCCACCTCAATGTTCTCTGGCCGCCAGTTCAACGCGACCATCCGGTCTACTTTCGGCGAAGTTCACATTGAAGATCTGTGGCTGCCATACTTCACAGTCACCACAGATATCAGCTCGAGCTGTATGCGGACACATAGGCATGGTAAGTGGGAATTTTGTTGCATCTATTGCTTTGCCAAATTGAATGATAACTCAGTATCATTCATTCAAAAATCTGTGATTGTTCGTAATCGATTTCTTGAGGGTGATTGCTCCAGAAAGGAATGAATGATTTAGAGTGATCATTTCATTCATTCAAAATCTGTGATGTGTCGATATCAGTTTCTTGAGAGTGATTTTTTTGTACTAAATTTGAATGAATGAATGATACAGAGTGATCATATCATTCATTCATAAACTTATAATGTGTCGATATCGGTTTCTTAAGAGTGGTTTAATTGGTTTTGGTTCACTTTTTCTGTACCAAAGATCTATGTTAAGTTACGCTTTGGTCTTGTGCTGTTTTTAAATTCAATGCTGATTTTGTATACATTGCCTGTTTGGTAGTAAATAAATTGTGACCGATCAATACAAAAAAGCAATGAATAAAAATAAAGTGTGAGTCCAGACAAATATTGCTTATTATATTTGGTCGACCCGTATGAGAAACGCGCATGGTGCGGGTACGGAACAATCTGCGACCAGGTGACCCGGATCTCTCGCATAGCTGCGAAACTAGCCTTAGGGTTGGTTGGATCTCATCTGTCAGCACGGAACGAAACTTTCGCATGTTGCTATCCTTTTCTGTCGCTCAGAACCGTCATTTGCTAGAGTGAGAGAGAGCGATGAAACGCTTCAACATGGCCGGTGCTGAAGACGGTTCTTAGCGACAGAAAAAGACAGCAGCTTAGGAAAGTGATGTTCCGTGCTACCAAATGAGTCGCAACTCTTATATTATTGGGCTAAGAGTATTACAAGTCAATATTAAGAAGATAATATTTTATACAACGTGTCAGTTAGATAGCTAATAAAGGACATTGACTCTTATAGTTGGTTGTTTATTTTTCGGATTTAATTTGTATTATGTTTCACTGGGTTTTGTACACTATTATTTTTAATTCAGTGCAAATAGTTTAAGAGGTGGTTCAGTCCATCCTTTTAAACAACTTTTCTTATAAATTTATATCGAAATACAAAAAAAACCCATAGTAACAAGATCACGTTACTACTTGGATTTGGATGAGGACTGGGAATAGTTGTTCAAAATTATGAACTGAATCACCTATTAAAATATTTGTACTGAGTTAAAAATAGTATTTCACATATTAACACAACACATTCATGGTCAGGAGTGTATATTACGTGTTTATTATGTTACAGCTTCCTTTGCACTTTTACTAACCCAAAATATATTATATCTCAAATATATATGTAAATGTTGTTACATGCATTGTTGTTTTAAAAATGTAATGGAAGTATATCAAATGCATGGTAAATATATTGGGTGATGTTTAGTGGCGAAACTTCTATTCGAGTTATTATATCGAGTAAAATACTACTTTTCCTAATGAAATTAAGATTGTAACTACATATACAACGATATTATGGACTATACCAAACGATCAGAAGTTTTTTGTAAAGGTCTAACATTATTTCGTTCGTATTCACTAACATTGTTTGGATCAGTTCTCGAATTAGGGCTTTTAATAATATCGGACACCAGATGACAGCACAGTGAAGTCAGGTCCAAGAAGCTGCTGTTATTTGATGACGGAACAAAAGAACCTGTCCACTGATGGTCCAATGACAACAGTCGATTAGATCTGACGTCATCGTGATACCATTTGGTGTCCCATATTTTTGAATACCCTTATTCGAAATGCACTTTTTTAGTAGGGTCGAATAATAATTCGTTCATATTTACTAACATGAGTTTATACCAGTCTTCAATTTATGTCAAATGACTGATGATACAGTCTAACAAATCATATCAACATGAAAAATCATGAATACGAGTATTTTTACTGGGAAAAGTTTTGTACGTTGTAATAGCCTGTTTAGAAGTTTTACGTCACTAAAAATATTCAACATTCAAGTATTATTAATTTCAAACTGTAGTTTTGCACCTCTCTCTGCTGACCAGATGCCAGGAGGTTTTTATACAATATTCTACTGTCATGTCACATAGCTTCATACACAATGTTGAAGCGATTTTTTTATTAGTTTTGCGGATACGTCTATGCCACCATATGGTTGCTATATCTATGGTGACGGAGACATGCTAGGTGTACGGTACATATACATACAAGGCATTGCCATTGAGATATTCTGTTGAACTAAATGTGTCGGAAAGCGTGACAAGTATCTATTTAGTTTTCTGAAGGTGATAGGCGCCAGTTTGCGAGTAAAATAGGTCATTGACCTTTATCCGCCACTCTGTCGGTGTAGTCAATTATGATTGTTTCCATAATTTAACTATACTGGTGGGTCATTGTAAATTGTGAGTGTTGAGCTGGAAAACATACTAGCCTTCGTATTAAAAATTAAACATTTACCGAACCTATTTTAGTTAAAATGTGTGTTGTCCCGTTCTTTCAATGTCAAATATTTAAAGGAGAGATAAGGATAAAACATATTTTGAAATAGGTTTAGCATATGCTTGTCAAGTTTTATGAATATGAGGCATGTCATTGCCCATATGAGGCATGTCATTGCCCATATGAGGCATGTCATTGCCCGTTTTTGACTTGCTAGTTGGCGCCTATTATAGATACATTTTTTCGCTTATAGACACATCTAAGTTCAATGGGATTTCTTCGAAGGCGGAACATGCAAATATTACATATTATTGTACCATAAATAGGTTGAGATGTAACGTTACGCTACCGACATCTCGCTCGAACAGTTTTTTTTTATTTAGTCCGCTACAGTGTTTTTTTTTATATAACCACACTCACTTGCATTTATGTGTCTGTATGATGTCCGAAGTCCGAGTGTATGCAATGTCGATGAATATATATGTTTATATATGTATGTATGTTGTCCCAGTATTGCTATAATAATCGAAATTTCCTTTACGAATCCGACATTTGCTTCTGGGGTTGCCATTACTTTAAAAAAAGCGCTTGTGATTGGTTTACCGAATAACGCTTTTTGAAAATAATTTTAACGATTTTTTTTTTCGTTTCACAATGTCGGGTTGGATGTTTTTATGAGATGGTTGTATGTATATTTCATCATCATTAATCTCATTTTCATGTATATGCATGAGTGTGGTTTTTCATCACTATTTTGTTTTGTTTTTCATCCCATCATTGTAGTCGGCTATTTTTCTTGTTAGTTGAGAATGCTTCACTGATTTTCTTAGATATTATTAATTTTTTTAATAATAGTTGAATTTTTGCGTAGATGGAAAAATATGTTTGTGGTAAATTCTAAATGATTATATGAAAAATTTATTGTGGGACGAACCACAATGGCTGATGGGGCTAAAAGGTTCTCGAATGGCGACCGCATACTGGCAAGCAAAGCGTAGGACCCCCACACACAAAATAGTCAGACAAGTTGACCAATGTCCTTGGAAAGCGCTGGACGCAGGTCGCTCTTGGTCGGTCATTTCGGAAATCTTTAAGAGAGGCCTATGTCTAGCAGTGGACTTTATGCGGCTGAAATGGTGATGATGGATGATGAGCTCTTTATTAGAAAACCTGACAAATCGACTGACATGCCCTGATCCGCATTTGGTACCAATCCTGTATTTGCTAATCTTATGGTCAAGTGTTTTGATAGCTAACATTGGTGTGACATTGTTCGAGCTGTCTAAAGGTATCTGATGTAGCTCAATTACTGTTATCTAGCGACAATAGTCCCTAGTACCTGGGCGACCGAGCTTTGCTCGGTTACATCTCAAACATTTAACTGCATTTTTTTAAACTTGTCTAAAAACAATAATTTGAACATAAAAAAGTAAGTCACCGAGTGGGATTCGAACCCGTAACACTCTTTCTAGCGGTCCGCATCCTTAACCGCTGAGCCAAAAGGATAGTGGCCGGCGCGACAAAATTAGCGACCATATTCTGCGTGAAAAGAAAAACGCATAAAAACTCAAAAACACGCGTTTTCCCAAACATAAGACTAATCTAGATCGATTGTTTAGCCCCGAAAACCCCCATATACCAATTTTCTGCGAAATCGTTAGAGCCGTTTTCGAGATCACAGAAATTTATATATAAATATACAAGAATTGCTCGTTTAAAGGTATAAGATTATACACAATCACACGAGTAACTAGTATGCAGTTGTCCTTACCATGTCTACCCATTGCCAAATAAACATAATTGTTTCTCTTCCTTGTCACTAGATGGCGCTTTATGGTAATAATTAAAACATTAAAATCTTTTATTACTATTATTTACATAAAGTAGTACTCTAAATAATTAAATATGACTTATATGAAATGCAATAAATATTCTAAAAGTCTTCTAAAATCTATATTCAACACTACCTTTATCACTTTTTGCTGGTCGTGTATGCTGCCATCTCTGTGTAGCTACCCGCAACTCCAGTTTTGCCTACTTATGGGCCCTCCAATAATTTCTATGACGTTGGGCATCTGTTACGTTAGTAATTATATTATCTTTGTCTTCACCAGAAGCATGGTGGCAGTTGAAAATGACTGTACATTTTACAAATGTAAAGACGCGTCTAGTGAGGATAGAATCCATGTCTAACAGACTCGCAGCCAGTTCAAATTGCTTTGCCACCAGCTCTTGAAATATTTCTTAATTTTAGACAGAAATTAACACGTTGGTGCGCAGATAGTCTTGCTAATTGTTCAGATAATTTATTGGTCTTTATTCCTCTCATCTTCTTTGTGTGTCTATTTTCACTCAAATCTAAACATTCTTTTGGGCCCAGTACTGAGCTACCTGTAGTGCATTAGGACTGGCGTTTTATAGCCTTCTTTAATTATTATGAGGATTTAAATCCAGAAGAATTTTTTTTTTACATATGTAATTAGGTATGCAAAGCTTCATAAAGGTATATTTTTTATATTTTTTTCTGAAAGTACATCTAATTTAAAAAATATAATTTCATTATTTTGTTTTATTATTATGTATTTATTTTATTATAAATATTTTTAAAAATCGAGAAGCCAAGCCTAAAGGTAGTCTGAATAAGGTATAGATTCTCTGCGTCAAAAAAGAAACAAGAATGTCAACGTCATACATATCAAAAATGTCAAACAAGATGTCAAATGATAATCTAAATTTTAGTGCTGCCAGGGCGTACACTTTAAAATATCCCGATAATTTTTGACTAACTAAAAAAAACCGGCCAAGTGCTAGTCGTACTTGCAAACTAAGTATTCCGTACCATACCAACAGATAAGTTTTAATACTATAATAAGATCGATTAAAAGTAAAAGTTTATTCTAGGGTCCCCATAGATTATTATATCTTAAATTTTTATAGCTTTTTTATTTTCACAAAACACAAGCAACGTCATCAGTATTAATTAATCTTTCTTCTCATAAATAGAACTTTTTAAATCTGCATTGGCTGAAAATCAAACTCGATCGCCAAGTAACAATTTTCTAAAAATTTCTACATTTTGCTAGAAGACAACCTATCTGGCAACACAAAAAAATGACTTTGACATTTTGTAACTTTTTCAATATTGCGCATCCAGGCAAAGTATTTAGCCTTGTAAAGACTACCTTTTAGAGGTCATTTAGATGTCAAACCATTTTTCATAAAATATAGGAAATAAGGACAATCATATGGTTTTTCGAGCCAAAATTAATAAAATGCTGCTTAAAAACCCAAAACCTCGAAGTGGGTTTCCATAAAGCACACTGTTAAATTTTCTTTGCATACCTAATTTTTTCAAACCTAAAAACAGACTGACAATTCCAGATTACACAAACACAACCGGCCTTTTGAAACAATAAAAGAATTTTCCAAATTGGTCCGTCGTCTTCGAATAATCGGGGAATATGTAATAACATGTATACATACAAATTGATAACCGCCTTTTTTGAAGTCTCGTAACAATTTGCGATTTGGTTTCTTTTAGTCATTCGTCATTACAATGATAGTTCTTTCAAACCAAAGAGTATATAATACTTCGTTTTATTGGAAACCTTAAAGACGGTTCGATCAAGTCGTCAAGTTTCTCACTTCGCTTCACCAGAAGCTAGTGACTAGCAGTGGTAGTCGATTACGACAGTCGGCCACTTCTAGCCCAGTGGAATGAACAGTTTATTACACACAAGCTGCGCCCCACGTTTTTACCCGCGGTTAGAGTAGCCTATGTGTTAATCCAGGGTGTCCGCTTCCTGCATACCAATGTTATCGAAATCCCATCGTTTGCGCATGAAGCCGACACACACACAGACACTTTCGCCTTTATAATATTTGTGTGATTATTATATTCATGGACAGTTGTTTGACAGATTTGAAAGATGATGAATGTGGTGTTAGAATGGATGAGTTATTAATCAAATGCCTTCTCTATGCCGATGACCAAGTAATACTTGCGGACTCAGAGGAGGAATTACAGAAGATGATAGCTGTTACGAATGATGCATTAGAGAAAAAGGGTATGAAAGTTAATGTCAGTAATACTAAAGTTATGGTTTTTGAAAAGGACGATAGTGCAACACGAACACGAACACGTGACGAAAGTTGAGCAAGTGAAAGAGTTTGTATACTTGGGATGTATGTTTACAAAAGATGGTAAGCACGAGGGTGATGTTGAAAAAAGAGTGAATGCGGGTAACCAAGTGAATGGAGCGTTGCATTCCTTTATGAGCAGTAGGAAGGTATCAGACAAGGCACGTCTCGCTGTTCATGAAGGAGTACTGATACCTACTTTAATGTACGGTAGTGAGAGTTGGGTAGGTGGCAGAGAAAGCATGAAAGTAGAATAAATGCAGTTGAAATGCGAGCGCTGAGGAGTATGTGTGGTGACGACTTTGAAAGATCGAATACGGAATGATGCCATAAGGGAGCGGTGTGGAGTAAAAGAAGATGTTCTGACAAAAATAGAGAAAGGGATGTTAAGATGGTTTGGGCATGTAGAAAGGATGGATGAAAAGAGATTGATGAAAAATATTTATATGACAAATGTGAAGGGAACAGTAGGAAAAGGTCGCCAAAAGGTCGGCCTCGGCGAACTTTCTGCGACCAAATTGCAGACGTTCTAAAAAAAGGAGAGGTAAAAAGTACCCGTAACCGAAGGGCATGTATGAAGAGATTGATGAGTTTAGATAAAGCAAAAGAGGTTTGTCAGGATCGTAGCAAGTGGAGGTTCATAGCCTTTGCCTACCCCTGCGGGAAACAGGCGTGATATGTATGTATGTGTGATTATCTTCATGGCATAAAGTACGTGAAATAAAAGAATTAAGTATATCTGAAGCATATCTTTCGAAGCATTGTCGTCATCAGTAGTACGTAACTATAACTACTAAAAATCATTACATTTATAACTAGTTTGATACATCATCGATCATCGGCCTCAGAACGTACATTGAATGGCTTCCAAAATAGCATGTAATGCATGTCCAATACTGTAGCAAGGACTTTCACTGTATCTTACTATATCACTAGTTTTAAAATGGTGTGGAAATCATCAATACGTCACAGAAAAAAAAACTGTGATAATTTGGGTTGGTAAAATTTATTTCTTCATTGGAGTGTTAAGATTATCTTTTTTTTATGTCTCGCTTTTCACGATCATTGTTTCCTCTCCATGGACTGTGTTTTCTAGTGTAACATACAAGATCAGACTCTTTTTACAACCATTAAAAACTTTTTACTCAAAACTCCATGATCCAAGGCGGTATTATGATTCTATTCTGTTTTTAAATAGCCAGAATCAAAAGTATCTGGCCGATAAGATTGGCTGGCCCGCGTTTTAATAATTAAAAGTAAAATGATTTGAAATTTGGAACGTCCGTTAACGCATGTCGCGCACCGCAGGTTCGCTATGGCGCTACATTCGCGCTTCCATGTCCCTGAGCGGATACATGCCGCCGCTGTGCGACCCTCTAGACGGCCACCTCCTATTGGACGGCGGTTACGTCAACAACCTGCCAGGTAAACCAATCACAATGCACTATTGTATGTGTGCGTCGTGCGTACGATGTAAACTTGGCTGCAAAGGTGTAGAGTAGACTGAGTGTAAATGTTTTGGAAACTGCACACTAACGAACACGCACATATACTTTCTATTCTCTTTCCTGCTTTGTTACACGCTAAAATGTAACATGCAATATTAAGTTGAGACAAAATCCGCTCTTTCTACTTGAATCATCTATTTGAATCCCGTGAGGGATCACTGATTCATAGTTTTTTTTATTAAGTAGCAGTAGATTGTTAATTAAGATTTAGCAACAAAATGTTGGGTTATGGCCTGTTTTGGTTTAAATATAAAATTAATATGAGCCTATCAAATTAATAAACAGTTCTCCTAAGCATTGGCAAAGGGGTTTTTAATAAAAAAGTCACTTCGTATAGTTCACGGATTAAATTATTTATTATTTTTTACGTAACGGCAAATAGAATTGACTTGAGTAAAACTTAGCATACTCAATATGATCAAACGTTATTAGTACTTATGTACACATTATTCCTTAATTGATTGAGTATTGAGAATAGTAAGATGGCATCATATGATGCCATTCGAGGCTTGAGGGCTTAAAACATTAATCGAAAAGAAAACTAATTGTTCAAAAAGAACATTAAAATTCTATAAACTTTAGTGGAATAAAAACAAACATTTTCACAATCATCTCATTCGCAAAACATTTACACTCACAACGGTAAGTAATGGCAACCTCGGACGTCTGAGACCCTGGTCCTAGAAAGTAAGGGCCGTGGGCTTTGGACATCATGGATCTTTGCTATGGAACACCATCAGGGATGCTCTGGAGGTACTGCAGGGCGTCTATGAGCATCGCGGGCATCTTCCCTCCAATTTGCGACCCCACGGACGGACATTTGCTGTTGGATGGTTGCTATGTCAATAATGTGCCAGGTTGGTGGTATATTATATTTCTTTCGATAAGAAGTAGTCATTAAAAATGTCCAATACGTTATTATTAATTATTTGTAAAGTTTGTTCGCCGACAGTTGATAATTCGTTACAAATTAGCTCGTCAATTAAGGCCGGATTCGATTAAATTTTTATTCCAAGAATAACTCCTACTCGCCGATAGTAATGTCAAAACTCCATACAAGTTTGACATTACTACCTGAGAGTAAGCGTTATTCTTTGCATAAAAGTTTGGTTAAATACAGCCTAAAGAATATAAGTATTGTAGGCCCTCACATTCTCTAACTGGTCCCAGGTCTGCGTCCAGTCGAAACAGACGAACCTTATTGCATTGACATCAAGTTTCAGTTTATCATCCAATTTTCGACCTGAAGAATTGAATAGTTTGAAAATATAGACAGTTAAAAACAAGTTATTTGAATTTAAAAAATCATAATTTTAAACATTTCCAATGCCTACACAAATAAAACCGTTACATTACATACGGTTTATATGTTGTTGTGTTGGTAGATGACAGTGACAGTATCAATACAGTACAATACTGAAGTGGAAATTGCCAACTTTGCTCAAAGAATCTTCATCGTTCATTCATCAAATAAACTTAATTTTGCTTGAAAATTAATGTCACTGGCATTTTTACAAATATCTAAATAAGCAAGACCTTATTTTAAATCTGATTAGGGAAACCTCCCAGAGACTTTACCTCGATAGGATTCGCGAATTAGATTTTTTTAAATTTCTTGAAAAGCCAATTGTGGCCCGCTATTTTTTTTAAAAACATATACAATTTTATTTTTACTATTTCTCTTACAAGAGCTAGTTGGAGACGAATTTTAATATTTATCAACGCTCGGCGAACAGGCTACTTCATATTAGCGTATTAGCACAAGATGTTTGTGCTCGTTCTAGACCTTTAGTCGCCTCTTACGACATCTACAGGAAGAGATGGAGTGGTCTTATTTTAGGCCAAAAGCCACACGGCAAAACAGAGTATTGTCATGTCTTTTCCCCTTTACTTATTAAAGATTCACTAAATCCAAAGGCTGTGGCTTATTTAAAAGAATTTTCCGGTTAACGCAAAAACTTTCCCCAGTAATTTTGTCTGACTGACTCATCTGTCAGCACGAAACAGAACTTTCGCATGCCTCTATCCTTTTCTGTCGCTCAGAACTGTCATTTGCTAGAGCGAGAGAGAGCGACGGATTGTATCAGCATAGCCAGTTCCGTGGCGTTCCGTCGCCCTTTCTCACTCTAGCAAATGACGGTTTTGAGCGACAGAAAAGGAATGCAGTATAGGAGAGTGCTGTTCCATGCTTACAGATGAGTCCCAACTATTAAAAGTACATTCAAGTAGACGATTATTCAAAATTACACCTCGTTTTCACCTCTATCGTACTAGACTGACGTTAGTTCCTGTTAGTTAGACAATAATGTCTGGGAAACTCTTGGTAGATTTGTGGAAAGGAATTGTTATCATTATTTTGTTGTGTTATAACATACCTAATTTATTCTTTCAGCGGACGTCATGAGGTCATTCGGTGCTAAGCATATCTTGGCTATCGATGTCGGTTCGCAAGATGACGTGGATCTGACTAACTATGGCGACGACCTGTCTGGCTGGTGGCTTCTATGGAAGAGGTATGTAGGAGTCATCATCGTCATTCAGGTGTACCCAGGTGTAGCGACCACTAAGGTACTAATAAAACCCATTGGTCTAGTTCGGTCCATCACCGTCTGCCAGGCCAGGAGTGGCGACGGGCTAGGATAATTTATTTGATCATTGTTACATACCTATTTATACTAAAACATTGTATTTTTATATAATTTGATGTGATGGTTGTTATTAGAATATGTATGTATGTTTCAGATGGAACCCGTTCACAACTCCAGTCAAAGTGCCAAACTTGCCAGATATCCAGAGTAGACTTGCTTACGTGTCTTGCAATAGACAGTTGGAGGTAAGAACTGTGTTATTCGTTGTAAATTTTGTCTCGCGAATTTTTTTTAACGTCTTTTCGTTATATCGTATAGTTTTAGTGATATGTTGCAAGAAGACATAATCATGGGACTTCCAGAATACTTTCACGATTTTAAGCACGCTTTAAAGCAACTGCTTCCTACTTTTTTTTCAGTTATTTCCTTGTTCAATACGTCTGATTACCTAAATAGTAAGTGGAATATGCATGACAAATGGAATTAAAAATTTTGGCTCATCGTTATATTATTAAAAAATATTCTACAAGTATTTTTTATTATCTCTGAGAAACAAAAAATTACAAAGATACAGCGCATTTCCATTTCGCATGACGGTGACGTAGCCGTGAGGCTAGGTACGATTTTTACTTAGCGGTGACGTCGCAAGCTCCCTTTGACGACCTCCGTGGCGTAGTGGTCACCATGCTAGTCCGCCACCCAGAGGTCCCGGGTTCGATTCCCGGTCAGGGCAAGTTGGAAAATGGCCTTTTTCAAATTGTCCTGGGTCTTGGATGTTTATCTATATATGTATTTGTTATAAAATATAGTATCGTTGAGTTAGTATCCCATAACACAAGTCTCGAACTTACTATGGGGCTAACTCAATCAGTGTAATTTGTCCCTATATATTTATATTTATTTATTTATATTTATTTATTTGATGCCCCGTACCTTTGTGAATTTTTACCTTTTTGGTAATTTGAAAAATATGGGTCCATTATTTTTGGATAATCTAAACTGAATTATCACAATCGTACCTTTTTAGGGTTCCGTAGCCAAATGGCAAAAAACGGAACCTTTATAGATTCGTCATATCTGTCTGTCTGTCTGTCCGTCCGTATGTCACAGCCACTTTTTTCCGAAACTACAAGAACTATACTGTTGAAACTTGGTAAGTAGATGTATTCTGTAAACCGCATTAAGATTGTCTCACAAAAATAGAAAAAAAAACCTTAATTTTTGGGGGTTCCCCATACTTAGAACTGAAACTCAAAAATTTATTTTTGATCAAACCCAGACGTGTGGGGTATCTATGAATAGGTCTTCTAAAATGATATTGAGGTTTTTTATATAATTTTTTTCTAAACTGAATAGTTTGCTCTTAACTCTAACTTCTAAAATAAGAGAAAGATAAAACTAAAAAAAAATTATGATGTTCATTACCATGCAAACTACCAGCGAAAATTGGTTTGAACGAGATCTAGTAAGTAGTTTTTTTTTATATCTCATAAATCGTAAACCGCAAATTACCTTTCATTAAATCAACTCAATTATAAAAAACATACTACAAGACTTATAATAAGTTACTTGCTGCTACGGAACCCTTCATGTGCGAGTCCGAATCGCACTTGGCCGCTTTTTGCCCCAAATGCCATTAATCGCGCTATGTGCCCTCCCACTGACACTTTTAATCAACAGGAGGTTGATATTTAAATCAAGATTATCCCTTGAGCACTTTAGGGCAAACATTTTAAAGGAAAAACACTTATTGCATACTAGCTGCGCCCGGCGGTGTTACCCACGGAAAAAGTAGCCTGTGTGTTAATCCAGGGTGTCAGTTTCCTGCATACCAATTTTTATCAAAATTGGTTCAGCTGTTTGCGCGTGAAGAACACACACTCACAAACTTTCGCCTTTATAATTAGTGTGATTGCAGCTTTTTTTTTTGATTTTTAACGCTCTTGCAATGAAAAAGTCTCATGACATTCCTATTTTTTACAGGAAGTAAAGAACTCAGACTACTGCGAATACATCCGACCTCCAATCGACGCGTACAAGACACTACAGTTCGGTTCGTTCGACGAGATCCGCGAGGTTGGCTACCGACACGGCGCTGCGTACTTCGAGGGGCAGAGGAGGGGGGGCGGAGGGGGCGTCAGTGGTGCTGCCGCGGAGGGGAGGAAACCTGATGCACAACCTTCTTTGACTGAGTGAGTGGGCAGTTTTTCATCATCATCATTTCAGTCGCATAATGTCCTTTACATAGGCCTCTCCCAAGGGTTTCCAAAATGACCGATCTAGAGCACCCTGCATCCAGCGCCTTTCAGCTAACGTGGTCAGGTCACCTTGTGGGTGGGTTTCCTACACTTCGTTTGAACTGTGTTAGTGGGCAGTCTTTCGTCATCATCATTTCATCGCATAACGCCCACTGCTGGACATAGGCTTACTAATTTTAGTTAAAAGGATTTCCAAAATTACCGATCTAGAGTGGCCTGCATCCAGCGCCTTCCAGCGACCTTGGTCAAGTCGTCAGACCACCTTGTGGGTGTGTGTCCTAAGCTTCGCTTCTTCTTCGCATCGGCTTTTTGCGCTATGTGTCCAGCCCACTCTAATTTCAACGAGCTAATCCGCTGGGCTATGTCAGTGACTTTAGTTTTCCTACGAATTTCATCATTTCTGATTCGATCACGTTTAGAAACCCCTAGATCCTTGAACCTTGAGCCTTCTTATTCGACGGCATCACTGGTCACCGAAAAATTAAAGTATTAACTTAACCTTTAGTAACATTGTTTCCAATAAAGATTTTAATTAGTATGTATGCTTAGTATGTACTTTTAGTATGTACTTATTAGTATGTACTTTTATCGTTATGTTTTCATTAGTTATGTTGTGTGTGTAGAGTACAGAGAAAATGATGTATTTTTAGTACTTACTTAGTCGTGCAAATGTTCGTGAAAGCACCAATTTATGACTCCAACGGAAGATCAGCGCTGGGGTTTCAGACTCCATCCATCAGGCTCCAACGGAATGATCTTTCGTTGGATCCGTTCCGTTGGGTTGAGAGTTGGAGACCATTTTGGGGGACAAAGACCTTTTTTTATTTGTTCTTTTAAAATTGTTTTTGTATCTATCTAATAAGTAAATAAAAAAATCATTGTCCACAGTTACACCTTCACCGACCTCGCACAAATGGTGTGCTCCGTGCGCACGGGGCACGACGTCGACGACTCACCGTCGTCGTCAGACTACGAAGAAGACCCGAGACACTTCGAGGGCTACGCCTCGGAGCCCAGCGCTGGGATACTCGAGGTCAGTGTAAAAAGTTTTACGGGCTTTGTGACTAATATGAGTAGATTTTTATAGAGCAGATGTACAGTCGGCATTAGAAATACTGACCCCTCCTCCACCTACATCTTGATTTTACTCATAAACTGAAAATAATATTAACATGAAAATTTGTATTCAGAAAGATTTTAATAAAGTCTTTTTGAATATACATTTTTATTATTACTTTCAGTTTAAGAGAAAATTCAAGATATAGATAGAGGAGGGGTCAGGTATCTGTGATGCTGACTGTTCACATACAAGCGGATTAACATTCATGACTATGTCTGTTAGCGGAGAGTCGATGAAATCACGGCTTCTTGACTAATTACCAATGGCGGCCAGCCTATTACTTAAAGAGTGACATGGAAAGCACTACACAGACAAAAGCCCAGCTCTTAAAATATAAGAAAAGAAGAAGAATTATTTAAAAACGTATACAATTTAATTTTTACAATTATTAACTGTGTAGAACCGAAAACGTCACGCAAACAAACAAACGACTCATTCGAAGCGCGTTCCAGAACGTATTGGCAATTCAGGCTGCGGTGACTTCAACTGTGTCCCTCGTACCACGCAAACGGCGAAAGAGGGAGACTGACGGTGCCATACAGTTTGCGATCATTAAGCGACAGTCGTTAGTCGGAGATGTATCATATTTATCAACTCTCAGCGAACAGACATTATATACATCCGTGCACACGTTAATTTGTGAGTTTCAGTATTCAAAGCCATCAAATGCACACGAGATACGCAGTACTTAAATTAGTTATGTAGTAGTGTGTAAGAATTAAACTGACTTTCCTTAAGTTTAACTACTATTATTCTGAAAATGCACTAATATTTAGATTTGTGATTCTTTATACTTTTATATTTTTCTTCGGGAAATAGGCGTGATATTATGTATGTATCGATTCTTTAAAATTGCTTCTAATCTGTATTTAAACCTTAGCCTTTGTCTAGTGGACTTCCTGTGGCTGATATGATGAAAATGATTAAGTTTAATTTAATTTAATAATGAATCTTCTGTTCACGGGTTTCATTCTTTTGGAGCTCGGAATGCGCTTTTTAGTTTTTTATTCTCTAATAATGTCAATGGTCTGGTAATTATAATTTAATGGTCAGTAAACCAAAGACACCAAAGATGTAGCTAGTGGAGCAAAATAAGCCAAAATCCTTACCCGAAACCAGTAAATTGATTTTTCAAATATTTCCTTAAGTTGACTTTAATAGAGATTTTTCATTATACGGTAATTACTATTCTGTACTGCACAATATAGTAGGTGGCTGTATCTTGTGTAGGTTCTTGTCTATGGTAGCACTGCAACACAATGGTGATGGATTTGTTTTTAAGAGGTTCTGTCTATTAGAGCAAGGTCTCACGGATAAATAAATCATAAAATAAAAAGCCTAAGAGATATGATTTTGATATTTATATTTTCATATAGCGGTATATCTAGTGTTAATTCGTTGCTTTTTTAAAAAGAGTGCATTTAATAAATAATTTTTTCACATATGGAGAGGGCTATGCTCATTGTTTCTCTAAGAACACAAGTCAGCATAAATCAGCAGATAAATTTACTAAAGTGCGAACGACGGACATAATGACTGGGGCAGAAAGCTTCTCGAATGGCGACCATGTGCCAAAAATGAGCCAAGCACTGATCAAACCTATTAATTTTTGTATAACCATTCGACTCTAAAGAAAACCGACAAGCCCACTTTAGATTTGCAGGAAAACGCACGCAGGCTTCTAATCGGTAATTTCGGAAATAATTTTTGGGAAGCTTATTTCCAGTAGTAGATTTTTTGCTAAAATTCTGATAATGTCAGTGCAATGACGCACGAACCGTGGGACCTAAGCTAGGAACTATTTAGTCATAAATACTTTGTTTATAGATGTCTTCCAGCGTAGAAGATGGGGGTGCGGCGTGGATCAGTGACACGGAACTGGTGGGCACTTACTGAATGCACGCGTAGTCGGGGTTTCACATTTTTTTTTAATTTTTTCGTTGTGCCGGCACTGGATGGTGGTGGTTTTACTAACTGATCTGTGACGTTGAGGTTTTAAAGGGAATAAAAACGAAGTATCTTTCAAACAAATAGAGTTGAAATTTAATTTTGTGTAGAAATCCCAGAGCAGTTTGTACAGCATGGCGATTGAGGTCAAGGCAGTTTGAATAACGAATGCAAACAGAAAAAAATTAAGTAATTAAGTATTGTAAGAAACGAATACATTTAGTAGCAAACACGAATTGACGACATATTGTAACTTCTCGGTGTTTTTATGACGTTAAAGTACTTTTCGTTGGTTAAATGTCGCTGGAAAACACTGGATGCAGGCCGCCTTAGATCGGCCATTTTGAAAAGCCTTAGGAGGGGTCTAGTCCAGCAGTAGACGTTATGCGACTGAAATGATGTTGATGATGAAAGTATTTTTCACAATTTTTAGGGTGTAGTCAGCGACAGACTAGAATTATTTCTAAACAAACATATCATTTTGAAGAACTTAAAAGATTGGGCACGGATCAGTTACTAAAAAAATAAACGCTAATCAAAATTCTTGAGCTGCATGTTTATGGCAACTAAATTATCAAGTTCAGGCACTAAATTTAGCATTTCTAACACTGGGCTTTACACTTTGATATCCCACTTTATTCTAAGGGTATGTTTTATTATGGTGATGGGGCTTTCAAAAGGTGGAGACTATTAGATTCTTTTATTACTTTGCCAAGTCAAGCTTGTGTAATTTTATGGGCCAATTAATTATCTTATTTAAAGGCAAATATTGTTTTAACCTTTTTTCTTGGTTGACAATATCTTAATTTTAAGCATGAATGTGACGAAAATTGTGATATGAGTGTTTTATAAAATACTTACGAAAGATTAACCATATTAAGTTAATGTTAACACGGTATTTTATTTATTCTACACTTATGCGTAATTAAGATAATTTTTATAAAACCGCAAAATATTTTTAATTCTCATTTAGTTTCTATTCATAATGATGAAAACAAGTTGTAAGAGAATGTCTAGACAGGGAAAAACCAGCACGAATAGTTATTCTAAATAATTTTTTAAATTTGTATTACTGTTTCTAAACTTGCAAAAAGTTTAGAAAAGTTTACAAATTAAGTAAATTTTCCTTTCTGTTAAAGAGAAAATGTTAACCTGCCCCTTAGCGTGGCATCATAGATAAGAAATTGCTTATTTTAACATTGTACAATGGTTCTCGAACTTTCTACTGGTAGACTGTTTTTAAACATTCTGCACCGTTGTCGAGTATTTTACTTGCAGAAGCTTTGTGACAACTATTAGAATGAGTTACCGGGTTACTCACGTATAGAGTCATCTGCTGGTGAGTTACTCGTTAACCCATTCTAATAATATTTGTGTCTCACGTTAGTTTTAATCAAAACTTTGTGACGTTTATAGTTTTATCTAACAAATTTTAATACCTTTCTTTTTAATAATTCCAGGAGGGTCTCCGCACTCGCCGAGTCGGTGGTTCACTCTCCCTATCTGAGGACGAGGTCGACTCCGAAGCCGAGGTTTACGACCCGCTGAACAAGCGCGGCGGCAGGTGAGACCCGACATTGCACGACCTGTGCAAGGCGCTGTACGAGTATGTACTCACCGAGAGAGAAAGCTGCAGTGAATAGGGGGTCGTCTGTAACACTAATTAACTGCAGTAGTTGCTCTGTTTGGGTTTTTTCGATTTATACTAATGCCATTTGGGCGCAAAGATTTATATGAGATAAGGAAGTTTCCTGGGTCAAATATAAATTATTTGGTACTGTTAGTAAAATATAACATCACAAAATAATGTCGTGATTTTAGATTTATTATTTCGGAAAAACTAATGTTAAGAACGCTATTTGACTCCAAGAAACTATGACGCCATTAGTCATTTCATACAAATCCCAAAGAAAATGTTAGTTTTGACGTTTAAAAAAAAGTATCTGATTTGAGTCGTTGAAAACTTCCTTATCGTATATTTTTTGTATCGTTTGTAAGATTTGTACTGCAAAATTGAATTGAAGCATGTTATCGCATTATACATTGTACCATGATAACTAATTAGTTAATTGGATGTGAAAGAAGTGAGGAAGTATACTAAAATTGATTGAGTCGTATTGTAAATTTTTTGACGCAATGAAGATTTCGTGATAACTGATAAAATCAAGTGTAGTGAGTAGTTCATAGATGGCACAATTAGGCTTCCATAGGCAGTTTTGACACCTTCCGGGACAACTACGTATGTTTTGGACATGGCAAGGTGTTAAATTAGTATTTATGTGACTGTTTTTTGAAAATGTAAATATTGAATGTATGGCGTGTTTGATGTAAATTAATAAATCTCCAATAAATGAGAGGCATGAACCAGTTTATTGGATTAAAAAAATAGTTAAATTGTACTAATATTGCAATAAATTGTGCCAAAGGCAGTGTTTTATGTGTTATGTTATCATATTTTTAAATAAATGCTTTTTTGAGTTACTATCCGTGCGTTCACTGATGAGTAAATAACTGATTTCGTAATTAGCGGAAAACTGATTTCGTAAGACATCCATTTTTAAGTAAACATGAAACAATGAAATGAATTAAATAAATTCATCAATGGGATAACATATCCTTAACCTGTTATCAGTGCAAAACTCAGACACAATAGTATAATCGACCGGATTCCGTACGGATATTGACTCGCATTTTGGGTGCTTTACAAATTTTTTTTTACGTGTTCATAATGCACAATATTTTGTGAAAATATTTTCATAAAGCAGCTTTCACCTGTACAGGTAGCGGCACAAAACTCTAGCGCTGACCGTTATTGCGCAGGAGTCAAAAATTAATACTGTACCCGTGCGCAGTATCCCCTTTACATTTCACTCAGCGCTAAACTTACGTGCCCCTACTTGTATCTATAGTTTATTTACGTTTTTACCTCGTGTGTTGTATTATACGTACTTATGATTATGTATTCCAATAGTCGCTGTGATTATAGTGAAATTTTTATTGTAATCATTTTGCCTGTTAAATATTAGATGGTAGTGCTAACACCAAATGCAAGGGTGCTTCGTAGCAAGACGCGAAGCATTGTCTGTATTCGTAGTTAATCTAGGAGCAAAATTAAGAGATCAGGAGCCATGATAGGCTCGACAAAAAAAATTGGACTCTCTTGTGCAACAGCAGTGATAGTAGCCAACAGTCGGCGGCTGTCGATAATTTTGTATTTTCCGAAGTCAACAATAAATTTTGTACCGATAACAAAAAACTTTGCAAAATAATGTCACATGTCTTTGAACATACCCATTTTAACGTGATTTTAAATTTATTATTGCAGAAAAACAGATAATAAGTGCGCTATTTGACTCCAAAAATCTATGACGTCATCTGCCTGTATTTCATACAAAATCCCATAGAAACTGTTTGTTTTGACGTTTAGAAAAAAGTTGCTGATTTGACTTGTTGGAAAATAGCGTATTCGAAAGGTAGCTCACGGCTAAGTGAAAGGCGTGGTCGCCATTTTGAAAAAGAATTGCGGGAATTCTACGAGTCCTTCATAGTACTTTTAAGAGATGGTACTCGTACATCCATTTGGCGATTTAGATAGAAACAATGTTTCGTATACTATAGCACGCTTAGCTCGTGTTTAGTTAAATATACCGTATCATAAGACATGACTGTATATTTTAAAACTAGTTAACATCTCAATTTATCGCAGGTTGACTGAAAGAGATCCCTATATGGCAGTGGCGTAGCATAGGTCACTAGCACCCGGTGCGGATTCCAAATTTGCCGCCCTCTTATTTTTGTGATCCATTATAAAAAATTTGGGCATGGTAAAAAGAGTACTTTTATTAGTTTTATTGAATGATTTATTGAATTGAAAAGTGAAATTAACATTTTTTGACATAGGTAGAATATCACAGAAAAATTACAGAGAAAACGTAATAGAATAATGGAGAAATCGCCTACTTCACGAACGCTCTTTTGCGCGCGAGTATCATTCTAAGCTCAACTCCTTTCCAACTAATTTTTTTTTCTAACTGCCACCTCCGCAGTGCCCCCCCCGGCAAAGTGCCGCCCGGTGCGGACCGCACCCTCCGCCCCCCCCCCCCCCATGCTACGCCACTGCTATATGGGATAAGTCCGCCATTGTATATATTTTGCTCGTTCGAATTTTTTGTTCTTTGGTACAATAAAGTTATTACAAACAAACAAATATCAGTAAATAATGCAAATATCAAAATTATTTTGAGTGTAATGTATAATTAAATTTTCCAACACTGACAATTTATTATTTGTATTTCGAACGAGTTATGTGACATGAAACGCACATTACTAATGATTACTGAATAGTCTAATGTCAGTATTTAGTTAAATTAACAACGAAATCCCAAAACTACTATTATGCGTAGTTTTTTTAGGCGTAACGATATCTACATTAGTGTCATTCAGGTCCATAATGTCCCTTTCCCAAAATGTTTTCTGGTTTCTAAAGATCCCTTTCCCAAAATGTCCATTCCCTAAAATGTCCCTTGACTAAAATGTTCCTACCCTAAATGTCCTTCCCTAAAACGACAACGCTGCGTCGACGCGACGCCGATGAAACGTGTCGTGTTTATTCTCTTAGTAGGTTACGTCTCGCTCTTAAGCCGACTGAACGTGAACTCTAACGCATAGATATTGTTGCGCCTCATAAGTTGATCCTTACCTTCAAATTCACTAAAATTAACAACAACAGTTTTCTAAACCCATTTTAGTTTAAACATGTTTTGTCCCTTTTCCTATTTTCAGTATTTAGCATAGAAACAACGAGACAAAAGATAGGTTTAGCAGAAGTTTGTTAATTTTTATGAATTAGATTATAATTTAGCATAATTTTTTGACAAATTTCAAAGGGTCGGCCTTGGCGAACATTCTGCGACCAAATTGTAGACGTTCTAAAAAAGAAGTAAAAAGTACCCGTAACCGAAGAGCTTGATGAAGGGATTGCTGAGTGTAGATGAAGCGAAAGAGGTCTGTCAGGATCGTAGCAAGTGGGGGTCCATTGTCCGCCTGCCCCCGTGGGAAACAGGCGTGATATTATGTATGTATTTTTTATTTATTCTACTTTGTTGCCAAGATGATATGATGACACACGGATGATAATGCGATTTCTGAGATCACACGCCGTTATCCCTATGGGGCAGATAGAGCATTTTAGGGTCTAGGGTTCTAAGCAGACTGAGCTTTTAGCGTTAAATCGAGAAGGTGGAAAAGGAATCAAAATAGTGATGGGTTTGTAGCCGCATCGCCTGTTAATGGCATTCGCATGGCCCATTTACTTGATCGGCTTTTTATAGGATATTTGGAGTATGTATCACTTCTATATCAGTATTTTATGATTAAAACTAACGACTTTATAATAGCATGAATGAAACGGGTTACTCACGTAGAGAGTCAGCTCGAGGGTCAGAGGACGCGCGTACACGATGCCGCTCGATATGATATGTACTTAATGGTAAAATTAGATATAGAAACAATCAATGCAACTATTTTAATACTAGCGTTAAGACTGTTACCTAATACGATTATTTTTATGACTTGAAAATTGAGGTTGCCTTTCCGAATGTATTAACGAATTTTAAAATTACCTGAAAATGTTCCTCAAATACCTTTTCTATTTTTGTTTCTGGTGTAGTATGTTTGTGTATGTAAAGGTTAACAAATAAATTAGTAGGCCTGACTTTATTGTGAATAAAAACTGGAACTAAACTTTAACAGGCACTGTCCATAAATGCTCATTTTCATTGGTCGCTTTGACACGCATTCGGGGTTCGGGAGAATTCAGGGTAACCGTTTTCTCTAGATGATGTAGCTCGAAATCGGGGTGCGAGCGATTTCCATAACGCACGAGGAGCAGTTTTTACTAGGCGATAGAGTAATTAATGATATACATGTATGTAGGGTTTAACCGTAGCCGGCGTAACGACCACTGTAACTTATGGCTTTCATTGGTCGTTAGTCCGCGAACGTAGAATCCTCGCATGATATGAGTTATCGACCAATGAAAATTAGCTAAAGATTAAAAAACGACCGGTGGCGTCACTCACTAACTTACTCGTTGACCTATAGCTGTATGTCATATTGTATGAATCTATAAGCACGACTGAAGTCATAGCTTTAAGTCTGCCAACTGAGGCACAACATGTAAACCAAACTTAGCTCAATTAGTATAACAATGTATTTTATTCAATTTCAACCAATAAATATGCTTACATACATCCTTTTTTCATTTAGAAAAATATACCACATTGATCACTTTCCAAATCCATCTTGTTTGACAAAAAAATAGTTGTTTTGAGCAACAAAGTAAACGTGCTAAAAATAATAGTTTTAAGCAAGTTACGGTGGATCGGTCGTTATGAGATACATTTTGTCTTTATAAATTAACTTTTTTGGTTTGATGCGTAGTTCACTGTACAACAAAATTGAATATGAAAACGCTTTAAATGTGGATCACTTTCCAAAATCCATTTTGTTGACAAAAATAACGTACTTTTGAACATAGGTTAAACAAAAAAGTATAAAAACTAACAAACATTTTCTTAAGCAAGGTACCTTGGACTACTCGTTATGACTAATGTTGTGACTTTACAAAGAAGCATTTTTGACAAAAATTATATGTGTTTTACAGCCGCGGCGTTACGTCCTTGTATTTTTACCCAACTACGTCAAAGCCAAGAGGAAGAGATTTCAGCAGTCGTAGCATCCAAACCGCATAACAAATTTACACAAATGAGATATCAATCGACGTAGATTGTTGTCCGGGTGACATAGGCTACAATATTTGTATGCAAAAATGTATATGACGAATGCAACGTACAAAAAAGTTTGGGTAAGGCCCAACGCAGACGACAGACTAGACCGCGCCGCACTTTTAGTCTGTGAAAATAGAACCTATGGAATTACATGCAGTAACACACACGACGCACAAAAAGTGCGGCGCACAAAAAATCCGTGTAATTTTGGCAGACCGCGCCGCGCCGCGCCGCGCCACACCGCACAAAAAGTGTGCGAAAAAAATACAACGTATGCTTCAATTCGCGCTAACACAGACGTCGCGCATTTTAGTCTGTGACCTTCACTCGGCTAGTGGTGGACGTGACGTGCGCGGTATTACAGCATGGCGCTAGAGATAGATGTACCGATGTTAATTCATGAAATACAAAACAGACCTGCAATTTATGATACTTCAAAATCCGAGTATCATGCCTAGTATAACCTTTCTTCTGGACCAATGCACTTTCTCATTATTGTTTTCGAATGTGTCAAAGTTGGTCTTAAAATGAATAGCAAGTATAGCAACTCATTAAAAGTATTAATAGAAATTTTATAAAATTTGAAAAAATTGTCCGGATATTGTTTTGGAATTGCATGTTTCATTAGGAATTGTCCTTTTAGTAATCTCTCCGAAAGTATAGGATGTACCCAAAATTTTCTATTTCTTCTTTTCTGTACTTCAAGTATAAAATAATACATCACAATCTTTGCACTTCCATGGCGTGTAAAACTGTACGTGTCCCGTCCCTACAGTTCTGCAGACAGAATGATTCAAAATGTGCGTCGTGTGTGTTGAGTCCGTGAACAATCCGCGAAAGACTTTTTGCGCGCCACGCAGACTATTTGTGCGCCGCAGACTCGATCGGACAAAAAGTCTGTCGTCTGTGTTGGGCCTAAAAAAAATTGTTGTTCCCATATCGAGTATCAAATGAAAGGTCTCAACTTAGAATATTTCAAAAATATATACATTGTTAGATCTAAACGTTTTTCCGTAGTCGGGTATTAGTATTTTAAAGTGGGATAAGGTGAGGAGGAAGAAGAAGGTATTAGTTTATATATCTTGTTTAGTATTTATTACGACGCCGCGACGGCACCGTCTGTCAGAACAAATATTAACAACATAATTGTACGGCGCTGTAGGACCGAAAGCCGCTGTCGCAGTTGCGTAACCTGTAAACGCTCTAACATCGTCATGATCCAGTCAAATGAAATTGTCAACTTATCCAGAAACAACTAATCAAAACGAGACGACGAGACAATTTATCGAAATAACCTAATGTCTATAAGGCTTTTTGTGAACCGCAAATATCAAGCGGTCCTTCATCTCCTGCAGTCTTCTCAAGTAGCTGTGTACGTTAATAACCAAGGCATTATCTCCATAATCATTCTTTATAGTTTCCACCTTCTCAATGCACATGGTTCTGTAGTTGTGTCCAGTTTCGAGCCCAAAGCTGCTCGTTTCGGTTGTCCCGTCCCACTCTTCGTGGTCCCTGATGATAATGTTCTTAACGTTCCTATCCATATTCATTCGGATGTTATGTTTTATGTCTGGAATGTCGCACAGATTCATTAAGACTTGCATGGCGCCGAGCTGCAGTACTGGCTTGTTCGGTGTGTGACACAAGTCTACTAGTCTCTTTGGTAGTCTCACACATTCCTTCGCTCGCCATTTGGACCGCGTCGTCAATGTCGTATACGCCATCAAGTTGACAGCGCTTATAATGACTTCGACGCACGTGCTCATCAGGTACGGCCTTAGGACAAAGGTCAGGTCGTATTCGTCAGCGAGGATTTTCCCTACATCATCCTTGCACAATTGAGCCATGCAATCCATAGCACCACTGACGACTTTGGTATCTCTGTCTGTGAATAGAGTAAGCATGATTTGGAAGCCGTTAGCCATGAGCAACCTCGTGGGATCCCATTCAGCAAGATTGGTTAAAGTTTTTAGATGGAGTACGACAATTCCCGCGTGTTCATTTTTGATCATCTTAAGGAGGTCTTCTATGATCTTTTGGTTCTTAATAATGAATTCGCAAGTGCACCTATCTTTGGCTAGAGTTCTGAGGGTAGTCGCTGCAGCGAATCTTATTTCCTTTCGGTCTCGGAGTATCAGCCACATAAGGTTTTCAATAATGATGGGACGTGTCATGATTTGCTTCCTGCCTTGGTAGTAGGTGGCTAGGTGTGTGAAAATCAGGCAGACTTTCTCCCTGATGACCGGGTCACGGTTGTGCATCAGGTCTATCAGACGATAGACCAACTGTAGTTTTATTAGGAAGATTGCGTTTTCTGATATTTGCACCTGGTGGAAGAAAAGATTCGTGAGTAAGTTAAGGTACATCATTCATAAGCAGAGATCGGATATTCCAGTGCATATTTACCTAAACTTCGAGGTAGTTCGTAACTAGAGTGGATAATACCACGCTAAAAATTTTTTTTTTGATGTCTTGATTTAATAACCATAAATTATTATTGGATTTAACAGAAATAATAAACAGTCAGGTAGAAATTAATGATTAGAAGAATATTTATATTATTATAATTTAGAGATTTTATATTATATATTATTCCTAATTTAGAGTTCCTTATTAAAATTGTGTTAAATTAAAATATTTTTCAAATCAATAATTTGTACCTGACTATTTATTATTTCTGTAAAATCCAATATTTTTAAATCACGGTATCAAAAAGATATTTAATTTTTTTGAGGTGGTATTATCCACTCTATGTTACGTACTACCTCGAAGTTTAGGTAAATATGTACTGGAATATCCGATCTCTGTTCATAAGGGAGGCTTCATTTGTATGGACGATAAAGGTTAGGTGGTCCATCTCATATGGGGGAACAGTTGTAAATGTATTCAGTTAAAGCAATAAATGAAAGTTTCAAGTCTAGTTCCTTTCTGAGGATTGCAAGAAAGTAAGTCTTGCCCGATTATTCATCTACATGCCCGCTAACCGCTTTACGTTTTCTTTGGATCTTGTAACCCTGGGTTTTGTCTACACCGCTAGGTTATGTAAGTATCTACTTTTACCAACAGAAAAATACAAGCTAAACAAAGCATATAAACATCAATAGGACCTCTCTAACACGTCTCGCCAGCGTGTAGAGTGTAGGCCAAATTCTCTTACTGCTATGGCCAATTAAGGCTCTAGTACAGAGAGAGAGTGCTCCTGCTAAACATAAATAGGATCTCTCCAACAGTCCCGCCAGCGTGGAGAGTATAGGCCAAATTCTGTGGCTGCTCTGGCCAAGTATAGCTCTAGTAGTACAGAGAGGGTCGCTGCAGTGGAGACTAAAGCCTAACGCAGACGACAGACTAATCCGTGCCGCGCTTTTTTTACTTTACAGACTAAAAAGTGCGTCACGGATAGTCTGTCGTCTGCGTTGGGCCTAAAAAGACCTGATGATGATGAGTTATACCTGATCCAGCACGGAATGCAGCGCTTGCAGCTGAACCAGGTTGTCGTCCGAGTGCAGATCTCTGTTGATGAGTCTCAGGCCCACGCGACCAAAGCCAAGCTTGGCACGCGTTATGTCCACGTGTGGTGCGAACAGTGATGGGTGCATGGAATTCATTCGCTGGGCGCATGGCACGACTGAAATAAATGGCCGGGTAAGTACTAATACTCTCAGAAGTCTTACTCAGCAAAGGAATTCAAAGAAATATCTACTCAATGTCGTTAGCGATATGGTTTAATTTAGCTCGCGTCAGAACTCTGCACCTTTAAGATACCTAGAAGTTGCAAGCTAAATTTTATTCTTATTATTTTAGACATACGATTCATGTCACTGAATGATCACTCCGTGGTGGTAAACCACGGAGTGGTCGCCGCGCGCATAGTAATAATGTAGGCATATTTTCGATACCTAATCGGGGAGTGACACAGGCCTAGTAAGGTACGTGGAACTCATTTGCTGAGATCCGGGGTTCTCTCGCTCTAGCAACTGACGGTACTGAGCGACAGAAAAGGATATCAGCATAGAAAACTACTGTTCTGTGCTGAAAATAAGATCCAACCCTAACATTCTGTGTTGACATTTATTTAGGTAGGTACTTTACTTACTTTTGATTTAATGGATTCCATTACGTGTATAAGTGCCTGCAAGGGCCAGATTACTGAATAAGTAGGTATTTGATTCTTCTTGCGAGAGGCCTACGTCCAGCAATGGACGTTATACGGCTGAAATGATGACAAATGATTTTTCTTGCCTCTGATTTTAAGGAAAGTTAAACAGGCGACCATTCGTACATCTGAGACTGTATGTTTTAATTATTAAAATTATTTTGTGATCAATAAAATATTACTTACTTAGTTACCACAATTATCATTTATTTTTAATATATATTCCGTCTCATCATTTCAGCCGCATAAAGTCCTCGTCAACTGTTGGACATAGGCCTCTCCCAAAGACTTCCAAAATGACCGATCTAGAGCGGCTTGCATCAAGCGCCTAACGCAGACTTATTTTGTTACTAGGTTTAAACCATTAGCCGACCAAATCAAATTAACATCTAGTAATATGCCACTGTCGGATACTGGTAACAAAGTTAGTCTTCGTTTTATAATAATGAAGGATTGGGCATGTCGGTTTCTACGGCACATCAGGAGATATCCTGATGTACCTTGTAGGTACAACAAATAATAAATCCTTGAGATTAGGAATTCCACTTACTACAATGAGGGTCGAACTGTGATCTTTCCATGGCCTGATCGACAGCTTTGTTGATGACGCGCGGGTTGACGGCGCACACCAGCTGAAGATACGAGTTCTTGTTGGGGCAAAACATTGTTCCTGATACCTATGTCCAAATAGTTCTACAATCTTTAAGTCCTATAAAAAAGAGTAAAAAAATAACTTCATTATTTCTACCCAGTTTTGACAAAAATATGTCTAAACTGTTTTTTTTTAAATTTTACTGTGTTTGTAGAAACTTAAAAAGATTTAATGCAAATTCAGTTGTAAACTTTTTCAAAGAAATACACACAACAAGCTGGTTGAAAAGATTCAAGAAGTCAAAATGTTAGCTGACAGCCGTTCTTTTTTCCAAAACAAAATCATTTGAATCCATTTTGTGTCGACATGCAGTAGTATCAGCTTTGTTATATTTTTACTCCACCAAAATTTTACGTTTTGGTCGGCGGCGATGAATGAGGACTGATGGCGGCAAGCGGCGGTATGGACGACGAGGAGAAGAAGAAGAAGAAACTCAATGATGACGTGGTGGTGTTCCTCAGGAAGCGGAGCGAGACAGAGGCTTCGCCGCGGTACACGGCTAGACTGAAGACTTACGTGAACTTGCAGCAGAAGCGGCGGAGAGCAGAAGCGGCGCGCCAACGTCACTCCGAACACACCGTGCCGGAGAAAGAGAGAAAGAAGTCAGAGAGACAGTCGAAGGACAAGATCGCGAACAACGAGAATGCAGAGGAGGGGCGCGTGCGAAGTAGGTCGTTCCACTCGCGGTCGCGATCTGCCGAGCCGTCGGACCGGTGCGGGAGACGCAAACGCCGACGCGGCGGCCGAAGCTGCGGTCGAAGCCGACGCAAACGCCGCAGTTGCGGCCGTAAGCGCCGTGGTCGCCGCAGTTGCGGCCGTAGACGCCGTGGTGGACGCGGCCGCCGCGGCCGACGCGGCCGCCGCGGCCGTAGCTGCAGCCGCCGCCGCCGCAGACGCAGTCGCTGCGGTCGAAGCCGCCGTCGCAAACGTCGCCGTTGCTGAACTATACCTTTTGTAACGAGTTTTCAAAATTTTTGTAAAGTTTATTTTTTTGTTGATTTTTTGACTTAAATTTTATTTCACAGAATTTTTTTGCTTTTTATTGAGGTAGGTGTTTTGATTCTTAGGCTAGGTTTTAGTTTAATATTACATAAATAGTAGCGAGATAAAACTAAGAAATCTTGGGGTCTGTAGCTAGAATTTTCAAATACGGCACGCCTCATGCGTTTAAAGTAATGCAAATTCTCAACATGTCAGGTTACAGTGTTAGTTTAAATCCAGAAAAGTGCTTGAGCACTTTTCTGGATTTAAATGTATAGTTTCGTTATTCAAATTTTATTTATCGGCAGCCTTAAGTTCCCGTGGTCCACCTATTTTTTTTCCAGGTCCACCTGCATGGCCATATGTTTCTAACAGTAAATTAAGCTAGAAAATTACGGATCTTCTACAGAACTTCAAAATCAATTATTGAGATTAACATATCAATTACCCGTTCCACGACCTCCGTGGCGTGATAATCAACATGCTAGTCCGCCAATCCGGAGGTTCTGGGTTGAATCCCCAGTCAGGGCGAGTTGGAAAATGGCCTTCTACTCAGAGATAAGTACTGGAAAGCTGTAATTTTGCATAGGTAGGTATATGTATAATTGTACAGTCGCCATCAGAGATACCTGACCCCTCCTCCATCTATTTCTCATAAACTGAAAATAATATAAACATGAAAATTTAAATTCAGAGATTTAAATAAAGTCTTTTTGAATATACATTTTCATTTTCATTATTATTTTTAATTTAAGAG